>OY770262.1:214237486-219065970 GCA_963669355.1 Chorisops tibialis
TCCTATCTTGATTCCAATATCAAATAAATACAACTATATATAATCAATATGAAGACTTTGATCCAGTAATATGAGAAAAAAGTTTGAAAAACTATATTTAAAAACCTGAAAGCAGTAATAAAGCTGTATAAAGCAGTACATCTCAGTACAGAAGCAGTATTAAAGCTGTCCAAAGCAGTATTAAAGCTGTACACCTCAGTACAGAAGCAGTATTAAAGCAGTACACCTCAGTACAGAAGCAGTATTAAAGCTGTACAAAGCAGTATTAAAGCTGTACAAAGCAGTACAGAAGCAGTATTAAAGCAGTATTAAAGCTATACAAAGCAGTATCAAAGCTGTACAAAGCAGTATTAAAGCTGTACAAAGCAGTATTAAAGCTGTACAAAGCAGTACAGAAGCAGTATTAAAGCAGTACACCTCAGTACAGAAGCAGTATTAAAGCAGTACACCTCAGTACAGAAGCAGTATTAAAGCAGTACGATATCTGTTAATCTGTTGTTGTGTGTAAGAAGGAAAAATGCAGAAGTCGACCGATAAAGATATTCTTAGACAAGTTATAAAGTCTACTAACTCGATACGTAAAAAATATAAACAATTAAAAATCGGTAGAGTTAATGCTGAGACTCGACAAGAACAAACTTTTAAACCAATCACAAGACCTCTTAAAGAATTAGTTAAACTGTATGACCACAGTAAATACGAACCTAAAAGAGAAAAAGATGTAGAAACTCATGATCACAGTAAATATGAACCTGAAAAAGAAGAAAACATGGAAACTCAATCTACAGATGATATTGAAAGTGACGTTGACTTTGAAACTCCAACACCCAAATTCAGACGAAAGCTTGATCTAACTGATACTTTTGAAACACCATTAAAGTCTCCGGATGTAAGAAGCATACGTAAATATGTGACAACTCCTTTAGGTCGGCAAGAACTCATTGAATATATGAACGAGCGAGAATTTGATGAAATACCTACAAAATATTTAAATATATTTGCAAATAATCCGGATTTCATCGATAGTACTTATGGTGTTTATCATGAAAATGAACAATGGAAAATTGGAAATTCGATTTTTACAATCGATGGTAGTCAAATATTAATAAACTGCCAACAAGTCGGGCGAAACTTTATTATTCTTGGGACAAGTTGCGGATGAGTGGAAAGTCAATATGCAGGTTAGAGTGGTTAGGGAAGGCCAAGTGAAAAGGAGTTCTTGGGCAGGACTGTTAACAATATTTCATTCGTTTCTGTAAGTTTGGATTTTATGAGGGGAGGAGTAGGGGTAATAGTAAGGGTGGGTGGATGTTAATAGCTTTTTAATTAATTGCTTGAATCACGTCCAATATTCTCTGTATAGAATGTGTTTCATAGACGAAGTTGCATAGAATTTTCATAAAATTCGGTGTATTTTACATTCATGAAAATGAACATTTGTATGGGAGGGGGTAGAGAATATAGGGGAATCTTAAAATTTGATACGCAGTTTTATTTCGCGTCTCTTGTAAGGTGCTTGTATAGAATTTCAAGTTCGTAGCTTTTAGTTTGTTGGTTATTAGTTGATTTAATGAAATTGGTCGAAATCATACTTTTGTATGGGAGGGGGTAGAAGCGCAAGCGCGATTTCAAAACTTTTAAAGCAACTTCATTTGAACTATTTTTATAAGTTTTTATGCCAAATTTGAAAATGATAGCTTTTAAGAGTTAGCTGATAACTGATTTCTTAAAAATGCTCGAAAAAATAATTTTGTATGGAAGGGGGTAGAGGAGGTAAGGGAATCGTAAAACTTGTGATGCAATTTTCTTTCGTTTTTATTGTAAGGTTCTCGTACAAAATTTCAAGTTCGTAGCTTTTAATTTGTTGGTTATTAGTTGATTTAATGAAATTAGTCGAAATCACACTTTTGTATGGGAGGGGGTAGAAGATCAAGCGCGATTTTAAAACTTTTAACGCAGTTTCATTTTAATTATTTTTGTTAGTTGTTATGCAAAATTTCAAATTGATAGCTTTTAATAGTTAGGTGATAATTGATTTCTTGAAAATGGTCGAAAAAATAATTTTGTATGGGAGGGGGTAGAAGTGTTAAAGGTTTTCGACCAGTTAATATTTCGTATATTTATGGATTTTTTTTAAATGCATTTCGCAAATTTTCAAATTTCTACCTTATAATTTCACTCAAAAATTTTCAGTTTATGTGTTTTTTTCAATGCACATGAAACACCTTGTGCACGTTAGACCGGAGGGGTCGGTTTATAACAAATATGGATCACGTTATTTTTTTTTTCTATGTGGATTAAATATAGGTATTTACATGCAAAATTTTAACTTTGTATCTTTTATCAGAGCCCTAAAAAAATCACTCAAAGTTTTCAATATTTTTGCTTATTACCTCCCTCCCCTTACACCTCCCAACTTAAAACTTTTACCAAAATTAACTATTATGTAGTTTTACAATCTGACAAATCTTTGATTTGATATCTGTACTATTTTTGGAGATATAAGGATTTGTAATTTTGAAAAGTGCGCCATTTTTGAAATGCTCCCCATTTCCCCCACTACTATTATTTCAACATGTTATATTTTTTTTGTATTTGCCTAGTATAGCTTAATATAAGTTTTAAGTTTTAATTACATAGCTTAAGAGATAGTTGAGATATTAATTTTTAAGTGTTTTTCTTTGCACCCCCCCTGACCCTCCCCCTTACAATAATTAGCCACTTTCTAAGCTGGTTCTGATGAAACTATATGCCACTTTGACGGTCTCAAAATATAATTTTGTTACGATAAGTAATTGCGAAGATATAATCATTTGAAAAAAAAATTCGGCCGACAATTGGTTCTAAGCCCCCCCTTTTCGCACCCCAATGGATAAAAAAATTAAATTATTTTTAAAAGTTGTCCCACAAACCCCTCTATATTAAAGTTGAGTTTAAGTTTCCTAGCTGTTACCATGGTTGAGATATTTTAATTCGTATTTTTCGGTTTAAGCGCTCCCCCCGCCTCCCCCTGAACCCGTATACCCCCGAAAATGGGTATCCGCCTGAGATCCGCAACTATCTACAATCCCCCCAAAAATGAACTTTCTATCTTGAAGGGTTTGGGAGTTAATGTGCGCTGAGCGTACACGTCGGCGTACGGCGGACGGCGGACGGCGGACGGCGTACAGACAGACGGATTTTTTTTTTTGCATTTTTAGGCTAATTTAGTCATGAAACGCGAAAAAAAAAAATTTCAGGGTAGCAAACTTTTCTTTTTTTTTGTGTCGATCACAATACTTTATTATTATAATAATAAAGTAATAAAAGATAAAACCTATGAGGGTACTCCGGGCATATATGAGCTACTATTTATGAAAGTTCCAGATAAGACTCTGTACAATGAAGATGATTTACAGAATTATAGAAATATTTTGCTTGATACTAATGCTTATAGACGTCACTATACCAGCAAAGGACAAATAAATGGAAACCGTAGCTATAAATATACAAAAATTATTAACAAACTTTTAACTCATAGAGGAGGAGATTTAATACAAACATTAATCGAACCCAGCAACGGACAAATAAATGGAAACCGAAGCTGTAAATATACAAAAATTATTAACAAACTTTTAACTCATAGAGGAGGAAATTTAATACAAACATCAATCAAACCAAAACAGTATATTTCTTGGGATGATCCTAATAAACTGGTGGACCGGTTACAATTGCTTGTATCAGCGCTACAGGCGGGAGATATTTATCATATCAACGAGATTGTTATCATCATTGAAGCATTGAGAAAAGCTGAAGTAATAATATAAATATTAAATTTAGAGGATCTGAAAACTGTTTCATTGTTAAAGAAATAGCTATTCTATATAATATAACCGATACATATCGTAATTTTCTTATGTTTATTTATTTAAAAAAAAAATATCTTGATAATAAATATGCTTAAAACCATCATTCAGTTTGTTTTTTTTCTTGAAATATGCATATTAACCAGAATTTGGTATACAAGTATAACAACACACAAGACTCTTTTTTATTTCTTAACTTATAGTAAAATTTAATAAGGTAAGTTGGTAGCAGGTGTTTGTATGGTTGTTTGGTTGTATTTTCTAGTGTTGTAGTTGTTGTTGTTGTTGTAGTTGATATGGTCTTATATATTTATTTTCAATTTTTAAGCTGTCTGAAAGATTCATTAAATTGTTGTTTATAATTATTTGTTGGTTTATTACGGTAATGAGATTATGATTATTTTCGTCTGTCGTCTTCATATGATTTTATATGTCTAGTCTGTTTTGTTCGTCCATCGTTCCAAATAACCATTTTGCTGTACATCCGACTATATTCAATAAAGCACTTTTCTTTCTATTTTCTTTAGGAATTATATTTTTAATTTTGTTTGTCAATTGATTTAGTTCTGCTATAAGTAAATTCTTCTGTTCTTCGTTTAAATTAGCTGTATGTATTGGTTGAAAATTCGTTTATTAAGTCTAAAATTTCTTTTATGTCAATTATGTGTATGATAATATTTGCTTTGGTAAGTTGTATTTCTGTAAATCCTGTCAGTTCGTGTACGTTAAATAGTTCATTAATCGGGATTATCAGTATTAGACATAAGAACATTGTCATGCGAATCTGTAAATTTAGGATTTTTTTTTTTTTGATATTATTTGTTGATTTTATTATGTTTTTGAAGAGTTTCTGTATTTGGATTGATGATTATTTTTTTTTTTTTTTTATTTTTTTTATTTTTTTTTTTTATTGATATTATTTGTTGATTTTATTATGTTTTTGAAGAGTTTTTGTATTTAGATTGATGATATTATGGCAACCCCAATTGATGATGACGTCATGAAACTATAATCGGAAATATGCTGACCACACAAGAAAAAACTAATTGCAATAACAAACGATCGTGTTTATTCCTGTTCGTAAGTGAAGAAGCAGTGGAATAATATTAAGTAAAAGTGGAATAATAAAAAGAAAAGCAAAATAATGTAATTTATAATTTTTTATTGTAAATATATATTTTTATAATAATTTTTTTTTATTTTTTTTTTAATTTTTTTTAATTTTTTTTTTTTATTTTTATTTTTTTTTTTTATTTTTTTTTAATTTTTTTTTTAATTTTTTTTTGACATTATGGCAACCCCAATTGATGATGACGTCATGAAATAATACCACGCTATTAATAGCAATAACAATCTCCACACATACACACACACACACACACACACACATATACACATACACCACAATCTATACCCCATCTGGACTAATACAACATCCCTCTATCCAGCATCCTATCTGGATCAATACCAATACATCATCTCTCTCTCTCTCTCTCTCTCTCTTCCATTAACCAATATATATACTCACTAATAACCAATAATCTCTTACAACCAATAACCAATAATCTACTCTAAAATTAATATCGACAGGTAAAGGGGTACCAAGGTGTATCTAAGCAGGTAATGTGCAAGAGCTTGAACTCGTTTATCAAAAAATGATCATATATGTTAGCGGATTGAGGTGAAATTTTCATATCAATCTCACTCGTAAACCAAAAATTCCATACAGAAAAAATGTAAACACCTATCATATGAATACTCTAAACCATAAACAATTCGAAAGAATTATTCCTAATCGATGATGACGTCATAAAATAATATCACGCTATTAATAACAATAACAATCTCCATACACACAATCTATCAATTTTCATCATATATGAAACCAAATTCATAAAACTAAAATGCTGAGCACAACCTATTTCACAATATAAACAACGAAAGCATTCTTAAAGTCCAACTAAAAATGTAACCCACGTGTTCATTCCTATCAATGTAAATATCAATTTCATCATATGTGAATCATAATTCGTACAACTCTTATCAATCTTGACATTTCAAAAAAAGAGTCAGTTAGGGGCATAATTTATAAAACTCTTATCAATCTTGGCATTTCAAAAAAGAGTCAGTTAGGGGCATAATTTATAAAACTCTTATAAATCTTGACATTTCAAAAAAGAGTCAGTTAGGGGCATAATTTATAAAACTCTTATCAATCTTGGCATTTCAAAAAAGAGTCAGTTAGGGGCATAATTTATAAAACTCTTATCAATCTTGACATTTCAAAAAAGAGTCAGTTAGGGGCATAATTTATAAAACTCTTATCAATCTTGGCATTTCAAAAAAGAGTCAGTTAGGGGCATAATTTATAAAACTCTTATAAATCTTGACATTTCAAAAAAGAGTCAGTTAGAGGCATAATTTAAAAAACTCTTATCAATCTTGGCATTTCAAAAAAAGAGTCAGTTAGGGGCATAATTTATAAAACTCTTATCAATCTTGGCATTTCAAAAAAGAGTCAATTAGGGGCATAATTTATAAAACTCTTATCAATCTTGACATTTCAAAAAAAGAGTCAGTTAGGGGTACTGGTACTGCCATCTCTAAAGAAACAGCGAAAGCCTTCTCGAAGTCCAACTACCGGTTTGGATCCCCACTAATTAGTATTGCTATCGGCCACCCCACTAATTAGTATTGCTATTACCCACCTCCGCTCGTGGCGCTAGTGTCGCTAAGGAGAAAACGAACTGCATTACCGTGAGCCAGAAGCCCTATATCCCCACTACTAACTTTCATCGAGCTTAAATGTTGTACTTAATCCTTAATTGATATTGTTATTAATATCGGGAAAAGTCAACCGATTAGCTTCACTCATTCTACCCCCTCCCATACAATGTAACACAATTCCACGACTTTACTTAAATTCGATTTTCTTGAAAACTGTAAACGTTATTGATCTGACATTTAAAATATGTCAATTGCAAATTGATTATAGTTGCTTCTCAAAAAGTCACTTAAAACTCCCCACTTCTTCCACCCCCTCCCATACAAGCTGCACTTTTTCATGAGATATTCTAAACTAATTTTCTCAGTGCATATAACTTTCATCGAGCTCAAATTTTGTACTCTATGCTAAATTAAAATCATTATTAATATCGGGAAAAAATTAACCGAGTAGCTTCACTCCTTCTACTCCCTCCCATACAATGTGACACAACTCCACGACTTTACAAAAATTCGATTTTCTTGAAAAGCGTGAATGATACAAACCTGAAATTTAAAATATATGAATTGCATGATGATTATAGTTTTTTCTCGAAATATCACCAAAAACCCCCCTTTCCTTCTACCACCTCCCATACAAATTGCACAATTTCATTAAATTCAATGCACTAAGTTTCTCAGTACCTACTCAATTTTTGAGTCTTAAATTTGGTGCAAAACATTTTTACTACTCTAGCATGATGTGAAACAAATTGTTCAATGCAGCTACTCCCCATCATAAAATCACAAAAATTTCGATTTTATCTATAGTATTGTATGATTGTGCTCTACGCACAATCGTAGTCCTGTTACGTTTTCAAGCTTAATGTTATTTTATTTGGGCTTTTTTTTAATTAACACAAGCTATAATTATTCACATGTCCTTAATGCTCTTCAATACGTATATGATCTCAAATCACGGGATTGATTTGATCACGAGCCTCTCCCATTCAAATGCGAGTATCATGGTATCATTCTTAATAATTTATGGTTCTGATTCCAACAAAACACAAAAAATTGTGTTCAAAGAGCCATTAAAGTAAGCAGATTATATATCCCACATAATGTATTACTAACTACATTCTCAAAAATTGCTTATTAATGCGATTTTTATGCGGACGAAGTCGCGGGCGTTTGCTAGTCATTAAAAAACAACGTCTCATCAAAAGCAAAAGAAACAGCAAACACTCCAATCGCTCAATCGAAGCAGATGGAGGTTCAACCAAAAACGACCGGAAGCAGCCGAATTAAAAAACCACAATGATTCGTCACTTTCGACAAGCAATAATATTATTATCGTGCTTTTCACTATCACTCAATCTCTGGTATGGGAGTACTATGGTGACCAGCGCCAACAAAACAACATAAATTTATTCACTAATTTATATTTTCAGTTGCTAATATTTTTAAAGTTCGCGCCAAGCTACATTTCAACTTCCACATTTACTTCTCCATCCTCCGAAACCAATCCTTAAAACCATATTTGGTGCATATTATTGAAATAAATGGTTAATATTAATATCAATTTTTTGCATAATCGGTTATTGCGAACCTCAGTTACGAACGAAAAGTGATCCCTTCGAATTCATTATAACCGAACTGTACTATACTTATTGTATTAAATCTATTTAGCAATTATGAAGTCTTGAATCTTAACAGATAATTTTCTTTCAATTTACATTTTCCACCACCTTTCTTTCCCTTTTTAATCGTTTTCTCCAACATATCGTTCACAAACTGCAACTTTTCACCTCGGATAATTAATTCCTCCAATCTCGATTCCCATCGAAAATCTCTTTCATGCCTACAGCGCATCGTTGGCGAAAATTCGAACTAAACTTTCTCAAATGCAACTTTCCCTTCCTTTCATTGTGAATTTCGTTGCATGAAACGTCATCATAACAGTGCAGAAAGGGCCGAGCATTTCAAGTAATTTTGACTCAAAATCACACGGCTGAACATTTATTTCAAGTAAACTTTGACTCAACATCACATTAATCTCGTATGAGGTAAGTCAAATCCAATTCACGACCAAATTTCAAACTTTCATTGTAAATTTACAAGTCCAGAGAAATGCTATGCACAATTCTAACGCGTACTTTAAAAACAATTTCACGCAGCGCAAAATTGAATTACCCCGCAGCAAGCAGAAATGCCGGTCCGATACTTGAAGTGGCCGGAAAGATTCTCGACGCCGCCACTCCCGGTCTTCAATTGCTCGAGATCTCATCAGGTTCCGGGCAACATTCGGCCGTTTTATCGCAACACTTTCCGAATATTTCATTTCAGCCGACCGAATACGATGAATCGTTGCTACCCAGCATCGCAGCCTATGCTGCTGAGAACCCACATGGCAATATGAAAACGCCGTGCTGCGTCGATATTCGAGAGGACGTCACATTCGCGGACAGGCCAGAAGGATTCGATTACATGCTCAACGTGAATATGATTCACATCAGTCCATGGCAATGCACAGTTGGACTGTTTAGGAGTGCCTCGCGACTTCTGAAGCCTGGCGGACTGCTAATCACGTACGGACCGTACGCTGTCAATGGAGAACTAACGCCGGAAAGTAACCAGAATTTTGATCGCTCGTTGAGGCGGCAGAATAGCGAATGGGGTGTGCGGGATGTTCGAGATTTGAAGGTTGTTGCGGAGGAGTATGGAATTCGATTTCGTGAGATGTTTGATATGCCCGCTAATAATAAGACAATTGTCTGGGAGAAGAGGTAGAACCGGTTTTTAAGAGTGTAAGTGAAAAATTTTAATAAAAATGAAAATGACTATGAAACGTGTGTGTTTGTAATTTTATTTGCAGATCGCATGCAATCCGCAATTTCTTTTCTAATTTCCACTGCACGAGTAAAAGGGCAAGCCGCCAGTTCCGATGTTACATGAAAGAACCGACTGTCGGCTTTGCCGTACAACGAGACTAATATGCATGATTGCGTCGTGGCGACAATCAAGCTATGCAATGATATCGCGATGCAAGGACATTAATAATAGTCAAGGTCGCGATGTACGGAAGATTTGCGCAAACGAATCTGCATTGCTTTAGCAATAATTGAATACTGTACAATTATTACATGTTAACGCAATGCAATGCCCGATAATTCCGTATGCGAATAATCGGATCTACTGTTTTGAATGTAGGTTAGTTACGACTCCATGGTATAAGCTATGGGCCAAACATTTTAGTCAGTTACAAGTAGTCTGAAAAATATCTTCAAAAGATTGAAAAAATGGCATCACAGGATTGAAAAAAAGACATCACACGAGTGCATATCAAAAAGGTATTTAAATGCAAACAACCACTCACGAATCAAGCGGGGAAATCTGTGTTGGCTACACCGTGCTAAAAGTTTCGATTAGGAAAAAATCTTTAAGTCCGATCACTCACTACTTACCACCTCCCATACAAAGGCAAAGTTCTGAAAATTACATTTCATCGATTTCCATTAAAACTAGAAAAGGTCAAAACCTAAAATTTCACCAGAATTTCTTTTACAACATAAATGCTTCAAAAATTATCAACTTCGCTTTCCTACAACTTTGCATACAAATTAGTGATGAATTGTGATGTGACCTACTGTATGACTAACTCAATCACCGTGCCACAGCGAATACTTGAGAGATCTCTGAATTATGACGTAATTCCCGGGCTTTACAAAAAAAAACTTTAAGCTACAGCCACACTGACGACACGTTCATGAACTCTCTTATCTCTTATTTTCATGCTTGATGTTCTTGGAGCTTTTTTTCGAGTCTTATTGGACTTGATCGGCGATAGAATCCCTTCACTTTACACGATTCGTAGCTCTCTCGATAGTGGAGGGCAACTTAATGATGGTGCCAAAGTTCGACGTGATAAGCAAGCACACGAGATAGGACATTGTGGGTGGGCCAAGCTTGAATATCTAGCTAGGGTGTAGTCTAGTGGGTAGCGTGTTTGGTTTACAATGCGAAGGTCGTGAGTTCAAATCCCGGTCGACGCATAATTTCAACACACAACCTGCTTGAATATACCTTGGTTACCTCAATCTACAAAAATGAAAAATTAGTAGATAGAGAGTTGTGCAAAGAGCTAACAACTCTTCCGCAATAAATAATGAAAAATGTTAAGGAACCTGAAGGTCAGGAGGCCAAGGCCCGATTTGGGCTGTAGCGCCATTGACGAAGAAGAAGATTGAATATCAATTGCAGCAACATTTTTGATCTCCTATCATGCTCGTAAAAATAATGATTGTGAAATGTATGAAACGTGTACTCGTCAAAAGGGCGAAACAAACTGATGGCTCAGCTCGACAAGAAGGCAATACGATTAGATACATACGTACCAAATCAACCACCAATACCATCGACGAGAAAAACCTATCAACACATTTCTGCAGTAGTAGTCACATTCACGAAATTTGTATGGTTGCACCGGGCGAAGTCAACAACGGCAGCAGAGGTAATCGCTATGCTAAAAATTCAAGCGATAACGTTTGGTAATCCGAGAAAAATTATTTCAATTCGAGGGGCCGCTTTCACATCTGGTATCTTTGAAGATTACTGTGCAAAAGAAAAAATCGAACACGTGTTAACCACTACAGAGGAATTACTTAGACAAGTTGCAACAATTTCTTAATTCTGCGCATCATCTAAGCATCAACTGTACACCGCTCGAGGTCATGATAGGTGAAAAAATACAATTGAAAGGTTTGGTTTTGAAAGAAAACAAAAAAGAATTAGTAAATGCATGCCATGCAGATCGCTTAAACGCAAGAGAAGACGCCGGCCATTTATTCAGAAAATAAAAGAAATTATAATCGCTTATTGCATTTTAAATGCAAAGAGGCAGGACTGAAAATAAATGTGTGCCAAACAAAGTAAATGCACATGGGTTCGAACACAAGCACATCTATTGATCTTAACGGGCAAGATGTGGAAGAGGTGCAAAAATTTTTGTTACTTCAGAAGCATTGTCAACTTGAACGGCGGAGCCGAATAGGATATTGTGGCTCGTATAAATAAATTTTTATTTATTTATTTTATTTAATATAGGTAGACAAGTTAAGTCTATTTTACAAAAATATAGTAAAAAAAAAAGAACAACTTTAATACTAAGCTTATGAAAAAAAGTTTTAACCATTACTTACAACAAATATAAACTATTAAAATCAAAACAAAAACATAAAACTAAGACCTAAATATTATCTTTCAAATAATGTGTTAAATTCAGTCATTATTTTATCTTTGTAGGTATTTCTGCTTACAGAACTATTAAAGCAGTCTGAATGCAAATTGAAGTTTTTTATGGCGCAAGCAATAGGATCATTCATCAAAAAATCGGTAGGGTGAGTTTCACTTTTCAAGATCCTGTTGTCTCGAAAATTAAACCTGTGGTCAACCAATATAAAGCGGAAAAGTAGCTCGCTCGAAATCACGTTAGACTTAATCAAATCGAAAGTATCAGAAGCAAGCTCTCTTCTTCTCTCGAGAGTGGTCATATTGAGCAGAAGTAGCCGACATTTGTAAGAGGGCAACCGGTAGCTACTAAACTGAAGACTTCGCAAAGCAAACAGAAGAAATTGAACTTGTACTCTTTCAACTCTGTACGAGTCGATTTGAGTAGAAGGTAACCAAACAATACTTGCATATTCGAGCAGCGGTAACAACAGTGCACAGAAAAGAGACTTACACAGGTGTGGGTCATTAAATTCTTTGACTCTCCTCTTAATGAAACCTAGCATAGCCATATGAATTTTTGCAATTTTATCAATATGGGATTTAAAAGACAACTTAGCGTCAAATATTACTCCAAGATCTTTGATTTGAGAGACACGTTTTAAATTTTCATTGCTAATATTATAGTCAAAATGAAAAGTGCCAGACTTTTTTCTAGAAAAGGTTATTACTGCACATTTATTAACATTCAATTGCATAGCGTTATCCAAACACCATTCTGATAAAATATCAATATTGCTTTGCAATATGATGCAATCTCGATTTGATTCGATAGTTCTGAAGATTTTTAAGTCATCAGCATAAAAGGATAAATTGCATTCGTTTAAAAGTAATGGCACGTCGTTAATAAAAATAATAAATAGAAGGGGCCCCAATATGCGCCAGAGAAGACTGTAGTCATTTTGGATAGATGCGATAAAAATCTAACTTTTTGTGTACGATCCGTCAAGTAAGACTTCAACCACTTCAAGAAAATGCCGCTAATTCCATAACGCTCTAACTTGAATAGAAGCAGACCGTGATCTACTACATCAAAGGCGCTAGAAACTGTTTACTTTTACCAATTTTTTGTCTAATGAATGTAGAATATTCCAAAAGATTGGAAACAGTTGACTTACCCTTTAGGAAGCCATGTTGGCAAGGATGAATGAAAGGACTTACGGTTTCTATTAGTACTCCCGCAACCAGCTTTTCGAAAATCTTGCCAATAGATGATAAAATAGTTATTCCTTTGTAATTACGAATGTCAGATCTATCTCCAGACTTAAAAATAGGTGTTATATGCGCCAATTTAAAGCATATTGGAAAAATGGATTACTGAAGCGACGCATTAAACAAAGGAAGCAATAATCGAGGTAAAGTAGAGGCGGTTTTATTTAGAAAAATGGGGGGAATGAGATCAGGTCCAGCACCTTTATGAATATTA
Source organism: Chorisops tibialis (assembly GCA_963669355.1). Classification (NCBI taxonomy): domain Eukaryota; kingdom Metazoa; phylum Arthropoda; class Insecta; order Diptera; family Stratiomyidae; genus Chorisops; species Chorisops tibialis. The sequence goes on from OY770262.1 coordinate 214,250,750, forward strand.
ATATCAAGCAGTGCAGAAGTTATTTGGCCAATAGTCAGGATCGCGTTAGTTAATTTTGGATCCTGAAAAGGTATATGGGAAAACTTACCAGGATCGAACTTGAAAGGCTTGGAAAATTTGGAATCAAAGTGATTAGCGAAAAAGTTTGCAATTTCTTTAGGATCAGAAGATGAGCGATCACCAAATTTCATAGAAGCCGGGTAGCCACTTGTACCACGTTTGTCATTAATGTGTTGCCAAAACATTTTAGGGTGATCAATCAAGCTGTTTACCATTTTAAGGTTATGGAGTTTTATGGCTTCCTTTTCACTAACATCGAATTGTTCGCGCAGATGCAGAAATGCAATATGATCCTCGACTGATTTAGATTTAGACCATTTCCTGTAGAATTTGTTACGTTTGTTACGTAATATTCTAGGGCTTTTATCCATATGCGGAGGACAAGACAACTTGGTACTAATACGCTTAGGGGTGTGTTTATCTATTTTAATCATCAAAGAAGCTACAAGATTTTCAGCACTGTCATTCACATCAACACTATTATTGACTGAAGATTTGAAATTTGAAATTTCAAGATTTATCATTTCATAGTCAGCGTTGGTAAAATCATTGGCTATGATCTTGTTAGAGTCACTGCGAAAATCATGTACAGAAGAAAAATAATTTAAGCATAGTATATTGTGGAAAACACTCGTCTTTTTAGTCAAAGTAGAGGTTGCTTCTTTTAATGAAAAATTTGAAGTAACATTGGTGAAAACGATATTCAAAACATTTCCGAATTTATTAGTTTTATCAGATATTTGGAACAAACCAAGTGAGTGAATTTCAGATAAAAATGAAATTTGATGCTCTTTTATGTTAAGTGGATCAAATACGGAATTGAAAATTTCACTGGCCTCCCATTTAACACCACTGAGATTTGCATCACCATACAACAAGAACCCATCACCTGGAAGGATAGATGAATGAATCAGTGTGATGGATTCCGCAAGATCAGCATACTGCTGCTCAGTAGAATCAGGTGGAATGTAGAAACAGACTATTACCAGATTTCTATCCACCATTTGGATTCTACATGCGCAAATCTCAAAAAACGCATTAATGAGCAACTGAACAGCTATGGGATAGCTAGAGAGTCTATTGTTTACAGCAATGAAGACACCACCTCCTCACTGACCAATCAAGTGCGATGGCTTCAATTTATCTTTCCGAAAAATAGACCATCGATAAGGAATGATTTCCGCATCTAAATGCGATTCTAGGAGCCAAGTTTCTGTTATCATTACAATGTCATAGGGACAGTTAGCCAAATCATTACGAATTGAGGCAGAGAACTTCTCATCCCTGACATATTGTGGAAATAAAAATTTAATTCTTTCGCATTATTAAAAAGATCGGGGTTAGTTCTTACATGCTTCGCAGGCCTTCGGTATCCTTTCCCCTCTCTAGAGGGTGCGAAAGATCTCCCTTCGCACGAAGCTGCGAATCCGTGCCGTTATATGGTTGTAACACATGGAAAGTGATCATTCGACTTGCAACTCTCATGCAATGTCTCCGACGCATTTTAGGGATATTCTGAGCAGAAGTGATCTGCAACGACGAACCTTGGAGTACAACTGGACAGACTAAAATAGGCATTGAGATTCAAAGGCGGAAGTGGCAGTGGAACAGTCACTTTGATGAAACTAGAGCCAAACATCGCCTAACGTCGGCTTGGTTGATCATGTAGCATATAGAATCGACCAGTTGAGCACGAGGTCAGAGGGATAAACAAATCCTAACGACATGTAAAGGCCTATGCTCAGAATCACGCCTTGCGGAACAGAACTGCTTCTGTCCGATACCCCTACAGAGAGTCTTAACAGAAAATTGATTGATTGATGGATAATTGCAATATGGAGGATGCAAAAAAGTATAAAGTCCAAAATAGGGTAGCGATTCAAAGAACGCAGTTTGGTTGAAACTATACCCGAAGTTGTTTGGTCCGTGCGAATTAATCACCGTCATCCAAATGATCGACACGTTGTACAGAAGATCGGCGACCACGAAGGGCCACGACGAACAACAACATCCGCAGATCATATGAATGCATGGACGCAAACATGATATTTCTTCCATTCTCCTCAAAAATAATTTTTCTTCTCTGGTTAAACCGCTTCCATCTCTCTTACTCTTCCGGGAACTTTCTGCGCACATGGAAAGTGGCGAATGTTTAGCTGATTCCCAGAAATCATTATCCGCCATTGCTTCCGGTTGATGGAGACGGTTGTGAATGGTAAAAAAACCGTTATGATGAAAATAGCAAACTTATCAATGATCCAATAAAGATTCCGTTCCGGACGTTTGACAGGTGATTACTTCTCGTACTGAACTTTGGAACTCTTGCCAACATAAATTTGGCGTTGGTCAAATACTTGCACTTAACATCGCTGAAGCGTTTGGCAGAGTTTGGCATAAATATCTCTTAGTGAATGGGGTGGCATATTCCTTCTATCCTATTTCAACGTCCCTCAAGGCTCTGTTTTATCATCCACACTCATTCTTATTTTTTTATTAATGACCTTCTGTCATCAACTCTCAATCCGATACATTGCTTTGCAGATGACAGAATCCTGGATAACATCTTTGAATTTAGCACGATTAACGGCGCATTGAATTATTTGGATCATTGAACTCTGACCTGAACCGAATATTGGAATGGGGCGTGATCAATATAGTAGAGTTTAACGTCTAAAAAGACAGGCCTGCCAACTTTCGCTTAAACGCGATGTACCAGCGTCGGTCCCTGATGTAACATTCGGTTGTGGCCAACTAGAATCTTTCAAATACTTCTCACTCCTTGGCATTAAAATAAATAAACATCTTAATTGGAAACAGCACATACTTAACGTAGCTTCAACTTCCAAACGCCTAAGTGTCGTCCTAAGATGTAAAAAAAAATTTACTCCTATTAACCTAGCCAATATCTATAAGGCCTACATTAGACCACGCCTCGAATACAAGTCGTAAAGATGAAGCCAACACGATTTCTTTAGACTCCCAAGAGCATCGAAGAAATTTCGTAGCACTCAGCATTTACTTCTACTACAATGGCGCTACAGCCCAAATCGGACCTTGACCTCCTGATATTCAGGTTCCTTAACATTTTTCATTACTTATTGTGGAAGGGTTGTTAGCCCTTCGCACAACCCTCTTTCTACGAATTTTTCATTTTCTTAGATTGAGGTGAAAACGGTATATCCAAGCAGGTAATGTGCCGGAATTATATATTGCGCCGTGCGGGATTTGAACTCACGACCTTCGCATTATAAGACCAACACACTACCTACTAGGCAATACCCTAGCTCAGCATTTACTACCACCACTTCAATGGTAAATGCATTGAGAAATTCTTTAAACTTATTCCACCCCTTTACACATTTCCAAGAAATACTCGCTTAACTTCAAACCCACACGACTTTACTTCCAATTTCTCGTAGGCAGTCATTCATACCCCGAACTTCAAAGCTTTGGAACGCATTGCCAAAGATCGTATTCCCATTGTCATACGATCATCGACGTTTCAAACTTTTTAGACTTTTCCCTCCTTTTAATCTCGTTGAATCCTCAATTTCTTTTTTTTTTCTCACTTTTCCGAAATGACTGTAAATTGCATTAAAGGATGTCGCCCTAAGTTGTGTTCGCCGACGTTAAAAAACATCAAAAATATCCTTGTAGTTTTTTTTACGTGGAGCCTTATACATTAGGATTCTTGTGGTTTTTGAATTTCGGTCTGACAGCTTACCTTTTGGTCCTTCTGTCCTGCGTTTCCATAATTTTCAAGATTTTGCAGCACATTTCGAATGGCACCGACAGACCGATTGAGCTTCTTAGCAATTTCATTACGCTTGCTGAAGCCTTCTTTAAAAAAAATAAACTGCCAACAAGTCGGGCGAAACTTTATTATTCTTGGGACAAGTTGCGGATGAGTGGAAAGTCAATATGCAGGTTAGAGTGGTTAGGGAAGGCTAAGTGAAAGGGAGTTCTTGGGCAGGGCTGTTGCCAATTTAACAATATTTCATTTGTTTCTGCAAGTTTGGGTTTTTATGAGGGGAGGAGGAGGGTTAATAGTAAGGGTGGGTGAATGTTAATAGCTTTTTAATTAATTGCTTGAATCACGTCCAATATTCTCTGTATAGAATGTGTATCACAGACGAAGTTGCATAGAATTTTCATAAAATTCGGTGTATTTTACATTCACGAAACCGAACATTTGTATGGGAGGGGGTAGAGAAGGTAGGGGAATCATAAAATTTGATATGTAGTTTTATTTTGCTTCTCTTGTGAGGTGCTTGTATAAAATGTCAAGTTCGCAACTTCTAGTTTGTTGGTTATTAGTTGATTTAATGAAATTGGTCGAAATCATGGTTTTGTATAGGAGGGGGTAGAAGGGCAAGCGCGATTTCAAAACTTTTAAAACAACTTCATTTGAATTATTTTTATAAGTTTTTCTGCAAAATTTGAAATTGATAGTTTTTAAGAGTTAGCTGACAACTTATTTCTTAAAAATGCTCGAAAAAATAATTTTGTATGAGAGGGGGTAGAGGAGGGAGGGGAATCATAAGACTTGTGATGCAATTTTCTTTCTTTTCTGTTGGTAGATGCTCGTACAAAATTTCAAGTTCGTAGCTGTTAATTTGTTGATTATTAGTTGATTTAATGAAATTGGTCGAAATCATACTTTTGTATGGGAGGGGGTAGAAAGGCAAGCGCGATTTCAAAACTTTTAACGTAATTTCATTTCAATTATTTTTGTAAGTTTTTATGCAAAATTTCAAATTGATAGCCTTAAATAGTTAGGTGATAATTGATTTCTTAATAATGGTCGAAATAATACATTTGTATGGGAGGGGGTAGGACGACAGGCGTGATCTCAAAACTTTTTAAACAATTTTATTTCAACTATTTTTAAATGTTTTTATGCAAAATTGCAAATTGATAACTTTTAAAAGTTAGGTGATAATTGATTTTTTAAAAATGGTCGAAAAAATAATTTTGTATGGATTATGGTTAATATTTCGTATATTTAGGGATTTTTTTTAAATGCATTTTGCAAATTTTCAAGTTTGTACCTTAAAATTTCACTCAAAAATTTTCAGTTTATGTGTTTTTTTCAATGCACATGAAACACCTTGTTAACGTGCACAAGGTGTTTCATGTGCATTGAAAAAAACACATTAACTGACCGGGGGGTCGGTTTATAACAATTATGGATCAAGTTATTATTATTTTTCTATGTACATCAAATAGACGTATTCACATGCAAAATTTAAACTTTGTATCTTTCAACAGAGTCCTAAAAAAATCACTCAAAATTTTCGTCATTTTTGCTTATTATCTCCCTCCCCTTTCACCTCCCAACTTAAAATTTTTACCAAAATTAAAAATTATGCAGTTCTACAATCTGACAAATTTTTGATTTGATATCTGTACCCTTTTTTGAGATATAAGGATTCGTAATTTTAAAAAGTGCGCCATTATTGAAATGCTCCCCAATTCCCCCCACTACTATTATTTCAACATATTATTTTTTTTTTTGTATTTTCCTAGTATAGCTTAATATAAGTTTTAAGTTTCAATTACATAGCTTAAGAGATAGTTGAGATATTCATTTTTAAGTGTTTTTCTTTGCACCCCTCCTGACCCTCCCCCTTATAATAATTAACCACTCTCTAAGCTGATTCCGATGGAACTATATGCCACCTTGACGGGCCCAAAATATGAATTTTTTACGATAAGTAATTTCGAAGATATAATCATTTGAAAAAACAATTCGGCCGACAATTTGTTTTTAGCCCCCCCCTTTTCGGACACCAATGGATAAAAAAATTAAATTATTTTTAAAAGTTGTCCCACAAACCCCTCTATATGTGTGTTGAGTCTTAGCTTCCTAGCTGTTACCATGGTTGAGATATTTGAATTCGTATTTTTTGGCTTAAGCGCTCCCCCCGCCTCCCCCTGAACCTGTCAATCAATCAATCAAATTCCTGTTAAGACCCCCTATAGGGGCATAGGACAGAAACAACTCTCTTCCACAAGGCGCGATCCTGCGCATCGGCTTTAAGCTGTTGCTTATTGTTGTTTATTCCTCTGGCCTCCTGCTCAACTACTCGCATCCATGTGTTACATGGTCGACCAACCCGACGTCTTCCTTGAGGGTTATAATCCAGAGCCTGTTTTGCGATGTTTTGCTCTGGTTTCCTCAAAGTATGACCGATCCACTGCCACTTTCGCCGTTGAATCTCAATACCTATTTTAGTCTGGCGAGTTGTACTCCAAAGTTCGTCGTTGGAGATCACTTCTGGCCAGAATATTCCTAAAATGCGTCGGAGGCATTGGTTTACGAAAGTCTGTAGTTTCTTGGTAAGTCGAACGGTCACTTTCCACGTAGTACAACCATATAACAACACGGATTTGACGCATGCGTCAAAAACTCGCAGCTTCGTGCGAAGGGAGATCTCTCTTAACCTCCAGAAAGGGGAAAGGATACCGAAGGCCTGACGAGCTTTATTTAGCTGAGCCTCAACATCCTTTTCGGCTCCGCCGTCCATGCTGACAATGCTTCCGAGATAGCAAAAATCTTGCACCTCTTCCATATCCTGTCCATTAAGAACAATCGGTGTGCTTGCGTTCGAACCCATGTGCATGTACTTGGTTTTACGCACATTTATTTTCAGTCCCGCCTCTTTGCATTAAGAATGCAAGGAGCGAACATTTGACTCTAAGTCCGAACGGGTATGTGCAAGCAAACACACGTCATCAGCATAATCAAGGTGACTAAGATGTTAAATAGTCTCCATTGAAGACCTTTACCTTCCCCACCTTCCAGTGCAGCTTTCAAGATGTCATTTATTACCACCAGAAACAGGGCTGGTGATAATATGCAGCCTTGTCTGACACCCGTTCGCACAGGAAAGCTCTCGGACAGCTCTCCTCTATGCAAGACGCGACACCTTGCATCTTCGTAGGATTCTTTAATCATAGCTATGACCTTATTTGGAATACCTCTCCTACGCAAAGCATTCCATATGTAATCTCGCTTAACGCTGTCGAAAGCCTTCTCGAAGTCCACAAACATGAGATGTAGTGGCGAACCCATTTCGGCTGACTGCTCTAATATTATCCGTAGGGTATTCGTGTGGTCGGTACAAGACGACCCTTTACGGAATCCAGCCTGATAAACTTCGAGAGTGCTCTCGACGACATCACTAATCCTATTGAGAATTACCTTAGCCATAATTTTTGATACGGCAGTAAGTAGACATATACCACGCCAATTGCCACAATCCCGAAGGTCGCCCTTCTTCGGAATTTTCACAATGACACCCTCCTTCCATTCAGTCGGATATCTTCCTTCACTCCACACCTTAGTGAAGAGTGGGAGGAGTATATCGGCTGTGATTTCCGGGTTCGCTTTGAGGAGTTCGGTTGGTAGTCCGTCTATACCTGGAGCTTTCCTTCCCGCCATTGACCGAATGGCGGAAACTATCTCTTCCTTATCTGGGGGATCGTCCCTAATAGAGGATTGTTGCGGTTGGATGTTTGGAAGTTGTTCTGTTTCCGGAATATCTTCCTCTGACAAGATGTTTAAAATATCAGAGAAATATTCCTTCCATCGCCGCAACTGGTGTTCACTCATATTAAGGAGAGTTCCGTTGACATCTCTCACCAGGTGGTTGGCGGTGAAATTCCTGTTCGTCAACTGTTTCATGATTTTGAAAAGTGAACCCATATCCCCAAGGTAAGCCGCAAATTCTGCCTTGTTTGCCAGATCTTCAATGGCCTTTCTCTTATCGCGTCCAACAGCCCTCTTAAGCTGTATATGAGCATCGCGGTAGTTCTGCCTCAAGTCAGGCGTTCGTTGGTTGACATCGGGTTGAGAGATGATTGCCAATTTGGCTTTTTTCCGATTGCCAACCTTGTTCCATGTGTCTTGTGACATCCAGGGTTTCTCACCGCTTTGCACATATCTCACAGATTCTTCAACACTAGTTAGAAAAGTGTTTCTGGTTGCCTCCCAATTGGCGTCCAGTGTGCGCATTTCATATTCACCCAATGTGGATGACTTTTCGCGTAGAATAGTGGTGTATTCGCGTTTTTTGTAGGGATCTCTAAGTTTATCCACATTAAGCTTGCGCTTCATTTGAAGAATTTGTGGTCGTCGGATAGCTGCTGTACACAATCTCAAGCAAGCAACCATCAAGTGGTGATCGCTCCCCACGTCAGCTCCACGTTTCGCTCGCACATCGAGGAGACATCTTCTCCATCGGCGACTTATAGCCAAATGGTCGATCTGGTTCTGAGTATTATATAGTTTCAATGAAAGAGCCCCTCTAACCTCCACAGTTCCTCCTCCTCTCTCCATGGGCCCATACCTAAAAAGATATGTTGGAGACGGTATGGCTAAGGCAGGGTGGGTAGGGTAAGGCGACACAACCTCCGTCGCCATCGTCGAGGCATCTGATCGGGACAACATCCGCGATCAGAGCAAGTCCAAATTTTTGTTGAAGTGCTTACTCTAAGGTAAGTCGACGTGACGAGCTCTAAAGCTCATTTTGTTGTTATAGGCCATGGTTTTTATGGTCAGTATCGGAGCAAAACCCACCCCCACGACTCTCGCAGCTGGACCTGGCAACACGCTAGCACGTCGCTCCAGCCCGATACTGCCACCGAGATGAACGTTGGTGGATTTCGGACCAGTTTATTTCCCGTACCTTGTTCCTCCTTCCTCTTTTTCGATTATTTCGGTATTTTGGTATCGAAATAATCGCGTTGGTCTCAATATTACAACAATGGCGCCCAACGTTGGGCCTTCGAACCCTAACAGATTTCCACTTGGGACGCTCATTTGTTCACAACAATGGCGCCCAACGTGGGGTTGTTGGATCCTACATGGAACCCGAAACGCCTTGCGCCAAGCGTGTCATCGAACGCGAGATACCTCGACACACGAGACGGAATAATTCCGTGTAAAATCCGAGTGCATCAAAGGACTCAGACCGAGCTGGACGTTGGAGGATTTCGGACCAGTTTATTTCCCGTACCTTGTTTCTCCTACCTCTTTTTCGATATTTTGATGTCGAAATAATCGCGTTGGCTTCAAGATTATAACAAATCCGGCGACCCCTTTCGCACAAACTATGCTACCAACATAAAGCCTCTACCACCTCCCATGCAAAAGTCACTATTCTCTAAATTGAACAGAATCGAAAATTCTTTAGGTTAATTTAATCTACACTTGAAGACATTTTAAACATAATTTTTTTTATTTTCCCCAATTTCTTTACAACATGATCTCGTTTTCTTTTTTAGTTTTTTGTTCTTTTATTTTATTTCATCACCTGTTCGGTCTGCATTCGATTCTCTTCAGTTTTTTCTGTTGATCTTGATACTAGTGCGCAAATTATTTTTTTTAAATACGAAAAAAACAATTTTTTATAATCATTTTAAATAATGAAATTAAAACGATTCAATGCTTCTTGAAGTCAGTCTTAATAACTATCTCGTGTAATCTCATATTTTATTTGTGGTTAGCTGTTGCAGCCGCTGCCGCTGCCGCAATCGTTGCCGTCGTGCCAGTTGTTATCGTGGGGGTGGTGGTTGTCGTAACCGCTGAACTCGGATCCCTTCTAATATAGAAAAGAATGTACGGTTTGCATTCGGCAACGGCTGACGGTTCTACTTCCTTAACAGTATGATCGTTAAAATGCAACCACGTTCCGTTGTTTATTGCGAACGAGGTGTAGTGACCGTAGCTCGAACTGCATGGATTGCGAAATTGTAAGAGAAAAAAAGTTGAAATTGAATTCTATGCACCACTTACCCATTGCCGTGATGGACAATTACCGCTGCCAAATCGTAAACGTTATTCGCTTGGCTATTTCGACGCGTTTCCGGTCCGTTATTTAGAACGTATTGCGACATATCGAGAGAAGTTATCGGAAATGAAATTCTGAGATCGATTTTAGTTCTGAAAAAAAAAGAATTAAATTGAAAATCAGAATTTCCGGATGAGGAAATCGCACGTAACCTAAAGAAATTGTTCCATCGAAATCGTTTGATGTGAAGGCAAAGCACATTCGGTAGACGGCGAATCCAAAATCGTTTTGTCGACTTCTGTTTACTTTTGCACGAACTGCAGTAATACAATTCCGTTTCGGCCAGTTCTTCTACCTGCAAAAAATCAACAACCAGTCTAAGAAAGGCGCAAAAAACAAGAGTTGCAAAACTTACCTCGGTAAAGCTGGACAGGCAATCGTTAATGTTACAAACCGACTTGGTATTCCCGCTATCATCGCAATCTTCGTAATATTTTTCTGGAATGTCGAGCGATAAATCAAGGAACGGATCGTGCTTCTTGCTCTCCATCCCGCATATCAAACAACGCACTTCGCTCTGCAGCGTTCCGCCAAAAACGTTCGTTACTATCGAACTGCGGCCACTCTTCAGCGTATAATTGTTGCTATTCAGCGAAATTATATCGCCGCCACCACCGCTCAACATACTCTTCCCGCTCGCATTCGATGTTACCGTTGCTGTTATCGCCGCAGCCGCCGCTACCGCTTTCGTCGATTCGGGCGACAAATGCTGCAGTTCGGTATGTAACCTATCGAGCATATACCGAAGAAATTCGTGCGCATCGTGCTGCCGATGCCCGCGAAACTGAGGAACTACTTTCCATATCACAAGGAATAAACATTCAGGAGATATTGCCTTCGTACCGTCACCGCCGCGACTCAAGTTAATCAAAACCTTGCGCAATTCTTCGACAACGTTCGCATCGTTCATGTGATTCTCTTTTAAGCTGCGGGAATGATAGACACGTTGTTGCTGTTTCTGTTTTGTCGACGTCTCCAAGCTCGGCAATGCACTAAAGTAACAACTAAACTCTTTAATGTTGGACAGCGATTGTAACACTGAATTCATAAAGCATGTATTCCCTAAATTCCTTAGACCTACGACCTTCCTAAGCGCCTTTCGTTTCACCATACTCTCGTTACTATCACTCGAGATTGTTCGTTTCCGGGGCCGGAGCTTCCGGCCGGGCCGTGGCTCCTCCCAGCCGGAATCGCTCGACGAAATCGATGCAGTCTCCTGTTGCGACTGCGATTTCGACGAGCCGATCTCTTCGGGATTTGTCGATAGCGACGTTTCCGAACACGAATCGTCTTCGCCTTTGAGCTCTTGCCGAAGATCGTCGACTTCGGACGTTTCGTTTACAACGAAGTCATCGCATTTGTAACTGAAAGGGACCGTTTTATTTTTTTAATTTTAACTTTCGGGATAATTTATTTCGGGCAGCAGGGAACACTCACCAGTAGACCGAATAGTTTAACGTATTCATGCAAACTTTATGATCACGGGTGTTGAAATGGTTGAGGGCGTGCGCCTTTTCGTAGCGTCCGCAAAGTACCGAGCCGCATGCTAGGCAAATCCAGTTCTCCTTGGTCGACAGACAATCTGGGAAGAAAGAAAATTGTTGATGAGAATTTTGAAAAAATAGTTTTCACGGAGGTATGTCAAAAAATCTCGAATTGAAAACCACCCTTAACATTCCATTCTGACCGTCTAGTACTGCCATTCAGTTCAGTAAGGGGAATTGATACTTCCCCATCTCCCCCACCGAAAAGAAATCACAGCTTAGCAAAACGACCCGAAAAACGACACGCAAAAAAACGTAAATTAATTCCCTGAGACTCCAGAAACCTGGAAATTTTTCGCAAATAATCGAAATTTGATGGCTCCAAGCCCGTGCAGTAACTATGATCGCAGATTTCAGTCAGAAATATCGATTTTTCCTTTTTCGATCACTCCAACTCACCTGCACACTTCCACTGCTTTATCGGGGTAGTGGCCGTCGTCGGCGGAGGGCTGCTAGCAACACCGCTGCCGTCCGCAGAAGAACCACCGCCGCATCTTTCAATCAGCTGACAGGCAGTCCTCTTCGATTTGATGATGTCGCGGCTTATTTTGCAGTCGCTTAGATGCGGGCACTCCATGGCCCGTATTATTCGTCCCGCCGGGACGAAGAGGACCGATCGTCGCTCGCAGAAGCAGCGGCATAAAAAAAGGCCCGGCTCGAGTCAGTCACCTTTACAACAAAAAAAAACACTTTCAACCATACACAGCGGCGACCGGGAGTGCGTTCGCGGACTGAGGTGGTGTGGTTCTAGGTGGCGTGCCGTTTCCAATCTTTAATCGAGTAAACTTTTCGCACAAATTTTCGAAATTCAATTTTTTTTCTTCTTTCGCGATCCGTTGTGTCAAAATTCGAACACCACCACCCAACACACACACAAAAAAAAAACTTCGCGTCAATTCGCCCCGCACACAAATCACGGCGCGACTGGTACGGTTCTGGTTCGAATCTACTACGCGCGCGAAAAAAGATTTTTCGCCCTGTCAATTGCGGGAACCTCGTTCACCCCCGCGAAACAACACTGAAAAATCGCGATTTTCTCCACTGGGCTGCGAGCACTTTTCGAACTGTTTTCCTGTTTTTCTTTTTATTTTAGTTTTCACTTTCAAGTTCCTTCCACCCGCCGATCCAGATGGATTTGTTTTTTTTTCTCGCTTTTTGTCACGGAACGAATGCCAAATCGTGCATTTTTTGTCGAAGATTTCCCTTCTGTCACCGTGAATTGGCGGTGAAATGAACGCGACGGTACCACTGTTTCTCCTTGGAGTATTTTGCCTTCAGGTGGGAAAGCGTTTCCAGTGCGAGAGCATTGAACATATGGGAGTGAAAGGGATGAAAAGGTGGATTATTTTTATATACAGTTGCTCACATAATTGCGCGTACACCCATATAGAAAATTACAAAACTTTCCGATTTGTTTATGAAAGAGCAACATTATTGTCAACATATTGAAGTGCGCAAGGGGTCGCTGGATTTCAAGTAAAAATAAACAAATTCGCTTTTAATTTAAAAATCCAACCATTGACACACTATAATATACAGGGTGTTATTCCTAAATATATTTTGAGAAAAAAATTGTTCTACGAAGATGGTCAATTTTCAACATCCGCGGAGATACAGGGTGATCCAGAAAAGTGTTTCGTACCTGTACCCTAACTCACTCAAAAAGCTATATCTTGAAAACTAATAATCGCAATTCAAAGTGTTATAGCTGGCTTTTTAGGAAATCAAATTACCTTTCATTTGGTGTAATAGTCCACATTCTACGACTTAGGTTTTCTCGTTTTCCAGGTAATAAGCGAAAATACATATGGCTTAAAAATAAAATATGCCATAAAGCAACCCTCGTTCTAAAAAAAACTACCTGAAATGTTGTTAAACTGAAATATTTCTTTGTGTCCTTTAATTACTATTTAAATTATCGAGGAATTTCCTTTAATTAGTATTAAATTATCGAGGAATTGAATTAAATTAAAATGAGTTTCAACACAACTAGATGCAGCACTTTGCCTTTTTTAATGGTGTACCTAAAAAAATGAAAAGCGTATACAAGCAAATTTTACTTCATACTTTTACCAGTTTTTGTTACATTGTTAAAAGTAGAAGGTGTCACTAAAATTTAGAAAATAATTTCGAAATGCCTGAGTACTCCAATGAAGAATATGCAGACATCATTTTAATTATGGAGAGTGTCAGGCAAATACACGAGCAGCGCGATCTTTGTATCATCAGAGATTTCCTAATCGTCGGATACCTTCCAGGAGAGTATTCCAAGACGTTTACAGAAGGATTCGGGATACAGGCAGCGTTAGGACAAGCAGAGTAAATGTAAATCCTGCGCCGATAATCGCTGTTCCAACCGATGAAGGAATACTACATGAAGTCCGAAATCATCCATAAATCAGTATCCGACGCTTGGCATTGCAGTTAAACGTCTCTACGTGGAAAGTTTGGAGTGTCCTAAAAGCAGAGCGTTTGCATCCCTACCACCACACACCGGTGCAGGAGCTGTTACCCATTGATTTGCCCAAAAGGATGGAGTTTTGCAATTGGCTCCTTGAACGACAACTAAGTGACGAGAATTTTATGAACAACATTCTTTGGACGGATGAGTCGCAATTTACCAGGGACGGTATCACAAACTTCCACAACTTACACACATGGGCTGAGAGCAATCCACATACAAGAAGAGAGGCATCATTTCAGCTGTGATAATACCGATTAAATACGTGATAATGGTAGATACAAGGGCAGCGAAGCGCGATGTTGACCCAAGAAAGGAATAAGGAATAAATTGTCGTTAGTAAACGGATTTTAGGTGGAGCGGCCGTTCCCGCTCATTAGTAGGCACTTCTGCCGAAATCAATATAATCCCAATGATATGCCAATTAGCGGCAGGCAGTTGGGACTGCCGAACTTACCATTTTCTTAGCCTAATTGCGGCTTGCAGATGGTGCTGCGTGGGGTGATCTTTCTACTATATAAACACGGCAAAGGTACTTGCCAATCTAAATGTTTATTGTGGAATGATACATTTTGTAATTATCTTAGCCTATTTATACAATTTAACTTATGCTAGCTAAGCATCTTTTGGGTTCTCACCAAAAGTGCTTACGATGTACTTTACCTAATTCCACGGTCCCGCCAGACAAGAACTCACATAATTCACATCGCGAAGATAAGTAGTGATATCCGATTACGTCTGGCTAACGTACGTCTGGTGGATATAGTAGTAAACATAATATCGGGTTATGTTTACTATATGAACGTTTAGTGTGTGAATTCTTGTTGACACGGCCGTTAGGAATATGCGTACAAATATTACTACACCTTACCCCTTTAGAAAAAATGAATTGTGTTGTAAAGCAAGACACAATTTATTTTTCTTTTAATATATTTTAACAAATAGTTTATATTTTAATATTTGTAGCTATGGGATATCTTGCATTAATATAATAATTATATGATTTTGTATTTAACTTATTATTTATTTAATGTTTACATTTAAGTGCAAGTAGCATATTTTGTTCTTATGTCTAGTAGTGGAGGTATATTTTACTGTATTTGGGGTGGTGCTTGTATTGATAGCTTAATTACAATAGCTTAATTAAATTTAGATGATATATATTTTTTTTTTGTAGTATAATTTTTGTTTCTTAGTTTATTTTTCTTAGTCTATTTTTATGAATTTTTGTTATCTTATTTTCTTTATCCTTAATTATACAATTAACATTATCGAGTGATATTACTGTATATGGCCCATTGTATAGTGGGTCTAATTTACTTCTATTTTCGATTGATAGTAAGACTTTATCTCCTATTTGGAGTGGTAATGGATTAGCATTAGAATCATTTTGTCTTTTCCTTTTTTCTTTTGCTTTTTCTAGAAGTTCTTTAGCTTTACTTAGTGATTTTTGTAGTCTGTATTTCAGTTCGTTATTGTACAAGTCGTAGTTGTACATAGGGTCTGGTTTAGATTTGGAGAGTTCTTGAGGTATATGGCCTTTTTTTCCGAATACTAATTCGAATGGGGTATAACCATGTACAGAGTTAGGTGTTGTGTTATAGCAGAAAGTGTAATATTGCACCCAATTGTCCCAATCATCTTTGTTTTCGTTTACAAAAGAACGGAGGAACTCATTTAGACTTTTATGGTTCCTCTCAAGTGCTCCTATTGTTTCAGGATGCGCTGCTGTTGCGAACATGTGTTCTAGTTTTAACATTTTACATATCTCTGTGAATACTTGATTTTTGTATTCTGTACCGAGATCTGTTTTTATTTTGGTCATGGGCCCATAGTTTAAAATGAACCCATGTACTACTGCTCTTGCAACGGTATTAGCTTCTTTGTTGGGGATTGGTATTATTATTACATATTTACTTAAATCACACTGCATAGTTACTGCGTATCTGTTACCATCGTTTGTTTTAGTAAATGGTCCTACTGTGTCTATTGACACTATGTCAAATACTTTAGTTGGTGTTGTTGTTATCTCCATTAATTCCCTATTGTGTTTTTGATGTTTATTTTTTGCACATAAACTACAGTTTTGAATAAAGTTAGCTATAGTTTTCTTCATATTTTTCCATTTGTATATTTCCCTTAATTTCTTATACATTCTACTCTGTCCAATGTGTCCTGCTATTGGTGTAGAGTGATTATTTTGTATTATTTCCAGAATTTTAGAGATGTCTGTTATGGTTATAAGTGGTTTATATATTTGTATATCCATGGTTTTTAGTGTATAGTTTGCTAGCATTTTGAATGCGGTTATATTTATTATAGTGAATAATTCACTTTCGGCCGATAGTTTCAGAGTCTTGGTCTGGAACTTATTATTTAAATTGTTTTCCAACTCTTTGAGTTCCTGCACTAATGCCGGTTCAATTGGTTGACTATTAGTTAAATTTATATTGTGCTCAAATTCAACTTTGTTTTTATGTATAACCTCGGTAATTATAAGTGTATTTTTATTTTTATATCGCGCGATATTAAACTTCAATTCTGGTAACTGAGATACTTCAGACGGTGATTGTACTTCGAAAACGTGCAGTTGATCAGGCTGCAGGTTTGCATTAGTATCTTTTGAAGTATTGTCGATGAGCTTTAATTCTTCATTGTTTTTGGTCATTGCCCGTGTTTGGACTTGCAAGACATTTTTCAGTTTTTTCAAGTCGGATATATCCAGTTCTATCCTTGATAGTGCATCTGGTCCGATGTTTTCTTTGTCTTTTATATAATGTATTTCAAATTCGTATTCTTCTAGATCAAGTCTCATTCTGGTCAGCTTGGATGATGGGTTTTTCATTCCGAATAGATAAATGAGTGGTCTATGATCTGTCTTAACGAGGAATTTGGTTCCGTAGACATACGGTTTGAAATTCGTTATAGCCCAATGAATAGCTGACAGCTCTTTTTCAATGGTTGATTTATTTTTTTCGCCTTTTGTAAATGTTTTACTAGCAAAGGCTATGGGTAATTCTACTCCATCGTTAGTTTGTGACAGTATTGCTCCACATGCACTGTCAGAAGCATCTGTTGATATTACTAACTGTTTTGTGAAGTCGGGGTGCTGGAGTATAGGCGGGGACATTAATATTGATTTTAGTGTTTCGAATGCCATGCTACATAGAGATGTCCATTCGAATTTAGCGTTTTTACGCAATAACTGGTTTAATGGTAGGGCTATTTCTGCGAAATTTGGAACAAAACGTCTGTAATAGTTACAGAACGCGACGAATCTTCTGACTTCGTCTGGATTTTTGGGCAAGGGATATTGTTTTATCACTTCATATTTTGTGGGATCAGGTTGTATTCCTTGTGCTGATATTTGATGGCCAAGGTAAGTGACTTCTGACTGGAAGAATTTACATTTTTCAGGATTAAGTTTCAGATTTTTTTCGCGTAGGCGTTGAAATACTGAATTTAAATTTTGTAAGTGGTGTTTTTTTGAACAACCCTTGACTATTATGTCGTCTATGTAAAGAAAAGCTGTGTCAGCTGGTAAATCGGATAATGCTATCGTCATCATTCTTTGAAAACTGTTGGGACTGATATTCAGCCCAAAGGGTAGGCGTGTAAATTGATAATGCCCTTGGTTTGTTGAAAAAGTTTTAGAGGTATTTGATGAAAACCTGATTGCAAATCCAGTGTTGAAAAGTATTTTGCTCGACCCATTTGGTCAAGAATTTCGTCTATCCTGGGGAGTGGAAATTTATCTGCTATTACCTTTTTGTTTAGGTTACGGAAATCTACCACTAAACGCCACTTTTTATTTCCTGTTGATGACTTCTTTGGAACTAAAAGTATGGGCGAGTTAAAATGGGATATTGAGTCTTCAATTATACCGTCATTTAACATTTGTGTGACTTGTCGATTAATTTCTGATTTTTGAGCCTCAGGAATACGGTAATTTTTCGTATATACTGCTGATTTGTCGCTTAGTTGGATATGTTGGCTATAAAAGTTATTGGTAGTTAAGGGTTCATTTTCCATACCGAAAATGTCCGCAAATTCACGACATATTGCTTTCAAATCTTTTATTGCATAATCTGGGACGTTTTCCACGTTCAATTTATTTATCAATTTTTCTGTTCTTTCCAGGTTTAGTATTTCGTTAGTATTGTTGCATATTGTATAATCAGAAAGGTATTCCCACTGAGGGTTCAGATTTTTAATTGCTATCGTATTTGAAGTGGTATTGAGAATTTTGATTAAAGGGTTTTGAGGGGAAATAATTGATCCTGCTACGAAAATACCGGGTTGGATTTGTTGTCCTGGGACTACTATGTCCTTAATAAATTTAGTATTTAATTTGCGTATTACTTCGCATCTGGGTGGAATTAAAATTGTATCCCGTGTAGGGCCTTCTAGTATTGGAATCTCGTGGAGTGTGTTATTAAAATTTATTGATATTATCCATGCGTCGTAATTAATTATTGCTTTATATCTGGTTAAGAAATCTAGGCCTAGAATTGCATCTGCTTCTATTGGAAAATTGTTATCGACTATTTGAAAGGTGTGCTTAATCATAAGTGTTTCACTAAAGTTTATATATGTGTCTGTTGCGCCAATTGATTGTCTCTTTACTCCTGTAATACCTTGTATTGAGCACGTATTTTCTGGGTAGTATATTTGGTTGTTACTAATTTTTGTTCTTTTAAATATTGAAATATCTGCTCCCGTATCCACAATGAATGTGCACGTTGTGTTGCACATGTCAACAAATGCTTTTACGAAGTTCGTAAGTGAAGAGTTTAGTGTATAAAATTTGGATTGTTTTATTGATTTTCCCCCAACCGGTGTGGATTGTTTGCAGTTTCCGATTGAGGGGGGTGTTGTTCCCCCGAATCATAATGGTTAACGTTTCTTGGTTGCCCATTCCAGTTAGATCTTTGGTTGTTGTTATAAGAGTTTTGTTGTCGGTTTTGGTTATTCTGGTTGTAGTTGTTTCTATTATTGTTTTGATGATTTCTATTCTGATTGTTCTGGTTATAATTGTTTCTGATATTATTTTGATTATTCTGGTTATAATTGTTTCTGTTATTAGTATTTTGGTTTTGAGGTCTATTTGTATTTCTTTGATTTCGGTTGTTAAATTTGTTTGGATTGTTGTTGCTATTCTGATTTGTGCCCTTTTTGCTTGTGTTATAGTGGAATACATTATTTGTTACAGGTTTGTCGACGGTGATTGCTTTTGCAATCATGTCGGACAGATTTGTTAGATTGCTTGCCCGTAGTATCAGTGATGTTTCATTACTGTATACGTTATCTGCTAATGCTTGTGTTGCGAATTTTTCTGCTAATTTTGCAGCTGATTCGCCTTCGGCCATTTTCTCAGTTATAAATGCCCTAGTTAATTGCCCTGACAAGTTTTCTATTTTGTTTGTGAACTCTGTTAACTTTGTGTTTCCTTGTTTTGTGTTTTTGAGCTGAGCCAATATTGCATCGGAAGATATTTTCTCAGAAAATTTTGTGTTTAATTTGTCTATTAGTTTATTGATTGTATCTATTTCGTCTGATGCTGTATATTTGGCTTTGCCTGTTAATCGTGTTTTGATGAATTTTAGAAGGATGGCTTTATGTTCTACTGGAGTTAGGTCATCCAGGAGTTTTATTGACCCAATGAATGATTCGGTTTCGTCGGGATTTCCGTCGAAATATTTTACTAATGCGGTAGCCGTTTTGATATCAAACGCCATGTTTTTATTTTTTTGGTTAGAGATTATTGAAAATATTTTCTCTCCTAGCTTTATTATTTCCGCATAAACGTTTTTTATTTTAATAGCTGTTATCGCGTCTGTCTTAAGGTTCTGTAGTGTAAGTCTGGTTTTGTCGAGTATCTCTGTGGTTTGTGCTAGTTTTTCTTCTAATGTTTTTTCCGTTAATATTCTATTAGGGTTTTTGTTGAAATTTGTTATTATATTATTTAAGATTTTTTCATATCCCTCTAATTGTTCCATTAAAGAAAAATACTGGCGTTAAAAGAAATTATGTTTATATAAATTTAATGATTGTATATGTTAAAAGAAATTATTTTTATATAAATTTAATGATTGTATTTGTTAAAAGAAATTATTTTTATATAAATATAATGATTACACATTTAAATTGAGTGGAGTGCTTAGATATTTTTTCTTAAGTCCTCTTTTGTGGTTTTTGTACATTAAGTATAGCAGTTCAACAATTTTAATAATTACTATTATAATCAAAAGAATCATAATTTCTGTATTGACTACTTGGACTGTATCTTGTATAACTATGTTATTTGCAACTTCGCCTGTGTTGTCTACCTCCTTAGATTGGGTTTTCCCCATCTTGGAAATAATTTTAATTTCAGCTGAACGTGTAACAGTAATAATATATTATTCAAATTTTTTTTTTTTTTTTATATTTTTAATTTTGCTTCTTTGTGGGAATGTATGTTGCTGGTTGCTGGTCTTCCTTCCTTGATGGTTTTGGATTGTATTCGAGAAGCTTCTCTAGCTTCTTGAAGATTTTATCGTACCTGCTTACTGTCTCCTGTTGAACTCCGCTCCGACCGCTGACCACATGGCACACTCGCTCACTCATCCAGGTCGCAGACCGAACGATACAATCGTCAATCGCACTCACCTGCCGACGCTCCTACTCGAATATCAACCAACTCACAACTGACTACCGCGACTTCCCACACGACAACTCGATATTCACTTTTTCGCTTCACATTTCAGACGAAAGGGTTTTCGTTTCAAATGCTCTCATTTTTATATAGCGCTTGTCGCTTGCTTTTCGTTTGCTTCTGAGTATGCACGAGCCGTTCGATATCACGAGTAATTGCCCAGCAAACATTTTAGCATAGTATATACATAGTAGGAACATTCAGCTAAAAATGCGACCCGGCTCCGAAAATTTGCCGAAAACGCATTCGTGTTTCATCGCCGATACGTGTGCTTCCTCTCTCTCAAGCTTACAGTAAACATTAAATCTGATCCATTCCATTTCATTCTCGCAAAGATTTTTTATATTAGACAGGAGCAAGCGAAATTGTAAGAACCGCCGATCATGACCCGCGCACCCGCCGTCCTAGTTGAATGCGACGTGAGGAAAAGCTGTAAGAACGCCATGTACTAGAATGAGAGATAAGAAGTGTCGCGGACTCGGCGGGACACGTTGCTCTCTTTATTTTCAGAGGTAAAAACCGGATTTTTCAGAGGTAGCACGTCAGAAACATGTTAACCCAGGCACTATTCAAAGTGTTCTTACTCTTTGTTGTACTCTGCATTTTAACGAGCGCTCGTAGATTTATGATCGACGAACGATCGTTTTGCATGCGCGAGATGCAACATGCTCGAAAAGCAAATGACATGATGAGCAATCTAAACTTTCGAAGAGCGAGCAGGAGGGCAAAATAAAATTATGTAAGCCATATGTAAACCAAACTCTGCAGAGTTCACATCACACGTGCGATATGTGAGTCCGAAAATTATGCCGACATATCTATGTCTATGGGCATATCCCACATTTCATTTGAGCGTGAAATGTTCAAAGCATAAACAACAGAAACAGAAACAATTGCGATCTTCGATTATACTTGCTTACATACTCATTTCTTGTAAGCGTTTTACAATTCATTAATGAATAGTTAAAAGTAATTCATTAATGAATGTCCATTTAGTCCGCTTGATGACTTGTTAATGAATTGTTAACGACGCTCGTTTGTTTGCTGGGTGATTATCGCAGATTGTCAACGATATGTGTGTAGAATAGTAGCCAGCTGAAGAATGTGAATATTCCATGAACGACTAGTGTCAACCTTGCAACAATAAAAATGAAAGTAGAAAAAAATGCTGCGTTCCACTATCGTACATTTTTTACTTTTTTACCACGTTTTTTAACAAATATCAATGATAGTACCGCAAGAACCCGCAAAACAAAATTTATTACTTTTAAGCAGCTAAATATTAATAAAAATTAAATTTACTGTAGCAAATTCGTATATTAAGAGGATATTTGGATATCTTATATGTTTTTTTTTAGCTGGTCCTTATTTTAATGATTCATTTCAAAATGTGAAAATAAGAAAACATCAAGTGCTGTGGTGGAAAGTGCTATTTTAGAAATAGTGGATCGCTACATTTGCACCAGAAAGTATATGTATAGAAGCA
This sequence comes from Chorisops tibialis, assembly GCA_963669355.1. Taxonomy (NCBI): domain Eukaryota; kingdom Metazoa; phylum Arthropoda; class Insecta; order Diptera; family Stratiomyidae; genus Chorisops; species Chorisops tibialis. Next base: position 214,272,855 of record OY770262.1, read on the forward strand.
TATAGCACTTTTGTATAGTGATGACATTAATCTTCTCATTTATAAAATTCGGCGGCTATAATATTGAACAGTCGGTGAAACACCTTCTGTCTAGCTCTTTCGGTGAAACTACCCAAGAAAAACCATCTGGAAGGCGAAAGAAAATGTTACTACCCGTGTGGACTTTTCTGCGCTGTGCGAGCCAGCTTCGGTGCATAAATCGTTTATCGCAGGCCCCACCAGGGCCATCTGGTGGTACGAGCGTTTGCAATTGTAATGCTGGACCGGTTTAGAAATGCCAGAAATAGTTATGTTGATATAGCTGTTACATTGGTTTACCATCGCTTCGATTCTTGAAATTGTTGAATGTTTTCTCAAATTTTCTTAAAGATGATCGAAATTCGAAATTCTTGAAATTGTTGAAAATTCCTTGAGATTCTTGAAATTGTTGAAAATTCTTTTTCGAATTACTCTGGCTTAAAGCCAGGTCGGGGTCACCAATTATTACACCAAACTTTTAATTATATAAAAATCACGGAGTAATATTTACATTAATTTTTATTTATAATTATTGTTTATAACTTATTTATTATTTAAAATAACATTTCAACTATTTATTATTATATTATTATTTAAGCAATGTGGAATAATTTTTTATAATAATTTTTCAATTACATCATTATCTATTTTTATTTTTATATCTATTATTTTCAACGCGTCGCTTACTACTAATAATTACTAGTGCAAAAAGTATTTTTAATATAAACGATAGAAATTTTAAGTAGTAGGTCGATTTAATACTGAATAAACTAAGTGTCGATATGTGATGCTCCACCATAACGTGCGTTAATAGCAACGATTTGTAGTTTGATTGCACATCTATGAATATCCAATGAATTAAATAGATTTGATATGAAATCCATTAACGATTCATATTATGTACTCACTATCATCGCTTTAACACTATGTTCACCTTTTCTATTATAAAAATGATGTTCATTGATAGTTGGTCGTTTTATGTTAACGTGTGTTCCGTCCACGGAAAGTGGAAAGGCTATCAAAAAATCTTGTCCAACAGATTGTTGGTACGAGCCCTCTGCTAAAAATCTTATCGTTGCTGCAATTTTTAACGTTGCCGGAATTGCCGATTTGGTTTTTTTTTCTAGCTCTCCCTTTAAGCTATCCAAAAGAAAATGAAAAGCTTCCTTCGTTATCCTAAACAATTTGATGAATCTAAAACTACATAGTTTTGAAACAAATCTTGAGAAAAAATAAAAAAAAAATTGCCTTTTCTCTGGCAAAGATAAAGGATCTGAACTGTCTCGTAATGTCCTTCGAACCACTTTCGCGTCGTGTTCATCGTCACTTAAGTCGCCTAAAAGAAATACGCCAACCGAATCCATTTCTCGCAATAATTAATTTGAGACGACCGTTTAAACGAAATCTCGACAACTGACACTGGAAAGTCATTGGAAATCTCGCACAGAAAACTGGAATGACTGACGTTTCCAGGCACTTCCAATAGCAAAAGCGAAAGCGATGAGAAAATCGTTGACGAGAGTTTTTTGCTTGATGAGAAAATCGTTGACGAGAGTTTTTTGCTTGATGAGAAAATCGTTGACGAGAGTTTTTTGCTTGATGAGAAAATCGTTGACGAGAGTTTTTTGCTTGATGTGAAAATCGCTATGATATTTTTACGTTAGTTAAATCTTAAAAAAAAATATATTTGAAAAAAAAGAATTTTCGGAAAAAAAAATTATGTATACATACTGAGTGGGCCATCTAGAGTTTTTTTTTTAAATCATAGGTTATTTTGACACTGAAAGCTGTTTCCGGCTCAGAAAGTCAGTGCTACAGCCCGACTTAGTCTTGGAAAATTGGAGTGACAGAATGCGCTACTGCGAAGCCAGCCGAGGCAGCACTTGAACGAAATTGTATTCCATCATTAATGGGAATGTTTGTTCTTACTAATAAAGTCATAACACATGGAAACAAATTTAATTTTGTACATTTTATTGCATTTTTAAAAAGAAACTTGTATTTGGCCCACCCTATACTTAACACAAAAAATTCTTATTTTAGGAAAAATTAGGTGGCATAGAGCCACTATAATCAACTAAAAGGAAGGTCAATTATTGTCAGAGGGATGCAATTTTGTCAGATTGTAGAGCTGGTTTCGTGATACGAGAAAGCGAAGGGGGCTTTGAAGATTACTGTGCAAAAGAAAAAATCGAACACGTGTTAACCACTACCCAGCCAGGGAGTAGTCTAGTGGGTAGCGTATTGGTCTGAAATTCGAAGGTCGTGATTTCAAATCCCGGTCGACGTATAATTCCAGAACACTACTTTCGTGGGTATGTGTAGGTTGCCTCAATCTGAGAACATGAAAATTTGTAGGTTGAGGGTTTTGCAAAGGACTTACAACCCTTTCATAACAAAAAATAAAAAAAAATGTTAAGGAACCTGAAGGACAGAAGACCAAGGACCGATTTGGGCTGCAGTACAATTGAAGAAGAAGAACGCCCCACACCCATAATGCTTAATAGATGCATTGCTCCATACATACAATTTGTCTTAGTGGCATACTCACATTTTTATCTCTCCGCAAATGAGGTGTGAATGTGAAATTGCGAATGTAGTAAAGACTTAGGGCTAAAACAACACAACAAAACATTATATGCACACGGCATAAGAGCGCATTATATTATCTGTAGCCCTGGCCGAAGCTCTTCTAATCATGCATACATGCCTACAGTGGTGGCCACGAATTTAGCACACTCGGTTTCTGTAACTTTCAAGTGCAAATATTTTCTACTGTTTTATGCTTTTCTGTCCGATTTTTTTCTTGAGTTTTCCCCCGATGTGCTGATTATGTTCCGATTTTTTCATTTGGTTATTTTCTTCCCGTTGTTTTCTATTTCAGTTTAATTGTGAATGAGATGAAAAAAAGCTGGACTCGATTTTAGCACAAAGTGAAAAACTGTTTACTAAAAGCGAAAAACAACATAACAAAGAACAAATTTCTACGTATAAATTTAGTATTTTGTCGGATATCCTTTATTTTTAATGACAGCAGCGTATCTCCTCGGTAGGCTCTACCAGGGTCATACAACGTTCTCTCGGAATTGCATACCAAGCTTTTTTAACTTCGATCCAAAAATCGGCCATATTTTTTGGTTTGACTACGTGACATCATTCCACAAATTCTCAATGGGATTAATATCCGGTGATTGGGCTGGCTACTTCAGAACATCAATTCGGTTCTCTTCCAAGCAACTCTTCACCTTGCGCGAAGTGTGTTTTGGATCGTTGTCATGCATAAAACGCCATTTAAGGGGCATGTTGTCATCAGCAAATGGCATGATTGTGTTTGCAATAATGTTTTTGTAAACATGCTGATCCATTCTTGTGCCAATTTTATGTGTAGGGCCAACGCCGTGCCAAGAAAGCGCAGCCTACACCATCACACTCCCACCACGTGCTTAACAGTCTTATAAGTGTACTTTAGAGGGTGCTGCATGTTTGGAGGACGCCATACGTACCGCTTACCGTCGGATCCGAACTGACAATGATTGATTGATTGGGTCGTCGTCTTATTACTCTAGACTCTAGGGCCTAAAGGATACGTCAATGCCAAATTCCGACAAAATATCTTTTTTTTAATGGTCGAGCTATTAAAAGGGTTCTTGATTACGGCTCTATAAATCAGACGGTCCTTTTAATTGTTGTTTTTCGTGCTCTAGGTCGCTGTTTAACATTTTTGGAGATCCCATATTGTTGTATATGGCTCAACGCATTGTACACCATCTTTCTGGAACATCTTAAAGTACTAGCAATTTGCGTAATGGTACTTCCACTGCTCTTCATTTTCTAAACTACCTACTTCTGAGTCTCTGTGCACCATGTACCTTTGGCCATTTCTAAACACACATTTTTTAAACAACAATCTTAAAAGAAATTAAAAAAACGCAAATCTTATCAATTAATTTGATGAACACGAACGAAACCACGAAATTAGTAAGATTTCAAAGGTATGCTAAGTTCGTGGCCAGCTTGATCACGTAGTACTTGCAATTAAGTGAGAATAGAAAAGAAAGGGAACAAAGGAACCAGACTAAATTAACGGGACATGATCAACCCATCACAGCCAACACTCAAGAAACAAAAGTCGACTGGAAAGCATAAAACAGTAGAAAATATTTGCACTCGAAAGTTACAGATACCGAGTGTGCTAAATTCGTGGCCACCACTGTATGTCATTACCACATTCGCATTCACTTATTTGGCACTATCGTACCTCAATAAAACAAATTGTACGCATTGAATCCGCCATGTGACAGTGCTACAATTTCACGTTCATACCTCATTTGAGTTAATACCTCATTTTAAGTGATACTTCATTTGAGGTGAGACAAATTGTATGCATGTATGCCACTTTTGCGACACATCATATCTCATCAGCTTTCCTGGTCATTCATACATGTTATGGCAATGCCTAATTTGATTTCACACAACTCCTCAGTCCTCATTCACACGACTCTCTCCAAACAGTGTAGTGAGTGGTACAAATAATGGCTTGGTACGGTAGCCATACAAATGCATGACTTGTAATGCAAAGGGGACAAAAACTGTGAAGTGGGATAAAAATATTTTTTGTAGTGATGGGAAATTTTGACTTGCATGAATGGGACATTTTTACCACCTCATGTATGAGTAACCCAACACTAATACGTGTTAGAAAGGTGACATTTCGGAAAAAGTGCGCAATTCCAATCAACTACTTAAAAGTTATTCACGTTACCCCTTCTCCCACTTCCCATACAAAATTTCTTAAAATCAAAAAACGTCTCCTCATCTAGAGTATCGCATGATTGGGCCTTACACCCAATCATAGTCCTGTTATGTTTTTCAGTTGTAATTGCTGCTACTGACAAATATTTGCAGATGTTACGGGGGGACTGAATTCAATAATTCCGTACTTATACAGCGAACAGAAACCATTTACTGAGTATATAGACCTTCTTGATGTGGAACTATTTCACTTTTACATCATTTGACCATTTTATTCCGAAGCAAATGAAAAATTCGTGCTTAAAAAATGTACTGCCTGGAGTAGGAATCGAACCTATTGACTGTGAAGCAAGCACGCTGCACGCCACAAAGACAAGAATGCATCACTGGTGCGTGAAAAAAATTGTGCAGTTTATTGAGACGATGCTCTTTCGATACCTGTAGCACAACAAACAATGGTTCGAGCGATTTCTATTTGAGAATTTTGATGTCAAAAATGCATCTCGCTTTGATCATTCAATCATTGAAAAGTCGACGAAATTCTTCAAAAAGTCGATGAATATCCATATGCGACCACTTATAGGATCTGTGCTGAGTTAAATGTTGCCCAGAAAACTATTTTGAATAATTTACGTGCGGCTGGGTTTGTCCATAAGTACTCCATGGGACACTAGAGGCGCTTTACCATAGTTTGGCCCGATATTTGGAGCGAAATTTAAAAAAGTGTCGATCTTGTTTTTGGTACGTTCTTAACATCAAGAACTGTGCGCAGTTTTTAATACTTAAATACTTAAATAGTCACAAACATTTTAAAGGAAAGATTTATAGGGTGGATGAAATTTGCAAAAGTAAACTACTAAGCTCACCACTCCACAAATGGTGAAATGGAGAAGGCGAATTTGCAGGTGTCGATAGTGACATTTCTGGAGTGGCTGGGTGTGTATAGATAGGGTAGGCATCTGATCGGCGTCATAAGGCGACACCCAGTGTTCTAACTATCATATACACATCAATTGTGCTCATCATACCTCCACATGGTAGCTACCGGGTACTGGTCTTATCCATCTGGACTTGACTTGCTGAACTGATAGGCGCGAGTGCTAATGAACCAGAAAAATTCTAGCACTATAATAATATGGCCATCCAAGTTGGGAGTTGGGCGATGTGTTAACAACTCATCCTCGGAAACACCACACCCGTTTCGAAACCTGAAGCAACGCCTCAGACTGGATTGATTCAACGGCAACGAACACGCAAACGAAAAATGGACAATTCCTTCGGATCTTGGAACGTGCGATCCCTGTACAGAGCAGGAGCAGTGAGGCCGCTTCTGGAACAGGCAGCCAAATACAATATGAACATAATTGCACTCCAAGAAACTAAATTGTTAGGTAGCGAGATTACTGACATTAAACCGCACACAATTTTTAAAAGTGGGAAATCATCGGGAAGCCGGGAGTTTGGAGTTGCGTTTGTCGTCGACAACAAGTTTAAACACCAGGTCACCAACTTTAAACCCGTGAATGAACGATTGTGTGCAATCCGCATCAAGACAAAATTCTTTAATATTTGGCTTATTAATGTCCATGCCCCAACGGAAGACAAAGACGACGAAGTTAAAGACGAGAATCAACATTCGACTCCCTTCCGTCGAACGATATTAAAATAGTATTAGGTGATTTTAACGCGAAAGTGGGCAAAGAAGAAACGTACATAGGGACAATTGGAAGCCACAGTCTCCATGATATTAGTAACGACGACGGCCAGAGACTGACTGATTTTGCTAGCAGCAAAAATCTTATTATAAGCTCGACATGTTCTCGCATCGTGACATTCATAAGAGAACGTGGGCATCACCCGAAGGACGAACATTCAATCAAATAGACCACGTTCTAATAGAGAAAAGGACGGCCTCCTGCATTCTCGACGTGCGCACATGTTGAGGTGCTAATTGCGATACAGAGCACTATTTGGTAAAGACCAAGTTCCGATGTCGAATCGCAAACCGAGAACACCCAAAAACACAACCGGTTCCTAAATTCGATATAGGAAAACTCAAGGATGAGAAAGTAGTTGCGAATTACGTATCAGCCTTAGAGAGGCACTTCGCACCAATACTGAACAACAACGCCAGCAGAGGTGATAGGACAACAACCCCGGCGCAAAAGAAATGACTGGTTCGACAACGAATGCCAAAATGCCTTAGACCGAAAAAACCAGGCTTACAAAATATTAACAGAATGGTCGACACGAGCCAAACGAGACAAATATAATGATCTTAGACTATTTGCAAACAAAATATGCAGACAAAAAAAAACGGAAGTACAATAATGACGAAATTAAAAACATGGACGAACACTTTAAATTACACAACACAAGAACCGCGTATTGCCTTGTCAAAAGAATGAAAGGGGGACACCAACCGAAGACAACCCTCTGCAAAGATGCAGAAGCGAACATTCTAAGTAATGCGGAAAATATAAAATTAAGGGGGGCGCAATACTTTGAATACCTTCTTAATCCGCGCCAATCACCCGCACGAACAGCAGCAACAGACACAATTGTAGGTATAACTGAGTTAACAGCTTTTGAAGGATCCGCTTTGAGTCCTCCCACACTCGAAGAAGTAAGAACAGCCCAGAGGAACCACCCAAACAATAAAGCGCCGGGCACTGATCAAATTGCAGCTGAGCTTCTGAAAACCGGCGACACCTGCATAGCGCATCTCCTACATAGATTAGTCATGGACATATGGACGCAGGAAATACTTCCTGAAGATTGGCGCAAGAGCATCAAATGTCCAATTTATAAAAAAAGGTGACAAACTCTGCTGCGAAAACCACCGAGGAATATCTCTGTTGTGTACGTCTTATAAAATCTTGACGAAAATTCTGGAAAAGAGAATTAAGCCCTATGCTGACATGCGATCGACCACGGACCAGATATTCTCAGTTAAACAGCTGCTGGAAAAGTACTGGGAATATAATATTGATGTGCACCCGATATTTGCTGACTTCAAGCAAGCATACGACAGTATCGACAGGCGCGTACTGTATAAAATCATGTTAGAGTTTGGAGTCCCACCGAAACTGGTTCGGCTTACAAGAATGACAATGACCGAGTCTTTGTCACGAGTCAGAGTAGGAAGCAATTTGACCAGTTTTAAAACAAACAACGGTGTTAAGCAAGGTGACGGCCTCGTACCAATGCTGTTTAATTTGACACTCGAATATGTTGTTCGGAAACTACACCAAGGGAACACTATGCTTCAAATCCACACAACTCATAGCATATGCCGACGATATAGATATCCTTGCAAGATCTCTGGAGAGTGCCAAGAAGGTATTTGTAAGCCTTGACTCGGTAGCAAGGGAAGTTGGACTACGCATTAATGAAAACAAAACAAAAATTATGACGCAAACTAGGAAAAAGACGCCAATCAGACAAAATATTACAGTAGGAGACTATAACCTAGAAAACGTAGACAACTTCATATACCTAGGGGCGAACCTATCGAAGGATGGAAACGAACCCATGTAACAGTCGCGATGAGTGATCCCAGAGGAATCAGCTCATCGACGTCCTGCTGACACGCCACCATGGCAGTGTCCCACGAAGTGCCTAGAAGTGACGTGTGGTACATCTAGCACACGCACGTGCTAGCTCGTCGGCGGGGAGGGTTTTGTCACTTCTCTTCATGGACATGTGAAACGTTATGTACCGAAAAGGGGCTGACCACCAGGTTTGGGAGGTCCTGGTGAGGTAATAAGCGGGCAGAACTAATACTTGAAGAAAATACAAGATGGGGGGGGAAGGAAAGTCAGTCGGGCTGGTCTCTCTGCTCTGTGGCTTACGCCATTCCTCTCTCTCTCTCTCTCATCCCCAGGGTTGCCTTTTAGCCCCTCATAGTGCAAAAAAAAAAAATCGTACTATTTCGCATGCATGAGAGGGGAAGAAATTTGTATAGAGTTTCGGCCTTTTTAAAAAAAAAATGCTCTTAACCGAATAAACATGCGAACAAAAAAAATTTACTAAAAATTTTGCATTTTGTCTATACGGCTAAATTTGCTGTTCGATTTTTGTTCTATCTGAAAATTTAACCAAAAATTTATACTTTGGCCCATGCGGGCCCGAAATACCGTTGGGAAAATTGCGGGATTCACGCACAGTGAATATCATGTGTGGGTAATATTTATTGGGCAAAACAAACCTTTCGCATGCATGGAAGAAGAAAACTTTCGTAAAGAGTTGTGGACTTTTCCAAGAAAACACGTTCTTTACTCGAATAAATATGCAAAAAAAAAAAAAATTCACTAATTGTCTTGCATTTTTTTATACGGCTAACTTTACTGTTGGATTTTTGATACTACTATGTATTTCTATTATGTATTTCGCATGCGTGGAACGAGAAAATCTTGTATCGAATTATGGCCTTTTCCCAAAAAAATTTTTAACTAAAACGCGGCTTCGGCCGAATAAAATTTCAGATTAAAATAAATTCACTAAAGGCTTTGCCTTTTTTTTTTCTGAAAAATTTACCAAAATATGTAACAGCAGAAAAAAATGATACCTGTCGTTGGTCCGATGGTTTTATATCCTACTCACGTTTCTTTAAATTTTCAAGAAAAAAAAACTCCCTGCTTCACGAGACCTGTCGAAACTTATTGCAATTTCTTCCTCTTTTTACTGGATTTTCTTCGCACATTGCTCCATTAGGAAAATACACAAGCGTTAAGCGCGCTATTTGTTTTTTTTTTTTTTTGTTTTTCGAATTGACCAATTTTAACAAAACTAACACCTTTTTCTTTTTTTTCACTGTCACCTCGTCGGGTGAGGTCCAAAATGCAACTCCCCAAAAAAAAACCGCGTGCCAAAACTTCTAGCTTCTGTTCTCGAATTTTCTAACCAAAATTAACGGGTCCTTACACTTAATAACAGCCGCGTTCAGGGCTGTTGAGCATCGTCTCTACAACGATCGCAGCTCCATCTGTATCTCAAACGCCAAGAGTAAGGAAATATATTCCAATAGAAGTTGAAATTGGTTTGTGTCTCGCATGTACGAATCGCTCACCCAGCGTACTGAGATTGCGCGATCATTACACCCATCGAAATCAAAAGAAGGATAATGATGGCAAACAAGACTTATTATTCGGTACTTCCAATAATCAAAAACAAGAAAGTGCATAGGAAAACAAAACTTAAGCTATACAAAACCATCATAAGACCTGTGCTACGCTATAGCAGCGAAACGTAGACTTTAACTCAGGCGTCCGAAAAAACTACTTAAAGCTTTTGAAAGAAAGGTCCTCAGAAGAATCCTCAGACCTGTGAGGGAAGATTCCATCTGGAGAATACGATACAATAGATAATTGTATGCCATCTTCGACAATCCAGAAGTGTCAACCCTCACAAAATTTAAGAAGTTACAATGGGCTGGTCATGTGGAGCGTATGGATGACGGAAGAATTCCCAAACGCACACTAAAAGAGAAAGTCAACGGACAAAGACCGGTCGGAAAACCACGGAAGCGCTGGAAGGATTCGATTGACGCAAACAGCAAATCACTGCTAAGATTTTCTAACTGGAGGAGGCGGTCGCTGAATCGAGATGGATGGAGGCAACGTATTCAGGAGGCCAAAGTCCGATTTGGCTGTAGCGCCATCGTAAGTAAGTAAGATAGTGACATTTCTGCCAGATTCTGAAACACTGTATCTCCTTCTTGGATGGAGTGACTCTAAATTTGTCAAGAATCCCGATGCTGTAGGTGCCAATGAATTGTGTGCGAAAAATTTACTCGAAATTGCGCATAAATTCTGTATCCCGGAGAAAACTGGATCTGCTTGGTTGGGAAGTTTTAATTCATCCATCAAATAGCTCTGACCTCGCACCTTCAGACTACCATTTTTTCCGGTTTCTTTACAACTCCCTACAGGGGAAAAAAATAATTCCCAATATGACTGAGGAAACAACTTGACGGTGTTTTTTGGCCAGAAACCGCAGAAGTTTCTACGAGGTTGAAGACATGGTTCTATCGGAAAGATAGCGAAAGGTCATCGATAAGAATGGACAATATTTTAATTAATTATGTTTATTTCGAGCAATCGAAAAATACATTTCAATTTACCTGAAAAACACAAAAATTGTTTCAATCCAATATTTTATTTTCAAACATAAATTTCGCGCCCAACCATATGCCCGCCCATATGGCATTACTTTCGCCGGTTGCATTCTGAACCCAGGCGAAATTCCGCTGCAAAGCTGTCAAAAATGAAAATCAGTCGAACTTTGAGTGGTTTTTGCTGTTTCTATCTCCCTTTAAATTGAGACAAAGCAAAACTTTGAGTGATTTTTTGCTGTCAAAGCAAACTTTGAGTGGTTTTTGCTGTTTCTATCTCCCTTTAAATCGAGACAAAGCAAAACTTTGAGTGTTTTTAGCAAACTTTGAGTGTTTCTGTTGCTGTCAAAACTGAATTACGAAATTATTAGGTTAAATTTCAGAAGTAACTAAAAAGATGTCGAAGAAAAGTTGAGATGACATCGGAGTATCGCGGCGCGGTCAACAACCGTCGGGAACTTTTTTTCCGGGCTCCAATATCTTTACACGATTTGAATTAACTACAGCGCAAATTAAAGCTAAGTGATTTCGAAGCACCTGCCCGCCCGCCGCTTTACTGCACAAAGAGATTCGAAACGCACGAGTGTATAATTCTGTGATAACGAAAAAAAAAAAAAAAAATCAAGTCAAATTTTTTTCTATGAGAATGTCGCGGTCACTTTCTTTATTTTCCCGTCGTCGTATGAATAGTTTAATTGTTTCGCAATCTTAGTGCGCGTTGTGATGTGATGTTTTCCAGTGAATCGCGAGCAAGAGAAGGAAAAACGTAATTGGCCCAGGTGTCTTAAGGTTTTGAAATGAAGATGGAAATATTTAGCGAATGTCCTGGATTGTATGGCTGCGGGAAGTACGTCTGTCTGGTAGAAAATGGTTTCGCATAAGGCAGGGCGGTGCTATTTCGAAACCCTGCTGCCCTTCCGGATCACACCGGGCTAAGTTGGTTGGCGAATTAATTTGTAAGTTTGTTCTCCTAGTTTGAAACTACAACCGGAGTTTTGGATCACTAAACGATTAAAGAAAGACGTGCAAATCTGCCGACTCCCGGCAATTTCAGACACTGAAACGAAATATGTGATTTCGTCGTTCTGCAAAATTTTTGTCCGGGTAGCGTCGTCCAGTTCAATTCTGGACTCAACTCTGACACCACCACTGTGGAGTCCACCTAAAAAACCCTTAATTGAACGTTTAGTCATACTTTTCAGGATCTTCGCACTTATTTTCACCTTATTTCATCTGATAACTCCTCAAATCCCTGGGCTACAAAACTTATTCTAAAAATTTGCTTTTAGCACATTTTCCCAGACGGAGGAACATGAAAAATATTTTGCCTTGCAAGCGCATTGGAATCCGTTATATCATGCGAAGCTACCTGGGATCGCGGAACACTTGCACGCTGGTGATCCTCGGTGGTTTACTAATTTTCTGTGTGTTTTGGATCTCGGGAAATTCAATGTACGGCGGTGAAATTTCAAACGGAAATGAGAGAGCATCACGTAAGTACAAAGGTAAACGTTATTTTTTTTTTGTTTTAATAAAACGTAGATACGAGTCGCTAGCTGGAAGAAGTCTTGGGCTAATAAGGATTCTATTGATATTAGAAGGTGGAGATACTATTCAAGCTTGTAGAGTAGGGAAGGACAAAGCCCCTGTATAGACAGGTCTACATGTCCAATTAAAATGGGTCTGATATCAAATTAAGTTTTCCCTTTCAAAATTTGGTTTAAGGGCAATGGAAAAATCGTTTTTTTTTTCATTTTCTGAAACAAATGTTCGTTTGGTCGGCAAGTGCTGGGATTGGATTAATTTTTTTCGCTTGGTTTTTGAATGATTCGGAACGAACGAAGGTCTCACACTTCTGACCAAAATATCCCTAAAATGCAGCGGATGTATTTTTCACAAAAGTTTGTTGTTTCTTGGCAGGTAGAACCTCTGTGGCGTGGTGGAGCTTGCTTCACAGCCAATAGGTCGTGGGTTCGATTCCCTCTCCAGACAGAAGAGGGTCCATAAACTTTTTAGATGGTTTCTCTTCGTTTTCTATCATTCACTCCCCCATAACATCTGCAAATATTTGTCAGTAGCAGCAAGTACAACTGACAAAATACACCAGCTTCACCACTCGTTACAGTCGTTCTCACTCCCCTTCCTCTACCTTCCCAATCCCATTCCTTACCTCCATGACTGTCTTTGTGCATTGCAGATAAAGACCGAAATTGCCTATAACACATGTCATTCTATAAAAAAAAATAATCAGTACAACCTGTAACGAAAATCCGGCTGCGAAGCTGCCGCCCTCTCGCTACAGATTTATAATGAAGCTTTTCCGAGTCGGGCAGCACCTCCTGCCGGCTGCTCAGGAGCGTTGGAGGGCGGAGGTTGTCAAAAATTGACCCGAAGAAGCACCCATCCTTGTTGTGTGCTGCAATGAAAATTACCGAGCGAGTAGTGGTAGGAATAACAATCCTACATTGTTGATGGGCAGCAAATTTTAACATGAAGAAATGATAAATAAGGCCATTAAAGTTAATGAGAAAATAAAAACAAAATTCAAGAAAATAATTTTAAATAACTAGCCAAAATAATTAAGATATATAAAAAACCTAGATGCAACCAGTATCTCGTGAAATCTCCGTTTTGTTGAATTCTTTTCAACTTTTATCACTTTTTTTTTTCTTTTAAACTCACATTTCCTCATTTTATGTTTATTAGACGAAAATTTAATTAGTTTTTTTCTTCCTTCTTTTTATTTCTTGCGCTCAAAAAAATAAAATTTATCAAAGCAAAAAAAACTCTTTTACTAGTCCTCGCTGACTTGTCTCTCTCTCTCTGTCCCAAAAATATTCTGCCTTTCCCTTTTGGTGGGTAGACCAAAAGCAGAAAAAACCGTTTTTTTCCATTCTGGTCAGTGATTTTGGCGCCAAAAAGATTTATTGCAGTGCTGCTCTGCTTAAACTTGTCCATGTTTTTTTATTATTATGTATTATTAATTTTTTTGTTAAATTATTATTTATTTATTTTATTTTTTTTTATATATTTCTTTATTTTTAAATCAGTTGTTCTTTTCGGTGCGGTGACGTAAATCCTTAATTTTTCGTATTTAAGAACCAGTCAGAAATAAAAATGAAATAATAAAAGAAACGCGACTATATACACATCTGGGGAATGAGTTTGAGGAGCAACAACCAGATATAAAAATTAAAATTAGGAAGAACCAATAAAAAGAAAGTGAAAATGAAGGTGGAATAAGAAGTTTCGCAACAAACCGTATAACAACACGGATTTGACGCCTGGCTTAAATACTCGCAGCTTAGTTAGTACGAATTGAGATCTTTCTTAACCTCCAGAAAGGGGAAAGGATATCGAAAGCCTAGCTTTTTTTTATAAAAGCCTCAACATCCTTTTCGGCTCCACCGTCCGTGCTGACAATGTTTCCGAGGGAACAGATAGCTTGCATCTCTTTCACATCTTCTATTACATCTACTACAATGGCACTACAGCCCAAATAGGACCTTGGCCTCCTGACATTCAGGTTCCTTAACATGTTTTTTTCATTACTTATTGTGGAAGGGTTGTTAGCCCTTCGCACAACCCTCTTTCTACGAATTTTTCATTTTCGTAGATTGAGGTGACCAAGGTATATCCAAACAGGCAAAGTGCTGGAATTATATATTGCGCCGACCGGGATTTGAACTCACGACCTCGGCATTACAGTACCAACATGCTACCCACTAGGCTACACCCTAGCTTCTTTCACATATTGTCCGTTACGAACAATTGGTGTGTTTGTGTACGAGCCCATGTGCATGTATTATATTTGTTTTTACGCACATTTATTTTTAATCCTGCTTTTTTGCATTTAGAATGCAAGAACCAAACATTTGATTCTTATGTCCGAACCGCTATGTGCAGGGTCCTACAAAGGTGGAAATGAAGCAGTTGCACCGGGCGGCATGCTTGAAAGAAGCAACTTCATAAAAGACTGAAATTTTGAAACCAGTGTAACGAAATGGAGGACTGTTTTCCACCAAAAAATAATGGGCTTCCTCCTGACCTACAGCCGACTGCCGGCAAGTCAGGGCTTCGAGAACGGGAGCCGTGATGGAGTTCACGTTGCCTACTGGTACAATCTTAATCCCCACGTTGTGCGCCACTGTATTGGGCTGCCGGACAGCATGGTGAGGGCGAGGGAAATATTTTTTGATCTCGGTTCCACCAAGGAGACCCTGCTTAACGTCAGGACGTTTAGGTAATGATTTGGAAAAGGTTTAAGAATAAACCGGTATGTCGTCTTTTCATCACAGTTCTGCATGGCTGGTGTCTACTCCGGAAACTACCCCCTCCCCCTTCTCCTAGCCCCAACACTTCAATATCTATACAATGCCGTACCAGTAGATGTTCACGTCAACCCTGCGCTGAGTATTTTATAAAAAATTTGTGAAGAAAAAAAGAATTGCCCAAATTTCTATTTAACATTTTTTGGCACAAGGAGCTACCATAGTATGTATGTTAATTTAAGACTTTCGTACTCCCACTAAAATATCACCCGCCCTGTGTTCATTCTCATGATTTTCAAATGCGACAATTTTTCACAAAATAGTGGTTCAACATTTATTGTTCTGAAATTAGTTGCAAAATTTCATTACAAAAGCTTTTTTTTTTTTTTTAAAATGCAGTTTTTTTATTGTAATAGACATTTTTTTCGTCAATTGTAACTCTGTAAGACTCTTGTTAAACAAATTTCTGACAAAAAATGTCTCAAATTTAATCTCGAATGTCAAACTCTGTTGTCACACAATTTTATCGAAAAGCAAAATTTTTTTGAGGCATTTCTGTCGGAATTTCGTGACGTTTGTTGTGGGCATTCAGTACAAAAACTTTGACTATGCATTGGATAGAAATATACCAAATATTCTGTAGCAATATGAGCAAAATTTCTGTTCTTTTGGCTCAATTTCTGGCGATTAGTGTGAGGAAAACATGTTGGGGCACGACTAGAAATGAATTAGTCACAACGTAACTCGAAGATGCAAAAAAAATATCACTAAATGAGCTCTCGACTATAAGAAAAGTTACTTGGAGGGGCGCGGTAGCAATAAAATAATTCGGGCGGCAAATTAACTTCAACCGGCGCTGGTTATGTGCAAGCGAACATTCGTCATCAGCACAATCAAGGTGACTTAAGATGGTCCACAAAATTCTAGGCTTACTAGAAAAAACATCATTGAAAAGTCACAGCTTTATTGTTCAGTTTAAAAAATGTGCATTTTGGTCAAATAAAAATCCCCGTTTTTTATTCGGTAACTGACCGACCCAAGACGGCCGTCCACTATCCGTAACCGGTGGCGCGCATGGTAGCATACAGTTCTGTCGTTCTTACAGGATAAAATTATCCTGGCGAAACCACGTGTGCAACCGTTGCCCAACTGTTGTCCAAATGCTGACCAACCGTTGTCCAATCGCCAATTCAAAACTAATGGTATAATGAGTAGAACAATAAAAAACACAAGTACGTAGCGTACTACTTAAGTTTTGAGATATGGCGACACAGGTGTGAATATGACAAATCTGACAACATCGTCGTAAAGTTTGCCTTTTTTTTAATGACAAACGTATTTAGAGCGTTTTGTCATACGAGTTCTATGTACAGTGACTTGAAACATTCATCTTGGCCGAAAAATTAAATTAAACCGTGAACATTTTCTTGCGATGATTTTTTATGACTTTCGCCGTGGATTAACTCAGCAGCATTGTGTCGAACAACTCGCTTCGAATTTTGGTGATGAAGAACTATCCCAAGCTATACCGGCCGGTTTACCGAATTTTTGGTGTTTGATATTTACTGATCTTGCTTGGGCATTAGTTCCACTCGCATTGATTCAATATTGCATGAACATTTAGCCTTTAAACAGATTTGTTCGCGTTGGATCGCGCATAATTTGACAATCGCTCAAAAAAAGAATCGTGGTCTAAAAAATTTTGTGTGTGTCAAAAGACGTATACAAGATCGTGACGGGTGACGAATCATGGATATATGCATATGAACCCAAAACTAAACAGCAGTCGACTGTATGGGTTTTTCAAGAGGGGTAGAACTCAACAAAAGTTGTTCGCGCACCAAGCACTTCGCCTGTTTTTTTCGGAATAACCGGACATGTCGCCGCCGTGCCATTAGAGTAACGTAGGTCAATTCGGAATGGTACAAAATCATTTGCTTGCCACAAGTGTTTGGTGAAATAAGGAAAACCAACCGCGGAAGACGAATCATTCTCCACTACGACTATTGAAGCTCCCACACATCGGCTCAAACAAGTGACTTGACTGATCAAAACATTGAATTGAGCCATTCACCATACAGTCCTGATTTGGCACCCAAAGACTTCTTTTTATTCCAGCACATCAAAAATAAATTGCGAGGCCAACGTTTTTCGTTGCTGTAGAAGCGGTTGATGCCTTCAAAACGCATGTCTTGGAGTTACCTCATACGGAGTGGAAAAAGTGATTCGAAATTGGTTGATGAAGAATATTTTGAAAAACAATACAACAATTTTCGATGATAAATATTTGTTTTTACTTGTCTATCTCAAAACTTAAGTAGTACCTACGTTTAATGATTCCATGCATCGAAAACATCCAGAAAATTTGGGAGAAGACGATTACCAATCTATCTGCTGCATCAACAAGGCATAGTGATCATGATTTCACGAACGTTGTAATTCTGCAGCTCATACACAAATTGCTGGGTGTTCGAAAAATGCTACTTACAAAATAATGCAAGGCCACTCGATAAAAAAAGCAATGCGATCAAATCCATCTTATCAAGGTACAATCGTTCACAAGTACACACATCATATAATAATTATTGTAGTTTTTATTGCCAACTGATTAGGGCTGATTACGACTGAACAACTCCAATACAATGATCGATCGAATCTAAAGGTATGGTTGATTTTCTTTCTATACGTATATGATCCATATCTATCACCATTAAATTGTCACCCCAATATATACTGTCAATGTGACAATTTTTTTTCCTTATCATGCTCTCCTAAAATACCGATCAAGAATATAAAAATGTTTGATGAACGTTACGCAACGCTACTGAGCTACTTGTATAGTTGAGTATATGTAATTTAAAAAAAAATTTGTTCACTTGTTCGAAACTCTGATTAATATCGGACGGTTAGATAATCTCCGACAATCATTTTTTTTTCATTGATAAATGTGGAATAATTTGCCTATACTGTCCTGAACCACAAATAATGAATTGGTAGAATGTAAGATTTTTGATCAATGGCTTATCACCCGTGATATTAAATCCTAACTGATACGAGAAACGGATACAGCGCCTCCGATACTTACTGATTCTACGGTAACGACTTTTGGCATACGACAACGGACTATGATTGGCTTCTGGAACATTCGAACATTGAATGACCGGGGAAGGGCTGGTGTCACTCGGTCCTTGCACCACCAATCAGTGATCGACCGTGAAATGGAGCACTATAACATCCAAATCTTGGGCTTGAGCGAGGTTAGGTGGACAGGATCAGGAGAAGAACGAACCCCTAGCGGAAACCCCATTCTGTACGTTGGCTCTGAGAGTGAACCCAAAAATGGCTTGGCGTTCGTCCTTACACCGAAAGCGAGAAACAGTCTCATCAGTTGGTAACCAATCTCGGATAGGATAATCGTCGTCAGGCTCAGGACCAATGTCAGAAACGTCACAATTCTGCAGTGCTACGCACAAACTAATACCACAACACCTGGCGACAAAGAAAAGTTTTATAGTGTGAGTGCCATTTTATAGTGTGAGTGCCATCTTCGAACGTATTATTATCATCTCAGGAGATATGAACGCCCAGGTTGGCTCTGACAACACTATACTAGAACACGTCATGGGGCATGGTGACCCTTGGAACGACGCGTCACGACCTTGGATTGAGAGACCCGAAAACGGCGAATTAATTGTGGAGCTTTGTAGTACTCGGCAAATGGTCATCGGAGGGACCCTTTTTTCACGCAAGAGTCATCATAAAACATCTTGGATTTCCCTTGATGGTGTTACTCAGAACCAGATCGACCATTTGGCTGTAAGTCGCCGATGGAGAAGATGTCTCCTCGATGTGCGAGCGAAACGTGGAGGTGACATGGGGCGCGATCACCACTTGATGGTTGTCTGCTTGATATTGTGTACAGCAGCTATCTGACGAACACAAATTCTTCAAATGAAGAGCAAGCTTAATGTGGATAAACTCAGAGATCCCAACAAAAAACGCGAGTACACCACCATTCTACGCGAAAAGTCATCCACATTGGGTAAATATGAAATACGAACACTGGACGCCAATTGGGAAGCAACCAGAAACACTTTTCTGACTAGTGGTGAAGAATCTGTGAGATATGTGCGAAACGATGATAAACCCTGGATGTCGCAAGACACATGCGACAAGATTGCCGATCGGAAAAAAGCCAAATTGGTAATCATCTCTCAACCCGATGTCAACCAACGAACGCCCGACCTGGGGCGGAACTGTGGTTGATATATTTTATTAATAACTAGCAAACGCCCGCGACTTCGTCCGCGTAAAAATAGCAATAATAAGCAATTTTTGACGGTGTAGTTAGTAATACATTATGTGGGATATATAATCTGCTTACTTTAATGGCTCTTTGAAGAAAATGGTTTGTATATTGTTGGAATCAGAACCATAATTTATTAAGTATGAAAACATGATATTCCCATTTTTATGGAACAGGCTCGTGATCAAATCAAATCCGTGATTCGAGATCATATACGTGTTGAAAAGCATTAAGGACATGTGAATAATTGTATCTGGTGTTATTTAAAAAAAACAAATAAAATAACATTAAGCTTAAAAACATAACAGGACTACGATTGTGCGTAAAGCCCAATCATACGATACTATGTACCTAGTCGTGCCATAAGTTCTGTCACACGTATATGGGCAATTTTTGTATAAATGAAAAAGAGTTTTTGACAAAGGAAAATATATTTTATTTTGGCATACTAATGGAAGTAAAATAAGCAACAAATTATTCAAAGTGGCCGCCTTTAGCCTTAACACAGCTCTTTAATCTGTTGGGCCAGTCATCGATAGCAGTACGCACTGTTTCTAGCGGAAAATTAGCTACTGCTTCTGTCAAAGATCTCTTAAGGCTCTCGATATTTGGGTGTCGTCTCGTGCACACCATGGACTCTAACTCCGCCCACAGTTTGTAGTCCAGGGGATTCAAATCTGGGCTCCCAGAAGGCCATTCCGTCGCCCTTATAAACTGTGGAATATTGGTTTCCAACCACGCTTGTGTGGTTCGAGCTTTGTGGGCTGGCGCAGAATCTTGCTGGAAAACCCAATGTCGATTGTTGAATAGCGTAGAGTTCAGCGGCTTCACACATCCCTCCAGGATGTCCGTTTGATAATTTTTCGCTGCAGTTTTTACGCCTTTTTCGCAAAAATGAAGCTCGGTGACCCCTTCGTAGCTGACACCCCACTGTTGAGTTTAGTTCTTCGAAACTAAACTCCCGGAGACCTAAATTTAACTTTTTATCTATATAGAATAACTTTAATCTATATAAAATAAAACACCGGTTGAGTTGGTGGTTAAAATCAGACTCATCGCGTCTTCGATTCCGAATTCGGGACAATTCCAAGTCTACGTGACCTTTATTGCCGATCAGCATTATTTTTACTCGCGCGTGCAATTAATTCCTGATGCAACATAATTTAGCTGCAGTAATCGATCTCAGGTGCAACATAATTTAACGGCAGTAATCGATCTCAGGTGCAATGTCCGTGAGTTCGATTACTTTTGCTGATTTGGGTATTTAGTCACGTAGACCAGGTATGCACAACATTCCTCCCCATCCTTGAACGTTGGTCCCGCATTCAAGATCAAAGACGCAATTTATACTGTACTATTTATTATTTTTTTTTTTTTTAATCAACTTATCTACTAACAGAAATTGTTACAATTAAATTATTATTTA
The DNA here is from genome assembly GCA_963669355.1 of Chorisops tibialis. Classification (NCBI taxonomy): domain Eukaryota; kingdom Metazoa; phylum Arthropoda; class Insecta; order Diptera; family Stratiomyidae; genus Chorisops; species Chorisops tibialis. Next base: position 214,293,743 of record OY770262.1, read on the forward strand.
TTATTATTATAAATTTTTTTTTTTTTTATTGAATGAATAAAGTTAAAATATACATTGATTTTTATTTTTTATATAACATTTACTTTTACGAGATTATATATTTTTGTTCAAATACTTTTTTTTTTGTTTTATTTTATTAAAAAGTTTATTTTCTTTTCGTATAATTATTATCAGGTGTGTGTTGTAATATATCTATATATTATTTAAGTACAAGTATATATATATATATATTTTTTGTATCGTTACAAGTTTATTTATTATTTTGTTTTACTTTTTATTTATTTATTTATTTTTTTTTTTAATTTTTGCAATGTAAACACTATAAATTTAACTTAAATTATTGCACGATATATGTTATCAAAAATACATTTAATAGTAGTATAGTGTAATCAATGCAAAATATATACTGTATAATATAGAAGGTGTATTTAATAGCATGACATAGTCGTCTGTGTTTAATTGATTATAGTAGTTCTACACCTGACAAAATATTTCATAATTTTTAAAAAGATGATACAACATAAATTCAATAAAGATGATTCAAATATTTTCCATATATTTTAGATAACAAAATCCTTAAACTATAGGGATATAATTCAAAATAGATAATATATAGTAACGACATATTTTCAAAAATTAAAATTGCTTGATTATAACATTATATTTATTTATTTTTTTATTTATTTATTTTTAATTAATATAAAGTACAAGTGCTCTTTTTACAGCGTAAAAGTTATTTTTGTTCTTTTTTATTTTAAACATATGCATATATGTATTGTTTTAATATAAAATATTTAATTGGCTATTGCAAAATACACTATAGATTGATAATTAAAGTTTATTTAAAGACAAAAAGTTGTAAAAACAATCGTTTGAGATTGATTTTTTTTTTCTTTTATATAATTATTGATTATAATTGCCGAAATGTTATTGTGACACATCTACACGCACGCGAACGTAATGTTGTTTTTACGCGTTGATTTCCTTTTGGTTTCACGTATTATACCCGGTTTGGGTGATGTTCTTCCGCTGGTCGCCTCCGCTTCAAAAGGTTCAGTGTTTGATACTGAGTTTACTTGCAAAGCCATTTCAGATTTTCTTCTCCGAATGATGATAATAGCTGCAAGTATTATTACGGAAATGGTGACTATCGAGCTAAACGATGCCATGTAATATCGATGAACCTTCAATTCTCCGGATTGCTGGTTTAAACTCCGAATATGTTCCGCGCGACTTAACTCCTCCTCCAGGTCGTCCAGCGACTGTTTTCCTTCAGAGAGACTTTCCGCGATGTTTTGATGAGATCCCACCTTAAGTGGTAAGAGTTTTAAAGGACTGGATGCGGCACTCACTTTAAGCTTGCCCATATATTCCAGTTTAAATTTCAACGTTTCGAAAAGTTCCGAGTGGTCCACTGCAGCTTCTTTGTACTCGGTGTTTGTATGAGTTGCTTTTTCGAAAGGTATTCTGAAGTCTTTAGTTACCAAATCACATGCTTTGTATAACTTGAGTATACCTAGGTCTTGAAGTTTGACGATATACTTTATCCCTTCACAATTCATATTGAATGTTGTCACGTTTTTTAGATGGTAGAGCCATTGATTGCTGGCTACCATTTTCATAATTACTCCTTCTGTCGCCGGTATCGCCGCATATTTACAGTTTACTTTTGATGCTTTCGAATGCTGCAGTAGGTAAAGATAGGTCCATTGTTCTTGCAGACGGAAATGGACGATGTTAAATTGTATGCAATTTTAACGCAGTGGGAGTAGTCATACGATGTCAGAGTAATGAACGAATCGTAGCTATCTGCTTCAGCAACATACTCGAACTTAGTTTGTAATAACAGGTCCCATTTGTTGTTGAACAGTGTTGGGACTGGGTGGGCCTTCTGGATAGAATAGTTGGTAAAGTTATTTTTATGAACAAGCTCGATCCTTGAGGCAACACTGAAATCTGTGCTGCTTGGTGTAGTACGAACAAGTTTTGAAAGAATGGTTCGGTTTTTTCAGCCACAGTGAGATTTATCAGCAGGTTACCTATTCTTTCTTGATCCAATATGAAAGGATGTAACTTGTTGTCATATAAGTCGTTGAGGATTGATAGTTCCGTTGATTGTCGACTCTGAACCTCGAGCAAGTTTGAAGTAATAAGTTGAGTTACCTCGTAAATTTCTGCCTTCAGTCTTAGCTCCGAAATTTGTTCGCTTGTTGTAGCGGTGTAATTCACATAGGATGATTGAAAATTCCTTAAATTTTGTGTAATCGCCTCGATGTCATCAGTGATATTTTTTATTGGAACACTGAGCTTGTTAAAGTTGGATTTCATTTCTGTTACTTGGCGTTTAAGCAGTGCAAATGATTCCGTGCTACTTTGGTCTAGAACCTGTAGTTGGCCATAAACTTTACGGGCGTCATCGCTGTCCATTGTTCCGAAAGCCCACTTGGCGAAATGTCCTACAAATTCCAGTGCCCTTTTGTACCGATGAGACACAAACATGTGTTGCATGTGATCGTTGTTATCCCTCAAACGTTTGGAGATGGTCTCTGATTCCTTCACAAGGACCTTACATGATTTTTGGAAACCCTTTGTTGTGGGTACTTATTAGTTAGACGACATAGTTCCTTGATGCTGCTGTCGTATTTGTCCACCAGGTTTAGAAGGGAGGTAAAGTCCATCGGCGTAAATTTAGTGAGGTCCATATATTTTTATAGAAAACCGCTTTTCCAACGTTTTCAAAGACGACAGGAGTATTATCTATCCTGGTACTGATAAATGGTAGTTGGTTGTTTGCTGCGATGCACACGTTCATAACTGTCGCTAAGCAAATGCGTGACAATAACATTTTGTAAACAAAAAATGATGATACCCTTTTGAATTATAAAATGATACCCTTTTGAATTAGATATTAATAATACAAATAATAAAATAAATTTTATAATAGTAATGCTAGGAACTTAAATGTGTTGCGCCAAGTTAAATATTCTATTATATTATTTTGATTCTGTTTTGCTTTAATTATTTTTTTTTTTTATAAATTTAATCTCTAATAAAAGAAAATTGATTTGTTTTATAGGATTTTGTTTCCTGCGTTCTTCCTTTTTTTTGGTTAAGATAACTGACTTTGGGAGCTTCTATTCCTCTGGACCTCTAATTTGGGGAAAAAATGTGCTCATTTGTCATTTATTCATTTAACATTTGTTGTGCTCAGTTCTGAAAATGGAAAACATGTTAAATTCACATTGTGAAAAAATATTAGAAAACAGCCCATTTTTTTATAACATTAAGTTCATTGGTCGAGCGAACCATATATTTATTTTTTTTTTATGATTCATCCAGAAAATGCTGATTTGCAAAATAAAAAAAATTAAATTGCAAAAACATTACTGATGATGCGGTAGTACAAGTTAAATGCACTTAAAATTATAAATTAAGTTCATTTAAAATTAGGCACGCGTGTCACATTTTCCTGTGATCAAGTTTCATCATAATTCTTAGCGTTTAGTAAGAAGGTGATTGAACGTGTGTTTTTTTTTATATTTACTTTTATGGGTCTATCCGGCTCGAGCGGAATTAAAATTGAAATTTGAACTAAATATCATTACATAGTGAAATTATAGGTATAGATTGTTTCTATTGTTGGAGTGTTAAATATAGTTATTTAGCTACTGATTTTGCAAATTACTTATTCATTAAACATTTTTAGACGATTGTTATGAATTTTTTTCATTTTGTTTCGTATTTTTATTGTGGTATTAACAGGCCCATTAACTGAAACGACTTCGTATGGCCCATTCCAAATTGGTGAAAATTTATTCAATCTTGTTGCATTTTTTAACCAAACCTTTTGTCCTACTTTGAATGTTACCGGGTTTATTGCATTATCATACCATTTCTTAGATGTTCTCTTGGCTTGATTAAGATGTTTCCTAGCAAGTTCGTGTGCCTTTTGAATTTGATATTTTAGCTGCACAGGATAATAATCTATATTATACACTGGCGCTGGAGGTCTTTTCAAATTCGTTGGTAGTTCAAATTTAAACCCATACAGACAGTTCAGTGGAGACAATTTGGTTGAGACGTGAGGTGTATTATTATGCACATGCATAGCTTGCCTTAGCCACTGATCCCAATTTAGAGTGTCTTGATCTACGAAATTTCGAAGATACTCTGCCAATGGTCTGTGGCTTCGTTCCAAAGAACCATTAGATTGGGGATGGTATGGTGTAATATGTAGCTTCTTAATGCATAGTAATTTGCATGTTTCCGAAAAGAGTTTAGAAGTAAAGTTGGTACCATTGTCTGTAATGAGGAGTTTCGGAACTCTGTATCTCGTTATTACCTCATCATAGAAAGCTTTTGCTATTGTGGCTGCCTCTGCATCTGGTATTGGGATACATGTCATGTACTTTGTTAAATCATCCTGAAAAGTTAGAATGAATCTGTTACCTAGATATGTTCGAGGCAAAGGACCTACTACATCCATGAATACCTTGTCAAATGGTAGAGCTGGCGTATCGGTAATGACCATAGGCATTTTAGTCAGCTTTGAGCTTTTATTTGCTTGACATTTGGGACATTTTTTAATAAAATCGCCGATGTCCCGTTGCATGTTTTTCCATCGGTACTGTTGTCTTATTCTCCAATAGGTTTTTTTCATCCCTTGATGTCCACCAAGCGGTGAGTAGTGAAAGTCTTTCAAGACTGTGGAAATATCATTCGGTTCTGTTAAAAATTGATGACTTTCTTTTATCTGTTCTAAATCATTTTGCTGCTCGTTAATTGAAACACGGTCGCTATTCGTAATTTGCACTGTTTTCGCTTTTGTTGTACTTCGAGTTTGAACTGCGACAATTGGGTGGTGGACAGGCTTTGAAATTCTGCTAAGTGCATCTGCATTTGAATTGTACTTTCCAGGCTTATATTCGATGTTGTAATCGTATTCCGACAACTTGTGGTGAAATCGGATTAACCTGGACGTTGGATTTTTAACATTAAACACGCCTTTCAAGGGTCTATGATCGGTATAGACTGTAAATGTTCTACCTAACAAGTATGTTCTAAAGTTATTGGCCGCCCAAACGATAGCCAGTAATTCCTTTTCGATTGTTGAATATTTCTTCTCAGCCTCATTCAGAGATCGACTCGCATAGGCGATTGGCTTATCTTCCCCTACCTTGCCTTGTGAGAGCACTGCTCCCAAGGCTTCGTTACTCGCATCCGTGGTTAAGATGAAGGCTTGAGTAAAGTCTGGATACGACAAGATAGGTGGTGACGTCACAGCTTCCTTTAAAAATTCAAAAGCTTTTTGGCACTCAGGTGTCCACCTGAAAAGTGCACCCTTTTTTAATAACTTTGTAATTGGTGCAGATATTGCAGCCATTTTAGGTATAAATTTTCGGTAGTAATTTATAAAACCTAAAAATGATTGTACTTGTTTAACATTACTTGGAACTGGATACTCTGTAACACAACTCGTTTTAGCTGGGTCTGGAAGTGCGCCAGTCTCAGAGCACTTATGACCCAAATATACCACCTCCCGACATAAAAAGTTACATTTTTCTGTATTTAGTTTTAAGTTATGGTATCTTAGTTGTGCGAAAACCTTGGCCAACCTTGAATTGTGTTCTCCTAAATTTTTCCCATAGACGACAATGTCGTCTAGGTACACGAAGCAATCTATACCTTGTAATCCAGTCAAGATGTGGTTCATTATTCTCTGAAATGTTGCTGGAGCACCCGTTAGACCAAAAGGCATTTTGTTAAATTCATAGTGACCAAATCCGGTGCTGAAAGCAGTTTTGTGTTTATCATTCGGGTCTAACAAGACCTGGTGATAGCCACTGGCTAGATCTAACGTTGTAAAGTAACGACAGTGTCCCAACTGGTCCAGAATGTCTTCAATTCTGGGCAGTGGAAATGCATCTTTAATTGTCGCTTCATTGAGTTTTCTAAAATCGACAACAACGCGCCATCTTTTCTCCCCAACCGGGCCTGATTTCTTAGGAACTATTAAGAGAGGCGAGTTCCAAGGAGATTTACTCGAAGAAATAATGCCGTCGGATAGCATTTGTGCTACCTGTTTGTTTATTTCCGCTTTATGGATTTCGGGCAATCTGTATTGCTTTTGGTTGATAGCAGGTTGGTCGGATTTAGTCGGTATAGTATGTTTTAAGACCGAAGTGTGTGTGAGAGGGTCTCCTTTTAAAATGAACACATCGTTGTACTGGGCACAAAGGTTTTCTATTGGGAGCGTAGGTTCGAATCCTACCAGCTGCGCCAATTGTTGAGTTTAGTTCTTCGAAACTAAACTCCCGGAGACCTAAATTTAACTTTTTATCTATATAGAATAACTTTAATCTATATAAAATAAAACACCGGTTGAGTTGGTGGTTAAAATCAGACTCATCGCGTCTTCGATTCCGAATTCGGGACAATTCCAAGTCTACGTGACCTTTATTGCCGATCAGCATTATTTTTACTCGCGCGTGCAATTAATTCCTGATGCAACATAATTTAGCTGCAGTAATCGATCTCAGGTGCAACATAATTTAACGGCAGTAATCGATCTCAGGTGCAATGTCCGTGAGTTCGATTACTTTTGCTGATTTGGGTATTTAGTCACGTAGACCAGGTATGCACAACACCACCATACCATGACTGATGCTGGATGATGTCCTCGCTGTACCCTAGTGGCAACTTCTCGGGCTTCTATGGAGCTGTGGGCATACACCTTATCATTTTGGCGGTTGAAATGTTCCTCCACCGTAAAAATTTTTTCATCGGTAAATAAAATTTCTCGATGTTTGTTGTTGCCGTACCGCCGAAGGAGCTCTTTCGATCTGGTGCTCCTAATTTGCTTCAACTGCTCAGTCAGCAAATGTCCCGTTGATCGTCGAAAGGCACTCATCCCGAGGTCAGATTTTATGATGCGAGACATACTTCGGGTGGAGATGTTCATCTCTCGAGCCATGATTCGTTGTTTACGAAGCGGATTTCGACGAATTCGACTCTCGACCGCTTTGATGGCAGCAGAAGAACGTACATCACGCGGACGTCCAGAACGAGGTCGATCTTCAATAGTCTGGATCGCGTTATATCTCTGGATCGCACGATACACAAATCTTTGCGTTATTTTTAACGGGCACAACAACTTGAAAATTTCACTCGCGGATTTTCCACACTTATGTAGTGCAATCACTGCAGTTCGGTTTTCTATTACACCCCATTCCATCTTCACACGTTAACGAACACACTTTAAATGACCATCAACTGTCAACAACATTATGACGTTTATAAAACTGGCCGATATTGAAATGTCACTCATAAAATAAAGTTGTTGCCAATGTGAGAAATTATGTGACAGAACTTATGGCAGGACTAGGTATAGATGAAATCGAAATTTTTGCGGTGTTAAGAAAGTTTGTATGGGGAGTGGTAGAAGGTGTGACAGCACTGAACTAATTTGTTTCACATCATGCTAGAGTAGCTATAAAATGTTTTGTACCAAATTAAAGCTTCAAAAATTGAGTAGGTACTGAGAAATTTAGTGCATTGAATATAATGAAATTGTGCAATTTGTATGGGAGGTGGTAGAAGGAGTGGGGGATTTTTCGAGAAACAACTATAACTATCATGCAATTGATATACTTTAAATTTCAGATCTGTATCATTCATACTTTTCAAGAAAATCGAATTATTGTGTAGTCGTGGAATGTGTCTCATTGTATGGGAGGGGGAAGAAGGAGTGAAGCTACTCGGCTAAGTTTTTTCCCGATATTAATAATAATGCTAATTAAGGATTCAGTTCAAATTTTTACCTTGATGAAATTTAAATGTACTGAGAAAATTCGCTTAGAGTATTTCATGAAAAAGTGCGGTTTATATGGGAGATGGTGGAAGGAGAAGGGGGTTTCTGGTGATTTTTGAAAACCAACTATAATCATCATGCAATTGATATATTTGAAATTTCAGATCAGTAACATTCAGACTTTTCAAGAAAATCAAATTCTTGTGAAGTCGTGGAACTGTGTCACATTGTATGGGAGGGGGTAGAAGGAGTGAAGCTAATCGGTTAATTTTTTCCCGATATTAATAATAATGTTAATTAAGGATTTAATACAACATTTTAGCTCGATGGAAGTTACACGTACTGAGAAATTTGGTGTAAAGTAATTCATGAAAAAGTGTAGTTTGAATGGGAGATGGTGAAAGGAGTGAGGAAACTCAAACAATTTGTAAACCAAATGAATGCATTTATAATAGAAATAATATATTCCAAATTTCAAATTAATAGCTTTTATGGTTTCCAAGAAAATTTGATTAATACATATTTTGAAAATGAGTCACTTTGTATGGGAGGGGGTAGAAGGCGTGAGGAGAGTGAAATTAAACCAAAAGCAGATTTCATTCCGATGGACACCTAACAAACTGCAAGTTTCATTACAATCGGTTCAGCCGTTTGTGCGTGAAAAGCGGTCGGACAGACAGACAGACAGACAGACACAAATTTCAAAAATGTGTTTTTATGCTTAGTTAGTGCTAAATTAACTCAAAAAACTAACTTATAGCCATTTATAAGCAAATAACAGACAAACACTACAATTATATTACTATGTATGTATAGATTTACTAACAATTATCTTTATTAGTTTTATTTTAATTAAACAATTTAATTTTTAGTCTTTATAGTTTGACAAATTAATATCAACTGATAATTCATAATATATTTTATTTTTTCTTAATTAAAATCGGTTTACTTCATTTTTAAAATTAAAAATGTGTGGAGTGTATTGTTGTCAGTGGAATTGATTTCCACCAACTCCCCACAGAACTACCGCGATGCTCATATACAGCTTAAAAAGGTTGTTAGATGCGATAAGAGAAAGGCCATTTAAGATCTGGCCAACAAGGCAGAATCTGCTGCTTAGCTTGGGGATATGGGTTCACTATTTAAAATCATGAAACAGTTGACGAACAGGAATTTCACCGTCAACCTTCTGGTGAGAGATGTCAATGGAACTCTCCTCAATACGAATGAACACCAGTTGCGGCGATGGAAGGAATACTTCTCTGATATTTTAAACATCTTAAACAGCGTTAAGCAAGATTACATATGGAATGCTTTGCGTAGGAGAGGTATTCCAGATAAGGTCATAGCTACGATTAAAGAATCCTACGAAGATGCAAGGTGTCTCGTCTTACATAGAGGAGAGCTGTCCGAGAGCTTCCCTGTGTGAACGGGTCTCAGACAAGGCTGCATATTATCAGTCCTGTTTCTGGTGATAATAAACGACATCTTGAAAGCTGTACCGGAAGGTGGGCAAGATAAAGGTCTTCAATGGAAACTATTTGATGATGTGTGTTTTCTTGCAAATAACCGTTCGTACTTAGAGCCAGATGTTCGCTCGTTGCATTCTAACTGCAAAGAGGCGGGACTGAAAAGAAATGTGCGTAAAACCAAGTACATGCACATGGGTTTCAACGCAAGCACACCGATTGTTCTTAACGGACAGAATGTGGACGAGGTGCAAGGTGCCGAAAAGGATGTTGAGGCTCGTCTAAATAAAGCTCAACATGCCTTCGGTATCCTTTTTCCTTGCTGGAGGTTAAGAGAGATCTCCCTTCACACGAAGCTGCGAGTTTTTGACGCACGTCAAATCCGTGTTGTTATATGGTTGTACTACGTGGAAAGTGACCATTCGACTTACCAAGAAACTGCAAACTTTCGTGAACCAATGCCTCAGACGCGTCTTATGAATATTCTGGCCAGAAGTAATCTCCACCGACGAACTTTGGAGTACAACTGGACAGATAAAAATAGGTATTGCGATTCAAAGGCGGAAGTGTCAGTGGATCGGTCACACTTTGAGGAAACCAGAGCGAAATATCGCCAATCCTCAAGGAAGACGTCGGGTTGGTCGACCATATAACACATGGAAGCGAGCAGTTGAGCAAAAGGCCAGATGAATAAACAAGTCCTGGTAACAGCTAAAGGCTGATGCTCAGGATCGCCCCTTGTGGAAGAGAGCTCTTTCTGTCCTATGCCTCTATAGGGGGTTTTAACAGGAATTTGATTTGATCGATTGAGAATGTAAGATTTTGATTACTAACTATGTTCACCGAGGTAAACAGTCACACGCGTTACCCTCAATGAGTTCGGAACATAATCTCAAATTTGTTCGAAATCAATAGAAGTACTAATATAATTCGAGCGTAGCCTAGTGGGTAGCGTGTTGGTCTATAATGCGAAGGTTGCGAGTTCAAGTACCGGTCGACATATAGTTCTAGGACACTACTTGCGTGGGTATATCTTGGCCACTTCAATCTACGAAAATGTAAATTCGTAGTTAAAGTTAAAATGTTAAGGAACCTGATGGTTAGGAGGCCCAAGCCCATTTGGGTCATTGGTTGGGAAAAAAAGTATCAAAATAAAAGCGCTATGTTGGCGAAGGCGGAACGGCACGAATTTTTGCGGGTTAGTGGCCTAACCAGCAAAACCATTAAAACTGAAAAAAAGGTTATTTCAGTAGCTGTAGCGCATTCCGTTGCCATTAGATAAATATATTAGGTTGTTGCAGATGAAATGGCGACTGCTAGGGAAATTTCCAACAACCTTAACTCTTATAAAACTTAATTTCATTATTCAAACCAGGTACCAGCAGATGCAATACACTTCTCCCAACGAGATACAAGTGTATTTATGTCAGCTTTCGACTTTCTAGACTGACGAAATTCCTCGAAGGTATTTTTGATGGCTGCTTCATTGTTAAATTGTTTGTCCGCCAAAAAATGATCCAAATGTTTAAAAAAGTGGTAATCGGTTGGCAAGAAGTCTGGTGCATATGGTGGATGAGTCTTATACTGCAACTCGTTTAATTTTTTGACCGTTATTCTTGATACGTGCGTTGTCATGAAGCAGTATAGCTCTATCTCTGTAGATCAATCTAGGCCGTTGAACGCGCAATTTCTGGTGCATTTCATCGAGTTGGGTACAATACTTCTCTGCATTAATGGTTTCACCACGTTGCAAAAAGGAATACTGAATAACGCCAGCTGAAGACCACCTAACAGTCACTATTATCTTCTTCGGATGAAGACTTTGTTTCGGCATGTGTTTCGGGGCCTCATCAGCATATAGCCATTGTGCCGATCGTCGACGATTGTCATACAATATCCACTTTCCATCACATGTCCCTATTCTGTTCAGAAACGGACTGCTTCTGTTCCGGGAGAGCAAAGAACTGCAAATTTCCATTCGACGCGTCATGTTTTGCTCAGTAAGCTCATGCGGAACCCACTTATCAAGCTTTTTGACTTTTTCAAGCTGTTGCAAGTGCCAAGGAACTGTTGAATAGTGTACGTTCCTTACAGTTTGGCGTGATTCAGACTACACTAGTAAACGCAGCTCGTCGTTGTCTATCGATGGTCGTGGGTGACCACTTGGCTCACTTTGAAGGGTCATATCTCCGCTTCGCTTACTGTGTCAGCTCCAAATGCCCTGTTGATATTTTTGGTTGTTGTTTATACTTCAATATTCATTACTACCAGAGCCACCTGGCGGCAGTTTGGGACATGAAAATCGCAACTAACTTCACTTCATTGCGAATGTCGCCATTTCATCTGCAACAAACTAATGAATTTTAAATTGGGCGGAGCGGATAGGTGGAGGCACATTAGCATATCTTGTGGGGGAATTGAACTCGCGTGGTTTAATCGAACACAATTTTATTTAATATCAATGAAAACATAAAAGTCTTAATTTTACACGAGAATGATCTTTACTCGATCCGTCTGCGACTGGAACTGCAGGGCTTGTCTTCTTGTTCTTATCTTCTTTTCGCCGCTTTGTTGGCTAGTGGCGTTTGCGCTTGATCGCTACGTACGCAGCGCGTTACCATAAAATATAGGGCAAACCCTCCAAATTGGGGGTTGGGCTATGTGATAACAGCTCATTCTCAGAAAAAAAAACAGTATTGTTTCGAAACCTGAAGTCACCTCACGAACAAGATTGATTCATCGGTGACGAAAGCGCATACGAAGAATGGGATTTCATCGAATCTTGGAATTTGCGATCCCCCAGGAGCAGTGAAAGCGCTTAGGCAAATTCAACATAATACAACATCACTGCACTCCAAGATACTAATTTGATCTTATGTCAAAATTGTGTGCACACTGCCTTTCGATATCCTTAGAGTGTCTGCTAACTCTTGCATTTTCACTTTACGATCGTCCAAAACGATTTTGTGGACTCTTTTAATGTTTTCTGGAGTAACAGCTTCATTTGGCCTTCCACTGCGGGGCAAGTCCTCAGTCAAGCTACGACCACATTTCAACTCGGCAAACCACTTCTCTCTTCTGTAGAAGAAGAAACCACTTCTCAACCATTTGTCTCGACGGAGCAGATTCCAAATAAGACTTTTCAAGCCATGCTCTTGTTTCAACGGTGTTTTTTTCCATCAAGAAGCAATGTTTTATCAACACACGAAATTCGGATTTTTCCATGTTTTTAAAAATAACAAAAGTAGCGTCACTTCGAGCACTGTAGCTTGTAAACAAAGAATCAGAATGTCATGAAATTTTGACGCGTCGCTTCTGAAAGTTGGTACTCCCTGCCAATACAATTGGTTCGGCCACAGAGGTGCCATCTGTGGGTCATCCTACGGACTTATTGACCGATAAGGTACTTCTGTGATCGTAACATTCATAAGAGAACGGGAGCATCACCCAACGGACGAATATTGAACCGAAACAGACTACGTTCTAGCGGAGAAAAGGGCGGCCACGAGCATACTCGTCGTGTGTACATTTCGAAGCTAACTGCGACACAAGGCACTTTTTAGTTAAGACCAAGTTCCGATGTGAAGTAGCTAGGGTGTAGCCTAGTAGGTAGCATGTTGGTCTTGTAATGCGAAGGTCGAGAATCCCGGTCGGTGCAATATATAATTCCAGCACTTTGCCTGCTTGGATATACCTTGGTCACCTCATTCTACAAAAATGAAAAAATTCGTATAAAGAGGGTTGTGCGAAGGGCTAACAACCCTTCCATAATAAGTAATGAAAAAATGTTATGGAACCTGAATATCAGGAGGCCAAGGTCCGATTTGGGCTGTAGCGCCATAGTAGAAGTTCCGATGTGTAGCCTAGTGGGTAGGGTGTTGGTCTAAAATGCGAAAGTCGTGAGTTCAAATCCCGGTCGACGCATAATTCCAGCACGCTGCCTGCTTTGGTCACCTCAATCTACGAAAATGAAAATTCGTTGATATAGGGTTGTGCTAAGGTCTAACAATCCTTCCACGATAAGTAATGAAAAAATGTAAAAACAGGAGTCCAAGGCCCGATTTGGGCTGTATTGCCATTGTAGAAGAAGAAGTTCCGATGTTGAATATCAAACCATGGAGTTGCAAGAACACTTGAACGTATTGAACAACAACACCGACCTACAGAAGAAATTGTGAGAAAACATCAAATACGGCTCTACATCCGCAAGAGAGATGATAGTACAGCAACCCTGGCGCAAAAGACACGAACAAGTAACTATTTGATTTGAATTTTGTTTGGAATTTCAATTACGTATTATTAAAAAAAATACCTACACCTTTTACCACCTCCCAAACAAATATAACATTTTCATATGACACCGTTTATGAACCGTCACAACGTGTTTTTGCAATTTGGATACTAAAGCCACATTATTGAAATCATCCCAGAGTATCCTCATTTTCGATTACTCAAGATTCCGTTTAAAATAACAATGGGAAAAATTTTTTTTTGTCGTCTTGAGATTCTCAAGGCTATTCGCATTCATTTTTAAAGTGTTATTTTAATAGCCGTTTTTTTGCGTATTAATTTGAATTTCGTGGAGGCAACCAAGTGGACAGTTACTAAAAACATAAAAATATCAATAACTTAACTGAATAGCGAGCTGTAACAAATTTGGTTTGTTTACTGACCTCGCAAACAATGCACCGTGATTGTTTAAATGATGATTCAAAAGTTATCTTGCTGAGCAGAAATTGCTAGGTAAGAGATTTTAATTAATCCCAGTTAATTTGTGAACGAATTGTTAAGCGGTAATTATAAGAGTTAATGTCTTTATGTCTCGTTAAGTTCCATAATTAATGTGCTGTTTAAAAACGCTTCTCATTTATCTCAACATATATTTTAGAATGTAGTTGTTAGTTAGATAATTGAGCTGTTTAAAATTGTTTTAGATCAGGTTTAGAGAAAATTGAAATTTGTTGATTGAAAATAGGATCAAATTCGTGGCCGACACTGTAAGTGAAATTAATCGCGGGAAATTATTGACAAAAATTCAGAAAGTTGGATAAGGGCAATGAATTGAACTAAGTATTTTCACGTTAGGTGATGAGCCAATTCCCTCCTTCGATAGCGTAGGCAAGCAGGCTGGTAGAGGTAGCTGTTTAGACACAAGTCCAGGCGCATATAGACAATGAGCTGATCCGTTGCCCCGGGCGAGTTCGTCGGCCTTGCAGTTTCCCGGAATGGTCCTATGCCCTTGGTGCCCAGAGTTAGCAAATGTTGAATTGTTCAGCCATCTCCCTCAGAGACGTACAACAATCAAGAAAAGTCTTGGATGTAGCCACTGACTGATTCCAGAGATTTAATAGCGCCCTGGCTATTAGTGAAGATGCCCATATCCTTAATAGATACTACATTATACTTCAGCCAGGCTTTTTTTTATCGTGATCACTTCTGCTTGGAACACAGTACAATGATCCGGAAGACGCAAAGATATGCTTTATTGAAACATTGTGGAGAAAACATCTCCTTTCACTCCACTTCTAGTTTTTGAGCTATTAGTATAAAAGGATATGAACTTTTTCTCCACTCTTGTCTCGAGGGGAAGACGGTGAGGAAATTATTATCAAAATCTAAACTTGGGGAATGCTGTCTGCGTTTTCGGTTGAATTCTTGAAACCTTTCAGAATTAAGGAGTGACTAGTGGCGGTTCACTAATGAGTTCCTAAGGCGATTAGCCGCACTTGCAGCTATTTGTTTAGCAGATGAAACAGTGCTTCTAATGTTGCGGAGGGTGTTGTTTTCAGAGCCCAAATTATACATATGTAAACAGACCGTTCTCTGTCGCGGAGAGTGCAGTTAGTCTCTGCCTTTAGGGCTATCCATCACACAATCATACCATCCAGCGCGATGGGTGACGTAAACGTAAAGCCAATGCACCTCTTTGGGCTGCATTCCCCAAATATTAGGCTTCCAGCTCAGTTTCCTTTCCAAAATAAGACCCCGAGATTTTGCTCTATATGCGAAGCAAGACTGGTACCATCCAGGGTAGTATGGTCAGCATGGAAAATTTTGTCTTTCCTTGTGAATAGGGCTAGCTCGGTGTGTGGATTCACTCCTAGTCCACATTCACGAGTCCATTTAGAGAGTATTGAGAGGGCATCTTGCTTAAGCTCGTCCAGAGTAATAGGGTGCTTACCAGAAATAGCTATAGCAACGTCGCCCTCATAACCAATTACTTTAGAGCCCGTCTCTTCTAGTTTTAGCAGTAGCCCATTGACCGCCACATTCCAAAGAAGTGGAGAGATGACTCAAACTTCTCTGTGGGTCGTCGACCAGTTCACATCGTCCACGGTAATTTAATTCATACAAAAAGTAGTAGCTATTTTGGTCATGGAGTGCAGTGTGTCGGCATGTGTTGATAAAACAAATATTACGCCGTTTATTATTTGTTTCGGATTCTGTGGAAAAAATTTTCACTGCAAGTATGCCGGTCTCTCTGGTCATGTTGGGGATGCTGTTGCGAAGGCTGATAACGGTCTCTACTGGTACTGTACTGCCTGCAGGTCATCATTATCCTCTACATATGTTGCTAAAGTGTTGAAGGCGAAGTCAACGGTTCAGGCGCTTCATAATAAATTTGCAGCACTTCAACAGAAGCTTCATTAGGCCTTAAGTGATCTGCATAATACGTCGCTCCCGCTTACCAGCATGTCGATGCCGCCATCAACTGTATTGCCTTCGACTAGTTCGACTAGTTTGCCGGCAACATCAAAGGCATCACAAACTGCACCTGAGGCTTCCCCTAAATCAGCTAGGCAGTTTAGACCGAGGCAGATTAAATCTGGGGCTAGCGCCGCTACGATCAACAAACGCTCTGCTACGAACGCTGAAAACGGTACCTCCTCTGCAGGTACGTCAGTCGACAACGCCGATAAATCTAGTGACACTAATTGTGTCGCTCAACATGCGGTTGTTGCCGATTACTCTGCTGGCGTTAATAATTCTAATGACGTCACGGTCACTACTCCATCAACATGCAAGTTACCTGCTGCAATGAGTTCCAGTCTCGTTCCGGCGAAGATGCCTCGATTGATTTACGTGTCCCGCTTTGACGTTGTGACTCAACCTAAAGATGTGGTAAGCTTTGTCAAAAGTAAATTTGGCGACGAAATTTCCACGGAACTTCCGTGCTATCGGCTTACGAAGACTGACAAGGATCTCGGTAATCTGTCGTATGTCTCCTTCAAAATTCGTGTGCCTCATAATATGCTACATAAGATCTTGAAACCTACGTTTAGGCCGAAAGGTCTTGTCGTTAAGGAATTTGACTCGAGATCTCGTAAAAATTTTCGACACTACCATCGAAGGAAGCTCTCACCTAACACTCAATGCCAACTCGTACGACTCAAACATTTCATCAGTTTCGAATTTATCAAACAATAATAATAAATCGTCTATTTCTATTTTTTATCAGAATGTAAGAGGTCTGAAAACAAAGGTTGTTACATTTCGAAATGCAGTTCTATCCGAAATTTTCGATGTTATTTGTATTTCTGAAACCTGGCTTAACTACTCAATTTTTGATGCCGAACTTTTTCCAGGTTCTTATAACGTGTATCGTCGTGATCGCAATCTTGTATGTTCAAATAAATCTGATGGTGGCGGTGTCATGATAGCAATAAAAAATAACTTGTTCTCCACGGCTTGTACTGATTTCAATTGCAGTTTTGAATGTATTGCTATAAAAGTTAAATGTGCAGGACATTTTCTGTACATTTTTACTTGTTATGTCGCCTGTAAGTCATCGGCAAGTCAACTGTCAGCGCTCTTCGAACTTCTATCATTTTTTATAAATCAGTGTGACCCTCGCTCCAAATTCATCATATGTGGTGATTTTAATATGCCATACGTAAGTTGGTATAATAACATTCCTTCTGCCTTGCCTTCGTATTCTCAACACCTTTTCCACCTCGAAGCCTTCATGGAATTTTGTGCTATTACGCAATTAAATTTTACTCTCCAAGAATGACAGAATTCTAGACCTCATTTTTCTGAATATAAGGTCCGACTTTGTTGGTATTTTTTCTTCTACTATGGAACTTGTACCCGCTGACTCCCATCATCCTCCTATTGAGCTTGTGGTTAAAATAAATACACGTAACCGTTCATCGTTTACAAATCGTTCAAAGCGCAATTTCTTTAAGTGTAATTATGATGTAATCTCTTCTGATTTACATGAGCTTAATTTGCTTGAGACCCTGGAATCTGACTCCGTTGTCTCTTCTGTTGACTCTTTTTACAGTTCTTTAAACTCAATCATTTCTGAGCGTGTTCCGTTCTATTCCACGAAACGCAGTTCCTTTCCACAATGGTTCAACAATACCATTATTAAACTATTATTAATAAAAAACAAGGCACGAAGAATTTTTCTCAAGAACCGTAATCCGGCAAACGCATCCCGTTTTGCTGATCTGAGAAGGCAGCTAAAGAAGGAAATAAAGAAAGGTTTTCGTTCATATGTGAACAACCTAAATTTCTGTCTTTCTACTGAGAATGTTAAGCCGTTTTGGAATTATGCTAATTCATCTCGAGCTACTTCGTCCCACCCTTCCACTATTACACACTTGGATGTTACTGCTTCTACCCCATGTGGCATTGCTGAACTTTTCTCTCAATATTTCCAGTCTGTCTATTCCGCCAGTTAACCATCATCTACGCCTTGTTTCATCGATAATCAAGTCAATCTCTTGCTAGAGTTCGAAAGTCACGACGTTCTTGCTGTTATCAACCCTTTAGAAGGTAATGGCACTGCTGGACCAGATGAAATTCCAAACATTTTCGTAATTAATCTTGGACACATCCTTGCTGAACCTTTGGCGAAAATTTTCACTTTGTCCCTCACTGAAGGAATCTTTCCCACTCAATGGAAGGAATCTTCCGTTATACCTATCTTTAAGAAGGGTGATAAGCATAAGGTTGAAAATTACCGTCCAATCAGTTTACTTTCTTGCTTTTCAAAAATATTTGAAAAGTTACTACATATACACATTTTTTCAAGAGTCAGCGCCCTAATATCTATCAAGCAGCATGGATTTTTTAAAGGACGTTCCACGGAGACGAATCTGGTTTCCTTCTGTAACTCAGTCTCATGTGCGCTCGAAAATCGTTTCTCTGTCCACACGATTTATAGACTTTTCTAAAGCCTTTGACTGTGTGATCACTCTATACTGCTTAATAAGCTGCAATCGTTTGGAATTTATGCTGCTTTGTTGCAATGGTTCTCTTCGTACCTAAGTGATCGTAAACAATACGTCATATTTAATGGTGCTCAATCCTATCCTCACTCTGCATCGTCTGGTGTTCCCCAAGGTTCCACCTTGGGCCCCCTACTTTTCGTTTTGTATGTGAATGACCTTTTTGCGGGTTTTCAATCTGATCATTTAATGTATGCTGATGATCTCAAACTATTCAGAGTCGTGAAGTCTATTTCTGACTGTAAAATCCTTCAAGACGACATTAATAAATTAAATGATTGGTGTAAGTTCAATAACCTCCGTTTGAACATACAAAAATGTTTTAAAATGATTTATACAAATAAGGCTTGTAGCCTGAACTTTGACTACCATGTAGATAATGCTCTCCTCATTAGTCTCACGCATAAAGGATTTAGGAATAATGTTTGACAGCAGATTAAAGTTTGATCAGCACATAGTCGAAGTCTGCAAACATGCATTTAGATTATGTGGTTTTATATTAAGAACTGCTCATACTTTTCATAATATACATGTTTATACAAATTTATTTAATAGTCTGGTTCGGTCTCGTCTAGAGTATTGTTCTGTTGTGTGGAACCCTCACTACCCATATCTTGAGACTACATTGGAATCAGTACAACGACGTTTTGCCAAATCGGTTTTCCGTAAGCTGCATTTATCTGACACTTGCTATGAGAGTCGATTACAATTGCATGGCCTAACAAGTTTAAAGGACAGGAGGATATATTTGGACATGTTATTTTTATTTAAAGTAAATTTCGTTTTTAACACTAATCTTCAAGGTGAACTTCAATTGCGTTCTAATGTAAGTAGTACTAGATCACATACTCTATTCGTTGTACCACATGCGCGGCTGAACGTATATTTTCACTCTCCCTTACTTAGGCTGCCTCGAATGTTTAATCAATCTTGCCTTAGTTTTCATGACTTCAGTCTACATTCTTTCAAAGTATATTTAAGATTCAAGTTTTCTATTAAATAAATTTGTATATACCTAGTCCTGCCATAAGTTCTGTCACATAATTTCTCACATTGGCAACAACTTTATTTTATGAGTGACATTTCAATATCGGCCAGTTTCATAAACGTCATAATGTTGTTGACAGTTGATGGTCATTTAAAGTGTGTTCGTTAACGTGTGAAGATGGAATGGGGTGTAATAGAAAACCGAACTGCAGTGATTGCACTACATAAGTGTGGAAAATCCGCGAGTGAAATTTTCAAGTTGTTGTGCCCGTTAAAAATAACGCAAAGATTTGTGTATCGTGCGATCCAGAGATATAACGCGATCCAGACTATTGAAGATCGACCTCGTTCTGGACGTCCGCGTGATGTACGTTCTTCTGCTGCCATCAAAGCGGTCGAGAGTCGAATTCGTCGAAATCCGCTTCGTAAACAACGAATCATGGCTCGAGAGATGAACATCTCCACCCGAAGTATGTCTCGCATCATAAAATCTGACCTCGGGATGAGTGCCTTTCGACGATCAACGGGACATTTGCTGACTGAGCAGTGGAAGCAAATTAGGAGCACCAGATCGAAAGAGCTCCTTCGGCGGTACGGCAACAACAAACATCGAGAAATTTTATTTACCGATGAAAAAATGTTTACGGTGAAGGAACATTTCAACCGCCAAAATGATAAGGTGTATGCCCACAGCTCCATAGAAGCCCGAGAAGCTGCCACTAGGGTACAGCGAGGACATCATCCAGCATCAGTCATGGTATGGTGGGGTGTCAGCTACGAAGGGGTCACCGAGCTTCATTTTTGCGAAAAAGGCGTAAAAACTGCAGCGAAAAATTATCAAACGGACATCCTGGAGGGATGTGTGAAGCCGCTGAACTCTACGCTATTCAACAATCGACATTGGGTTTTCCAGCAAGATTCTGCGCCAGCCCACAAAGCTCGAACCACACAAGCGTGGTTGGAAACCAATATTCCACAGTTTATAAGGGCGACGGAATGGCCTTCTGGGAGCCCAGATTTGAATCCCCTGGACTACAAACTGTGGGCGGAGTTAGAGTCCATGGTGTGCACGAGACGACACCCAAATATAGAGAGCCTTAAGCGATCTTTGACAGAAGCAGTAGGTAATTTTCCGCTAGAAACAGTGCGTACTGCTATCGATGACTGACCCAACAGATTAAAGAGCTGTGTTAAGGCTAAAGGCGGCCACTTTGAATAATTTGTTGCTTATTTTACTTCCATTAGTATGCCAAAATAAAATATATTTTCCTTTGTCAAAAACTCTTTTTCATTTATACAAAAATTGCCCATATACGTGTGACAGAACTTATGGCACGACTAGGTATATATTGAATTTCTATTTAACTATCACAATTCTTTATTTTTTTTTTTTTACTTTTCTATTTATAATATTGTAATTCACTTATTTTTGTTTTGGACGTCTTGTATAATTGGAATATTTTTTTACTTTCTGTTCATCACGTCCTTAAATAAATAAATAAATAAATGACTCTGCTTTGTGGTGTACCTCTACTAGCAAAACTTCTAGCAGATGCGAAGCCCAGTTTTGTACTGATAATCCTCGATGCCAGCATGAAATTAATCAGCGCGCCAATCGAAGTAACCACCCTCAGATTTGAAAGTGCGTCCGTAATTGTTCTTGTTTTACGTAGTTTAAAGCCCTCTTCTTCTTCTTCGATGGTACTACAGCCCAAATCTGGCTTTGGCTTCCTGACGTTGAGGAGCCCCTTGTTACTGTGAAAGGGTTCTTAGCCTTTCGCATAACCCTCTATCTAGGAATTTCCATTTTCGCAAATTGAGGTGGCCAAGATATACCCACGCAAGTAGTGTGCTGAAATTATATTATAGGTAGACCGGGATTTGAACTCCTAACCTTCACATTGTAGGCCAATACGCGAAACACTAGACTACACCCTAACTTGAAAGCCCCATCGATATCGATAAACGCCACCAAAGTGTTCTATTTAATACTCAGAGATTTTTCTATGTGGAATACGTATATAATATAATATGTATTGGGTCGTTTCAACCGATTTTCCCTTCCAGTATGCGTGTTGGGCTGCTGCAAGCATTCGCGGATCGATGTTGCTGTGTAGATGGATATCTATCATTTTTTCTAAGGTTTCTGGAAGGAATGAGGATAGACTTATAGGTGTTAGGTCGTTCGGACGTATATGAGAGCTTCCTGATTTGGAGATAAAAACTACTTTCATCTCTTTCCATATTTCAGGAATTTTGACCATTAGTAGGCAACCTTTAAAAAAAACATAACAGGACTACGATTGGGCGTAAAGCCCAATTGTGCGATACTCTAGATAAAGGAGAAATTTTTTATTTTAAGAAATTTTGTAGGGAAAGTGGTAGAGGGGGTGATAACATTGAACTAATTTTTTCGAGAAGGTTGCTATCAAAATGTCTTATGCAAAATTTAGGATTCAAAAATTTAATTGGTACTGAGAAACTCAGTGAATTGAATTTAATGAAATTGTGCAGTTTGTATGGAAGGTGATAGAAGAAGGGTGGAGTTATTAATAACTTTCTTAGAGATAACTTTAAACATCATTTATTTGGCATAGTAGATCAGTAGCATTCATACTTTTCAGGCAAATCGACTTTTTGTAAAGTTGTTGAATTGTGTCTAATTGTATGGGAGAAAGGGTAGAATGAGTGAAACTAATCGCCTAATTTTTTTTTGGTCTTATGAATAATTCTAAATAAACGTTTAGTGCACAATTTCAGCTCCATAAAATTTATACGTACTGAGTAAATTTCTTTAGAGTATTTCATGAAAAAGTGTAGTTTGTATGGGAGATGGTAGAAAGAAGGGGAAGACTTAAATAATTTTTATACAGCAGATTGAAATTATTATAAAAGTAATATATTCCAAATTTGAGATCAATAGCTTTCATACTTTTTGAGAAAAGCCGTTTATTGTCGAATTGCGGAATTGTGTCATTTTATATGGGAGGGGGTAGAAGGGGTGAATCTAATGGTCTAATTTTTTTTGGTCTTACTAATAATTATAAATAAATATTTGGTGCTAAATTTGAGCTCGATAAATTTTATACGCACTGAGTATATTGGCTTAGAGTATTTCATGAAATAGTGTAGTTTGCATGGGAGGTGGTGGAAGGAGGGAGAGAACATGTATAATTTTTATACGATTAGACTGAAATCATCATAAAAGTAATATATTTCAGACTAATGGCTTTTATAGTTTTCGAGCAAATCCGTTTATTGTCAAATTGCATAATAGTGTCATTTTGTATGGGAGGAGGTAGACGGGGTGGAGCGATTTGGTCCGTTCACGAACTTGTCCTTACTCTTTTGTCAAAAGCGACGTGTACAAAATTTGAACTTTCTATATCAACGCATTCTCAAGCTAGAGAAGACACGGACGGACGGACATCCGGTTTTGAAATTTTTGAGTGATTATATGAACTTCTGTATCATTCATTTTTTTCTCCGAGCCTTATTTCTAAGCGTTACAAACTTTGTGGCAAACTTGTAACACTGTCAGATTTCATCTAGAGTATAATAACCAGGGAAGGATGATATTAGAAGTGTTTTGAAATCCGAAAGGTATTTTGTCGTTTGGTTCTGGGAATTTATACGATTTGAAGCTATGTACTGCCCAAAGGATATTATTCCATGAGATGATGATTTCAGAGTTGCCCATTGGTGGTTTGAGTTCGTGCTCTTCTCGGCGTAGAGCGACTATTGAGCTACCCGTCGGATTTCTTTATCTAGCAGGACATTGAAGGGGACTTAGAGAGAATTTAGCGAGGTCTTGACGCTTCGGATGTCTCTTCTACCATATCTCAAAAAACTTTTCAGGATTCGCGCTACACTTTCCTCAATTTTTTTATGACAACGTAGGATTTCCTGATAGGTCTCGCAGTCTGAAGTCTCTTTGGTTTGTTTGCCTTATTAAGAAGTCTCCTACAGCCTCTCCACCATGTTGGATTCTTTTTACCTCTTGGCTTCCTAGTGGCCTTGTTCATAACATTGCCGCATTTAAATCCCTTGTGAGGGTAGACAAAAGTCCATCAAGAGCTGCAGTGGTGTCGGGAAATTTCGGAACTTCGGAGGGAAGCACTTCCTTAATAGTTTCTCAGTACTTGGATCAATTAATCTTTCTGTAGTTCCTGAGACTGGTTTGTCAGAAGGATGGTCATCTAAACTAAATTGGAGGTTTTGGTGATCTGAAAAGGTATGTTCATTGGACACCTTACAGTCCCTAGCCAAATTGCCGATATTATCTGAAACAGGGGTAATGTCTAAAACTTCCTGTCTATTGATAGTTACAAAAGCGGGCTCCTCCCTCTTAACACTTAAGAAGTAGTCAAGGAGCACCTTACTTCTTTCGTTGATATCGGAGATACCCCATATTGTATGATGTGCGTTATTGTCAATTATGAGGTCTCCTTTAAGGCTTTGTGCTTCAGCAATCAGACCTCCCAGATTATCCGAGGGTGGTCCAGGATGATCATGAGCGAAATGAGCCGAAATCAGCCAGTAGGTTTTTTCTTTCGTTTAGTAGTAGTGCTCTTCGCACGAATACAAGATCTAGGTTTACCTTGATTTATTGTGTAGATGAGAGTCTCTTTAAGAGTCTTAAGTCCACAGATTAGGTTCGGAAAAACCCGAGGTTTTTGGTTCTCTATTTATACTCCTTGCTGATTTAACCAGAGAAATAAGGAGGCTGACGCCAATTTGAAGTGTTTAGTGGTTAATCTGCAGAAACTTCACTATTTGGGCCATTCATCACCATCAATACCGCTACAGCCCAAATCGGGCATTGGTAGTCTCCTGTTTTCAAATTTCAAAAGCGCTGCTGTATTCGTCGATTGAATCCTGCCAGCGTTTTATTGGTTTTTGACTGACATTGTTTCTTCCACCTTTCTTTTTTGTATACGTTTGGGTATTCTCCTGTCCTCCATTCGCTGTACGTGACCAATCCACTGTAGCTTTCGGAATTTAATGAGAGTGGGGATTTCTGGGTCCTCAAAGATGGTATGCAATTCCTGATTGTGTCAAATTCGCCATGCGCCTTGTCCTCTCACCGATTCGAGGATTCGCCGTAATACCTTCCTCTCCAAGACATTAACCATTTTTTCTGATGTCTGCATTAACGTCCACGTTTCACTGCCATAGCAGAATACAGGTCTTATTATGGTTTTGTAAATTCCCAGCTTCGTTTTTCTATGCACGACTTTACATTTTTTTGAAGTTCCTAGTAGTATGTCTTGTTTGCTACCATAATGAGTCTTTTGATTTCGTTGATTTCATTGCCGTCTTTGGAGAGATTGGCCCCAAGATGTATGAAGCTGTCCAAGTTTTCTATGTTGCAGTCTGCTATTGTTACATTTTGTCTGATTGGCTTGTTTATTCGTGATTGCAACATAACCTTCGTTTTGTTTTCGTTTGCTTGCTTAAAGTCGCCGAATATCTGGTGCGCGTCGATGCTATATTCCTGGCATTTTTCTGCACCTGTATCACTTAAAATATTTGAGCCGTAGTTGATCGTCCGGCCATTACTGCGTTCAACTTTTAACACAGCGACTTCCGCAGACAAAAGTTCGTAGAGCTCCCTTTAATCTCCTCCAGCTTCTCAAGCACCCAATTATGGGAAGGAAGATTTAGGTTACAGGACTAAAATCGCGCCCGCATCGTTCGGATGCGCGCTCGAGGACGGCCTTGGATCTCATCTTTTGCAAAACCGCGAGTTGCGCGCCTTACCACACGTCTCTCATTCTAGCGATTGCGATTCTGTATAAGCCTTTGATCGTCATATTGGATCAGTTTCACGAGACCTTGGTGCCATCCGCCGTTTCTACACACCGGTGGGGAGGACCAGGATGGTCTCGCTTGATGTCTAGGAAGTTCTTTTCCAGGGCTCATAAGTAATGCTTCCATCTGCATCACTTTTATTAATGATTGCCCTTAAAGGACCTTAACATGCCCTTGGTATCGATGCTGGTTGTCTTCGGCCTCTTTGCTTCTTTACGCGACTCCTGAAGTTTCGTATGTGTTCCCTCCGATGGGGAGTGTGTACTTTCGACGATTATTTTGTTAGCCCAAGCCGCAGATTATCTCCGCTTTTCGGTTCTGGGGTTTTCCGGGATATTCCCTCTGGGTGCTTACTTGTTTCTCCACCATTTCTACAGTGCACACCGCTATTGCGTCCAGGTTTGGTTTTCTTTGACTGCACCGGCTGTGTGCTATCTGCACTTGATTTTTGGGAAACCGAGGTATTCCCCGTGCGCCCTAAGGCAGTAGATCCCGGTTTAGGCTTCAAAAATCCTGTTGATTGCATGTAGGGCGCCTTGTGCTTTTTGCTTCGACCAGGTTTGGTAGCCAAAGTCTTTGCAGTGCACATTTTGAGACTAGGTTCGGTGGCCAAATTCTTACTTGATAGTCTCTGGGGTTTGTTTTGTGTTATTATTGTGAATATACATGAACGTGAATTGAGCAGGTCAAACGTGAGCGTTTTCTGGAGCACGAGCATTACCTGCGAATTTATATAAAAAAGAAATTAGATGCCTTGTTTCATCACTACAGCGGCCATGGAATTTTCTGTAGTAGATGCTGAGTACTCCTACAGGGTCTATAGAAAAATCTTTGAATTAGATGTGTTTTGGATACCTCAACCCATATTTTTTGTAGGTGGTTGCAAGATCAGATACTGAAAAACAGAATAAGATTGAGATAAAACTGAGCCTTGAGGAACGTCGGCATGGATACGTCTTCCATTTCGTCATCAGCAAATAAATCCGGCCCATCACTTATGTAACTCACCCTCACTTAAACTTCTATTATCCGCATAATAAACACAAATATGGACACCTCCATGCGATGCGGTAATGAACGAATCACACACCTTCTTCCTTTCACAGAATTCAAACATAGAAACTTTATTTAGAAAGCATACCGTGACCTAATACGTATACATATTTCATTTGATTGCTTCGACCGCGATAGAACTAATTTTCCATTAAATTACTTGGGAAATTGACAACATTTTTCGGTGATGGCGGGATAACTATAAAAAGCATGGAGACGTCCGATAATACATTTCTCGTTATAAAAGTAGCTTCGCCAAACAATAAATAATCGAAAGTGAAATGGACAGCGTGCGGTAATGATACACCCAATATGTTGGTGCTATCTGCTCCCATTAATCGAAAATGGATAGAAAACACAAAATTGTCCGTTCACATAAATAAGAGAAGGGAAATGGTATATCATAACGCGTTAATGGATCTCAGAAATGATCCTGTTGTTTACGGATAATTCGAAATTAGTGAAGCATGCAATAATCACCGTCATTTAGGATCTATTAGGATTCATGAAATTCAAGTTATTTAGCTTTGTATCAACTGTTTCGTCCATGTTCATGTAAAACTGAAATGAAAACTAAACTACCCTTAATATCAGAAATTAGATGGCAGATGTTTTAAGCGAAATCAATTTTTAATAAAGAATGGAACAACATTTTTTTTATCAGCTCTAGGATCTGCCTCTCCGTTTTCCAGGTGAAATCGATTTGAATGCAGTAGAAAAGCCCATAGTTGAGAATTTTTTTTGGCATCGTCACGCTACCGAAAATTGCCTCCGGCACAGCGAATTGTGTTCAAGAAAATGCAGTATATTTTCCAATTACACGGTTTCGAAAAGCTTCTTGACTAGGTCACCCTTTATTAGTTCATTCGTTCGAGGAATGAAAAAAGGAAAGTCATAAAATAATTTCGCCCTCCTCCTGTTTTTTTTTCAACTGCAATATCGATCGCGCGACAAGCAATTTGCATAAATTGTTCAGTTTCATCCTTTCATCATTGCTGATTAAATAATTTGCTTGGCGCGATGATGGCTGTAGCACGCGCTCAATAAGGACGAAATTCTGCAGAAATAACTTTAAACCGACTGGCGAGCAGAAATATTCTGCTGAGGAATATACTTTTTTCGTGGAAACTATATGTGTGTATATTTTCTTCCTGGGGGCTGTAAAATGGGTTGGTTTCAATAATCACTTGAGCACGATATACTTCCCTAATACTATACTGTCTAGCACGATGTGTATTTTCCTCTTGATTTATCGGGAAGAACTGTGGGCGATATCACCGTGGATATGCAGTCGAAAAGTATTTTATATACCTATTATGAAATATCTGACCGCATTTCACTGTATCGGCTTCCGGTTTAATTCGTTGTATGCTTTTGTGGCTCCGGATTTTCTGTCTCTGTAGTCTAACATAGCTGAAATCTGAGAGTATTGTAAGTTTACTTCAAGGAATTTTGTGACGTTCAGAAATAAGGCTCGAAGAAGAAAACCGATTGAACAGAAGTTCATATCATCAATCAAAAAGTTTAAAACCAGATTTTTATCCGTTTGCTCTTTAAGTAAGATATAGTAGATGCTATAGAGGAACTAAGTTGCTTCCACCCTTCTTGGATTAAAGTTTAATTGCAGTCTCTGTCGCTGGATGTCTCCGTTACAGCGTAAGCCTCCATTATCACTTTAACTCAAGAAGGTTGTAAACTGCTTAGTTTCTCTATAGCATCTACTATATCTTCCTTCGTGGTAATTTGGGCTCTTTCTTTTACTTTCGGTTTCCTTGGCCAGGACTCTTCTATTTCTCTCTTCAACTCCTCAGAGTCTTCACTTCGTTGTTTTTTCAGCTCTAGCAGGATTTTCTTTCTTGCCATCTTTCTTATTTTCGACAAATTGTCACAGTAGTATTTGTTCAAGTTATCATGTCCTTTACCTATTGTCTTTGCATGCTTTGGTGATGACTCTTACATCAGGTTTAACCATTTGCATCGCCTTTTTATTTTTTTATTCTTAACTTCCTTTCATCCTATATTTTCTTCCGACTTTATTTTTCCAGCTGACATTTCCTGTATTTGTAAATTTTCTACGAGTGCCTTCACCGTTCTAGGCTTTTCAGGTAGTGTTGTTCGATTCTGGTGGTCTTCGACTCGCTTTTTCTTCTGCGAATCATTACTGATGCACTCGAATAGCGGCGATGCATAGGCACCCTTGTCTTCTCTGACCCTGTTTGCCGAAGTCATTAATTGCACTTACCGCATCTCAAATAAAGCCTGTAACGAAAAGTTCTGTCGTGCGCAAGGTGGGTACAAATTGAAAACTACTCAATGGATGTTTATAAAATCCTACAAGTTATGAATTCCTAATTCCGAATTTATTTAATACTTTTTCTAGTGAATTCTCTGATCCTTCTGCTCATGTTTTTCATCAAGCTCTGCACAAACTTATTTGTGGCTAATTTTGATGCTAATACCCAACGTCTTTTGAATTCATCCATGGTTTTTACATTTCCTCCTTCTTTTTTATTTTTCCCTTCATAATTGCCCAATATTTTTCGATTGGACAAAGTCTCGGCGTATTCGGAGGATTGTCTGCTTTTTGTACATACTACATATGCAATGCCTTTGAAACTTAACCAGTTTACCGTTGCTGAAGCATAGTGACTAGTTGCCAAGTTGGGCCAAAACAGAACTGGAGTCTTGTGCCTTCGAATCATGGGGAATAAGCTTTGCTATAAGCATTCTTTATGGTAGATTTCGGCGTTTATTGTTCTTACTGTAAAAACGCTGTGACTTCATCCCACATTGACAAAGAGCTTGCCAAACCATAATTTTTTTTCTAAATTTTTCAACGCAAACTGTTCTATCCGATTCACTAACATTTCTTCTGTCATTTCCAGTAAAAAACTGGGGATCCGATAGAGAAAAAAAATGTTCATTTTGCAATATGTTTCGTCGTCCATTATAACGCAAATTTTTTTTTGTCAGCAATTTTCGGTAGAGATTTCTTGAGCCCCTAATTGCTCGTTTTTTCTTGATCAAAGTCTTCAAACCATTCCGTTGTTTTGCTCTTTGCACCATTTGATGGCTGGCTCTAAAATCTTAAGCCAAATCCCTTGTACACATCGACGGATTTCTCTTTAAAGCGTTAAGGATCCTTTTTCGAGAACAGGATTTATAAGACCTTTTGGACGACCTGATCTCGCTTTCTCAGATACACTCAGCTCTTCCTTGAACCGTTTGATATACCTTTGTACAATCCTTTCTGTAATTTTATACTTTTTTTCCATTGTTGACAGCGATACTTGTTGATTTTTTTGCCATTCTCGCACAACTTGTTCACGCACCGAACCACGAGAACGCTACATTTTCACTAAATTGATCAGTCAAGCAGATTAAATCGTAAACAAGTTTTTGTCTTTCTTTGTAAAGAAAGAACCGTTATCTACACATGAATAGATGCGACATAACTTTTCGTTACAGGCTTTAGGTTGATGAATTGTCCAACTTCCGCCATCAGTTCAGCTCATAATTTTTTCACTAAGCCTTCAAGAACACTAGGCTTTGGTGTTTACCGGTTGCTACTGCCGAGGAAATTCTTCCATCCAGGCATAAATGCGATGGTTGTGTAGGGGGTTTTCTCCGAGGAGCAAGCTATTCGCACACTTCTTGCAAAAGGTGTCATTCCTTCTGCGTTATTGAATCCGTTTGTTTCGTTATTAGAATGTTTAAGCTCATGTTATATGAGACTCCATAGTTGTATATGAAAGGAGTAAAGCGTGCAGAGCCAGATCAGTGTTAGTCAGGAATTTTACATCTGACCCTACACCACCAACTGCCAGGCTTTCAATAGAACGGAGTCAACTGTGATATTAGGCAGAAAATCAGTTCTGCTGACTTGTCTATTATCATTTTCCAGTATGCCATAATTAATATTTTACTGGTATTCACCTTAAAATCCTTCTTTTGGGTTTGACTACACAGGGCTATTTATCATTTTTTCCCTCTTACTCCTGGAGTCGATACGGATACGGTATATTACACCCATTTTGGTTACAATGATCCTGATGTAAAGAAGAATTTCATATTTTATATAGTACTACTATTTAGTACCAGTTTTTTTGTACCAAATGTACTTTGATAGACCAACAGAAATATACTTCCGTCTTTTTACTTGTGAACTCTTAAGCGTCGGGTGTTTTTCTTTTGACCTTTTTCAAAATATCAGGTTATGGGTCCAGACCCTGTAACAATAACTTTATAAAATAATTTTCGGGAAACCGTGTGTCGAAAACGAAAGTAATTAAAAGTTGTAAGCTGCGCGATTACATTCATATTTAGCGATGTACAGCTGAGCACATGCAACATGGCTAACCAATCTGCTTTCAACATTGAAAAATTAAGAGAACGCAAGAATTACGATTCATGGAAGTTCGCAGTGCAAGACTTTTTAGAACACGAGGGACTTTGGAAATGTGTTCTTGGTACGGAAAGTGATGTCGTGAAAATCACAAAAGCGAAGTCCAAGATTATCCTGCTCATCGATTCACTGAATTATTCGCATGTTCAAAATGCAACGACGGCGAAGGAAGCGTGGGATAATTTGCAAAAAGCCTTTCAAGATTCAGGTCTGACTCGAAAGGTGGGTTTATTAAGAACACTTATTACTTTTCAATTGAGTACTTCTAGCTCTGTGGAAGAATATATCAACAGAATTGTACTGACAAGTTAGAAGCTAAAATCTATCGGTATGGACATAAGTGACGAGTGGATCGGAACGCTGTTTTTGGCAGGTCTGCCGGACAAATATCGTCCTATGATCATGGGAATCGAAAGCTCAGGAGTTCTGATTACGGCAGATTCGATCAAAACTAAATTGCTACAGGATATCAAGAAAGATTCCACGGAAGACATGGTGTTATTTGGAAAAAAGTCTACTAGATCGAATAAACAGAAATGGCAGCCGAGATGTTACGAATGCAACAAAATTGGACACTTTGCAAAAAACTGTCGTGAAAAGAGTAAAAGTGCAGACAGAAACTTCGGTAAAGTTTACAGTGATAAATCAAAAATCAATAACAAATCAGAACAATTATTATGCACCTCCTTAATCAGTCAAAGAGTTAATAGTGATAACTGGTTTATTGATTCGGGAGCTTCTGCTCATATGACAATGTGTATCGAAAATCTAAGCAACGTTAGCAAACCGGTTAGAGCTGAGGTATTAACGGCGAATGATACGCGATTGCAGGTTCAAAATTTTGGTGACGTCCAATTGGCATTAACTAATGGTAAAAGTGATACTGACGCTGTTATAAAAGATGTACAGTATGTACCCAGTCTGTGTGCAAATCTTCTTTCGGTCAGTCAAATGGCTAAACGCGGACATAAATTAGGATATCGTGTCGAGTATATAATCGCGAAGATCAGTTAATTACGACAGCGCCAATGATAAAGAATATGTATCGGTTAGATTTCAAAAACACGAAGGTAGTTGAACCAGAAGTGACATTTCTCAGTCAGGAGCTTTGGCACCGAAGATTAGGACATAGATGATTACAGCAGGAAAGTGTTTATATATTTGTTGAAACATAAAACAGAAGTTCTCGAACATTTTACGAAGTTTAAGGCAATGGTCGAAAATCAGAAGGGACAAAAAATAAAAACACTGCGTACGGACAATGGTAGTGAGTACTGTAATCATACCTTTAAAAATTTCTTACAGAAGTGTGGAATTGTGCATAAAATGACTGCGCCCTATTCGCCACAACAAAATGGCATGGCTGAAAGATTAAACAGAACTATAATTGAAAAGGTACTATTTTTTTTTTTTTTTTACAGAATGACCTGTGTTATAGGCAATTTCGGCCTTTATGTGCAATGCACAAACACAGTCATGGAGGGAAGGAATGGGATTGGGAAGGTTGGGGAAGGGGAGTGAGAACGACCGTAGCATGTTGGTTGATGCAGGCCTCGACAAGAAGTTCTGGAGTGAAGCAGCTTCAACTGCTACGTATCTGATCAACAGATCACCATCGAAAGGGCTAGCATGTAAAACACTAGAAGAGGTTTGGACGGGAAGGAAGCCAAACTTGAAAAACCTACGAATTTTTGGCTGCAAGGCGATGGTTCACATTCCCAGTCAGAAGCGACGAAAACTTGATGTAAAGTCAAGAGAGTGTATCCTATTAGGGCATAGTGAAACCGCAAATGCGTATCGACTCTACGATCCAGTTAAGCGTAAAATTGTAACGAGCCGAGATGTAATTTTCTTCGAAAAACGGATCAATCAGCAACAGGTAATTGAGAACTACGATTTTGATTATTTACTAGAGGACGAAAATCAACCTGTAGACGTTGAGGATGAAACCGACAGAACCATAGAAGAGTTTGATTCTGCGCACGGTACGTTGGAAGAGTCGCTGGTGAATATGGAATCAACTAGGAATGAAGAAAATCCGATTGTGACGAACGAATCTGGCGAAACGGGTCCAAGACGATCAAAGAGAATTGCAGAGAAAATACCGACCGAAGGCACCAATATGGTATCATATGCGACTAATAAAGTTGATTATTTTAGTCCTAATACTGTACAAGAAGCCTTGTCTCGAGCAGATGCAGATCAATGGCGGCTAGCTATGAATGACGAATATAATTCACTCATCGAAAATGAAACGTGGAAGCTTCAAGAACTACCGAAGAATAGAAAACCAATCGATTGCAAGTGGGTATTTCGAATTAAACGCGATAGCGAAGGATCAATTAAAAAATACAAGGCCAGGCTAGTGATAAAAGGCTACGCACAACAAAAGGGCATCGATTATCAGGAAACATTCTCACCAGTGTTTAGATATTCATCTCTTCGTTTTTTAATAGCATATTCTTCAAAATATGACCTGGATATCATCGCAAATGGATGCAGTCACAGCATTTCTGCAGGGTGACTTGCACGAGGAAATGTACATGCTGCAACCGGAGTGATTCGGAGATGGCTCTCATAAAGTTTGCAAACTTAAAAAGGCCATTTATGGTTTGAAGCAGACGAGTAGAGTGTGGAACGAGAAGCTAAAATTAACATTGATAAAAATTGGACTAACGCGATCAGAAGTAGACCAATGTGTATATTTTCAAAGAGACAATAATAATATATTGATAGCAGCGATCTCCGTTGATGATATAATAATATTTCCTAATAATAAATGTGAAACAGAACTTAAGCAAAAACTTTTATCAATCTTTAAACTTAGTGATATGTGTGAGGCATCATCCATTTTAGGAATTCAAATCACTAGAAATCGAAGTGAAGGGATAAATGTATGAGTCTAATCCAGTCAGTACACCATTAGACTCACAATCAAAGTTATCGGCGAATTTTAACGACTTTGATGGAAATATTCCTTATCAAGAGGCTATTGGTAGCCTTATGTATTTAGCGCAAGTAACCAGACCGGATATTTGCTTTGCTGTCAGTTCATTAAGCAGATTTAACAAAAATCCCGGACAACAACATTGGATCGCAGTCAAAAGAGTTATGAGATATATCATACAATTAATTTAAAGTTGGTATGTTCTAGGACTGCTGATGAACTTCGAGGATACTATTATGCAGATTGTGCTGGAGACTGCGATGACAGACGTTCCACTACGGGATATCTTTATTTAATGCAAGGAGCGGCAATATCCTGGAACTCCCGTAAACAACCGACTGTTGCCTTGTCTACAAGTGAAGCCGAATACATGTCATTAGTGGCAGCAATTCAAGAAGGAATTTGGTTGAAGCGGTTTGAACGGGAATTATTTAAGAATGCTCCAAAATTTATCAGCATTTATTGCGATAACAAAGGTGCAATTCATCTTGCAACGAACAACACACATCGACATTAAACACATCGACATTAAACACCAGTTCATACGAGAAAAATTGAGCGAAGGTATGATCAAACTGGTATATGGGTCATTCTTTTACAAACCGTACGGATTTGCCGAAAAAATTCACGTCTGTTTCTAGAATCGCTTTATTTTTATACTCTAGATGGAATCTGAGAGTATTATAAGTTTGCTCTAAAGTTTGTAACGCCAAGAATTAAGGCTCGGAGAAAAAAATGAATGATACAGAAGTTAATATTATCACTCAAAAATCTCAAAACCGGATGTCCGTCCGTCCGTCCGTGCGCTCTCTAGCTTGAGAACGCGTTGACCTAGATTGTTCAAATTTTGTACACGTCGTTTTTGACAAAAAAGTAAGGTCAAGTTCGTGAACGGGCCAAATCGCTCCACCCCTTCTACCCCCTCCCATACAAAATGACATAATTGCGCAATTTGACAATGAAAAGATTTGCTCGAAAAGTATATAAGCTATTAACCTGAAATTTAGAATATATTACTATTATGATAATATCAATCTACCGTATAAAAATTATGTCTGTCCTACCCCTCCTTCTACCACCTCCCATACAAACTGTACTTTTCATGAATTATTCTAAGCCAATTTACTCAGTGCGTATAAAATTTAGCTAGCTGAAATTTTGCACCAAGTATTTATTTAAAATTGTTAGTAAGGATAAAAAAAATTAGACGATTAGATCCACCCTTTCTACCCCCTCCCATACAAAATGACACAATTTCGCAATTTGACAATAAATGGATTTACTCGAAAAGTGTAAAAGCTATTAATCTGAATTTTTGGATATATCACTTTCATAATAATATAAATCTACAGTAGAAAAATTATTGGAGTCCTCCCTCTCCTTCCACCCCCTCCCATACAAACATCACTTTTTCGTGAAATGCTTTAAGACACGATTTTCTCAGAACATATAACATTTATCGAGCTCATATTTTGTAATAAATTCTTAATTAGTATTATCACTAAGATCAGAAAAAAATATTTGATTAGCTTCACTGCTTCTACCCCCTCCCATACAATATGGCACAGTTTCACAACTTCACAAAAAATTGATTTTCTTGAAAAGTATGAACGGTTCTAGTCTGAAATTTAAGGGATGTCAATTTTATAATATTCCTAATTATTTCTGAAAAAATCACTAAAATCCCCCCATTCTTTCTACCACCTCCCATACAAACTGCACATTTTCATTAAATCTAACACACTAATTTTTTCAGTTCCCATTCAATTTTTGGAGTAAGCATTTTGAATGAAACATTTTTATAGCTACTTTAGCATGATGGGGAAAAAATTAGTTCAATGCTATCATCCCTTCTAACACTCCACATACAAAATCTCTTGGGGTCACAAAAAAATTCTATTTCATCTAGAGTATCGTAAGATTGCGCATTACGCGCAATCGTAGCCCTGTTATGTTTTTTTATGTGTTATACAGGGTGTTTGGTACTCCGTACATAACCTTGTAAGGGGTTATTCCTGGATATATTTTGAGCAAAAAATTGTTCTACGGAGATGGTCAATTTTCAATATCCACGGAGATACAGGGTGATCAAGAAAAGTCCTTCGGACCTGTACCCTCACTCACTCAAAACGCTATATCTTGAAAACTAATAATCACAATTCAAAGTGTTATAACTTGTTTTTTAGGGAATCAAATTACCTTTCATCTGGTGTAATAGTCCGCATTGTAACTGTATCCAATTCTGAGATATTTGCTTCAGAACACAAATTTTTGACAGTTTGACCGTCAAAATTCTAAGATCAATGTAGTTTTTCTCTAAAAAACCCATTATAAAAATGTCATTTTATTGTTGTTTTCTTTTGTGTCATATTATTGCCTACAAAAGACGCATACACTTGCATTGCATAAGTTTTATAGTTTAGAAGAAATTATCATTCCAATAATTTAGCACTTTTGTCAAAAAAGCAAGAATAGGTTGATCAACACTCTCCGCTTGAACTAAAAGAACTTAAGAATGGTTTTTACGGTTTATTTCAAATTTCCTTAATTACAATAAATGTTCGAAATGGCCACCTTCATTTTGAATGCACGCTAAAGCTCGTTTTGCCAGTGTTCTCTTTGTGTTCATACTCCTCAACTGCTGCCTTACTTCTGTTGCTGCCGCATCGATTCTGGTGTTTAGATCCTGCAACGTTACTACTTCCGTTGCGTAGACAAGGTCCTTCATCCGTCCCTATACAAAGAAATCCATAATAGTTAAATCAGGGGATCTTGCAGGCCAGTGTATCGGTCCATTTCTACCGATCCAGCGATTGCTATAATTGGAATTTAACCAATCTCTGATCTGTCGGCCGTAATGAGCTGGAGCACCATCGTGTTGGTAAAACATGGAAGCCAATCGTTGCAGTGGCATATCATCCAATAACTCCTGTAGATCATTTGTCAAAAAAAGCAAGTAATTGGAACTATTTAAGGTAGGCGGAAGCCTAATAGGACCAATAAAATCGTTGCCAATCACACCTGCCCATAAATTGACACTGAATCTGTGCTGAAATGATGCCTCTCTTCTTGTATGTGGATTGCTCTCAGCCCATGTGTGTAAGTTGTGGAAGTTTGTGATACCGTCCCTGGTGAATTGGGACTCATCCGTCCAAAGAATGTTGCTGATAAAATTCTCGTCACTTATTTGTCGTTCAAGGAGCCAATTGCAAAACTCCATCCTTTTGGGTAAATCAATGGGTAACAGCTCCTGCACCGGTGTGTGGTGGTAGGGATGCAAACGTTCTGCTTTCAGGACACTCCAAACTTTCCACGTAGAGACGTTAAACCGCAATGCCAAGCGTCGTATACTAGTTGATGGATCATTTTGAACTGCAGCTAGGATTCGTTGATCAATTGAATCAGCGATTACCGGCGCAGGATTTGCATTCACTCTGCTTGTCCTAACACTGCTTGTTTCCCTAATCCTTCTGTAAACGTCTTGGAATACTCTCGGGTAAGGTATTCGACGATTGGGAAATCTGTGATGATACAAAGATCGCGCCGCTTGCTCATTTCCCTGACACTCTCCATAGAGGAAAATTATGTCTGCATATTCTTCGTTCGTGAACTCAGGCATTTCGAAATTCTTTTCTAAATTTTAGTGACACCTTGTTCTTTTACAAATTTAACTAAAACTGATAAAAATATGAAGTATGGTTTGCTTTTATAGGCTTTTCATTTTGTTAGGTAACCCATTAAAAAGGGCAAAGTGCTGCACCTAGTTGTGTTGAAACTCGTTTTAATTTAATTCATTTTCTCGATAATTTTAATACTACCTAAAGGACATTCATTGATAATTTAAATAGTAATTAAAGGACACAAAGAATATTTCAGTTTAACAACATTTCAGGTAGTTTTTTTAGAACGAGGGTTGGTTTATGGCATATTTTAATTTTAAGCCATATGTATTTTCGCTTATTACCTGGAAAACGGGAAAACCTAAGTCATAAGTATGTGTGCATCTTTTGTAGGCAATAATATGGCACATAAAAAAACAACATTAAAATGACATTTTTATAATGCGTTTTCTTGAGAAAAACTACATTGATCCCAGAATTTTGAGGGTCAAAGTATCAAAAATTTGTGGTCTGAAGAAAATACCTCAGGATTGGGTACAGGTACAATACGGACTATTACACTAAATGAAAGATAATTTGATTCCCTAAAAAACAAGCTATAACACTTTGAAATGCGATTATTGGTTTTCAAGATATAGCGTTTTGAGTGAGTGAGGGTACAGGTCCGAAGGACTTTTCTTGATCACCCTGTATCTCCGTGGATATTGAAAATTGACCATCTCCGTAGAATAATTTTTTGCTCGAAATATATCCAGGAATAACCCCTTACAAGGTTATGTACGGAGTACCAAACACCCTGTATATATGAAATAAACCGACACGTATGCGGGGATTTTTTTTTAAATTGTTTATTTTAAAAAATATGGATGTTTAAACATTTTGAGAATCGTTGGTTTTGCTCTTCTTAAAAAGCTATTATCTTCGGTTCTATTTGTCCCACAGATTTCGTTCTTATCTCATTTTAAAGGTAATTTTGTAACCTTTTTACTACATTGTTCCAAAAAAAATGTCTTGTTAAATAATTGTAGTTATTAGCAATTAAAGCGCTTAAAGTTGATTTTCATACTTGCGCCCAGTCGATAAAAAATCGAAAAAAATACCATCGTATTCCTTGATTGATTCTCTAAAAAATCCATTTAAAAAAAAATGGAGAAATAACGGGATCAACAGAAAAAAATAATTTGCACCACCGGGCGCGCAGCACGACGAAGCAATTTAGTGTGTTAGTAACGCGTCGACTTTTTTATTCCTCTGCGTTGGCCAAAAATCCTGATTTTATTTCTTTTAAGGATAAATAATTGAAAGGAATATGAATTTATTCATCAAAAAATAGGCTGTAACTGCACTTATTACGAGTAAAAATAACGTTATTATTAAAAAAATCTTAAAATCTGCAATAAAAAGCTCGATATCTCGGCTCCGGGTAAGTCAAATTGAACTTCAAGCCCCGCAAATTCTTTATCAGAATGTCCACAATACAATAGTTGGAAATTTCATTTAGTCCTTCTGCCTTAAAAAAAGAGTTAAGAAAAAATTTACTCGAAAAGTCATTTTCTAATAAATTCCTGAGGTGAAATTTCTATGAAACCGGCTAAATTTGGGCTGAATTTTGATTCAG
Organism: Chorisops tibialis; assembly: GCA_963669355.1. Lineage (NCBI taxonomy): Eukaryota > Metazoa > Arthropoda > Insecta > Diptera > Stratiomyidae > Chorisops > Chorisops tibialis. The sequence goes on from OY770262.1 coordinate 214,332,705, forward strand.
TTATTTAAAGTGTATTTATTAAGAGACAATGCCGCAAGTTTTGGTAGAATATCTTTTTTACAGTTTATGAGATACTCATTTCCTTCCAAAAACACAGATTCTTTGAAAATTGTCAAAAACGTCTTGAATAACAGTCTATATCTCAGGTTTAAATAAACCGAATTTAACAATGTACCACTCAAATGAAAGGTCTAAGTGTCTGCAATCGAACCTCATTTTTAGTTTTTCGAAACTGTTTAGTATAACGTAATAAAGCTCAAAAAACCTCTAAAACAGACGAAAATTTGCGAATTTTGCTATTTTTCGAGTCTTTCCCCCACTCCCCCAGTGGCCGCGATACCCTTATCGTAATCTACGCAAAAAACCAATGAGGTTAAAAACAACATCGAAATCGCAGCATTTCGCCAAACAGACCTTTTTTGATCTAATCCGACTGGACTAATTGTGCACTCGCTCTGTCAGAAAAATGTATGATTTTATTGATATTATGTAAGTTAGTTTTGATAAAATTGAGGAAATGCCATTGGAATACGTGAACGGCTACGGTGTCATGACGCAAATATTCGGAAATCATTACTAAGCTTTTCATTTATAGTACGTGTTTATTGCTTTTGTTGTAAATCGCAAACGGATGCACTGTTGCCTGACCATTGTTCCAATGTACGCCTTAAATAGCATTTCGGATCACAAAAGCGTAGTTCTCTAAATTTTTTCTTTTATTATTCATACGCGCCCGGGGGTCAAATTATTTTTTTTCTGTTGATCCCGTTATTTCTCCATTTTTTTTTAAATGTATTTTTTAGAGAATCAATCAAGGAATACGATGGTATTTTTTTCGATTTTTTATCGGCTGGGCCCAAGTATGAAAATCGACTTTAAGTGCTTTAATTGCTAATAACTACAATTATTTAACAATAAAATTTTTTTGGAATAATGTAGTAAAAAGGTTACAAAATTACCTTTAAAATGAGATAAGAACGAAATCTGTAGGACAAATAGAACCGAAGATAATAGCTTTTTAAGAAGAGCAAAACCAACGATTCTCAAAATGTTTAAACATCCATATTTTTTAAAATAAACAATTTAAAAAAAAATCCCCGCATACGTGTCGGCTTATTCGATGTATACTACCTATAGAAAAATTTTGGAAGCAATAGAAAATATGTCGTCCAATTAGGTGTACGGTTTGTAAAAGAATGACCCATATACTAAAAGCGACGACATGCTGGCAGACGGCATGACCAAAGCATCTATTAGTAAAAGGCAGATGCTTTTCAACGAGGGTGTGGGATTACTTAATTAGATTATTGTTTTATTATACTCTAGATGAAATCTGACAGTATTATAAGTTTGCTCTAAGGTTTGTAACGCTAAGAAATAAGGCTTGGAGAAAAAAATGAATGATACAGAAGTTAATATTATCACTCAGAAATCTCAGAACCCGATGTCCGTCTGTCCGGTCGTCTGTTCGCTCTCTCGCTTGAGAACGCGTTGAGCTAAATTGTTAAAATTTTGTACACGTCGTTTTATGCAAAAAAAGTAAGTTCAAGTTCGTGAACGAGCCAAATCGCTCCACCCCTTCTGCCTCTCCCAATCAAAATGACACAATTGCGCAATTTGACAATAAACGGGTTTGCTTGAAAAATATAAAAGCTATTGGCCTGAAATTTTGAATATGTTACTTTTATGATAATATCAATCTACTATATAAAATTACAAATTTCAGATCGATAGCAATCATGCTTTTTGAAAAAATCCGTTTATTGCCGAATTGCGAAATTGTGTCATTTTGTATGGGAGTGGGTAGAAGGGGTGAATCTAAATGTCTATTTTTTTGGTCTTACTAATAATTCCATATAAATATTTAGTGCACAATTTCAGCTCGCTAAATTTTATACGCACTGAGTAAATTGGTTTAGATTATTTCATGAAAAAGCACAGTTTGTATGGGACACGCATAATTTTTATGTGATAGATTGATTTCATTATAAAAGTAATATGTTCCAAATTTGAGACCAATAGCTTTTATACTTTTCGAGCAAATCCGTTTAGTGTCAAATTGCGTACTTGTGTCGTTTTGTATGGGAGAGGATAGAATGGGTGGAGCGATTTGGCCCGTTCACGAACTTGTCCTTACTTTTTTGTTAAAAACGACGTGTACAAAATTTGAACTTTCTAGATCAACGTGTTCTCAAGCTAGAGAGGACACGGACGGACAGACAGACGGACGGACGGATATCCGGTTTTCAGATTTTTGAGTGATAATATTAACTTCTGTATCATCCATTTTTTTCTCCGAGCCTTATTTCTTGGCGTTACAAACTTTAGTGCAAACTTATAATACTCTCAGATTTCATCTAGAGTATAAAAATGTTGCGCTCATTTGGTTTAGTAGGAATTAATTATTTTAAGGTGGGGGTGCTGAGTAGGCGGCAAGCTAGCCCACCCACCCCTAAAAACTGATATAATTGAAAAAAAAATACATGGGAATTATGCGTTATTTATGTGCTCTCAGAATCCGGCCAATTCGATTTTTGCGCTACGTCCTTTCAAGGACCTCCCATGCAAATCACACTATCAGGAAGTCGCATGGCTCTCGTCTTGCAGTCGTCGTATTCTATCCAGTTGTTATTGTGGAGGCTTACTGCAGTGAAATGTCCAACAGCATTTTTTTCAAATTGTTGTGTTGGCAATTTGAATACTATTATTCCTTTTAAATAATATTCCTGTTGCATAAAACTGCACTGCATTTTTTTTGGAATTTTATTTATTTCCACTTCAGTACTACAGTTGTAGGTGTTGTATATTTCTAAAATTATAGAGGGACCTGCAATACAATTATCATTACACCATTTGAAATAATAAAATTACTAAATGAATTTTAATATTTGTTGAATCATTTTAATTCTTTTAATAATAAGAAAATTATAAAGTGTAGAATGTATTATAATGTAGTACCAAATTATATTTTTCACTGAAGATTAAATTAGTAGAATTTGCTCATATGAACAGAATGGGTCCGTTAGTGACCAGTGTCTTATCGCTCCACAAATCTAACCTAATTTAAGTTTTGCTCGAAAACTTAATCAGCAATCACTAATTCAGATTTCTGTATAGCATTACCTGACTGTATACAGGGTGTTTGGTACTCCGTGCATCACCTTGTAAGGGGTTATTCCTAGATATATTTGGAGAAAAAAATTGTTCTACGGAGATGGTCAATTTTCAATATCCGCGGAGATACAGGGTGATCAAGAAAAGGGTTTCGGACCTGTACCCTCACTCACTCAAAACGCTATATCTTGAAAACTAATAATCACAATTCAAAGTGTTATAGCTTGTTTTTTAGGGAATCGAATTATCTTTCATTTGGTGTAATAGTCCGCATTGTAACTGTATCCAATCCTGAGGTATTTGAGAACACAAATTTTTGATACTTTGACCCTCAAAATTCTGGGATCAATGTAGTTTTTCTCAAAAAAAACGCATTATAAAAATGTCATTTTAATGTTGTTTTTTTATGTGCCATATTATTGCCTACAAATGATGCACACATACTTATGACTTAGGTTTTCACGTTTTCCAGGTAATAAGCGAAAATACATATGGCTTAAAAATGAAATTCTAAAAAAACTGCCTGAAATGTTGTTAAACTGAAATATTCTTATTGTCCTTTAATTACTATTTAAATTATCGAGGAATGTCCTTTAATTAGTATTTAAATTTTCGAGGAAATGAATTAAATTAAAATGAGTTTCAACACAACTAGGTACAACACTTTGCCTTTTTTAATAGGGTACCTAACAAAATGAAAAGCGTATAAAAGCAAATCTTACTTCATATTTTTATCAGTTTTAGTTACATTGTTAAAATTACAATTTAGAAAATAATTTCGAAATGCCTGAGTTCATGAATGAAGAATATGCAGACATCATTTTCATTTATTGGGAGGGAAATACACGAGCGGCGCGATCTTTGTATCATCAGAGATTTCGTAATCGTCGGATACCTTATAGGAGAGTATTCCAAGAAGTTTACAGAAGGATTCGGGAAACAGGCAGCGTTAGGACAAACAAAGTATATGCAAATCCTGCGCCAATAATCGCTGTTCCAACCGATGAAGTTCAAAATGATTCATCAATCAGTATCCGACGCTTGGCATTGCAGTTAAACGTCTCTACGTGGAAAGTTTGGAGTGTCCTAAAAGCAGAGCGTTTGCATCCCTACCACCACACACTAGTGCAGGAGCTGTTACCCATTGATTTGCCCAAAAGGATGGAGTTGTGCAATTGTCTCCTTGAACGACAACTAAGTGACGAAAATTTTAGGAACAACATTCTTTGGACGGATGAGTCCCAATTCACCAGGGACGGTATCACAATTTTCCACAACTTACACACCTGGGCTGAGAACAATCCACACACAAGAAGAGAGGCATCATTTCAGCACAGATTCAGTGTCAATTTATGGAAAGGTGTGATTGGTGACGATTTCATTGGTCCTATTAGGCTTCCGCCTACCTTAAATAGTTCCAATTACTTGCATTTTTTGACAAATGATCTACAGGAGTTATTGGATGATATGCCACTGCAACGATTGGCTTCCATGTTTTACCAACACAATGGTGCTCCAGCTCATTACGGCCGCCAAATCACAGATTGGTTAAATTCCAATTATAGCAATCGCTGGATCGGTAGAAATGGACCGATACACTGGCCTGCAAGATCTCCTGATTTAACTATTATGGGTTTCTTTGTATGGGGACGGATGAAGGACCTTGTCTACGCAACGGAAGTAGTAACGTTGCAGGATCTAAACACCAGAATCGATGCGGCAGCAACAGAAGTAAGGCAGCAGTTGAGGAGTATGAACACAAAGAGAACACTGGCAAAACGAGCTTTAGCGTGCATTCAAAATGAAGGTGGCCATTTTGAACATTTATTGTAATTGAGAAATTTGAAATAAACCATAAAAACCATTCTTAAGTTCTTTTAGTTCAAGAGTGTTGATCAACATTTTCTTGTTTTTTTTGATAAAAGTGCTAAATTATGTACCACGTTCGTTTGTGAATATCGCGATGTGGGAAGCACGTAGAGCTTACTATGATATTTTTGCTGCTTGCGAAATCAATAAGACGTTGGCCATTGTCGTTGGTTATGTCATGGAGACTGTGCCCTCCTGTTGTTCCTCTATGAGCCTCCTCTTTTCCGACTTTTGCATTAAAATCCCCTAAGACAACTTTTAGGTCATTCGAGGGCAGTGAATCATAGGTTGTCTCTAGGGTGGCATAAAATTCGTCTTTAGTTATATCGTCCTTGTCTTCTGTTGGTGCGTGAACGTTGATCAGCCAAGTGTTGAAAAATTTAGTCTTTATTCGGATTGCACACAATCTTTCACTTACTGGTCTGAAGCTCGTGACCTGCTGTTTAAATTTTTTGTCAACGACAAAAGCGACTCCAAACTCTCTGCTTCCCGACAATTTTCCACTTGGATAGATTGTGTGTGATCTCATGTCCATGATTTCGCTACCGAGCCATTTCGTTTCTTGGATGGCAGTTATGTTGATGTTGTGTTTTGCCACTTCTTCGAGGAACTCTTTCAGAGCTCCTGTCGGCGCCTCGACCAACCCCCGACCTGGAGGACCGGTCCTACTTATTTATTACACCCTAGTAGAAAAAGGGTGGGAGTTTTGAGCTAAATATGACATGCTGGAGTTCTCACAGCTATGCTGCAAGTCCAACTATGCCATACTTTTTGCCTACTTCCTGAGACGCACCGGTGTTACTGGCCATTCAGGTTAACTCCATGTTCCCTCCTCCTTTCTCAAACTGGGCTTGGGACCGTCTATGGCGGAGTTATTTGTTGTCGCTCAAAAACCTCGATTCCGAGTTGCTGTCTGTCCTTCTGTCCGTCTGTCTACAACATAACTCTCGATAGCTTTGACCTATCGTGCTGAAATTTGTTGTTTGTCATTTTTAGCAAAAAAGTAACTTTAAGTTCGTGAACGGGCCACATCCCCCCACTCCTTCTACCCCCTCCCATACAAATTTCATGAAATTTCGAAATTTAAAAAAATTGATTTTTCTCCAAAACCATTTCAGCTACTGACTTGAAAATTAGGTCATAGTATAATGATATAAATATCATTAACCTCAAGAAATATTGATCTGATCTCCTTACTCCTTCTACCACCTCCCATACAAATGCACAATTTTCAAAAATCCCCCCTCCTATACAAATTGTACGAAATTTCGGAATTTCAATTAAATTAGTTTTCTTCAAAACCGTCAAAGCTATCAACTTTAAAATTTGAGAAAAGTATACAATTTTAAATATAATTGATGCCAAAAAATTTGGTTTTGATTCGGATATTCCTTCTACCTCCTCCCATACAAATGCAGAATTTTGGTAAATGCGTTTAACCGATTTTCATAGAAACTAGAAGAAGTAGGAACTTGAAATTTCGTCAGAATTTGTCTCTTAATAATTGTAATAAATGCTAAAAAAAATATCGCCTTCACCCCACTCTTTCTACCACCTCCCATACAAATTTTTATATTGGAAGTTCAAGAAAACTTTTTCTCCTTCGAATATATGAGAGCTATGGACATAAAAATTGTAACAAAGCAATGTGATTAGGATGTTGATAAGCAGATTCAAAATCAACCAAAATTCCCCCTCTTTCTCTGCCACCTCCCATACAAATACCATAAATTCAGACAAAAATTGTTCAATTTCCTTGAAAATTATGAAAGCAAGAAACTTTGAATTCATCATGAAATATTTTATATACTACGTTCAGTGTTGCATAGAAAAATTACAAACCTCCCCTTCTGATTTTACCACCTCCCAAACAATAGGTAAGTAAGTATTTCATCTAGAGTATCATATGATTGGGCGTAAAGCCAATCAAATGTTACATACATATTCTGTTTGCTGTTATGATACATACATATTCTGTTTGCGATTTTTCGACGTTTTCGCTATATATTTATATAGTGTGCGTATATAATTAATTTATGTTATAGTAGTTATACTTGCCAATCTCAGAAATTTGCGTAATTTGTGTCCCATTACATTCCTCATTTTGGGTTCCAACGTTTTTTTGATGGCAACGTTCTGGCTTCAGCATAAAAATATTTTCAATTGAATTTCAAAAATCAGGATGCAATAAGTCCTCTATCTTTACTTGGAGAGTTGGAATCGATTTTTCTAGATTATTGCCATATGCATCACGTGAGGTGATTTCTTTTAGACTAGGTACGTCATGAAAAATTCTGGTAAAAAGATATCCTACTGACACTTCGCAATTCATTAGGTAACAATCGTTAAATGTTTGCTAGGCTTCAAAAATCTCGGATAAAATTTTTGCTCTGGCAAAATAAACATGTTTGGATAAGCCATGTGTTCATTATCATTTTGAAGAAATGATTTTTTTTGCAATATTTGCAGCTATATTTTTAAACTGGTCGCTTTGAAATTGTATGGTGACGAATATTTGGTATATGCTATCAAAGGCACACGTCTGAATTAAGGAAATTTGTTTACCTTTCAGGCTTATTGGCTTCAAACGTAAGCTATTCCCATTTCGTAAAATTGGTATCTGCCCTAATTTTGTCTCTTCGACTTCAAAACAAATATCACTTTTTTCTAAGTAACGTGTATAGGCACGAACCCAAAGGAGCCAAGCGCGTAAATCAAGCAATATAATGGGTTTTCCTCGAAGATTTTTACGTAGGACTGATTTTATGACGGTAGTCTAGAGAGAAGTAATTAAATAAATCGTGAAAGATATAAAATGTGAAAAGATTGTTTGTATAGATCGGTATATACTTTTGGGTTTTCCCATAGATCCTTAAATATGAATGAGTTTATGATAGAAAAGAAGAAATGAATGAAGTGTGAATTGAATAACATAAACGTATTAGATATGAATGATGCCTTGGATGTCTTTGTATGGGATATTGCCTTGGCTGATCGCAAGGAGAGGGAAGGAAATTTAAATAATCTTGCTTTGTTTAATAGTCCAAGACGAAAAATGTATTTCCTAGTACGGATCCAAACGGGACCTGTGTAGTGAAACGAACAAACAATTCGAAGATATAGACACAAACTTGGTGTCATTTAAAAACCCTTAACCCTTTCATGCCCGAACTAATTTCTATGGATCTAAAAATTTTCTCAATGTTGGATATTGTTGATAGGCAGTAAAATAAGATATCTGATTTTTTTCAGAATTTTCCAACTACCAAGTTCGAAAATGAAATACTGTTACTATAGGGCAACATTGGGCGTCAGGGGTAAAACAGTAAAAAAAAATTTCGAAGAATTTTTTAGAATTACTTTTATTTAAAATTAATTTGCTTTTGAAAAAAAAATTATATTAATTATTATTTAAGATTTTGACTGGAAAAAACCAGTTTTTTGTAGTTGTTAACCATATAACCTTAAGTCACATTTCATGCAATCAACTTTAAATCGACATTCATAACAAGGACAATGCCCAATTTGGCCATAATGAGCATCACTTACAGGAGATATTTGGTTTTGTCTTTTTTTTATTTTATTTATTAGTCATTTCTGTTTTACTGTTTTGAGTTGTATGGGAGGTCCTTGAAAGGACGTAGCGCGAAAATCGAATTTGCCGGATTCTGAGAGCACATAAATCATAAATCGATTGTGCATCATTACTTGGTACGATTTTACGTTGTTCGAGTAGGCATTTTTATTTTACTGTTTTCGGAGCTTTCGATTTGTATGGGAGGTCCTTGAAAGGACGTAGCGCGAAAATCAAATTTGCCGGATTCTGAGAGCACATAAATCATAAATCGATTGTGCATCATTACTTGGTACGATTTTTCGTTGTTCGAGTAGGCATTTTTATTTTACTGTTTTCGGAGCTTTCGATTTGTATGGGAGGTCCTTGAAAGGACGTAGCGCGAAAATCAAATTTGCCGGATTCTGAGAGCACATAAATCATAAATCGATTGTGCATCATTACTTGGTACGATTTTTCGTTGTTCGAGTAGGCATTTTTATTTTACTGTTTTCGGAGCTTTCGATTTGTATGGGAGGTCCTTGAAAGGACGTAGCGCGAAAATCAAATTTGCCGGATTCTGAGAGCACATAAATCATAAATCGATTGTGCATCATTACTTGGTACGATTTTTCGTTGTTCGAGTAGGCATTTTTATTTTACTGTTTTCGGAGCTTTCGATTTGTATGGGAGGTCCTTGAAAGGACGTAGCGCGAAAATCAAATTTGCCGGATTCTGAGAGCACATAAATCATAAATCGATTGTGCATCATTACTTGGTACGATTTTTCGTTGTTCGAGTAGGCATTTCTATTTTACTGTTTTCGGAGCTTTCGATTTGTATGGGAGGTCCTTGAAAGGACGTAGCGCGAAAATCAAATTTGCCGGATTCTGAGAGCACACAAATCATAAATCGATTGTGCATCATTACTTGGTACGATTTTTCGTTGTTCGAGTAGGCATTTCTATTTTACTGTTTTCGGAGCTTTCGATTTGTATGGGAGGTCCTTAGAAGGACATAGCGCGAAAATCGAATTTGCCGGATTCTGAGAGCGAATAAATCATAAATCGATTGTGCATCATTACTTGGTACGATTTTTCGTTGTTCGAGTAGTCATTTTTATTTTACTGTTTTCGGAGCTTTCGATTTGTATGGGAGGTCCTTGAAAGGACGTAGCGCGAAAATCGAATTTGCCGGATTCTGAGAGCGAATAAATCATAAATCGATTGTGCATCATTACTTGGTACGATTTTTCGTTGTTCGAGTAGGCATTTCTATTTTACTGTTTTCGGAGCTTTCGATTTGTATGGGAGGTCCTTGGAAGGACATAGCACGAAAATCGAATTTGCCGGATTCTGAAAGCACATAAATCATAAATCGATTGTGTATCATTACTTGGTACGATTTTTCGTTGTTCGAGTAGGCATTTCTATTTTACTGTTTTCGGAGTTTTCGATTTGTATGGGAGGTTCTTGAAAGGACGTAGCGCGAAAATCAAATTTGCCGGATTCTGAGAGCACATAAATCATAAATCGATTGTGCATCATTACTTGGTACGATTTTTCGTTGTTCGAGTAGGCATTTCTATTTTACTGTTTTCGGAGCTTTCGATTTGTATGGGAGGTCCTTGGAAGGACATAGCGCGAAAATCGAATTTGCCGGATTCTGAGAGCGCATAAATCATAAATCGATTGTGCATCATTACTTGGTACGATTTTTCGTTGTTCGAGTAGTCATTTCTATTTTACTGTTTTCGGAGCTTTCGATTTGTATGGGAGGTCCTTGAAAGGACGTAGCGCGAAAATCGAATTTGCCGGATTCTGAGAGCGAATAAATCATAAATCGATTGTGCATCATTACTTGGTACGATTTTTCGTTGTTCGAGTAGGCATTTCTATTTTACTGTTTTCGGAGCTTTCGATTTGTATGGGAGGTCCTTGAAAGGACGTAGCGCGAAAATCGAATTTGCCGGATTCTGAGAGCGCATAAATAGCGCATAATTCCTATTTATTTATTTTTTCAATTATATCATTTTTTAGGGGTGGGGGGTAGCTTGCCGCCTACTCAGCCACCCCACCCTAAAATAATTAATTCCTATTAAACCAAATGAGCGCAAAATTTTTTTTTTTTTGTGTTTTCGAGAGCGCATAAATAGCGCATAATTCTGTAATTTTTTCGTTATTTTTCAATGAAGTGGGGGGGCTAGCTGGGCAGACGCCGATTGTTTTGGCGCCAAAAGAATTACTGTAGTGTGGCCCTAATTGTTTTCGTCCATTTTTCCATTTTTTTGTTTTCTTTAAAATTTTTTTTTTCATCTTTAGATTTATTTACATAAATAAAAACGTTTTTTTTTGGAAATTGCCACTAAACAAAACGCGGATAAAAAAAAGGAAACGGACGTGAAGAATGCAACCTATCAAAAAAAATAATGCAACATAAGGTGAAGCTCGCGAAAGGCCAATTCCTTTCATTCCTACGCAATTCCATAATATGCCAACTTTCCCTGAAATCAAAATTCCAATGCAATGTTTTCCTGATAATAGTAATCTATTAGTCTCCTCACTCCTTTCACCACTTCCCATATCAACTGCATAATTCCATGGAAGACAAAAAAACAATTTTGTTTCAATATGCTCAAGTTCAGTGTAAAATATTTTAGTAGCATTATCAGTAAGAGAAAAAACATTACCTCGATCCTTTCTACCACCTCCCATACAATAGCTGTATCGAAGATCATGGTTAAGTTAATTCTTAATAGTAATACTGTAGAGAGCACTCACCACTCTCGAAGTTTATCAGGCTGGACTCCGTAAAGGGTAATTTGTGGATTGCTTTGTATGGAGAGATTTTCCAGATAAGATAACAGCTATGATTAACGAATCCTACGAAGATGCAAGATGACGCTTCTTACATAGAGGAACACTGTGTGATAGCTTTTCCGTGCGAACGGGTGTTGGACAAGGCTGCATCGTGGCAATAAATGACATCTTGAAAGCTGGGAAGTTAAAGATCATCATAGGGGATAGACTGAGATAGGCATTAAGATTCAAAGGCGGTTTCTCAAGATCGCGACTTCAGGATAAGGCCTGTTTCTGTTCTAGGGGCATAGGACAGAAACAGGTAGGCTGATTGATTGAACTCCGTAATCGTATGCGGAAACCCTACGAAACTGTGCAATAAGTGGCACAGGATTTTGAAAGGCTGGTGCCATTATCCTTCCCCAGCATGTATTCAAACTACTGAAATGAAGCGGCAGCGTAAGTATTCATCGACGCTTTGCAAGATAGAGAGACACAACATACGTTAAGATTGGTGGGCAAAAAGACCATGCAGGAGGTCTTGTGACAAAATAATTTGCAGATCAGAAGAATTATTGGGGAGATTAAGGTCCAGTGGTTAGAGCCCCGTAAACAGAACGAAAATATCGGGCATATATGTATGGCTGCTGTAAAACCAAAACAATAGAAATGTATTGCTCAGGATGTGGGGCCAAACAAGTGTTGCGAAGGGATAGTCGATTCCGGAAAGTTACTGCTGGAATAGAGAAAAGATTGTGTCAGAGGGAAAAGCCTTGTGTGCATACACACAAAAGCGCGTGAACTTCGCCCGGTTGAAAAATTAGGGTGGAAGGATTCCTTGGCCAGGACGTTTCACGAAGAATTTATTTATTTCCTATTTAAATGTTTTTAGTATCATTACGATGGAATTATTGCCAAGAAACTCCCTCTTCAAGTTCGATCCAAGCAAGTTAATTATTCATTATATCAATCGCCGAACATAACCTACCGCATTTCAACCTCTACGGTTATTCCAATCAAAACAAGTTTCTTACTTCTCTACGAATTAATAAACTCACTCTATAAGCTTGCTATATTTTTTGTTGAATTCGAATAAAGTTCGAAACGTTTCCTCAAATATTTTTCAGTCACTTTGTCAATTATCATGATTAAGATTCTGCCGCATATGGCTTCAGAGCTCTCTCGAAAATCTTCATAATAAATAAAATATTTATCATCCGCATGTGAGCTGGAAACATAATCGAATCGGACGTGTTCGTCCATCATAAAAATTCGATAGACGTAAATCTGGTTCAAGGTTTCCTAGAAAGAATTTAATGTAGTGTGCTATAATTACCCTTTAAGTGTAATAATTTCGGGTGGCAGGTAAACAACTCACACCTGCTTTCGAGCTTTAAAAACCATTTAACATGTCCCACTTACAAGCCCGGTGTATTCACAGTCCGGGCACGAATTAGTAATTTATTATGGTAGTCAGATTTTTGCTTCCATTTACGGCGGAAAAAAAATCCGGTCAAAATCAAATTCTGGTAATGACTGGGATTTCGATTGGAATCTAAGTTAGTCGTGGGCAAGGCTCCACCACCCGAAATACCTAAATAGTCCGCGCAATCAAAAAACATTAGACGAACAATTAAGACTAGCAGGTCACTTTCTTGAGTTGTGTACAACTGAAGGATATTGAAACTAGGTCCCTGAGAGGGCAGTTGTCCTCACTAAAACCCCCACAGTGCCCTTGGAGGCGATCACTGACGATCGAGACATACGTATTTTCAAATGTGGAATAAACATGGTTGGATGTTTGCTCGCGCTGATATGTAAAATATGACAACAAATTGCTAATTGCCTCGGCTCTAGTGACTCTGTGCCTTTAGAATAGCGTGACTAGCGACCATAATGCTAATTATATTCAATCTTTAGATGGAACTGTAATGCGGGCCGACGAGTGTATTTGATTCGTTGGTGGCGTAATATGACCAACGCTCGACGCTCTTTTTCTTTCAGTGGAACGCCGGTCATATGAATGCACTTGCACAATTGACGACAATTTATACACGGCCGACTCTAATGGGGTAAGGAGTATAGTATAGCAATTTCGGGGAGGATTATCCAATGTACATGACATTAAAAATATAAGCGATACTGTAGTTGAGTGCGAGACGCTGCCTCCTACATGGGGTCTATAAGCAATTCGACCTTCGTGTGCTATTTCTGGATCATTGATAGGTCAGGATTATTGGATTCGAAATTATGGTAATAAAATACATGGGCTGAGAAAATGCTAAGTTTCGTTCGGGGGAGAAACTAGGTTGGCTCCGCCGATTATGCCAATTCTGTGGATAGGTCTTTGCTGTTTCTTACGGTAGCTAACTCTATTTTAAGAGATGTCTGATTTGACAATTTTGATTTGAGAGTTTTAATTAATTAAATGTTGCTTTAAATCATTCAATTTCTAAGTTTTTTCAGAAATAATTTTATAAACGAAAATAACACAAATTTTCGAATCAAGTCGGGAAAGTTCCAACGAACACTTTAATAATAATTAATTTTTTTAAAGGTGGCCATTGACGTGCGAGCAAACTCTTCGAACATCCCCATACGATGTCATCTTTCGGAGATACTCGTATACATGTGGGTTTGTCTATCGAAGAAGTGTGCGCCTAGGTGGAGGCTCCTTCTTCTAGAGAGAGCAGGGCAAGTGCATAATAGATGATATATTGTCTCTTTCTCATCTTCGCAGCTCCTGCAAAAATCATAAAACGCAAGGTCAAGTCTTTGAGCATGTTCCCTATCAGGCACTGTCCCGTAACAAATCCTACTACGGAGCTGATCATATGCCTGCTATTTAAGATATTCTACCAGAGCGTCTTAGATCCAGCACAGGCGAAATCTGTCTGGTGTTATTATATGTGTATACACCGTTTGTCTATCTGTCGTTGGCTTTGCTAATCGCACCCAACTTAAGTGGCAGCTTATAAGTTGCAAGAGGCGTGCTCAGCTTCTCTTTCACAGATTAGATCTAGAAGGTGGTTCCGTGCGGAGCGAGTTCGTCGGCCCGACAGTTCCCCAGAAGAAGAGTCTTGGATGTACACATGACAGCGACTTAATAGCGAAGAGTGAAGATGCTAATATTCTTAGTAGATACTACATTACACTTCAGCCAGGGTTTTTTTTAATACCATCACTTCTGTTCGATGGTTTAATAATAAATGGGAATACGGGGATAGTAGAAGAAGGAAGAACGGCATATTCAGGCTGGGAAACATAACTCAAATAGATTTGCTGGATAAATAATCAAATATTTGTTGGACACATGTCTCTAAGGCTTTATCTCATGGTTCTCGCTGAACAAGGATTGATTTTCTGACGACAATAAGCGCCCCATTCCAGAGTGAAAGTAAATGTCTGCCGTTCTGGTGGTCTCGGTTCATAAAGGCAACTCCACGTCGAATTTCGAGGAACTCTACTAGCATTTGGACGTTAAACCATCACCAAGGTTGCCTCATCATTGCCGGAAGTGGAAGCAGCCTGTCATGGTCTCCACGAAACCCATATTACCGAAAAACTTCCGGTCAGCTTTCGTACCTCAACGGGTTATTTCGGGTTGAATTTCTTGCAATTCGTGACTGATTGCACACCTCAGGTACGCGAAGACGGCACTAGCCAAAGGCTTTACAGAGACATGAGTACTTTGTAATGGGGACAAGTTGGTCCTTCAACATGTACATGTCGTTCTCGAGTATCGAATCATTACAGCCCTCTTCACGACACAGCCCACGATTGCTAGATGTAAGCTCAGCGATCTTGCTGAAAAACGTTGGAGAGATGTCATTGTCAGTCATCCCAATGATGGCAGGCGTGCCACGTACCTGTTGGCTCTTTCCCAAACCTGCAATAGGCACTCACTGCACCATAGGATCCCCTCATCCGCACAGAGACTTCTCATTTATTCGTCAGGTGCTTAAGTCTGACACACTCAATATAAGGTCGCAAAGCTCCCTCCCACCGCCCAGGGATCCTGCAGACGTGTGAAGGAGAATTTTCCTCCCCCAGAGCGGCACTAAATTCGCGCATGACAGGGTAAGAATTCTGACTATTAAGCTGCGCAGCATCATCGTGAATTTCGTGTCGGGCCCTTGTCCTCGCCACCCTGTTTAGATGCACCAGACAAGACGCGGTAACCCGCAAAAAGCGAGACCAAGCATCCCACCCTGAAACAGTTGAGGCATACTCTCGCTCTCGCTCTCGCTCTGCACTTCCTCGCCTCATGGTCCAACATAAAAATGCAGTTTCATCCTGTAAGAGTGCTACTTGACGTAAAAGACCTCAGTGTTAATTAGTTCGGCTATACTTCTCTTCTGTACCTTCCAATGTCACGTTGGCTACTGCGTCTACTTCTCCCTCTTATAATAGACGACTTTTTACTTCAAATCCCCTTTTAAACCTTTTCAAAGTACATTTAATTGAGATGGTTCTCCAAAATCTCTATCATCAAGTCGTCCGTGCTTATGTGTTCATTCATTCTCTGTTAAAGCTTGTCCTTTACCGAGACGTTCAGCCAGCACTTCTTGTTGGTGGTACACACTCCTCTCTTTTTAGGATTCACGCCAGGTATTTAACGTTCGTTGCGAGCCTCTGTCGTTCAGTCTTATATCATTGCCATCGTCTTTTCCTTCGAACGATTAACGTAAGAGCTGCACCCTTACGCTCTAGCTCAATTCTGGAGCTCCTCTCAACTAGAATAAGCAGATAGTCAGCATTTACCGAGACACTATGAATTCGCGCGCTGCACCAAAAGATCATCCAACTTTAATATCCAAAGAAATGGGCCACTGATGGAGCCTTGAGGGCAGCCGCGTTCGACTACACATCACATACAGTGTACCAATAATGTCTTCGTACAGCAGCTATTTGAAACTCAAGTAATAAAAAACAATAAATTGTTGCAAGAAATTTGAAAAAGTTTTAATGCAGATTTATTCATTAAACATTTTTATTTAATTTAGAAACAAAAACTAATCCATTTAAATTATTCATTACAAAGTTATTAACTAAAAATAAAACAAAGTCGACAATTTGCCTCCAATAATGTCTTCGTACATTTAAGATTTCGCTTGCCCTTCGATCTCTTGGCTGATAATTATCGATCATAATTATTTTCCACTTATAACGGTTTGTAATAACAGTAAAGAAACAAACACGTGTGTTTTTTTATGACTTGAGTTTCAAATAGCTGCTGTACGAAGACATTATTGGTACACTGTATGCTTATCTGATTTACTTTCAAAAATTCTGCCATCAGAGGGAGGCAGCATCATAATCTGTACAAAATTTTAATCATATCTTTAAGTTTTTTTATTGCTTTTTCGCCAATTAAATATGGTTGTAATCGTGTCATTTTCATGAATCACATGCGATATTTTCTTGTGACGTCAGAAAGCGTGTTTGAAAATGGCCTTAGTAATTTCTTTGAAGCTTGGTGTCAAGTTTTTTTTTTTTTTGCTATCACTCTATTCGATTGTGAAAATATGAAAACATTTAATCAATCAAAAATTTGACGGCACCGAAGAAACTAAAAATCTGTGAATGATTAATTGAGGGAAAATCTGGCCTGCAAAATGTCTGGTCGTGCCTTATCGAATCTTTTTTGTTGGTTCATTTTGAGAAAGAATCTGTTTCCTTGAAATTTGTCTTGTTATCTTGAAATTCACAGAATTCCCTTTGATCCAAAGCAGCCAGTTTTTATTCACCATCTGCCAGAACAATATCGTTGGTTCGGTCTCTTTTCAAAAATTACGAGATTACTTTGGTCCTTGATTTTATCATCGTTAGAAACAATCTGTGCAATGGGTTCTTACACAATACAAACAATAATATCTCACATCTTTAATAATACCCGAAACGTTTTTAGTTTTCAGCTGTGCTCCCATTTTGTACAAAGTTAATAATAAAACCAAAAGAGAGATTAACAATACTCTCGCGAAAGAATAGGCTTGCACAGAAAATTATATTCCCATCGTTTCTCATTTAATCAGAATGATTCTTATGCATAAGAAATGTTTAAAAGAGGAATCATCACAAAGCATACTTGACCGCACTCCAACAATCTGATAAAGAAAACACCAACAATATTTGGAAGTTGGCCAACTGAAAAGCTATCTCTGTGCGGTATTAATGAAGCTCTGCAGCAAAAAGGAATGGAGTAGACTTTAGCTTTTGGTCATGTCACGCTATTCAAAAACACGAAACATAAGGATGTCAGGACAGCCCAGGAGTCTGTTCCTCCACCACTCGACTCTGGCAAGAATTAAATATATGCTCACCCCGGCGTTGCAGAGATTTCAAATTATGCACACATTGTTGAAAGATATATTTTTTTGCTTCCAACCTGACTGGCTTAATGCCATTTGCCCTAAAACTGTCCAACGTTCTTTTTTAAATCTATCGAAAATAATCTGATCTTTCGGTCTGAATGGGTTCCGCTTAATTTTGGGGATTTTAGGAAGGATTTTTTTCTTACCTGGTTCAATGTCAGGGCAGGGTACTCAAACCCCTCAACAGCGTTGTGTGCTATCATAAAAAATCAATAAGATATGTTGGAGCGGAAAAAAAGAAACTCTAGTCGAAGAGACTGGCGACATTTGCCTTCACTGCAATTTCCATAATTTTCCATGGCCCGGTTGTGTTATGTAGGAAAACTACCACTTCACGTATGCTAATAGCATAATCTACTTATGTGCTGACCGAGAAATATGAAAGAGGTGCCTTTTTCATTCCGGAAACATTATATCGCGTTTAAGTTCATTGTTCAGGTGTAGCTTGGGTTGAAATCGGCCTCCGTTTTCATTCGTTGTTTCTTTGACGCTCTACATAATTTTTTTTTCTATGTACGTCCAATATCATCTGAGGTTCGAACCATCAAGCCAGATTTAACCAACAGTTAGCGCTAAGAGAACATTTAGATTTCAAACATTTTAATAATCAACAATTCTTCTCTATTCCAGATAATGTCTTACAAATGTTCAGCGATATTCAGCGCATCAACGATAGCATGTTTATATGTAGCGAAAATTTCGACGATACGCGAAAATATATTCAAAATCGCCCGAAAGATGACTACGAAAATCTTCCAGTAATTTACTTTGTTACACCGACATATCCCCGAAGAGAACAGATTCCCGAATTGACACGGCTTGGGCAAACGTTAATGCATGTACCGCAAGTCCATTGGATTGTTGCGGACGATTACGATGGTTGTAATAGTTTTCTAGATATTAATCGATTCGGTAAAGCATTATTTTCATTGAAATAAAACCAATATAACATGTAATCGTGTTTGTTTTGTATTTCAGGCATCCCATATACTCATATCGCTAGTCCTATGCCGGACGCATATCGTTCCTTATCGCCGAGTCCTCGGGGTGTAGCAAATCGACGTGCCGCTCTCAATTGGCTCCGACAAAACAATAAAAAGTCGGGCATTTTGTATTTCGGCGATGACGACAACACCTTCGATCTGAAACTGTTCAGTGAAATTCGTGATACGAAGAAAGTTTCAATGTTTCCGGTCGGTCTTATCGGATTGTATGCGGTCAGTTCACCTGTCGTGAAAAATGTGCGTAAAAAAACCAAAACAATTGTAATAGAAAAAAAAATTATTGTCGCAATAATTGTTTCTAATGTTTGAATTTCCCGCCGTCCAAAGTAAGACTAATTACCATTATTTTATTTTTTTTACGTTATTTTCAGGGCAAAGTAATTGGCTTTTTCGATTCGTGGCCAGCAAAACGGAAATGGCCTGTTGATATGGCCGGATTTGCTGTTAATTTAGCGCATTTATTTCAACATCCGAATGCAACAATGCCATACAATGCCGGCTACGAAGAGGATCAATTTCTGCGTAGTATAAAATTACAAATAAACGAGATCGAATCGAAAGCGAACAATTGTACGGAGATTTTAGTTTGGCATACACAAACGCGTAAAGAGAAAGCACCGATTGTTCGCATTGATTCGCAATATTTGGATTCGGATAAGTCGAATTTGGGTGCGTTATTTCGCGAATTAGAATTGACAGGAGTTAGTCATCAGTCGAATTCGGCAGGTATGTGTTATTTTGAGATGATTTTTGTTTTGTTTTATTGCCCCTCTGTTCAAACAGTTCCTAGTGCAGCCCGCGATTTTTATACTTTAGATGAAATCTGAGAGTATATTGTGTTTGCCTTACCGTTTGTAACGCTAAGAAATAACGCTCGCACAGAGCCGCCAAGGGTACAGAAATATTTGTTGTCGCTCAAAAACCTCGATTCCGAGTGACCGTCTGTCCGTTTGTCCCTGTCCGTCTGTCTATAACATAACTCTCGAACGCTTTGAGCTATCATACTGAAATTTGTTATGTGTAATTTTTATCAAAGAAGTAACTTTAAGTTCGTGAATGGCTGCATCCCCCACTTCTTCTACCCCCTCCCATACAAATTTCTAAATTTTAAGAAATTGATTTTTCTTTGAAAATATTTAAGCTATCGAATTGAAATTTAGGTCAAAGTATTATGATGTAGATGTGATTAATATCACGAAATATTGATCCGATCCCCTCACTCCTGCTACCCCCTCCCATACAAATGGACAATTTTGAAAAATAATTATTTTCGAAAGACGAAATTTTGCCTGAATTAATTCTACTATAAGTCAATTAATTTTAAAAATAATTATCAACTTCACCTCACTACTTCTACCCCCTCCCGTACAAATTTCACGAAATTTTGAAGTTAAGATTAAATTATTTTTCTTCGAAACTGTTAAAGCTATGAACTTGATATTTTGTATAAAGTATAACAATGCGTTTTAATGAGGAAGGTTCCATGTAATGTTATGCAATAATCATGGCTGCTTAGTGCGCCCTGTGGGATGGGGCTGTAGAATACACCCACAGCCAGTCCAGCTTGCTCTAAAAATGGCAAATGGGCACTCACTGGAACATGGGCATATCAGCCGTGATTTTAAAATCTAACTGATACGAGAAACGGATGCAGCGCCTCGAATACGAACGGATTCTACAGTAACGACTTTAAGCATTCGAAAACGGACTATGATTGGCTTTTAGAACGTTCGAACATTGAATGACGGCGGAAGAGCTGTGGTCACTCGGTCCATACATCGCCAACGTGGACAGAATCAGGAGAATAACGAAACCTGAGCAGAAACACCATTCTGTACGTCGGTCCTGAGTGAGAAGCCAAAAATGGCGTGGTGGTCATCCTTACACCGAGAGCGAGAAACTGTCGCATCAGCTGGGATTACCGTCATCAGGCTCAGGACAGGTGTGTAATGCTCTGATTTCGTTACGTTATATGTAATGCTAGAAGAATAATTCGTTAACGTTATTAAAGATTTTAGCGTATTTTGAAAAGATGAAGAGGGTTTGTAAATCTGGCTTACCGGACTCCTGCTTCAAAGAAGCCGAACATACATACATCCAACTCCGAAGAGCCGATGACGATCCGGATTTTAGTTTATTTTTTTTTACTCGGCTTCGGGGAGCCATGTGTAAACCGAACGGGAGAGAGAGAAAGAAGGTCCGCAGAGCCGGAGTTGGTCCCGTCAATCGGGCATGGGCTTTTGGGACAATAGCTCCACAGGAGTCGGACGCGCAACCAGCTCTTTCGAGCCGAAGGCGGTCGCTTAGCCAGTCTGTTTTTTTGCCCGCACCAGAAAAACAAAAGTAAAAAAAAAAGTTGGTGAGTCGTTAATCGTGATGGTTGTCGCCGTTACTTATCCAGCGGGATTTCGGTAGTGTGGTACTTCAAGGGTCCTGATAATTCAAGATTTGTTTAATTATACTATGCAGTACATGTTTGTTCGTTACGACTTTGCTTGTCATAATTCACGGTTCAATTTATTGCTCTTTTTAGCTGAGCTAGTTTTACAAAAAAAAATTTGCAGTTCAGTGCATAGTTCGAATAATTTATGATCCGGATTTCGAAATCTAGGCAGTTAATCCACTTTCAGATTTCGAAATCCAGTTCATCAATCCACTTTTAATTTGTCTATCATATTTGTTTTATTTTTTCCTTCTATATTGAAATTAACTATGTCTAATTTCGTATCAAAGTATCGACATTGCTGATGATACGAAATTGAGCACAAGTCGTATCGAGCCGGTACGTAGTGTACGATGAGCCTTCATCGGAATTTCTATGCTTGGAAATGCGATCCAAATCAAGAAGTGAACTGGCTAGATGCGTATTATTATGCGGCGCACGTTGACTTTTCTTGCTCGCATTATCGTAAGCATTTTCATGCCTGAGTTGTGGACATACACATCTTTTACTATTTCTTATGAATAACCGAATAGTTGATGGGTCAGCTCATGTCCTTGAAATTAGAGTTATTCTATAAAGAAGAAAGAATAATGCACCTGAAAGAGTTAGGTCAACCTGCCAAATTAGGCACTTTTTATTTTCATATGTATGCGTACAACGTATCCGTGTAACTTTTTAGTGGTTTTATTTCGCAAATATCTTTTATTTCCAGAACTTTTAAGTGATAAAAAATTGATTTGGTAGGTTTCACGCACTAATGAACGGCTTGCAATCACATTTTCTAATTTATCGGATCCTGAAAAATAGGTGGGCGCTTTTTCAAATTTAACGCTAGTTATTACCTTGACCGAACACTATTAACAGGTGTCTTATTCTCTCTTCTCGTGGAGTTTTGTTGTACATACTCGGCAAATGGTTATCGGGTTTCCCCTGTTATTTAGAACCAAATCGACCATTTGGCCGTAAGTCGTCAATGGAGAAAATGTTTTCGCGATGCGCGAGCAAAACGTGGGGCTGGAGTGGAGAGTGAACATCACTTGATGGTTGCCTGCTGATAATAATGTGTGCAGCAGCTGTCGACAAATTCTTCAAATGAAGTGCAAGTTTAATATAGATAAACTTGGAGACTTCAACAAAAAAACATGAGTTTACCACCTTTCTACGCGAAAAGTCATCCACATTGGGCGTTGCATCTCCTACACAGATTAATCACGGATATATGGACGCAGGAAACCCTTCCTGAAGATTGGCGCAAGAGCATTTATAAAGAAGGTGACAAACTCTGCTGCGAGAACTACCGAACAATATCTTTGTTGTTGAAAAAGAGAATTAAGCCCTATGCTGACAAAGTAATTGGTGAATACCAAGGCGGATTTAGAGCCGGGCGATCGACCACGGATCAGATATTCTCAGTTAAACAGGTGCTGGAAAAGTGCTGGGAGTATAATATTGATGCGCACCAGATATTTGTTCAATTCAAGCAAGCATACGAAAGCATCGACAGGCGCGTACTGTATAAAATAATGTTGGAGTTTGGAATCCTACCGAAACTGGTTCGGCTTATAAGAATGACAATGACCGAGCCTTTGTCACGAGTCAGGGTAGGAAACGATCTGACTTCCAGTTTTAAAACAGAAAACGGCCTTAAACAAGGTGGCGGCTTCGCACCAATGCTTTTTAACTTGACACTCGAATATGTCGTTCGGAAACTTCCCGTTAACACCAATGGAAACTATGCTTCAAATCCACTCAACTCGTAGCGTATGCCGACGATATAGATATCCTTGCAAGATCTCTGGAGAATGCTAAGGAGATATTTGTAAGCCTTGACTCGGTAGCAATTAATGTTGGACTACGTATTAACGAAAGTAAAACAAAAGTTATGACACAAACAAGAAAAAAAGACGCCAATCAGACAAAATATTGCAGTAGGAGACTACAACTTAGAAAATGTAGACAACTTTGTATACCTAGGGGCAAACTTATGAAAGGATGGAAGCGAACCCATCGAAATTAAAAGAAGGATAATGTTGGCAAATAAGACCTATTACTCGGTGCTTCCAATAATTTAAAACAAGAGCTAACTAAACAAGACTAAATTAAAAATTTATATTATACAATAATAAGACCTGTGTTATGTTATGGCAGCGAAACGTGGACGTCACCTCAGGCATCTGAAAAATTAATTAACGCCTTTGATAGAAAGGTCCTCAGAAGAATCCTCGGACCTGTGAGGGAAGATTCTATCTGGAGAATAAGATACAATAGATAATTATATGCCATTTTCGACAATCCAGAAGAGTCAACCCTCATAAAATTTATGAAGCTATGATATGGATGACAGAAGAATTCTTAAACGCACACTAAAAGGAAAAGTCTATGGACAAAGACCGGTCGGACACCCACGGAAGCGCTGGAAGAACTCTATTGATGCAGACAGCAAATCACTGCTAAGATTCTTAAATAGAAGGCCGCGGTCACTAAACCGAGATGGAAGGAGGCGAAACATACAGGAAGCCAAGGCTCGATTTGGGCTGTAGCGTCATCATAAGTAAGTATTCTTCCATAAGTGAAAAGAGGTATTAAAAGTGTCTTAACCAGCATCAATCGCTTATCACTAGAAAGAATACTAGCAAGCAGCCAGAGCCGTCGTAATGCTGTAGAAATTTTACCAAGAACTGCTTTAGTATAGATACAGCAGCTCATATAAGAGTCAATCGGGTTACGCAAGTTACGTACTCGTGTTAGTAATTGCAAAGGAGACACAATTAGCATGACAACTGGCAAATTTGACGGAGATAGTTTCTCCAAATGGTTATAAAATATGATGTATAGAGATTATTTTTTGAAGACCATTTGTAAATCCTATCAATGTCGCTATTGAGACGCGCTACACAATCTTCGAAGCCAATAGCGCTACTCGTGTGCGGCTGTACGTCATCGGCATAAAAGTGATAATTACTGTCTTCAATTACCTCTGAAATAAGAGAGGGCTGTATAAGAGAGGGCCTAGGACGGAGCCCTGAGGAACGCCACTATTTCGCTGTGTAGAGGATGACATTTTTAACTCGTTGATATCGTCCATAGCTGTTTTAATATCTGTAGTAATATTTATCAAAGCTGTTTCAAAACTATGTCCAGGGCGAAAACCAGACTGCCATCTTGTGTTTTTCTCTACGAAATCTCGTATCTGAAGGGACATTATTTTTTCAAGCGCTTTTGATAAAAAGCACAGGATGTCAACAGGACGGAATTTGTTTTTTTTCTGGAGCACGCTTCCAATTGTCGGGAAACGTATTCGTTATCAAGGACGTATTGAAAATATGTAAAATATAACTGTGAAGTAAAATTTTTAAGAATTTCGGGTGTATGTTATCAGGACCTATAGCGTTAGATTGGTGGAGTATACGGCTTCCAATAATTCGTTACCATTAATGCATCTAAAATTAAAAGTGCTATCGCCATCATTATGAATGAACTTAGGTGCTGCCACTGCAAGACTATTTGCGCTAAAAGATGAGAAATAGTTATTCATCTCCTCGGGATCAAAGGCTGGCCAAGATCAGGCTTCTTATCATAGTACCGTTTTTTTTGCTTCTCGTATTGTAGCATTAGCATTGGCTTTCTTATAATTTAAATGAGCTAAAACTGTTCTGTCTCGCTCTCCAAGAAACGAAATGCTTCAGAAACGAAGTTAACGATTGCAGTTCTTGCAGATCTCACACACTTCTTACCAGCGGGAAAAAAGCAAGGAAGCAGAGAATTCGGTGTCGCCTTTGTGGTAGATAATGCGTTCAAACAACTCTTAACGAAATTTATTCCGATCATCGAACGAATCTGCTTAATCCGCTTCAAGTTGAAGTAAGAACCTAGTCATGAGCACCACCTGTTTCCCGCATAGAAATATTCACAAAATGACGTGGGCATCATCAGGTGGGCACACCTTCAATCAAATTGATTACGTTTTCATCGAAAAAAAGCTGTCCCCAGCATTCTAGATGTCAAGACTCTACGTGGCGCGAACTGTGACTCGGACCATTTTCTTGTTCGAGCCAAATACCGCTGTCGTATAGATAACAAGGGCCACGATAAAGGGAGCTGGGCTCCTAAGCTCAATGTGTAAAAACTGAAGGACGACATAACGAAAGTGGAATATATGACCACAATCAAAGCACATATTGAAGCACTACACAGGCTGAGGCTGAGGAAAGTATTGACTATATGTGGCGGAACATTAAGGATGGTATTCTAGAATCACTGGTTCGATGAGGAATGCCAAGAAGCTATCACCAAGAAAAACAAAGCCTATCGACTGTTTCTCGAAAGACGAACACGACCTAGAGAGGACAACTATCAGCGACTCAGGCGAGACGCGAAGAGGATCTGCAGACGGAAACTACGGAAAATGAACATTGACAAAATGTTATCACCGGACGAAAATTTGAAGAACATTTTTCTTCAAATTTTCATGTACGCAGAATTTAATACCGTGACAGAAATGATACAAGGTTACAAACCGCAAAATACCCTCTGTAAGGACGAAGAAGGCGAAATGATAAGCGACGCTATCGAAATCAATGCATGATGGGTTCAGTACTTCCGAACATTGTTAAATAGGACGACATCACAGACTGAACCTTTTATAATTCCGCAAGTTCCGGATGGTGATCAACTGCTCATTGCTTCAACATATGATGAAGTAGAGACAGCCATAAATAATTTAAGATCGAAGAAGGCAACTGAAGACAACTGAAAAACTACCCGACGACTGGCGGAAAAGCATGATATGTCAATCAATCAATCAAATTCCTGTTAAAACCCCACATAGGGCCATAGGACAGAAACAACTCTCTTCCACAAGGCACGATCCTGAGCATCGGCCTTAAGCTGTTGTCAGGACTTGTTTATTCCTCTGGCCTCCTGCTCAACTGCTCGCTTCCATGTGTTACATAGCCGACCAACCCGACGTCTTCCTTGAGGATTATAATCCAGAGCCTGTTTGGCGATGTTTCGCTCTGGTTTCCTCAAAGTATGACCGATCCCCTGCCACTTCCACCTTTGAATCTCAATACCTATTTTAGTCTGGCCAGTTGTACTCCAAAGTTCGTCGTTGGAGATCACTTCTGGCCAGAATATTCCTAAAATGCGTCGGAGGCATTGGTTTACGAAAGTCTGTAGTTTCTTGGTAAGTCGAACGGTCACTTTCCACGTAGTACAACCATATAACAGCACGGATTTGACGCATGCGTCATAAACTCGCAGCTTCGTGCGAAGGGAGATCTCTCTTAACCTCCAGAAAGGGGAAAGGATACCGAAGACCTGACGAGCTTTATTTAGCCGAGCCTCAACATCCTTTTCGGCTCCGCCGTCCATGCTGACAATGCTTCCGAGATAGCAAGAATCTTGCACCTCTTCCACATCCTGTCCGTTAAGAACAATCGGTGTGCTTGCGTTCGAACCCATGTGCATGCACTTGGTTTTACGCTCATTTATTTTCAGTCCCGCCGCAACGAGCGAATATGTCGATGATATGTCCTTTATATAAAAAGGGTAGCCGTCTGCGTTGCGAAAATTATAGAGGAATTCCATTGTTGTGTACGTGTTTTAAAATTTTAACGAAAATTATCGAACGGAGACTCAGTGAATACGCTAACAACATCATTGGAGAATATCAAGGTAGCTTCAGATCCGGACGATCGACAACGGACCATTTATTCTCAGTAAAATAGGTATTAGCAAAATGCTGGAAATATAATATTAATGTGGACCAACTGTTCGTCGATTTTTGTCAAGCATACGATAGTGTCGATCGTAATGCTCTGTACAGAATAACGATTGAACTAGGTGTCCCACCGAAACTAGTTCGGTTAATAAAAGCCGCGATGGAAAACTATGAGTGCCAAGTAAAAATCCAAAACGAGTTGACCCAAAGCTTCCCAATGGAGTCAGGTCTAACAAGGGGATGGTCTCGCCATCATGCTCTCCAACTTGGTGCTCGAGGCGGTCAGGCAGGCAACTTTAGTAACCTCAGTGGAGACCAGATGTACGCTACTCGTAAAATCCGCACAGTTGGTGGTTTTCCGACCGATCTTTATCCATTGACTTTCCCTTTTAGTGTGCGTGTGGGAGTTCTTCTGTCATTCATCCGCTCCATATGACCAGCCCATTGCAGCTTCATAAATTTTATGAGGCTTGACTTTTCTGGATTGTCGAAAATGGCATACAATTCTCTATTGTAACTTATTCTCCAGATAGAGTCTTTCTTCACAGATCCGATGATTCTTCTGAGGACCTTTCTTTCAAAGGCGTTAAGTAGTTTTTCGGACGTCTGAGTTAATATCCGAAAACTGCGCATCTACGATATATTAATTTATCCTGTGCTGCTATATGGATGCGAAACGTAGACCTTGACGTGGCTGTCAGAGAATTTAATCGACACGTTTGAGCGTAAAATTCTTCGAAAGGTGTACGGAGCAGTTAAGGAAGGAGGTAACTGGCAAATTCGATACAATCATGAGATGTATCAACTATTTGACGACACTCCAGCATCTATCGTGATCAAACTCCGCAAGCTTTAATGGGTTGGCAACGTGGTGCGAATGCACGAGGAATGAATTTCAAAACGAGTGCTCAAGGGCAAAGCTCAAGGCAACCGACCGCAGAGGAAGCCACGAAAGCGATGGGAGGACGCAGAGTGCAGGCTGCTTCTCGATTTTTCAAACTGGAGAACCGAGACAACTGGATGAGATGCATCCGTGAGACCAAGGCTCGATATGGGCTGTAGCGCCATTGCCACATCATCAAAATTGTTCTGTCACGTCTTTAAATTTTATAAAGTTTTTCACGCAATGCAATAAGCCTTTTGCAGTAACGTTATACTGCAAAACCATGAGCAATGAAAGGTCTTAGGCTTTATACAGGGTGGGCCAAATATAAGTTTCTTTTTAAAAATGCAATAAAATGAACAAAATTAAATTTTTTTCCATGTACCACTGTGTCCAAAAAGTAGTCGGAATTTTTTTATAAATCAAAAAATCTTTATTTATTCTTTCAAACCAATTTCGTCCCCTTCAAAATAGTCCCCTCCCGATATAATACAATTATGCCAACGCTGTTTCCAGTCCTCGAAGCATGCCAAAAAGTCTTCTTCCGGTATAGCCTTCAGAGCACGCGCCGATTTTCGTTGAATATCTTCAATCGACTCAAAACGGTTTCCTCGGAGTGGTCTTTTGAGTTCTGGAAATAGCCAGAAGTCACACGGAGCCAAATCAGGTGAATAAGGTGGTTGCGGAACGATATTGGTTGCATTTTTGGCGAAAAAGTCACGAAGAATCAGTGCAGTCTGAGATGGCGCATTATCGAGGTGTAAAAACCAAGAGTTGTCTTTCCATAAATCCGGCCTCTTTTTACGAATAGCTTAACGCAAACGACGCATAATACTCAAATAGTATTCCTTGTTGACAGCTTGACCGGGCGGAAGGAATTCATAGTGGTGTAGTGCACACGAAAATCGAAGAAAACAGTCAACATCACTTTGATTTCTGAGCGACTTTGACGCGGTCTTGTGGTTGATGTGTTATGTTGTTGATGTTGCTGATTTTGGTAGAGCTCGGTCCCCGTAAGCCGTCTCCAACATTTGCAACGTTTCTGCAGCATTTATTCCATTCAGGAAACAAAAATTTGATCGCACTTCTTTGTTGAATAATTTCAAACATCGCCAAATTCACTTTTTGTGTCGCACAAAAACAAGCGTAACTCAAACACTAATGAATATTTTCACATATAATTTGGTATGGAAGTCAGTAACAGTTGTACTAACTTAAAAAAAATATATTGCGAAAATATTTACCCGCGTAATTTAAATCGAAAAATTCCGACTAGTTTTTGGACACAGTAGTATTATGGCTTCATTAGTAAGAGCAAACATTTCCCATTAATGATGGAACACAACTTCGTTCAAAAGGGCTGCCTCGGCTGGCTTCGCAGTAGCGCATTCTGTCACTCCAATTTAAAAAGAAACCACTAGATTGCCCACCCTTTATTGTGTATAGGGGCATGATTACAATGCAAGTACCTTATCAATTCCTCTAGTATTTCTACCTGTTCATTTACAGATGAAGTAGCATAAATATTTCCCCTAAGAAGAGTAGTACATTCTGATATTAAAAATTCCATTTTTATAGCGCAATAATTCCGGTAAGAGATAGAGAAAGGAATTTTGGTAGGAAGCACGATATGGTGCGTCAGGAAAAGAAAGTCATGATCAAGCGAACTAAGAGGGCTAAGTTGATTGATGAACAGTGTTACGGCAAAAAGAAAACCGGCGTAATATTTTTTTACTTTATTAAATTCAGTTAATGACAATTTACAAAGTCGTATTTTTATTGATTTTCGGTCGTTTACGCCCAGACTCGAACTGGTTTGACGTTTCTTGGTAACTTTGTTGGATATGTTTACAGCAGTGGCGTGGCGTGGCGTAACTTTATAGCTAGGGGAAGCAATTATTTTTTAAATATATTGAATATATTATAAATATTATTAAAACCTCTCTCGTCAGCTTCTTGAAACAGTATTAATGTTGAGAGCACCCAGGAATCACGAACGTGATATAAAAAAGCGGACATTGAGGCAAAAAAGTTCCGGGAATTTGTAAATAAAACGCAAAATATTTAATTGTCAATATTTATTTTGTCGCCTTCAAAGTGATTCCCATTAGATGCAACACACATATGCCAGCGTTTTTTCCAGTCCTCGAAACACTTTTTATGAGCACTTATAGGTTTGGCCTTCAGCTCCATCGGCGATTTTCGTTTTATGTCCTCGATCGACTGAAAACGGGTTCCACGGAGCGGTAATTTCAGTTTCGGGAATAGGAAAAAGTCGCACGGAGTCAAATCTGGTGAATACGGTGATTGATTTATGGAATTTGTTGCCAATTGAGGCTCTATGCGATGGCGCATTATCATCGTCGAAAATCCATGAATTCTCCTTCTACAATTACGGACGTTTTTTAAGGATTTGCTCACGCAAAAGCTTCACTATGGTTAAATAGTACTCCGTATTGACTGTCTGCTCCTCCGGAACGAATTCATGATGGAAACCTCGAATATCGAAAAAACAATGAGCATCGTCTTAATTTTTGAGTGGCTTTGGCGTGGTTTTTTTTAGTTTGTTGACTGGTTTGTATGTCAAACTCATAGAACCATGTTTTATCATCAGTTACGTGATGCGCTATACGAATGTGGGATCAGAATTCGCACGATCACGCATGTCCAAAGTGACCTGTTCACGGTACTTTTTTATAAGAAAATTCAGCTTTATTGGAAAGAGTCGAGCAAGGTCCCGTTTCATAGCCAAAGTATCCACCAAAATCGAACGAACGGACTTGCGAGAGATGTTGAGCTCTCCTGATATCTCCCTAACGCTGGCATGACGATTTTTGAGCACCATTTTCTTCACTTTTTGAATATTTTCGTCAGTTGAAGAGGTCGGAGGTTGTCCAGGACGAGGCATGTCTTCAACGATTTTTCGACCGTGTTTAATAGCATTGCACCACTCGTAGGCTCGTGTTTCTGATATTACTAAATCACCGTAAGCCTTTTCCAACATTCGCAACGATTCCGCTCACGAAATTTGGTTGGAAACACAAACACACGAATGGTTTACATCATTAAAATTTCATCTTCTAAAATCTTCATTACGTTCCATGTTTATTTCATTAAATTTTTGTTCGATTTCTTCTCAGGTATTAAAGCTCAGATCACCAGAGACGGTAAATCAAAACCATTCGCGTTTTTCTTCCGGTGAGATTTTCTATTCCAGTTCAACATTACTACTGAATTTCGTCTACTTTTTAAAAAAGTTAAATATAGAATTGTAAAATTTATAAAAAAAATGAATTGATAGAGACACACACACATAGAAAAAGAGCTTAAAATTCGGAAAACAAAAACAAAAGAGAAAGTCATTTTACCTTTAAGAATTAGAATAAAACTATTTTATCATGACAACTTTAAATCCGAGTCATTTCTAAAATTGAAATCTATGTTCAGCAAAATGCAACTCTATGTATCATCACTTTTTGTGTAGAGCGAGGTGATGACGAGATTATCGCTGTAATCTCATCATGTTCCACCAATCAATTGTTATCTTAATTTTAAGTTTTTTCTTTTGTACCTTATTGCATAAAAATATTGAATTGTTAATATTTTTGATAAAAACGATTTTATGTTTAGTAATTATTATGTAATTGGCCTTTTCGCTTAAAATTTTTATATGTATTAAAAACGAACAAATCGCATTGCAGACTAGTTCTGCCATTTTATTGTACGAATTATTTATATATCAAAAAACAATTGTGAATTTCAATCGGAAATAATGGAGATAATAGTGGAAATATTAACATCATATCGACCTAAATAACTAAAAAGCAATTCGTTCATTTGATTTGTTTTTCGTTTTAATACTTGTACGCGAAAACAGAGTCGTCAAGACATTTTTCTGTAACGATAAGATTTTATTTTTTAAAAGAGCTTTGATCAAAGCTCATTGTCATTATTATATTTTTTTTTTGCAAATTTTAGACATCGTAAAAGCGGCAAATCAGACAGCGAGATAGTTTTAGGATTTAAATCACTTTGATCAAAAAATAAAATTCATAATATCTATTTATCAGAATTATAATTATAAAACTAAACTTAGAAAATATTTCAAAATGTTCTTTAGCGCCTATCCAATAGGACTTATATCAAACATAAAAAAAATTGTAATAAAATTGATGGATTTCAATTAAAAAAATTATTTAAACAACATAAATAAGTAAATTAAAAATCATTTTAAATAAAAATTAGCATTCTAAGTTACATAAATTGATTAACTCTGTGATATTAAGATTAATAGAATTATGATAAAATTAAAAACAAAACAGCATTAAATTATTGAAACGCGAACAAGCACACAAAATAGAAAATTAAAATTAAATTATATGTATTTCGTTTTGTATTTGTCAATAAATGTAAAGGAGTCATCGCCAGCTACTAAACAAGCGATAATAAATTTCATTTAAGATCAAATGTCCTGAGTTGAAAAACACAGGCTAAAATTTCTCTTTATTGCAATTTTCACGTTGTACAGTTGTTTCAAAACTTTTTTTTTCTTCTTTACTTATGTGTTTTGCTTGTTTACGTGTGTGTATGTTCAAAAATATTTTAATGTGAAAATTCGGACAAGATACAAAATTTTGTAAAAGAGTTGTATAATATCCAATAACTAAATAAATAACAAATTCTTGTTTGCGATCGTTTTGGAGTTTTAAGTGATTTCGTGGTTTTTCATTAGCTTGTTAAGTATTTTTTGGTTTTTTTTATTTGTTCAAAACAACGCCACTAGACAATTTAATTTTAATTCAATTCATACAAAGAAAAAAAAATTAAACTCGACAAATGAAAGAATATTATAGATATTATAGAAAAAAAAAAAAATTGCGAAAAAGAAAACACTGATAATAAATTTGACTGTAAAATTATTGTGAAAAGGTGAAATAAAAAAATAAATTAAGCTGAAAAAATTCTTTTTGGAGGTTGTTGTTGGAAGTTGGTATGTTATTTGCACAGTTTAGTCTTGGGTCATAGGATAAAAACAGTTTTCTTCCACAAGGCGCTATCCTTATCATCGCTTGCTCGCTTTCACGTGCTACATGGTCGACCAGCCTAACGTTTTCTTTGAGGGTTATTGTCAAGTTCCTCGCAATGAAACCACTTAATAGTTCTGATTGACCATCGTAGCTGGGTTAAGCTCATTTATATGAATTCAAAAATGAAATTTATTAATCAATAAGTGCGAAAGTAATGTACTGATATATTTTCATTGAAAGGCAATGAATCGACATGGTGTATTCTATTACGGTAGATTCGTCTCGGTAGTGATGGTTGTTTGCCATTTTCCATCGCAGTATTCTGATTTTACTGTTTGTTTCTGCTTGGGATGTTGGATGACTCGTTGAATCTATTCGGAGTACAAACTGAAAACCGCCGTATTTTTTTCAAAATTCGAGCCTTTATTGTGCAAAAATAGTTAAATATTTATTATTCAAAGAAATGCCCATCGATAGCCACAACTTTTAGTAAGGAACATACTTTTACGGGGGCTGTTATCAGAAAATCGTTATCAAAAACCGTCATCAAAAACCGTCATCAAAAAGCGTTATCGAAAATTTCGAACCTAATTTGTATGTATAGTGAGAGAATATGGAAAAAAAATTTAAACGGGATAATGTACAAGTGGGTGGAGTTTCTATATACGAAAAAAGGGATTGCTTGCTGATGTCGGGCCCTCATATATTAATGAAGCTCGATAAGAGGTTTTCTACTATAGTTTCATCAAGTTTACATAGCGAAAAATTCGGAGATATCTGTGCGGTTGAGAGTTTAATCAGAGGACAGCGGGCTTTGTTCGTAACATTCTATATAAGTCCGAATACCAACATTGATGATATCGAAGACTTCTTTTCTTTGAGTTATACTTGATGGCATATACACCGGCAGCGGCTCAGTTATTCAATGTCGTGCGTAAACGAAGATATCACACTATACCAATTATATTATCCGGTGATCTAAATTTAAATTTGATGAAACCCGAAAACAAGCGCCTTATAACATTCATGGAAAATACGTTTCGACTAAAACTGAGATCAGATCCGAATATATCGACGACTAGGTCAAACACGTGTATAGATGCTGTATTTGCTCGTAATTTAGAGAATATAGATTGTAAGAATTATGTATCGTATTACACGTATCACAGACCGATCCTAAGTATAATGCAACATAATAAAAATGAGGATTGATTTCAAAATGTTTATTTTATTTGTATGTCATTAAGTCCATTTCCAATCCATTTACTGTTTCTATCTATAAATACGCGATCAACACGTTAAAGCGAGCTCCTATAAGCGGGTTACGCGGGTGTACCGGCTAGCGCAACGCTGCATTCACATAATTACCTATGATACCCATAATATTTTCAATGAAATGCCGTGTAAGTATGTTCCATATTTTGCGTGTTTTAGCCCGATAAAAACGATACAACGAACTATGTCCCGCGAACAATACAATAACCCGGAAAGTGCGACAATGCGAATACCCGAAAGTGCGACGATGCGAATACCCGAAAAGTAAGAAAATACGAACATCACGTTCAGTTTGTACTTTAGATCACCATGTACGCCCTCGAACGAAGTGATAGGGCCCCACTCGCGCAGTGACTGGGTCCGGGGGGGGGGGGGGGGGCGAAGCCCAGCCGTCCGCAGGACCGAGGCGCGCAGCGCCTGGTTTTTTTCCATCTTTCTGGCAGCATACGGGTTCCGCGTCGCAAAAACGGCTCTTCTTTTGAGCCGATTCACGGATCGACCCAATTTTTGGTTTCTTCGTAAGAATAGAAGTGCTGCTCAGCCAGACCATGCGTTATCGATCGGAATAGGTGGTAGTTGGAAGGGACGATGTCTGGAGAATACGGCGGGTGGGATAGGACGTCCCATTTTAATGTTTCTATGTAGTTTTTGACAACGTGAGTAACGCATGGCCCCGTGCGTTGTCATGCAGCGAAATGACTTTGTCGTGTCTCTCTTCATATTGCGGCCGTTTCCTCTTCAATGCTCGGCTCAAACGCATTAGTTGCTTTTTGTAGCGATCTTCCATGATGATTTCATCCGGTTGCAACAACAAACAATACACCACGCCTAGCTAAATACACAGCATGATTTTCGAGCCATGGATGTTAGGCTTGGCTATCAATGTTGATGCATGACCACGGTATCCTCCTTTTTCGCTTTAGATTATCGTAATGGGTCCGTTTCTCATCGCCAGTGATGATGCGGTGTAAAAAACCCTTCCTTTTTTGCCGTTGGAGCAGGTGTTCGCATGTGAAAAAACCCCGTTCGACGTTTCTTGGCTTCATCTCGTATGGCACACAATTTCCTTGGTCTTGTATCATTCCGAAGCTTTTTAAAATGAATGTGAAATGGCTTGTTGATTCACGCCCAATGAATCTGCAAGTTGCTGTTGCGTTTGTCATGAATCTTCGTCCAATAATGCCTCCAATTCCGCGTCTTCAAACTTTTTAATCGCTCTGAGACGCTCCTTATCTTCTACGCCGAAATCATCCATTTTATAGCATTGAAACCATTCGCGATAAGTTTTTTCATTAATAGCACTCTCACCATAAGTTTCAACAATCATTCGATCTCAGCCGCAGATTTTTTTGAATTGAAGGCAAAAATGCAAAACTTCCCGAAAATGGCGCTTATTTGGCTCAAACGTCGACATTTTCGTGCACAAAAACTACATGGCCCCGATTAAACTTCACAAATCTACCATGTGACGTTTCTGATCCGGAAATTAAAGTATTCCCCCCCCTTACCTCGACATTTCTCGAAACAATCGTTTCGCTATCCTTGTCTGGCAGACTTAAGCCTATTGCAACAAACTCTGTCCCGCGTTAAATTGTCCGAAACAATCGTTAAATTCTCGAAAGAATTGTTTCGCTATACTTTTCTCCAATGCAAATATTTCTGTCCCACGTTAAATTGTACGTTGCTAAAGTGATTAGGTTAGACACGAACCAAAAACTAATAAAAACTCAATATTTCTGAAATAAAACAGCAAACTCCATTGCACTGAAAATCACTCTATAGTTGAGTGAATATTAGCAACCAATAGAGAATACAATGTATTTGGTATTTTTTTTGTAAAAGTTGAGCTTGGACACAATTTTCAAAAATTTCCGAATCAAAAAGTAGTCTCACATGAGACAACCTATCAGGCACTCCATTTTATATCCTCCTTGACAATTTATGCATCTTCGCGCATCTTGTGGAATCTGTAAGGAATATTGTCCTTCTCTGTCTTTTGAAATTCGTTTCGTTCTCGATGTGATCGCTCAAAGGAGGATACATATATAAAATGGAGTGCCTCGACCGCTCGACCGAGCGCTGTTTGTTGCTTTCTTAAACTCGCACGACTTTTTCGTCTCGGTCGAGCACTGTTAATTGCTTCTAAAGGGTGACCCATTAAGACCGCCTATTATGAAATTTGAAAAAACAAAACGTAGAAAAATTTCGACTTTCAATTCAGGAATCGTTTTTGAGTTACTAGTATGCACTCTTGATTTCGAAAAACCTAATGAAAGAAATCCAATGGCGTCAAATCGCATGATCTAGGTGGCTAATTCACATTACTCTCCCTTCAAATTTCGTCTTCGACAATTCCATCGTTTCGTTCGCTGTGTGGCTGTTTGCGCCGTTTTGTCGAAAGCACATATCTTCGAGATACATTTCAGCAATTTGAGCCCAAAAGAAGTTGTTTATCATCTCACGGTAACGAACGCCGGTGACGGTGACTGCATTGCTGTCCGCATTCTCGAAGAAGAACGGTCCAATCACTCTTTCAGCCCAAAATGCGCACCAATCAATGACTCGCGGTGGATGCATGAAACATTGAAGGATCACTCTTGGATTCTCAGCTACTACAAATGCGACAATTCTGCTTATTGTCATAGTCATCGAGTTCGAAATGTGCCTCATCAGAGAAAGATGATTGTCTTCGAAAAATCACTATTCTTTTGTTGTTGCTCGAAGATCCAATGTGTGAACGTTCGGCGCTGCGCATAGTCTGCTGGCGTCAACTGTTATGTCAACTGAATCTTGTAAGCATGCAAATGCAGATCTTTAGTTGAAATTCGTTGTAAACTGGCGAATGGAGGTGCAAAGATTTTGGTTAACACTGTCACAAACAGCTGCAATGTTTTCACAGGTCTTTTCTGGGTTTGAACTGACCCAATTGCCACAAATTTCCGGATTAATCGGATCACTGTAGGCAAGAAGGTGCGTTATGGTGACCGAAAAAGCCACGACATTTTTTAACCGTTTACGCAAATTTTCTAACCATTTCGATAGTGGATTGTTCAAAATTGCGTTGTGCATTAGTGTAATTCTCCATTACTAAACCTCAATGATCACACAATATAACTGTCAAACGAGAAAGCTGCATGACCGACACAAAAGAAATGGGGCTAAATTCAAAATAGGCGGTCTTAATGGCACACCCTTCATAAAGCATTTCATCATCGCCCGAATCTTTTGCAATTCGTACGATCGCAGTCGGCCGCTTCTCTACATTGCCCGTGTTATTTTTTTGTTGGCATGTGTGCGTGAACCGCAAAACTGTATTGTACTGTTCGTGTGGTTATTGTTGCTTTCTATCAAGTAATTCGTCGTTACTCGAGTCTTTCGCAGTCGGCCGCTTCTCTACATTGCCCACATTGTTTTTGTTAGATGGTTTCATGGTCGCACGCATTACTGTTTGTCGGGACCTATAAAGCATTTCATCTTTACCCGAGTAATTCTTTTGTAGCCCTATCATTGCCGTTTGTTACCGGTCGTCTCCAATACCATTGCCTTTCATAGCAACATGGTGTGGGAACGTTCATGACTGCGAATTCGTGCCTGCATGTAGTTGTTGTTGTTGCCTCCCTACATTGCCCGTATTCGGAATTATCTCGTTTTTGTAACCATGATAAGCAAATATAGCTGACAATTCACATAATTTTCGAGTACAGTGGAATACCGCTAATATTTGACTAGGGCTAACATGCAACAATATTATTGATTCAATTTATTTAACAGGTTGTTTAATTGAAGGAAAAAGTCTTGTTACTATTCCTATTCGTTGATTCGTTTGCGTTGAAATTAACATTAATGTACATTTAATTTTTTTCAGGTTCTTTAATTCTGCCCAGGACTACTTTAGATTGGTAGTTTTATTTATTGTCCAGGTAGTGACGAAATTAATAATGTGTTTGCTCCATCGCGCCAAATATTAAGCGTATGGCTATTGCTATCTCCAGTATAGGTTGGTGTTCGTCTAGCTTCCTTCAATAGCTGCTCAAAGGATAGCTCCAATGGTAGTTGCCATGTTTTTCACGAAAATTAATTCACCCTTACATATTTATTTGTTATATGTCTCAAGTTTTTTTTTATAAATCGCGGTGTAGATTCGTTTAAAATTCAAAGACTTCTGCTCTTAAATTTGCCACTGCACAGTTACAATGTCGCATGACACGGACAAAAAATAACATAATTTTGTACCATCGTCCATACAAAAATAATATTTTAAAATTACCTTACAAGATGCGATTTCGGTGCACTCTCAAGACAATCATAGAAGATATTACATAGGAACTGGGGCTTTTCTAGAGCTTCCTTGAGATTAAAAAAGTAATGTGATGAAGGTCTAAGATTTATTTCACAATTTTTTGTCAAAAAAAAAAAAAATAAATAAATAAACTAAACTATACTAAAATAAAGCTATCATCCAATAATTAACAATAATCCTCAATTTTTTCGTCCGACTGTCCCGTTGAATAAATCTCACAAATGAATGGCAACTTCCTAGTACAATCGATGGTTATCCATGAGTTTTCCATTGTAATGGCAACGCAACTTTGGTTCAAATGATCACTGAAAAAAACAAATAGCTTTTTAGATTCAGTTTCTCCAAGAATTCAATAATCATACCTCGGATGTCCTGGTGCCCATGCTCTGAACAAAAAACACTCCAAACTTTCCTTTTCAGCAGTATAAAACTCCGTTCCCGATAAATTCGAATTCAGTCCAACATATGCGATTCGGTTAGCTTTAGTCCTGAGAAAACGCGACAGACGATTGGTTCGATTCTCGGATAGAATATGTGCTAAGGCTCCGTTCGACTGGCATGTTTTCGATGCGGAGCTGTAATTCGTCAGGGCGGAGTAAAATTGAAAAATTCCAACTTCGGGGATGCATGTCGAATCGGATGGAGCTGGAACAAATGTTTTTTTTTTTTTTTTTTAAATCGTCCTGTTCACTATTTTTTGAGGAAACCTACGAACTGGATTCGCATAAAGCGTGAAATAATCGAATCGACTATCAGCAACAAGTGTTGTTGAATTTCGAATTTCAGGACACGCCAATGCATGGCAATTGTAGAATTCTTCTGGTTGCTCCAGGATGGGTCGCCTGGCCGCATTTCGGGGAAACAGTTTTTCATTTCCTGTGCATGTATTAAAGAGGAAAACACAAGAAATTAGATTTATCCCAGCACAACTAACTTACCAGATTTTGTATTTATCGGGAAAATAACACGACTCCATCGTTCAGTAGAACCAAAATTAAAAGCCAGTCCTTTATTAGATTTAGTGAACTGTTCACATTCATTTCGATATTTCGTATTACTCAATCCAATTACAGGCTGTACGGAACGTTTACAACGTTTTAGAAGATGAAAATTACTGGGAAATTTTTGATTCGAATTTAAGCATTGCATGTTATTGATGGCAATTGAAATTGTTAATAGCAACGCGAATGAAATCAGAGCAATTGTATTATGCATGATGTTGTTTATGGAAAAGCTGTAATCGAATAATATGCAAATTAATCTAATATATAGAATAAGTGACGGGATAGACAGGAAATGACAATCTTTCGATTGCATGATTACATCTAGAAATGTAATTAAAGTTTTATTAAATCTTATTAAAGCTGATATTGTAGTTGGTTGGCACGATAGCAGCTTCTCGGTGAATTTTTTTAAAATTAAATTAAAATTGAAATTTTTCTTGAAAAGTATGAATGTTATTGGTCTGAAATTTGAGAGATATCAATGGCATTATCTTCATTGTTATTACTGGAAAAAAAAACTCACTGAAAATCCCCCATTCTTTCCACCACCTCCCATACAAACTGCACAATTTCACTAAATTTAATACACTAATTTTCTAAAAACCTATAAAATTTTTTAATCTTAAATTTTGTTTACATCATACTTTTTCTTCTACAATGGCGCTACAGCCCAAATCGGACCTTGGCCTCCTGATATTCAGGTTCCTTAACATTTTTCATTACTTATTGTGGAAGGGTTGTTAGCCCTTCGCACAACCCTCTTTCTACGAATTTTTCATTTTCTTAGATTGAGTTGACCAAGGTATATCCGAGCAGGCAATGTGCCGAAATTATATATTACGCCGACCGGGATTTGAACTCACGAACTTCGCATTACAAGATCAACACACTACCTACTAGGCTACACTCTAGCTTTACAACATTTTAATAGCAACTCTATAATTAGTTCAATGCCGACTCCCCTTCTACAACTCCCCATACAAACTTTCTTAAAATTAATTTCTCTTTCATGTAGAGTACGCCCAATCGTAGTCCTGTTATGTTCTTAAAATTAAATTTATGTATGTTAATAAAATTCGTAACAACCCTGCCGACAAAAGCTCATGTAAACTTTTTCAAGACTAGTGTTTAATTAGCTTTCATCATTATTTCATGCCACTTTAACGACATACTTTTCACTCGTGGAAAAATCGAAGAGTTTTCCACAATCAGCTGAAAAACGTAAAACTGGGTCACTGCTCGTTTGAATTAAGCTTTTTTCCGCTTTTTCGGGTGGCTGGGTACGA
Organism: Chorisops tibialis; assembly: GCA_963669355.1. Taxonomy (NCBI): domain Eukaryota; kingdom Metazoa; phylum Arthropoda; class Insecta; order Diptera; family Stratiomyidae; genus Chorisops; species Chorisops tibialis. Next base: position 214,373,357 of record OY770262.1, read on the forward strand.
GGAGATTTTTTCTTCTACTACGAATTTCCGCCCCACACACATTCGCCTAGCTCGAAAGCTCGACCCACTGTAGTCTGTAGTGAAACGCGAACAAGTCGACTTGTCGTGGGTGCAATAAATCCGTAATTCAATCGAGAGGGTTCAGTGTGAAATATTGTGGTCTATCAGAAAGGAATAAAATACAGGATAATAATGGTGAGTTGGACCCTCGATAGTTCCTATCCTTCGTCCTTCCTCGAACTATAGTGAATATTTGAAAATGTTTTGAAAAAATTACGAGTGATTTATTTTTGTGTTTGCTAAAATTCTGATCTAAATTGTTGTATGATGAATGTTAACCAGCTCTCTTTCGCCCTACCCCCACCCCCATCGTTCCGTGTGTTTACTGGATATTATTGCTAGTGAGTGATTCGCGTCATGTAAACAAAACGCTCGCTCGGATGGTAAGTGCAGCATTAAAGTTGGCCATTCAATTGCAATTAACAGATTCTAAAGTGTGAAATCTTATGGCTTGATCTTCAACGAACTGTTGAGTTTATTAATAGCTTCCACCGAGCTGGCTGGTACAGTAGCTATTATTTGTCGGATCAGTTGTGGGTGGATGCGAGTTGTTTTTGCGGATTGCGTGAAACACGCAAGTTCAGAAATATTAAAAAAAAATCCTGCAGTGATTTAAAGAGGTTGTAAATTTGCTAATGAGTTGGTTTTGTGCCAAGTGATTTGTATAGTCGTGACCTTAACATAGACCGTCATTGCAGAATATAGTTTGATCGACCTCGATGGGTGGTATAGCTACCTATAGGGTGTAGTGTCTATCGCACTGTATGATTCAATCTTATGCAATACAATGACGTCACTTCATTTTAGCGCCACTATACTTTCGAAAAAGAAAATTCCTCATGGGATATATACAAGCGGTATTAAATTTGAATTAATTGTTTTTCTAGACATTTCAAATTCTAAGATAGATGCCAAGAAATTCATTGGAATCGCATGGGTACAGATAGCCAAGGTGATAGATATGTAGATATTCTTGTGAATTTTCATCAAATCAGAAAACAGCCTTCAGCGATAAATTTTATTTTTATTAGATGAACATATCTAAAATGCTATTGAATCAATAAATTAATTGCACTATCTTACCGATTATTGAAGTTTTCTCATTTTAGAAGCATCAATTGTGATCTACTTTTCTTTTATGTTCTTGGGAAATTTTACACTTTTGAAGGTATAACGTGCGTTTTTATCGAATCAGGTGAATTCTAGTAGTAATCATCATCGGTTTAAAATTTAATTCATTCCAAAGAAGTAATTCGTTAAGTCACATTCGAGTCACTAGAAATAAATCGAATCGGACCTTTGGAAGACCTAAGGAAGGAGTTTCAAGACATCTTATTTAGATTTTTTCTGATTTTTTACATTGTAACGAGCTACAGTAAGTTTTTCAAGTGGTTCAAAATACGCTACTAGCAAGGAAATACACAGGATCTTCGGGCCCTGGGGATGAAATTCAAGTTGGTCCGTACATAAGGTCGAACATGTTGATTGTGGGATTTGTAGTGGTTGAAAGCAGTAGGGTCCGATAAGAGATTTGATTTAAACCTGCAAATGAAGTTTGCGTGATAAAAAAAATTTTCCTTTTTCATTTATTTAAATTTTAACTTAGCGGTTCATTTTTTAATGCTATGTGCAGTTGTATCAGAATGGGCTTGGGATAGTTTGCATGTGAAGAATTTCGGCGATGAGAAACGTTTGATGGAGGACGTTTTACTTGGAGCATTGCAGGTTATATTCGTTGGAAAACTCTAGCTGGCAATAAATTCGACAGTGTAGCTGTAGTTCCAGAAATAAAGGATCTTTACAGTGTAGGCTTTCTAGAAGTTCGAAAAATTGGGTTTCTCAGTGATGTGTGCTAGACGATAACTTGAGTAAGACTCAGGCTTAGGTTTAGGTTGCATAGAACCACAAGCACTGAGGCCATCTAGTTGGGCCCATTGTACTCCCCCTATAGTTATGAGTTGGAGGTCACTCCTCTTGCTCTAACCACTTGGTTCGGTTTGCGAACCTTAACAGGCTTGAATGTTGGACGCCTCTGAGGTCGTCTAGCTCTGAGAAGAATCTAGAGCCCAAACAAAGGAGACGACTGTTGGAGATTTGCGGACAGTGACAAAGATAATGTTCGATAGATTCTTCGTCTTCCTCGCAACCTCTGCACAAGCTGTCGCTCGCGATTCGCATCCTAAATGCGTGCAGCCTTAGCAAGCAATGGCCTGTGGTCAGGCCGACAATAGTTCGGATACTGTAGCGACTACGTTGTAACAGCTGAGCTATAATATTTTTGTTCGGTTCTTCCCAAATGGATTTGGCCGTTTTACAGCTTTCCAGCTGCCGCCACCCCGCCAAGAAAGAATCCAAAATAGTCTGTTTGAAGCTAGTCTTCAGCACTGTTGGTGCTACATCGACTGACTTCCTAGTGGAATTGAAGTTAGCAGATCCTTGCCGTGCAAGCGTATCTGCCGCCTCGTTACCTAGCAGGTCACTATGACCCGGTATCCATATTAGAAAAACTTCCGTTATGGCCGCTAGGCGATTTAAATTGTGTCTACAGATGGACACTAGTTTGGATGTAGTCCTGTAGGATTGGAGTGCCTGAAGTGCAGCCCTGCTGTCCGAGAAAATGTAACAATTTCCGAGACTGTTCTGCTTATCAAGAATAATTTTTGCACACTCGTTAATGGCTAAAACTTCTGCTTGGAACACTGTCGCGTGTTCTGGAAGATGAAATGAAGTTTGGATGTCGAGGTCGTGGGAATAAATCCCTGCACCTGTCCCCTGGCTAGTTTTAGATCCGTCCGTATAGAGATGAGAACCTATACAGGTGCTGAGTATCGTATTTGTTGCCCATTCGTTTCGTTCAGGAAACTTAATGTGAAACTTCCGTTTCTCAACCTGCGGTTGGTTCATGCAATCATACTCGCGGTCTAAAAGGGAGTTTGCGTTTCTAATGACGTTTAGAATTTGTCCATGACCAATTTGTGGCGCTGACCACGATTTAGTGGTTTTTAATCTAATGGCTGCCAGGCCCGCTGCTTCTTTTATAAAAAGATCAAGTGGGGGTAGTGAGAGAATCACCTCCAGAGCTGCAGTCGGTGTGGTTCTAAGGGCACCTGTTATGCACAGACATGCCATCCGTTGGATCAGCTGTAAGGGTGCCAGGTTGGTTTTTAGTACCACCGCCGGCCACCACACCAGCGCACCATAGCAAATAATTGGTCTAACAATACTGGTATACATCCAGTGGATGAGGTGCGGCTTAAGGCCCCATCTCAAACCGAATGTCTTCTTGCAAGCGAAGAAGGCTACTGTAGCCTTTTTTGCTCGTTCCTGAATATTGGCCTTCCAGGATAATTTGCAAATCAAGAATTAGGCCTAAATATTTAACTTGATTCGAGAGGACCATATTGATTCCTCGAATGTTTGGTGGATTGAAAACATATGGTCTTCTTCTTCTGGAGAAGAGGACCAGTTCTGTTTTTTGTGGGTTAATAGTAAGTCCTTTATCTAGTGCCCAGCTATCTAACAGTTGTAAAGCGGATTGCATGAGGTCTCCTAGAACTTGCTCAAACTTACCAGTTAGCATGATGACAAGATCGTCTGCATATGCTATTGTGGGGTAGCCGTTCTGATTTAAGATGGAAAGGGGTTCATTCACTGTTAAGACCCACAGGGGAGGTGATATTATTCCGCCCTGTGGCGTTCCTTTGTGAACAGAGCCCTTCCTTGTCTCTTCACCCATTCGTGCTACGATTTTCCGCGAACGAAGAAGCTTTGCTATCCATGCAGTCAGGAGAGGTTCCACACTATGGCTACGCAAGGCCTCAAGTATGGCGTCAATGTTGACGTGGTTGAACGCGCCTTCCACGTCTAGGAAGGCACCGAGCGCAACCTCTTTTTGATGGAAAGCTTTCTCTACGGCGGCTACCGTCACATGCAAGGCGGTGTCAGTAGATCTACCTTTCAGATAGGCGTGTTGGTGGGGGCATCTAACCGAGAGGTTCAGATTTGCCCGTAGGTAGCTGTCCACCAGTCTTTCTAGGCCTTTAAGAAGGAACGAAGTCAGGCTTATGGGTCGAAAAGCCTTCGGGATGTTGTGGGAGGCTCTACCTGGCTTAGGTATGAAAACTACCTTAACCTCTTGCCATAACTTCGGTATGTAACAAAGACTGATGCATGCTTTATATATGTCTACCAGGTACTGAACGCAAAAGAAATGATTGGTTCGACAAAGAATGCCAAGATGCCTTAGAACGAAAAAATGAAGCTTACAAAATATTAACGGAACGGCCGACACGAGCCAAACAAGACAAGTACAAGGATCTTAGACGATTTGCAAACAAAATATGCAGACAAAAAAAACGGAAGTACAATAATGACGAAATTAAAAACATGGACGAACAATTTAAATTACACAACACAAGAGCCGCGTATTCCCTTGTCAAAAGGATGAAAGAAGGTTACAAACCGAAAACGACCCTATGCAAGGATGCGGAAGGGAACATTATAAGTAACGCGGAAGATATAAAACTAAGATGGGCACAATATTTTGAACACCTTCTTAACCCGAGCCCATCACCTACACGAACAGCAGGAGCAGATACAATAGCAGGTATAACTGATGTAACAGCTGATGAAGGATCCGCTTTGAGTCCTCCCACACTCGAAGAAGTGAAAACAGCCCTAAGGAACCACCCAAACAACAAAGCGCCGGGCACTGATCAAATCCCAGCTGAACTTCTGAAAGCCGGCGACACCTGCATAGCGCATCTCCTACATAGATTAGTCGCGGACATATGGACGCAGGAAATACTTCCTGAAGATTGGCGCAAGAGCATCATATGTCCAATTTATAAAAAAGGTGACAAACTCTGCTGCGAAAACTACCGAGGAATATCTCTGTTGTGTACGTCTTATAAGATTTTGACGAAAATTCTAGAAAAGAGAATTAAGCCCTATACTGATAAAGTAATTGGTGAATACCAAGGCGGATTTAGAGCTGGACGCTCAACCACGGACCAGATATTCTCAGTTAAACAGGTGCTGGAAAAGTGCTGGGAATATAATATTGATGTGCACCAGATATTTGTTGACTTCAAACAAGCATACGACAGTATCGACAGGCGCGTACTGTATAAAATCATGTTGGAGTTTGGAGTCCCACCGAAACTGGTTCGACTGACAAGAATGACAATGACTGAGTCTTTGTCACAAGTCAGAGTAGAAAACGATCTGACTTCCAGTTTTAAAACAGACAACGGCCTTAAACAAGGTGACGGCCTCGCACCAATGCTTTTCAACTTAACACTCGAATATGTTGTTCGGAAACTTCCCGTTGACACCAAGGGAACACTATGCTTCAAATCCACACAACTCGTAGCATATGCCGACGACATAGATATCCTTGCAAGATCTCTGGAGAGTGCTAAGGAAGTATTTGTAAACCTTGACTCGGTAGCAAGGGAAGTTGGACTACGCATTAATGAAAACAAAACAAAAATTATGACGCAAACTAGGAAAAAGACGCCAATCAGACAAAATATTACAGTAGGAGACTTTAACCTAGAAAACGTAGACAACTTCATATATCTAGGGGCAAATCTATCGAAGGATGGAAGCGAACCCATCGAAATTAAAAGAAGGATAATGATGGCAAACAAGACTTATTATTCGGTACTTCCAATAATCAAAAACAAGAACGTGCACAGGAAAACAAAACTTAAGCTATACAAAACAATCATAAGACCTGTGCTATGCTATGGCAGCGAAACGTGGACATTAACTCAGGCGTCCGAAAAACGACTTAACGCCTTTGAAAGGAAGGTCCTCAGAAGAATCCTCGGACCTGTGAGGGAAGACTCGATCTGGAGAATACGATACAATAGAGAATTGTATGCCATCTTCGACAATCCAGAAGTGTCAACCCTCATAAAATTTAAAAAATTACAATGGGCTGGTCATGTGGAGCGGATGGATGACGGAAGAATTCCCAAACGCACACTAAAAGGGAAAGTCAACGGACAAAGACCGGTCGGAAAACCACGAAAGCGCTGGGAGGATTCGATTGACGCAGACAGCAAATCACTGCTAAGATTTTCAAACTGGAGGACGCGGTCACTGAACCGAGATGGATGGAGGCAAAGCATTCAGGAGGCCAAAGTCCGATTTGGGCTGTAGCGCCATCGTAAGTAAGTAAGTAAGGTACTGAATTATTGTATTATCCGCGTTCTGGATCATTGCGGGATAGACTTCGTCCAGCCCTGGTGACTTGTAAGGTTTGAAGGAACTGAACGTCATTCCTATGTTTCCTGGTGTCACGACTGTATCTACTAGTTCTGAGTTAGCTAGAATGCGGTCGGCACATGAACTTTGTGGTGGGGGCTCAAAGCAACCAGGGAAATGCGTTTGCATTAAAAGTTCAAGTGACTCGCCGCTAGACCCCGTCCATGAACCATTGCCTTTATCCAGTAATTCAGGCATGTATGGGTCTTTAGATAGGGTCCTCTTTATCCTAGTAGTTTCGTTGACGTTATCGATTTCTTCACAGAATCTCTTCCATGAATTTCGTTTGACGGCTCTTAGCTGTTTTTTATACAGTGTAAGTGCTGCTTTGTATTTGTCCCAGTCTGTGTCAAGTTTGCTGGAGTTAGCTTTATTAAAGAGTTTCCTTGCTCGTTTTTTCAGGATATCGAGATCGTTATTCCACCAGACAGTGTTCTTACTATCTTTGGCAGACTTCTGAGGGCAGGAACTCTTGTATGAGTTTGTTAGTATATTTGTTAACATACCCACTCTTTTATCTAAGGAATCTGTTGTTTTTATTGGGTAAGGAACTATTGCCGGTAGTCTTTGGTTTATTAGCTCCTGATATTTAACCCAATCAGTTCTTGCTGGATTCCTGTACAACCGGCTATTTTTTGTTGATCCCACTATTTCAAATCTTATCCACATGTGGTCTGACAAGGATGGTTCTTTCGAAACTTCCCAGTTGTGGACCGTTAGTGATTTAGAGTTAGTTGCAAGAGTCAGGTCGATAACCTCACTTCTTGCTCTATTTATGAAGGTGGGACTGTTACCAACATTACAAACATTTAGATTGTTCATGCTAAGAAATTCTAGAATTGACTTACCGCGATCGTTGCAGTCTGTGCTAGACCAGTAGGTGTGATGGGCATTGGCATCACAACCTATTACCAAGTCCCCTGTGTTGGACTGGACAAGCTGGCACAGGTCAGTCGTTGGAACAACTCTTGCGTCGTATGGCTGGTATGATGAAACCAGCTTAACTGGCTTCAGTGTTCCGTTAAGAGACCTCTCCCAAAGCGTCGTTGTTTGGTCTGGGCTGCTGAATTGCGGAATTAAAGTTAATTTTAGTGCTTTTTTCGCAACGACACATGTCCGTAGCTTACCTGTTTGGGGTCCGTGAAGGACCGTAAAAGTTTTATTGCACCATCCTAGAATGTGGTTGGAGCCACTCAACCACGGTTCCTGGATAAGTGCAACATCCGAGTGACCTCTTAAGAGGTGTTGTTGGAGAGTGGCGGTCGCCGCTCTACTGTGATGTAGATTGGCTTGGACCACTCTCAGTTTGCCGGCTTCTGAAGTTGGCCGCGTTTGGTTTCGGTAGTTTGAAGTGAACCTTGTTGAGTCCACAATCCGCGAAACCTTTCGCTGCAGATAACCTTTCCATAGAGCTTTGGTCGATTCCAAGAACAAGAAGTTGGCCCTTATCTTTTTGTTCTCTATGGAAAAGCTTCCATACCTCCGTAGAAAGGTTATTTTGCAGCTTAATATCCTGCAATAGGATTTCAGGGTCTTCAATGATACCCGGGATCCAAACAGACACTTTTGTCAGTCTAGGAGCCTCGGCACCTTCCACCACCTGTAGCTTGATTTCCTTCAAGAGCTCGTTCATCTTGGGAACCGCCTCCTGAAGTAAGACCAGAGTGTTTTGGTCCGCACAAGTTATCCTAAGATAACCTGGCTCGAAGTCATACTTCAAAAAGCTTGGTTTAGTAAGGTTTTGAGTAAGACTCAACAGAAAAGATCGGGAATGATCTCAAGAAATTCGTATCCTCGGCTGATAGAACCCTATTGATTTTGGAAATGAGAGCCAACCAGAAACGGAAGCTATTAGAGATGAATAATGGGCATGCGCTGATCGGATCGCTGTGCGTTATTTTAAACAACAGACAGAGCAAGATTTCTAGCGTGTGTCAATGTAATAGAACAAATGAATTTAAATGAAGATAGAATCAGAAAAAATACAAGTTTATGAATTTTTACAAGCAAATATTTCAAGAATTAGAAATCAAATAAAAATAACGAAAATTCAATTTTTACCTGAAAATGTACGAAAAATTTCAAAATAAGTCTTGCTCTTAGCGATTCTTCGATAGGAAACATATTTTCGCTTTTCCATACTTGCATATATTCTTCGTGATATCTTCAATTTTCCATTGCATTTAATTGATGGAAACTGGTCGTTTGTTTGGCAGCTCTAAGAGTATGTTATCATTTGCGAACATTTGTTGCCAATCAAAAACCTGCCCATCTGTCTAAGAAAATAGCTCTCGAACGTTTTGAGCTATCGGCCAGAATTATTTTCTTGTTATTTTTAGCGAAAAGGAACTTTAATTCTATAAGCGATCTACATCCTTACTCCCTCTATCACCTTCCGCACAAAATTTCGAAATTTATGGTATTTTTCTTCGAAACTAGCAAAGCAGAAAGAAAATTTGACCAAAGTGTAACGATCAATCAATCAATCAATTTCCTGTTAAGACCCCCTATATAGGAATGGGACGGAAACAGTACTCTTCCACAAGGCGCGATCCTGAACATTGGTCTTTAATTGTCGCCAGGACTTGTTTATTCCTCTCGCCTCCTGCTCAACTGCTCGCTTCCATGTACTACATGGACGACCAACTTCCTTGAGGACTATAGTCCAGAGCTTGTTTGGCGATGATTCACTCTGGTTGCCTCAAAGTGTAACCGATTCACTGCCACTTCCACCTTTGAATCTCAATGTCTGTTTTAGTCCGTCCAGTTGAACTCTAAAGATCTTAGTTGGAGATCACTTCTGGCCAGAATATCCCTAAAATGCATCGGAAGCATTCGTTCCCGAAAGTTTGCAGTCTCTTGGTAAGTCGAACGGTTAATTACTACGTAGTGCAACCACATAACAGCACGGATTTGCCGCATGCTTCAAATACTTGCAGCTTCGTGCGAAGAGAGATCTCTCTTTACCTCCAGAAAGCGGAAATGATAACGAAGGTCTGACGAGCTTTATGTATACGAGCCTCTATGTCATATTCGGCTCCGCCATCCCTGCTGCTTCCGAGATAGCAAAAGTCTTGCACCTCTTCCACATTTAGTTTATTAATAACTATCGGTGTGCTTGTGTTCGAAACCAATTTGCATGTACTTGGTTTTATGTTCAGTCCTGGTTCTTTGCATTTAGAATGCGACGAGCGAACATTTTACTATAGTCATAGCTATGACCTTATCTGGATTACCTCTCCTACGCAAATCATTTCTTATGAATTCTCGCTTAACGCTGTCGAAAGCCTTCCCGAAGCCCACAAACATGAAACGCAGAGGCGAACCCACTTCGGCGGATTACTCCAATATTATACGCAGGGTATTTGTATGATCTGTACAAGATGACCCTTTATGGAATCCAGCCTGACAAAGTTCGAGAGTTTACTAATCCTATTGAAAATTATCTTAGCCATGATTTTCGATGCGGCATTAAGTAGACAGATACCATACCAATTGCTACGATCCCGAAGGTCGCCCTTCTTCGGGATTTTCACAATGATACCATCCATCCATTCAGCTGGATATCTTTCATTTCATTCCACATCTCAGTAAAGAGTGGAAGGAGTTTATTGGATGTTATTTTCGGGTCCGCTTTGAAGAGTTTGGCTAGTAGACTTTCTATACCTGGGGCTTTCCTTTCCGCCATTGACCGAAAGTCGGAAACTATTTCCTCCTTCGTCCTTAATAGAGGATTGCTGCGGTTGGATGCTTAGCAGGTTATTTCTTGTAAACAAATTTATGACAACACTGATAAAGTGTGTGAACAAATGTCACGTCTTTATACTCTAGATGAAATCTGAGAGTATTATAAGTTTGCTCTAAAGTTTGTAACGCCAAGAAATAAGGCTCGGAGAAAAAAATGAATGATACAGAAGATAATATTATCACTCAAAAATCTCAAAACCGGATGTCCGTCCGTCCGTCTGTCCGTCCGTCCGTCCGTCCGTTCGCTCTCTAGCTTGAGAACGCGTTGAGCTAGAAAGCTCAAATTTTATACAGGCCTTTTTGACAAAAAAGTAAGGTCAAGTTCGTGAACGGGCCAAATCGCTCCACCCCTTCTACCCCCTCCCATACAAAATGACACAATTGCGCAATTTGACAATAAACGGATTTGCTCAAAAAGAATAAAAGCTATTGGCCTGAAATTTTGAATATGTTACTTTTATGATAATATCAATCTACCGTAAAAAAATTATGCGTGTCCTCCCCCTCCTTCTACCACCTCCCATATAAACTGTATTTGTCATGAATTACTCTAAGCCAATTTACTCAGTGCGTATAAAATTTACCGGACTGAAATTGTGCACCAAATATTTATTTAAAATTGTTAGTAAGGCCAAAAAAATTAGTCGATTAGCTTCACCTTTTCTACCCCCTCCCATACAAAATGACACAATTGCGCAATTAGACAATAAACGGATTTGCTCAAAAAGTATAAAAGCTATTGACCTGAAATTTTGAATATGTTACTTTTATGATAATATCAATCTACCGTAAAAAAATTATGCGTGTCCTCCCCCTCCTTCTACCACCTCCCATATAAACTGTACTTGTCATGAATTACTCTAAGCCAATTTACTCAGTGCGTATAAAATTTACCGGACTGAAATTGTGCACCAAATATTTATTTAAAATTGTTAGTAAGGCCAAAAAAATTAGGCGATTAGCTTCACCACTTCTACTCCCTCCCATACAAAATGATACAATTGCGCAATTTGACAATAAATGGATTTACTCGAAAAGTATAAAAGCTATTAATCTGAATTTTGGGATCTATTACTTTTATAATAATCTAAATCTACAGTAGAAAAAGTATTTGCGTCCTCCTTCTCCTTCCACCCCCTCCCATACAAACTACACTTTTTCATGAAATGCTCTAAGATGATTTTCTCAGAACATATAACATTTATTGAGCTCATATTTTGTAATAAATACTTAATTAGTATTATCACTAAGATCAGAAAAATATATTTGATTAGCTTTTTGCTTCTATCCCCTCCCATACAATATGACACAGTTTCACAACTTTACAAAAAATCGATTTTCTTAAAAAGTAAAAATGGCACTAGTCTGAAATTTAAGGGATGTCATTTTTATAATAGTCCTAGTTATTTCTGAAAAAATCACTAGAATTCCCTCACTCTTTCTACCACCTCCCATACAAACTGCACATTTTCACTAAATCTAACTCACTAATTTTCTCAGTTCGCATTCAATTTTTGAAGTAAGCATTTTGTATAAAACATTTTCGTAGCTACTTTAGCATGATGGGGAAAAAATTAGTTCAATGCTATCATCCCTTCTAACACTTCACATACAAAATTTCTTGGGATCACAAAAAATTCTATTTCATCTAGAGTATCGTAAGATTGCGCTTTACGCGCAATCGTAGCCCTGTTATGTTTTTGAATAATAAAAAAATTTGGCTACAGAGGCGGTCGTATTTTATGACTGGTTAAGGGGATTCCATTCCGCCAGATAATGTAGATTTTCCGGACTTTACAGCATGGCTATCAGCAACTGAGCTATGATGAAAGGGAGAAAAAAGGAAGACGGTGGGGGCTCACGAGTTCATGTTACCTACCGGTACATTCTTATGCCTACTTTGGGCAAATCTCTGCCAGAAAGTCGAATGAGGCAGGACATCCTGGTAGTGAGTGATGGCGGAACCGAGCTAAATTTATGCCCTCAGCTCTGAGTTGCCTCTAACTATGCACTGAGGTCCGATGAAATAACGTTGTCTGTCTGGCGGAATAACGTTGTCCTTCTGGCGGAATGGAAACCTCTAATTCACTGCACTGGTTTTAACTTTTCTTTTTTTTGACGATGTGGTTCCTGAAGCGTGCCACTTGGGCCAACTGTGCAGTTTGCATTTGGGTAAGACTGGCCCAGCCATGTCCAAGAACTATTGCATTCGTGAATGCATTCAATGCGGCATTTATCTGCTGTCTCTGGATGCACATCTCGTACAATCGGCCGTTTAGGTCGCCAACCGCTACCTGATTTCGTCCGTCCTGAGACCGTATTTCGCATTTCAAACCCGAAAAATTCACTCAGTTAGCCAAAATATAGTAAAAGATTAAAAGTTCAAATTTTGCACGCGCTTACATATATTTGATGTGCATCAGGAAAACAAATTTTTTTAAACAGAACTGTTATGTACCGAAGCGGGGCCCTAACTTACACAAGGTGTGCATTGAAAAAACACAATAACTCGAAATTTTTGATTGAAATTTTAGGCTAAAAACTTGAAAATTTCCGAAATTCATTTAAGAAAGTTTATTAAAGCTTAAGATATTAACTGATCGAAAACCTTCAAAACTAATTTTATGAAATTAATTAATATCAGCTATCATCTTGAAATTTGTATGAGAAACCAAATAATACTACACCATAAATTAAATGATTTCCTCAAATACTTTACTCCCTCTCATACAAATGAATATAAATCATACTAAATTTCATTGAATCTTTTTCAATAAAACTAACATTCTGTACAGAGAATTTTGAACGTGATGCAAGCAGTTAAGTGTTAAATTGAACACAGACCTGTTCCAGAATTCCAATTCGCTTATTCTCTCCTGCAGATTGACTTCCCACGGACCCTCAATTTGTCCCGAAAATAATAAAATTGCGCTCGACTTGTTCGCAGATATTTTTTCTTTTTTGAGGCGCATTTCAGAAAATACTTCAGTTACTAAACGTTAAAAATCCACTTTTTGGAATTTCAAAAAAGAAAATTAATATAAAAACTAAGAAAGCCAGAAAAACCCTTCAAAATTCATGCCTTCTTAAAATTAAAAAAAACCAAAATTCAAGTCAAAAAATTTTAAATATCCATAAAAATTGTTAAGTAAAAATTACAAAATTCGAATTTTATTATACAAAAAAAAAAATAATAAAATAACAAAAATAAAATGCAAAAATGTAAACAAATCGGTTGCACTAAGCCAGGAACTTGTAAATGTCGTAAGGTATGTAGAGTATGTCCATTATGTGTATGAATGTGAGTTTTATATTTTTGGCGAGTGATTTTTGGCAATTTTTAAACTACGCTAGCTCCTATCCTAAGGCCTAGTTTTTACTCTTCCATTGTTTTAAGTTTCCGTCCAAATTTAACATTCCCAATTATAATCGATAACTTACAACGAAAATTGAAAAAAGAAATTGAATAAAATAAAGTAAAATAAAATGAACAAGTGCAGTTATTTATATGCCATCAAATGGCTATGCAACACGAGAAAGATGAGAAACAGAAGATTGCAGTAGCACAACATCATGGGACTGTAAGTCTGTATGATGGCATAAATTTATTTTAAGATTAATATCTGTATTTGTTCGCTTTTAGCTTCAAATTTTAGAGCGCTTTTTTAATAATGTGTTTTTTTAAGCTTAAAATTTTTGGTTTTCGGAAATTCTAGTTCTGTCGTTAACTAACTGCTGTCTCAAAAATCCTTAAATAAAGAAGGATTTTTTCAGATTATGATATATGAAAGATATTTAGCAATTTTTTTAGTAATGCAGTGAATTTGGTAGTTGAAGTTGTATCACGTCTATGAGGTGGTGGAAGGGGAAAAATGATAGAGGAAAAGAAGAGATAGTTATGGAACGCTACCACTCAGATACAGATTGGAATTTTTCTTAGGAAATTTATATAAGAGGTGAGACGAAAATGTATTTGCTGAAATTATAGTTAGGGTAATAAGAATCAAGTTGAATTTAATGCTTCGAAAATCCAGTGATGAGTGACCGACAAACTTGACTCTAACTTAGATCCAACCAACTTCGAAGGCCTGGTATTATACAATTCTACAACAGTATCCAAATCACAACTTATGTTGGAACAATCAATTATTTAACATCGCCAAGGAATCATCTAGTTAGGGTGTAGCCTAGAGGGTAGCGTGTTGGTCTACAATGCGAAGATGGTGAGTTCAAATCACGCATAAATGTACCACACTACCTGTTTAGGTATACCTTACTTACCTCAATCTACGCAAATGAAAATTCGTAGATATAGGATTGTGCAAAGGGCTAACAACCCTACTACAATAAGTAATGCAAATTTTAAGGAACCTGAAGGTCAGGAGGCCTAGGTCCGATTTGGGCTGTAGTGCTATTGTGGAAGAAGAAGCAATCATCTTAATGTTTGGGTCACCTTGAACGCTATAAAGCTCCGTCACCGCTCCTGGATTAATGACAATTTGTATGGCCTATATTAGACCACGCCTTGAATTGAATTTCCACCAATGGCTGGGACCTGCAAAAACTTCTCTCTCCTATGTGGATAGTATCCAGTATCGGGCCATTAAAATTGTAGGAGATACTGACATCTCTTCTTTGCTCGATTCATTTGAGCATAGACGAATCTTTAACATCGTTACTACAATGGAGATTATTCGGTCCACATCTCTAATCTCTTTCCACCATGCATAATTTTACCACGTGATACTCGAGCAGCTTTATTCGCTCATAGGTATTTTTTCAAACTTATCTTCGGTTGCACTGTTCATTTCCGTGATTCGTTTTTAACTCAGGAATGTTCGAATATGGAAGTCGCTACACATCTCAATATTCCCAGAAGACTAGAGCACTTAACAATTCAAAAAAAGGTATTCATAGCCACTTCCGTCTCTATTCACTTAACCACCAAAAGTCGAAATCCTTCCCACCCCACCGGAGCTTCAGTGCAAAAGAGTAACCCCTCTATTTCCGGAGCCATTTAATATAAAAAAAAGATCTCTGATCATCCAATAAATAGGAATTGATCCTAATTTAAATATTTGTAAGCATTACGTAAGGTTCGTTTGGGAGGTGGAAAAAATTATTAGGAAGGTTTCGTTAAGATTTAGTTCTCTTGCCTAAGATGGGTTTGATGAAGGTTTTCACAGTTTTATAAAGGTGGATGAGACCTAGGTAGTAAGTAGAGGTGGCTGCCCAGACATAAGGCCGGGCGTTCATAGACCATAAGCTGGTTCGTTATGATGTTGGATGAGACATAAATCTAACGATTACTAAATCCAAAAAGTACGAAATCTGGAATTTAGTTATTTATTAGTTTAGATATGGTCTGAATGGTTTACATCCGATAAATCAATTCTAAGTATTAAATTCTAGAGGCATGGAAAAGAAATAGCATAGAAGAAGCATTATGATTATTGAGCGCAAATATTTCGTAATTAAAGCTGAAATCGTACCATATTTCGATCCACCAAACCAATATCATCGAAGCCTAACACAAGAATACAAAAAAAAAAAACTGCCTTTAACCTAACAAAATCGCTAAACCTAACCCTAAGCTTCCAAAATTAAAAACTAAATTTTTGAAATACTCCGCATAACTAAAGTTTTTTTCAATTTAGGTCAAACAGTCCAACGTACCGGTAGTTTGGGTTCTAGGAGGTCCTGGTTGCGGAAAAGGAACACAATGCGATAAAATCGTTCAAAAATATCATTTTCTACATTTCAGTACTGGTGATTTGTTACGCGCTGAAGTACATAATCGTTAGTTTGAAAGAATTTCAATTAAATCTTATTGATTTCCAGGTTGCTTCAGGATCAGATAAAGGAAAAGAGCTACAAGATCTTATGCAGCAGGGAAAGCTTGTTTCAAACGATGATGTCCTGCAGATCTTAGAGCGAGCAATGGTTAAAGTTTCAGATACTGCTCAAGGCTTTTTGATAGACGGGTGAGTTTGTTTGTGCGATACTTTTCCCCAAAACTAATCCTTCAATGGAGTTTGACCAGAGTATGTGGTAAAATTTCGTCATGCTACACGTGCAGAGTGAAGGTGTGAAATATAGGAATACTTTCATATGTCGAACTACAAAACTGTGGTCTTTTCTAACTAATTCAACCTTGCTTCAAAAATAATCTAAACCACCACTATTTGATACCTAAATCATGCACAGTGTCGAGATTTTCTTCTTCGTAGAGGTAGAATGTGAAACGAACTACTCACAGAAGTTAATTCAAATGGGCCTTGTATTGAAGCGATTATGGAAAGTTATATCCACTGTCTTCTTAAGTCCTGTTTGTCCGATTTACACATAGGTACATTGAACTCTACAGGAGAGAGCTATACGAGTATGATGCAGTTTACATCAAATCCGAACGAATGGTTTTTCAAAACGAACTTTGCCGAATTTTCCTAAATCTCGCGTTTTTTACATTATTTAGTGATAGGCAAGAGTTCGCTAATGGGTTTTTCATAAGTTCGCTGCAGTAAGTTTGCAAAAACTTGCTAAAGCGAATTTGTATAGAAAACACAGGTGAACTATTTGTTGCTTTTGAATGTTGGTTCGCGTTTTTTTTTAAATTATATCAATAATACCTTCATCATACCTGTGATTTCAGATACCCCCGCGAAAAGGATCAAGGAGCAGCTTTTGAGAAATTTATTTCGCCGGTAGATCTAATTCTTTTCTTTGATTGTACAGAAGTACGACTGATTCTCCTGCTAAAATTTTGAATAATTATTATTGTTTTGTTTATTTTAGGAAACATTAGTTGCCCGCATTATGCATAGAGCAAGTATGGCAACAGAAACTCGTGCTGATGACAACGAAACAACAATTCGGACACGACTTGAAACATTCAAGAGAAATACAAATGAAATTTTAGTACAATATCCAGAAAAAACGGTTACGGTAAATTTGAAAAATTTAAAAATAAAGAAAATAGAATGGAAATATGAAAATCTAATGGTTCTTAATTTTTTTTTAATTATAGATTAATGCTGAACGTTCGGTTGATGAAATTTTTGCTGATGTTGTTGCTGCTCTTGATGGTGTTATTGCAGCGAAAAAACAACAACAAGCAACTGCTTAATAGGACAAAATTTTCTTAATCTGTTATTTAATTTTTAAATTGCAAGTTGCTGCACACATAATTTATTTTTGGATAAAGGAAAAGAGAAAAACACGGACAATAAAATGAAATTATGAGCTAATTAAACTACTTTCTTAAAGAAAAAAAAAACAGAATTACGATTAAGCGTGAATCTCAAATTGTTTTGAATAGCGAAGGTAGGTGGTAGAAGCAGAGGGGGGATATTTGTAATTTTTGTTTATGACACCGAACGTGGTATGCAAAATGTTTCGCACCAAATTTAAAGTTTGTAGCTTCCATAATTTTGAAAGGAAATTGAACATTTTTTTTTGAAATTGGGACATTTATATGTGAGGTGGCAGGTTTTGGATGGACTTAAAACTGTTTATCAGTATCCTTATTGGCATCCTTATCACCATGCTTTGTTCCAATTTCAAGGTGGATAGCTCTTACAAGTTCGAAGGAGAAATGCTTTTCTTGAATTCCTAATTCAGAAATTTGTATGGGAGGTGGCAGAAGGAGAGAAGCGAGCTTGATATTTCTTTTAGCACTAATAGCAATTATTAAGGAGTGAGGGAATCGGATTAATATTTTCCGACGTTAATGATATTCACATCATTATACTTTATATCAGCTAATGTCCAAGTTGATACCTTCAATAATTTCGGAGAAAAATCAATTTCTTGAAATTTCAAAATGTCATGAAATTTGTATGGGAGGAAGTAGAATGGAGGGATGTGTTCGCCAAAAATGACACTTTCAGCAAGATAGCTCAAAGCGTTCAAGAGTTCTGCTGTAGACAGACGGACAGCTAAACAGACGGTCACTCAGGATCGAGGTTTTTGAGCGACAAAAAATATTTCTGTATCCGACTCTCCAGAAGAATTATTTCTTAGCGTTACAAACGGTAAGGCAAATACAGTACACTCTCACATTTCATCTCGAGTATAAAAATTAAGTGGTATGCAAGACATCAGAACACTGTTAGGTATAACTGTAATAATAAAAATATTTGGGATCCATTCTCACAAGCATTTGGTCCAAATTTTTCGTCTGAACTGAAATATAATCCTACTAACCATTTCAACGGAATCTTAAGATTATGAAATCATTTTCCATAGATCTGATCCAGATTTAAAATCAATTTCTTCATATCTTTGTTCGGAATACCGAAAGATTTTTCAGCATATCCGAGAGTAGAAAGCGTAATTTCTACTTCTACAATGGCCCTACAACCCAACTCGGATCTTGGCCTCCTGACCTTCAGGTTCCTTAACACTTTTCATAATTTACTGTGGTGATAGTTAGAACTTCGCACAACCCTCTATCTTGGAAATTTGAGGTGATCAGGGTATACACAAGCAGGCAGCGTGCTCGGATTATACGTCGACCAGGATTTGAACTCATTACACTCTAGCTAGCGTAATTTAAACATATTTAATAATTTTTGTGGAATCATACCTTGGCCAATAAGGCGGTATCTGCGGTTTATCTTGGAGATATGGGTTCGGTATTTGAAATTATGAAACAGTTTGTGAACAGAAATTTCAACGTCAACCACCTGGTACGAGATGCCAACGGAACAGTCTTTAATATGAGCGGACACCAGTTGCGGCGATAGAAGGAATACTTTTCCGATATTTCAAATATCCTTTCAGAGGAAAATATTCCGGAAATAGAACAATTACCAAACAGCAAACCGCAACAATCTTCAGTTAGGGACGATTCTTCATATAATGAAGAGATAGAAAAAAAGCCCCAGGTGTAGTTCGGAGTTCAGTTGGTAGCCCAAGCTGAACTCCACAAAGTGAACCCGGAAATAACAGCCAATATACTCCTTCCACTCTTTACCGAGGTGTAGAATGAAAGAAAATATCCGGCTGAATGGAGAGAGGAAGTCACTGTAAAAATTTCAGAGACTGGCGACCTTCGGGATTGTGGCAATTGGACTGATACATGTCTTCTTACTGCCTTATCAAAAATTGTAGCTAAGGTAATTCTCAAAACGATAAGTGATCGAAGTTTATAATGCTGGATTCTGTAAAGGGTCGTCTTGTACAAACCCTACAAATATCCCACGGATTATTTATTTATTTTATTTAGGGAACACGTGAGAGAACCGCGATCTTTTTGGCCTATTGTGTGTTTATTGTCCCCATAACTCGATAGCTTTGGCTAATCTAAGTATGTTTAAGGGAGCCATGTTGGCTAGTTCATCAGTTGTAAGGAAACCTTTCCTACAGGATTACATCTTTTCCTTGCTACTGCCTTGTAGTGCCATGGGACATGCTCTATCGTTTTTTAGTTTTTGAGACAGGGGCGGCAGATGTCGGTTTCAGCTAGACCCATATTTTTGACGTGGTGGTTTACTGAACTATTCCCTGTCAATAGGCCGATTAGAGTACTAATATAAAGAAAAAAAAAAATTGTAGGATATTCTAAGATTCAGGAAGAGTCCTGAATCTTAGAATATCCTCCACTTTGTTTTTATTTTTTTTTGTGGTAGGATAAAGTTCTTTGAGATTGATAAACCTGAAAGTCTGTTCCAGTAGATACTATGCTCTTGTTCAATCCACTCTTTAAAGTATCCTTTAAGTTTTCCACAGAATGGCTCTGGTCCAATAAAATTCGTTTCTGCGCCATTTCTTGCGACTTCTTCTGACTATCCGATAAGATATAGATATTTTAATTGCGATGAGCTCTTTTAATATTCCCTTAGATACATAGCTTCATTGCAATAAGTTCGACTTGAAAGATTGTGGCTTCCTTGCCAAGAAGTTTCAAAACCGAGAAATGACTCCGGCTCCAAGCCCCTCCGAGGTGCACGAGCCCTCTGTGTACCAGATGGTTGGTTCCATTTCAGGTAGCATGAATTCCCATTCTTTGCGTTCTCTGATTATTACTTTGAACGAGGTTTCAGAGTTGAATTTTATCGGCATAGTGTCGGACAGTGCTGAGGTTAGAACCTGTGACCTCTAAAATCCCCCGACTTGTATTCGATATCCGTCTGTATGCGTAATACCTCTTTGATAGCCTAATTTTTTATTTGGAGATGTATCGGACGAAAGTTTAGAAATATTTCCATTGCCGCCGTAGGGCAGGTTTTCATTGCATCTGTGATACAAAGCCACGCTAGTTTTTGAATTTTTTGTATGTAGTATAAGCTGCGCTTTTTGTTATAGTATTTTCTTCCATCAGACTGTTGATCTGTATGTGACTATTGGGAGGATAATTGTTCCGTAGCAGCAGTAGATCTACTTGGGCTGTAGTCCCCATCTTCTGCTAAATAATCTTTTGCAGGCTGAAAACGCCTTTAATGCTTTGGCATGAGTCCATTCCATATGTTTGTTCCACTTTAGTTTGTTATCAAGTATCACTTCTAGATATTTGAAGTCATCTGGAAAGGGTATTGGCTTTCCATTCATAGAAGGAGGTGTTATGTAAATTTTCCTTCTTTTCATAAATGGGACTATCTCAGTCTAACTTGGGTTGACGGTCAAGTTCTTAGACTGACACCAGTTCATTATCACTTCCAAGGTAGATTGTAATCTTTCCGACAAAGTTACATCATACTTGCCTCTAATGGTAATAACAAGGTCATCGGCATATCATATTACCTCATAGCCTTGTTCTGTTAGACGGTCTAGGAGCTCATCTACTACGATTGACCAAAGAAGTGCAAATAGTACTCCTCCCTGGGGATAGCTCCTCTTGGTCTGTACAGTCAATGTGCTAACACCTAGATCCGTGGTTGTCAATCGGTTCCTTAGCATGGCATGTATCCATTTTATACCTACGGATAATATTGGAGCAGTCAACCGAAATGGGTTCGTCACTACATCCCATGTTTTTAGACTTCAAGATGGCTTTCGATGAATTCGAGATGGATTTCGACAGCCTTATGCGAGATTATTTGTGGAATGCTTTGCTAGTGGGTAACGTCTACGTCGACAACTGGAAGGTCGTGAATTTAAATCGCGTTCGACATAAATTTCCAGGACAATGCCTGCTTGGATATACCTTGTTTAACTCAAAGTACGAAAATGAAGAAAAATCCAAGAGAGAGGATTGTGCGAAAGATTATCAACCCTTCCACAATTAGTAATGAAAATGTTAATGAGCCTCAGGAAGCCAAGGCCCGATTTGGGCTGTGTTGACATTGTAAAATAAAAAGTGCGTTTGTTTGCACATAATCGATCGTACTTACAGTCAGTTCGCACGTTGCATTCTAAATGCAAAGATGTGGGATTGGTAATAAATGTGCTTAAAACCAAATACATGTGTTCGATCAACATCGCCCCAATTTTTCTTAACGGACAAGATGTTGAAGAGGTGCAAGATTTGTGTTACCTCGGAAGCATTGTCAGCATTAACGGTGGAGCCGAAAATGATGCTGAGAATAGTAGAAATAAAACTCGTTGTTATGCCTTTGGTATTCATTCATCGCTCTGGAGGTTAAGAGAGATATCGCTTCGCTCGAAGCTGCGAGTGATTGAAAAAGGTGTCCTGGCGACAACTAAAGGCCGATGCTCAGGATCGCGCCTTGCGGGAGAGTATTGTCTTTGTCCTATAGGTGGACTTAATAGGAAACTGATTGATTGATATCGATCAAATTAATTATTAATTAAGAAATATCGTAACAGCTATATTATATCAATTTATTTCTTATATTTTCATGAATAGGAAATATAGCGTGTTTTTTTTTGGAGGTGGAGAGCTTTTCATTGAAATAAAATACAGAATAGTATTTTTAATATCCATGAAATTTATTTTATTTGAAAGATACATGGCGTAATCTGGAAGTCAAGTTCCCACACACACATTTTGTTCAGTGATGAAGTACACTTTTGGCTAAATGGCAGAATTGCCACAATTGGAGCGATGATTATTCACAAGCTACTGTCGAAACACCGTTACATCCAGAAAAAGTCAACGTTTCGAGCGCTTTATGGGCCGGTGGAATCATTGGTCCATATACCTTGAAAAATGATGACGGTCACAACGTTACAGTCAACGAGCGGTACAGAGACATGATTACTAACTTTTTCGTGCCGCAATTGGAAGGCGTTAATGTCGCAGACATGTGGTTTCAACAGGACGGCGCCACATGCCACGCAGCGCGCGATATAATTATTTGACGCCATTTGATTTTTTTCTCTGGGGATATGTAAAGTCTCATGTGTACGCCGATAAACCAAAAACTACTGAGTACTTGGAAGCCAACATTTGACGCGTTATTGCCGAAATACAGCCTGATTTACTGCGAAGAGTGTGTGAAAATTTGGACTTCCAGGCTACGTCATGCACGTGCCAGCCACGGCGGTCACATGCCCAAAATCATATTTAGTCATTAATGTTATAAAATTATCTTTCAAATAAAACTAATTTCATGAATATTAAAACCACTTTTACTTTATTATTTTAATAATAAAGTATTGTGATCGACTTGGAAAAAAAAAAATTTGCTACCCTGAAATTTTGTTTTTTCGCGTTTCATGACTAAATTAGCCGAAAAATGCAAAAAAAAAATCCGTCTGTCTGTACGCCGTCCGCCGTACGCCGACGTGTACGCTCAGCGCACATTAACTCCCAAACCGTTCAAGATAGAAAATTTATTTTTGAAGGGATTGTAGATAGTTGCAGATCTCAGGCGGACACCTATTTTGGGGGGTGTACGGGTTCAGGGGGAGGCGGGGGGAGCGCTTAAGCCGAAAAATACGAATTCAAATATCTCAGCTATGGTTACAGCTAGGAAGCTGAAAATCAACATACATATAGAAAAGTTTGTGGGACAACTTTTAAAAATAATTTAATTTTTTTATCCATTGGGGTGCAAAAAGCGGGGGCTAAGAACCAATTGTCGGCCGAATTTTTTTTTCAAATGATTATATCTTCGAAATTACTTACCATAAAAAATTGATATTTTGAGTCCGTTAAGCTGGCATATAGTTCCTTTGGAATCAGCTTAGAGAGTGGTTAATTATTGTAAGGGGGAGGGTCACGGGGGGTGCAAAGAAAAACACTTAAAAATGAATATCTCAACTATCTATTAAGCTATGTAATTGAAACTTAAAACTTATATTAAGCTATACTAGGAAAATACAAAAAAAATATAATATGTTAAAATATTAGTAGTGGGGGGAAATGGGGAGCATTTCAAAAATGGCCCGCTTTTCAAAATTACGAATCCTTATATCTCAAAAAAGGGTACAGATATCAAATCAAAAATTTGTCAGATTGTAGAACTATATAATGTTTAATTTTGGTAAAAATTTTAAGTTAGGAGGTGAAAGGGGAGGGAGGTGATAAGCAAAAATGACGAAAATTTTGAGTGATTTTTTTAGGACTCTGTTGAAAGATACAAAGTTTAAATTTTGCATGTGAATACGTCTGTTTGATGTACATAGCAAAATAATAATAACTTGATCCATAATTGTTATAAACCGACCCCCCGGTCTAACGTGCACAAGGTGTTTCATGTGCATTGAAAAAAACACATAAACTGAAAATTTTTGAGTGAAATTTTAAGGTAGAAACTTGAAAATTTGCAAAATGCATTTCAAAAAAATCTCTAAATATACGAAATATTAACTGGTCGAAAACCTTTAAAACTTCTACCCCCTCCCATACAAAATTATTTTTTCGACCATTTTAAAAAAATCAATTATCACCTAACTTTTAAAAGCTATCAATTTGCAATTTTGCATAAAAACTTACAAAAATAATTGAAATGAAATTACGTTAAAAGTTTTGAAATCGCGTTTACCCTTCTACCCCCTCCCATATAAAAGTATGATTTCGACCAATTTCATTAAATCAACTAATAATCAACAAATTAAAAGCTACGAACTTGAAATTTTGTACGAGCATCTTACAACAGAAAAGAAAGAAAATTGCATCACAAGTCTTACGATTTCCCTCCCTCCTCTACCCCTCCCATACAAAATTATTTTTTCGAGCATTTTTAAGAAATAAGTTGTCAGCTAACTCTTAAAAGCTATCAATTTCAAATTTTGCAGAAAAACTTATAAAAATAATTCAAATGAAGTTGCTTTAAAAGTTTTGAAATCGCGCTTGCCCTTCTACCCCCTCCCATACAAAACCATGATTTCGACCAATTTAATTAAATCAACTAATAACCAACAAACTAGAAGTTACGAACTGGAAATTTCATACAAGCACCTCAAGAGAGGCAAATAAAACTACATATCAAATTTTACGATTCCCCTACCTTCTCTACCCCCTCCCATACAAATGTTCGGTTTCGTGAATGTAAAATACACCGAATTTTATGAAAATTCTATGCAACTTCGTCTGTGATACACATTCTATACAGAGAATATTGGACGTGATTCAAGCAATTAATTAAAAAGCTATTAACATTCACCCACCCTTACTATTACCCCTCCTCCTACCCTCATAAAAACCCAAACTTGCAGAAACGAATGAAATATTGTTAAATTGACAACAGCCCTGCCCAAGAACTCCCTTTCACTTAGCCTTCCCTAACCACTCTAACCTGCATATTGCCTTTCCACTCATACGCAACTTGTCCCAAGAATAATAAAGTTTCGCCCGACTTGTTGGCAGTTTATTTACTTTATTATTTTAATAATAAAGTATTGTGATCGACTTGGGAAAAAAAAAATTTGCTACCGTGAAATTTTGTTTTTTCGCATTTCATGACTAAATTAGCCTAAAAATGCAAAAAAAAACAATCCGTCTGTCTGTACGCCGCACAGTGGTGCCAGAGCGGAAAAAATTAGAATTTCGAAAGCGCTGATTTCGATTATCTAATTTGTGATTCTCACACTATATAAGCTACTGGATCTAGGAACAGCATGTTTTTTTTTCCTGTTTCAAGGGTATTCCCATTAATTTAGGCCCACTGTCAGAATAATGGAAGTTTGACCGAATTACACACTACTCTAAATGAGTGATATATAACTGTTAAAGAGGGAGAAAAAATTATCAAATTTTTTCCCTGCTCTACGATGGCCAACTTAGCCATACATCAGTCAAACTGGGCAAACAAAAATTAGAGCGCTTTATAACGTTATAAGTTACGAATTTTAAATAAGCATTGAGAACAGCTATGATTACAAAAAAAGCTCCGGCTTCCTCCGAGATGTGGAAGGTCACTTTTCAAACTAGACGAGTTAAAGTAAAGATTAGAACAAAAATCATCTGCCTTTATCTGCCTATCCGATCATAACACCACAAAAAAAGGAAAGGATTAGAGTGCGCCTTTGTATGTTGCACTTTCTTGTTTACCCAATTGGCCCAAATAATGCATTTCCCCACATCAAAACACTTTTAATTCGAGTTCAGTTTAGTTGCTAACGTTGTCTAGTCATGAGCTCTATCAAAATTAAATACCGCGATTTGTGTGAGTGCTTGCGGGGTGGTACAAACTTCGACGTATTCCTTCGACATAATCACGCTGAACATGACGAGGAAAACATTTCTTCAATGCTGACAACTCTAAGCAAGATTTTTTTGCCTCATTTTAATAATGGAAAAAGAAATTGTAAATCGGGACCGGGCGAGGCTAAAAGACCTTGGGAGCCATGTATTTCCAAGTTATAAAAAGTTAATCCTCTCAAAGAAGCAGTGCTACCCTGAAAATGAGTCAATTAATGAAACATCCGCAATGGTACCTTTGCAGAATATGCTTGACTATACTGCCAAACGAATTCTGGAAACAAAACCTCCAGAAGAACTAGAAAAATTAAATAATCATGAATTAATATTGACGACGAAATGGGGATTCGACGGTGCCTCAGGCCAAAGTGAATTTGCCCAAAAATATTCGATCGACAATAACGATATAAGTGACTCGAATTTATTCATGACGTCAATAGTTCCTCTGAAGCTCACAATCCCAATTGATGTGGATCAAAATGAATCGATTTGGGAAAATAACCGACCTTCCTCAACAAGACATTGCAGGCTCTTGAGATACAGTTTCCAGAAAGAGACACTTGATTTGGCACGAGCTGAAAAAAAACGGGTTGAAGAAGAAATAGAAAAGTTGGAAGCTACCGAAGTGGTGATCGGCATTACTGTCATCCGTATTCGACATATTCTGGTGATGACAATGTTGGACGACAAGGTAGCACAAGCCATCACAAATACGAAGTCGAAAGAGGCACAAGAAAGTAGAAATAAGCATTATGAGACTTTCAGGATCAGAAACTCGCGGCAAATGTCTCGTTTATCTACCAACGAAGACGTGTTTCACAAGCTATTGGAGACATCGGATCCTTTTATCACGAACATGAGACCAGAACCACAGAAAACGCACCTGGAAATCAGTGATGCAGCTAAGGAGCCATAGTTTTATTATTTACAAAATTCTCCAGTCTGTCCAGTCACTTAAGCTTTCTTGAATTATTAATTGTAATTATTTTTTTTAAATTGTTTAGTATTATAATTTAATTATTTATGAATTTAATTATTTTAATTTAAATATACACTCAAAATACTTGTTGCTACTTGTTTTGATGAGTACAACCAATTCCGAAAATTTCAAAAAATTTTATCTTGCCAATAGGCTTTCATTTCCTCATTAGTTCTATAATTTTCTTCAATAAAAACAGCTGAACTTGATGTATTTTTTTGTTCTCAGTCAAATGAGACTGGCCCCAGGTTTCTATGTTAATCTGTTCTCGAGATATTGATTTTTTTCCGCTTTTTGGCCATTCGGCCCCACTGTGCGCCGTACGCCGACGTGTACGCTCAGCGCACATTAACTCCCAAACCCTTCAAGATAGAAAGCTCATTTTTGGGGGGATTGTAGATAGTTGCGGATCTCAGGCGGAGGCGGGGGGAGCGCTTAAACCGAAAAATACGAATTCAAATATCTCAACCATGGTAACAGCTAGGAAGCTAAAACTCAACATACATACAGAAGGGTTCGTGGGACAACTTCTAAAAATAATTTAATTATTTTATCCATTGGGGTGCGAAAAGGTGGGGCTAAGAACAAATTGTCGGCCAAATTTTTTTTTCAAATGATTATATCTTCGAAATTACTTACCATAAAAAATTGATATTTTGAGACCATTAAGGTGGCATATATGTAGGTCCATTAGAATCAGTTTAGGTAAAAGCTAATTATTGTAAGGGGGAGGGTCAGGGGGGGTGCAAAGAAAAACATTTAAAAATCAATATCTCGGCTATTTATTAAGCTATGTAATTGAATCTTAGAAACTATATTAAGCTGTACTAGAGAAATACGAGAAAAATATAACATTTGGAAAAAATAGTAGTGGGGGAAAATGGGGAGCATTTCAAAAATGATGCACTTTCCAAAATTTCAAACCTTTATAATTCAAAATTGAGTACAGATATCAAATTAAAATTTTGTCAAATTGTAGAACTAGATAGTTTTTAAATTTGGTAAAAATTTTACGTCGGGAAGTGTAAGGGGAGGGAGGTGGTAACCAAAAATGTCGAAAGGTGAAAGATACAAAATTTAAATTTTCCATGTCGATACATCTATTTGTTGTACATACAGACAAAGTAATAAAAATTCCATAATTGTTATGCACCGACCTCCCTGGTCTACCGTGCATAAGGTGTTTCATGTGCAATGAAAAAACCACATAAACTGAAATTTTTGAATGAAATTTAGAGGTAGAAACTTGAAAACTTGTGAAATGCATTTAAAAAAAATCCCTAAAGAAATGAAATATTAACTGGTCGAATACCTTAAAAGCTTCTACTCCCTCCCATACAAAATGATTTTTTCGACCATTTTTAAGAAATTAATTATCACCTAATTAGTAAAAGCTATCAATTTGAAATTTTGCACAAAATCTTTTGAAAATAATTGAAATGGAACTGCGTCAAAATTTTTGAGATCACACTTGCCGTTCTACCCCCTCCCATACAAAAGTATGATTTTGAGCAATTTCAATAAAACAACTGCTAACCAACAAATTAAAAGCTACGAACGTGAAATTTTGTACGAGCACCTTAAAAGAGAAAAAAAAAAAAAGAAAATTGCGTCATCTATTTTGCGATTCCCTTACCTCTTCTACCCCCTCCCATACAAAATTATTTTTTCGAGCATTTTTAAGAAATCAGTTATCAGCTAACTCTTAAAAGCTACCAATTTCAAATTTTGCGCAAAAACTTATAACGATAATTGAAATGATATTACTTTAAAAGTTTTGCAATCGCGCTTGCCCTTCTACCCCCTCCCATACAAAAGTATCATTTCGACCTATTTCATTGAATCAACTAATAACCAACAAATTAAAAGCTACGAACTTGAAATTTTATACGAGCGCACTACAAGAGAAAGGAAATAAAATTGGGTCACAAATTTTACGATTCCCCTACCTCCTCTACTCCTTCCCATACAAATGTTTGGTTTCGTGAATGTAAAATACACCGAATCCTATGAAAATTCTATGCAACTTCGTCTATGAAACTGACATTCTATACAGAGAATATTGGACGTAGTTCAAGCAATCAATTAAAAAACTATTAAGATCCACCCACTCATAAAAACTCAAACTTGCATAAATAAACGAACGAAATATTGATTATATGTACTGGAGCCTTTGAACGTTTCCGCAAAGTGTTGAATTGACAATTGGCCTGCCCAAGAACCCCCTTTCACTTAGTCTTCCCTAACCACTCTAACCTGCATATTGACTTACCACACATACGCAACTTGTTCCAAGAATAATAAAGTTTCGCCCGACTTGTTGGCAGTTTATTTGTATTTTATTTCAATTTAAAATTCTCCGCCTCTAAACAAAACATCCTGCATTCTGATCAAATTTTATATATTCTTTTATTCCACTTGTATAGCTTAATATATGTATGTTTTAAGTTTCAATTAAATAGTTTAGGAGATATTTGAGATATTAATTTTTAAGGGCTTTTCCTTACACCCCCTCCTAACGCTCCCCCTTACAATAATTAGCTACCCTCTAAGCTGATTCTGGTTATAATGGTTTCAAAATATGATTCTTTTATGGTAAGTAATTTCGGAGATATAATCATTTAAAAAAAATCAGCCGATAAAGTTTTCTTAACCTCTTTTCGGACGCCAATGAATTGAAAAAAAATTAAATTATTCTTACAGTTCGTTCCACAACCATCTCTATAACTATGCTGATTTTCAGCTTCCTATCTGAATTCGTGAACACAATGGACAACAATGAGTGCCAAATAAAAATTCAAAACGAGTTGACTCAAAGCTTTCCAATGGAGTCAGGTCTCAAACAAGGAGATGGTCTCGCCCCCATGACCTTTAACTTGGTGCTCGAGTATGTCGTTAGTAAGGCAACTTCAGTAGCCTCAGTGGACACCAGAGGTACGCTACTCGTAAAATCCACACAGTTGGTGGCGTACGCAGACGACGTAGATATTCTGGCCCGATCAATACTTGGCGTTAAGGAGGTATTCCAGAAGTTGGAGTCGGCAACGGGAGAAGTAGGGCTCAGGGTCAATGAAGCAAAAACTAAATACGTGACCCAGACACGAAGGACTGTCCCAGAGAGGCAGAACATTACTATAGGCGAAAACAACTTCGAGCAGGTGGACTAATTCGTATACCTGGGAGCCCTTCTCACAAAGGCCGGCAATGAGCGACAGGAGATTCAAAGAAAAATCACGGCAGCTAACAAAGCATTTTATGCGGTCCTCCCCATAATGAAATCAAGGAAGGTTCATCGAAACAATAAACTACGCATCTACAAGATATTAATTCGTCCTGTGCTGCTATATGGATGCGAAAAATGGACCTTGACGCGAATGTCGGAGAAGGTAATCGACACGTTTAAGCGAAAAATTCTTCGGAAGGTGTACGGAGCAGTTAAGGAAGAAGATGATTGGCGAATTCGATACAACCATGAGCTGTATCAACTATTTGACGACCCACCAGCATCTATCATGATAAAACTGCGCAAGCTACAATGGGCTGGCCACGTGGAGCGAATGCACGAGGAACGAATCCCACAACGAGTGCTCAAGAGCAAAGCTCAGGGCAACCGACCGCAAGGGAAGCCACGAAAGCGATGGGAGAACTCAGTCGATGTAGATTGCAGATCGCTTCTCAATTTTTCAAACTGGAAGACGCGGTCGTTGGATCGAGACATCTGGAGGAGGTGCATCCGGGAGGCCAAGGCTCGATATGGGCTGTAGCGCCATTACATCATCATCTGAATTCGTAGTGGAGATCTTGAATCTTTCACTCCTCCCGCTTCTTCCTTCCACCGGACACTCCAAAAAATTAACAATCCACCCAAAAACGAACATTTTACCTTTTACGGTCTCGGAGATATGAGTTCATTTGTACGGCGTACGGCGAGACGGTTTTTTTTGCATTTTTAGGCTGATTTAGTCATGAAACGTGAAAAAAACAAAATTTCGGGGTAGAACATTTTTTTTTCTGTGTCGATCGCATATTATTAGAGTAAAATTTATCAATCGTTATTTTGAAAGTCATTATTTCTTAACAATTGATTTCTCTCAAAATTCTGTTTCCAAGTTAACAAATTGTTATCCATTATAGGCGCAAAATAACGAGAGACAATTCATTTCCGATAACGAAACAGATAGGTATCTAAAAAAAATTAACAGAAATTCAAAAGTAAACACAAGAATCTTGAAATATTTTTTCTTTAAAAATAGTAAAGGAAGTGTGTCAAGTTCTTAGACAATATTTCGGTCTCGGTCAATTGTTCGAGAGCTTCCCCCTTACATATTTATAAATAACGTTGGCCAAATTCTATTTCATAATGCCGTGGAGTTAATTAGTGCTACGACCCCATGCTATTTTTAAATGAATTTTTCAATTTTTTTTAGCTAGTTGTAAGTGTTTTATTTAAATTACCTCAAATTAAAATTAATAATAATAATTAATAATTTATCTATCGTTTCTTAAACAAGAACAATAATTTGCAACGAAAATTACTATTATGAAAAATAACTTTAATAATGAATTTGATTTTTTAACAATTTGTTTTTGTTTTTTTTTTCCTTTCTTAGTTTTGTTATAACTACCAACAATAGTAATATAATAAAATGTAACAAATTGAATTACATTTATTTAGCTCTTAATAATAACTAAATTCTAAATAGAACTTTTATTTTTAATCAGAAATAATGAACAATTAAAATTGTATAAATAGTTTTATCGCTAAGTAAAAACTAAAGAATCCTAAGATCTAATACAAAAAAATTGGCTCAAAACCAGCATGAGACGGTACAAAAGTATTAGAAAATATTTTTATTTTTTTAATAAATATTTATTTCGAGTGAAATTGTTTTTGTTTAACACTTAAATTTAAAAAAATGAATCTTAATATCTAATTTTTCATATTTGAATTTGATATTTTGACTTCAAATTTAATTTGAAATTTTATTGGCACCGAGCCAAATTTAGTAAAATATATTTTGTCCTATTTTTAGTTTTAAAGCTACACAGTAATGGAAAAGTAAATTCCAAGTTGTTTTTGTTATCATTATTACATAAACGAATCGATTGGATTATTTTCAGCTTCCTGTAACATATTTCGAAAATTAAATCCGCCGCCACCATTCGGTATGTGACCGTTCTGTTGCGTACGATTATTATTCGCCAGGTTATTGTATTTCGTAATACCGTTTGCATTATTGCGTACTACGGCCGCCGAATTTCGATCGTGATTCCGAAGATGTCCATTGGCTAAACTCACGTGATGGCTAATTGTTGGCACAACTCCCGGTACGTTTTCTTCGAGATCTTGAAGAATAGCATCGTCATCGTGTTGAACATTACCTAAGACGTCGTCAACACGTTGACTGGCTGCTGCTGCTGTCGATGTTAGTTGGCGTGTCTCGTTCTCGGTGCTGCTCAGATTTTGAATTAACGATCGAATGACCTTTTCGAATTCTCGCTGAACGGATGGACTGTCGGTATCGCCGTCGACCTGGTATGGAAAGTTGGATTAATTAGATTGAATATGGGTGGTGGTTGAAGGGGTGGGTGGATTTTGATCAATTTTATTCAAACAGGCACAGCTAGTTAGTTAAATTAAGTAAATACAATTCAAAATTGAAAATAGATTCTTATTAAAAAGAATAAAAAAATAAAAACACGCCAAAAATAGTAGAGTTCAAATTGATAAAACAAATATACTTACGATAGTTAAACGATTGTTCGTGTCCAGAGTCTTTAGCATGGGGAGTGTTAGTTCCCGAAATAGTTCTAGACGACGTCTAAATGATGACACTGTATCGTCGATTCGTCCTCGTCCCAGCTGAAGTTTTGAACAATCCAAGAGTATAATTGAAGGATGTTGTTTGTACTTCATGAAAAATTTAAAGAATAAATACAGAATTATTTTTTTTCTCAATTGCGTAATGTTCGATTATTCTAAATTTACCTTCTCTTCGAATGCACGAACTTGGTCAATATTTCGAGGATAGCCATCGATTAGAATTCCTTTCCGATCTCTTAACTGCATTAAATTATTTTCGATTAAGTGATTAATCGTATTTTCATAGACCATTTCGCCAGATGCTAAGGATTCTTTGATGGCATAATTTTCTGTATTAACTCGGGGTGCAGTATCGGCTATTGTCCGCAATAGTCGACCGATACTATTCAATTTTGTCGGGGGGAGAGGAGGAAGAAATTATTTTGTTACAATCACATGTAAAGTGCTCTCATTGTGGTTATATTTGGTTAATTTTTGATAATTATAAAAAAAAAAGACTTATTGGTCCTGAAACTATAGTACGTGCAAAAATGGTTTTGAAACACACCGCTGGTCACAGATGGTCTTACAATGTAAAACCAATCGTTAACTACTGGTGTTTCCAGAATTCAAAGCGAATGATCCACCGCTACTTCGTTGGCAAAGTTTATGATTGTCTCTTATTAACGGACATCGAGAAGATGTTCCGGAAAATTGAAGTACATCGCGACGATAAAAACTTTCAAGGAAGTAGCGCACAAGTCCTGTTGATCTTATTTCTGAATTTTGAGTAACAACTGTCCTCTATGTACTCGCACCAGAACCGCAACTTAGGGCTGTAGCTAGAATCTAATTTGATGTGGGGCGTCACGCATTTGAAGAAAGCCAGAACAAGGTTTGTAGAGGGGAGTTCGATAGCAATGCATCTAGGTCACTAGCAAGCCCATTGTGTCTTCTTTTTAAATGGCACTACAGCTCAAATCGGACCTTGGCCACCTGACCTTCAGATTCCTTTTCAATTATTTGTATTGTAGAAGGGTTGATCGATTTTCGCACAATCTTTTATCTATGAATTTTTATTTTCGCAGATTGAAGTAACCTAAGCCCACGCAGGCAGTGTGTTGGAATTATACGTCGGCGTCGACGAATTTTGCATTGCAGACCAAAACGCTACGCACTAGCCCATTGTGTGATATCGATACGATCTACAGATCATTCAGCCCGCCTGTTCATGGTAAAACTAATAACAAGTTTCGTCAGCTGTCTTTGATGGTGATAACTTAGTTCCGTGAATGACTATTTTTCGATAACCTGTCTTCGAATAGTTTGCGGGCAGAAGAATTCCTCTACGATATCATCTTTTGTAAAATGCCTCTGCAAATATCCATCCGTTATTCAGAGAAATCTTCGAGAGTGTTTTCCAAGAAAGCATATATATACATACCAGTGTCCTGATCAGAGTACATTACATCGAGTAGGATCACTCTGTATATTGCCCGGGTTAACACGTTTGTCACGTGCTACCTCTTCAAATTCAGGTTTTTACCTCTTTAAATTCAGTTTACTTTTGGTGAAACGTGTTCGCCGAGTCCGCGACATCTTATCTCTCATTCTCGTACATGGCGTTCTTACAGCTTTTGCTCGCGTCGTATTCAACTTGGACGGCGGGTGCGCGGGTCATGATCGGCGGGTGGTCGACGATTCTCTTTCCGCTCAATGTTTTCGATATTGTTCGCTTGCTCTTGTCTAATAAAAAAAATCTTTGCGAGAATGAAATGGAAAGATCAGATTAAATGTTCACTGTAAGCTGGAGAGCTAGGGTGTAGCCTAGTAGGTAGCGTGTTGGTCTTGTAATGCGAAGGTCGTGAGTTCAAATCCCGGTCGACGCAATATATAATTCCAGCACATTGCCTACTTGGATATACCTTGGTCACCTCAATCTACGAAAATGAAAAATTCGTAGAAAGAGGGTTGTGCGAAGGGCTAACAACCCTTCCACAATAAGTAATATAACAAAATGTTAAGGAACCTGAATATCAGGAGGCCAAGGTCCGATTTGGGCTGTAGCGCCATTGGAGGAGAAGCTGGAGAGAGAGGAAGCACACGTATCGGAGATGAAACACGAGTGTGTTCGGCAATTTTCGGAGCTGGGTCGTATTTTTAGCTGAGTTGTCCTACTATGTGTATACTATGGTCCTGATAGTAGAAGCTATGTCTCTATCAGATCTCTTGTTTGTAACAACTAGTTTTGGTGCAGAAGTCAAAAGAGGAACCACGATCGTGTCTCGATTATCGACGAATCAATTCCAAGAAGGTGAAGAAGCCGTTCTCTTCAATCGACCGAATCGTTATTAAATCGAAGTTCCAGAAGAATCGCCAAAAAACAAGGCATCTTGCACGAATGATGGGCAAGAATTTTAAGATCCTCTTCGGGTTGCCCTATACTCCTGCGATTTGTCAGTGGGCAATAGACCAATTTTTTTTTTTTTACGACACCGAGAATAACTTAAGACCCTATAATACAAT
Organism: Chorisops tibialis; assembly: GCA_963669355.1. Taxonomy (NCBI): domain Eukaryota; kingdom Metazoa; phylum Arthropoda; class Insecta; order Diptera; family Stratiomyidae; genus Chorisops; species Chorisops tibialis. Next base: position 214,408,298 of record OY770262.1, read on the forward strand.
GCACAGTTATGTCGGTAAAGGAATTGGAAGCAAAGTAAATGAGAACCATAACAGAATTATGATTGGGCGTAAAGCCCAATCATGTGATACTCTAGATAGGAAAGAGTTTATTGTACCGGAAAATATGTCTTGTTTGTTTGTTGCTTTCATAATTTTCGAGGAAATTGAACAATTTTTGTTTGAATTTATGGTATTTGTATGGGAGGTGGCAGAGAAAGTGGGAGATCTTAGATGATTTTGAGTCTGCTTATCAACATCCTGATCACATTGCTTTGTTACAATTTTAAAGTCGATAGTTCTCATTTGGAAGGAGAAATACTTTTCTTGAATTTCCAAAACAAAAATTTGTATGGGAGGTGGTAGAAGGAGTGAACTGAAGGCAGCGTGCTTGCTTCTCAGTCAATAGGTCGTGGGTTCGATTCCCACTCCAGACGGGATTTTTTTAAGCGCAAATTTTTCAGTTGCTACTGGTGATAAAAAATTATTCGCAATAAAATGGGGAAACGGTGTAAAAGTTAAACAGTTCCACTTCAAGAAGATGATTTCTGTTCGCTTTCTATCATTCAGTCCCCCATAACATCTGCAAATATTTGTCAGTAAGCAGCCAGTAAAACTGAGCAATATACCAGCTTCTCCACTCGCTACGGTCGTTCTCACTCCCCTTCCCCAACCTTCCCAATCACATTCCTTCCCTCCATGACTGTGTTTGTGCATTGCACATAAAGGCCGAAATTGCCTATAACACAGGTCATTCTGTAAAAAAAAAAAATGTTTTTTTTAGCCTTTATTAAGTTTCTAGTTCTTCTAGTTTCTATGAAAATCGATTAAATGTATTTACTAAAATTCTTCATTTGTATGGGAGGGGGTAGAAGGAGTATTCGAATCAAAACAAAATTTTTTGACGTCAATCACATTTATAATAGTATACTTTTCTCAAATTTTAAAGTTTAGAGCTTTGAAAGCCCGAAATTTCGTAAAATTTGTATGGGAGGAGGTAGAAGGAGTGAGATGAAGTTGATAGATATTCCGAAATTGGTTGCAATTATAATAAAATTAACTATGAAAAAAATTGGCTATTTTCGCTTTGTTAGTTGCAATGCCAAACCGAATAAATGCATTTTTTTAAATTGTGCATTTGCATGGGAGGTGGTAGAAGGAGTAAGGGGATGAGATCAATATTTTTTGAGGCTAATGATATTTACATCAGTATACTATGACCTAATTTTCAAGTCAATATCTGAAATGGTTTCGGAGAAAAATCAATTTCTTTAAATTTCATGAAATTTGTATGGGGGAGTGGGGGATGTGACCCGTTCACGAACTTAAAGTTACTTTTTTGCTAAAAGTGACATATGATAAATTTCAGTACGATAGGTCAAAGCGTTCGAAAGTTATGTTGTAGACTGACGGACAGAATGACAGAACGACAGACAGACAGACAAACAGACAGACAGACAAACAGACAGACGGTCACTCGGAATTGAGGTTTTTGAGCGACAACAAATATTTCTGTACACTTGGCGGCTCTATGCGAGCATTATTTCTTAGCGTTACAAACGGTAAGGCAAACAGAATATACTCTCAGATTTCATCTAGAGTATACAAATTGTAAGCAGACTAATTTAGATGAGAATAAGATGAACCAATGGCCAGGATAGATGGTTAGTATGTGTTTTAGAAACGCTGAACTTTATTCTATTTGCATTCGTTATTCCAGGATTAAGTTGAGATCCGAGTTCAGTGAATGGAGTAACTTCCTGGGATTGGAAACAATATGTTGCTTGATTGTTTCTGAGGCTTCCGTAGCGTAGTGGGCAGCGTGCTTGCTTCTCAGTCAATAGCTCGTGGGTTCGATTCCCATTCTAGACAGGGGATTTTTTTTAAGCGCAAATTTTTCAATTGCTACTGGTGATAAAAAATTATTCGAAATAAAATGGGGAAACGGTGTAAAAGTGATAACAGTTCCACTTCAAGAAGGCCTAGATACTCAGTAGATGGTTTCTGTTCGCTTTATATCATTCAGTCCCCCATAACATCTGCAAATATTTGTCAGTAGGAAGCCAGTACAACTGAACAATATACCAGCTTCTCCACTCGCTACGGTCGTTCTCACTCCTCTTCCCCAACCTTTCCAATCCCATTCCTTCCCTCCATGACTGTGTTTGTGCATTGCACATAAAGGCCGAAATTGCCTACAACACAGGTCATTCTGTAAAAAAAAAAAAACAGCAAATTGGATTGAGAGTATACGACAGAAGGTATGAAAACTTAGAATAGAGTTGGAGATAAAACAGAGCCTTGAGGGACGTCGGAATCTATTAGGAAGGATAAAGGAGTAAAGTCTTCTAGAACTACTTGTGGTGAGTTGCCACAGTTTTAGTTTCCGATTATATGGAATTACATAACGCTACCTGAGTGACGTGCTGTCTGGACGAACTAATGCAGAATTACGTCCGATGTGGCGGATACTGATTCTATTTCTTACCGTCCATCTAGTTTATCAGGGTACACTAGTATCCGACTAGTAAGCGACCTAATACGCATCTGTTACTGGCAGAGGATGCTTTCATCAAACATCTCATTCTTTGAATAATGAAAAACACGTTTACCGATGCTCTACGGGATGACAAGCTACATATTTTGGTCTACTAACAAATTTGATAGCTGAACAACGTACAGGATACACTTCCACGAAAAATTTTGCTTTGGGAACGGAATGTTTCATGTTATATTTGGAGCGTGGACCGCCAGAGCTAATGGATAGGTTGAGCATGCAAGACGGAAACGGAAAACCGTAGCTAAGATGATTAGTTAATGATTTTTCAGTGGACTATTAATACATATATGACATCGACTGCTAAGCGGTCATCTTGTATTTGATTATATCTTCTAGTGAATGAACTGCTTCCTGCCATAGAGTTTAGCTAATGAAGGGATTGATGAGGAACACAAGCCATCAATCATAAATGATTACGTCGATCTGGTGGTAGTAAGGGATGCTCCGGATACTGGGGAGTACCAGAAAATTGAGCCTCCCTACAAAGACACAAACAATGTATTACCAAACGATCGTTTCTTCGTCGAGGAGTCAGGAGAGATTGCTTGCGATAAGCTGAAAAGGTGGTGTAGTGTTTTACCGGATCTCGATGATGACAATATTACTTCTTCTTGTACAATGGCACTACAGCCCAAATCGGGCCTTGGCCTCCTGACCTTCAGGTCCTTAACATTTTTCATTATTTCTTGTGGAAAGTTTGTTAGAACTTTGCATAACCCTCTATCTTCGAATTTTTCATTTTCGTTGATTGAGGTGACCCAAGCAGGTAATGTGCTGGAATTATGCATCGACCGGAATTTGAACTCACGACCTTTGCATTGTAGACCAACACGCTATCTACTAGGCTACACCCTAGCTTTCAAAGATGACAATAATATTATATAATCGAAAGCGCCTATGAAGACGGTTGAGCCGTGGACGACTTAGAGTAGAATGGCTGAGTTGTCATAGTTATATGGTATGTTCGCGCCTTAAACCTATTATTTCATTCCATTACATTTTATCATCGCTCGATTTCAGTGGATCAGATGAACAGCTGACGAGTAGATGAGCAGGCTACTATGATGAGCAGGTTACTGAGCAGACGAGCAGATTACTGAGCAACTTAAGAGATAAGTAGATTACTGAGCTACTGAGCAGATGAGCAGGGCTACGCAGCAACTGAGTAGATCAGCAGATTACTGAGCCACTCTGCAGCTGAGCAGGTTTCGGACCAACTAAGCATATGATCAGGTTGATGAGCAGATAAGCAGGTTACTATGCGATTTCGGATTAACTGACTAGAGGAACAGGTTACTGAGCTTTGAGCAGATTGGTGCGCTTAGAACTGATGCACTATGATCAGATACTTTCTAGTGCGACTGCGATTCGGTGCGAGAAGTGCGATTTATTTGCTGAACTTCGCTCTGCTCGCGCGATTAGGATCTGATCGGTGAGGTGAGACCTGCGAGGTGGTCGATGAGGAGTGAACGAAATGCCTGCCACCTGTAGCACTTAATAAGTGAGCAACTTTATTGGCGATAGACTGCAATCAATAAGTATGTGCATAGTACGCTTTAGATCCGCACTTTCAATCGCTGCTCGTTTGAATTTTCAATCGAAATATGCGATTAGTCATCTAAAAGAGCAGTGAAAATGAAATTAAATTCGCAAGCATGTAAAAGAGCATATCATCTCTACGCCGCGTTGAGTCTTTAACAGTGACACTTAAGATAAATTTGAAAATATATATTTTTTTTAATAAATCTGACATTTTAAGCAAAATAATACTTCTTCGACCAGAAAGACGCCATGACTATCTTCCCTCTGTTTCGAGTCACCAGAAAAGATCGCAATCTTGTTATTCTAGTGGGTCTGATGTTCACTGCTGTCGAACAAGTATAATAAGTTCAATGCATTTTTATTAGCATGGTATCACTATTATTGCTTGGAAGTGGAGTTTTTCACTTCACGGCATCTTCTACGCACTTACTGGAAATGAGGCATGCGTGGACATAGAATGGAAATTGTCTAATGATTTGACCGTGGCCTTAAAAGAAAATATTTATGTAATTTTCTGGTCAACATAGGCAAGGCAGTTTCCTGTGTAAAAAGTTTCTTAAGGTATGGCACTGGTATTTTGAAGAAGAACGGTGTCCCTTTATGCCGCTTCTTAGCTTCGATCCTGTTAGTTAGGGTGTAAACTAGTTGGTAGCGTGTTGGTCTACAATGCGAAGGTCGAGAGCATAAATTCCGGTTGACGCTTAATTTCAGCACACTACTTGCGTGAATATATCTTGGCTACCTCAATCTGTAAAAATGAAAATTTGTTGACATAGGGTTGCGCGAAGAAAAACCCTTTCTCAATAATAAATAAATGTTACCTGATGGTCAGGAAGCCAAAGCCCGATTTGGGCCATTGTGCCATTGAAGAAGAAGAAGCTATGACCCTGAGGCAACCTGATGTAGATTCTTTCACATCTTATGTTCCTTCACTGCATCTAAACAATCCATCAAGACAACAGTTCTACCTAGCAGTTCAAAATCAGCAACGACTATATAAGGATCTACAGGACGTCAACCGCATATTTTTACCCCACTGGCTAGCACTTGCAAGGAAATTGAAATTCATCGATTTGCACAGTTTGACGGATGCATTTGTATCTATATTCTGCTATGTACCGTCCAATTGTTATTAGTTTACTGCTATCGAAGCTTGTAGGAATAGTCATTAACCAACAGTAATGAAATAACTCGAACATTATGATATTCTTGGTGACCACAAAAGTCTTCAACTGGCAACCTCTTGAATGTTTTTACCGAGCATTCCGAGCGTTCTATCAATTCTGATATACATTGTGAGAATGATTCCATCACTAAGCAAGAACCTATTAAATTTTCTCGAATGTGGTGAAAATCTCGAATTCCAAGGCTCGAATATAGCCCCTACCTCTGGGCAGGCGCCGCAAAAACTATACTTTGCTTTCTAGTCCATGTTCAATTTCGGGTTATAAAATTGATAGTTATCAATACACTGTTGATGCAAATATGAATCACGCTACCACTGGATGTGCTCCCAAATCAATACTTGTGCAAGGTCTAAAAGTTTTTGTCGAAAATCAACCACTTCTTCTGACTTAACCCTTCCAAACCGTAATTCTCTTTTTTTCTTCCCTTCAGTTTCGGTGATACTTAAAAAAGCGAACTACACTAAGTATTATTCTACACTTCGAAGGAATAATTCAAACCACATTAATTGCTTCAAAGAGTGAAGGTTAGAACTTTGTGATGGATTTCTACTTGCAAATCTAGCTTCTCATGCCAGTCGAATGGTCTATCTACAGTCAGTACTTTTGCCTCAAAGGTCGGAAAGCACTATCACTTCAGCCGAGTAGCTGGAATTCAGATAGATGTTCCTGAAGCTGCTTGGCGTCACTAATACTGAAACAGCACAAGAATTTTATATATTATTTTTTAAGGCACTGATTATAACTTAGGGGTTACCCTTTAATGCATTGCACAGTTATGTCAGAGTAGGAGATTATAACCTAGAAAACGTACACAACTTCATTTACCTAAGGGCGAACCTATCAAAGGATGGAAGCGAACCAATCGAAATCAAAAGAAGGATAATGATGGCAAACAAGACTTATTATTCAGTACTTCCAATAATCAAAAACAAGAACGTGCACAGGAAAACAAAACTTAAGCTATATAAAACCATCATAAGACCTGTGCTATGCTATGGCAGCTTTAACTCAGGCGTCCGAAAAACTACTTAACGCCTTTGAAAGAAAGGTCCTCAGAAGAATCCTCGGACCTGTGAGGGATTTGGAGAATACGATACAATAGGGAATTGTATGCCATCTTCGACAATCCAGAAGTGTCCATCCTCATAAAATTTAAGAAGTTACAATGTGCTGGTCATGTGGAGCGTATGGATAACGGGAAAATTCCCAAACGCACACTAAAAGGGAAAGTCAACGGACAAAGACCAGTCGGAAAACCATGGAAGCGCTGGGAGGATTCGATTGACGCAGACAGCAAATCACTGCTAAGATTTTCTAACTGGAGGACGCGGTCACTGAACCGAGATGGATGGAGGCAAAGTATTCAGGAGGCCAAAGTCCGATTTGGGCTGTAGCGCCATCGTAAGTAAGTAAGTACAGTTATGTCAGTATAGGAAGAGGATGTAATATGGTAGTGTTATGGGAATTTTGGGGAAGAGAGACGGAAGTGGTGATGGGCATTATTTTTGAACCGCTGAATGTTATACTTACTTGGAAAAATGCTAGCAGACAATGTGTTCCAAAGTCTGGACATTTGAGAGATGAATGACTGTCTATATTTCACTGTACGAGTAGGAATAGGGTTGACGGTAAGCTCGTGCGCGCGTTTAGCTTGACGAGTATTTCGGGGAAAATGGTAATGTGGAGGAATGAGTGATCCAAGTCCCACACTATACTCACCATGAAATTAGCGATAGTAAATGCTGAGTACTTCGACGTTCCTACGCTGCTCGAGGGAGTCAACAGAAATCGTAATGGTGTCATCTCCAATTAGTCGGAACGCGTGTTTTTGGAGAATGGAATGAGAATTGTACTCTACCCTTGGAAACTAAGTCGTGAGGGGTAAAATATTTTTTGCATTTGCGAAGAATACCTAGGCGTTTGGAGGTATCAAGAGCAACATCAAAGATATATTTGCTCCAATTAAGATGGTTATTTAATTTTACGCCTAATAAGATAAACTCATCTGAAGAGCTAATTGGTACGCTATTAAAGGCTAAATTAGACAACGACGCTCGAACATCACGTTCAAAGGAAAGATGACAGACCTGTGTTTTATCAGCGTTGAACTCTATTCTATTTTTCTTGCTTCACTCCAGGATTAAGTCGAGGTCGGCGTCCAACGAACCAAATAGCTCCCTGCGTTTGGAAGCAATGGATTGCTTGTGAGAATCCGCAGCAGAGTTAAATTGAAAGGTGTTATCTAAAGTACTGTCATCAGCAAAACTATGAATTGGATTGAAAGTAGAAGACAAGAACAAAGTAGGCGATAGGACAGAAAACTGAGGGACATCAGAATTAGTTGGGAAAGAGGAAGAGTGCGTTCGGACTGGAAACTCTCAATCCATCGAATGAGGGCAGTATCAGTTAGCTTACCAAGGAGACATTCATGTCAAACTCTGCCAAAAGCTTTTACAATATCAAGAGCGAGAGCTGGACAGCTGTTTCAATCACTTTCGAGAGCACTGAAGTGATGGCCATTGGGCCGTAGTTAGCGGGGTTTGCTTTGCTTCCTTTCTTGGGAATCGGCTGAACATTCGCGACTTTCCACAATCGTGGAGTTTTATCGGAATGTAGAGGACCACTGTGATTATCAAATGCATCTGATTGTTGACTAACGATGATTAAAACCTTAACATGAAGAGCCATCAGAGCACCACGTAGTTGTTCTGCAAGCTAAAATAATAAAGCCTTCAGTTTGGGAATTATGCGTTCTATCGGCTCAGATCCCATTAAAATTGGTTGGAGTTACTGCTTGAAGCCAAGGAGTCTTTCGTTAATATCGAAATCGACTGGAAACTATAACGTGCATAAGGTATCGAGCCTCCACCGTTTTTCAATAATTCAAGCTTAACACTCCCAAAAGTTCAACTCAGTCGGGCCTTTCCACACATCTGTACCGTCTATTTGCGTACTGAACGTGGGCAGAAATCGCAAAAGGGTCACCTTGCTGTCTTTGCGTGTATGTCTACAAGGGTAGTATATCTCGAAGCTATGTCTTCATATTCAACCACTTCCTTTCTTACTGCGCAGAGTAATCCCAAACTTTACAGCTGGCGGCAAGGGAATGAACTCCATACGACCAATCAAGCATCATCTCGAATGAGTTGAGTTAAGATAACCTTTAAGCAGATGTCAACACTACCCATTCAGATTGAAGCTTGTTTAAGCTCTCTCTGTTGATTGAATTTATCTCCACCGACACCAGTACAATTTGACATCTGTTAGCCTTCGGCTCCTAAGCCGTCAACATTAATATGTTGAGGACGGGAAATGTTTGTGTTCCTGTGGGCCGAAGCATGTTTTTGGTCGGAGGCTATAAAAATTACTCAACATACGGTACATAAGACGCGAAATTTATCGGCCAAAAAAAAGGTATCGGTTATCTCAACTGAATCGATGGTAACTCATTCAAGGAATAAGGGATGATTTCTAGCGCAGACGGGCGTACTGAAAATGCTTCCAGAACGACGTTTATCATAACCTGCGTATTCCGGGTGGTCAAACACAACTCGTACTGTTGCCTCAACATTTAAATGGCTATTTGTCAATTACTCCCGTAATCTACGAGATCTACAGGATTTGACCGAATAGAAACACAAATTTTAATGAGGGTAAAAGGTACGTATGTAATTGGTGATATTGTAAGCTATACATATTCAGTGGATTTTAATTCAGCAGCATAATACTCGAACTAGGTAATAAGTAAAGTGCTAGTGATCGGACCAAATATTCTACAGTAAAATGGACAGATTGGACAAAAGCATAAACTAACAACGCATTATTACGATATGTTTCCAAAATTACCTAAAATGTCCCCATCCTGGATTCAAACCGACCGCCTTAAGACATAATGTTGCCTTATTACTACCGGGTCCACCAATTACCCAAATAATTGGTGGAATTTCATTAATATTAAGTTTCGTTGCTGTCGATGTTGTTCTTGTTGACGATGATGGCACATGATTGTTATTACGTCGAACATTTTGTCCCATTAATGTGGTGGGATCATTTTGCGTCGAATCGATTCCATCGCGATCGTCGTTGTTCATGGCTGTCGTTGTTTCTGTAATGTTATTCTTCGGTTGACTAGGTGCTGTTTCAACACTAACTATACTGCCCGGTATATCATTAACGCCTCTCCCCATACCTGTAACTCCATTTAAAATGGCTTCTTGATTTTCGAGTGCTCCAAGAATATCGAGAATGGCAGCTCGAAAATCTTTATAAACTTCAGATGGTGCACGTTCACCATTAACCTGCAGGTAAATTAGTATAAGTCATTTTCTTGTGGAAATAAACCAAAAGGATAAACTTACCGCCACCAGCATATCGCTTTGATCGAAATAATCGGCAACGGGCATCACATTCTTAAAGAAATTATCCAATTCCATTTTGGCTAAAGATAGGACCACATGACCCAATTTGGCACCATAATCAATTTGTTTTTGCAGTATTGATTGGCGCCACGAGATTAATACTACGCCGTTCACTACTTGAATCTGAAAAAAATGCGAAGAAAATACTTTATTCTGATAGTAATTATTTCACTAAAGACATTATAGCCCCCTCCAAGAGGACATCAAAGATATACTTTTAAGTGGATTGTCGTTTAAAATCCAACCGTCATTCCGCCGATGCATTAGTTATGAACCTCGAGCCTCACACTATTCCTGTTTACAAGCAGTGCTCTTACGCAACATTCCGACGAAATATCGATCAGTTTCGAATAAATTGTCTATACGAAAAGGCTACGTGGTATGTGCCGGATAGTGTAGGCCATTTAATATTTCATCAGGGCTGAAATTTGACTCGAACACATGACGATTTTCTTATGTCAGTCGGGAGAAATTATTAATAATGTTGGCAGCAAGAAATACTGTTTGGGCACCTATACTACAGTACTAGTTTCTTAATAGCAATCGTCTTCTAATTAAGACAAATTTTCACATAGTTTCGAGCTTAGTAAACATACCCATAATAAAATACCATGTTTTAATAACACGAGTTCAAGGACTTTGCGCGTGGGGGTTGTTTGTGTTTGGTTTTCTCTAGGTCATAGAAATGTAAGTGACTAACAACGTATGAATCTATGGAATCTCAGAAAATAATGTAAATAGTCGGGTGTAGGTACTGGACACTATCAACCCCTTTATTCTATCAAGTACAACACGTCGTTTCTTTTTTTTTTAAATAAGTCGAAACCTTTTCTATTCGAGAATACTTTTTTATTCCAGATTTTACACTGTTTGATTTATTATGTGTGACGTTTCGGCTTCTGCTGAGAACTTTATCAATCTGGTCTCAGCAGACACCGAAAAAAGCCGAAAACTGCATTGTGAAAACATTCACCAAGAAATTTAATGATTTAACTCGAAAGAGTCGGAAGAATTTTCAAGAAATTCCTAGATTGGTCTGAAATATTCTTATTTTTTTATTTCAATTGCTTTTACTTAATTATTCTAATAATAAAGTATTGTGATCGCACAGAAAAAAAACATAACAGAATTATGATTGGGCGCAGAGCCCAATCATACGATGAAATGGGAAAGAGTTTAATGTACCGGAAAATGGGCATGTCATCTCAAATTCTTTCGAATAGTGAGAGAGGGGGAGGTTTGTAATTTTTGTATATGACACTGAACGTGGCATGCAAAATCTTTTTAAAATTTGTGGTTTTTATGATTTTCATAGAAATTGGACATATTTTTCCTAAAATTGGGGCATTTGTATGGGAGGTGGTATGATTTTAAAGCTGTTCATTAACATCCTTATCAACATGCTTTGTTTCAATTTCATAGTCGATAGTCATACATATGTTCGAAGGAGAAACGCTTTTCTTGAATTTATAATATAGATATTTGTATGGGAGGGGGTAGGAGGAGTGCAGCGAAGCCGATAATTTTTTTAGTATTTATTGCAATTGTTAAGGGACAAATTCTTGCAAAATTTTAAGTTAATACTTTTTCTAGTTTTAATGGAAATAGATATAAAGCATTTACAAAACTATGCATTTGAATGGGAGGTGGTAGAAGGAGTATACGAATCAGAACAAAGTTTTTTGTCGTCAATGATATATATATTATTAGACTTTCAATAAAACTACAAGATAGCTTTGAAGAAGGAAAATAATTTAATTTAAATTTCAAAATTTCGTGAAATTTGTATAGGAGGGGGAAGAAGGAGTAAGGTGAGGTTGATAATTTTTCTTAAACTGGTTGCAATTATAATGAAATTAACAGTGGCAAAAATTTGTTCATTTAGCTTCACTAGCTTCAATGAAAATCGAATAGACACTTTTTTGAAATTGTGCATTTGTATGGGAGGGAGTAGAAGAAGTGACGGGATCGGATCAATATCGTGTGATCTTAGTGATATATACATCATGCCCGAAACTTCAAGTTGATACCTTAAATAGTTTCGAAGAAAAATCAATTTCTTAAAATTTCGAAATTTTTTTAATTTTTTGAAAGGGGCAGAAGGAGTGGGTGATGTAGCCCGTTCACGAACTTAACGTTACTTTTTCGCTAAAAATGACACACAACAAATTTCAGCACGATAGCTTAAAGCGGTCCAGACTTATGTTGTAGACAGACGGATAGACAGACAGACAGATGGACAGACAGACAAACGATCACTCGGAATCGATGTTTTTGAGCAACAACAAATAATTCTGTACCCTTGGCGGCTCTGTACGTGCATTATTTCTTAGCGTTACAAACGGCAAGGCAAACACAATATACTCTCAGATTTCATCTAGAGTATAAAAATTGCTACCTTGATATTTTGTTTTTTTCGCGTCCGGGACAAAATGAAGAAAAATCATAACTTTGAGTGTGAACAAAAAATTTAAGGAAACAAATTAAAGAAAGAAAAACGCGAACAATTTTGAGTGGCGGCGTGTTGAGAGTTGTTATGGTTTTTTTTTTTTTCGCCTCTGGGTCCTCGCCACATGGTTCGATTCTTTCCTACCGAAAATTCTTAACGGGACTCGCCTCTTTCTAACTATAACTATTTATTCGTTTCGATTCGTATTCTGATTGCTTGTGTAATAAGGGGAGACGAACGAAATTCAAGGGGAACGATTCCCAAAGATCCTGAATCGTGTTTAAAAAAAAAATTAAAAGCGAGTGAAAATCGAAAAGTTTTGTGTGTGCAGAAAAAAAAAAAGGAAAAATTTTTGTGCGAGAGCGAGAAGTATCGGAGCATCGGTTTAATTATTTGAAATTTCCTAATTAAAAATTAATGAAAATGAATTTGTGAATTATGAAAAGTGGAAACGACGACTGTCGTCAAGGCCTGTGGCGAGCGAACAATTTTTAAATTTTTTTTTGTCGTGTTTTTATCTGATGATGAATGATGTGGTGGAATGTTTGAAGTGAAATTCAATCGAAAACGTCGAGTTTTTTTTTGCAACCGGAAATCGCTTTCGTAGAAATAAATAGAAATAGAATAAATGCTTTGAAAAAGAAAAATAAAAATTTTAAAAACAAAATTAAAGCCAATGACCGACAAATAAAACAAAAACAACGACTGACAAAACAGTACAGAACGAACGGACGGACGTATTAACAAAATTAAAATAAAAATTAAAAATTGATAACACGAAAAAAGAAAAACAATACATATGATTGGGCAAGTTTTTTTTTATATTATTTTTGTTTTTGATACGTTGATTTTTTTTTGAAAATATTGATAATTTTTTTAAAAACCATGATTAAAGGCTAAAAGAGCCATTTCAAAAATGAACCCGGGCCCTTAGCTCATTCGCCCCGAACCTCGACATGGGGCCACGACACAATGATCTTTAGAGGAAGGTCGTGGCTGAGGTAGGGTGGGCAGACAGGGCGCTATAACACCAGAGCGCCCTGACAAATCGCGAAGTCGAGCAACTCCATCCGCTTCCTGGTCTTTCACGACCTGTTGGGAAAATAATCCAAATTTTCACCCCAACCCGGAGTAAGCCGACACGAAATTTTGTTGTCCAGGCCATGGGTTTAATGGTCTGAAGTCGGAACAAGAACCACCCCACACTGCCGTAGCTAGTCCCGGCCGCCAGCAAGCGTGTCGCTTCCGTTCCGATTTCAGCCACCAATTCAGACGTAGGTGGAATTGACCCTTCTTATCCGCGAACCCTGACGTGTTTTTCGTTTCCCTTCGGAATTATTTTGACTTTTAAGTCAAGATAATTCTCTCCTCGGCCTCAAACACAACAAAATTGAGGTATTTGTGTGGGAGGTGGCAGAGGAAGTGGAGCGTTTAAGATGATTTTGAAACTGCTTATCATCATCCTTATCACCATGCTTTGATTCAATTTCAAAGTCGATAGCTCTCATATACTTGAAGGAGAAATGCTTTTCTTGAATTTATAATAGAGATATTTCTGTGGGAGGTGGTAGAAGGAGTGAAGCGGAGCTGATAATTTTTTCTAACACTTATTTTAATTATTAAAAAACGAGTTCTGGAAAAATTTGAAGTTTGTACTTTTTCTAGTTTGAATGGAAATCGATGAAATGCATTTAACAAAAATTCTGCATTTGTATGGGAGGGGGGTAGAAGGAGTGTACAGATCAAAACAATTTTTTTTCGTATTATTAATATTTCTATTTGTATACTTAAATGTATACAATGTATATAATTTGTATACAAAATATCAAGTTAATAGCTTTAACAGTTTCGAAGAAAAATAATTTAATTCAAATTTCAAAATTTCGTGAAATTTGTATGTGAGGGGGTAGAAGGAGTAAGGTGAAGTTGATAATTATTTTTAAAATAAATTGCAATTATAGTAGAATTATTTCTGACAAAATTCCGTTTTTTCAGCTTTAATAGTTTCAATGAAAATCGAAAATATGTATTTTTCAAAATTGACCATTTTTATGGGAGGGGGTAGAAGGAGTAAAGGGATCGGGTCAATATTCCGTGGTTTTAATGACACCTATATCATAATACTTTGACCTAAATTTCAAGTCGATAGCTTAAAGAGATTCAAAGAAAATCAATTCCTTAATTTTTCGAAATTTCATGAAATTCATGACAGACGGACAGACAGACAGACAGACGGTCACTAGGAACCGAGGTTTTTGAGCGACAACAAATATTTCTGTACCCTTGGCAGCTCTGTGCGTGCGTTATTTCTTAGCGTTACAAACGGTAAGGCAAACACAATATACTCTCAGATTTCATCTAGAGTATAAAAAAAATCGTCCAACCGTACGCCGTACATATGGACTCATATCTCCGAGACCGTTAAAGGCAGAATGTTCGTTTTTGGGAAGATTGTTAATTAGGTAAGTGAGCTCTATCACCTAAATTTTGGGGAGTGTCAGGTGGAATGGGGAGGCGGGGAGGGAAAGAGTCACTTGCTAATATTTCTACTAAGAACGCAGATAGGAAGCTGAAAATCAGCATAGATATAGAGAGGGTAGTGGGACAAACACTAAAAACAATTTAATTTTTTTTATCCATTAGCGTCCGAAAAACCTAAAAACCAAATGTCGGCCGGATTTTTTTTTTTGAAATTATTATATCTTTGAAATTACTTACCATAAAAAACTCATATTTTGGGACCATTAAGGTGGCACACAGATCCACCAGAATCGGCACAAAGAAAAACACTTAAAAATGAATATCTCAACTATCTCTTAAGCTATGTAATGGAAACATATATTAAGCTATACTACCTAAATTCAAGAAATATATAACAGCAGTAGTGGAGGGAAATGGGGAGCATTTCAAAAATGGTGCACTTTCCAAAATTTCAAATCATTATATTTTAAAACTGATATCTGTACATCAAATCGAAAGTTTGTCAGATTATAGAACTACATAGTCTTTAATTTTGGTAAAAATTTGAAGTTAGGGGGTGTAAGGGGAGGGAGGTGGTAAGCAAAAATGTCGAAAATTTTGAGTGATTTCTTAGAGCTCTGGTGAAAGATACAAAGTTTAAATTTTGCATGTGAATACATCTTTTTGATATACATAGAAAAAAACATAATACACCCCCCCTCTTCCCATTCAAAATTATTTTTTCGACCATTCTTAGGAAAATTTTGCTTAAAAACTTATAAAAAGAATTGAAATGAATTTCTTTGAAAAGTTTTGCAATCGAGCTTGCCCTTCTACCCCCCTCATACAAAAGTATCATTTCGACTTATTTCATTGAACCAACTAGTAACCAACAAATTAAAAGCTACGAACTTGAAATTTTGTACGATTACCTTGCAATTGAAAAGAAATAAAATAGCATCACAAATTTTACGATTCCCTTACCTCCTCTACCCCCTCCCATATAAATGTTTGGTTTCATGAATGTAAAATATACCGAATCTTATGAAAATTCTATGCAACTTCTTCTATGAAACTGGTATTTTATACAGAGAATATCGGACGTAATTCATGCAATCAATTAAAAAACTATTAACATCCACCCACTCTTACTATCACCTCTCACCCCTCCCCTCATAAAAACTGAAACTTGCATAAATAAACGAATGGAATATTGATTATATGTACTGGAGCAATTGATCCTATTTAGTGCAAATGTGTTAAATTTATAACAGCCCTGCCCAAGAACCTCCTTTCACTTAGTCTCCACTAACCACTCTAATCTGTATATTGATTTTCCCTGCATCCTGAACTTGTCCCAAGAATGATGAAGTTGCGCCAGTTATGTTATCCCCCGTATCACAACCAATAGTACCCATACCGGATGAACAAACTACATCTACAGATAACGAATTATATTTAAAACAACAAGAACAAATTAGACAAAGAGTATCAAACTTCTTTTTCAAATAATTAAAAATATAAAACATAACAAATAAGCAAATTCCAATTAACGAATAAATAAATCATTAACTCTCAGAAAACTATGCTTATCTAAAATCCAAATAAGTACCAACTTGCAATATCGCCACAAGTTGATAACCACATCCATTCTCAGTTGATAAAGATGTGATATAAATAAAACTAGAAAAGACCACAAGAGGGTCATTATTGAAGAATCAGTCCGTAAGCTAAATGGTCGGTAGTTGATATCATTGTAAACCAATAAATAAATAAATAAAACTCATTTGATAACATTAAAATTCGTTGTGTTTCATTTAAAATAAATATATATTTTTAGCTCTTTCGCAAGCTATAACAAAATTGGCGCAGTCGGTAGGATCTAAAATCGTTTAGATCCTTAACAGTGAAACGAACCTAGTGAAACTTGAAAATTTCCATAAAACAACGAACTTAATAAACCGAAAATCGTAATGACGCGAAATCGTAACAAAGCGATTATAAAAGTGAATTATATCTAAAAATCAGTATAGCTCTTTTATATTAAAATTTCGGTATACAAAGTGAGAACCCTTCCATTAACTAAAAATCAGTTAGTGTGGTTTTAACTAAAAATCAGTTAAAATTAATATTAACTAAAAATCAGTGAAGTATCAGGACAATAAATAACTACAAATCAGTTACAGCTAAAAATCAGTTGAATTGCATCCAGATCATCACAAAGTGGTAAAAATATTTTTTGTTATTATGGCTCAAATTTTAGATACACCTACATTGATGTCGATATTTAAATCAATACCATGCTTTTCGGGAGATGATAACTACTCAGTTGCATCATTTATAAAGACTATTGAACAGACCATAGCATTTGCTACACAAGGACGACAAATTGCACCTTTATCAGCTTTGTTCATAACCAAATTTCGAGGAACTGCATTAGAGGTTTTACATAGGAACACTGACAAAAGTTGGGCAGCTACTAGAACTACACTAATCGAAAATTTTGGAATTAAAGAAACCTTTGAGAAATTAATCTACGATGCTTATGCAGTTAAGGGACAAAACGTAAACGACGTATATGAACAGTTAACAAATATATTAAATAAGTTAAATACGAAAACATCATTGTTAACAGAACCATCCTTAGAGAGGACCATACTAAATAATGAGAAGCTAGTGTTAGATATTTTAAAAAGTAAGATAGATGATGTTACGGCAACATGGGTTGAATTAAGAAATTATACAACAATTAAGGATATTATGCAAAATTTTGTACTTACGGGAAGAAAGGCATACTTACAAGAATCAGCAAAGGTTTATAAGAATACATATAATCCTAAATATAGTCAGAAAAATAACTTCAGGCAACAGGATAAACAGAATAAGTTTCAACAAGTTAATCAGCAAAAAAATCATCAGCATTTATCAGGGAACTTTCAGAATAGGAATCAGTATCAGATTTTTTCAGGGAACTTTCAGAATAGGAATCAGTATCAGAATTTTTCAGGGAACTTTCAGAATAGGAATCAGCATCAAAATTTTTCAGGGAACTTTCAGAATAGGAATCAGCATCAGAATTTTTCAGGGAACTTTCAGAATAGGAATCAGCATCAGAATTTGTCAGGGAACTTTCAAAATAGGAATCAGCAAAATAATTACGGCCAGGGGAGAAGTCCATTTTCAGGAAATAGCAGGAATAATTCTCAAAATGGCAGAAACAATAATAATGTGGTACAACCAATGGAGACAGATAATTTAGTAAATTCACCAGAACAGGTAGAAAATTTTCAATCAGTAGCCTCAGACATAAATTACCCATGATAGAGATCACAATAGGAAAAAACAAAATAAAAGCATTGGTGGACACAGGATCTACAATATCATTAATAGATGAGAAATATGTAAGACAGTTTAAATGGAATCAAATAAATTTAGAAATCAAAACATTAACAGGAATAAAACCTATTAAATACGATGTTAGTACCCCTACACCAAAAGAGTTAGGAGGACAACTTAATACAAGATGGAAGATAATACACTTTTCGGAACGCTCACAAGATGCAATAATAGGAACGGATATCCTAGATTAGATAGATTACAAAGAAAAAGAAATAAGAATAGGAAATAAAATAATAAGATTTTATGAATCAGATAACAATAAGGAAAGTAACATGACGGTGAAATTAGACGTAAAATATGAAGAAGTATATGTATTAGAAAGAAATGAAATGAAAATTGAAACAAAACATTTAAATAATGAGGAAAATATTAAATTGAGGAATACGTTAAAGAATTTTAGAGGGATATTTTATAAAGAAGGGAATAAATTAGAGGCAACCATAGACACTCGACATGAAATTAAAACGACAACTGAAGAAGCAATATACTGTCGAATGTATAGAATTCCTCAGGTATACGATGAAGAAATAAATAAACTGCCAACAAGTCGGGCGAAACTTTATTATTCTTGGGACAAGTTGCGAATGAGTGGAAAGTCAATATGCAGGTTAGAGTGGTTAGGGAAGACTAAGTGAAAGGGAGTTCTTGGGCAGGACTGTTAACAATATTTCATTCGTTTCTGTAAGTTTGGTTTTTATGAGGGGAGGAGTAGGGGTAATAGTAAGGGTGGGTGGATGTTAATAGCTTTTTAATTAATTGCTTGAATCACGTCCAATATTCTCTGTATAGAATGTGTTTCATAGACGAAGTTGCATAGAATTTTCATAAAATTCGGTGTATTTTACATTCATGAAACCGAACATTTGTATGGGAGGGGGTAGAGAATATAGGGGAATCGTAAAATTTGATACGCAGTTTTATTTCGCGTCTCTTGTAAGGTGCTTGTATAGAATTTCAAGTTCGTAGCTTTTAGTTTGTTGGTTATTAGTTGATTTAATAAAATTGGTCGAAATCATAGTTTTGTATGGGAGGGGGTAGAAGCGCAAGCGCGATTTCAAAACTTTTAAAGCAACTTCATTTGAATTATTTTTATAAGTTTTTATGCCAAATTTGAAATTGATAGCTTTTAAGAGTTAGCTGATAACTGATTTCTTAAAAATGCTCGAAAAAATAATTTTGTATGGGAGGGGGTAGAGGAGATAGGGGAATCGTCAAACTTGTGATGCAATTTTCTTTCATTTTTATTGCTAGATGCTTGTATGAAATTTCAAGTTCATAGCTTTTAATTTGTTGGTTATTAGTTGATTTAATGAAATTAGTCGAAATCATACTTTTGTATGGGAGGGGGTAGAAGGGCAAGCGCGATTTTTAAACTTTGAACGCAATTTCATTTTAATTATTTTTGTAAGTTGTTTTGCAAAATTTCAATTTGATAGCTTTTAATGGTTAGGTGATAATTGATTTCTTGAAAATGGTCGAAACAATAATTTTGTATGGGAGGGGGTAGAAGTTTTAAAGGTTTTTGACCAGTTAATATTTCATATATTTAGGGATTTTTTTTAAATGCATTTTGCAAATTTTTAAGTTTCTACCTTAAAATTTCACTCAAAAATTTTCAGTTTATGTGTTTTTTTCAATGCACATGAACACCTTGTGCACGTTAGACCGGGGGAGTCGGTTTATAATAAATATGGATCAAGTTAATATTATTTTTCTATGTACATTAAATATAGGTATTCACATGCAAAATTTTAACTTTTTATCTTTCACTAGAGCCCTAAAAAAATCACTCAACATTTTCGACATTTTTGCTTATCACCTCCCTCCCCTTACACCTCCCAGCTTAAAATTTTTACCAAAATTAACTACTATGTAGTTCTACAATCTGACAAATTTTTGATTTAATATCTGTACTATTTTTTGAGATATAAGGATTTGTAATTTTGAAAAGTGCGCCATTTTTGAAATGTTTCCCATTTCCCCCCGCTACTATTATTTCAACATGTTATATTTTTTTTGTGTTTGCCTAGTATAGCTTAATATACGTTTTAAGTTTCAATTACATAGCTTAAAAGATAGTTGAGATATTAATTTTTAAGTGTTTTTCTTTGCACCCCCCTGACCCTCCCGCTTACAATAATTAGCCGCTTTCTGAGCTGGTTCCGATGGAACTATATGCCACCTTGACGGTCTCTAAATTTAATTTTTTTACGATAAGTAATTTCGAAGATATAATCATTTGAAAAAAAAATTCGGCCGACAATTGGTTCTTAGCCCCCCCTTTTCGCACCCCAATGGATAAAAAAATTAAATTATTTTTAAAAGTTGTCCCACAAACCGCTCTATATGTATGTTGAGTTTAAGCTTCCTAGCTGTTACCATGGTTGAGATATTTGAACTCGTATTTTTCGGTTTAAGCGCTCCCCCCGCCTCCCCCTGAACCCGTACACCCCCCAAAATGAGTATGAGATCCGCAACTATCTTCAATCCCTCCAAAAATGAACTTTCTATATTGAAGGGTTTGGGAGTTAATGTGCGCTGAGCGTACACGTCGGCGTACGGCGGACGGCGTACAGACAGACGGATTTTTTTTTTGCATTTTTAGGCTAATTTAGTCATGAAACGCGAAAAAAAAAAATTTCAGGGTAGCAAACTTTTTTTTTTTTTTGTGTCGATCACAATACTTTATTATTATAATAATAAAGTAAAAATCAGGTCAAACAATTATTAGAAGATAATATAATAAGACCAAGCAAGTCACCATACAGGGTGTTTGGTACTCCGTACATAACCTTGTAAGGGGCTATTCCTGGATATATTTTGAGCAAAAAATTGTTCTACGGAGATGGTCAATTTTCAATATCCACGGAGATACAGGGTGATCAAGAAAAGTCCTTCGGACCTGTACCCTCACTCACTCAAAACGCTATATCTTGAAAACTAATAATTACAATTCAAAGTGTTATAGCTTGTTTTTTAGGAAATCAAATTACCTTTCATTTGGTGTAATAGTCCGCATTGTAACTGTATCCAATTCTGAGATATTTGCTTCAGAACACAAATTTTTGACAGTTTGACCGTCAAAATTCTAAGATCAATGTAGTTTTTCTCTAAAAAACCCATTATAAAAATGTCATTTTATTGTTGTTTTCTTTTGTGTCATATTATTGCCTACAAAAGACGCATACACTTGCATTGCATAAGTTTTATAGTTTAAAAGAAATTATCATTCCAATAATTTAGCACTTTTGTCAAAAAAGCAAGAATAGGTTGATCAACACTCTCCGCTTGAACTAAAAGAACTTAAGAATGGTTTTTACGGTTTATTTCAAATTGCCTTAATTACAATAAATGTTCAAAATGGCTACCTTCATTTTGAATGCACGCTAAAGCTCGTTTTGCCAGTGTTCTCTTTGTGTTCATACTCCTCAACTGCTGCCTTACTGTTGCTGCCGCATCGATTCTGGTGTTTAGATCCTGCAACGTTACTACTTCCGTTGCGTAGACAAGGTCCTTCATCCGTCCCCATACAAAGAAATCCCTAATAGTTAAATCAGGGGATCTTGCAGGCCAGTGTATCGGTCCATTTCTACCGATCCAGCGATTGCTATAATTGGAATTTAACCAATCTCTGATCTGTCGGCCGTAATGAGCTGGAGCACCATCGTGTTGGTAAAACATGGAAGCCAATCGTTGCAGTGGCATCATCCAATAACTCCTGTAGATCATTTGTCAAAAAATGCAAGTAATTGGAACTATTTAAGGTAGGCGGAAGCCTAATAGGACCAATAAAATCGTTGCCAATCACACCTGCCCATAAATTGACACTGAATCTGTGCTGAAGTGATGCCTCTCTTCTTGTATGTGGATTGCTCTCAGCCCATGTGTGTAAGTTGTGGAAGTTTGTGATACCGTCCCTGGTGAATTGGGACTCATCCGTCCAAAGAATGTTGCTGATAAAATTCTCGTAACTTATTTGTCGTTCAAGGAGCCAATTGCAAAACTCCATCCTTTTGGGTAAATCAATGGGTAACAGCTCCTGCACTGGTGTGTGGTGGTAGGGATGCAAACGTTCTGCTTTCAGGACACTCCAAACTTTCCACGTAGAGACGTTAAACCGCAATGCCAAGCGTCGTATACTAGTTGATGGATCATTTTGAACTGCAGCTAGGATTCGTTGATCAATTGAAACAGCGATTACCGGCGCAGGATTTGCATTCACTCTGCTTGTCCTAACACTGCCTGTTTCCCTAATCCTTCTGTAAACGTCTTGGAATACTCTCGGGTAAGGTATTCGACGATTGGGAAATCTGTGATGATACAAAGATCGCGCCGCTTGCTCATTTCCCTGACACTCTCCATAGAGGAAAATTATGTCTGCATATTCTTCGTTCGTGAACTCAGGCATTTCGAAATTCTTTTCTAAATTTTAGTGACACCTTGTTCTTTTACAAATTTAACTAAAACTGATAAAAATATGAAGTATGGTTTGCTTTTATAGGCTTTTCATTTTGTTAGGTAACCCATTAAAAAGGGCAAAGTGCTGCACCTAGTTGTGTTGAAACTCATTTTAATTTAATTCATTTTCTCGATAATTTTAACACTACCTAAGGGACATTCATTGATAATTTAAATAGTAATTAAAGGACACAAAGAATATTTCAGTTTAACAACATTTCAGGTAGTTTTTTTAGAACGAGGGTTGGTTTATGGCATATTTTATTTTTAAGCCATATGTATTTTCGCTTATTACCTGGAAAACGGGAAAACCTAAGTCATAAGTATGTGTGCATCTTTTGTAGGCAATAATATGGCACATAAAAAAACAACACTAAAATGACATTTTTATAATGCGTTTTTTTGAGAAAAACTACATTGATCACAGAATTTTGAGGGTCAAAGTATCAAAAATTTGTGGTCTGAAGGAAATACCTCAGGATTGGGTACAGGTACAATACGGACTATTACACTAAATGAAAGATAATTTGATTCCCTAAAAAACAAGCTATAACACTTTGAAATGCGATTATTGGTTTTCAAGATATAGCGTTTTGAGTGAGTGAGGGTACAGGTCCGAAGGACTTTTCTTGATCACCCTGTATCTCCGTGGATATTGAAAATTGGCCATCTCCGTAGAACAATTTTTTGCTCGAAATATATCCAGGAATAACCCCTTACAAGGTTATGTACGGAGTACCAAACACCCTGTATAATGCACCAGTAATAATAGTAACAAAGAAGTTAGACAATTCAAACATACAGAAATATAGAATGGTAATCGATTATAGGAGATTAAACTCAGTAACAGTGGATGATAAATATCCAATACCAAATATAGAATCGATATTAGAAAAATTGGGCAGAAGTCAGTACTTCACAACGCTTGATTTGGCTAAGGGGTTTCATCAAATCAAAATGAACTCAAGAGATATTGCTAAAACAGCCTTTTCTACGGCAACAGGACATTATGAGTATATCCGAATGCCGTTCGGACTCAAAAATGCACCAGCAACTTTTCAGCGAATGATTAACAACGTATTAGCGGAGGTAATAGACAAAGTATGTGTAGTATATTTAGACGACATCTTAGTTTTCGGCACATCACTTGATGAGCACTTGCAAAATTTAAGACTATTACAAGGAGCAGGGTTAAAACTACAATGTGACAAATGTGAATTTCTAAAGAAAGAAACTAATTTCTTAGGACACATAATCACAACCGAAGGTATAAAACCAAATATTGAAGAAATAGAAAAGATACAGAATATTAGATTACCAAGCACAAAGAAAGAGATAAAATCATTTTTAGGGTTGACAGGATATTACAGAAAATTTATCAGAGACTATAGTAAGATAGAATCCCCAATGACAAAGTATTTACAAAAGGATCAAAAGATAGACAAGAATAATATTGATTATATAGAAGCTCATAGAATATTGAAAGAAATTTTGACAACAGAACCAGTGTTACGTCATCCAGACTTCAGACAGAAATTCGAAGTAACAACAGATGCAAGTGATTTTGCAATAGGAGCAATTTTATCACAAAATAAACATCCGATA
Organism: Chorisops tibialis; assembly: GCA_963669355.1. Lineage (NCBI taxonomy): Eukaryota > Metazoa > Arthropoda > Insecta > Diptera > Stratiomyidae > Chorisops > Chorisops tibialis. The sequence continues at coordinate 214,432,373 of OY770262.1, forward strand.
GCACACGAACACGAACGAAAATACTGTACGACAGAAAAAGAACTTCTATCAATAATATACGCAGTAAATTATTTTCGACCATATATATATATGGAAAACAATTTGATTTATATACAGACCATAAACCAATTGAATGGTTATATAAAAAATACAAAGGAAGAGACATTAACCCCAGGATACAAAGATGGATTTTAAAATTAGGGGAATATGAAATAAACATTAAATATATTAAAGGAAATACAAACATACCGGCAGATTATTTAAGCAGAATTATAAATGAAGAATGTAATATGTTGACAAACAATGACAATGAACAGGAAACATTAATAGAAACAAGACATACAGCTATGGAATATAGTACAGAACTCATACCAATTAAAGAAGACATTGAGTTCGTCATGATCTCTTGCTCGAGTCGGACGTTTTTGTTAAGCGCTAGTGAGATAGCAAAGAACGTGAAAAATATCTATTAACTCATCAAAAAGTGCTGCAAAATCAAATCTCTTATCGCTAAAAACAGTGCCAAAAAGACAGTGTCGAACATTGGCCCAAAAACTAAGGGCACCCATTTAGGGGGCCCAACAGACCCCGGAAACCCACAAAAGGTCCAAAAGACTACGTTTAAAAGCGAAATTCCTTCATCGAAAACAAATGAACTGAAGCTTATAGTGAAAAGAATGAGTGCAGTGAACAGTGCCAGTGTTAGTAACGACGAAAGTGACGATAATGTAAGCATTAGATCAGTGGAAATGACTTCTGAAGAAAGAAGTATGATTGAAAAAACATGCTCCATATCTCAAAAAAACAATCATCGAGGAGATAATCATCTAACGGACCGTCAAAAATCCATTCGAAGTCACGGATCTTCAACAATGCCCCAACACACTAACAAAAACCAGCAACAAGGGCAATACCAGCGTACAGACCCCAATATAGCGGCTTCCCTAAATACGTTACCGAACTCTGACGTCGGATGGCATTGCATCAAGCGAAAGCGAAGAAACTCTAGCCCTCGAACAATTCACTGCAACAACAACATTCAGTTAACAACCGTTAGGACAAACGACAACTACTTTAGCCCGCTCGCTGATACAAATAGGAATGCATCCGAAGAAAACAACCGATTATTAAACAAAAATGTAACTAGTAACTTAAATACTAACAGTAAAGTATCTACTAACAATAACAAAACTAACAACAATAAATCAATCTTTTGCCCACCAATTATATTGTATGACGCAGACATTAAAGTTCTGAATCACCAGTTAAAAAGTAAATATCCGCACCTGAACTACCGCGTAATTAAAACAAAGAATCGGGTTTTCAAATTATTTGTCGACGATCCCGACATCCACGGTTACATTTTTGAGAACTTAAAAAATCAATCGGATATCGAAGTATTTACACATACACCAAAAGAAAGGAAATTAATAACGCTGCTTCTAAAAGGTATTGATTCTGTGTACACAGCTAATGAATTAGAAGTCGAAATCAAATCCATTCTCAAGAACCCGATAGATTTCACTGTCAGAAATTTTTCCACGTCCAGATCAAAAAAAATAGGTAAAATGTTAGATATATTTTTGGTACAAGTATCTCCTAATCAAAATATCGAGGAACTTCTGCAAATACGGACAATACTTAATGTAAGAGTGGCGTGGGAAAAACCGAAGACCAGCAAAATTATACAATGTTATAGATGCCAAAGATTTGGGCACGTTTCCAAAAATTGCGGCATAAAGTACAGGTGTGTCAAATGTCCCGAAGATCACAACCCAGGTGAGTGCCCTCGTAGTAAGGAAACTTCTACTTCATCACCATACTGTTCTAATTGCAAAGAAATAGGTCACCCAGCAAACTATAGAGGCTGTCCTAAATATATAGAGCTGTTGAAAATGAAGCAAAACAGAATAGAAACTGCTAAACAGAAAAGAGAAGAAAATAGAGCCTTTGTAAACTCGGCAATACAAAACAAATTCATAACTAATGCTCCACAGACTAGTACTCCATCCTGGAGATCACTTTTCCCACCGGCGAACAATGACTTGCCCAACGAAAATTTTATGAATCAGTCCAAGGAACTTTTTGGTATTTCCTTAACGCAGCTATTAAAAAAAATCAATGACTTCCTACCACAATATAACACTGCTAAAACACTAGAAGAAAAACAGTGCAAATACTTCCAATTTTTTCTCGATATTTGCAATGGCAGGAATTCCAAGTAAAGTAATCATCCTTAATGTAGGCTCACTAATTTCCAAAGCAAGGAAAGTCTCACTCACAGATTTCGTCAGCACAAACAAGCCTGACTTTTTGTTTTTAAGCGAAACCCACTTAGAACACACTAATAGACTAAGGGTACCTAGATATAATATTCTACGTAACGATGATTTTCAGGGTACGGCAATTCTTTTCAAAGATAAATTCAACATCACTTCAGTCAATCTAGATATATGTACACTACCCCATACTGCAGCGGCTCTACATACTGTCGACGAAAATGGCGTAGAACAAAAGGTACTGTTAGTTTCCATATACATACACCCAACTAGCCCATCTAGTATAAATATTAATAATCTTCTAACGAAAATAAACAACTTACTTGTTCAGAATAGTTACTTCGCAGCAGTCGTAGGAGGAGACTGGAACTCCAAGCATCCGCAATGGGCTAATAATTATATAAATCCTAATGGACGAATACTGAAGGACTGGTTTGATAGAAATATTAATCAATCTAACTTAATGATAGTTAACCCCGACGAAATTACATTTCCTCAGAGCCAAAGCTGTATCGACTTTTTTATTACTTCAAACAACATCGCCAATACGTTCAATGCAAATTTTTCATGCAAAACGCTATCATCCTTCTCAGACCATTACGCTGTGCAGTTAACAATATCCTTAGAAGAATACAGACCAGAGTTAGTGCAACCCAGAACATTCGTGTCATATGCCCATACTAACTGGGATCACTTTAAAGAAGAACTGGATTCCGCCTTCTCACACATAAGCATTGATAATGGTAGAAATCTCACTAATAAAGAATTAGACGAAAATATTGAAATATTTAACAGCAATATATTACAGGTTACATCACGACACTCTAAAGTAATCACTAGTAACGGCTTTTACGAACGTCTTCCTGCCGATATAAAATCACTTTTTGATATCAGGAAATTCTGGCGAAATAACATGAAAAGAATCTTAAAAAGAAATAATTTTAACTTCAACCAAGAATATATTAACCTTAAAAACAGAACTACACTACTATCTCGAATTATAGATGAAAAAATTAATACCCATTTCAACAAAGAGTTACAACAAAAACTCAAAACCCTCAAGCCGAGTCCTACAATCTTCAAAGAAATAAATCGAATAATAGCTAAGCCCAAATCAAGCGACATGGGAAAAATTTCAGTAAACGGAACCACATATGAGCGCATACCTGAAAAGATAGAAGCCTTTAAAAAATTCTACGAAGACCTATATGCATATAAACATCCCCAGCACGATAGAGATAACCTAGCTTTAGTAAACCATACAGTTGCAGAGTTTCAATCAGAAAACTTGACTAACAATAAGTTCACACCGTTAAAAACGTTTAACAAAGAAAACCCTTCCAGCGGATCTCAGCTAGAACATCCTTTTATAACACGGGAACTCTTAGTCAACATTATTCGCTCTCTTAACAACAAGAAATCATTCGGTCCCGATAACATCTCCAATTACGTGATTAAGAAAATTTCCAAAAAAGCAATAGATTTTTTGTTAATATTATTCAATAACTGTATAAACAATGGCTATTTTCCGAACAGCTGGAAAATTGCAAAATTAATACCGATTAAGAAATCCTCGGGGTCTAATGACATAGGAAATTTTCGCCCAATTTCAATGCTTTCGAACATAGGAAAAATCTTAGAAAGAATTATAGGGAATTATTTTGATTCTTTTTGCGAGGAACAGAATATTGTCCCATACCATCAATTCGGCTTCAAAAAATACCATTCTACAGAGCATGCATTACTGAAAATGCACAATGATATCACAAATAACTTAAATAATAAGGTAGCCACAGTAACGTGTTCCCTTGATATCAAAAAAGCATTCGATCTTGTATGGATTAATGGTCTTTTGTACAAACTAATCTGCCAGAAGGTACCCTTCAATTTACTCAGAATGTTCTATAGTTTTCTAGAAAATAGAAAACTGTATGTAGAAATAAACAGTGAGCAGTCGTCATTAATAGCAGTAAGATCTGGAGTTGCCCAAGGATCGGTTAACGGACCTAAGCTTTATAATTTTTTCCTACATGACTTCCCCCATACTGCACAAGAAGACTCTGTAGCAATACTGTTTGCAGATGATACAATCTTATACGCTCCATCCAATGACCCGAGAGTAGCTCTATCAAAAGTTAAGAAGCACATGGCAGTTATTGACAATTATTATAAAACATGGGGTATCCAGTTTAACCCGGATAAGTCTTCCCTTATCTGTTTCAGAAATCCCAGCGGTAAAGGAAGAAGAAATACGGTAAAACATAGCAAAAATCTCCACCTATCAATTAATGGCACAACTGTTCCATTGAAAAATAACATTAAGTACTTGGGGGTACATTTTAATAAACTTTTTAAATTTAACGATCACGCGAAGATCACACTGGAAAAATCAATTAAAGTCAGCAATATTCTCGCACCACTAATTCGAAACAAAACCAAACTTAACGTTAAAAGCAAACTTCTTCTGTATAAACAACTAATACGACCGATAATGACCTACGGGTATCCAGTCTGGTTCTCACTATCAACCACCATAGCGAAAAAGATGGAAGCCCTGGAGAGAAAAATCCTGCGGAATTGCCTTTCAAAAAAATATAGAAGCAGAACCAGACTATATTCCAATAAATACATATACACAGAATCAGAAATAATACCTCTTATGACGCACGCTATTAACCTTTGGACCAAAAAAATTAATAAAATACAACATCATTCTAACCCAATTATTAGAAAAATTTTTGAGGATAATACTAGTAGCTCAGCTTCGGATAAAATTTATATGTCTCCAATAACTCTAATTAACGACCACACAAGTAGCTCAAGTCAAGATATGAATACAATTATCAAATTGTATGCAACAAAAGATCAAACACACCACCGTGGTTAAGATGGGTAGTTTTTTATCTCTTTTATTCCCAACTCCCACCATTTCTATACGCTTTTTTTTTCCTCCTTCCTTTCCTTCTACTTTAGGGATAGTGCAATTAAATAATATTGTACTATAATATGTACAATAAAACTAAGTATTATCACATCTTAAATTGCCAATGTGAATAAAAATAAGAATTTACTAACAAAAGTATAACTAAATAGATATAAGCATTAGCATACAACTCCTGAATATATTATTATAAATTTATCATATAGATCTAATAAATTTCTACTTAGAATAACATTAAATAATAGAATAAGACTGTAAAAAAAAAAAAAAAAACTGTATATAAAATTTGGCAATAAATTAATCTAATCTAATCTAAAGAAGACATTGTGAACAAATACAGACAACAGATTATATTAACTAACGGAACCATAGGAAATGCTAAATTTGGTAATATAAGAATTAAAATCACAAGCGAAATGATAAAAAATCAGGAAAATTTAAAATCCTTGTTAAAGGATAAGCTAGTAAGAAAAATTACAGCCATATACAGTGAATTAAGCGAAAGTGAATACAACAAATTTCAACAAATTTATATACAAATTTTTGATTTAAGACAGGTAAAAACATTTAAAGTTACAAAACAGGTATATGAACCAAAAGACGAAAGGGAGCTAGAAGAATTTATAAAGAAACGACATATTAAGGAATCAAATCATTCAGGAATAGAAGAAAATTATCAAACTTTAAAAGAACAAATATATTTTCCACGATTAAGAATTTTTATAAATAAATATATAAATTTATGCGAGATATGCAACGAAAATAAAATCGATTGACATCCATTCAAAGAGAAATTTCAAGTAACACAATCTCCTACAGACATTAGACAAATATGTAGAGCAGATATTATAACAATAAATAAATGTTTCCAACTTTTAACAATGATAGATCGATTTTCAAAATTCGCAGTAGTAACTATAATTAAATCACATTCTGCACCAGAATTACATAAAGGATTATGTCAAATAATGGCATTAGTGGGAAAACCACAAACGCTTATAATGGATCAGGAATTCGATATGATTAGTTTACGAGAATATTTTACAAAGAAAGAAATAACTTTACATTTAACAAAACCAAACACGCATACAGGGAACGCAGATATTGAAAGGTTTCACAGCTCATTACTAGAAAAAATTAGATTAAAAATAAAAATGGGAAATAAACTAACAGTACCCCTGTTATACGAGATATGTGAAGACTATAATAATTTAAAACACTCAACCACAAACAAAACACCGTTAGAAATCGAAAAAGGAGACGTAAATAAGAAAGAAATAATAGAGAGAGTTAAGAAAAACAAAGAGAAAACTATATCAACATTAAATTCAAATAGAGACAATAGAATTGAGACTAGGACAACGATCCCAATAAAAAATTATAAAGCAAAGAGATATAAATTAGAACCAAGATATAGAAAAATGAAATATGATAACAATTTACACGCTTTAAAATTAATTAAAAAACCAAAAAAACAAATAATTACAGACAATGGACTACAAACTAATAATAATGATGACGATAATGAACCTTGTAGTAGCACAACAATTGACGATAGAACCTCTAAATAGCGAAGCAGGATACGTTGAAATACCAGTACGAACAGTCATGATAGCAACCGAACATAAACTCATATTGCACCAAGTAAATTTAACATTGATAGATGAGTTAAAAACAATACTTAGAGATCAAATATATAAAAATAAATTCAATGACGATCAAATATACAATCTAAATCATGAATTAGACGAGTTAGAACCTCAATTAGCAACAATGGCTTCAATAGAAAGTAGAAAGAAAAGAGGATTATTAAACCCAATAGGAGGGATATATAAATTTCTATTCGGAATTATGACAGAAGAAGATAGGGAGGAAATAGAAAAACATTTGCAATATATAGAAGATGCAACTAATAAAGTCATTAAAAATATGAATAAACAAGTAGAAATCAATCAACAATTTCAACAAAAAATCAATAATTTAATAAACCAAACTAATGAAATAAGCAATAATAAGAAAAATGAAGAAAATATTCAAATTCAATATCTTAAAATACATATACAAATTCAATCAATCAGCGATCACATAGAAAAGATTCAAGATAATATTTTAGCTTCAAGATACAAAATTATGAGCAGAAATATGCTATATATAGATGAAATACTAAATTATAATATAACTTTTGAAAAGCTTGAATTAATGGAATCATCGGTATTAGTAAACACTAACAATAATAAAGGAATAATTTTTGTATTTAAAATACCTACAAAAATAGTATCAAAGGTAATATTTAAAATACAGCCAATTGCCAACTCAAATGGAGAACAATTATTTATAGACAATTTAGAGATCATAAAAACAAATGTTAATTACATATATAATAATGAAAAATATATAAACAATTTAAAACAAAGTAAACTTTGCATACACACTAAACAAATATGTAAATCAATTAAATATGAACCTTCAGTAATAGAGGTATACCAAGGCATAATTATCATTAATAAAATAAATGCCTATATTAAGATTACTTGCGATAACAGAAGATGGAATGTAACTTCAAACTATTTAATAAAATTTGAAAATTGTAATGTAAAATTCAATAAAATAACATTTTTTAACAAATTACCAATATATAAAGATAATTATCAATTGCCAGTAGAAATTCCAGAAATGAACAAAATATTAACACTAGAAAATTTACAAGAAATACACTTGGAAAACATAGAGAAATTACAAGAACTGCATTATATAAAAACATTACACACTAGTGTAGGAATAACGATAACTATAGTAATCATTGTAATAATAATTGTAATATTCCTATACTTTAAAATGAAAAATAAGAATATAAAAATCAGAATAAATAATAGTCGAACTGAGGACAGTTCTTTTTTCCAAGAAGGGAGGAGTTATGTTATCCCCCGTATCACAACCAATAGTACCCATACCGGATGTACAAACTACATCTACAGATAACGAATTATATTTAAAACAACAAGAACAAATTAGACAAAGAGTATCAAACTTCTTTTTCAAATAATTAAAAATATAAAACATAACAAATAAGCAAATTCCAATTAACGAATAAATAAATCATTAACTCTCAGAAAACTATGCTTATCTAAAATCCAAATAAGTACCAACTTGCAATATCGCCACAAGTTGATAACCACATCCATTCTCAGTTGATAAAGATGTGATATAAATAAAACTAGAAAAGACCACAAGAAGGTCATTAGTGAAGAATCAGTCCGTAAGCTAAATGGTCGGTAGTTGATATCATTGTAAACCAATAAATAAATAAATAAAACTCATTTGATAACATTAAAATTCGTTGTGTTTCATTTAAAATAAATATATATTTTTAGCTCTTTCGCAAGCTACAACAAAATTCGCCCGACTTGTTGGCAGTTTAATTGAATTGCTGTGCGTCGTCAGCTTGAATTAAAATACATATTAGTTAAAATAAAAATTTTAAGCAATTTACGCATACGACTTCTTAATTGAAAATCAAAGGTTTGACAATACGAAATTTGCAAGAAGCTTAAACAGATTTATAATTTCTTTGAATTGAGAATTTTAATGCATCAGCGAAATCGACTTAGCGCGACATAGCTCGACATAGCTTGACATAGCTTAACGTTTTTTGTCATAATTCAAATCACGAAAATAAAGTATTAATTCAAAATCAGCTGCTTTTATCAATTTATTCCGAAATGGAATGGAATTAACGATCTTCAAAGTTGAAAGTTGATCTACTCTGGGCTCTACTATGCTGGGCTATGTTGAGCTATGTTAAGTATGTAACTATTCTCAAATAAAATTGAAAGTTATACTGAATTAAGTCATGTCAATTTTCTATATGCCTTAGTGGGTTTTTTGAAATTAATTTTTGATAAACATTTAAAGAAACTTTGCTCACAGTTCTCAATAAATATGGATTCTGGTCTCTCAATAGCAGAGATAACTTAAAATTCTAAAAGATTCAAGAAAACGAATCTGCACGAGGATTTCTTTTAAAAAACGAGTTTAGAAAACGTATGAAAATTTCATCCTTCAAAGAGTTAAGGAGTCCTTAATAAGGACAATATAAAATCTGATCAGCCTTTTGGAATTTATTTATTTATTTAGCCTGCTGTACAAAATCCTTACAGGCCAGATAATACAAAATGCAATTTAACATTAATTGAACAAAAAGAAAACTTATATCAAACATGAAATATTAAGTCAATAAAAAAATAAAATTAGTAGATTGGGGAAAGCTTAAAATAAAATTAAAATTAAAGATTAAAAAAAAAATAAGCAGAATTAAAACATAAATCAACACATACGATCAGGTAGGATTTAAGGCGTCTAATGCAATTTCTCTAAAGCAGTTTCTATTAAAGCTGTTATCAATAAAATTGGTAACCGAATTAAAATTAAATATGCTGCGAGTTAAGGACTTTTGGATCCATAAACTGTCTAATGAGCAGGATATGCAAGAAAATCACGAATACGTAGAGGTCTTTCAGGAACATAAATGGAGATTTTATAAAGCAGCTCAGGAAAATTAACTCTTTCAAAAAGAATATCTCTCGAAAACACTATTGAATGTTGTTTTCTTCGATCAGCTAGAAATTGCAGGTCGATTAACTTACAACGATTTTCATAGCATGTCATATATTTGAGCTTTCTCAATGCAAAACGAGTGAATCTTCTCTGAACACCCTCAATTTGTCTACTATGAACGGCATATGATGAATCCCAAATAAGTGAACAATATTCCAGGATTGGCCTTACCAGCGAGCAAAAGAGTGATTTCAAAGTATATGGATCTTGAAAATCAACTGAATTTCTCTTAACAAAGCCCAAACGAGAATTAGCTCTTGCAACCATGCGACCGATATGAGCGACAAATTTTAATTTCTGGTCCAGTAATACAACTAGGTCATTTGCTTCCAGGGATCAATGTAGTTTTGTATTATCCAGAAAATAGCAATTCAGAATGGGTGAGAGACAACGATAAATGGACATTATTTTACATTTCGAAAAACTTAACTCCAAAAGATTAAATTTACACGAATCAACAAATGAATTAATCTCACTTTGAAATTTTTGGCAATCTTCCAGCTCTTTAACTCGAATGAAAATCTTCAAATCGTCGGCATAACCCAAACAAGAACAATACTGAAAAATAGAGAAGACATCATTTATGAACAATATGAACAAAAGTGGCCCTAAGTGACTACCTTGAGGAACCCCCGGGTTGACATAAGTACTTCTAGATAGAAAAGAATCAATTTTCACATATTGGGTTCTATTGCTCAGGTAACAAGTAAGCCAATCAAGCATTTTGGAATTAAAGCCAAGAGCATATACCTTGGATAAAAGGAGATTACCACGTACTCTATCAAATTCCTTGACGAAGTCCGTGTACAGAAAATCGACTTACACCCTGCTACAAGTGAATTAGTGGAAGAATTACTAAATAGAATAAGGTTAGTTAAAGTTGACCTTCCAGCAACAAAACCATGTTGACAGGTTGAGATGTGTTCTCGGACTAAAAAATAAATCTTCTCTTTTATAATACACTAGCGATCGCCCGCGGCTTTGTCCGCGGAAGAATCGCAAAATATGCAATTTTTGAGAATGTAGTTAGTAATATATACATTATGTGATATATATAATTTGTTTAATTTAATGACTCTTTAAACACAATGGTTTGTATTTTGTTGGAATCAGAACCATAAATTATTAAGAATGAAACTACAATATTCGGATTTGTTTCAAATCAATTCCGTAATTTGAGATCATTTAAGTATGGAAGAGAGTTAAGGAAAATAACGTTAAGCTCAAAACCATAACAGGACTATAATTGTGCGTAAAGCCCAATCATACGATACTATAGATGAGATTGAAATTTTTGTGATGTTAAGAAATGTTGTATGGGGAGTGGTAGAAAGGGTAACAGTACTGAACTAATTTATTTCACATCATGCAAGAGTAGCTATAAAAATGTTTTGTACCAAATTTAAGCTTGAAAAATTGAATAGGTACTGAGAAACTTAGTGCATTGGATTTAATGAAATTGTGCAATTTGTATGGGAGGTGGTAGAAGAGGTGGGGGGTTTTTGGTGATTTTTCGACATACAACTATAATCATAATGAAATTGATATATTTTAAATATTAGATCAGTAACGTTCACACTTTTGAAGAAAATCGAATTTTTGAAAAGTTGTGGAATTGTGTCACATTGTATGGGAGGGGGTAGAAGGAGTGAAGCTAATCGGCTAATTTTTTCCCGATATTGATAATACTGCTTATTAAGGATTTGATACAAAATTTTAGCTCAATGAAAGTTTTTTGAGAAATTACTACAATCGTCATGCAGTTGATACATGTTAAGTTTCAGATCAGTAACATTCAGATTTTCCAAGAAAATCGAATTTTTGAAAAGTCGTGGAATCGTGTCACATTGTACAGGAGGGGGTAGAATGAGTGAAGCTAATCGATTAATTTTTTCCCGATATTTATAATAATGCCAATTAAGGATTTGGTACAAAACCTTAGCTCGATGGAAGTTATACGTACTGAGAAAATTGGTGTATAGTATTTAATGAAAACGTGTAGTTTGTATGGGAGGTGGTGGAAAGAGTAGGGGATTGTGAAAGTTTCGTGACAATCGGTTCGGCCACGTGAAAGCCGGACAGACAGACAGAGAAGAATTTTAAGGACGCGTGTTTGTGCTTAGTTATTGCTAAAATTAAGCAAAAAACTAACTTATAGCCATTTCTTAACAAATAACAGACAGACACTATAATTATATTAATATGTATAGATTCAAAAAGTTTGGGAATCGCAGATAGTTTAGAGATAGCTCTGTAATTTTCAACTAGATGTCTAGGTCCTGATTTATAAGTGATGTAAGAAACTTTCCACTGGTCTAGAAATTCACCCTTTTGCAAGGAGAGATTAAATATATTTTCAATGGAATTAGCAGGGAATCTCGGCAAAACTTTAACACAGATGCAGGAATATTATCCGGACTAGGACTCGTATATTTTTTAATTTACAGAGTGCGGCATAAACATCATCATTAGATAAACTAATTAAGCCAATATAAGTTGTAGAATTAATACTAGCATACCGATTTTGATTAAAGCAATACTATTATTATTATAGACTGATTGGAAGAATACTGCAAATACCATACTATACACCACTCGTAATTTCTTTTTCTTGAATGCCGCTACTGTTAACGTCAACTACAGAGCCTATGAGCCAAATAACGCAATGACCAGAGATTTAAATAGAAATTTCCATTTAATTGATTTTAATTTATCTAGAAATGCCAATAGAATAAATTTATTTAAATCATCTATCTGATCATTCCAATCATATATTAATTTTGCATAACTATCAAAGCTTTTTTTAGCAGTTGTTTTTTAATCTTAAGCAATAATACTGTGATTATATTTATATATAGTAAATAAATAAATCGATTTGTTGCATGTTTTCATCAGACAAAATTAATAATTTTTTTAAGATCACGAAAAGGTTTTCACCTCGCAATTGTAACTAAAATTGTATTTTATTTTTTGAAAATTCTTGGATTTTTTTTTTTTTTGATTTGAAACTGACCAGGGATGTATCAACCAGGCGGCAGGGTGAAGCCACTAACCATCGGTCTCTCCTCCAAACTTTTTAAATTTTCAGGAACCCGAAAAGCCCAATCATATGATACTCTAGATAAAATGGGAAATGTGCCAAATTCTTTCTAATAGTGAATAGAGACTTTTGTATGGGAGGTGGTAGAAGTAGAGGGGGAGGTTTGAAATTTTCGTTTATGACACCGAACATGGCATGCAAAACGTTTTGTTCTGAATTTAAAGTTTGTAGTTTCCACTATTTTCAAAGAAATTTGATATAGTTTTCCTGAAATTGGGGCATTTGTATGGGAAGTGACAGAGGAAGTGGAGCGTTTTAAATGATTTTGAAACTGCTTATCAACATCCTTATCACCATGCTTTGTTTCAACTTTAAAGTCGATATCTCTCGTACATTCGAAGGAGAAATGCTTTTCTTGAATTTATAATATAGATATTTGTATGAGAGGGGGTAGAAGGAGTGAAGCGGAGCTGATAATTTTTCCTAGCATTTATTGCAATTATTAAGAAAAAATTTCTGGCGAAATTTTAAGTTAATACTTTTTCTAGTTTTAATGGAAATCGATATAATGCATTTAACAAAATTGTGCATTTGCATGAGTTGGGGTAGAAGGAGTCTACGGATCAAAACAAAGTACTTAATGATTTTTATTCTGACTGCTAAGCACTTAGAATTCTGCTTTTAATAGCTAGCAATACGAAATCAATCAAATTTATTGCTTCTAGCAGTTTCCTATAATATTCTAGTATTTTCTTTCAGAGCATAAATCACAATAAGCTATCATACCCGCCAGAAACAATTAACTACTTGTTTAATTAGCTTATTAACTTTTAGAAAATTAAACAAAACAAAAAACTTCTGAGAATTTTCGTTCGTATAATCAAACCTTTTTATTAAATTAGTTGAAAATGTTTTATTGCGTTTTGTTTAAATAAAACAACACCTGGAACATTTCACATTGACATTGATTCCATAGCTTCCGGTCAAACCTTGAATTTAATAATTCATTTATTTGCCTTTAGCTTAAGTTTTTCTTGAAATGTATGAAATCGATAATAGTGATAATTGTAATAGTGAAGAGTAACTTAGTAATTACATGAACACACTCTAAATACATATAAGTGTCTAATAACATTAAAACTTTCACATGCATCCTGCGAAAGTTACGTAGTAGACCTAGGGTAGATACAACTTTACTAAAAGCTTTAACCTTATAAAAAATTCGAAATTTTATTGGAATAATAACAAATAGTAATAATCATTCTCTTTCTGTGTGTTCTGTACTCGATTCCCACACGCATCACTAATTACTACTTTAATAACCATAACGTATTCTTACAAGGACGAGTATGGTTTAGAGCGTTGATGAAAATTGAACTCACCTTTTCGGAATATTCGACGACATCTCGCATCGAACGAGGATATCCGGATATGAGATACGCTTTAGCTGCCGGCGCCATTTTCATTTCTAGCATTAAAACTTCGGTTACTGTTTTCGATGATAGTTGTGAAAAGTCTTGCATATCTGAAAAAAAAGTAATAATATTGAAAATCAGCTTCTGTCAAGTTTCTGGCTTAAGTTTTTCGTTTTGGACCAAGATCGATCACCGAAAGTTCGATCATATCAACCGGATATTGCTTCAATAGTGTAAGACATTTTTATAGCTACTCTAGCATAATATGAAAAAAATTAGTTGAATGCTGTCACCCCTTCTAGCCCTCCCCATACAAAATTTTTCAAGATTACAAATTCTTCTGTTTCATCTAAAGTATCGTATGATTGTGCTTAACACGCAATCGTAGTCCTGTTATGTTTATACTCTAGATGAAACCTGAGAGTATTATAAGTTTGCTCTAAAGTTTGTAACGCCAAGAAATAAGGTTCGGAGAAAAAAATGAATGATACAGAAGTTAATATTATCACTCGAAAATCTCAAAACCAGATGTTCGTCCGTCCGTTTGCTCTCTAGCTTGAGAACGCGTTGAGCTACAAAGCTCAAATTTCGTACACGACGTTTTTGACAAAAAAATAAGGTCAAGTTCGTGAACGGGCCAAATCGCTCCACCCCTTCTACCCTCTCCCATCCAAAATGACACAAATGCGCAATTAGACAATAAACGGATTTGCTCAAAAAGTATAAAAGCTATTGGTCTGAAATTTGGAATATATTACTTTTATGACAATATCAATCTACCGTATAAAAATTATGCGTGTCCTCCTCCTCCTTCTACCACCTCCCATACAAACTGTACTTGTCATGAATTACTCTAAGCCAATTTACTCAGTGCGTATAAAATTTACCGGGTTGAAATTGTGCACCAAATATTTATTTAAAATTGTTTGTAAGGCTAAAAAAAATTAGACGATTAGCTTCACCCCTACTACCCCCTCCCATACAAAATGTCACAATTTCGCATTTCGACTATAAATGGATTTGCTCGAAAAGTATATAAGCTATTAGTCTAAATTTCGGGATATATCACCTTCATAATGATTTCAATATACAGTATAAAAATTATTTGCATCCTCCATCTCCTTCCAACCCCTCCCATACAAACTACACTTTTTCATGAAATGCTCTAAGCCGATTTTCTCAGAACATATGACATTTATCGAGCTCATATTTTGTAATAAAAACTTATTTAGCATTATGACTAATATCAGAAAAAAGTTTTTGATTAGCTTTACTGCTTCTACCCCCTCCCATACAAAATGACACAGTTTCACAACTTCACAAAAATCTATTTTCTTGAAAAGTATGAATGTTACTGGTCTAAAATTTAAGAGATATCAATTTTATGATATTCTTAGTTATTTCTGAAAAAATCATTAAAATCCCCCTACTCTTTCTACCACCTTCCATACAAACTGCACATTTTCACTAAATCTAACACACTAATTTTCTCAGCTCCTATTCAATTTTTTGAGTAAGCATTTTGTATAAAACATTTTTATAGCTGCTTTAGCATGATGAGGAAAAAATTAGTTCAATGCTATCACCCCTTCTAACACTCCCCATACAAAATTTCTTGGGATCACAATAAATTCTATTTCATCTAGAGTATCGTAAGATTGCGCTTTACGCGCAATCGTAGCCCTGTTATGTTTTTTTTTAATTCCAAAAATAGCCAACCGTCATTAATATTTTAAGACTGTGTATCTTTGCAATGCGAGATTAACTACACGGAAATAAATCGATCGAGTTCAATTTCAGGGAAAAATTTAAGTATGAGGAGTCGAAAATATGTGGCGTGAATGTACAGTATAAATTTGAGTGGTTACCCTGTTAACGGTTATCGAAGAAATTAAGGAAGGATATACTTTCCGAATTGAATTAAAAGACAGAGAAAAGAAAGTTTCAAGCTATATAATCATTTGCCCTCTGTCCTTGCATTGACCAACAAGGAAAGCCATTCAACTGCCGATTGTTAAGGAATACACAGAAAACACTATCGACCCTGAATTGGGTTAAATACTTAATACTACCGTACACTATAATTTAGCGGTCATATTGTTCAAATCTTGTTTTATGCGGATTAGTTGCCATCCATTAATTAAGCGGTTTGTATCTACACTGAAAAATTGTCATATTTTTGTAAAACTATCCAGAACGTAGGTAATTCTAATGGAACATTTTATTTTGGTTTATTTACCATTTCCTATTGCATACTGCTGTAAAAGATCCATCATATTAATATGTGTAACGCCACGTTTCTCCTGCATCAGAGTATCACAGTGTGTAACTTTACCACTACCTGGGCCACCTTTAATAAAAATAATTGGAAAATTAGTAGATTCGAAACTAAAATAAAAAAAAAATTTAATTTTACCTAAAACAAATATCACGGGTACTTTTGGAGGATCGAATTTGATTTTTCCGGCATTTTGCATTGGCATGCCGGCTATGGACGGCGTTCGTAATCTTGCTGAATGTGTTTGTCCTCCACCTTTCCAATCGGCTCCAGGATCTTCGGCTTCCTGTGACGTATTCGCGTCTAAGAAAGTGAAAAAAAAATTCTTAAATTTATTGTCAATTACTTTATTATTTTAATAATAAAGTATTGTGATCGACTTGGAAAAAAAAAAAATTTGCTACCCTGAAATTTTGTTTTTTCGCGTTTCATGACTAAATTAGCCTAAAAATGCAAAAAATCCGTCTGTCTGTACGCCGTCCGCCGTACGCCGTACGCCGACGTGTACGCTCAGCGCACATTAACTCCCAAACCCTTTAAGATAGAAAGTTCATTTTTGAGGCGATTGTAGATAGTTGCGGATCTCAGGCGGATACCCATTTTGGGGGGTGTACGGGTTCAGGGGGAGGCGGGGGGAGCGCTTAAGCCGAAAAATACGAATTCAAATATCTCAACCATGGTAACAGCTAGGAAGCTAAAATTCAACACACATATAGAGGAGTCTAGGAGACAACTTTTAAAAATAATTTAATTTTTCTAGCCATTGGCGTCCGAAAAGGGAGGGCTAAAAACAATGTGTTCTTTCAAATGATTATATCTTCGAAAATACTTATCGTAAAAAATTCATATTTTGGGACCGTCAAAGTGGCATATAGTTTCATTGGAATCAGTTTATAGAGTGGTTAATTATTGTAAGGGGGAGGGTCACGGGGGGTGCAAAGAAAAACACTTAAAAATGAATATCTCAACTATCTCTTCAGCTATGTAATTGAAACTTGAAACTTATATTAAGCTATACTAGCAAAATACAAAAAAAATGTAATATTTTGAAATAATACTAGTGGGGGGAAATGGGGAGCATTTCAAAAATGGCGGACTTTTCAAAATTACGAATCCTTATATCTCAAAAAAGAGTACAGATATCAAATCAAAAATTTGTCAAATTGTAGAACTACATAATGGTTAATTTTGGTAAAAATTTTAAGTTGGGAGGTGTAAGGGGAGGGAGGTGATAAGCAAAAATGTCGAAAATTTTGAATGATTTTTTTAGGGGTCTGGTGAAAGATACAAAGTTTAAATTTTGCAGGTAAATACATCTATTTGATGTACATAGAAAAATAGTAATAACTTGATCCATAAATGTTAAAAACCGACCCCCCGGTCTAACGTGCACAAGGTGTTCCATGTGCATTGAAAAAAACACATAAACTGAAAATTTTTAAGTGAAATTTTAAGGTAGAAACTTGAAAATTTGCAAAATGCATTTAAAAAAAACCCTAAATATACGAAATATTAACTGGTCGAAAACCTTTAAAACTTCTATCCCCTCCCATACAAAATTATTTTTTCGACCATTTTTAAGAAATCAATTATCACCTAACTATTAGAAGCTATCAATTTGCAATTCTATATAAAAATTACCAAAAATAATTGAAATGAAATTACGTTAAAAGTTTTGAAATCGCGCTTGCCCTTCTACCCCCTCCCATACAAAAGTATGATTTCGACCAATTTCATTAAATCAACTAATAATCAACAAATTAAAAGCTACGAACTTGAAATTTTGTACGAGCATTTTACAACAGAAAAGAAAGAAAATTGCATCACAAGTTTTCCGATTCCCCTACCTCCTCTACCCCCTCCCATACAAAATTATTTTTCGAGCATTTTTAAGAAATAAGTTGTCAGCTAACTCTTAAAAGCTATCAATTTCAAAGTTTTCGTGAAAACTTATACAAATAATTCAAATGAAGTTGCTTTAAAAGTTTTGAAATCGCGCTTGCGCTTCTACTCCCTCCCACACAAAACTATGATTTCGACCAATTTCATTAAATCAACTAATAATCAACAAACTAAAATTTACGAACTTAAAATTTTATACAAACACCTTACAAGAGAAGCAAAATAAAACTACATATCAAATCTTACGATTCCCCTACCTTCTCTACCCCCTCCCATACAAATGTTCGGTTTCGTGAATGTAGAATATATCGAATTTTATGAAAATTCTATGCAGCTTGGTCTATGAAACACATTCTATACAGAGAATATTGGACGTGATTCAAGCAATTAATTAAAAAGCTATTAACATCCACCCACCCTTACTATTACCCCTGCTCCTCCCCTCATGAAAACCCAAACTTGCAGAAACGAATGAAATATTGTTAAATTGACAACAGCCCTGCCCAAGAACTCCCTTTCACTTAGCCTTCCCTAACCACTCTAACCTGCATATTGACTTTCCACTCATCCGCAACTTGTCCCAAGAATAATAAAGTTTCGCCCGACTTGTTGGCAGTTTATTTTATATTGAGATAAGGATATGACAGAAAAATTAACTCTAACTATTTTTTTGTTTGTGAAAGGGATTGTTGTTAACGTTATGCTAGAATATAAAGTATTTAAACTAAGAGCCTTGACTAACAGATGGCATTGACTCGGACTCCACAGATTGTCACACTGGGGCGCCATGATTCTTCGCAAAGTGAAATTTTTATAAATTTTGACTTTTACTTTATTATTCTAATAATAAAGTATTGTGATCGACACAGTAAAAAAAAAATTTGCTACCCTGAAATTTTGTTTTTTCGCATTTCATGACTAAATTAGCCTAAAAATGCAAAAAAAAAATCCGTCCCGCCGTACGCCGTCCGCCGTACATATGGACTCATACCTCCGAGACCGTTAAAGGTAAAATGTTGGTTTTTAGGTGGATTGTTAATTTGGTAAGAGAGCTCCATTATCCAAATTTTGGGGAGTGTCAGGTGGAAGGGGGAGGCGGAGGGATGGAAAAAGTCAAAAAATACACTTGCTAATATCTTCACCACGAATGCAGATAGCAAGATGAAAATCAGCATACGTATAGAGAGGGTTGTGGGACAGACTCAAAAAATAATTTAATTTTTTTACCCATTGGCGTCCGAAAAGAGGGGGGGAGCTAAAAACAAATTGTTGGCCGAATCTTTTTTTAAAATGGTTAAATCTTCGAAACTACTTACAGTAAAAAATTCATATTTTGGGACCATTAAGGTGGCATATAGATCCACCACAATCGGCTTAGAAATAGGCTAATTATTGTAAGGGGGAGGGTCAGGGGGGGGGGGGTGCAAAGAAAAACACTTCAGAATTAATATCTCAACTATCTCTTAAGCTATGTAATTAAAACCTAAAACATATACTAAGCTATACTAGCGAAATATAAAAAAAATTTGGTCATAATTATAGTGGGGGGAAATGAGGAGCATTTCAAAAATGGTGCACTTTTCAAAATTAGAAATCGTTATATCTCAAAATTGAGTAAAGATATCGAATCAAAAGTTCGTCAGATTATAGAACTATATAATTTATAATGTTGATAAAAATTTTAAGTTAAGGGGTGTAAAGGGAAGGGAAGGTGGTAAGCAAAAATCTCGAAAATTTTGAGTGAATTTTTTAGGACTCTGGTCAAAGATAGAAACTTTAAATTTTGCATGTGGATACATCTATTTAATATACATAGAAAAAAAATAATAATTTGATTCACAATTGTTACGAACCGACCACCCCGGTCTATTGGGCACAAGGTGTTTCATGTGCAGCGAAACAAACACGAAAACTGAAAATTTTTGGATGTAATTTTAAGGTAGAAACTTGAAAATTTGGGAAATGCATTTAAAAAAAATCCCTAAAAGTATGAAATGTTAACTGGTCGAATACCTTCAAAACTTCTACTTCCTGCCATACAAAATTATTTTTTCGACCATTTTTAAGAAATCAATTATCACCGAACTATTAAAAGCTATCAATTTGAAATTTTGCACAAAAACTTATAAAAATAGTCGAAAGGAAATTACTTTAAAAGTTTTGAAATCGCACTTGCCCTTCTACCCCCTCCCATGCAAAAGTACGATTTCGACCAATTTAAGTAAATCAACTAATAACCAACAAATTAAAAGCTACAAACTTGAAATTTTGTACGAGCACCTTACAAAAAAAGGAAAGAAAACTGCGTCACAAATTTTGCGATTCCTCTACCTCTTCTACCCCCTCCCATTCAAAATTATTTTTTTGAGCATTTTTAAAAAATCAGTTATCAGCTTACTCTTAAAAGCTATCAATTTCAAATTTTGCATGAAAACTTACAAAAATAATTGAAACGAAATTCCTTTAAAAGTTTTGCAATCGCGTTTGCCCTTCTACCCCCTCCCATACAAAAGTATCATTTCGACCTATTTCATTCAACCAACTAATAACCAACAAATTTAAAGCTACGAACTTGAAATTTGGTACGATCACACTACACGAGAAAGGAAATAAAATTGCGTCACAATTTTTACGATTCCCCTACCTCCTCTACCCGCTCCCATACAAATGTTTGGTTTCGTAAATGTAAAATACATAGAATCTTATGAAAATTCTATGCAACTTCGTCTATAAAACTGACATTCTATACAGAGAATATTGGACGTGATTCAAGCAATCAATTAAAAAACTATTAACATCCACCCGCGACTTCTTTTGAGTTAGTGATTTGTCAACAAGAGTCCGCGGAAGCATTATTATTTCTATTTATTGAGGAACACCTGACAGCAAGGAGTAAGGAACCCTTTTTCAAGAGGATTCGTCTTTTCCTTGCTATTGCTCTGCAGTGACATATAATGTGTTCTGCGGTTTCTGAGTTATTAAGACAGTGGCGGAAAGTATCGGTTTCAACAAGATCCAGAATGCGAAAGCATTCCAGCGCTTAAAAATGTGGGAATATCTACCAAGATTGGGAATTCTATTCTAATACACATTACAAAGTGGAAGGTGAATAAAACAAAGTGCAGCATTTACGAGTAATTCTTGGGGTGTCTGCTTTGGTATCAGTAAAAGGCGATTCGCTGGCAAGTTCAACACTTCTTGCATCCCGAAAATCGAAGTGTGTGGTTTATGGTCAACCTAATATCAAATACTCATGTGGACAGTTTTCGAAGAAGAGTGCTACAAAGCGCTTGGATCTTGTGGAAAAATTGAGCCAATGCTTGTCTCAGGAATCAATTTAGCAATGAATATCCATCGCGGAACTATAAGAAATGCGGTAGGAAGCATAAATTGTTACTACAAAAAGCTTCAGCAGTTCTATCTCAGAGAATGCTTCTGCTGAATTAACATGAGAAGTCGCGAAAGGTGATCATTTGAAATATGTGTTACACAGCTGTCGAAAGCTGTGCGATTCTAGACACAGGATGACTTAACAATTTTATCTCAGCCAAAACAATTGCCTTTGCAGATTGTTGACTGTCACACAACGATAGAATAAATCGTTACTCCGGAGTGAGAACTAAACGTTTCTAAGCAACAGTTCAGTCTAAGATAACTAAATTCACCGTTAACTTGGAGGCAATCATGTTATCAAAGATAACGTCAGAGCAGCCCATTAAGCTTGCTGACCAGGAATTCAACATACTACGAAGTTCGACGTTCTTATTGGTGCTGAGCATTTATGTCTATTGGACAAATCAAACTTGGCACTTCCTGAGGCACTCACCACAACACCGCGCATCCGAAGAACATCTAAAACTTGTGCGGAGTCGCTACAAACGATAAGCTAGAGCGCAACATTCAATGACTGTGGGTGATTGTGGTTCCTAAAACTTGATTGGAAAGACACAGACAGGAATTCCTCGAATATACAACCACAAGAGCGACCTTTCTTTCTGAAAGGATCGACCTATGCTAGATCAGTCAAAAGAAACTGCAATCAGATACTTCATCAGCTTGGACCGAAAGTAATTGTTCTAAAGGAGTACCGCTTACTCAATCATATGGAGAAAATGCGCAAAGATAAAAAATCTCATTAATTTGTATGGCATCCCTGCATTTAGAAGCCATCTAGCGCTAAAACGGAACTCTGAGTTGTTTGGGACGCATCTTGGCGGAAATCGTCAAATATATCTTTCAGTAAGATTCTACATAACGAAGGTAGTAGTTCCAGATGTTCCATGCACCATACTTAAGTTCTTTAGGTTGCATAAGTATGAAGTGGTCATTGAGAAGATGTACCGTCAGGTTGGAGTTCATTCTCGAAACGAACACTACCAGCTAATTGTTCATCAAGCTCAACCTGAAAAACAACTGGAGTTCTTGAAATTGAATACTATAATTTATCTACGAAGGAACTCTGAGAGATCAAGGATTGCTTTGGAAGACTTCAAGCATCAAACAATTCTTACGACAAACAACAAGTTTGGTTGCCAATACAGTATCTATTCACGCAGCTACGCGCGAACTTCTAGCAAAACTTTGACAGCAAATTAGGCCGTTGCAGAGGAAGTAATTTACATGACCAATTGTCCAGCAACTATTTCGCACGAGCCAAGCCGAGTCTCCGCTCCCAATTAATGAGAATTCCGCCGAGCAGTAGGATACAGCAGAGCTATCCATTCTACAATTCAGGAGTAAATTTCACTGCACACAACCATTATTTCAATCTTTGTAATGTTTTGAATTTATATTTATTCCCAAAGGTGAGAATATGGGCGTGAGCTGCAAAAACTTCCTTCTCCTAGTAGTATTCAGTCTCGGGCCATTAAAATTATAGGAGATTCTGACATTGAAGAAGATAGAACTAGCTGCCCATCTCAATATTCCAAGATAACTACAACATTCAACAATTCAATAAAAGTATTCATTCGTCTCTGTCCCATTAATTCCTAAAAACCAAAATGCTACTTGACCAGAGCTGTGCTTCAGTATAAAAGAGTAAAAAGTATGATGAACTCGAGACAGCCAAAATAAAAATTGAGGTCATATTCAATTCACGGCTGTTGACTCTTCTATCATCCAGCCCCAAGCTAACTGCCACAGGTCCACAGGGACATCAGCGAAGGTTGGAATAATAACTTTTACCTTTGATAAATTTTGCATTGTTGCTCTTGCTATTTCCAAGGATTTTGGTTGAGTAGCCAAACTTAAGGCTATTAGCTAAGGCTCCCTTATTTCCAGGATTGAAAGCTGTTTAAACCATTCGTTAAGAATGGTATAGTTTCCTCTTCTAATAAAATTACCCACTAGTGTCGCTCAGGGTTCGGATCTTTCTCCCACCCTTTTTATAATATTTATTACTTACTTACTTACGATGGCGCTACAGCCCAAATCGGGCTTTGGCCTCCTGAATGCTTTGCCTCCATCCATCTCGGTTCAGTAACCGCGTCCTCCAGTAATATTTATTAGCTACTTTTATTTTCAAATTTCAATCCTTACCATTAGACTTCTTCTATCATTTCAACATTGCATCCTTAAAACTCTTTCACTGCTTCTGGATTACTGACAATTTTTAAGGCCTTTATTAGACTACGTCTTGAATTTAATTCTCACGTATGGTGGGAGCTGCAAAAACCTTTCTCTTCTATTTGCATAATATCCAATCGCAGTTCTTATTGCTGAATCGATATATTTACCACCGTACCGGAATATGAACAGTCAACTAAATTACCGAACTTATTGAAACGTTGGAAGTTATAAATGTAAATCCAAAAACACGTAGAACTCGAACTAAATTGAAAATTATAGGCAACATATCAAATTAATTATTTGGGTTCTTTTACCAAGAGTATGCCACAGAGCCATCGCACAAAATTGAGGCTAGTTTTAACATTAGGATATGATTCTCCTCACAATAAAGGAATATGAATCTCCTCACAATAAATAAATAAATATCTCTTCATTCATCCTTGGTTTTATGGAACTAGCAAGCAGCATTACTAAATGTTTAGTTTGCCACTCATCACTCAATCATTCGACCACCAGTGGGTCGCAGATTGCCCAAATATAAAGATCGCATGGATTTACTTCACATATTTAAATTAATGTCTTTACAGGGTTGTTCCATAATTATGTAATTGTTTAGATCAAGCTGCCATTACGAACCATTTGAGGCTTCCGTGGCGTAGTAGGCATCGTGCTTGCATTTCAGTCAATAGGTCGTGGGTTCGATTCCCACTCCAGACGGGATTTTTTTAAGCACGAGTTTTTCAGTTGCTGCTGGCGATGAACAAATTATTGGAAATAAAATGGGCAAACGGTGTAAAAGTGAAACAGTTTCACTTCAAGAAGGCCTAGATACTCAGTAGATGGATTTTGTTCGCTCTCTATCATTCAGTCCCCTATAACATCTGCAAATATTTGTCAGTAGCAGCCAGTACAACTGAAAAATATGTATCAGCTTCTCCACTCGTTACGGTCGTTCTCACTCCTCCTCTCCTACCTAATCCCATTCCTTTCCTCCATGACGTGTTTGTGCATTGCACATAAAAGCGGAAATTGCTTATAACACAGGTCATTCTGAAAAAAAAATCAACGAACGCCTTGTGATCTTTATAACAATTAATAAAACATATATAAGCTTCCTCCATACCTACAGTAGAAGTCCTATAGGTTGATCTTCATGGAGAAAAATACCTAACGGTCAATAAGCTTTTCGACAACGAAAGTACTCCCAACTGTATAAATTCAAAAAATTAAGAGAACTTGGAGAAAATTTGAATATGAAAAATGTGCATGAAAAATGGATAAATTTTTGGAAGCTTCACAACTTTTACTCAAAATGTTTTTGATCCGATTATAAATTTGCAAATTCAATTTAAAAAGAAAGTCGTCTATCTCGACTGCCGTGCGTTAATTGAAAGAATACACTAAAAAAATGTTTTTAGCACTCTTCAACTTTGCCATACAAAATTTTTCGATCAGATAATAATAATTATTTATTGAAATTTTTCGGTTAAATCCTTACAGCTTTCGTTTCTGGTTGGCGATCATACTCTGAAGCTAAACTAATCTGTCCATCGATGTTCCCGAATGTTTGAGATCAATTCCACTCATTTCTGTTGAGGTATACTCGTGTTATCGTCGAAACACACAGACAAATAGCTCGACGTCACAACGAAATCTACTTTTTTTGAATATCTGATACATTAGACAGTGAAAATCTGCCAAAAATTATTATTTCATTAAACACAATAAATGAGAAATATATTAATAATAAATGAACTTAAAAAAGATTGATTTATTATTATCAAATCTCTGTGTTGACAACGAAAAGCGAAATACAGCAATAATTATTATAATTTTTTTCTGCATTATTCTAGTGAATGAAGCTCCACTTACTCTAACCTCTAATTGTGCCCACCAGAAAATCAATTGGTCATGTAATGCTAGTTAAGATCGTAATCAATCAATTCAATCATCGGTATGCATCAATTTATTTTTTTGTCACTATATAAACATTGCTGCACGCACTCGTACATAGGTATGGAAAAAAAAATAAATTTAATTCTTTGCTGGCAATAGTGGTTATTCTTTATATCATAAGGATTTCATCAAAATTTTCACCACGATAGCATGTAAGCTAAATTTTTCATATTTCTTCGTGAGTGTGTGCGAGTTTTGACTGATACGAGTATGTACTATTGCTGTTTTGTTCGAAACTGACCACCCTTCTTATTATCATTATTTATCATAAGTGAGAGGGTACAATCTATCGATTTCGTTCTGGAAACTACAAATACAGCAATATAAACCAAAACAACAAAAAAAAGGGAGGACACATGACATGTGTTGTATAGTATTTATCATCAGTCCTAGAAATGAATATGTTTGAGTATGGAATTGGATATCTACCACATATGTGTATGACACTATGCTGGGTCCTGGTAATGTCATACGATAGTGGTTCTCTATAGGGCAATTACATCCCTGAATTGCCTTCCTCAAGTTCATTCATGATTGGTGTCGATATATGCAGGAGGGTTGAAACCTTGAACGGAATGAACTACTAATTTAGTGGTGTAAATAATTTATTTTTCTTATGACGTTAGTTGAACTTGAGAAATTTTCGAAGAACATTGAGGATCGATGAAAATGGGAATAGTTCAGTTCCTTGCAATATGTAGAGACCACATCTTTCCAAAAGTTTTTTTTTCAGTTTATTTAAGCAGAAATTGATTTACTTAACTCAGTCTGAATATCTGAATCTGACCAACAGCTTGAATTGCACTTTCCCAGACAAAGAAAACCGGATGATAGAGTGGATAGGTGCATATTGCAGGAGCCTTTATCTTCCATTTTTTCTCAAATTTTAGTATTAATTTGAAGTTTGATAGCTACAATTACATTAGTTTCGAGTAAACATCGTATTCATTTCATTGCTTATTTTTACTATGATAGCTTCGAAGTAAGTAACTTCATAAAATAAATCAAATCTGATAAAATCATCAGAACTAACTTCAATATTATGTTGTTACAATCATACATAAATCGAAATATTATAGATCGAAAGTTCAAAACTGCTAAAAGATCCAGAGATTTGCTAGCTCTATATTTCGAGTGCTAAGAATCAGATTGAGTAGTTTGAAAGTTTCCTATTATTAAGTACTCAGGGCTCCACCTTCCATACGTGCAAAGTCGTGAGAAAAACGACGACGTTTCATTAAAAATGTTAGAGCCGACGAAATGTAAAATTCCCGGGGCACACACAGTACGAAAAGAAAGCGGGATGCAGACTTAGATTCAAATAACATAAAAATTAGAAAGAAAACTTCTTCTAATTCTGCCAGCACTGATTATCTAGATTTATATGTACTTTAATCAAGCCGTTAAGAACATCTGAATTAAGGTTGAAACCTTCAACCGCTTTAGAGAGATTAGGTACGTATTTTCCAGTTTCTAATGATCCTGGTTTGTGGCGAAGTTCATTACTACTTAATAGAAAATGATCCTGGTTATTATCAAAGGCTTGCTAGGGTGTAGCCTAGTGGGTAGAGTGTTGGTCTACAATGCGAAGGTCGTGAGTTCAAATTCCGGTCGACGCATAATTCCAGCACACTGTCTATCTCAATCTACGAAAATGAAAATCGATAGGTAGAGATTATCGGATGGACTAACAACCCATTCACATTGACAAATAGTGTTAAGGAATCTAAAGATTATCAGGCCAAGGCCCGATTTGGGCTGTATTGCCATTGTAGAATAGAATATTATCAAAAACTGATTTCTAGCTTCAACTATCCGAAAGGAAAAAGTGGACGAACTTTTTCTGAAATATACTTTTGAAAAGATGAAAAGATTAAAAGCGATTCCATTAAAAAAATCTGTTTTTTTGTATTCGTTGCAAAATTTTCAATGATTTAAGCAACGTAAAATTGAGCAACTCAGGATATACTGACTGGAACCACTCATCATCATCATCAATGGCGCGACAGCCCAAATCGGGCCTTGGCCTCCTGAAGTCGTCGCCTCTAATCATCTCGATCCAAAGACCGCGTCCTCCAGCTGCTAATTATACTCTAGATGAAATCTGAGAGTATATTGTGTTTGCCTTACCGTTTGTAACGCTAAGAAATAACGCTCGCACAGAGCCGCCAAGGGTACAGAAATATTTGTTGTCGCTCAAAAACCTCGATTCCGTCTGTCCGTCTGTCTGTCTGTCCGTCTGTGCGTCTGTCTACAGCATAACTCTCGAAAGCTTTGAGCTATGGTGCAGAAAATTTTTGTGTATAATTTTTAGAAAAAAAGTAACTTTAAGTTCGTAAATGGGTTACATCCCCCCAGTCCTTCTATCCCCTCCCATACAAATTTCATGAAATTTCGAAATATTAAGAAATTGATTTTTCTTTGAAACTATTTAAGCTATCGACTTGAAATTAAGGTCAAAGTATCACGATATAGATGTCATTATTATCACGAAATATTGACCCGATCCCCTTACTCCTTCTACCCCCTCCCATACAAATGGACAATTTTGAAAAATACATATTTTCGATTTTCATTGAAACTAGAAAAGCTGAAAAAACGAAATTTTGTCAGAATTAATTCTACTATGATTGCAATTTATTTTAAAAATAATTATCAGCTTCATCTTACTCCTTCTACCCCCTCCCATACAAATTTCACGAAATTTTGAAATTTAAATTAAATTAATTTTCTTCGAAATTATTAAAGCTATCAACTTGTTATTTTGTATAAAACATACAAATAAAAATATCAATAATGCGAAAAAAATTTGTTTTGATCCGTACACTCCTTCTACCCCCCCTCCCATACAAATGCATAATTTTCGTTAAATGCATTTTATCGATTTACATTCAAACTAGAAAAAGTACAAACTTCAAATTTTGCCAGAATTTGTTCCTTAATAATTGAAATAAGTGTTAGAAAAAATTATCAGCTTCGCTTCACTCCTTCTACCACCTCCCATACAAATATCTGTATTATAAATTCAAGAAAAGCATTTGTCCTTCAAGTATATGAGACCTATCAACTTTGAAATTGCATGGTGATAAGGATGATGAGAAGCAGTTTCAAAATCATCTTAAAACCTCCACTTCCTCTGCCACCTCCCATACAAATGCCCCAATTTCAGGAAAACTAAGACCAATTTCTTTAAAAATAAAGAAAACTATAAACTTTAAATTCAGCAAAAAACTTTTTGCATGCCATGTTCGGTGTCATATACGAAAAATACAAGCATCCCCCTCTACTTCTACCACCTCTCATGCAAAAGTCTCTATTCACTATTCGAGAGAATTTGAGATGACATATTTTCCGATATATTAAAGTCATTTCCATCTCATCTAGAGTATCATATGATTGGGCTTTACGCCCAATCATAATTCTGTTATGTTTATACTCTAGATGAAATCTGAGAGTATATTGTGTTTGCCTTACCGTTTGTAACGCTAAGAAATAACGCTCGCACAGAGCCGCCAAGGGTACAGAAATATTTGTTGTCGCTCAAAAACTTCGATTCCGAGTGACCGTCTGTCTGTCTGTCTGTCTGTGCGTCTGTCTACAGCATAACTCTCGAAAGCTTTGAGCTATAGTGCTTAAAATTTTTGTGTGTCATTTTTAGCAAAAAAGTAACTTTAAGTTCGTGAATGGGCCACATCCCCCCACTCCTTCTACCCCCTCCCATACAAATTTCATAAAATTTCGAAAAATTAAGAAATTGATTTTCTTTGAAACTATTTAAGCTATCAACTTGAAATTAAGGTCAAAGTATTATGATGTATATATCATTAAAACCACAGAATATTGACCCGATCCCCTTACTCCTTCTACCCCCTCCCATACAAATGGTAAATTTTGAAAAATACATATTTTCAATTTTCATTGAAACTAGTAAAGCTGAAAAGACGAAATTTTGTCAGAATTAATTTTACTAT
Organism: Chorisops tibialis; assembly: GCA_963669355.1. Taxonomy (NCBI): domain Eukaryota; kingdom Metazoa; phylum Arthropoda; class Insecta; order Diptera; family Stratiomyidae; genus Chorisops; species Chorisops tibialis. The sequence continues at coordinate 214,462,340 of OY770262.1, forward strand.
AATTGCAATTTATTTTAAAAATAATTATCAACTTCACCTCACTCCTTCTACCCCCTCACATACAAATTTCACGAAATTTTGAAATTTAAATTAAATTTTTCTTCGAAATTGTTATAGCTATCAACTTGATATTTTGTATAAAGTATACAAATAGAGATATTAATAATGTGAAAAAATTTGTTTTGATCTGTACACTCCTTCTACCCCCTCCCATACAAATGCAAAATTTTTGTTAAATGCATTTCATCGATTTCCATTCAAACTAGAAAAAGTACAAACTTCAAATTTTGCCAGAATTCGTTTTTTAATAATTGAAATAAGTGTTAGAAAAAATTATCAGCTCCGCTTCACTCCTTCTACCACCTCCCACACAAATATCTCTATTATAAATTCAAGAAAAGCATTTCTCCTTCAAGTATATGAGAGCTATCGACTTTGAAATTGAATCAAAGCATGGTGATAAGGATGATGATAAGCAGTTTCAAAATCATCTTAAACGCTCCACTTCCTCTGCCACCTCCCATACAAATGCGTCAATTTCAGGAAAACTATGACCAATTTCTTTAAAACTAATGAAAACTAAAAACTTTAAATTCAGCAAAAAACATTTTGCATGCCATGTCCTGTGTCATATACGAAAAATACAAACCTCCCCCTCTACTTCTACCACCTCCCATGCAAAAGTCTCTATTCACTATTCGAAAGAATTTGAGATGACATATTTTCCGGTATATTAAAGTCACGTACGTACGTAGCTTGATGAACGTTGAAGATTCTTGCTCGTCGTAGAGTTGATACAACTCATGGTTGTATCTTATTCGCCATTCCGTTCCTTCCTTCACAGGTCCCAAAATTCTTCGAAGGACCTTTCTTTCAAATGCGTTAACTGCTTTTTTGGAAGTTCGTGTTAATGTCCATGTCTCGCTGCCATAACAGAGCACAGGTCGTACAATAGTTTTATATATCCGCAGCTTATTGTTCCTGAGCACTTTCTTGGATTCCATTCTTGGAAGTACCGAATAATACGTCTTATTTGCTAATATTATCCGTCGTTTGATTTCGTCTGTTCCATTACCGTTCTTTCTTAGATTAGCCCCAAGATATATGAAATTGTCCACACTCTCCAAATTATATTCCGCAATTGTTATGTTTTGTCTGATCTCTCCTTCTTGTTTGCGTCATTACTATTGTTTTGTTTTCGTTAATGGGCAACCCGACTTCTTTTGCGGCGGAGTCAAGATTGACAAATACCTCCTTAGCACTAGGGAAGGATCTTGCTAGGATGTTAATGTCGTCAGCGTATACTACTAGTTGGGTGGACTTGAATAGTAGTGTCCCGTTGGTGTCGACTGGGATTTTTCGGACGACATACTCTAGTGCCAAGTTGAAAAGCATGGGGGCTAGACCATCTCCCTGCTTTAAATCACATTCCGTTCGAAAGCTGGTTGTGGAATCGGTTTGTATTCTCACTTGGGATTCAGTGTTCGTCATTGTGAGTCTTGTTAGTCGGACTAGTTTTGGAGGAATTCCAAAGTCAAGCATGATTTGGTACAGTACGCTCCTGTCGATAGTGTCGTATGCTTGTTTAAAATCTACGAAGATTTGGTGCACGTCTGTGTTATGTTCCCAGCATTTCTCAAGCACCTGTTTCACCGAGAATATCTGGTCTGTTGTAGATCGTCCGGTTCTGAATCCGCCTTGGTATTCGCCAATTATTTGATTAGTATAGGGCTTAAGACGACGTTCAATTATTTTTGTCAGTATTTTATAGGACGTACACAACAATGATATTCCTCTGTAATTCTCAGAGCAGAGTTTGTCTCCTTTCTTGTAAATTGGACATATAATGCTTTTTCGCCAATCGTCGGGTATGATTTCCTCTGTCCAAATTTTGTATATCATGTTGTGCAGTATTTCAGCGACACAATTTCCACCGTTTTTCAGAAGTTCAACTGGTATTTCATCAATTCCCGGCGCTTTGTTTAGTTTTTGGTCACATAGGGCTGCTTTGATTTCAGCAAGCGTGGGTAGTGTCGATGATGGTTCATCTTCGTCATTTGAGGCTTCAATTGAAATGTTGTCTGTTGTGATCGGTGCTAATGGCGTGGGATTCAAAAAATATTCAAAGTATGAAGCCCATCTCCTTTTGATTTCTTCTGTGTCGCTGATGATATTGCCCTCTGCGTCTTTGCAGAGACTGGTTTTTGGCTTATATCTCTTTTTTAAGTGTTTTACTATTGCGTATGCGTCCCGCGCTTTATTTTTTCTCATGTCGTCGTCCATTTTTTGTATTTTGCCATTACTGTACTTCCTTTGTTTTCCTCTGCAGGTCTTTTCGCATATCGCCTAAGCTCGTCATATCTTTCTTTTTTGGCTCGTGTTGGTCGTTCAGTAAAAATTTTGTAAGCCTCGTTCTTTCTATCTATTGCGTCGCGACATTCTTGGTCGAACCAATCATTATTTTTTCGCCGTGCTTGATATCCTAATACCTCTTCTGCGGAGGATTTGATGCCGTCCAGTATTTTCATCCACGCATTCTCCAATAGCATATTTTGGATATTTTCATATATTGGTATCAGGTGTTTATTACATGCTAACATGCAAGCCTGCGCCACCGTTTCGTCGTTAAGCTTGTCGACATTGAATTTGCGAGCTCTACTCGTTTTCGAATATCCACGACAAGCTATTTTGCATCGATACTTAGCTCTGTCTAGATAGTGATCACAGTCACAATTCGCACCGCGGAGAGTTCGTACATCAAGTATGCTGGAAGCAGTCCTTTTCTCAATTAGAACGTGGTCTATTTGGTTGAAGGTGTGACCATCTGGTGATCCCCACGTTCGTTTGTGAATATCGCGATGTGGGAAGCACGTAGAGCTTACTATGATATTTTTGCTGCTTGCGAAATCAATAAGACGTTGGCCATTGTCGTTTGTTATGTCATGGAGACTGTGCCCTCCTGTTGTTCCTCTATGAGCCCCCTCCTCTCCGACTTTTGCATTAAAATCCCCTAAGACAATTTTTAGGTCATTCGAGGGCAGTGAATCATAGGTTGTCTCTAGGGTGGCATAAAATTCGTCTTTAGTTATATCGTCCTTGTCTTCTGTTGGTGCGTCAACGTTGATCAACCAAGTGTTGAAAAATTTAGTCTTTATTCGGATTGAACACAATCTTTCACTTACTGGTCTGAAGCTCGTGACCTGCTGTTTAAATTTTTTGTCAACGACAAAAGCGACTCCAAACTCTCTGCTTCCCGAAAATTTGCTACTTGGATAGATTGTGTGTGATCTCATGTCCATGATTTCGCTACCGAGCCATCTCGTTTCTTGGATGGCAGTTATGTTGATTTTGTGTTTTGCCACTTCTTCGAGAAACTCTTTCAGAGCTCCTGTCCTAAATAAGGATCGAACATTCCAAGATCCTATAGAGTAGTCCATTTTTCGTTTGCGGGATCGTTGCCGTTGAGTCCATCCTTTCCGAGGCTGTTCTTCAGGTTTCTGGGCAGTGTTCTTTTTCCGTTGATGCGTTGTCGGCGCCTCGCCCAACCCCCGACCTGGGGGACCGGTCTTACTTATTTATTACACCCTAGTAGAAAAAGGGTGGGAGCTTTGAGCTAAATATGACATGCTGGAGTTATCACAGCTATGCTGCGAGTCCAACTATGTCATACTTTTTGCCTACTTCCTGAGACGCACTGGTGTTACCACTCAAGTGAACACTTAAAACTTCGTGAAAAGGTTAAATGCATTTCTGAAATCTACTTTTTCGGTCCGATTTCTTAGAACGATTTCGAAAAGATTAAGCTGTTATTCGTAATTGCATAATTGTTTACAAAGAGAAACTAAGCATTGGCATAATGCTATTGAAAAAATTACTTATGTCTCAATACCTTGAAGACAAAATTCAAAATGAAACAATTAAATTATTAAGCGATACCATAAAAGAATTTTTTAAAACAAAATCAAACAGGCAAAGTATTTATCTATTTTTAGTATTTTGACCTACATCAGATACGACCCGTGGAGGATTAGCAATATTTTTATAAAACATTTTAGAGAAAAATAGTTGAGATATCACTAACTTACGAGGCCGAGAATATCACAATCGTTCAAACCTAAGAGATAAAAAAGAATTTTGGATATTAATCTTAGTCACGCAGCAAATACCAATTTATTTAGTACAAATTTGTTTTCAGTTGTTCAAAAACTCTATATTTTTTTTTGTTCCTTCGTTGGTATATTTTGAAAAAGCATGCATCAAATTTAACAAAAAAACTATTAAAATTTCAAGTTCTTGATGCCCTCCATGAAACAATCGAAAACAAATTCGATAACTTCATAAAAATTCAGGCCACATCTTCAGGAAAAAAAATTCGAAAATTAAATTTTATATGTATGGTACAAAATATTAAACAAAGTTAATCTTGTCAGCTTGGGTGTAGCCTAGTGGGTAGCGTGTTGGTTTTGGAATGCGAAGGTCGTGAACTCAAATCCCGGTCGGCGCAATATAGAATCCCACCACATTGCCTGCTTGGATATACCTTGGTCACCTGAATCTATGAAAATGAAAAATTCGTAGAAAGAGGGTTGTGCGAAGGGCTAACAACACTTACACAATAAGTAATGAAAAATGTTAAGGAACCTTAATGTCAGGAGGCCAAGGTGAAATTTGGGCTGTAGAGCCACTGTGGAAGTAGAAGAAGAAGAACCTTTTCTGCAGGAGTGACGTTTCCAGTTTTGGCCCCCGGATTAGTGTAATAGCTTAGCGCCTCTACGATTATTCATTTTGTATCAAGACTGCTTGATTTGGCCAATACATTTTGACGTTCGAATGCGTTTAGTAATCAAAATAGAACCACAAATTGCCTTTCAGTTCCCTTAGCCATAACTTTAACTATAGTTTTGCATCCCCTTGTTGCATGTTCAAGCATTAAATTTCTACCTAACGAATGACAAAGTTTGAAATTTCTAACTTGGCTAGTATTAACAAAATAGCATTTTCCCTCAACTCTTGGCACATTACAAGATCTTCTAAAATAATTATTAAAACTACACAGTTTCTGTTATTCTAAGATGAAGATACTACAAGTACAAATGCGCATTTATACCGGATGCGCATTGCCGAGCCCTAAGGACAGCGAACTTTGAGATTGGAACTTCTCCTTAACAATCTTACGCTTGTCTTATCTTCTACCAAGAAAAAATGTTTTTTATTCTAATTTTTAAAGAATAATTTGGTACATTTTCTTATTCAATTTGTTCGTATTTCGAATTTGAATCGTTTTATTTTAGATTTTGGCGATTTTTCAGTCTGCTATTCAAAATTTTATAAATTTCACGCATTAAATATAACATACAACTTATGCTAACGATCGTAATGGCAGTACATCGCCTGAATCCGAAGTCATTAAAACTATTAACAGTTGATGTCGACAATAGATGATAAATTTTGATAGCGCCCTGATAAGAAAAATATCCACTACTAAAATGTGTCGACAGAGATTTCACTTGGAAAATCGGTACATTTGCTAAAACTTTGAATAGGGCTCCTTCTTTATACTCTAGATGAAATCTGGGAGCATTATAAGTTTGATACAAAGTTTGTAACACTAAGAAATAAGGCTCAGAGAAAAAAAAATAATCATGCAAAGGCTCATATTGTAATTCAAAACTTTCACAACCGAATGTCCGTCCGTCCGTCTGTCCATCCGTGTACTCTCTAGCTCGAAAAAACGTTGAGCTAGAAAGTTCAAATTTTGAACACGTAATTTTCGACAAAAAAGTAAGGTCAAGTTTGTGGATGAGCCAATTTGCTTCACCTCTTCTATCACCTCCCATACAAAATTACGCTTTCCAGAATTTATAATAATCAGAAATTCCACCATTTCCGGACCGCTTTCAATTGCAGTACGCCGCTAACATCCGTTGGCAACTTTCAATACATATCAAAGTTTCCTTCTTCCTTCTTGGTTCCAAAAGATCCAAAAGATCCTTTTATTGACGACTCCACTATCTTGAAATACATTGATGAGCTTGCTATTCATTTCTTCAGTAGACCAGATGGTGTTCCTTCTTCTGTGATTAAAAAGTGTAGTTTATCCCTCTTACCTATCCTTGGGTACTTTTTTAATTCATCACTTCGTGGAGTGCTTTAGTCTAGTAAAAGAGATAATGTAAGTAATTATAGGCCTATAGCGAATCATTCATGTGTTGCTAAGCTATTTGAATCCATTGTGTGTGATGTAATGTATTTTCATTCCAGGTCGATCATTCCAGCATGACTTTATCAAAGGCAGATCCACTGTAACTAATCTTATGGAATTCTCGAACTTCTGTCTTTCTGCTATCGAAAACAGGCAGCAGGTCGATTGCATATACACTAACTTCAGTAAAGCCTTTGACAAAATTGACCATAATATTCTTGTGCATAAGCTCCACCTGCTTGGTTTTCTTGATATTTTCGTCCTTTGGATTAAGTCGTATCTTAGTGATCGCATTCAGAAAGTACCCTTTCGTGGAGCCTTATCTTCTGAAATATTTAATACTTCAAGTGTTCCGCAAGGTAGCCACCTGGGTCCACTTCTATTCCTTCTCCTTATTAATGACGTGAGTTCGTTTATCTCTAACTCGAACATTCTTCTTTATGCCGATGATGCGAAACTCTTTAAGATTATCTCCAACAGCAATGATTGTTTATTATTGCAAAGTGATATCTCGCGTTTTCATGACTGGTGCTTACTTAACAATTTACATCTCAACATTAATAAGTACACTGCTGTTCCGTATTTTGAGAAGAGAATATCAATGAATTTTGACTATGTTGTAAATGGATGCTCTTTACTTTGTTCTGACAAGGTACGTGATTTGGGCGTACTATTCAACTGTAATTTTACGTTGATCACGTGAATCACATTGCTGGTAAAGCGAACGCTATCCTCGGTTTTGTTAGGAGATAATCGAAAGAATTCAATGATTTCTTTACAACGAAAATGTTATATTGTGCATTCGTCCGATCTATCTTAAAATATGCTAGTCCTATCTGGTCACTATTTTATTCCATTCACATACATAGATAGAATCGAAGCAGTTCAGCGTAGGGTTTGTCCTTCAGAGCCTTCCCTGGTCCGATCCACTCAGGTTACCGCCATATGTTGATCGTTTAAATCTGCTGTCTATGGATTCCCTTGAAAAAAGACAGAGTAGTATTCATACTTTTCAGGAAAATCCACTTTTGTAAAGTTGTGAAATTGTGTCAGATTGTATGGGAGAGGGTAGAAGAGGTAAAGCTAATAGTCTAATATTTTTTGGCCTAACTAATAATTCTAAATAAATATTTAGTGCACAATTTCAGCTCGATCAATTTTATAAAATAGAGGTAATTGTTTTAGAGTATTTCATGAAAAAAAAGGTGGAAGGAAGGGGAGGACTTAAATAATTTTTATATATTTGATTGAAATCGTCATAAAAGTGATATATTCCAAATTTCAGATCAATAGCATCTATGCTTTTTGAAAAAATCCGTTTATTGTCGAATTGCAAAATTGTGTCATTTTGTATGGGAGGGGCTAGGAGGGGTAAGGCTAACCGTCTAATTTTTTTTGGTATCACTAATAATTCTGAATAAGTTATTAATGTACAATTTGACCTCGATAAATTCTATACGTACTGAGTAAATTGGTTTAGAGCATCTCACGAAAAAGTGTAGTTTGTATGTGAGAGGATGGAAGGGGAGGGAGGACGCAAATAATTTTTATTGGATAGATTGAAATCATCATGGAAGTAATATATCCCAAATTTTGGACTAATACCTTTTATACTTTTCGAGCAAATCCGTTTATTATCGACTTGCGAAATTGTGTCATTTTGTATGGGAAGGGTAGAAGGGGTGAAGCTAAATGTCTAATTTTTTTTTGACCGCACTAACAATTCTAAATAAATATTAAGTGCACAATTTCAGCTCGCTACATTTTATAAGTAAATTGGCTTAGAGTATTTTATAAAAAAGTACAGTTTGTATGGGAGGTGGTGAAAGGAGAAGGAGCACACGCATAATTTTTACACAGTAGATTTGAATTATCATAAAAGAAATATATTTCAAATTTCAAACCAATTGTTTTTATAGTATTTGATCAAATCCGTTTATTGTCAAATTGCGAAAATGTGTCATTTTGTATGGGAGGGCGTAGAAGGGGTGGAGTGATTCGGACGGTTCCCGAATTTGACCTTAATTTTTTGTCAAAAACGACGTCTACGAAATTTGTACTTTCTAGCTCAACACGTTCTCTAGAGAGCAAACGGACGGACATCCGGTTTTAAGATTATTGAACCTTATTGCTTAGCGTTACAAACTTATAATACTCTCAGATTTCATTTAGAGCATAATAAATAACTTACTTGTTCAGAATAGTTACTTGGCAGCAATCGTGGGGGGAGACTGGAACTCCAAACATCGCAATGGACCAATAATTATATAAACCCTAACGGACGGATACTGAGGGACTGGTTTGATATAAATAAATATTAATCAATCTAATTTAGTTATAGTTAACCGCGATGAAATTACATTTTCTCAGAGGCAAAGCTGTATTGACTTTTTTATTATTTCAAACAACATCGTCAATATATTCAATGCAAATTTTTCATGCAAAACGGTATCATCCTTCTCAGACTATTACGCTGTCCAGTTAACAATATCCTTAGAGGAATATAGACCAGAGTTAGTGCAAACCAGAACATTCGTGTCATACGCCCATACTAACTGGGATCACTTTAAAAAAGAACTGGATTCCGCCTTGATAATATTAGAAATCTCACTAATATAGAAATAAACGAAAATATTACATCACGACACTCTAAGGTAATCACTAGTAACGGCTTTTACGAACGTCTTTCTGCCGATATAAAATCTCTTTTTGATATCAGAAAATGCTGGCGCAATAACATGAAAAGAATCTAAAAAAGAAATAATTTTAACTTCAACCAGGAATAATTTGCACCTTAAAAGCAGAACCACGCTACTATCTCGAATTATAGATGAACAAATTAATACCCATTTCAACAAAGAGTTACAACAAAACCCTACAATCTTCAAACGAATAAATCGAAAAACAGCTAAACCCAAATCAAGTGACATGGGAAAAATTTTCGTAAATGCGATTACGTATAAACGCTTACCCGGAAAGATATAATCCTTTAAAAAGTTCTATGAAGACCTATACATATATGCATATAAATATCCCTAGCATGATAGAGAAAACCTAGCTTTAGTCAACCATACAATTGCAGAGTTTGAATCAGACAAGATGACTAACAATAAGTTCACCCCGTTAAAAACGTTTGACAAAGAACACCCTTCCACCTGATCTCAGCTAGAACATCCTTTTATAACACGGGAGTTCTTAGTCAATATTATTCGCTCACTTAACAGCAAGAAATCATTCTGCCCCGATAACATCTCCTATTACATGATTAAGAAAATTTCCGAAAAAGCTACAGATTTTTTGTTAATACTATTGAATAGCTGCCTTAACAATGGCTATTATAACACAGCTGGAAAATTGGGATATTAATACTGGTTGAGAAATCCTCGAGCTCCAATGACAGTAAATTTTCGCCCAATTTCAATGCTTTCGAACGTAACGTGATCCCTTGACATCAAAAAAGCAGTGCAGTCGTCATTAATGCCAAAAAAATCTGGAGTTGTCCAAGAATCGGTTAAAGGACCCAAGCTTTATAATTTTACTTACTGTATGTAGTATTGTGATCGACGTGAAAAAAAAACTTGCTAAACTGAAATTTTGTTTTTTCGCGTTTCATGACTAAATTAGCCTAAAAATGCAAAAAAAAAAACAAAATTATGATTGGGCGTAAAGCCCATAAACCGCACAACTTTCTACTGCATCTCATACGATTTTTGCTCTCTACTTAGACGATCTCGAAACGAGTTTAACAAGACTCGAAAAAGAACGCTCAATTCGAGATTTATAGTTACATCTCTTTGTAAGATTAAAAGTCAACGTTACCATAATATTGGCCACAAATTCGATTCAATTCGGTCATCATATATTTAACGAATCACTCCCCCGTTCAATTTATTAATTTGTTTTTGATTCCTGCGTGACTCCCATTGCCAAGGACGAATCAAACAATTCATGAATTTAAGGGTCAAGCTCAATAATGCTCAATTAAAAGCAAGTGCTTGCGGTCATGATTGCTGTTCGAGTTGGTTGAATTTATTTATTTTTTTTTTACTCACCTGTGTCTAAGCAAATGCCCATTATCCATTCGGTCTTGAACAAATTTTGAAGCCTTTTGCGTCCACTTTGGTACACTGCACGACGGACTTTTCAAATTTTTCTTGAAATATCTTTTTTTTCAACAGTTTGATATCACATAACACGTTTTGTAATGCAATCAAATTATTATTATTTTTTGATAATAATATTTTTTTATTAGTCGCGTTTAACACAGTTAAGTAGTTTATTCATATTTATTTATTAGTTCGAATTAAAAACGAGAATTATTCTAACACCGAAATGTTTATTGAAAAATAAAAAAATTTACAACTATCGTTAAACAGAAATGATATAGATATGTATGTTTGTTTATCTTTAGAGAATTTAAAAAAATAAATAAATAAAATAGAACTAATTTATTAGGATAGATAGAATTTCAAGCGCGTCCTAACCGATCAAAACGCTATTTCTCACTGTCAAAGTCGACGACAAAACAAAGTTTTTACCCTTATTGAGGGTTTTTGAATTTTTTATGATGTCCGTTACGGTCGTTTTATGTTGTTGTTATTTTTTTTCCAATCCCTAGGTAATGGATGGTCTGAGGTGAATTCGATTTGTTAATGTATTGGAGTTAATATTAACCACAGTCGTTTTAATCTGGTTTTATCTTTTACTGTGTAGAATATCCATTTGGAGAGAATTACCAGATTGTAGTGAATAGAATCGGAAACGATTACACGGAGTAGGATTCGACGATATCAGCTGTTCGTTCGCAGAGATCGTTTTTCTACTCTAGATGAAATCTAAGAGTATTATAAGTTTGCTCTAAAGTTTGTAACGCCAAGAAATAAGGCTCGGAGAAAAAAATGAATGATGCAGAAGTTCATATAATCACCCAGAAATCTCAAAACCGGATGTCCGTCCGTCCGTCCGTTTGTGCGCTCTCTAGCTTGAGAACGCGTTGAGTTAGATAGTTCAAATTTTGTACACGTCATTTTTGATAAAAAAGTAAAGTCAAGTTTGTAAACAGGCCAAATCGCTCTACCCCTTCTACCCCTCCCATACAAAATGACACAATTGCGCAATTTCACAATAAACGGATTTGCTCGAAAAGTATAAAAGATATTGATCTGAAATTTAGAAAATATTAATTTTATAATGATTAAAATATGTATAAAAATGATGCGTGTCCTCTCCCTCTTCTAACACCTCCCACACAAACTGTACTTTTTCATGAAATACTCTAAACCAATTTACACAGTGCGTATAAGATTGAGCGAGCTGAAATTATGCACATAATATTAATTTAGAATTATTAGTAAGACCAAAATAAATTAGATGATTACCTTTACCCCTTCTACCCCCTCCCATACAAAATGACACAATATCGCAATTCGACAAAAAACGGATTTACTCGAAAAATGTAAAAGCTATTGACCTGAAATTTGGAATATATTACTTTTATGATGATTTTAATCTGCTGTATAAAAATTATTTGCGTCCTCTTTTTCCTTCCACCTCCTCCCATACAAACTGTACTTTTTCATGAAATACTTTAATCCAATTTACTCAGTGCGAATAAAATTTATCTAGCTGAAATTGTGCACTTTATATTTATTTGGAATTATTAGTAAGGTAAAAAATAAATAAATTATTAGCTTTACCACTTCTACCCCCACCCATACAATCAGACACAATTTCACAACTTAACAAGAAATGGATTTTCTTGAAAAGTATGAATGTTACAGATCTACAATTTAAAGCATATCAAAAGCATGATGTTTATAGTTATTTCTGAAGAAAGAAAGATCTCGCCCCTTCTTTTACCACCTCCCATACAAACTGCACAATTTCACTAAATCCAATACACTAATTTTCTCAGTACCTATTAAATTTTTGAATCCTAAATTTTGTATAACACGTTTTGATAGCAACTTTAGCGTGATGAGAAAAAATAAGTTCAATGTCATCAACCACTGTACCACTTCTACAAAATTTCTTGAAATCATAAAATTTCTCTTTCATCTAGAGTATCGCAGGATTGGGCTTTACGCTCAATCGTAGTATGTTTTTTAAGTAACATAACATTAAGCTCAAAAACATAATAGTACTACGATTGTGCGTAAAGCCCAATTCACAGAAACCACAGATAAAATCACAATTTTTATGGGGAATGGTAGAAGGGGTGACAGCAGCGAACTATGCTATAGAAATGTTTGGTACCAAATTTAAGCTTCGAAAATCGAGTAGATACTGAGAAAATTAGTGCATTGGTTTTAGTGAAATTGTGCCCTTTGTATTGGAGGTGGTAGAAGGAGTGGGTGGTTTTTTGAGAAACAACTACAAATATTATTCAATTGATATGTTTTAAATTGTAGACAAGGACCATTCACACTTTTCAAGAAAATCGAATTTTTGAAAAGTTGTGAAATTGTTTCATATCGTATGAGAGAGAGTAGAAGGAGAGAATCTAATCGATTTATTTTTTCCAATATTAATAATTATGCTAATTACGGATTTAATACAAAATTTGAGCTCGACAAATGTTATACGTACTGAGAAAATGGGTTAAAAGGATTTCATGAAAAGGGCAGTTTGTATGGGAGGTAGTGAAAGGAGTGGGGAATGGAAAAATCTGCATACCATGGATTAATTTTTGTGATAAAAATAATATTTTTAAAATTTCAATTTGTTAGCTCTTATAGTTTTCTAGAAAATTTGATTATTATATATTTTTTAAAATGAGTCATTTTGTATGGGAGGGAGTGGAAGATAGGGAAATAAAACTAAAAACAGATTGCATCTCGGAACATACCTAACAAATTGTGCAAGTTTCATTACACTTACAGACAATAATTTCAAAAACATGTTTCTATGCTTAGTTATTGTTAAAATAAGGGAAAAAACTAACTTATAGCAATTTATAAGCAAACAACAGACAGACACTACAATTATATTTATATGTATAGATTACAGAAAACTCATTACGTTTTTAACAACATAACAAAATATCCAATCGGGTAATGCTACAGAAATATTTCATTCAAGCCCTTTTCAAACTTGTACAAGCATACAAGTGTGTATGTTTCCATCGAATAAATATGCAGGACATGAGAAAATAATTGAAAACATGCGCATTTCCGATCACACACATGACATTTATTCCAAACGCATTCGTATCAGTTATGTTTGTAGATAGACTGACCATTGGTATATAGAAAAATCTTGAGAAAAACCGAGCAACATAGGTCGGGGCCTTGAAAAGCATACAAGAGAGGTGCATATATAGTATATGAGTGTGTTAGACTGATGAACGACTCGTGTCAGCTAACTGGTCTGTCAGGGTGCTAATACATTATCATTAGGGAAATTATCGTAACAATAATTTTGCGTTTTTTTTTACAACAAATGCTTCTTTAGCCCAAAGGACTAGACAATTCATTATCGAGAAAGAAATGCCTAATATTATGACCCAATCACCACTTATTCATACGAATGCAAATTTCGTAGTTCGGAGTGCAATCATAGTAATTTCCAGCGTTCCAGGAGGACCCCAATTCCCACTATTACATTAGTGTGGTCAATAAATGACGAATATAATTATCTTCTTCAAACTCATCATCATAGAAATGAATAATTGAATTATGACACCCACTTTAATGATGTGCAATTATAGAGGGTGGGAAACACAAAACAACGAAACAGAAAATAGTTATGGAATGAGATTCCTAACTACACAACAACCCTTAACCTTAAAATATTGCTCCTTGGATATTAAAAATTCATCAATTCACCTGGGAAAAAACGAACATGACTCGAATTTCTATCGCTGAACGGCTTAATTATACGTTATCGCATTGATGTCGCTTTAACCTACTTTAAAGTGATCCTTTATGGGCCTTATTTCATTCGACATGAAACCCGTAGCCGATTGGCCACTTCGAATGGTCGCTAGTTAATTAACCAAGAGTTTTGATGAGAGAGAATATTGTGAAATATTCATAATGAAACAAGTACATAGTTCGTAAGCAGTCTTGTAAGGAACACTACTTGTTCGGGACATCATTGTTAATATTGGTAACGTGTCATCACCAGGACACAATGGGTTTTTTTTCGGGGAAAAAAGGAAACGAAAGTGCCTTTGTTTTTTCCATTATTACCGAGAAGTACTCACGCATTTTAAATGCCTTGTGTTGGAATAAAATAGTCATGTCCTTAGGATTAGTGAAATTGTGTTCCAATAAACCATTTTCGATTGTGAATTAGAATTTAATTGGTTAAGGGTTATTGGTTTTATAGTATACACCGCGGACTGTTCATTTTGAAATTCTAGAGTACGAGTAGCTCTCTGACTGGAAATTTTCTGAATTAAATATTTAGAATATTCTTCAGTTCAGGTGGAAAATTTTTAAGCCTATTTTAATTCCTAATGTTGATAGAGAGATGAGAGAAAGGAAATTTCGAAAACATTTGAGATCGGCTTTAATTCAAAACCATTCAAAAATTATCAGAACTCCATTATACTTCTGCCACATTCTAAATAGAGAGCTGGTTCGTTGTTCGTTATACTCGTTTGAATATAATCTATAACAACGCAATAGATCTATAGAATGCTTTGATCTGTTCATGAAGTATTTAATTGTATCGTTGAGCATAAACAAAGATCTTGATTGCATACCAATTCTATTAGTAAAGTTGTTCTACTCGGAGCTTTAGCTAACGACTTCCGATTATATCTTCAATATGTCACCCAAGAAATGTTATTTTCCTGATCCTTAGAAAACTACAAATGTTTTGCGAAGTCTCAGGATAGGTGACCGTACCAAAGCTATAATTCATCGGCCAATATCTACATTAAGTTACCTTTGTAAATTTTTCGAGAGGATAAACTTGAATCATATCAGTTGCTGTGGCGGCTTGCCAGGTACCATGCGATCAAGTGCTACTACTACTAAATTTTATCAATCAATCTATCAATTTCCTATTAAGGCCCTCGGCATATGTGGGCATAAAACAGAAACAGTTCTCTTCCACAAGGCGCAATCCTGAGCATCGGCCTATTGTTTTCGCCATGCCTTGTTTATTGGTATGGCCTCCTGCTCAACTGTTAGATCTCATGTGCTACATGGCCGGCCAATCCGACTTCTTCCTTAAGAATTATAAATCCAGAGATTGTTTGGCGATGTATTCGCTTTGGTTTTCTCAAAGTGTGACTGATCCACTGCCATTTCCGCCTTAGAATAACAGTGCATATTTTAGTCTATCCAGTAGTACTCCAAAGTTTAGCGCTGAAGATCACATCTGACCTGAATATCCGTAAAAGGAGTCATTGGTTCACGAAAGTTGGCAGCTGCATATAATTTAAAGCATCATTGGAACTAATAGTGAAACTCGGGTGATTATCGGTCCTTTTCTCGACTTCGACACATTCGTATTTTCTCCCTCACTCTCTCTCTCTCTCTCTCGTGCGTACAATCCCCTTAAGACGATCATGCGAAATGGAAAATGAGTGGCTGCCGGTGGTTGTCTGCAATCGTATGGGGATTGATGATTTTTCGGCGACCTGTGCATCGAGAGTATAAAATTTCAAAGCCACAAATCGGCTAGCCGGGTCTGATTTTTCTTTTGATCTAAAACTTTTTTGTATTGTAACCGATTTAAGGCAACCATACGGAAGCTTTATTTTTTATTTCTGTCGAATTGAAGCACGGTAGTTTGGGATCCCTTTAGATAAAATAAGCGCAGTTGATGCATTTCTAAAATTTTATTTTTTATTTTATTCGGTTTATTTGGTATACTATAGCTAGGATTTGGGAGGAGTCTTGGTGTAGCCTAGTGAGTAGCGTGTTGATCTACAATGCGAAGGTCGTGAGTTCAAATCTCGGTCAGCGTGAAATTCCAGCACGATTCCTGCCAAATTGCCCCGCGTTTTCTACCCCCTTTTTTTATAAGTGCTTTTTCTTGGAAAATAGAAATGCTACTGTTCTGAAATTTAAAATGTACCATTTCGTAAGAAAATTTTTTTAATGGATTTTATTTTTTTAAAAACAGTGAAATTCTCTCGCTGCTTTTACCCTCTTTCAAACAAGCTCAACCATTTCACCTCAGTACCTTAGGTTTGTGGAGATGTTAGACACGAATGAACGTAGGCCGCTAATGGGCCCATTGTATGTCTCCGTATTTGTACCATATCGACCTACATGTCATTTAGCCAGCCTGCTCTACCGGTGAAACTAATGGGCTTCATCATCATTCAGCTCGGCGAAGAAGTACTCTCGGCGATGGCAGAGGAAAGCTTTACGTTCTCATCCTCCCCACCGCAACTTCTGCAAATATCATCGGTTGGAAGGCCAAACCTTTGAGCGTGTTTCCTAAGAAGGCAGTGGCCCATGACTATCCTCACAAGTGTCCGGAAGGAGTTTCTGTTGAGTCCTAATATTTTTATTGATTTCCCTCCATCAAATGCATTGCATCTTCGTGACGTCACTCTTGTCGATTTATAACCAGTTGATGTTTTTACTTCCCCACACTTTGTTGACGTAAATTGTCTTAATGACTCTCAAGGCAATACCAACATTGTCCGTTTTCTCAACGGTGGCAGCATAGATCCGTTTCTGACCAGCCTGTCTGCCATTTCGTTTCCAAGTCGTCCAGACTTTGAAACGCATTGCCTGCTAGCATATTCCCAAGCAAGTATAAGCTTCAGCACTTGCATCGCCATTTCAGTTTCTCTTTTTTCATCCTTTTCCTATACGGACATAACATAACTGTGCAATGCATTAAAGGGTCACCTCCTAAATTATAGTCGGTGCCTTAAAAAAAGGTTTGACCCGTCAAAGTTGCAAAGTGCGGGTTTTTTCAATTCTTTCATTGCAATGGTTCAAGCGCCTTAAATTGCAGCTGTAAGCAGAGAGGTCTACTTCTACAATGGCGCTTCAGCTTAAATCGGGTCTTGGCCTCCTGACCTTCAGGTTCCTTATTCATTATTTATTGTGGAAGGGTTGTTAAACTTTAGCACAACCCTTTATCTAAGAATTTTTCATTTTCATACATTGAGGTGGCCAAGGTATATCCAAGCAGGCAGTGTGCTGGAATTATGCGTCGACCAGGATTTGAACTTACGACCTTCGCATTGTAGACCAACACACTACCCACTAGGCTACACCCTAGCCTAGCAGAGAGGTACTTCAGTGCGAATTGGCTGTCCGAGTAAAACTAACTCACTTTCCCTTTACTCTTGCCCGCAATCCCAGGTCCCATCTTTAGCCATAACCATTACCTCCTCCAATTGGAAAACTGTGGTATATTCTGGCAAATGCGTGCAGATTTGCTGACCAGGGCTTTTAAAAAAAAATGTATAACCTACTCCCTCTTTAATTTTCAAACTATCAGTAAATTTCGCAATCTCGTTATTACATGGCTGTACTGTTCCCCATGGCAAGGGCTTCACAGTGTACTCGTGCGAGCGTGGACATTGAATACTCTGATATTTCGAAGGAGGGAGTCTATTGAAGCTGATATAGCCTCACATCCAATTAATCGGACTGCATGTTTCTGGACAAGGTTTTTTGAGTTTTACTCAAGACGTGATTGGATATAAGCCTTATGTTCGAAGACAGAAACGTATTTCTTACACTTCCGCAGAATACCTAATCGTTTCGAAGCATCAAGAGCGACTTCGTAGATGTGTTGGTTCTAATCAAGGCGATTGTTAAATTTAACACTTAGTAACGTGAAGTCTGCAGAAGGTGAAATCTGTACACCATTCAAGGATATATTAACGGTCAACGTTGGTACGTTATGTTTAAGAGATAGATGACAGGACTACGTTTTTAAGGCATTAAACTCTACTCTGCTTTTTCCGTCCCACATTCCAGGATTAAACTGAAATCAGAGTTCAATAACTGTGTTGACTCATTACGGCATGAGGTCACCGATGTTGGACGTGCTTCCGCAAGGGAGTCAAATTGGAAGGTGCTATCAAGCGTGCTGTCTTCAGCGAGACTATGGATAGGATTGAGAGTAGACGATAGAACGTCGTTTATGAAGACTAAAAAGAGGGTAGGATATAAAACTGAGCCCTGAGGGACGCCGGAATCGATAGAAAAGAGAGCAGCAGTTACTCTGTCTAGCACGAATCTAATGAGAGTCGGAGAGAAAACTCTCAACCCATTTAAGAAAAGCATTTTCCAAACCATATGTTGAACACTTTTATTCTACAGTTTAAATATCATTGGTGGTGAGATATCCTATAAATCAGTGATTGATGATTACTTCCGTGACCTTCGATGGAAAAGATGTTATTGTTATTGGGTGACAATCAGCGGGATCACTGCGTAGTTCTTCTTTTGGAACGGCTGAGTATTTGCATGCCTCATAATGAGGGGACACTGCAAGAAGACAGGAAAAACGGTGAAACTTACTTAGAGGTTTAGCAAAAGAAGCACATTAACCTTTTAAGAACATGAGCAGGGATCCTATTTGAGTCGAAGGATTTGTTGGCATGCAAACACTTTTCTGAGAAATCATGTATGTGTAAATTTCATTTTAGGTGTTAAGAATCCAGTCCTATAAGTATACAACCATGGGCAGTGCCCTACCCCTCTTATAGGTACCTGACTTCAACACTAATTACGGATACTACGAAATTTAATCAGATCGTAGGAGCAATGAGCTAGAGTGTAGTCTAGTAGGTAGCGTGTTGGTCGTGAGTTCAAAACCCGGTCGGCGTGATATACAATTCTAATGCATTGCTTGAATATACCTTGGTCACCTCAATCTACGAAAATGAAAAATTCGTAGATAGAGGGTTGTACGAAGGGCCAACAACCCTTCCACAATAAGTAATGAAAAATGTTAAGGAACCTGAATGTCAGGAGGCCAAGGTTCGATTTGGGCTCTAGTGCCATTGTAGAAGTAGAAGGAGCAATGAAGCTCGAGATTGTTAGAAATCCGTCCATGAAATTTTGAAAATTTTATGGGAGAGATTTGTGATTTTTTTGGCCAAGGAGTTTCCGAGAAAAACGTGATGCGTTTTAGAACTTCAGAATGAATTTCAGCGGTGATAAAATTTACCAACAAATTTCAGATCAGTAAATTTTAAACCACTAGTGTGTAAAAAATTGCCGCCTTTGAAAGTCATTTTGAATATAGTGCGGGTGATATTTTATAAAAAGAGTGATAGTAACACGTATATGACGTTGCCTACCGGTACAAAGTCCCACGTTGGGTGCTACTTTAAGGGAATGGAGGATTTCATTCCGCGAACAGATAATAGACTTCCGCCGAGCCTCGGAGCTTGGTGCGAGCGTGGGAGGTAAGCTTTGTTCTCAGTTCCGCCATCGCTCATTATCAGGAGGACCTGCTTCACAAGACGTTTTGGCAATAATTTGCATAAATCGGACTTAAAAATGTTCCTGTAGGCAACGTGAACCCTAATCGTATTCATATTTTTCTCCTCTTCATCACAATTTTTCATGGATGCTGTTTTCTTCAAACCAAATCCTCTTTCCCACGCCTTGACATGCCGACAATCATGCTGATCAGTCTCGGAGGATGCCTATTATCTATTGGTAGAATGAAGTCTCCTATTTCGTTATACTGATTTTAACATTTCAGTCTTCGTTTTTTTTTGTGTCTCTGTCTAGCATGCCGCCCGGTGCAACTGCACCACTTGCACCTTGGTAGGACCGGCCCTTTGGTCAATCGTGCGAATAGTGAATAGTGGGCTATAATTTTTGAAGATGGCACTCGGAATTCAAGCCTTTCATGCTAAATTTAATATTAAGAGCTGTAATAATTTTCAAGAAAACTGATAGATTGCTTTTTTGAAATTACGATATAACATTTATATGGGAGGTGGTAGAAAAAGTTGAAGGTTTTGGACGATTTTGAACCTGCTTATCGTCATTTTCATCAATATGACTTGTTCCAAATGTGAAATCGATAGCTTTCAAATCTTTGAAGAGGAAATGCTTTTCTCAAATTTTAAAAATATTAAAAATCTGCATGTTAGAGGGTTGAAGGAGTGGGACGAATTTGATATAACATTTATTGCAATTTCTAAAATACATATTGCAGCAAAATTTTATCTCTTTACCTTTTCTAGTTTTGACAAAAACCTATATAATAATAAATAAACTGCCAACAAGTCGGGCGAAACTTTATTATTGTTGAGACAAGTTGCGGATGAGTGGAAAGTCAATATGCAGGTTAAAGTGGTTAGGGAAAGCTAAGTGAAAGGGATTTCTTGGGCAGGGCTGTTGTCAATTTAACAATATTTCATTCGTTTCTGCAAGTTTGAGTTTTTATGAGGGGAGGAGGAGGGGTAATAGTAAGGGTGGGTGGATGTTAACAGCTTTTTAATAATTGCTTGAATCACGTCCAATATTCTCTGTATAGAATGTGTTTCATAGACGAAATTGCATAGAATTTTCCTAAAATTCGGTGTATTTTACATTCACGAAACCGAATATTTGTATGGGAGGGGGTAGAGGAGGTAGGGGAATCGTAAAACTTGTAATGGAATTTTCTTTCTTTTCTGTTGTAATATGCTCGTACAAAATTTCAAGTTCGTAGCTTTTAATTTGTTGGTTATTAAATGATTTAATGAAATTGGTCGAAATCATACTTTTGTATGGGAGGGGGTAGAAGGGCAAGTGTGATTTCAAAACTTTTAACGTAATTTTATTTCAACTATTTTTTTAAGATTTTGTGCAAACTTTCAAATTGATAGCTTTTGATAGTTAGGTGATAATTGATTTCTTAAAAATGGCCGAAAAAATAATTTTGTATGGGAGGGAGTAGAAGTTTTAAAAATATTCGACCAGTTAATATTTCATACTTTTAGAAATTTTTTTTAAATGCATTTCCCAAATTTTCAAGTTTCTACCTAAAAATTTCATGCAAAAATTTTCAGTTCATGTGTTTTTTTCATTCCACATGAAACACCTTGTGCACGTTAGACCCCCACTTCGGAGCATAACAATTTTGGAACAAATTACTTTTTTTTCTATCTATATCAAATAGATGTGTCGACGTGCAAAATTTGAACTTTGTATCTTTTACCAGAGCCATAAAAAAATCACTCAAAATTTTCAACATTTTCGCTTTCCACCTCCCTCCCCTTACACCCCCCAACTTAAATTTTTTACCAAAATTAAAAATTATATAGCTCTACAATCTGACAAATTTTTGATTTGATATCTGTACTCAGTTTTGAGATTTGATGATTTGTAGTTTTGGAAAGTGCGCCATTTTTGATATGCTCCCCATTTTCTCCCACTACTATTTTGGCCAAATGTTATATTTTTCTCGTATTTCTTTCGTATAGCTTAATATACGTTCTAAGATTCAATTACATAGCTTAATAAATAGCCAAGATAATGATTTTTAAGTGTTTTTCTTTGCACCCCCCCTGACCCTCCTTTCACTAATTAGCTTCTATCTAAACTGTTTCAAGTAGATCTATATGCTATCTTAATGGTCTCAAAATATCAATTTTTTATGGGAAGTAGTTTCAAAGATATAATCAATTGAAAAAAAAATTTGGCCGACAATTGGTTCTTAGCCCCCCCTTTTCGCACCCCAATGGATATAAAAATTAAATTATTTTTAAAAGTTGTCCCACAAACTCCTGTATATGTATGTTGATTTTTACTTTCCTAGCTGTAACCATGGTTAAGATATTTGAATTCGTATTTTTCGGTTTAAGCGCTCCCCCTGAACACGTACACCGCCCAAAATTGGTATCCGCCTGAGATCCGCAACTACCTACAATCCCTCCAAAAATGAATTTTCTATCTTGAAGGGTTTGGGAGTTAATGTGCGCTGAGCGTACACGTCGGCGTACGGCGGACGTCGGACGGCGGACGGCGGACGGCGGACGGCGTACGGCGTACGGCGTACAGACAGACGGATTTTTTTTTTTGCATTTTAAGGCTATTTTAGTCATGAAACGCGAAAAAAAAAATTTTCAGGGTAGCAAATTTTTTTTTTCCCAAGTCGATCACAATACTTTATTATTAAAATAATAAAGTAAAATTGATTTTTTCATCAAGAAATTGGTTACTACATTTATGTACATAAGAAATAAAAAAAAAATAAAAATAAAAATCAATTTGAAAAAGAAATAGATATACAAAAATTTATCTTTTTACATAATCAATTCTAATTAACCTCAACAAAGCTGATTCTTTACTTGAGGAATACTCATATGAAAATCTAATTGCGAAAAGTAATTATTGAAATTTCTGAGCATATACGAAACCGGTTCATAAGACCCGTAGTTTGTGCGATTCTGCGGAATTCTACAAAGCTCATAATTTCGTAAAGGACGACATGGAACGTTGAATTTTTTTAGATCGGACGAATGCACAATATAACATTTTCGTTGTAAAGAAATCATTGAATTCTTTAGATTGTCTCCTAACAAAACCGAGGATAGCGTTGGATTTACCAGCAATATGATTCACGTGATCATCAAAGGTAAAATTACAGTTGAATAGTTCGCCCAAATCACGTACTTTGTCAGAACGAAGTAAAGAGCATCCATCTACAACATAGTCAAAATTCATTGATATTCTCTTCCTAGAATACGAAGCAGCAGTGCACTTATTAATGTTGAGATGTAAATTGTTAAGGAAGCACCAGTCATGAAAACGCGAGATATCACTTTGCAATAATAGACAATCATTGCTGCTGGAGATAATCTTAAAGATTTTCGCATCATCGGCATAGAGAAGAATGTTCGAGTTAGAGATAAACGAACTCACGTCATTGATAAAGAGAAGGAATAGAAGTGGGCCCAGATGGCTACCTTGCGGAACTCCTGAAGTATTAATATTTCAGAAGATAAGGCTCCACGAAAGGGTACTTTCTGAATGCGATCACTAATCCAAAGGACGAAAATATCAGGAAAACCAAGCAGGCGGAGAGAATATTATGGTCAATTTTGTCAAAGGCTTTTACTAAAGTCAGTGTATATGCAATCGACCTGCTGCCCGTTTTCGATAGCAGAAAGACAGAAGTTCGAGAATTCCATAAGATTAGTTACAGTGGATCTGCCTTTGACAAAGCCATGCTGGAGTGATCCAATAATCGACTTGGAATGAAAATACATTACATCACATACAATGGATTCAAATAGCTTAGCAACACATGGAAGATTCGCTATAGGCCTATAATTACTTACATTATCTCTTTTACAAGACTTACGCAAGGACATTATAGTTGAGTATTTCCATGACATAGGAAAAACTATACTACGAAGCGATGAAATAAAAAGGTACCCAAGGATAGGTAAAAGGGATAAACTACACTTTTTAATCACAGACGAAGGAACACCATCAGGTCCACTGGAGAAATTAATTGCAAGTTTATCAATGTATTTCAAAATAGTGGAGTCGTCAATAAAAAGATCTTTTGGAACCAATGACGAAGAAGGAAACTCTGACATGTATTGAAAGTTATCAACGGATATTAGTAGCGTACTGCAATTAAAGGCAGTACGGAAATGGTTAGAAAATAAATTGCTAATTATAGTAGGATCAGCACTGACAACATCATTAAGAAACATACTGTGGATAACCATCAGAGTTTTTCTTAGAGTTGACAAAATTCCAGAATTGTTTCGGTTTATCTTTAAAAGAGTTTTTAACAGTAAAAAGATATTGGTTATATGCAGCTCGAGACTGACTTATAAAACAATTACATAGGTTTATGTAAATTATGAGTCCGTATCACTCCTTGAGAGCGAGTAAATTTTCCAAGCTTTCGTTTCTCGATTTTTTCAAATTAATTAAATCATCGTCAAACTATGGAAACTTCCTGGTAGGTTTCGAAAAAACTACAGGGACACAACATAGAAAGCAGCCATTTAAAATAGTGTAAAAATTAGAAGTGGCTTTGTCAACATCAGATTCATTCAACAGAGGCGACCAATCGCAATTGGATATGTCAAGATTTAAAGTTTTGAAAATCAGCCTTGGCGAAATTAAAATAATTACTAACAATACATTTCGAGTTCGTAAATTCTGTCCGAGAGTTGAATGTTTCGTGAAGCGCAGGATGAATTGGCAAGTCAGGCAGCAAAGGGCTGTGACATCTATCAACCATCGAAAGGCTGGCATCAGATGAGAGAATCAGATCCAAAAATCTACCATAATCGTTCGAAATCCGACACACTTGGAAAATTCCAGTAGCAAGCATCAATCAAATTCCTGTTAAGACCCCCTATAGGGGCATAGGACAGAAACAACTCTCTTCCACAAGGCGCGATCCTGAGCATCGGCCTTAAGCTGTTGCCAGGACTTGTTTATTCCTCTGGCCTCCTGCTCAACTGCTCGCTTCCATGTGTTACATTGTCGACCAACCCGACGTCTTCCTTGGGGATTATAATCCAGAGCCTGTTTTGCGATATTTTGCTCTGGTTTCCTCAAAGTATGACCGATCCATTGCCACTTCCGCCGTTGAATCCCAATACCTATTTTAGTCTGGCCAGTTGTACTCCAAAGTTCGTCGTTGGAGATTACTTCTGGCCAGAATATTCCTAAAATGCACCGGAGGCATTGGTTTACGAAAGTCTGTAGTTTCTTGATAAGTCGAACAGTCACTTTCCACGTAGTACAACCATATAATAACACGGATTTAACGCATGCGTCAAAAACTCACAGCTTCGTGCGAAGGGAGATCTCTCTTAACCTCCAGAAAGGGGAAAGGATGCCAAAGGCCTGACGAGCTTTATTTAGCCGAGCCTCAACATCCTTTTCGGGTCCGCCGTCCATGCTGAGAATGCTTCCAAGATAGCAAAAATCTTGCACCTCTTCCACATCCTGTCCGTTAAGAACAATCGGTGTGCTTGTGTTCGAACCCATGTGCATGTACTTGGTTTTACTCACATTTATTTTCAGTCCCGTCTCTTTGCATTTAGAATGCAACGAGCGAACATTTGACTCTAAGTCCGAACGGTTATGTGCAAGCAAACACACGTCATCAACATAATCAAGGTGACTTAAGATGTTAAATAGTCTCCATTGAAGACCTTTACCTTCCCCACCTTCCAGTGCAGCTTTCAAGATGTCATTTATTACCACCAGAAACAGGGCTGGTGAAAATATGCAGCCTTGTCTGACACCCGTTCGCACAGGGAAGCTCTCGGACAGCTCTCCTCTATGCAAGACGCGACACCTTGCATCTTCGTAGGATTCTTTAATTATAGCTCTGACCTTATCTGGAATACCTCTCCTATGCAAAGCACTTCATATGTAATCTCGCTTAACGCTGTCACCTTCTCGAAACCCAGAAACATGAGATGTAGTGGTGAATCCATTTCGGCTGACTTCTCTAATATTATCCGTAGGGTATTTGTGTGGTCGGTACATAAAACTTCGAGAGAGCGCTCGAAGACATCACTAATCCTATTGCGAATTACTTTAGCCATAATTTTTGATACGGGAAACTCTACAAGCAAACGGAAGGAGCGGCAATGGGATCTCCAATTTCACCGGTAGTAGCGGAAATTTTCATGGAGGAATTCGAAAAGAACGCCCTGGACTCAGCTCCATTAACACCGAAATTATATCTACGGTATGTGGATGACACGTTCATCATTTGGCAACATGGGAAGGAAGAGCTCGACAAATTCTTAGCACACCTAAACTCACACCACGAGAAAATTAAGTTCACCATGGAAACAGAAAGCAACGGGAAACTGCCATTCTTGGATGTGCTCGTCGAAAGGAATGATGCGTCGCTAAGCTTCGGGGTATACCAACGCACACCAACAGATATCTCCACGCTCATTCACATCACCACCCAAGTCAAAATGCAGGAGTTCTGAAGACCCTAATACACAGAGCTCGACGTATAACTGAAGGAAATCCGGGCAGTCAACGAAAGGAAAAGGAACAGTTGAATCGGGCATTCACAGCAAATGGATACAAAGCGAGCGAAATTAACAAGGCGTGGAAACCGAAGCATCCGAGGACAGCAGAACGAGAAGACAATGAAGAAGGAAATGCAGACAAACGATGGGTAAAACTACCTTACATCCAGGGTACGACGGATAAAATTGGAAAAATTCTTCGAAATCCAACATCAAAACAACATTCACTACCCCCACTATCCGAGGAATTTTAGGAAACCAGAAGGACAAAAAACCATTGGAGACTGAAGAAGTATACAAGGTACCATGCGGCTCATGCGATAAAGTATACATAGGAGAAACGGGACGCACAGTCCAAACAAGGATCAACGAGCACCAACGATGCACACGGAAAAACCAAATACAGTCATCAGCGATCGCGGAACATGCAACGACAGAGGACCATACAATCGATTTCGACAATGTGCAAATTCTGGCCAGGACAAATCAATATTATCAGCGAATAGTACGAGAAGCAATAGAAATTTCGAAGCATCCACAGAACTTCAACCGAGACACCGGATACAAGTTATCAGCAGTTTGGCTACCTGCCTTAAAATTTGGTAAGAACAAAATCCGTACCCACAAATCCTTAACTAATTTAACTACCTGATACTAATTCAAATCAAATCAAATCAAATTCCTGTTAAGACCCCCTATAGGAGCATAGGACAGAAACAACTCTCTTCCACAAGGCGCGATCCTGAGCATCGGCCTTAAGCTGTTGCCAGGACTTGTTTATTCCTCTGGCCTCCTGCTCAACTGCTCGCTTCCATGTGTTACATGGTCGACCAACCCGACGTCTTCCTTGAGGATTATAATCCAGAGCCTGTTTTGCGATATTTTGCTCTGGTTTCCTCAAAGTATGACCAATCCACTGCCACTTCCGCCGTTGAATCTCAATACCTATTTTAGTCTGGCCAGTTGTACTCCAAAGTTCGTCGTTGGAGATCACTTCTGGCCAGAATATTCCTAAAATGCGCCGGAGGCATTGGTTTACGAAAGTCTGTAGTTTCTTGGTAAGTCGAACGGTCAGTTTCCACGTAGTACAACCATACAACAACACAGATTTGACGCATGCGTCAAAAACTCGCAGCTTCGTGCGAAGGGAGATCTCTCTTAACCTCCAGAAAGGGGAAAGGATACCGAAGGCCTGACGGGCTTTATTTAGCCGAGCCTCAACATCCTTTTCGGCTCCGCCGTCCATACTGACAATGCTTCCAAGATAGCAAAAATCTTGCACCTCTTCCACATCCTGTCCATTAAGAACAATCGGTGTGCTTGCGTTCGAACCCATGTGCATGTACTTGGTTTTACGCACATTTATTTTCAGTCCCACCTCTTTGCATTTAGCATGCAACGAGCGAACATTTGACTCTAAGTCCGAACGGTTATGTGCAAGCAAACACACGTCATCAGCATAATCAAGGTGACTTAAGATGTTAAATAGTCTCCATTGAAGACCCTTACCTTCCCCACCTTCCAGTGCAGCTTTCAAGATGTCATTTATTACCACCAGAAACAGGGCTGGTGATAATATGCAGCCTTGTCTGACACCCGTTCGCACAGGGAAGCTCTCGGACAGCTCTCCTCTATGCAAGACGTGACACCTTGCATCTTCGTAGGATTCTTTAATCATAGCTATGACCTTATCTGGAATACCTCTCCTACGCAAAGCATTCCATATGTAATCTCGCTTAACGCTGTCGAAAGCCTTCTCGAAGTCTACAAACATGAGATGTTGTGGCGAACCCATTTCGGCTGACTGCTCTAATATTATCCGTAGGGTATTTGTGTGGTCGGTACAAGACGACCCTTTACGGAATCCAGCCTGATAAACTTCGAGAGTGCTCTCGACGACATCACTAATCCTATTGAGAATTACCTTAGCCATAATTTTTGATACGGCAGTAAGTAGACATATACCACGCCAATTGCCACACAATCCCGAAGGTCGCCCTTCTTCGGAATTTTCACAATGATGCCCTCCTTCCATCCAGTCAGATATCTTCCCTCACACCACACCTTAGTGAAGAGTGGGAGGAGTATATCGGCTGTGATTTCCGGGTCCGCTTTGAGGAGTTCGGTTGGTAGTCCATCTATACCTGGAGCCTTCCTTCCCACCATTGACCGAATGGCGGAAACTATCTCTTCCTTATCTGGGGGATCGTCCCTAATAGAGGATTGTTGCGGTTGGATGTTTGGTAGTTGTTCTGTTTCCGGAATATCTTCCTCTGACAAGATGTTTAAAATATCAGAGAAGTATTCCTTCCATCGCCGCAACTATTAAGGAGAGTTCCGTTGACATCTCTCACCAGGTGGTTGGCGATGAAATTCCTGTTCGTCAACTGTTTCATGATTTTGAAAAGTGAGCCCATATCCCCAAGGTAAGCCGCAGATTCCGCCTTGTTTGCCAGAACGTCAATGGCTTTTCTCTTGTCGCGTCTAGCAGCCTTTTTAAGCTGTATATGAGCATCGCGGTAGTTCTGCCTCAAGTCGGGCGTTCGTTGGTTGACATCGGGTTGAGAGATGATTGCCAATTTGCCTTTTTTTCCGATTGCCAACCTTGTCCCATGTGTCTTGCGACATCCAGGGTTTCTCACCGCTTTGCACATATCCCACAGATTCTTCAGCACTAGTTATAAAAGTGTTTCTGGTTGCTTTCCAATTGGCGTCCAGTGTGCGCATTTCATATTCACCCAATGTGGATGACTTTTCGCGTAGAATAGTGGTGTATTCGCGTTTTTTGTTGGGATCTCTAAGTTTATCCACATTAAGCTTGCGCTTCATTTGAAGAACTTGTGGTCGTCGGATAGCTGCTGTACACAATCTCAAGCAGGCAACCATCAAGTGGTGATCGCTCCCCACGTCAGCTCCACGTTTCGCTCGTACATCGAGGAGACATCTTCTCCATCGTCGACTTATAGCCAAATGGTCGATCTGGTTCTGAGTAGCACCATCAGGGAAAACCCAAAATGTTTTATGATGACTCTTGTGTGGAAAAAGGGTCCCTCCGATGACCATTTGCCGAGTACTACAAAACTCCACAAATAATTCGCCGTTTTCGGGTTTCTTAATCCCAGGTCGTGACGCGTCGACCCAAGGGTCACCATGCCTTCCCATGACGTGTTCTAGTCCAGTGTTGTCTGATCCAACCTGGGCGTTCATATCTTCTGAGATGATAATAATATCACCTCTTGGAACACGTTCGTAGGTGGCATTCAGTTGGCTATAAAACTCCTCTTTGTCACCAGATGTTGCGGTATTAGTTGGTGCGTAGCACTGCAGAATTGTGACGTTTCTGACACTGGTCCTTAGCCTGATGACGATAATCCTATCCGAGATTGGTTCCCAGCTAATGAGACTGTTTCTCGCTCTCGGTGTAAGGACGAACGCCACGCCATTTTTGGCTTCACTTTCAGGGCCAATGTACAGAATAGTGTTTTCGCTAGGGGTTCATTCTTCTCCTGATCCTGTCCACCTGACCTCGCTCAAACCCAAGATTTGGATGTTATAGTGCTCCATTTCACGGTCGATCACCGATTGGCGATGCAACGACTGGATCAAGTAATTTTGGGTGGCGGTCACGACGAAAAGCTTCAAAGTTTTTTTTTTTTTATTTATTTATTTACAATAATAGTCGACAGGTTATAAATACCACTGACCATAAAAAAAATACAAATTATTAGAATTAATGAATATTTACAATAATTAAAATAAAAAAGAAAGAATAACAATAATATAATAGAGAAAAATAATAAAAAAACATAACAGGGCTACGATTGCGCGTAAAGCGCAATCTTACGATACTCTAGATGAAATAGAATTTTTTGTGATCCCAAGAAATTTCGCATGGGAAGTATTAGAAGGGATGACAGCATTGAACTAATTTTTCCCCATCATGCTAAAGTAGCTATAAAAATGTTTTGTACAAAATGCTTACTCCAAAAATTGAATGGGAACTGAAAAAATTAGTGAGTTAGATTTAGTGAAAATGTGCAGTTTGTATGGGAGGTGGTAGAAAGAGTGGGGCGATTAGAGTGATTTTTTTCAGAAATAACTAGGAATATTGTAAAATTGACATCCCTGAAATTTCAGACTATTGCCATTTATACTTTTCAAGAAAATCGATTTTTTGTGAAGTTGTGAAACTGTGTCATATTGTATGGGAGGGGGTAGAAGCAGTGAAGCTAATCAAATATTTTTTTCTGATGTTAGTGCTAATACTAATTAAGTATTTATTACAAAATACGAGCTCAATAAATGTTATATGTTCTGAGAAAATCGTCTTAGAGCATTTCATGAAAAAGTGTAGTTTGTATGGGAGGGGGTGGAAGGAGAGGGAGGAAGCAAATAATTTTTCTACTGTAGATTAAAATTACTATGAAAATAACATATCCGAAAATTCAGACTAATAGCTTTTATACTTTTCGAGTAAATCCGTTTATTGTCAAATTACGAAATTGTGTCATTTTGTATGGGAGGGGGTAGAAGGGGTGAAGCTAATAGTCTAAATTTTTTTGGGCTTACTAACAATTTTAAATAAATATTTGGTGCACAATTTCAGCTCTCTAAATTGTATACGCAATGAGTAAATTGGCTTAGAGTAATTCATGACAAGTACAGTTTGTATGGGAGGTGGTAGAAGGAGGGGGAGGATACGCATAATTTTCGTACGGTAGATTGATATTATCATAAAAGTAACTTATTTCAAATTTCAGGCCAATAGCTTTTATACTTTTCGTGCAAATCCGTTTATTGTCAAATTGCGCAATTGTGTCATTTTGTATGGGAGGGGGTAGAAGGGGTGGAGCGATTTGGCCCGTTCACGAACTTGACCTTACTTTTTTGTCAAAAACGACGTGTACAAAATTTGAACAATCTAGCTCAACGCGTTCTCAAGCTAGAGCGCGCACAGACGGACGGACGGACGGACGGACGGACGGACGGACATCCGGTTTTGAGATTTTTGAGTGATAATATTAATTTCTGTATTCATCATTTTTTTCTCCGAGGCTTATTTCTTGGCGTTACAAACTTTAGAGCAAACTTATAATACTCTCAGATTTCATCTAGAGTATAATTACTTACAAACAAATAAAGCATTAAACATATAAAAGAAGAATTAATAAAATAAAACATTATTTATGAAACAAAAGTAGATAAGGCCGATTTTATATAATTTTTATTAACATTAAAATCGATAAGCTCATAATAACGGTTGAAATCTCTACAAACAACATCAAGAGGTTCCCCTTGCCCATAATTAGTTCTATGAGAAGCAGTATAAAAGAAGTCATGAAACCGTAGAGATCTAGCAGGTACACAGACATTGAGAAGTAACAGCAGATCGGGAGCATCCATATTACCTATGAGTAAGCCATGAGCGAACGAAACATTGATGACCTCTTGACGTCTGGACAGATTATCAAAACACAATCATTTCAAACGCTCAGAATAAGGTGAGAGAGATTCAGGGTTATTCCATGGAAGGAACCGCAAGGAAAAACGAAGAAAACGCTTTCGAACACCTTCAATACGATTAGTATGAATAGCATAATGTGGACACCGAACAGGCGAAGCATACTCTAAAATAGGTCTTACCAACGAGACACAAAGGGATTTAAGTACGTAAGGGTCACTGAAATCACGAGTATAACGACGTACGCAGCCAAGCATTTTATTAGCCTTACTCACTATAGTGTCATAGTGCAAGGTGAAGCTCAGCTTACAATCAAAGGTAACACCAATATCACAAATATGATCAACCCGGTTAAGGGCCGTATTATTTAAAGTGTATGAGATTAAAATAGGTGCAAGTTTACGAGAAAAGGATAAGACATTACGTTTATCAATATTTAAAAATAACTTGTTACAAACACACCAGTCATGAAAGATAACAAGATCACGTTGCAGAGATGAACAGTCCGATTCAATATCAATTTTTTTAAAAATTTTAATATCGTCAGCATATAAAAGTAAGTTAGTGTTCGGTAAAACAAATAAAAAGTAGTGGCCCAAGATGACTTCCTTGTGGCACACCGGACGTAGACATGATATCATGAGAAAAACAAGATCTAAATATAACTGATTGAGTTCTATTTGACAAATATGAGCAAAGCCAGCGTAGTAGTATAGGAGGAAATCCTAATTTATCCAATTTCAGAAGAAGAATTTCATGAGACAATTTATCAATCGCCTTGCTGAAATCCGTATATATACAGTCAACTTGAGATTTATTTTCAATACAGCGGTTTACGAAATTGGTAAAGGAGAGAAGATTAGTCACAGTTGATCGTCTTTAAGGAACCCATGTTGCTTTGAAGAAATTGAAGATTTAAAATTAAAGTCAAAATGCATTCGAAAACTTTAGGAATTGCTGAAAGCTTCGCAATAGGTCTATAATTTTTAATATCAATAGTGCTACCCTTTTTATGAACAGGTATAATAAAAGATAAACTGCCAACAAGTCGGACGAAACTTTATTATTCTTGGTACAAGTTGCGGATGAGTGGAAAGTCAATATGCAGGTTAGAGTGGTTAGGGAAGGCTAAGTGAAAGGGGAGGGCTTTTGTCAATTTAACAATATTTCATTCGTTTCTGCAAGTTTGGGTTTTTATGAGGGGAGGAGCAGGGGTAATATTTATTTATTTATTTATTTATTTGAGCTCTTGAACAAAAAGATTACAATTTCAATTAAACAAAAGCGGAAAACAAAAGAACAGCAAATTTAAACATTGAAGATAATAGTTTATAATATACGCTAAGAAATAAATGAATAGTGAAGTTAAAAATTTAAACATTAAATATGATAGATTTAATTCTATTTTTAAATAATGGAAAAGAAGAAGCTAAAGAACCAAATTGGAGTCGATCGTGGTTCCTTTGCATTCTTAGCATCGGAGAGTGATGGTATACATCTAGAGAGGCACGTGGAGGATTGAAGATGTCTGAATTCCTTGTTGAGACTATTCCTGATCTAGAGTTCAGGTCGTCACAAAGATGGGTATTGAGCAGGTAGTTGCACATCTTGTAGAGGAAGCAAGCATCGAGAAAGGTCCGCCTTAAATGCAGTGGCTGTAGGTGAAGTACTTCAAGTCTGCCATTATAGTCGATATGAGGTTTTCCTAATCTGTAGAAAAGGGTTCGAGTGAATGTACGCTGAACAGATTCGATGGTTTGAACATGGCATGAGTGGTGTGGGTTCCAGACGATGGAACAGTATTCCAAAATACTACGGACGAGTGTGGCAAATAAGAGAGCAGCCGTTCCTGGACGATTAAACTGGACGGTCGTGCGGAGGACGAAGCCAGCAAGTCTGTATGCCTTATTAGTAATCTCGGAGAAATGATTGACGAATTTAAGTTTACGATCAAAGACCACTCCTAGATCCTTTATTGTGGTTACTGCTGTAAGGGTGGATCCATTAATAGAGTAAGAGAGAACAGAGGAGGTAGTCTTATACGAGTACTCCATAGTAAAACACTTTTCAATGTTCAAAAAGATATCGTTGTTTGAACACCAACGAGAGATAGCCGACAAATCAGCCTGGAGAATCCTGTCATCAGAAACGGAGGAAATTTCCCGGAACAGTTTGAGGTCATCAGCGAATAAGAGACAGTTCGAAGATACAAATTGGGGCAAATCATTTATGAAGAGAGTAAATAATAAAGGACCAAGAATCGATCCCTGAGGGACGCCAGAGTTGGCAAGACACTCAGTAGAGGAGTGTCCGTTGAACGTAATTCGGAGACGACGGTCCGTAAGGTACGAACTGAACCAGTTCAGGAGAGAGCCAGAGACACCATACCTTTCAAGTTTTGAGATTAGAATTTTACAATTAACAGTGTCGAAAGCTTTAGAAAAATCGGTATATATGACTTGGACAGTATTATGACGATCTAAGGATTGAGCAACGAAATTAGTGAATTCACATAAATTAGTAGAAGTAGATCTACCTTTCACAAATCCATGTTGGGCTGGTGATACCAAGTGATAAAGTTTATCCCACATTACATTATGAACTAATCTTTCAAACACCTTTCCAAAACAGTTCAGGGTGGAAATAGGGCGATAGTTCAAGACATTTTCGTTATCTCCTTTCTTTAAAATGGGTACTATGTTAGCTAACTTCCAGCATGCAGGAAACGCGCCTTCTTCAAGAGACTTATTGAACACAATAGATAATGGCACTGCGAGCTCCGAGGAGAGAGCTTTCACAAAAAGGTTCGGGATCCCATCCGGTCCGCCACCGATTTTCGAGTCTAGAGAATGGATGATTGATATAATGTCCCTCTCACTAATGGATATCTCAGAGATCGACTCCTGGGGTGGGATGAAGAAGTCATAAGATAGATCATTACTCGAGTGGCTAAACACAGAGGAAAAGTAATTGGCAAAAAGCTCACACATTTCTTGTGGAGAGGTAGTGGAAGTATCACCAAACTTAAGTTGTGAAGGAAAAAATTGCTTATTTCTACGCTTTCTAACATGCGACCAAAACGGTTTGGTCTCATTGCGCAATAGTGCCGCCTCAAGCTGAGAAATATATGCAGAGAAAGTCTTCTTGATGTCCGATTTGACCCGCGTACGTTGAAGGGAATAGTTTTGGTAATCGGATAGAAGAGACGAACGCTTATACTTTTTATGCAAACGCGCTTTTTTACGAAGAGCGCAAATAATAGAATGGTTATACCATTCAGGGTAGTCACGACTAGAAATGACACGATAGGGAACGTTCCGATGAATAATATCATCAAGGATGGAGTGTAGTTGCATCGATGATTCATTAGAGCTTTTGCTGCTAAAAAGTTCAAACCAGTTAATATTACCGATGTCACAACTCATTTGCTCGTAGTTTCCCTTATAGAAATTGTATTTCTTATCCATACAAATAAGAGATGGATTACATACCTCTATTTGCAGGTTGATCTGAAGGGGAGGATGATAAGGGTCGGGTGGCACTAGTCCGCTAAAGGTGTCAACGTTGATCCGAGAAGCACTGACATTAGAAAGAATGAAGTCTAGGATCTTCCCTCGACGATTTGTGTAAGAATTTTGCTGAGTAAGTGAACACAGGTTCATAAAGTTATCAACACACTTTATCACCTCCCTCCCCTTACACCAGCCAACTTAAAATTTTTACCAAAATTAACAATTATGTAGTTCTACAATCTGATAAATTTTTGATTTGATATCTGTACTCTTTGTTGAGATATAAGGATTCGTAATTTTGAAAAGTGCGCCATTTTTGAAATGCTCCCCATTTTCCCCCACTACTGTTATTTTCAGATATTATATTTTTTTTGTATTTTCCTAGTATAGCTTAATATAAGTTTAAAGTTTCAATTACATAGCTTAAGAGATAGTTGAGATATTCATTTTTGAGTGTTTTTCTTTGCACCCCCCCCCTGACCCTCCCCCTTACAATAATTAACCATTCTCTAAGCTTATTCCAATGGAACTATACGCCGCCTTGACGGTCCCAAAATATGAACTTTTTACGATAAGTAATTTCGAAGATATAATCATTTGAAAAAATAATTCGGCCGACAATTTGTTTTTAGCCCCTCCTTTTCGGACGCCAATGGATAAAAAAATTAAATTATTTTTAAAAGTTGTCCCACAAACTCGTCTATATGTGTGTTAAGTTTTAGCTTCCTAGCTATTACCATGGTTGAGATATTTGAATTCGTATTTTTCGGCTTAAGCGCTCCCTCCGCCTCCCCCTGAACATGTACACCCCCCAAAATAGGTATCCGCCTGAGATCCGCAACTATCTACAATCTCTCAAAAAATGACCTTTCTATCTTCAAGGGTTTGGGAGTTAATGTGCGCTGAGCGTACACACCGGCGTACGGCTGACGGCGTACAGACAGACGCATTTTTTTTTTTTGCATTTTTAGGCTAATTTAGTTATGAAACGCGAAAAAACAAAATTTTAGGGTAGCAAATTTTTTTTTTTTCCAAGTCGATCACAATACTTTATTATTAAAATAATAAAGTAATTTTTTCCAGATGTGTGGAAAAACGCCTAACACAAGGGACTTGTTAAACAGCAATGAAAGAGGGAGACTTAAGACATCAGCACAGTGATACAAAATGGCACTGGGAATTCCGTCCGGTCCCGAACTACAGGAGATTTTAATCTGCTTAAGGGACTGAAAAATAGTATCATCACTGATATAAAATTACAGCGAGGGATTGTATGACAAGGCAAGGAACTAGACAAAGCAACAAAATCCGACGAACCATTGTCCAGGATGAATGATCGGGCAAGGTTGTTTGGCAAATAAATTAGATATGATATCGGGGTCGTCAGAAAAGTTTCCATCAAACGATAAGCTCGACGGAAAACCATCATTTTTACGTTTGGAATTAATAAAAGCCCAGAAAGATTTAGGATCCGTCTTAATATCGGTTTGTACTTTCTCAATGTACCTGTTGTAGGCTAAAATCGCGTATTGTTTAAAATTCAGCCTAGCTATTGAGAAATCATTGTAAGAAGCAGACGACCTACTCTTACAGTAAGCTTTTCACAAACGATGTGTGTTAAGCTTCAAACGACACAGGTGTTCATCAAACCAGGGAGCACGCTTTACTGGGTTGATGTTGTTTATAGAGATTGGAACACAAAGGAGGAAAGAATCAAATAAAATATTATAAAAACGAGACAAAGAATCATCTAAGTTATTAATATTAAGAAGAAACGACCAATTTACATTAGTTAGGAGAGAATGCGATTTTTCAAAGTTAGTTTTACGAAAATTAAAATGCGACTTACAAGAAAAACTATAGTCAGAACATTCTAAAATTAAATTAACTTCTAAAGCTGGATGATCAGGAACCTCAGGAACAAGCGGAGAACCAGTATTTGACGGATCCGAAACGAAGACAAGGTCAAGAATTCGCTTACGTACATTAAGAACACTGTTGATTTGATTAAGATCAAGACCATTAAGCCTGTCGATAACATCACATTCAAGGCGAGATGATGCATTAGTCGCAAGTAGATGAACCTCAGATTCTGAGTAATTCCAATTTAGATACGGAAGATTAAAATCACCCAGTATAATGATAACATCATTAGAGTCCGCAACGTCCGAGATGTGTTCGATACACAGAAGATAGTCTTTGTAACTCTTGATTGTACTCTTCGGCTGAATATACAGAACAATGATGTAGATTATCGAAGCAACATTCACGGACGATAGCAGATTTCGGCCATAGTTTCGATGACACTGCATGGGCAAAACAAGCATCCGGCAAAACAACCTTGAAAGAAGAAACTTTCGCGCCAACATCGCGGGATATACGAGTAATCTTTCTGCAGGATACTAAGTCCGGTGATATGTCAACATTTGCACAGCGTAAAATACCGAGAACGTTGTCAGCAATTTCCTTCTCCGTGGTGTCAGATACTAAGCGCGATACAAAAAGTAACTTTGGCTGCACAGCGGCTCGTAAAGTACAACGGGAGTCTTTTGACGT
This sequence comes from Chorisops tibialis, assembly GCA_963669355.1. NCBI lineage: Eukaryota > Metazoa > Arthropoda > Insecta > Diptera > Stratiomyidae > Chorisops > Chorisops tibialis. Next base: position 214,499,986 of record OY770262.1, read on the forward strand.
AGTCGAAGCATCAGGCATAATATCCATTTGGTTGTTGTCGTAATCAACCGCAGTAGCTCTACGCTCTACGGCGCAATATCAATATCACTCAGGAACATTCTCTTGGTTCGATATATCACATGATGGGAAGGTACCGTTGTCATCAACATGTAGATTCGACCGTGGGTAAACGTCTTTAGGAGATTTAGCAGCCTTCCGTCGAGTGTGCTTACTTGTTTTCGTGCTATTTCTGCGTTTCATGTCTACTGCTTGCGGCTGTGAAATGAATGCACCAGAAAGTGGTAGAAGCAACGCGTTGGAATCAGTCTGGCAGCCAATGGAGCAGGATGAGGTTATCGGATCGGTTTGACAGTTAATGTTGGATCTAGCAGCTGGCACATGCTCTTTAGGAATTTTTAAATTAGATGATAGTAGTTTCACGCTATCATTTAACAGATCTAAGTTGTGTAATATTTGCACGTTGCCTAAAATAGCTCCTATCTCACTGCACTCAGTGAAGCTAGAGCATAGATCCGTAATGCTATTGGATAAGGATGTCACTTTGCTATCCGAGTTTGAAACTTTTTTTGACATTGACATTGATATAACGTATTTTCCAAAATTGAGCAGTTGTATGAGAGAGGGTAGAAGGAACGGACTAATCGGAACGGGGGTTAATGAACTGACATCGGTATACTTTGGCAAAATTTTCAAGCTGGTAGCTTTGCTATTTTCGAGGAAAAATAAATTTCGTGAAATTTTTGCAGGAAGTGATATAAGGAGTGGCACTATCCTAAAGTTTATTTTTGGTAACAAAAAAAACTCAAGTTATTTTGAAAACAGATAGTGAGATGGATAGACGGACTCGGTTTTTGAACGATGAATAATTATTTCTGTAGTGGAGTATGAAAATCATTTCGAAATGCGCAATTATCAACCATTTCCAAAGGATATATAATACGAGACAACTATGCCCTTCCCACTATCTGCTAAGCTTCTAAGAAAAACCGAGAAAATATCAACAATAGACTAATTCGTTGCTTTGCAAACACACCACAAAATAAAATTCTGCTAACAAATCCTTCATAACATTTGCCAAGCGATTTTATCGGACATACGAGCTCACAGCACTTGGTGGTATTTAATCAAATATTTAACTCCTAGATCCATTACCAAATAACACGTTATACACAAGGAAGGATATAATTTAAGAGACTCCTTCTCCCTTCGGACATTTGGAGCAGAAGTTCTATGGTCTTATTTGCTGCAGCTACGTATTTTACTTTTTAATAATTAATTCTGTTTGAAAGTTTTCTCTTGAAATTTGTTTTTGTGAAAAACAACAGATGTCCTTTTGTAAGTAATTAGGGAAGGATTCTCGAATACGGTGCAATTGCCCTCTATAAATTTTTTTTGTTTAAATTGTTCTGCAATCGATTCGGTAGGAGTAGGGAAAAAAGCGTGGAAACAGGGAAGTGTGAATGTCAGAGGAAAGGAAGAAGTCTCGTTATCGTTCTTAACGTATCGATACACACGCGGACAGTGTCCTTAACGGAAGTTGTATCGAAAAAAAATCAATTCTCTATCCTTGGGAGATATATCAAAGGTTTAACTTTTTTCGTTTCCAATAGTCCTTCGAAGAAACTACTCTTCCTATTTTTTCGAAGGACTTTCCAATAATTATGGGTCCTCTTAACTAAAAGTGAAACGTTTAAATTATAATAGGTGAAATTCAGAACGATTTTCGTTAATTTTTTAGTATCATTCTGGCTGTGATGATGGAGGAGTCTCGCACAAGACACCTGCTCTTTGACCGTTAAGGACATACAGGTGCTTTAAGGACAGGTGTTGAAGTTGTCGTTTCAATGTGACCCTCTCTTTTTTGGGGCACTAGAGTCCAATCAACTTGTTAAATGATATAGTAAAGACGAACATTAATTAGGATTATTTATTCGAAGCATATAATTGTATAGCGGAAAGGTATTATAGAATAGGGTAATAACCGAACGAATCCTTGCAAATAAACACTCGTTACCGTTTTTCCAATTGATTTAATGTCGAATAAACAACATCTGGAATAATTAGTAATATACATTTACATAGTTAATAATTGACTTTGTTATTATCATAGTTCCGTTCAATTAAGCTGTATATTCGTGACAATTTTTGAACTTTGTCCTTAACAAAGAAACTTAGGAAAAAAAATCATCATTTTGTGGGGATTCCCTGGGGATTTTTCGAGCACAGAACAAAAAGCGAAAGAGATTTGCTTGTGATGCGAACAGTGTTGATTTGAGTTACCGCAAAGAGGAGGGCACTGACCCCTTGGAAAATTAACTACGCATTATATTTTCAATAACAAAGCTAATCTCTGTTTCCACCAAAGCAGGTTAGCACAATAGACTCATGTTCGCGGTGTTTGAAAAACTGGAAGTTAGTAATAATTTGAAAGTTAGTAATTTATTTATTTATCAAACAAGACAATGTAATACATAATAATAATGATTAGCTTAATTTAGTTAGTTTAACATAACTTAATACGATTTAAATTATAATACAATTAATATGATAGGCACTGGTGGAAGGATTATTAAAAAGGAAGTGGATTGTCTGATAAAGCATAACGCAGCCTCAGTTTGTATGCTGGCTTACTAATTGGAGGTGTGTAGTGCACACTGAATTTGTTAAATGTTCTACAACACCTGTTAATTGGTTCGTTTTGACCGTAGTCAGTACGATGTAGGTATTCCTAAAGAGGTTTTGAATGTCTCGTCAGCCTGACATCGTCATTGAGTCTGATTTTATTTTTAAGGTGGTCAACCTTAATATCGCCATTCAAAACGTCTAAGGTGAAACAAGATGTGAGCATAGTTCTTCTAGAACTAAGAGGTAAAAGGTTTAACAAATGTAGCCTAACTGCATAGTGTGGGAGGTTCTCGAAGTCTCTCGGATCATTCAAGTCCCTAAGGGCAAACAGAAGGAATTGCTTTTGGATTGATTCTATTCTGTTGCTGTAAATCTGGAAAAAAGGATCCCAAATGGGACATGCATATTCCAAAAGAGGGCGAACAAGAGAGGAGAATAATGATTTGGTGACCCAAACATTCTTGAACTCTTTAGCTCTCCTCTTAATGAACCCGAGAAGTTTATTGGCTCCTGAGATTATACTGTTGTAGTGAGATTTAAAGCAGAGTTCAGTGTCGAGTAGAATGCCCAAGTCCTCAATTTGTCCTACTCGATGAAGTTCAGTACCATTTAGAAAGTAGTTATGGTAGCATGTGTTTTTTTTGCGTGAGAAACTTATCACGTGACATTTACCGACATTAAGCTCTAACTTGTTCTGGCTGCACCACTCATTTAGAGCAATAATCTTGGATTGCAGGAATACAGCATCTGCGGGGGAGGATATGACATGATATATTTTTAGATCATCAGCGTATAACAAATGTGGAATACCTTCTAATACTTCCGAAAGATCTGCAATGAAAATATTATATAAGAGAGGTCCTAAGTGACTTCCTTGGGGTACACCCGACGACACGCCTATTTCCTTGGAAATAAAGCCCTGAAACTTAACAAATTGAGTCTTGTTGCTAAGATAGGATTTAAGCCAATCAAGTAAGGATCCAGTCACACCAATTTTTCTTAATTTTAAAGTCAGGATATTGTGATCAATTCGATCGAAAGCTTTACTAAAGTCTGTGTATATTGCATCAATTTGATGTCCCTTCGCTTCAAAAATGAAATCTACATAAACTTTCTGCAGTGGTGGAAAATAAATTTGTAAAAACAATTCTGTAATAAAACATAAATTTTGGTTAGTTCGCATAGTCTTTCGTGGTAACCTTGCATAAATTGGTCGCGCCGTGGAAGAGAAGGATGTTAAAATGCTACTTCATCTTCAACGGAGATCAAATTGCGTGGTTGCCAGATCTATAACATTACCCTCTCCTTAGTCCCTGTTCGTCCCGAACAGGGTCGTTCACTTCCTCAATGGCACCATGGTACTTTGTTAGTCGGTAGAGATGTACCACTTTCATTTTAGTACGAGGTTTTTGATGTAGTTGAATTCGATAGACGACATAGACCGATTGAACCGGTTGATGATCTGGTAAGAGCCTTCCCAGTTGCGCTGTAGTTTCGGCGATCTGCCCTTCTGTATAACTAAACCAAATCGCCCTCTTGGAATCCTGATGAATTCGCCCGTTGATCATACCTCGTCTTCATGCGGTCGGTCGCCAAATCAATTTTATCTCTGACCAGGTTATAAACTGTATTTAGTCGACATCGAAGATCCGAGACGTAATCTTTGGCATTGGTTGGTTGGTCTGGTGGCACTCCAAACATTAGTTCCACAGGGACTCGAATATTTCTTCCGAAAATGACTCGGAAGGGAGTTTTTCCTGTTGTTGAATGTACTGATGTTCTGTGGGCCATTAAAAATAGAGGGATGTGCTGATCCCAGTCCTGTTGCCTCTCGCTGACCAGTTTGGATAGGTTTGAGCTCAATGTCCTATTGAAACGTTCCACCATTCCATCGGACTGTGGATGTAATGGAGTTGTCCTGGTTTTTGGCACACGTGTTTGAATATTTGGGACTCAAAGTTGCGCCCTTGATCGGAGTGTAGTTCACGTCGAGCTCCAAATCTGCTCACCCAGTTGGTAACAATTTGTTCGGCGACGGTTACTGCTTCTTGGTTTGGAATTGCGTAGGCTTCAGGCCACTTGCTGAAATAATCAATGACCACTAGAATGTAGCGATTACCATTTTCTGATTCCGGAAATGGTCCAGCAATATCCACAGCAATTCTCTCGAATGGGACTCCCACGTTGTATTGTTGCATTTCTGCTAGTCATGTTCCTACACAGCAACCTGATGTCGGTTCTTCATGAGTGGCTTTGATTATAATAATGGCAGGAATAATAAATAAAGTAAAGAACAATGAGAAATATTTGTTACAACTATTCCAAAATCAAACATCGCTCATTGATTCAACCACGAATATCATGTTGAAATCCGAGAAGGATATTGAAAACCAAGTGGTAAATTTCGAGATCAACTTTTTAAAATCGACCCATAAGCATTTTCCCCGGACCAATTTCAAGTTGAGTTAATATCCATAAAGTGAGTGCTATCACCGTCTCTACGACTATCCAGGCGATCTATTGCAACTAACATATATCGCCTCATAACTAACAGGCATTTCATTCGATCAAATCACATTTAGGCTCAAGCTACCGCTTCTCACATATGGGCGATTCGAGCTTCTGCATATTGATCCGGTACCAACCTTGTTCAATGGAACAGTCATAACTATACAAATCGCTTCAAACTATTTGATGGTTAGCCTAAACCGAGAACAGTATTATCCACTGTCGGACGAAGAATTCATCTCCTGCACGAGTTTCGTCATAGCAATTACATGTGCAAGCACCGAGCGGGATAATCGTTCAGCGCATTCGTATTCAGTTTTGTTAGTTGCCATGCTACACCCAACTAAGGAGGATCAACCCCCTCGATGGACCCAATTGTTGAGCCCTAATCAGTGACTATATTTCGTCATCCCAATGGCAGTTATCAATGTAGTTTGTGACAACATCGTCTCTCGAACTATCGTCAACTCTTCTTGTAGGCTTATCAATCTCAAAAAAATTAATCCTACCATACAAAAACAAAGTGGATGAAATCCTTTAACTAATATTAGTTCTCTGACCGGCCTCTTAACGGGCCACAGTGGAGTAAACCACCACCTCAAAAATATGGGTTTAGCTGAAACCGATATCTACTGCCTCTGTCTCATAGACTCAGAAAGGACAGAACACATGCTATGTTTCTGTGAAGCAGTAGCAAGGAAAAAAAACTTCTCGTTAAAGGTTTTCTTTCGACCGAGGAACTAGCCAACTCCCTTAAAGATACTTAGATTAGTTAAAGCTATTGAGTTATGGTAGGGTAAAGGGGCAATAAGCGCACAATAGGCCGAGAAGTTTGCAGTGCTCTCACATGTTCCTCAAATAATAAAAAAGAAAGTTCTTGTCTTTGCATTGTTTTTAGATGGCTATTTCGTTAAGAATGGTGTCGATTTTGTTTTTGTTTTTTTCCAATCGCCGTGCTAATTGGAGAGATGGCTCTTCATAGAGTTCTCGAATGGTTTGGCGAATGTTTTCCGGACTTCACACTGTTAACATGCGCTTTATTAAATGTGAGGATTCGTTCTCTACTGCGACCTTTATCAATCTGATCGACAATTACAAAAGACTAATATTTTTATACGGAACGGAATTAATTGGGTGTGGCAAGGGTAGCTAGGGTTGATTGTAGTTTATATTTTATGTCTGGAGACGATTCTGCTTTTTTCTGTTTGTTTTTTTTGTCTGTTTATCTACCGGCAAGGGGGTAGTTGTAGAATGAGGTTTTACCAATTTCTGCAACTATCTTTAAAGACTTGTGACTCCACGGACTTGAGTTAACTATCTCCCTATGAGATGGGGGCAGTAGAATTCACCCACAGCCAGTCCTGCTTGCCCTAAAAATGGCAAATGGACACTTACTGGATCATGGTCTTATCACCCGTGTTCTTAAATCTTAACTGACACGAGAAACGAAAACAGCGCCTCGGATACGGACTGATTCTACGGTAACGACTTTTGGCATTCGAAAACGGACTATGATTGGCTTCTGGGACGTTCGAACATTGAATGACGGGGGAAGAGCTGGGGTTACTCGGTCCTTGCACCGCCAATCAGTGATCGACCGTGAAATGGAGCACTATAACATCCAAATCTTGGGCTTGAGCGAGGTCAGGTGAACAGGATCAGGAGAAGAACGAACCCCTAGTGGAAACACTATTCTGTACATTGGCCCTGAAAGTGAAGCCAAATATGGCGTGGCGTTCGTCTTTACACCGAGAGCGGGAAACAGTTTCATTAGCTGGGAACCAATCTCGGATAGGATTGTCGTCGTCAGGCTCAGGACCAGTTTCAGAAACGTCACAATTCTACAGTGCTACGCATCAACTAATACCACAACACCTGGTGAATAAGAAAAGTTTTATAGCCAACTGAGTGCCACCTTCGAACGTGTTTCAAGAGCTGATATTATTATCATCTCAGGAGATATGAACGTCCAGATTGGATCTGACCACACTGGCCTAGAACACGTCATGGGGCATGGTGACTCATGGGACGACGCGTCACGGATTAAGAGACCCGAAAACAGCGAATTATTTGTAGAGTTTCGTAGTACTCGGCAAATGGACATCGGAGGGATCCTTTTTCTACGCAAGGGTTACCATGAAATATCTTGGGTTTCCGCTGATGGTGTTACTCAGAACCAGATCGACCATTTGGCTATAAGTCACCGATGGAGAAGATGTCTCCTCGATGTGCGAGCGAAGCGTAGAGCTGACGTGGGGAGTGATCACCACTTGATGGTTGCCTGCTTGAGATTGTGAACAGCAGCTATCCGACGACCACAAATTCTTCAAATGAAGCGCAAGCTTAATGTGCACAAACTCAGAGAACTCAACAAAAAACGCAAGTATGTACACCACCATTCTACGCGAAATCATCCACATTGGACGAATATGAAAGGCGCATACTGGACGCCAATTGGGAGGCAACCAGAAACACTGTACTAACTAGTGCTGAAGAATCTGTAGGATATGTGCAAAGCGGTGAGAAACTTTGGATGTCGCCAGACACATGGGACAAGGTTGGCGATAAAAAAAAAGACGAATTCCCAATCATCTCATGTCAACCAACGAACGCCCGACCTGAGCCAGAACTATCGCGATGCTCATATACAGCTTAAAAAGGCTGTTAGAAGCGACAAGAGAAAGGCCATTAAAGATCTGGCCAACAAGGCAGAATTTGCGGCTTACCTTGGGGATAAGAGTTCATTATTTAAAATAATCAAACAATTGACGAATAGGAATTTCACCTTAATATGAGTGAACACCAGTTGCGGCGATGGAAGGAATACTTCTCTGATATTTTAAAATTTTGTCAGAGGAAGATATTCCTCAAACAGAACAACTACCAAACATCCAACCGCAACAATCCTGTATAAGGTACGATCACCCAGATAAGGAAGAGATAGTTTCCACCATTTGGTCAATGACAGGAAGGGAAGCCCCGGGTATAGACGGACTACCAGCCAAACTCCACAAAGTGGACCCGGAAATAACTCTTTGCTGAGGTGTGCAATGAAGAAAGATATCCGACTGAATAAAAGGAGGGCGTCATTGTGAAAATTCCGAAGAAGGGCGACCTTCGGGATTGTGGTAATTGGCGTGGTATATGTCTACTTACTGCCGTATCGAAAATCATGGCTAATATAATTCTCAATAGGATTAGTGATGTCGTGGAAAGCACTCTTCCGTAAAAGGTCGTTTTGTACCGACCACACAAATACCCTAAGGATAATATTGGAGCAGTCAGCCGAAATGGATTCGCCACTACATCTCATGTTTGTGGGCTTCGAGAAGGCTTTCGATAGCGTTAAGCGAGATTACATATGGAATGCTTTGCGTAGGAAAGGTGTTTCAGATAAGGTCATAGCTATGATTAAAGAAACCTACGAAGATGCAAGGTGTCGCGTCTTGCATAGAGAAGAGCTGTCCGAGAGCTTACCTGTGCGAAAGGGTGACAGACAAGGCTGAATATTATCACCAGCCCTGTTTCTGGTGGTGATAAATGACATATTGAAAGCTGCACTGGAAGGTGGGGAAGGTAAAGGTCTTCAATGGAGACTATTTAACATTTTAAGTCACCTTGATTATGCTGCTGACGTGTGTTTGCTTGCCCAAACCGTTTGGACTTAGAGTCAAATGTCCGCTCGTTGCATTCTAAATGCAAAGAAGCGGGACTGAAAAGAAATGTGCGTAAAACCAAGTACATGCACATGACAGGAATTTGATTGATAGCCTCACTAATCAGCTTTTTAGTATGGACTAGAAAGAAGTACAGCAGACCAGCGAAACCGATTAATCGACCCGTGCATAGTCCTAGAATTCTACCAGCTGGAGCTTTCTGCTTAACCGCATATGAGGAAGCAGAGTTGACCTAAAGTTCAACGCTGGGGAGGATGTCTGTCGTCATAGCTCTAAGATTTCGCCATCACCGTAAATATGTTAAAATATCGATTACAATGACTAGAATTTCCGTTATAGATTCAAATGAACAATGTAAAAGCAACTCAAACTTGCTAAAATGTTACTTTTTTTTTTTTAATAATTCTTTATTTTTCAAAAATGGCCATTGATTTGATGAACAATATTGACTGTTACTCGTTATACAACGAAAAAATCTGTCATAGTGCAGATGATTTCAATTTGCTAATTAAAAATGATAATAATAATTCTTCCTTTACGATTTTCCATACTAACATACGAAGCTTAAATAAAAATTTTAATGATCTCGTGTTGTGTCTAGAACAATACAACTACTTTGACGTCATTGCACTGTCCGAATCATGGAATCCATGTACTCAACGTCATTTCCAACTTCCTGACTATACATGTTTCAATACCATGAATAAAATAAACCAAAACAGTGGAGTAGTTATGTATATAAGAAATAGTTGCAATATTAAAATAGTCGAAGAAAAAATATTAAGTGGAGCAACCTGTCTTGTGGCAGAAATAAGTACTCAACATAAATATGAATTAAAAATTATTGCCATTTATAGGTCCCCAAACCATTGCATAAATACATTCAATAATGAAGTTGAAAGTATTCTAGATGAAATGAATGGGGATAACATAGTTTATTTAGGTGATATAAATATAGACATAAACTCAAATACGAACAATTTGTCTTCTAATTATATTAATATGATGAATGGAAAAGGACTAATCTCAATAATTAATCAAAATACTAGAGAAAACAGATGTATTGATCATATTTTCACGAATGTAAAATTTAAGAAATCCATTGGTGTAACCTCTGCAATTATTAATACAAATCTAACTGATCACAATAGTGTTAGCCTTATTTTACATTCTTTAAAAAATTCACGTTCTACTGATAAACCAAATGTTAATTACGAAAGATTGCGTTACGATTTATTAATTGATAAGCTTAGAACTACCTCTTGGGATAATATACTATTGAATAAGGATGTAGAAGATAGTGCCATTTTATTTTATAATAAGTTAAATGAACTAATTAAAAGTAGTACTTTAAATTATAAGACACCATCAAGTAAAAACAAAAGATTGAAGCCCTGGATCACCATGGGTTTACTAATTTCAATTAGAAAGAGGGATAAATTAAGTAGGGCTCTTCAAAAGAGTCCCCAAAATGAACGATTGAGGTCATATTACCAAAAATATCGAAATAAATTAACTACACTTATAACTGTTACTAAAAATAATTTTTTTGCTACGCTACTCCACAACGCCGGTAGCGACGGGAAAAAAATATGGAATGTTATCAATCTCAGTATAGGGAAAAGAAGTAGACATACACCAATAACATGCTTAACCGTTGAGGAAAAAAAACTAAATACTGACGAACATGCGAAAGAAATTGCAAACATTTTTAACGATTATTTCACAAAAGTCGGAAAAAATATTGCAGACAAAATAGTTACTGCTTCTACAAATTCACCCAATATAACCCCTAAGACATCATTGACTGAAGATATTGATCTAGTTAGTGAACTTGAAATTAAGTCAATTATTGACAAGATGAATGGTGGTTCATGTCCAGGTTTCGATGGTATTACTATTGAATGTTTAAAAAAAATATCTTCTTTTATTATAAAACCATTGACTCATTTAGTTAACCTTAGCTTCGAAAAAGGTATATTCCCGCAAATCTACAAGACTGCAATAGTTTCGCCAGTGCACAAAGGATCCAGCAAACAACTTGTTAATAATTATAGACCTATATCTTTAATATCTAACATTGCTAAAATTATAGAAAAAGTTGCCAAAAACAGAATAATGCAGTTCATAAGTCTTAATAGAATAATCTCTGATTGTCAATATGGCTTCAGGACTGGAAGTAGTACACATGATGCCGTTGCTCTACTTAGCAAAAAAATTGTAACAGCGCTTGATGCAGGAAAAAAACCTTGCGCAATATTTCTAGATATTGCTAAGGCGTTTGATTCTATTCCGCATAAAAATATTGAACAAAAACTACATAAGCTAAATTTTAATAGTAAATGGATTGATTGGATATCTAGCTATTTAAGAAATCGAAAACAAATGGTAAAAATAAATGATATTTATAGCGACGAGCTTACTTTTATTCACGGTGTTCCTCAAGGAACTGTTCTTGGACCATTGCTCTTTCTGTTATATGTAAATGATATGTATTCCCAACCAATTCAAGGTGAATTAATATCATTTGCAGATGACACTGTTTTAATAGTTGAAGACAATGATTGGGAAAGTGTTACACTGAAAGCGAATTATAGTTTATCATCATTAAAAGAGTGGTTGAATTATAATTCGTTAACTCTAAATATTAGCAAAAGTAACTACATGACTTTCTCTCTATCAGAACGTAGTCAACCTACAGACTTGAGATTGAAAATACATTCGACATCGTGTCTACTAAACTGCAATTGTTCATCTTTGAATAAAGTGTCTCAAATAAAATATTTAGGAGTAATATTCGATCAACACCTAAAATGGAAAGATCATATAAATAGTGTTATAAATAGATTAAGAAAACTAATACCAGTATGTCTTGAAGTTAGAGCTTTTTTATCCAAAACAAATATAAGAATGTTTTATTTTGCAACTATTCACTCCATTCTACAATATGGTATTATTGCATGGGGTGTAGCCACACAAACTCTGATAAATACGCTTTTAGTTGCCCAAAAAATGTTACTAAAAATTTTATTAAAAAAAAAACGTAGATACCCTTCCTGTCTTCTATTTCCACTGCTTAATGTTCTAAGCATTGAAAAGATTTTTGGCATCATTGCTAGCATCCAAATATTTAAAGAGCTCAAAAATGGAATATTGAAAATCAACACAAATCTTACTCGCGGTGGAATCCAGCAGGAAATCAGTCTGCCTTTCAGACTCACGAATATTGGGCAAGCTCATTATTCCTATAAAGGCATTAAATTATTTAATTCTCTGCCATATCATGTAAAACGAAGCGAAAATCTTGTCATTTTTAAGAAAAGAATTAAACAATTTTTTTACAATTAATCATATAAAGTAATCGATATTTCATATTATGTTAAAAAAATTAATTAAAAATGAATATTTGTCAGAATAATTTTTTTTTTAAAAATTAATATTGAATTATTGATTGTTATTTTCTGAAATTCAACACGACTACTCACCTCTAGCACAAGGCTTGCCTTAAAAGGGGGAGTAGTGCTTCTATAACAATGTAAAAAAAAATGAATAAAAAAAAAAATATAAAAAAAAAAAAAAAAAAAATAACATAATAATAAAGTTTAACGTTCGAATCATTACAAATATATTAACTTTATACAATTTTATTGTAATCCTGACTATTTATTGCGGATTGTGGGCCGGAGACGTCATAGTGCCGTACTTTATTGGAAATGAAGTCGAAAGAGCCGTTACTGTCAACAAAGTGTGCTACAGAGTCATGATAACGACTTTTTTTGACAGCCAGAGATAGAGTATATGGACACGGACGACCTCTGCTTTCAACAGGATGGTGCTACGTGCCATACAACTTCCGAAACAATTGAGTTATCGCACACGAAGCTCCCTGGTCGCATAATATCGCGTTTTGAGGACACCAATTGGACGCCTAGCTCTTGCGACTTAACACCGTCAACCTTTTGGGGTTATGTTAAGAGTAAGTGTGGTACGCTCGTCTCGTATGATACAGTCATTCATACTGAACAGGATCAACTACTGTAAATGTTGTATTTAAGACTTGATATTTATATTATATTGGCAACACTCTTGTTTCTGTATTGCAACCAACTTCATGTACTTGTTGTGAATAAAATCTTTCTTCTTGCGTTAACCACCAAACAGAGCAGACGTTTCTTTTGTTAAGAACCGCGTGTTTATTTCCCATACAAAAATAACAGGTTATGGGCCCCAGCAAGTAAAATAACAGTAAAATAATATTTTAAAGTGCACGGTGAATTTAAATAAGTAATAAACACTATAAATGTCGAGTAATTCGAGCAGTTTACCGCTCATCGAACGTTTGCGGGGCCGCGATAACTACGATACTTGGAAGTTTGCGGTAAAGGCTCTATTGGAGCATGAGGGGTTATGGAATTGTGTGTTGGGTACCGAAACAGATGCGGATAAAAATATAAAGGCAAAGTCGAAAATTATACTGTTGGTCGACCCTTTAAATTATTCGCACATCCAAGACGCAGAAACGCCAAAAGAAGCATGGGACAAGCTCAGCAGAGCATTTGAAGATTCTGATCTTACCAGAAAGGTCGGTCTTTTAAGAACGCTAATTTCTACACAGCTTATAAGCTGCAGTTCTGTAGAAAGTTACGTCAACGACATAATAACGACAGCACATAAGTTAAGGGGCATACAAATGGATATCAGCGATGAGTGGATAGGAACACTATTATTAGCAGGACTCCCAAGTGAATACAAGCCCATGATAATGGGATTAGAAAGCTCAGGAGTGCCCATCACGGCGGACTCGATTAAGACTAAACTTCTTCAAGACATCAAGACAAATTCTCCAGAAGAAACAGTTGCTTTATATGGTAAAACGGGCCAAAGTAAACAACCTACGAACAAGAAAAATCAACTGCGGTGTTACGAGTGCAACAAGCATGGCCACTTCGCTAGGGACTGTCGGAATCGCTGCTCAGCTCATTTGCGATTTCAGAAATGGATACCAACAAGTGGTACATAGATTCGGGTGCTTCGGCGCATATGACAATGAACAGTACAGAATTTGTAAACAATACCAAGTCAAAAAATGGTGAAGTGCTAGTGGCTAATAATACGCGTTTATCGGTCGAATATGTAGGTGATGTCCCTCTGACATTACGTAATAATTCAAACACAAACGATTTCACCGTAAAAGACGTGCTGTGTGTGCCAAATTTGTGCACTAATCTGCTATCAGTCAGTCAGATGGCGAAACGCGGAAACAAGCTAGTGTTTGACAGTGACAGCTGTCGCATTTACAATGCTACAGGCAAATTGCTGTACACAGCACCTCTAGCAAATAATATGTACGCGATCGAGAATCCGAGTAATGACGAGTCGAAATCAAAGTGCGCGAACGATAATGAACAAGTTCTTACTTCGAGGATAAGTCAAGACATATGGCACCGTCGGTTAGGCCATATCGGGTACGATAATTTCAAGAAAATTCAGTCGATGGTTGATGGTGTTAAATTTTTCGGAAATAAACTTGATCCGTGTGTTATTTGTGTCAAAGGTAAACAATCGAGATTACCTTTTAGGGACTCAGGCACCAGAGCTAAGGAATCATTGGAGCTAGTACACTCCGATATATGTGGTCTGTAAAAACTCTAGGTGGATCTCGGTATTTTTTGACGTTCATAGACGATTTCACGCGAAAAGTGTTCGCTTACATAATAGAATCGAAATCGCAGGCTATGGACAAATTCGTGCAGTTCAAAAATTTAGTTGAAAACGAAACGGATAAAAAAATAAAAATACTCCGCACAGACAACGGTACCGAATACTGCAATCGGTCGTTTGAAATGTTTTTGAGAAAACATGGAATTCAACATCAGACAACAACTGTATATACGCCGGAACAAAATGGATTGGCCGAGCGTATGAACCGGACAATCATAGAAAAGGTACGCTGTATGTTAATCGATGCTGATCTCGAAAAACATTTTTGGGGTGAAGCTGTCTCCACTGCAGTATATATCATCAACCGATCACCATGTATAGGACTAGAAGATAAAACTCCCGAAGAAGCTTGGACAAAAAGAAAGCCGAATCTCGAAATGCTACGCGTGTTCGGGTGTAAGGCAATGGTACACATTCCTAAACAAAAACGTGGTAAGTTGGACGCGAAGTCCAAAGAGTGCATATTGCTGGGATACAGTTCATCATCAAAGGGATATAGACTTTACGATCCATCGAAAAAAACAGTCATAATAAGCCGAGATGTAATTTTGATGGAAAACGAAATAGGAGGATCTAAGGTATTTAAACAACCAAACAATGATAATCATCTCATCACACCACCAGTTCAACCAACAAACAACAGCGAACAAAACGACAGAGTAAATGATGATTTAAATGAATCTGGCAGCGAATATGACTCAGCCCATGGAACAATGAATCAAACTATGGTAAGAAATGAATTGGAAATGCCGAAAGAAGCTGATTTAATAATTCTGCATTACTAAAGGCAGGCCTAATACGTTCAAACGTCGACCAATGCGTTTTTTTCAAAAACAATGAAAACAGTATGCTAATCTTAGCAATATATGTCGACGACATTCTTATTTTCTCTAATAATCAACAAGAGGTTAATGAGATTAAACTACAATTAAAAGCGAAGTTTAAAATGAATGATATGGGAGAAGCTTCGTCCATACTTGGTATGAAGATCAACAGGAATCGGTGCAAAGGAACAATTGCTATAAACCAAAGCTATTATATTTCGGAGTTATTAAAACGCTTTGGGATGCATGATTCGAATGCAGTTTCAACACCTTTGGAGCTACATCAGAAGCTATCTTCAAGTATGAGTCCAAAAACGGATATTGAAATGAAGAAAATGACCCAGATTCCTTATCAAGAGGCCATAGACTGCTTAATATATTTGGCTCAAACAACAAGACCGGATATCAGTTTTGCTGTTAGCAGTTTAAGCCGATTTAACAACAATCCCGGCAAACCGCATTGGACAGCGGTTAAACGAGTTATGAGGTATTTAAAAGGTACAATAAATAAGCAATTAATTTATTCCAGAAATTCATGTGAATTAACTGGATACTACGATGCCGACTGGGGAGCTGATTGTGATGATAGAAGATCAACTACAGGCTATGCTTTCCTAATGCAAGGTGGTGCCGTTTCTTGGAACTCCAGAAAACAACCAACAACCGCCCTATCTACTACTGAAGCCGAGTTCATGTTCATCGTTGGGGCCACACAGGAAGCAGTTTGGCTTAAGCGAAAACGAGCTGCTTAAGGATTCAACAAAGTGCATCACAATTTTCCGCGACAACAAAAGTGCTATTCACTTGGTATCGAATAACGTCTACCGTGCACGAACTAAACACATCGATATCAGGCACAATTTTGTTCGTGAAAAATTGAATGAAGGATTAATTAAGCTGGACTACATAAGAACCGATGATATGATTGCGGACATGATGACTAAGCCGATTATTGCTAATAAGCAATTGATGTTTTTCAAAGCCTTAGGGTTATCTGAATAGCAAAGTTAAAACTAAATGAATCAATCTTTCTTGAACCAAATTACTGAATTATAATTAATCTTTGATTGAAGTATTTTTATTTGTATGAATTATTAAATCTCAATTCTAGTGCGGGTGTTGTATTTAAGACTTGATATTTATATTATATTGGCAACACTCTTGTTTCTGTATTGCAACCAACTTCATGTACTTGTTGTGAATAAAATCTTTCTTCTTGCGTTAACCACCAAACAGAGCAGACGTTTCTTTTGTTAAGAACCGCGTGTTTATTTCCCATACAAAAATAACAGTAAATCTACTTACAATAGCAGGCGATTTTAAATCCTGGCTCTGAAAAAAATAAAATAATAATAAAAAAAATCATTTGAAAAAAGTTGTTGAATAAGAAAACATTCCAATCTATTATTTAATTAAAAAATTAAAAGTTGTATATAAGTAATTGTAGTTGAATACAAAAAATAAATAGTTGTTTAAAGTTTAAATAAATTTTTAAATTATCGAATAAAAGGATTGAAGTTAATCAAACAAACCCCTTAATAACTACGCAAATCATTTGCAAAAAATTCCAACTCTCAGAGCAAACTTTGAAGCCGCTATCGCCGAAATAGAGTCCCAATTATGCGAAAGAGTGATCGAAAATTTCAATAAAAGTATGAAGGTCTGCAAAGAAAGCCAAGGCGGCCATTTGACAGATATTATCTTCCATACATAATCCCCATGTGTCTACTTTATAATGCAATAAAAATTTCAGAGACATCAAAACAATTGTTCGTTTTATTCAAAAAACAACCTCTTTTTGATACACTCTTATTTTCAGTTTAATCTCAAATGAGTAATTCCTTGGACTTAATCGGTATGGCATTCTTTTCTTCAATCGTTATTATCAGACTTATTTCGTATTCAGGAATTTTCGAATATTGCTAATATTAAGCGATATTGATATTGATATTGAAAACTTAATTTTTAACGAACTTTTGACGTCACAATGGCGGTTAAATTAAATCCAATACAATCGTTATTCTCCATTAAAGATTCGAACCGCAAGTCTCTGAAGGCGTTGAAAGAAAATCTCCCGTATTCTTTGTGTCATTGTTGACGTTTCTAAATTGCTTAGCAACCAACTTTGTCGCGAAACTTCTCCCGAAAAGTGATCAAATCGAGAAAATAATGATAGAATCCCGTGTAGTTCTGGACAGCTCCAAGCTGTCGAAGGAATTGAGATTGTTGGAGTACCCTGGCATAGTGAAAAACGATCAGAAAATGTTAGAAACTCTAGGCGGCATTTCGCGCGTTTCGCAGGTAAGGACATCTAACCAACCAGGACGTAGAATTAAAAAACACAATTTTCAGGTTCTCTGCGAACAAATTAAACGAATGGAGCTGATTTTCCAGCCAGGAAATCGCTACTCAAAGCCGGCATACGGTGATGCTCATAGCATCGCTGGAATCGCCGTCAAAATCAAAGTGCGAAGGCCAAAACAAGGACAAAGTGACCAGCCGCCGCCACCTACGCATTATGTCGAAGTTCTTGGACATTGCAAACGTTCGTACAAGTTCAATTGTAAGCGAAAATGTCGCCCGAATTCTTTTTCTAATCCCCCGATTTTCAGCCCTATGCGACTATCAATATCTTCCGCTGGTTCGGAACCCGGAATCAAATCATTTCGAGTACATTTACGATCGCCTGATGCCGAAAGGAGTTCCAAACGTCGATTGGCTTCAGTAATTTTGAGTAGGTGTTTCAATTTCAATACTTTCCGGTTTTTTTCCCCATTGTAGAGATGCCGCTCAGCCGCTCTTTATCGTTCCGTCTGTGTTCGCTCGATGCGATAACGTTCAGACAAATTTGTTTCGATACGATCATCACGCTTTGAGATCGGAAGGCGACGTGCTTGGCGTTTTACGAAGCCGGCCGAACGACAGTAGACTTTATTGTTCGTTTTCGCTGACCAATCCGGTACCGGCGAAACCGAATCCAGTGGTTTATAAGTCCATGATGGCGAAATTGGTGAATGATCATCAGTACGCGCAAGTTAAGAAGGTGAGTAATTTTCTTGTCCACACAAACTATATCCATTTAAAAAAATAAATCCAGTTATTCGATGACTGCCCCGTTTGGAATTCGGTTGCTCTACTCTACGAGGCAAACATCGGTCTGGACAAATTAAAATGTATTCTGCCGGCACTTTGCTACTATTACACGACCGGACCGTGGCGCACCATGTACATCCGATACGGTTACGATCCCCGAAAGCACTTCGAAAGCCGCTATTACCAAACTTTCGATTTTCGTATACGACTTTCGGCCAAGCTGGGTAATCACGTAAGTTTTTTTCTCCATCGGAACATTTCGTGCGATTCTAATCGAATTTGATCCAATAGATCAGAACGAAGCGGAAAAGTTTGAATCCGAAAAGTTTCGATACAGCCGAAGAGGGACCCGGGAGTTTACAACAGGACTATAACTATCCGTACCTGGATGGTCAACGTTTGCCTAGGGGACGACAGTGTTTTTATAGGGTAAGTGGAATTTATATGGTTTTCGACATTATTTTTGCCCTTAAACGCTAGTTTTTCTTAATTAGCTGCCCTGTTATGTCTACACTGCATTTGATTGTCCGGGAGTTGACCGTATAAATCGACTGCTCGTTTTTAAATTTGTTGCTTTATAGACCATGTTAATTGAAAAACGCAGCATAACTACCAATAGATGTCTCCGTTTCTATAAAAGTAAAAAAATTGTGCAGGGCAGTAGAATAGTTAGTTTTTGATTTCAAGATTTTCGAAAATTTCCGAATCAAAAAGTATTCCCACATGAAACAGCCTATCAGGCACTCCATTTTATATATATCCTCCTTGATATACAGGGTGTTTGGTACTCCGTACATAACCTTGTAAGGGGTTATTCCTGGATATATTTTGAGCAAAAAATTGTTCTACGGAGATGGTCAATTTTCAATATCCACGGAGATACAGGGTGATCAAGAAAAGTCCTTCGGACCTGTACCCTCACTCACTCAAAACGCTATATCTTGAAAACTAATAATCACAATTCACAGTGTTATAGCTTGTTTTTTAGGGAATCAAATTACCTTTCATTTGGTGTAATAGTCCGCATTGTAACTGTATCCAATTCTGAGATATTTGCTTCAGAACACAAATTTTTGACAGTTTAACCGTCAAAATTCTAAGATCAATGTAGTTTTTCTCTAAAAAACCCATTATAAAAATGTCATTTTATTGTTGTTTTCTTTTGTGTCATATTATTGCCTACAAAAGACGCATACACTTGCATTGCATAAGTTTTATAGTTTAGAAGAAATTATCATTCCAATAATTTAGCACTTTTGTCAAAAAAGCAAGAATAGGTTGATCAACACTCTCAGCTTGAACTAAAAGAACTTAAGAATGGTTTTTACGGTTTATTTCAAATTTCCTTAATTACAATAAATGTTCAAAATGGCTACCTTCATTTTGAATGCACGCTAAAGCTCGTTTTGCCAGTGTTCTCTTTGTGTTCATACTCCTCAACTGCTGCCTTACTTCTGTTGCTGCCGCATCGATTCTGGTGTTTAGATCCTGCAACGTTACTACTTCCGTTGCGTAGACAAGGTCCTTCATCCGTCCCCATACAAAGAAATCCATAATAGTTAAATCAGGGGATCTTGCAGGCCAGTGTATCGGTCCATTTCTACCGATCCAGCGATTGCTATAATTGGAATTTAACCAATCTCTGATCTGTCGGCCGTAATGAGCTGGAGCACCATCGTGTTGGTAAAACATGGAAGCCAATCGTTGCAGTGGCATATCATCCAATAACTCCTGTAGATCATTTGTCAAAAAATGCAAGTAATTGGAACTATTTAAGGTAGGCGGAAGCCTAATAGGACCAATAAAATCGTTGCCAATCACACCTGCCCATAAATTGACACTGAATCTGTGCTGAAATGATGCCTCTCTTCTTGTATGTGGATTGCTCTCAGCCCATGTGTGTAAGTTGTGGAAGTTTGTGATACCGTCCCTGGTGAATTGGGACTCATCCGTCCAAAGAATGTTGCTGATAAAATTCTCGTCACTTATTTGTCGTTCAAGGAGCCAATTGCAAAACTCCATCCTTTTGGGTAAATCAATGGGTAACAGCTCCTGCACTGGTGTGTGGTGGTAGGGATGCAAACGTTCTGCTTTCAGGACACTCCAAACTTTCCACGTAGAGACGTTAAACCGCAATGCCAAGCGTCGTATACTAGTTGATGGATCATTTTGAACTGCAGCTAGGATTCGTTGATCAATTGAAACAGCGATTACCGGCGCAGGATTTGCATTCACTCTGCTCGTCCTAACACTGCCTGTTTCCCTAATCCTTCTGTAAACGTCTTGGAATACTCTCGGGTAAGGTATTCGACGATTGGGAAATCTGTGATGATACAAAGATCGCGCCGCTTGCTCATTTCCCTGACACTCTCCATATAGGAAAATTATGTCTGCATATTCTTCGTTCGTGAACTCAGGCATTTCGAAATTCTTTTCTAAATTTTAGTGACACCTTGTTCTTTTACAAATTTAACTAAAACTGATAAAAATATGAAGTATGGTTTGCTTTTATAGGCTTTTCATTTTGTTAGGTAACCCATTAAAAAGGGCAAAGTGCTGCACCTAGTTGTGTTGAAACTCATTTTAATTTAATTCATTTTCTCGATAATTTTAATACTACCTAAAGGACATTCATTGATAATTTAAATAGTAATTAAAGGACACAAAGAATATTTCAGTTTAACAACATTTCAGGTAGTTTTTTTAGAACGAGGGTTGGTTTATGGCATATTTTATTTTTAAGCCATATGTATTTTCGCTTATTACCTGGAAAACGGGAAAACCTAAGTCATAAGTATGTGTGCATCTTTTGTAGGCAATAATATGGCACATAAAAAAACAACATTAAAATGACATTTTTATAATGCGTTTTCTTGAGAAAAACTACATTGATCACAGAATTTTGAGGGTCAAAGTATCAAAAATTTGTGGTCTGAAGGAAATACCTCAGGATTGGGTACAGGTACAATACGGACTATTACACTAAATGAAAGATAATTTGATTCCCTAAAAAACAAGCTATAACACTTTGAAATGCGATTATTGGTTTTCAAGATATAGCGTTTTGAGTGAGTGAGGGTACAGGTCCGAAGGACTTTTCTTGATCACCCTGTATCTCCGTGGATATTGAAAATTGGCCATCTCCGTAGAACAATTTTTTGCTCGAAATATATCCAGGAATAACCCCTTACAAGGTTATGTACGGAGTACCAAACACCCTCCTCGATAAAAAAAAAATTATTCACTTCAGTGAATTATGACATGATCATTATAGTCTTTGATATTAAAAAGCTGATATATTTGCTGAGTGCGAGCGATATAACAGATTCGATACTCCGTGCATAACCTTGTAAGGGGTTATTCCTGGATATATTTTGAGCAAAAAATTGTTCCACGGAGATGGTCAATTTTCAATATCCACGGAGATACAGGGTGATCAAGAAAAGTCCTTCGGACCTGTACCCTCACTCACTCAAAACGCTATATCTTGAAAACTAATAATCACAATTCAAAGTGTTATAGCTTGTTTTTTAGGGAATCAAATTACCTTTCATTTGGTGTAATAGTCCGCATTGTAACTGTATCCAATTCTGAGATATTTGCTTCAGAACACAAATTTTTGACAGTTTGACCGTCAAAATTCTAAGATCAATGTAGTTTTTCTCTAAAAAACCCATTATAAAAACGTCATTTTATTGTTGTTTTCTTTTGTGTCATATTATTGCCTACAAAAGACGCATACACTTGCATTGCATAAGTTTCATAGTTTAGAAAAAACTATCATTCCAATAGTATAGCACTTTTATCAAAAAACAAGAACATGTTGATCAACACTCTCCGCTTGAACTAAAAGAACTTAAGAATGGTTTTTATGGTTTATTTCAAATTTCTTTAATTACAATAAATGTTCAAAATGGCCACCTTCATTTTGAATGCACGCTAAAGCTCGTTTTGCCAGTGTTCTCTTTGTGTTCATACTCCTCAACTGCTGCCTTACTTCTGTTGCTGCCGCATCGATTCTGGTGTTTAGATCCTGCAACGTTACTACTTCCGTTGCGTAGACAAGGTCCTTCATCCGTCCCCATACAAAGGAATCCATAATAGTTAAATCAGGAGATCTTGCAGGCCAGTGTATCGGTCCATTTCTACCGATCCAGCGATTGCTATAATTGGAATTTAACCAATCTCTGATTTGTCGGCCGTAATGAGCTGGAGCACCATCGTGTTGGTAAAACATGGAAGCCAATCGTTGCAGTGGCATATCATCCAATAACTCCTGTAGATCATTTTTCAAAAAATGCAAGTAATTATAACTAAATTTAAGGTAAGCGGAAGCCTAATAGGACCAATAAAATCGTTGCCAATCACACCTGCCCATAAATTGACACTGAATCTGTGCTGAAATGATGCCTCTCTTCTTGTATGTAGATTGCTCTCAGCCCATGTGTGTAAGTTGTGGAAGTTTGTGATACCGTCCCTGGTGAATTGGGACTCATCCGTCCAAAGAATGTTGCTGATAAAATTCTCGTCACTTATTTGTCGTTCAAGGAGCCAATTGCAAAACTCCATCCTTTTCGGCAAATCAATGGGTAACAGCTCCTGCACTGGTGTGTGGTGGTAGGGATGCAAACGTTCTGCTTTTAGGACACTCCAAACTTTCCACGTAGAGACGTTAAACCGCAATGCCAAGCGTCGTATACTAGTTGTTGGATCATTTTGAACTGCAGCTAGGATTCGTTCATCGATTGAAACAGCGATTATCGGCGCAGGATTTGCATTCACTCTGCTTGTCCTAACACTGCCTGTTTCCCTAATCCTTCTGTAAACGTCTTAGAATACTCTCGCGTAAGGTATTCGACGATTAGGAAATCTCTGATGATACAAAGATCGCGCCGCTTGCGCATTTCCCTGACACTCTCCATAAATGAAAATGATGTCTGCATATTCTTCGTTCGTGAACTCAGGCATTTCGAAATTCTTTTCTAAATTTTAGTGACACCTTGTACTTTTAAAAATTTAACTAAAACTGATAAAAATATGAAGTATGGTTTGCTTTTATAGGCTTTTCATTTTGTTAGGTAACCCATTAAAAAGGGCAAAGTGCTGCACCTAGTTGTGTTGAAACTCATTTTAATTTAATTCATTTTCTCGATAACTTAAATACTAATTAAAGGACATTCCTCGGTAATTGAAATAGTAAATAAAGGGCAATAGAATATTTCAGTTTGACAACAATTCAGGTAGTTTTTGTAGAACGAGGGTTACTTTATGGCATATTTCATTTTTAAGCCATATGTATTCTCGGTTATTACCTGGAAAACGGAAAAACCTAGGTCATAAGTAGGTGTGCACCTTTTGCAGGCAATAATATGGCACATAAAAAAAAACAATAAAATGACATTTTTATAATACGTTTTTTCGAGAAAAACTACATTGTTCCCAGAATTTTGAGGGTCACAGTGTCAAAAATTTGTGTTTTGAAGTAAATATCTCAGAATTGGGTACAGTTACAATGCGGACTATTACCTCAAATGAAAGGTAATTTGATTCCCTAAAAAACAAGCTATAA
This sequence comes from Chorisops tibialis, assembly GCA_963669355.1. Classification (NCBI taxonomy): domain Eukaryota; kingdom Metazoa; phylum Arthropoda; class Insecta; order Diptera; family Stratiomyidae; genus Chorisops; species Chorisops tibialis. Next base: position 214,524,003 of record OY770262.1, read on the forward strand.
CACTTTGAATTGTGATTATTAATTTTCAAGATATAGCGTTTTGAGTGAGTGAGGGTACAGGTCCGATACACTTTTTTGATCACCCTGTATCTCCTCCGTGGATAATGAAAATTGACCATCTCCGAAGAACAATTTTTTGCTCAAAATATATCCAGGAATAACCCCTTACAAGGTTATGCACGGAGTACCAAACACCCAAGATGACCCAAGCGGCAATCAAGAGACACGAAAGAACGACGTTCGAGCTCTTTCGTCGCGCGATTGATGAGTTAGTGCTGGGGCCAGGGTAAAGTTCGATTGAGATTTGTTGGGTTCCATGGGTTTCGGGATCTGATAAGAGCTTTACGTTCTTCATGATGAAATTGCTTGTGTCAGTAATATCGTGTGAAAAAAAGAAGAAAACAAAAGACCCTTTTGGTTCGTTTTTCAATGACCGGGTGTTTATAATCTAGATAAAATCTGAGAGTATTATAAGTTTGCTCTTAAGTTTGTAACGCTAAGAAATAAGGCTCGGAGAAAAAAATGAATGATACAGAAGTCCGTCCGTCTGTGCGCTCTCTAGCTTGAGAACGCGTTGAGCTAGATAGTTCAAATTTTGTACACGTCGTTTTAGACAAAAAAGTAAGGTCAAGTTCGTGAACGGGCCAAATCGCTCCACCCCTTCTACCCCCTCCCATACAAAATGACACAGTTGCGCAATTTGACAATAAACGGATTTGCTCGAAAAGTATAAAAGCTATTGGCCTGAAATTTTGAATATGTTACTTTTGTGATAATATCAATCTACCGTATAAAAATTATTCGTGTCCTCCCCATCCTTCTACTACCTCCCATACAAACTGTACTTGTCATGGATTACTCTAAGCCAATTTACTCAGTGCGTATAAAATTTAGCGGGCTGAAATTGTGCACCAAATATTTATTTAAAATTGTTAGTAAGGTAAAAAAAATGAAACGATTAGCTTCACCCCTTCTACCCATTCCCATACAAAATGACACAATTTCTCAATTTGACAATAAATGGATTTACTCGAAAAGTATAAAAGCTATTAGTCTGAATTTTGGGATATATTACTTTCATAATGATTTCAATTTACAGTAGAAAAATTATTTCAGTCCTTTCTCTCCTTCCACCCCCTCCCATACAAACTACACTTTTTAATGAAATGCTCTAAGACTATTTTCTCAGAACATATAACATTTATTGAGCTCATATTTTGTAATTAATACTTAATTAGTATTACCACTAATATCAGAAAAAAATATTTGATTAGCTTCACTGCTTCTTCCCCCTCCCATACAATATGACAGTTTCACAACTTCACAAAAAATTGATTTTCTTGAAAAGTATGAATGGCACTAGTCTGAAATTTAAGGGATGTCAATTTCATAATATTTCTAGTTATTTCTGAAAAAATCACTAAAATCCCCCCACTCTTTCTACCACCTCCCATACAAACTGCACATTTTCGCTAAATCTAACTCACTAATTTTCTCAGTTCGCATTCAATTTTTGGAGTAAGCATTTTGTATAAAACATTTTTGTAGCTACTTTAGCATGATGGGGAAAAAATTAGTTCAAATAAAACAAAATTAAGTAAGCGGCGGTTTGTTTGGCGAGCTTTATTCTGAGCTACGATCTCATCGAGATTAATGTGCGAGTGCGAGCAAAAACTTTGGGATTTGTAGCGGTAATCATTGCGGCAATTTTATTTGCGATAGAACGTAAGCAGTATGCATTTGCTCTGCTCTTCTAATCGCAGCTATTTTAAATTTTCAATCGCAATATGCGAGTGCTCTTTTAAAATAGCAGTGAGAAAATCGCAGGTATGTAAAATAGCATTTTCAGCATTTACATTAATGATCTACCGGATATATTGCACGACTGCGGCCTTCATTCGTAAGCAGATCTACTTAAGTAGGCCTATTGGGTTAGTTGAAGGCTGTGTTGAACGCCTAAATCAGGATATTGTTCGCATATTAAGTTCGTCTCAACTTAACCATCTTATGCTCAACGATCCAAAATCTCAATGTCTTGTTTTTACACCGGACTAGATAATTTAAATTCCTGAGATCTTAGTTTAATCTCTCAAAACCATGTAAAGGATCTAGGATTAACTCTTGACTCGTCTATGAGTGGATGTAAGCATGTCGCTTCTGTCCTATACCTTTCTTCACTTACGATAGTCTGGTATTTCTTAGACATGATTGTAATTGTCAACACAGGCTAAACTTCAACGACTGTAAACGCTTTGACTTTGGACTAAGGAAATATGACCATGTATCACAGTATCAGATGAGCATTCTACACATTAACCTCTTACCTTAAGCGCAGATCACTAATTTTCTTGCATGATATCTTTTAGAGCGGTGTACCGATTTATTTATGCGATTACTTAATATCTCACCTCAATTTTCTGTTAAAAACACCTAAGGGTATAGGACAGAAACAGTTCTCTTGCACAAGGTGTAATTCTGATCATAGGCCTTAAGTTGTCGCCAGCACTTGTTTATTCCTTTGGCCAACCACCAATAATGTCATAGGTATTGGTATTGATGATCACTTCAGTCATCATAAGTGGCGCGACAGTCCAAATCTCCCTGGCCTCCTGGAGTCGTCGCCTCTAATCGTCTCGATCCAAAGACCGCGTCCTCCAGCTTTTTTTTAAGATAGCTTTGCTGTTTTCATCAATCGAGTCTTCCCATCGCTTGCGTGGTTTGCCTATTGGCCGGTTACCACTCACTTTGACCATGAAGCTTCTGGCTAATCGTAGAGTTGACACAACTCATGGTTGTATGTTATTCGCCATTTCGATTCTGACTTCACAGGTCCCGAAATTCTTCGGAGGATCTTTCTTTCAAATGCGTTAACTGCTTTTTCGGAAGTTCGTGTTAATGTCCATGTCTCGCTGCCATAACAGAACACAGGTCGTATAATAGTTTTATATTATTGTTCCTGTGCACTTTCTTGGATTTCATTATTGAAAGTACCGAATAATACGTCTTATTTGCAAGTATTATCCGTCGTTTGATTTCGTTTTTTTCATTACCGTCCTTTGCTAGATTAGCCCCAAGATATATGAAGTTATCCACACCCTCCAAATTACATTCCGCAATTGTTGTTTAGTCTGATAAACTTTCTCCTTCTTGTTTGCGTCATTATTTTTGTTTTGCTTTCGATAATGTGCAACCAGACTTTTTTTGCGACGGAGTCAAGATTGTCAAATAACTCCTTAGTACATTTCAAATTGAAAGAAAAGTTCGATTCGTATAGGGTTGAAAGAGCGGAGGTAGAATTTCTACTGTTTGTTTAATGATGTCTTCAGTTTAGTAGCTACCGTTTGCTTCTTACAAATTTAGGCTACTCTGATCACTCAATGGATTTTTTTCATATCATTTTTTAGGACAATTATTGCAGGTCTTCTGCTTCTCATTCAACGGTAATTTTCTTTTATTTAGAATCGATTTTTCTTGTTTACATTACACTTCCTGATTTTATCTCTTCTGTGATGAAATATCTTCGTTTTTAAATTGATATTCCTAAGTCCATGCCCTTCGACTTTCAGTACTGCGACCTACGAATATCGAAAGTAAAAGAAATGCTCGATAAGCTTCCGACACCGCTGTCCGGCGCAACATGCAACGAGAAAACGGGATGGTTCCCGCCCGGATTCAACGATGAAGTCCGCAGTATCGTTACCGCATCGGTCAGGCAGTACATCCAAACGTGGCGAAAGGATACCGGTCAAGATACTGAAGTCGACGGAGAAGATGTAAGATGGCAGTTTTTTGGTTTTATCGCTTTTTACCACTGTCCCCTCCCCTACTTTTTTTTCAGGAAGACGAATATTTCGATGAGGACGAAGAAATCGAAAGCGACTACGAAGAAGATCCCGAAGATGAAAAGTTCGAAGGAACCGAAGAGATGGACGAATTCGACGATGACGAGGCCATGGAAGAGAAGCCTTCTGCATCTCAAACGAGCGCTTGCTTCAATTCAGGAACTATTCGCTAACAAAAAATAAAATTATTTCGTATAACTAAAGCTTTTTTTTATTTTCTTTTCAAAACGTTGCAAACAACATTTGGAATAAAAAAAAGACCGCACAAAATTTCGGGAATTTTTTTTTCATTCATTCGTGTGTAAATTTTCAATATACTCCAAAAAACTAAAATTAAAATTATTTTCTGTACGTTTTATTATCGAGAATTTCTAAAAAAAAAAAGTGTAGAAAAAAAAAGTAAACAAAAAGGAAACGAGAACAAAAATGCGAATTTCCTTCCGACTAAACCGACGGCAAAATGCAAAACAAAATTTCCCTGCAATCCCCTACTGAACTAGGTTCGACGGCAAGTTCAGGAGTGTGTTCTGTCCGGCCGGGAGATAGGCAACTTGGCGCGATCGTGATAGTTGATAAGCGATGTCTTCGGCCGCTTCAATTCGACGCAACTCGACGAGACCATCGCCAGCTTCGGCGAACGATTTGGCCAATAGTTCGGCCGCCTGGGCATCACCCTCCGCCGAAATGACCGTCGCCTGTTTCTGCTGCTCGGCCTTTTCGACCACGAATCGGGCTTTCTCGGCTTCCTGCTGGGCAACCTGTTTCATTTCGACGGCCAGTGTGAATTCGCGGCCGAAGGTCAAGTGAGTGATCGAGATGTCGTCAAGAATGACACCGAACTGCGAGGCACGCTGCGTTAAGTCTTCCGAAACTTTTTGCGAGACCATCTGTGCGTGGGGAAAGTATTAGTTTCGATGCGGTAAACTCAAGAGAGAACAGAAAACTCACCTCTCGCTGTGTGATGAGTTCGCCGGCATCGAACTGTGCAACGACGGCCTTCAGAACTTCCGTCGTGATCGAAGGCAGAACCCGCTCATCGTAATCGATACCGAGAATTGTGTAAATTTTCGGTAGTTGATCGGGAATCGGCCGGTATAAGATACGAAGCGTGATGTTCACGTTTTGGAGATCCTTCGATCCGGTAACGACGGGCACGTTTCTCGGCTGCGAACGAATATCGTAAATGATGGGACGCTGGACCCACGGCACGAAGAAATGGGTTCCCTCCCCGACCACGTCCTGCTTGACTCCCGAGAAACGATCGAAGATCACAGCTCGGTGGCCACCGTCGACGTTATATAAGGCCGAGTTAACAACGCCGCCCAGCAGCGCAACTCCCAAGCCAACTTGTCCGATCCGATTGAAAAATTGTGCTGCCATTTCTGCGAAACTAGAAAAATTCAAATTAAACTTCAATTCCTCGTTGCAAACGGAATTTGACCGCGCGATAACAATTGAGACCAATCTGGCGAAAATTTCATCAGAGCGATTTGAGGTTAGGTCGCCTTATCACTGCGCATTCAATCAAAATTTTCGCCCTAGCGACACGGCGGCGACAAATACCTTGAAAACGTGTAAAATTTGCGCCAAACACTGGAAAATAAACGAATGTAACGGGCGATTCTCGACGAGAAACCAAACTCGAAAGAATTTTAGACCGGGATGGAACTGCGAACTTGACGGCTGAATTTTCGAATTGGATTTTTCTTTCGAAGTGGACAAAGTGCTCCTCAACCTTGATTTTCGAATTCGGTCAGACGTAGTGCTTCTCAAAGTTAGCGAATAACTTTGAGTGGTTTTTTGCTGTCAAAGCAAACTTTGAGTGGTTTTTGCTGTTTCTATCTCCCTTTAAATCGAGACAAAGCAAAAGTATACCGCGACTCAATTGTCAATTTTGACATATCAATTTCGCTACTGTCAAACAAACGTAATATCCAACTGTTTTTCAAAAAGTTTATCTGTAAACTACCGGAATTGAAAAATGGGCCGCGATAAGCATCGTAAACGAAACGAAAGTTCGAGCGATGATAGTGTGGACAGCGCTGAAGAGGAACGACTGAAGGATCTGAAGGAGCGCGATGAGTTCGCTGATCGATTGAAGAAGAAAGATGAAAATAAAACGCGGAAAGTCTTGGAGTCGTCGTCGCGCAAAGCCTACGAGGAGGCTGCGAAGCGGCTGAAGCTCGAGAATGAAGATCGCGAGAAGATCCTGCCGCAGTTGCGAGTGCAGTCGCGCAGGAAGTATTTGGAGAAGCGAAAGGAGGATAAAGTAGCCGAGCTTGAGGCGGACATTATCGATGATGAGTACCTTTTCGAGGAACAAGTGTAAGTTTAGTTTGTTTTTGGGTGATGGGAAAGGTTTAGAGATGGGAAGGCTTGAGAATCAGTTTAAAACTGCTCTCCAGAAAGGAACAATGCCCAGCAATTCAGAACCAACGTCCATCGCTACTTCCAAATTTTCACTACTACGTTTCTCTTCTAAGTTATTTTGATAACCGTACAAAAAAGTGAAAAGTATCTAGGCTTTCCTTTGTTGTCCTTCTTTAACTCCTAAACCTCAAATATTTGAAATTCCTATTTTTTAGTTTAAAATTCCTTCGTATTTAGTATCTACAGTTGCGCACATAATTAAGCCTACTTACAGTGGCGCTACAACCCAAATTGGGCCTCGGCCACCTGTATACTCCGCTTCCAGCCTTCTCGGTTCAGTGACCGCGTCCTTCAGTTTGAAAATATTAGCAGTGATTTGCTGTCTGTGCCAATAGAATTCTCACAGCGCTTCCTTGTTTTTCCAACTGGTCTTTGTCCTCCGATTTTACCCTTCAGTCTGCGTATGGGAATTCGTCCGTCATCCAACCGGGTACCACCGGCCCATGGGTAAGCAAAGTAGTCTACGTTCTCTAGTTTATAGACTCCTACTGTAATATTTTGTTTGATTGGCGTCCTTTTGCCAGTTTGTGTCATCACTTTTGTTTGCTTTCATTAATACTTAGTCCAGGTTTAGGTTTAGGTAGTTTCGAAAAACCAACCACCTTGCACTGGGGCTATCGACTTGAGTCCATTGTACTCCCCTATTGATTATGAGATGGATGTTCCTCCTCCTATACTAGCTACTTGGTATGGTTTGCGAACTGAAGCAGGCTCGAATGTTTGACGTCACTGAGAAGAATATAGAGCCTTAATAAAAGAGACGACTGTTGAAGATTTACGGACAGTGACAAAGATAATGTTCGGTAAATTCTTTGTCTTCCGCAACCTCTGCAAAGTGGTGGCCGAGCTGGAGGCGAAGGTCAATGATGAATACCTTTTCGAGGAACAAGTGTAAGTTTTGTTTGTTTTTGGGTGATGGGAAAGGTTGAGAGGTGGGAGCTTTTCAGAGGTGTCGGGTATACCGGTGGCGGTTATTGAGAATCAGTTTAAAACTGTTTTCTAGCAATGTCCCAGCAATTCAGGAACTACGTCCATCGCTACTTGCGAATTTTGCTCCTACGTTTCTTTTCTAAGTTATTTTGATGACCGTACAAAAAAGCGCAAAGTATCCAGTCCTTCCTTTGTTTTTCTTCTTTGACTCCCAAACCTCAAATGTTTGAAATTCTTATTTTTAGTTTAAAATTCCCTCGTAGCTACAGTTGCTCACATAATTTAGCCTACTTACGAGGGCGCTATAGCTAGGATTGGGCCTTGGCCTCCTGTATACTCCGCTTCCATCCTTCTCGTTTCAGTGACCGCGTCCTTCAGTTTGAAAATCTTAGCAGTGATTTGCTGTCTGCGTCAATAGAATTCTCCCAGCGTTTCCGTGCTTTTCCAACTGGTCCATCGATTTTGCTCTTTAGTGTGCGTATGGGAATTCGTTCGTCATCCAACCGCTGCCCATAGGTAAAGAAAGTAGTCTACGTTCTCTAGGTTATAGACTCCTACTGTAATATTTTGTTTGATTGGCGTCCTTTTGCCAGTTTGTGTCATCACTTTTGTTTTGTTTTCAGTAATACGTAGTCCAGGTTTATGTTTAGGTAGTAGGAGGCTGGTTTCGAAGAACCACCTTGCACTGGGGCTATCGACTTGGGTCCATTGTACTCCCCCTATTGATTATGAGATGGATGTTACTCCTCCTATACTAGCCACTTGGTATGGTTTGCGAACTGAAGCGAGCTCGATGTTTGACACCACTGATAAAAATCTATAACCTAAACAAAGGAGACAACTGTTGGAAATTTGCGGACAGTGACAAAGTTAATGTTCGATAGATTAGCCGTCTTCTTCGCAACCTCTGCAAAGGCTTTTTTTTAACGTGGGCAAAAGCATCGAAAGCCTTGAAGTGCGAGACTTACAACCCGCTAAAAACCCCTCGCCTAGCCCACTACCCTCCGGGATTACCATTAAGTGTTACGTCAGGAGGAGGGAGGAGCATGAAGCTCAAACGTCAGTTTACTGTCACATGTCTTATGTCACTCTGTGTATATCACTGTGTATTTTATTGAACTGTCAACTGTTGCATTTGCTGAAGGCGCTTCTGTCTTAGATACTTCCCTACGTAATCTTTCGAGTCTCCATAGCTCGATGAGAGCTGACACGCCAATCTCAATCACCGCGTTCCAGATTTCATTGCTGCTCAGTATATGTGGGACAATGTTGTCGGGGTTAATATTTTCTCCAACAATGTCCTCTACTCTCCTGTCTATTTCGTAAATTGGGCAGTGAAAGAATACATGCTCTGCATTTTCTATTGTATCTGTACAGCTTGGATATGACGCCATGCCCTGACAGAAATTGGGTTATGTAGTAATCTACTTCACAATGCTTTCGTCCGACCCATTTATCTACGTCTCTCATGAGTCGTAATAATTTGAGTGTTTGTCAAGTGTGTCTTTCACACTATGCCTGCAGGTATGAGAGTGAAAATGTGTTAAAGTGCGACACATTGACATGCACTGAACACGAAAATACCTAGGGGAAAACATTACGTACCTTTGTTATGAATGCATCGTGGTGCGTTGCACACGCTTACAAATATGGCGAAGGTCAAGTTATCGCACTTGACATTTCAAAGCTTTTGACAGAGTTTGGCAAGAGTCTCTTTTACTTAAGCTTACGGCATTTTTCAATGTATTGAGAGTTTTCTTTCTGGACGCACATTACGAGTGGTATTAGGTGGCGTTACTTCATCCTTTTCAGTAAATTCCGGCGTCCCTGAAGGCTCTATTTTATGTTCAACTCTTATCTTAGTTTTTATTAATCTATAGTTTGGCTGATAACAGTACTTTATCAACACCTATGAATTTGGCTCTGCTGCGGAATCAGCAGTCTGTTGCCTCCAATTGCAGAAAGTTTTTCAGTTCATTGAACTACGATCTGAATTTAATCCTGGAATGAATCAGCGCTTCCAAAGCACAGGCCTGTCATCTATCCCTCAAATGTTACCTTTGGTTGCGCACAACTTTCCACCTCGGATAACTTCACACTTTTAGGCGTCAAAATTAATGATCACCTAAATTGGGCCCAGCCTATTTTTCTTGTTGCCCTCGATGCCTCTAAATATCCGAAAGTGCAAGCAATATTTCACTCCCAACGACCTAGCAAATATCTATAAGGCATACAGTAGACCACGCTTAGAGTACAACTCACATGTTTGGGCTGGGGCGCTCAAAACACAGGTCGCGTTGCTCGATCGTATTCAAAAACATGCGTTTCGACTTATTGGAGACGAAACCATCACGTCTTGTATCGATTCTCTCAAGCCTCGCAGAAATGTCGGAGTACTCTGCATTTAATATCACTACGTGCATGGTAAATGCAGTATGGAACTAAGTGCACTTTTTTTTGGAACACTCGGTATGCGAAACGTGCACACGAGTACACCGTCTAACCTTTGCCTTCCCGTACAGTGAAATATAGGCAGTCTTTCATTTCGCGAACGTCAAGACTTTGGAATGCATTGCCGGCTAGTTTATTTTCCAATGATTAAAAACTGTGGTTCTTCAAAAACAATGTCCTCTGTCACTTTCTTCTATCTTCACCTTAGCCTTTTCCCAGATTATTTTACCAACATAACTGCATTTCATTAAAGAGTGAGCCCCGAGAATGACTAAATTCTCGGTGCCGCAAAAAAAAAACACCCAGGTTGGCTCTGACGATACTGAATACGACGCGAAAACAGAGTATTATTTGTGCAGTTTTGTAGTACTCGACAAATGTTGATCGGAAGGTTCCGTTTTTCACAAGAGTCGCCATAAAACATTTTGGGTTTCATCATGGGTATTAGGGTTAAAACCAAATCGAGAAGATGTTTCCTCGATGTGCGAGCAAAGCGTGGAGCTGACGTGAGAATGATCACCACTTCATGGTTGCCTGCTTAAGATCGTGCACAGCAGTAGTGCGATGGCCACAAATTCTTCATGTGAAGCGCAAACTTAATGTGGATAAACTTGGAGACATTTGTAACAAGTACAGAAGAATCTGTGAGATATGCGCAAAGCGGCGAGAAACCGTGTATGTCGCAATGTTGGCAATCGGGACAAAAGTCAAATTGGCAATTATCTCTCAATCCTATGTCCACCAAAGAACTCTCGACTTGAGAAGGAGCTACAACGATGATCATTTATAGTTTAGGTAGGCTTTTAGTGGCAAGAAAAGAGCCATTGAAGATCTGGCCAATAAGGCGGAATCTGCGGCTCAGCTTGGGGATGTGGGTTCGCTATTTTAAATTATGGATCGGTTACCGAATAAGAATTTAACCGCCAACCACCTGGTGAGAGATGTCAACGGAACTCTTCTTAATATGAGTGAACACTAGTTGCGCCGATGGAAGAAATACTTCTCTAATATTTTAAACATCTTGTCCTAGGAAGATATATTCCAGATGTAGAACAATAATTCAAAAGCAAACCGCGGCATTCCTTTATAAGGAACGATCGCCTATATATTCGGAAAATCGCGGCAAAGAAAGCCAGATTAGATGGACTACCAACCGAACTCCTTAAAGCGGATCAGAAATAACAGCCAATATACTCCTGCCACCCTTTACTGTAGTGTGGAATGGAAAGAAAATCCCGAAGAAAGGAGACCTTAGAGATTTTGCAAATTGGCATGGTATATGTCTACTTACTGCCGTATCGAAAATCATGGCTAAGGTAGTTCTCAACAATTTCAATAGGAGATTCCATTGCCGCTCCTTCCGTTTGCTTGTTGAGTTTTCCTGGAGCTGAATAGAAAGTATTATTAAAAGAAAATACTGTCAAGTCATACCTGTTGTACCTGATTATATGTAGTTATAGGTCCTTAATTGGGAAGAGTGGTGAAAAGTGATTGTCTAGGCTGACTAAAATTGACGTAAGTTCCAAGTCGATTTTCTGAAGTATCCGTAATAGATAAGCGGAATTTTTAACTGAGCGCGATGTGTTACCCACTAATGGGCGTAACTCCATCGCGAGCAAGTTTTTGGATAAGTGCACCGGGGTGGGTTGGGAAAAATGACATAGCCAAACGGCTCGTTTTGTAAATTTTTTCGATCCAATTAGCATTTACGGCGTCTTATTAATATCCCAGTAGGTATTATGCCAGCTCAGAGATCTCGTTTAGCAAATGGTACGGCAATGAATGGCGAGTTTTGTCAAATAAAGCACTAATTCCTATCATTTGCAAAAAATCGAAAATTGAACCCAATCCTGTTGAGATTTACTCGAGTTTTCGTAGGGACACACACACAGATAGATATTATGGAGAAAATTCGTTTTTAGATATTTGGGATCTCAAAACACGTAAATCCATCAAACTACGGATGTCGAAAATTTTCACCATTACCAAAGTTCATAATAAGGAGGACTAAAAATACCTTGGGACGAGAGGACTTAAGGAACGCATATTTTATCAGTCTTCAAGAAAGATACCGACAACATCTGTTAAGCTTTTCTGCTGTGAAAGTTCAGCCGAAACCGATACAGAATTCGATCACTGGGATTGAGATTTCTCAACGTATTATAATTTTCCAACCCGAATCAGTTATTTCCAAAATTAATGAAACAATTTTCGTTTCCAGATTAACTGAACGTGAACGCAAAGAACGGGAATACAAGAAACAACTCTTAACGATCGCCAAGGAGCATGAAAAAGCACGAGAATTGGAACGTGTGCAGCGCTATCACATGCCACAAGATGTTAAGAAAGGCGAGAAAGGTACGAAAGCCCGAAATTCACTATTAACTTGATCGAAAATTGAAAAACGAATCTTCCAGAGGAATACGTCGAGATCGACGAACGTGAGAAACAACCGAATTCCGAACAGAAAAAATGGGAAGCCGAACAACTCGCCTCAGCTATGTTTCAATTTGGCGCAAAAGATGCAAAAGTCAAAGAGGAATACGATCTTCTGCTCGACGATCACATCGAATTCATTCAGGCCCTCACCATGGAAGGAACCAAGACCAAGGAACGAAAAACCGAACTTACTGAAACCGAAAAACGAAAAGTCGACATCGAAGAAACGAAAAAATCGCTGCCAGTTTATCCATTCCGGGACGATTTAATAGCCGCGATTCGCGAGCATCAGGTAAATTTTTTTAAGGATTTAATAAACCGTAATTGTATCTAAAATTCCCAATAAAGGTTTTAATTATTGAAGGTGAAACGGGATCGGGAAAAACTACTCAAATTCCGCAGTATTTGCACGAATCTGGTTTCACGGAGGACGGAAAGAAAATCGGCTGTACGCAACCGCGACGAGTTGCAGCCATGTCGGTAGCGTCTCGCGTTGCGCAGGAAATGGGCGTGAAATTGGGCAACGAAGTTGGCTATAGTATACGATTCGAGGATTGTACGTCGGAACGAACGGTTTTAAAGTACATGACGGATGGTACATTGCATCGGGAATTTTTATCGGAACCCGATTTGGCATCGTACAGCGTGATGATCATCGACGAAGCTCACGAACGTACCCTACATACCGATATCTTGTTCGGTCTTGTTAAGGATATCGCCCGATTTCGGCCCGAATTAAAACTTTTGATTTCCAGTGCAACACTCGATGCTGAAAAGTTTTCGCAATTTTTCGATGATGCTCCGATTTTTCGAATTCCAGGACGACGATTTCCGGTAAAATTTTTGTCTTAATGTCTGGAAATGGACTTCAACAGTTTTTCCATTTAGGTGAACATTTACTACACAAAAGCGCCCGAAGCCGATTATATCGATGCCTGTGTCGTTTCGGTTCTTCAAATTCACGCTACGCAACCACTAGGCGATATGCTGGTTTTCCTCACAGGGCAGGATGAGATTGAAACATGCCATGAAGTTCTACAGGATCGCGTGAAACGATTGGGTTCGAAACTAAAAGAATTAATCATACTGCCGGTCTATGCTAATCTACCGAGTGATATGCAGGCAAAAATTTTCGAACCGACTCCACCGAATGCTCGAAAAGTCATCCTGGCGACGAACATTGCGGAAACATCGCTCACCATCGATAATATCGTTTATGTTATCGATCCGGGCTTTGCGAAACAGAATAATTTCAGTTCGCGAACCGGCATGGAATCGCTTCTGGTCGTACCGATTTCGAAAGCATCGGCTAATCAGCGAGCTGGACGTGCCGGACGGACAGCCCCCGGCAAATGTTTTCGTTTGTATACGGAATGGGCGTATAAACATGAATTGGAAGATAATACAATTCCGGAAATTCAGCGGATTAATTTGGGTGAGTTGTGCGTTGCTGAAAACCTGCCTTATCTGATTTTTCGATTTTTTTTCCAGGCAATGCTGTTTTGATGCTAAAAGCTCTCGGAATAAACGATCTAATTCATTTTGATTTTTTGGATCCACCGCCACATGAAACTTTAGTTCTAGCTCTCGAGCAATTGTACGCACTCGGCGCTCTGAATCATCACGGCGAGCTGACGAAACTTGGACGAAGAATGGCCGAATTCCCGGTCGATCCGATGATGGCTAAAATGATATTGGCCAGTGAAAAGTACAAATGCTCCGAAGAAATCGTGACCATAGCTGCAATGCTGTCCGTTAACAGTGCCATTTTCTATCGGCCGAAAGACAAAATCATTCATGCTGATACCGCGCGTAAGAATTTCAATCATTTGCACGGCGATCATTTGAGTTTACTGCAAGTCTACAATCAATGGGCCGAAACGGATTTCAGTACGCAATGGTGCTATGAGAATTTCATTCAGTATCGATCGATGAAACGGGCACGCGATGTTCGCGAACAATTGGTCGGCTTAATGCAACGCGTCGAAATCGAAATGATCTCATGTCTACCGGAAACAATGAATATTCGGAAAGCTATTACGGCCGGATATTTCTATCATGTTGCGCGACTTTCGAAGGGTGGAAATTACAAGACTATTAAACACAATCAAACGGTTATGATTCATCCGAATTCGTCGTTGTTCGAAGAGTTGCCGCGATGGGTGCTATACCATGAGCTGGTCTTTACAACCAAAGAGTATATGCGGCAGGTTATTGAGATCGAAAGTAAATGGTTGCTGGAAGTAGCGCCGCACTACTATAAACCCAAAGAATTGGAGGATTCGACGAATAAGAAAATGCCGAAAATTGCCGGCCGCTCGACTATGACTGTGTGAAACTTTAAATAAGATTTTATCAATGAGGATTGTGATGATGAATTATAATGGTTTTTATTCGAAATTATTGTTATTTTTTTTTTTTTTTTGTATTTTAAATTAATCTGAAATCCTATCAGACATTTTGCTCTTTCTACGCTGTTCAAACAAAAACATTCAAGCACATTTTAGATTAGGATATTTACTCCAATCAAAATCGGATGTACAAAATCGTAGAACTATTTGTCACTGCTTCCAAAAAACAAAACATTTTCTTCAAAATATCGAAATGTGTCAGCAAAATATTGTAAATTAGTTCAGACTCGTTTGATTGTTCTCTCTTCGCCCAAAAAAATAAAATGTACGCACAATATTGTACCGGCCTGTTAACAATTTGGTGGCCACGATGGCGTCAATTTACAAAATTTTTAAAATGGAGTTTACCAATTCTGCTTCATTATTTCGAATTGAGTTTTGTCGATTTCGTTGCACAGAATCCGGTACGTTTTCAATCTGATTTTGCTTCGGTAATTTTTACAGCATCCGTGAGCTTTTCACTATTACGTTTTTGTAATATTTTACCGGAACAGTATCGGCCTATTTCACGGTACTGGGATACAGTGGCGCAGGTGAGTCTGGAAGAATAAGGATTTCGATTTTGTTAATTTGTTACACACATTTTTTTTCGCTTTCAGGTTATTGTGCAAATTATTGTTACGGATGTTCTTGCGCGATGTCTGGGCATAGCAGCTCAGTATTTTTTATTTTATGCATGCTTACAAGGATATGTGGTGAGTTTTTCAAATTTGGAGAATTTGTTTCTTATGCTACAATTAGTTTGTTTGGAATGTTTAACTTGTGGTAGATACAGCTGAAACTCGCCTGTTAAAAAAGCGTGGAATAATATGAAAATAGAATAGAACAGAAACGGCTTTTATGAAAAGTAGTTTTTCATGGTTTAATACCTGTGACAGTCGGTTAAGTGAAAAGAATCGATGGCTGTTACCGAAAAGTTCAGTTTGTTTGATGGCCTGGTTCTAACTCTTTATGCTTTATAATTAGGAGGCGGAAGCTTGACAGCTAGTTTAAATATTTAAAAAATAAAAATTTTAATTTAAAAAAAAAAAAAAAAATTTAATTTATTAAATATACCGTAGAACGGTGCGGACGTGCTCGATTAGTCGATTTGAAATTTAATTTTTCTGAAAATTGTGTGAAAATATCTGGAAATCGTGGAGTAAAGTTGACATATAAGGAGAGAATATTTGGTTTTGTGCGGTCGTAAAGTTTTTCATCAAGGCTTAAACGCAAATTTCGATAAAAAAGTGAAAATCGAGTTATTGTATGTAAACATTGAAATTAATAAATCTTTGCATTTCGAGGAGTTTTTCGGCAGCAATATGAAGCACGGACATAGGAGCAGTGCCGTTTGCATTCCAGCGAGGGAGTTTCCGTGAGCTCCAAAAAGTTGAAGCAAGAAGTTTAAAAAGGCAGAAAGTATTAATGTAAATGAAGTGGAAATTACAAAGTGTATAAAATGCAAAAAAAAAAATTTGACGATAAGGACCTTGCAGTTGAGTGCGAAAGTTTTTGTGGTGGCTGGTACCACATTCAATGTGTGGGTATTACAAAAAATGGATATAAACAGCTTCAGGAGCTAGGGGATTCTGTGACGAGGATGTGCCTTGCAGAAAAAGGTCTCTGTGCAAAACTAGTAAGAGGAGACTTCTTTAATAAACTAGAAAAAATGGACCTTATTGTAGAGGATACGAAGCGAATTATTCATAGATTGGATGCCATTGAGAAAGAGAAAGCCTCAAACATGACTTATGCATCGGTCGTCATGTCAAACAAGGGACTCATTCGGCTGCAAATGCAAAAAGTCCTTCAATAGTGCAATAATTGTAATACCAAAAACACATCAAAATAATGATTGCACGATGATGCTAATAAAGGACGGTATCAAATCTAAAGACCTAAAGACACCGATTACGTACACCCAAGTCACTTCAGAATGGTAATATCTTGATAAAAAGTGACTCTGAAAAAAACAATCTGAAACTTATGGCGGAAATGAAATCCAAACTTGGTGACACTGTTGACATTAAAAGCACTAAACTAAAAACCCCTAGGCTGATAATTCGAAATCTTGATCGGAATTTCACAACTGAAGAACTAAACAGCGAACTTGCAAGTTTAAATCATGAATAACAACGGAAGATGAGGTTAAAGTTCTACATGCAGAGCAGAATATGAAAACTCGTTCTTGGAAACTTTTTGCTGAAGCTACTGGCTCAATGTTTAAGAAGTTAGTCAACAAAAATATAAACAGTGAGTGGAAAAGCCACTACCTAGTAGTTTCCGATTGTGCTGTCGTCCTTGCGAATTCTATGTACATTTTCGGCAGCTATTCTACGTCATCGTTTTTAGCATTATTTATTATTTATTTATTTTAACACCATTGAAGGAATTAAATATTAATACAAGAAAAATCTTAGACAAGGGAAAACGAAACGTTATACAAGAAAAATCTTAGCGTTGCGATTTGAATACAAGAAAAATTTTAGACAAGGGAAAACGAAACGTTATACAAGGAAAATCTTAGACAAGGAAACGAAGCGTTATACAAGAAAAATCGTAGACAAGGGAAAACGAAGCGTTATACAAGAAAAATCTTAGACAAGGAAACGAAGCGTTATACAAGAAAACTCTCTTCGACAATTATCGACATATCGAATTTTAAAACATGTTATTTTATAAAAAAACATTAAAGAATTATGATTGGGCTTAATGCCCAATCATATGATACTCTAGATGAGATGGAAATGACTTTAATATACCGGAAAATATGTCATCTCAAATTCTTTCGAATAGTGAGTAGAGACTTTGCATGGGAGGTGGTAGAAGTAGAAGGGGGGGGGGGGGGGGGGGGGGGGGGGTTTGTATTTTTCCTATGTGACACCGAAAATGGCATGTAAAATGTTTCGTGCTGAATTTAAAGTTTTTAGTTTTCACTATTTTGAAAGAAATTGGACATAGTTTTCCTGAAATTGTGGCATTTGTATGGGAGGTGGCAGAGGAAGTGGAACGTTTTAGATGATTTTGAAACTGCTTATCATTACCCTTATCACTATGCTTTGATTCAATTTCAAAGTCGATAGCTCTCATATATTCGAAGGAGAAATGCTTTTCTTGAATTTATGATACAGATATTTATATGGGAGGGTGTAGAAGGGGTGAAGCTGAGCTGATAATTTTTGCCAGCATTTATTGCAATTATTAAAAAACAAATTGTGGCAAAATTTGAAGTTTGTAATTTTTCTAGTTTTAATGGAAATCGATATAATGCATTTAACAAAAATTATGCATTTGTATGGGAGGGGGTAGAAGGAGTGTAAGGATCAAAACAATTTTTTTTTCCGTTATAGATATTTATATTTTTATATCTTACACAAAATATCAAGTTGATAGCTTTAACAGTTTCGAAGAAAAATAATTTAATTTAAATTTCAAAATTTCGTGAAATTTGTATGGGAGGGGGTAGAAGGAGGGAGGTGAAGTTGATAATTTTTTCAATTCTGATTGGAATTATAATAAAATTAATTCTGGCAAAAATTTGTTATTATAACTTTTCTAGTTTCAATGAAAATCGAAAAACTGCATTTTTCAAAATTATGCATTTGTATGGGAGGGGGTAGAAGGAGTGACGGGATCGAATCAATATTCCGTCATAATAATGGCATCTGTATCATAATACTTTTACCCAAATTTCAAATCGATAGCTTGAACAGTTTCAAAGAAAAATCAATTTCTGAAAATTTCGGAATTTCGTGAAATTTGTATGGGAGGGGGTAGAAGGAGTGGGGGGATGTGGTCCGTTCACGAACTTAAAGTTTCTTTTTTGCTAAAAATGACACACAACAAATTTCAGCACGATAGCTCAAAGCGTTCGAGAGTTATGCTGTAGACAGACGGACAGACGGACAGACAGCATTTCGGAATCGAAGTTTTTGAGCGACAACAAATATTTCTATACCCTTGGCGGCGCTGTGTGAGCATTATTTCTTAGCGTTACAAACGGTAAGGCAAACACAATATACTCTCAGATTTCATCTAGAGTATAATTATAATATGTTTAACAAAGTTACATACACAACACATCCAGCAACCATGCATCACATTAAATCATCCGGTACGTAAACATCAGTATTCAACAAAGCCTATCGCAACCTAAATAGTGAGCCATCCCAAATCGAAGCATCCGTATTTGGCAAGCCAAATACTGAATAATTCCGAATTTAATTCAAAGAAAACCTATCAACAAAATGAACAACGAAGACGAATATAAACACCCAGACTTAGAAGATATCATCAGCTTTCAATCTTAAAGCCCACTGCGTGTAAAGTGAAACCATTGAGGTTCACCTGGTAGATTTTTTTTAGGACTATGCGGTGCTTCAAATGTCAAAAATTTGGACATACTGCAGCGAAGTGTTCTTCTTCTACAATGGCGCTAGAGCCCAAATCGGACCTTGGCCTCCTGACATTCAGGTTCCTTAACATTTTTCATTACTTATTGTGGAAAGGTGGTTAGCCCTTCGCACAACCCTCTTTTTACGAATTTTTCATTTTTCGTAGATTGAGGTGGCCAAGGTATATCCAGGCAGGCAATGTGCTGGAATTATTAATTGCGTCGACCGGGATTTGAACTCACGATCTTCGCATTATAAGACCAACACGCTACCCACTAGGCTACACCCTAGCGAAGTGTTCTGATACTATTAATACATGTGCAAAATGCAGTGAACATCATGAAACTCGAAGCTATCCAAATAGGTATGAAAAATGTACGAACTGCATTGCCGACTGAGCACACTACCACAGGGCGGACAGCTGGATTTGCTCATATTACGAGAAAGTAGTAAGACACATGCAAAAGAGGATCAATTATGACGTAACAAAATTAACTTAACATGGATATAAATTCAAAAGTAGTGTGGAAAAAGGATTACTCAAGACAAATCAAGTACAAAACTTAGTTTAAATATATTTTATGCTAACATGAGGAATATTAGGAATAAGATACCCGAAATTCAAGTTCATTTACATCAAAACCCCGAATTAGATATATTGGTGTTCAATGAAACATGGCTGTACAGCACCGAAATTAAATATTTAAATTTTAATGGGTTTACTGCAGTTGATAATTGCTGCGATGATGAAAAAGGTAGAAGTACGGCTATTTTCATACAAAGTACATACAAATTCAACACATTATTGGTGGATCAAAGATTTAACACAATAATAGATGGAATCCTTTTGAAAAGTTCAAAGATGAAAATAGGTACTTTTTACAAATTACACTCTGATGATAATCAGAACTTCTTAGACCATTTGGATCAAATCTACTCTAAGTACAAGAATATAACCACTTTAAAAGACAATAATATAAATCTATTTGATTCAGGTGCTCCTACGAACTGCTATATGGACATGATCCTGGCAAATAATTGTACGATTATTAATACGACCTCTGCCACAAGAATTACAGAGCAGACTCAAACTTAATTTGATCATGTAATATCGAATATAAGTAACTCAACAACAACACACTCTATGACGCTCAATATATGGCCGGAGCTTGATCACAGAGCTTTAACGCTAAAAATTTCGATAACAAAATAACAAGTATACAAATGACTAAGAAAATTATTAAGATCGTGGAAAAACAGTTCATAGAAGAAGTTACATCAAGTATTGATGAGATGGTGAACTACTCATTTGAGAAGTTATCAGAAGTAATTATAGCTGCCAAGAAACGCTCCACTATTCTTAAACAAATACGAACAAGAAATCCGTCATGGATTTCTCAAGACATTCTAAAACTTCTGTCTGATAAAAAAAAAACTATACAAGAAATATAAAAAAAGGCGTGCGGACGAGAAAACTAAAATAGAATACGAAAGGCTTAAGAAAATGACAAGCCAAGCTGTACGAAAAGCTAAGGAGAACTATCTGAGCAATAACTTCATTAATGCTACTGGAAACCCTTCAAAAATGTGGAAGGTTATCAATGAATCCTTAGGAAAAAACACAACACAAAAAACAGGAGTTCATGAAATATTAACCATAAATAAAGCTGAAATAAACTCGAAAATTATTGCAAATACAATGAATCAACATTTTGCAACTGTAGCTGATAAACTTTATACATCAAACAGTAGCTTACTCCAGAATTTCAATTCCTAGACAAAATAAAACCATGTTCCTATATTCCGCCACCACTGAAGAAGTGTTATGTACATTCCCAGCTAAAAGTAGGCACGGCACCTGGTTTTGACGGAATCACCACTAACGTCCTTAAGGACCTAAAGAATATAATTGCTCAGCCCTTAGCTAATATAATTAACAAACATATGGAAGAGAAAGTGTTCCCGAAAATATTGAAATCAGCAGTGATTACTCCGGTACATAAAGATGGTGATAAAATTAACCCTGGTAACTATCGGCCGATTGCACTACTTACGGCGTTCAGCAAAGTATTTGAAAAATTATCAACAAAAGGATATTAAATTATATTAAAAAAACAAGTGGGTTCGATCCAAATCAGTATGGTGTTCAGGAAAACAGCAACACGACTGCTGCTCTTGTTGATGCTGTGTGCAATATATCAATAAGAGACTGGATGACGGAAATTATGTGGTAGCAATATTTGTTGACCTAACGAGAGCATTTGACACTGTGGATCACAAAACGCTGATTGATGGACTTGATGAAATTGGAATTAGAGGAAAAACAAATGAACTCAATAGGAGTTATCTTACCGATAGAATCTATTTGACTAAAAATTTTGATGAACTCTACGTCAATATAGGAGTACCACAAGGTTCAATTTTAGGTCCCACATTGAACCTCCTGCACATTCACAATTTGCAGAAAGCCGGACTACACGGAAAGTATGTAATTTTTGCTGATGACACCTTACTACTATCTTCAATGAGATCGAAGGAGGAGTTAAATTTTCGGATTAATGAAGATCTGATAAAATATCAAAGAAGGCTGTTAGGAAACAGATTAACAATAACTGCTTCAAAGATGAATTACATGATATTCGAGCAAAAGAACAAAAAGAACATCAACCTATTGCTGAAAATCAATAACCAGTTATTAAATAGAGTGCCACAAACTAAATATCTTGGTCTAATTATTGATGAACATGGACCAGTCATATAGCAATTTTACTTTATTATTTTAATAATAAAGTATTGTGATCGACACAGAAAAAAAAAAAAATTTGCTACCCTGAAATTTTGTTTTTTCGCGTTTCATGACTAAATTAGCCTAAAAAAGCAAAAAAAAAAACATCCGTCCCGCCGTACGCCGTACATATGGACTCGTACCTCCAAGACCGTTAAAGGTAGAATGTTGATTTTTGGGTGGGTTATTAACTTGGTAAGTGAGCTCCATTATCCAAATTTTGGGGAGTGTGGGGTGGAAGGGGGAGGCGGGGGGATGGAAAAAGTCGAAATATACACTTGCTAATATCTTTACCACGAATGCAGATAGAAAGATGAAAATCAGCACACGTATAGAGAGAGCTGTGGGACATATTCCAAAAATAATTTAATTTTTTTATCCATTGGCGTCCGTAAAGGGGGGGCTAAAAACAAATTGCCGGCCGAATCTTTTTTTGAAATGGTTATATCTTCGAAACTACTTACCATAAAAAATTCATATTTTGGGACAATTAAGATGGCGTATAGATCCACCAGAATCAGCTTAGAAATAGGCTTATTATTGTAAGGGGAAGGGTCGGGGGGGGGGGGGTGCAAGAAAAAACACTTAAGAATTAATATCTCAACTATCTCTTAAGCTATGTAATTGAAATTTAAAACATATACTAAGCTATACTAGCGAAATACAAAAAAAATATAAAATTTGGTCATAATAGTAGTGGGGTGAAATGGGGAGCATTTGAAAAATGGTGCACTTTTCAAAATTAGAAATCATTATATCTCAAAATTGAGTACAGATATCGAATTGAAAATTCGTCAGATTATAGAACTACATAATTTATAATTTTAAAAAACATTTTAAGTTAGGGGGTGTAAAGGGAGGGAGGTGGTAAGCAAAAATGTCGAAAATTTTGAGTGAATTTTTTAGGACTCTGCTCAAAGATAGAAACTTTAAATTTTGCATGTGAATACATCTATTTGATATACATAGAAAAAAAATAATAATTTGATCCACAATTGTTATGAACCGACCACCCCGGTCTAATGGGCACAAGCTGTTTCATGTGCAACGAAAAAAACACGAAAACTGAAAATTTTTGGATGTAATTTTAGGGTAGAAACTTGAAAATTTGGGAAATACATTTAAAAAAAATCCCTAAAAGTATAAAATATTAACTGGTCGAATACCTTCAAAACTTCTACCCCCTCCCATACAAAATTATTTTTTCGACTATTTGTAAGAAATTAATTATCACCTAACTATTAAAAGCTATCCATTTGAAATTTTGCATAAGAACTTATAAAAATATTTGCAAGGAAATTATTTTAAAAGTTTTGAAGTCGCGCTTGCCCTTCTACCCCCTCCCATACAAAAGTATCATTTCTACCTATTTCATTGAATCAACTAATAACCATCAAATTAAAAGCTACGAACTTGAAATTTTGTACAAGCACACTAAAAGAGAAAGGGAATAAAATTGCGTCACAAATTTTACGATTCCCCTACCTCCTCTACTCCTTCCCATACAAATGTTTGGTTTCGTGAATGTAAAATGCACCGAATCCTATGAAAATTCTACGCAACTTCGTCTATGAAACACATTCTATACAGAGGATATTGGACGCGATTCAAGTAATTAATTAAAAAGCTATTAACATCCACCCACCCTTACCCCTCCTCCTCCCCTCATAAAAACCCAAACTTGCAGAAATGAATGAAATATTGTTAAATTGACAACAGCCCTGCCCAAGAACTCCCTTTCACTTAGCCTTCCCTAACCACTCTAACCTGCATATTGACTTTCCACACATCCGCAACTTGTCCCAAGAATAATAAAGTTTCGCCCGACTTGTTGGCAGTTTATTTTTTTTATTGCAGAATAAGAAAAAAAATTGCTCCAATTATTGGCATCTTACGACGATACCGATACCTTCACGTGAAAATGAAAGAAATTATATACGCATACACAATATCTTAATATAAATTATGGATTGCTAATATGGAGCCAAACACCTGCATACAGTATTAATCGAATAGGATGACTTATGAATAAAGGAGTCAAAGCTATTCATAACCTTCCTGCACTGACACCACCAATTGAAATCTATAAACTTACAGGAAAGCTAAGTATTGACCAATATATAATGCTAGAGAGAGCTAAATATATATATATGTATATATATATATATGTATATGTATATAAATAAATTGCCAACAAGTCGGGCGAAACTTTATTATTCTTGGGACAAGTTGCGGATGAGTGGAAAGTCAATATGCAGGTTAGAGTGGTTAGGGAAGGCTAAGTAAAAGGGAGTTCTTGGACAGTGCTGTTGTCAATTTAACAATATTTCATTCATTTCTGCAAGTTTGGGTTTTTATGAGGGGAGGAGGATAGGTCAGGGTGGGTGGATGTTAATAGGTTTTTAATTAATTGCTTGAATCACGTCCAATATTTTCTGTATATTATTATTATTTATGTTAGGGGAACACGTGAGAGCACTGCGGCCTTTTTGGCCTATTGTGCGATTATTGCCCCTATACCCTACCACAACTCAATAGCTTTAGCTAATTTGAGTATCCGTAAGGGAGCCATGTTGGCTAGTTCCTCGGTGGAAATGAAACCTTTCCCCAGAAGATTATACCTTTTCCTTGCCACTGCTTCACAGTGGCATAGGATATGTATTGTCGTTTCTGAGTCTTCGAGACAGAGACGGCAGATGTCGGTTTCAGCTAAGCCCATATTATTGAGGTGGTGGTTCACTCCACTGTGCCCCGCCATTAGGCCAATTACCGTACTAATATCGCTCTTCCTGAATTTTAGGATATCTTCCACTTTGTTTTTTTGTGGTATGATTAGTTTTTTTGAGGTTGATAAGCCTGGAAGTCTATTACAGTAGATTTTGTGTTCTTGTTCAACCCACTTCTTAAGTGTCGAGCTTTGATGCCCTTTTGGTTTTCCGCAGAATGGCTCTGGACCAATGAAGTTTTTTTCCGCGCCATTTTTTGCAAGGCGATCAGCCTCTTCGTTTCCCTCAATTCCCATATGTCCTGGTACCCACATTAAGGTTACGTCGTTCCTTTTCCCCAGGATGATTAGGTCTTGAAGACAGTCCCAAACTAACCTCGATCCGTGTTTATTGGATGTTAGGGCTTTGAGAACCGCCTGACTATCCGATAGGATATAAATTGGTTTGTTGCGATGAGCTCTCCTTATATTCTCTTGGATACATAGCTCCATTGCAATTAGTTCAGCCTGGAAGATTGTGGCTTCTTTGCCGAGTGGTTTTGAAACCGAGAAGTTAGGGCCTTTGACTCCGGCTCCTGTCCCCTCAGAGGTGCGCGAACCATCTGTATACCAAATGGTTGATCCCTCTTCCATTTCAGGTAGCGTGGATTGCCAGTCCTTGCGTTCTCTGATTACAACTTTGAAGGGGGTTTCAAAGTTATATTTTGTCGGCATAGCATCCGATAGTGTGGAGGCTAGAACCTCCACTTTCGGGTTTCTTAGGACTTTGAGGTGGCCTCTAAAATCCCCTGGTTTGTACTTGTTTTCCCTCTGTATGCGTAACACCCCTTTGATAGCTTCCTTTTTTATTTGTAGATGTATCGGAGGGATGTTAAGGAACATTTCCATTGCCGCTGTGGGACAGGTTTTCATAGCTCCTGTGATACCAAGACAAGCTAGCCTTTGGATTTTTTGTAGCGTAAGCTGTGGTTTTCTTTGTAAAGTTTTAGTCCACCATATCGTTGATCCCTATGTGACTATTGGAAGAATGATTGTTCTGTAGCACCAGTAAATCATTTTGGGCTTTAGTCCCCATCTTCTGCCAAATAAGATTTTACAGGCCCAGAATGCCTTTAGTGCTTTGGCATGAGTCCATTCTATATGTTTATTCCAGTTGAGTTTGCTATCTAGTATAACACCTAGATATTTTACCTCGTCTGAAAAGGGTATTATTGTACCATTTATTGAAGGGGGTATGATGTACATTTTCCTTCTATTTGTAAATGGTACTAGCTCAGTCTTACCTGGGTTGATGTTCAAGTTTTTAGACTGACACCAGTTCATTATCACTTCTAAGGCTGATTGTATTCTTTCTGATATGATTAAATCATGTTTGCCCCTAACGATAATGACGAGGTCATCGGCATATCCTATAGCCTCGTATCCTTGTTCTGTTAGACGATCTAGGAATTCATCTACTACAACTGACCAAAGAAGTGGAGATAGTACCCCACCTTGGGGACAGCCTCTATAGGTCTGTGCAGTCAATGTGCTATCCCCTAGATCCATGGTTGTCATTCGGCTCCTTAGCATGGCGTGTATCCATCTAGTCGTGGCCGTTTCCAAACCCTTTTTCCTAGCCGCCGCTATTATGGCTTCATGGGGAGTATTGTCAAACGCTCCTTCTATATCTAGGAATGCACAAAGTGCAATTTCTTTATAGTCTATTGCCTTTTCAATTTGTCTTACCAGACCATGAAGGGCTGACTCTGTTGATTTGCCCTTTTGGTAGGCATGCTGATTAGTATTAAGACGAACCTTGTTGGGTCCTGTTCTTACGTGTATATCCACTAACTTCTCCATCGTTTTGACGAAGAAGGAGGTACGGCTTATAGGACGATATGACTTAGGCTGATCTATGGGACGATTCCCTGCCTTCGGTACAAATACCACCCTCGCTTTCCTCCAAATTTTTGGGATGTATCCCTAAATAAAGCTGGCTTTAAAGATCTTTATCATTATTGGCATTAAGATCTCTAACCCCTTCTACAGTAATGCGAGGAATATTTTATCTACTCCGGCTGATTTGTAAGGCTTAAAGGTGTTGATCGCCCATCTGATCTTTTCCGGAGTGAAGATTTTACCAGCAATGCTTTTGCTGTGCGGAGTTTGACGATATGTCCTTTCCTCCGCCTATAAATCCTCATTGTTATTTATTATTTTGCAGCCTGGGAAATGTGTTGCCAATAACACCTCAAGGGTTTCCTTGCTGCTTTTAGTAGAGGACCCATTCGGTCTCTCCAAAAGTCCGATATTTATCGGGGTGTCTTTTGATAACACCTTTTGAAGTCTTGAGGCTGTTGGGAGATCATCTATCTCTTCACAGAATCTTCTCCAAGACTCTTTTTTCAACTTCCTTAGAAGATTGTTATATTCGGTTAGAGACTCTCTGTATTCGTCCCAATTCCCGAAGGTCTTTGCTCTGTTGAACAATTTCCTAGTTTGCTTGCGTTTTGTCGCTAGTTCCTCGTTCCACCAAGGTGCTTGTTTGGCCCTTTTTTTCTGTAGAACAGGACAACTTTGTTCGTAAGCATTAATTATATTGTTTACGAGTTTGTTCGTGATTTCATCGATGCAGTCTGGGCTGCTTATTGATTCTTCTTCGATACCTAGTTCAAATTCTAGGACTGACTGATACAGACTCCAGTTGGTGCGTTTAGGGTTTCTGTATTGTCCGATATATTCAAATGAAGTCTTAATATCAAAACAGATATGCCTATGATCTGATAATGAGGCTTCCTTTGATACGTGCCAATTTTCGCACTTGTCAGCCAGGCAGGGGCTTGTTATTGTTAGGTCAAGTACTTCCTGCCTAACTGAGTTTACGAAAGTCGGCGTGTTACCTTTATTTATTACGTCTAGGTTGTTAGTAGTAAGATACTCCAAAAGTGACTCACCTCTTTTGTTGATATCACTGCTTCCCCAGATTGTGTGATGTGCGTTAGCGTCACAGCCCAGAATAACTGGTATTTTGTGGATTCTGCTGTATTCCACTAGCTCCATGACGCCTTGAGGTGGCGCCTCTTGCTCCTCCCCCGGAAAGTAGGCCGAGGAAATTATTACCTCTTGGCTTCCTCCTGCCTTAGGTATTCTCACCAGTATCACTACTAAATCTGTTCGGATGAAAATAGGCATATTTAGGTAATTAATTTCTGATGATATTAGAATTGCAGCTCTTGGTCTGTCACTTCTTTTATCAAAGATCATCTTACCCATTTTTTTAGGAATCCCAATAATTTTGCCCGTGGCTCTCGGTTCTTGAATTAGGGCTATGTGGAATTCCTCTTTAGCGAATCTCCATGTTATTGTGTCCATGGCCGCTGCTGCACGATGGAGATTCGCTTGAATTACTCTAATTTTGTTTAGAGTTATGGCCATCTTCGTTCATCTGCGGCTCGCCGCTCTTGAACTCCTTGACCTTAGGGCGAAGAGTCACGCTAGAGAATTTAAAGCAGACTCTATGCCCCTTTTGCTCAAGCTTTTCCATCGATTGGCCGTCGATGGAGAAGGTTATGATGGTGTTTGTGCCCTCTACTCTTCTGCTAAGAACCTTCCAATTAGAGGCGCACAAACCAGCATTTTGCGCATCGATGAGGGTGGTAATTTCCTCTGATGTTTTTGTCTCTTGAGGAAAATATCCCGCGATTATTTCTAATCGCATATATTTTCCTCATATTCTCCTCCCGGACTGCCCTGATGTTTGTGGACTCGTCCAGCTTGATGCCTTCTGCTGTTTTTTCTAACCATGCTGCGGTTTGCTCATCTAGGCAAATGATCAGCATCCAACCTGGCTTAAGGCTGAGTCCACCAAATTGTGGAATTATCTCCTCTTTTGCCGCGTTGGGAATCTCTTCAAGTATTTTTTCTTGAATTGCAGCTAGCTGCTCCGCTTTAAGGATCTTATGAGGATGTTCGGTGTGTATTATTCCGATCCTGATCCCTGCGTCTCTGTAGCTTGTGCCCGACGTGGAGGGCTGAGCCTCATCTGCAGGTCTACGCACTACATTCTTGCTTATTATCTTGGGCCTTTTGTTACCACTTCCCACAGATGGCGGTGTTGTAGAAGAGGTTCTGCCTCTTTTCATCGCTTTTTCCTGTGTTGGCGGTAACGTCCTTACAATCGGTTTGCAAGCAAGATCATACGCTTCATTTGCGGTTTTCCCATGGTTACGATGGTATGAGTACCGTTTCCGGGCAGCTCCGCTTAGCCTTTTTTCTTTTCTATTAGCGTTAGCTGTTTCAGCTCTGCTGATAACAGTTGCTCATCCACTAGAGGCTTACTAGGGGTATCCGCTTTGAGTGGCGGTCTGTTTTCCTTCGTTGTGCTCGGAGGACTAGCCACTGCTTCATGCACTTTTGGTGAAGGATTTGTTGTTATTTTTTCCTCTTCATTTACGACATCAGCCGTTATTTGTGGTGCTTTAGGGGGTGCATCTGCCCTTTTAATTACTTTTGGATTATCCATGTGATTCCCACGAGTAGCGCGAGAACGTAGAGTCACCCCTGGCAGAGCTCCGCATTACCAGGGGAAGGCTAATTTAAACTGGAGGGCGCCTGGTATCCAGAGTTCGCATATTAATGGTTAATTACCCACTAACTATTCATCCATTGGCATATGCTGTTCCACCGTAGATTAGGGGATTTTTATATGCGAGGTTTACTCCTCTAGCGTCGTACTTTATGAAGGTCACCATCTAGGTAGTACGTACACTTGCGAATCACTTTAGATATAAATCTCCTAGTAACCATCAATATCTTGAAATCTGCCTAAAACATGACCAGTCCAGATTACGAGAATATCAATGCTGCGATAGGATACGGAACCGATAGCTAGCTGAACGATTTGATCCCCCCTACCACATCCGCCAAAGACCATAGATAGGATACGGAGCCGAAAGCAAGCTATTCGACTTTTTCCCCCCTATCTATAGATAGGATACGGAGCCGACAGCAAGCTGTTCGACTTGTTGCCCCCTATCTGTAGATCTTTTAGCATTACTCAGCCTGCACCGCGAGGAGGCGATCTACGTAACAGACCAATATTATATATTTCATTCATTTCTGCAAGTTTGGGTTTTTATGAGGGGAGGAGGATAGGTCAGGGTGGGTGGATGTTAATAGGTTTTTAATTAATTGCTTGAATCACGTCCAATAGAATGTGTTTCATAGACGAAGTTGCATAGAATTTTCATAAAATTCGGTGTATTTTACATTCACGAAACCGAACTTTTGTATGGGAGGGGGTGGAGAAGGTAGGGGAATCGTAAAATTTGCTATGTAGTTTTATTTCGCTTCTCTTGTAAGGTGCTTGTATAAAATTTCAAGTTCGTAGCTTTTAGTTTGTTGGTTATTAGTTGATTTAATGAAATTGATCGAAATCATAGTTTTGTACGGGAGGGGATAGAAGGGCAAGCGCGATTTCAAAACTTTTAAAGCAACTTCATTTGAATTATTTTTATAAGTTTTTATGCAAAATTTCAAATTGATAGCTTTCAAGAGTTAGCTGATAACTGATTTCTTAAAAATGCTCGAAAAAATAATTTTGTATGGGAGGGGGTAGAGGAGGTAGGGTAATCGTAAAACTTGTGATGTAATTTTTTTTTCTATTGTAAGGTGCTCGTACAAAATTTCAAGTTCGTAGCTTTTAATTTGTTGGTTATTAGTTGATTTAATGAAATTGGTCGAAATCATACTTTTGTATGGGAGGGGGTAGAAGGGCAGGCGCGATTTCAAAACTTTTAACGTAATTTCATTTCAACTATTTTTATAAGTTCTTCTGCAAAATTTCAAATTGATATCTTTTAATAGTTAGGTGATAATTGATTTCTTAAAAATGGTCGAAAAAATAATTTTGTATGGGAGGGGGTAGAAGTTTTAAAGGTTTTCGACCAGTTAATATTTCATATACTTAGGGATTTTTTTTAAATGCATTTCGCAAATTTTCAAGTTTCTACCTTAAAATTTCACTCAAAAATTTTCAGTTTATATGTTTTTTCAATGCACATGAAACACCTTGTGCACGTTAGACCGGGGGGTCAGTTTATAACAATTATGAATCAAGTTATTATTATTTTTCTATGTACATGAAATAGACGTATCTACACGCAAAATTTAAACTTTGTATCTTTCACCAGACCCCTAAAAAAATCACTCAAAATTTTCGACATTTTTGTTTATCACCTCCCTCCCCTTACACCCCACAATTTAAAAAAAATTAACTATTATATAGTTCTACAATCTGACAAATTTTCGATTTGATATTTGTACTCTTTTTTGAGATATAAGGATTTGTAATTTTGAAAAGTGCGCCATTTTTTAAATGCTCCCCAGTTCCCCCCACTACTATTATTTCAACATGTTATATTTTTCTTTTGCATTTTCCTAGTATAGCTTAATATACGTTTCAAGTTTGAATTACATAGCTTAAGAGATAGTTGAGATATTCATTTTTAAGTATTTTTCTTTGCACCCCCCTGACCCTCCCCCTTACAATAATTAGCCACTCTCTAAGCTGATTCCAATGGAACTATATGCCACCTTAATGGTCCCAAAATATGAATTTTTTACAATAAGTAATTTCGAAGATATAATCATTTGAAAAAACAATTCGGCCGACAATTTGTTTTTAGCCCTCACCTTTTTGGACGCCAATGGATAAAAAAATTAAATTATTTTTAAAGTTTGTCCCACAACCTTCTCTATATCTGTACTGATTTTCAACTTTCTATCTGCATTCGTGGTGGAGATATTAGCAAGTGTAGTTTTCGACTTTTTCCCTCCCCCCGCCTCCCCCTTCCGCCTAACACCCACCAAAATTTAGAAAATAGAGCTCACTTACCCAATCAACAATCCACCTAAAAACGAACATTCTACCTTTAGCGGTCTCGGAGATATGAGTCCATATGTACGGCGGACGGCGTACGGCGGGACGGATTTTTTTTTGCATTTTTAGGCTAATTTAGTCATGAAACGCGAAAAAAAAAAAAAATTTCAGGGTAGCAAACTATTTTTTATTCTTGTGTCGATCACAATACTTTATTATTAGAATAATAAAGTAAAACTGGTACATCGACTCAGTAAAATTTGACACAAACGAAGTGAATATGTATGATACAAGAAGTGCTGAGCAAATAAGAACACCAGCTGCTCGAACGAATCGTGTTCAAAACGACCCAATTAACCAGTCTATTAAAGTTTTCAACCAGACGCCTTACCACATCCGCAAAAGCAATAATATTGCAATATTTGAAAATCAGTAAAATGCCACATCCTTGACAAAATTCGCCATGACCAATGACTAATTTTGAAGTAAATTATTATTACATAATATGAATTCTGAATTTCCTAAAAGTGTGGAGTGTCGAACATTCAACATAGTTGAGTGAACTTCGGCCTCCATTCTGATAGGCAATCTTGTAGCTTTCCTTATACCAATCGACGATTGTCTGTGAAGCATTATACACATCGTATTGTCATCAGTACTTGCTTCATCAATCAACAACAACATTTCGTTATACTAAATTATTACATGAATTATTATCATTATTATATTATTATTGGTTGAATAATACAACTTTCATTAATTTGTGAATAAAATAAATAAATAACCCATTTCCCTTGTACCGTCATTCCATATTCGAACTTTCCAGAAGCCAATCATGGTCCGTTTTCGAATGTTAAAATTCGTTACCGTGGAATCCGTCCGTATCCGAGGCACGCTATCCGTTTCTCGTATCAGTTAGATCACGGGTGATAATCTCATCGATCTAATGAGTCCATTTGCCATTTTTAGGGCAAGCAGGACTGGCTGTGGGAAAGAGCTCCTCATGTATGACTTTTATATGATGTTACTAATTTTGACAAGCGACTCACCGAAATCGGGTAGTGATGCGTTATTCTACTGGCGTGGAATTATGTAACTCGAATCGAGCATCAAATCAGATTTCCGGGAGTTTTGGGATCTTGTATCTCGTTTCAAGAAGTTGTTGTACGCGAAGTATAAAAGTTAAACAATTTTAATGGCATCGGTATTACGTATTGAAGTGCGCTAGGGGTCGCTGGATTTCAAATAAAAAAAATAATAATACTAGTTCAATTTGTTTTTAAATACCCAGGAACTTTTTTATCGCTTTATCATAAATCGCTCAAAATATTTCGTTTCACGACTTTATAACTTTCCAATCTCCGACTCGACTACTAATCTCCACCGTCGATTAGATAACGTATTCGCTTACTGGATTCCGCCTGTCGATCGCAGGATTTTCTCGCTTCTTGAATCTCCAACGTCGAACCCACGATGTATTCGCTTATCAATCTCCACCGTTGGCGTTCACAGGGCTTTCTCGCTTACTGAACTCCGCCAGTTGATCACAAGACTTACTCGCTTATTGTCTCCTACAGCTGAAATCCGCCTGTTGATCACAGGACTTACTCCCGCCTATCGATCATAGGACCTACTCGCTAACTCGCTCCAACCGCCGATTAGACGGCACACTCGTTCACTCATCCTGGCCGTCGATCGCACTCACCTTCCGACTCCCCTACTAGTTTCCCAGTTTCGACTCTCCTGACAAAACAAACGCTCGCCCTTTTTATATCATTCCTTTCAGCCGCATTTCTGCCTCTAAGCTGTTTCTGGGAATCATTTCCTTCTCGACCACTATTCACGACTTAGCTACCATCTACAAAGTTTGCATTCGACCTCGTTTAGAGCACAATTCGTATTTATGGGCTGGAGCACCCAAAACACACCTTGCGCTGCTCGATCGAATCCAAAAACATGCGTTCAGACTAATTGGAGATGACACCATTAAGACTACTATTGACTCCCTCAAGCATCGTAGGAACGTTGGAGTATTCAGCATTTACTATCGCTACTTTTATGGTAAATATAGAACGCAACTTAGATCACTCATTCCTCCATTTTACGGAACTTAGATTACTCATTCCTCCATTTTACATTTTTCCCTAAAATAGTCGTCAAGCTAAATGCGCGCACGAGTTTACCGTCAACCCTATTCCTACTCGTACAGTGAAATATAGACATATATACAGTCATTCATCTCATCCAGACTTTGGAACGCATTGCCTGCTAGCATATTTCCAAGCAAATATAACCTTCAGCATTTTAAAAATAAAGTCCATCGCTATTTCCGTCTTTCTCCTCCAAAATTCTCATAACACTACCAAATTTCATCCTCTTCCTATACCGACTTAACTGTGCAATGCATTAAAGAGTGACCCCCTATGTTACAATCGGCGCCTTCAAACTATTCGGTCGCTATTCGCTGTTTCCGTGAAGCCTCGTCGATGAGTAATATATGTGCGCGTGTTTGTACAAAATATCTGAAGATCGCGAATATTAGATTATCGATTAGGGCTGGCATGCAACAGTATATTAGTTATTATACTCTAGATGAAATCTGAGAGTATATTGTGCTTGTCTTACCGTTTGTAATATCAAAAAATAATGCTTTCAGAGAGTCTCTAAGGGTACAAGAACTTCGATTGCGAGTGATCGTCTGTCTGTACTGCTACATGTCAGCTCTACTTGCTTATCATCACCGGTGCAAATAAGTGCGCGCGTACGAACACCATAAGAAACACTTGCATGAACGCTGTGCGACTCAATAGAAATGTTCTAGGTCTCCAACAACGCCAGAGAAGCGGCCGACAGCGATCGGATGACAAGGGAATGACTCGGGCGAGAAAGAAAGGCTTTATAGGACCAACCGATAACAATTCTAATAGGGGAACACCTGTGAATTCTTTTGATGAGAAAAGCAAAACAAATACACGTACTTGGCCGACAGGGAAAGACTTGAACGACGAGGAAATGCTTTATAAAAGCAACTTACAGCGTTCAGCCGGGAAAGAAAAGTTTCGTATGTCAACGGAATGATTCGGCTGACAAGAACGATATAAAACATAACAGGGCTACGATTGCGCGTAAAGCGCAATCTTACGATACTCTAGATGAAATAGAATTTTTTGTGATCCCAAGAAATTTCGCATGGGAAGTATTAGAAGGGATGACAGCATTGAACTAATTTTTCCCCATCATGCTAAAGTAGCTATAAAAATGTTTTGTACAAAATGCTTACTCCAAAAATTGAATGGGAACTGAAAAAATTAGTGAGTTAGATTTAGTGAAAATGTGCAGTTTGTATGGGAGGTGGTAGAAAGAGTGGGGCGATTAGAGTGATTTTTTTCAGAAATAACTAGGAATATTGTAAAATTGACATCCCTGAAATTTCAGACTATTGCCATTTATACTTTTCAAGAAAATCGATTTTTTGTGAAGTTGTGAAACTGTGTCATATTGTATGGGAGGGGGTAGAAGCAGTGAAGCTAATCAAATATTTTTTTCTGATGTTAGTGCTAATACTAATTAAGTATTTATTACAAAATACGAGCTCAATAAATGTTATATGTTCTGAGAAAATCGTCTTAGAGCATTTCATGAAAAAGTGTAGTTTGTATGGGAGGGGGTGGAAGGAGAGGGAGGAAGCAAATAATTTTTCTACTGTAGATTAAAATTACTATGAAAATAACATATCCGAAAATTCAGACTAATAGCTTTTATACTTTTCGAGTAAATCCGTTTATTGTCAAATTACGAAATTGTGTCATTTTGTATGGGAGGGGGTAGAAGGGGTGAAGCTAATAGTCTAAATTTTTTTGGGCTTACTAACAATTTTAAATAAATATTTGGTGCACAATTTCAGCTCTCTAAATTGTATACGCAATGAGTAAATTGGCTTAGAGTAATTCATGACAAGTACAGTTTGTATGGGAGGTGGTAGAAGGAGGGGGAGGATACGCATAATTTTCGTACGGTAGATTGATATTATCATAAAAGTAACTTATTTCAAATTTCAGGCCAATAGCTTTTATACTTTTCGTGCAAATCCGTTTATTGTCAAATTGCGCAATTGTGTCATTTTGTATGGGAGGGGGTAGAAGGGGTGGAGCGATTTGGCCCGTTCACGAACTTGACCTTACTTTTTTGTCAAAAACGACGTGTACAAAATTTGAACAATCTAGCTCAACGCGTTCTCAAGCTAGAGCGCGCACAGACGGACGGACGGACGGACGGACGGACGGACGGACGGACGGACGGACGGACGGACGGACGGACGGACGGACGGACGGACATCCGGTTTTGAGATTTTTGAGTGATAATATTAATTTCTGTATTCATCATTTTTTTCTCCGAGGCTTATTTCTTGGCGTTACAAACTTTAGAGCAAACTTATAATACTCTCAGATTTCATCTAGAGTATAAAAAGGCGAGCTTTTTTGATGAACAGTTAGAATGGTTTGGAGCTGTCGAGTCAGTCTATGATTAGAAAGCGAAAGAGTGACGATAGGCAAGCGATAATTTATGAGCGAAAAAGTCTCAAGTGTAAAGTGATTTAGTTGAATTCAATAAAGTTTTGCGGTTAAATTGAAGTGAACTTGTTAAATTAGTAATTTTATTTTTTACTTTAAATTCAGCGACCCCTGGCACACTTCAATATTATTTACGGTAGAAAATATTGCTCAGATCCCCTCGCTCCTTCCCATACAAATGCACAATTTAGAAAAATGCATTTTTTTCATTTTCATTAAAACTTGTAAAGCTAAAAGAGCAAATTTTTGCTAGAATTATTTCGATTATACTTACTTAATTATAATGACGCTACGGCCCAAATTGAGCCTTGACCTCCAGAATACTTTGCCTCCATCCATCGCGATCCGTGGCCGCGTCCTCCAGTTTCAAAATCTTAGCAGTGATTTACTATCTGTAGTATGCGTTCGCGAATTCTTCCGTCATCCATCCGCTCCACATGACCAGCTCATTGCAATTTCTGAAATTTTATGAGGACACTTCTGGATTGTTGGAGATGGCATACCATTCCCTATTGTATCGTATTCTCCAGACCGAATTATTTCTATTATAATTGCAATGAATTTTGAAAAAATTATCAACTCACTCTCTACCCCCTTCCATACAAATTTCACAAAATTTCAATTACCTAAATCATTTTTTTTCGAAACTGTCAAAGTTATCTAATTGAAATTTTGAGGAAAGTGTAATAATGCAGATAACTTTAACGTCGAAAAATTTTGTTTTGATCCGTGCACTCCTTCTACCCTTAACCATACAAATGCATAATTTTGTTAAATGCATTATATCGTCGGGATTTCTTTTCGAGTACTGATAGGTCCCTTTTTATGGTACATGAAACATTCGATGTCGATACCCTTCGTCTATTTGTTCTTCTTATTGTTGTTGGAATTCAGCTTCGATGTCGCTTGCTGTTGTAGCGACGTTTTGAATGCGACGCCCACGTTATTTTCTCTGTTCAACATTGACTTCGCCTGAGCCGAATCGATGAACCGTCGTTTGAGAACCTTTGACGTTAAACGTTGCAGTCGTGTGAATAATTTTGATATCAAACCTAATTAATAATTTTTTCCCCGAAATTATTTACAACTAGCAATCCCGCACGGCGTTGCCCGTGATCCGCTGTTCCGTGAGAATTAATTTGTATGAAATAGACTTGGTTTTACTAAGAAACATAGATTCCCTCCTCCACTCCCCACACAAACACGGATACCTGAAAATGAAACTGTAGGTCACTTCTTTCTATGCGTAATTCCTGTCCAATTTTGCGATACACTAGCTAGGTGAAACAAAAATTTTTGAATTTAAGAAATTTTGTTTGAGGAGTGGTAGAAGTGGTGATGGCATTGAACTATTTTTTTCATATCATGCTAGAGTTGCTATGAAAATGTTTTATACAAAGGTTCAAAATTGAGTTGGTACTGAGAAAATTAGTATATTCGATTTAGTGAAATTGTGCAGTTTGGAAGTGGTAGAAGAAGTGGGGAGTGTTTAATAACTTTTTTTTGGAAATAACTATAAACATCATACATTTGACATGTTTTAAATTGCAGTAGCATTCATACTTTTCCGGAAAATCGAGTTTTTGTGAAGTTGTGAAATTCTGTCATATTGTATGGGAGAGGGTAGAAAGAGTGAAGTTAATTGTCTAATTTTTTCGGTCTAACCAATAATTCTAAATAAGTATTTAATGCACAATTTCAGCTCGATAAATTTTCTACGTACTGCGTAAATTGGTTTATAGTATTCCATGAAAAGTTTAGTTTGTATGAGAGGTGGTAAAAGGCGTGGGGAAATTTGAATAATTTTTATACCGATAATTGAAATCATTATAGAAATAATAAATTCTCAATTTCAGATCAATAGCTTTTATACTTTTCGAGAAAAATCCGTTTATTGTCAAATTCTGATATTGTGTTTTGATTGGGAGGGGGGTAGAAGGGGTGGAGCAAATTGGCCCATTCACAAACTTGCATCAGTTCGAAATTGTGTGCTTCGAGGTTATTAATTAATGTTTAGACCTCTGCATGCTCTAGATTTGTCTGGAGACCGCTCATGTAGAAACAGACTTACAAACATTGTCAATCAAATCAAATTCCTGTTAAAACCGCCTGTAGAGGCATAGAACAGAAACAACTCTCTTCCACAAGGCGCGATCCTGAGCATCGGCTGTTGCTAGGACTTGTTTATTCCTCTGGCCTCCTGCTCAACTGCTCGCTTCCATGTGCTACATGGTCGACCTGACGTCTTCATTGAGGACTATAATCCAGAGCCTGTTTTGCGATGTTTTACTCTGGTTTCCTCAATGTATGACCGATCCACTGCCACTTCCATCTTTGAATATCAATGCCTATTTTGGTCTGTTCAGTTGTACTCCAAAGTTTATCGTTGGAGATCACTTTTGGCCAGAATATTCCTAAAATGCGTTGGAAGCATTGGTTCACAAAAGTTTGCAGTTCCTTGCTAAGTCGAACGGTCACTTTCCACGTAGTACAACCATATAACACCACGGATTTGACGCATGCGTCAAAAACTCGCAGCTTCGTGCGAAGGGAGATCTCTCTTAATCTCCAGAAAGGGGAAAGGATATCGAAGGCCTGACGAGCTTTATTTGGACGAGCCTCAATATCCTTTTCGCCTCCGCCGTCCATGCTGACAATGCTTCCGGGATAACAAAAATCTTGCACCTCTTCCACATCTTGCCCATTAAGAACAATTTGTGTGCTTGTGTTCGAACCCATGTGCATATACATACTTGATACGTACATTGTATTATATTATTATTGGTAGAAGATATCCTTCAAATAATAAAAAAGTTAAAAATTTAAATTTTTATTCGGTTCACAAAATTTAATATACGTAAATTTTTCAGGCATATTACGTAGACAACTATCTGTTCTTTCTTTATTTATTTGACGGTTATTTGCCTGTTTCGAAATTCGTTCGAATTTCGGCAACTAAAGAAGGCTTTCAAATCGCTCGACTCGCATTCGGATACGTTCAATTGATTTTTGGAATTATCTACTCAAGATTTTATTTAAGATTATATCGAATCTATAAAAAGCAAGTTTTTCTTTCTTTTGAAGATTTTATAATGAGCTAACTGAATTTTGTTTTTTCAGGATATGTTGCTATCTTGAATATTTCTTGGGACCTGTATACAAGGAAATAACTAGCTTTGGAAGTCAAAAACGATCGCGTCGGTGTTGAAGCAGAAAAATACAGTTTCTCTAATTTTATTTTTTTTTTGTTTAAATTAGTAAAAATCATTTTCTAGGATCTAGGATCTTTTCGTTTTTAAATTGAGTATAATTATGGCTACAAAAGTGCATCTAGGACTGGTAGCAATCGTTAATATATTATTGCGCGCATTGTCGCAACCGTCGAATTCGTGTTGTGTAGTAAGTACCAGCACTGGCCAGTCTCAATCGTTTGTTGACGACAGTACTGATAGCATTCTGTTACAACATCTACTCAAGTCGCTATACGAATGTTCCGAAATTACTCGTATGCCAAATTTTCGTCAAAGCGATAATGGTCATGCTTCTGATAAAATTCTGTACAGCGAATGTGTACCTCAGTTTGCAGCAGACTCGAGGATAGTTCGAGCTTGAACTAGGATATAAGCGGAGACTTTCTCGTCGGTGTTCTATGGTGTAAACAAGAAAGAGGACTCCAATCAGCTTGCTATAAATGAGAATTGCACAGTGTCGTAATTATGGAGAAGAGGGGCTTAGGAGGATCGAGCACCCCACGGACAGATTATTTTTTCAACATTTATATATGACTAGCAAACGCCCGCGACTTCGTCCGCATAAAAATCGCATAATAAGTAATTTTTGAGAATGTAGTTAGTAATACAATATATGGGATATATAATCCGCTTACTTTAATGGCTCTTTGAACACAATGTTTTGTATTTTATTGGAATCAGAACCATAAATTATTAAGAATGATAGCATGATACTCGCATTTGAATAGGAGAGGCTCGTGATCAAATCAATCCCGTGATTTGAGATCATATACGTATTGAAGAGCATTTAGGACAAGGTGAATAATTATAGCTTGTGTTAATTAAAAAAAGCCCAAATAAAATAACATTGAGCTTGAAAACGTAACAGGACTACGATTGTGCGGGCTCTACGCATCATACGATACCATAGATGAAATCGAAATTTTTGTGATATTATGAAATTTTGTATGGGAAGTGGCTGCACTGAACTAATTTGTTTCACATCATGCTAGAGTAGCTATAAAAATGTTTTGTACCAAATTTAAGCTTCAAAAATTGAGTAGGTACTGAGAAGCTTAGTGCATTGAATTTAATGAAATTGTGCAATTTGTTTGGGAGGTGGTAGAAGGAAAGGGGGGTTTTTGGTGATATTTCGAGAAACAACTATAATCATCATGCAATTGATATATTTTAAATTTCAGGTCTGTATCATTCACGCTTTTTAAGAAAATCTAATTTTTGTAAAGACGTGGAATTGTGTCACATTGTATGGGAGGGGGTAGAAGGAGTGAAGCTACTCGGTTAATTTTTTCCCGATATTAATAATGTTAATTTAGGATAGAGTACGAAATTTGAGCTCAATGAAAGTTATATGTACTGAGAAAATTAGTTTAGAATATTTCATGAAAAAGTGCAGTTTGTATGGGAGGTGGTGAAATGAGTAGGGGGTTTTAAGTGACTTTTTGAGAAGCAACTATAATTAATTTACAATTGACTTATGTATTTTAAATTTCAGATCAGTAACATTTATAATTTTCAAGAAAATCAAATTTAAGTGAAGTCGTGGAATTGTGTCACATTGTATGGGCTACCACCTCCCATACAATGTGACACCATTGAAATGAAGCTAATCGGTTAATTTTTTCCCGATATTAATAATGATGCAAATTAAGGATTAAGTACAACATTTAAGCTCGATGAAAGTTACACGTTCTGAGGAAATTGGTGTATAGCATTTCATGAAAAGGTGCAGTTTGTATGGGAGGTGGTGGAAGGAGTAGGTGGTTTTAAGTGAATTTTTGAGAAACAACTATAATTATTACGCTATTGATAAATTTTAAGGATAAAGTACAGCATTTAAGCCTGATGGAAGTTATACGTGAATAGCCTTTCATGAAAAAGTGCAGTTTGTATGGGAGGTGGTGGAAGGAGTAGGGGGATTCAAATAATTTGTATACCATAGATCACATTTCTGATAAAAATAGTATGTTCTAAATTTCAAATGATTTGCTCCAATAGTTTTGAAGGAAATATGATTAGTATATATTTTTGAAAATGAGTCATTTTGTATGGGAGGGGGTCGAAGGCGTGGGGGTATTGAAATAAGACCACACGCAGATTAAATCTCGGTGCATATCTAACAAACTGTGAAAGTTTCATTACAATCGGTTTAGCCGTTTTTGCGTGAAAACCGGAAAGACAGACAGAGAAAAGTTTTAAAAACGTTTGTTTGTGCTTAGTTATTGCTAAAATAAAGCAAAAAACTTATTTATAGCCATTTATAAACAAATAACAGACAGACACTACAATTATATTTATATGTATAGATGGATACGTTTCACGATTTATTTCAGAGTTCAAATAAAATTTTACAATTCGAGAGTGTTTGCTCAAAATACATTTACAATTAATTTCAATTTATGACTTATTTCAATTTATAGTTAGTAGTGATTTTAGTTGGAGGATTCTACATTCCTACATTGTATTTTGAACGAAGCAAACACTTATGAAGTTCGAACATACAATCACCAACGTCCCACCCAACTCATCACGTCGAAAATAACTACTTTAAAATAAATTAAGAAAAACAAAATCGACATCACGGCTAAATCACAGTAAACCTAATTTACATTTTTTTCCCCGAAATTATTTACAATATCCTTCAAATAATGAAATAGTGAAAAATTTCAATTTTTTTTTTGTTCGTAAAATTTAAAACGCGTTTATTTTTCAGGTATATTTCGTAAACCTTTCTATCTTTATTTATTTGACGGTTATTTGGCTGATTCAAATAAAATTCTTTCGAATTTTGGCAAAGTTTTTAAATCGCTCGACTCGCACTCGGATACGTTCAACTGATTTTTAGAATTATCTACTCAAGATTTTATTTAAGATTGTACGAATCCATAAAAAGTAAGTTTTTCTTTCAGAATTTGAATATTTTGTAATACTTACTTAAAAAGCCCAAATCGGAGCTTGGCCTCTTGAATACTTTGCCTCCATTCATAATGAGTAAATTAAATTTTCCTTTTTTTTTTGTCAGGACATGATGCCTTCTTGAATACTTCGTGGGACTTGTGCACTTGCTCGGAGAGTTAACCAGGTTTCGAAGACGAAGACAATCGCGACGGTCGTTTAAATTAAAATCATTTCCTAAGTGCTAAGAACTTTTTTGTGAAAAAGTAGAATCATGGCTACAAAAACAGGTCTAGCCTTGTCTGCCATCATTCATATTTTATTGCGCGTTTCGATATTTATTGAG
This sequence comes from Chorisops tibialis, assembly GCA_963669355.1. Classification (NCBI taxonomy): domain Eukaryota; kingdom Metazoa; phylum Arthropoda; class Insecta; order Diptera; family Stratiomyidae; genus Chorisops; species Chorisops tibialis. The sequence continues at coordinate 214,566,317 of OY770262.1, forward strand.
CAACCGTCGAATTCGTGTTCGGTAGCACCAGTACTGGCCAGTATCTTCCATTTGACTACGACGCTAATGATAATCTATGATAACAACATCTATCCAAGACGTTATATGAATATTCCTAAACCTTGCCAAATATTCGTCGAAGCGATAATGTGCTTGCTGCTGATCGAATTCAGTACGGTGATAGTGTGGTGCAGTTTGGAGAAGACTTTTTATCGGCTCCTGAAATGTATCCTGCTCGAGAGTGGTTCGAACATGTACTACGATATGGGCGGTGATTTTCTCGTCGGTGCTCTATTGACGTTTGCAAGTGCTTTTGCATTTATTAATGTTGCCATGGCCACCAATATTTATTATACGGGACGAAGACAGTTTATGATGATTTATAGACGAGTCGTTGATAAAGTTAAGAAGATGTGGAGCTGCTTACCGGTATGCTATGAACAAAAACCAGTTGCTTGTCCCATGCCGGATCAGGAACTGGAAGAAGATCCGTGTCTACCCAGAATACAAACGCGAAGAAGAACTTATGATTGTCCTGGTCCATTGAAATGTTCGGCAAGAAGAAGAAGGTAATGGTAGAAGTTGTTTTTCAATTTTAATGTTTTTGTTATTTGTAAAATGTGAATGTGTATCGTTTTTTGGTATAAGTAAATTATTTAAAATAAATTTAATATATAATATAAAATAATAAAATTTTCTTTCCAATTCAAGAACGAGTGTGTTACTATTTTTTTGTTCAATACAAACATTTCAGCATTACAGTTTTCTTCGATCTTTACCAAGTCCATCCTTTTGAAACGTTATTAGTAGAGTGATTAGTGAATAATTAGTATCAAGCTTGAACTGGTCATTTCTGGTAGCGAGGCACGGTCCGAAAATAGTGCATAGTTCCGCGAAATTTTAAATGCAAATTGGGTTGCTGATACCACTCTGATATTTTTTGTCCACTTACATATTTACATTCCCAGATTGCGAAAATATAGTTTTCAGCGGGTCTATATACACTGCGCGTCATTTAATTGCGGACACAATTTTCCTAAGAGATTTTCATTATTCCAGCTGCTCTAATCTGTAAAAATGAAAACGTATTGTTGCGAGCTAGAGGTTCGCCTGGATTTCAAGTAAAAACATAACAGGGCTACGATCGGGGTAAACCCCAATCATGCGATACTCTAGATGAAATAGAGCTCGGTTATAATGTACTCGAATATAGCTTACAATTATTTTGGTCCCGATATTTCAGTATAAACATCGGCCCTTATGACCTTACCTCGGATATATATGTACTTAGTTCAAGTTTCGTTGATCCCAATACAGACGGTATAATCGAGTTCTAATATATGAATATTTTTAAATTACTCGAGAACGCAAAACGCAACCTTAATAAAGTTGCAGAAACTATGATTTAGGAATATAGTTTGAAATACGTGTTAGAGATTGTCTTACATTTTCATTATATATTATTTACATCCGAGCTCGCTTTATAAAAAGTAGGTTGAAGGTAGACTCTTGAAAAAAGGTTGTCATAAATATGGTAATAAATTACCATTTTCCGAGCCTACTTGTTTCAAGTCAATAGAAACAGGTAGATGTTATTTTTTTTTAAAGCAATTGAAGAAAGGATAATTTTACCTAAGTTAGTTTAATTTTTGAAAAATTTTCCATATTGCCGTGAAGAAATAATTCCTAGAGCTTCAGTTCGAAAATGATAGAGGCATCTATTGTGTCGGAAGAAAATTTATCGACATATTTTCATTTACTCGAATTGATGAATGTTTCGCAGTGGTTTTAAATTATATTAAACTTATATTTAAATTATTTATTATTTTGGTGAATGTTTCCTAGTGCATTTCAATTGAATTAAATTATATTTAAATTTTGTTACTTGGTTTGGTGAATGTTTGGCAGTGGATTTAAATTGGAAGGACATATATTTAAATTATTTGTTTAGTTTGGTGAATGTTTTCTAGTGCATTTCAATTGAATGAAATTATATTTAATTTTTTTATTTGGTTTGGTGAATGTTTCATAGTGCATTTCAATTAATTGAAATTATATTTAAATTTTTTAATTGATTTGGTGAATGATTCTCAGTGCATCTGAATTAAAAGGAGATATACATATTAAAAAAAAAATTGGAAAATAATCGAAGAGGTACGTGGCAATAATTATCATATTGCTTATGTTCAAATTAAGGTTGATGTTATTTGCAAATATTATATTATAATATTTGTTTTAGCAGCTTGTTTTTTTAATCAGCTGATTTTTTAGAACACTGGCCGCTAAGGTCTACCTGTTTTAGTAATAATATTTATAAAATAGTAGGTAGATATAATTATGTAACTTATTACAGCTACACGCAGAAAATTAATTTCTTATTTGGCTAAATCCGTTGTGTTCCCTATTTTGTGATAACTAGAAATTAGACTTAATTAGGCCACAAATTCTAAGCTGTGAAATATTTTCAATGTTGTCAGCTGCCAATGTCTGAATATTATTTCTACTTCTACCTTATTTGTGATTCTTTGGAACATAATTTGATTACAAGACAGAAATTATAGTTGTTTCTTTTTCTTTATATTGAATTTGAATATTAAGATTTTTTCCGTATATAGGTTTCGGAAGAAAAAAAAATTATATTTACATTTGTCTTCTTTTATATTTTAAAATAGGAAAGTAATAAAAGAGGTGCGTTGCAATAATTACATTATTGTGAATTGAGGTTGTTATTATTTATAAATATTATATATTACATTATATTATTTATACATTTTAGCTGCTTGTTCAATAAATTAATTTATTATAACTTTTAGAGCACTGCCACAAACTTAATATAATATTTACACAATAAAGACAAAATTGTTGTGAAAATATTGTAAATATACGCAAAGAATGTCTAGGCTAAACAGACTAAGCTATTCACAGCGTAGGGCTTCTAGGCTACGCAGATTGCGAAGTGTTCGTGAAGATCCCGAAATGAGAAGTGAACAGCAAATTCTAAATACATCTCAACATGCCGAAAGGCGATTAAATCCATCCGTTCGACTAGAAGAGCAGGCGTCGAATACAAGAGCAAGGTCAGTGAGACGACTGAATGAAGCTTACCGAACAGAGGAGCAAACAATGGACACAACCGCAAGGGCAACGAGACGCCTCAATGAAGCTTACCGAACAGAGGAGCAAGCAATGAACACAAGCGTAAGGGCAACGAGACGCCTGAATGAAGCTTACCGAACAGAGGAGCAAGCAATGGACGCAAGCGCAAGGGCAACGAGACGCCTGAATGAAGCTTGCCGAACAGAGGAGCAAGCAATGAACACAAGCGCAAGGGCAACGAGACGCCTGAATGAAGCTTACCGAACAGAGGAGCAAGCAATGGACACAAGCGCAAGGGCAACGAGACGCCTGAATGAAGCTTGCCGAACAGAGGAGCAAGCAATGAACACAAGCGCAAGGGCAACGAGACGCCTGAATGACGCTTACCGAACAGAGGAGCAAACAATGGACACAAGCGCAAGGGCAGCAAGACGCCTGAATGAAGCTTACCGAACAGAGGAGCAAGCAATGAACACAAGCGCAAGGGCAACGAGACGCCTGAATGAAGCTTGCCGAACAGAGGAGCAAACAATGGACACAAGCGCAAGGGCAACGAGACGCCTGAATGAAGCTTACCGAACAGAGGAGCAAGCAATGAACACAAGCGCGAGGGCAACGAGACGCCTGAATGAAGCTTACCGAACAGAGGAGCAAGCAATGGACACAAGCGCAAGGGCAGCAAGACGCCTGAATGAAACTGTACGGACAGAAGAGCAGGAATTAAATACAAGGGCAAGGGCATCGAGGCGATTAAATAAAGCCGTTCGAATAGAAGAACAGGTTCAAAATTCAAGCGCAAGAGCAGAACTACGGGCAAACTCGGCAGCTCGGGCTGCAGAGCAGGCAAGAAATTCTAGGGCGAGAGCAGAAAGACTGCTCAGCCCTACTCTGCGCAGAATTGAGCAAGTTAGAAATACAAGAAGACGGGCATCCCTTCGTACTAGTCTTAATTATCGTGCTGAAGAGCAAATAAGTAACACTGCAAGGCGTGCAGCAAGACGTGTGCAGTTAAATGATGCTAGACGTCGCACTATGTTATTGTCTGGCGAGCGCGTGCGCTCTTACCGAGATTCAGATCGGAATCGTCGTGCTCAAAGTTTCCGTCAATCGCAGAGAAATACTTTGCGAAGATATAATATGGGTGATGATGAGTACGAGCAACATTTGGAGAGGAGCTCCCGACAGTATTACAGAAGATTATTTAATAGCTATAATGAAACAGTCAAACAGGGTCCAACAGAAATTTGTGTTTGCTGCGGTGGATTATGGTTTCCTGGCCAAGTACGAAATATTAATAAGCAGGATATTACGACTAAATATTCAGCGGACTTTGCCAATAAGGTTTTTTTCTTAGCAACGAAAATGCCTAACGAAGAAAATGTCTACAAGATGTGTTCAAATTGTAGACGTCTAGCAAGTAAGGGAAATATCCCGAATATTTGCCTAAGCAATGGGCTGGAATTTTTAGAAATTCCAGAATGTTTGAAAAATTTGAGCTGTTTGGAGCAACGATTAATTGCACCAAGAATTCCCTTTATGCAAATCCGAACACTTGGATATGATAGGCAATGCGGAATTAAGGGGGCATGTGTTAATATTCCCATTAATGTTAGAGAGCTTATGCATGAATTACCGAGGCCACTCAATGAAACTCATGTGATTCAGCTTCATTTGAAACGACAGCTTTCTAATAACCATACCTTTATGAGCGAAACTATTCGACCGTTCAAAGTAATGGCAGCTGTGGAATATCTGATAACAACGGGTTTATACCGAGCAGCAGGAATTACTTTGCGGGAAGATTGGCGAAGTGAGCATTGTCAGAGAGAAGAAATGCCATTCACAGTTTCAGAGGAAGATAGGCCTGCTGCTGAAGAATTTTTCAGAAATTGTATTCAGGGTGACGAGAATAAATCTGATTTTGATAGTTTTTTGCCACAAAACCTGAACCCTGGTGGCCAAGAAACACTTCTTGATAATGTTCCAGTTGAACATGTTGCAATAGCTCCAGGAGAAGGTAAGCGACCAGTTGACATAATTCTTGACAAAAATTCAGAAGAACTGTCATTTCCAGCTATCTACTGTGGTGAAGCTCGTGAAACGGCAACCGCATTATCATATTCGAAAATAGCGCGATCGGAACTCAGGCGATATGACCGACGATGCGGTACAATAGAGAAGCTTTTGTACACATATAAGAAGTACGAACTGATTAATATCAGAAACTCGATTTCTATATGTCTACGTAAGAAAAGTCGACCTGGGGATTCTGATACAGCCACGAATCTCTTGGATGAGAATTATGTTAGTAATCTTGTCCAACATGATGCTGGCTATAGACTTTTAAAAGGAATAAGATCATCTCCTTCGCACTGGGAGAGTGAAAAAAAGAAAGTAATAGCAATGATTCGGCAATTTGGATTGCCTACTTTCTTTATTACCTTATCAGCGGCTGAAACAAAATGGCAAGAGCTACTTGTCATCCTGTCGAAAGTCGTTGATAATAAAACTATTTCTGAGCAAGACGCAGACGATCTTGATTTTAGAACAAAATCGAGACTTATAAGGGCTGATCCCGTCACTTGTGCTCGATATTTTGACCATCGATTTCACACACTATTAAAACTTTTTAAAAGTAATACAGGAATATTCGGGGATAATTTCACAATAAATTATTATTATCGGGTTGAATTTCAACAAAGGGGCTCTCCGCACGTTCATGGTATGTACTGGCTAAAGAATGCTCCCAAATTAAATTTGGATGAGCCCGAAAGTATTCTATCTGTAGAAAATTTTATTGACAAATTCGTCACAACTGACAGTAAATCTGAAGGCTTAGAGAATTACACCGTCTACCAAAGACATACCCATGCACGCTCGTGCCTTAGGGAAATTCGAGGGACTAAGATTTGTAGGTACGGTATGCCTTATCCTCCAATGGATAAAACGCAAATTTTGATTCCTCTTCATGATTCAGATAATAATGAAGAGTATAGGGCAAACTTTAAGAAAATATTAGAGTTTTTGAATAACCATTCAAATAACTGTGATTATTCCTTTTCTGAGTTTCTAGGAGCTCTAAACTTGGACCGCAATGCCTATATTTTGGCTATAAGGTCTCACTTAAATAAGCCTGCTATTTATCTTAAACGCGAGTTCAAAGATATTCTTGTAAATGCGTTTAATACAAATATTTTGCGCCTGCATCGCGCCAATATGGATATTCAATTCATATTGGATGCGTACGCTTGTTGCAGTTATATAATCAATTATATAAATAAATCCAATAGGGGAGTTTCGAAATTATTAGCGGATGCAATGGATGAAGTCACGAATGGTAACTACAGTATAAAGCGAAAACTGCAGCACCTAGGGAATAAATTCATATCTGGTAGTGAAATATCCGCACAAGAAGCAACATATAATGTTTTGGGAATGCATTTATCAGAATGCAGTAATTCCGAACATTATATTAACACTTCGCCCCCAACTGAACGCGTTCGTATGGTGAAATCCAAACAGCAACTTCAAATGTTAGAGCCAAATTCTACAGATATTTTTGTATCGAATATTTTAGACCATTATTCCCAACGCCCAGATATATTAGAAGAAATATGCCTTGCGGAATTTGTTGCATTTTACAGATTCAGTCTTACAAGACTTGGCACAGAAAATGTTGGAAACGCCGAAGATAATGTTGAAGCTGAGATAGATGTCAATATTTCCGTACCTCTAAGACTAAAAGATCACAGCGGATACGTACGGAAGCGCACTAAAGCTTGTATTATTCGGTATCGGCGATACAAGTTTTCTCAAGATGCCTATAACTATTTCCGGGAGCAAGTTATGCTATTTTTCCCATGGAGAAGCGAAACTAACGACATTTTAGAAAGAAATACCGAAATTATTTGTGCTCAAAATTACGATTTAATAACAGAAAATCGTAAAAAATTTAATGTATTTGAAAATGATTCGGAGCTTGACGATGCTCTACATTCGGTTCGAGATTCAAATCTTATGGTGAGAGAAGAAGACATTGGCGATAATGATGATGCGGGATTGGACACAGAATTTCGCCCATTTGCAGTACCTGACGTAGATCCAAATCTAAATATTTTCGACCAAAATAGAACTGATAACGACAATGGAGTTCGACTTATTAAATTGCCCCCCATTATTCCCGAAATTGAGTTCTTAGATCTTATTCGTACCTTAAATGAGAAGCAACGATTTTATTTGAACCATATTCTCCATAATGCAAATTGTGGTTCAACGTTTTATGAATTTGTTAGTGGAGGTGCAGGAGTGGGTAAAAGTCGCCTTATAACTGCAATATACCAAGCTCTAACTAAAAGATTTTCTGCCAGAGCCGGGAGTGATCCAAACTTAGTTACAGTCTTACTATGTGCTCCAACGGGTAAGGCTGCGTTCAGCATAACGGGATCCACTTTGCATTCCGTTTTTGCATTACCTGTCAACCAAAGTGCTGGTGAGATCCGACCTTTGAGTAATGACATTGCCAATACCTTATATACGAATTTTATAAATTTGAAGGTCATTATTATTGATGAAATTTCAATGGTAGGATCCAAAATGCTGTCGTATCTAGATTCTAGACTAAAACAAATTTTTAAAAGTAGGCATGCGTTTGGCGGGATCTCCCTCCTAGTCCTTGGCGATTTAAGGCAGCTACCACCCGTAGGCGATCGATGGGTATTTGCAAGTAATAAAAATGATCCGTATTCTGCACTAATTGGATCTCCACTATGGAGTTTATTTGAATACTTTGAGTTAACTGAAATTATGCGCCAACGAGATGATATTGCTTTTGCTGTAGCTCTTAATAATTTAGCAAGTGGGTGCATGACAGCAGTTGATGTCGCACTATTTAAAGGAAGAGAATGTGACCCATCGACTGTTCCAAGAGACTGTATACATCTGTTTCGATCCAATGATGAAGTTAATCAGTTCAACATAGAGAAGCTTAATTTAATTGATTCGGAGCTATATATCTCGAAGGCTACTGATAAAATACGGGGTACTATAAATGATAGATCAAAGGATAATATCTTAAGAGCGGTACAAAGTTTGAAGCCTTCAGAAACTATGGGCTTGTCTTCAGAAATCATGCTAAAAGTGAGTGCAAAGTATATGATCGTTATGAATATCAACACCGCTGATGGTTTGGTTAATGGTGCTACAGGGACTCTTAAGCACATTGATACAAGCACCTTTGGTGATGGGGTATTCGTACCGGTTAGGCTCTGGATTAACTTCTGCAATGAATCAGTTGGTCGAATAGCTCGATCAAAATTGCAAAGCTCGATAAACCCCGGTTGGACACCAATAGAAAAGTGCTCCAAGTCCTTCCAGTACAAACGAAACAACCAAGTCTGCATTGAACGATGCCAGTTTCCGGTTGTACCTGCGGAGGGTATCACTATTCATAAAAGTCAGGGAGCAACTTATTCTTCAGTGGCAATTCACCTGAAGCCCGGAATGACTAGAGCTTCTCTTTATGTTGCATGTAGTCGAGCAACGAAAGCAACTGGGCTTTATCTGTTGGGGAACTTTAACGCCCCTAAGCCTTTTAGCTCTTCAGATCCCCTTGAAACAGAAATTTCTTATCTGCGCAGGGAGAAATGTTTAAATCTTCACTTTGGGTTTGTGGCATCTAGAGCGGAGGGTTCAGCTCTCATTCTTTATCACAATGTACAAAGTCTCAATAAACACTACATGGATATTAAAAGCGATAGATTGATATTATCATGTGACATTGTGTGTTTTGTAGAGACATGGTCATATACTGAAGACGACTACTCTTTGGATGGATTCTCACAGTTCGCACGAATTGACAGTGAATATAGTAGGAATGCAAGGAAAGCTAGAGGTATTATGTGTTTCGCGAAAAACGCAGCAATGCCAAGAGTTAAAGTTGAAGAAAGTCTGAAAGACTACATATCAGGTTCAAACCATTTCGAATATGTTTTCTTCAAGTATATTGGTGTTCATTACTTGGTGATATACAAAAGCCACTCATATTCAAGTAATTCAGTTAAGACTGCTTTAGAGAGTCTTTATAGTAAATACTCTATAAGTAAAATCGTTGTAATAGGTGATCTAAATATTGATATTAAAACAAATGCTACAAATACTATTAGCTCGAAATTGACGCGCTTAGGGCTTAGGAATTTGTTAGATGCAAGTATCTCAACAACACATTTAGGAACGCAGATCGATTGGATTTTCAGTAACGTCGAAGGTTCTACAGCTGCTGTGAAGATTTATGAGACGGTCTATAGTTATCACGATGCAATTACTTTGCTATTATCAGATTAGATAGATTAATGTTTTTCAAGATTAGGTTTAGAAATTAGGATAAGTTTGTGGAATAACTGCATTTAGCTTATGTTGAGGAATATCGTTAGTCGTTAGGTATGGGATTACATGTTTTTAGGCCTACTGGGGAAACTGTCATGTAAAAAATGAATAAAACAGTTAACGCGCCTTGAGAGTACCTCATAGCCATTAAATGGTTTTAGGTGGTGCGGAAATCTCTCAAAAACAAGAATTTAATAGGGGATTTTTATATACCTAATCCAAGAAATGTAGCTAATTGCGAAATTGTGAGTAATTTTTACATAGATAAAAATACAATTGTCATTGAAATATTATATACCAAACTTAAAACTTAAAGCTGTCAAAACTGGATTACTGCAAAATTATAAAATTGTGTCATTTTGTATGGGAGGGAGTTGAAGTATTGTTTTTTTCTTTTTTTGCTTTTACTAATATTACGAAAATTATCTGCAGATAGTTCCAGCACGATAAATTTGATGCGTACTGAGAAAAGTGTTTTCTGTATTTCTTGAAATTGTTTGCAGTTTGTATTGGAGGTGTTGATGAGTTGGGGAATTCTAATAATATTATTTTGGAATTCTCAAATTACCATGACAATGTTTTATTCTAAATTACGTTTGCCAATATTTGCTGCACTTAATTTCAGCTCGATTAATTTATTCCGTACTAGGAAAATTGCTTTACTGCATTTCGTAAAATTTGTAGTTTGTATGGGAGGTGCGAGAAGAAGTGGAGGGATTTTGAAAAGTTTTTTATCAAATACTAACATTTTCATCAAAACGTTTTATTCAAAACTTCAGACCAACAGCTTTGATACTCAATCAGCTCATTGTCAAATGACGAATTGTGGCATATGTGTCGGGGAGTGGCTACTAGAAGAAATGGAGAAATCGTAATAATTTTGTTTGCCCTTACTACTATTGCTATCAAAATTTTCTGCACCAATTATCAACGCGATAAATTTTATACATACTGAGTGAATCGATTTATAGCATTTCACGAAAAAGTGCAGTTTGTATGGGAGGAGATGGAAGGAGTGGAGTGATTTGAATAATTTAAATACTGTAGATTGAAGTCATCATAAAAACAATATGCTCTAAATTTTGTATCAATAACTTTTAAACTTTTTAAGAAAATCAGCTTATTGTCGAATTCCGAAATAGTGTCATTTTGTATGAGAGGGGTTGGAAGGGGTGTAGCTAATCGTCTACTTTTTTTCACCTTACTAATAGTTTTTTTAAATAAATATTTAGTGTACAATTCAGCTCGATAAATTTTATATGTACTGAGCAAATTGGTTTAACGTATTTCATGAAAAAGTGCAGTTTGTATGGGAGGTGGTGGAAGGAGAGGGAGGTCTGAAATAATTTTTACACGGTATATTGAAGTCATCATAAAAGTAATATATTCCAAATTTGAGATCAATACCATTCATACTTTTCAAGCAAATCCGTTTATTATGAAATAACGAAATTGTGTCATTTTGTATGGGAGGGGGTAGAAGGGGTACAGCTAATCGTCTCATTTTTTTTGGTCTTACTAACAATCTTAAATAAATATTTCGTGCACAATTTCAGCTCAATAACTATTATACGCACTGAGTAAATTGGTTTAGAGCATTTCATGAAAAAGAACAGTTTGTATGGGAGGTGGTGGAAGGAGGGGGAAGACACAAATTATTTTTATACAGTAGATTGGAATCATCAAAACAGTATTATGTTCCAAATTTCAAATCAATGTCATTTGTACTTTTCGAGCAAATCCGTTAATTGTCAGATTGCGAAATTGTGTCATTTTGTATGGGAGGGGGTGGAGGGGGTGGAGCGATTTGGCTCGTTCACGAACTTGACCTTACTTTTTTGTTAAAAACGACGTATACAAAATTTGAACTTTCTAGCTCAACGCGTTCTCAAGCTAGAGAGGACACGGACGGACAGACGGACAGACGGACAGACGGACAGACAGACGGACAGACGGACAGACGGACGGACGGACATCCGGTTTTGAGATTTTTAAGTGATTATATGAACTTCTGTATCATTCATTTTTTTCTCCGAGCCTTATTTCTTGGCGTTACAAACTTTGTGGCAAACTTATAATACTCTCAGATTTCATCTAGAGTATAAACACAAATTCGTTTAAAAATAAGTGATAATTTATTTATTCGCACTTTCACTTTAATTCGCACTTTTAATTTAACTTTCACGTTATGGCACCACCGATATTGTACCTTCGCTTTCTTATACCGGTTCGCGTCCTCTCGCAGATGTCGCTGAACTGACTGCTCGATGAGAGCTACCGTGTATTTATACCAAACCTCCCAGTTCTCACAGCTTCCGTCAGGTGTCGTTGGGTGTGTGTGTCTAGACTATTCTGGATCTTTAATTGTCTACCTTATGCTGTTTCGGTGTATGTCTAGACTATACTGGAAGTTGCTAGAACTTTGATTTTGACTTTTTATACATATTGGGGGACTGTTCTGGCTTTTTCGGGGAAGATCAATATTGCGTGGTTGCCAGAATTATAACAGTATGTTTACAGATTGAAAGGGTATTTTATCATGGAAACACCCTATGTGAGTTAATTAATTTCAGGCAAAGTACCGTTACTCTGACACAGCACTTTCGCTGAATCATAACATTTACACAATTTTTTGCTAGGCTTGATTGCGCACAGTTAAGAGATATTTCGAAGTTCTGTGCTTCAAAATTGTTCGATAGTGGTTTATTACTTTATTTCTTTGAATTTAACGCGTTTTAAAAAAAAAAAACATACATATAGAGATGAAGCTTGTAGTTTCCGCTATATTGCCTGTAAAATAGGTAGAACAGTAATAAGTTAGCGCTTACTTTGGAGAACCGGAAAATCATGGAGAAAACCGAAAAGGACGATTAACTAAAGCTATTTCACCTCAGGATTGATGCAGCTTCAAATTCATCTAATCCTGCGATAAAAATCAAAGACAATTGTGGCGTCAGTACGAGCATATCTGCAGTATGAAGAGTAATAAACAATGCTGTATATTTCCACCGTCAAAAACTGAAAAAAAAACAATTAAATCGGGAGCGTCGGAGGCAGCGCTTAGAACTCGCAAGGGACCACATGACTTGGAAAAATGAGTGGCACATGTCATATTTTCGGATACAAAAAAAAAATTAACCTGGACAGTCCTGATGGCTCTCAACTATTATTTTCATGATTTAAGAAAACCAAAGATTTTTCGTTCACTACATCACTACCCGCAAGGGGGTGGTTGTAGGATGAGGTTTTACCAATTCCTGCAACTATCTTTGGAGGTTAGCGACTCCATGGACCTGAGCTAACTATCCCTCTGTGGGATGGGGGCTGTAGAATTCACCTACAGCTAGTCCTGCTTGCCCTAAAAATGGCAAATGGACACTCACTGGATCATGGGCTTATCACCCGTGATCTTAAGACCTAACTGATACGAGAAACGGATACAGCGCCTCGGATACGGACGATTCTACGGTAACGACTTTTGGCATTCGAAAACGGACTATGATTGGCTTCTGGAACGTTCGAACATTGAATGACGGGGGAAGATCTGGGGTTATTCGGTCCTTGCACCGCCAATCAGTGACCGATCGTGAAATGGAGCACTATAACATCCAAATCTTGGGCTTGAGCGAGGTCAGGTGCACAGGATCAGGAGAAGAACGAACCCATAGTGGAAACACTATTTTGTACATTGGCCCTGAAAGTGAAGCCAAAAATGGCGTGGCGTTCGTCCTTACACCGAGAACGAGAAACAGTCTCATTAGCTGAGAACCAATCTCGGATAGGATTATCGTCGTCAGGCTCAGGAACAGTGTCAGAAACGTCACAATTCTGCAGTGCTACGCACCAACTAATACCGCAACATCTGGTGACAAAGAGGAGTTTTATAGCCAACTGAGTGCCACCTTCGAACGTGTTCCAAGAGGTGATATTATTATCATCTCAGGAGATATGAACGCTCAGGTTGGATCAGACAACACTGGACTAGAACACCTCATGGGGAGGCATGGTAACCCTTGGGTCGACGCGTCACGACCTTGGATTAAGAGACCTGAAAACGGCGAATTATTTGTGGAGTTTTGTAGTACTCGGCAAATGGTCATCGGAGGGACCCGTTTTCCACACAAGAGTCATCATAAAACATCTTGGGTTTACCCTGATGGTGTTACTCAGAACCAGATCGACCATTTGGCTATAAGTCGCAGATGGAGAAGATGTCTCCTCGATGTGCGAGCGAAACGTGGAGCTGACGTGGGGAGCGATCACCACTTGATGGTTGCCTGCTTGAGATTGTGTACAGCAGCTATCCGACGACCACAAATTCTTCAAATGAAGCGCAAGCTTAATGTGGATAAACTTAGAGATCCCAACAAAAAACGCGAATACACCACTATTCTACGCGAAAAGTCATCCACATTGGGTGAATATGAAATGCGCACACTGGACGCCAATTGGGAGGCAACCAGAAACACTTTTCTAACTAGTGCTGAAGAATCTGTGGGATATGTGCAAAGCGGTGAGAAACCCTGGATGGCGCAAGACACATGGGTCAAAGTTGGCAATCGGAAAAAAGCCAAATTGGCAATCATCTCTTAACCCGATGTCAACCAACGAACGCCCGACTTGAGACAGAGCTACCGCGATGCTCATATACAGCTTAAGAGGGCTGTTAGACGCGACAAGAGAAAGGCAATTGAAGATCTGGCAAACAAGGCAGAATCTGCGGCTTACCTTGGGGATATGGGTTCACTTTTCAAAATCATGAAACAGTTGACGAACAGGAATTTCACCGCCAACCACCTAGTGAGAGATGTTAACGGAACTGTCCTTAACACCAGTTGCGGCGATGGAAGGAATACTTCTCTGATATTTTAAACATCTTGTCAGAGGAAGATATTCCAGAAGCAGAACAACTACCAAACATCCAACCGCAACAATCTTCTATTAGGGACGATCCCCCAGATAAGGAAGAGATAGTTTCCGCCATTCGGTCAATGGCGGGAAGGAAAGCTCCAGGTATAAACGGACTACCAACCGAACTCCTCAAAGCGGACCCGGAAATAACAGCTGATATACTCCTCCCACTCTTAACTGAGGTCTGGAATGAAGGAAGATATCCGACTGAATGGAAGGAGGGCGTCAATGTGAAAATTCCGAAGAAGGGCGACCTTCGGGATTGTGGCAATTGGCGTGGTATATGTCTACTTACTGCCGTATCAAAAAGTATGGCTAAGGTAATTTTCAATAGAATTAGTGATGTCGTCGAGAGCACTTCTACTTCTACAATGGCGCTACAGCCCAAATCGGACCTTGGCCTCCTGATATTCAGGTTCCTTAACATTTTATATTACTTATTGTGGAGGGGTTGTTAGCCCTTCGCACAACCCTCTTTCTACGAATTTTTCATTTTCGTAGATTGAGGTGACCAAGGTATATCCAAGCAGGCAATGTGGTGGAATTATATATTGCGTCGACCGGGATTTGAACTAACGACCTTCGCATTACAAGACCAACACGCTACCTACTAGGCTACACCCTAGCTCGTCGTCGAGAGCACTCTCGAAGTTTATCAGGCTGGATTCCGTAAAGGGTCGTCTTGTACCGACCACACAAATACCCTACGGATAATATTAGAGCAGTCAGCCGAAATGGGTTCGCCACTACATCTCATGTTTGTGTACTTCGAGAAGGCTTTCGACAGCGTTAAGCGAGATTACATATGGAATGCTTTGCGTAGGAGAGGTATTCCAGATAAGGTCATAGCTATGATTAAAGAATCCTACGAAGATGCAAGGTGTCGCGTCTTGCATAGAGGAGAGCTGTCCGAGAGCTTTCCTGTGCGAACGGGTGTCAGACAAGGCTGCATATTATCACCAGCCCTGTTTCTGGTGGTAATAAATGACATCTTGAAAGCTGCACAGGAATGTGGGGAATTTAAAGGTCTTCAATGGAGACTATTTAACATCTTAAGTCGCCTTGATTATGCTGATGACGTGTGTTTGCTTGCACATAACCGTTCGGAGTTAGAGTCAAATGGTCGCTCGTTGCATTCTAAATGCAAAGAGGCGGGACTGAAAATAAATGTGCGTAAAACCAAGTAGATGCACATGGGTTCGAACGCAAGCACACCGATTGTTCTTAACGGACAGGATGTGGAAGAGATGCAAGATTTTTGCTATCTGTGAAGCATTGTCAGCATGGACGGCGGAGCCGAAAAGGATGTTGAGGCTCGGCTAAATAAAGCTCGTCAGCCGTTTGGTATCCTTCCTCCTTTCTGGAGGTTAAGAGAGTTCTCCCTTCGCACGAAGCTGCGAGTTTTTAACGCATGCGTTAAATCCGTGTTGTTATGTGGTTGTACTACGTGGAAAGTGACCGTTCGACTTGCCAAGAAACTACAGACTTTAGTGAACCAATGCCTTCGACGCATTTTAGGAATATTCTGGCCAGAAGTGATCTCCAAGGACGAACTTTGGAGTACAACTGGCCAGACTAAAATGGGTATTGAGATTCAAAGGCGGAAGTGGCAGTGGATCGGTCATACTTTGATGAAACCAGAGCGAAACATCGCCAAACAGGCTCTGGATTATAATCCTCAAGGAAGACGGCGAGTTGGTCGACCGTGTAACACATGGAAGCGAGCAGTTGAGCAGGAGGCCAGAGGAATAAACAAGTCCTGGCAACAGCTTAAGGCGTTGTTGAGTTGTTTCTGTCCTATACCCCTATATGGGGTCTTAACAGGAATTTGATTGATTGATTGATTGACATCACAGCAGAGAAGGCGATGTATTGGTGTGGGGAGCCATTTCATATTGAGCAACGAACATTTTGGATTTTCGAAACACTAGAATGGCTGCAATATCATATGAAACTTCCCTGTTTGGTAGGCAACGTTGGACTTTTTAACAACGCTCCAATACATAGCGCAGGTAGCACAAGATTCTGCATTGGAAAGGTAAATGTGGATTTCTTGCCAAGGCACCGAGTATAACTTAGGGGGTCGCCCTTTAATGCATTGCACAGTTATGTCGGTATACTTGAACATTATAGAGAATGATTGGTGCTGGCTTTCGTAAGTTTTATGAAGGTGGGAGGCAGTTTGAGAGAAAAGCGGACCTAGTGCAATCAATTGAAGGCGCCTGGGCACAAATAATATTAAATTTGTTCGAGTCACTGTACATCTCCTTGTCTAAACGACTATTCGAGGTTATTTCAAATAAAGAAGGTAGTACCGATTATTAAAAATGCAATTAAACTAAGATTATATAATAGGATTTTAGTTTTTTTCACTAACATGTTTATTTTATTCAATTTCTATGGGGTATCACACAAATTACGGTACTGTCCGCAATAGAAATTTGTGCGTATTTTATGACTCAGCTAAGATAAGAACACAGACTAACGGTATTTTGCTTGAAACTCACATAGGGTATTTTCGTGATAAGACACCCTTTTAAACTGTATGCATACTTTTTAATTACTACAGACCAGAGCAGTGGGAGCAATGAAAATCTCTGAGAAAAATGGTATCCGCAATCAAGTGACGCGTAGTGTACGTATACAGTAACTTTTAAGAAAATCTCAAACGGATTGGTTTTCCAGCTGACCTTTTTTTCCTTCCGCCTTTTCTTTTCATACACTGTAGCAACAGTGGGCTGGTCACACCCACTGTTGCTTTCGAAGTTTGAAGAGAAAAGAGACTTCTGCGTCCTCGAAAATGGTATTCAATTCCTGATTATATCGAATCCTTCATTCACCTCGTCCTCCTACTGGTTTTGTTTTATTCATCCCAAGTGTACGACGCTATAGTATTAAAGGGTAACTCTTAAGTTCAGCTTAGTGCCTTGAGAAAAACCATATGTGCTTGTTTTTTTCTGCAACAAGAACTCGAGACTCGACTCGACAAATGATCGCTTCTCTTCTTCTTCTTTATGGCAGAGGACCCGCTCAAACTTCTATTCACAGCGGTTCATTATTCTTTTTAGCGGTTGTTTTCGTTTGTTTTTAAATTTGCCTTAAAATCTTCAAAGTAAACACGAACATATTGTTTGGAAAAAAACTCCTACAAGTCATTCTTTCTTTTTCTAAGTCTTGGGTGTAGCCTAGTGGGTAGCGTATTAGAATGATGCTATGTGATTTATTATTATGCGCTAATTTAATTATCTTAGTTAGCTAATTTAACCCAAGTACCAAATCCAATTAACAGCATCCTGTATAAAATTTTAATCTTTGTTAGTTATCCCAGATTCATCATTACCATTGATGGGCTTTATGGATAACGTAGTATCTTATCTCTATGTAATTAAAGTTGGTGTTTCTCAAGGCTCAATTGTTTTTCTACCTCTGTTCGTAAAATTCTCAAAAGAATTCAGCTCATACCCAGTAAATTTTTACCACAAAAGTAAATCTCTATTTGCCGTATCAAACAATGAATTTAAATTCGAATTTTTTCATGAAATGAAATTAAATTCATTTCTTTTTTTCATTTCATCTAAATGGTCACTATCCCTTAGTACCTTACCTTTTTCGACCACTTTTAACGTTAATATCGAAATAAATCTCAGCCAGAGAGGATAAATATTAATGAGACGAGATCGAATTCTTCATGATCCTCTTAACATTTTTAGCGTTTTCCTTTTTTTTCTTCCATTTCTCTGCAGCATCATTTCAAAAATAACAAGAGCTCGCAAAGCAAAGATACATAATTCAATTCAACCCTCATTCGCCTTCGAAGTCAGGAATTAATTCACTTATTGTTTAGTGAGTATATCTGTATGTATGCACGTACAGGGGTTGTCAGCAACAAGCTGAACTTGCTTCTACTTAGTGCTCCTTGCTACTATCGTTCTATACTCAAGTTCAAGCTTCGCTAAATTGATAACGTCGCACGATATCCTTAATTTAGTCAATTGTGATATCTTGTAAAGATGGAAGGAGGAAACGAACCATTACCTTGCCTTCGTCATTCCTCGTCAAGTTCAACAGGGATATGTATGTTAGATGGGGCAGGCTCCTTTTGCCCGACCACCACTTCAAGTATCCTTCGTCGAACATAAGGAAAGCTTTTTTTTTCTGTCGGCAACGAGAACGACTCAAGAGGAATAAAGTCTCAACGTCTATTCTTTTCTAAGCAATATAGCTATGGTGTTTCATACTTGAGTGGTAGCTCAGAAAGGATTTCCTTCAGCTTGGAAAACGTTTCTCTAAGTGAGTAATGACAAGAAAAAGGACTTAGAAATGGAATAATGTGGTTAAAATTGTGCGAATCCGATTAAAGAAGTAGGTCAATTGGGCATTCCTTTTATAGATATATGTATGTATATATTTTAGTGTAGATTAAAAGTTACTATTAACATATTTTTGACTTAAAAGTTGCCTCTTAGATAGTTCATGCCTCATGTTATTTTATTCCATATAAATTTATTTTCAATATTTTTCGGAGAAAAAAAATTGTCATGGCTTTTTCATAAGAACTCCAAAATATTAATCACGGACAAAATGCTTGTTTTATGAATAATACTTACTTATTTACGATGGCGCTACAGCCCAAATCGGGCATTGGTGTCCTGAATACTTCGCCTCCATCTATTTCGGCTCAGTGACCGCGTTCTCCAGTTTTAGAATCTTAGCAATGATTTGCTGCCTGCGTCAATCGAATTCGCCCAGCGCTTCCGTGGCCTTCCAACCGGTCTTTGTCCATTAACTTTCCCTTTTAGTGTGCGTTTGGGAATTGTTCCGTCATCCATCCGCTCCACATGACCAGCTCATTGTAGTTTCTTAAATTGTTTAAGGGTTCACACTTCTGGATTGTCGAAGATGGCATACAATTCGCTATTGTATCGCATTCTCCAGTTCGGGTCTTCCCTCACAGGTCCAAGAATTCACCTGAGGATCTTTCTTTTAAAGGTGTTAAGCAATTTTTTGGATGCCTGAGTCCACGTTTCGCTGCCATAGCATAGCACAGGTTTGATAATTACGATTGGGCTCTACGGCCAATCGTGGTCCTGTTATGTTTATACTCTAGATGAAATCTGAAAGTATATTGTGTTTGCCTTACCGTTTGTAACGCTAAGAAATAACGCTCGCACAGAGCCTCCAAGGGTACAGAAATATTTGTTGTCGCTCAAAAACCTCGATTCCGAGTGACCGTCTGTCCGTCTGTCTGTCTGTCCGTCTGTCCGCCTGTGCATCTGTCTACAGCATAACTCTCGAAACCTTTCAGCTATAGTGCTCAAAATTTGTGTGTGTCATTTTTAGCGAAAAAGTAACTTTAAGTTCGTGAATGGGCTACATCACCCCACTCCTTCTACCCCCTTCCATACAAATTTCATGAAATTTCGAAATATTAATAAATTGATTTCTCCTTGAAACTATTTAAGCTATCGAGTTGAAATTTAGGTCAAAGTATTATGATATAGATGTCATTAATATCACGGAATATTCACCCGATCCCCTCACTCCTTCTACCCCCTCCCATACAAATGGACAATTTTGAAAAATACATATTTTTTATTTTCATTGAAACTAGTAAAGCTGAAAAGACAAAATTTTGTCAGAATTAATTCAATTGTAATTACAATTTATTTTAAAAATAATTATCGCCTACACCTCACTCCTTCTACCCCCTCCCATACAAATTTCACGAAATTTTGAAATTTAAATTAAATTATTTTTCTTCGAAACTGTTACTTGATATGTTGTATAAAGTATAGAAATAGAAATATTAATAATGCGAAAAAAATTTGTTTTGATCTGTACACTCCTTCTACCTCCTCCCTTACAAATGCATAAATTTTGTTAAATGCATTTTATCGATTTCCATTCAAACTAGAAAGAGTACAAACTTCAAATTTTGCCAGAATTTTTTTCTTAATAATTGAAATAAGTATTAGAAATTATCAGCTCCACTTCACTCCTTCTACCACCTCCCATACAAATATCTGTATTATAAATTCAAGAAAACCATTTTTCCTTCAAGTATATGAGAGCTATCGACTTTGAAATTGAATCAAAGCATGGTGATAAGGATAATGATAAACAGTTTCAAAATCATCTTAAACGCTCCATGTAACGCCATGAAATAAGGCTCGGAGAAAAAAATAAATGATACAGAAGTTCATGTAATCCCTCGAAAATCTCAAAACCGGATGTCCGTCCGTCCGTCCGTGTCCTCTCTAGCTTGAGAACGCGTTGAGCTAGAAAGTTCAAATTTAGCATACGTCGTTTTTAACAAAAATGTAAGGTCAAGTTCGTGAACGAGCCAGATCGCTCCACCCCTTCTACCCCATCCCATACAAAATGACACAATTTCGCAATCTGATAATAAACGGATTTGCTCGAAAACTACAAATGACATTGATCTGAAATTTTGAATGTAATACTTTTATGATGATTCCGTTCTAATCTATAAAAATAATTTGTGTCTTCCTCCTCCTTCCACCACCTCCCATACAAACAGTGCGTATAATAGTTATCGAGCTGAAATTGTGTACGAAATATTTATTTAAAATTATTAGTAAGAACAGAAAAAATGAGACGATTGGCTGTACACCTTCTACCCCCTCCCATACAAAATGACACAATTTCGTAATTTCACAATAAATAGATTTGCTCGAAAAATATAAATGCTATTGATCTGAAATTTGGGATATATTACTTTTATGATGATACAAATCTACTGTACTGAAGTTATTTGAGTCCTCCCCTTCCTTCCACCACCTCCCACGCAAACTGCACTTTTTCATGAAATGCTCGAAATTTACTCAGTGCGTATAAAATTGATCGAGCTGAAATTGTGCACTAAATATTTATTTAGAATTATTAGTAAAACCGAAAAGATTAGACGATTAGCTTTACTCCTTCTACCCCCTCCCATATAAAATGACACAATTTCACAACTTTATAAAAAGTCGATTTACCTGAAAAGTATGAATGCTACTGATCTGCAATTTAAAACATATCAAAAGCATGATGTTTATAGTTATTTCTGAAAAGCCATTAAAAACTCGCCCCTCCTTCTATCACCTCCCATACAAACTGCATAATTTCACTAAATCCAATACACTAATTTTCTCAGTACCTATTAAATTTTTAAATCCTAAATTTTGTATAAAACATTTTGATAGCGACCTTAGCGTCATGTGAAAAAATTAGTTCAATGTCGTCACCTCCTCTACCACTTCCCCTACAAAATTTCTCAAGATACACAAATTTCTCTTTCATCTAGAGTATCGCACGATTGGGGTTTATGCCCAATCGTACTCCTGTTATGTTTTTATACTCTAGATGTAATCTGAGAGTATTATAAGTTTGCTCTAAAGATTTTAACGCCAAGAAATAAGGCTCGGAGAAAAAATTAATGATACTGAAGTTAATATTACCACTCAAAAATCTCAAAACCGGATGTCCGTCTGTCCGTCCGTCCGTTCGCTCTCTAGCTTGAGAACGCGTTGAGCTAGAAAGCTCAAATTTCGTACACGTCGTTTTTGACAAAAAGTAAGGTCAAGTTCGTGAACGGGCCAAATCGCTCCACCCCTTCTACCCCCTCCCATACAAAATGGCAGAATTGCGCAATTTGACAATATACCGCTCGAAAAGTATAAAAGCTATTGGCCTGAAATTTGGAATATATTACTTTTATAATAATATCAATCTAAGAATTATGCGTGTCCTCCCCCTCCTTCTACCACCTCCCATACAAACTGTACTTGTAATTAATTACACTAAGCCAATTTACTCAGTGCGTATAAGATTTAGCGAGCTGAAATTGTGCACTAAATATTTATTTAAAATTGTTGGTCAGAAAAATTAGAGAATTAGCTTCGCCCCTTCTACCCCCTCCCATACAAAATGAAAAGTATAAAAGCTATTAGTTTGAATTTCGGGATATATTACTTTCATAATGATTTCAATCTACAGTATAAAAATTATTTGCGTCTTCCCTCTCCTTCCACCCCCTCCCATACAAACTACACTTTTTCATGGAATGCTCTAAGCCGATTTCTCAGAACATATAACATTTATCGAGCTCACATTTTGTAATAAATACTTATTTACCATTATCACTGAGATCAGAAAAAAATATTTGATTAGCTTCACTGCTTCTACCCCCTCCCATACAATATGATATAGTTTCACAACTTCACAAGAAATCTATTTTCTTGAAAAGTATGAATGTTACTAGTCTAAAATTCAAGAGTTGTCAATTTTATGATATTCTTAGTTATTTCTGAAAAAATGACTAAAATCCCCCCACCCTTTCTACCACCTCCCATACAAACTGCACATTTTCACACACTTTTTCAGCTTCTATTCAATTTTTGGAGCAAGTATTTTGTATAAAACATTTTTATACCTACTTTAGCATGATGGGGAAAAAATTAGTTCAATGCTATCACCCCTTCTAACACTCCCCATACAAAATTTCTTGGTATCACAAGAAATTCTATTTCATCTAGAGTATCGTAAGATTGCGCTTTACGCGCAATCGTAGCCCTGTTATGTTCTTTAATAATTTCATTTTTTTTTCCTTACATTTATGATTTTTCTTTATTTATTTTAATCTCTTAGGTACACTTACTTTGTCTTTTTATTCACATACCTATAGCTTGTTTAACATAATAATTGTATTTCTACATAGCGTCAACATTTTTTTAAATCTGCAAGCCATTACTCCTCACCCCTATCACAAGAATTTTCTTACAAGGGGGAGTAGTTCGGTATTTAATTATTGTAAAAAAAGAAAAATTAAAAAATTATGGTAAAAACTTGAATTATAATAAACAAAAAAAAAACGAATTGTGTGCTGAGAGCTCGCGTTCCCGCCCGTAACCGGGTTCGTCTGAACGACCAAAATTTAGCCACAATTTTTCGATCTTCTCAAAAAGTTAAGAGTCAAATGGATTTACTTTTAGACACTACCGACTGGTAGTTTCGAATTAAAATAAATGATTTTATTTTCAACTCTAACATGAAATAAAAATATTTTTACTTTAGTCAAATCGTAAAAAAAATTCCGGCCGCGAATCGAACGCGGGGCCGCCCGCGTCGTAGGCGAGTTTTTCCAACAAACCACCGATACGGACGAAATTATCTCGGCAAAACTTAGTAATCTACTTAATGTGAGTCACGTGACTTCAAATATATGCACAGCTTTTGCTTATTACATAGCAGATTCCGAATTTCATAAATTTTCACTCGCATACCTATCGATTGACAAATTCAGTAAATCACGTCCCAACCAAACCACCCCCGATGACCCGATTCCTCCCGGGCGTAATAAAATCAGCGACGACACAAAGGAAACAATTTTCCTCTTCTTCGATATCACAAAGCATTGAAAAAGGAAATAATTTCAAGCGATTTCCTTCTGTCGTTGAACATTTAAAAGCATTCTTGCCGTAGAAGAAAGAGAAACTGCGGAGGGTTGTAGGTACGTAATGCCCACTATCTATCTGCTGGGGCTAAGTGGTCTCTGCCGCAAATCAACAAGTAGCTACATTCAGATGGGATTTTCTTAAGATTGTGCGCGAAATTCGCTTCCCGAGAAGTGTGACGATCTCGGGGAGCCGGTAAAAACCCTCGTTACTTTTTAGATTTTCTTCAAATTCCGTAATTTCGTGACGTACGTATGTTTTCCATGTATTACTTGATACTTATTACAATTTCTGCCGTTGTTGTTTGATTTGAATAATGGAGGCCGTATGAAGCGCCCGTGACTCACCAAGGTCCCAAAGTGGTGCTACGGAACTGGTTTTACATGCGGCTGGAGGCAAGCGGAATTAGCTACTAGCAAAGCTAATTGGCTTTGGATTTATTTATCTTCAAGACTTCTGTCAGGTCATTCTTACACAAAAATTTTGCAATAAAACGCGTTTACTTTCGTTTATAATTAATTGCAGTTTCATTCGTTCGTATAATGTTATTCAAGGTTCATTAATTTCGAGAGGGTCGTTAGCATCGTTAATTTTGCGCCCGAAATGTTGTGGTGGGTTCGAGAAGATGCATCTTAACGGATTATCTTGTATCTTTTAAACATGAACGTGTGGGATTCCCGCGTTTAACTCAGTAATTGTGTGATTCTCTGCCGAATTCTCAGAGCGATGTCTCATGCGAAACTTTATCCGAACTTGTGTATAGCTTGTGTGTATTATAATTGAGAGCACACTTGCTGCGAATTATTTATTGGAAGTTTTAAGATGTTGGCTTTTTTAGTGAAGGAAAGATACTTTAAAGCAGAGATAGCATATCTGCTAAGTATACATATATAATGGTGAATAATATTGGTATCATGAAAATATGTTGACTTGAAGAAGTCTACGACCTTTGGTAACCTTAATGAACTGGTGTTATTGTTTACAACTTCATTTGTTATGAAGGGTATGACGTAAGAGGCAATATGCGAAGTGCATAAAGTGAGCCAACCAAAGTAAACATTTAACAGGTTGCAGTTTCGACGTTTAGGTATGTCCGTCGTGTAAATATTTAAGAGCGTAGGGCTAAGAACCGAGCCCTGAAGAAGGACAGATGGTAGTATGTGAAAATCTAAAAGACTGCTATTATAAGCCCTAAGGCTTCGGTTATCAAAAAAAGATGCTATTATTTTCACAAGATACAAAGGGTTCCAGGCAATTGAAAGGAAAAATTTTCCGGATTCTACACTGTTACACTTTATTATTCATGATGAGACATTTATCAAAACTGCACAGACCAAAACATCCCGATTAATAAAGCGTAACAGTGTAGAATCCGGAAATCTTTCCTTGCAACTCGAAATGCACTGTGAAAACATTCACCAAACCAACGGTACCAGGAAAGTTCTGCAATACTGATTTATTCATTTAATTTTTTCAAAGTATTTTCCGTTAAGTTCGCCATCCTTCGAAACCAAGTTTCACTCGTTATGTCCAGCCTACAGAAGGTCCTCATCGCTGGAAATCTGAATCCCTTTCAGCTTCATTTTCACATGCGGAAACAGTGCACAGTCACAGGACTGTACGGACGGTGCTCAAGAAGTTTCAGTTCAGTAGTAGCCAAATATTCGAAGCAGGCTTTGGCGCGGTGAGCTGAAGTGTTGTCATGATGGAGGAATCAAGGGTCCATTCCTGACTTCTCCAAAGATTCAGGCAGGTATTGCTCAGTGTACAACTTGGCTGTGACTGTTTTTTGTGAGTTTAAGGCGGCACGCTCCACAATTCCACTCGATTTGAAAAATAAAGCTGTCATTTTCTTCTTAACTTTTTATTTAGAGGTTACATACACCTCGACGGCTAAAATTAC
Source organism: Chorisops tibialis (assembly GCA_963669355.1). NCBI lineage: Eukaryota > Metazoa > Arthropoda > Insecta > Diptera > Stratiomyidae > Chorisops > Chorisops tibialis. The sequence goes on from OY770262.1 coordinate 214,592,066, forward strand.
GGTTATGTTTAAGAATTTTTTTTCGTGCATAAAACTGAATTTTATTGAAGAATTATGATGTATGTACATATATCTTTTAAAGTATGACATTTCAATATATTGTGTGAACATTTGGTTGAAAAATTTCAAACGGTAAAAAAGTAACAGTCGTTTTAATAAATAAAAATAAATTTGTCAATTAGATAAAACTAGTACTTATTGGGTCGGAATCAAGGAGGACATATAAAATGGAGTGCCTGATAGGCTGTCTCATGTGGGAATACTTTTTGATTCGGAAATTTTCGAAAATTGTGTCCAAGCTTAACTTGGCTTCAAACTTTTACAAAAAAATACCACAATTTGTTTTCTCTCTTGGTTACTAATATTCAGTCAGCAGTGAAATAATTTTCAGTAGAATGGAGTTTGCTGTTTTATTTCAGAAATCTTCATTTTTTTCAATTATTATTAGTTTTTGGTTCATGTCTAAGCTAAGCACTTTAGCAACGGACAATTTAACGCGGGACAGAAATAGACTTTGAGTTTAAATATGCCAAACAAGGATAGGAAACAATTCTTTCGAAAATTTGACAATTGTTTCGAACAATTTAACGTGGGAAAGAGTTAGTTGCAATATTTTTAAGCGTGCCAGACAAATATAGCGAAACCTTTTTTTTTGAAAAATTTCGAGCATTTAGCCAGTAAGGGAGGGAAATACTTTCATTCCTATTTCCATACACGGCAAAGCATGGTCATAGTCACTCCTTATTATATATACTCCTTGGTCGGATTTCAAAAATTAAAATTTTTCGGATTATGACAGTCTCTGAAATAAATTTAAGCGATTTTTCGCCTCAAATTTGTTCAAACTATTCCAGCTATCGAAAAAAAACGGCCCGATAAGTACTAGAATATTGTGTGAAACATAACTGTGCAAAACCAGATTCCGATTGGTCCAGAAGTCACGGAGATATTTCTGCTACCGATTTTAAAAACACTGTTTCAAGAAAAACGCGTTTAAAATTTTGAGTCACCTCATAGTTGTTGCTCACTCTGTCGGTTACAAAACGCTGTAACTGCGAATTTCGTTTTGAAATTTTCAGGATAGTACTTTTTGAAAAATGAATTTTTTTGAAATACGCAAATGTATGTAGAAAAATTTAATGAAATACAATAATACATACATTATAGAATATTTCACTACTCCCGCTTGTAAGATAAGATTCTTGTCTTAGGGGTGCGGAGTCTACTTCAAGTTTAATATATGATAATATTAGTAATAATAATTCAAGTTAAATTCATAATAATAGCAAGTGTAATTCTCTTATTTGGTTTGTGTGACATTTTTCATTGGCACGTATTGGTAATTCCCGTCACACACTGCTGAGTATATGATAATGTTTAGATTAGCGGGAGTAATTTTATTATTTGGTATAAAGCTAATGTAAGAGCTCTTTTCGATATTTAGCTTCACGGTGTTGGTATCAAGCCGTTTAATAGTTTGGAGACTGCGGCTTGCCTTCTCTTCGATTTCTTTCCAGTCACTATCCTCTAAAAATTAAACCGTATCGTCGGCAAAGGATATAAGTTCTCCATTTACATATTGGTCATATAAATCATTCAGATACATGATGAATAATATTGGGCCAAGAATAGTTGTTTGCTGTATACTTTATTGAAATGTTTGTTCATTACTCTGTACTTCATTTATTTTACCGATTTGCTTCCGATTTTTTTGTGATCCAGTCAATCCATATTTTTTGATATTCATTTTGTACAGTTAGTTTATCATTGCTTTCGCAATGACGAGAAAAATAGCACAAGCTTATTGCCGCAGTCCATTGATCTTGCAATTTTGGTACTGGGAAGTGCTATGGCATCATGAGTGCTTTTACTAGAGCGGAACCAATGCCTTCTATAGTAGAAAGCCGAGTAACTGAATCCAACAACAACACGTTGGAGTCATAACAAACATGACAGTTCCATACAAATTCGATCGCTTTTGTATGGAGCAGACACGGCGGGCTTCGTAAGAATCGCGTTTATTCTTAAATGCAGTGTTAAAGATAGTTCAGCTAAGGGTTCTAAGGTACTTTATTGATAGTGCTCGGCATGTAAATATGACACGTTGATATTAGTGCAATGGATTTTTAATTGAAAAAAGTGCGATCAAAGTTAAATCTCGGCTTCTCACACTGAAGAAAATCTGTCACTCATATTGTGCAGAGTTCTCCGGTTAATTTTCACACAGAAAATTGTAGAATTTTAGTTATTACGGAAAAGTGTGCACTCGCGTAATATTTTCGTGCTTAATTTGAACTAATTATGCTCTTTTCTTGTTTTCGGCAAAACGTGTTTTTACGACAAGTTTGTAGAAAAATAATACAGGTGGTCTTGTGAAATGGAAAAATCCATGACGTCATACCCACTGGAGTCATTCAAGATGGCCGCTACGTCAGTTCTGCCCAGCTTGAGATGTAGAAAGCATTGGCGGAACCCAAATTGATTTTTAGAAAGAAAATTTTTGGTTTCGAATATCTTTTATAAATGTAGATAAGGCAACCCGTTCAAATATCTAGCTACATTCGATATTGCCGATATATGTAGGCCTGTAGTTATTAACCAACTTCTTATCCGCACTTTTAACGATGGGCGTTACAACTGTTTTTTTTTTATATGTCAGTTTTATATGATTGTAGACTAAGGTTTAATATGTGAGTCAACGGTTTAGAAATAAATGGGCAAAGGAGTTTAAGGTTTTCAGCAGTGATGCCATCAAACTCAGAACAAATACGGGTGTGTTTTCATTATCAAATACCCAAATTCTGTTTTGGGACTTAATCAGCACATTATAATCAAATAGCCAAGTTTCATCACTTGTCATGATATTGTTCACATACCGAGATTGTCCCTTATCAAACATTTTTAGAATCTTCCGTCATTATGTTACACTTCGTGTCATCTGCTCTTCAGCCAGTCTATACGGCACCCACAGAAAACACAATTTTTTCATTTGCAAATAATCATGTAGAATCGAATGAATTGCAGATTTAGGCCTAAGGTATCCTCTATCTGCTGGTAGGTAATTTGACTGTTGTCGTCACGCATTTTCCTCACAGCAGTAATGTTTTCATCTTTAACAGACGTTCGGGACCTTCCCAAACTTTCACTGTCCTTCAGGAAGAAATTTCCCTTTTGGAATTCTCTTTACCACCTGAATATAGTCGTATGATGTAGGCACCAAGTGTAAAAGCCATTTGTTTTATGCACTTGTCTTCGTTTGCTGTAGTCGCAAGTTCAGCAGAGGGCATACGTTGTTGCAAGGCAAGAGTGGTTACCGGTAACCGATGTTGCTAAATTTATAAAATGTTCAAATTATCAAGAGACGACAGCAGACGACGAAAACATAATGGCGCGATCACATATGGGAGCCAAGGAAGTCTTCGTTAATCTTAACACGGCAGCATAAGAAGTAGAACTATAACATAGAAAACGTGGACAACTTCATACATGACGACAATGAAATCAAAATACGCGAATCTACAGAATCATAACAATACTCTTCTATGGCAGTGAAACGTGGACATTAATACAGGCATTGGAAAAAACGGTTAATGCCTTCGAGAGGAAGGTATTACGACAAGTCCTTGGACCGGTGAGAGAAGAAGGCGAATGAAGAATTCAAAACAATCGTGAATTGTGTACCATTTTTGAGGACTCAGAAGTCTCTACTCTCATCAAACGTAGAAAGCTACGGTGGGCTGCTCATGTACAGCGAATATAGGACAGAAGAATACTCAAACGTGTACGAAAAGAAAAGGAGAACGCGGTCATTGGAGCGAGAAAATTGGAGACAAATCATACAGAAGGCTAAAGCCCGACTTCGGATGTAGCGCCATTCATGATAACAACAAAATCCTACTTTAATGTCATAGTGCATAGCATCAAGCTTATTCGCAATAGCATTACCCGGCCTTACGCCCAATTTTAATTCAGTCGGTTTTGATGGAAAGGAAAGCTAATTTTGCAATTCTCCCACTAGTTTTACAACTTATGTGAAACCTATCGACTAAAAAACAACAGAAAAATTTTTTTGATGAGCAGTAGTTAGATTAAAGGGAATTGTCCCAGTACAGTACGGGAAGATAAGGTTTTGTAGGATGTAGGGTAGGATCTTGTATATTTCATAATGAGCAGGAAATTCTTGAACGCATTTGAGATGTTTCTAAATATTCGGGATGCAAAATCTATAATCTTAATAATTTGTATTGATCCATAGGCTGTAAGGCAACAATCCGGGTTTTGCAGTCATCTCAAATACGGTTAAGGCGCGTTTGGGATTAACCTCAAGCACTAAAGGAACTAGTGAGCAAAAACATAGTAATCCTGATATAAATCTTGGGATACAGTGATTTTGAGAGAAAAATGAAGAAGCTGATTCAATGTCCATGAAGGCATCCTAATCTGATTTCGTTGGTACTGCAAAAATGTATATCGGAAACTGGTTTAAATCAGTGTGTGTCTTTCACTGGGATTCGGAACCAATTAATAAGCATGCTCAGATTTTTATGCCAGAACATGCGGTCCGCATGCACATGCGGAATCGGACCTTGGCATTCTGATTTTCAGATTTCTTAACATTTTTCAATAATTATTGTGGAAGGGTTGTTAGCCCTTCGCACAACCCTCTATCTACAAATTTTAATTTTCGTAGATTGAGGTAACTAAGGTATACCCAAGCAGGTAATGTGCTACAACTATGCGTCGACCGGCATTTGAACTCACGACCTTCGCATTGTAGACCAACAAGCTACCCACTAGGCTACATCCTAGCTATAATATAAGATTCAATCTCTTAATTTTCCTTAATTTTTTAAATTCTGATCCCTATTACTACTAAAAGAGAATCATTTTATAATTTCCTTATAGCTCCATTGAAAGATATGGAAGATAAACATCTTTTATGAAGCAAATGAAGAGTACTAGGAGATCTACTTCAATAAATATCCATCCTCTTCTTAAAATAACAGATGTTCCGATGCGAAACACGGATATATGTATGTATACATTTACAGGGTGTTTGGTATTCTGTGCAACACAAAGAGAACACTGGCAAAACGAGCTTTAGCGTGCATTCAAAATGAAGGTGGCCATTTTGAACATTTATAGTAATTAAGGCAATTTGAAATAAACCATAAAAATCATTCTTAAGTTCATTTAGTTCAAGTGGAGTGTGTTGATCAACATATTCTTGTTTTTTTGATTAAAGTGCTAAATTATTGGAATGATAGTTTTTTTTCTAAACTATGAAACTTATAACTCCGCCATAGACGGTCCCAAGCCCGAGTTGAGAAAAGAGGAGGGAACATGGAGTTAACCTGAATGGCCAGTAACACCAGTGCGAATCAGGAAGTAGGCAAAAAGTATGACATAGTTGGACTTGCAACATAGCTGTGAGAACTCCAGCATGTCATATTTAGCTCAAAACTCCCACCCTTTTTCTACTAGGGTGTAATAAATAAGTAGGACCGGTCCTCCAGGTCGGGGGTTGGGCGAGGCGCCGACAACGCATCACCGGAAAAAGAACACTGTCCAGAAACCTGAAGAACAGCCTCGGAAAGGATGGACTCAACGGCAACGACCCCGCAAACGAAAAATGGACTACTCTATTGGATCTTGGAATGTTCAGAAGAATCCCCAAACGTGCTCTTAAAGGCAAAGCGAGTGGTAACCGGCCAGTAGGCAAACCACGCAAGCGATGGGAAGACTCGGTTGATGAAGACAGCAAAGCCATTTTAAAAATTAGCAGCTGGAGGACGCGGTTTTTGGATCGAGACGATTGGAGGCGATGACTTCAGGAGGCCAGGGCCCGATTTGGGCTGTCGCGCCATTGATGATGATGATGATGAAACTTATGCAATGCAAGTGTATAGATCTTTTCTAGGCAATAATATGGCACATAAAAAAACAACATTAAAATGACATTTTTCTAATGCGTTTTTTTGAGAAAAACTATATTGATCCCAGAATTTTAAAGATCAAAGTATCAAAGATTTGTGTTCTGAAGAAGCAAACACCTTTCTTGATCACCCTGTATCTCCGCGGATATTGAAAATTGACCATCTCCGTAGAACAATTTTTTTCTCCAAATATATCTAGAAATAACCCCTTACAAGGTGGTGCACGGAGTACCAAACACCCTGTATATGTATGTATGTATGTACATTTCTGGAAAAAAATATAGCTGAAGACAGTTTTCAGACATAAAACCGTGCTAATTGTGAAAATTGCCAAATATTTTAGTTGAAATGATACATTGTATCGATTGAAACGCGAATACTATGTTTTTCGGGTAAAATGTTTATTCTACCAACAATTTCAAAGGAAATTTCTTACAATTAATAATTCTTGGGCCTCCTTTGGTTTTTATTACGGCCACACAACTTCGACTCATGAACTCTGACAAATTTTTCCACGTCGAGGTAGAAATGAACTCCCAGGTAGCCGTTAATAAATTTCTTATCGCCTCTATGGATTCTGGGCGTTTTCTGCCTACTTTCAATTCCATTATAATCAGGACATTTTTGATTGGATTCAAGCCTGGGCTATACGTGGCCAATCTAAGACTTCGATATTTTTGTCCTCGAAGCACTTCTTCACCTATGAAAAGAAATATAACAAAATTAAATCATATTAAAGTTTAGAATTGTATTAATTTATTACTTGTAGCTTCCGCATTGTAACACGGAGCCTTGTCCTGTCCCCCAAAAAGTTAGTACGCACGAGGCTCTAATTCGTTTTTCTGGACAGTTGCTGCTGTTAATTTTAAGGTTAGGATCCCTTTTCTTGACCGAAAAAGCATCCTCACACTATAACTCCCTGAGATTTTGGAGGGAGTCTTCGAAAGCATTCGTCGCTGAAGGTCTCTCTAGGTTGCCACCGCCCAAGTATTCTTTCGTCGCTAACAAGCAGCTTAAATTTTGACTCGTCCGAAAATGTAATCATTATTCTACATCTCGCGAGTCCAAGTAACATGCTTCTAAGCCCACTGCAAACATTTTTGCCTGACTCTTAACGGAAAATCTGGCTTATGCACTGGTTTCAATGCACGTAAGCCAGCTTTCAATAGGCTTTGTTCTCACCAAACTTGTTGATATTTCCTTACCCGTTGCTCGCAAGTTTTGAAGCGGTTTCGACGGATTTGCAAAATTAGGAAGTGGTCTTCCACTAGAGTAGTTTTTCTTGTCCGTCCAGAACCTTTCTTCCGCTCGGTAGTTCTATTTTCCCGAAACTTCTAACTAAGTACCATACCACAGTGCACTGGGGAGTATCCAGTCTTAAACCTATTTCACGAGTACTTAGATTTTCTCGCGCTAAATCCAAAATATTGCTCTTGCTTTCTGCACTAACTTTTCCCATTTTTTTACTCATATCACACTTCCTTGCTTCTTTAAGTATTATCAACAACTGAATGGATTTTTTAGAGCTTCCTCGCCATTTGTAAGCACGATAATCATAATTTGTAACTACCTAAGCCAATAAAACCATGGGACTCTAGTTAATCTCGAGAATTTTAACAAAAAATGGAATAAAATGGTTTGAGCAATATTCTTTTCCAGCACTGTATATTGTACTTCAGAATTCAAATAAAGTGCACTATCAAAATATATCGGGAGTACAAATTAAAACCTGCAACCTACCTCTCCAGATATTGCCCCTTCCGACTGGCTGAACAACACTTCCATTATTACGAAAAAACCAAAAATTGGGTCAATTTGCGGATCAGCTCAAAAGGAGAGCAGTTTTTTCGACGCGGAATACTTGTGCTGCCCGAAAGATGGGAAAAGTTGCCGCTAGCGATGGGCATTTCTTTGAATGGTAAAATATTTAACCATTTGTGCACAATAAGGGCTTGAATTTTGAAAAAAAAAAGAAATAAAACGGCTGTTTTTAGTTTGTACTCCCAATATAAAATGTAAGGTTTAATTCAAAAGCTTCCACAAATATGACCATATTTCAGAAATACGGATGAACGAATATGTATTTATTGCGTGCTTATTATTGAAATTCGAAAACACATGAATTTTGACCCAATCTGCCATTCATGGGTCTTTCATTATAACATTTTGAACATATTTTACTTAAAAGATTACCAATAGATGGTACAACCTTGTAAGAGTTAAATCATTCAATGGGATTCACATTCTTCTACGGTATTCATCATATGTAAATGTCAAAAAAATACCTGCCTGAGTGCTCGAGCCTCCTAAGCCTCCCCCCTCGCCATAATTACGCCCCTGCGCGCTCCTGCTCATCATCATCAATATTCATGTTGTCTGAAAAACGCTCCATAACTATAATAGATGTCTCTGCAAAGTGCTGCCACGACATTATTTTCAAGTCTCCTTTTCAACAAAAGTAAAAAAAATGTGCAGTGCATTAGAATAATTTGGAATTTGTGATTTTAGAATTTTCGAACAATTTATTTCAAAACGGTTCTTATTTTTCAGTTGTTAATTAACACATTTGTAAATGAAACCAGCATCAGTGAGAATTTCTTACACAAATATTTTAATTCTTTAAAAATATATTTTACAAGAAACCCCATAGGTTTCAGACTCTAGGTCCTACTTAATGAACTCTGACTAGATAAGTTCGAAGAAACATTTTCGTCTGCTTTTGAAACTTCAAAACATAGTTTCGTACATTTTTGACCGAAAACTGAATTATTGTTATAATGGAAGCAGTTTACCGAAAAAGCGCCTCAAATCGGATTCTGGCAATAAGCAAAACTTTAAAGACGTTTTTCTCGAAATGACATTCTCAAATCTGGCGTAGAGGGGATCTCAGAACATGAAATATTGAACCACTCACATTGGAAAACTGCCAGGAACTCCAAGATTCAACTATTATACTACTGTATTGAGGTAATGAATAATCTACTACATCGATTTTGTAGGCTTTTGGAAGTACTTTCTGGAATCTTCACAGCGACGTTATAGGCCTGAGCAAAAAACAATATTTTTTGGCACACCCTAGAAATCCACTTTAAATATATTGTGTGTTGCATTACTTATGATACCAAAATTCTAAAAATCACATTAATTGTAGGTCTTTCGGGTGTTAGAGGACAATTTTAGTTTAAAATTAATCTGTAGCAACTTTTATTAACGGTTTGAAGAATTTGAAAATTTTTAAAACACATTTCTCATATTTCACAACTGTTAACAACATTATACGGTATTATACAAAGGTATAAATATAATTTTTTAAAATTTATAAAATAATTTTATTATTTTTTATGGTACATTAAATCCTACAGTTTTTGAATTTTAACAACTGCACTGCATATCACATTTCGTATTTATTTTGACATGTAAAAATAAACAGCGCATCAAAAATTTGTTTACAAACAATTTTTTCGGATCATTGAATCTCTGAGAATTTTTAATTGATATGCCAAAATAAAAGTGCGCAGAAAAGCTTATTCTATGCAAAATTCATTTTCACAGTCATAAATGCCATGTATTTGAGTAACAGTTGATTTTTTCTCTTTATTTCGATTTCTCATGCCGAATAAAAAGTGCGCAGAAAATTTTTTCTGAACGAAATTTACCCTCATTACAATAAATGACGTGTATTTTCAGCGACACCCCGTACTATTCTTTCTTTTCAAAAGACTACTCAGTATTGCCCAAACACAAAATTGCTAACCAACTTCACACATATATAAAGTTACTCGATTAGCGTACGAACTTCACAGCTAACATGATTTAAACAAAGAATCTCAGAAAAAAGTATAATTGTGAATCTACATATATACCTATACATACGGTTGCAACACACCCCACTCCTGCCTACAGATACCTTTGCCAATTCCATTCTTGTCTGATATTTATAAAATCAATAAAAAATTGATTCAAATACTATCCCAACCCACACAAATTTATAATGTTTCTTTAGACACAATTTTAATGAAATAATTGGATAAGGAGTATTAATTAATAAATATATAGTTTACTAATAAGCATTGATCATAACTTATGCAAACAGATTAGATTAAAAGGTTAAAGATTTTCTCAATGTAACGCAAACATTAAGAATAATGAGACCTCCTGTAATGTGCACTAATTAAGGTTTTTATCGTTACATTAATATGCAGCGTTCATTGAATAGCTCAAAAGTAATTAGCAAGGTCGATTTCATTTCAATGGCTCTTTCAGTGTAATTCGAAAAATAAAAAAAAAATTTTTAAGATGTTCTTTCCCATTTTGATAATTCATTGAACCAGATTGTGTACTAAAAAACATTTCGTTACTCATTGCATTCGATAAATACCCAAATTTATATCGAAAACAATGAAATTCATAATTTTCACTGTGAATAATTTCCCTTACAATATTTCAAATTCTTGTTGAATTTAAATTGTTATACATGCGTACTAACTTGCACCAGCAAACAAACTAAAAAAACTGTTGACCTTCTTGAAAATCTCAGCTAAAGATTCTTCTGGACATGACACATTTCACCCTCTCGAAAAAGCTTAAAACTCACCCGATAAAGCTATTCTGCTGGTCCAGATCTAAAGTGTTCCTCGCCATCCTGCTGGCATTCACACATGATAAAGCAAAAGGTGGTTGGTTGGTTCCTCGGCACCATATTCGTACTGCAAAATTGTGTGTTTCGGGGAAGGTGGAAATACCCGTATAACACACAACGAACGAACGTTCTGCGTCAGTACCACTTTCTTGTGGTCGACGTTTCGAATCTTTAAAAGCCAACCGTCATCTGCGAAGAGATTCAGTCAGTTTTCTGTCGTCTCATAATAAAGAAATAAAATTGCAAATCGCGAAAAAAAATTTAATAGATTTTTATCCAAGAGTTTAGTGGACGGACAAAATTCATTCCTACTTTGATTTTGCTACATTTTAAGCGATTTCTTGTTCTCCGTAGTGTGGTGGTCAACATTATTATTATTTTTTTTTGGATTGGATTTGTGCCAAGAGTGTTGCATTTTTGATAGTGCACTATCTAATCTTAGTGATTTTCAGATACATTTTTTTTTTGGATATTACCGAAGATAGAAACAGGTAAGTTTTGGAAAATTAATTGGTAGAATGTTCTGGTTGAGTTTCGAAATAAATAGTAACTAGCCATACATACATCTTGCAATAAATCGAACGGATATAACTAGCTATGTCGGTGACCTCGAACGTTGTTAAGTTTTTATTTCTTTGAGAAAAAGTTAAGCAATAAATTCACTATGCATTTTGTGCAAAGAGACACGAATGCATTGCCAAGTCGACCGTATCTTGTTGAGTAATTCGTGCCACTTATTAACGAACCGATAATTATTTCGTAACATTTTTATTTTAATTATTATTTTAATGTCATATTAATTGTGAATTAATATTGTTTGCATAAAGTTAAGGTGGATTTGTTGATTAGAATTTTTTGAAAAATTTTCTTGGATTCATCGGAGATTATGATTATTAGGATATTTGAATTTTTTTCTATACTCACTCTATAAAACCCAAGATTATGTGCCATCTTATAAATGTACTAATTTGAATCTTTCCTAACGTAAAAACTTTAAAAAAAATTTGAAAACAAGCATTGACTCTATATCAGTATACAGTTGTAGTTTGTGCTAATCCTTGAAAAAGTTTTATTAAGAAACTTTAATGATAAAAATTATATATAGGATTAGTACAACTTTGTACAATTTTTTAACGCCTTTCTTTAAAAATTTGTACTCAGCTTGTAGTTGTTAATGGTTTCAAATCAGGTCCATCTATTGCCACTTCTGAGGTCCCACAAGGATCTGATCTTGGTCCCATCCAATTACTCTACTTCATCAATGAGTTGATGACTTTATTAAAATCTAAAGTTTTGTTCATGCCGTTGACCTAAAGTTATTCCTTACTATATGCTAACCGATGCTAACAAATACTCCTAATTTTTTTTCCTAGGAGTTAGGTGTATATTACTTCTGCATTACTTGTATTGTAGGTTTAATGCAATGATTATTATATTCCTTACGTGCTAAGGACATCAATGATAAAAAAATAACAATGAGCGGGTAATGCTTTCTTGCTTAGTTGCGAATACTAACAGGTTACGAGATTCTATCTTAAAATTCTCGTTGGGAAATTTCAATCGGTATTTCTTTAATGCATTTTTCCTGTAGTCAGTTTAAAAGACACTCCACTTCGCAATTTTTCAACTGCGAAATGAAATTTAAAAATGAACCGCATTTTGTCTTCACTTCTCGGTAATTTTAATTTATGATTCGAATAATGAAGTATTGTGATCAATGCAAAAAAAAGACACTGCTACACTGAAGTTTTTTTTTTTTGCGTTTCATGACTAAATTAGCCTAAAAATATCAAAAAAAAAATGTTGTCTGTTATCTGTGCGTACGCCGTCCATCATACGTGTACGCTCCAACGACATTCAAAGACCCATATCTTCGAAAGTCTTATAGATAGAGAATTTTCGCGAAGATTGTGAATTTGGGGAGTGTGGAGTAAAAGGGGGAGGGTTAAGTTCGAAAACTGCGAATGCTAATATCTCCACTACGAATATAGATGGAAAGCTGAAACTCGACATTCGAGTACATTGATGTATGGGAAAAAGTGAAAATAAACTAATTTTTTTCCAGTGGGGTAAGAAAAGAGAGGGGCGGGGGGGGGGGGCTAAAAACCAAATGACGGTCGAATTATTTTTTCAAATGACGATATCTTCGAAATTACTTAACGAAATGAGTTCATATTTTACGACCAAATTGGTGACTTATAGGACAGCCTTAATCAACGGAGGCAAATATTTTTAAGGGGGAAGGTTAGAGGGGTGAATATAAAAACACTTAAATATTAATATCTCAACTATCTCTCAAGGTGGTTTGGTAAATGATTTCACAGTGCATTTTGAACAGCAACAGAGCTAAAAAAATTACCTTTGCTGCACGAAAGTATATAAAGAACATCAATATACATAGACCGTTAATGGGGTGGCTCGCGAAAGAGCTGCTTAAAAGAGCTGTTCGTGAATCTTACTGTACTCGTAAATTATAGTGTCGTAGGTGATTTATGGATTGTTATCGCATAGGCTTCGTCGAGAAGAAATCTCAAGCGGTTACAAGTGACGATCTTACTCGTCGTTTGTACGTTGCGCTATCGGTACCTACAAATGGCCAAGGTCCAGGTTAGCGAGTACATGCGTCTGGGCTTTCGTCCGCAGTAAACACCGATTTTAGAGTCACCAAATGAGAGCCACAATCGTTTTATCGCGTTTGGTTCCACGTTCGGTCATGTAGCGTAACGTTTGCGCCGTTGACGGGACCGTCGATCACGTTTGTATTCGACTCGTGCATGGTTTTCCGATACAAGGACGAAGAATGTAAAGACCGCCAGTCTCATCAGGTTTGAGTTTATGGACTTTAGCGCGAGCGCTGGCCAGCTGTTCAGCGGTACAGTGGTCGGTATAATGGCAACATTCTCGATCATTTCAACACATAGTAAAGACCACCCCATTCCTCTCTGTATCTTCAGCCTTCGACCTTGCGCAGTGCGGCCCACGACTCCACTGATGTTCTGTTCGCTTACTCCCTACGCGATCGACGAAGCAGAATCCAACAGCAACAGCACAATACTGATAACCCGGTCAATCAACAAGTGAAAATCTAATAAAACGAGCTCCGACTAATAGGCGCCCATAATCTCAAGGGAAAAATTTCGACCAACTCGGAAAAAAAATACGGCCGGATATTTTACAATTTTCATACCGAATGGAATCTGAGCAACTCGGCGACCATAGTTCTGCATTCCTGGTGTTTCAGATTCGATTCGGTATGTGAAAAGATGCGGATTTTTTGGCCGAAAGCGAGCGGTGAGTGAACTGAATATTTTTGGAGAGGAAGAAAGAACAAGGACTCGAGATTTGGTGGCTTGCTGCTGAGTTATGGTCGCTAGGTTGCTGAGACTCCATTCGGTATGAAAATTTTGAAATTTCTGGCCGGATTTTTTATAATATAAATTTTTCATAATTTAAGAAAAGCATATGATAACATTTGAAACATTTAAAAGCTATCGACTTTTAAATTGGATCAGAGACTAGTGATAAAAATCGTCCCCTCGTACCATTCAAACTATAATATACAAACATTACAGCTTCACAAAGACAATGTATGAATTTTTTAGAAATTATTAAAGCTTCAAATATTATGGTAAATTTAGCAAGAAAATTTACGTGTCATGTTCAGAAAATAAAAACCTCCCCACACTCCTTCTACCACTCCCCATACAAAAGTCACTATTCACTATTGCAAGGAATCTGAGATGACAAATTATAGGGTGCATTCAACTCTCTCACATTTCATTTAAAATATCTGTTATGTTTTTAAAGTGAAGATTGAGGGATTGAGATTTTTCGGTATGACATACCTAAGCAAGCAGTGAGTTTGAATTATACGACGACGACTTTCACATTGTAGACCAAAGGTTAGATTTTTAAAAAATTGTGATTCTTCAATTCAAATTGGGTCTTCGCATCAGGTTTCTGTAGATGGGGGCTTAACTCTTTTCACAAACCCTTAATTTTCGCACATTGATTTGACTTTCTGGTACTAAGAACCCTCGTAGACAGTGTACTGGAATTATGCATCGGCTGAAATTGGGCCCCTTCTCATTACTGGCGTTCCATCCAGATAAGGTCAATTATGAAACAGTTAAGCATTATTTAAGCCTCAGAATTGTATCGCTTCTTGATATTTCTCTTTGAGATAATTTATTTCAAAAGGCGTATCTTTTAGAACGAACTGCGTTCGTCAGGATTTCCAGGATTTATCAACTAATAACACCTAAGCTCTGATCACTAATTTCACAGAGGCAATCTTTCAATTATGTTGTTCAATAGTGGAATCAACTACCAGTCGAGGGAATGGTGATTTTCGCAGGAGGCTCAGACTATACTTGGGAGATTCAAAACCAGGCTTTTCTTTTTTTTCGCTCTTTTCTTTTCTAATTAAATTTTCATTGTATTTTTCTATTCTTCTTTCTTATTCGCTATTATTATGTAGAATTCATTTGAAATGCGCCACTTAACTTGAATAGTTTAATATACAGTTATTACGCAAACAAAATATTCTTGTATCGTAAATGTGTTAAGCGAAATATAATATATAAAATGAATTAAAAAAAAATTACAATATGTTCCTCTTCTTCAAATATGCGATTTTTTAAAAAAGGTCGACATTTAATTTTTTTGCCCCTCATTTTTATACGCCACTGGATAAAAAGCTCAATTTAATTTTATTTACCTACATACCGCAAGAAAAACAAAGATTCAGACATTCCATTTTAAGTCGCATTCAAGATTTGTAATTTACAATAATATGGCGCTAAGAACTTAATAAATTTGCAATATATCTTCCAAATTACTCAGACTATTTAATTATTGCGTTTTTCTTTATTTTATTTCGAAATTAGTTAATCCATTGAAACGAAATTCCGCATTTTCTTGATTTGAACGTTTCAGGTTTTTTGTTTTTCAATGGAATAAAATATTGCCTCAAATTTTATTTTATATTAAGGCTTGCAAAAAAAAAAATGAAAATGCATTATTTTTCGTTGCAAATCACGGTTAAAATATGTAAATATGCCATATATATGTTACCATGAACTTATTAATTCAACTGGTTTATTAAAACATGAATTAAATTCTAATAAAGTACCGGGAATTCGGCATTAGGATATTTTTGATTCGTATTTAAGCAAGTTTTGTTGATTTTTCAGTTTTGATAATTGTTTTCTATATTATAGTTGTATTTTCTTATACATTTAATATTAGAATTTTAGCATATTTTTTGTATGCAAGTAAGTCGAATTTTGATTTCGCCTGTTTCATAATGAAAACCATAGCATGTTTCACGAACGCTACTTATCATGTCAGACTGTTCTTTGTCGTACTGTGTTACAAAAAAAATTAAGCAATATCTCAGCTCTTTCTATTCTTAACTCTCATTTCTAGACAAATATATGTGTATAGTCTAATCAATTTTAGGAGTCCGATACGATTGCCAGACTTACATTTGCCCGATTACGTCTGCCAGTCTTTCAGCTTGGGTGTAGCCTAGTGAGTAGCATGTTGGACTACAATGCGATGGTCGTGAGTTCGACGTATAATTCCAGTACACTGCCTGCTTGAATATATCTTGGTTACTTCAAGCTGCGAAAATAAAAAAAGTAGTAGAAAGAGGATTGTGCGATACAATAAGTAATCAAAAAATTAAAGAGCTTGAAGGTCAGAATGTCAAGGCCCGATTTGGGCTTTAGAGCCATTGTAGAATTAGAAGTTTTCATTTCTCGTACTTTCATAAGCCAGACTTTCATTAGCCAGACTTACATTGCGCCTCACATCTTGTTTCTCCAATACGAAATCTTAATTTGGCAAATACAAATCTGCCTCATCTAAATAGCTGGCTGTAGATAGTTTGTTCAAATGCTTTAGGGCAACTATTGTGCTCTTTTTTAATAGAAATATACAAGATGTGCTTTTCGTCGTTACATTTCGTGGAAATGGAGTAGTGCATTCGAACTCTTTACGCCTTTCACCACTATTTTGTAGATTATACGTGCCTAGCTGTGGATAAAATGGCGGTGGGATTTTGAGCGCTTATTATTTTACTGGAAAATATGGAAATTTTCAAACACAAAAAATATTCACGTACGATTTTCATAATTTTCACACCTACACAGTCGTTTTTGACGTCATACTTGTACAATCACGACTACACATTCAAAGCTTTTTGAGCGAACTTTGGTGTAGTAATCGCGTTCGCAGCTATTGAAATTCGATTTTGGCTACTTAAGTAACCTGCTAAAGATTTTCTTTCCAAAGCATTGTTGATATTCTTGTAGCGAGCGGTGAAGCTGGTATATTTTTTTGGCAGATGTTATGGGGGACTGGATGATACAAAGCAAACAGAAACTATCTACTGAGAATATAGATCTTCTAGAAGAGGAACTGTTTCACTTTTAAATCGTTTGCTCATTTTATTTCGAATAATTTTTCATTGCCAGTAAAAACTGAAAAATTCGTGCTTAAAAATGGGAATAGATTCCACGACCTCTTGGCTGCGAAGTAAGCACGCAGCCACTATGCCATGGAGGCGAAAGAACGCATCGAACGTGAAAAAAAAGCATCTTGTTCTTTTCGGCCGGCAAGGAACTTTAAGGTGTTCTTTTTATTAGTACTGAATTATTTCTTTCTCGGCCGCTCGATGTTAGTTGCTTTATGGAGCATTTCCTTCTCGTACGAATCATTTCCTTTTCATACGAATCTTTTCCTTCTTGGCCGCTAGTTAGGCATTTCTTCGTCGTCCGAGTCTTTTTGCTGTTGGCCGTATCTTTGCGTGTAATTGTTGTTGATTTCTTGGTAAAAATCTCACTGGTATTCCCTTATTAGTATTTTTGCCACTTTTGCTTTCTAAATATCGACTCTCTTAAACCGGAGTGACTCTTCATCAAAAGCACTCGCCTTTTCATATCGCTCTGGTTAGCTAAATCACTTCTTTCTCATACGAGTTATTCCCTGTTGTCCGAATCATTCCCTTTCGACCGGCAATGAGCTCGCAGATGTTCTTTCTATTAGAAAAGATTTTTTTTCTTTCTCGGCCGATTGCTGTTAGTTGCTTTTATAGAGCATTTCCTTCTCACATTTTCTCGCATTTCCTTGTCTCACGAATCTTTTCCTTCTCTGCCCCTTGGTGTTAGTTACTTTTATAAAGTATTTCCTCATCGTTTGATTCTTTTTGCTGTCGGCCGATTCTATACGTTTAAATTTTGTTGCTTTCTTGGTAAAGAATTCTCAGGGGTTCTCCTATAGGAATTGTTTTTAGTTGGACCGTGATCATTCGATGATCGCGCTTATATTTATTGTTGGTTGTAGAAAAACTGAAAATATACGGCGAGTGACTAGGGCTCGTGCAACAATATGTATTAGCTTGCATCGGCTGCCGAGAAGTTTTTCAAATTATATTTATTTGATTTTAGAATACAATAAATTTCATTTCAAAAAAAGCTCTTAGGATAAATAATCACCAAAATATTCTTTGATTCGGTCTTTTTAGTGACTGCTAGAAAATAATTTGGGTGAGAAATTTTTAAAAGGGATCATCTTGATCTAATGGTCTGCTAATTTTTCAGTTTTTCCTGCAGAGTTTCAGAATCAATTTAATTAATTTTTAGTTAGTTAGATTTTGTTGTGATTCAATCAAATTGCTGTTAAGACCCCCTATAGGGGCATAGGACAGAAACAACTCTCTTGCACAAGGCGTCATCCTGAGCATCGGTCTTAAGCTGTCGCCAAGAATTGTTTATTTTGTTGTGATTGCGAATACAAAAAGGCGGGCTTAGTTCAGTAGCACCAAACCTATATTTTTAGCTATAACTTA
Organism: Chorisops tibialis; assembly: GCA_963669355.1. Lineage (NCBI taxonomy): Eukaryota > Metazoa > Arthropoda > Insecta > Diptera > Stratiomyidae > Chorisops > Chorisops tibialis. Next base: position 214,610,496 of record OY770262.1, read on the forward strand.
GTGTTGTCAATACAGATAAAATTTCTTTGAATTAAAAAAATAAATAAATAAATAACTTTAATGTAAAGTATTGACAATATGTCTAGAAAATATTTTGAGAAAAGTTGACAGACTCGGTATTATTAATAATTGCCGCTGCATTAATTTAGAAAATGTTAAAATCGTGTTTTTTTCTTATTTATTTTAAAATGTAAAAGGATAAAAAATTATTGGTTCTGGCGACTGCTTAGAATAAATTTTTATTTTTTAACTAGTTGTTAATTAGACATTAAGAAAAGTATTTTTTTTTTTTGGAATTTATGTATTTTATTTTTCTGTGCCATCCAACTTTTGGCAATTTGTTTGCCCCTTTTTAGTAAAGATTGATATGTTTCTTTGTTTAATAATTTATTCAATCAACTATGTCCACTGTCACGTTCGTCTCTCTCCACCTTCTACTTCTTATAAAATGGAACTATAGCCCAAATCGGGCCTTGGCCTTCTGATCTTCAGGTTCCTAAACATATTTTCATTGTTTATTATGGAAGAGTTCTTAGCCCTTGTATTGGCACAACTCTTTATCTACGAATTGTTCATATTCGTAGATTGGGATAAGCAAGAACATACCCAAGAGAGCAGTGTGCTGAAATTATGCGTCGACCGGGATTTGAACTCACGATTATCGCATTGTAGACCAACACGCTACCCACTAGGGCTCTCCACCTAAATTAGCCTAAATTTTTATACTCTAGATGAAATCGGAGAGTATTATAAGTTTGCTCTAAAGTTTGTAACGCCAAGAAATAAGGCTCGGAGAAAAAAATTAATGATACTGAAGTTAATATTATCACTCAAAAATCTCAAAACCGGATGTCCGTCCGTCCGTTCGCTCTCTAGCCTGAGAACGCGTTGAGCTAGAAAGCTCAAATTTCGTACACGTCGTTTTTGACAAAAAAGTAAAGTCAAGTTCGTGAACGGGCCAAATCGCTTTACCCCTTCTACCCCCTCCCATACAAAATGACACGATTGCGCAATTTGACATTAAACGGATTTGCTCGAAAAATATTAAGGCTATTGGCCTGAAATGTGGAATATATTACTTTTATGATAATATCAATCTAGCGTATAAAAAATTTGCGTGTGCTCCTCCTCCTTCCACCACCTCCCATACAAACTGTACTTGTCATGAATTACTCTAAGCCAATTTACTCAGTGCGTATCAAGTTTAACGGGTTGAAATTGTGCACTAAATATTTATTTAAAACTGTTAATAAGACCGAAAGAAATTAGTCGATTAGCTTCACCCCTTCTACCCCCTCCCATACAAAATGACACAATTTCACAATTCGACAATAAATGGATTTGCTCGAAAAGTATAAAAGCTATTAGTTTGAATTTCGGGATTTATTACTTCCATAATGATTTCAATCTACAGTATAAGAATTATTTGCGTCCTCCCTCTCCTTCCACCCCCTCCCATACAAAATACACTTTTTCATGAAATGCTCTAAGCCGATTTTCTCAGAACATATAACATTTAAATAGCTCATAAGCTCATATTTTGTAATAAATACTTATTTAGCATTATAATTAAGATCAGAAAAAAATATTTGATTAGCTTCACTGCTTCTTCCCCCTCCCATTCAATGTGGCACAGTTTCACAACTCCACAAAAAATCTATTTTCTTGAAAAGTATGAATGTTACTAGTCTAAAATTTAAGAGATGTCAATTTTATGATATTCTTAGTTATTTCTGAAAAAATTACTAAAATCCCCCCACTCTTTCTACCACCTCCTATATAAACTGCACATTTTCACTAAATCTAACACACTAATTTTAGGTTTGGCATCCTCTATCGCTGGGGTCATTGATATAGTGATATTGCATTGCAGTATAGGGTGAGCCGTGTCAGTGTCTTAAAAATAATTTTACAATTATCGCTTTGTAGAACGGTGCGTTGTTGTGAAGAAGAATTATTTTTCTATTATATTTTCGATAAATCTCAATTGACGAAACAATTATTGTATGACATATTATCGTTATTATTGCAAGATGTTTTTATGGCTTTTAGATTTAACTACCTTTTTTCTATACTAACATTTACTAAATATTAACATTTCGATTAGCAAGCATTCAAAATGGCAAAGAATATTGCGAACTCTTCAAATGTTCAAATGCCAAGTGGTGCAAAAATTGGCGAATCAGTAAGTGACTTACATTATTAACAATTTAAAAAAAGGAGTGTTAGGAATGATGCATTATACATTATTTATATAAAATCAGTGTAAAGAAAGATTTCCGGATTTCACACTGTTGATATATTTGTATTTGGTAAATCGAGGTGTAACTAGGACAACGGAAGCAGCCATCCTTTCGACTGCTTGGTTTCAAATTTATGTTTTGAGCAAAAAAAAAAAAACCTTGACCAAACCGTTTATCCACAGTTAATTAATTATCCAAATTGACTTCTCATCCTGGTCTTATCAGGTAAGAAGATATCGACAGTGCGAAATTCAGAAATCTCTATTTTCATCGCATTGTGAAAATATTCACCATTAAATCATTAAAATGTGCATCTGTCCAAAAAAGCTAAAAAGATTATGATGCTCTGATGAAAAATTAAAAGCATTGTAAATTAAATAAAATTGCTTTTGAAATGCGGCACTCCTAACGACACATAACAATCCTAACAACAATGAGTAATAAAATTAAAATATTTTTTCTCTTATAAAACAAGTTGTGTAATTTATTACACAATATTTAACATAACTTAACTAGTTATTGACTAGTTTATACAAAAAAAACTATAATTAAAGAAATAACACCGACTTTATTTCTATTCCATTTCATTTTCAGATCGACATGGAAGCCCCCGAATTCAAAGACTTCGCCAAAGAAATGGTCGATTATATTGCAAATTACTTGGAAAATATCCGTGACAGGTAAATAAATTTAATTTAAAGCGATTTATTTCGAACGGATATAAATTTAAGGTCGTATCTTAATATAAATTATTCAAGTACAAGAAGAAAAAGAAGAAGAAGAAAAATAAGAAAAAATTGCTTGTGAACTTGTAGGCCAAGGTTAAAATTAAGAGAGAAGTAAAAATTGAACAAGAAGATAAGGTTGTGTAATACTAGCTGTAAGACAGAAAAAAACAACAACAACAAAAACTAAACGTTCAACAAATTGTATGTGAATGTTCTTTTCAAAAATTACTTTCAAAGCAAATTATTATCAACTTCCTTCTGGTCTAATTATAATAACATATAACAAAAACAAAAACATATTGAAATGTATTAATGTCAAATTTGAATTGACATGTTGTTTTTAGAAAACAGGATTTATTCAAATTGGCTTATTCCAAGTACAGCCCAGTGATTAGCTTGTTGGTCTATAAAAATTTCAGCACTTGATCTATTTTCCAAGACGTAAATATTTTTGCAATCAACACTTAAAAATTAATATTTTGGAAGTTTGTAGTACTTTGTAGTTTTGATATTTGAAAGGCAGTCAAAACGTTTCTTAAAAAAATATCAAAATATTTTCTTCGAAAGTGCTCATTTTCAAAAATGCTGTCTTTGAAAATTTTCATTCGATACTTTTATCGCCAAGGTTACAAAAATATTTGTTGTTGCTCTAAAACCTCGATTCCGAGTGTCCGTCTGTCTATCTACAGCATAGCTCTCGAACGCTTTCAGCTCTCGCGAAATCTGAAATTCGTTTTATGAAATTTTTAGCAAAAAATAAGCTTAAAGTTCATGAATGGAACACATCCCCCACTCCTTCTACACCCTCCCAAAAAAATTCCGTGAAATTTCGAAATTTAAAGAAATTGATATTTCTCCGAAACTATTTAAGCTGTCGATTTGAAAATTAGTTTGTAGTATAACGATGTGGATATCATTGACGCCAAAAAATATTGTTAAATTAACTTCGCCATACTCCTTTAACCCCTTCCCACAAAAATTTATAGACATTGATTTTTCCCTGAAACTATTTAAGCTGTCGACTTAAAAATTAGGCCAAAGTATCATGATATCAATATCATTAACGTCAAAAAATATTGATCCGATCCTTTTACTCCTTGCAGCCCCTCCCATACTAATGCCCAATTTCAAATATGCATTTATTTTATTATATTTGCAAATATTATCAACTTCTCTGCACTTCTTCCACCCCCTCCCATACAAATTTCACGAAATTTCGTATTTCCAATATAATCATTTTCTTCAAGAGCGTCAAAGCTATCGACTTAAAATTTTGATCCAAATATAACAATGCCGCATCGATGGTTGACAAGGACGGTTGCTGTCCAATTTTTTAGAAGTTAATTTCTATTTTTTTTAATAAGGATACTGCTGTCCTTAGAACTTTAAAACTTATTAAAAGTTCTTATATTCCGGCTTAAAATTATTCAAAGTGTGAAAAATATTGACATATAATTTTTTCCAGCTTAATTATCATAGTGAATTTCGGTTTCAAAACGCTCTGATGTAGAATTTTCATTTTGTGACTTAAACACCTCTATTTGTCAACCGACGATAACTTTAATGTTAAAAAAAAAAATATTTTGATCCGTATACTCTTTCTACCACCTTGCATACAAATGCATAATTTTGTTAAATGCCTTTTATCGATTTTCATTGAAGCATTGAAAAGGTAGAAACTTAAAATTTTGCCGGAATTTGTCTCTTAATAATTACAATAAATGCTAGAAAAGTATCAACTTCGCTTAACTCCTTCTACCCCCTCCCATAAAAATTTTTGTATTGGAAATTCAAAAGAAGCATTTCTCCTTCGAACATATGAAAGCTATTGACTTTAAAATTGAAACAAAGCATAGTGGAAGCCATGTTGATAAGCAGTTTCAAAATCAGCATTATTGTGTAAAACATTTTGATGGCAACTCTAGCGTGATATCAAAAAATTAGTTGTCGTCACCCGCACCACTTCTCCTACAAATTTTTTTAAAATCGAAAAATTTCTCTTTCATCTAGAGTTACGCACGATTGGGCTTTATGCCCAATCGTAGTCCTGTAATGTGTTTTTTAACAATTGCTCCCCCAAACTTTAATGAAATTTTAAATGAAACAAATATGGTTTTGGTACCTCAAACTTTATTCAATATAAAAAAAACTTAAAAAAACAATTCATCGTAGAAATAAATAATAGTGGTGATAAAAACAAAGATATGTAGGTAGGTACCTATATAAAATAGAAATAAAAACTCTAATGAGAAGGATGTTTCTGATTCTTCGATTCTATTATCCGATTAAAATTTGTCGTTATGTTCGATAGTTGAACTCGTATTCGATATTTTGTTTCAAGCCTGTTTTGCTACACTTGGATATTCATAGTATATCTGACCAGAATATTGGTAATAGAACTGTTTTAAACTTCTATTTGATTGATAGCCTAAGGCCAGAAATCCTGTTGGCATTTTATTTTGAAATGATATTACACGCAGCATTTATCTTGGCGCCTTAAGTTCGGAAAGTAATCAGTCAGCGTTTCCTATAACTCGACAGATGAGTTTTTATATTATCATGGATTTCCATTTTCAAATCCACTTCTGATTCTGCAAGAAAATCACTAGGCATCGGGAAACACTCAAAGATATTTCCTCCACTGCTGAAGCCCAATATTGTATTTTTCTTGATAAGCCGCTAAGACTATTACGCGGAACCCTTAATTTTTTTTGGTGGAATCTCAGCGTTTCGCGGAACCCACTTTGGGCACCACTGATCTAGAGTATCGAACGATTGGGGGTTACGCCCAATCATAATTCTGTTAGGATTTCATTAAATTTTTAAAAATTTTCAGATCCGAAAAAATATTACGCTCTAAGCCTTCGAAAAACGGTTTAAAGGATTCTCCATAAATGTATTTTGAAATATGTTGTATCATTGATAAAGATTATTAGACATTTTAAAAGTTAACATTTTAGAATTTATTGCTACATTAATAGACTCCGCGAAATAATAATAAGACCATTGTCTTGCTGAAATATCCAATCTGCTCCATCGATGTCGTCACCAATGTTTACTACAAATTCATTGAGAAGCTAAACATATTTTTGTGAGTTAATTTTTGTTGAAATTATATAAATCGGTGACCTTCCATAATATCCAATTGCACCTCAAATCATTAACGATCTTCCGCCTAAATTTCGCACCCGTTTCTTTCACGTTTGTCATGCCAACATTTTTGACAACTTTCAGGACCGACACAATTAAATTGTTGAGTCCGTCGCTCAAGAAAGGAAAAAAAAAAAAAATTATAGTTATAATTTTTTTTGAATTTTTTCCCGCCTTGCAATGCCAACATCGTATGATCGAAGGGGTTCGCCAACCCTGAACCTTTTCGACATAGCAACATTGGCAAAGCAAGTACGGTTAGTTTTGTTGCCGGCCGAGAAAGGACGAGAATGGAAAAACGTGGTGGACAAGTAGCAGGCAGAAAAACTTGGGAAAATAAATTCGCCGATGAAAAGTGTTGCGCCGGTATATTCGTAAAAGTGCGATAGGAAAGTATTCCCCGCGCCGCAGAATCGAAATGCGTTGAATTTCGAGCGGAAAGTGCAGTGGGAAAAAGTATAACGCCCTCGCAAAATTATCACCTGTGAACGGCGAGGAAAACGCTTGCTCGGCACGCAACACACGAGTTTCGCCGATTAATATGGCCGTGTAAAAAAAAAAAAAAGAGGATCCGTGCGATTTCAATTTCGGGACGTGAAAAGAACCCGAAAAGAGTGCGCGCTTAACGGGCCCCAAATCGGGCTTCGCCGGGATTCCGCGCTCTGAACTCCACAAGAACCGCACGCTCGACCTTATAGGAATTCGATGCATGCACTCGTACTTAAGAATTAACCTGGCTGTCGGATCGCACCTTGCATGTCGCGAAATTCTAGTTTTTTATACGTGATAGCTACATTAGTTTAAAATAGAGTCTGTTATTAGTTTTATTATTAAAGCGCTTTAAAATCGGGAAGGTTTTCCGTCGATATCTGAAATAGTATTTTACTGTGTCCGTGTTTAAAATTAGCGGTCGTAAAAGTGCATAAAATTGTGTATTCGCGATATTGTTACGAAAAGTTGCTATTATACTTTTTACTTTCAATAGTGTTATTTAGTTTTGGCTCTACACTATCTCTCTGTGATATGAAGTGATCCCACTGCCCAATTTTACTACCATTTCTTTCCGAAATAAATATAAGATTTCTTTAAAATCAGTCCCCTTCGTCGATTTTATTGCCGAAATTCCGGGGTGCGATTTTGCGAACCAATAAGAAAAAGTGCTGGTGTTCAATTTGTTTCGGTGTTGTTGTCGTTGGGATTGTCCAGTGAGTTTGCATTGCAGAAAGTTGCGGACCGGAGAGCAGCACAGCTTTTGGCCTAGGATATTTTTTTTTCGTTTCTTCCGTTCGGAGATCTTTTGCGACGTCATTCCCTAATCCGAAGGCGGTTAATTAATTACAAGTCCAAGTGTAAAGTGTGCGTGTCGAGATAATTGTAGAGCGAAACCGTTCTTTACTACCATCTTCGATTAAAAGTCGTAAATTTTATGGGCTAAGGATTACGTCGAGTATAGAATGCAATGGGCTTCAAAGCTAAAATGATTTGCGGAGTTTCGAAATGTTTTGGAACTATAGATTTCCAGTATTATATTCCTTGTAATGTGCTTTGGTTATTGAACCAATTGAATCACATAATTCAATCTACCTATATGCAAAGACAATAAAAAGAAGGCGGGCTGAGATTTTGATCGGGAGCACATCGTGGAGGACGAAACAAAGCGTTATGTCTAATAGTAAAGTGAATGAGACGTACCGCCTCAAATAATGAAATTCTATAAGAAAATTGAAAATTACGCGACGAAAAGATTTTAAATTGAAACTCGAAATAATGAACAAATAAATGAATAGATCAAATAAGAAAAAAAAAAAAAAAAATAAAGTAAAGAAGGGAAAGGAAAGGGAGAAAAGAAAAAAAGACTAACCTATACAAAACAAATCGACAAGACATGACAGAACTGACCGACGGACGAAACTTAATGAAAAGTTAAAAATCAAAAATAAGTGCAGAAAAAAAAAGGTGATACGTATGAATGGGTAAGTTTTTTTTTGCTATTTTTTTTTGCCATTTCGATATATTTTTTTTTTAGATTTTTTTTTGAATATTTATAAATTTTTTGAAAAAAAAAGATGATTAAAGGCTGAAGAGCCCATCTTATAAAATGAACCCGAGCGCTTAGCTCCTTTTGCCCCGAACCTCGACATGGGGTCACGACGAATTAATTTCTTTTGAGGAATGTCGTGACTGAGGTAGGGTGGGCAGACAGGGCGCTAAAACACCTGAGCGCCCTGACAAATCGCGAAGTCGGCAACTCCACCGCATTCATGGTCTTTCACGACCACTGGGGAAGATTATCCCAATTTTCACCCTAACCCGGAGTAAGCCGACACGAAATTTTTGTTATACAGGCCATGGGTTTTATGGTCTGATTAAGGAACAAGTACCCCCCCACACTGCCGTAGCTAGTCCCGGCCGCCAGCAAGCGTGTCGCTTCCGTTCCTTAGTCAGCCACCAATTCGGAAGTAGGAGGAATTGGCCCTTTCTTGTCCCAAACATTGACGTTTTCGTTTCCTTTCAGAATTATTTTGGCTTTAAGTCAAAATAATTCGTTCCGCCGGCCTAAATCATAACAAAATGGCGCCCAACGTGGGGCTAGCCAGATCTACGCTAGGAGCACATAGCGTAGCCCGTCAACACGCGCGAGTCGGAAAAATTCCGTGCAAAATCGTTGATGAGCAAAAGGACTAAATTTCGTCGTTCTGCGACAGAATTTTCGCCTGAACGGCAATCACAGTCCATGTGCCAAGCTTTTTTTGAGTTTCGTCGGCTAACCATCGGATTGGTTTTGTATGTAGACAATGTGGAACTGACCTATTGACGAACCGTTTGGCAACCCTTAGGCGCCACTCTGTTCCATAGGAAAGGGAAACATTGTCTGCATGCAAAATTGGTTCTATGTTAGTCGACAGGTTTTAGTCTCTCGAATCATTCCACTTTTGGTTCGTGAGCACCCATCTGAGAGCTGGGCATGCCTTGTCTTGGCGGGCGTGTCGTCAGACAGAAGGGAAGAATGTTTGCGAATCATTGGTGAGTTTGGTGATGGAGACTATTGCCGAAACTTCAGAAAAGTTCCTTAATTCCTTAACCTTCCTTTTAGAGTTCCTATAACGTAGAGTTTTTTTTTAAAATTAACGTAGAGTTTTTTTCGATGATATAAATTTCTATAAGTCTTCGGACGAAATATTTTGATGATTTTCTTTTGCGGATTTTGATGTTTTCTTTGCTTTTCTTCCCAAACAATTTTGAAACAGTTATCGCGATCCAGTTTTCCCAGTGAGTCGGGAAAGAGCATGATCGGCTTCGCGATTTGCTGCAGTTGAGGGGAGGGGAAAAGAGTGACTGCGTGAGGGTTCATTTTGATCATTCATTAAAGTCAAGTATACACACAATCACCTAATATTCATTCGCTCATTCGTACATTTGTTCTTGCATTCATCTAACATTCACACAAGCATTTATCCGAAAAAAATTTAAAAATCGATTCATTCATTTATGATCGGAAAATTCATTCGCTCATTTATTCGAAATTTAGTTCGTACATGACGCATTAGTTGATTATATTCGGTCATTCATTATATCGTTCATTCGTTTTTTTTCGTAATACATACATTCAATATTCATGCAATCATTTATCCATAAATTCAGAAGTTCATTCAATAGTAGTTTATTTGAGTAATTATACCTACAAACACACAAACATTCGCTTATTCGTTCATTCATACATGCTATTACATTCGTTCCAACATTTACACAATTAATTTACGCTCACTTTTCGAAATTCAATTGATTTTAACATTAAATTCGTTCGCTAAATCATTCGGTATATCGTTCATTCGCTTCGTTAACGCTTACCTTCAATCATTCAATATACATGCGTACGTAATAATTCCTCTTTACAATCTTAGATTCAGTATTCGATAGTTCATGAATTTTACCTTCTCAGTTGTTCTTTATATACATATCCTTTATCCAGACAGTCAAGAAACCATTCATCGATACGCACAATTAGTCGTGAAAATTTTCCTATTCCAACCACTCGTTTTTTTTTCTCTATTTCGTTCAAACACTTAATCGAATTTTGTCGTTAGCTGCATTAACCTATTTTGAGCATGTCTTTGATTCATTCTCCGAAGGCGAGCGTAGATGTTGTCTGCTCAGCTTGTCAGGAAATTATAGATCCGGTGAAAGAAGTAGTCACCAAATGTAGTCATCGATTCCATAGCCATTGTTTGGAATCATGGATCGTTGACAATCACAATTGTCCGAATTGTCGTGGACATTTGGGTCCTAGAGACTATTGGTCCGTCCTGGGTGTAGAGGGCGCGTCCGCTAAACTAGGCCCAGTGACACGCGGCAAAAAGAAGTCACAGGCCACTAATGCTCAAAAAGTTGGTATGTCGCCTGTGGGGTTAAATTTGGATATGCCACACGAGACAGGAGGCGGACGAGCTTTCTATGCCCCGGACGGATCGATGGTCCCGACGCCCAGTCCATTGACTGAGCCAGACCTAAATTCAATGTTTGCAACAGACACGAGTGAGAGAGAGAAACAAGTGAGATGGTCAGACATCAGAGTTGAACCGCCGGCAGAGTCAATACTAGAGACGCCGTTGGCTATGAATTCACTGAAGATGGATGACTTAGTGCGAATTATACGCTCGGTGTTGCGTGAGGAACAGACTCAGCAACAGCCAAGCATTAACAATATCAACGTAGATTTACCACCACCCTTAAACCGATGTGATGCACTGGACGAACAGGTGCGAACTCGTGGCCGACTGGCCCATGCGACCGCTCAGATTGGCGAACGCAATGGCAACGGCCCAAATTTAAGATACCGCAATCCAGGCAGTCCGATACGCCATTGGAGATTGCGTTTTAATGGAGAAAGCCATTCATTGCGAGCAGAAGAATTGGTCTTCAGGGCCGAAGCTCTTGCAATAGGAGATCTGGGCGGACGCGTGGACCTGTTGGCCCAGAATTTTCATCTGTTGTTGGACGGTCGTCCAAACCAGTGGTATTGGCTCTGGCGGAGATCCAACTTAGAGACCCACTGGGCTGATTTACGACTTGCTTTCTTAGAAGCTTGGGGAGAGAGTAGTGACGATTGGGAGGTGCGCAAGCAGATGCTAGGAAGACGTCAGGCACCAAATGAGCCATTCTTGCTTTATGAACAAGACATGACTGTACTCCGCACATTGCTGCCCACTCCTATGTCAGAAAGAGAATTCGTTGGAATCGTTCGAAGTAATTTATTAGCTAGCACGCAACAGCAAATGTGCTTTTACGAAGTACAAAATATGGCTCAGCTACGACATCTTGTGAAGCGTGTAGAGACTGTACGGAAGACTACACGAGCGAATTCTTGGCAATCGAACAGGGTCCACGAAATCATCGAAACCCAAGTGGAAGAGTTAGTAGATCCCGAAGTTGACGAGGTAGCTGGTTTGTCTAAGCCCTTGACCTGTTGGAACTGTGGCAAGGATGGACATGGCTATCGAGAATGTACCGAACCACCTAAAGGCATTTTCTGCTATGGATGTGGAAGGGCGGACGTGGTGAAGCCCAACTGTGTTCATTGCAAGGCGGGAAACGGCCGAAGGGACGGAAGGACAGCGGGTCCCTTTCGTCTGAACACTGTACCCCGACCGCAATAAATGACGAAGTACAGAAACCCCTTTCCGATTCCCCATTTAATTTAGAACTCCCGCATAAAAAAATTTCTACCAATTGTTCAACCCCTTTAATTACCCCTCCAAATTTTACCACTACACCTTCAACATTTTCTGAACCTGATTCCCATCCTTTTAAAGTAAAATCATCCTTACCTATTCCTCGGAATCTTATCACTTCGCAAGTCACTATTCTGAAAAGAGTAAATGATAATACGGAGTTGGCTGTTTCTCGACCTGAAAATGACCTTATTGTACCCAAAAATTTAAGACGACATTCCCGCCATCCTTTCAAGCCTTATCACCTTCGACTAAAAGAGTATATGGAAGCTCGAGAGCGAATTTTTGCACCTACTTCAGTCACTAGCGTTGATCAAGTATCATCACTAGCGGGTGGATTCGGTCGTAGAAAGTCAATCTTACGCCTTCGTATGTTCTGGAGGATGGTGCGTGAAAAAAAGAAAGCGATTCTGTCTACCATCATTACCGAGCCGTTCGATATACGTCCGTACGCCATGGTATCCCTATACGGAGTGGACGTTAAAGGACTCCTCGATAGTGGTGCGAGCATTAGTTGCCTTGGAGCAAATTCCCTACAACGCCTTCAAGATGCACAGGTGAGTTATCGACCAGTCTGTCAAGACGTGAAGACAGCTGATGGTGTTGCACAAAGAGTTTTGGGCACAGTAGTTACCGACATTACCTTTCGTGGCGCTACTAAAACTATTACCTTATATATTGTGCCGAGCCTATCGCAGGAATTGTACCTTGGGGTAGATTTCTGGCGATCATTTCATCTAGCTCCTAACATCATCAGTGCGGTCGATATTCCCGATACTGCATCGCAACTAATTGCTCAGGATGCCCACCATTTAACGCCCTCAGATGTAAAGAGGTTGGAATTGGCAAAGTCCAAATTTCCATCGTACGAAGAATACGGACTCGGTGTAACCAATGTCGTTGAACATAGTATAGACGTTGGGGATGCTAGTCCCATCAAACAAAGACATTATCCCGTTTCACCTGCGATCCAAAATCTGTTATATGACGAGATCGATCGTATGTTAGCACTTGGCGTTATAGAGACCAGCCAGAGTGCATGGAGTTCACCTGTGGTTCTTGTGAGGAAGCCAGGCAAGGTACGGTTATGCTTGGACTCGCGCAAAGTCAATGATGTGACGAAGAAGGATGCTTATCCATTACCACACATTGACGGTATCTTAAGTCGTTTGCCGCGAGCCAATTTTATAACCAGCCTAGACCTCAAAGATGCCTTTTGGCAGATTCCTCTCGAACAAAAATCTAGAGAATACACAGCGTTTACTATTCCTGGTCGGCCTCTATACCAATACACTCGCATGCCTTTTGGTTTATGCAACGCGCCGCAAAGGATGTGTCGTTTGATGGACAAAGTCATCCCACCCGAGTTGAAGGAGCAGGTATTCGTATATTTGGACGATCTGCTGTTGATTTCTGAGGATTTCGACTCACATCTGACTTTATTGAGCGAAGTCGCAGATTGTATAAGAAAAGCTGGCTTGACGATCAATGTCAGCAAGAGCAAGTTTTGTTTGAGAGAAGTGAAGTATCTCGGATACATCGTTGGAGATGGAGGCTTGAAGACAGACCCGAACAAAGTCTCAGCCATAGTCGATTACCCTTCGCCAAAGTCCGCACGTCAAGTTCGACGCTTTCTTGGTATGGCAGGCTGGTATAGACGATTCGTCCCCAACTTTGCTGCTACCGTATCACCGATCTCAGACACTCTAAAGAAGTCCAACCAGTTTGCTTGGACTACAGAGGCACAAACTTCCTTCCTAGTAGTGAAAGACTTGCTGACGAAAGCACCCGTTTTGATCAACCCAGATTTCAAGAGGCCTTTCGTAATACAATGCGATGCTAGTAAGTCAGGGGTGGGTAGCGTTCTCTTTCAGGAAAACGACGACGGATCAGAATCTCCAGTAGCGTATATGTCACAGAAGCTCACTTCCGCTCAACGCAACTATAGTGTAACCGAACTCGAGTGTTATGCAGCTGTGTTGAGCGTGAAAAAATTTCGAGCCTATGTAGAAGGGACTGCGTTCAAAGTCATCACGGATCATGCAAGTCTTAAATGGCTTATGTCGCAGAAAGACCTACAAGGACGGTTAGCGAGGTGGAGTCTGAAGCTTCAAGGTTTCGACTTCGTAATCGAGCACCGACGAGGGAGCTTGAACGTTGTACCCGACGCCCTCTCTCGCGTATACGAAGAGGGACTAAATGCGCTGATCGACGTGGCACCGATCGTGGACATGAATTCTCCAGAATTCTCTGGCAAAGAATACAAAGAATTGGTGTCCACGGTTGATGCGAACGCCGATCGGCTTCCTGACGTATGCGTGAGGGATGGTTTCGTGTATAAACGAACAGAGCCTCACGTCGGTGACCCGATTGCGGAGGACAGGGCCTGGAAGCTATGGATTCCATCAAGCCTTACGTCAACTGCGATTGCTCAGGCGCACGAAGCAGACACTACGGTCCATGGTGGTTACGCTAAAACGCTAGAGCGAGTCAGACGATTTTTGTATTGGCCCGGGATGGCTACACAAGTACGCACCTACGTTCTGGCGTGCGACACTTGTAAAGAGACAAAGTCCCCGAACAGACCTCTACGAGCGCCTATGGGAGAACCGTTCCGGACAGATCAGCCATTCCAACACCTTTACATCGACGTATTGGGACCATATCCACGTACCAAACGGGGTAAAATCGCCATTCTTATCGTCTTGGACCATTTCACCAAATTCCCCCTTTTACACCCCTTGGGGAGAATTACTGCTGAAGAAATCACTAAATATCTGGAGGGGCAGGTCTTCCACACGTTTGGGACACCTGAGACGATCCTCTCCGATAATGGCTCTCAATTTAAGTCAAAAGTGTTTAACTCTATGCTAGATAAATACGGAGTTCAACACCTGTACACCCCGAGCTACTCACCGCAAGCAAATGCATCGGAACGTGTCAATCAGTCCATCCTAGCCGGAATTCGAACATTCATCACTGATGACCAAACACGATGGGATGAGAGTCTAAGCAAAATAGGATGTGCCCTTCGGAGCTCACTCCACCAAGCCACTGGATTTTCTCCTTATCAGGTTTTGTTTGGGAATCATATGATGTTACACGGGAAGGACTACGAACTGCTGAAGCATTTGCGAGCGTTGGGTGAGTCAAATGTACAGCTTCGACCTCGAGAGGGAATTCCTATCGTGAGACAGCTTGCACAGACGAAAATAAGGGTCGCACATGAGGACAGTAGCAGGCGTTATAATCTGCGTGCTGCTCAAACACAATTTCGTGTAGGACAAGAAGTATTCCGAAGAAACTTTTCCTTGTCCACAGCCGCGCAGAATTATAATGCTAAGCTGGCGAAAAAGTTCCTCAAGTGCAGGATTCGTCGTGTGCTTGGCAACTCACGATACGAATTGGAGGATTTAGGAGGCAAACGTGTGGGAGTCTACCACTCCAAGGATCTCCGACAGTGATTCTAGGAATACACCACCTATTGCCCGGCTCTCAGTCGTGAGCACGAGACACCTAGCGACGGCTTTCTTAGTCGATTCGGCGCTGGAAATCAACGGCGAACCGCCTATGTTGTTGAGTCCGTCGCTCAAGAAAGGAAAAAAAAAAAAAATTATAGTTATAATTTTTTTTGAATTTTTTCCCGCCTTGCAATGCCAACATCGTATGATCGAAGGGGTTCGCCAACCCTGAACCTTTTCGACATAGCAACATTGGCAAAGCAAGTACGGTTAGTTTTGTTGCCGGCCGAGAAAGGACGAGAATGGAAAAACGTGGTGGACAAGTAGCAGGCAGAAAAACTTGGGAAAATAAATTCGCCGATGAAAAGTGTTGCGCCGGTATATTCGTAAAAGTGCGATAGGAAAGTATTCCCCGCGCCGCAGAATCGAAATGCGTTGAATTTCGAGCGGAAAGTGCAGTGGGAAAAAGTATAACGCCCTCGCAAAATTATCACCTGTGAACGGCGAGGAAAACGCTTGCTCGGCACGCAACACACGAGTTTCGCCGATTAATATGGCCGTGTAAAAAAAAAAAAAGAGGATCCGTGCGATTTCAATTTCGGGACGTGAAAAGAACCCGAAAAGAGTGCGCGCTTAACGGGCCCCAAATCGGGCTTCGCCGGGATTCCGCGCTCTGAACTCCACAAGAACCGCACGCTCGACCTTATAGGAATTCGATGCATGCACTCGTACTTAAGAATTAACCTGGCTGTCGGATCGCACCTTGCATGTCGCGAAATTCTAGTTTTTTATACGTGATAGCTACATTAGTTTAAAATAGAGTCTGTTATTAGTTTTATTATTAAAGCGCTTTAAAATCGGGAAGGTTTTCCGTCGATATCTGAAATAGTATTTTACTGTGTCCGTGTTTAAAATTAGCGGTCGTAAAAGTGCATAAAATTGTGTATTCGCGATATTGTTACGAAAAGTTGCTATTATACTTTTTACTTTCAATAGTGTTATTTAGTTTTGGCTCTACACTATCTCTCTGTGATATGAAGTGATCCCACTGCCCAATTTTACTACCATTTCTTTCCGAAATAAATATAAGATTTCTTTAAAATCAGTCCCCTTCGTCGATTTTATTGCCGAAATTCCGGGGTGCGATTTTGCGAACCAATAAGAAAAAGTGCTGGTGTTCAATTTGTTTCGGTGTTGTTGTCGTTGGGATTGTCCAGTGAGTTTGCATTGCAGAAAGTTGCGGACCGGAGAGCAGCACAGCTTTTGGCCTAGGATATTTTTTTTTCGTTTCTTCCGTTCGGAGATCTTTTGCGACGTCATTCCCTAATCCGAAGGCGGTTAATTAATTACAAGTCCAAGTGTAAAGTGTGCGTGTCGAGATAATTGTAGAGCGAAACCGTTCTTTACTACCATCTTCGATTAAAAGTCGTAAATTTTATGGGCTAAGGATTACGTCGAGTATAGAATGCAATGGGCTTCAAAGCTAAAATGATTTGCGGAGTTTCGAAATGTTTTGGAACTATAGATTTCCAGTATTATATTCCTTGTAATGTGCTTTGGTTATTGAACCAATTGAATCACATAATTCAATCTACCTATATGCAAAGACAATAAAAAGAAGGCGGGCTGAGATTTTGATCGGGAGCACATCGTGGAGGACGAAACAAAGCGTTATGTCTAATAGTAAAGTGAATGAGACGTACCGCCTCAAATAATGAAATTCTATAAGAAAATTGAAAATTACGCGACGAAAAGATTTTAAATTGAAACTCGAAATAATGAACAAATAAATGAATAGATCAAATAAGAAAAAAAAAAAAAAAAATAAAGTAAAGAAGGGAAAGGAAAGGGAGAAAAGAAAAAAAGACTAACCTATACAAAACAAATCGACAAGACATGACAGAACTGACCGACGGACGAAACTTAATGAAAAGTTAAAAATCAAAAATAAGTGCAGAAAAAAAAAGGTGATACGTATGAATGGGTAAGTTTTTTTTTGCTATTTTTTTTTGCCATTTCGATATATTTTTTTTTTAGATTTTTTTTTGAATATTTATAAATTTTTTGAAAAAAAAAGATGATTAAAGGCTGAAGAGCCCATCTTATAAAATGAACCCGAGCGCTTAGCTCCTTTTGCCCCGAACCTCGACATGGGGTCACGACGAATTAATTTCTTTTGAGGAATGTCGTGACTGAGGTAGGGTGGGCAGACAGGGCGCTAAAACACCTGAGCGCCCTGACAAATCGCGAAGTCAGCAACTCCACCGCATTCATGGTCTTTCACGACCACTGGGGAAGATTATCCCAATTTTCACCCTAACCCGGAGTAAGCCGACACGAAATTTTTGTTATACAGGCCATGGGTTTTATGGTCTGATTAAGGAACAAGTACCCCCCCACACTGCCGTAGCTAGTCCCGGCCGCCAGCAAGCGTGTCGCTTCCGTTCCTTAGTCAGCCACCAATTCGGAAGTAGGAGGAATTGGCCCTTTCTTGTCCCAAACATTGACGTTTTCGTTTCCTTTCAGAATTATTTTGGCTTTAAGTCAAAATAATTCGTTCCGCCGGCCTAAACCATAACAAAATTTTAACTTGGCTGGTTTTTTTACAGTAAAATATTTTTAAAAATACGAAATTTCGGCATTCTAATTGTTGGAAGTTCATAATTTTCGAAGTCGACATTTCTGTATGAATTTTTTGCGTATTTGAGAGAAATATTTTAATAATTGTTTTTTCAAAGGCTGTGATCATTACAAATCCAGGGATGAAACACATAGCGATCAAAGCTTCAACTATCTTAATTAACTTCTAAAAATTACAACTCCTCGCTTGATTTACACCAATTTTTTCCAATTTTTTTGAAAACAGAGCCTTCAATACCACCTTAATAGATTCATTTTTCAAAATACTTTCAAAGTTTTTCTAAGCACGAAACTTAAAATTCGACTTCCTCATTGTCTACAACACATCAGCATAATGCAAGTACCTTAAAAAAAATTATTATAATTGAAAGTGATTTCCGAGCGACATTGAATGCTTGATTGGGGGCCATTAACTGACCGTGGCAGTGCGTTGATTCATGTTTGTTGCTTCGTCAGAAAGTGTCTGATCGGAACTCAGCATCCAGCAAGCACGCACGCCATTTTGTCGGCGAAGTGAGTCGTCAATAATTTCACCGATTACTTTGCTCCAAAGTCATAATCACTAAGGTTATACAACGAACGCAAGTGGTGACGGTTACTAAAAAGGTGACCCAATTAAGATTGATACGATACATCATATCGTTGTAAACAATTTGATAGGCCGTGAAAATTTTAGTATTCGCAGCTAGCAGTGGTACTGACACGGAGATTTATGCGATCGGTTGTAATGCAAGCTCCGTTTTTTTTTGGTTATAAAATATTAGTAGGTTGGTATGCATATACCTAGAGTTTAAATTGTTTATATATTTTTATCACAACATAGGGGTCACTAGTAAATGCATTTTTCACAATCGTGTCGGTATGATTACACAGGATTAGGAGGTGAATGGCTTATAATGGCTTACTTGTTAGGTCGGTATCCAATTTGATTTCCCGGTGACTGCACTAGCACCCGGATAGTTAAATTTTTCTGGTACCTCAAGCTCCAATTCAAGTTCAGTAGAACCTGCTCAAAGTGACCACCGTTGGGACTGACCAAAACTAGTCATCTTATGCAGTGAAGGTCATGTATCTTTATCTGCTTTTCATTTGATCCACCACAACTTACAAAATATTAATGCATGTTATTTATCGTTTATCTTGTTTTAAAGGTAAAAATCTCAGCTTCAAACCTTCATCTTAATATTTTCATATAATGCACTATTATTAATGTTATGAACGAAAGTGTAGGTAAGGTCAAAACGGTCCAAGTAACATTTAATACTTGTATTTTGGTTTCCTCATTTTTGTGGAAATATCGAAGCATTTGCGTTGATGTCACCACTGCTAGTAATTTTTCTTTTCTTTTAATTTTATCAGGATTAATGGAGCTACCTACATCTGCCCAAAAAAATATTCTTTTAAATGGAGAAATATCTGGAGAAATCCCTGATTGTTCAGCTGCTTTAAAAGGAGCTGAAGGCTTTGGGCCACTGCTCGATCCAGGAACCGGTTCCTCAGTTACCATCGCCTGGGCCTGTCACTTCTTCCTTCACAGAAAATGGCAAAGGAATGCCATCTAGCTTCTCGTCAAGCTCCTTATGGAGGTTGTTCTATAGCTTCTGCAACAGTCTTTCAGTGTTGCCATAATACATAGAGAGACTTGTCTTCCAATAATCCTTCCCATTCTCGAAAATTATTGTTAAATGTGTCTAATTTTACTGGCCCAATTTTCTTCTCAACTTCTATTTCCAGACTAGTACTTTGACGCGTTCGTGTAGATACGGTATTTAGAAAGATAAAGTAGAGTCACGAGCAGCTAGGGTTGTAATTTTAGCGGAAATTACAGCAAGGGCTGGGCTGAGAACCGTAACAAAGTCCTTTTTGGTTGTATGAGCTCTTTTATTGGCCACTCTACCACATTTTTCCTTCAGCTTAGTTAGTAGTAGTAAGGACAGCGGCATCCATTGATTGAAATGAATGAAATGGGAAGCATTAGGAAGCAACGCAACAAGCTCAATTTGTTTTTCTGTACAGAAATTGATCAGTAGATAGGACATGTGTGACATATGTATGTAAATAAAAAAAAAAAAAACATCACAATGGGTCTTATGATATTGATGGCGGTAAGTCATGGTTCAAATATGTTGTCTGGGGCTTCCAGCTGCATTAGCACCACGAGTACTGTTAAGTTTTGTTTTTCTTCGTTGCTAGGTGTTTAGTTTGTTTTGTGACAGGACATCATGCTTTGAATGTTTGTTCCATCCAGTGCACCAATAGCTGCACGCAGTCAGGGCTGAAGGAGTTTGCGGGCGCCATTCGAGTTGTAAGTCGTACTCCATCCTTTCATTTTCTTATTAACGTGCTGTCCTATTTTGAAGATCCTCTAGGGCTTTCTCGACCTGTTCTACCGTATATTTTGCAAATGCAGGTTAAATTGGTATTACATCACCCATGGCACTTCTCTAGTGGTCCAAGTGATGTACTAGTTTAGTGTTCGTAACTATAATTAATAAACGTTGATGGCTCCTGGCTTCAGCATTTGCCAGATTACCGAGACTATCGAAGAAGTGCACGCCTAGGTGGCGCCTTCTTCTTCTAGAGAGAGTAGTACAAGTACATAGCTGATGAAACTGCAAAAATCATTAAACGGGAGGCCAAGCCTCTGAGCATGTCTTCTTTCAGGCAGTATCCTGTAACGACTCCCACTACTTAGCTAATCGTCTGCCTGCTTAGCGAGAGCAGTCTACCAGAGTGTTTTAGATCCAGCACAGGCCAAATCTATTTTTTGGTATTACATGTAACACCGTTTGCCCATCTGTCGTTGGCTTTGCTAATCGCATCCAACTTAAGTTGCAGCTTGTAAGTTGCGAGAGACATACTCAGCTTCTCTTTTACACATTGAAACTGCAACCACCTTGCAGGTGGTCCTTGTAGGACGAGTTCGTCGGCCCAGCAGTTCCTCAGGATGGTCCCATGTCCTGGTACCTAGCACAGGCGAATGTTGAATTGTTTAGCTATCTCCCTCAGAGACTCGCGATAATCAAGAATACTCATGGATGTAGACATGACCGATTCAACGGATTTAATAGTGGCCTGGCTATCAGTGAAGATGCCAATATCCTTAGTTCATACTACATTACACTTAAGCCAGGCCAAGTCTTCTTTTATCGCCATCACTTCAGCTTGGGACACATTACAATGAACCGGACGATGGAAAGATATGCTTTAGTTAAGCATTGGGGAGAAACCTCCTCCCACTCCACTTCTAGCTTTGGAGAGATCAGTATAGAAGGAGGAAGAGAGTCCATCCTTCCGTATTTCATCGGCCTCCCACTCTTGTCGTGGAGATGACGGTGAGGAAATTACTATTAAAATCAAAACTTGGTAGAGTGTAGTGTGTGTTTTCGAAATATTCCAGAACTAAGGAGCGACTAGTTTGAACGCAGGACCACTGGAGAGATTCTTTAAGGCAGTTGGTTGCACTATTTACTTACAATATCGAGAGGTAGCAGATGAAATAATACTTTCAATACTGCTATTCTCAGAGCTCCACTTACGCGTAAACATGCTGTTATCTTTAAAAATAAAAAGCGCGCCAAAGATATGAATACAAACAATTTTCGCGGATTACAGAAGCTGAGAAATTTTATTTGATATGCCAAAATAAAAAGTGCGCGGAAAAGTTTATTCTATACAAAATTAATTTTTACAGTCATAAATACCGTGTATTTGAGTAACAGTTGGTTTTGTTCTATTTATTTCGATTTGTCATGTCAAATAAAAAGTGCGAAGAATTTTTTTTCTGTACGAAATTTGCTCATTGCCATAAATGTATATTTGTGTATTTTGAGCGACATCTGGTTTCGGGTACTATTCTCTCTTTTTAGAAGTCTACCCAGTGTTGCCCAAATGTAAATTGCTAACCAACTTCACACATATGTACCCGGTTACCCTACGAACTTCACAGCTAACATGATCTATATCCTATTACCTCGTGGTTTTGTTTCGGTAGACGGTCCATGATCTCATCGATCTGCATTTCGCGCTAATTTCGCGTTAAAGCTAAATTTTTTTTTGGAGAATCGTAACCGTTTCCCCTTTTTTTAACGAACTTCTGTCAGTAGTGTCAACATAACAATTCGCGCCTGCATTTTGCACTGAACTCAATTGTTAACATACATTTTTATTGGAGAGACGTAACCGTAGTAACCGTTTCCGCTAATTTTTTTTAACGAACTTCAGTTACTAGTGCCAGCATAAACAGTCCGCTTGTATTTCGCGCTCATTTCAATGGGTTGAGTGTGTTCAGCGTAGAGTAACTCTATGGAGAAAAAAGATCAAGACACATTTGAAAAAGCGAACATCTATTTTCTAGCACGCGATAAATAAGCAAATGTGAATGCAAACCGTTCATTAGTACGTGAAACCTACCAAATAAAATTTTCATCACTTAAAAGTTCTGCAAATAAAAGATATTTGCGAAATAAAACCACTAAAAAGTTACACCGACACGCACGCACGCCTACATATGAAGATGAAAAGCGCTCAATCTGACAGATTGACCGAACTCTTTCAGGTGCCTTGTTCTTTCTTCTTCATAGAGTAACTCTAGTTCATTCACACAGTCACAAAATGTGACATTTTAACACACCGTGGCGTTCATTACAGCAGTGTATTATGCTTTCCCCAACACACATTTGTGTTCAGTGCGTATCGGTGTGGCGCACTTTATCGCATTTTTAGGCCTGTTTCATAATGAACGTAAACTTTACGTAAGCGCTGTCAGTTGAAGTTAAAATGTATGAACTGACAGCGTTTACACGTAGGCTGCGAAAGGTTTACCCCTATTTCACAATGTAAAGTGAACCTTACTCAGGCTACACGTAAGCGCTGTTAATTCATACATTTTGACTTCAACTGACAGCGCCTACGTAAAATTTACGTTCATTGTGAAACAGGCCATACGTTACATTGTGAAACAAGGGTAACACTCATGTCTGCCGGAGTAGTGTAAAGACGTGAAGTGTCATAACGGTTTTTTGCAAATATTCGCTAACATTAGTTAAAATGGCAGGGGGTTCATTTAATTTCTTGGTAGATGAGATTAAAGATACTCGATACATACTAATACTTCTGTCCTAATAGAGTTTGGCCAATGCTATAAGATATATATGACAGTTCAGCGTGAGTTTAGAAGCACAAGAAGGCAATATAAGAAATGTGAAAAACAGCCAAACTTGAGTATGACGGTTTCCAAGTGTGCGGACACGAGTACTAACTTGCGTTAAATTACAAGTTTTTGATTGGAATACACATTACAATCAATAATAAATATGATTTTCATAAATAACAATTCATTATGATTGTGGTTATTTCATAAAAGAAAGAGAATTGAAAAAATTCAAATTTCGGACATAATTTCCCGCGCGATTGCTGTACATGCATTGTGCAAACTCTATTGGGACAGATGTGCAAAGTATCTCTAAAGTATGTCCACGAAAATCTATTTTAAAACACCTGCCTCCCGTAGGCATATTCATCAGGTACAGCAAGATGCTACTCTCAAACCTTCTCGTTAACATCAAAGTAAGGTTAAGTTTCTCAGTACCTATTCAATTTTTCAAGCTTAAATTTAGTACAAAACATTTTATAGCTACTCTTGCATGATGTGAAATAAATTAGTAGTCACCTTTTCTACCACTCGCCATACAAAATTTCTTATCGCAAAAATTTCGATTTCATCTACATACATATAGTATCGTATGATTGGGCTTTACGCACAATCGTAGTCCTTTTATGGTTTTAAGCTTAACGTTATTTTATTTGGTCTTTTTTATAATTAACACAAGCTACAGCTATTCACATGTCCTTAACGCTCTTCCATACTTATATGATCTCAAATTACGGGATTGATTTGTTTCAGTCTTAATAATTTATGATTCTGATTCTAACAAAATACAAACCATTGTGTTTGAGTCTTTAAACTAAACAAATTATGTATTTCACATAATGCACATATTGCTAACCACATTCTCAAAAATTGCTTATTTTGCGATTCTTCCGCAGACAAAGTCGCGGGCGATCGCTAGTAATCTATATAAATATAATTGTAGTGTCTGTCTGTTATTTGTTTAGAAATGGCTATAAGTTAGTTTTTTGTGTTATTTTAGCAATAACTAAGCAGAAACGCACGTTTTAAAAATTCTTCTCTGTCTGTCCGGCTTTCACGCAAAAACGGCTGAACCGATTGTAATGAAACTTTCACAGCTTATTAGGTATGCTCCGAGATGTAATCTGCTTTTAGTTTTATTTCCCTCCCGTTACGCCTTCTACCCCCTCCCATACAAAGTGACTAATTTTTAATAATATGTAATAATCAAATTTTCTTGGAATATATAAGAGCTATTAGTTTGAAATTTGGAAAATATTGTTTCTATTACAAATGCAATCTTCAAGTATACAAATTATTTCAATTACACCACTCCTTCGCCCACCTCCCATACAAACTACACTTTTTTATTAAATACTATAAACCGATTCTCTCAGTACGTATAAATTCCATCGAAAATTTTGTACCAAATCCTTAATTATCATTATTATTAATATCGATTAAAAATTAATCGATTAGCAGTCCCATACAATATGACACAATTCCACGACTTCGTAAAAATTTGATTTTCTTGGAAAGTGTGAAAATTACAGATTCAAAATTTAAAATATATCAATTGCATAATGATTGTAGTTGTTTTTAGAAAATTCACTAAAAACCCCTCACTCCTTCCACCACCTCCCATACAAACTGCACTTTTTCCTTAATTACTCTAAACCAATTTTCTCAATACGTATAGCTTTCATCGAGCTAAAATTTTGTATCGAATCCTTAATTAGCATTATTATTATTATCGGGAAAAAATTAACCGATTAGCTTCACTCCTGCTACCCGTCCCATACAATGTGACACAATGTGACACAATTTCACAACTTTTCAAAATTCTATTTTCTTGAAAAGTGTGAATGTTACTGAGCTAAAATTTAATATATATCAGTTTTGTTTCTCGAAAAATCAACAAAAAACACTCCTCTCCTTCTACCACCTCCTATACAAATTGCACAATTTCACTAAATCCAATGCACTAAGTTTCACAGTACCTATTCAATTTTCGAAGCTAAAATTTGGTAAAAAACATTTTTATAGCCACTCTAGCATGATGTGAAACAAATTAGTTCAGAACTGTCACCCCTTCTATCCGTCTCCATGCAAAATTCTTAACATCATCAAAATTTCATTTGTGGTATCGTATGATTGGGCTTTACGCAGAGTCGGATGATGTATTGCTAGCTACATTCTCAAAAGTTGCTTATTTTGCGATTCTTACGCGGACAAAGTCGCGGGCGGTCGCTAGTTAAATAATAAGAATAACAATATTTTTACTGGTACGAACGCCGGATAGCTTGCTCCGCGTCGTTCAAGATGTCTCTATATGTATATGTCTCTATATGTATCAGATATAGTCTGTTTGCTTTAAATCATTTCAATATGAGGATGAAACGGAAACTATATACTGGATTCTCTTACTAGGGTTTTTGTGTGTGAATGAGATAAAAAAGAACGTTAAATGTACTAATCCAGGATGACCACCACACAATCACACCATAAAGCTAGATGAGTCTGATGACGGCAACGTAGAGCCAATGCACTACTTTGGGGTGCATTCTTCATTTCTTACCTACGACTTTTTTACAGGAGTAAAGGACAACCGTATCCTTTTTTACTTAATTACTTACTTACGATGGCGCTACAGCTCAAATCGGACTTTGGCCTCCGGAATCAGGTTTCGGATCAAATCTGGTTTTTCCGAAGATGAGTTATTAAGACATCACCTAACCCCCAACTTGAAGGGCCATATTATGTATAGTGCTACAATTTGTCTGTTTCATTACTACTCGTACTTATTAGTTCAGGAAGTCAAGTCCGGATGGACAAGACCAGTACCCGGTGGCTACCACGTGGAGGTATGATGAGGACAATTGATGTGTATATGATAGTTACAACATTGGGCGTCGCCTAATGACGCCAATCAAATGCTATATCCATCCAAACACCATATATATCTTTTTTTACACGTTGCTAAATATTAGTTTTCCAGCTCAGTTTCCTATCCGAAATAAGACCTAGATATTTTAGTCTATCTGCGAAAATAAGACTAATATCATCCTGGATTGGAGGGTCAACCTGGGGAGTCTTGTGTTTCCTTGTGAAAAGGTCTAGCTCGGATTTGTGTGACAGATTCACGAGTCCATTTATAGAATAATATTAGCAACTAGCCATCCCTCCAAAACTATTTCTGAGTTTGGTCGTATGTTTATCCGTTTAATCGTATAAAAATATTCTCATATGTAGTACCAATCCCGAAATTGTGAGCGAACTCATAACCGGCCCGTTCAAGGTATTATACACCACCATTGCCAGTTATCGCTAAGAGGAAACATCGTCAATTTGCATTAATTTCCGCTTGGAAGGTTGAGTATGTAGCTTTGGATGATAACGGCAGGAAGATTTTCCTAAACATATTTTATAAATTGATATCACGACAAAAATCTTCCTTCATGATAATAATCCCGAGTTTGTCTGTAGTAAAATTACTTTGTAGCCCCTCTCTTATTAGAGTTTGGACACCAGCTTCCAGTACAGAGCGGGATATTTTCAAATCGAAGATTTTAGGCCAAGTATTTTACCTTATTTTTCTGCAATCGACTTTCTTTTTCGTTAAAATTTTAGGCCAAGTATAGATTTAAGCTCCCGAGAATGCGTTTCAAGTCGATTTTAGTGAAATTGCAATCTTTCATAATCTATTCAATACGAGCTGTCACTCGTCGACTTATTAAATATCGACGAATGACAGCTCGATTAACGGCTCCGTGGCCCAACTTGAGAAATCCGGAGAGTGTCCGTTCGTATAGGGTTACTCTAGTCTGGAGATGTTTGGCTTGGTTTCAGTCTATTCCACATTATCTGTTGAAGTACAGGAGTTATCAGCGCGATTACACTGTCAAATGGGAGAACAGGTTAGAATATAAGAATATATCTAAATATATACCTAAAAAAAGGTTAGGACTATCAGAAAAAGGCGGCAAATTTTGTGGAGCCTCCGGCGGCAAAAGGATAAATTCAGCCCTGCATGCTTTATACAAAGGATGGTCCCTGATGAAATGGCATTTGATCTTTTTAGTCCATAGTGTCAGATTACATTAGAGTGCGACAATTAATGGCCACATAGCAAAGCATGAACTCTGGTAATTATTATTTTATTGATTTATTGATGCCTCCGAGGCGGAGTGGGCAGCGTGTTCGCTTCACAGTTAATATGTCGTTGTTTCGATTCCCAGATTCAGGCAGCAGAAATTTGCCACCCTTGGCAGTAGGGCTTTTTAAGAACCATATGTAATATGAAGTATAACGGGTTACTTAGTCGATTCTCTAGTAATGCAGAAAGTAAGTGCTGACAAATGCAGACATCAGTATAGAAAAGTAATCGGTTCTGTAATCCTAAGAGTACGGGGTTGGCCTTACCTTTGGCTATTGCAGAATTGATGCAGTAGTCATTGCCAGTCCGACTAGGTGTGTACAAATGCGTATAAAATATATGACAAAGCTTCTCCCGTTGCGCCCGGCGGGCATCTTTATGTTATCTTCAGTTTAGTCCTTTGTTCCTGAGGTTTTACTTCAGTATGCGTACATACATATAACCGATGCATAACTTCTATTACTGTTTTTAATTTAGAAGAAAATACCAATCTGTAAATTTTTAATTAGAATAATTTTGATACACAGAATAGTAGGTATAGCAATCAGAATTTCAAATCGGAGTATTATTAAGTAATATTTAATACTGTCAAGAAGTTGGGCTTAATATCACATATGAATTATTTGTATTAAATCTTGCATACACGGGTTTTATTATTGGCCCACTAAGAAAAGAATTCTACTCGTAAAAGAAGAAAGAAATAGCCTAAATTTTCTACGGTTACATTAGTGTTATATATTTTATTTAAATTTTTTAAGAGCACGAATTTAAAATCAATTTTAAAACCGTTCTAAATGTAAAAAATCTAAATTTAATTATGAAAAAAACGCATTGAATTACGAAACTATAATAAAGCATCATTATAGCTGTTCTCTAAAAACTTGGCATATCAAATCGAAATAGACAACTAAATTCATTTTGGCGATAGGTTGAAAAAAAAAATTGGATGAACTGGTTTTAAAAATATATACGACAGTTAAAAAACCTTACTGGCCTAATTTTTGGCTGTTTATATAATCGGTCGGAACGATTCATTGGTATGTTAATTTCATGAATTTCGATTTAAATAAAATATAAAACATTTTTTGGCATCAGTAACACGATAATTATTGACCTTAACCAGGAGGTTATTGGCCGAATATGAAACGGTTTGTTTTTTTATTATTTTTTATACATAGCACCGGCATTACGATAATGATTACAGACGCTTGCCGTGTGGTGAAGTGACCTATAAGATTGATCGAAGTCCCTTCTAAAATGTCTTCAGTTGGGATTGACGGAAATGGGTCACTGGGGAAAAAATTTCGCAAATAGGAATTTGCAATTATATGATGGTTTGGTTAATACGTTAAGTTATTAAAGCGATGGCCATCATACAGCTATGACCTTAAAATTAAAGATTAATCTAATCTTTGAATGGTAAATTGGTTAACAAATTCTGAATCATAGGACCAGTAGAATTATGCTATATTACCAAATATTTGTATTTGATTTACAAAACAATTGTGTGCGAAAAGTTGTCACGTCTAAACGCATATCACCACCAACTACCCCAAAAGGAACGGTAGTGATTACCTCATCGATTCAGTAATCATTAATGCTGGCTATTAATCTATAAACTATCGGTTACTTTAACATTACAACGTCATAGGAAAGAGTGTGCATCGATGATTTTCTGTGTTACCTAGCATTTACTGTGCAGAGAGCTTCAGCTTACGATCTTTAGTAAATATCTTGAACGTTTCATTTCTTATTTTAGGAAGGACTATTTCCTGTTAAAAATTTAATAATAAAAAAACAATTTCTTCCTTCACAGACGCGTCCTACCCGAAGTCAAGCCAGGATATCTACGACCTTTGATTCCCGATGAGGCACCAATTAAACCCGACAGCTGGGAGAATGTCATGTCCGATATTGAACGTGTCATCATGCCGGGAGTTACTCATTGGCATAGTCCTCGATTTCATGCATACTTTCCTACTGCAAATTCCTATCCGGCTATTGTTGCTGATATGTTGAGTGGTGCTATCGCTTGTATTGGATTCTCATGGGTGAGTAATAGAGCATTGTATTTCATCCTAGGATTTTATTGATTTGTTGTTTTGTTTTCTAGATTGCCAGTCCAGCCTGTACGGAATTGGAAGTCTGCATGATGGATTGGCTGGGGAAAATGATTGGCTTGCCCAAAGAATTCTTGGCTTCGTCGGGAGGAAAGGGTGGCGGTGTTATTCAAGGAACTGCCAGTGAAGCTACTTTGGTGGCACTACTCGGTGCTAAGGCCAAGAAATTGCAAGAAGTGAAGGCTGAGCACCCGGAATGGGATGATAATACTATTGTACCGAAACTGATTGGATATTGTTCAGGTAAATGGTTGAGATGAATTGCTTCGGTATCAGTGAGTTATTAGTTTGGTGTTTCTAGCTCAAGCCCATTCGTCGGTGGAGAGGGCTGGACTGTTGGGAGGAGTACGCCTTCGACTTGTCGATGCCGACGAAAATAATCAGCTGAGAGGTAGTGCTCTGGAGAAAGCTATTCAACAGGATCTTGCCGATGGATTGATTCCTTTCTACGTAAGTTTTCATAATCTGGACGAGGTTTTCGAGACTAATTTTCAATCTTATTTCAGGCCGTTGTAACACTCGGAACTACCAACTCGTGCGCTTTTGATCGCCTCGATGAGTGCGGTCCAATTGGAAATCACTTTGGAGTTTGGGTACATGTTGATGCTGCGTATGCTGGATCCGCTTTCATTTGTCCTGAATATCGCTACCTGATGCGCGGCATCGAAATGGCCGATTCTTTCAACTTCAATCCACATAAATGGATGTTGGTTAATTTCGATTGTAGTGCGATGTGGCTGAAGGATCCAACATGGGTTGTAAACGCTTTCAATGTCGATCCGCTCTACTTGAAGCACGAAATGCAGGGATCCGTTCCGGACTATCGTCACTGGCAGATTCCGTTGGGTCGACGATTCCGAGCCTTGAAACTTTGGTTTGTTCTTCGGCTGTACGGTGTTGAGAATCTTCAGGCTCACATTAGAAGACACTGTGGATTCGCTAAGAAATTCGAAGAGCTCTGCCTGAAAGATTCACGTTTCGAAATCGTTACTGAGGTCCAGATGGGTTTGGTCTGCTTCCGGATGAAAGGCTCAAACGAATCGAATGAACAATTGCTGAAGACGATTAATGGACGCGGAAAGATTCATATGGTTCCGTCAAAAATTAATGGAACCTACTTTTTGCGAATGGCCCTATGCTCGCGGTTTACTGTTGCCGAAGATATGGAGTATTCGTGGAATGAAGTTGCGGATGCGGCTGATAGTATGCTGATTAATAATAAACATTAGAAGAGTTCGTTCCCATATGCGAATGACTAATTATTTTTTTGGTAAATGCGCGCTTCATACTGCTTATTCGAATTTTATTTTATTTTTCATTAGTTTTAAGCATTAATGACATTTTAGGGACCAGCAATAATGAGAATTTTTGCGAAAATATCTTTTAAGCTGATTTGTATATATATTTGTTTTTAGTTAATTATTTTATTTTTATGTATTTATTTTTATATTTTATAAATAAATAAATTATATTTGAAGTTGATGTTGCATTGAAGAAAGTTGGTTTTGATTTAGGGCTGGACACTAAGTCTGGCTAAATCTGGCCGAGTTTAAGGCGATGTTCACAATCGCGCCTTGTAAAAGAATACTATTTCGGTCCTATGCTCCTGTAAGGTATGTTACGGGTGTTTGCTTCCGCACCATTCTATACTTCAAATCAAGGTCAATGTCGTAGATGTAATAAAGACGTGAATGTTTTTACAATCCAGAAAATAAGGAAACCAGGAATTTCTTCGATCCAATTTTAATATTCTATTTCAATCCCAAATAAAAGTTAGCTTAAACTCAAATCAATCCAAACAAAAAAATCGTCACCTACAAAAATCAATTATGCGTTTAGCTTCACGTATACCACTTAGACGAGCTCCTTCTAGTGTTCCGAATCCTTCCGAGCTGGTAGCATCACCGGCAAATAAAAGTCGCGGAGTTCGACTAGTTCTACTCGCTGCCAATGGCATGGCCAAATCATTGACACACGTTTCATTGCTCCCGATCGAAATGAAAGGAAGTCCGCACAAGGATCGAGCATCGGTTGACCAAAACGATCGTACCAGATTACTAGGTCGAGGTATCCGATTGTTCCTCATCACGGCCCGCAGCGTATTGGTAATATCTCGTTCGACAAGTTCGGCGCTACATCGTTCCACTGTCTCGTTATACGAACCACCGACTTTTAACTCAAGAACATTTTTACTATCCGCCATTACAGAGATTTCGCTAATACCCGATGTCCAATTATCCTGACTCTTGGACCGCTCATTGGAAGTACCCAGCATAACGCTTCCGATGAACCACGGTGCTATCGGTTCGGCATACTCCACGTAGATTTTACCGGGTGATCCTCGTCCCAGCTTATTAATCGCATCGATTTTCGTTTCGGGAAGTCGCGGTGCAAAGATATGCTGGGCGAATACGCTCAGTGCGCCTAGCGGAATCGTACAAATGATATGATCGGCAGTGAATTTCGATCCGTCCAGGCACGTCACGTACGGCTGCTTGTCGTTCGAACCGAGATCGGACCAGTGTACACTTCCAATTGGTTTGCCAAGGAGTAATCGTTCGATTGGAATATTTCGCAGCAACTGATTGAAAATCTGTTTCAGTCCGGTTTTGATGAAGATCGGTTTGTCGAAGTGGCGTGCCAAATTGCCGAGATGTTTCACATGTACGTAGCCAAGATCGCTTCCAAGCTGGCAGCTTAGGTTTCGTATCAGGACATCGAAAACTTGCTGTGCCGTTTTGCGTTCACTCCTTGGCATCTTCTGGAGAATCTGGGCCACTCGTCCTTTCATATAGGTATCGATCGTGCTATATTCTAAGGGAACTTCCTCCGCTAAGTACTTTTCGGCATCCTTAACTAAATCGCGGAATAGGACGCAAGTCAATTGAACTAATTCGTCATCCATCGTTTCCTTGTTGATGATGAAGAAATTCTCGTTACTTTCGAAGGAGTCGCGATCGATTAGGTTACTCTTCTTCGCGAGAGTGTACAAGCTATTGGGACTTTCGTTTAAATTTATCCATTTCGCACCCAATTCACATACGGCTCCACCCAATTCAACAGTATGGATTCGTCCGCCATAGCGATCCGCTGCTTCCAGAATTAGCAAATCCTTGACACCATTCTTGATTAGATGATCGGCAGCCGAGAGTCCGGATAGTCCTGCGCCAATTATTATTACTTTGTTTTCTTGCGGTAGGGATGAGATTTGCGTAGTTTTGAGTTCGCCCGACTCTTTCAGCGGAATATTAGAAATTTTTCTTCCACTTCTTCTGAAAAAAAAAACAAAATAAAAAATAAGAATTCGAGTGCACTAGAGCTTTTAATTATTACCCATTCGTGACTAAAAATTTACTGCTATTTATCATAAATTTTTTAAACATTTTTTGATTCAATTTAAAAAAAAAACGAACTGGCTTAAGCTTAATCGCCTGGCTTACTGCAATGCAATTTTAATTCAAAAAATTTCATCGAATAAATTTTTCGAGTAGCATTTTATGAGTAAGATTTTCTTAATTCATTTTGGATGAAAACACTTTTGATTTTGTAGTGTCATAATCCCAATTGGAATTTTTTTTTTGTCTATTTCTTTTATCGCTCGTGCGGCTCTTATCCCATTCCCTTTACTACGTACAGTAGTGCCACCACCAAGAATGGATGAGCCCAAAACTATCACTCACTAAAATCATTCAAACTCAAAATATAAGACAGAATAATTTATTTGTATCTTCGGTTCTTTTGCATTCAAATTAACGGACATATATTTCAATTTAGCGATGCGGTTGCCATCTACTGAGATATAGGAGAAATAACATTTAGGTTGACATACTGCTGCCGTTAGTTGTCGCTATTGTCTCTTGAGAGGAATCGTTGGAAGAATTCTTGCGTCTGCGCGTCTTTGCTATGTTGCTAACTCGGCGTAATTGTTGCTAACTCGGCGTAATTGTTGCTAGGGAATGAATGGAAATGAAACAGCAACATGTTGCTATAAGATTTTGTTCAGTTCCGCTTGGCACGATGCTGCTCCGCTTGGCACGATACTGCTCCGCTTGGCACGATGTTGCTAGGTTTTTTAAGCACAATTTTTTTGGTACTAGCAACGGAAAATTTAACTTCTAACTTCTTTTGTATCACAGAGTTAACATTCGTTCCGCGTTTGTATTTTATTTCACAACAATACTCCTCCAGAATGACCTTCGAATGATCGTTTCAGTTTCACGTTATTGTTTTTATCACTTGATTAGCTGATGATCTATAGAGTCACTGTATAACTGAGCTACTCGGTCCAGGAGTCTGGTAGATAGCTATTTTAGTACAAAAATCGAACGTGCTAAAAAATTTGGTACTAAAAATCGAACGTTCGAAAGATCAAAGTGTTGGTGAAAATAGGTGTAGACTGTGTAGTCATTCTGACATATCCCAGTTGGGAGTGGAATCATTACCGCGCCGATGATTCTTACCATGAAGCTATTACAGCTACTTCCTGTCGTAAAACATAGATTATTTTAACATTGCAATGTCATAGGCAAGCATTCGTTTTTTTCTACTTTCTGCATTACAAAGAATCGACATTGGAATCTAGGGAAACGAATGAATAATGAAATGATTGGAAAAAAAATCGACAATATAATGGTCGTAATAGAATCTACGATGGAATGGTTGCAAAAGAATAGAAAGCAAATTAATCTTTGAGAAGGTATTCTAACATTGAGGGAGCGATTCATTTTGAATTAATATTGAAAAATGTGATGAAATTGGATCCTGCTTTTAATATGAATTCAGTATTTTAAATTCTGTTGCTATAATTTAACTAATTTTGTTGCTGGAAAAGTACGGTGTAACTTAAGATTTTTTTCTTGCAACGAACAACTTGTAAAATTTTACGGGAATATTAGAAAGCAAACGGAATATGACATTAATGTTTTCTATTAATAATCTTTCGTTTTGTGCACGGCACGTTTTGACGACGGTAATTTATTTTATGCAATCTCCACACATTACCTTGCAATGCATATCAAATTCCCTAAATAAACTGCTACTTTATGCAATGCCTTCACATTACTTTAGAATGCATTGCAAATTCCTTAGGTCGATTTGAATGATTTCTCGATTTGAATGATTTTCAATAAAAGGGAATGGATTGCAAAAATCCCTGTTGGGATGTTTTTCCGCCATGTGTCAACAAACAGAATCATAAACTAGACTAAAAACCTGTTTGGTAAAGATGTGTGGGTGCAGAAAATTGTAAAATAAAATTGAATTTTTGGCTATTTCTAATGGAATGGCACAATGATATTAATTTTTCAGGGCACATAATCGATTCCAATTGCATTTTGATAAATATCTAACCGAATATGTATATACACCAAAAAATTCAAACTTAACGGTTTCAACTCTGATACGCATCTGCCAGACTCCTGGACCGAGTAGCTCAGTTATACAGTGACTCTAATGATCTACAAATATTTCAACCTTTCTAGAACCGTAGAGAATATTTCGCAACGAGGTCAGGGGCCCATGTTATGGCCAACATCTCTTTCTCGTTATCCGCATTATTTTTTTCTGTTTTACTTAAGGTTCTTGATAAAATGTTATAGGTCTGCCAGCTTGCGATAGAATTGCACCGATAGAGTACTTCGACGTATCGAACTCAGGAACTCTTTGTCGAAATCTGGCAAATGTAGCAATACGTCTTGGGATGTAAGGGAATTTCTGATTTTTTTGGAAAGTTTCCAAAGCTTCTTCATTTAAATAAATTTTCTTCTTGCTTGAGAGATTTTTGGATACACGGTCCTTCTCTCTTAGAAGATATTGTTGCGAGCTAGGGGTTCGCCGGATTTCAAGAAAAATACAATTCGTTTTAAAATATAAGGATAATTTATTTATTGCACTTTTACACAATTTCCCGATCACTTCACTTAATTCGCTCTAAAAAAAAACTTAATTCGCACAACACGGTAACACCGCCGATCTATCTATCGCTTTCGCTTACTTACACCGATAGGTGTTTTCCATAAAACTGTCGCTGAGTAACTGGCTCACTTGTCGCAAGGCTCTGGCTAGTTATACTTGATTTATCCAATTCTCGAACCTTCTCTGGTGTATGTTTTTCTTTCTGCTTGGTCTGGACTATTCTAGAAGTTACTAGATGGCGTCGGGTTGTAGGTTTCTCGTCCTTGCACTCATATAACTATTTATAAGAAGAAAAGACGAGTCTACGTTTTTACTTTATTTATAATTCACTAACAATATTTTATAACCACATGTCCTCGCTGGAAGAGTAGAATTGAGAATACGAAAACAGACAGTCTGACGACGCTTTTATACTGCCGACCTGTCTGAATCGCTAAATTGCTGAATGGCTGAACTATGTCTTATTCGCTGACATGTTGTCTTGTTGGTGTCAACCGCTAAGGTTTTCTGTGGCGCTGCAGTCGCAGTGTTCCTACAGGGTGTCATTGGTTGTGGCCCTCTACATGTTGGAAGAATATTCTATATAGTTCTGGCAG
Source organism: Chorisops tibialis (assembly GCA_963669355.1). Classification (NCBI taxonomy): domain Eukaryota; kingdom Metazoa; phylum Arthropoda; class Insecta; order Diptera; family Stratiomyidae; genus Chorisops; species Chorisops tibialis. The sequence goes on from OY770262.1 coordinate 214,646,363, forward strand.
ATTTGAGAGAGATCATTGCCAGATCTATAACAATATTAGAAGATTATTCGAGAACTTTCTTTTAAGTAGAGAAAGTTCATATTGCGTGGTTTGTTCTGGCATATTGGAGAAGATCAATATTGCGTGGTGGCCAGATTTATAACATTACCCTCTCCTTAGTCCCTGTTCGTACCGAACAGAGTCGTTCACTTCCTCAATGGCACCATGGTACTTGGTTAATCGGTCGAGATGTACCACTTTCATTTTGGTACGAGGTTTTCGCTGATTCCATCCATCCTCTGGTTCGATCGTTATTCTCCGAATGGTTTTTCCGGCTTTTTTTTCCTTCTCACGTTCGCGTTCTTTCTCCGTTTCCTTTTCGCGCTCATTCTCCTCCTTAGCGGCACGTTTACTTCCCTTTTCTCGTTCCGCATTCTTCCTTTCGCGATCTTCTCGATCATATCGCTTCCCATGTTTGGTCTTGTCACGATTATTCGCATGAAGTACTTGACCGTCACGACTTCTACCCGTTCGTTCGCGATCCTTATTCGATTGTCCATCTTTGCTTCCATGATCTTTCCCGATGTATTGTTCTTGCTGCAATCGAGCTTGCCGACTCGGGGTTTTCGATCGACTCCGGCGTCTTTTATCAAAACCGTGTGTAAGATTTGAACTCCGACGACTAGTTCTTGACCACGAACTACCTGCCCGATTTCCATCTTCGCATTGGTTAGCAGCGCAGCCAGAACAATAGTTGGTCGCTTTTCGGCAGTCGAGTCTCAAGTGTCCTGCCTGTCCACAATTCCAGCATCGGGGGGCACCAAATCTTTCGCTCCGTTTGGTGTACTCTGCTTTCTGACACATACACTCTTTTGCTCTTTCTCGGACTCGATAATTACTCCGTGAGCTTTGCTTGGCAGCTTCGCACGTCAGCCCATATACCAAGACTTCGCATATCGTTTTCTTACCTGCCAATTTCAACGCCTGTTGCAGCTCTCTGTCCTGTTTGTCCATCGAAGATTGGAGCCTTGAGACCCTTGTGCGCAACGTGTTCTGTCTTGATGACGCCAGTCGCCTTCACGTTATCGAAGTCCCTTTTTAGGCGTTCGACTTCTTCTTCGAAGACCTGAAGTTTCTTCTCCACGTTTTCTTCTATTGCCTTACCCATGGTGTCTATTTTATTATTTTGCAGCTCCAATTTTTGGTTAAGGTCCTTTGAGGTCTGATCTAATTTCTCTAGTTTCTGATTAATGTCCGCAGATTGTTGTTTAATGTCCGCAGATTGTTGTTTAATGTCCACTGATTGTTGCTCTAATTTCTGATTCATGTCCGCAGATTGTTGATCTAATTTGTTCATCATTTGTTGCGTTAACTGTGTTAAGGCATCCGATGTACCAGAACACTCCTCTTTACGAGCTTCTTCGATTTGGAACTCAAAACTATCTGCATTCTCACCCTCAGCCTCAAGTGTCTCGATCATACGGCTGACAAGTTCAGACTTGCTCCCTGTTGTAGGTAACTCGCGTCTACTGAGCTCTTCCTTCAGCTCCGTTACTTTTAAGTCTTTTAAATAACGCGGCATTTTCACTACCGATTATTTCCAGTTTTTCCGCGATTCGAATTCACTTGAATTTATTTCACTAATTAAAGTCACTGCTCACTAAAGCACTAGAGAATATTCGATTTCACAAAATTCTCACTGTACGTTCGAGAATTTTAGTTCCGCGATTTTACTTCGCTAATTAAAGTCACTGTTCACTAGAACACTCGAGAATATTCGATTCGAATTCACTGTCCGTTCGAGAATTTTAATTTCACTTTTTCGCTCTCACAAAATTATCCGTTCGAGAATTTTAATTTCACTCGCGATTTTTAACCCGAATTTATCCTTGAAATCCCACTTCTGACTCCAATTGTTGCGAGCTAGAGGTTCGCCGATTTCAAGAAAAACACAATTCGTTTAAAAACAATGAATAATTTATTTAATCGCACTTTTATTAATTTCTTGATCACTTTTACTTAATTCGCACTATATTCGCCTATTTGGCAATGCCGTCGATCTTATTCTTTCGCTTACTTGTACCGGTTCGCGTTCTTCCACCGATAGGTGTCGCCGAATGACTAACTACTGTCTGAAAGTTGGCGGGTATTTATACTAAATCTCCCAGACAGGTGTCGTTGTGTGTGTGTCTCGGCTATTCTAGATTTCCTGGAGTTTACTGGATGTTGCTGGAAACTTGTTTATAGCGTTTTACATGTTGATGGACTTTTCTCGATGTTTCTTGCAACATCCAAATTGCGTGATTGCAAGATCTATAACAATACCAACTAGATCATACCAATGAAATTATACAACGCAGAGAGGCGTGATATGAACGGCTAAAAATAGACCGCTTTTGTGGGAACTTGCGGAGGTAAAATGCAAGGGGAATGATTTACGATAGAGAAAAGAAAGATAATAACTGCACTTTCCTTGTTTTTTCGTCAAGCAATTTTGCCGGTTTTTGGGTATCTGAGGGCAGTCGGCAACAAGTAGGGATCGTTTTATTATGTATAGAAATTATTTCAGTCGGCCTTATAGTGCTTTACATTTCCACTAATACATGTTCTAAAGATTTTCACCGGTGGTGGTCAGAAATTCCAAGATAATGCGATTGATTTTCTCGACCTGGCCATTAGCCCTTGGGGTTCGAACCACAGTATACCCAGTATAAGCACTTTCTAAAATATGCGCCTTGGTTTCGAAAACAAACGTGTGTTTCTCTCCCTCAAGCTTACAGTGAACATTTAATCTGGTCATTCCATTTCATTTGCGCGGAAAATTTTTTTATTAGAACCGCCGTCCAAGTTAACCACGACGTGAGCAAAACCTCTAAGAACGCTATGTACAAGAATGACACATAAGAGGTGTCGCAGACTCGGTGCTCTAGTTTTCAATCCTCGAAACTGCGAGACGTAAAAGCAGTTCCACGGTCGGTAATCCCGTTATTCCGTAACCCAAATAAATTATTCAACGCAACCAGTATTGCCTGAGTCCGGGTGTATTTTACAGCCCTTAAAATCACGTATTTCGAAAAACGATCTACAACGGCTAGCATATGCGTATTTCCTGTACCACTATTATGGTACAGTTCCAGATGATCCAAAAGTAAGGTTTTGAATGGTATCGGGACAGGGTCATCAACGTACATTTTGCCCTCATTTTTTCCAGCTCCACTTTTGTCGAACAACAAGCATCCAGATACGCTTTTTCAAAACGACGTATTTTCGGTAATCAAAACTCTCCGGATGCCATGTTATCGTGTCAAGAACGGACGATTGATTCTCCATCGTACTGCAGATGGTACAACGAATTTCTCAGCGCCAGATTCTACGCGGTACAGGCTAGTTATACTCTAGATGAAATCTGGGAGTATATTGTGTTTGTCTTACCGTTTGCAACGCTAAAAAATAACGTTCGCACAGAGCCGCCAAGGGTACAGAAATATTTGTTGTCGCTCAAAAACCTCGATTCCGAGTGACCGTCTGTCTGTCTGTGCGTCTGTCTACAGCATAACTCTCGAAAGTTTTGAGCTATAGTGCTAAAACATTTTGTGTGTTATTTTTAGCAAAAAAGTAACTTTAAGTTCGTGAATGGGCTACATCCCTCCACTCCTTCTACCCCCTCCCGTACAAATTTCGAAATATTAAGAAATTGATTTTTCTTTGAAACTATTTAAACTATCGACTTGAAATTTAGGTCAAAGTATTATGATATAGATGTCAATAATATCACGGAATATTGATCCGATCCCCTCACTCCTTCTACCCCCTCCCATACAAATGGACAATTTTGAAAAATACATATTTTCGATTTTCATTGAAACTAGTAAAGCTGAAAAGACGAAATTTTGTCAGAATTAATTCTACTATAATTGGAATTAGTTTTAAAAAGAATTATCAACTTCACCTCAGTCCTTCTACCCCCTCCCATACAAATTTCACGAAATTGAGAAATTTAAATTAAAAAATTTTTTTTTTCGAAACTGTTAAAGTTATAAACTTGTTTTGATCCGTACGCTCCTTCTACCCCCTCCCATCAATCAAATTCCTGTTGAGACCCCCTATAGGGGCATAGGACAGAAACAACTCTCTTCCACAAGGCGCGATCCTGAGCATCGGTCTTAAGCTGTTGCCAGAACTTGTTCATTCCTTTGGCCTCCTGCTCCCTCCCATACAACTGCATAATTTTTGTTAAATGCATTATATCGATTTCCATTAAAACTAGAACAAGTAGAAACTTACAATTTTGCCAGAATTTGTTTTTTAATAATTGCAATAAACGTTAAAAAAAAATATCAGCTCCGCTTCACTCCTTCTACCCCCTCCCATATAAATATCTGTATTATAAATTCAAGAAAAGCATTTGTCCTTCGAATATATGAGAGATATCGACTTTGAAATTGAATCAAAGCATGGTGATAAGGATGAAGATAAGCATATTCAAAATCATCCAACATCTTCCACTTTCTCCGCCACCTCCCATACAAATGCCCCGATTTCAGGAAAACTATGTCCAATTTCTTTAAAAATAATGAAAAACTAAAAACTTTAAACTCAGCAAAAAACATTTTGCGTGCCATCTTCGATGTCATGTACGAAAAATACAAACCTCACCCTCTACTTCTACCACCTCCCTTGCAAAAGTCTCTATTCACTATTTCAAAGAATTGTAGATGACATATTTTCCGGTATATTAAAGTCATCTAGAGTATCATATGATTCGGCTTTAAGTCCAATCATAATTCTGTTATGTTTATACTCTAGATGAAATCTGAGAGTATATTGTGTTTGCCTTACCGTTTGTAACGCTAAGAAATATATACCCTTAGCGGCTCTGTGCGAGCATTCGCACAGAGCCGCTAAGGGTATAGAAATATTTGTTGTCGCTCAAAAACTTCGAATCCGAATTGCTGTCTGTCCGTCTGTCCGTCTGTCTGTCCGTCTGTCCGTCTGTCCGTCTGTCTACAGCATAACTCTCGAACCCTTTGAGCTATCGTGCTGAAATTTGTTGTGCGTCATTTTTAGCAAAAAAGTAACTTTAAGTTCGTGAACGGGCTACATCCCCCCACTCCTTCTACCCCCTCCCATACAAATTTCATGAAATTCCGAAATTTTCAAAAATTGATTTTTCTTTGAAACTATTTAAGCTATCGACTTGAAATTTGGGTTAAAGTATTATGATATAGATGTCATTAATATGACTGAATATTGATCCGATCCCATCACTCCTTCTACCCCCTCCCATACAAATGCATAATTTTGAAAAATGCAGTTTTTCGATTTTCATTGAAATTAGCAAAGTTCGAAAAATGAATTTTTGCCAGAATTAATTTTATTATAATTCCAATCAGCTTTGAAAAAATTATCAACTTCCCCTACTCCTTCTACCCTCTCCCATACGAATTTCACGAAATTTTGAAACTTAAACTAAATTATTTTTCTGCGAAACTGTTAAAGCTATCAACTTCATATTTTGCATAAAGTATGAAAATAAAAATATCAATAACGAGGAAAAAATGTGTTTTGATCCGTACACTCCTTCTACCCCCTCCCATACAAATGTACAATTTTTGTTAAGTGCATTATATCGATTTCCATTAAAACTGAAAAAGTACAAACTTAAAATTTTGCCAAAATTTGTTTTTTAATAATTGCAATAAATTTCAAAAAAAAATATCAGCTCCTCTTCACTCCTTCTACCCCCTCCCATACAAATATCTGTATTATAAAGCATTTCTTCGTCGAATATATTAGAACTATCGAATTTGAAATTGAATGAAAGCGTGGTGATAAGGATGATGATAAGCAGTTTCAAAATCATCTTAAACGCTCCACTTCCTCTGCCACCTCCTATACAAGTGCCTGAATTTCAGGAAAACTATGCCCAATTGAAAATAATAAAAGCTACAAACCTTAAATTCAGCACGAAATATTTTACATACTACATTAGGTGTCATATCCAAAAATTACAAACCTTCCTCCTCTGCTTCTACCACCTCCCATACAAAAGTCACTATTAATATAATTTTCCGGTACATTGAACTCTTTCTCATTTCATCTAGAGTATCATATGATTGAGCTTTACGCCCAATCATAATTCTTTTATGTTTTTTTTCTTCTAATTGGTCTGTGATTTTTTTTTTGTCGATTACTCAGCGAATTTTCGAATCATGGTACTGCATCGTGCCTAACCAGTCGTCTACGGTCATTTCGATCTGTCGAATAAATGATTCGAGAATCGCTGCGGTCTTACGAGTTCCATTGTCTTCCAACTGTAACAATATATTAGCATTACCAACGGAATTGATGTCTGGATTTGATGTGCTTTCTTTTAAGTAGAGAAAGTTCATATTGCGTGGTTTGTTCTTGGCATATTGGAGAAGATCAATATTGCGTGGTGGCCAGATTTATAACAATATGTTAGGGGATTTGCTAGCTTTGCGTAATCACGTATGAATTGATGGTAATATCCTGCCATGCCGAGAAATGATCTAAGATCCTCCAGCGTATTTGGGGCAGGAAAGATAGCTGTTGCTTGAACTTTTTGGGTATTCGTTGTTATTCCATTTTCGGACACAAAGCCAAGGAACTCCATAGATTTTTGTAGAAATTCGTATTTATTAATTTGAACCTTCATATTCCGTATTTTCGAATGTTTTGAATACGAGATCGATGTTTTAGGTTTTCCTCCTCGTTGACGCCGAAGATAACAATATCGTCAATGTAGACGTATCATATGACGCCGTTATGGTCCCTCCAACGGATTTTTTTTAAGCTTTCAAAAATATGCCTCAAACAGTTGGAAAAAGTTTTAGAAGAAAATTCGTCACTCAATTGCTTAAAATAAATTATAACAGAATCCTGTATCTAAAATGAACAAAATACCCTAACTTAACATTTTGGCTTTCTGCTAAAAATCCGTGTTATAACCATCATTTAGAGGCTCTAGATTACTCTACATTAATCCTTTTAGAGAAATATTGTAAATGGGAGTCTGACAAATTCCAAACTAATATATATGCCAACCGTCATATGGGCATGGATTAAAAAGTTTGCAGTTCGGAGGGTATTGAATAATTTTATGCACAATCTCATGTTTCTAACTTATCAGACAATTTCATTCATTCATAAATCATACAAAATCTACGCTTTACTAGGGATTCACATACGAAAAAAACGCACAGCTCAAGTATCCCTTTCATTTGTTGGGAACAGCTTTCGTGGAGCTTTCACAGTTGAGTTTCAGTGCGACACGCTTAGCGCGGTTTGAAAATTGCAGCTGAATTTTACAAAAGTAAGTTTTTGCAACTAAGGATTTTAAGACGGAATTTTGCAACGAAGAATTTCAAGACAGAAATTTGCAACGAAGAATTTTAAGGCGGAATTTTGGCGCGAAGAGTTTTAAGATGGAATTTTCTTAGAGACCAAAAAAATAGGCAGTAATAATAAAAACACACATCTATTCCATCTTCTCTGCTAAATATCCAGTTTTTGACGGATTTTCTCTATCGGAGGTCCCACGAAGCCAAAAAAGTAGGGAGTGGTCTCAAAAGACCGGTTACATCACCAGATAGACCTATATTGATTTTTGAAATGATCACAAATCTGAATCGGAAAAAATTTTGTATGGCAATGTTATGTAATAGATTAGCATAATTCTTTTTTGATTTTTAACGCATGGCTGTCGAGATAAATGATGTTCTGGTTATATTGGACTCCGATACGTCGTATTTTTAATCAGAATAAAAAATATTCTGCGTAAAAGTTACATATAATCAATTATTGGAACACTGCGACCTTTGCCTATCGCGCGTTTATTTCCCCTTTCCCCTACTAAAACTTGATACCTTTGGCTAATCATAGACCTGATTTATTTATTTACTGAACAAATCGCTTCTATTTTTATTAAGGAACTAGCGGATCACCCACGACTTTATCCACTTAAAAATCTCAACAATAAGCAATTTTGGAGAATGTAGTTAGTTAATGCAGGATGCCAAAGTGGCGCTTTGCGGCATAGGTAACATGAACTGAACTTACTTATTGCAATGAAAGTACAGAAGTGACAATGTTTCTGATGATGTCCATTGCAACAAAAGATCGCTACACAACACCATATGCATAAGATATTCAGAGCAAACCTGTAGCACTGGCGGACTACAATGGAATAGGGGGGCGCCAAAGTACCACGGGAGCGCCGAAAATCTTCATACTGTCATCCAAAGATTGCATATATGGCACTAGAAACAGAAGAACAGCAAAGACGGATCACTGACTTTATAGCAGTGCTAATAGGGCTGCATTTTACGAGGGCAGCAGAGTTCCTTTTGCTGACCTACTAATCAGAGATCGCTATAGATATACATAGCTATACGGTACAAGAAATAATATGAAGAGAACAACAAATCAAAAGTGCTGGGCATTTTGCATTTCTATTAGATTTATCTTCTTGGGGTGCTCTTTGCTTACAAAGAATCGCAAACTACCCAGAAACAACTTAAAACCTGATGCTATTACCCTCCACAGACAAATATCTATTTACTCTATTTCCAATAATGCATTTAGGATTTTCCCATGCATTCCTTTCTGCATCGGCAGAAAGATCATTCAGTAAACTCAAGTTAATTAAGAACGTCTTAAGGGCCTCCTTGAGTCAAGGTAGACTGTAGGTTAAGCCTCCTTTCAATTGAACACGAGGTATCTCTGTCAGTAAATATTGGAAAACAATTATCAACGATTTCGCATCTTTAATAACTAGAAAAGTAAGACTCTTTAACATATTATTTAAAATGTTCTTTTAACAATAAAGCCAACACCACGAAAACCAATTGTTAAAAAGGAATCTTTTCCAAGTTCCCAATTAAATAACAAAAGTCCTTAAGACGATTGTTCGGTTTTTAGACCTTTAAATTACACAATTCTTAAGATAATTGCTGATAAATGAGTACACAGAAAAAGTCGTTAAGTTTGCTGGCTTAAAATTTATTACTGGTTCTGAAACATTAACGTAACTTACATCTGTTTTATACTAGAAAGTACCCATTGAATTATTTACTGAATAAACATAATAAACAAAACATAACAGAATTATGATTGGCCTTAAAGCCCAATCATATAATACTCTAGATGAGATGGAAATGACTTTAATATACCGGAAAATATGTCATCTCAAATTCTTTCGAATAGTGAGTAGAGACTTTGTATGGGAGGTGGTAGAAGTAGAGGAGGGGGGTTTGTATTTCTCCTATGTGACACCGAAAATGGCATGTAAAATGTTTCGTGCTGAATTTAAAATTTTTAGTTTTCATTATTTTTAAATAAATTGGACATAGTTTTGCAGAAATTGTGGCATTTGTATGGGAGGTGGCAGAGGAAGTGGAACGTTTTCGATGATTTTGAAACTACTACTACTACTACTATGGCGCTACAGCCCAAATCGGATCTTGGCCTCCTGATATTCAGGTTCCTTAACATTTTTTCATTACTTATTATGGAAGGGTTGTTAGCCCTTCGCACAACCCTCTTTCTACGAATTTTTTCATTTTCGTAGAATGAGGTGACCAAGGTATATCCAAGCAGGCAAAGTGCTGGAATTATATATTGCACCGACCGGGATTTGAACTCCCGACCTTCGCACTACAAGACCAACACGCTGCCTACTAGGCTACACCCTAGCTATGATGATTTTGAAACTGCTTATCCCTTATCACTATGCTTTGATTCAATTTCAAAGTCGACAGCTCTCATATATTCGAAGGAGAAATGCTTTTCTTGAATTTATAATACAGATATTTATATGGGAGGGGGTAGAAGGAGAGAAGCTGAGCTGATAATTTTTTCCAGCATTTATTGCAAATTCTGGCAAAATTTTAAGTTTGTAATTTTTCTAGTTTTAATGGAAATCGATATAATGCATTTAACAAAAATTATGCATTTGTATGGGAGGGGATAGAAGGAGTGTAAGGATGAAAACAATTTTTTTTCTCGTTATTGATATTTCTATTTTTATACTTTATGCGAAATATCAAGTTGATAGCTTTAACAGTTTCGAAGAAAAATAATTTAATTTAAATTTCAAAATTTCGAGAAATTTGTATGGGAGGGGGTAGAAGGAGTGAGGTGAAGTTGATAATTTTTTCAATGCTGATTGGAATTATAATAAAATTAATTCTGGCAAAAATTCGTTTTTATAACTTCACTAGTTTCGATGAAAATCGAAAAACTGCATTTTTCAAAATTACGCATTTGTATGGGAGGGGGTAGAAGGAGTGATGGGATCGGATCAATATTCAGTCATGTTAATGGCATCTATACCATAATACTTTAGTCCAAATTTCAAATCGATAGCTTAAATAGTTTCAAAGAAAAATCAATTTCTGGAAATTTCGAAATTTCGTGAAATTTGTATGGGAGGGGGTAGAAGGAGTGGGGGGATGTGGCCCGTTTACGAACTTAAAGTTTCTTTTTTGCTAAAAATGACACACAACAAATTTCAGCATGATAGCTCAAAGCGTTCGAGAGTTATGCTGTAGACAGACGGACAGACGGACAGACAGCAACTCGGAATCGAAGTTTTTGAGCGACAACAAATATTTCTGTACCCTTGGCGGCTCTGTGCGAGCATTATTTCTTAGTGTTACAAACGGTAAGGCAAACACAATATACTCTCAGATTTCATCTAGAGTATAAACATAAGTTACTTAAGTTAAGTTATTTTCCATAATATACTATACAATATATTTATGTACACTCGTTCTTTTTCCTTATTTGTTTATAGCAGGAAAATGCATATCGCACATACATTCCCACTCCAGACGGGATTTTTTTAAGGCCAAATTTTTCAGTTGCTACTGGTGATAAAAAATTATTCGCAACAAAATGGGGAAACGGTGTAAAAGTGAAACAGTTTCACTTCAAGAAGGCCTAGATACTCAGTAGATGGGGTCTGTTCGTTTTCTATCATTCAGTCCCCCATAACATCTGCAAATATTTGTCGGTAAGCAGCCAGTACAACTGAGCAATATACCAGCTTCTCCACTCGCTACGGTCGTTCTCACTCCCCTTCCCCAACCTTCCCAATCCCATTCCTTCCCTCCATAACTGTGTTTGTGCATTGCACATAAAGGCCGAAATTGCCTATAACACAGGTCATTCTGTAAAAAACAAAATTACAAATACAAATTGTGTTTCTCTTTAATGTTTACAATTTACATTTCAACAACAATAACGTTAGCGTAACCCATCGTCTTAAATGATCAAGAAGAGAAAGTGGAGTTGGATTGGGCAACCATAAGAAAGCATTAGGGTGGAGTTCTTAAAGTAAAATACGACCTGGACGTTCAGAAAATATTTGAAGATGACCAATACTCCAAGAATAACAATGAGAACTCACTTGGGAAATTGCAAAAATAGCAGCCGGGAACACATGAACGGGCCGTTTATCGCAGAAGCTGACTTTCTTCGAAAATTTTCTATTTTCGAACGAATGTTCCTGATAAATGGTGCAAGTTAATGAAATCTTTTATTTTTCATTTAAATCTTTAATTGATTTCCTAAAGTCTCGATTGAACAAAATTTAAATAAACTGCCAACAAGTCGGGCGAAACTTTATTATTCTTGGGACAAGTTGCGGATGAGTGGAAAGTCAATATGCAGGTTAGAGTGGTTAGGGAAGACTAAGTGAAAGGGAGTTCTTGGGCAGGACTGTTAACAATATTTCATTCGTGTCTGTAAGTTTGGGTTTTTATGAGGGGAGGAGTAGGGGTAATAGTAAGGGTGGGTGGATGTTAATAGCTTTTTAATTAATTACTTGAATCACGTCCAATATTCTCTGTATAGAATGTGTTTCATAGACGAAGTTACATTGAATTTTCATAAAATTCGGTGTATTTTACATTCACGAAACCGAACATTTGTATGGGAGGGAGTAGAGAAGGTAAGGGAATCGTAAAATTTGATATGTAGTTTTATTTCGCTTCTCTTGTAAGGTGCTTGTATAAAATTTCAAGTTCGTAGCTTTTAGTTTGTTGGTTATTAGTTATTTAATAAAATTGGTCGAAATCATAGTTTTGTATGGGAGGGGGTAGAAGCGCAAGCGCGATTTCAAAACTTTTAAAGCAACTTCATTTGAATTATTTTTATAAGTTTTTATGCCAAATTTGAAATTGATAGCTTTTAATAGTTAGCTGATAACTGATTTCTTAAAAATGCTCGAAAAAATAATGTTGTATGGGAGGGGGTAGAGGAGGTAGGGGAATCGTCAAACTTGTGATGCAATTTTCTTTCATTTTTGTTGTTAGATGCTCGTACGAAATTTCAAGTTCATAGCTTTTAATTTGTTGGTTATTAGTTGATTTAATGAAATTAGTCGAAATCATACTTTTGTATGGGAGGGGGTAGAAGGGCAAGCGTGATTTTAAAACTTTGAATGCAATTTCATTTTAATTATTTTTGTAAGTTGTTTTGCAAAATTTGAATTTGATAGCTTTTAATGGTTAGGTGATAATTGATTTCTTGAAAATGGTCGAAAAAATAATTTTGTATGGGAGGGGGTAGAAGTTTTAAAGGTTTTCGACCAGTTAATATTTCGTATATTTAGGAATTTTTTTTAAATGCATTTCGCAAATTTTCAAGTTTCTACCTTAAAATTTCACTCAAAAATTTTCAGTTTATATGATTTTTTCAATGCACATGATACACCTTGTGCACGTTAGACCGGGGGAGTCGGTTTATAATAAATATGGATCAAGTTAATATTATTTTTCTATGTAAATTAAATATAGGTATTCACATGCAAAATTTTAACTTTTTATTTTTCACTAGAGCCCTAAAAAAATCACTCAAAATTTTCAACATTTTTGCTTATCACCTCCCTCCCCTTACACCTCCCAGCTTAAAATTTTTACCACAATTAATCATTATGTAGTTCTACAATCTGACAAATTTTTAATTTAATATCTGCACTATTTCTTGAGATATAAGGATTTGTAATTTTGAAAAGTGCGCCATTTTTGAAATGTTCCCCATTTCCCCCACTACTATTATTTCGACATGTTATATTTTTTTTGTATTTGCCTAGTATAGCTTAATATAAGTTTTAAGTTTCAATTACATAACTTAAAAGATAGTTGAGATATTAATTTTTAAGTGTTTTTCTTTGCACCCCCCCCCTGACCCTCCCCCTTACAATAATTAGCCGCTTTCTGAGCTGGTTCCGATGGAACTATATGCCACCTTGACTTTCTTTAAATATGATTTTTTACAATAAGTAATTTCGAAGATATAATTATTTGAAAAAAAAATTCGGCCGACAATTGGTTCTTAGCCCTCCCTTTTCGCACCCCAATGGATAAAAAAATTAAATTATTTTTAAAAATTGTCCCACAAACTCCTCTATATGTATGTTGAGTTTTAGTTTCCTAACTGTTACCATGGTTGAGATATTTGAATTCGTATTTTTCGGTTTAAGCGCTCCCCCCGCCTCCCCCTGAACCCGTACACCCCCCAAAATGGGTATCCGCCTGAGATCCGCAACTATCTACAATCCCTCCAAAAATGAACTTTCTATCTTGAAGGGCTTGGGAGTTAATGTGCGCTGAGCGTACACGTCGGCGTACGGCGTACGGCGGACGGCGTACGGCGGACGGCGGACGGCGTACAGACAGACGGATTTTTTTGTTTTGCATTTTTAGGCTAATTTAGTCATGAAACGCGAAAAAAAAAAATTTCAGGGTAGCAAACTTTTTTTTTTTTTGTGTCGATCACAATACTTTATTATTATAATAATAAAGTAAAATTGCGTTTTGGAATTGAATTATGATCATGGTATGATTATAGTTTAAATAAACTGCCAACAAGTCGGGCGAAACTTTATTATTTTTGGGACAAAATGCGCATGCGTAGAAAGTCAATATGCAGGTTAGAAGGGTTAGGGAAGACTAAGTGAAAGGAGCTTCTTGGGCAGGGCAGTTCTCAATTTAACACTTTCCGGAAACGTTCAAAAGCTCCATATTTCATTGGTTTATTTATGCAAGTTTGAGTTTTCATGAAGGGAGGGGGGAGGGTGATAGTAAGGGTGGGTGGATGTTAATAGTTTCTTAATTGATTGCTTGAACCAAATCCAATATTCTGTGTATAGAATGTCAGTTTCATAGACGAAATTGCATAGAATTTTCATTGGATTCGGTGAATTTTAAATTCACGAAACCAAACATTTGTATGGGAGGGGGTAGAGGAGGTAAGGGAATCGTAAAATTTGTGATGCAGTTTTATTTCTTTTTTTTTTGTGAGGTGCTTGTACAAAATTTCAAGTTTGTAGCTTTTAATTTGTTAGTTATTAGTTGATTTAATGAAATTGGTCGAAATCATACTTTTGTGTGGGAGGGGGTAAAAGGGCAAGTGCTATCTCAAAACTTTTAACGTAATTTTATTTCAACTATTTTTGTAAGTTCTTGTGCAAAATTTCAAATTGATAGCATTTAATAGTTAAGTGATAATTGATTTCTTAGAAATGGTCGAAAAAAAATTTTTGTATGGGAGGGGGTAGAAGTTTTAAAGATATTCAACCAGTTAATATTTTAAAATCTTGGAAATTTTTTTTAAATGCATTTCGCAAATTTTCAAGTTTGTACCTAAAAATTTCATTCAAAAATTTTCAGTTTATGTGTTTTTTTCATTGCACATGAAACACTTTGTGCACGTTAGACCCCCACTTCGGTGCATAACAATTTTGGAACAAATTATTATTTTTTTTCTATGTACATTAAATATATGTGTCGACGTGCAAAATTCCAACTTTGTATCTTTTACCAGAGCCATAAAAAAATCACTCAAAATTTTCAACATTTTCGCTTTCCACCTCCCTCCCCTTACACCCCCCAACTTAAATTTTTTACCAAAATTAAAAACTATATAGCTCTACAATCTGACAAATTTTCAATTTGATATGTGTACTCAATTTTGAGATTTGGTGATTTGTAGTTTTGGAAAGTGCGCCATTTTTTAAATGCTCCCCATTTCCCCCCACTACTATTATGTCCATATGTTATATTTTTTTCATATGTCACTAGTAAAGCTTAGTATTCGTTTCAAGTTTCGATTACATAGCTTAAGAGACAGCCGAGATATTAATTTTTAAGTGTTTTTCTTTGCACCCCCCCTGACCCTCCCCCTTACAAGAATTAGCTTCTATCTAAACTGATTCTAGTAGATCTTGATGCCATCTTAATGGTCTCAAAATATCAATTTTTTATGAGTATTAATTTCGAAGATATAATCATTTGAAAAAAAAATTCGGCCGCCAATTGGTTCTTAGCCCCCCCTTTTCGCACCCCAATGGATAAAAAAATTAAATTATTTTTAAAAGTTGTCCCACAAACTTCTCTATATGTGTGTTGATTTTTAGCTTCCTAGCTGTAACCATGGTTGAGATATTTGAATTCGTATTTTTCGGTTTAAGCGCTCCCCCTGCCTCCCCCTGAACCCGTACACCCCCCAAAATGGGTATCCGCCTGAGATCCGCAACTACCTACAATCCCTCCAAAAATGAACTTTCTATCTTGAAGGGTTTGGGAGTTAATGTGCGCTGAGCGTACACGTCGGCGTACGGCGTACGGCGGACGGCGTACAGACAGACGGATTTTTTTTTTTTGCTTTTTTAGGCTAATTTAGTCATGAAACGCGAAAAAAAAAAATTTCAGGGTAGCAAATTTTTTATTTTTCCCAAGTCGATCACAATACTTTATTATTAAAATAATAAAGTAAAAACTGCGCAAAAAACGGCCATTTTGAAACGAAATTATTGCCTGTACATTTCAAAATATAAATATTCACTTTTTCTTGCTTTAATAATAGAAAAATATGACGAAAAGGATTTGCGTTGAAAATCTTTTCAATTTCTATAAGTTTTGTTAATAATATTTTAAATGAAGAAGACGTTTCATTTGGAATTTTTGTAGTACAAATTTCTTAGGTAATTTTTATACTCTAGATGGAATCTGAGAGTATATTGTGTTTGCCTTACCGTTTGTAACGCTTAGAAATAATGCTCGCACAGAGCCGCCAAGGGTACAGAAATATTTGTTGTCGCTCAAAAACTTCGATTCCGAGTTGCTGTCTGTCCGTCTGTCCGTCTGTCCGTCTGTCCGTCTGTCCGTCTGTCCGTCTGTCCGTCTGTCTGTCCGTCTGTCCGTCTGTCCGTCTGTCTACAGCATAACTCTCGAACGCTTTTAGCTATCGTGCTGAAATTTTTTGTGTGTCATTTTTAGCTAAAAAGAAACTTTAAGTTCGTGAACGGGCCACATCCCCCCACTCCTTCTACCCCCTCCCATACAAATTTCACGAAATTCCGAAATTTCCAGAAATTGATTTTCCTTTGAAACTATTTAAGCTAACAATTGTAAATTTAGGTCAAAGTAGTATGATATAGATATCATTAATATGACACAATATTGATCTGATCCTGTCACTCCTTCTACCCCCTCCCATACAAATGCATAATTTTGAAAAATGCAATTTTTCGATTTTCATTGAAACTAGCAAAGTTATAAAAACGAATTTTTGCCAGAATTAATTTTATTATAATTCCAATCAGAATTGAAAAAAATTATGTACTTCACCTCACTCCTTCTACCCCCTCCCATACAAATTTCACGAAATTTTGAAATTTAAATTAAATTATTTTTCTTCGAAACTGTTAAAGCTATCAACTTGATATTTTGCATAAAGTATAAAAATAGAAATATTAATAACGAGAAAAAAATGTGTTTTGATCCGTACACTCCTTCTACTCCCTCCCATACTTACTTACTTACTTACGATGGCGCTACAGCCCAAATCGGACTTTGGCCTCCTATCAGGTTTGGAAACGGGTGTGTTTTTTCCGAGGATGAGTTGTTAACACATCGCCCAACCCCCAACTTGGAGGGCCATATTATTATAGTGCTAGAATTTTTCTGTTTCATTAGCACTCGCGCCCATCAGTTCAGCAAGTCAAGTCCGGATGGACAAGACCAGGATCCGGTGGCTACCACGAGGAGGTATGATGAGCACAATTGATGTGTATATGACATTTACAACACTGGGCGTCGCCTAATGACGCCGATCAGATGCCTACCCTGTCTATACCCATCCAACCACCCTACTCCCTCCCATACAAATGTATAATTTTTGTTAAGTGCATTATATCGATTTCCATTAAAACTAGAAAAAGTATAAACTTAAAATTTTGCCAGAGTTTGTTTTTTAATAATTGCAATAAATGCTAAAAAAAATTATCAGCTCCTCTTCACTCCTTCTACCCCCTCCCATACAAATATCTGTATTTTAAATTCAAGAAAAGCATTTCTCCTTCGAATATATTAGAACTATCAAATTTGAAATTGAACCAAAGCGTGGTGATAAGGATGATATGATAAGCAGTTTCAAAATCATCTTAGACGCTCCACTTCCCCTGCCACCTCCCATACAAATGCCTCAATTTCAGGAAAACTATGTCCAATTGAAAATAATGAAAGCTGCAAACCTTAAATTCAGCACGAAATATTTTGCATACCACATTAGGTGTCATATCCAAAAATTACAAACCTTCCTCCTCTCCTTCTACCACCTCCCATATAAAAGTCACTATTAATTATTTAAAAGAATTGGAGTTGACATATTTTCCGGTACATTGAACTCTTTCTCATTTCATCTAGAGTATCATATGATTGGGCTTTACGCCCAATCATAATTCTTTTATGTTTTTTGTTTAGTAAAGTCTCGTGATTAGATATAAATTAACGCAATCAATTAGATTTTATGCCCATTCAAATTTATATGATATTTTCAAAGTTAATTTTCCCAGTCAGCTCCTAGCTACCCGCTTTTCAGTCAATTTATCTTTACTACTACTATTTTGAGCTATTCACATATTTGTTCAAAGCGAAATGACCTAATCTTCAGTGTAAACACATTTTTAGGCTCACCCTATCTTTAAATAGGCAATGCCAAGTGGAGGTCCCATGCTCCCATGCAGTAGGGGTAACAGGAAAAAATATAGTAAACTGTTGAAAATTCTTTATTGATAACAAGTAGTATTGAAGTATTCTTCAAATCTACCCAACTTGCAGTATATACCCACAACATAAACATTTAATGAAATAATAACAAGAAAAACGAAGGTATGCATGATGATAATGATCTGATCTAGTCT
Source organism: Chorisops tibialis (assembly GCA_963669355.1). Taxonomy (NCBI): domain Eukaryota; kingdom Metazoa; phylum Arthropoda; class Insecta; order Diptera; family Stratiomyidae; genus Chorisops; species Chorisops tibialis. Next base: position 214,664,574 of record OY770262.1, read on the forward strand.
TATGATAGCAAAACGTGGACATGAATACATATTTGAAAGTATAATCCAGAGAAGAACTTATTGTAAGTACTCGTATGTATCACCTTTATTTTTTTGTTTCTATAAATAAAAGGGGTGCCAAGTTCAACTTTTGCGTCGGGTGCCATTTTCCCTCTGCACGGCCCTGACTATGATGATCACGGGCGTGATTTGTGACCATATACGTAATGAGGAGCGTTCAGAAAATATAAATAGTTATAGCTTGTGTTAATTCTAAAAAAATAAGGGGACTAAGATTGCGCGTAAAGCCCAATCATACGATACTCTAGATGAGATAACAATTTTTCTGATCTCAAGAAATTGTGTATGGGGAATGGTAGTAGTATTGAGCTAATTTTCTTCACATCATGCTGCCGTTGCTAAAGAAATGTTTTGCACAAAATTTAAGCTTCAAAAATTGAATAGATACTGAGAAAATTAGTGTATTGGTTTTAGTGAAATTGTGCATTTTGTATGGGAGGTGGAAGAAGGAGTGGAGGTTTTTAGTGATTTTTTGAGAAACAACTATAATCATCATCGAGTTGATATATTTAAATTGCAGATCAGTAGCATTCATACTTTTCAAAAAAATCGAAATTTTGAAAAGTTGTAAAATTTCGTTACATTATTTGAGAGGGGGTAGAAGGGGAGAAGCTAGCCGGTTTATTTTCCCCCAATATTAATAATTATGCTACGGACTTAGTACTAGCTAGGGTGTTGTAGCCCAGTGGTTAGCGTGTTGGTCTTACAGTGCGAAAGTTGTGATTTCAAATAAATACTGGTCGACGTAATATAATTCCTGTACACCACCTGCTTGGATATACCGTGGTTACCTCAATCTACGAAAATGAAAAATTCGTAGGTAGAGGGTTGTGCGGCGGTCTAACAACCCATCCACACTAAAATAATGAAAAAAATGTTAAGGAACCTAAAGGTCAGGGGGCCAAGTCCCGATCTGGTCTGTAGTGCCATTACAAAAATTGTAAAAGGATTTAGTACTAAATTTGAGCTCGATAAATGAGGAAATTGGTTTATAGCATTTCATGAAAAAGTGCAGTTTGTATTAAGGGGCTGGAAGGAGTTGGGGATTCAAATAATTTGTATACCATGAATCACATTTCTGAGAAACAATATGTTCTAAATTTGAAATTAATAGCTCTGATAGTTTCCAAGAAAATTTTATTATTATATTATACACTAGCGATCGCCCGCGACTTTGTCCGCGGAAGAATCGCAAAATAAACAATTTTTGAGAATGTGGTTAGTAATATGTACATTATGTGAGATATATAATCTGTTTAGTTTAAAGACTCTTTAAACACAATGGTTTGTATTTTGTTAGAGTCAAAACCATAAATTATTAAGATTAAAACAAATCAATCCCGTGATTTGAGATCATATAAGTATGAAAGAGCGTTAAGGACATGTGAATAGTTGTAGCTTGTGTTAATAATAAAAAAAGACCAAATAAGATAACGTTAAGCTTAAAACCATAAAAGGACTACGATTGTGCGTAAAGCCCAATCATACGATATTATATGTAGATGAAATCGAAATTTTTGCGATAAGAAATTTTGTATGGGAAGTGGTAGAAAAGGTGACTACTAATTTATTTCACATCATGCAAGAGTAGCTATAAAATGTTTTGTACCAAATTTAAGCTTTAAACATAACAGGGCTACGATTGCGCGTAAAGCGCAATCTTACGATACTCTAGATGAAATAGAATTTTTTATGATCCCAAAAAATTTTGTATGGGGAGTGTTAGAAGGTGTGGTAGCATTGAACTAATTTTTTCCCCATCATGCTAAAGTGGGTATAAAAATGTTTTATACAAAATGCTTACTCCAAAAATTGAATAGGAGCTTAGAAAATTAGTGTGTTAGATTTAGTTGAAATGTGCAGTTTGTATGGGAGGTGGTAGAAAGAGTGGGGGGATTTTATTGATTTTTTCAGAAATAACTAAGAATATTATAAAATTGACATCTCTTAAATTTAAGACTAGTAAAATTCATACTTTTGAAGAAAATAGATTTTTTGTGAAGTTTTGAAACTGTGTCATATTGTATGGGATGGGGTAGAAGCAGTAAAGCTAATCAAATAATTTTCTCTGATCTTAGTGATAATGCTAAATAAGTATTTATTACAAAATGTGAGCTCAATAAATGATATATGTTCTGAGAAAATCGTCTTAGAGCATTTCATGAAAAAGTGAAGTTTGTATGGGAGGGGGTGGAAGGAGAGGGAGGACGCAAATAATTTTTCTAATGTAGATTACAATCATTATGAAAATAATATATCCCAAAATTCAGACTAATAGCTTTTATACTTTTCGAGTAAATCCATTTATTGTCAAATTGCGAAATTGTGCCATTTTGTATGGGAGGGGGTAGAAGGGGTGCAGCTAATCGTCTAAATTTTTTTGGGCTTACTAACAATTTTAAATAAATATTTGATGCACAATTTCAGCCCGCTAAATTTTATACGCACTGAGTAAATTGGCTTAGAGTAATTCATGACAAGTACAGTTTGTATGGGAGGTGGTAGAAGGAGGGGAAGGACACGCATAATTTTTATACGGTAGGTTAATATTATTATGAAAGTAACATGTTCCAAATTTCAGGCTAATAGCTTTTATACTTTTTGTGCAAATCCGTTTATTGTCAAATTGCGCAATTGTGTCATTTTGTATGGGAGGGGGTAGAAGGGGTGGAGCGATTTGGCCCGTTCACGAACTTGACCTTACTTTTTTGTCAAAAACGACGTGTACAAAATTTGAACTATCTAGCTCAACGCGTTCTCAAGCTAGAGCGCGCACAGACGGACGGACGGACGGACGGACGGACGGACGGACGGACGGACATCCGGTTTTGAGATTTTTGAGTGATAATATTAATTTCTGTATTCATCATTTTTTTCTCCGAGCCTTATTTCTTGGCGTTACAAACTTTAGAACAAACTTATAATACTCTCAGATTTCATCTAGAGTATAAAAATTGAATAGGTACTGAGAAACTTAGTGTATTGGATTTAATGAAATTGTGCTATTTGTATGGAAGGTGGTAGAAGGAGGGGAGAGGGGGGGTTTGGTGATTTTCCGGCAAACAACTATGATCATAATGAAATTGATATATTTTAAATATTGGATCAGTACCGTTTACACTTTTGAAGAAAATCGAATTTTTGAAAAGTTGTGAAATTGTGTCACATTGTATGGGAAGGAGTGAAGCTAATCGGTTAATTTTTTCCCGATATTAATAATAACGCTTATTGAGGATTTGATATAAAATTTTAGCCCGATGAAAGTTATACGTATTGAGAAAATTAATTTAGAGTATTTCATAAAAAAGTGCATTTTGTATGGGAGGTGGTGGAAGGAGTGAGGGGTTCTTAGTAGTTTTTTGAGTTAGTACTACAATCATCATGCAGTTGATGTACTTTCAATTTCAGATCAGTAACATTCACACTTTTCAAAAAATTCGAATTTTTGAAAAGTCGTTTAATCTTGTCACATTGTACGGGAGGGGGTAGAAGGAGTGAAGCTAATCGATTATTTTTTTCCCGATATATATAATAATGCCAATTAATGATTTGGTACAAAATTTTAGCTTGATGGAAGTTATACGTACTGAGAAAATTGGTGTATAGTATTTAATGAAAAAGTATAGTTTGTATGGGGGGTGGTGGAAGAAGTAGGGAGATTCAAATAATTTGTAAGCTTAAAGATTGCATTTGTAATAGAATTAATATATTTTAAGCTTCAAATTAATAGCTTTTATAGTTTCGGAAAAAATCGATTATTACATATTTTTGAAAATGTGTCACTTTGTATGGGAGGGGGTAGAAGGCGTGAGGGAAGTAACATAAAACGAAAAGCAGATTACATCCTGGAGCATGCCTAATAAACTGTGTAAGTTTTGTTACAATCGGTTCAGCCGTTTTTGCGTGAAAGCCGGACAGACGGACAGACAGAGAAGAATTTTAAAAACGCAAGTTTCTACTTAGTTATTGCTAAAATAAAGCAAAAAACTAACTTATAGCCATTTCTAAACAAATAACAGACAGACACTACAATTAGATTTATATAGATTTTTGAAAATGAGTCATTTTGTGTGGGAGGGGTAGAAGGCGTGAGGGAATTGAAATAAAACCAAAAACAGATTACGTCTCGAAGTATACAAACTGTGAAAGTTTCATTGTAATCGGTTCAGCCGATTTCGCGTGAAAGTCGGACAGATTCAGCTACAATATTAGTAATTTCGAGGAAATTTGAAGTTGTGGACTTTCTGGAAGCTAGGATTTAGCCTAGTGGGTAGCGTGTGGTATTGTTATGCAAAGGTCGTGAGTTCAAATCCCGGTCGATGCAATATATAATTCTAGCACATTGCTTGCTTGGATATACCTTGGTCACCTATGTATGCGAAAATGAAAAATTCGTAGAAAGAGGGTTGTGCGAAGGGCTAACAACCCCTCCACAATAAGTAATGAAAAATGTTTAGGAACCTGAGTGTCAGGACGCCAAGGTCTGGTTTGGGCTTTAGTGCCATTGTAGAAGGTAGAAGGACTTTCAGGAACCAATGTTGCTATGGCGAAATAAGATGAGGAATATGTTCGGAAATTGAGTTATGAATTGATACCACTCTTGCTTAGTTTAAGGATTTCCTTCACTTTATAATGGTAACGCAACCAACATTAGTATGCTCCCTACAACAACATTCTGATGAAAGTTGAGTTGAGTGTTTTTCCGAGGAGGGAAATGTAAGTAAAAATTGTCCAGGGTGACAGAGTTTACCTTGCAACATCTACGAAACCTGAAGTACCGATAGTTGCAATATTTCACAGTTCCCTTTCCTTTGTCCATCATTTTGATTAATTCCTTTTTTAAGCAGGACTTTAAGCAGGACCCTCAGGGATGATGTGTTCCTCTGGGCTGTGTCTTCTCCCACACCCAAGTTCCTCAACGCTGGCGCACTATGCTGCCCGGACTTGGAGGAACCCCATTAATTCTGATAACATCTTCGGAGTCGAAGCTATGTGGCACCATTTCATTACAGTCCTCTTGTCTTTCAGCTGCCGATATAGGCACATCCTTAACATTCGGCCAAGACATGCAGCCAGCTTTCTGGGACGACTCTTTTCTGCCGTGGCCAGCCAAGAGGAAAGCTAAACTGAGGGGAAAATCAAAGTTCAGGTAGGTTCCTCTCGAGAGGTTTGTGACTCCAAAAAATCGCTACATGATCCGACCCCTTAAGTAATCGCTAACCAGCAACGGGAGTCGCTTCCAGATTTTGATAGTGATAGTATTAGCGCCACGCTTTACATCCAAGTCCAATGCAGAGCATCCATGAGTACATGCATGATGTTCTTGGAAACTGTACAAAAACAGATGTACACGCACTTAGGATTACAATTTGGCACAAACTAATCAAATGAGTGCCCATTCAAGCCGATAAGGTTTTGTACCGTACTTCCCCCCTTACGGTGCACAAGTAACGAAAATATCGGAATTTATGGTACGCACCGACCGTTTGGTAAGACCCCATTCGTGTTGTAGAGCCCTGCGAATCTGTCCCACTGTATCAAGGAGAAGCTCTTAATCTTTAGCATTGATGCCAAGGTATTTGATGCTAGTTCCACGATGATAATTTTTTACTTACTTACGATGGTGCTACAGCCGAAATCGGATCTTGACCTCCTTGAATGCTTTGCCTCCATCGATCTCGGTTCAGTGACCGCGTTCTCCAGTTTGAAAATCTTAGCAGTGATTTGCTGTCTGCGTTAATTGAATCCTCCCAGCGCTTCCGTAGTTTTCCGACCGGCCTTTGTCCATTGACTTTCTCTTTTAGTGTACGTTTGGAAATTCTTCTGTCATCCATCCACTCCACACGACCAGTCCATTGTAACTTTTTAAATTTTATTTATTTCAGGTTTGTCGAAAATGGCATACAATTCTGCACTGTATCGCATTCTCCAGATCGAGTCTTCCCTCACTAGTCCGAAGATTCTTCTGAGAACCTTTCTTTCAAAGATATAAAGTAGTTTTTCGAACATCTGAGTTAATGTTCACGTTTCGCTGTCACAGCATAGGACAGGTCTTATGATCGTTTTTCCACGATGAAAGGCATCGTTTGCTTATCGAGCACTTCATCCTAGCTTGAATAGTGAAATGCTATTTTGAAATCCAAAACAGATTCCAAGAACGTACTTGCTAGCGCTCTTCGTGACGTAGTCTGTTACATGCATATACGCATATCCAGTCCACGAACCATAATCCTCTCCAGAACCTTACCAAAGACGGAAGAAAAGTGTATGCGTCGATAAGATCGTGAAGACTTCAGGAGCATGAGAGACCTTTTTACGTGAGTTTCTGTGCCGAATAATTTATGTTCGTAGAAAATCCTGGAAACTCTAGGATTATTATTGCGCAACACGGATTATTATTGTGACGACAATCAATAACGCCCTGTGAGGATCCGGTATATTCTCAGTTGCAAGTTTAGCATTTTCACTGGTAAATTCGAGGCCAATCTAATTCTTGGACTGTCTTTAGCTCATGGCACTTAGTTGTATAACGCAACTCTATGACGAGAATCATGGAATGACACAACAATCTCAGACCACAGCCACTACCTGCACTATGCAGTTATCTGGATCGTGGCTGTGTCGATTTTTTCGCCTATCGTCTTATCAGTTTCTTTTCCAACACCTCATCTGTCTTGGACTTTGCTCCATTTAGATTGTTACTTTTCTTTTCACAATTCATGCCTTCAACTAGTACGGAAAATGTTTCGCTCACCTTGGTACGCTACTTGCTTCATCGACCATCTTTGACCTCCCACATGCCCGTAACCTGTATCCAGTACATATCTGTGATCTGCATCAGAACCGTAGACCTCCGATTTTGTTCCCATTGGGTTTTCTTCTTCTTCTATAATGGCAGTAGAGCCCAAATCGAGCCAAAAATTTATTTCTATAACTTACTGTGTTGTAAGCCCTTCGCAAAACCCTCTATCCATGCATTTTTCATTTTCGTAGCTTGAGATTAAGGTAAGCCCAAGCAGGTAGTGTGCGTCAACCGGGATTTGAACTCACGACCCTCGCATTTTAGACCAATACGCTACTCACTAAGCTACACCCTAGTCGCGGTCCTTCTGCTCCCCGGCTTGCACCGTGTGCATCCTAGCTGCACTTTTTCGCGAGTGAGTGTGATGATCGCCTTCACATATTCTCCGGTTGTTAAGTCCACGATAAACAGGCTGTTATCGCCAGTCATCTGTTTTGCTCTGGATCTCCACTGGAACTCAAAGATTATCGTTGCACGATTATTCAGAGTCACATCAATGTCACACACTCTTCGAAGTCCATCGAAAGTGTAGGAATCATTCGACACGTTCATGACGTACATGCCATTCGCCAGTATGCAATCACTAAGGCCTTCTCCAGGACGCAGGCCACGACTGCTGGATTCAGCAATCTGGATGGTTCAGTAAGATGGCAAGCATGAAAAGTACCTATTGGGTAACAGCATCCATATATACCAAGTACGGGCTAAACTTTTTCCCACACTTATAATCACGTAGGCTGGACGAAAGGGTCCCCTCACTCGCAAATAGACCATTAATTTACTTGTTAGTGGCTCAAGCCTGACGCTGCCAATATTACTTTATTATTATAATAATAAAGTATTGTGATCGACACAAAAAAAAAAAAAGTTTGCTACCCTGAAATTTTTTTTCTTCGCGTTTCATGACTAAATAAACTGCCAACAAGTCGGGCGAAACTTCATTATTTTTGAGACAAAATGCGCATGCGTGGAAAATCAATATGCAGGTTAGAGTGGTTAGGGAAGAATAAGTGAAAGGGGCTTCTTGAGCAGAGCAGTTCTCAATTTAACACTTTGCGGAAACGTTCAAAAGCTCCATATTTCATATCGTTTATTTATGCAAGTTTGAGTTTTCATGAAGGGAGGGGTGAGGGGTGATAGTAAGGGTAGGTGCGTCCTCCAGCTGCTAATTTTTTGTAATCGACTTGAAAAAAAAATAAATAAACTGCCAACAAGTCGGGCGAAACTTTATTATTCTTGGGACATGTTTCGGATGTGTGGAAAGTCAATATGCAAGTAAGAGTGGTTAGGGAAGACTAAGTGAAAGGGAGTTCTTGAGCAGGGCTGTTGTCTATTTAACAATATTTCATTCGTTTCTACAAGTTTGGGTTTTTATGGAGGGAAGGAGGAGGGGTAATAGTAAGGGTGGGTGGATGTTAATAGCTTTTTAATTAATTGCTTGAATCACGTCCAATATTCTCTGTGTAGAATGTGTTTCATAGACGAAGTTGCATAGAATTTTCATAAAATTCGGTGTATTTTACATTCACGAAACCGAACATTTGTATGGGAGGGGGTAGAGTAGGTAGGGGAATCGTAAATTTTGATATGCAGTTTTATTTCGCTTCTCTTTTAAGGTGCTTTTATAAAATTTCAAGTTCATAGCTTTTAGTTTGTTGGCTATTAGATGATTTATGAAATTGGTCGAAATCATAGTTTTGTATGGGAGGGGGTAGAAGGGCAAGCGCGATTTGAAAATTTTGAAAGCAATTTCATTTGAATTATTTTTATAAGTTTCAATGCAAAATTTGAAATTGATAACTTTTAAGAGTTAGCTGATAACTTATTTCATAAAAATGCTCGAAAAAATAATTTTGTATGGGAGGGGGTAGAGGAGGTAGGGGAATCGTAAGACTTGTGATGCAATTTTCTTTCTTTTTAGTTGTAAGGTGCTCGTACAAAATTTCAAGTTCATAGCTTGCAAATTGTTTGTTATTAGTTGATTTAATGAAATTGGTCGAAATCATACTTTTGTATGGGAGGGGGTAGAAGGGTAAGCGCGATTTCAAAACTTTTAACGTAATTTCATTTCAATTATTTTTGTAAGTTCTTATGCAAAATTTCAAATTGATAGCTTTTAATAGTTAGGTGGTAATTGATTTCTTGAAAATGGTCGAAAAAATAATTTTGTATGGGAGGGGGTAGAAGTTTTAAAGATTTTCGACCAGTTAATAATTCATTCTTTTAGGGATTTTTTTTAAATGCATTTCGCAAATTTTCAAGTTTCTACCTTAAAATTTCATTCAAAAATTTTCAGCTTATGTGTTTTTTCATTTCACATGAAACACCTTGTGCACGTTAGACCAGGGGGGTCGGTGCATAACAATTGTAGAATTTTTATTATTTTTTATGTATGTACAATAAATTGATATATTGACCTACAAAATTTAGACTCTGTATCTTTTACCAGAGCTCTAAAAAAATTACTCAAAATTTTCAACATTTTTGCTTTCCACCTCCCTCCCCTTACACCCCCTTACTTAATTTTTTTACCAAAATTAAAAACTATATAGTTCTATGATCTGACAAATTTTTGATGTGATATCTGCGCTGAATTTTGAGATATAATGGTTTAAAATTTTGGAAAGTTCAATGCTCCCCATTTTCCCCCACTACTATTTAGTCCAAATATTATATTTTTTTTGTATTTCTTTAGTATAGCTTAATATAAGTACTAAGTTTCAATTGCATAGCTCAACAAATAGCCGAGATATTGATTTTTAAGTGTTTTTCTTTGCACCCCCCCTGACTCTCCCCCTTACAATAATTAGCCTCTACGTAAGCTGATTCCAGTGAATCTGTATGCCACCTTGATGGTCTAAAATTATAAATTTGTTATGCTAAGTAATTTCGAAGATATAATCATTTGAAAAAAAAATTCGGCCGACAATTGGTTTTTAGCCCCCCCTTTTTGCACCCCAATGGATAAAAAAATTAGATTAATTTTAAAAGTTGTCGCATAAACCCTTTTATATGTATATTGATTTTTAGCTTCCTAGCTGTAACCATGTTTGAGATATTTGAATTCTTAGTTTTCGGTTTAAGTGCTCCCCCCGCCTCCCCCTGAACTCTTACACCTCCAAAAATGAGTGTCCTTCTGAGATCCGCAACTACCTACAATCCCTCCAAAAATGAGCTTTCTATCTCGAAGGGTTTGGGAGTTAATGTGCTCTGAGCGTACACACCGGCGTACGGCGGACGGCGGACGGCGTACGGCGGACGGCGTACGGCGTACGGCGTACGGCGTACGGCGTACGGCGGACGGCGTACAGACAGACGGATTTTTTTTTTTTGCATTTTTAGGCTAATTTAGTCACGAAACGCGAAAAAACAAAATTTCAGGGTAGCAAATTTTTTTTTTTTCCCAAGTCGATCACAATACTTTATTATTAAAATAATAAAGTAATTAGCCTAAAAATGCAAAAAAAAAAAATCCGTCTGTCTGCCGACGTGTACGCTCAGCGCACATTAACTCCCAAACCCTTCAAGATAGAAAGTTCATTTTTGGAGGGATTGTAGATAGTTGCGGATCTCAGGCGGATACCCATTTTGGGGGGTGTACGGGTTCAGGGGGAGGCGGGGGGAGCGCTTAAACCGAAAAATACGAATTCAAATATCTCAACCATGGTAACAGTTAGGAAACTAAAACTCAACATACATATAGAGGAGTTTGTGGGACAATTTTTAAAAATAATTTAATTTTTTTATCCATTGGGGTGCGAAAAGGGAGGGCTAAGAACCAATTGTCGGCCGAATTTTTTTTTCAAATAATTATATCTTCGAAATTACTTATTGTAAAAAATCATATTTAAAGAAAGTCAAGGTGGCATATAGTTCCATCGGAACCAGCTCAGAAAGCGGCTAATTATTGTAAGGGGGAGGGTCAGAGGGGGTGCAAAGAAAAACACTTAAAAATTAATATCTCAACTATCTTTTAAGTTATGTAATTGAAACTTAAAACTTATATTAAGCTATACTAGGCAAATACAAAAAAAATATAACATGTCGAAATAATAGTAGTGGGGGGAAATGGGGAACATTTCAAAAATGGCGCACTTTTCAAAATTACAAATCCTTATATCTCAAGAAATAGTGCAGATATTAAATTAAAAATTTGTCAGATTGTAGAACTACATAATGATTAATTGTGGTAAAAATTTTAAGCTGGGAGGTGTAAGGGGAGGGAGGTGATAAGCAAAAATGTCGAAAATTTTGAGTGATTTTTTTAGGGCTCTAGTGAAAGATAAAAAGTTAAAATTTTGCATGTGAATACCTATATTTAATTTACATAGAAAAATAATATTAACTTGATCCATATTTATTATAAACCGACTCCCCCGGTCTAAAGTGCACAAGGTGTATCATGTGCATTGAAAAAAACATATAAACTGAAAATTTTTGAGTGAAATTTTAAGGTAGAAACTTGAAAATTTGCGAAATGCATTTAAAAAAAATTCCTAAATATACGAAATATTAACTGGTTGAAAACCTTTAAAACTTCTACCCCCTCCCATACAAAATTATTTTTTCGACCATTTTCAAGAAATCAATTATCACCTAACCATTAAAAGCTATCAAATTCAAATTTTGCAAAACAACTTACAAAAATAATTAAAATGAAATTGCATTCAAAGTTTTAAAATCACGCTTGCCCTTCTACCCCCTCCCATACAAAAGTATGATTTCGACTAATTTCATTAAATCAACTAATAACCAACAAATTAAAAGCTATGAACTTGAAATTTCGTACGAGCATCTAACAACAAAAATGAAAGAAAATTGCATCACAAGTTTGACGATTCCCCTACCTCCTCTACCCCCTCCCATACAACATTATTTTTTCGAGCATTTTTAAGAAATCAGTTATCAGCTAACTATTAAAAGCTATCAATTTCAAATTTGGCATAAAAACTTATAAAAATAATTCAAATGAAGTTGCTTTAAAAGTTTTGAAATCGCGCTTGCGCTTCTACCCCCTCCCATACAAAACTATGATTTCGACCAATTTTATTAAATAACTAATAACCAACAAACTAAAAGCTACGAACTTGAAATTTTATACAAGCACCTTACAAGAGAAGCGAAATAAAACTACATATCAAATTTTACGATTCCCTTACCTTCTCTACTCCCTCCCATACAAATGTTCGGTTTCGTGAATGTAAAATACACCGAATTTTATGAAAATTCAATGTAACTTCGTCTATGAAACACATTCTATACAGAGAATATTGGACGTGATTCAAGTAATTAATTAAAAAGCTATTAACATCCACCCACCCTTACTATTACCCCTACTCCTCCCCTCATAAAAACCCAAACTTACAGACACGAATGAAATATTGTTAACAGTCCTGCCCAAGAACTCCCTTTCACTTAGTCTTCCCTAACCACTCTAACCTGCATATTGACTTTCCACTCATCCGCAACTTGTCCCAAGAATAATAAAGTTTCGCCCGACTTGTTGGCAGTTTATTGAGTTTGCAAACAACAATAGCAGCCCTCTTCTATCCTCTTGAGAAGAATGTGAATGTAAATACGGTCGTGGAATACCTGCAGCTGACCATTACTTCAGTTCTCTCGAACATAATATTAACCAATGCTTCTGCTCCCTCCTTAGGCGGACTTCTGCTTCATATCGTCTTCAAAAATTTCCGTGATTAGGTTATCCGTTGAAATATGCGAGTTGGCGTTTTGGAGGAAATTTTTTACTCCGACTTATCTCGAAACGAGACTTCTTATTCGTCGCCACTATCTCCCTATCCTGTACCGGCCGAACACGAGTAATTGCTCCTCCCTTCTTAATTGGATAGACCCCGTGCATACTAATACTGAAAAAAAGTATAACTTCGGAGAGAAATTTTGTTGCCTTCATCCACAAGCCTTCGCCATCTCTGGAAAAACTTGTCTGACTGTTGAATGGTTTTATCTCTGGTTCTTCATCTTCTTCAATGGTACTACAGCCCAACCCAATTGGGCCTTGCCTCCTTATCTTTAGGTTCCTTAACATTTTTATTTGTTACTAGTGGTCCCCGCGACTTTGCAGATCATTAACATTAATTATTTTCAAGAAAATCGAATTTTCGAAAAGTTATGACACTGTGTCACATTGTATGAAAGGGGGTAGAAGGAGAGAAGCTAATCGGTTTAATTTTCCCCACATTAATAATAATACTAACTAAGAATTTAGTTCAAAATTTGAGCTCGATAAATATTTTACGTACTAAGAACATGAGTTGAAAGTATTTCGTGAAAAGTGCGGTTTGTATGGGAGGTGGTAGGAGGCGAGGGGGATTCAAATAATTTGTATACCATAGATCACATTTGGTTGGTTGGAAGGGTATAGATAGGGTAGGCATCTGATCGGCGTCATTAGGCCCAGTGTTGTAACTGTCATATACAAATCAATTGTGCTCATCATACCTCCACGTGGTAGCCACCGGATACTGGTCTTGTCCATCCGGACTTGACTTGCTAAACTAATGGGCACGAGTGCTAATGAAACAGAAAAATTCTAGCACTGTAATAATATGGCCCTCCAAGTTGGAGGTTGGGCGATGTGTTAACAACTCATCCTCGGAAAAACCACACCCGTTCCGAAAATTGAAGCAACGCCTCGGACCGGATTGATTCAACAGCAACGACCACGCAAACGAAAAATGGACTATTTCTTCGGATCTTGGAACGTGCGATCCCTGTACAGAGCAGGAGGAGTGAGAGCGCTTCTGGAACAGGCAGCTAAATACAATATAAACATAATTGCACTCCAAGAAACTAAATTGTTAGGTAGCGAGATTACTGACATTAGATCGCACATAATTTTCAAAAGTGGGAAATCATCGGGAAGCCGGGAATTTGGAGTTGCATTTATCGTCGACAATAAGTTTAAACACCAAGTTACCAACTTCAAATCCGTCAATGAACGATTGTGTGCAATCCGCATCAAAACAAGTTTCTTTAATGTTTGGCTTATTAATGTCCACGCCCCAACGGAAGACAAAGACGACGAAGTTAAAGACGATTTCTATAGCACCTTAGAATCAACATTCGACTCCCTTCCGTCGAATGATATTAAAATAGTATTAGGTGACTTTAACGCGAAAGTGGGCAAAGAAGAAACATACATAGGGACAATTGGAAGGCACAGTCTCCATGATATTAGTAACGACAACGGCCAGAGGCTGACTGATTTCGCCAGCAGCAAAAACCTTATTGTAAGCTCGACATGCTTCCAGCATCGTGACATACATAAGAGAACGTGGGCATCACCCTACGGAAGAACATTCAACCAAATAGACCATGTTCTAATAGAGAAAAGGACGGCCTCCTGCATTCTCGACGTGCGTACATGTCGAGGGGCTAATTGCGACACAGACCACTATTTGGTAAAGACCAAGTTCCGATGTCGAATCGCAAACCGAGTACACCCAAAAACACAACCGGTTCCTAAATTCGACATCAACAACTCAAAGACGAGAAAATAGTTGCGAAATATGTATCAGCCTTGGAGAGGCACTTCCCGACAATGCTGAATACCACCGCCAGCAAGCCAATAGAAGAAATGTGGCAAAATATTAAAGATGGCATTACATCTGTCGCAGAGGAGGTGATAGGACAACAACCCCGGCGCAAAAGAAATGATTGGTTCGACAACGAATACCAAGATGCCTTAGAACGAAAAAATCAACCCTACAAAATATTAACGGAACGGCCGACACGAGCCAAACAGGACAAATACAAGGATCTTAGACGATTTGCAAACAAAATATGCAGACAAAAAAAACGGAATTACAATAATGACGAAATAAAAAACATGGACGAACAATTTAAATTACACAACACAAGAGCCGCGTATTCCTTTGTTAAAAGGATGAAAGAAGGATACAAACCAAAAACGACCCTCTGCAAGGATGCAGAAGGGAACATTATAAGTAACGCGGAAGATATAAAACTAAGATGGGCACAATACTTTGAACACCTTCTTAACCCGAGCCCATCACCTACACGAACAGCAGCAGCAGATACAATAGCAGGTATAACTGATATAACAGCTGATGAAGGATCCGCTTTGAATCCTCCCACACTCAAAGAAGTAAAAACAGCCCTAAGGAACCACCCAAACAACAAAGCGCCGGGCACTGATCAAATCCCAGCTGAACTTCTAAAAGCCGGCGACACCTGCATAGCGCATCTCCTACATAGATTAGTCACGGACATATGGACGCAGGAAATACTTCCTGAAGATTGGCGCAAGAGCATCATATGTCCAATTTATAAAAAAGGTGACAAACTCTGCTGCGAAAACTACCGAGGAATATCTCTGTTGTGTACGTATAAGATCTTGACGAAAATTCTAGAAAAGAGAATTAAGCCCTATGCTGACAAAGTAATTGGTGATTACCAATGCGGATTTAGAGCTGAACGATCGACTATGGACCAAATATTCTCAGTTAAACAGGTGCTGGAAAAGTGCTGGGAATATAATATTGATGTGCACCAGATATTTGTTGACTTCAAACAGGCATATGACAGTATCGACAGGCGCGTACTGTATAAAATCATGCTGGAGTTTGGAGTCCCACCGAAACTGGTCCGACTGACAAAAATGACAATGACTGAGTCTTTGTCACAAGTCAGAGTAGAAAATGATCTGACTTCCAGTTTTAAAACAGACAACGGCCTTAAAGTAGGTGACGGCCTCGCACCAATGCTTTTCAACCTAACACTCGAATATGTTGTTCGGAAACTTCCCGTGGACACCAAGGGAACACTATGCTTCAAATCCACACAACTCGTAGCATATGCCGACGACATAGATATCCTTGCAAGATCTCTGGAGAGTGCTAAGGAAGTATTTGTAAACCTTGACTCGGTAGCAAGGGAAGTTGGACTACGTATAAATGAAAATAGAACAAAAATTATGACGCAAACTAGGAAAAAGACGCCAATCAGACAAAATATCACAGTAGGAGACTATAACCTAGAAAACGTAGACAACTTTATATACCTAGGGGCGAACCTATCGAAGGATGGAAGCGAGCCCATCGAAATTAAAAGAAGAATAATTATGGCAAACAAGACGTATTATTCGGTACTTCCAATAATTAAAAACAAAAACGTACACAGGAAAACAAAACTTAAGTTATGTAAAACGATTATACGACCTGTGCTATGCTATGGCAGCGAAACGTGGACATTAACTCAGGCGTCCGAAAAACTACTTAACGCCTTTCAAAGAAAGGTCCTCAGAAGAATCCTCGGACCTGTGAAGGAAGACTCGACCTGGAGAATACGATACAATAGAGAATTGTATGCCATCTTCGACAATCCAGAAGTGTCAACCATCATAAAATTTAAAAAGTTACAATGGGCTGGTCATGTGGAGCGGATGGATGACGGAAGAATTCCCAAACGCACACTAGAAGGAAAAGTCAACGGACAAAGACCGGTCGGAAAACCACGAAAGGGCTGGGAGGATTCGATTGACGCAGACAGCAAATCACTGCTAAGATTTTCAAACTGGAGGACGCGGTCACTGAACCGAGATGAATGGAGGCAAAGCATTCAGGAGGCCAAAGCCCTATTTGGGCTGTAGCGCCATCGTAAGTAAGTAAGTAAGATCACATTTATGATTAAAATTTTACTTTCGAAATTTCAAATTATTAGCTCTTATAGTTAACAAGAAGATTTGACTATTATATATTTTTGAAAATCGGTAATTTTGTATGGGACGGGTAGAAGGTGTTAGGAGATTGAAATAAACCCAAAATCAGATCACGTAATCAAGCACACCTAACAAACTGCGAAAGTTTCATTGCAACCGGCTCAGCCGTTTTTGCGTGAAAGCCGTACATATAGACAGACAAACAGACAGAGAGAGAAGAATTTCAAAATCGTGTGCTTATGCTTAGTTATTGTCCAAATAAAGCGAAACACTAACAGACAGTCATTTATAAGCAAATAACAGACAAAGACTACAATTGTATAGATTGTGGAAGCACTTCGCACAAAGCTCTATCCACGGATTTTCATGTTCGCAGATTGCAGTAACTCAGAAATACCCAGAATTATACCTTTGAACTCACGACCTTCAAATTGTAGACCAACTAGGCTACAAGCAGGTCTGGTCTAATCTGCTCATAACTAAACTCCGCAGTTCCATGTTCGCTCTTGCCAGGATTCGAGACCTTCAGTTCTAACATATGGAAAGTTCTCTTGCTGTGCTAGAAGAGCTCCTACCTCAACAGCCTTTCCACTACCAAGGCTAGGTTTCATAAATGCTTGAGACTATTCTAGACTCCTTTCTGAATTAGCCCTAGCCGAGAAACCTTTTCTTGTCCTCGCTTTCTCTTCCTCTCCTCTTCTGAAATGCCTCCAAATTGCTGACCGAATTCACCTAACCGCAATAATCATCTCGCAAGGAACGATACACCAGATAAGGAGAAAATAATTTCCATCATTTGAACTCTTTAAATCCGAACCGGAACTAACAGCTGATATACTCCTCTCACTCTTTATTGACGTGTGGAACCAAGGACGATATACGCCTGAATGGATGGAGAGCTTTGTTGTCGAGATCTTGGAGAAAGTCGACCTTCCAGATTGTGGCAATTGGCGCAGTATTTGTCTACTGATGATTAAAGAATCGTACGAAGGTACAAGATGTCGCGCCTTACATAAAGGAGACCATTCTTTGAGCTTTCCTGTGCGAACGAGGGTGCATAGCCCAGTGTCTGAAGAGTAGACTGTTATTACCTCGGAAGCATTGTCAGCATAGAAAATAGAACTAAACATAATAGGACTACGATTGCGCGTAAAGCGCAATCTTACGTTACTCTAGATGAAATAGATTTTTTTCTGATCCCAAGAAATTTTGTATGGGGAGTGTTAGAAGGGGTGATAGCATTGAACTAATTTTTTCCCCATCATGCTAAAGTAGCTATAAAAAATGTTTTATACAAAATGCTTACTCCAAAAATTGAATAGCAGCTGAGAAAATTAGTGTGTTAGATTTAGTTGAAATGTGCAGTTTGTATGGGAGGTGGTAGAAAGAGTGAGGGGATTTTAGTGATTTTTTCAGAAATAACTAAGAATATCATAAAATTGACATCTCTTAAATTTTAGACCAGTAACATTCATATTTTTGAAGAAAATAGATTTTTTGTGAACTTGTGAAACTGTGTCATATTGTATGGGAGGGGGTAGAAGCAGTAAAGCTAATCAAATAATTTTCTCTGATCTTAGTGATAATGCTAAATAAGTATTTATTACAAAATGTGAGCTCGATAAATGTTATATGCTCTGAGAAAATCGGATTAGAGCATTTCATGAAAAAGTGTAGTTTGTATGGGAGGGGTTGGGAGGAGAGGGAGGACGCAAATAATTTTTATACTGTATATTGAAATTATTATGAAAGTAATATATCCCGAAATTCAGACTAATAGCTTTTATACTTTTCGAGCAAATCCATTTATAGCCGAATTGGGAAATTGTGTCATTTTGTATGGGAGGGGGTAGAAGTGGTGGAGCTAATCGTCTAATTTTTTTTACCCTTACTAACAATTTTAAATAAATATTAAGTGCAGAAATTCAGCTTTCTAAATTTTATACGCACTGAGTAAATTGGCTTAGAGTAATTCATGACAAGTACAGTTTGTATGGGAGGTGGTAGAAGGAGGGGGAGGACACGCATAATTTATATTATCATAAAAGTAATATATTCCAAATTTCAGGCCAATAGCTTTTATAGTTCTCGAGCAAATCCGTTTATTGTCAAATTGCGCATTTGTGTCATTTTGTATGGGAGGGGGTAGAAGGGGTGGAGCGATTTGGCCCGTTAACGAACTTGACCTTACTTTTTTGTCAAAAACGATGTGTACGAAATTTGAGCTTTCTAGCTCAACGCGTTCTCAAGCTAGAGAGCGAATGGACGGACGGACGGACGGACGGACGGACATCCGGTTTTGAGATTTTTGAGTGATAATATTAATTTCCGTATTCATCATTTTTTTCTCCGAGCCTTATTTCTTAGCGTTACAAACTTTAGAGCAAACTTATAATACTCTCAGATTTCATCTAGAGTATAAAAAGGATGTTGAGGTTCGTGTAAATTATGCTCGTCATTCCTTTGATACTCTTACACCTTTTTGGAGTTTGAGAGCGATCTCCTAGCGTACGAACCTGTGAGTGTTTGACACAAAAGATTGGCTAAACAGGTGAAGATAGTTATTGAGGTTAAAAGACGAAAGGAGCACGAGTTCACGACTACAAGGCGCAAGGAAGACTTTGCCGAAGGAGAACACGAAGACGAGTAGTTGAAAAGGAAGCTAGAGACATAAACAAATCACAGTGACGACTAATGATCTTGATGATAAGGATCTTGCTTTATCTCTGTCCTATGCTTCTAAAGGGATCATAGCAAGAAAGTGATTGATTTATAAAATACAAAGTTCTGTATCCATAATCCGTTCACATAATCACTGCTAATTTTCGAAAAAATAAAATTCTTAAAGCTTATATATCTGATCGCAAAAGTTGACTCTTCTCCCAATAAATAATTCAAGGGCCATAAAAAAGAAGAACATTTCCTCTTTACGTAACGTAACGTACTCATGGTATAAAGTCAAAAAACAAAGTACAAAATTGAAATCCTTATTCTCCCACTTTACGCCCTCGGAACAATCAAGTTAAGCTATTCTCCAGGGAATTGCAAACGAAAATCCCAACAATCTTCTGCCAATGCTTTTGGTTCCTTCAAGTAGTAAGACTTTCTCTTTCACACGTTCAGGACGATTAGGTGGCTGTTAAGGACGACTAGATTTCTCGCACACATAGCATTAATATCATTTCCGTTCTGTGTGCTGTGGTTGCTGTTCTGTTTCCATTCTCCCAGTAACCCACATACATCTTTTTGGATTATTTCTCCTCAGTGTCGATTTTACGGATTGCAACCTTTGATTTTTTTTCCTTGTCGGATATCCTACCGAACAGCGGACCACCTTCTCTTTACCGAAAAGAAACAATAAAATTAAATTTTTCATTTCGAGAAAACAATTATGAAACCTTAGCTGAATCCTGAATCTTAGTTCTCTTTCTGGGTTTCGTTTCTGAAGTCCATGGTCCTTTTTGTCGAAAAAAAAATCAACCTCTCCATAGATATATTCTCAGCATACCCACATTATCTCGTCCGGGCTGTGTGTAACGTTCCTGTTAATTCGTTAATAATTAATCAGTTCAGTTCGGGGGCTCCTTATCTGATTAGAAAAGATTTAACGAAAGTCGGTAGAAGCTCGGCCGGAAAAAGTGTGCTGAACTGATAGATTTCCTGACCCTTTTCTTAGACCAACACTGATCCTGGACTTTGATTGTAGCTGGGGGAAGGACACCATAATGGGGAGCAAAAGAATAATGGTAGACGAGTTTCAGGACAATCTGTTGAAAGAATTATTGACTAAATAAATTCCGTAACTTGCCAGAAATTCACCTGTTCTCTGTTATCGTCATAATACATACACACACCTCCGACCGTTGTACGTTATCCACAACGACACAATCCTGAAATTATCTCGTGTGAAACTTGCTACCTCATGAAATTTTATGGGATTAAAGGAGGCCATCAGAAGGGTAAATGGTGTCAGACGCCAATGCAAATGCTTCCGCACACACTCACACGCATAAACCGGGGGAGTCAATTAACTTAAGGAGCAGCAGGAGCTCCTTTGAGTCGCGCTATCGACGAAATGGGGACCAGTTATAGTTTTGCACTTTGCTTTCTGATTTGTATTATGCGTAAAATTATGAATTGTTATGAACGCTTTATTTCACCTCTGATGGGAAAAGTTTATTTTGAAATTTTAGACAGGGAAACATAAAGGGTACAGGGTAGAGTAGAATGGGTCTATTAAATTCGCAATAAATGGGAAGCTTAAAAAGATTTGTCTAGGAAGAAGAGAGTGCAGGGAGTGTTGCTAAATTTAAGAATTTTCGTTAGTTCGGATTCACATGAGGTAAATTTAAATCGAAAGGTTCATCGGCACAAAGAGTTTAGCCGTCTGTTCTGGTCATCGTGACCATCATGATTCTACCCTTTAGACACACCTTACAGGTTTATTGATTTGTCCTAGCCAGAATTTGCTGCATGTTTCGCGATCGCTGATACCTGTATTTGGTTTTTCTTTACGCATCGTTGAGGTTCGGTGATCAATTTTCCGTACCAAGAAATCCTTAACTAATTTAACTAACTTATGCTAATTAACTAATCTTAATTAACTAATTCAAACCGTAATTACCCTTTTCACACCCAATTAACCTCATTCTGAATAAAGTAATAGTCTTTCGGATTCTGAGTTTGATAAAGGTCTCAGCGGAGACCGAAACGTCACGAATAATAAAGCGTAATAGTGTAGAATCCGGAAATCTTTTCTTTCAATTCGAAATGCACTGTCAAAACATTCACCAAATCAAAACAATAGTCTTCTGTAATTGTCGATCGCTTTGATAAAGGTCGCAGCAGAGCCCGAAATGTCACTAATAATAAAGCGTAACAGTGTAGAATCTTTCCTTTTAATTCTAAATACACTGTGAAAACTTTAAATAAGTTATTGTTACTTTTGGGACTCTTTGAGAGAAACTTTTTCACGAAGAAACATACCCCCATCACATCTAGTTTTTTTTGCAATGAGCTCTTAAAGCTTGATGGTTAAGTTACATCGACTTCAATATTTTTTCTCGAAATCGGGGCACATTTCGTCATGTCTGAGGATCGTTCATAGAGGATACTTAAACACTAATATTGTCCTTCGGGTCAAGTATCCATCTTGTCATTTTACTATCCATTTCAGCTATTATATATTATATAAAAATTTTCATTCCTAGAAACCTGCTACATGACCTACAAACTTGGAAAAAATAATAAGTCGGAGCGTGTAAGGGAGGGAGGGAAGTGTTTAAAATTACGAAAACTTTCACAATTTTTTTAGTGCTCTGGTAAAAAATATAGACTTTAATGTCGTATGCCGTCTAATGATAATTTGATCTACTTTCTCTGTCTAACAGCTTTTCTGGGTCCTTTGTCGCTAGCGTTCCTAAAGCAAAAAAATTCTGATTTATCTACATTAATCTTAATTCCCCAAGTTTTATAAAACTCAATGACTGCTTCAAGAATATTTAGAATATTTTTACCAGATCTAGTATTGGCCGGTATTTTTGCACTAGCTAACAGGATAGTATCGTCTGCGTAAAAGCTTGCCGAGGGCACCAGTAGAAGTTCTTCTTCATGAGTCTGTGAGATGAGTGTTGGGAGATCATGGAAGAAGAAATTAAACAGTTTTGCTACAATGATAGAACCCTGAGGAACCCCAAATTTTATAGGTACATTCTGGATTTTGGCATGTCGTAACCAAATGAGTCCAAAAGTGCCTTGGTGGCGTTGGCCGTGTAAGAGCAGACGTTGTCGTGCAACAAGCACACTGTCTTCGTCAACATTCCACTTCGTTTGTTTTGAATTGCTGTATTGATGTTGTACCAGTATCGTGCTGCATTATTCGTCTACTTGGCAGAGTGTTGGAACTCATGCTTACATAAATATGGTGAAGGTTAAGTTATCGCACTTACCATTGCAAAAGTTTTTAACTGAGTTTGGCATGAATATCTCTTAACTAAGCTTAGGGTCATAGGCCTTAGAGTTATCTCTCTGAACGCACTATAAGAGTAGTATTAAATGGCATCACATCTTCCTACTACCCAATTGATTCCGGCGTCACTCAAGGTTCGTTTTATCTTCAACACTTTTCTTAGTTTTCATAAAAGACCTTCTGTCGTCTACTCTCAATAAACGTCTCCGCAGACGTCACCAATAATAAAGCGTAACAGTGTAGAGTCCGGAAATCTTTCCTTTCAATTCGTAAAGCACTGTGAAATCATTCACTAAAACAAAGCATCAAGTAACTTTCTTAAATCTGTTCGAGATCCTCTTAAGACTAAAAAGTTTAGTTAGTTTTATTTTGTTAGACATAGACATATATATTGTGGCAATAAAGTATCGAGACTTTGTAAATAAAATTACTCTGGGGAATGAAATTCCAAAATTTTGTTTGGTAAGCAGGTAGAGCTGTCCTTAAATATTATCCCAAAAATGCGGTCTGTTAATCAGCTCCTAGTTGAATGGGTACACCTCAGTAGTCGACGGCGATTTTTGTTTTATGTCTTCGATCGACTGAAAAGGGGTTCCACGGAGCGGTAATTTCAGTTTCGGGGATAGGAAAAGTTACACGAGTCAAAATCTGGTGAATGCGGTGGTTGATTGAAACAATTATTTGCTCTTTTGACCTCAAATTCGGTCACGATTGAGGCTCGATGCAATGGCGTGGAGAATCCAAGAATTTCGTCCGATTTTATGGATTTGCTCACGCAAACGCTTCAATACGGTCAAATAGTACTGCTTTATGTCTGTCTCTCCGGAAGGAATTCATGATTGATCAAACCTCGAATATCGAAAAAATCCATGAGCCCCGTCTTGATTTTTGAGCGGCTTTTTCAGCTCCGCCTAATATTTTTTCCTCCATTCCGATGATTGTTAACTGTTTGCATGTTAAACTCGTAGAACCATTTCGCATCACCAGTTATGATGCGTTCCATGAATGTGGGATCAGAATTCGCACGATCAATCATGTCCAAAGTGACCTGTTCACGGTAGTTTTTTTTAAGAAAATTTAGCTTTACTGGAAAGAACAAGGTTGCGTTTCATGACCAAAGTATCCATCAAAATCGAACGAATAGACTCACGAGATATGTTGAGCTCTCCTGCTATCTTCTTAAGATTGGTGTGACGATTTTGGAGCACAGTTCTCTTCACTTTTAGAATGTTTTCATCAATTGAAGAGGCCAAAAGTCGTTCAGAAAGAGGCATGTCTCCAACAATCTCTCGACCGTCCTTAAAGGCATAGTACCACTCGTAGGCTCGTGTATTACTGAATTAAAGTAAGCCTTTTCCAATATTCGCAACGATTCTGTACACGAAATTTGGTTGGAAACACAAAATTTGAGACAAATTCTTTGTTCCATATTTTTATCAATTGTAAAAATCGCCGTGGACTACTGAGGTGTACCGATTCAACCAGCTGCTGTAAAGAAATTGATTAACAGACCGCCGTAATTTTTGATATAATAATTAAGTACAGTCCTACCTGATTACCAAAAAAAAAATTATTTTAAATATCATTTTTCCCAGAGTAATATTAATTACAAAGTCTCGATACTTTATTGTCACAATGCATTTTTATTTTACTCTGTTTAATAATAATTTTGATTAGTTTATGTTATAATCATTTGCAACCATTAAATAAAGGTTTTGTTTTTCAAGAGGGGCCACTCTCTTGAAATTACAGGAACAACTAAAAAAGAAGTCGGGCGAAACTTTATTATTCTTGGTAAAAGTTGCGCATGCGTGGAAAGGCAATATGCAAGTAAGAGTGGTTAGGGAAGACTAAGTGAAAGGGGGTTCTTGGGCAGGGCTATTGTCAATTTAACACTTTGCGGAAACTTTTAAAAGCTTCAGTACATATAATTAACATTTCATTCGTTTATTTATGGAAGTTTGTGTTTTTATGAGGAGAGTTGTGAGAGGTGATAATAAGGGTGGGTGGATGTTAATAGTTTTTTAATTGATTGCTTGTATCACGTCCAATACTCTCTGCATAGAATGTCAGTTTTATAGACGAAGTTGCATAGAATTTTCATAAGATTCGGTGTATTTTGCATTCACGAAACTAAACATTTGTATGGGAGGGGGTAGAGGTGCTAGGGGAATCGTAAAATTTGTAACGCAATTTTATTTCCTTTATCTTGTAAGGTGCTCGTACAAAATTTTAAGTTCGTAACTTTTAATTTGTTGGTTATTAGTTGATTTAATGAAATTGGTCGAAATCATACTTTTGTCTGGGAAGGGGTAGAGGGGCAAGCGCGATTTCAAAATTTTTAACGCAATTTCATTTCAACTATTTTTTATAAGTTTTTATGCAAAATTTCAAATTGATAGCTTTTAATAGTTAGGTGATAATTGATTTCTTAAAAATGGTCGAAGAAATAATTTTGTATGGGAGGCGGTAGAAGTTTTGAAGGTATTCGACCAGTTAATATTTCAAACAATTAGAAATTTTTTTTAAATGCATTTCAGAAATTTCTAAGTTTCTACCTTAAAATTTCATTTAAAAATTTTCAGCTTATGTGTTTTTTTCATTGCACATGAAACACCTTGTGCACGTTAGACCCCCAAGTCGGTGCATAACAATTTTGGAACAAATTATTATTTTTATTATGTATATAAAATAGAAGTATTGACGTGTAAAATTTAAACTTTGTATCTCTTACCACAGCCCTAAAAAAATCACTCAACATTTTCAATATATTTACTTTCCACCTCCCTCCCCTTACACCTTCAACTTAAATTTCTTACCAAAATTAAAGACTATACAGTTCTACAGTCTGACAAATTTTTGATTTGATATCTGTACTCAATTTTGAGATATAACGATTTGTAATTTTGGAAAGTGCGCTATTTTTGAAATGCTCCCCATTTCCCAACACTACTATTATGTCCACATGTTATATTTTTTCATATTTCGGTAGTGTAGTTACACTTACAATAATTAGCGTCTTTTTAAGCTGATTTTGGTGGATCTATACGCCACCTTAATGGTCCAAAAATATGAATTGTTTTGTGATTAGTAATTTCGAAGATATAATCATTTGAAAAAAAAACAAGACTCACAATGACGAACACTGAATCCCAAGTGAGAATACAAACCGATTCCACAACCAGCTTTCGAACGGAATGTGGTTTAAAGCAGGGAGATGGTCTAGCCCCTATGCTTTTCAACTTGGCACTAGAGTATGTCGTCCGAAAAATCCCAGTCGACACCAACGGGACACTACTATTCAAGTCCACCCAACTAGTAGCATACGCTGACGACATTAACATTCTAGCAAGATCCTTCCCTAGTGCTAAGGAGGTATTTGTCAATCTTGACTCCGCCGCAAAAGAAGTCGGGTTGCGCATTAATGAAAGCAAAACAAAAGTAATGACGCAAACAAGAAGGAGAACGCCAATCAGACAAAACATAACAATTGCGGAATATAATTTGGAGAGTGTGGACAACTTCATATATCTTGGGGCTAATTTAACAAAGGACGGTAATGAAACAGACGAAATCAAACGACGGATAATACTTGCAAATAAGACGTATTATTCGGTACTTTCAATAATGAAATCCAAGAAAGTGCACAGGAACAATAAGCTGCGGATTTATAAAACTATTATACGACCTGTGCTCTGTTATGGCAGCGAGACGTGGACATTAACGCGAACTTCCGAAAAAGCAGTTAACACATTCGAAAGAAAAGTCCTACGAAGAATTTTGGGACCTGTGAAGGAAGGAACGGAATATCGAATAAGATACAACCATGAGTTGTATCAACTCTACGACGAGCCAGAAGATTCAACGTTCATCAAGCCACGTAAGCTGCAGTGGGCTGGCCATGTAGAGCGAATGGAAGACAGAAGAATACCCAAACGTGCTCTTAAAGGCAAAACGAGTGGTAACCGGCCAGTAGGCAAACCACGCAAGCGATGGGAAGACTCGGTTGATGAAGACAGCAAAGCCATTTTAAAAAACATAACAGAATTATGACTGGGCTTAAAGCCCAATCATATAATACTCTAGATGAGATGGAAATGACTTTAATATACCGGAAAATATGTCATCTCAAATTCTTTCGAATAGTGAGTAGAGACTTTGCATGGGAGGTGGTAGAAGTAGAGGAGGGGGGTTTGTATTTCTCCTATATGACACCGAAAATGGCATGTAAAATGTTTCGTGCTGAATTTAAAATTTTTAGTTTTCATTATTTTTAAATAAATTGGACATAGTTTTGCAGAAATTGTGGCATTTGTATGGGAGGTGGCAGAGGAAGTGGAACGTTTTCGATGATTTTGAAACTACTACCACTACTACTATGGCGCTACAGCCCAAATCGGACCTTGGCCTCCTGATATTCAGGTTCCTTAACATTTTTTCATTACTTATTATGGAAGGGTTGTTAGCCCTTCGCACAACCCTCTTTCTACGAATTTTTTCATTTTCGTAGAATGAGGTGACCAAGGTATATCCAAGCAGGCAAAGTGCTGGAATTATATATTGCACCGACCGGGATTTGAACTCCCGACCTTCGCACTACAAGACCAACACGCTGCCTACTAGGCTACACCCTAGCTATGATGATTTTGAAACTGCTTATCCCTTATCACTATGCTTTGATTCAATTTCAAAGTCGACAGCTCTCATATATTCGAAGGAGAAATGCTTTTCTTGAATTTATAATACAGATATTTATATGGGAGGGGGTAGAAGGAGGGAAGCTGAGCTGATAATTTTTTCCAGCATTTATTGCAAATTCTGGCAAAATTTTAAGTTTGTAATTTTTCTAGTTTTAATGGAAATCGATATAATGCATTTAACAAAAATTATGCATTTGTATGGGAGGGGGTAGAAGGAGTGTAAGGATGAAAACAATTTTTTTTCTCGTTATTGATATTTCTATTTTTATACTTTATGCGAAATATCAAGTTGATAGCTTTAACAGTTTCGAAGAAAAATAATTTAATTTAAATTTCAAAATTTCGAGAAATTTGTATGGGAGGGGGTAGAAGGAGTGAGGTGAAGTTGATAATTTTTTCAATGCTGATTGGAATTATAATAAAATTAATTCTGGCAAAAATTCGTTTTTATAACTTCACTAGTTTCGATGAAAATCGAAAAACTGCATTTTTCAAAATTATGCATTTGTATGGGAGGGGGTAGAAGGAGTGATGGGATCGGATCAATATTCAGTCATGTTAATGGCATCTATGCCATAATACTTTAGTCCAAATTTCAAAGAAAAATCAATTTCTGGAAATTTCGAAATTTCGTTAAATTTGTATGGGAGGGGTAGAAGGAATGGCGGGATGTGGCCCGCTTACGAATTTAAAGTTTCTTTTTTGCTAAAAATGACATACAACAAATTTCAGCATGATAGCTCAAAGCGTTCGAGAGTTATGCTGTAGACAGACGGACAGACGGACAGACGGACAAACGGACAGACGGACAGACAGCAACTCGGAATCGAAGTTTTTGAGCGACAACAAATATTTCTGTACCCTTGGCGGCTCTGTGCGAGCATTATTTCTTAGTGTTACAAACGGTAAGGCAAACACAATATACTCTCAGATTTCATCTAGAGTATAATTAGCAGCTGGAGGACGCGGTCTTTGGATCGAGACGATTGGAGGCGACGACCTCAGGAGGCCAGGGCCCGATTTGGGCTGTCGCGCCATTGATGATGATGATGCTTTGCGTAGGAGAGGTATTCCAGATAAGGTCATAGCTATGATTAAAGAATCCTGCGAAGATGCGAGGTGTCGCGTCTTGCATAGAGGAGAGCTGTCCGAGAGCTTCCCTGTGTGAACGGGTGTCAGACAAGGCTGCATATTATCACCATCCCTGTTTCTGCTGGTAATAAATGACATCTTGAAAGCTGCACTGGAAGGTGGGGAAGGCAAAGGTTTTCAATGGAGACTATTTAACATCTTAAGTCACCTTGATTATGCTGATGACGTGTGTCTGCTTGCACATAACCGTTCGGACTTAGAATCAAATGTTCGCTCATTGCATTCTAAATGCAAAGAGGCGGGACTGAAAATAAATGTGAGTAATATCAAGTACATGCACATGGGTTCGATCGCAAGTACACCGATTGTTCTTAACGGACAGGATGTGGAAGAGGTGCAAGATTTTTGTTATCTCGGAAGCATTGTCAGCATGAACGGCGGAGTCGAAAAGGATGTTGAGGGTCGGCTCAATAAAGCTCGTCAGGCCTTTGGTATCCTTTTCCCTTTCTGGAGGGTGAGAGATCTCTCTCTTCGCACGAAGCTGCGACTTTTTGACGCATGCGTCAAATCCTTGTTGTTATATGGTTGTACTACGTGAAAAGTGACCGTTCGACTTACCAAGAAACTGCAGACTTTCGTGAACCAATGTCTCCGACGCATTTTAGGAATATTCTGGCCAGACTAAAATAGGTATTGAGATTCAAAGGCGGAAGTGGCAGTGGATCGATCATACTTTGAGGAAACCAGAGCGAAACATCGCCAAACAGGCTCTGGATTATAATCCTCAAGGAAGACGTCGGGTTGGTCGACCATGTAATACATGGAAGCGAGCAGTTGAGCAGAAGGCCAGAGGAATATACAAGCCCTGACAACAGCTTAAGGCCGATGCCCAGGATCGCGCCTTGTGGAAGATAGTTTTTTCTGTCCTATGGCCCTATAGGGGGTCTTAACAGGAATCGCATTAAAAGCCCTGAATTGCTCAGTTATCTCCCAATTTTTCTAGGTAATTACTTTTATTTTTTATTATTGTTTGACTTATTGTTTTCGTTTTTTAATTTTTAATATGTACAGATTTTTTTTTTATTATAATTCTTTAGTCTGTTGAGATATCCACTATAGATGAAATAAATAAATGAATTCCGTGTCATTTTCATCAAAAAGAAATTTTAATTGAAAGGAAAGATTTCCGGATTCAACACTTTTGCGCTTTATTATCGCATATCGCGACTGCTGAGACGTTTATCTAATAGTTTGAGGTCTCATCACAAACTGAAACGCCACGAATAATAAAGCGTAACAGTGTTGAATCCGGAAATCTTTCCTTTCAATTCGAAATGCACTGTGAAAACATTCACCAAGCCATTAAGAAACTTAAAGTTCATGAATAGGCTGCATCCCTCCACTCCTTCTACGCCCTCTCGTACAAATTTCGTGAAATTTCGAAATTAACATAAAAAAATATTGATCTGATCCTCTCACTCCTTCTTTCGCCTCCCATACAAATGTAAAATTTCCAGTAGTAATTTCATTGAGGCTTTCATGGCGTAGTGGTTAGCGTGTTTACTTCATAGTCAATAGTTCGTGGGCTCGATTCAGTAAATTTATTTAAGCACGAATTTCTTAGTTGCTACTGGCAATTAAACAATTAAAAATTATTTCCAATAAAATGGGCAAACGATGAAAAAGTAAAACAGTTCCACTTCAAAAAGGTCAATATACTCAGTAGATGGTTTCTGTTCGCTTTCTATGATTCAGTTCTCCATAATATCTGAAAATATTTGTCGGTAGCAGCTAGTACAACTGATAAATATACCAGCTTCATCACTCGTTACGGTTGTTCTAACTCACACAAAAAATAATTGCAACGAATTTTTAAAAAAACATCATCAAGTTCACCCCACTTCTTCTACCCCCTCCTTTCACGAAATTTCGTAATTTCAATTGAATAATTTTTCTTCAAAACCGACTTGAAATTTCGAATAATGAAAGATCTTTGCTGTTTAAAAATTTTGTTTTTATCCGTATACTCATTTTACCCCCTCCCCTACAATTGCATAATTTTGGTAATTGTGTTATATCGATTTGCATTAAAACTAGAAAAAGTAGTAGCTTACAATTTTGCCAGAATCTGTCACTTAATAATTAAAAAAAAGAATTTCTCCTTGGAACACATAAGAGCAATTACTATTAAAATTGTAACAAAGCATTGCGATTAGGATGTTGATAAGTAGTTCCAAAATCGAACGAAACCTTGCATTTCCCCTGCCACCTCCTCTGCATCTACCACGTCCCATACAATATGTAGTTTTTATTCACTGTTCGAAGAATTTCAGATGACATATTTCCTGGTGCATTAAAATTTTTTCCATTTCATCTTGAGTATCATATGGTCTTTCCGCCCAATTATAATTTTGTTATGTTTCTTTTTTTTCTGTTATATGGTCGATGACAATACCTTATTCTTAGAATAATAAAGAAAAAATACTAAAATTTAATTGAAATATGGTTCGAATTAGGATTTATAATTTTTCCAACCCCATGAAGAAATCAGTGTAAAGGTCAATCTTCGGATCATTTACAACTGGCACGGATAAATTTCAATTCCCACATCAACTCCCTGCAGAAAAAGTAAAACAACCGACCAGGATACAACAAACAACATCGAAGTCATATGAAATGAATAATGACTGCTTAATAAAATTAATACGTAGTATCCTGGTGCGCTATCATCTTTGCATGAAATCGAATAAAAAACTTAAAGGGAGTTTTTCACTCCCTTCGTATTAATTCCTACGAAGAACCGTTTGGTTTTTTTTTGAACCCACCCGAAATAGTGAAAAGGATCAAAGGAGTCATCGTGTACAGTGCAAGGAAAATTCATTTAAGGGGGAAAAATGGCGCTCTATAAGATACAAGCTGGAGTTTGTGTCAAAGGTGAAGGTGATTGCGAAATTTTTTTTTTGCAATTTTCTTTCATCATATTTACAACGAACGGACTTACGAACAACTCGTATGTTGAAGTAAGATTTAAATTTTTGAAATTTCGAAACTATAATTTTCATAGAGCGAAACTAAAAGCATTTTTAATTTTTTTTTAATAAAATTAAGGACCGCATAGTACTGGTGACAAAATACTTTGCATAAAATAAGAAAACTTGCAAAAGTCTTACGAAATTCGTCCTGTGCACCACTATCACTCCAAAGATATTTAATCTTCATGTGTTTTTCTTATTGTAGATCTCTTGAGGTTGGTTTTGGGTTCGTTTGGCGTTTTGCAAGTCCGATAGTAATTTTCTAAATTGAAAATAGTGAAAATGTATGTTACAGCACTTTAATTTTTTTTATTTTTCCATTTTGTGTTAACACATAAACGATAGCTTTACTATGGGTGTTGTGTGTTGTTTTCAACCGTATATACATTCGTAAGTGTATTACATTTTGCATATGGGTTAACTGGAGATAGTTAAGTTTTATTTATAGATTTTTTAACACGTGTTTAGATGTATTGCTATCCTTTGCAATGATATAGAGAAATAGTGCAATGCCATAAATTTCCCGATGATTGGACTAGAAAATATCGAGAACTGAATTCTTTTTGTTGCTTTCTTGACTCCTGGACTGAAATTATGGGTAGAAAATGTTTATTCAATTTGAAAAAGGGGTTGCTTGTTACCAATAAGGAAAAGATTGATTTTGAAATGGTTGGTTCCGAAGAATTTGTTGTTTGTTGTGATTGTAAAAATTCGGAATAGTTAAATGGAAAACAGCATTTACAAGGAGAATGCTGAATCGCCTCTGAAATGGAGGAATGATTTGACCATAATCATCAAAGCTGATCATTCAACTATTTTACAAAATTACTTTACAATCAAGAAATTTCCGTTCTTGTTTTACGTTTATTCCCCCAAAAAAATGACTTATCATCATTTATATACAAGGACCAAAAGTACAAAAACTGAAACCGGCGCATTTCGGATAAATCATAATTCATCCTCTCTTTGACAGAGAACTTTAGGCCCTTTGCATACATCATGAAATGTAAATCCATCAAAAGGACGTTGTCATGGCAACCTTAAAGCCTACTAAAGTCGTCCGTATTTTCACTGGAACACCGACAACATTGACAACAGGGAGATAGAAACCCATCGTACATAACGTTCAAACGTAAAGTACTGACAGAAATAATATCCCCAGAAAGGTATAGGTACGATACCATAGTACCTACCAAACAGCGGCAATGTCAATGATAGAAGGATTCTTCACTATATAGGCTTGAAGGCTTTACACGCGTCTCTACATCCGAATCATGTTGTGATTAAAAGCCATACCTATCTCTACGTAAAGTGCTTCGGTGCTATAGAGTGAGAAGGTACCTGTTTTTGTCGGAAGTCGAATTGCAAATATTCACCGGGTGGTTCGGTCCTCCTCCTGGGGCAGGAGAGAGAAGAAATACGTTCCGTTCGGTAACGCATTTCTAGTGAAATCACTGAACCAAACACGGATACCCATCAAGTATCAAGAGATCGGTACTTATACAGGACTAAACTAAGTCTAATCTATATCTATGTTGATACCTATCTATATGACCCCCTGAATACGCAGAAAAAAGAAAATTCTCTCCGAGTATTACTCGAATTCTAACAATCCTGCAATTTCTACGAGAATAAAATTTCCGTTTCTAGGAACCTCGAAAGCCCTGGTTTCGAAATTAAAAAAAGGAATGGAAGATGAGAAAGAGAGTTTCTTCGTTCTCATGCACATTAACTGACTATCGATCTTTTTATTAAGATGGAGTACATAAAGGACTACTCGTGTAGACGGAAGAAGATTAATAAGGAACTACAAAAGTAGATGATTTTCAATTAGCATGTTTGCCAGTAGCTTCAGTATTTTCCTAAATGGAAACAATTTTTATGCTTTTGCAATATGTTTTTTTTTTGTTAAAATTAATATTCGGGTTTTCATTGATTGTTATAAATCCATAGAACAAGTTTGAAAAATTTGTGGAAGAAAGAAATGCTATAGGTTTTCACAGCAAGAGATGCGTCCAACAAAACACTTAAACTGGTACTTAGACCGGTAATTACAGACAGATTTATTTTTCTTCTGACTAATTTAATCCGAAACTTTTCAAGTTCTATCCAGTAAGCGAAAATTCAGAATTTTAGAGCTTTACTTTAAAATTTAATTATGCAACTTTTGTGTACAGTACTTTCAGTTAAGCTATAATGCAAGAAAGAAATTATCAATACTGTATCATCGGGTTAAGGCTCTTCTATAATATCGGGAGTACAAATTGAAACCCTCCGTTTTCCAATGGATGGCGCCAGCAATAAATGCTTGTCAAAAACCGCATCGTCTGGCTGAGCAACACTTCTATTCTTATGAGGAAACAAAAAATTGGGCCGATTCGTGGATCGGCTCAGAAGAAGAGCAGTTTCTTCTGCGCGGAATCTGTGTGCTGCCAGAAAGATGAGAAAAAAGTTGTGGCCAGCGATGATAATTTCTTTGAAAAATAAAAATTTAACCATTTTTGCGCAATAAAGTCTCGAATTTTGAAAGAAACGGCGGTTTTCAATTTGTACTCAATATATTCAGCCCAAAGTTGGTAGTCGATTCATCGCCCCCTCCCTTCAAGTTCTACAAACTATTCTCATCATCATAGGTGGAGACATTCGATCCGATCGCTTTTAAATTGCATGAGCAAGGATTGAACTGCGCTCTCTCGTATAGGAGAGCGTTTCGAATGTTGAACAATGACAGACGCGTTTCTTTTTACTGTCATTTAATTTAATTTATATTTTGTTCACGTTTTTTTTTCTTTTTTTCGATTTGTTTTTAATGAATAAATTTTATTTCTTTGTAGTTTTGTTTTTGCTATCTGAGTCGCGAGTGTTTTGTTTTAAATGATCTTATCCTGTGCACGCTACATCAGTGTGTCACGGCTTCGTAGTTCATTTTATCCTAATAAAAGTCAAGTGTCGGCTAGCGGGATCTTCGGTTATTATTATTGCCCGTGCTAGGCCTAGCACTGTGATCCCGAGCTAGCAAAGTTGTTGTTATTGTTATTTCTGGTTGTATTTGTTATTTTATTTTTCCCCTTTCTATATTTTGATTCGAAGTGTTGCCAAGGCATAGGTTTTTTTTGAGATTTGTGTTGATTTTATTTATTTATATTTTCATTGTTGAAATTTTTCGCCGGCAATTATTAAATTTAATTTGTTTATCTTTGGTGCTATTTTTGCTTTTTGTTTTCTGTTTCTTATTTAAGGTCTAATTTTATTTCTATATAATTCAATTTTCACGTACTGTCCTAGGTAATTTTTACTTTATTATTTTAATAATAAAATATTGTGATCGAATTGGAAAATAAAAATTTGCTGCCCCGAAATTTTGTTTTTTCGCGTTTCATGATTAAAATAGCCTAAAAATGGAAAAAAACATAACAGGGCTACGATACTCTAGATGAAATAGAATTTTTTGTGATCCCAAGAAATTTTGTATGGGGAGTGTTAGAAGGGATGATAGCATTGAACTAATTTTTTCGCCATCATGCTAAAGTAGCTACAAAAATGTTTTATAAAAAATGCTTACTCCGAAAATTGAATGCGAACTGAGAAAATTAGTGAGTTTGATTTAGTGAAATTGTGCAGTTTGTATGGGAGGTGGTAGAAAGAGTAAAGGGATTTTAATGATTTTTTCAGAAATAACTTATAATATTATAAAATTGGCATCCATTAAATTTCAGACTAGTGCCATTCATACTTTTCAAGAAAATCGATTTTTTGTGAAGTTGTGAAACTGTGTCATATTGTATGGGAGAGGGTAGAAGTAGTGAAGCAAATCAAATATTTTTTTCTCATCTTAGTAATAATATTAATTAAATATTTATTACAAAATATGAGCTCAACAAATTTTATATTCTGAGAAAATCGGCTTAGAGCATTTCAGGAAAAAGTGTAGTTTGTATGGGAGGGGGTGGAAGGAAAGGGAGGAAGCAAATAATTTTTGTACTGTAGATTTAAATCATTAAAAAAGTAATATATACCAAAATTGAGACCAATAGCTTTTATACTTTTTGAGTAAATCCATTTATTGTCAAATTGCGAAATCGTGTCATTTTGTATGGGAGGGGGTAGAAGGGGTGAAGCTAATCATCTCATTTTTTTGACCTTACTAACAATTTTAAATAAATATTTGGTGCACAATTTCAGCCCGCTGAATTTTATAAGCACTAAGGAAATTGGCTTAGAGTAATTCATGATAAGTACAGTTTGTATGGGAGGTGGTAGAAGGAGGGGGAGGACACGCACAATTTTTATACAATAGATTGATATTATCATAAAAGTAATATATTCTGAATTTCAGGCCAATAACTTTTATACTTTTTGAGCAAATCCGTTTATTGTCAAATTGCGAAATTGTGTCATTTTGTATGGGAGGGGGTAGAAGGGGTGGAGCGATGTGGCCCGTTCACGAACTTGACCTTACTTTTTTGTCAAAAACGAGGTGTACAAAATTTGAACTTTCTAGCTCAACGCGTTCTCAAGCTAGAGAGCGCACGGACGGACGGACGGACATCCGGTTTTGAGATTTTTGAGTGATAATATTAACTTCTGTATCATTCATTTTTTTCTCCGAGCCTTATTCCTTGGCGTTACAAACCTTAGAGCGAACTTATAATACTCTCAGATTCTATCTAGAGTATAAAAATCCGTCTGTCTGTACGCCGTACGCCGATGTGAACGCTCAGTGCACATTAACTCACAGACCCTTCAAGTTAGAAAGTTCATTTTTGGGGGGATTAAAGCGAAATACTAGAAAAATATAACATTTGGACATAATAGTAGTTGGGGAAAACGGGAAGCATTGCAATAATGGTGCATTTTCCAAAATGTCAAGCCGTTATATCTCAAAACAAAATGCAGATATCAAATTAGAATTTTGTCGAATTGTAGATTTACATAGTTTTTGATTTCGATAAAAATTTTACGTCGGGAGGTGTAAGGGGAGGGAAGTGGTAAGCAAAAATGTCGAAAACTTCGAGTGATTTTTTTAGCGCTTCTACCTCCTCCCATACAAAATTATTTTTTCGACCATTTTTATAAATCAATTATCACCTATTTTTAAAAATAATTGAAACGAAACTGCGTCAAAAGTTTTGAGATCGCGCCCGCCCTTCTACCCCCTCCCATACAAAAGTATGATTTATTTAAATTAATTTAAATAAATCAACTACTAACCAAAAAATTAAAAGCTACGAACTTGAAATTTTGTACGAGCACCGTACAAGATAAATGAAATAAAACTGCAATTCCCATACCTCCTCTAGCCCCTCCCATACAAATGATTGATTTCGTGAATGTAACATACACCAAATTTTATGCATAAATAAATGAATGAAATTTTGATTATATGTACTGGACCTATTGATCGTATGCGCGATTTAGTGTTAAATTGATAGCAGCTCTGCCCTAAAGGGGGTTCCACTTATTAAAGGGGGTTCCACTTAGTCTTCTTTAACCTCTCTAACTTGCATATTGATTCCATGCATCTTTAACTTGTCCAAAAAATAATAAAGTTGCGCCCGACTTATTGGTAGCTTATTTTTTTCTTCCTTGGTATAATTTATTTTTAGTTTTTTTTTATCGTTTTTCCTTTGGTGCTAGTTTTTTTCTTTTTCCGTCTAGTCATTATTTAATTATCGTTCTTATTATTTTTTTTTTTTGTTCCCTTTCTTTTCATTCATTTTCATAAAAAAGAAAGGAAGAGAATATAAGTCAGCCTTTAATTCTATTTAAACATGGTTAACTTTACGATCGATCAGATTAACGTTTGGGGTCTGCATTCTGCCTATCTGTCGCTGTATATCCATACCCAAACTGCTAGACCGGATATTCTAGCACTTTGCGAATTTAAGGTGTTACCGGGAAGAAAACAATTTTATTCTGGTCCCGGATATCACTTTGTACCAGCTTTTTTTCGCCAGCGGGGTGTCGCAATCTACATTCGCGATAATGTGTCTTTCCAATTAGTTTCCCATTTAGGAAATGCTCCAATCCAGAGTTTAACTACATCTGGATAAAATTACTGATCCAAAGACATATCATGTACTTTTGTTATGTGTATAGAAGCCCAGCAATGACAGCAGCAAACGCTTTACCAGAACTGGGTTATCTAAATCTATTCAGCCTATTTACACTGCGAACCCTAGCACTGAAATCGTTATCGCGGGCGATTTCAATGTTCGTAACATTGCCTGGCTTAAGCATTCCTCCACTATGGACCAGGGGAGGCGTGATAATGAGCTTTTTGCCTCTTTAAGTGGATTAACACAACTGGTGGATGAGCTTACTCGTTTACCAGACATCGCAGGGCATTTTCCTAACATTGCCAATTGGAAATACGGATCTTTTCTTGATTCGTGCTCAATTCCCAGTTGTAGCAACTACACCGCGGACAGTCAAGGTACCTCGAAGAAACATTTGGCATTTCAAAAGAGCCAATTGGGGGCGCTAAATAACTTTTTTAATTCCTTTAATTGGAAGTTGTCCAGTGCCTGCGATGAGGCCTGTAGAAGTGTTACCGAGATTACCCTGAAGGGTATGAAGCTCTACATACCTTCCAGTCAGAAGAGAGTTAGACCGTTGAAGGATCCTTGGTTCAATAAAGAATGCCTCGATGCCATCCAGGCCAAGAAACTGTTTCAAACACTTAGAGGCGGTAAAAACCTGTCAACAGAGAACTTTTCAATGCATCAAGAAATGCCTGCAAATCCATACAAAATAGTGTTGAATTTGAGCATGACCAAAAACTTCGAAGATCCTCCGGTGCCCTAAAGGCTCGAGGTCTTACTGGTCATTTGTCAAAACGGTTAAAAATAATTTCATATTTTCTTTTATACCACCTCTAGTTGTTGGAGGCTGTACCGTGGTTGATCCTAGCGAAAAAGCCAACTTACTAGCAGCAAGTTTCGAAAGAAACTCTTGCCATCCACCATCGAACCAATTACCTCCCGCTGCTAATCCTTCTGGTTTTTCACTGCATTTTCGCGCGAGACTCATTTCTCGGATTTTTATAGAGCTCAATATCATAAATCTGCTGGTCCAGACGGTATTTCCCCCATTACCCTTAAAAAGTGCGACTCTTCTTTACCTAAACCTCTCCGCAATCTTTACTATCTTTCTTACTCTTCTTGGTGCTTTCCACATATGTAGAAAGTTGCGAATGTTCAGCACATTCCCAAGAAATTAAGCAAAGTAAGACCCGTCAACTGCCGCCCAATAGCTATTACAGTGCTCTCGAAAGTAAAGGAAACTACTGTCAATCGTAAAATCGTTGAATATCTAGAGGATAAACTATCCATAAGGCTTACATTAGACCAGGTTTAGAGTTTAACTCGCATGTTTGGGCTGGGGCACCCAAAAACACACCTCGCGTTGTTCGATCATATTCAAAAACACACGTTCCGACTGAGACGAAATCATCACGTCTTCTATAGATTCTATCGAGCATCGCGAAAATGTCGGAGTACTTTGCATTAATTATTGATACTTTCATGGTAAATGCAGTACGGAATTAAGCGCACTCATTCCTCCACTGCATACTTTCCCCGGAATACTCGCCAATCTGAACGCGCACACGAGTACACGGTCAAACCTTTGCCTTTTCGTACAGTCAAATATAGGCAGTCAATCATTTCTCGAACGTCAAGACTTTGGAGCGATTTGCCAGCTAGTTTGTTTTCCAACAAGTACAAGCTGCGGTGTTTCAAGAACAATGGCCACCTTCATTTTCGTCTCTCTCCACCTTAATACATACCTCCATTTTCCATACCGAAATAACTGTGTATTGCATTAAAGGGTGACTCCCTTTGTTATACTCGGTGCCGCAAGAAAAAAAAACGATTATTGAATAGGTTAATTGTCTGAGCAGTTTTTTCTAGTACCCATCCAATTTTCACATTAAATAAACTCATCACCGAAAATAAGGTGAAGTGATTTTTGAGCCGGAGTTTTTTCCACCAAATGTTTCATATACTTTATCTGCGAAAAATATCATTGACAAAATATTGATTAATTATTTGAATTCAATAACTTACCAAGACTTGCTCATCCGTATCAAATTTCTCTTAAGTAATTATTTCCTCAATCGCTCAACTAAATCATAAAAGGAAGAACATTTTTTTCCCGAAAAGAAAACTGTTCTTTTCTCCTATCCGCAGCAAAACCGGTTGTTATTTAGATGTTTTTCATGTGCTTGCGACAGAAATATACTTCTTCTTGCTTCCAGATCGAAGTTAAAGAAGTGCTTCTTTTTGGCTTCAAGGCTCGCTTTGCGGGAAGTGCTTTTCTGTTGTCTCCTCTACAGAAGCGCTTCATTCTTGCTTCTTTTGCGAGCGCTTGTCTTACTTCCCCTTGGGCATACGAACGAAACACGCACCATGTCGTGTGGTTGTGTATCGATCGCATGAAGAAATTATATCTGCGTATTTCTGCATAGAGCTAATTTTCGGCTGTCTCTCGCTCCACGATCTTGTTCCATTATTTTCTCAACATTTGTTTTTCTGGATGTGCAACACACAATCCCCTATTTTAGATTTATTTTAATGGGTGATAAAGAGTTAATCAATTTCCAGTTATCACCCCGTATGACCAATACATGCATACCGACCCGACAGTCCCGGATAAGGGTGTAAACTCAATTGCAGAAAATCGTAGCTAAGAGCGTCTCGAAATCACTAAATTTGTCGAATAGATCGAGTGCGTCACAAATAAAGGAAAACAATGAAGTCGTAAGGTAGGAAAATATGAATGTTCTATCAAAAGTCAACATATATCATCGGATTTTGTCAAAGGTCAATGTAGGTGATTTTGATAGATAAGTTTATCAAGACAGAAGTCATGTATCGAATGCTAAACAAACGAATGTCAAACAGGCTAAACGCGACGATCGTCGGGTATCGTGCACGCATAAAAATCCGACATTCCAAGATAAGCATTTAAACTCGGAGACGTATGTGGCAATGGATCGGTATAGTAGATCGATTGCGTAACAGAGAAACAGTCACAAAAATATGTTTATGAAATTATTTACAGAGCCAGATCTGGAGGACGTTTTTGTCTAATGCTGATTAGCGGCATACATTCGTAAGCCGCGTAACACTCATAGCTTGAACGAACACTTACCTACCCTCGGCAGAAGTCCAGGCACCCTCTTTTGAGTTCCTCACTAACTAATGTTGAGACATTGAACGAAATATGTACATTGTGATCATAAAGTAGTCGGAATTTGTAATTAAAATTAGTCTGGCAAATGATATTTAAAAATTTTTTATTTTGGTAAGATGGTAGAACTGTCCTTAATTATTATCCCAAAAATCAGCGCGGTCTAATAATCAGTTTGTTTTCAGCAGCTGGTTGAATGGGTACACCTCAGTAGTCCACGGCGGTTTTTACAATGGATAAAAAAATGAAACAAAGAGTTCGTCTCAAACTTTTGTGTTTCCAACCAAATTTCGTGTGCGGAATCGTTGGGAATGTTGGAAAAGGCTTACGGTGTTTCAGTAATATCAAAGCCACGAGCCTACGAGCCTTTACGGTCGGCCGAGAGATCGTTGAAGACATAACTCGTTCTGGACGAACTTCGACCGCTTTAACTGACGAAAACATTCAAAACGTAAAAGAAATGGTGCTCAAAAATAGTCATGCCAGGGTTAGGGAGATAGTAGGAGACATCTCCCGCGAGTCCGTTCGTTCCATTTTGGTGGATACTTTGGCCGACTTGTTCCGATAAAGCTGAATTTTCTTCAAAGGGTCTCTTTGGACATGCTTGATCGTGTGAACTCTGATCCCCACATTCATGGAGGGCATCATGACTGTTGATGAGACATGGATCTATGAGTTCGACATGCAAACCAGTCAACAATCATCGAAATGGAGGAAAAAAAGACATAAAACAAAAATCGCCGTAGACTACTGAGGTGTACCCATTCAACCAGCTGCTGTAAACAAACTGTTTAACAGACCACGCTGATTTTTGGACTAATAATTAAGGACAGTCTTACCATCTTACCAAAGCCAAAAATTTGGAAATATCATTTCCCAGACTAATTTTAATTACAAATTCCGACTGGTTTTAATAATTTGCTGCAGACAATTGCCTCGTGAGTAAACAATTATATCCCTTTTGTCACAATTTAGGTCGACCAATAACACCGCTATCTCATCTGTGGACAGTAAGTTACATCGACCGTGATGCGCTGTAACTGGTATTTTATTAGCGCTAATATCGAACCTATATAAGGTGTGTTGTTGATCGTGAGGTACACGCTCGAGAGTAGCCTTAAAGCTTCGCACGTAAGAGGTAATTTGGTGCAGGACATTTTGAAAAGAGGTAACAATTTCTTCGTTCAAATTTGGTATGTGCACACTTCTCCCTACTGTACGTAATCCGATATTAAATATACTGGCAAAAATCTAGGTACATCGGATGAAGGAAGCAAAGACCCGATCAGATGGCACACTTCACCTTGAATTTTAAAAGTGGGCTTGAATGTCCGTTCTAATGTCCGAAGGATGTCATTTGGAAAATACTGTTGTACTGTTGTGGGAGGGTCAGGGAGGGGCGCAATGGAAAACACTTAAAAATTAATATCTTGACTATATCGTAAGCGATGTAATTGAAACTTGAACCATATATTAAGCTACACTAGCAAAATACAAGAAAAATATAACATTTGGACAAAATAGTAGTGAGATCGCGCTCTTTCTTCTACCTACTCTCATACAAAAGAATGATTTCGACCAATAAATGAACTAATAACCAACAAATTTAAAGCTACAAACTTGAAATACGAGCATCTTACAGGAGAAACAAAATAAATCTTTTTTAAGCCTTTTACTATTGCGTATGCGTCCCGCATTTTATTTTTTCTCATGTCGTCGTCCATTTTTTGTATTTTGTCATTATGGTATTTCCTTTGTTTTCGTCTGCAGGTCTTTTTCGCCTAAGCTCGTCATATCTTTCTTTTTTGGCTCGTGTTAGTCGTTCAGAAAAAATTTTGTAAGCCTTGTTCTTTCTATCTATTGCATCGCGACAGTCTTGGTCGAACCAATCATTATTTTTTCGCCGTGCTTGATATCTTAATACCTCTTCTGCGGAGGATTTGATACCGTCTCGTATTTTCATCCACGCATTGTCCACTGGCATATTTTAGATATTGTCATATATTGGTGTCAGGTGTTTATTACATGCTAACATGTAAGCGTGCGCCACCGTTTCGTCGTTAAGCTTGTCGACATTGAATTTGCGAGCTCTACTCGTTTTCGAATATCCACGAGAACCTATTTTGCATCGATACTGAATAGATAGTGATCAGAGTCACAATTCGCCCCGCGGAGAGTTCGTACATCAAGTATGCTGGAAGCAGTCCTTTTCTCAATTAGAACGTGGTCTATTTGGTTGAAGGTGTGACCATCTGGTGATACCCACGTTCGTTTGTGAATATCGCGATGTGGGAAGCACGTAGAGCTTACTATGATATTTTTGCTGCTTGCAAAATCAATAAGACGTTGGCCATTGTCGTTGGTTATGTTATGGAGACTGTGGGAGTTTTCAGCTAAATTTAGACATGCTGGAGTTCTCACAGCTATGCTGCGAGTCCAACTATATCATATTTTTGCCTATTTCCTGAGACGCACTGGTGTTACTGGTCATTGAAATTGTGCTGTAAATATTTATTTAGAGCTAGCGATCACCCGCGACTTCGCCAAATCGCAATGATTTTTCAGAATGTAGTTAGTAATACATTAAGTGGGACATATTATCTGCTAACTGTTGCTCTTTGAACACAATGTTTTGTATTTTATTGAAATCAAAATCATAAATTACTAAGCAAGAAACCATGATACTCGTATTTGTATGGGAAAGGCCCATGCTCACGGGGGTAATTTGAGATCATGCACATATTGAAAAGCGTTAAAGAAATGTAGATAGTTGTAGCTTGTGTTAATTAAAAAACATAACAGGGCTACGATTGCGCATAAAGCGCAATCTTACGATACTCTAGATGTCATCCCAAGAAATTTTGGATGGGGAGTGTTAGAAGGGGTGATAGCATTGAAATAATTTTTTCCCCATCATGCTAAAGTAGCTATAAAAATGTTTTATACAAAATGCTTACTCCAAAAATTGAATGGGGACTGAGAAAATTAGTGTGTTAGATTTAGTGAAAATGTGCAGTTTGTATGGGAGGTGGTAGAAAGAGTGGGGGAATTCTAATGATTTTTTCAGAGATAACTAGGAATATTATAAAATTGACATCCCTTAAATTTCAGACTAGTACCATTCATACTTTTCAAGAAAATCGATTTTACTTTATTATTATAATAATAAAGTATTGTGATCGACACAAAAAAAAAAAAAGTTTGCTACCCTGAAATTTTTTTTTTTCGCGTTTCATGACTAAATTAGCCTAAAAATGCAAAAAAAAAAAATCCGTCTGTCTGTACGCCGTCCGCCGTCCGCCGTATGCCGTACGCCGTACGCCGTCCGCCGTACGCCGACGTGTACGCTCAGCGCACATTAACTCCCAAACCCTTCAAGATAGAAAGTTCATTTTTGGAAAGATTGTAGATAGTTGCGGATCTCAGGCGGATACCCATTTTGAGGGGTGTAGGGGTTCAGGGGGAGGCGGGGGGAGCGCTTAAACCGAAAAATACGAATTCAAATATCTCAACCATGGTAACAGCTAGGAAGCTAAAACTCAACATACATATAGAGGAATTT
The DNA here is from genome assembly GCA_963669355.1 of Chorisops tibialis. Lineage (NCBI taxonomy): Eukaryota > Metazoa > Arthropoda > Insecta > Diptera > Stratiomyidae > Chorisops > Chorisops tibialis. Next base: position 214,708,688 of record OY770262.1, read on the forward strand.
GTGGGACAACTCCTAAAAATAATTTAATTTTTTTATCCATTGGGGTGCGAAAAGGGGGGGCTAAAAACCAATTGTCGGCCGAATTTTTTTTTCAAATGATTATATCTTCGAAATTACTTATCGTAAAAAAATCATATTTAGAGAATGTCAAGGCGGCATATAGTTTCATCGGAACCAGCTCAGAAAGCGGCTAATTATTGTAAGGGGGAGGGTCAGGGGGGGTGCAAAGAAAAACACTTAAAAATTAATATCTCAACTATCTTTTAAGCTATGTAATTGAAACTTAAAATGTATATTAAGCAATACTAGGCAAATACAAAAAAAATATAACATGTTGAAATAATAGTAGTGGGGGAAATGGGAAACATTTCAAAATTACAAATCCTTATATCTCAAAAAATAGTACAGATATTAAATTAAAAATTTGTCAGATTGTAGAACTACATAATGGTTAATTTTGGTAAAAATTTTAAGCTGGGAGGTGTAAGGGGAGGGAGGTGATAAGCAAAAATGTCGAAAATTTTGAGTGATTTTTTTAGGGCTCTAGTGAAAGATAAAAAGTTAAAATTTTGCATGTGAATACCTATATTTAATGTACATAGAAAAATATTATTAACTTGCTGAGAAAAAAAAATGAAAATTTACCAAAAAAATCACAACAGGAGGTGGCGAGGACACGGACCGGCAAAGGACAGCCCCAGGGCTTCCAATCGGGTCTTTACTCAATTAACATGGTATTTACTGCTAAACCACCTCGAGCCTCACATAGATTTAGCATAGTGCGTGGAATTTTATGATACGAAAAAAAAATATGTTCAAAGTATTCCAATTTTATATTGAAGAACAAAAAAAAACTTAAATATAATAACAAACTATGAGAATATTTTTTTTTTTTTTTGGGTACCTTGATTATTTATTTTTTTTTTTTTCGTTGGGTCCCGTATGATGATGAGAGAAATTATCGTCCGTAATTTGATGATCTGGATTCTCCGCTGGGTTTCTGTGTCTCCGGTATTCCGACGCCGTTGATGAAAATTTTTCGCTGGAATTTATCGTCGTATTTTGTAGATCTGCATTTTTCCGCCGATTTTTTCTTTTATTTCGGCTTGAATTCTGGTTCGCCGATATTCCGGTGCCGTCCGTGGATGAAAACTTTTCACTTTTTTTTTCTCTTTTCTCGCTACTACTTGTATGTTGTTCCGAGAAAACGTGCGCCGGTTCGGTCGTTGTGCACAAAAAAAAAAAAAAATATTCTCATAGTTTGTTATTATATTTAAGTTTTTTTTTGTTCTTCAATATAAAATTGGAATACTTTGAACATATTTTTTTTTCGTATCATAAAATTCCACGCACTATGCTAAATCTATGTGAGGCTCGAGGTGGTTTAGCAGTAAATACCATGTTAATTGAGTAAAGACCCGATTGGAAGCCCTGGGGCTGTCCTTTGCCGGTCCGTGTCCTCGCCACCTCCTGTTGTGATTTTTTTGGTAAATTTTCATTTTTTTTTTCTCAGCACCCTACAAGGATGGCGGTTCCTCTAGGCAAAATTTCCACGCCCACGCTCCTGAGCAGCCGGCAACAGGTGCTGCCCGACCCAGAGGAGCCCCATTAAATAAAATCTGTACGGGAATGAGGCCCTCAGCCGAGTTTCCGTTACAGTTGGCGCCCAAATGGTTCAGTGGTTTTTTTTTTTAGTTTCTTAACTCATTTAATTACGTAAATTCATTTTACTTTATTATTTTAATAATAAAGTATTGTGATCGACTTGGGAAAAAAAAAAAATTTGCTACCCTGAAATTTTGTTTTTTCGCGTTTCGTGACTAAATTAGCCTAAAAATGCAAAAAAAAAAAATCCGTCTGTCTGTACGCCGTCCGCCGTCCGCCGTACGCCGTCCGCCGTACGCCGTCCGTCGTACGCCGTCCGCCGTACGCCGTCCGCCGTACGCCGTACGCCGGTGTGTACGCTCAGAGCACATTAACTCCCAAACCATTCGAGATAGAAAGCTCATTTTTGGAGGGATTGTAGGTAGTTGCGGATCTCAGGAGGACACTCATTTTTGGGGGTGTAAGGGTTCAGGGGGAGGCGGGGGGAGCACTTAAACCGAAAACTAAGAATTCAAATATCTCAAACATGGTTACAGCTAGGAAGCTAAAAATCAATGTACATATGAAAGGGTTTGTGGGACAACTTTTAAAATTGATCTAATTTTTTTATCCATTGGGGTGCAAAAAGGGGGGGTTAAAAACCAATTGTCGGCCGAATTTTTTTTTCACATGATTATATCTTCGAAATTACTAAGTATAAAAAATTTATAATTTTAGACCATCAAGGTGGCATACAGATTCACTGGAATCAGCTTACATAGAGGCTAATTATTGTAAGGGGGAGAGTCAGGGGGGGTGCAAAAAAAAACACTTAAAAATCAATATCTCGGCTATTTGTTAAGCTATGCAATTGAAACTTGGTACTTATATTAAGCTATACTAAAGAAATATGAAAAAAATATAATATTTGGAGAAAATAGTAGTGGGGGAAAATGGGGAGCATTGAACTTTCCAAAATTTCAAATCATTATATCTCAAAATTGAGGGCAGATATCACATCAAAAATTTGTCAGATCGTAGAACTATATAGTTTTTAATTTTTGTAAAAAAATTAAGTGGAGGGGTGTAAGAGGAGGGAGGTGGAAAGCAAAAATGTTGAAAATTTTGAGTAATTTTTTTTGGGCTCTGGTAAAAGATACAGAGTTTAAATTTTGCAGGTCAATATATCAATTTATTGTACATACATAAAAAATAATAAAAATTCTACAATTGTTATGCACCGACCCCCCTGGTCTAACGTGCACAAGGTGTTTCATGTGAAATGAAAAAACACATAAGCTGAAAATTTTTGAATGAAATTTTAAGGTAGAAACTTGAAAATTTGCGAAATGCATTTAAAAAAAATCCATAAAAGAATTAATTATTAACTGGTCGAAAATCTTTAAAACTTCTACCCCCTCCCATACAAAATTATTTTTTCGACCATTTTCAAGAAATCAATTACCACCTAACTATTAAAAGCTATCAATTTGAAATTTTGCATAAGAACTTACAAAAATAATTGAAATGAAATTACGTTAAAAGTTTTGAAATCGCGCTTACCCTTCTACCCCCTCCCATACAAAAGTATGATTTCGACCAATTTCATTAAATCAACTAATAACAAACAAATTGCAAGCTACGAACTTGAAATTTTGTACGAGCACCTAACAACTAAAAAGAAAGAAAATTGCATCACAAGTCTTACGATTCCCCTACCTCCTCTACCCCCTCCCATACAAAATTATTTTTTCGAGCATTTTTATAAAATAAGTTATCAGCTAACTCTTAAAAGCTATCAATTTCAAATTTTGCATTGAAACTTATAAAAATAATTCAAATGAAATTGCTTTCAAAATTTTCAAATCGCGCTTGCCCTTCTACCCCCTCCCATACAAAACTATGATTTCGACCAATTTCATAAATCAACTAATAACCAACAAACTAAAAGCTATGAACTTGAAATTATATAAAAGCACCTTAAAAGAGAAGCGAAATAAAACTGCATATCAAAATTTACGATTCCCCTACCTACTCTACCCCCTCCCATACAAATGTTCGGTTTTGTGAATGAAAATTCTATGCAACTTCGTCTATGAAACACATTCTACACAGAGAATATTGGACGTGATTCAAGCAATTAATTAAAAAGCTATTAACATCCACCCACCCTTACTATTACCCCTCCTCCTCCCCTCCATAAAAACCCAAACTTGTAGAAACGAATGAAATATTGTTAAATAGACAACAGCCCTGCTCAAGAACTCCCTTTCACTTAGTCTTCCCTAACCACTCTTACCTGCATATTGACTTTCCACACATCCGCAACATGTCCCAAGAATAATAAAGTTTCGCCCGACTTGTTGGCAGTTTATTTAAATTTAAATTCATTACAAGTTTTGCCTATATTTAAAGTGCGCGAGCAGATCCATAAGTGAAATTCTAGTGGTACATAGTATGTACAGTGTTTTGTGTCCGGCATATTTCCATACGCGTGTAAATTTTTTTAGTTTCATATTAGCAAAGTTCGATTTTTTTTCTAACCTAAATTCAAATTTTTCGTACGCGCAAATTGCTATTGAAAATTAACTATCATTCGTTGATATTCTTTCTTTCATATCGGAAGTTTTTTTCGAAGTTCTTTTGTCCACGAGTTGCACAATTTTTTTTCTTTTTTCTCGATCAATTTTTCTTTTTCAAAAATAAGGTTTTTGCCTTGAGTCGCTAAAAGATTCGGCTTGCTTTGATTTCAAAATTATTAAATTTGTTATCCGCGAATTATTTCAAACATAAATTTCGGTTCATATATCAACTTAATTGAAATGTGCACTCGCTAAATCTATCGAAAACTACGTAAACCTTACAAAGGTCGAGTTATTTTTAGAATCACTGCTTTCGTTTACACAAAATTTTTTTTCTTCTATTGTTCTGCTCGACGATACGATGTGAAATGTGTGAAATAAGTGAAAAAAAAAAAAAAAAAAAAAAAACCCGAATCAAATTTTACTATTTTTTTTCTTTTTTTTTCTTTTCTTTTCTTGATTTTCTTCTGTAGTTTGAATGTTTTAATTCATGTCGCGCGTTTTATTGTGTTTATGAGGTCCAGTGCATCTTCTATGTAAAGCCCATTTGGAGCTTAGCTGGTTGTTGGAAATACCTCTAAGTAGTTTACTGAGGAATGACGATCGCTTGGGTTTCCGCAATAAGCGTTGATGATTTGGTCATCTTTTGAATGCCAATGCGACCGACGTTATTCCATCAGTTTCGCGTTTTAGTTCGTGATCTGGTGTCTCGCGGAATCTTATCCGGACCGGGTCCGTTGACACACTCCTTTTGTTGTCGTTTGAATGATTCCGTCCGTAACAGGCATCAGAATACAGAGCCATTCGAAAAAGTTATTCCTATAAATCACGTCTTAGAATAGTCAAACTACAACATTTTTTTTTCTTTTCATCCTATATTTTCTTTTGCTATACTAAATTATGATTGGAGGAGGAAGAGGTGCGAATCGGTGACTGGGCAGTCTCAGGGAATCCCTATTTGAATCTTTAGAAATTTGAGAAATACAGGGCGCGTATTATTAACATAATCTTACTCGTCCATCAGTTGGCAATACAATATGTAATATTGTCTGTTATCGTTTTACGATTTTTTTTGCTATTTTACGTCGACTTAGTAAAGTCGTTTTTATTTTATCATCTTTTGGAGAATTCCGTGCAATTCAGTTATACATGTTTTTTTTTTTTCTCTCGGTCATTTTAAGGAGAAAAAAATCTGCATACAGTTACAGTTATTTTGAATTCGTTGTACGCAGTTTTCCTTCTCTTTAGGTTAAGTTTTTTTTTTGCCATTGAATTTTTTTTCTTGCTAATTTTCCGGTCGAACACATATATATGCAGATTTATTATATTAACTATAGCTATTCTCTAGTATATTCTGAGTCTTTATTAAATTTGTGTTTTTTTTTTTTTGTTTTTTTTTTGCAATAATATTAGGGCCTAGTTTTGCTTAAAGGACGAATAAATCTGTTTTTTTTCTCACTTTATGCTTAATTTAATTTAAAAAAAAAGAAAAAAAAAGGGAGAGGAAAATATATCCTTGATGTAATGCAGTCTCAGGGAACCCATTAAAGTTCCATTTGGTATTTCTCTTATATTTTCTAGAAATTCTTTTGATATATTCTCGATTTATTCTCGAAAACACACTATATTTTTTGTTATATTTTTTTGCCAAAAATCTTTCTTATTATGTCTATGCGGGTTGAAGACCTGGAACCAGAGGAGTTCCAATGGGAATGTTCGATTCGTAACATTGGGGGGAAACCATCCAAACAATACGAGGAATTACTTGAATGCCTAAAATTGGAATTAGAAAAACCATTCCTACGGCCTGCTAAAGGCTTTAATAAAGATCCTCGCGGTGAATTAGAAATGTGCCGAAAGCGCGTTGAGTCTTTGTGTATATCGGTAAAAGCGTTAATTATACAATCATCACCTAATACTGTCTCAAAATATGTTTCAAGGCTTAGTCATTACAGCGGTCGGCTTGAAAGGCTATCGAACCAATGTGTTGAACTGAGAGGACAAGCTGACAACTTGCGTCATGCTGCAACTATGTTAATAGGGATATGCAACAATTTTCATGTATCCGATGCGATACTTGATGCTGATTCCATAGAAAGTGAAATTGAAGAACTTACCTTCTTGATAAACCCTTCGAACTTAGGAATGACGACTTTGGCCAATCAAACTACTCCTTGTTTTGATAAAGCCCCTGTTACAACACACAGACCGCGAATGGAAACAGACTCGGCGCATCGCCCTACCAATATTTTAAGTAGTACGACACGCCAAGATCGCTTTAATTCAAATACCACGCATCAGACTATTAGTATGGTGAAATGGGGTCTTTTCTTTGACGGTACATCTTCCGGTTTGAACATAGAGAGATTCCTATTTCGGGTCCAAAGATTAGCCGATACTAACCGTGTGAGCTACGAAGATCTAGTCAACAATTTTCATCTGCTGCTCAAAGGCAATGCTGCTGAGTGGTATTGGGCATTCGTAGAGAAGTACGATGATCTGTCTTGGGATCTGTTTTGCGCAGCGATCAAGGAGCGATACGCTGCTCAGAACTCTGATCTTGATATTCGAAGACTTATTGATGCCCGATATCAAAAACCACGCGAAAAATTTTGCGATTTTGTTGATGCTATAGAGCAGTTGACGTTGCAGCTCAGTATACCACCCTCGGACGAAAACATGCAACAAGTTTTGCTGCGAAATATGAGGCCAGGATTACAGGCACATCTGGCTGGTCAGGAATTCGCATCCGTGCAACTCTTACGTCGCAAATGTGCTGTAGTTGAGGACACGTGGAAGAGAGTGGGATACGACGCTGACATGAGTTGTTCTGGGCGTCGACAAATCAATGAAATTGATTGTCCCCAAAATATGGATAATAATTTCGAAATGGAAATTTCCGCTATAACTAAACAACCACCTGTTTCATCCTCATTTCCAGCCAAACCTAACTTCGATATCTGTTGGAATTGTAGTGACATTGGTCATCGGTTCACTGATTGCTCGAAGCCAGTTTTATACGTTTTTTGCTTCGGATGTGGAGCCAAAAATACAGTCAAACCTAAGTGTTCCCGTTGCACGGCTCGTCCATCGGGAAACTTCTCAAGGAGTGTGATGCAATCGGGAACAGGTCACGCTCCAGCTTGGAGGAACTCCAATCGGAATACGACCGAAGTGGCTTCCAACACCGATCCCGAATTGTCAAAGATGAGACGTTAACACATTCAGCCAATTCCATTATTCAAAACTCTCGTGTATTGTCCTTAAATAGTGTTGAACAGTCAACCCAGACTATTACCTATAGTTTCAAAAATATTTCAAGTCGTCGTCTGGAACGTTCTAGACGTTACTGGCAACTCCGACGCCAGCTGAAGAAAATGTGTTTGGAATCAATAGTTCATCTTCACGGAGATAATAGACCATACGCCGAGATCAACATCCAAGGTCATGCAATCCGAGGATTACTTGACAGTGGCGCTAGTTCTAGTATCCTGGGCGCAGGCGCGATGGGTTTCATTGAAAAACTCACCCTGCCCATACATTCTCTTCAAACCCAAGTCACTTCGGCAAATGGTGAGAAGAGTAATGTACTAGGATACGTACGAACTCTCGTCACTTACAATGGTCGCACTCGCATAATGCGTTTTCTTGTAGTTCCCACATTGATGAACTCATTATACTTGGGTGTTGACTTCTGGGATGCGTTCGGTTTGGCTCCAGCACACGTACACGAACTTCAGGCTCCTACACTTCTTAATGACCCAAAGTTTCATGAACTAACGGAGATTGAGCAAAAGGATATGCAAGCCATTTTGAACTCGTTTCCTTCGTTCAATCGAGTTGGTCTCGGTAAAACCACGCTTCTGGCTCATCATATAGATACTGGATCGGCAAATCCGATTAAACAACGGCATTATGCTGTTTCGCCGGCTATCCAAAAGCTTCTGTATGATGAGTTAGACCGAATGCTCTCTTTAGGAGTCATCGAAGAATCCAATAGTTCATGGAGTTCGCCAGTTACGCTCGTACGAAAACCCGGTAAAGTACGTTTGTGTTTAGATGCACGTCGAGTGAATGACGTTACCGTCAAGGACGCATATCCTTTACTCTTGATAGAAGGACTTTTAGCGCGTCTTCAGTCCACAAGGTATATTTCTAGCTTGGACTTGAAGGATGCCTTTTGGCAAATTCCTTTAGACATTGATTCCAGGGATAAAACAGCCTTTGCTGTTCCAGGCCGACCACTGTACCAATTCACGGTCATGCCCTTCGGTTTGTGCAACGCTCCGCAAACCATGTGTCGTTTAATGCATAAAGTGATTCCACACCAACTGCATGACAAGATATTTGTCTATCTGGACGATCTTTTAATTACGTCCAGCACTCTTGATGAGCATTTCAGCCTCCTTCGTGAAGTTGCTCAACTTTTGAAGTTGGCCAATCTCACGATCAATGTTGAAAAAAGCAAATTCCTTCAAAGAGAGATCAAGTATCTTGGATATGTAGTTGGAGACGGAATCCTAAAGACGGATCCTGAGAAAATCTCCGGCATAACGACATATCCGGTTCCAAAGTCGGCACGCGATGTGCGTAGATTTTTGGGTATGGCTGGTTGGTATAGGAGGTTCATTCCTAACTTCGCCTCAACGGCTGCATCCCTAACAGATTTGCTAAAAGGAAAAAAATCGTTTACCTGGAACGAGGCGGCACAATTTTCGTTTGAGCAAATCAAAACTCATCTGACTTCAGCCCCAGTATTAGTCAATCCAGATTTTTCGAAACCATATTTCATTTAGTGCGACGCCAGTGCGACTGGAATCGGAAGCGTCCTGTTTCAAAAATCAGACACTGGTCAAGAACATCCAATCGCCTTTATGTCAACGAAACTCAACGCTGCACAACGTAATTATAGTGTCACGGAGTTGGAATGCCTGGCCGCGGTCCAGAGCGTAAAGCGATTTCGAGCCTACGTCGAGGGGTTACCGTTCACTATAATTACAGATCATGCAAGCTTGAAGTGGTTGATGGAACAAAAAGATCTCTCTGGTCGACTGGCGCGTTGGAGCTTAAAGCTACAGGGTTTTAACTTCGACATAGAGTATCGAAAAGGATCTCAAAACGTTGTCCCAGATGCCCTATCGCGTGTTCACAGTAATGAGCCGGACGAAGTTGAGACCATAGATCTAGATATCTCCGAAATTTTGTCTCCATCAGCATTCGAGGAAGCTTCATATGTGGAATTGATAGACCACATAAATGAAGCACCAGAACGCTTTCTTAATTTACAAGTTCTTAACGGCAGAGTGTTCATCTCACGAAGTACGAAGCAGAGTACCCATACTGATATACCAGAATTTAAACTGTGGGTACCAGAATCCGTAACACACCAGCTTATTAGCGCTGCTCACGACGCCCCAACCTCTTCTCACTTTGGTGTCCAGAAGACAATTGAATTACTACAACGTCGTTACTACTGGCCTAAGCTTCGTCAAGATGTTTCAAATTACATTGCTGCCTGCACGATATGCAAACAGGTGAAACCTCCAAACTCCACCATGAGGCCACCAATGGGTGAGCATGTCGAAGTCATACGACCACTGCAATACTTGTACATAGATTTCTTGGGTCCTTATCCGAGATCAAGGTCAGGAAATAGATTCATCCTGGTAGTACTAGACAAATTCACGAAATTCGTATGGGCAAAAGCTCTGCCGTCTGCTACATCAGAACTCGTAATGAAATATTTAGAGAAGGAAATATTCTTGCCATACAGTGTTCCGGAAAAATTACATTCAGACAACGGCGTACAATTCACATCCAAGGCGTTTAAAAAATTCTTAGATTACTACGCAGTTGACCAGGTATTATCACCTTACTATGCTCCCCAAGCGAATGAAGCCGAAAGAGCTAATCGCGCAATCCTCGCATCAATACGGGCTTATGTTGACCAAGATCATCGAAACTGGGATGAGAATCTTTGCGAAACATGTACGGCATTGAGAAATGTTGTACATGACTCTACCGGGTTCTCCCCTCATTTTCTTATGTATGGTTACCACTCGATTCTTCACGGTTCGGACTACAAACTCCTTCGCGACCTAAATGCGCTGACTGAAGGTGAAATCAAAATAAACCCACATATTGAGCGACTGCGAAGGGTGCAGGAAACAGTAAAGACAAGACTAGAACAGGCGTATCAAAAAGGCGCTCACAAATACAATTTGCGTAGTAAATTAAAGTCCTTCTCGGTAGGACAGATCGTCTTTGTGCGAAACCACGTACAAAGTAGTGCAATTGACCATTTTGCAGCCAAACTCGCTCCTAAGTTTGTAAAGGCAAAGGTTAAAGCAAGGGTTGGTAATGTTTCATACCAACTGGAGGACGAGTCCGGAAATGTTCTTGGTATATATCACGCAAAGGATATTCGTGCCTAGTTTTGCCTCAAAGACGAATAAATTCCGCCTTTATCACCTTAGAAAAAAAAAAAAATGATTACCAGATATTACTGCATCGAAAAATCCAAGTCAAGTTAAATATGTATCCTTAAAACACACGCTTGAATTATTATTCTATTTTATATATAATTTTTTTTCTATATATATTTACAAACATTAGAACTACTATAACCATTGAGAAATAAAGGAATAGGTGTTCTAAATCTAAGTCTGATACTAGTATATATTTTTTTTGTGGTATTAGAAAATAGCTTTTGCATCTGAATTATATATGTGTTTATATTTTTTTTTACGTATGTTCACCATTCGAATAACCTTAGCAGAGAGGAAGAGGGCGGATATGTATGATATGAAAACCGGAAAGAGAGATAAAATAAAAATAACTTAGATACCTTTCTTTTCGTTCATTAAACAGTTTGAATTTAATTTTTTTATTATCGTTACTCGTAAAACAAAGTAGACGGATTTTTTGTTTTTCATAAATTATATTAGCCCGGCTTGTGATGAGACACTTCTCCTGGGTCGAGGTCGTCCCCACGAATGTTACAAATTACGCACCACCTCCTGCTAGTTTCTTAAGTTCTGTCATTAAAAAAAAAAAAAAATATATAAATCAAATTTTTGGTAATAAGTAAAATCAAAACAATAAAAAAAATAATATATAAAAAAATATAAATAAACAAAATTTTGTAACAAAACAAAAACAATTCGAAAAGTGCATTGAATGCACTTAAAAAGAAAAAACTGCAAGACCGGCGTGACTACCGGCTGAAAAAAAAATATTTTTGAGAAGTGCTGCCTTCTGGTTTTGATGCTCGACGAGCGCGGTCACTCAAGTTCGGTGATTTTTTTTTGTGCACAACGACCGAACCGGCGCACGTTTTCTCGGAACAACATACAAGTAGTAGCGAGAAAAGAGAAAAAAAAAAGTGAAAAGTTTTCATCCACGGACGGCACCGGAATATCGGCGAACCAGAATTCAAGCCGAAATAAAAGAAAAAATCGGCGGAAAAATGCAGATCTACAAAATACGACGATAAATTCCAGCGAAAAATTTTCATCAACGGCGTCGGAATACCGGAGACACAGAAATCCAGCGGAGAATCCAGATCATCAAATTACGGACGATAATTTCTCTCATCATCATACGGGCCCCAACGAAAAAAAAAAGAAATAAATAATGAAGGTACCCAAAAAAAAAAATATTCTCATAGTTTGTTATTATATTTAAGTTTTTTGTTTGTTCTTCAATATAAAATTGGAATATTTTGAACATATTTTTTTTTTGTATCATAAAATTCCACGCACTATGCTAAATCTATGTGAGGCTCGAGGTGGTTTAGCAGTAAATACCATGTTAATTGAGTAAAGACCCGATTGGAAGCCCTGGGGCTGTCCTTTGCCGGTCCGTGTCCTCGCCACCTCCTGTTGTGATTTTTTTTGGTAAATTTTCATTTTTTTTCTCAGCACCCTACAAGGATGGCGGTTCCTCTGGGCAAAAATTTCCACGCCCACGCTCCTGAGCAGCCGGCAACAGGTGCTGCCCGACCCAGAGGAGCCCCATTAAATAAAATCTGTACGGGAATGAGGCCCTCAGCCGAGTTTCCGTTACAATCCATATTTATTATAAACCGACTCCCCCGGTCTAACGTGCAGAAGGTGTTTCATGTGCATTGAAAAAAACACATAAACTGAAAATTTTTGAGTGAAATTTTAAGGTAGAAACTTGAAAATTTGCGAAATGCATTTAAAAAAAATTCCTAAACATACGAAATATTAACTGGTCGAAAACCTTTAAAACTTCTACCCCCTCCCATACAAAATTATTTTTTCGACCATTTTCAAGAAATCAATTATCACCTAACCATTAAAAGCTATCAAATTCAAATTTTGCAAAACAACTTACAAAAATAATTAAAATGAAATTGCATTCAAAGTTTTAAAATCGCGCTTGCCCTTCTACCCCCTCCCATACAAAAGTATGATTTCGACTAATTTCATTAAATCAACTAATAACCAACAAATTAAAAGCTATGAACTTGAAATTCTATACAAGCACCTTACAGGAGACGCGAAATAAAACTGCGTATCAAATTCTACGATTCCTCTATATTCTCTACCCCCTCCCATACAAATGTTCGGTTTCATGAATGTAAAATACACCGAATTTTATGAAAATTCTATGCAACTTCGTCTATGAAACACATTCTATACAGAGAATATTGGACATGATTCAAGTAATTAATTAAAAAGCTATTAACATCCACCCACCCTTACTATTACCCCTCCTCCTCCCCTCATAAAAACCCAAACTTACAGACACGAATGAAATATTGTTAACAGTCCTGCCCAAGAACTCCCTTTCACTTAGTCTTCCCTAACCACTCTAACTTGCATATTGACTTTCCACTCATCCGCAACTTGTCCCAAAAATAATAAAGTTTCGCCCGACTTGTTGGCAGTTTATATTGTAAAGTTGTGAAATTGTGTCATATTGTATGGGAGGGGGTAGAAGCAGTGAAGCGAATTAAATATTTTTTTCTGATCTTAGTGATAATACTAATTAAGTATTTATTACAAAATATGAGCTCAATAAATGTTATATGTTCTGAGAATATCGTCTTAGAGCATTTCATGAAAAAGTGTAGTTTGTATGAGAGGGAGGGGGGGAGGAGAGGGCGGACGCAAATAATTTTTCTGCTGTAGATTTACATTATTATAAAAGTAATATATCCCATAATTCAGATCAATAGATCTTATACTTTTCGAGTAAATCCGTTTAATATCAAATTGCGAAATTGTGTCATTTTGTATGGGAGGGGGTAGAAGGGGTGAGGCTAATCGTCTAATTTTTTTGGCCTTACTAACAATTTTAAATAAATATTTGGTGCACAATTTCAGCCCGCTAAATTTTATACGCACTGAGTAAATTGGCTTTGAGTAATTCATGACAAGTACAGTTTGTATGGGAGGTGATAGAAGGAGAAGGAGGACACGCATAGTTTTTATACGGTAGATTGATATTATCATAAAAGTAATATATTCCAAAATTCAGGCCAATAGCTTTTATACTTTTTGAGCAAATCCGTTTATTGTCAAATTGCGCAATTGTGTCACTTTGCCCGTTCATGAACTTGATCTTACTTTTTTGTCAAAACGACGTGTACAAAATTTGAGCTTTCTAGCTCAACGCGCTCTCAAGCTAGAGAGCGATCGGACGGATGAACGGATGGACGGACATCCGGTTTTGAGATTTTTTTCTCCGAGCCTTATTTCTTGGCGTTACAAACTTTAGAGCAAACTTATAATACTCTCAGATTTCATCTAGAGTATAACAAGCCAACAGAAAATAACATTAAGCTTAAAAACATAACAGGAGAACGATTGAGTGGAAAGCTCCATCATACGATATTATAGATGAAATCGAAATTTTTGTGATCTTATGAAATTTCGTATGGGGAGTGGTAGAAGGGGTGACAGGTCTGAACTAATTTGTTTCACATAATGCTAGAGTAGCTACAAAAATGTTTGTTACCAAATTTAAGCTTCAAAAGTTGAATAGGTACGAAAATTAGTGTATTGGATTTAATAAAATTGTGCAATTGTATGGGAGGTGGTAGAAGGAGTAGGGGGTTCTTAGTGATTTTTTGGGAGACGATTATAATCGTCATGCAATTGATGTATTTTAAATTTCAGATCAATAACATTCATAATTTCAAGAAAATCGAATTTTTGAAAAGTGGTGAAATTGCGCTACATTGTATGAGAGAGGGTAGTAGGAGGATATCTAATCGATTTAGTTTTCTTCGATATTAATAGTAATGCTAAATAAGAACTTAGTACAAAATTTGAGATTGTTCAAAGCTATATATATTGAGAAAATTGGTTTATAGTATTTCATGAAAAAGTGCGGTTTGTATGGGAGGTGGTGGAAGAAGTAGGGAGTTCTTAGTGATTTTTTTAGAAAAAACTATAATCATCAAGCAATTGATGCATTTTAATTTTCAGATCAATAACATTCATACTTTTGAAGAAAATCAAATTTTTGAAAAGTCGTGGAATTGTGTCATATTGTATGTGAGGGTGTAGAAGGAGAAAAGCTAATTGATAAATTTTTTCCCAATATTAAAAATATTACTGAATAAGGATTTAGTACAAAATTGTAGGTCAATGAAAGTTATACGTACTGAGAGAATTTGAGTATAGTATATCATGAAAAAGCGTAGTCTGTATGGGAGTGGTGAAAGGAGTAGGGGGATTCAAACAATTTGTATACTAAAAGATTGCATTTATAATAGAAATATTATATTTTAAACTTCAAATTTATAGCTCCAAGAAAATTTTATTATTACAATTTTTTTGTATGGAAAGGGGTAGAGGGCGTGATGGAAGTAAAATAAAACTAGGCACAGATTACATCTCGGGGCATACCTAACGAACTGTGCAAATTACATTACAATCGGTTCAGTCGTTTGTGCGTGAAAGACGGCCAGATAGACAGACAGAGAGACGAAAATTTCAAAAACGTATTTTTATGCTTAGTTATTGTTAAAACTACACTACAATTATATTTGTATGTATAGATTATTAGTAAGACAAAAAAATTAGATGAAGCTTCACTCCTTCTACTCCCTCCCATACAATCTGACACAATCCCACAACTTTACAAAAAGACTATTTTCCTGAGAAGTATAAATGCTATTTTGCAATTTAAGACATGTCAAAACAGGACGTTTATAGCTATTTATGAAAGAAAAAAAAACTTTAGAACTCGCCCTTCCTTCTACCACCTCTCATATAAACTGCGCAATTTCACAAAATTCAATACACTAATTTTCTCAGTACCTATTAAATTTTCGTATAAAACATTTTAATAGCACTCTAGCGTTATGTGAAATAATTTGTTCAATGCCGTCACCTCGTCTAACACTTCTCCTATAAAATTTCCTAAATTAAAAAATTTCTGTTTCATCTTGAGTATCGCATGATTGAGAAAAATTCCATTTTTGTTGATTCTAGACCTATTTTGACTGTCTGTTTTTTGAAGGTACTGTCTGTACTGTAGGGGTAGCTAACAAATTTGACTTACGAGCGGTGAGATGCGGCACTGCACCCATATAAAAGAAATAACGTTTTTCCTAAGGCAGGTCATCTTCTTAATTCGGCTAAAAACATCAACGAGCTTAAATAATATGCCAATATAAAAAAAAAATACACACACAAATATATTTTTTTTTTCTTTTACCAATCATCCATTACATAATTTAACGACATTAATATCATTACCTGAATTTGCAAGTCATGCTGAAATATGTAATTTTATTCAAGCACACGTGAAATAACTTTCTTTCAACCCAGGTAGAAGTTAAATAATACGACGATTACCAGCCAGCTACAGCAACAAAATTTGAATACAGATTTGCATTTACATTTTTCGAATAAATTTTTATTTTTTATACGTCTTAAAATAATTTCTTAAGTTCTAAAGTGATCGACATGAAATGTACAAGGTCTGTGTAATTTTCTACGTATCTATCTAAAAATTTAAATCTAATGAAATAGAGCTTCTTTGAGTAGTTATGTTAGTTGTTAGCTGATTTGAAAGCGAGAAATTCCGGCCTGATAGTTGTCTTGGTCATCACTTGGCCTTTTCTTTATCATCGACCGTAAGAACTTTGCTCAGCTTGTCCGTCATCATCTCGGTCGAGAACTTCTTATCGGTTTCGATGCTGCACGTTAATTTCGCTTGTTCGGCATTCAGAACGGAATCGGCCTGTGTCGAGATCTCGTTCCAAGCGAATTCAATGTCTTTGGGCTGTGGGTCCATTCCGGCCACGGCAAATCTTAAGAAATTCAAATCTTTATACGATGCCTGAACGAGGTAGATCTTTTTATGTTCCATTAGTCGATCAAGAAGAGCTTTTGTTAGGTGATTGTCGCCCTTGAGACGGAAACACACCAGTCCCACGCTTCGTTTAGCTACGATTTCGAAGCGCGTGTCATCCAGTACGTAGTTCTCAAATTGTTCGCTGAGAGTGAAATACTTACGAACGTGCGCTCGAATACCTTCGGCACCGTACGTTCGCAACGTAATCCAGACCTTCAGGGCTCGGAACCGGCGTCCCAATGGAATCTGCCAGTTGCGATAGTCCGGTGCCTTTGAATTCTGTCCCTGGAACTTGTGATCTAGATAGATCCGATCGACAGTGAAGCTATCGACGACCGTATTCGAGTCCTTGAACCACATCGCGGAACAATCGAAATTCACTAGCATGGCCTTGTGCAAATTGAAATTCAGCGAATCCGCGTATTCCATTCCGCGAAGAATCTCCTTGCATTCGGGTAGACAAAACGCGATCCCGGCATAGGCAGCATCCACGTGCAACCAAACGTTGTACTTTTGGCAAGTCTGGCCCAAAGTGGTCAGATCATCATAGGCACACGTTCCTGTCGAGCCTGTCGTTGCGATGCAAATAACCGGAATCTTTCCATTGTCCAGATCCTCTTGGATGGCACGCTCCAGAGCGTTTCCTTGCAAGCAGCAATCATCGTCGGCTGCGATCAGCCGTACCGGAATGGCGGCCAGAAGACCGGCCTTTTCAATACAGCTGTTACTTTGATTGCTCGAATAGGCCACTAATTTGCCACGAATATCGCTTTCGGTCATCTCGGGATGATCACGCATTTGTTTCCGAACGACTTGTTCGCGAGCCGTCAGTACGGCTACCAGAACAGCTTCGCTAGCTGATCCTTGGATTACGCCACCGCCCGGTCCTTCGCTGGAATTCAAGAAATATGTTGGCAAATTGAGGAATTTGCCCAGCCAATCCATGACAATGACTTCTAGTTCCGTGCAAACTGGACTGCAGATCTGAAAGGAGTAAATTTAAAGATGTTAAAATTTTTCTATTTTTCATTTAAATGGAACGGTTGCAATATCAGAAATTGGAAGGGAATTTCAACCGGTTGGTTGACACTATTTTTGTTTTGCCATGCCAGACAGTCTTTCTATCTTTTCCCTGTGTCCTGATCTTCCGAAAATTATATAATAGTTGGATGGGTAAATAACCGACTGCTTTCTAATAAGCAACTACAGAAGTGTAATGCTAGTCAACTGGGCTTTAGAGACAAAAAACGGAAGTAATAATAAAAACACACATCCCCTCCATTATCTCTGCTAAATATCCGGTTTCTGATGGATTTCCTCTAACGGAGGGTCACATCGCTGGATAGACCTGAATTGATTTTGGAAATGATCGCAAACCTAAATCGGAAAAATTTTGTATGGCACAGTTATGTTACACCTTAGTACAATTCTTTTTTGATTTTTAACGTATGGCTGTCGAGATAAATGATGTTCTGGTTATATTGGACTCCGATAAGTCGTATTTTTAATCGGAATAAAAAATATTCTGCGTAAAAGTTATAATTAATTATTGGAACACGTGAGATCACCGCAACCTTCTCTGCCTATTGTGCGTTGATTTCCTATTTCCCCTACCATACCTTGATAGCTTTGGCTAATTTAAGTATGCCTGAGAGAGTCTTGTTGGCCACTTGTAAGGAAATTTCTTCCAAGCAGAATTTCTGGTTTCCTTGCTACTGCTTCGCAATAAGATAGCATGTGTTCTGTCGTTTCTGAGTCATTAAAACAGAAGTGGCAGATTTCGAATTCAGCTAGACCCATATTTTTGAGGAGGAGGTTAACTCGACTGTGGCTCGTCAAGAGACCAATCAGAGACCTGATTTATTTATTTACTAGCGATACCCGCGACTTTGTCCGCGTAAAAATCGCAATAATAAGCAATTCCAGTAATATTTATAATACATTATATATATGTACTTATAATACATTACAATCGGCTGAGTTTAATGGCTCTTTGAACACAATGCTGATTGGAATAAAAACCATAAATTATTAAGAATGAAACCATGATCAGTGCCGTGTTAAGAAGGAGGGGGGCGAAAGAGACGACCGTCCCGGGCGCTGTTTCAAGGGAGTGCCAAAGTGCACTAAAAAGGTAAATGCAATTTTACTTTATTATTCTAATAATAAAGTATTGTGATCGACACAGGAAAAAAAAATTGCTACCCTGAAATTTTCTTTTTTCGCGTTTCATGACTAAATTAGCCTAAAAATGCAAAAAAAAAAAAAAATCTGCCCCGCCGTACGCCGTACATATGGACTCATATCTCCGAGACCGTTAAAGGTAGAATTTTATTTTTGGGTGGATTGTTGATTGGGTAAGTGAGCTCTATTTCCTAAATTTTGGAGGGTCGAAGAGGGAGGCGGGGGAGGGAAAAAGTAGAAAACTTCACTTGCTAATATCTCCATCACGAATGCAGATAGAAAGTTGAAAATCAGTAGAGATATAGAAAGGGCTGTGGGACAAACTTAAAAACAATTTAATTTTTTTATCCATTGGCATCCGAAAAGGGGGGGCTAAAAACAAATTGTCGGCCGAATTGTTTTTTCAAATGATTATATCTTCGAAATTACTTATCGTAAAAAATTCATATTTTGGAACCATTAAGGTGGCATATAGTTCCATCGGAATCAGCTTAGAGAGTGCCTAATTATTTTAAAGGGGAGGGTCAGTGGGAGTGCAAAGAAAAACACTTAAAAATTAATATCTCAACTATCTCTTAAGCTATGTAATTGAAACTTGAAATGTGTATTAAACTATACTAGGAAAATACAAAAAAAATTATAGCATGTTGAAATAATAGTAGTGGGGCGAAATGGGGAGCATTTCAAAAATGGTGCACTTTTCAAAATTACAAATCCTTATATCTCAAAAAATAGTACAGATATCAAATCGAAAATTTGCCAGATTGTAGAACTACATAGTGGTTAATTTTGGTAAATTTTAATTTGGGAGGTGTAAGGGGAGGGAGGCGATAACCAAAAATGTCGAAAATTTTGACTGATTTTTTAGGGCTCTGGTGAAAGATACAAAGTTTAAATTTTGCATCTCGATACGTCTATTTGAAATACATAGAAAAATAATAATAACTTGATCCATAATTGTTATAAACCGAACCCCCCGGTCTAACGTACCCAAGGTGTTTCATGTGCATTGAAAAAAACATAACAGAATTATGATTGGGCTTAAAGCCCAATCATATGATACTCTCGATGAGATAGAAAAGACTTTAATATACCGGAAAATATGTCATTTTAAATTCTTTCGAATAGTGAATAGAAACTTTTGCATGGGAGGTGGTAGAAGTAGAGGGGGAGGTTTGTATTTTTCGTATATGACACCGAACATGGCATGCACAATGTTTTTGCTGAATTTAAAGTTTATAGTTTTCATTATTTTTAAAGAAATTGGTCATAGTTTTCCTGAAATTGGGGCACTTGTATGGGAGGTGGCAGAGAAAGTGGAGCGTTTAAGATAATTTTGAAACTGCTTATCATCATCCTTATCACCATGCTTTGATTCAATTTCAAAGTCGATAGCTCTCATATACTTGAAGGAGAAATGCTTTTCTTGAATTTATAATACCGCATTTAACAAAAATTATGCAGTTGTATGGGAGGGGGTAGAAGGAGTGTACGGATCAAAACAAATTTTTTTCGTATTATTAATATTTCTATTTGTATACTTTATATAAAATATCAAGTTGATAGCTTTAACAGTTTCGAAGAAAAATAATTTAATTTAAATTTAAAAATTTCGTGAAATTTGTATGGGAGGGGGTAGAAGGAGTGAGGTGAAGTTAATAATTATTTTTAAAATAAATTGCAATTACAGTAGAATTAATTCTGACAAAATTTCGTCTTTACCGCTTATTAATGACATCTATATCATAATACTTTGACCTAAATTTCAAGTCGATAGCTTAAATAGTTTCAAAGAAAAATTAATTTCTTAATATTTCGAAATTTCATGAAATTTGTATGGGAGGGGGTAGAAGGAGTTGGGGGATGTAGCCCATTCACGAACTTAAAGTTACTTTTTTGCTAAAAATGACACACAAAAATGTTTAGCACTATAGCTCAAAGCTTTCGAGAGTTATGCTGTAGACAGACGCACAGACGGACAGACGGACAGACTGACAGACAGACAGACAGACAGACAGACAGACAGACAGACAGACAGACAGACATACTTGGAATCGAGGTTTTTGAGCGACAACAAATATTTCTGTACCCTTGGCGTCTCTGTGCGAGCGTTATTTCTTAGCGTTACAAACGTTAAGGCAAACACAATATACTCTCAGATTTCATCTAGAGTACAAACATAACAGGATTACGATTGGGCGTAAACCACAACCGTGCGATACTCTAGATGAAAGAGAAATTTATTGTTTTCAAGACTGGTACAGGAGTTCACGACATTGAACTAACTTTTTCTCATTACGCTAAAGTTGCTACTAAAATGTTTTATACAAAATTTAAGATTCAAAAATTTAGTAGGTACTGAGAAATGTAGGGTATAGGATTTAGTGGAATTGTGCGTTTGTATGAAAGGTGGTAGAAGGAGGGTAAAGGTAAAGCTAATAGTCTACTTTTTTTGCCCTTACTGACAATTCTTAATTAATATTAAGTGCACAATTTAAGCTCGATAAATTTTATACGCACTGAGTAAATTGGTTTAGAGTATTTCATGAAAATGCGCAGTTTATATGAGAGGTAGAATGCGAGGAATTAAAAAATTTTTATATAGTAGATTGAAATCATTATAAAAGTAATATATTTCAAATCAATAGCACCTATGATTTTTGAGCAAATCCGTTTAATGTCGAATTGCACAATTGCGTCATTTTATGGGAGGGAGTAGGAGGGGTAAAGCTAATCGTCTAATTTTTTTCATCTTTCTAATAATTCTAAATGAGTTATTAGTGCACAATTTGAGCTCGTCAAATTTTATACGGACTGAGTAAATTGGCTTAGAACATTTCATGGAAAAGTGTAGTTTGTATGGGAGGGGTTGGAAGGAGAGGGAGGACGCAAATAATTTTTAAACTGTAGATTGAAATCATTATGAAAGTAATATATCCCAAATTTAGACTAATAACTTTTTTGCTTTTCGAGCAAATCCATTTATTGTTGAATTGCGAAATTGTGTCATTTTGTATGGAAGGGGGTAGAAGGGGTGAAGCTAATCGTTTAATTTTTTTGACTTTACTAATAATTCTAAATAAATGTTTAGTGTACAATTTCAGCTCGCTAAATTTTATGTGCACTGAGTAAATTGGCTGAGAGTAATTCATGATAAGTACAGTTTGTATGGGAGGTGGTAGAAGGAGAAGAGGACATGCATAATTTTTATACGGTAGATTGATATTGTCATAAAAGTAACATATTCCAAATTTCAGGCTAATAGCTTTTATTCTTTTTGAGCAAATCCGTTTATTGTCAAATTGCGCAATTGTGTCATTTTGTATGGGAGGGGGTAGAAGGGGTGGAGCGATTTGGCCCGTTCACGAACTTGACCTTACTTTTTTGTCAAAAACGACGTGTAGAAAATTTGAACTAGCTAGCTCAACGCGTTCTCAAGCTGGAGAGCGCATGGACGAACGGTTTTGAAGTTTTTGAGTGATAATATTATCATTAATTTTCTTCTCCGAGCCTTATTTCTTAGCGTTACAAACTTTAGAGCAAACTTATAATACTCTCAGATTTCATCTAGAGTATGAATATCAGTTCAAGTGCGAGGCCGTGGATAATTACTATTACTACAATAGCACTTCGTCAAGTTCAATAATGAACAACCAAAAAAACCCACCGTCATCAACGCAACCAAATAAAAACTTTTGGCTTAAGCTTTCAATAGAGGTCACCTAATGGAATACTAGATACGAGTAATCGGAGTGAAAACCCATTACGTAATTTTTTTACATAATTCTCGGGAATTTGGCTTTTTGCGGTCCATAGGACATCGTCTTAAATCTAAGATGTTTTTGTTGATGTAGATCGTCATGATATTTTTTCGATCGTCATTGAATGGAATGGAAGATACATATGTATGTATGTTAATGTGCGGTGAAGATTGCCTAGTCAGTCGAGTCAGTAAAAAAGGGGAAGAACCTCCCAATTGGATTTGATCGTTTTATTATACTGTGGCATTTTTTTTCCTTCTGATAATAACATATCTTAAGATTTAATTTGTTTACTAAGGCTGGATCGAAATTTTCTAGAATTCATGAAATAAAATATTTTTCTAATAATTTAAATGGTATGATTAATTTCAATGCTAGTTTTGTTTGTTTCATTCGTGTTATAGAAAATTTTGCTTTTATGTGTAGTGCACAAGCACTGTCATGAAGGGAAGGATTTATTGGAGTGGGAGGTTTAAGTAGATAAATATTAACAGATTTTTATATTGATAAAAAGCTAATTGAAACCATCTACTGAGTATACTAACTTGTTACTGATCGTTTTAGTTTTTTTTTTGTATTTATGTACGATATGCAATCCAAAAGTCTTATGCTATGGCCTTGTCTCACCTTGACACCTGGCACTATCGAGATAATACTAGGTGTACAGAAAACGTGCAGATCACTTAGAACTAATGCAAAGAAGTAATGTTTTTTTTCTAGCTCTGGCATTATTCATGATAGCTAAAGTGTTAATTATGTATAGTTGTGGATATTTTTCATGAACTTTTCCTATAGCCTGTAGATTGCTAGAAAATCTGGTGGTTAGAACAATGGAAAAGATTGGGTGTGAGAAGTTGAGAGAGAAAAAAGTTCACGGTCGTCGTGCTGAAAAACTTTTTATTGTGCGATTTTGCGATGCAAATTGTGATATCTGATTAATTAGAAGTGATAATTATTGTTGTTTGGCTTTATACTTGGCAGAATCGTGAAAAGTTTAATATGTGAATTTAAAGAAATTTTTTTATACTGCCAAGAACGTTTAGGAGAAATACTGAGGCTTGTACATATGCTAAAGGCGTATGAAGATCTGCACACCTTCCAGCCACAAAAGAATCAACCACCGAAGGATACGTGGCTCAACAAGGATTGTTTAGATGCCATACAAAAGAAAAAAAAGTATCTGAAATTTTCCTGCCAACAAATTGATTTACAACTTATTAAGGAATAACTCTTGAAAATACTAAATTCCAACATGACCCAAAGCTTCCACGGAAGATTCTTGAAGCCCCAAAATGCTCAAGCAAAACTTCAAAGAAACTTCCACACCTTCTGTTACAGATAGTGACCGAATTATTGTGAATACTGTTGAGAAAGCTAATCTTCAGGGTGCGAACTTCGCAAGAAACTCTCGAGTCCCACCATAAAATAAGTCTCTCCCAAGACCACCGCATTCCGGTTTCGCACTCTTCACTTTCGAACACGTCATATCTCTAAGCTACTTAAGGAACACAAAATACACAAATCTGCCAGTCCTGATGGCATTCCCCTATTACCTTATGGTTTTCCTCTTTGGTTAAACCCCTTTACAATCTATTTTATGTGCTATTCTCTTCAGGACACTTTCCAAACATGTGGGAAATGGCGAATGTTGAACCAATCCCTAAGAAAGGAAACCTATATTTTATAAAAAACCACCCAGGTCTATTTAACACGAAAAATTGAGGGAGGAATTCGATATCCTACAGCTACCACTTTAACATAAATGGGACCTTGAAATTTGTCTATTATTAATGACACTGAATAGCTGCCGCATTAAATATTTTCTGCAAAACTTAGAATTCTGGGAATATCCAAAATGTTGTCATGCATCATTAAATAATAAGAAATATAAACTTTTTTCCTTTTGCTAATTTTTTTTAATGTCTAGGAAATGCCAGATAATTTGTCAGGTTTATGCAAGTCTAGAAAATGAAATTCTCTTATGAAAATTTGACTACTTCACCAACCAAATCAAGCCTTTGCCTCTTAACCTTCAAGTTCCTTAACATTGATTATTTATTGTGAAAGGATTGTCAGCCGCACAGCCTTCAGTCTACAAAGTTTCGTAGATCGAAGTAACCATGGTATATCCAAGCATGCGGGATTTGAACTCACGACCATCGCATCTTAGATCAATATGCAACCCCCTAGGCTACACCCTAGATTAAAGTTTGACACATGGACGTAAGTCTGGTTTCTGGAAGTCTGGCAAATATATGTCAGGTCCATGAGAGTCTGGTAAACGTAGTCTGGAAAGACATGAAAAATCGGGCTATCTCGAGTTGGGGAAGGGTAATTATTGAAGATCTTCAAAAAAGTCGCAGAATAAAAACCAACACAGGCATTAATCGGGTTAATTCCAATCCGATTGCAATGTTGTGTACTAGATTGATTTAAACATGATTATAAACACTTTTAATCTTCAAATATTTGACCTAAATAAAATAAACAACAAATAAATAACAATGAATTTAAAGTATGATTTAATTGTATTGGCTTATCTTTGTGAATTTTATACCAGAAAAATCAAAGATCTATCTTTGTGATATTAAATCGTAATCGATAAAAAATAGTGTGCTATTCAGCGATCAAGAACGATAGATAATGAAATAATAGATAATATTAAAGTAATAATCATTTCAATTTAAAATCTATTCATCATTTAGATATGTTTTTGAGTTATGAATCAAAGAAGCGTAGATTACGTATAGTGGCCATTTCTATGCAGGTCACTTCTGACGTTCAGAATTAAAAATGGCGATTATTTAAAATTTGAGTTTGTTGAATTGTTTTAATTCAAAATTATGATTACAATCAAAACGTCATCAATAATTATGTAATTTCAGATTTTTTTTTTTAATTATCACATAAAATTATTTATTGTAAATTTAAAACTTTAAACGTGATAATAGAGAGAATAATACTTAAAAAAAATTAGTTAACAGTCTCACGAACAGGTTTAAATTAGTACAGGGTGTTACAGTGAAAACGGCAGTCGTCGCCTCCAATCGTCTCGATCTAAAGACCGCGTCCTCCAGCTGCTAATTTTTAAGATGGCTTTGCTATCTTCATCAACTGAGTCTTCCCATCGCTTGCGTGGCTTGCCTACTGGCCGGTTACCACTCGCTTTGCCGTTCAGAGCACGTTTGGGGATTCTCCTGTCTTCCATTCGCTCTACATGGCCAGCCCACTGTAGTTTACGTAGCTTGATGAACGTTGAAGCCTCTGGCTCGTCGTATAGTTGATACAACTCGTGGTTGTATCTTATTCGCCATTCCGTTCCTTCCTTCACAGGCCTCAAAATTTTTCGGAGGACCTTTCTTTCAAATGCGTTAACTGCTTTTTCGGAAGTTGGCGTTAATGTTCACGTCTCGCTACCATAACAGAGCACAGGTCGTATAACAGTTTTATATATCCGCAGCTCATTGTTCCTGTGCACTTTCTTGGATTTCATTATTAGAAGTACCGAATAATACGTCTTATTTGCTAGTATTATCCGTTGTTTGATTTCGTCTGTTTCATTACCGTCCTTTGCTAGATTAGCCCCAAGATATATGAAGTTGTCCACTCTCTCCAAACTATATTCCGCAATTGTTATGTTTTGTCTGATAGGCGCTCTCCTTCTTGTTTGCGTCATTACTTTTGTTTTGTTTTCACTAATGCGCAACCCGACTTCTTTTGCGGCGGAGTCAAGATTGACAAATACCTCCTTAGCATTAGGGAAGGATCTTGCAAGGATGTTAATGTCGTCAGCGTATGCTACTAGTTGGGTGGACTTGAATAGTAGTGTCCCGTTGGTGTCGACTGGGATATTTCGGACGACATACTCTAGTGCCAAGTTGAAAAGCATGGGAGCTAGACCATCTCTCTGATTTAAACCACATTCCGTTCGAAAGCTGGTTGTGGAATCGGTTTGTATTCTCACTTGGGATTCAGTGTTCGTCATTGTGAGTCTTGTTACTCGGACTAGTTTTGGAGGAATTCCAAAGTCAAGCATGATTTGGTACAGTACGCTCCTTTCGATACTGTCGTATGCTTGTTTAAAATCTACGAAGATTTGGTGCACGTCTGTGCTATATTCCCAACATTTCTCAAGCACCTGTTTCACCGAGAATATCTGGTCTGTTGTAGATCGTCCGGTTCTGAATCCGCCTTGGTATTCGCCAATTATTTGATTAGTATAGGGCTTAAGACGACATTCAATTATTTTTGTCAGTATTTTATAGGACGTACACAACAATGATATTACTCTGTAATTCTCACAGCAGAGTTTGTCTCCTTTCTTGTAAATTGTACATATAATGCTTTTTCGCCTATTGTCGGGAATGATTTCCTCTGTCCAAATTTCGCATATCATGTTGTGCAGTATTTCAGCGACACAATTTCCACCGTTTTTCAGAAGTTCAACTGGTATTTCGTCAATTCCCGGCGCTTTGTTTAGTTTTTGGTCACATAGGGCTGTTTTGATTTCAGCAAGCGTGGGTAATGTCGATGATGGTTCATCTTCGTTAGTTGAGGCTTCAATTGAAATGTTGTCTGTCGTGATCGGTGCTAATGGGGCGGGATTCAAAAGGTGTTCAAAGTAGGAAGCCCATCTCCTTTTAATTTCTTGTGTGTTGCTGATGATGTTGCCCTCTGCGTCTTTGCAGAGACTGGTTTTTGGCTTATATCCCTTTTTTAAGTCTTTTACTATTGCATATGAGTCCCGCGTTTTATTTTTTCTCATGTCGTCGTCCATTTTTTGTATTTTGTCATTATGGTACTTCCTTTGTTTTCGTCTGCAGATCTTTTTCGCATATCGCCCAAGCTCGTCATATCTTTCTTTTTTGGCTCGTGTTGGTCGTTCAGTAAAAATTTTGTAAGCCTCGTTCTTTCGATCTATTGCATCGCGACAGTCTTGGTCGAACCAATAATTATTTTTTCGCCGTGCTTGATATCTTAATACCTCTTCTGCGGAGGATTTGATGCCGTTTCGTATTTTCATCCACGCATTGTCCACTGGCATATTTTGGATATTTTCATATATTGGTGTCAGGTGTTTATTACATGCTAACATGTAAGCCTGCGCCACCCTTTCGTCGTTAAGCTTGTCGACATTGAATTTGCGAGCTATACTCGTTTTCGAATATCCACGACAAGCTATTCTGCATCGATACTTAGCTCTGACTAGATAGTGATCAGAGTCACAATTCGCACCGCGGAGAGGTTCGTACATCAAGTATGCTGGAAGCAGCCCTTTTCTCAATTAGAACGTAGTCTATTTGGTTGAAGGTGTGACCACCTGGTGATGCCCACGTTCGTTTGTGAATATCGCGATGTAGGAAGCACGTAGAGCTTACTATTATATTTTTGCTGCTTGCGAAATCAATAAAACGTTGGGCATTGTCGTTGGTTATGTCATGGAGACTATGCCCTCCTGTTGTTCTTCTATGTGCCTCCTCCTTTCCGACTTTTGTATTAAAATCCCCTAAGACAACTTTTAGGTCATTCGGGGGCAGTGAATCATAGGTCGTCTCTAGGGTGGCATAACATTTGTCGTTAGTTATATCGTCCTTGTCTTCTGTTGGTGCGTGAATGTTGATCAACCAAGTGTTGAAAAATTTAGTCTTTATTCGGATTGCACACAATCTTTCACTTACTGCTCTGAAGCTCGTGACCTGCTGTTTAAATTTTTTGTCAACGACAAAAGCGACTCCAAACTCTCTACTTCCCGACAATTTTTCACTTGGATAGATTGTGTGTGATCTCATGTCCATGATTTCGTTACCGAGCCATTTCGTTTCTCGGATGGCAGTTATGTTGATGTTGTGTTTTGCCACTTCTTCGAGGTACTCTTTCAGAGTTCCTGTCCTAAATAAGGATCGAACATTCCAAGATTCAATAGAGTAGTCCATTTTTCGTTTGCAGGGTTGTTGCCGTTGAGTCCATCCTTTCCGAGGCTATTCTTCAAGTTTCTGGAATGTGATCTTTTTTCCGGTGATACGTTGTCGGCGCCTCGCCCAACCCCCGACCTGGAGAACCGGTCCTACTTATTTATTACACCCTAGTAGAAAAAGGGTGGGAGTTTTGAGCTAAACATGACATGCTGGAGCTCTCACAGCTATGCTGCGAGTCCAACTATGTCATATTTTTGCCTATTTTCTGAGACGCACTGGTGTTACTGGCCATTCAGGTTAACTCCATGTTCCCTTTCTCAAACCGGGCTTGGTACCGTCTATGGCGGAGTTGATGAATCTCCATAACAGTAGCGAATTCACGGTGCAAGGATATGCGACTTGTTCATTAACAATTAAAGGCTAATTCGACTAAGTATTCTTTGCCCTTATGCTAGAGGCGTTCCGCAAAACAGACTCATGGTGCCAAGTGGAAGACCTAGGTTTAGGTTTAAATTGTAGGAGGGTGGTTACGAAGAACCGCAATGCACTGGGGCCATCAACTCGGGTCCATTGTACTCCCCTATTGATTATTATATGGATGTCACTCCTCTTGTGCTGGCCATTTGGTTCGATTTGCGAACCGAAGCAGGCTCGAATGTTTGAAGGTCGACTAGTTTTGAGAAGAATCAAAAGCCTAAACAAAGGAGACGAATGTTGGAGATTTGCAGACAGTAACAAAGGTTGTCGCTCGTGATTTGCAGCTTGAATGCGGGCAGCTTCAGCAAGCAATGAACTATGGTCAGGCCGACAATAGTTCGGCCGCTATAGCGACTACGTTAGATAGATTGATTCGGTATTTCCGAGAAGAGATTGATTGTTTTGCAGCTATTTAGCTATCGCCATTCCGTGAAAAAAGAATCCAAAATAGTTTTTTTGAAGCTAGTCTTCAGCACTGTTGGTGCTACATCAACTGACTTTCTAATGGAGTTAATGTTTGCAGATCCTTGCCGCACAAGCATGTCTACTGCATCAGCCAGAAGTGCGGCATTATCTTGTATCTTGCCCATTCATTTCGTTCAGAAAACCTAATGTGAAACTTTCGTTTCTCAATCTGTGGTTGGTTCATGCAAACATACTCCCAGTCTAAAAGGGAAGTTGTACTATAAGTTAGTATCACACTAGCGCGCCATAGCAAATAATTGGTCTGACAATACTGCTATACATCCAGTGGATGAGGTACGGCATAAGGCCCCATCTTAAGCCGCATGTCTTTTTGCAAGCGAAGAAGACTGCGGTAACTTTTTTTCGCTCGTTCTTGAATGTTGGCCTTCCAGGATAATTTACTATCAAGAATAAGACTTAGATATTTATCCTGGCTCGAGAGGTCGATAGTGATATCCCGAATGGTTGGTGCATTGAAAACAGATGGTCTCCTTCTTCTGGAGAAAGAAGTGTCAACCCGGGAAAGATCGTAATTATTACTTTTACCAGAAAAAGAAATTTTAAATGGGATGAAATCACTCAGGGTATACTTTCGTGAAGGTAGGGGGTAAGATTAAACCAAATAATTGAGTGGATCAAGTACTAAGAAAAAGTTTCAGAGAAATAAACTCAGCTCTATTTATGTGTAGGCAAAACTTGGGGCAAAAACCTCAAAATATGGGGATACGGATCAAGAATATGGCAGTAGAATGGTGACAGAAAACGAAACAAACAAGCACTACAACCAAATTGGGAAAGCTTTAATGGTTAGAATACCATAACATTACAGAGATGTTCTCTTGGAGGCCACTGCAACTCTACATGGAATCAGAACCAAAACTGCCCATGATGAGAGAAGTTCTAAATGGGAACATGGAAATAGTAGTCAATAGAGAACACGACTTATACAGGCTGATAAACGTTACCCAAATAGATTTGCTGGACATACCCACAGACAACATGGTAATAAATCATAGCTTCGACATCCCCTTCAAATCTACAAAATTTTATATGATAGGGCAGCTTGGGCAAATAATCCACCGAAATTCCAAGCAGACCGACGAATGAAGTAGAAATAAATGTCATATTTATCTGCATAGACATCTGAACTCTTCTGCAGAATTCTAGCCTGATTCTTTAAGAATAACATTAGGTAAAGGACAGAACAACGGCACTCCCAAAAAGGAAACAGGCTACGCGATTCCTACCAAGCATGTTGAGTTCTCCAAACTTTTCAGTGATGTTCGAAAAAATCGATTGAAGGCATAATGGTTGTTGAATATGATCGGGTTACACGAGGTGTTTCTTGGGTGCCCAGACCAAACATGCGGGTTGTCCTCTAAACGTGACCAAATGTATGCCTTAAAGATGGTTGCTTGGTCTTTGGGCGCGAAATATTTTTTGCACTTTTGGACAAAACTTAGACGCTTAGAGGCGCCGATGCTCATACACATCTTAAGATGGTGCGACAAGGGAATGGCGAATTAGGCGGAATCTGCGATATATCTTGGAGCTAAGGGTTCCCTATTTGAAATTGTGAAACAATTGACGGACAGGAATTTCCCCGCCAGCCGCCAATAGTCAATCGAGGGATGAAGAAATGTCAGAGCTTCTTGTAATTTTGATGACCCGAGATAAGATACTATCCAAGTGGGAAAAACTCGGTTAAATAAAGGCCTTATAAATTTTCAGTAGCAGTAGTAAAGTGGTGACGGAGCTTCTTTAGTGCTTTACGTTTTTTTGTGGCACTAAGTTGAACTTAGTGGTCACCCTTTAATACTGTAACGAATAGTCTAGTCAGTTTAGGAAGCTTTAAAACAAAATATACAATTAATTGAATAAGGACGGGCAGGATAAAAGAAAAATGCTTATAATACTTTTAAATTGCATAATTATAACATTATTATTCATTAAGAAAAGCGAACGTGGGCAAAGCATTCCACATTTTGCTAGTTCAAGGTGGAAACGGCTGCACTGTACGTGATTTGAGTGGCTCAACCGGATATTAATGAGCACATTCAGCAGCACTAGTATTACGAGGGAATTTAAATGAAAGAGGGATAAGAAGATTAATTTCACGACTACAGCGACCTTGGAAATATCTGTAGTAGAAGATGAGTACACCGACATTTCTGTAATGTTCAATGGAGTCTAAGGATGCCGTTATGGTATCATCGGAACGCAAATCTCTGAATTCGATCCAGTACCTTAAAATGATCTTTCGATGCCCCAGCCCAGATAAGCAAATTGTACTTGAGTCGGGGCCTAATGTGTGACTTGTAGATGGTTGCAAGATCAGATGGTGTAAAATATTTTTTGCACCTTCTGAGAAAGCCTAAGCACTTGGAGGCGTCTAAGGCTATATTGTAGATGTGCTGGCTTCAGTCAAAAACTCTCCGATGATCACGTGGTACACTATCAAAGATTAGGTTAGGCACCGACAAGTCGTATTTAAGAGAAAGATGACAAGGTTGTGTTTTAGTGGCATTAAAATCTACACATTCGATTCGCCCTGCCCCATTCCAGGATTGTCTTCAGGTCATCTGCAAAGCTGTGAATTGGGTTGAGAGTCGTTTATAAAAGTTAAAAATGAAGTAGATGATAAAACAGAGCCTTGAGGTACGCTGGAATTGATTGGAAACGAAGTCGAACAGACGCCATCTAAAATAACTTGTATATCACGCTTCGAGAGAAAACTCTCAATCCATAACAGAAAAGAAGCATCGAGGCCCAATGCCTTGAGCTTAGAAAGTAGGGATTTATGCCAAACTTTGTCAAATACTTTCGCAATATCTGATGCAAGTACTTGGCCCTCGCCAAATTGATGTATGAAAGCACTCCAGCTTTCGGTTATGTAAACCAATAAATCATCTGTGGATTTTTCCGACCAAAAACCATATTGGCGATCGTCTATAAGTTGATTGCTCTCCAAGTATTGTATGACCTTGCGGTTGACAGCAGCTTCCATCACTTTTGACAGCACGGAAGTGATCACTATTGAATGATAATTTTCAGGGTCCAACTTGCTTCCCTTCATTGGTATAGACTACAGGTTCGCTTCCTAGCTTTTAGGGAATTTTTCTGAAGAGTAATAGAGATGGAAAAGGTTGCGAAGAAGGGTATGGAGGTATACTGTCCAGACCAAAGGATTTATTAATGTTGAGATCCTGAAGAATTATAGCGAGTCATTGCTGTGCGACATTTTAAGGCACGCAATATGGTGTCTCTAGGCGATACAGTTGGGGGTGACTGATTACTCGGTGGGAGGGTTGAATTTCACGCAATACTCGCTGCTAGTAAATTTGCCTTTTCAACTGGATCAATGACCGTCAGAAAGAGGAGGTGTGAACGATGAAATCAAATTGTTACTAACGGCTTTAGCAAATGAGTCATGCTGTTTTTTGTATCGTAAATTATGGTGTTGCAGGAATTCCTTGCCTTGATATACAGATCTCTGTGGCTGAGAGTGGAGTGTGCTCTGAACTTGCTAAATGCAAGTTTTTTTGCGTGAATTGCTTCGAGTCAATCTTTTGTTAACCATGAGTCCTTAGATGGTCGAACTCTTTTGAGATTGAAAGGAATAAAGAGCTGCACTCCTTGAAGAATTGTCCCGATAATAATATTGCAGGCTAGATCGCAGATAATGGTTATAAAGCATAGTTGCCAATCAAAAGTTTTAAAGAATGCGTTTAGCCCGCTCCAGTTGGCTCTCTTGAAGTGCCAAAAAAATCGATGCTTCCTTGGTGATGTTAAATATCGTTACGAGATAGTTTTCTATGATTTGAATACCCAGCACCTTAACATTTTAGATAGCTCATCATCCAATGATTGTACCTTGCCCTACTCAACTCTGCTAAGTTCATACATCAACCCAGAAAATATGGGAGTCGCCCAATTCATGGTTTTAGGTTCGGTTGCTACTATCAGAATAATAAAGTAAATACATCCTTTTTAAGACAATAAAGAAAAACACCATTTCGTCAAAATCTTATTTTAATTATTGTGATTTTTTTCATATTTAAATAAATTTAATTAATCATAATCGCAGTAAACTTGAACCGAAAGTTTGAGCTCAAATATTCACTCATTCGTGTCCTTCATTTTCGGAATACGATTCGCAACAACTTTCCGTGATAATGAATTTACTTAATCAAAATTCATACAGAACTTTCCTCATACATTTTTTTTCTCGAAATTTACATAAAACTAAGATGGCACTATCCACACCTGTTTTTTGATCGTAAGATATATTCAACAAAGACTAAAAAAAAAAAAATACTACACAAGGCAAACCGGTTTAAATCAACTCTAAAAGCGTGATCGTTTTCAGGTGACCGCGACCAAGACCTTGACGAATGATAAGGACATTCTGCACGATTAATAGAACCATTAAAGACTGGATAGCCAGATTTTTATTATCCTAATTTTAACTTCAACAATATTAATTTGGTAATCGATTTTTTATGTGATCTTGAAAAGCATTGAAGACGTGCGAAATTCGAAGATTTCAAGATCGATAAATCGTTAAGATTTTGGTATATGGAAGATTATAGTTGTAAAGAACAAGTTTGTGTGTGTGTTTTTTTTTTCTATAATTCTGTTGTTCTTGTTTGAATTGCATAAAATGAAAGTAAATTTTTAATGAATCTTCTTTAGAATAAATTACAACCTTGATTTCGAGTGATTGTTATCTTTTTTATATGTAGTAGGAAGGAAATGCATTTTAAAAAGTTGCAGTCTAGTAGCAAGATATTAAAATAAAAAAATTAATGGTTTGGGTATCTTTGAATTAATTAAATATTATGTAACAAGAAATGATTGCAAAAAAATATACGATGTATGAAATTTGATTTTGATCGACCAAAAGCTCGAAATGAAAACTGAATTTTGATTTAACAGCTCAAAAATCAACAAGAACTTCTTTCAAAATCCTAAAAGTCTACTAAAAATCTAATCGAAAGAGGAAAGGGGATTCGAGGGGCTTGCCCAATAGTACAGAAATATTTGTTGTTAGTAAAAATAACAAAATAACTCTCGAACGCTCTAAGCTGAAATATTTGTATGTTGTTTTTAACGAAAAAGGAACTTTAGGCTCATTAAAGAGTCACATCCACAACTCTTTCTCACACCTCTCATACCAAAATCAAAAAATTTCTAAAGTTGAAGCAATTTATTTTTCATTGAGACTATTAAAGCTATAGACTGCAAAAATTGAGCAAAGTATAACCATGTGACCTCCATTAAAGTGAAAAAACTCTGTTCTGATCCACCCACTTCTTCTACCCCCTTCCATAAAAATGCAAAATTTTCAAAAAAATACATTAAATCTATTTTCATTGAAATTAAGGTAGTTTGGAACGTGTAATTTTGCCGGAATTTCTTTTGTGATAGTTACAGTAAAAAATCATCAACATCGTTCTAGACCTTCTGAAACCTTCCCTACAAATTTTACGAAATTTAAGGAAAATTTTCCTCGATACTATCACAGCTATTGTACACAGTATGCGATTGAAAATTTGACCAAAATATATAATGTAAGTATTATGTCCCATAGTAGTTTTGAAATTAACCAATCCTTAATGTAGTTATCTTTCGAAAACATTTGATTCGAGACAATTGTTTATTAACAAATGGGGAAACTTACAAAACATTCATCAATATTCTCTAGGCTCTAGTTATTATTTCTAAATTTATTTGAAATCAATTAGAACATCCGTCCAAAAGCGATCTCGGAAGGTACAATTTTTTAAGGATTGAATTGCTTCAGGACCCCATTAAAAAAGTCGAGAGCAGACCATCAAATGTACCTTACAAATTGTGAATTATTCTTATTATTGTTCAATTGGATTACAGCCTAAGTCGTGCTTTGGTCCCATGACCTTCAGATTCCTTAACATTTTTATTTATATTGTGGAAGAGTTCTTAGCCCTTCGAATTATCCTTTATCTACAAATTTGTCATTTCGGCAGATTGACTAAGATATACACAAGTAGTGTACTGGAATTAAACGTCAACCGGAATTTGAGCTCACGTCCTTTTATCATATTTTAAAATACAAGCATGTGGTGGTCATTTCAAATGATACGAATAAAAGTTTGATGAAAGAATCTTAGTAATGCATTACAAAAAATTCTCAAAATTAAAAAAAAAAAAAAAAGGACCCAGGTGCTGCCTTGAAATATAATATCTCTCTTTGATATGCCTGCTCCCTATGCGATAGTACAGGGGAGCAGGCATATCAAAGATAGATATTACCTTAGGTACGCTGTGTCGCGAGAAAATTTGAGGTTTTTTTTTTAAATAACGAAATCCATTCAAGAAATTCATTCTTCCGAAAACTTTGGTTGATTTTTAAAAAAAAAATTTAAAAAATATTGAGCCTAAGATTTATTATTGTTGTCTAAATTTAAAATAAAACATAACAGGACTACGATTGGGCGTAAGGCCCAATCATGCGATACTCTAGATGAAGAGACATTTTTTTGATTTTCAGAAATTTTGTATGGGGAGTGGCAGAAGGGGTAATGGCATTGAACTAATTTTTTTTTCACATCACGCTAGAGTTGCTATCAGAATGTTTTATTGAAAATTTAAGCTTCAAAAATTAGTGTATTAGATCTAGTGACATTGTTCAGTTTGCTTGGGAGTGGAAAGTTCTTAGTGAGTTTTTCAGAAATAACTATAAATAAACTGCCAACAAGTCGGGCGCAACCTTATTATTTTTGGGACAAGTTGAAGATGCATGGAAAGTCAATATGCAAGTTAGAAAGGTTAATGAAGACTAATTGGAACCCTCTTTCACAACTGGAACCCTTTTTCACAACTGGAACCCTTTTTTACAAGTGAAATCCTCTTTCACAAGTGGACCCCCTTCAGGGCAGGGCTGCTGTCAATTTAACACTTAATTGCGGATACGATCAATAGCTCCAGTATATGTAATCAATATTTCGTTCATTTATGTAAGTTTGGGTGTTTTTGAGGGAGGGGTGATATTGAGGTGGGTGAATGTCAATAATTTTTCAACTGATTGCTTCAATTATGTCCAGTATTTTCAGCATAGAATGTCATTTCATAGATAAAGTTGCATAGAATTTTCATAAAATTTGGTGTATTTTACATTCATGAAACCAATTATTTGTATGGGAGGGGGTAAAGGAGGTAAGGGAACTGTAAAATTTGTGATGCAGTTTTATTTCAATTCTTTGTAAGGTGCTCGTACAAAATTTCAAGTTCGTAGCTTTTAATTTGTTGGTTAGCAGTTGATTTATTGAAATTGGTCGAAATCATACTTTTGTATGGGAGGGGGTAGACATTTTTGCTTACCACCTCCCTCCCCTTACACCTCCCAATGTAAAACTCTTACCAAAATTCAAAACTATGTATTTCTATAATATGGCAAAATTTGAATTTGATATATGCACTTAGTTTTGAGATATAATGGTTTGAAATTTTGAAAAGTGCAATGCTCCCCATTTTCCTCCACTACAATTTTGTCCAAATGTAATATTTTTTTGTATCTGTCAAGTACAGCTTAAAATAAGTACTAAGTTTCAACTACATAGTTCAACAAATAGCCGAGATATTGATTTTTAAGTGTTTTTCTTTGCA
This sequence comes from Chorisops tibialis, assembly GCA_963669355.1. Lineage (NCBI taxonomy): Eukaryota > Metazoa > Arthropoda > Insecta > Diptera > Stratiomyidae > Chorisops > Chorisops tibialis. The sequence continues at coordinate 214,745,645 of OY770262.1, forward strand.
TCCCCCAAGACCCTCCCCCTTAAAATAATTAGCCTTTATGTAAGCTGATTCCAGTGGATCTATATACCACCTTGATGGTCTAAAAATGTAAATTTTTTATGGTAAATAATTTCGAAGATATAATTATTTGAAAACAAATTCGGCCGACAATTGGTTTTTAGCCCCGCCCTTTTTGCACTCCAATGGATAAAAAAATTAAGTTATTTTTAAAAGTTGTCCCACATACCCCTTTAGATGTATGTCGATTTTTAGCTTCCTACCATACTTCACTCATTTCGAAATAAATGGGATCAGTTATTAACAAAAGAATGATATAATGCCGCGAAAATTCAAAATAATGAAATGAACAACCCAAAATTTAAAAAACCACTTCTTTTATTCTGTTCGTCCTTACTCAATTAACTGGATGTTTTGTTCATTTTCATCATCAATGGTGTTACACCCCAAGTCGGACCTTGGCCCCCTATATGCTTCCCGTCTTCCATGTTGAAAATTTCAGAAGCGATCTGGTGTCTTCGTCGATTGGTTTTCCAGCTGACCTTTTTTTCCTTCCGCCTTTTCTTTTCATACACGTTTGGGTATTCTTCTGTCCTCCATTCGCTGTAAAAACAGTGGGCTAGTCACACCCATTGTTGCTTTCGAAGTTTGAAGAGAGTAGAGACTTGGGCGTCCTCGAAAATGGTATTTAATTCCTGATTATATCGAATACTCCATTCACCTCGTCCTCCTAATGGTTTTGTTTTATCCATCCCAAACCCAAGTGTACGCTATAGTATTAAAGGGTAACTCTTAAGATCAGCTTGGTGCCTTGAGAAAAACGATATGTGCTTGTATTTTTCTGCAACAAGAACTCGAGACTCAACAAATGATCGCTTCTCTTCTTCTTCTTTATGGCAGAGGACCCGCTCAAACTTCTATTCACAGGTTCATTATTCTTTTTAGCGGTTGTTTTCGTTTGTTTTTAAATTTGCCTTAAAATCTTCAAAGTAAACACGAACATATTGTTTGGAAAAAAAACTCCTACAAGTCATTCTTTCTCTTTCTAAGTCTTGGGTGTAGCCTAGTGGGTAGCGTATTAGAATGATGCTATGTGATTTATTATTATGCGCTAATTTAATTATCTTAGTTAACTAATTAACAGCATCCTGTATAAAATTTTAATCTTTGGTAGTTATCCCAGATTCATCATTGCCATTAATGGGCTTTATGGATAACGTAGTATCTTATCTCTATGTAATTAAAGTTGGTGTTCCTCAAGGCTCAATTGTTTTTCTACCTCTGTTCGTAAAATTCTCAGAAGAATTGAGCTCATACCCAGTAAATTTTTACCACAAAAGTAAATCTCTATTTGCCGTATCAAACAATTAATTTAAATTCGAATTTTTTCATTAAATGAAAAAATGGGTGTCCGCCTGAGATCCGCAACTTGTAGACAATTTCTCCAAAAATGAACTTTCTATCTTGAAGAGTTTGGGAGTTAATGTGCGCTGAGCGTACACACCGGCGTACGGCGGCTATTTTAGTCATGCAACGCGAAAAAACAAAATTTCAGGGTAGCAACCTTTTTTTTTCCAAGTCGATCACAATATTTTATATTAAAATAATAAAGTAAAATCATGCATTTGACATTTTTTCAATAGCAGATCAGTAGCATTCAAACTTTTCAGCAAAATCGATTATTTGAAAAGTTGTGAAATTGTGTCATATTGCATGGGAGGGAATAGAAGGAGTGAAGCTAATTATCTAATTTTTTTCGTTTGTTCACGAGTTTGACCTTACTTTTTTGTAAAAAACAACGTGTACAAAATTTGAAGGTTCTAGCTCAGCTTGTTCTTAAGCTAGAGAGCGAACAAAAGGACGGATGAACGGACAGACAGATGGACGGACGCACGGTTTTGAGATTTTTGAGTGATAATATTAACTTCTGTATCATTCATTTTTTTCTCCGAGTTTTTTTTCTTAGCGTTACAAACTTTACAGCAAACTTCTGATACTGAGAGTATATTGTGTTTTACTTACCGTTTGTAACGCTAAGAAATAATGATCGCACGGAGGCGCCAAGGGCACAGAAATATTTGTTGTCACTCAAAAACCTCGATTCCGAGTGACCGTCTGTCCGTCTGTCTACAACAAAACTTTCGAAAGTTTTGACCTATCCTGCTGAAATTTGTCATATATCATTTTTAGCAAAAAAGTAACTTTAAGTTCGTGAACGGGCTACATCCCCCTACTCCTTCTATCCCCTCCTATACAAATTTCATTAAATTTCATTAAATTTCAAAATTTAATGAAATTGATTTTTTTCCGAAACTATTTCAGCTATTGACTTGAAAATTTGGTAAATATAATTGAGGTAAAAAAAAATATAGATCTGATCCCCTTACTCCTTCTACTCCCTCTCATACAAATGCAAAATTTCCAAAAATGCATTTATTCGGTTTGCATTGCAACTAGCAAAGCTATTTTTATCATAATAAATTGTATTGCAACCAATTTTATAAAAACTATCAACTTCAACTCACTCTTTCTCACTTCTCCCATATAAATTTCACAAAATTTCGGAATTCTAACTAAATTATTTTTCTCCAAAACCGTCAAGGCTATCAACTTTAAATTTTGAGAAAAGTATACTACTGCAATTATCATTGATATTGACAAATTTGGTTTTGATTCGAATACTCCTTCCACTTCTCCCATAAAATTTTGATAAATGCATTTAATCGATTTTCATTGAAACTAGAAAAAATACAAACTTAAAATTTTGCCACAATTTGTCACTTAATAATTGCAATAGATGCTAAAAAAAATACGAACTTCGCTTCACTCCTTCTACCTTCTCATACGAAATTTTGTATTGAAAATTCAAGAAAAGTATTTCTCCTTCGAACATATGAGTAACAAAGCTCTTTCCTATTTCATCTAGAGTATCATATGATTGGGCTCTACGCTCAAACATAACTCTGTTATATTTTTATTTGTTATTGTGTAAGGGTTGTTAGCACTTCACACAACCCTCTATTTACGAATTTTTCATTTTCGGAGATTGAGGTGGCTCAGATATACCCACGCTAGCAGTGTGTTGCAATTATACATCGACTGGGATTTGAACTCACGACCTTCGTATTTTAAACCAACATGCTACTCACTAGGCTATACCAACAAGTGAATTTAAAAACAAATGGTTTTGAGTAAAAAAAAAGATTTAAGCCGTTTTAGACAAATTACCAGGCGAAAAACACTTTCAAAAACGGCTCCAACGAAATATTTCAAAATAAAAAACATAACAGAATTATGATTGGGCTTAAAACCCAAGGAGTGATGCGGAGCTGATAATTTTTTCTAACACTTATTTGAATTGTTAAGAAACAAATTCTGGCAAAATTTGAAGTTTGCACTTTTTCTAGTTTGAATGGTTTCGAAGAAAAATAATTTAATTTAAATTCCAAAATTTCGTGATATTTGTAGGGACGGGGTAGAAGGAGTAAGGTGAAGTTAATAATTATTTTTAAAATAAATTGCAATTATAGTAGAATTAATTCTGACAAAATTTCGTCTTTTCAGCTTTACTAGTTTCAATGAAAATCGAAGATATGTATTTTTCAAAATTGTTCATTTGTATGGGAGGGGGTAGAAGGAGTAAGGGGATCGGATTAATATTCCGTGATATTAATGACATCTATATCATAATACTTTGACCTAAATTGCAAGTCGATAGCTTAAATAGTTTCAAAGAAAAATCAATTTCTTAATATTTCGAAATTTCATGAAATTTGAATGGGAGAGGGTAAAGTTATTTTTTTGCTAAAAATGACACACAAAATTTTTTAGCACTATAGCTCAAAGCTTTCGAGAGTTATGCTGTAGACAGACGCACAGACGGACAGCCGGACAGACAGACAGACAAACAGACAGACAGACAGACGGTCACTCGAAATCGAGGTTTTTGAGCCACAACAAATATTTCTGTACCCTTGGCGGCTCTGTGCGAGCGTTATTTCTTAACGTTACAAACGGTAAGACAAATACAATATACTCTCAGATTTCATCTAGAGTATAACAAGTCCGTTGGTGCAGATATATCAGTTCCATATATGGGCAGTATCATTTCTATCGAAGCTTATCGAAGACTACCAACCAGAGTATGCTAATTCGTTAAAACGGACAACCAAAACTCCATAAAATCTTCTACACCTCCTTTTACAGCTGGTGAATGAATTATTATGAATCCTGTTTATGAAGCTAATCTTCTGGCTGCGAGATTCGCAAGAAACTCTCGATTCCCACCGAAAAGTCAGTCTCTCCCGAAACCACAGCATCCTGGTATGAGAACACATGCATCTTTCACTTTCAAACACGTGTTATCTCCAAAATACTCAATACTCAACATTCATGGATCTGGTGGTCCTGGTGGCATTCTCCATTACACTTCATGTTTTCCCTATGTGGTTGAACCCCTTCGCAATCTATTTTCCCTGTCATTCTCTTCAGGACATTTTCCAACCATGTGGAAAATGGCGAATGTCCAGCCAATCCCTTAAAAGGAAATGAAGCGATTCGCTCGAATTACCGCACTAAAGCATCAGTTCAGGGCTATCGAAATTGTTGGAAACGGCTGTCAATCGCAAACTAGTTACTTATCTTGAAGATAATCATCTTATCCATGATCGCTAAGACGGGTTCCGTTCTGGATATTTCACTAGAGATCTCATAATCTAGATAAATGAATGTTGAACTCGTGCATTTACAAATATGGCGCAGGTCAAGTAATGGCTATTAACATTGCGAAGGCTTCTAACATAGTTTGGCACAATGGTTTACAAGTAAAACTCTATAGATAATAACACTACCCATATCAAATGAATTAAGAGTTTCCTTTTTGAACGCTCGATACAATTCGTAATGGATGGCGTATCATCCCAACTATTTCAGATCGATTCTGGCGTCCCTTAAGGCTCTATTCTATCCCCTATTCTCTAGCATTTGATTCAAACCTCAACTTCATCCTGGACTGGGGCAAGAAAAACAGAGTTCAACTCAATGCCTCAAAAACTCAGGCCTGTCATCTAGCCTTTAAAAAGGATGCTCCGGTGGATTTCTCGAATACAGTCTTCGGTACCATACAACTACACTCTTCAGAAGAATTTACATTACTCGGCATAAAACTTAACAAAAATTTCAATTGGAAACACACATTTTTCACATTGCACTTGATGCCTCCAAACGCTTCGGTGTTCTTCGAAGATGTAAAAAGCATTTTTCATCTCACGATCATATACAAGGCCAACTATCTTCTCCGTCTTGAGTACAACTCGCATATATGGGCTGGGCTCCCCAAAACACAACTTGCGGTACTCGATCGGATCCAGAACCATGCGTTTTATTTAATTGGAGATGGGACTACAATAGCTTCTAAAGATTCCCTCCAACATCTTTGAAAGGTCGCAGTACTCAGCGTTTAATATCGACATTTCTACGGTAAATGCAGTGAAGAGCTATCTAACCTCATCCCCCTCTTTTCAACTATCCCAGGAATACTCAGCAAGTCACACGCACCCAAGAGTTCATTGTTAAGCATTTATAGTCGCGTGCGGTGAAATATAGTCAGCCGTATATCAAGACTATAAAATGCATTGCCGCCCCATGTGTTCCCATTAAACTACAACTTTATGTGTTTCAGGGTATCATCCACCGACAGTTTAGCCTCTCTCCTCCAGAAACTTCCTTGTAACCCTATCGCCCTACCCTATACCTACTTGATTGAGTATCCAATGCAATAAAGGGTGACCCTTAAGTTATGTTCAGTGCTATAAAAAAATACAGCACCAGTTATATGCAATTGCAAAAATCCAAAATTTTAAAAACAATGCACAGAAAATATGCAAATATGTTCCAAAAATAGGATAAAAAGTTTTTATTTTTGGAAGTTTTAGGACTTTAACTCATAATATTTTTAGATCCGAATGAACTGATTGACCACGTCGAATTGGGGATCAAGAGGTCGTTTATTACCTTAAGGGGGTTACTGACTTGACCGTTTTCCATACAAAATGCAGTACCATTTTCTCGGGAACGGTTTGACCGATTTTAATAATTTTTGGTACACTTATTACTCTAGAGAAACTAATGCTTTGTAGCAGAGAAATTTCAAAAATATTCAAAACTAAGTCATTGATAAGCTGTGAAAGTTAAAATTTTTTTCATTTTGTTTTAAAAAGTTATTTATAACAAACTATTTGAAATTTCCTCTGTACTGTTGCTAGCTAGTACTGCTACCTATCGACCAAAAAAAATCATACTGATATCTGTTGTCATTTTCAAGAAAAATGTACCGATGTAGATAAAAATGTGAAAATAAAAACTTTTCAGGAGAGCAAAAAACCAACAGACTGGTAGTACGATTTACACTGACCTTCCTAACTTTGAATTAATTTTTTGACCACTGAGTAAACATCGGGAAAATCTGCGGATTGTTTTATTTTGTGTTAAATCCAATGAGGAATGATAATCAGCCCAAAAAAAAAATCGATTTTTTTTTCATGTTCAAGTCAGTAACCCCTTAACACTCAAAATAAAACAAAAAAAAAATTTCCCACAAATAAAATTGTTCTTAGCTATTAATCAAAACGAAAAATTCGTTAAGTCAGTTGGCGATGATTTTCAAAAACAATAACGATCTGCTCGGCAGCATGTCTGATTTTTTGCGACCATCCCCACTCTTTTGTGGCTATATATACTCAAGTTAAAGTCGAGACATACAGATAGAAGTTACAACGAAATTTGTTTTGTGCATTTCTGAGACATTAAATGATGGAGACCGGGCAAAAACCAGATTTTCAAAATTTTCATAATCATTTCGTAATATGGGGAGATAAATTGGAAAGATTTTTAGAAAAATTGCATGACTTGAAGGCTGAGAGTTATTGAAAACATTCTGAAATCAAGTCACTTCTTCGAAAGCTCTAAGTCAATCAGGCACCAGGAGTGGACAAAATATTCCGAGAAGATTCCAAGCTCGCTTTTATCCACACACCTATCAGTTTACTGCTTGCTTTGGGCAAACTTTTCGAAAGAGAGGTCTTACAAAAATTCACCTTTACTCTAGAAGCCGACGAATTCTTCCTTTCCAGTTTGGATCTGTCTTTCCACAAATCGTCAACCATTCAGAGTTACCACTCATATTGAATAAAATTTTGCCAAAAAACTATATGGTATGATATTAATGGACAGGGGAGAGTCTTCGACAGTGTGTGGCAAGTGAGCCTCTTATGCACATTTTCCAATTTCGGTATTCCAGCCGAATTGTAAATTTCAAGTGAAAATTAACTTGGCTGAATGAACATCCCCTGCATTTTTTCTGATGTTCCGCAAGGTTCATGTCTGAGTCCTATGCTGCGTAGTATTTTCACAGCGAATGTTTCAAAAGCACCTTATTGTTAAACTGCTATGTAGGATAATTACATTCTTCCGAATACCCAACTGCAATTATAGAAAATTTTCAAGGAAAACTTAATACCCTGCAACATTTTCAAAATGCAAGAATTTTTCTTCACAAAAACAAAAAGCTATGCGCAATATACCCAATCCTTATAAATATAAGTATCCTTGGTGAATTTAGCGGGATCGAACTTTGTCAAATATTTCGTTCAAAATTTGGACAAAAAGCATACTTTCGAAGAGCACTACGATCAAAATTTCAAAATCGCTTGGCATTAATGATAGCTGAACGCGGTTATTGCAATATTTCATTGACGAAACTATTGTTATTCAAAAAATTGCTAGTTCGCAAGTAAATTTGAATGAACAATTTTTTTTTGCTTGCTGAGAATGCATAACTCCCAATGATATTTATAAATTTACCAACTTGTAAGTAAATTGCTGATCAGCCACTTTATTTTTTATTAAGCTGACCTAATCAGATTCAAATTTCGGTCATTTATAATAACGACGCGAAACAATTCGTCAAATGTGCTAAAACTTACCCAACTAAATCCGACGACGGCAAAACTGGAAGCGATCATTTCACCAACAATCGCTGGATATGACGTAGCTGTTGGATAATATGCATGGAAATTCGGCGATTGCCAGTGCGTTACCCCGGGTACTATAACCCGATTGATATCCTCCAAAATCGTTTTCCAATCTTCCGGTTTTTCCGGTATATCTGTCGGCAGAAGTTCACTAAGGTATCCGGGACTGACCGATGGCAGAACATCTCTACGAGACAGAAAAAAAGGACGAAAGTTATATCGCAATTTCATAGTTTTACTCCAATCGTTCACACTTACAGATCTCGGATATTTTCAAGATAGTTGGCAACAAAATCAACTGCGGCTTTGCCGAATTCCCGAAATTCATTCGAATCCATTGTTAATTTTAATAGCACTCTCCGAATAAATTAAATCAATTCAAATCACTTTATTATTATTTAATATTTTTTTTATCACCAAGAATGCATTTAACAAAATCGCGTTGAAATTTCCAACAAGTGAAGAAAACTTTCACTATCGCCACTCGAGACTTTCGTTGAAATGCGCCGAAGAGACGATGATCATCAACACCATACACGAAAAAGAAGCGATCTTTAAAGTTTACTTCACTCTTGAGAGACCTCCACACTTACGGTTGAATATTGACTGCTCCGCGCTTGCTACCTGCAACGTCTTTAAATACCACAACTACTCGAGATCCGATCCAATCCGAACCGCTTAGCATATATCTAAGAAATTGTGGTCAATTAAGTGAGAAAAAAAAAGTAGACAAATCTAAGACAAGTTTTGCCGGGATCAATTGGATGATAGCACTCCATGTGTGCTTATCCAATTAGCATTCATTTTTATCACGTCAGTCTGAGTACACTAGCACATCCACCAAGAGAATGGGGATTCGACATCTGGACAAACCCGTTTTACTTCGATTCTGCGAAAGGATCTCGCAAAATGCTGTACAATAAATCATTTTTTTTTCGAGTGTTCAGGATACCCAAACCCAACTTGCAACATTCAAAAGAACATAACATACACTGAGAACACGGAAGTAATTTAACAAGTGGCATTTTCAATAAGCCATCTGGATGCATGACCAGAATTTTTTAATTATGCCAGTACAATACTCCTCACTCCCAGTCTTTGGTTTGTCCTTGATTTATTCTTGAGAAAGAGAGAGAGAGAGGGAGGGGTGTTAACAAGTATGTATGTGCTTTTCAAAAAAAAATTAAGAAATAGACAAAAATCTCAAATCCTATTAGAGCCAGTTAGAACATAGTCATATCAAGACTTTTTAGTTCTTCGTTGATTCTTATTTTTACGTCTTTTTATTAAACAACGATTTAGACAGTCATGAAATTTATATTTGATGGCTTTGTGTTAGGATAATGAATCAGAGAGTAATTGAGTAGGTAGAAAAAATTATTTAAATTACAATTAATTTCTTGTTCGGAGCCCCTCTGTAGGCATAGTACAGAAACAGTTCTCTACAAGGCGCGAACCTCACAGTCGACCTTTAGTTTTACACGTAATTGAAATTTTGAAAATTATTTCGAAAACCAAAGAGGGATTTCATTCTTATGATCGTTCTGTATAATCTTGATGAAGATCACAGAGTCCAGGATTAATCCCGATTTCGAAAATATAGGAGAATATTACAGTGAATTCAGAGCCGAACGATAAACTATAGAGCAAATACTCTGAGTGAAACAGGTGCTAGAAAAGTGCTGAACCAAGCTTGGAATTTAGAAGACTATAATAATAAACTGCCAACAAGTCGGGCGAAACTTTATTATTCTTGGGACAAGTTGCGGATGAGTGGAAAGTCAATATGCAGGTTAAAGTGGTTAGGGAAAGCTAAGCGCACAGGGGTTTCTTGGGCAGGGCTATTGTCAATTTAACAATATTTCATTCGTTTCTGCAAGTTTGGGTTTTTATGAGGGGAGGAGGAGGGGTAATAGCAAGGGTGGGTGGATGTTAACAGCTTTTTAATAATTGCTTGAATCACGTCCAATATTCTCTGTATAGAATGTGTTTCATAGACGAAATTGCATAAAATTTTCATAAAATTCGGTGTATTTTATTTTCACGAAACCGAAAATTTGTATGGGAGGGGGTAGAGAAGGTAGGGGAATCGTAAAATTTGATATGCAGTTTTATTTCGCTTCTCTTGTAAGGTGCTTGTATAAAATTTCAAGTTCGTAGCTTTTAGTTTGTTAGTTATTAGTTGATTTATTGAAATTGGTCGAAATCATAGTTTGGTATGGGAGGGGGTAGAACGGTAACCGCAATTTCAAAACTTTTAAAGCAACTTCATTTGAATTACTTTTATAAGTTTTCATGCAAAATTTGAAATTGATAGCTTTTAAGAGATAGCTGATAACTGATTTCTTAAAAATGCTCGAAAAAATAATTTTGTATGGGAGGGGGTAGAGGAGGTAGGGGAATCGTAAGATTTGTGATGGAATTTTCTTTCTTTTTTGTTTTAAGGTTCTCGTACAAAATTTCAAGTTCGTAGCTTTTAATTTGTTGGTTATTAGTTGATTTAATGAAATTGGTCGAAATCATGCTTTTGTATGGGAGGGGGTAGAAGGGCAAGCATGATTTCAAAATTTTTACCGTAATTTTATTTTAACTATTTTTCTAAGTTTTTGTGCAAAATTTCAAATTGATAGCTTTTGATAGTTAGGTGATAATTGATTTCTTAAAATTGGTCGAAAAAATAATTTTGTATGGGAGGGAGTAGAAGTTTTAAAAATATTCGACCAGTTAATATTTCAAACTTTTACAGATTTTTTTTAAATGCATTTCCCAAATTTTCAAGTTTTTACCTAAAAATTTCATTCAAAAATTTTCAGTTTATGTGTTTTTTTCATTCCACATGAAACACCTTGTGCACGTTAGACCCCCACTTCGGAGCATAACAATTTTGGAACAAATTACTATTTTTTTTCTATCTATATCAAATAGATGTGTCGACACGTAAAATTTAAACCTTGTATCTTTTACCAGAGCCATAAAAAAATCACTCAAAATTTTCAACATTTTCGCTTTCCACCTCCCTCCCCTTACACCCTTCGACTCAAATTTTTACCAAAATTATAAATTATATAGTTCTACAATCTGACAAATTTTTGATTTGATATCTGTACTCAATTTTGAGATTTGATGATTCGTAGTTTTGGAAAGTGCGCCAGTTTTGAAATGCTCTCCATTTCCCCCCACTACTATAATGTCCACATATTATATTTTTTTCATATGTCGCTAGTAAAGTTTAATATACATTTTAAGTTTCAATTACATAGCATAAGAGACAGTTGAGATATTAATTTTTAAGTGTTTTTCTTTGCACCCCCCTGATCCTCCCCCTTTCACTAATTAGCTTCTATCTAAACTGCTTCTAGTAGATCTATATACTGTCTTGGTGGTCTCAATATATCAATTTTTTATGGGAAGTAATTTCGAAGATATAATCATTTTAAAAAAAAATTCGGCCGACAATTGGTTCTTAGCCCCCCCTTTTCGCACGCCAATGGATAAAAAAATTAAATTATTTTTAAAAGTTGTCCCACAAACTCCTGTATATGTATGTTGATTTTTAGCTTCTTAGCTGTAACCATGGTTGAGATATTTGAATTCGTATTTTTCGGTTTAAGCGCTCCCCTTGCCTCCCCCTGAACTCGTACACCCCCCAAAATTGGTATCCGCCTGAGATCCGCAACTACCTACAATCCCTCCAAAAACGAACTTTCCATCTTGAAGGGTTTGGGAGTTAATGTGCGCTGAGCGTACACGTCGGCGTACGGCGTACGGCGGACGGCGCACAGACAGACGGATTTTTATACTCTAGATGAAATCTGAGAGTATATTGTGTTTGCCTTACCGTTTGTAACGCTAAGAAATAACGCTCGCACAGAGCCGCCAAGGGTACAGAAATATTTGTTGTCGCTCAAAAACCTCGATTCCGAGTGACCGTCTGTCCGTCTGTCCGTCTGTCCGTCTGTCTGTCTGTCTGTCTGTCTGTCTGTGCGTCTGTCTACAGCATAACTCTCGAAAGCTTTGAGCTATAGTGCTTAAAATTTGTGTGTGTCATTTTCAGCAAAAAAGTAACTTTAAGTTCGTGAACGGGCCAAATCGCTCCACCCCTTCTACCCCCTCCCTCCCATACAAAATGACACAAATGCGCAATTTGACAATAAACGGATTTGCTCAAAAAGTATAAAACCTATTGGCCTGAAATTTGGAATATATTACTTTTATGATAATATCAATCTACGGTATAAAAATTATGCGTGTCCTCCCCCTCCTTCTACCAACTCCCATACAAACTGTACTTGTCTTGAATTACTCTAAGCCAATTTACTCAGTGCGTATAAAATTTAGCGAGCTGAAATTGTGCACTAAATATTTATTTAAAATTTTTAGTAAGGCTACAAAAAATTAGACGATTAGCTTCACCCCTTCTATCCCCTCCCATACAAAATGGCACAATTTCGCAATTCGACTATAAATGGATTTGCTCGAAAAGTATAAAAGCTAATAGTCTGAATTTCGGGATATATTACTTTCATAATGATTTCAATATACAGTATAAAAATTATTTGCGTCCTCCCTCTCCTTCCACCCCCTCCCATACAAACTACACTTTTTCATGAAATGCTCTAAGCCGATTTTCTCAGAACATGTAACATTTATCGAGCTCACATTTTGTGATAAATACTTATTTAGCATTATCACTAAGATCAGAAAAAATATTTGATTAGCTTTACTGCTTCTACCCCCTCCTATACAATATGACACAGTTTCACAACTTCACAAAAAATTTATTTTCTTGAAAAGTATGAATGTTACTGATCTAAAATTTAAGAGATGTCAATTTTATGATATTCTTAGTTATTTCTGAAAAAATCACTAAAATCCCCCCACTCTTTCTACCACCTCCCATACAAACTGCACATTTTCACTAAATCTAACACACTAATTTTCTCAGCTCCTATTCAATTTTTGGAGTAAGCATTTTGTATAAAACATTTTTATAGCTACTTAAGCATGATGGGGAAAAAATTAGTTCAATGCTATCACCCCTTCTAACACTCCCCATACAAAATTTCTTGGGATCACAAAAAATTCTATTTCATCTAGAGTATCGTAAGATTGCGGTTTACGCGCAATCGTAGCCCTGTTATGTTTTTTTTTTGCATTTTTAGGCTATTTTAGTCATGAAACGCGAAAAAAAAAAATTTCAGGGTAGCAAATTTTTTTTTTTTTCCCAAGTCGATCACAATACTTTATTATTAAAATAATAAAGTAATACTCTGCTATGACAGTGAAATGTGGATCTTAATGCAGTCATCAGAAAAATTGGTGAATGCTTTCGAGAGAAGGGTACTACGATGAATCCTCGGACCGGTAAGAGAACAAGGCGATTGGCGAATTTAATGCAATCAAGAATTGTACACCATATTCCAAGACCCAAAAATCTCTACTCACACCAAGCTCCGAAATCTACACTGGGCGCCCAGGTACAACGAATGGAGGACTGAAGATTACATAAACTTGTACAAAAGGAAAATATCTGCTAGAAAGTCAGTCCACTTTATATTGTGATCATAAAGTACCGATAATTTGTAAATAAAATTACTCTGGGAAATGATATTTCAATTTTTTTTTTGGTAGCCAGGTAGTACTTTCCTTAATTATAATCCCAAAAATTAGCGTAGCCTGTTAATCAGTTTGTTTACAGCAGCTGGTTGAATGGATACACTTCAGTAGTCCACGGCGATTTTTGTGTTGTGTCCTCGATCGACTGAAAACGGGTTCCACGGAGCAGACATTTCAGTTTTGAGGATAGGAAAAAGTCATACGGGGCCAAATCTGGTGAATACGGTGGTTGATTGAAGCATTTGTTGCTTTTGTGGCCTCAAATTCGGTCACAATTGAGGCTCAATACGATGGCGCATTTTCATCGTGGAAAACCCATGAATTCTCTTTTCATGATTTCGGTCGTTTTTTACGGATTTTCTCATGCAAACGCTTCAATATGGTTAGATAGTACTCTTTATTGACCATCTGTCCCTCCGGAATGAATTCATGATGGATGAAACCTCGAATACCGAAAAAAACAATGAGCATCGTTTTGATTTTTGAGCGGCTTTTGCGTGGTTTTTTCAGTTTCGGCTCATTATACTCTAGATGAAATCTGAGAGTATTATAAATTTGCCACAAAGTTTGTAACGCCAAGAAATAAGGCTCGGAGAAAAAAATGAATGATACAGAAGTTCATATAATCACTCAAAAATCTCAAAACCGGATGTCCGTCCGTCCGTCTGTCTGTCTGTCCGTCCGTCCGTGTCCTCTCTAGCTTGAGAACGCGTTGAGCTATAAAGTTAAAATTTTGTATACGTCGTTTTTAACAAAAAAGTAAGGTGAAGTTCGTGAACGAGCCAAATCGCTCCACCCCTTCTACCCCCTCCCATACAAAATGACACAATTTCGCAATCTGACAATAAACGGATTTGCTCGAAAAGTACAAATGAAATTGATCTGAAAATTGGAATGTAATACTTTTATGATGATTCCAATCTACTCTATAAAAATAATTTGTGTCTTCCCCCTCCTTCCACGACCTCCCATACAAACTGCAATTTTTCATGAAATTCTCTAAACCAATTTACTCAGTGCGTATAATAGTTATCAAGCTGAAATTGTGCACAAAGTATTTATTTAAAATCATTAGTAAGACCAAAAAAAAATGAAACGATTAGCTGTACCCATTCTACCCCCTCCCATACAAAATGACACAATTTCATAATTTCACAATAAACGGATTTGCTCGAAAAATGTAAATGCTATTGATCTAAAATTTGGAATATATTACTTCTATATCATAATCAATCTGCTGTATAAAAGTTATTTGAGTCCTCCCCTTCCTTCCACCACCTCCCACACAAACTGCACTTTTTCATGAAATGCTCTAAGCCAATTTACTCAGTGCGTATAAAATTGATCGAGCTGAAATTGTACACTAAATATTTATTTTTTATTATTAGTAAAACCAAAAAAAATTTAGACGATTAGCTTTTCCCCTTCAAGCCCCTCCCATACAAAATGACACAATTTCACAACTTTATAAAAAGTCGATTTTCGTGAAAAGTATGAACGCGATCTGCAATTTAAAACATGTCAAAAGAATGATGTTTATAGCTATTTCTGAAAAGTCATTAAAAACTCGCCCTTCCTTCTATCACCTCCCATACAAACTGCCTACTTCACTATATCCAATACACTAATTTTCTCAGTACCTATTAAATTTTTAAATCCTAAATTTTGCATAAAACATTTTGATAGCAACCTTAGCGTCATGTGCAAAAATTAGTTCAATGTCGCCACCCCCTCTACCACTTCTCCTACAAAATTTCTTAAGATACTAAAATTTCTCTTTCATCTGGAGTATCGCACGTACTTCTGTTATGTTTTTATACTCTAGATGAAATCTGAGAGTATTATAAGTTTGCCACGAAGTTTGTAACGCCAAGAAATAAGGCTCGGAGAAAAAAATGAATGATACAGAAATTCATATAATCAGCAATTACGTCAACGTTTATTTTGTCATTTGGGACAACCAAAACTCGAAAATCTCAAAACCGGATGTCCGTCCGTCCGTCTGTCCGTCTGTCTGTCTGTCCGTCTGTCTGTCTGTCCGTCCGTGTCCTCTCTAGCTTGAGAACGCGTTGAGCTAGAAAGTTCAAATTTTGTATGCGACGTTTTTAACAAAAAAGTAAGGTCAAGTTCGTGAACGAGCCAAATCGCTCCACCCCTTCTACCCCCTCCCATACAACATGACACAATTTCGCAATCTGACAATAAACGGATTTCCTTGAAAAGTACAAATGACATTGATCTGAAATTTGGAATGTAATACTTTTAGGATGATTCTAAGCTACTCTATAAAAATAATTTGTGTCTTCCCCCTCCTTCCACCACCTCCCATACAAACTGCAATTTTTCATGAAATGCTCTAAACCAATTTCCTCAGTGCGTGTAATAGTCATCAAGCTGAAATTGTGTACAAAATATTTATTTAAAATTGTTATTAAGACCAAAAAAAATGAGACGATTAGCTATACTCCTTCTACCCCCCCCCCCCCCCCATACAAAATGACACAATTTCGTAATTTCACAATAAACAGATTTGCTCGAAAAATATAAATGCTATTGATCTGAAATTTGGAATATATTACTTTTATGATGATATAAATCTACTGTACAAAAGTTATTTGAGTCCTCCCCTTCCTTCCTTCCACCACCTCCCACACAAACTGCACTTTTTCATGAAATGCTCTAAGCCAATTTACTCAGTGTGTATAAAATTGACCGAGCTGAAATTGTGCACTAAATATTTACTTAGAATTATTAGTAGAACCAAAAAAAATTAGGCGATTAGCTTTATCCCTTCTACCCCCTCCCATACAAAATGACACAATTTCACAACTTTATAAAAAGTCGATTTTCATGAAAAGTATGAATACTACTGATCTGCAATTTAAGACATGTCAAAAGCATGATATTTATAGTTATTTCTGAAAAGTCATTAAAAACTCGCCCCTCCTTCTATCACCTCCCATCCAAACTGCACTACTTCACTACATCCGATACACTAATTTTCTCAGTACCTATTAAATTTTTAAATTTTTAAATCCTAAATTTTGCATAAAACATTTTGATAGCAACCTTAGCGTCATGTGAAAAAATCAGTTCAATGTCGCCACCCCCTCTACCACTTCTCTTACAAAATTTCTTAAGATACAAAAATTTCTCTTTCATCTGGAGTATCGCACGATTGGGCTTTATGCCCAATCGTACTCCTGTTATGTTTTTTTTTCTCTTTTCCGGCGATTGTTGACTGGTTTGCATGTCAAACTCATAAACCCATGTCTCATCACCTGTTATGAGGAATTTAGGATCAAAAATCGCACAACCAAGCATGTCCTGTTAACGGTACTTTTTTTTTAAGAAAATTTAGCTTTATTGGAGAGTATCGAGAGATGTCGAGCACTGCTGCTATCTCCCTAACACTATAATGATGATTTTCGAGTACCATTTCCATCACTTTTACTTTATTATTTTAATAATAAAGTATTGTGATCGACTTGGGAAAAAAAAAAAATTTGCTACCCTGAAATTTTGTTTTTTCGCGTTTCGTGACTAAATTAGCCTAAAAATGCAAAAAAAAAAAATCCGTCTGTCTGTACGCCGTCCGCCGTCCGCCGTCCGCCGTACGCCGGTGTGTACGCTCAGAGCACATTAACTCCCAAACCATTCGAGATAGAAAGCTCATTTTTGGAGGGATTGTAGGTAGTTGCGGATCTCAGGAGGACACTCATTTTTGGGGGTGTAAGGGTTCAGGGGGAGGCGGGGGGAGCACTTAAACCGAAAACTAAGAATTCAAATATCTCAAACATGGTTACAGCTAGGAAGCTAAAAATCAATGTACATATGAAAGGGTTTGTGGGACAACTTTTAAAATTAATCTAATTTTTTTATCCATTGGGGTGCAAAAAGGGGGGGTTAAAAACCAATTGTCGGCCGAATTTTTTTTTCACATGATTATATCTTCGAAATTACTAAGTATAAAAAATTTATAATTTTAGACCATCAAGGTGGCATACAGATTCACTGGAATCAGCTTACATAGAGGCTAATTATTGTAAGGGGGAGAGTCAGGGGGGGTGCAAAAAAAAACACTTAAAAATCAATATCTCGGCTATTTGTTAAGCTATGCAATTGAAACTTGGTACTTATATTAAGCTATACTAAAGAAATATGAAAAAAATATAATATTTGGAGAAAATAGTAGTGGGGGAAAATGGGGAGCATTGAACTTTCCAAAATTTCAAATCATTATATCTCAAAATTGAGGGCAGATATCACATCAAAAATTTGTCAGATCGTAGAACTATATAGTTTTTAATTTTTGTAAAAAAATCAAGTGGAGGGGTGTAAGAGGAGGGAGGTGGAAAGCAAAAATGTTGAAAATTTTGAGTAATTTTTTTTGGGCTCTGGTAAAAGATACAGAGTTTAAATTTTGCAGGTCAATATATCAATTTATTGTACATACATAAAAAATAATAAAAATTCTACAATTGTTATGCACCGACCCCCCTGGTCTAACGTGCACAAGGTGTTTCATGTGAAATGAAAAAACACATAAGCTGAAAATTTTTGAATGAAATTTTAAGGTAGAAACTTGAAAATTTGCGAAATGCATTTAAAAAAAATCCATAAAAGAATTAATTATTAACTGGTCGAAAATCTTTAAAACTTCTACCCCCTCCCATACAAAATTATTTTTTCGACCATTTTCAAGAAATCAATTACCACCTAACTATTAAAAGCTATCAATTTGAAATTTTGCATAAGAACTTACAAAAATAATTGAAATGAAATTACGTTAAAAGTTTTGAAATCGCGCTTACCCTTCTACCCCCTCCCATACAAAAGTATGATTTCGACCAATTTCATTAAATCAACTAATAACAAACAAATTGCAAGCTACGAACTTGAAATTTTGTACGAGCACCTAACAACTAAAAAGAAAGAAAATTGCATCACAAGTCTTACGATTCCCCTACCTCCTCTACCCCCTCCCATACAAAATTATTTTTTCGAGCATTTTTATAAAATAAGTTATCAGCTAACTCTTAAAAGCTATCAATTTCAAATTTTGCATTGAAACTTATAAAAATAATTCAAATGAAATTGCTTTCAAAATTTTCAAATCGCGCTTGCCCTTCTACCCCCTCCCATACAAAACTATGATTTCGACCAATTTCATAAATCAACTAATAACCAACAAACTAAAAGCTATGAACTTGAAATTATATAAAAGCACCTTAAAAGAGAAGCGAAATAAAACTGCATATCAAAATTTACGATTCCCCTACCTACTCTACCCCCTCCCATACAAATGTTCGGTTTTGTGAATGAAAATTCTATGCAACTTCGTCTATGAAACACATTCTACACAGAGAATATTGGACGTGATTCAAGCAATTAATTAAAAAGCTATTAACATCCACCCACCCTTACTATTACCCCTCCTCCTCCCCTCCATAAAAACCCAAACTTGTAGAAACGAATGAAATATTGTTAAATAGACAACAGCCCTGCTCAAGAACTCCCTTTCACTTAGTCTTCCCTAACCACTCTTACCTGCATATTGACTTTCCACACATCCGCAACATGTCCCAAGAATAATAAAGTTTCGCCCGACTTGTTGGCAGTTTATTTGATTTGTTTTGCCAGTTGACGAGACTGGAGGTCGTCCAGAATGAGTCATGTCTTCAAGGATCTCTCGATCATCCTTAAAGGCATTGTACCACTAGCACGCTTGTGTTTTTGATATTACTGAATCAACGTAAGCCTTTTTCAACATTCGCAACGATTCCGCACTCGAAATTTGGTTGGAACACGAAATTTGAGACAAATTCTTTTTTCCATATTTTTATCCATTTTAAAAATCGACGTGGACTACGGAGGGGTACACATTCAACCAACTGCTGTAAACAAACTGATTAACAGATCTCGCTATGATAATAATTCTCTCTCGCTGTGATAATAATTAAGGACAGTCCTACCTGGTTACCAAAAAAAAAAAAATATTTCAAATATCATTCCTCAGAGTAATTTTATTTATAAACTAACAAACGCCCGCGACTTCGTCTGCATAAAAATTGCAATAATAAGCAATTTTTGAGAATGTAGTTAGTAATACATTATGTGGGATATATAATCTGCTTACTTTAATGGCTCTTTGAACACAATGTTTTGTATTTTGTTGGAATCAGAACCATAAATTATTAAGAATGATACTATGATACTCGTATTTGAATGGGAGAGGCTCGTGATCAAATCAATCCCGTGATTTGAGATCATATACGTATTGAAGAGCATTAAGGACATGTGAATAATTATAGCTTGTGTAAAAAAAGCCCAAATAAAATAACATTAAGCTTGAAAACGTAACAGGACTACGATTGTGCGTAGAGCCCAATCATACGATACTATAGATGAAATCGAAATTTTTGTGATATTATGAAATTTTGTATGGGGAGTGGCTGCATTGAACTAATTTGTTTCACATCATGCTAGAGTAGCTATAAAAATGTTTTGTGCCAAATTTAAGCTTCAAAAATTGAGTAGGTATTGAGAAATTTAGTGCAATTTAATGGAATTAGGGCTAGGGTATAGACTAGTAGGTAGTGTGTTGATCTTGTAATGCGAAGGTCGTGAGTTCAAATCCCGGCCGGTGCAACATATAATTCCGGCACACTGCCTTGGTATACCTTGGGTATACCTTGGTCACCTCAATCTAGGAAAATTAAAAATTCGTAGAAAGAGGGTTGTGCGAAGGGAAAACAACCCTTCCACAATAATTAATAAAAAAAAAATGTAAAGGAACCTGAATATCAGGAGGCCAAGGTCCGATTTGGGCTTTAGCGCCATTGTAGAAGAAGTAGAATGAAATTGTGCAATTTGTATGGGAGGTGGTAGAAGGAAAGAGGGGTTTTTAGTGATATTTCGAGAAACAACTATAATCATCATGCAATTGATATATTTTAAATTTCAGGTCTGTATCATTCACGCATTTCAAGAAAATCGAATTTTCGTAAAGTCGTGGAATTGTGTCACATTGTAAGGGAGGGGGTAGAAGGAGTGAAGCTCCTCGGTTAATTTTTTCTCGATATTAATAATGCTAATTAAGGGTTGAGTACAACATTTTAGTTCGATGAAAGTTATATGTACTGAGAAAATTAGTTTAGAATATTTCATGAAAAAGTGCAGTTTGTATAGGAGGTGGTGGAATGAGTGGGGGGTTTTAAGTGAATTTTTGAGAAACATCTATAATCATTATGCAATTGATATATCTTAATTTTCAGATCAGTAACATTTACAGTTTTCAAGAAAATCGAATTTAAGTAAAGTCGTGGAATTGTGTTACATTGTATGAGAGGGGGTAGAAGGAGTGAAGCTACTCGGTTAATTTTTTCCCAATATTAATAATAATGCAAATTAAGGATAAAGTACAACATTTAAGCTCGATGAAAGTTACATGTACTGAGAAAATTGGTGAATAGCATTTCATGAAAAAAGTGCAGTATGTATGGGAGATGTGGAAGGAGTAGGGGGATTCAAATAATTTGTATACCATAGATCACATTTCTGATAAAAAGAGTATGTTCTAAACGTCAAAAGATTTGCTCCATTGGCTTTGAAGAAAATTTGATTATTATATATTTTTGAAAATGAGTCATTTTGTATGGGAGGGGTGGAAGGCGTGGAGGTATTGAAATAAGACCACACGCAGATTACATCTCGGTCCACATCTAATAAACTGTGAAAGTTTCATTACAATCGGTTTAGCTGTTTTTGCGTGAAAACCGGAAAGACAGACAGACAGAGAAAATTTTTAAAAACGTTTGTTTCTATTTAGTTATTGCTAAAATAAAGCAAAAAACTTATTTATAGCCATTTATAAACAAATAACAGACAGACACTACAATTATATTTATATGTAAAGATTACCGGTACTTTATGCTAACAATATATTATTCTTGGGATAAGTTTAGTATGCGTGGGTAGTCAATATGCAGATTAGCGTGGTAAGTGAACGGGTTCTAGGGTATTGTTAGAGATTGGAGAGAGATTGCTGTTAATAATTATTTAATTGATTGCTTGAACAACTTTCAAAAATCTCTAAGTAGGATGTTAGTTTCACTGTGGGGTATCGAAGGGCAAGTCGATTGTATTCGCGTAGCAAACTTTATCAACCTGGGAAATGCTAACTTGCAAGACTTGCTGGCCGAAGTTGGTAGGCGAATTCTCTCAGGAATGATACATCAAATCCAATATATCTCTAAATTTCAATGCAAGGGACGTAGTGTAAAGGTATTATATTTCGAACAGTCTTTTTTGATCTGGTAGACCATAAAGAAAATCGACTGGGTAAACTATAATGCAGGACAAAAAGAGAGGAAAATTGCGGGTGGAGATATCCACCCTAGTGTCGCCAGTAGTCGGGACACATAGGCAATAGTAAGAGACCTAAAAATGAGACATAAGCCAGAAACCAGTCTCTGTGAAGGCGCAGAGGGCAAAATCATCAGCGACACGCAAGCAATCAAAAGGAGATGGGCTGTCTATTTTCAACATCACAACAGACAATATCTTCGAAAATTGACGAAATACCAACTTCTGAAAAACGGCGCAAACTGTGTCGCTGATATGCAAAATTTGGACAGAGGAAAACATACCCGACGGTTGGCGAAAAATCATCATATTTCCAATTTATAAGAAAGGAAACAAACTCTGCTGTGAATAAAAATAAAATAGTGACAAAAATAGTTGAACGTCATCTTAAGCCTATGCTAATGTCAATAATTGACGAATTACAAGGTGAATTCAGAACCGGACGTTCTACACCAGACCAGATATTCTCGGTAAAACATGTGCTTGAGAAATGCTGGGAATATTACACAGACGTGTACCAAATCTATCATACGATAGTATCGACAGGAGACTACTGTACTAAATGATGGTTGATTTTGGAATTCCCCAAAAATAGTCCGACTAACGAAACTTACAATATCAAACACTGAATCCCAAGTGAGATTACAACCAGCTTTCAAACGGAATATGGTTTAAAGCAGGGAGATGGTCTAGCCCCCATACTTTTCAACTTAATACTAGAGTATGTCGTCCGAACAATCCCAGTCAACACCAATGGGGCACTACTACTCAAGTCCACTCAACTAGTAGCATACACTGAGAAAATAAACATCCTCGCAAGATTGTTTCGTAGTGCTAAGGAGGTATTTGTTAATTTTAACTCCACCGTAAAAGAAGTTGGGCTGCGCATTACTGAAAGCAAAACAAAAGTAGTGACGTAAACAGGAAGATGAACGCCTATCAGACAAAACATAACAATTGGGGTATATAATTTGTGGAGTGTGGATAACTTCATATATCTTGGGGCTAATCTAGCAAAGGAAACAGACAAAATCAAACGACAGATAATACCAGCAAGTAAGACGTATTATTTGGTATTTCCAGTAATGAGCTCCAAGAAAGTGCAGAGGAACAATAGCTGCGAATATATAAAATTAATATTCCACCTGTGCTCTGTTATGACAGCGAGACGTGAACATTAACCCGAACTTCCGAAAAAGCAGTTAACGTATTCGAAAGAAAGATCCTCCATAAAATGTTAGGACCTGTGAAGGAAGGAACGGAATTGCGAATAAGATACAAGCATGAGTTGTTTCAACTCTACTACGAGCCAGAAACTTCAACGTTCAAGTTAGGTAAACTGCAGTGGGCTGGCCATATAGAGCGAAGGGAAGAAAGAAGAATTCCCAAACGTGATCTTAAAAGCAAAGCGAGTGGTAACTGGCTAGTGGACAAACCACACAAGCGATGGGTTGATGAAGATTCCAAAGCCAACCTACAGATTAAAAGCTGGAGGACGCGGCCCTTGGATCGAAACGATTGGAGACGCTGTTTTTAGAAAGGCAAGGACCGATTTGGGCTATAGCGTCATTAACGAGATGGATCGCCAGGAGGCGTGGCCGTCATTATCGGTGAGAGCTCGAGGGTGCTCACCCAATACAAAGTCGCGCTTAGGTATGAAATGGGACTTAGTAACGGGAAAGAACTCACCCCAAAGGAGATAAAGGATATATTCTGGGCTAGAGAAAATATAGCGAAAGTAGTGCGGAGCTCAAGGGAAAGGTCAAGGTTGAGGAAAACGCGCATAATAATGCAAAGACGAATTGGCATAAGATGCAGAGATCGAAAGAGGGGAACCAACATCCATGACAGTCTGAAAAGACCATGTCTAGCCCAACAACTCCAGAGATTAGGGCAACTAGGTTATAGGAGGGGCTCAGAAGGGGTCGATGGCGGATGACACTAAAAACCACCTCATAGTAGCTGCTGTAGGCCATAGCGACACACTCGGAAGGATGAGTTTGAAAAGTGAAAAAATGTGGAGATGAGTCTACTAATCAAAATCGTATGGCATATGGAGACGAAAATTGGAAGGTCATTGACAAACCATCACTCCGTGACCACAGATATACGAGGTTTCATCTGGCGTTGACTCCAAGCAAAACTGTAAAAGCGTACAGAAAACCGGTAAAAGCGGACTGGAATCTGTACTCGAATATAGTCAAAATCAAACTAGAGAATAGGAAGTCGGACTACAATTGGAATAGACGTACGTTAGAATTCACCACAACCTTTCTAACAAACACTCAAAAGTATGCCTTTGAAAAGGCAAAAAATCCTCCAAAACGGTCTCAGGAAATAGTTCATTCACTGTTTGAGACCGGTAAGCGCACTTGGCAAACTGAAGCATGGGATGAATATAGGAGTTTATTGAAGTTCTTTATAAGGGAGCTGAGGAAAGCCAAATGAGAAAGCTGGAGAAAATCTGGAGCCAGATAGAGTTAACGTCAGAAGCCTATCAACTTAAAAAACTTGCACTTAATCATAAACACGGATAGAAGTTGGACAAAGGACAGCAAGCTTTAAGCGCTTTTAAGCACTCACTTCCCCGGCAGACGGGAACATGATACTACTTACTTAAAAGCAATCAGCACGCGATTAAAGCTAGGGTGTAGCATAGTAGGTAGCGTGTTGGTCTACAATGCGAAAGTCGTGAGTTCAAATCACGGCTGACGCATAATTCTGGCACACTGCCTGCTTGGGTGTACTTCAGTCACCTTAATCTACGAAAATGAAAAATGTTAAGGAACCTGAAGGTCAGTGTCATTGTAGAAGTAAGCAGCACGCGACCGGAGAACATTCCAGGACTTTCACAATAAATGTACTAAGGTGGGTAATAAGCTCGTTTGATCTTTAGAAATCGCCGGAACCAGATGGAATAATACCAGCCATGATATAAAATGTGGAAGGAGGACTGGAGATTCCGTGGCTGACAATGATTTTCAATGGATGTCTTAGACTTAACTACGTACCCCCAATATGGAGGGAAGCTCGAGTAGTATTCATATCAAAAACTGGCAAGTGTGTTAACCCTAAGGGCTACCGATTCATTAGTCTTACGTCTTTCTTTCTAAAAACGCTAGAAAATGTTCTAGATGTATGTATTAGATGTACAATGGACCCATTATATGTCTCACAAGCTCATCACGCGTACGTAAAAGAGTAATCGGTAGACACAGTCATTCATGAGCTGGTGATAAATATCGAAAAATCCCTACAGACATAGAGGGTCACCAAATTTTCAAGTTCCTAGCTTAATATTTCAATAAAAATTTTAGTGCTGGTGTTATATAAGGTAGCACTAGCCCTTATTCTGTTGGTTGAAAGCACGATTGAAAGTAAATGTGCGCTTAGCCAAGTATATGCACATGGGTTCGAAAACAAACACACAGATTGTTCTTAACGGACTAAATGCGGAAAAGGTGCAAGACTTTTGGTATCTCGGAAGCATTGTCAGCATGGACGGCGGAGCCGAAAAGGATATTGAGGCTCGTATAAATAAAGTTCGTGAGGCCTTCGGTATCATTTCTCCTTTCTAGAAGTGAAGAGAGATCTCTTTTCACAAAATGCTGCGAGTATTTGATGTTGTTGATCAAATCCGTATTTTTCTATGGAAAATGACCGTTCGACTTACCAAGAAACTGCAAACTTTCATGAATCAACATCAAACCTCCGACGCATTTCCAGGATATTTTGGAAAGAAGTCATTTGAACTTTAGAGTACAACTGGACTATTAAAACAGTCATTGAAATTCAAAGGTAGAAGAGGCAGTAGGTCGGTCAAAATTTGACAGTACACATGAAAAACCTTTGGGTGGCACGTTAGGGCCCACTTCGGTGCAAAACATTTCTATATCAATCTATTCGATTTATAAGTGACATAGTTCATTCAGTCAAGGCAGAGAGCTAATTGAAGATGATAAACACTCTGGCGGGCCGATTGAGGCTAGTTCCTCGAAATTCGTCGAAAAAGTGGAGAAACTTGTTCTCAAAGATGCTCGCTTTGTAAAGAAGAAATAAATCGTCAAAATGGTTGGAGTATCAGATACAAAAATTTTGAATATTTTCCACGATCATCTCCGTATGTCTAAAATCAGCGCAAGATGGATATCGAGAATGCTGTCAGCGGGTCAGAAAACGCAGCGCGTCGAATGAGTTTTTGGATCTCTGTAGCGAGAACAGGGATGAAATTTTGTCCCGTATTGTTGCTGGAAACGAAGCTTGAGTTCATCATAATGAGCCTGAATCAAAGCAGGAGTCAATGTAATGGCTCCGTGAATGCGCTTTACCCCGCAAGTAGTTCAAGGTCTCACAATCGTTGAAAAAAACATGGCCACTAATTTTTGGGATTCAGAGGGGGTTTTAATGATCAACTATGAATAAAAAGGACAACGTACACCGTCCGCCGTACATCTACTTTTACTTCTACTATGGCGCTACAGCCCAAATCGGACCTTGGCCTCCTGATATTCAGGTTAATTAAAATTTTTTTTTTCATTACTTATTATGGAAGGGTTGTTAGCCCTTCGCACAACCCTCTTTCTACGAATTTTTTCATTTTCGTAGAATGAGGTGACCAAGGTATATCCAAGCAGGAAAAGTGCTGGAATTATATATTGCATTGACCGGAATTTGAACTCCCGACCATATAAGAACACTTACGGGGGTCCAAAATGCGTGAGCGAGAGGTTGTCATTTTTCTCTTTCTAACCATGTGTCACCAGATGGCGCACCGCAATTTCGATGAGTTCTCGAAGATTTCGCCAGCATCAAGAGATGGCGCTTTTGAATTTTCAGAAGAGAATTGTCAATTCGGTTCGCAGAAATTCTTACTTTCAAATATTTTGGTTATTTTCGCGACGGACCAGAATTTTTCACACGCGCAATTCGTAGTGGTTTCTCGTCTTTCCTTTCGTGAAAGCTATTCGCGTAAACATGAAGTGAGAAACAAGTGCAGTGATTATCAAAAAGTGCACAAGAACGAAAATCGAGAGCACCCAAAAAACGAAAATACATGAGAATTTTTCGCATTTCGTTTTTGTGTAGTTCAGAAATTCCAGTGCTTTTCTTCGCCTTTTGTTTTTTCGGTTGCTATTTATCTTTCGTTCAAATTTTCCGTCCACCTTCGGGTCGTGTGTAGGTGCGCGGTGCGGTAGTACAGTGCGGAAATTCAACCTTTGGAGTCTCAATCAAAAAAGAGAGTGGATTTCTCTCCTTGTGCGCCAGTTGGGCATGCTAAGCACTCCGCTGGACATGACAACTAATTTGGAGTGGAACTTCTCGAACGTAAGTAGGAAAAGTGAAATTTTCATGTGTTTTTGTCAATAAAGGATTCTACGGTAATGACTTCTGGCTATCGAAAACGGACTATGACTGGCTTCTGGGAAGTAGGCCCGAGAAATAAAAAAATCCTCTCGATAACTAAAGGTCCTTATATTCGGGATCGTGTCATATGTAAGAGAACATTGGATTATGTAGGTTTCTTCACCGAAACAAAAATAAATAATTAAAAAATGGCTTATGACTTCTACAGTTTATATTTATTAAAATCAATGTCAACTATAAAATCAAATTTTTAATGAATGCAGCGTTGATTCTTCAAATTTTCTTCTCGTTTAATATTAAATGAAAACTACTCAGCTTTACTTAGGAATGAAAATACACGTTTTCACTTCACCCTTTTAAGTGCTCCACACGAAAGGAGTTTCATTCAGAGAAGAATATCGCACTTTCCAGTCCCCTATGTTTCGTTTAATCCAGATTGAATTTTTCCTTGACCTTCTTGTAGCGCTTTCAGTTTTAACCGAATCGACAACCATCGATTTTGGTGGTTAATACGGAATAATTGGTCTGAAATATAAATAAAATCATAAGCAAGTGATTGCATTGAGCGATTGAAATATGAAAACTTACCCAAGATAAGCGTAAGCCTTCGGTGAAAAGTAAAACAATGAAATCGCAAATAACTGCAGATCGTTATTGCTGTAGTCGACCGTTTTGAAGCTTTGCGAATTCGCGTACTGCCCGCCAGTCTTCGATGTTAACTCGGCTTAGTTTTATCCACCTACTTGGTCTTGATCAACGCTTGCAATTCCGCTTCGAGCTTGACAATCGTGTCAGTCTAAATCCGAATCATTCGATTCTTTCCCAGCCCAAATGATTGCGCCCGCAATTCAATCATTTTTCGGAGATTAGGGCTACCGGCGAAACCCCATTAAAAAAAACGAGTATCGCAACTACCACCCGGGTCACTCGGAAATGTTGCACTTCTTTATTTTCGTGTAGAAGACTTAATAATACTTGAAAATGCTGTAAACAGTCGGACTGTTTACTTCACTGACAATTCTCTGACGTTACTCAATGATATTTCTCCAGCGATCCCAGGTGAAATGTCATTAAGGTTTGGTAAAATAACAAGAAGAAGTGTACGTGAATAAAACTCACTAACACCACCAAGGGGTCCAAAATTTGGATTCAAGTGGCGCTAGTCTCGATATAAAGGGAGATAGACTTCTACAGTATATACTCTTTTCTATGCTCCCGACCTTCGCATTACAAGACCAACACGCTACCTACTAGGCTACACCCTAGCCGTACATATGGACTCATATCTCCGAGACCATTAAAGGTAGAATGTTGGTTTTTGGGTGGATTGTTTATTGGGTAAGTGAACTCTATTTTCTAAATGTTGGGGGGTGTTAGGTGGAAGGGGGAGGCGGGGGAGGGAAAGAGTTAAAAACTACTAGGGTCTAACGTGCACAAGACGTTTCATGTGCATTAAAAAAAAACACATAAACTGAAAATTGTTGAGTGAAATTTTAAGATAGAAACTTGAAAATTTGCGAAATGCATTTAAAAAAAAATCTCTAAATAAACAAAATATTAACTGGTCGAAAACCTTTAAAACTTCTACCCCCTTCCATTCAAAAATATTTTTTCTACCATTTTCAAGAAATCAATTATTATCTAACTCTTAAAAGCTTTCAATTTAAAATTTTGCACAAAAACTTTTATAAATAGTTGAAATAAAATTGTATCAAAAGTTTTGAGATCGCGCCTGTCTTTCTACCCCCTCCCATACAAAAGTACGATTTCGACCATTATTAAGAAATCAATTATCACCTAACTGTTTAAAGCTATAAATTTAAAATTTTGCTTAAGTACTTTTAAAAATAATTGAAATAAAATTGCGTCAAAAGTCTTGAAATCACTCTTGCCCTTCTACCCCCTCCCATACAAAAGTAAAAGTAAATTTCAATAAATCAACTAATAACCAACAAATTAAAAGCTACGAACTTGGAGTTTTGAACAAGCACCTTACAAGAAAAATGAAATAAGACTGCATCGCAAAATTTATGATTCCCTTACCCGCTCTTCCCCCTCCCATACAAATGTTCGGTTTCGTGAATGTAATATACACCGAATCTTATGAAAACTCTATGCAACTTCGTCTATGAAACAAATTCTATGCAGAGAATATTGGACGTGATTCAAGCAATCAATTAAAAAGCTATTAACATCCACCCACCCTTACTATTACCCCTCCTCCTCCCCTCATAAAAACCCAAACTTGCAGAAACGAACGAAATATTGTTAAATTGACAACAGCCCTGCCCAAGAAATCCCTTTCACTTAATCTTCCCTAACCACTCTAACATGCATATTGACTCACCCGCAACTTGTCCCAAGAATAATAAAGTTTCGTCCGACTTGTTGGCAGTTTATTGGAAATGTTCCCCATTTCTCTTCGCGACTTTTAAGACCAAAGGGTATATTTATTCCCATATTCTGCTAGTAAAGCTTAATATATGTTACAAATTTCAAGTACATAGCTTGAGAGGTAGTCGAGATATTAGTTGTTTAGTATTTTTTATTGTCACTCCCAATGACCCTTTCTCTAACAAATATTTGCTTCCTTCAAAGTCAATAATAGTGGAGCTGTAAGGAGGCATATGCCTTCTCCCGCTCCTTGGCAAGATTTTGGAGAGAATGGCGGTCGGTATTTTATGTAAATGTGTTTTATATGCTCTAAGAAATTGTGAAGGGAAATGCACAGATGATGCATGGATGCACGTGAAAGACTGCGTTACTAGGAGTGCTAGCAAATATGTCCTTAGAATCTTTATAGGTTTCAAGGGCACATTTGACTATTTAAGCTGGGAAGCTGATAAGCTACGATTCTGTGACTGTCAAGAAATAGCCCCGTGGAAGAGCTATTTCTCAGACAGATCGGCATACGTTAGGGGTTTGCACAATGCTGTGTGTAAGGATGTGAAGCGTGGCTGTCTAAAAGTCTCCATCAGTGTTCCATTCATATGAAACCTAATGATGGATGAACTTCTTGTACAGCCCACGGATTCATGCAGTATCGCGGCGTATGCTGACGATCTGCTAATACTAGTGGAGAAAAACTCCAGAATTGAGATCGAACCCAATGGTGAAGCTTTAATAGCTAATAGCGATATCGAGGGATAAGACGGTGACAATGATGCTGAAGAGCTCATTGTAAGATTGAGAGAAATGAGCTCAGGTAAATAATTTTAGATTCAATTAATTGAAAATGCTGTAACCGATGAGGCTCCGCCTCATGCGCTCCACCTGACGAGCCACTACTGTATTATATTTTAGCCACGCAAAGGTTCCTTTGATCGCTATCACTTCTGCTTGCAACACACTACAATGATCCGGAAGACGAAAAGATATACTTAAGTCTGAAATGACGGAGAAAACACCACTTCCAGTTTTGGAGCCATCATCGGACAGTCTAACTCCACTGGTTTTCCTCCCAACTTTTCTATTTCCAATTATTTCACTTTCCCATGTCGACTTAACTGATCATCCCATTTTACGAATTTAACCTTCAAATTCGATAATTTAACGATAAAAACCACAAAAAGTACCGATTATATTAATTTGCAAACAACATTAGCGCAAACATATAAAAGGTATAGCTACGCATGAACATTATTATAGAACAGGTATAACTAGTTATGGGACGAATTAAGTGTCATAAAGAATTCATTTAAAAGTTATTCTGTTTTCAAGAAGAAAGAATTTAACGAATTACCTTTTTTTGGTGTAATTTGTGTTTCTCTTTCAATTTTAGAATTATATAGACGCACTAATTCTTCTAAATGATAAAATAAACCAACATAACTTAGTAAATTCGGTTGTGATGTTATTTTAAAAATATCACTTGACAATTAAGAAAAGTTAGTTTATTTCATTTGAATAACAGGAATAAGAACTAGTTTAATGGCGTCAATCGATCAGATTGGTAGAAATAAGATGAAATTATTTTTTCTTCTTTTCTACGAAATTCTGCAGAAATTTCTAAAATTATACACGGCTATCACAATTAGCATGTGACTTTTTAAGAACAATACAATAGCATAGCTTTTAATTTAATTAGCAATATAATTAGGATCGTTCGAATGTGATTCAACAATACTATTCATCGCCATGTACACTTATTATCTCTCTAGATGAAATCTGAGAGCATATTGTGTTTGCCTTACTGTTTGTAACGCTAAAAAATAATGCTCGCACAGAGTCGCCAAGGGTACAAAAATATTTTTTATTGCTCAAAAATCTCGATTTCGAGTGGCTGTCTGTCCGTCTGTTCGTCTGTCCGTCTGTCTGTCCGTCTGTATACAACATAACTCTCGATAGCTTTGACCTATAGTGCTGAAATTTTTCATATATCATTTTTAAGAAAAAAGTAACTTTAAGTTCGTGAACGGGGCACATCCCCCAACTCCTTCTACTCCCTCCCATGCAAATTTTATGAAATTTAGAAATTTAAAGAAATTGATTTTCCTCCACAACCGTTTCAGCCATTGACTTGAAAATTAGGTAATAGTATTATAATGTGAATATCATTACTGTCAAAAAAATATTGATCTGATCCCCTTACTCCTTCTATCTCTCTCATCCAAACGCACAATTTTCAAAAATGTATTTATTCGGGTTGCATCGCAACTAGTAAAGCTAAAAGAACCATTTTTTGTCAAAATTAATTTTATTTCAATTGCAACCAATTTTGTAAAAATTGTCAACTTCACTTCACTCTTTATACACCCTCCTATACAAATTTCACGAAATTTCGGAATTTGAACAAAATTATTTTTCTCCAAAATTGTCAAGGCTATCAACTTTAATTTTGAGAAAAGTATACTAATATAAGTATCATTGATGCCGAAAAATTTAGTTTTGATTCGAATACTCCTTCTACCCCCTCCCATACAAATGCACAATTTTGGTAAATGTATTTAATCGATTTTCATTGAAACTAGAAAAAGTACAAACTTCAAATTTTGGCACAATTTGTCCCTTAATAATTGCAATAAATGCTAAAAAAAAACTATGATCTTCACTTCACTCCTTCTACCACCTCCCATACAAATTTTTGTATTGAAAATTCAAGAAAAGTATTTCTCCTTCGAACATATAAGTAACAAAGCAATGCGATTAGCATGTTGATAAAGAGATTCAAAATCATCCAAGACCTCCCACTTTCTCTGCCACCTCCCATACAAAAGCATAAATTCAGGCAAAAATTGTTCAATTTCCTCGAAAATTATGAAAGCTACAAACTTTAAATTCAGCATGAAACATTTTGTATACTGCGTTCGGTGTGATATACAAAAATTACAAACCTTCCCCCTCTGCTCTTACAACCTCTACAAAAGTTACAATTCACTATTCGAAAGAATTTAAGATGACATATTCTCCGGTACAATAAACTCTTTCCCATTTCATGTAGGCTTTACGCCCAATCATAATTCTGTTAAGTTTTTTCGAGAGCTTTTGAAACTGTGGATATTAATGTTCTTATTAGGTTGTTGTATATGAGATGGCGTCTTTGGGGATGAAGTGAAGTTAGTTGCGATTTCCATGTCTCAAACTGCCGCCAGGTGGCTCTGGTAGTAATGAATATTGAAGTATAAATACTCCTACATTTAATCATGGAATCATTTCCGTTTTGGAATTCATTGATATCGGAGAAAATAAAATATTAAAAAAAAATGGAATCGAGTCAAAAACGGTTACTTTTTATACTCTAGATGAAATCTGAGAGTATATTGTGTTTGCCGTTTGTAACGCTAAGAAATAACGCTCGTACAGAGCCGCCAAGGGTACAGAAATATTTGTTTTCGCTCAAAAACCTCGATTCCGAGTGACCGTCTGTCCATCTGTGCGTCTGTCTACAGCATAACACTCGAAAGCTTTGACCTATAGTGCTAACAATTTTCGTGAGTCATTCTTAGCAAAAAAGTAACTTTAAGTTCGTGAATGGGCTACATCACCCACTCCTTCTACCCCCTCCCATACAAATTTCATGAAATTTCGAAAAATAAAGAAATTGATTTTTCTTTGAAACTATTTAAGCTATCGACTTGAAATTTAGGTCAAAGTATTATGATATAAATGTCACTAATATTACGGAATATTGATCCGATCCCTTTACTCCTTCTACCCCTCCCATACAAATGGACAATTTTGAGAAATACATATCTTCGATTTTCATTGAAACTGGTAAAGCTGAAAAGACAAAATTTTGCCAAAATTAATTCTACTATAATTGCAATTAGTATTAAAAAGAATTATCAACTTCACCTCACTCCTTCTACCCCCTCTCATACAAATTTCACGAAATTTTGGAATTTAAATTAAATTATTTTTCTTCGAAACTATTAAAGCTATCAACTTGATATTAGGTATAAAAACAGAAATATCAATAACGGAAAAAAAAAATTGTTCTGATCCTTACACTCCTTCTACCCCCTCCCATACAAATGCATAATTTTTTTTAAATCGATTTCCATTAAAACTAGAAAAATTACAAACTTAAAATTTTGCTACAATTTGTTTTTAAGTTAATAATTGCAATAAATTCTAGAAAAAATTATCAGCTCAGCTTCACTCCTTCTACTCCTACCCATATAAATATCTGTATTATAAATTTAAGAAAAACATTTCTCCTTCAAGTATATGAGAGCTATCGACTTTGAAATTGAATCAAAGCATGGTGATAAGGGTGATGGTAAGCAGTTTCAAAATCATCTAAAACGTTCCACTTCCTCTGCCAACTCCCATACAAATGCCACAATTTCAGGAAAACTATGTCCAATGAAAACTAAAAACTATAAATTCAGCAAGAAACATTTTGCATGCCATGTTCGATGTCATATGCGAAAAATAAGAATCTCCCCTTCTACTTCTACAACCTCCCATGCAAAAGTCTCTATTCACTATTCGAAAGAATTTGAGATGACATATTTTCCGGTATATAAAAGTCATTACCATTTCATCTAGAGTATCATATGATTGGGCTTTACGCCCAATCATAATTCTGTTATGTTTCTTTACGAGTTCAAACTTCACCACAACGCAAGGGAGGCAACCAAAAACATCAACAGGGCATTTGGAGCTGACACAGTAAGCGAACGAACGCCCGAGCGATGGTTCGAAAAATTCCGATCAGTAGATTTAAAGTGAACCATGTGGTCACCCAGGACCATCGATAGACAACGACGAGCTGCATTTACTAGTGGAGTCTGACTCACGCCAAACTGTAAGGAACATTGCAGAGAAACTGGGCGTACTCTATTCGACAGTTTTACGGCACTTGCAACAGCTTGGAAAAGTCAAAAAGCTTGATAACTGGGTTGAGCAAAACATGACGGGAATAATAAGAATAACGGTCAAAAAATTAAACGAGTTGCAGTATGAGACTCTTCCTCATCCATCATATTCACCAGACCTCTCGCCAAACTATTATCACTTTTTCAAACATTTGAATCATTTTTTGGCGAAGAAACAATTTAACAATGAAGCAGCCTTCAAAGATGACTTTGAGGAATTTCTTCAGTCTAGAAAATCGGACTTCTACGAAATTAGCATAAATGCATTTGTATCTCCTTGGGAGAAGTGCATTGCATCTGCTAGTACCTATTTTGATTAATAAAATTAAGTTTTATAAGAGTTAAAATGTTTGAAATTTCAAAATTTCACTAGCAAAGTTACCATTTCATCTGCAACAAATTAATATTTCGACACTGGAAAGGTAATAGACGAACACTAAGTCCCAAGTGAGAATATAAACCGATTCCACAACCAGTTTTCGAACGGAATGTGGTTCGAAGCAAGGAGATGGTCTAGCTCCCATGCTTTTCAACTTGGCACTAGTGTATGTTGTCCGAAAAATCCCAGTCAACACCAACGGGACACTACTATTCAAGTCCACTCATCTAGTAACTTACGCTGACGACATTAACATGCTAGCAAGATCCTTCCTTAGTGCTAAGGAGGTATTTGTCAATCTTGACTCCGCCGCAAAAGAAGTCGGGTTGCGCATTAATGAAAGCAAAACAAAAGTAATGACGCAAACAAGAAGGAGAACGCCAATCAGACAAGACATAACAATTGCAGAATATAATTTGGAGAGTGTTGACAACTTCATATATCTTGGGGTTAATATAGCAAAGGACGGTAATGAAACAGACGAAATCAAACGACAGATAATACTTGCAAATAAGACGTTTTATTCGGCACTTCCAATAATGTAATCCAAGAAAGTGTACAGGACCAATAAGCTGCGGATTTATAAAACTATTATACGAGCTGTTCTCTGTTATGGCAGCGAGACGTGGACATTAACGCGAACTTCCGAAAAAGTAGTTAACGCATTCGAAAGAAAGGTCCTCCGAAGAATTTTAGTACCTGTGAAGAAAGGAACGGAATGGCGAATAAGATACAACCATGAGTTGTCAACTCTATGACGAGCCAGAAGCTTCAACGTTCATCAAGCTATGTAAACTGCAGTGGGTTGACAATGTAGAGCGAATGGAAGACAGAAGAATCCCTAAACGTGCTGTTAAAGGCAAAGCGAGTGGTAAACGGCCAGTAGGCAAACCACGCAAGTGATGGGAAGATTCTGTTGATGAAGACAGCAAAGCCATATTAAATAAACTGCCAACAAGTCGGGCGAAACTTCATTATTTTTGAGACAAAATGCGCATGCGTGGAAAATCAATATGCAGGTTAGAGTGGTTAGGGAAGAATAAGTGAAAGGGGCTTCTTGAGCAGATCAGTTCTCAATTTAACACTTTGCGGAAACGTTCAAAAGCTCCATATTTCATTCGTTTATTTATGCAAGTTTGAGTTTTCATGAAGGGAGGGGAGAGGGGTGATAGTAAGGGTAGATGGATCTTAATATTTAGTTTCTTAATTGATTGATTGAACCAAGTCCAATGTTCTCTGTATAGAATGTCAGTTTCATCAAATTGCATACAATTTTCAGTGGATTCGGTGTATTTTAAATTTACGAAACCAAATATTTATATGGGAGGGGGTAGAGGAGGTAGGGGAATCGTAAAATTTGTGACGCAATTTTATTTCCTTTCTCTTGTATGATGCTTGTACAAAATTTCAATTTGTAGCTTCTAATTTGTTGGTTATTAATTGGTTTAATGAAATTGGTCGAAATCACATTTTGTGTGGGAGGGGATAGAAGGGCAAGTGCGATTTCAAAACTTTTAACGTAATTTTATTTCAACTATTTTTGTTAGTTTTTGTGAAAAATTTCAAATTGATAGTTAGGTGATAATTGATTTCTTAAAAATGGTCGAAAAAATAATTTTGTATGGGAGGGGGTAGAAGTTTTAAAGATATTCAACCAGTTTATATTTCAAACTTTTAGAGATTTTTTTAAATGCATTTCACAAAGTTCCAAGTTTCTACCTTAAAATTTCATTTTAAAATTTTCAGCTTATGTGTTTTTTTTTATTGCACATGAAAGACCTTGTGCACGTTGGACCCCACTTCGGTGCATAACAATTTTGGAACAAATTACTATTTTTTTTCTGTGTACATCAAATAGATGTTTAAACTTTGTATCTTTTACCAGAGCCATAAAAAAATCACTCAAAATTTTCAACATTTTTGCTTTCCACCTCCTTTAAATTTTTTACCAAATTATATAGTCCATAGTTCTACAATTTGACAAATTTTTGATTTGTAATTTTGGAAAGTACGCCATTTTTGAAATGCTCCTCGTTTCCCCCC
The DNA here is from genome assembly GCA_963669355.1 of Chorisops tibialis. Taxonomy (NCBI): domain Eukaryota; kingdom Metazoa; phylum Arthropoda; class Insecta; order Diptera; family Stratiomyidae; genus Chorisops; species Chorisops tibialis. Next base: position 214,782,763 of record OY770262.1, read on the forward strand.
ACTACTATTATGTCCACATATTATATTTGTTTCATATTTCGCTAGTAAAGCTTAATATACGGTTCAAGTTTCAATTACATAGCTTAAGAGACAGTCGAGATATTCATTTTTAAGTGTTTTTCTTTGCACCCCCTGACCCTCCCCCTTACAATAATTAGCTTCTATCTAAACTGATTGTAGTAGATCTATATGCCATCTTAATGGTCTCAAAATGTAAATTTTGTATGGTAATTTCGAAGATATAATCATTAAAAAAAAAATCGGTCGACAATTGGTTCTTTTTGCACCCCAATAGATAAAAAAAATTAAATTATTTTTAAAAGTTGTTCCACAAACTCCTCTAAATGTATGTTGATTTTTAGCTTCCTAGCTGTAACCATGGTTGAAATTTTTGAATTCATATTTTTCGGCTTAAGCGCTCCCCCCGCCTACCCCTGAATCCGTACACCCTCAAAATGGGTATTCACGTGAGATCCGCAACTATCTACAATCCCCCCAAAAATGAATTTTCTATTTTGAAGGGTTTGGGAGTTAATGTGCGCTGAGCGTACACGTTGCATTTTTAGGCTATTTTAGTCATGAAACGCGGAAAAACAAAATTTCAGGGTAGCAATTTTTATTTTTTTTTCAAGTCGATTACAAAAAATTAACAGCTGGAGGACGCGGTCTTTGGATCGAAACGATTGCAGGTGACCAGGGCCCAATTCGGACTATCGCGCCATTGATAATGATGGAAAGGTAATAGAGCAAGAGCCCTAGTACAAAAAATAGCAACGAAAAGCGAAAAAATGTATATAATGTTAGAACCCAATGTATCTAAGACGAAGGATGAAATATTGATTTCCAAAACCGGAGTCAAATAGGTCCTGCGTAGTAAAGCAAAAAACTAACTTCAAGGAAGAGACACCAATTTAGTGACAAGTTCTCACTGAACACTTTACGAAAATATAATTCGTTTCCTGATAATTTGTTCCCTTCGACAAGAAAAAAAAACGGTAAATTGATACTATAAATTTAATAAAATATTATGTGAAATTGTTACAAAACAGTTTTCAACTGCGAGAAAAAATTAGATATTCGTATAGAAGTCCTTAAGGGCTTTCCAATGATTTCAAATTTGTGTCGGTATCTTCGAATTATTTTTTCGTTCTACTGCACAGGATTTGGAAATTAATTTTTTGTCGTTCATCTTAGTTACACAGTGTACTATCATTATATGTCCTTGATGCCCTTGTCGCTTTCCGTTGTTAATTTTTGTTCTAGGGCTCTTGGACTATAAGATGTCGCATGCTCTCTCCTATATCGGTTTAATTCTGACCTCGCATATCGTCGTTGACTAAGAATGTTCAACGCACTTAGATCGACAGAGTTTCTTGGAAAGTCTGGTGTCCCACCAGGATCGATCATTGCTCCGCTACTATTTGTACTCTTCATTATTGAACTGCCCCATTTATTGTAACCAAACTATTTCCAATTTGCAAACGACTTTGTCTCGCCGTGAAATTTCCACTTACTCTAACTGCATGTACCACCAGTCTGAATTGTTAGCTTTGTAGTTCAGGCAGTGATATTTTTTGATGATACTCATTCTGACTTTACTTACAATATCAACAGCTCCATCCTTACAGCAGTATCTGTATCTATAGATCCAAATTTAAAATTTGAGAATGTTAAAGAGTTCGGAGAAATTTCCAAAATTTGAAATCCAAACATGTTTTTATGTTGATGACCGCTCGATGATTATTCGACAATGTATTGAAATAAGACGCTTATATATTTTACGTCGATTTTTATATAAAGGGAAGCTAATTTTGAAATATCCCCTTCTTTTTGTAACGTATGTGAAGCCCATCGACTTAAAAACAACACAAAAGAGTTTTCGATAAACATTAGTTAGATCTAATGTTGCGAATCATAGGGATTTGTCCCAGTATAGTACAGAAAATAAACTCTTTGTTGGTTGTAGGGAAAGATTTCGGATAATTCGTAATGAGCTGAAAATTTTTGAACGCATTTGAGATTTTTCTAAATATTCGAAATGCAAAATCTATCACCTTATTTATTTAAGGCAGTAAGGCAACAATGCGGGTTTTACAGTCATCTTAAATACGATTAAAGCGTTTGGGATTGCCCTTGAGCACTAAAGGAGCTTGTGAGCAATAAAAAACTAACCTTGACATAAATCTTGGGATACAGGGAATTTGAATTGTCCAAGAAGGGATCCCAATCTGATTTCGCTGGTCCCCTTCACTCAGTACTGCAAAAATGTACATCAAAATCTGGCTTAAATCAGTGTGTGTCCTTCACTGGAGCTCGGAGCCAAGTCATAAGTATGGTTAGATTTTTATACTTCTGAATATCTACATTACCTCTACCTTAATTAAAATATCTCCATCGGGCCATCATAGGCCGCAGTAAAAGAGGAAGGAAAGCCAACCAAATTGTGCAATCTATTCTATGCTAAACTATTAGATTGGCATCATCAATAATGCAGAAATTTATGTTTTAAATCAAGGGATTTCGTTTTAAGTTACCATAGTTATTCAGCTTGGCTTTTTTTCCTTTCGCCTTTCCCTTTTGCACGCTTTTGGATATTCTTCTGTCCTCCAATCGCTGTACATGGCCAGCCCACTGCAGCTTTAGAAGTTTGATGAGAATAGAGACTTCCGGGTCCTCAAAAATGGTACACAATTCCTGATTGTATTGAATTCTCCATTCGCCTTGTTCTCTCACCGGTCCAAGGATTCGTCGTAATACCTTTCTCTCGAAGGCATTAACCATTTTTTCTGATGTCTGTATTCACGTACACACACATTTTACTGCAATTGCAGAGTACAGGTCTTGTTATGGTTTTGTAGGTTCGCAGTTTCGTCTTTACATTTTATTATTGGAAGTACCGAGTAGTATGTCTTGTTTGCTACCATTATGCGTCTTTTGATTTCATTGTAACCTTTGGAGAGATTGGCTTCTAAATATATGAAGTTGTCTATTTTGTCTATGTTCTAGTCTGCTATCGTCAGATTTTGTCTGATTGGCGTGTTTCTTCGTGATTGAAACACAACTTTTGTTTTGTTTTCGTTTGTGGGTAACCCTGCTTCTCGTGCAGCTGTGTCAAGATTAACGAAGACTTCCATGGTGCTGTGATCGCGCCATTATGTTTATGTCCTCTACGTAAGCTACAATCTGCGATGATTTAAATAGTAGCGTCTCCCTCTGATGGTAATTGGGAGTTTTCTTATGTTCCAAAGCCAGATTGAAAAGTGTAGGTGCAAGGCTATCTCCTTGCTACAGCCCGGAGAGTAATTGAAAGCATGCTGTCACTTTCTAGATCCTTACTTGGCATTGTAAACTTAGTCAGTCGGATGAGTTTTGCTAGTTTCCTAATTCGGCATTATGTTGCACAGTACAGTCCTATCAATTCTGTCGTATACTTGCTTAAAGTCTACGAATATCTGGTGCACGTTGATGTTATATTCCCAGCATTTTTTGTAGTACCTATTTCACTGTGAATATTTGATTCGAGTTGATCGTCCAGCTCTGCATCCACCTTTGTATTCCAATTATGTTTTTGGCATAGGGTTTAATTCGGGACTCTGTGATCTTTGTAAGGATTTTGTAAGACATGCACAACAATGAAATCCCTCTTCGCAGCAGAGTTTGTCGTCCTTTTAATAGATCGGACATCTAATGTTTTTACACCAACATCAGGTAGTGTTTCATATGTCCAGACTTGCGACATCATAATGTGAATTATCCTAGTAATGCAGTCATAGTCACAGTTAACACCTCTGAAGGTTCTTACTTCTAGAATTTTGGATGCTGCCCTTGTGTGTAGGAGAACGTGGTCTATCTGATTATACGTCCTTCCTTCGGGTGACGTCCAAGTTCTTTTGTGGATGCTCCGATGCGAGAAGCATGTTGAGCTTAGTACGATGTTTCTACTTCAGGCAAAGTCAAGTAGATGTTGGCCGTTGTCATTACGAATGTCGTGGAAACTGTGCCCTCCGGTTGTTTCTCTATTAGTCTTCTACTTCCGAAGTTACCTAAAATGATCCTGATATCATTTGAGGGCAATGAGTCATAAGTTGTTTCAAGGCGACTATAAAATTCATTCTTAGTTGCCTCGTCCTTGTCTTCCATTGGGGCGTAAAAATTAACGAGGCAGATGTTAAAAAAAGTTTCCTTTATGCAATGTGCACACAATTTTTTGTTAATGGGTTTGAAGTCGGTAAAATGCTGCTTAAGCTACTCCAAACTAACGGCTTCCCGATAGTTTTCCACCTTTTAAAGATTATGTGTGACCTCATGTCCGTTACTTCTCTCCTGAAGTGCGTCAACATTAATGTTGAATTTAACAACTTGTTCCAGGAGTGATTTTAGTGCCAGGTTTGAACAAAGATCGTACGTTCCAGGTTCCGAAAGAGAGTTTAATTTTTCGTTTGCCGGGTCATATTCGTTGTATCCGTCCAAACTGATGCGAAGCTTCAGGTTTCGTAACAACTATATCCCTTCTTAGCCTACTTCCTGAGACACACTGCCCATTCAGGATGTCTTCTTTCCTCCTCCTTTTTCAAACCAGGCTTGGAACCATTTAGGCGGAGTTTTCGAACAGAAGTAGTTAATGCTTTTTTCGAAATTTGATCACCAAAATGTACAATAGGGGAATACGTCAGTTTGTGGAATTACTGTATTTTTGCAACGCTTTAATATAAGAAAAGCCTTATATTTGTTCGCCAATATGGATTTCGTTCGGGCGATCGTTCTACAGGCGATCTCCTGATCTATCTTACAGAGCGTTGGAATTCCTGCATCCACAAATTTGGAGCAGGTAAAGTTCTTCCTCTTGACATCACCAAGAGTTTGATAGAGTTTGGCAGAAATGCCTCATAGCCAAGCTAAAGGCCTTTGATTTCAACACTTCGTTTCATCAATGAATTAAGAGTTTCCTCTCCGAGCGCTCAATTTGAGTCGTACTAGATGGGGTAACTTCTTCAATTTTTATACTCTAGATGAAATCTGAGAGTATATTGTGTTTGCCTTACCGTTTGTAACACTAAGAAATAATGCTCGCACAGAGCCGCCAAGGGTACAGAAATATTTGTTGTCACTCAAAAATCTCGATTCCGAGTTGCTGTCTGTCCGTCTGTCTGTCCGTCTGTCCGTCTGTCTGTCCGTCTGTCCGTCTGTCTACAACATAACTCTCGATAGCTTTGACATATCGTGCTTAAATTTGTTTTATGTCATTTTTAGCAAAAAAGTTAACTTTAAGTTCGTGAACGGGCCACATCCCCCCACTCCTTCTCCCATACAAATTTCATGAAATTTCGAAATTGATCTTTCTCCGAAACTATTTCAGCTATTGACTTGAAAATTAAGTCATACTATAATGATATAAATATCATTAATCTCATGAAATATTGATCCGATCTCCTCACTCCTTCTACCACCTCCCATACAAATGCATAATTTTCAAAAATGCATTTATTCGGTTTGCATTGCAACTAGCAAAGCCCAATGAACCATTTTTTGTCATAATTAATTTTATTATAATTGCAACTAATTTTGGAAAAACTATCAACTTTACATCACTCCTTCTACCCCCTCCCATACAAATTTTACGAAATTTCGGAATTTCAATTAAATTAGTTTTCTTCAAAACCGTCAAAGCTATCAACTTTAAAATTTGAGAAAAGTACTATTTCAAATATGATTGATATCACAAAATTTGGTTTTGATTGGTATATTCCTTCTACCCCCTCCCATACAAATGAAGAATTTTGGTAAATGCATTTAACCGATTTTCATAGAAACTAAAAGAAGTAGAAAATTGAAATTTTGCCAGAATTTGTCCTTTAATAATTGTAATAAAATTTAAAAAAAATATCGCCTTCACCCCACTCCTTCTATCACCTCCCATACAAATTTTTATATTATAAGTTCAAGAAAAGTTTTTCTCCTTCGAACATATGAGAGCTATGGACATTAAAATTGTAACAAAGCAATGTGATTAGAATGTTGACAAGCAGTTTCAAAATCATCCAAAATCTCCCACGTTCTCTGCCACCTCCCATACAAATACCATAAATTCAGACAAAAATTGTTCAATTTCCTCGAAAATTATGAAAGCAATAAACTTTAAATTCAGCATGAAACATTTTGTTATATACGAAAATTACAAAACTCCCCGCTCTGCTTTTATCACCTCCCAAACAAAAGGTATGTAAATATTTCATTTAGAGTATCATATGATTGGGCGTAAAATTCTGTTATGTTTTCTATTGATTCCGGCGTCCCGTTTCTCGAAGAAGTGGCAAAACACAACATCAACATAACTGCCATCCAAGAAACGAAATGGCTCGGTAGCGAAATCATGAACATGAGATCACATGCAATCTATCCAAGTGGAAAAATTGTCGGGAAGCAGAGAGTTTGGAGTCACTTTTGTCGTTGACAAAAAATTTAAACAGCAGGTCACGAGCTTCAGACCATTAAGTGAAAGATTGTGTGCAATCCGAATAAAGACTAAATTTTTCAACTCTTGGTTGATCAACGTTCACGCATCAACAGAAGACAAGGACGATATAACTAAAGACGAATTTTATGCCACCCTACAGACAACCTATGACTCACTGCCCTCGAATGACCCAAAAATTGTCTTAGGGGATTTTAATGCAAAAGTCGGAAAGGATGAGGCTCATAGAGGAACAACAGGAGGGCACAGTCTCCATGACATAACCAACTACAATGGCCAACGTCTTATTGATTTCGCAAGCAGCAAAAATATCATAGTAAGCTCTACGTGCTTCCCACATCGTGATATTCACAAACGAACGTGGGCATCACCAGATGGTCACACCTTCAACCAAATAGACCACGTTCTAATTGAGAAAAGGGCTGTTTCCAGCATACTTGATGTACGAACTCTCCGCGGTGCGAATTGTGACTCTGATCACTATCTAGTCAGAGCTAAGTATCGATGCAGAATAGCTTGTCGTGGATATTCGAAAACGAGTAGAGCTCGCAAATTCAATGTCGACAAGCTTAACGACGAAAGGGTGGCGCAGGCTTACATGTTAGCATGTAATAAACACCTGACACCAATATATGGATGAAAATACGAGACGGCATCAACTCCTCCGAGGAAGAGGTATTAGGATATCAAGCACGGCGAAAAAATAATGATTGGTTCGACCAAGAATGTGTTTTTACTGAACGACCAACACGAGCCAAAAAAGAAGATATGACGAGCTTAGGCGATATGCGAAAAAGACTTGCAGACGAAAACAATGAAGTACCATAATGACAAAATACAAAAAATGGAAAACGACATGAGAAAAAATAAAACGCGGGACGCATACGCAATAGTAAAAGACTTAAAAAAGGCATATAAGCCAAAAACCAGTCTCTGCAAAGACGCAGAGGGCAATATCATCAACGACACAGAAGAAATCAAAAGGAGATGGGCTTCATACTTTGAACATTTTTTGAATCCCACCCCATTAGCACCGATCCCAACAGACAACATTTCAATTGAAGCCTCAACTGACAAAGATGAACCATCATCGATACCCACGCTTGCTGAAATCAAAGCAGCCCTATGTGACCAAAAACTAAACAAAGCGCCGGGAATTGACGAAATACCAGTTGAACTTCTGAAAAACGGTGGAAATTGTGTCGCTGAAATACTGCATAACATGATATGCAAAATTTGGACAGAAGAAATCATACCCGACGATTGGCGAAAAAGCATTATATGTCCAATTTACAAGAAAGGAGACAAACTCTGCTGTGAGAACTACAGAGGTATATCATTGCTGTGTACGTCCTATAAAATACTGACAAAAATAATTGAACGTCGTCTTAAGCCCTATGACAAGTCCTGGCAACAGCTTAAAGCCGACGCTCAGGATCGCGCCTTGTGGAAGAGAGTTGTTTCTGTCCTATGCCCCTATAGGGGGTCTTAACAGGAATTTGATTGATTGATTAAGCCCTATACTAATCAAATAATTGACGAATACCAAGGCGGGTTCAGAACCGGACGATCTACAACAGACCAGATATTCTCGGTGAAACAGGTGCTTGAGAAATGCTGGGAATATAACACAGACGTGCACCAAATCTTCGTAGATTTTAAACAAGCATTCGACAGTATTGACAGGAGCGTACTGTACCAAATCATGCTTGTCTTTGGAATTCCTCCAAAACTAGTCCGACTAACAAGACTCACAATGACGAACACTGAATCCCAAGAATACAAACCGATTCCACAACCAGCTTTCGAACGGAATGTTGTTTAAAGCAGGGAGATGGTCTAGCCCCATGCTTTTCAACTTGGCACTAGAGTATGCCGTCCGAAAAATTCCAGTCGACACCAACGGGACACTACTATTCAAGTCCACCCAACTAGTAGCAAGATCCTTCCCTAGTGCTAAGGAGGTATTTGTCAATCTTGACTCCGCTGCAAAAGAAGTCGGGTTGCACATTAACGAAAACAAAACAAAAGTAATGACGCAAACAAGAAGGAGAGTGCCTATCAGACAAAATATAACAATTGCGGAATATAATTTGAAAGGACGGTAATGAAACAGACGAAATCAAATGACGGATAATATTAGCAAATAAGACGTATTATTCGGTACTTCCAATAATGAAATCCAAGAAAGTACACAGGAAGAATAAGCTGCGGATATATAAAACTATTGTACGACCTGTGCTCTGTTATGGCAGCGAGACATGGACATTAACACGAACTTCCGAAAAAGCAGTTAACGCATTTGAAAGAAAGGTCCTCCGAAGAATTTTGGGACCTGTGGAGGAAGGAGCGGAATGGCGAATAAGATACAACCATGAGTTGTATCAACTCTACGACGAGCCAGAAGCTTCAACGTTCATCAAGCTACGTAAACTGCAGTGGGCTGGCCATGTAGAGCGAATGGAAGACAGAAGAATCCCCAAACGTGCTCTGAAAGGCAAAGCGAGTGGTAACCGGCCAGTAGGCAAGCCACGCAAGCGATGGGAAGGCTCGGTTGATGAAGATAGCAAAGCCATCTTAAAAATTAGCAGCTGGAGGACGCGGTCTTTGGATCGAGAAGATTGGAGGCGACGACTTCAGGAGGCCAAGGCCCGATTTGGGCTGTCGCGCCCTTGATGATGATGATATTCAGGCGTCCCTCAGGGCTCAGTTTTATCTCCCACTCTCTTTTTAGTCCTTATAAGCGACCTTCTGTCGTCTACTCTCAATCTTATTCACTGTTTCGCAGATGATAGCACTCTAGCTGACATCTACCAATTCGACTCTCCTGCGCACGCTCGTCCAGTATCGGTGGCCTCTTGTCGTAATGAGTCGATATAATCACTGAACTCTGACCTCCGTATAATCCTGGAATGGGGCCGGAAAAACAGACTAGAGTTTAATGCCTTAAAAACATAGTCCTCTCATCTGTCTCTTAAATATAACGTTCCGACGTCGGTCACTAATATGTTCTTAAATGGCGTACAGATTCCACCTTCTACATAAATTACGTTACTAGGTGTAAAATTTAACAATGCCCTAGATTGGACCCAATACATCTACAAAGTTGCTATTGATGCTTCGAAACGTCTAGGTATTTTGCGGAAGTGTAAGAAATAGTTTTCTGCCTCCGAACTAGCTACCATCTATAAGGCTTATATGCTCCCACGTGAATATAACTCGTATGTTTGGGCTGGGGCCCCAAAATCACACCTCGACCGTGTTCAAAAACATGCCAGCCAATTAATTGGAGATGAAGCTATTTCGGCCACAATAGACTCCCTCGAGTATCGTCAAAATATCGGAGCACTCTGCATTTACTATAGATATTTCCATGGTAATTGCAGTAAGGAAATAAAACCCCTAGTACCCCCTCTAATTCCCACCGAAATACTCGCCAAGCTGCACGCTCACACGAGTACACTGTGAAGCCCTTGCCGTGGAGAACAGTAAAACTTAGGCAGCTCTTCATTCCTCGGACGACAGTGATCTGGAATTCATTACCTGGCAATATCTTTCCAACGGGAGACAACCTCCAACAATTTAAGAACAACATTCACCGCCACATCAAAATCTTGCCTCCTGCGTTTCCCTACTAATTTTCCTGTATCCACTTGTTTCCCTGGACCCATGTCGACTTAACTTAGTTTAGTTAGTTTACTGACATTTATTGAAGCTATACATATTTACATTTGCGTTACAATAATAATGAACAATTATAGCAACAACTCACATAAGACATTGTGAATTGTGTGTGAGAGTTCAGATTTTGTATTTTAAATAATTTTATTTATAATATATCTTTTAAATTTTATTTATTTATTATCTATTATTAAGCATTTGCGTATGAGAAAATTAATAAATTAAACTAAAATTTTCTAAATTAGACTAAGAAATCTTAAATTCTAGTGAACTATATTCGTTTTATAATATTAAATAACTTAAGTGTGTATACTAATTACAGCTAATCACCATTATTTGAAAAGGCATTATAGAAATTTGGGTTATCAAATATAAATGTTTTAATTACCATTTTGTAGTTATGCGAATTTATTATATTTCTAATTTCAGCTGGTACTTTGTTGTACGCTTTGGGCCCTAAGAAACTAGGGTGCCTCTGTGTTAATGATTTTTTAGTTCTAGCTATATGGATAGTTCTAAGTGACTGACTTCGTAAATTATACCTTGTGTGAAATAAAGGAAAATCTTCTTGGTGACAAAAAATGTACTTCAATAAAACAGATGCGAACAGTTGTCGAACATTCATTAAATTGTAGAAAAGCTTGTGTCGTAGAGTAGAATTTATTATGATTTAAGCATATTTTAATAATTTTATTATGAATGTTACATAAAGGCGATAGCGTATTCGTGAACGTACTTCCCCAAACTAGTAGCCCATATTGCAAAATGCTCTGAAATAGCGCAAAATACACTATTCTTAATTGTTGTATATCTAATATTTTCCGAAGGATTAAAAATAAATAAAAGGTTTTACGGAGTCTTTTGCTATTACATGATACGTGTTTGTCCCATTTTAATTTACGATCAATTACTACCCCTAGATACTTGACTTCTGAGACACACTCTAAATTACAATTATAAAACTTCATGGAATGATGAGAGTTGTCCAAACTTGCAAATTCTCCGAACCTAATGAATTTCGTTTTATTTAGATTCAGTGATATTTTATGTAGTGTCAACCAGTCATATACGGTTTTTAAGCCGACGTTTGCTTTATCAAAAGTGTGAGTCCAATTGTTACTTTTAAAAATGAGTACTGTATCGTCAGCAAAGGTCACTATGTGTCCTTCTATAACGCTTGTATCCAACTTACATAGCTCATTAATATATATTAAAAATAAAATTGGACCTAACACTGTGCATTGCGCATTAAGGGGAGACCCCTAAATTATTTTTGATGGACGTAAAAAAAAAGGATTTTCAATCCGTAAAGCCTCCACCTAGAAACACACAATATATCTTATGAGCTCCTTCTAGTACTAAGTCTATGCAACTTTGGGGTTTTGTAAACTTTTTAATTTTAAGGTGAAAACAGCTGAATGAATAGAATCAGTGATTATCCACAATGCTAAATGCACTAAAAACTGAGACTTAATTTAACTGTTCAAATTAAGTATGAGAGTTAATCTTTTCATTTGCCTGGTTTTTCTATAATTGGTCCCAACTACTACTAATTAAGAATCAATTCATAGTTTCCAAATAGCACCATTGATATGTGAAAAGAACATGTTTCAGTAGTGAAGAGTACCAGGAGAGCTACTTTAATAAATATCCTTACTTTTTCTTAAATAGCAGATTTTCCTGCGCTGAGCCCGAGTATATGTATATTGAGGTTCAGAAATCAAATAAAGTGCACTATCAAATTATTTAGAATTCTTAGGTTTAATTCAAAAGCTTTTACCAATTTAACCATTACGTGCTTATTATTGAAATTCGAAAACGTAGATTTTGACCCAATCTGCCTTTCATGGGGCCTTCATTTTTACATTTTCGAACATATATTACTAAAAGGATTATCAGTAGGTGGTTAATTTTATAAAAGTTCAAATCATTTCACATTCCTCTACAGTATTCATCATATAAAAATGCGAAAAACAATTACTTCGAGCCACCCTCGTAATTACGCCCGTAGTTTCTCGCAAAGTTTGGTGTCTCACAAGGATCGATAATTGCTCCTGTATTATTTTCACTCTTTATTAATAAACTGCCCCATTTATTATAATCAAAACGTTGATGTTCCGCCGAGAAATTTCGTCTTACTCCAAGACCACAAGTCTGACTTGTCTGCTTTGTTTGGTTGTAGTTCTAGCAGTGATATTTTTTGAAGATCGAGAAGTGTTTTGTATTGAAGTTTTCGCATAAAATTACCCGCTCTGTTTTTACTTACACTATCAACAGCTCTATCCTTACGGCAGTATCTATCATAAAGGATTTAGGGAAGCCGAAGGATGCCAACATATTGAATTTTGCATACCCATGATCCTAGCACTGACCCCCGAGAGTAACCAGTCAAAGGTCGTAAGCTTTCTGCAAAGCTCGCTTAATCAAGAAAATCCTTAAAGAAAACTCAGGTGACAATTTCTTACGAACATACTTTGAATTTTTTTTAATTTTTTTTTAATTACAGTTGGATGCTTGCAATTTGCATTGAATTTTCTACAACACATAATTAATGTTTTAATTTATGTTCATATTAAATTTAAAAGAAAATTTGCGATCAACAAATTACTATTTATGCAAAAATTAATTGTTTTATTTAAAAATTTTAATTGATTCCGCAAATTTTACTATCTTAATCGAAATGAATAAATTACTGAAAATGGCATAATACATATTTATCATGAATTAAAAAATAAACTGTTTTTCTTCGACTATGCGAAAATCACTACGTACGACTTGACAACAACAAAAATCCAATTTGACAAAAAAGAAAAAAGAACAGACCTATTTTTTACAAATCAGTTTAGAATTAACTTATTCCGGAAATCAAAAAGATCTCAGCACCAGGTGTTACTTTAATATTTGCTTAGAACGAGTGCATAGATTCTGCATATACTCCTAGTAATTATTATTTTTTTTTTTAATAAAATGAATTAAAACTTAATAATACACAACATTAATTATACATTCGCCACATAATAATTGTACTAGTACGATACCTGAACTATACTCTATTCAATCGTCTTTTGCTTTCTAGTTGAATACATATTACCGATGTAATGCGTTACTAATCAATTCCGGAAGCATCAGTTCTCTTCGTCTGACATATGATCCCTGCCATAAAATTCTGTAATTTAGCATGTACATATGTATGTATCTCGAATCGCTGAATAAAATCATAGCAAATAATATTTTATGTGTATGAGTCGCAAAGGTACCTATACCTATCTCTACAGATAAAAGAGAAGTATCATTAATTCGCTTATCAATTACTATGTTTGCCATCAGGTAGTGTATCAGCAAAGTAGCACTTAACAGTAATGGAAGCTTGCAGTATGCGTTAGACTTAAAACAACGTGTTCTTGTATTGTTCTTCCGGTGACCGAATTATGTAGAAATTTTATGGGTATAGAGAACGACGTAGTGTGTTTTTTTTTTCATTCGAAATTAGTTATCAATTCAAATCGGTACAAAAAAAAACAAACAAACCAAAAACATAGGGAACTCTGAATAACGCAAAGAAGCAACCTACAGCTACTGGAAACATCATTGAAATATTTTTTAACAAGCTAGTAACTATGTTAGTTAAGTGATTTTTTCGTAATTAAAAATTCGGTTTGAACCAGCCAGAAGAGTTTAACTTTATTAATTGGAATGGGGCAGTTTCTATTGGTGAATACTTTCGGCATCCAGGCTTTTACGAATTAAACTATATTTGAGATGGTAGGACGACAACTCGAGGAAGCCTAAGCAGAAAAAGGTTGAAGTGGATGTCAAATGCTGGAGCCTGGATGTAGCGTAATGAGTTTCGTTTTGGTTTACAATGCGAAAGCCGGGAGTTCGAATCCCGGTCAACTTATAAGTCCCGTATATTGCTTACATGGGTACATGTGGATCACCTCAATCTACGAACATGAAAATTCGTAAATACAGAAATGTTAAAGAGCCTGAATGCTAGGAGGAAAAAGCCAGATTTGGGCTGTAGTGCCATTGAAGAAGAAGGTTGTGAAATGCTTATAAATAAAGCTCAGGGAAGGATTGAACAGAAGTTCATAGCATCATGCAGCAAGCTTAAATCAGGATATCATTTTGCCTGTCCGTTCGCTTAGCAGCTTGCGAACGTATTGAGGTAGAAACTTAGAATATTTACATATATACAGCATGACCAAATCTGCAAGAGAATTAAAGCAATTCGGATTATTAAGAAAAAACGAAAAATCGGTAATTACATGGGGGCCCTTATATATTAAGTAACGTATGAAGCTGTGTGCCTACTTCAGAAACTTTTCCCCACCTGGGATTTATTGGTATTGCCACGATTGTAGGGGCCTCTCACTATCCTTGATATCATTTAAGATGCCTAGCATGAAGTAGCGAGAATTAAGGCGCAACTAGATAGTATAACTGGTGCGTTTGTGACAGTAAATAACTCTTTTAATTCGGTTCAAAAGACTCGCACGTTAGTCGACTGTTCGACTAGTACAAACAATTCAACTTTGGTTGATGCCTCGGCTTGTTGTGAGAATATGCCTTGCAACAAGCACATTTTTAATTCTACTGACTCCACTAACTCTAGTAACGTACCGAATTGTGTTACTGGAAATACTTCTCGGAATGATAATTGCAATCCGGTGTTAGCGGATATTAATGGTAATATTGATAGTCTTACATTTCATCCACTTCCTACTCGCACGCACAAAGACTAGAATGAACATTTTATTATTATCCAAGCCAATCAAAAGCATCTGCTAATTCTGCACTGTTTTAGTCTAGCCAAGCGTCTTCGAGTAGTTCTCAAACCTCTCCTAAAGATGCTAATCCCACTGGATCTTCTTTTTCCTTCTCAAGACGTCCACATCTGCTTATTATTGTATCTCGTCCGATGACCCTTTTTATCTCTCCACTTGATCCCAGAACATTTCCCGAAGATGTCATTAGTTATTTACTTTTAAAAAAACATTATTTTAACAGGATCAGCAGTTATTTGTAGTAAAATTTTTACAGATAATAGTTTCATTCTACAATTCTACAATGGCACTAAAGCCCAAATCGGACCTTGTCCTCCTGATATTCAGGTTCCTTAACATTTTTATACTCTAGATGAAATCTGAGAGTATTATAAGTTTACCACAAAGTTTGTAACGCCAAGAAATAAGGCTCGGAAAAAAAAATGAATGATACAGAAGTTAATATAATCACTCAAAAATCTCAAAACCGGATGTCTGTCCGTCTGTCCGTCCTTCTGTCCGTCCGTCCGTGTCCTCTCTGGGTTGAGAACGCGTTGATCTAGAAAGTTCAAATTTTGTACACATCGTTTTTGACAAAAAAGTAAGGACAAGTTCGTGAACGGGCCAAATCGCTCCACCCCTTCTACCCCCTCCCATACAAAATGACACAACTGCGCAATTTGACAATAAACGGATTCGCTCGAAAAGTATAAAATCTATTGGTCTCAAATTTGGAATATATTACTTTTATGATGATGTCAATCTACCATGTAAAAATTTTGCGTATCCTCCCCCTCCTTCTACCACCTCCCATACAAACTGTACTTTTTCATGAAATACTCTAAGCCAATTTACTCAGTGCATATAAAATTTAGCAAGCTGAAATTTTGCACTAAATATTTATTTGGAATTATAAGTAAGACCAAAAAAAATTAGACATTTAATTTCACTCCTTCTACCCCTCCCATACAAAATGACACAATTTCGCAATTCGACAGTAAACGGATTTTTTCAAAAAGCATGAAAGCTATTGATCTGAAATTTGGAATATATTACTTTTATAATAATTTCAATCTGCTGTATAAAAATTAGTTGAGTCCTCCCCTTCCTTCCACCACCTCCCTTTCAGTCTGCACTTTTTTATAAAATACTCTAAATAAATTTACTCAGTACGTATGAAAATTATCGAGCTGAGATTATGCACTAAATAATTATTTAGAATTATTAGTAAGACCAAAAAGAAATTAGGCGATTAGCTTCACTCATTCTACCACCTCCCATACAATTTAACACAATTCAACAACTTGACAAAAAGTCGATTTTCCTGAAAAGTATGAATGTTACTGATCTGCAGTTTAAAATGTGTAAATTAAATGATGTTTATAGTTATTTCTAAAAACGTCATTAATAAATTCACACTCCTTCTACCACCTCCCATACAAACTGCACAATTTCACTAAATCCAATACACTAAATTTCTCAGTACCGATCAAATTTTTGAATCCTAAATTTTGTATAAAACATTTTGATAGCAACGTTAGAGTGATGTGAAAAAATTAGTTCGATGTCGTCACGCCCTCTACCACTTCCCCTACAAAATTCCTTCAAATAATAAAAAGTCTCTTTCATCTAGAGTATCGCACGATTGGGCTTTACGCCCAGTCGTAGTCCTGTTATGTTTCATAACTTATTGCGGAATGGTAGATAGCCCTTCGCACAACCCTCTATCTACGAATTTTTCATTTTTCGTAGATTGAAGTGACCAAGCAGGTAGTGCGCTAGAATTATATATTACGCCGACCGGGATTTGAACTCACGACCTTTGCAAGACCAACACTACTAGGCTACACCTTAGCTTATATTAGTTCCATTGCTTTCTTTAAAATTGCTATGCCCAACTTTTCAATCAGTTGTTAGATCATAATTCATGGTTCTGTGGAATATTTGTTAAAGAATTTATTTCTCGTCGTAATAATATACCTGCTTCTGGTCCAAAAAACTTAGACAATTGTCCCTTGACATATATTTCTCCATCGAATCCTTGTACTCTATACAAAAAAGAGTTGCCTGTATAACTTTTATTCATAACAGTATGAATATTTCTGTCGAACTCATTTCTCTAGGCGATTTCAATATTCCAGGTCTTTCTTGGTCTCCCTATAACGATGATTTTACTCTCTTAGTTTCTCGCTTGAATGTTTTTTGTTGATAGTATATTTGCACTTGGTCTCCAGCAACTTTGCCTTGTTAGAAATTTCTATCATAGATGTTTTGCATTAACAATTTTCTTATAATTGAAGAGGAGCATATTGTCAGCCTTAGCGAGAAAGAGCAATCTTTTGATTTTAATAAGACAGATTTTTCTTGGTTGGTCTACTTTACATCTAATTTAAACTTTAATGAAATTCTTGACAGTCCTGATTTTAAGGGTGCCATAGTTGATTTTACTTTATAATTTTAATAATAAAGTATTGTGATCGGCTTCGAAAAAACAAATTTGCTACCCTGGAATTTTGTTTTTTCTCGTTTCATAACTAAAACAGCATAAAAATGCAAAAATAAAAATAAATAAATCCGTCTATCTGCACGCTGTACGTGTACGCTCAGTGCACATTACCTTCTAAACGTTTCAAGATAGAAAGTTAATTTTCGGGTGGATTGTACCCTTAATACAGTCCACCCGAAAATTAACTACTCAAATAAGTTTCCGTCATTTGGCAAAAGATTGCCCCACCAGAAGATTATGTTGAAATTGTCAGATGTAAAACGTAATATCATTAGCTTGGCCATCTGGTAATAACATAACCTTGAAGTTTTAGTGACTCCGTATCAGCATTACATAATTTTGTTCGTGCTAAATTGTCAAGTTTTGTGCCGAATAAGCGTCATTTGCGGGAATTTTCGATTTACTTCTTTAATTTGCAAAAATCTCAGTTGAGACGATTGCTTATAGAAGCATATGTTGAGACTGCTTTAACTAAGAGAAGTTGTAGTGAGTAGTTTCAAAAGTTTCAATTTCACATCGTTTAAATTCGTTGTAAATGATTCAAAAACAAGGAAATTGGATTCAATATGAACTGAAGCCAAGAGACGTTGAACGCCGGTTTTGCATGTTTGAATTGCTTCTTGCCAGGCATAAAAGAAAGGTTTTTTTGCATCGTATAGTCACTGGTGATGAAAAATGGGTCCGTTACGTTAACCCAAAGAAGACGAAATCATGGGGACCACCTGGCCATGCTTCAATATTGACAGCCAAGCCGAATATTCATAGAAAAAACTCATGCAATGCATTTGGTTGGGATCGGCTTGATATTGTGTTATATGAGTTGCTTAAACCAGGCGAAACCATTACTGGAGCTCTCTACAACTAATGATATTGAGCCGAACACTCAAGGAAAAACGCGCCTATTACTACTCCACACTCGCGAAAATTATTCTCCTACATAATAATTTGGAAACTATTTGGAAACACTTAATTGGGAAGTGTTACCCCAGGTGCCGTGTTCACCAGATATTGCCCCTTCCGATTATTTATTGTTTCGGTCAATGGCACATGGCCTGTCTAAGCAGCGCCTTACAACATATGAAGATACTAAAAATTTGGTCGATTCGTGAACAGCCACAAAAGGTGAAGAGTTCTTCTGACGTGGTATCCGAATGCAGCTGGAAATATGGGAAAAAAGTAGTGGCTAGTGATGGAGAATACTTTGAATAAAAGGTGATGTGCTATTCTTTCACAATACAGTGGGATTTTTTTAAACACAAATTTTCAGTTGCTACTGGCAATGAAATGGACTACTCTATTGGATCTTGATATGTTCGATCCTTATTTAGGACATGAGCTCTGAAAGAGTTCCTCGAAGAAGTCTCAAAACACAACATCAACATAACTGCCATCTAAGAAACGAAATGGCTCGGTAACGAAATCATGGACATGAGATCACACACAATTTATCCAAGTGGAAAATTGTCGGGAAGCAAAGAGTTTCGAATCGCTTTGTTGTTGACAAAAAATTTAAACAACAGGTCACGAGCATCAGACCAGTAAATGAAAGATTGTGTGTAATCCGAATAAAGACTAAATTTTTCAACACTTGGTTGATCAACGTTCACGCACCAACAAAAGACAAGGACGATATAACCAAAGACGAATTTTATTCCACCCTAGAGACAACCTATGATTCACTGCCCTCGAATGACCTAAAAATTGTCTTAGAGGATTTTAATGCAAAAGTCGGAAAGGAGGAGGCTCATAGAGGAACAACAGGAGGGCACAGTCTTCATGACATAGCCAACGACAATGGCCAAAGTCTTATTGATTTCGCAAGCAGCAAAAATACCATAGTAAGCTCTACGTGCTTCTCACATCGCAATATTCACAAACGAACGTGGGCATCACCAGATGGTCACACCTTCAACCAAATAGACTACATTCTAATTGAGAAAAGGGCTGCTTCCAGCATACTTGGTGTACGAACTCTCCGCGGTGCGAATTGTGATTCTGGTCACTATCTAGTCAGAGCTAAGTATCAATGCAAAATCGCTTGTAGTGGATATTCGAAAACGAGTAGAGCTCGCAAATTCAATGTCGACAAGCTTAACAACGAAACGGTGGCGCAGGCTTACATGTTAGCATGTAATAAGCACCTGACACCAATATATGAAAATATCCAAACTATGACAGTGGAGAATGCGTGGATGAAGATACGAGACGGCATCAAATCCTCCGCAGAAGAGGTATTAGGATATGAAGCACGGCGAAAAAATAATGATTGGTTCGACCAAGAATGTCGCGATGCAATAGATAGAAAGAACGAGGCTTACACAATTTTTACTGAACGACCAACACGAGCCAAAAAAGAAAGATATGACGAGCTTAGGCGATATGCGAAAAAGATCTGCAGACGAAAACAAAGGAAGTACCATAATGACGAAATACAAAAAATGGACGACGACGTGAGAAAAAATAAAACGCGGGACGCATACGCAATAGTAAATGACTTAAAAAAGGGATATAAGCCAAAAACCAGTCTCTGCAAAGACACAGAGCGCAATATCATCAGCGACACACAAGAAATCAAAAAGAGATGGGCCTCCTACTTTGAACATCTTTTGAATTCCTCTTCATTAGCACTGATCACGACAGACAACATTTCAATTGAAGCCTCAACTGACAAAGATGAACCATCATCGATACCCACGCTTGCTGAAATCAAAGCCGCCCTATGTGACCAAAAACTAAACAAAGCGCCGGGAATTGACGAAATACCAGTTGAACTTCTGAAAAACGGTGGAAATTGTGTCGCTGAAATACTGCACAACATGATATGCAAAATTTGGACAGAGGAAATCATACCCGACGACTGGCGAAAAAGCATTATATGTCCAATTTATAAGAAAGGAGAAAAACTCTGCTGTGAGAACTACAGAGGAATATCATTGCTGTGAACGTCATATAAAATACTGATAAAAATAATTTAACGTCGTCTTAAGCCCTGTACTAATCACATAATTGGCAAATACCAAGACGGATTCAGAACCGGACGATCTACAGCAGACCAGATATTCTCGGCGAAACAGGTGCTTGAGAAATGCTGGGAATATAACACAGACGTGCACCAAATCGTCGTAGATTTTAAACAAGCATACGACAATATCGACAGGAGCGCACTGTTTTTTTTTTAACGCTGGGAAGCAGCATCGCCTTAAAGTGCGGGACTTGAACCCGCTAAAAACCCCTCGACTGACCCACTACCCTCCCGGGACAACCGTCAAATATTCGTCAGGAGGAGGTAGGAGCATGAAGCTCAAACGTCAATTTACTGTCACCCTGTATATGTCACTGCCTATCTTATTCAACTACCAACTGTTCCAGCTGTTACAGACACTTCTATCTCAGATGATTCCCTACGTAGTCTTTCGAGTCTCCTCAGCTCGGTGAGAACTTTCACGCAAATCTGAGTCACCGCATTCCAGGTTTCGCTGCTGCTCAGCATATGTGGAACTATGTTGTCGAGGTTAATATTTTCTCCAATGATGTCCTCGACTCTCCTTCTGTCCATTTCGAAGACTGGACAGTGAAAGAATAGATGCTCTGCATTTTCTATTGCATCTGTACATCTTGGACATGACGCAGAGGAATCATGGCTATATTCGTGCAAATAGCTTCTATAACAGCCAAGCCCTAACGGAAATTGGGTCATGTAGTAATTTACTTCACCATGCTTCCGTCCGACCCACTTATCTATCTACATGTCCAGCGGCTTTTGTTTACGGTGTTCCATTGCAGTTGCCAGGCATTGGTACTTATCCGTTGCTCTTCTTTTTTTCTTCCACTGTTAAGCATCGATTTATCGTATTCTTTTTGTGATATAATCGTTGCCAGCTATGACATTCGCGGCGTCATATGAAATTGTGCGAAATCCACTGCATACCCTTAACGCACTTACTCTATGGGGGTTTTTAACATATTCGCGTGAGATTTGTATCGTAGTGCTTCGCTCCATATCGGTGCAGCATACATTATGACACTTCGCGTCACTCTTGAAAGAAGTATCCTCCTGTTTTGGCTTGGTCCTCCAATGTTCGCCATTGTTCTGCAGCCTACTGTACCAAATCATGCTTGACTTTGGAATTCCTCCAAAACTAGTCCAACTAACAAAACTCACAATGACGAACACTGAATCCCAAGTGAGTATACAAAAACCAAAACAAGCTTTCGAACGGAATGTGGTTTAAATCAGGGAGATGGTCTAGCTCCAATGCTTTTCAACTTGACACTATAGTATGTCATCCGAAAAATACCAGTCTACACGAATGGGCCACTACTATTCAAGTCCACTAGGAGCATACACTGACGAGATAAACATCCTCGCCAAATCGTTACTTAGTCCTAAGGAGGCATTTGTCAATCTTGTCTCCGCCGCAAAAGAAGTCGGGTTGCACATTAATGAACGTAAAACAAAGTAATAACGCATGCGAGAAGGAGAACGCCAATCAGACAACACATAAAAATTGCTGAATATAATTTGGAGAGTGTAGACAACTTCATATAACTTGGGGCTAATCTAGCAGAGGACGGTAATGAAACAGACGAAATCAAACGACGGATAATACTAGCAAATAAGACGTATTATTCTGTACTTCCAATAATGAAATCCAAGAAAGTGCACAGGAACAATAAGCTGCGGATATTTGAAACTATTATACGACCTTTGCTGTGTTGTGGCAGCGAGACGTGGACATTTTCGCGAACTTCTGAAAAAGCAGTTAACGCATTTGAAAGAAAGGTCCTCCGAAGAATTTTGGGACCTGTGAAGGAAGGAACGGAATGGCGAATAAGATACAACCGTGAGTTGTATCAACTCTACGACGAGCCAGAAGCTTCAACGTTCATCAAGCTACGTAAACTGCAGTGGGCTAACCATGTTGAGCGAATGGAAGACAGAAGTATCCCCAAACGTGCTCTGAGCGGCAAAGCCAGTGGTAGCCGGCCAGTAGGCAAGCCACGCAAGCGATGGGAAGACTCTGTGTATGAAGAAAGCAAAATCATCTTAAAAATTAGCAGCTGGAGGACGCGGTCTTTGGATCGAGACAATTGGAGGCGACGACTTTAAGAGGCCAAGGCCTGATTCGAGCTGTCGCGCCATTGATGATAATGATGATGATGGCTGGCAATGAAAAATTATTCGAAATAAAATGGGCAAACGGTGTAAAATTTAAATAGTTCCGCTACAAGAAAGTCTATATATTCAGTAGATGGTTTCTGTTCGCTTTCTATCATTCAGTCCCCCATAACACCTGCAAATATATGTCAGTAGCAGCCAGTACAACTGAAAAACATACCAGCTTCTCCATTCGTTACGGTCGTCTCACTCCCTTTCCCCTACCTTCCCAATCCCATTCCTTCCCTACGTGGCTGTGCTTGTGGATTGCACATAAAGGCCGAAATTGCCTATAACACATTCTGTAAATTAACTGGTCGAATACCTCTAAGACTTCTACCTCCTAAACAAAACTACTTCTTCCACCATTTATCATTTAACTATTAAAAGCTATCAATTTGAAATTTTGCACAAGAGCTTTAAAAGTATTTGAAACGAAGCTGCAGCAAAAGTTTTGAGATCGTGCCTGCCCTTTTACTTGCTCCACTCTCTCTCCTTAAATATGCAAAAGACTGATTTCGACGAATTTCAATAAATCAAATCAATCAATAACCAAAAAATTGAAAACGAACTCGAAATTTTGTACGAGCACCTTACAAGAGAAAATAAAATTGTATGCATTCAAAAAATTTGAATGCATTTACAAAATTTTGAGTGAAAATTTTTTATGAATTTACTAAACTTTGTGTTCATTCACTTAAATTTAGTATGGAATCACTCAACTTTGTGCGCATTTATTACATTTTGTGTGAATTCATTAAAATTTGTATGCAATCACTCAAATTTTGTGGGCATTTACTAAATTCTGTTTGTATTCAATTAAGTTTTGAGACAATTTTTGTAAATTTTTTGTGCATTCACATTCACAAATCTAGTGTGTTTTTTTTCTGGTTACGCCAGGGAGGTGTGGAATCTTCGTAAGATACCAACAGCCCGTGCCATTGGCATGCACGATTCACATACCTGATCCTAACAGAACTGTCAGCCGATATGTGCCTGCATACTAAACCACACCCCCGCACACAGACTTCAACCACTCTCCCCGCGGGACTGCCATTAGGTATTACTTCGCGGGGCTGACTAGCATTTTATGCTGTGCTCCTTAAATTGCTTCTGCTCTCCTTTCTCTCTCGATTCTCCGAAGATCCCTTTGCACATTCGTTACGATTGCGCAAATTTCCATCCAATTTTCCTCTGATTCCATCATATAGTCAATGACGAATGGTGGACTCAGAATATTATTTCTCCATTCTCCGAAGCGACTGCAGTTGAAAACCGCGTGTTGTTTGTCTTCTTCTTGATCTGGGCAATTTGGACAAAGAGGCGAATTATCGTGTCCGAACCTGTGTAGGTATTTGAGGTAGCCACCGTGACCTGATAGGAACTGCGTGATGTGATAGTTGCAGCTCCCATACACCCGCTTTGTCCAGACCTATATTTCGGGGATTAGCTTATAGGTCCACCTGCCTTTTGTAGCGTTGTCCCACCGGGCTTGCCACATAGCTATTGATGTTGCCTTTTCCTCTTCTTTTATTTTCCTGGCAACAGCTGCTTCTTGTTGGATCGAGGATCTTCTTTCGTAGATCCCTAGCATCTCATTCGCGAGAACGTCAATGGGGATCATTCCGGCTATAACACAGGCTGCCTCGTCCGATATTGTTCGGAAACCGCTAGTTGCTCTTATCGCACAGAGCCTATATGTTGATTACATTTTTTTCTTGTTTCTTGTTTCCTTTGTCGCTAGCGCCACCGCCCAAATCGAAGCAGCATATAGGAGAACCGATCTGACTACTCTCGAAAGTAGTATCCTTCTGGCATATCCTGGTCCACCGATGCTTGGTGGTATTCGGGAAAGGGCTGCTTGCATTTGTGATGCCTTTTTGCACGCGAAGTCCACGTGAACTTCAAATTTTAATCTGTTATCGAGCATAACTCCTAGATATTTAATTGCCTCCTTGGATCTGATGATTTGACTGCCGACCTGAATGTTCACGTATTCAATTTTCTTTCGGCTTGTTATTAGAACAGCCTCCGTTTTGTGATCAGCTAGTTCTAAGCCAGGGGACTCTTGTCAGTCTCTAATTTGTGATACGGCTTCATTTGTTGCTGACTCTATTTCGTGGATGTGCTTAGCCACGGTAACAACAGCGAACTCGATTAATTTTACTCCTTGTGGCAACGATAGTCGAAGAACTCCTTCGTACATAATATTCTACAGGAGAGGGCCTAGTACAGATCCTTGTGGGACTCCCGCGGTGATGTTGTAGTAACTTAACCCCTCATCAGTTTGGTACCTCAACTTCCTGTTGGTGAAGTAATTTGCAATTATTCTCAACATGTAGTGTGGTGTATCCATCCTGACTAACGATCTGTTTATGAGTGACCAATCTGCCGAGTTAAAGGCATTTTAATGTCCAGTGTCACTACTGCACAATATTTTTTTTCCACCATCGCCATCTTTCTCCTTGTATCGCCTCCGCTGCAGTATCGACTACCACTTTTATGGCGTCAACAGTTGAACGCGATTAAATCCGAACTGGTGGTATGAGAGTGTTCCTTTCTCCTCTGCTAGTACGAGCAGTCTGTTGTTAATAATTCGCTCAAGGATCTTTCCCAACGTATCAAGTAAACATATTGGGCGAAATAATGATGGTTCTCCAGGAAGCTTGTTTCCTTTTGGTAGAAGTACCAAATGTTGGAGCTTCCATGGCTTAGGAAAGACTCCTTCCTCGAAACACTTTTACATAGGTGCTATAAAGATGTCGGGGCTCTTTTGAATAGCAACTTTTATTGCCATATTTGGGATGCCATCGGGTCCAGGTACCTTGTTGTTTCCCGTCTTTCCGCATGCCTCAAATAGTTCCGCCGATGTAATTGCAGGGATAGACTCTATGCTGATCTCTCTGGATATGCTACACATAGTAGATGGCCTTTGGGGGAACAGGTGCTCAACTAATGATCTTAGCATTATCGGGCAAGTTATTTGTGGGGACCTATAACCCTTCAGCTTTGTTATCACCATCCTATATGCTATACCCCAGGGATCTATATCTGCTTCATTACAGAGATTTTTGAAAAAAATTGCCTTACTCTGTTTTATCGCCTTGTTTAGATCTCGTCTTGCCACTTTGAAAGTGTTTAATCGGTCCTGAAAGTCTACTCTTCCCCTTGATCGTTGAACTCTGCGTCGGACTTGTAAACACTTTGCCCTGAATGTCTTTATTTCCTCGTTCCACCAGTAGCATGGTGCACCTCTTCCACTAATTGTCCTTCTGGGCATCACTGCATCGCACGCTGTGATGATAGTGTAGGTGAGTTGTTCCGCAAGGATCTTTGCTGTTTCGCTTCGATTTGTAACATCAGTTTTCATCATTTCTTCGAACGTGTCCTTTTCGAAGAGTTTATCTTTCCATTTTGGGCCTGTTAATTTCGGTCGTTGTACGGCTTTTCTTTCTTTTATATCAAGTATAATTGCCTGATGATCATCATCATCAATGGCGCGACAGCCCAAATCGGGCCCTGGCCTCCTGAAGTCGTCGCCTCCAATCGTCTCGATCCAAGGACCGCGTCCTCCAGCTGCTAATAATACTCTAGCTGAAATCTGAGAGTATTATAAGTTTGCCACAATGTTTGTAACGCCAAGAAATAAGACTCGGAGAAAAAAATGAATGATACAGAAGTTCATAAAATCACTCAAGAATCTCAAAACCGGATGTCCGTCCGTCCGTCCGTCTGTCCGTCCGTCCGTCCGTGTCCTCTCTAGCTTGAGAACGCGTTGAGCTAGAAAGTTCAAATTTTGTATACGTCGTTTTCAACAAAAAAGTAAGGTTAAGTTCGTGAACGGGCATTTTCACAATAAATGGATTTCCCCGAAAAATATAAATGCTATTGATCTGAAATTTGGAATATAATAGTTTTATGATGACATAAATCTACTGTATAAAAGTTATTGGAGTCCTCTCTTTCCTTCCACCACCTCCCATACAAACTGCACTTTTTAATGAAATGCTCTGAGCATGTAGCATTATCGAGCTGAAATTGTACAGGAAATATTGAATTGGAATTAATAGTAAGATTAAAAAAAAAATTAGACGATTACCTGTACCCCTTCTACCCCCTCCCATACAAAATGAAACAATTTCGCAATTTCACTATAAACGGATTTGCTCAAAAAATATAAATGCTATTGATCTGAAATTTGGAATATAGTACTTTTATGATGATATAAATCTACTGTATAAAAGTTATTGAAGTCCTCCTCTTCCTTCCACCACCTCCCATACAAACTGCACTTTTTCATGAAATGCTCTAAACCAATTTACTCAGTGCGTATAAAATTAATCGAGCTGAAATTGTGCAGGAAATATTTTTTTAAAATTGTTAGTAAGACCGAAAAAAATTAGATGATTACATTCACTCCTTCTACCCCGTCCCATACAACCTGATACAATTTCACAACTTATAATAATAGGTCGATTTTCCTGAAAAGTATGAATGCTACTGATTTGCAATTTGGAAACAAGTCAAAAGAATGATGTGTTTATTTCTGGAAAGTCATTAAAAACTCGCCCCTCCTTCTATCACCTCCCATACAAACTGCACTATTTCACTACATCCAACACACTAATTTTCTTAGTACACCCAGAAAAATTAATTACTTAGAATTAATGAAAAACCGTCTTTAATTTGACAATACAGCATTTTTCATAGAAAGAAACAAATTTTTCTTTAATTGAATAATAATTTTATACAATTTATGAAAAAAGTCTTAACTGCAACGAAAAAAAGTTTTGTAAATGCAATGTAGACTACATTATTTCAACAACAAGAATTTCATTAAATATCATGCAAGTTCACCCTTTTTGTGTGTGAAAGAAGAAACACGTCACTTTAAACATGCCACTTTAAAAAATGCTCCGTGGTGTAGTGGGCAGTGTGCTCGCTTGAAAGTCAAATAGGTCGCAGGTTCGATTCCCACTCCGGGCAGTAAATTTTAGGTACGAATTTTTCAGTTGCTGCTGATAATGAAAAATTATCCAAACGATGTAAAAGTGAAACATTGGTTTCTGTTCACTTTCTATCCTCCAGTCTCCCCCATAACATCTGCAAATATTTGGCAGTAGCAGCCAGTACAAATGGAAAAACATACCAGCTTCTTCACCACTCGTCCGTTCTCACTCCTCCCTCCTACCTTCCCAATCACCATCCAGTTTTTTTTTTTTTTTTGAACAATAAAATAATTTCTTACTTCAATGAAAATATACTTTATTTGAATTCAAAAAGTTTTTATTATTTTAAAGAAAATAATTTCTTACAAAGAATAAAAGTTCGCATAGGCTCGCATGGAATGTAAATTTTCATTAATTTTAATGTAGTTTTTCGTTAATATAATAATTTTTTTCTCTGAGTGTACCTATTAAATCTTTAAATCCTAAATTTTATATAAAACATTTTGATAGCAACCTTAGCGTCTTGTGAAAAAATTAGTTTAATGTCGTCACCCCCTCTACCACTTCCCCTACAAAATTTCTTAGGATCCAAAAATTCCTCTTTCATCTAGAGTATCGCACGATTGGGCTTTACGCTCATGGTTGTTCTTATTCGCCATTCCGTTCCTTCCTTCACAGGTCCCAAAATTCTTCGGAGGACCTTTCTTTCGAATGCGTTAACTGCTTTTTCGGAAGTTTGCGTTAATGTCCACGTCTCGCTGCCATAACAGAGCACAGGTCGTATAATAGTTTTATAAATCCGTAGCTTATTGTTCCTGTGGACTTTCTTGGATTTCATTATTGGAAGTCGTTTCATTACCGTCCTTTGCTAGATTAGCCCCAAGATATATGAAGTTGTCCACACTCTCCAAATTATATTCCGCAATTGTTATGTTTTGTCTGATTGGCGTTCTCCTTCTTGCTTGCGTCATTACTTTTGTTTTGCTTTCATTAATGCGCAACCCGACTTCTTTTGCGGCGGAGTCAAGATTGACAAATACCTCCTTAGCACTAGGGAAGGATCTTGTTAGAATGTTAATGGCGTCAGCGTATGCTACTAGTTGGGTGGAATTGAATAGTAGTGTCCCGTTGGTGTCGACTAGGATTTTTCGGACGACATACTCTAGTGCCAAGTTGAAAAGCATATGGGCTAGACCATCTCCCTGCTTTAAACCACATTCCGTTCGAAAGCTGGTTGTGGAATCGGTTTGTATTCTCACTTGTTCAGTGTTCGTCATTGTGAGTCTTGTTAGTCGGACTAGTTTTGGAGGAATTCCAAAGTCAAGCATGATTTGGTACAGTACGCTCCTGTCGATACTGTCGTATGCTTGTTTAAAATCTACGAAGATTTGGTGCACGTCTGTGTTATATTCCCAGCATTTCTCAAGCACCTGTTTCACCGAGAATATCTGGTCTGTTGTAGATCGTCCGGTTCTGAATCCGCCTTGGTATTCGCCAATTATTTGATTAGTATAGGGCTTAAGACGATGTTCAATAATTTTTGTCAGTATTTTTTAGGACGTACACAACAATGATATACCTCTGTAGTTCTCACAGCAGAGTTTGTCTCCTTTCTTGTAAATTGGACATATAATGCTTTTTTGCCAATCGTCGGGTATGATTTCCTCTGTCCAAATTTTGCATATCATCTTGTGCAGTATTTCAGCGACACAGTTTCCACCGTTTTTCAGAAGTTCAACTGGTATTTCGTCAATTCCCGGCCCTTTGTTTCGTTTTTGGTCACATAGGGCGGCTTTGATTTCAGCAAGCGTGGGTGGTATCGATGATGGTTCATCTTTGCCAGTTGAGGCTTCAATTGAAATGTTGTCTGTCGTGATCAGTGCTAATGAAGAGGAATTCAAAAGATGTTCAAAGTAGGAAGCCCATCTCCTTTTGATTTTTTGTGCGTCGCTGATGATGTTGCCCTCCACGTCTTTGAAGAGACTGGTTTTTGGCTTATATCCCTTTTTTAAGTCTTTTACTATTGCGTATGAGTCCCGCGTTTTATTTTTTCTCATGTCGTCGTCCATTTTTTGTATTTTGTCATTATGGTACTTCCTTTGTTTTCGTCTGCATATCTTTTTCGCATATCGCCTAAGCTCGTCATATCTTTCTTTTTTGGCTCGTGTTGGTCGTTCAGTAAAAATTTTGTAAGCTTCGTTCTTTCTAACTATTGCGTCGCGATATTCTTGGTCGAACCAATAATTATTTTTTCGCCGTGCTTGATACCCTAGTACCTCTTCCGCTGAGGTTTTGATGCCGTCTCGTATTTTCATCCACGCATTCTCCACTGGCATATTTTGGTTATCTTCATATATTGGTGTCAGGTGTTTATTACATGCTAACATGTAAGCCTGCGCCATCGTTTCGTCGTTAAGCTTGTTGACATTGAATTTGCGAGCTCTATTCGTTTTCGAATATCCACGACAAGCTATTTTGCATCGATACTTAGCTCTGACTAGATAGTGATCAGAGTCACAATTCGCACCGCGGAGAGTTCGTACATCAAGTATGCGGTAAGCAGCCCTTTTCTCAATTAGAACGTGGTCTATTTGGTTGAAGGTGTGACCATTTGGTGATGCCCACGTTCGTTTGTGAATATCGCGATGTGGAAAGCACGTTGAGCTTACTATGATATTTTTGCTGCTTGCGAAATCAATAAGACCATTGTCGTTGGTTATATCATGGAGACTGTGCCCTCCTGTTGTTCCTCTATGAGCCTCCTCTTTTCCGACGTTTGAATTAAAATCCTCTTAGACAATTTTTAGGTCATTCGAGGGCAGTGAATCATAGGTTGTCTCTAGGGTGGCATAAAATTCGTCTTTAGTTATATCGTCCTTGTCTTCTGTTGGTGCGTGAACGTTGATCAACCAAGTGTTGAAAAATCTAGTCTTTATTCGGATTGCACACAATCTTTCACTTACTGGTCTGAAGCTCGTGACCTGCTGTTTGAATTTTTTGTCAACGACAAAAGCGACTCCAAACTCTCGGCTTCCCGAAAATTTTCCACTTTGATATATTGTGTGTGATCTCATGTCCATGATTTTTCTACCGAGCCATTTCGTTTCTTCGATGGCAGGTATGTTGATGTTGTGTTTTGCCACTTCTTCGAGGAACTCTTTCAGAGCTCCTGTCCTAAATAAGGATCGAACATTCCAAGATCCAATAGAGTAGTCCATTTTCCGTTTGCGGGGTCGTTGCCGTTGAGTCCATCCTTTCCGAGGCTGTTCATCAGGTTTCGGGACAGTGTTTTTTTTTCCGGTGATGCGTTGTCGGCGCTTCGCCCAACCCCCGACCTGGAGGACCGGTCCTACTTATTTATTACACCCTGGTAGAAAAAGGGTGGGAGTTTTGAGCTAAATATGACATGCTAGAGTTCTCACAGCTATGCTGCAAGTCCAACTATGTCATACTTTTTGCCTACTTGCTGAGACGCACTGATGTTACTGGCCATACAGGTTGACTCCATTTCCCTCCTCCTTTCTCAAACCGGGCTTGGGACCGTCTATGGCGGAGTTGCCTGATGATCGCTGTGTGTATATTGCTCGCTAAGACGCCATTTCGTATTCCGTAGAAAGGAGTTGCTTACGAAAGTTATGTCTATGATGGTGCCCATTCCTGCGTTGCGATACGTGTTTGCCCGGCCGATATTTGCAATTCCTATTTCCAGTGGTACAAATGTCTTGAGCAAAATGCGTCCTCTAGCATTGGTAAGCCTGCTACCCCACTCTGTTGCCCATGCATTGAAATCACCGCCTATGACCACTGGCGTTTTACCGCGTGCGTCGGCCGTTAGATTATCTAACATTGTCTGGTATTCACTCGTCGTCCAGCTGGGTCGTGCATAATAGCTGTAGAAGTGAATTCCATTTATTTTTGCTAATACGAAGCCCTCCGCTTGTTCACTGGTTTGTTGGAACGCGTGTTTTCCACATATCCATATTGCCGCTAGCTTTGTTTTGTCACAGATTCAAATCTAGTGTGTAATCTCTCAAATTTGTGTGCATTTACTATATTTTGTGGGCACACATTTAAATTTTCTGTGAATTTACTAAATTTTTTGTCAATCTATCAATCCAATTCCTGTTAAGACCCCCTATAGGGGCATAGGACAAAAACAACTCTCTTCTACAAAGCGCGATCCCGAGTATGGGCTTTAGGCTGTTGCCAGGACTTGCTTATTCCTCTGGCCTCCTGCTCAACTGCTCGCTTCCATGTATTACATGGTCGACCAATCCGATGTCCTCCTTGAGAATTATAATCCAGAGCCTGTTTGGCGATGTTTCGCTCTGGTTTCCTCAAAGTGTGGCCGATACACTGCCACTTCCGCCTTTGTATCTTAATGCCTATTTTAGTCTGGCCAGTGGTACTCCAAAGTTCGTCGTTGGAGATCACTTCTGGCGAGAATATTCCTAAGATGCGTCAGAGGCATTGGTTCACGAAAGTTTGCAGTTTCTTGGTAAGTTGAACGGTCACTTTCCACGTAGTACAACCATATAACAACACGGATTTGACGCATGCGTCAAAAACTCGCAGCTTCATGCGAAGGAAGATCTCTTGATATCCTTTTCGGCTCCGCCGTCAATGCTGACAACGCTTCCGAGGAAACAAAAATCCTGCACCTCTTCCACATCTTGTCCGTTAAGAACAATAGGGCTGGTTATAATATGCAGCCTTGTCTGACATCCTTTCGCATAGGAAAGCTCTCGGACACCTCTATTCTATGCAAGGCGCGACACCTTGCATCTTCGTAGGATTCTTTAATCATTGCTATGACATTATCTGGAATACCTCTGCTATGCAAAGCATTCCATATGTAATCTCGCTTGACGCTGTCGAAAGCTTTCTTGAAGTCCACAAACACGATATAAAGTGGCGAGCCCATTTCGGCTGACTGCTTCAATGTTATCCGGAGGGTATTTGTGTGGACTGTACCAGACGACCCATTACGGAGTCCAGCCTGATAAACTTCGAGAGTGCTGTCGGCGACATCACTAATCTTACTGAGAATTACCTTAGCCTTGATTTTCGATACGGCAGTAAGTATACATATACCACGCCAACTGCCACAATCCCGAAGGTCGCTCTTTTTTGGAATTTTTACAATGATGCCCTCCTTCTGTTAAGTCGGTCATCTTCCTTCACTCCACACCTTAGTAAAGAGTGGGAGGAGTATTTATTTCCGGATCCGCTTTGAGGAGTTCGGTTGGTAGTCCATCTATACTTGGGGCTTTCCTTCCCGCCATTGACCGAATGGCGGAAACTATCTCTTCCTTATCTGGAGGATCGTCCCTGATAGGGGATTGTTGCGGTTGGATGTTTGGTATTTGTTTTGTTTTTAGAATATTCTCCTCTGACAAGATGTTTAAAATATCAGAGAAGTATTCCTTCCATTGCCGCAACTGGTGTGCAGTCATATTAAGGAGAGTTCCGTTGATATCTCTGAACAGGTGGTTGGGTGTGAAGTTCCTGTTCGTCAACTGTTTCATGATTTTGAATAGTGAGCCCATATCCCCTAGGTAAGCCGCAGATTCTGCCTTGTTAGCCAGGTCTTCAATGGCCTTTCTCTTGTCGCGTCTAACAGCCTTTGAAGCTGTATATGAGCATCGAGGTAGTTCTGCCTCAAGTCGGGTGTTCACATTGGTTTGAGAGATGATTTCCAATTTGACTTTTTTCTGATCGCCAACCTTGTCCCATGTTCCTTGCGACATCCAGGGCTTCTCACCGCTTTGCACATATTTCACAGATTCTTCTTAGAAAAGTGTTTCTGGTTGCCTCCCAATTGGCGTCCAGTGTGCGCATTTCATATTCGTGCAATGTTGATAACTTTTCGCGTAGAATGGTGGTGTACTCGCGCTTTTTGTTGAGGTTTCTGAGTTTATCCACATTAAGCTTACGCTTCATTTGAATTTTTTGTCGTCGGATAGCTGTGTGAGTTTACTAAATTTTTATGCATTTATGTATGTAAATTTTGAGTGCACTTTTTTTCACAGAATGACCCATGATATAGGCAATTTTGGCCTTTATGCAATTCACAAACACAGTCATGAAGGAAAGGAATGGCACTGGGAACGTAGGAGAAGGGGAGTGAGAACGGCAGTAACGAGTGGAGAAGGTGGTATTTTTTTCAGTTGTACTGGCTGCTACTGACAAATATTTACAGATGTTATGGGGGTCTGAGTGATAGAATTCGAACAGAAACCATCTACTGAGTATATAGACCTTCTTGAAGTGGAACTATTTCATTTTTATACCGTTTTCCTATTTGATTTCGAATAATTTTTCATGGCCAGTAGTAACTGAAAAATTTGTCTTTAATAAAGTCCACTGTCTTGAGTGGGAATCGAACCCACGAACTATTGACTGTGAAGCAAGCACGCTGTCCATTATGCCACAGAAGCCTTAAGGATTTACTAAATTTTGTGTGTATTTACTAAATTTTGTGTGCATTTACTTAAATTTTGTGTGCATTCACTTAAATTTTGTGTGCATTTACTAAATTTTGAGTGCTTTCACTCAAATTTTTGTGCATTTACTAAATTATATGTCCAATCACCCAAATTTGTGTGCATTTACTAAATTTTGTGCGCATTTGCTTCAATTTTGTGTGCATTCACTTAAATTTTGCATGCAATTACTCAAATATTGTGATGCAACACGAACTTCACGACTCCGTTACCTCATCTACCCTCTCCCATACAAATCTTAGCTTTCGTGTAAATAAAATACAACGAATTTTGTGAAAATTCTATTCAACTTCGTCTATGAAACTGACATTCTATACAGCGAATATTGTACGTGATTCAAGCAATAAATTAAAAACTTATTAATATCCACTCACCACTAGTATCACCCCTCCCTTCATAAAAACCCAAACTTGCATAAATAAACGAATAAATTATTGATTATATGTACTGGAGTTATTCATCGTATTCGCAATGAAGCGTTAAATTGACAACAGCCCTGCCCTAGAACGACCTTTCATTTAGTTTTCCCTAACCACTATAACCTGCATATTGACTTTTCACGCATCCTTAACTTGTCCCAAGAATAATAAGGTTGCGCCCGACTTATTGACTAAGTTCTGGTTTTAATGAGGCGTGGGGGGTGGGGTGATAGTAAGGGTGCTTGAATCACAATCTGTATAGAATGTCAGAATCATAGACGAAGTTGCATAGAATTTTCATAAAATTTGGTGTATTTTACATTCACGAAACCAATCACTTGTATGGGAGGGGGTAGATGAGGTAAGAGAATCGTAAGATTCGTGATGCAGTCTTATTTCATTTCTCTTGTAAGGTGCTCGTACAAAAATTCAAGTTCTTAGCTTCTAATTTGTTGCTTAGTAATTGATTTATTGAAATTGTTCGAAATCATACTTTTCTATGGGAGGGGTAGAAGGGCAAACACGATCTCAAAACTTTTGACGCAGTTTTGTTTTTACTATTTTCAAAAGATTTTGTGCAAAATTTCAAATTGATAGCATAAAACAGTTAGGTGATAATTGATTTCTTAAAAATGGTCGAAAAAATAATTTTATATGTGAGGGGTTAGAAGTTTTGAAGGCATTCAACTAGTTCATATTTCATAGTTTTAGGTTTTTTTAATGCATTTCGCAAATTTTCAAGTGGAACAAATTATTATTTTTTTTCTATGTACATCAAATTGTTTTATCCACCTACAAAATTTAAACTTTTTATTTTTTACCAGAGCCCTAAAAAATCACTCAAAATCCCCTTGTTACACTTCCCAAATTAAAATTAAAAATTTTGTAGTTCTACAATCTGAAAAAATGTCAATTTAATATCTGTACTCAGTTTTGAGATATCATGGTTTGGAATTTTGGAATGTGCATCATTTCTGAAATGCTCCCCATTTCCCCCACTACTATTATGTCCAAATTTTGTAGTATAGCTCAATATATGATCCAAGTCTCAATTACGTAGCTTCGGAGATAGTTGAGATATTAATTTTTAAGTGTTTTTCTTTGCAGCCCTTTTGACTCTCCTCTTTACAAAAAATAAACTGCCAACAAGTCGGGCGAAACTTTATTATTTTTGGGACAAAATGCGCATGCGTAGAAAGTCAATATGCAGGTTCGAGTGGTTAGGGAAGACTAAGTGAAAGGAGCTTCTTGGGCAGGGCAGTTCTCAATTTAACACTTTCCGGAAACGTTCAAAAGCTCCATATTTCATTGGTTTATTTATGCAGGTTTGAGTTTTCATGAAGGGAGGGTGATAGTAAGGGTGGGTGGATGTTAATAGTTTCTTAATTGATTGCTTGAACAAAATCCAATATTCTTTGTATAGAATGTCAGTTTCATAGACGAAATTGCATAGAATTTTCATTGGATTCGGTGTATTTTAAATTCACGAAACCAAACATTTGTATGGGAGGGGGTAGAGGAGGTAGAGGAATCGTAAAATTTGTGATGCAGTTTTATTTCTTTTCTCTTGTGAGGTGCTTGTACAAAATTTCAAGTTTGTAGCTTTTAATTTGTTAGTTATTAGTTGATTTAATGAAATTGGTCGAAATCATACTTTTGTGTGGGAGGGGGTAAAAGGGCAAGTGCTATCTCAAAAATTTTAACGTAATTTTATTTCAACTATTTTTGTAAGTTCTTGTGCAAAATTTCAAATTAATAGCATTTAATAGTTAAGTGATAATTGATTTCTTAGAAATGGTCGAAAAAAAAATTTTGTATGGGAGGGGGTAGAAGTTTTAAAGATATTCGACCAGTTAATATTTTAAACTCTTGAAGATTTTTTTTAAATGCATTTCGCAAATTTTCAAGATCCTACCTAAAAATTTCATTCAAAAATTTTCAGTTTATGTGTATTTTTCATTGCACATGAAACACTTTGTGCACGTTAGACCCCCACTTCGGTGCATAGCAATTTTGGAACAAATTATTATTTTTTTTCTATGAACATTAAATAGATGTGTCAACGTGCAAAATTTAAACTTTGTATCTTTTACCAGAGGCATAAAAAAATCACTCAAAGTTTTCAACATTTTCGCTTTCCACCTCCCTCCCCTTACACCCCCCAACTTAAATTTTTTACCAAAATTCAAGACTATATAGTTCTACAATCTGACAAATTTTCGATTTGATATGTGTACTCAATTTTGAGATTTGGTGATTTGTAGTTTTGGAAAGTGCGCCATTTTTGAAATGCTCCCCATTTCCCCCCACTACTATTATGTCCACATATTATATTTTTTCCATATGTCACTAACAAAGCTTAGTATTTATTTCAAGTTTCAATTACATAGCTTAAGAGACGGTCGAGATATTAATTTTTAAGTGTTTTTCTTTGCACCCCTCCTGACCCTCCCCCTTACAAGAATTAGCTTCTATCTAAACTGATGCTAGTAGATCTTGATGCCATCTTAATTGTCTCAAAATATCTATTTTTTATGGGTATTAATTTCGAAGATATAATCATTTGAAAAAAAAATTCGGCCGCCAATTGGTTCTTAGCCCCCCCTTTTCGCACGCCAATGGATAAAAAAATTAAATTATTTTTAAAAGTTGTCCCACAAACTCCTCTATATGTGTGTTGATTTTTAGCTTTCTAGTTGTAACCATGGTTGAGATATTTGAATTCGTATTTTTCGGTTTAAGCGCTCCCCCTGCCTCCCCCTGAATTCGTATACCCCCCAAAATGGGTATCCGCCTGAGATCCGCAACTACCAACAATCCCTCCAAAAATGAACTTTCTATCTTGAAGGGTTTGGGAGTTAATGTGCGCTGAGCGTATACGTCGGCGTACGGCGTACGGCGGACGGCGGACGGCGGACGGCGTACAGACAGACGGATTTTTTTTTTTTGCATTTTTCGGCTATTTTAGTCATGAAACGCGAAAAAAAAAAATTTCAGGGTAGCAAATTTTTTTTTTTCCCAAGTCGATCACAATACTTTATTATTAAAATAATAAAGTAATAGCCTTTTTTAAAGCTGATTCTGGTGGGTCTATATACGACCTTAATGGTCCCGAAATATGAATTTTCAGGGTAAGAAATTTCGAAGATGTAATCATTCGAAAAAAAAAAACATAACAGGGCTACGATTGCGCGTAAAGCGCAATCTTACGATACTCTAGATGAAATAGAATTTTTTGTGATCCCAAGAAATTTTGTATGAGAAATGTTAGAAGGGATGATAGCATTGAACTAATTTTTTCCCCATCATGCTAAAGTAGCTACAAAAACGTTTTATACAAAATGCTTACTCCTAAAATTGAAAGCGAACTGTGAAAATTAGTGAGTTAGATTTAGTGAAAATGTGCAGTTTGTTTGGGAGGTGGTAGAAAGAGTGGGGGAATTCTGATTTATTTAGAAATAACTAGGAATATTATAAAATTGACATTCCTTAAATTTAAGACTAGTGCCACTCATACATTTCAAGAAAATCGATTTTACTTTATTATTTTAATAATAAAGTATTGTGATCGACTTGGGAAAAAAAAAATTTGCTACCCCGAAATTTTTTTTTTCGCGTTTCATGACTAAAATAGCCTAAAAATGCAAAAAAAAAACGGTTACAGGTAGGAAGCTAAAAATCAACATACATATACAAGAGTTTGTGGGACAACTTTTAAAAATAGTTTAATTTTTTTATCCATTGGCGTGCGAAAAGGGGGGGCTAAGAACCAATTGTCAGCCGAATTTTTTTTTCAAATGATTATATCTTCGAAACTACTTCCCATAAAAAATTGATATTTCGAGATCATTAAGATAGCATATAGATCTACTATAAGCAGTTTAAATAGAAGCTAATTTAAGAAAGGGGAGGGTCAGAGGAGGTGCAAAGAAAAACACTTAAAAATTAATATCTCAACTGTCTCTTACGCTATGTAATTGAAACTTGAAATGTATACTAAACTTTACTAGCGACATATGAAAAAAATATAATATGTGCACATTATAGTAGTGGGGGGAAATGGGGAGCATTTCAAAAATGGCGCACTTTCCAAAACTACAAATCATCAAATCTCAAAGTTGAGTACAGATATCAAATCAAAAATTTGTCAGATTGTAGAGCTATATAATTTTTAACTTTGGTAAAAAATTTAAGTTGGGGGGTGTAAGGGGAGGGAGGTGGAAAGCGAAATGTTGAAAATGTTGAGTGATTTTTTATGGCTCTGGTAAAAGATACAAAGTTTGCATTTTGCATGTCGACACATCTATTTGATATAGATAGAAAAAAAATAGTAATTTGTTCCAAAATTGTTATGTTCCGAAGTGGGGGTCTAACGTGCACAAGGTGTTTCATGTGGAATGTTAAAAAACACATAAACTGAAAATTTTTGAATGAAATTTTTAGGTAGAAACTTGAAAATTTGGGAAATGTATTTAACAAAAATTTTTAAAAGTTTGAAATATTAACTGGTTGAATATTTTTAAAACTTCTACTCCCTCCCATACAAAATTATTTTAAAATTATTTTTTATTTTTTAAGAAATCAATTATCACCTAACTATCAAAAGCTATCATTTCGAAAGTTTGCACAAAAACTTAGAAAAATAGTTGAAATAAAATTACGTTAAAAGTTTTGAAATCACACTTGCCCTTCTACCCCCTCCCATACAAAAGTATAATTTCGACCAATTTCATTAAATCAACTAATAACCAACAAATCAAAAGCTACGAGCTTGAAATTTTGTACGAGCACATTACAACAGAAAAGAAAGAAAATTCCATTACAAGTCTTACGATTCCCCTACCTCCTCTACCCCCTCCCATACAAAATTATTTTTTCGAGCATTTTTAAGAAATCAGTTATCAGCTATCTCTTAAAAGCTATCAATTTCAAATTTTACATGAAAACTTATAAAAATAATTCAAATGAAGTTGCTTAAAAAGTTTTGAAATTGCGCTTGATGTTCTACCTCCTTCCATACAAAAGTATGATTTCGACCAATTTCATTAAATCAACTAATAATTAACAAACTAAAAGCTACGAACTTGAAATTTTATACAAGCCCCTTACAAGAGAAGCGAAATAAAACTACATATCAAATTTTACGATTCCCCTACCTTCTCTACCACCTCCCATACAAATTTTCGGTTTCGTGAATGTAAAATACATCGAATTTTATGAAAATTCTATGCAACTTCGTATATGAAACACATTCTATACAGAGAATATTGGACGT
The DNA here is from genome assembly GCA_963669355.1 of Chorisops tibialis. Taxonomy (NCBI): domain Eukaryota; kingdom Metazoa; phylum Arthropoda; class Insecta; order Diptera; family Stratiomyidae; genus Chorisops; species Chorisops tibialis. The sequence continues at coordinate 214,822,495 of OY770262.1, forward strand.
GATTCAAGCAATTAATTAAAAAGCTATTAACATCCACCCACCCTTACTATTACCCCTGCTCCGCCCCTCATAAAAACCCAAACTTGCAGAAACGAATGAAATATTGTTAAATTGACAACAGCCCTGCCCAAGAAATCCCTTCAACTTAGCTTTCCCTAACCACTTTAACCTGCATATTGACTTTCCACTCATGCGCAACTTGTCTCAAGAATAATAAAGTTTCGCCCGACTTTTGGGCAGTTTATTTTGTAAAGTTGTGAAACTGTGTCATATTGTATGGGAGGGGGTAGAAGCAGTGAAGCTAATCAAATAATTTTTTTTGATCTTAGTGATAATACTAATTAAGTATTTATTACAAAATATGAGCTCAATAAATGTTATATGTTCTGAGAAAATCGTCATAGAGCATTTTATGAAAAAGTGTAGTTTCTATGGGAGGGGGTGGAAGGAGAGGGAGGACGCAAATAATTTTTCTACTGTAGATTTAGATTATTATAAAAGTAGTATATCCCAAAATCCAGAATAATAGCTTTTATACTTTTCGAGTAAATCCATTTAAAATCAAATTGCGAATTTGTGTCATTTTGTATGGGGGTGGGTAGAAGGGGTGAAGCTAATCGTCTAATTTTTTTTTGGCCTTACTAACAATTTTAAATAAATATTTGGTGCACAATTTTAGCCCGGTAAATTTTATACCCACTGAGTAAATTGGCTTAGAGTAATCCATGACAAGTACAGTTTGTATGGAAGGTGGTAGAAGGAGGGGAGGACACGCATAATTTTTATACGGTAGATTGATATTATCATAAAAGTAACATATTCAAAATTTCAGGCCAATAGCTTTTATACTTTTTGACCAAATCCGTTTATTGTCAAATTGCGAAATTGTGTCATTTTGTATGGGAGAGGGTAGAACGGGTGGAGCGATTTGGCCCGTTCATGAGCTTGACCTTACTTTTTTGTCAAAAACGACGTGTACAAAATTTAAGCTTTCTAGCTCAACGCGTTCTCAAGCCAGAGAGCGAACGGACGGACGGACGGACGGACATCCGGTTTTGAGATTTTTGAGTGATAATATTATCTTCTGTATCATTCATTTTTTTCTCCGAAACTTATTTCTTGGCGTTACAAACTTTAGAGCAAACTTATAATACTCTCAGATTTCATCTAGAGTATAATAATTCGGCGGACAATTTGTTTTTAGCCCTTTTTGGACTCCAATGGATAAACAATTAAATTATTTTAAAATTTTTCCCACGAACCTTTCTATATGCATGTTAATTTTCAACTTCCTAGCTGGAACCATGGCTGAGATATTTGAATTTTTAATTTTCGGCTTACGCGCTCCCTTCGCCTTCCCGTCAACCCGTACACCCACCAAAATGGGTGTCCGCTTGAGATCCACAACTATCTACAATCCCCCCAAAAAGGAACTTTCTATATTGCAGGGCTTGTGAGTTAATGTAGACTAAGCGTACACACCGACAGACGGATTTTTTTTGCATTTTTAGCCTATTTTGGTCATAAAACGCGAAAAAAGAAATTTCCGGGGTAGAAAATATCTTTTTCCAAGTCAATCACAATACTTTATTATTAAAATAATAAAGTAGTTTTTGCACACTTTTTCCCTAACTAACAAGAAATTAAATTTTCACTTTATATCTCTTCAATGTTTAGTAACAAAAACATAGTTGAAAAGGCGCCACTCTGAACTCTGAATTAAGACATTATACAAGATTTAGTTACAAATTATAATATGTGTTGAAATAAAATAAGTAAGTACTTTGGAAAGTTTGTTCGAAAATTGCAAAGCGGGTTTGAAGCTGTAGTGAACATTTTCGAAATTTAAAGAAATTTATTGCAAAGTACTTATGTACCGGCAAATCAACTGCTGACTTTCTCATACCACCTCCCATGCGAATAGACAACAGAAAAATGTCTTATCTTTCTTTCTGAAGCAAGAAATTCGCCTTCTACCACTTCACACTTTACAGGAATTTTCAAATATTTATATTAACAAAAATGAATAATTGTTCGTCATAATTAAAAAAGTGAAAATTTTTGTTAAGACCTTTCAATTTTTTCAAAGGATTGAAGAACCCAATGCTCCCGTTTTTTACTCTCACTCTTCACATCCGTTTTATGGTACTATCTCTCTTCAAGTGGCATAATTTCATAATACACTCAACTATTTCATAACATCGTTCGTCGCAAACGACAGAGTTACATTATGCATAAATAAAGGACGCTCCCCCGATAGCAGGATCGGTATTCATCTTCGGAACTATTCCCATCGGTTTTCCTATCCTGTTTATAGCCTTATCATTTGATATTCCGTTTTAAACGCATAGGATAGCAAACACTTGAAGGCTAAGTGCTCTTCGGTCTAAGGATATTTATATGAAACATGCGTTGGCCGGTCTCTGGTTCTATGTGTCCCAGCTTTGCCACCACGAACTAGTGTATAACGCTCGCTTTAAAAACCCGAAGGAAACAAGAAAAGTTTTAGTGTAACGCTATATATATTATTACTATCATATTTGAGGGTTGCTGGGAGAGTAGGTGGCATGCTATTAGACAACCCCGAGTGGCATTTACTATACCGCACACTCCGTGTATAGCCAGGTTTTGTCACACTGGCCATTTTGGGGGAGGCTTCAGGACTCCTGCCAGGAGGTTGATGATCGGCGGGTGGTATACAACTTATGTATTGCGCCTTCGAGGGGTAACACTAATACCGTGATTATACCATTTCGATGGTGAAAAGTAAATGTATTCGTACGCAATCGCAGAGTGAGCCGTTTTGGGGGCAAAAGGTGGGCGTAAACATGAGAAAAATATTATTTCCATTCCATAGCAACACAGGCGGAACCTTTGCACATTTCGACGGGGGATGAAAGCGAAAAATGAAGGACGAAATTTATGGAAAATGCGTCTTGAGCGAGGGGAAACGCATGCGTGATTCTGGACTTTCCAGCAAAGTTAACCCAACGAAAGAAAAAAATTATTATCAATAAAAATCAGAAAATTTTTCATGTTTTCGGTGGTTTTCTTCAAAAAATTTTCGTTTTTTTCTCAATTTCCCTTATTTTTTTACCAGGTCGATGAAAAGTTCTAAAAAATTCATTTGATTGTGTCACTTTTTTGTCGGTGTGTTGGGATTTTTGTTGGTTTTTCGGGTTCAATTTTTTTCCTATGAAAATTCATTTAAAACATAACATGTTTAGCGTAAAGCCGGTATAGGTTTATTTTTTAGCGATCTCGTTTCGGGGTTGTGTAAATGTGTCGTTAGTAAATTTAATAATTTTTGTTAGTTTTTGAAATCTGTAAAGAAAACGGTTGAATTCGAAACACACATCTAAATTGAATTGTATGTGAAGAAGAGTGAGTGTTAGGTATTCCATGCAGTTGTTTCTATCTCGGTGCGAATAGATAGATAACTCTGGGCTCTGCTGAATTAAAAAGTTCTGTTACAAGATTTCGATTTCGAATATCGAGACTGGAAATTCAGTCGATAACAACATTTCACACGAGGTGTACAATTTCCGGTATCACCTGTCCGGACACAAAACTCATTCAAATTTATTCGCGGTATAAATTAATGGCGGGATATTGTGATCGATTCGAATTTTATTATTGTTCGGTTGTTTAGAGGTGTTTGTATGTGCGCGTTGGTGTTTTTGGGGTCAATTTTTTTTTAAGTATGTAAATATGACCAACAATATCTGATAGATTTTCTTTTAATTCGAAATGAAAACAAACAGCCGCAGTGTACAACATGAACTTGAAATGCGACGACGATGAACTAAAAGTTTCTTTGGTTGTAATTTTTGGGGGACGAAAATTCGTAAATTTAATGTTAGGCAAGGGCCTCGTTACTTTTTATGGCATTGCCCGACGTTAAGGCCGAATTAAGTTGCTTCTTGTCTGACCTTTATTGCCACTTGTTACCATGTAATCTGAATATTTTGAGAAGTATTTGTTGGCATCATCTTTGGCTTTTTAATGTTTTGGGGCTCAAGTTTATTTTTTTTTTTTAATTTTTTGATCATTTTAATGGCCATTTTCAAATCGCTTTAATTTATTTGGCTTTCAATGCAGTAGTTTTTGTTGAGTGATTAGCATTAAATTAAAAGGATCCTGTTGTCTAGCGAGTACTGCTGCTGTGTTACAACGGTGGATCGAAGACGTAAAAGTGTACCAGAGCCGGTCGACGCGTGAGGATGTCGACGCCTTGAGTTGCCTACCTGACCGTCTTCTAAGCGGATAGAAGTACCATATCCTGTTATTCAGATATTATCCTTGCAAAAAGTTATTCGAATAATAAATAATTACAAAAGTGTAAACGGCACTCATTTGATACTCCAGATGAACAGAAAATTGTGACCTTAAGTGTGGGTGATATCCCTGCTAAATCAATAAACTACGTATAAAACTCTTTATGCCTAATTGGAACACCATTGTTTGAATGCGTATCGCAAAACTGCGACTTAAACATATATGGAGAGGAAGTGAGGATTTTCGATGATTTTTACTTTTTTGAAACTTTTAAATTTCAGATTAGTTACTTGCTTTCGAAGAAAATCGACATACATATACGATATTATAAAGTTGTGAAATTGTTCTGTTCTAAAGTAGGATGTTGAAAGGGCGGCAGGATCGAAATAATTTTTGCACATCTCACTATAGTCGCTACCACGACCAAATTGGAACTGCATAACTGTGATAATTGGTGTATAGTATTTCGTTCAATTGTAGTTTGTATTTGGGGTGGCAAAAGGAGTGAGCGGAAATACATTTTTTTTTGCGATACAAATATATCTATTAGAAATATGGTGATTTTAAAAGTTCTACACTCTGGAATTTAAAGCCAGCTACAATTTTCCAAAAGAACATAAAAATATTAAGGACTCGCTTGCTCCCGCTTTCACTCCCACGAACCAAAAATTGTTGGTTAGTCCCTGACCAAACCACAATGTCATGTAAAATAACCATTCTTACAGTTACTCACTTACGATGGAGCTACAGCCCAAGTGTCGCTGGATTTCAAAAGCTCAGCTGGAATTTGATCAGTGCCCGGTTTTTCGTTGTTTTTTATGTTCCTTATGTCCGTTTTCAATTCTTCGTTTGCAGAAGGACCCAAAGAGGATTGGTATAACTAGCCTAATTTGCAAAAAAAAATACATCCCGCCGTACGCCGTACATATGGACTCATATCTCCGAGACTGTTAAAGATAGATTGTTCGTTTTTGGGTGGATTGTTTATTGGGTAAGTGAGCCTCATTATCTAAATTTAGGAGAGTGTCAGGTAGAAGGGGGAGACGGGGGGAAGGAAACAGTCAAAAACTACACTTGCTAATATCTCCACTACGAATGCAGATAGGAAGCTGAACATCAGTAGAGATATAGAGAGGGTTGTGGGACAAACTTTAAAAATGATTTTTTTTGTCCATTGGCGTCCGAAAAGGGGGCTAAAAACAAATTGTCAGCCGAATTGTTTTTTCAAATGATTGTATCTTCGAAATTATTTATCGTAAAAAATTCATATTTTGGCACCATTAAGGTGGCATATAGATCCACGGGAATCAGCTTAGAGAGAGGCTAATTATTGTAAGGGTCAGTGAGGGACGGAGGGAGGAGAGAAAAACACTTAAAATTGAATATATCAACTATCTCTAAGCTATATAGTTGAAACTTGAAACATATATTAAGCTATACCAGCGAAATATAAGAAATTATAAATTTATTATATAAAAAATTTGGTCATAGCATTAGTGGGGGGAAATGGGGAGTATTTCAAAATTGGTGCAGTTTTCAAAATTTCAGACCGTTATATCTAAAAACAGAACAGATATCAAATCGAAAATTCGACAGATTATAGAACTGTATAGTTTTTAATTTTGGTAAAAAGTTGTAGCTGGGGAGTGTAAGGGGAGGGAGGTGGTAAGCAAAAATGTCGAAAATTTCGAGTATTTTTTTAGGGTTCTGGTGAAAGATACGAATTTAAATTTTGCATATGGATACATCTTTTTGTTGTACCCCCCCGTCCAATATTTTCTGTATAGAATGTCAGTTTCATAGACAAAGTTGCATAGAATTTTGATAAAATTCGGTGAATTTTACATTCACGAATTCACGAATCCAAACGTTTGTATAGGAGGGGGTAGAGGAGGTAAGGTAATCGTAAAATTTGTGATGTCGTTTTAGTTTGTTTCTCTTGTAAGGTGCTCGTACAAAATTTCAAGTTCGTAGCTTTTAATTTGTTGGTTATTAGTTGATTTATTGAAATTGGTCGAAATCATACTTTTGTATGGAAGGGGTAGAAGGGCAAGCGCAATCTTAAAACTTTTGACGATATTTCATTTAAACTATTTTTAAAGTTTAGGTGCAAATTTTCAAATTGATAGCTTTAAATTGTTAGGTGATAATTGATTTCTTAAAATTGTTCGAATAAATTATTTTGTATTTGAGGGGGTAGAAGTTTTCAAGGTATTCGACCAATTAATATTTCATACATTTAGGGATTTTTTTTTCAAATACATTTAGCAAATTTTTCAAGGTAGAAAACCTTAAAATTTTATTCAAAAATTTTCAGTTTATGTGTTTTTTTCATTGCAACTCCTTGTGCACGTAAGACCCCCACTTCGGTGCATAACAATTGTGGAAAAAATAACTATATTTTTTCTATGTATATTAAATAGATGTGTCCACATGCAAAATTTAAGCTTTGTATCTTTCACTGGAGCCCTAAAAAAATACTAAACATTTTCGACATTTTTGCTTACCACGTCCCTCCCCTTACACCCCCAACTTAAAATTTTTACTAAACTTAAGGAGGTAGTCAATGAAAAAATTAAGAAAAAATCGATTTTTTTTTTCTAAGTGTTCTTATGAATAGCTTTATTATGTATCTAAAAAGAATACTGCAAAGTTTCATCGAGATACGATTAGTAGTTTTGAAGAAAACTGTACCGAAGTTGACCGTGTTTTCCCATAAGAATACATGAGAGGGCAACTTCTTTGACCACCCCCTTAAAAACTATGCAGTTCTACAATCTGACAAATTTGATATTTGTACTCAATTTTGATATATAACGATTTGTAATTTTGGAAAGTGCGCCAATTTTTAAATGCTCCCTGTGGTGCGCTAGTCTCATTTTATACAGATTTTCATAATGAACAGCATTTAAAATCAACTACTTTAATTCTTCTTTACAGTAGTAGGCAATTTTGAATCCTGACTCTGAAAAAAAAAAATCAGTTGGAGAAAAGCCTCTGATTAAAAAGGATTAAAAAAATATTATTTTGCTTAAAAATAAATAGTTGTTGTAAGAATACTAAAAAATATATTATTTAAAAAAGTACTAAATAATTGTAATTAATAGTTGTTAAAAAGTGAATATTAAATTAAACGATAAATAACTAATTGTATAAAGTGCAAAATTATTTTTAAAAAATAATTAAATAAATTAGGGGTAGACGTTTTATGACGCCAGTAACCCCTAAGCACCCCATTTCCCCCCACTACTATTGTGTACACATACTTTTTTCGTATTTCGCTAGTATAGCTGAATATGTCTTCCAAGTTTCAATTACATAGCTTAAGAGATTATCCAGATATTCATTCTTAAGTGTTTTTCTTTGCACCCCGCCTGACCCTCCCCCTTACAATAATTAGTCTCTCTATAAGCTGATTCTGGTAGATCTGTATGCCACCTGAATGTTCCCAAAATATCAATTTTTTATGGTAAATAATTTCGAAGATATAATCATTTGAAAAAAAAAATTCGGCCGACAATTTTTTTTTAGCCCACCCCCCTCCCCCCCCCTTTTTTTCGGAAATAGTATAAAAATAAATTATTTTTAAAGTTTTTTCCCCCACAAACCTCTCTTTACTTCTGCTTCTGCTCTTTAAATTTCCTATCTGCATTCGTGGTGGAAATATTAGCAAGTGTAGTTTTTGACTCTTTCCCTCCCCCGCCTCCACCTTCCACCTGACGCTTCAAAAAATATAGATAATGGAGCTCACTTACCCATTCAACAATCCACCCAAAAACAAACTTTCTACCTTTAACGGTGTCGGAGATATGAGGCCATATGTACGGCGGGCAGCGTACGGCGGGACGGATTTTTATACTCTAGATGAAATCTGAGAGTATATTGTGTTTGCCTTACCGTTTGTAACGCTAAGAAATAACGCTCGCACAGAGCCGCCAAGGGTACAGAAATATTTGTTGTCGCTCAAAAACCTCGATTCCGAGTGACCGTCTGTCCGTCTGTCCGTCTGTCTGTCTGTGCGTCTGTCTACAGTATAACTCTCGAAAGCTTTGAGCTATAGTGCTAAAAATTTGTGTGTGTCATTTTTAGCAAAAAAGTAACTTTGAGTTCGTGAACGGGCCAAATCGCTCCACCCCTTCTATCCCCTCTCATACAAAATGACACAATTGCGCAATTTGACAATAAACGGATTTGCTCAAAAAGTATAAAACCTATTGGCCTGAAATTTAGAATATATTACTTTTATGATAATATCAATCTACGGTATAAAAATTATGCGTGTCCTCTCCCTCCTTCTACCACCTCCCATACAAACTGTACTTGTCATGAATTACTTTAAGCCAATTTACTCATTGCGTATAAAATTTAGCGAGATGAAATTGTGCACTAAATATTTATTAAAAATTGTTAGTAAGGCTAAAAAAAATTAGACGATTAGATTCACCCCTTCTACCCCCTCCCATACAAAATGGCACAATTTCGCAATTCGACTATAAATGGATTTGCTCGAAAAGTATAAAGCTTTTAGTCTGAATTTCGAGATATATTACTTTCATAATGATTTCAATATACAGTATAAAAATTATTTGCGTCCTCCCTCTCCTTCTACCCCCTCCCATACAAACTACACTTTTTCATGAAATGCTCTAAGCCGATTTTCTCAGAACATATAACATTTATCGAGCTCACATTTATGTCATAAATACTTATTTAGCATTATCACTAAGATCAGAAAAAATATTTGATTAGCTTTACTGTTTCTACCCCCTCCCATACAATATGACACAGTTTCACAACTTCACAAAAAGTCTATTTTCTTGAAAAGTATGAATGTTACTGGTCAAAAATTTAAGAAATGTCAATTTTATGATATTGTTATAGATCTGGCAATGATCTCTCTCAAATCTGCCAGAACTATTTAGAATATTCTTCCAACATGTAGAGGGCTTCTAGTAATTTCTCAAAGACACAGACAATGACACCCGACGCCATCTAGTAACTTCCAGAATAGTCCAGACGCAGCAGAGAAAAACATACACCAGAGAAGGTTCGAGACTCGGATAAATCCATTATAAATAGCCAGAGCTCACGACAAGGAATCCAGTTACCTGAGTGACAGTTTCATGGAAAACACCTATCGGTGTAAATAAGCGAAAGTGATAGATCGCCGGTGTTCCTGGATTGTGCGAATTAAGTTTTTAGAGCGAATTTAGTGAAGTGATCGGGAAATTGTGTATAAAGTGCAATAAATAAATTATTCGTTGTTTTTAAAACGAATTGAGTTTTCTTTGGAATCTGGCGAACCCCTAGCTCGCAACAATTGGTGTCAGAAGAGTGGGATTCCAAGGATAAATTCGGGTTAAAAATCGCGAGTGAAATTAAAAATTCTCGGAACGGATAATTTTGTGAGAGCGGAAAAGTGAAACTAAAATTCTCGGACAGTGAGAATTTGGTGAAACCGAATATTCTCGAGTGCTCTAGTGAACAGTGACTTTAATTAGCGAAGTAAAATCGCGGAACTAAAATTCTCGAACGGACAGTGAGAATTTTGAAATCGAATAAACTCGAGTGATTTAGTGAGCAGTGACGTAAATTTAAGTGAATTCGAATCGCGGAAAAACTGGAAATAATCGGTAGTGAAAATGCCGCGTTATTTAAAAGACTTAAAAGTAACGGAGCTGAAGGAAGAGCTCAGTAGACGCGAGTTACCTACAACAGGGAGCAAGTCTGAACTTGTCAGCCGTATGATCGAGACACTTGAGGCTGAGGGTGAGAATGCAGATAGTTTTGAGTTCCAAATCGAAGAAGCTAGTAAAGAGGAGTGCTCTGGTACATCGGATGCCTTAACACAGTTAATGCAACAAATGATGCACAAATTGGATCAACAATCTGCGGATATGAATCAGAAATTAGAGCAACAATCAGCGGACATGCATCAGAAGTTTGAACAACAATCGGTGGACATTAAACAACAATCTGCGGACATGAATCAGAAATTAGAGCAACAATCAGCGGACATGCATCAGAAGTTTGAACAACAATCGGTGGACATTAAACAACAATCAGCGGACATTAATCAGAAACTTGAGAAATTAGACCAGACTTCAAAGGACCTTAACCAAAAATTGGAGCTGCAAAATGATAAAATAGACACCATGGGTAAGGCCATAGAAGAAAACGTTGAAAAGAAATTTCGAATCTTCGAAGAACAAATTACGGAAAAGACATCCGGAATTGCAGAAGAAGTCGAACGCCTAAAAAGAGACTTCGATAATGTGAAGGCGACTGGCGTCATCAAGACAGAACATGTTGCGCACAAGGGTCTCAAGGCTCCAATCTTCGATGGACAAACACCGTGGGCTATTTATAAGACCCAATTTGAAGCCGCCGCAAGAAACAACCATTGGAATGATCTAGAACGGGGAACAGCTCTTATATTGGCGCTAAGAGGTCCACCAGCAGAGGTTCTTCAAACGATTCCGCAGGAGCAACAACAAGACTTTTCAACCTTAGTCCAGACATTGGATCTTCATTATGGCAGTGACCACATGCGAGAGATCTACAAAACGCAACTTTACAACCGAACTCAAAAGAATGGTGAAACACTTCAAGAGCTGGCACGCGATATTGAACGACTCACACTATTATCGCTGCCTAATGCGCAAACAGAGCAACGCAACGATACAGCTGTTTTCGCATTTAACAATGCTGTACAGGACAGAGAGCTGCAACAGGCGTTGAAACTGGCAGGTAAGAAAACGATTGGCGAAGCCTTAGTATATGGGCTGACGTTCGAAGCTGCCAAGCAAAGCTCGCGGAGTAACTATCGAGTTCGAGAAATAGTAGAAGAATGTGTGTGCCAGAAAGCCGAGTACACCAAGCGGAGCGAAGGATCTGGTGCTCCCCGATGCTGGAATTGTGGACAGGCAGGACACTTAAGACGCGACTGCCGCAAACCCAGAAAAGCGATCAACTACTGTTCCGGCTGCGCTGCTAAACAAAGAGGAGGAAGGGGCGAACCGTCACGAGAGCACGCTTCGCCTAATGACAGTCCGGGAAACGAGTAAAGGCCAACTTCATGGGGCAGAAGTTGGCTGGTAGAATCGACGCCCCCGGAACCATCATCGCAGTTTCTCGACTACATCGTTGTGAAAACGACTTATGTATGAGTGGTCGAGTCGACAAATTAAACTGCATCATAACAGTCGACACAGGCGCAACACGGTCAGTGCTAAGATCTGACCTCGTAGATCGTACTTGGCTTCACAACACCAAGAAGTACGCACTTCGCACTGCTACAGGAGAAACTACAACGGTCCATGGAGAAATAGCTCGTGACATACAACTTGGGGATTTGACCTTCTCGCATGTATTCGTGGTAGCTGACATTACCGATGAGTGTATCCTTGGAATGGATTTTCTGAAACCACACGGTATCCAGCTGGACTTAGGACAACGAATAATGAAGTGGCGGAATATTGAAATCCCGATGGAAATAACATCCTCCAAAACAACAAAGCTGCGAGTTGTATTATGCGAAGATGCGGACATACCAAAGTCATCTGAGAATGTTATTTGGGCAGAGCTCGATGGTGATCCCGGGAACCACCGATTCTACCTCATAGAACCGGAAACGACACCTGCATTACGAAGTCTGATACTAGGAAAAACGCTCGTAAAAAGGAATGAGAGAATGATGGTACCAATAAGAGTCCTGAACGTTGCGGACAGCACTACCAGCGTAAAGAAAGGAGATGTAATTGGCAGCTGTGAACCAATATCGGCGGTGACGAGTATCGACAAGGCAGAACCACATGACGTACCCTCTAAAAATAAGCCAAGAAGGAAGGACAATGTAACATCAACACTTCTTGAATCAAGCAACCTTAGAGGAGAACAACACAAGCAAGCAGTAGATCTAATCGAAGGATTCAGCGACGTCTTTTCCACCGGTGATGACGACTATGGCAGAACAAACTTAGTGAAACATCGCATAGATACGGGAAGTGCTACACCGATACGTCAACCTCCAAGAAGAGTACCATTAGCGAAACAAGGAGAAGTCAATTCAATGGTCAAAACTATGGAGCATCAGGGAATCATCGAAGAATCAAAGAGCCCGTGGATATCGCCAGTAGTGCTGGTAAAGAAGAAGGACGGCAGCACCCGTTTTTGTGTGGACTACAGGCGACTGAATGATGTTACGAAAAAGGATAGCTATCCACTACCAAGAATCGACGATATCATGGACACCCTGACTGATGCTAAATGGTTCTCGACGTTGGATCTGAAAAGTGGTTACTGGCAAGTGGAGATAGATGAAAAAGATAGAGAGAAGACAGCATTCTCTGTCGGCAGTGGACTGTGGCAGTTCATCGTAATGCCATTTGGCCTGTGCAATGCTCCAGCTACGTTCGAAAGACTGATGGAATTCGTTTTGCGTGGTCTGAGTTGGAAAACTTGTCTCGTTTACCTAGATGATGTAATCGTTATCGGAAAAACATTCAATGAACACCTAAAAAATCTGCAGGAAGTCTTCCAGCGACTGCGAGCGGCAAAATTAAAGCTGAGTCCGAAAAAGTGCACTTTGTTTAGTGCAGAAGTCAAGTACTTGGGTCACATCGTTTCAGCTGATGGCGTAAAGACAGATCCGGAGAAGATACTGGCGGTGAAAAATTGGCCTACTCCGAGTGATAAACACCAGTTGCGCAGCTTCCTAGGCTTAGCGACATATTACCGACGATTTGTAAAAGACTTTGCTAACACGGCGAAATGTCTGCATCAGTTAACAGAAAAAGGGAAGCCATTTACATGGAGTCAACAGTGCCAGGAAGCATTCGAGAGGATAAAAGACCAACTCTGCGACTCCCCAGTTCTGGCGTATCCAAAACCAGGTCATGGTTTCATCATAGACACTGACGCCAGCAATGTCGGTATCGGAGCAGTACTATCACAAGAGATCGATGGGCAGGAGAGAGTGCTATCTTACTACAGCCGAGTCCTCTCAAAATCAGAAAGGAACTATTGCGTAACTCGCCGAGAGCTACTAGCCATAGTAGAAGCAACAAAACATTTTCACAAATACCTCTATGGTCAAAAGTTCCTTCTTCGAACGGATCACGCATCGCTTAAATGGCTACTTCAGTTTAAGAACCCCGAAGGCCAAGTAGCCCGATGGATCGAAAGGCTCGAATCCTACGATTTCGAGATTGTTCATCGAAGAGGAAGAATCCACGGTAATGCCGATGCGCTTTCACGTCGTCCTTGTCCACCGAACTGCAAGCATTGTCACCGTGTAGAAGGAAAAGAAGCCGGAGAAACCATTCAGAGGATAACGACCGAACCAAAGACTGGATGGAATCAGCAAGAACTGGAAGATGCCCAACGTAAAGATCCAGATATTTCACCGATCATGGCATGGAAGGACGAAATGAAACGGCCTGAGTGGAAAGACATCTCACAATTCAGTGAAACCTTAAAGTGTTATTGGGCACAATGGAACTCCCTTCACCTAGACGGCGGATTATTAAAACGGAAATGGGAGAACGCTGATGAAAAGTCGTATCACATGCAAACCATCGTCCCGCATTGTAAAGTCGAGGAGGTTTTGAAGGAATATCATGGAGGTACCTCCGGTGGGCATTTGGGAGTAAACAGAACCTTGGCAAAGATACGAGAAAGGTTCTATTGGATCCATCTCCGAGATGATGTCGAAAATTGGTGCCGTAAATGTACTACGTGTGCATCAAGTCAGGGCCCACACCGCAGATCCAGAGGAGAAATGCAACAATACAACGTGGGAGTCCCATTTGAGAGAATTGCTGTGGATATTGCTGGGCCATTTCCGGAATCAGAAAATGGTAATCGCTACATTCTAGTGGTCATTGATTATTTCAGCAAGTGGCCTGAAGCCTACGCAATTCCAAACCAAGAAGCAGTAACCGTCGCCGAACAAATTGTTACCAACTGGGTGAGCAGATTTGGAGCTCCACGTGAACTACACTCTGATCAAGGGCGCAATTTTGAATCTCAAATATTCAAACACGTGTGCCAAATGCTGGGAATAAACAAAACCAGGACAACTCCATTACATCCACAGTCCGATGGAATGGTGGAACGTTTCAATAGGACATTGAACTCAAACCTATCCAAACTCGTCAGCGAGAGGCAACAGGACTGGGATCAGCACATCCCTCTATTTTTAATGGCCTACAGAACATCGGTGCATTCAACAACAGGAGAAACCCCGTCCCGAGTCATTTTCGGAAGGAATATTCGAGTCCCTGCGGAATTAATGTTTGGAGTGCCACCAGACCAACCAACGAATGCCAAAGATTACGTCTCGGATCTTCGATGTCGACTAAACACAATTTATAACCTGGTCAGAGATAAAATTGATTTGGCGACCGACCGCATGAAGACGAGGTATGATCAACGGGCGAATTCATCAGGATTCCAAGAGGGTGATTTAGTTTGGCTATACAATCCCAGACGACAGAAGGGCAGATCGCCGAAACTACAGCGCAACTGGGAAGGCCCTTACCAGATCATCAACCGGTTAAACGATGTCGTCTATCGGATTCAATTACATCAAAAACCCCGTACAAAAATGAAAGTGGTACATCTCGACCGACTAACAAAGTACCACGGTGCCATTGCGGAAGTGAACGACTCTGTTCGGGACGAACAGGGACTAAGGAGAGGGTAATGTTATAGATCTGGCAATGATCTCTCTCAAATCTGCCAGAACTATTTAGAATATTCTTCCAACATGTAGAGGGCTTCTAGTAATTTCTCAAAGACACAGACAATGACACCCGACGCCATCTAGTAACTTCCAGAATAGTCCAGACGCAGCAGAGAAAAACATACACCAGAGAAGGTTCGAGACTCGGATAAATCCATTATAAATAGCCAGAGCTCACGACAAGGAATCCAGTTACCTGAGTGACAGTTTCATGGAAAACACCTATCGGTGTAAATAAGCGAAAGTGATAGATCGCCGGTGTTCCTGGATTGTGCGAATTAAGTTTTTAGAGCGAATTTAGTGAAGTGATCGGGAAATTGTGTATAAAGTGCAATAAATAAATTATTCGTTGTTTTTAAAACGAATTGAGTTTTCTTTGGAATCTGGCGAACCCCTAGCTCGCAACAATATTCTTAGTTATTTCTGAAAAAATCACTAAAATCCCCCCTCTCCTTCTACCACCTCCCATACAAACTGCACATTTTCACTAAATCTAACACACTAATTTTCTCAGTTCCTTTTAACTTTTTGGAGTTAGCATTTTGTACAAAACAATTTTATAGCTACTTTAGCATGATGGGGAAAAAATTAGGTCAATGCTATCACCCCTTCGAACACTCCCCATACAAAATTTCTTGGGATCACGAAAAATTCTATTTCATCTAGAGTATCATAAGATTGCGGTTTACGCGCAATCGTAGCCCTGTTATGTTTTTTTTTGCATTTTTGAGCTAATTTAGTCATGAAACGCGAAAAAACAAAATTTTCAGAGTAGACAATTTTTTTTTTCTGTATCGATCACAAAAATTCATTATTAGAATAATAAAGCAAAATTAAGAATTATGCATTTAAAAATGAATTCTTGGGTTTAATAAGAGTACAGCTCGAATTCCTCGGGGATTGATCTCACGCCGTATGCGAGGATTTTCTTTTTGACGTACCCATTTTTTCAAAATAGAGTGTTATGACCAGTGTTACAAAATAGAAAAGCGAAAATGTGATACTTTTTTGATATTGTGATGTTATAGTGGTTTATATTTGATCAAGAAAAAAAAATATTAGTCCTAAAAACACAGAAAATCAAATTTTCCTAAAAAATATTACATCATCAAGAAAAACCGCGGGCATAAAAGTATCAATCAATCAATCAAATTTCTCTTAAGACCCCGACTTAGGAGAGAAACAGCTCTCTTCCGCAAGGCGTGATCCTGAGCATCTGCCTTTAGCTGGTGCCAGGACTTGTTTATTCCTCTGGCCTCCTGCTCGCTTCCATGTGCTACATGCTCAGTTTCCTCAAAGTATGATCGATCCACTGTCACTTCCGCATTTGAATCTCAATGCATATTTTAGTCTGTCCAGTTGTTCTCCAAAGTTCTTCGATCACTTCTGGCCAGAATATCCCTAAGATCTCGTCTTAGGCATTAGTTCACGAAAGTTTGCAGTTTCTTGGTAAGTCACTGTCCACGTAGTACAACCATATAACAACACGGATTTGACGCATGCGTCAAATGTTCGAAGCTTCGTGCAAAGGGAGATCTCTCTTAACCTCCAGAAAGGGGGGAGGATACCAAAGGCCTGACGAGCTTTATTTAGATCAATCTCAATATTTTTTTCGGCTCCACCGTCCATGCTGACAATGCTTCCGAGATAACACAAATCTTGCACCTTTTCCACATCTTGTTCGTCAAGAAAAATCGGTGTGCTTGAGTTCGAACCCATGTGCATGTACTTGGATTTACGCACATTTATTCTAAGTCCCGCCTCTTTGCATTTACAAGGCAACGAGCGTTAATGTATGCAAAACTAAAAACATGTTGGTGCCGATCTAAGATATAGAGGCAAACCTTTCTAATAGCCTGGCAGATTTCGCATTACTTTTGATATAAAAGTTTTACTGAAAGCAAGGCGAAAAGTATGCAAGTATACAATGAAAGTCACTACTTTCGACGAAAGTAACTACTTTGTGTATATCACAAGGAACAACATACCAGGCGCTTAGAGTTCAGCCAAGCCAACTGACTTCATTTATTTCATATGTTCATAACATTAGCTTGGTGCGAACTACGTGAATTTGGAGACAAAATTCCATAAATTCAAATACTTTCATAAGTCGGTGTTAATACTATTTTTTGAGTTGTTGTTGTTACAGAGAATTCAAATTGGAAAAACAATGCAACGAAGAAATGTAATTTTTAAGCGGAAATAAATCTTCCTATTATGATCTTAATAACATAAAATAACCGAAAAAAAAATTGATTTTACTTTATTATTCTAATAATAAAGTATTGTGATCGACTCGGGAAAAAATTGCTACCCTCAAATTTTGTTTTTTTCGCGCTTCATGACTAAATTAGCCTTAAAATGCAAAATAATAAAATCCGTCTGTTTGTACGTGTAAGCTCAACGCACATTAACTTCCAAGCCCTTTAAGATTTAAGAAGTTCATTTTTGGGTGGTTTGTGGATAGTTGCTGATCTCAGGCGGAAACTGATTTTGGTTGGTGTTAAGGGGGAGGTGGGAGGAGTGCTAGAACCAAAAAATACTATTTCGGATACATCAACCATGATTGCAGCTAGAAAGCTCAAATTCGATGCGCAAAGGGTTCGCTAGAGGGATTGGTGGGACACGAAAGTTCGCAATTGTGTAAGCCGTGTAAACAAAAGCAAGAAATTATCAATTAGCGTAGATCTTTAATTTGTTTACATTCGATGAAAAAACCCAGCAAACAATTTAATGGGCGCTTGCAAATACCGATCTTAAAACGAGCATGAAATAACACAAAACAAACATGATCGTAAGTAAACCAAACAAAAAGGTTCCCAGAACGTCGATCTTTTTATATATGTACATACAAGCAGTTTTCATTTCACCATGATTATTAGTAGAGCGAAAAACTAGTTCGTGTCGATGACTCAAAATATTGCAAACGCAAACGGTGAAAAGCCTAGAGTATGCAGAGAAATTCGCGTGTGTATGTGTGCTTTTCCGATTAATCTTCAAAGTTATAAACAACAGAAACAAAACAAGAAGCAATTGCGATATTCGTAGATCGCTTGTTTAGCTTTAAAAGTCAAGTTCTTTAATAAAACTTAATTGTTTCAAAAATATTATCGGTTATGAATCGTTAACGATATTCATTAATGAATTAAAATGAAAATCATTAACGACACATTAATGATTCATTGATAACGATTATGTACTTGCCTATATACTCATTTCTCCTAAGGGTTTTAAAATTCATTAATGAATCGTTAAAAATAATTTATTAACGAATGTCGATTTAGTCCGCTTGATGAATCGTTATCGACTCGTTAATGATGCTCGTTAACGATCAAATCGCTTTTTAATATGATTCATTAACGATTGTTTAATGAATTATTTTTTTTGCTGGGAAGAGACAGAAATGAAGGCCACTTCACATTTTCCTCTAAGGGTCTCCTACTTACGGAATTATCAGCAGCAATGGTAAATAAATAATAAATGTTTTCGGTTTATATTTAATTTAGATTTTTAAATTTTTTGGCAGTTTGAAGATCGATCTTCGTCTGATTTGATGTGCTCGGTAAGAAAGCGAAATTTCATTCAAATATACAAAGCCAAGAGGCATCTAAATATCTTATGCGACTCATCACTATCATTTATCTACAGAGAAATAAACCTTGATAGCTAAATATCAATGAAACATCTGTGAATTTTCAATTACCGCTCATTGCTGATCGGTAATAGGACCTTCATACGTACACTGTGATAAAAAATAACAGAAATTTGTAAATAAAATTACTCTGGGGAATGATATTTCAACCACTGTTAGCAAACTGATTAATACTACTACTGCAATGGCGCTACAGCCCAAATCGGACCATGGCCTCCTGACATACAGGTTTCTTAATATTTTTCATTACTGATTGTGGAAGGGTTGTTAGCCCTTCGCACAACCCTCTTTCTACGAGTTTTTAATTTTTCGTAGATTGAGGTGACCAAGGTATATCCAAGCAGACAATGTGCTGGAATTATATATTGCGCCGATCGGGAATTCAACTCACGACCTCCGCATTACAAGACCACTAGGCTACACCCTAGCTTAAACTAATTAATAGACCACGCTAATTTTTGGGATAATAATTAAGGACACTCCTACCTGCTTATCAAAAAAAAAAAATTGAAATGTCATTCCCCAAAGTAATTTTAATTAAAAATTCCGGATAAACATTGTATAAGTGAATTTTCTCCAGGCTAATGATCTGTTTTCGCCAAATGGTTTCGAAACTATTCATCAAACTCTTCAGAGATGTTTCATCAATGTTTGGCCATCTGGGCAGGTTCCCTAATTATATATTGGAGAGGGTGGAAACTTTGAAGGTATTCGACCTGCTAATATCAAAACGTTTAAAATAATGGAAGCACTTCTATCGGTATATAGACCGCTTTTCGTTCAAAGAGGCCTACTGTGAATAAAATTTCAATTATTTATATTCGTAATATACTTCAAATATATTTGTCGGTAATCTAAATAAATAATTAATTTATAAATTTAGACATTTAAAAATATGTAATGATACCTTTCAAGTTGGATGAGCGTGCTATCTATTCTTTTATTTTTCTGCCTTTTACCTTGAGCCTTGGTTGCGTCCGTAACTTATGCGTTGCCCGCGGCTAGGAGTGAGATTATCCTGGGTGTATTATTGCATCGTCGAATCTCGTACAGGTCAAAAACTGCCTTTCTTTGTAAGCTGTGCTGATTCCCAAGATAATTCTTGGGCATTTATATCGCGCGAAAATGAAAAAAAGATAAGCGATCATTACGCTATATAAGCAATGACCAAATTCGAATTTGATTCATCATCAATGGTGCGACAATTCAAATCGGGCCTTGGCCTCCTGGAGTCGTCGCCTTCAATAATCTCGATCCAAAGACCGCGTCCTCTAGTTACTAAATTTTAAGATGGTTTTGCTGTCTTCATTAACCGTGTCTTCTTATCACTTGTGAGGCTTGTCCACTTGCCGGTTACCACTCGCTTCTTCCATTCGCTCTATATGGCCAGCCCACTTCAGTTTTTCAAAGTCTTTTCTAGTATACGATACATCTTTGTCCCATTTTAATTTTCCGTCAATTACTACCCCTAGATACTTGACTTCTGAGACACACTCTAAATTACAATTTTGAAACTTCATGGAATGATGGGTTTCGCCCAAGTTTGCAATTTGACCGAACCTGATGAGTTTAGTTTTATTCAGATTCAGTGATATTTTATATCTAGAGTGTCAACCAGTCATATACGGTTTTTAAGCCGCTTTTGCTTTATCAAAAGTGTGGCTCCAAGTGTTATTTTTAAAAATGGGTACCGTATCATCAGCAAAGGTCACTACGGTCCTTCTATGTACCTTGCATACAACTTACCGAGGTCATTAATATGTATTAAAAATAAAATTGGACCCAACACTGTACTTTGCGGAACTTCACATTTAACGAACTTAAATTTTCATTTATTTTCACATCTTGAGTTCTAGCGGTCCAATAGAATGGGGGGTATACATTACGACTAAACCCGATAGATCCAAGCTTCGCGAAGAGGAGAGAACGATCATCAGTATCGAAAGTTTTTTTAACATCTAAAAACAAACCTATAATCTTTTTATTGTTGTCAAGTACATTAGTAATGCATCAGAAGTATTTGTGACAGCCTTGAAAACATATTGATTCGCAGCTAATATCTAATTTGGTTCAAGGTATTTCTCTAACCGTTTTTTTTTAGGATTTTTTAAAAACTTTAGCGAGGCTAGAGATATAGGCCGGTAGTTTCCATATTCTTTTCTATCGCCTTCTTTAAATAAGGGAATAACTACAGCACTTTTCAGTTTATTTGGGAAAATACCGTGCGATATACAGACGTTAAAGAGATGAGAAATGTGACAGATAACTACTTTAAAGATATTTGCAGTGAATCCGTCTAAACCTGGCGCTTTATTATTTTTCAATTCAGTTACATATGTATGTGGGTTTCGATTTCATTTCTGGTAATTGGATAAATGTGAAATGATGAGAGTGGTAGATTAGTGACAGCAACACTTAAGGATGCGTAAGGCGGAGTCTTATTCGAGTCAGCAATTTTTCGCAATTCTGGACCTTTCTTTCGAAGAGTTAACTGCTTTTTCGGAAGTTCGCGTTAATGTCCACGTCTCGCTGCCATAACAGAGCACAGGTCGTATAATAGTTTTATATATCCGCAGCTTATTGTTCCTGTGCACTTTCTTGGATTTCATTATTGGAAGTACCAAATAATACGTCTTATTTGCTAGTATTATCCGTCGTTTGATTTCGTCTGTTTCATTACCGTCCTTTGCTAGATTAGCCCCAAGATATATGAAGTTGTCCACTCTCTCCAAATTATATTCCGCAATTGCTATGTTTTGTCTGATAGGCGCTCTCCTTCTTGTTTGCGTCATTACTTTTGTTTTACTTTGAGGCTTCCGTGGCGAAGTGGGCAGCGTGCTTGCTTCTCAGTCAATAGGTCGTGATCTCGATTCCTACTCTAGACGGGATTTTTTTAAGCACGAATTTTTCAGTTGCTACTTGGCGACGAAAAATTATTTGAAATAAAATGGGCAAACGGTGTAAAAGTGAAACAGTTCCACTTCAAGAAGGCCTAGATACTCAGTAGATGGTTTCTGTTCACTTTCTATCATTCAATCACCCATAACATCTGCAAATATTTGTCAATAGCGTCAGTACAACTGAAAAATATACCATCTTCACCACTCGTTACGGTCGTTCTCACTCCTCTTCCCAATCCCATTCCTTCTCTCCATGACTGTGTTTGTGGATTGCACATAAAGACCGAAATTGCCTATAACACAGGTCATTCTGTAAAAAAAAATTAATGTGCAACCCGATTTTTTTTGCGGCTGAGACAAGATTGACAAATGCCTCCTTAGGAATAAGTAACGATTTGGCGAGGATGTTTATCTCGTCAGTGTATGCTACTAGTGGACTTGAATAGTAGTGTCCCATTGGTGTAGACTGGGATTTTTTGGACGACATACTCTAGTGTCAAGTTGAAAAGCATGGGGGCTAGACCATCTCCCTGATTTAAACCACATTCCATTCGAAAGCTAGTTTTGGTGTTAGTATTCTCACTTGGGATTCAGTGTTCGTTATTGTGAGTCTAGTTAGTCGGAGTAGTTTTGAAGGAATTCCAAAATCAAGCATGATTTTGTCGATGCTGTCGTGTGGTTGTTTAAAATCTACAAAGATTTGGTGCACGTCTGTATTATATTCCCAGCATTTCTCAAGCACCTGTTTCACTGAGAATATCCGGTCTGTTGTAGAATGTCTGATCCTGAGTCCACCTTGGTATTCGCCAATGTCATTTGTATAGGGCTTAAGACGACGTTCAATTATTCTTGTCAGTATTTTATAGGACATACATAAACAATGATATTCCTCTCTAATTCTCAAAGCAGAATTTGTCTCCAATCTTGTAAATTGTTAATGTTTTCACCGTTTTTTAGAAGTTAAACTGGTATTTCGTTAATTCCTGGTGCTTTGTTTAGTTTTTGGTCATGTAGGGCTGCTTTGATTTCGGCAAGCGTGGATGGTGCTGATGATGAATCTTCTTCGTCAGTTGAAACCTCAATTGAGATGTTATCTGTCGCGATCGATGTTAATGGAGACGGACCGCGAAGACTGCCTTTTTTTTTGTAAGGCACAGTTAAGTCAATAAAGGAGGTGCATTAAATTTGGGTGTATTATGGAAATTCGGATGGAAAGAGAGGGAAATGACGGTGAACATTATTCTTGAAGGACTAGAGGTTACTTACTTACTTACTTACGATGGCGCTACATCCCAAATCGGACTTTGGCCTCTTGAATACTTTGCCTCCATCCATCTTGGCTCAGTGACCGCGTCCTTCAGTTAGAAAATCTTTCCAGTGATTTGTTGTCTGCGTCAATCGAATCCTCCCAGCGTTTCCGTAGTTTTCCGATCGGCCTTCGTCCGTTAACTTTCCCTTTTAGTGTGCTGTGTTGGGAATTCTTCCGTCATCCATATGTTCCACATGACCAGCCCATTGTAACTTCTTAAATTTTATGAGGATTGACACTTCTGGATTGTCGAAGATGTCATACAATTCTCTATTGTATCGTATTCTCCAGATCGAGTCTTCCCTCACAGGTCCGAAAATTCTTCTGAGTACCTTTCTTTCAAAAGCGTTAAGTAGTTTTTCGGACGCCTGAGTTAAAGTCCACGTTTCGCTGCCATAGCATAAACAGGTCTTATGATGGTTTTGTATAGCTTAAGTTTTGTTTTCCTGTGCACGTTCTTGTTTTTGATTATTGGAAGTACCGAATAATAAGTCTTATTTGCCATCATTATCCTTCTTTTGATTTCGATGGGTTCGCTTCCATCCTTCGATAGGTTCGCCCCTAGGTATATGAAGTTGTCTATGTTTTCTAGGTTATAGTCTCCTACTGTAATATTTTGTCTGATTGGTGTCTTTTTCCTAGTTTGCGTCATAATTTTTGTTTTGTTTTCATTTATGCGTAATCCAACTTCCCTTGCTACTGAATCAAGGTTTACAAATACCTCCTTGGCACTCTCCAGAGATCTTGCAAGGATATCTATATCGTCGGCATATGCTAAGAGTTGTGTGGATTTGAAGCATAGTGTTCCCTTGGTGTGAACGGGAAGTTTCCGAACAACATATTCGAGTGTCAAATTAAACAGCATTGGTGCGAGGCCGTCACCTTGTTTAAGGCCGTTATCAGTTCTAAAACAAGAAGACAGATCATTTTCTACTCTAACTTGTGACAAAGACTCGGTCATTGTCATTCTTGTAAGCCGAACCAGTTTCGTTGGGACTCCAACCTCTAACATGATTTTATACAGTACGCGCCTGTTGATACTGTCGTATGCTTGCTTGAAGTCAACAAATATCTGGTGAACATCAATATTATATTCCCAGCACTTTTCCAGCACCTGTTTAACTTAGAATATCTAGTCCGTGGTCGATCGTCCAGCTCTAAATTCGCCTTGGTATTCACCAATTATTTTGTCAGCATAGAGCTTAATTCTCTTTTCCAGAATTTTCGTCAAGATTTTATAAGACGTCCACAACAGAGATATTCCTCTGTAGTTTTCGCAGCAGAGTTTGTCACCTATTTTATAAATTGGACATATGATGCTCTTTCGCCAATCTTCAAGAAGTGTTTCCTGCCTCCATATCTATCTCTAATCTATGTAGGAGATGCGCTATGCAGGTGTCGCTGGTTTTCAGAAGCTCCGCTGGAATTTGATCAGTGTCCGGCGCTTTATTGTTTGGGCGATTCCACAGGGCTGTTTTTACTTCTTCGAGTGTGGGAGGACTCAAAACGGATCCTTCATCAGCTGTAACATCAGTTATACCTACATACAATTGTGTCTGCTGTTGCTGTTCGTGCGGGTGATGGGCTCGGATTAAGAAGGTGTTCAAAGTATTGCACCCACCTTAATTTTATATCTTCGGCATTACTTAGAATGTTCCCTTCTGCATCTTTGCAGAGGGTCATCTTCGGTTGGTATCCCCCTTTCATTCTTTTGACAAGGGAATACGGGGCTCTTGTGTTGTGTAATTTAAAGTGTTCATCCATGTTTTTAATTTCGTCATTATTGTACTTCCGTTTTTTTGTCTGCATATTTTGTTTGCAAATCGTCTAAGATCATTATATTTGTCCCGTTTGGCTCGTGTCGGCCGTTGTGTTAATATTTTGTAAGCCTGGTTTTTTCGGTCTAAGGCATCTTGGCATTCGTTATCGAACCAGTTATTTCTTTTGCGCCGGGGTTGTTGTCCTATCACTTCCTCTACGACAGATGTAATGCCATCTTTGATATTTTGCCACATTTCTGCTACTGGCATGCTGGCGTTCTTGTTCAGTATGGGTGCGAAGTGCCTCTCTAAGGCTGATGCGTAATTCGTAACTACTTTCTCATCCTTGAGTTTTCCTATATCGAATTTAGGAACCGGCTGTGTTTTTGGGTGTTCTAGAGGTTACACCCGTTTGGAAATACTTTAATCGGCAATGCGTTCTTGAGTCTGGATATTCGGGAAATGAATTACTGCCTAAATTTCACTGTACGGGAAGATAAAAGTTCCACAGTATACTCTTACGCATGTTCCGCTTGACGAGTAAGTCATGGAAAAGTGTAAAGTGGAGGAATAAGTGCGCATAGCTCTGAAATGTATTTAGTATAGAAGTAGCGATAGTAAATGCTGAGTACTCTGACATTTTTGCGATGCTCGAGGGAGTCAATAGAAACCGTAATGGTTTTATCTCCAATAAGTCGGAACCCATATTTTTGGATTCGACCGAGCAGCGCAAGGTGAGTTTTGGGTACCCCAGCCCAAAGATGCGAGATACTCTAAGCGAAATTGAATGTAGGCATTGTAGATAGCAGCTAAGTCGTGAGTAGTAAGGAATTTTTTGCATTTACGAAGAAGACCTAGGTATTTGGAGACATCAAGGGCAACTTCAAATATGTGTTGACTCCAATCAAGATGGTTATTGAACTTAACGCCTAAAAGGATAAAGTTGTACGCGTTGTACGCGTTCAGCGTACGAAATTACTCTCTGCGATTGGAAGCAATAAAATGTTTGTTTGATTTCGCAGCAGAGTCCAATTCATAGATGTTATCTAAAGTACTGTCATCCACAAAACTATGGATTTCATTGAGAGTAGGAGACAAGACATCATTAATATGCTAAGAACAGAATCGGCGATAAGACAGGACCATGAGGGACACCGGAATTGATTAGGAATAAGGAAGAAGTAACGCCATCTAATACGATTCGTATAGTGCGTTAGGACAAGAAACATTCAATCCATTGAATGTGGGTAGCATCAAGGCCAATGACCATGAGCTTAACAAAAAGACATTCATGCCAAATTCTGTCAAAAGCTTTTGCAATGGCAAGCTCAAGAACTTGACGTATTTATGCAAGCAAGAATTTGAGCTTTCCGTCAGATAGACCAAGAGATCTTCCGTCGATCTTTCAGAACGGAAACCGTATTGGCGATCGCGGATAAGCGGTTTGTCCTAGAGATATTTAACGATTTTAGTTTGCTTTGCTTCCTTTCTTCGGAACATTCGCGATTTGCCATAATTGTCGAAAGCACCCAGAAGAGTAACATAGATGGAAAAGATTGCGAAGAAGTTTAGCCAGAGAAGAGGAGAACATTTTAAGGGTAATACAATTAGGACCAGCGGACTTGTGAATATTGGGCTTTTGCAGAGTCCCGGATATGAGACAAGTGCGAAAATGTATTGGAGGGAGCGAAAAACCAGATGGTGTTGCGATAGCGGGGGTTTTTGAATGTGGTAGTGTGGTGTTTCTCGCGAAACTTGCTGCCAATACGTTAGCTTTCTCAACAAGATCAATTGCGGTACGTTCATGAAATTATTAGTGGCCGTTTTGACAAATGACCAGAAAGATCTTGAGCCTTTTCGACTCTGAAGGATCTTTCGCCAAAGTTTTTAGTCGTGATCAAATTTAAACGATTGAGAACAGATTTGCAGGTATTTCTAGATTTCATATAATGCTCTCTGTTAGCTAAGGTTTGACGATTTTTAAAATTTAGAAACGACTGGTTCTTCGCCTGAATTGCAACAAGGCAATCGTTTGTAAACCAAGAGTCCTTCGACGGCCGAACTCTCAATAAACTGGAAGTTATGTAGAGCTTCATGTCCTTCAGGATAGTTTTCGTGACAAGTTTAAAAGCTTTATCGCAGTAATTGGAATCAAAGCACAATTTCCAATTAAAGGCATTGAACAAGTCATTTAGCACCCTCGAATTAGCTCTTTTAAAATGCCAAACAATTCTTCGAGGTGTTTCAATTGGCAGCGGTCTTAGTGCTGCAACTGAAAATTGTGCACGAATCCGAAAGTGGTCCATACTTCCAATTAGCGAAGGGGATTTTACAAAGAAGGAGGATTTCTCTGGTTCGTTAGTGAGAAATAAATCTAGAAGATTGGAGAACTGTCCTGCAATTTCCAATGAACGTGTCGGCTAATTTACAAGTTGTGTTAATCCGTTTATCGAAGCAAAGAGCTTTGTATCACGTTCCTCTTGGTGTGTGTAGGAGGAATATTTAAGCCAGGCAATGTTGGAAACTTTAAAATCGCCCGCGACAATGATTTCAGCGTTAGGGTATGCAGTGTATATGGTCTGGATAGACTCGGAAAAACTATACAGCTTACTAGCTGTTTTGGCTGCATTCATTGCCGGGCTTCTATAAACTTAACAAAGATACAAAATGTGCCCTTGGATCAATAATCTCCTTCACATAAAATTGAATGCCTCATTAGAGCAGGAACCTAAATGTGGAACCAATGGGAAGGGCACATCTTCACGCATGTAAAAAGCGACATCATGCTGGCAAAAAAATGCTCGGATAAGGTGATACCCGGATACAGAGTTAAACTTTTCACTCCCCGGTAAAATATCTGGTTTTTCTGTTTGAGTATAAATACCCAGCGAAAAATAAGCGGAACTCAATCCCCGAATTGTGAAGTTGACTATGATTCTGGGTTGGCTTCTTGTGTGGCGCTGATGATGTTGCCCTATGCGTCTTTGCAGAGACTGGTTTTTGGCTTATATCCCTTTTTTAGGTCTTTTACTATTACGTATGCGTTCCGCGTTTTATTTTGTCTTATATCGTTGTCCGTTTTTTGTATCTTGTCGTTATGATACTTCCTTTGTTTTCGCTTGCTGGTCTTTTTCGCATATCGCCTAAGCTCGTCATATCTTTCTGTTTTGGTTCGTGTTCGTCGTTCAGTAAAAATTTTGTATACCTCGTGCTTTTTATCTATTGCATCGTGACATTCTTGGTCGAACCACTGATTTTTTTCCTACGCTTGGTTTCCTAATACCTTTTGCAGAAGATTTGATGCCGTCTCGTATTTTCGTCCACATATTCTCCACTGGCAAGTGTTGATCCAGTACGGACATGTACGCCTGCGCCACTGTTTCGTCTTTGAGACTGTCAATATTGAATTTACGAGCTCTACTCGTTTTCAAATATCCACGACTAGCTATTCGGCATCGATATTTAGCTCTGACTAGACAGTGATCAGATTCACAATTTTCATTTTGTCATCAAGTATGCTGGAAGCAGCCCTTTTCTCAATTAGAACGTGGTCTATTTGGTTGAAGGTGTGACCATCTGGTGATGCTCACGTTCGTTTGTGAATATCGCAATGTGGGAAGCACGTAGAACTTACTATGATATTTTTGCTGCAAAAGCAATGACACGTTGGCCATTGCCGTTCGCTATGTCATGGAGACTGTGCCCTCCTGTTGCTCCTCTATCAGGCTCCTCCTTTTCGACTCTTGTATTAAAATCCCCTAAGACAATTGTTATGTCATTCAAGGACGTTAGATCATAGGTTGTCTCTGGGATAAGATTTGTCTTTAATTATATCGTCCTTGTCTTCTGTTGGTACGTTGACGTTGATCAACCAAACGTTCAAAAATTTAGTTACCCGCTGTTTCATTTTTTTGTCGACGACAAAAGCGATTCAAAACTCTTCAATTTTATTACCAAAATATCAACGTAAAATAAAGAAACATAAACTACAATATTACATGACTACTTTATTTATATTTAATTTTTATTTTATTGTTTTATTTCACAAACTTACTAACCAGTCCATTAAGATAAATTTTTCAAAGCGATCATATAGAAATTAGTTTACAATTATAAATTATCTATAATGCCACTCTAAGGCAATCACGTTGTGAGTTATCGTTTTATAACGCGCTTAGCTGACAATAAATCGATTCGATAAGAAGTTTGTCTTAAATATTTATAAAAAAAATGTACTGTCGCAATTATTATCAATGTTCGATTTTTCTATAAACGTACATGTAGCTAAATACAATTGAATGAGATATCAGGAGTTGATAGTGCTAAATTACTTAGTTGTAATTTTTTTCTCAATAATATTCAAGAAATTATTCAGAATTGAACTATACTTCTGTATCCCACAATTGATAATCGTTTTTATTCCTATTATATCTAAACAAGATGATCCCTCTACCGAATTTATGAGTAACACAAATTAAATACATATAAACTAAATTGGATAAAAACGAAAAAAATAATAAAAAAAAAAACAAAATCAAAAAATCTAATCTAAACTTTAATTGTTGTAACTCGCAATGACCCTGCTAATAATTTTCAAGACAAGACTATGAGACTATATTGTGTAGTATCAAAGCAATAATAATAATTTTTTGAAAAGATAAGATCGCAGTCGACTCGGAACCTCCGTGTAGGTACTCCAAGCCGCGTATTTAATCGATATTTTAAGTTTATTTATTTACTAAATTTGATTTTAATTTAAAAACTTATAGAATTGTTAAAAATATGTTCGTTTTATTTTAGATTTAGGCAATAATGTTTCTTTAAAATTTCCAATAATAACTGCTACGCGCTCAAATCGCTCCTAAATTAAAACTGATAGAGAAATCAAATAGACATTGCCAAGGTGATAAGCTACTTGTGTTTCAAGAAATATAATTTTTTTTTTTTAGCTTTTTATATATTTTTGTTTTGATATCGTTGTTGTAGCCCCATGTTGGTGTATCGTTTAAATTTGTTTCTTTTTCGATTTATGGTATTATTATTTTTTTATAATATGCCTTCTCAATACAGTGGGGTGGTATCTTGGCAAAAGAGATAAGAAAGAAGCTTCTTTCTATCTGTCCGGGTTTCTGGTGAATTTTTTTTTTTGTTTGAAGAGCTTACTGATGTTCGATTATATTGAAAAGGAGTAGTGGCGTAAAAAAAAAGTAGTAATAAATTTGGTTTTGAGTTTTTTTGGCCCAATAGTGTAGAATAGAAATCGTGTCGAATTTGCGCTCTATTTAGATGGTTTGGTTTTAATGTGGTGCGGAAACTGTGCACGAAACTGACAGTGATATTTTGCGTGTGTTAAAACATTAAAATTAACTTCCGATGTCAGTTTGTGTTACGTCGGCCGGTAGTGGTGCTAGTATAGTGTGTGGTGTTGGAGGTGGTCCAGGTATGTCTATAACTCATATGCCGTTGGCAGCATCAATGATTCAATCGTTACCACCTCCATCACATCAACATCAGTTGCCGTCATCTTTAATAGCCAGCACGATGGCTGGAATGGAGAGTCACGGACATCTACTTCAGCAAAATTCTCAGCATAGCCATCAACCGTTGCCGTCTCAACATCATTCTCGTCAGAATCATCATCCGCATCCTGTTCTGCATCCGCAAGTTTCGCCTGTTAATTTACAACAGCAGCCCCGGAGTACGTCGGATGAACCGAACTCGGACATGCTTTTGGCTCTAATTGCCAGGAATAAGGCTCTAGAAGGTGAGTGAAGAATTTTCAACGAAGTACAAAGTTAAGGAAATTTATGTAGTTCTTGTTTGATGCATTGAACAAATTTCACAAATAACCTAATGATTAATTTTGAGCCCTTAGCCAGGACACTTTCAAAATGAAAAGCGTCGTCTAGACTACTTCTTGAAAGCTAAGAAAATAACATAATGCTGTTCACTAATCCGACATAATATCACTTAAATCATCATCGAGCTCTGGCATTACAGACTCCCACACGAATTCATAATACTCGTATCTATAGCTACATACATCTATCAAAGCTTCAACTAATTCATGTCCACACGATTGTCTTATTTTTCGTTGAATATCTCATCTCAAAGAAGGATTCTTCCTGGCAAGAAAAATATTTTTTTTTGTTTCATCTCCTTGAAGATAAAAGTAACAAATTATTCAAAAATGGATTTTTCAGATGCCACTCAAGTCAGGCTGATGATATATCGCTGAGTTATATTTCACTACCATTTATCACCTTGGCAGATAAGAATTCCCTGAATAATTTAAATTAAGAATAGCAAAAAGAAATTTATCGTTTGATAGTTCAAAAAAAAAAATAAGGAAATTCACGACTCTTCAGATAAAAGTTCTGCATAACACGATGGGGAAATAGTTCGAATACAAATAAAATTTTAGTAAATTTTTAACTCTTCTAGTTAGTGGCGGCGCTTTCAGTTTTGGAGTCGCCACCTGAGTTATTCTTTGACGCTCCAATGTTTAAACAATTCGCATATATCTATAAATACGAGGAGAGGTCATAAATTTTGTGGAATGAATGGGATGGACAAAGGAGGGAGCGGGGGATTTTCTAACCTGGAGGTATTCTAACACTCAATACAGATATTAATACAAAATTTCTGTCAAATTGAATCACTAACATTTAAGTTATCGCCAAATCAACAAGTCAATCGGAAAGAAAGCGCTAACTATGGACAAAATTGAGTTCCGGACAGTCATAAAGTTACTTAACAAGCAAGGAAAAATGCCAAAGGTCATTTTTGAAGAAATTTCATCTGTTTACAGAGACTCTAGCCCTGGAAAAACGATGATTTATAAGTGGCTTAGCTTATTCAGCAAGCCAGAGAGTTAAATGAAAAGCTTGGGGCTACCGATTAATGCCAGTTCGTCGAAAAAGTGGAGAAACTTGTTCTCGAAGACGCTCGTTTAAAGAAGAAAGAAATCACAAAAATGATTGGAGTATCAGATACAGCCATTTTGAATATCCTCCACGATCATCTCGGCATGTCTAAAATCAGATGGGTACCGAGAATCCTCTCAGCGGTTCAGAAAAAACACACGAGAACTGGAATGAAATTGTGATCCGGATTGTTACTGGAGACAAAACTTGGGCTCATAATTATGAGCATGAATTAAAGCCAGAGTCAATGCAGTGGCTCGTAAAGGTGCTTCACCTTTCATGAAATTCAAGGTTCAAGATAAAGTAGAAAATATCGTATCAACCTTCTATAAAAATTAAAGGATGCAAACAAAAAACTAAGAAGAGAAAAGTGGACTCGAGGTGTGCTGCTTTTGCAGGACAACGCATCTGTTCACGTTGCAATGGCTGCCCTATAGCAAGACAACTACGAAATATTGAACCACCACCTGACAGTCCATATCTGGCCCCTTCCGATTACTCTTTGTTCTCAAAACTGAAGAAAGAACTTCTGTGAAGATAATTTACCAACAATGAAGAGGTGAAGTCGACAATTTCTGCCTGTTTTGAAAGCCCTGATAAAACTTTTTATTAAAAGGAATTAATAAACTTTGTGAGAGATGTGATGAATGTAATAAGGTAGAATAAATTGGAAAGGAAATATAATAACTTGTTTCATTTTACCCCCTTCCCTGTCCTCTCGTATAAATATAATTGTTGTCTTTGTAAGTTAGTTTTTTTTTCTTTATTTTAACAATAATTAAACATAAAAACACGTCTTGCTCACGTCTGACTATCTGTCTGCCTCTCTGTCCAGACGTCTTTCATGCACAAATGACTAAGCCAATTGTGATGAAACTTGCATAGTTTGTTAGGAATGTTCCGAGATGTAATCTGCTTGAGGTTTTATTTGTATCTCCACATGCCTTCCACCTCTCCCATACGAAATAACTAGTTTTCAAAAATATAGAACAATCAAATTTTCTGAAAACTAAGAGCTAACCAGTTGAAATTATGAATATATTATTTTTTTTTTATCAAAAATTTAATCAATTTTAAAAAAATTTTTGGATTCCCCACTTCTTCCACCATCTCTCATACAAACTGCACTGTTTCATGAAATACTCTAAACCTATTTTCTCCGTACGTATAACATTTACTAAGATCAAAATGAGATCGACACCGTGCTAAAGAGCTCAACCCCTCCACGTCACTTAGGCGATCCCCCTTTAATGCATTGCACAGTTATGTCGCTATAGGAAGGGGATAAAATTTGGTAGTGTTATGGGAATTTCGGAGGAGTGAGACGGAATTGGCGGTGATAATAAATTTTGAAGATGCTAGCAGGTAGTGCGTTCCAAAGTCCTAGCGTCCGGAAAACGAATGAACGTCTATATTTCATTCTATGGCTAGGAATAAGTTTGACGCTATATTCGTACGCACGTTTAGCTTGACGAGAATTTCGTAAAAAAATGTAACGTGGAAAAATGAGTGTAATAAGCTCTTCACTACATTTACCCTTAAGGTAGTGGTAGTAAAATAGAGAAATAGAAAAACTGGGGTATAGCCCAATGAGTAGCGTGTTGGTTTATAATGAGAAGGTCGAAAATTGAAATCCCGGTCAATCTATATTTTCACCAAAAATTAAAATTCGAAGATAAAGTTAGGGTGTAGCCTAGTGGGTAGCATGTTGGTTTTGTAATGTGAAGGTCGTGAGTTCAAATCCTGGTCGGTGCAATATATAATTCCAGCACACTGCCTGCTTGGATATACCCTGGTCACCTCGATCTACGAAAATGAAAAATTCGTAGAAAAAGGGTTGTGCGAAGGGCTAACAACCCTTCCACAATAAGTAATGCAAAATGTTAAGGAACCTGAATATCAGGAGGCCAAGGACTGTAGCGCCATTGTAGAAGAAGAAGATAAAGGGTTGGGCGAAGGGGTACTAACCCTTTCAAAATAACAAATAAAAATATTAAGGAACCTGAAGGTCATTAGGCAAAAGCCCAATCTCGAAGATTGTTTCATTGAAGAAGAAGCGGGTAATTCATTTGAAACCGTAACAATTTGCTCTCTAATTAGTCGGAACGCATGTTTTTACTCTAGATGAAATCTGAGAGTATAATGTGTTTGTCTTACCCTTCGTAACGCTACGAAATAATGCTCACACAGAGCCGCCAAGAGTACAAAAATATTTGTTGTTGCTCAAAAGCCTCAACATAACTCTCGAACACTTTGAGGTATCGTGTTGAAATTTTCTTTATGTCATTTTTAGCGAAAAAGAAATTTTAAGTTCGTAAGCGGGCTACATTCCCCACCCTTTCTACCTCCTCCTATACAAATTTCATGGATTTTCGAAATTTTAAGATATTAATTTTTCTCTGAAGTTATTTAAAATATCGACTTGAAAATTAGGTCAAAGTGTACTGATATGGATATCATTATCGTTCAAAGGTATTGATCTGGTCCCCTCCCTCCTTCTACCCTTCCCAGACAAATGAAAAATTTTGAAATATGCATTTCTTCGATTTTCATTGAAACTATTTTACAATGGCACGACAGCTTAAATCGGACCTTGGCCTCATGATCTTCAGGTTCCTTAACATTTTTCATTACTTATTATGAAAGGGTTGTTAGTCCTTCGCACAACCCTCTATCTGCAAATTTTAATTTTCGTAAATTGAGATAACTATGGTATACTCAAGCAGGTAGTGTACTAGAATTATGCGTCGACCGGGATTTGAACTCACGACCTTTGCATTGTAGATTAACACACTACCCACTAGGCTACACCCCAGCTAGTTCATTGAAACTAGCAAAACTAAAAACGCGAATTTTTCCCAGAAAAATTTATATTGCATTTACAATTGGTTTCCAAAAAAACTACCAACTTTACCACACTCCTTCTACCCCCTCCCATAGAAATGTCAATAAATTTCGAAATTTTATAAAAATTATTTTTCTTTGAAACTGTCAAAGCTAACGACTTGAAATTTATGAACAAAGTGTATCAATACAAATTTCATTAAAATTGAAAAATTCGATTTTATCCGTGTACTCCTTCTACCCCCTTCCGTAGAAATGCATAATTTTGGTAAATGCATTGCATCGATTTCAACTAAAAATTGAACAGGCAAAAACTTTAAATTTTGCCCGAACTTATACCTTAATAACTGTAATGAATGTTTGAAAAAAATATCAAATTCGTTTCATTCTTTCTACCCCCTCCCATACAAATTTTTGTATTATAAATCCAAGAAAAGCATTTCTCCTTCGAACTATGAGTGGAGCTATCGATGGTGATGAGGATGTTGATAACCAGTTTCAAAATCATTAAAAACCTTCCACTTCTTCTGCCACCTCCCATACAAATGTCCCGATTTGTGAAAAAAAAAGTCCAATTTCTATAAAAATAATGGAAATTTCAAACCTTAAATTCAATAAGAAACATACCACGTTCGGTAACATCTTTCGTTCGTTCACTCGCGAACATAACCCAGCGTTACGCCCATTCTGGATTATGGTCAGGTCCAGCTATGTTCCTGTAATATGGAAATACACACATATACATTACCATAATGACAAAACACAAAAAATGGACGACGATATGAGAAAAAATAAAACGCGGGACGCATGTGCAATAGTAAAAGACTTAAAAAAGGCATATAAGCCAAAAACCACTCTCTGCAAAGACGCAGAGGGCAACATTATCAGCGACACACAAGAAATCAAAAGGAGATGGACTTCATACTTTGAACATCTTTTGAATCCCACCCCATTAGCACCGATCACAACAGACAACATTTCAATTGAAGCCTCAACTGACGAAGATGAACCATCATCGACACCACCCACGCTTGCTGAAATTAAAGCAGCCCTATGTAACCAAAAACTAAACAAAGCGCCGGGAATTGACGAAATACCAGTTGAACTTCTGAAAAACGGTGGAAATTGTATCGCTGAAATACTGCACAACATGATATGCAAAATTTGGACAGAGGAAATCATACGATTGGCGAAAAAGCATTATATGTCCAATTTACAAGAAAGGAGACAAACTCTGCTGTGAGAATTACAGAGGAATATCATTGTTGTGTACGTCCTATAAAATACTGACAAGAGTAATTGAACGTCGTCTTAAGTTCTACACTAATCAAATAATTGGCGAATACCAAGGCGGATTCAGAACCGGGCGATCTACAACAGACTATCTATATAGAAGAATCTATATATATTTATATCTAAGCTACGTAAACTGCAGTGGGCTGGCCATGTAGAGCGAATGGAGGACAGAAGAATCCCCAAACGTGCTCTGAAAGGCAAAGCGAGTGGTAACCGGCCAGTAGGCAAGCCACGCAAGCGATGGGAAAACTCGGTTGATGAAGATAGTAAAGCCATCTTAAAAATTAGCAGCTGGAGGACGCGGTCTTTGGATCGAGACGATTTGAGGCGACGACTTCAGGAGGCTAAGGCCCGATTTGGGCTGTCGCGCTATTGATGATGATGACTGCTTACCGGGATCGTTACGACAACTTACTAAGATACCAAACATCAAATTAGATATATTTTAAATTGGATTCATTCCTCATTGTCACTGTCTGACTCGCATTCGGACTCGCACTCATCTAATTCGTACATTTTCTCTGCCCTCCTCTTTAGCGCTAACTTGTTCTTAGCGAGCTCCTTCCATTCTCTAATGGATAACTGGAACTTGCTAATATCCTGCTGTAACGAATCCAACCATATATAGTACGGTCTTCCTATCTTCTTTCTTTTGCTCACATACTTTATTGCTGCGTTTAGGATATGATGGCCATTTCTCTTTATGTGACCCCAATATTTAATACGCATAACTCTTATTTTCTTTGCTATAGGCTTCCCCTTCAGTAACATCTCAATTTTCTTTTCATTTCGACTGCCTATTGCAAACTGAAGGAGCTCTTTTACTATTTTTCGTTCGTACTTTCTCAGCCTTGATCTATTTGCTTTTGTAACAACAGCTACTTTTAAACCGTATGTTATAATTGGTAATACAACCATGTTGTACAAGGTTGCCACTGTTTTAACTTTTAATTTATTTTTCCGGATAAATCCCACTAGTTTCTGTGCAGTATAAGCTGCTTGCCTACATCTGTTCCTAATGGTATCACTTCTATTTAATCCGTTTGTCGAGTAAGTTCCCAAGTATCTCAACTTTTTCACTACTTTTAACTCTAAATTTCCAAGTTTTAATGTCCTATCCCGGTTTTCCAGATTTGGTCTTCTTATAAGCACTTCTGACTTTTCCAGATTTATCTTGAGATTCGCATGCTCTAGCGTAAATTTCAGTTTCGAAATAATATCACTCATAGTGTTTAAGTTATTATCAATTAATATAATGTCATCAGCATACGCCAATATAATTGGTAACTTTATCTTTTCATCTTGATTTAAAGAAAGATCAGGAGTAGTATTAACAACTATTTCTAGTATATGGTTTAACACTATTGTAAAGATTCACGGAACTCCTCATCCTTTCTTGATATTTAGAGTTCTTTGTGCAGATCATGTTACCGATGTAAACTCCCACATGCACACTCTTATGAGTAATTTTGGCATAGATCTTATATCCTACATCGCATAAGGTTATTCTACGGTAATCATTTACTGATCGAGGCGAGCTCTTCTTTTTTAATGGTAACTGAACAGTTTCCAACCATTCATCAGGAGGATTATTATCCACCCATATCTTCCAAATAATTTGGGCTAGTACTTTCCAGGCCTTCTCTGACAAGGATTTGAATGCCTCGACTGTAATTTGATCGAGATCTGGCGCAGTACCCTTTCTTAGTTCTGCTACACATTCCTTTATTCTTGCTCATTTGGCGGCTCCTGAATTGGCTAGTTATATGTTTGTTGAACTAAGTCGACCCAACCACCATCTGATTTTTGGAGTTCGTTTTCCCATGCTGACAGCGGTATGTAATTACTTCTTGCGCTTTCCCGAGCCCTCTTGAATTGTTCCAGAAATTTGAATGTTTGTTTTACTCTGTCCATATTAATAAATTCATCAATATTCTCAAAGAACTGCTCGCATTGATCATTTCTGAACCTTTTCAACTCTTCATTTAATTTTCTTCTTTTTTCCCTTACTACTGTATCGTCCACCAGTCCCCTTTTTCTTCTAAACAGTGTCTGTCTTACCTTGGTCATTGCCTTTCTCCTCCTCGGTGTTAATATTGGCTTTGATGTTAGTGTTTTTTCAGCCACCTCTCTGATTCCAAGGGCAAATTCTTTCCATCCTATTTCTGATTCCCCTTTAAATTCTTCTAATCATTTGTCCAATTGATTCCGAAATTCTCTCAGCTCTTCATCCTTCATGTCACTGCAATTTCATATCATTCTTTTTCCTCCCTGGACGCTTATTAATGGTCGGGCACTACCTCCACCTTTTATCTTTCGCATGATCCCCCATATCACTTTGTGATCAGACTTTTTGTATTGACTAAATTTCCCCTTTATTCCATGTATTTCAATAGTTTTCTCTTTTGCTGGTAATAGTATATGGTCTAGTTGAGATTTCCTTCCATTTCTCTCCCATGTATACTAAGCCGAGCGTCTTCCCGACATTGTAACTATTCTCAGATCATGCTGATGTACCATGTCTATCAGGCTTCTTCCTCTCTCGTTAGTCTCCTCGTGAAATAAGTTCGGTCCTACCCGTCCATCCTTACCCCTCTCACCATTGTACTTTCCTATGTGGCCATTAAAGTGACCTAAGATGATCGTATTACCATCCCTACCACATTGCTTATTGATTATTAGGCTTATTTTTCCATACACCTTGAGGTACTCTGTCTTAGAGACGTTAGAGGAGATGTGTACGCATATTATAAGGACTGTACCTAGTCCTTCAAAAACGGCTAGTCCGTAACATAATCTTTCAGAAATTGCTACAAATTGTTTCATCTTAATTTTGGAGTTTATCCTTACTACACCCCATTTCTCAATCCCTTTCTATTATTTACATCCCTTTTTTTGCTATAACTTGTGTATCACCTATATCCTCTTGTGTAAAATAAAATGCTTCCCAAATTTGTCTCCTGATTCCCAGCAGCGCTATATTTAGTTCCTCCAGTTCATAATTTATTTTGATTCTGCTAAACCAATAAGCACATCTCTGCACATTCCATGTTCCTATTATTAAGTCACCGATTTTTCCATGACAATTATGTTCGGAGTAATCTTGCGGTTGTGTGATAAGTCTAAATTCCGATGAATCAGTCGCTATCTTATCCAGCTCTAGCATGTTACCCGCATGTACTGCACTTTCCATATCCAATCGGTCCAAACCATAGTAGTGAGATCCGTCAAACAAAAGCCGTATTGTCATATTGTTTGGATCTCCGAACGTGATTGGCTCACTTTTATACCTTTTACTTTATTATTTTAATAATAAAATATTGTGATCGACTTGGAAAAAAAAAAAAATATGCTACCCTGAAATTTTCATGATTAAATAATGCAAAAAAAAAAAATCCGTCCGTCTGTACGCCGTCCGCCGTGCGCCGGTGTGTACGCTCAGCGCACATTAACTCCCAAACCGTTCAATATAGAAAGTTCATTTTGAGAGGGATTGTAGAAAGTTGTGGATCTCAGGCGGACACCCATTTTGGTGGGTGTACGGGTTCAGGGGAAGGCAGGGGGAGCGCTTAAACCGAAAAATACGAATTCAAATATCTCAACCATGGTTACAGCTAGGAAGCTAAAAATCAACATACATATAGAGCGGTTTGTGGGACAATTTTTAAAAATAATTTAATTTTTTTATCCATTGGGGTGCAAAAAGGGGAGGCTAAGAACCAATTGTCGGCCGAATTTTTTTTTCAAATGATTATATCTTCGAAACTACTTACCATAACAAATTGATATTCTGAGACCATTAAACTAGCATATAGATCCACTAGAATCAGTTTAGACAAAAGCTAATTATTTTAAGGGGGAGGGTCAGGGGGGTGCAAAGAAAAACAATTAAAACCCAATATCTCGACTATTTATTAAGCTATGTAATTGAATCTTAGAACCTATTTTAAGCTATACTAGAGAAATATGAGAAAAATATAATTTTTGGACGAAACAGTAGTGGGGGAAAATGGGGAGCATTTCAAAAATGGTGCACTTTCCAAAATTTCAAACCATTATAATTCAAAATTGAGTGCAGATATAATATTCAAATTTTGTCAAATTGTAGAGTTAAATAGTTTTTAAATTTTCTAAAAATTTTGGGTCGGGAGGTGAAATCAATTATCACCTAACTATTAAAACCTATCAATTTGAAATTTTACTTAAAAACTTACAAAAATAATTGAAATGAAATTACGTTAAAAGTTTTGAAATCGCGCCTGCCCTTCTACCCCCTCCCATACAAAAGTATGATTTCGACCAATTTCATTTTATCAACTAATAACCAACAAATTAAAAGCTACGAGCTTGAAATTTTGTACGAGCACCTTACTTGAGAAAAGAAAGAAAATTGCGTCACAAATTTTACTATTCCTCTGCCTCCTCTACCCCCTCCCATACAAAATTATTTTTTCGAGCATTTTTAAGAAATCAGTTATCAGCTAACTCTTAAAAAGCTATCAATTTCAAATTTTGCATAAAAACTTATAAAATTAATTGAAATGAAGTTGCTTTAAAAGTTTTGAAATCGCGCTTGTCCTTCTACCCCCTCCCATACAAAACTATGATTTCGACCAATTTCATTAAATCAACTAATAACCAACAAACTTGAAATTTTATACAAGCACCTTACAAGAGAAGCGAAATAAAACTACATATCAAATTTTACGATTCCCTTACCTTCTCTACCCCCTCTCATACAAATGTTCGGTTTCGTGAATGTGAAATATATCGAATTTCATGAAAATTCTATGCAACTTCGTCTATGAAACTGACATTCTATACAGAGAATATTGGACGTGATTCAAGCAATCAATTAAAAAATTATTAACATCCACCTACTCTTACCATCACGCCTCACCACTCCCCTCATAAAAACTCAAACTTGCATAAATAAACGAACGAAATATTGATTATAAGTACTGGAGCCTTTGAACGTTTCCGCAAAGTGTTAAATTGACAATTGCCCTGCCCAAGAATCCCCTTTCACTTAGTCTTCCCTAACCACTCTAACATGCATATTGACTTTCCACGCATCCGCAACTTGTCCCAAGAATAATAAAGTTTCGCCCGACTTGTTGGCAGTTTATTTATTTTACACTTCAATATGAATTCTGTACAACATCGATGCTACATATAGACACTCCTTCCCTATCCATATTCCATCCTCTCTGAGGTTTTTCATAAAAAAAAATTCGTAATAGCCATTTCACTTTCTGTGTCATTCCCTCGCTGCTGCCTGACCCAATCCCTTGCTTCATGCTGGATATATGGTTCTAGATTTTTTAAGTTTCCTTCAATATAATCACATATTTCTGCCCTCAGAAAAACTCTTATTCTCACACATTCCTTCTCCGTAATCGCCGTGTTACTCAACATCTTCCCCAATGTTGAAAACAAGCAATTCCCATCTCCACAAACCTTTACGACCCTCACTTGCCTGCCCATACCGTCGTCGTATTTTTCCATTTTTTGTTTCATATCTAACCGGAACTGTAACACTATAATCACGTAAAATAGCTGTTTATTAGGAAAATTGAACGCGAGATAATCATAATTTTGGAAGGATTTTGTAGTCGATCGAGCAGCGCAGGAGTGTTTTGAATTCCACAGCCCATAAATGTGAATTGTACTCTAAACGAGGTCGAATGTAAGCCTTATATTTTGCATTTGCGGAGATTACCTTGGCGCTTGGAGGCGTCAAGGGCACCATGCTTGCTCCAATCGAGGTGGTTATTCGACTTTACGCCAATTAGAATAAAATCATCCGAAGAGCAAAATTGTATGGCATTAAAGGCTAAAATATATGACGATACTGGAAGATCACGCTTAAGAGAAAGATGACAAGCCTGTGTTTTAACGGTGTTGAGCTCTACTCCATTTTTCCTGCCCCATTCCAGGATTTAGTTGTGGTTGGAGTTCAGCGAACCGACTAACTCCCTGCGTTTGAATGCAAATTGTTTGTGAGATTCTGCAGTGGGGTCAAACTCAAAGGTCTTATCTAAAGTACTGTCATCTGCAAAATTATGGATTGGATTGAGAGTGGAATACAAGAGGTCATTAATGAATACCTGGATCAGAGTAGGCAATAACACAGAACTCTTGTGGACGCAGGAATCAATTCGAAAAGAGGAAGAAGTAACGCCACATAATACTACTCGTATTGTGCGTTCTAACAGGAAACTCTCAGTCCATCGAATGAGGGCATCAAGGCCAATGGCCGTTCAAGGAGACATTCATGTCAAACTCTTTCAAAAGCTTTTGCAATGTCAAGTGCAAGAGCTTGACCTTCGCCGTATTTGTGCAAATAAGAGCTTCAACGTTTCGCCAGATAGATTAAGTTATCTCCCGTCGAACTTCAAGAATGGAAACCCTAATGGCGGACGTGGAAAGGCTGTTTATCCTCGATTTCGTGATTGACAGCAGTTTTCATCACTTTCGATCGCACTGAAGTAATGGTTATTGGGCGATAGCTAGCGGAAATCACTTTGCTTCCCATCTTGGGAGTTGGCTGGACAGTTGTAACTTTTCACAATCGTGGAAAGCACCCAAAAAAATATGACTGGTGAAAAGATTGCGATGAGGAGCACATTTTTAGGTTAATGCGGGCAATCAGGGCCAGTGAACTTGTTAACATTTATCCTGAATATGAGACGTAGGAGGAAGAGAGAAACCAGATGCGATTGGAGGGATTTCGTTTGAAGGAAGTAGTCTAGAGTTTATCGCTAAGCAAGATACCGAAAGTCTGGGTAAAAGCAAAAGGTTGTCTTTGTACTAAAGGCAGGTAAACATTCCATTGATCAGCCTAAGTCATATGGTCCTAGAATTCTTACCTCATTCTTCATCAAGACAATGGAGCAATTAGTGGACCTTTATATAAGAACAGAGCCTAAGAAGGTCTGTGTTAATAAAAAGCAACGTTGCATGGTGTCCTCCAGATTTCCTTCCATTACAAGCTATGGCGCTAGGACCCACCTAAAAAAAGTAAGTCAGGATATTTGTTGAAACAAAAATAACGTAAGGAGAAACTAAAACTTTACTCCGATAGCATTATTCATAGCCATGCATGCAGCTAACGACCTAATATACACATTTCATTCATACATATGCACATACATATGCAATAAGCAACAAACCATACGTTTGTTCTTTTAATCTTTGAATGCAGTACGTGCAATTTCCCCGGGTCATATGGTTATCTAGTTCGGAGTAATAGAGTATCGTGTTTTTTTAGCCGGGTTGTCGGCATCATCTTATTATCGAAACAAAAAAAAATTAAGCTTAATAAACCATATAAAAAAACCGATGTTGATAAAAGCATTATCATCGTATACAAAAAAAAAACGTTCAGTTCAATTAAACAAAACATGTTGTTGGCTTTTCGTTCATTTTTCAATTCTCAAAAATGTTCATACTTCTTTTAGATTTGGTAACAATTTTAGTCTGACCTTGAATTTTTCTAAAGTTTTGATTGACATCCTTCATCATTCTTTACTGATTTTCACACATTAAGATTCTAGAAATTATGAAAAAAAAGAATTACAGATGATTTTGAGATCCAAATTTTGTTAAAATCTTAGCCTGTCTATCCCAATACTGCATTAATTTTATACATTTTTGAAAAATTACCCATTTACAATAGAAATGAGTAACCAATCATTGATGAGTTTCAGGACGAGGACAAGATATTTAATTAAGAGTTTCGCTAAATTATAGTACACTATTCTATCAAAACTTTTTTCATTCAAAATAACATTCATTCGTCTCGGCGGTAAATATAATACTTAGATATATAAGAAACTTCTTACCTGATATAAATAAAAAATAG
This sequence comes from Chorisops tibialis, assembly GCA_963669355.1. Taxonomy (NCBI): domain Eukaryota; kingdom Metazoa; phylum Arthropoda; class Insecta; order Diptera; family Stratiomyidae; genus Chorisops; species Chorisops tibialis. Next base: position 214,866,074 of record OY770262.1, read on the forward strand.
AAATTCCCAGCTTTCTTATCTGTTAATAAATTTTACTTAAAATCTAAGACGATTTATTTATGACTATATTGATCACTAATCGAAATAGCTAAATAATTGTGTCTAGCTGTTGCAAAATTTTGTAAATGCGAGAAAAAAAAACATTTGAGATTATAACTTTGAAACGATAAATGTTAGTTATCAACGGCGGGACATTTCAGAAGTGGATGATAGATGATCGGTTTGATTTAAGGTGCTTTATAAGCTTTGAAGCCAAAAAAGGTAGAGATGCATTACTGACGGTATCTGACTTTTTCGTTTTGAGGGTATGGTGGACTATTGAATGACATTTTTCTCTGATAATTCATTTTTTTGAACTAAATAGCTTGAATAAAGCCTCCTTTTCGGCGAAAAATGAAATTCAATAATTTGAAGAAAAATACTGTTCCCCTACACTAATTTAATACCTGCGATTATTCAGCGAATGATTGGCTTTATATTGCACGGCATTGTTTTAATTTTTGTGTGGTCCTGCTGAAACTATACAGGTGTCATAAATGGGTATCAAACAGGTATTCGAAATAACTTAGGAGGTCATCGATTAATGCGCTATGCAGAGTTAAGTTGACATGGTTAAGCGAAACATGTGGATATAAGAAAATTATTAGGAAACTCAGGGGGGAATGGTTTGAACTAGTTCTGAATGTTGCTTTTAAATTGCTTGAGTTCGTATTCACGTAGTAATGATTTCCACATGACTGTCGTCCGAGAGATGAAGGACTGATTGATCTTCACGATAAAGGCTTCACAGTGCACTCGGGAAATCGTGCAGCTTGGTTAACACTTCGAGGCGAGGTGAAAAGGTCAAGACATGATCATAGGATAGAAACAGATATCTTCCAAGGAGTAAGATCCTGAGCATCTGTCTTAAGATGTCGCCTGGACTTGGTTATTTCTCTGTCGTCCTACTCAACTGCTTGCTACATGTTCAACCAACCCGACGTTTTCCTTGAGGATTAAAATCCAGAGCTTATCCGATGTTTCGTTCTGATTTCCTTAAGCTGTAACCGATCCAATACCACTTCCGCCCTTGACTCTCAGTGTCTATTGTAGTCTGTCTAGTTGTACTCCAAAGCTCGTCGTTTGAGGCATGCGTCAATTACTTTCAGCTTCCTGCATAGGGAGATCTCCCTCAACCTCTAAATTGGGAAAAGGATACTGAAGGCCTGGCGAACTTTAATTATACGAGCCTCAATATCATTTTCGGTTTCGCCGTCTAAGCTCACAATGCTAAATCTTGCACCTCTTGCACATCTGTTTTTAACTACTTCCTAATTCTCGCCCTACAAAAAGAAAATTGTGTATTTGATCATGGTCTTCAAGATCGATCAAATCAACGTTCGGGATCTGAACTCTGCCTATCGCTGTATCAACTCAAATTGCTGTTAAGACACCGTATAGGGGCATAGGACAAAAACAACTCTCTTCCACAAGGCGAGACCCTGAGGATCGGCCTTAAGCTGTTGCCAGGACTTGTTTATTTCTCCGGCCAATATCCTTTTCGACTCCGCCATCCATGCTGACAATGCTTTCAAGATAACAAAAGTCTTGCACCTCTTCAACATCTTGTCCGTTAAGTACAATTGGTGTGCTTGCATTCGAACCCATGTGCAAGTGCTTGGCTTTACGCACATTTATTTTCAGTCCCGCCTCTTTGCATTTAGAATGCGATGAGCGAACATTTGACTCTGAGTCCGAACGGTTATGTACAAGCAAATACACGTCATCAGCATAATCAAGGTGACTTAAGATGTTAAATAGTCTCCACCTTCCAGTGCAGCTTTGAAGATGCCATTTTTTACCACCATAAAAAGGGCTGGTGATAATATGCAGCCTGGTCTGACTCCTGTTCGCACTGGAAAGCTCTCGAACAGCTCTCCTCTATGCAAGACGCGACACCTCGCTGTATATCCATCTTCAAAACTTGTAGTAGTGTGTTGGTCTATAATGAGAAGGTCGGGAGTTCAAATCGCGGTCGACGTATAATTTCAGCACACTATTTGCGTGGGTATATCTTGGCAACCTCAATCTGCGCTGTATATCCATACTGAAACTAAAAGGACGGATATTCTAGCACTTGGCGAATGTAAGGTGTTACAGGGAAGTAGAAAATTTTTTTCTGTTCTCGGATATCACTTTATTCCAGTTTTTTTTCGCCAACAGGTCGCGCTCTACATCCGCAATGATGTGTCTTTCCAGTTAGTTCCCTGCTTGGGAAACTGCTCCAATCTAGAGTTCAACTACATTTGGATAAAATTACTGATCCAAAGTCATGACATGTTCTTCTGTTATGTTATGACTGCAGCGGATTATCCAAATCTATACAGTCCATATACAAAACAACTATCTACTGGTATAGGCCATGGTGGTGGTATACTAGTTGCGGTCCGCTCTACACTTCGAAGAAAGCGAATTGATTTTTGCCTGAACTTAGATATTAAAAATCAACTTTGTATTTCGGTGGAGTTTTCCTCTACATCCAATATAACATTTTTGGTGAGCTACATTCCGCCTATGAGCCCTTTGGAGCTTTATCGTCAGCATCTGGTAGGTACATAGAGGACATCATTAATAACCTGCATCACTACGAGATTCCAATAGTGATAGGAGATCTCAACCTTGACGATGTAACATGGACGTTTTCTGAAGAAGAGAAATTACTCATCGCTCGATCGAAAGAAAGTCGAGTATGCAGTACTGACCTACTGTACTCTTTGGGATTGTTTCAAATTAATCCCTTTAAAAATAGTATTGGACGAATTTTGGATCTAATCTTCGTAAATAATAAGTTTAAGTATAACACAAAAAACCATTGGAGACTGAAGGAGTATACAAAGTACCGTGCGGCTCATGCGATAAAGTATACATAGGAGAAACGGGACGCACAGTCCAAACAAGGATCAACGAGCACCAACAATGCACACGGAAAAACCAGATACAGTCATCAGTGATCGCGGAACATGCAACGACAGAGGACCATACAATCGATTTCGACAATGTGCAAATTCTGGCCAGGACAAATCAATATTGTCAACGAATAGTACGAAAAGCAATAGAAATTTCTAAACATCCACAGAACTTCAACCGAGACACCGGATACAAATTATCAGCAGTTTGGCTACCTGCCCTAAAATTTGGTAAGAACAAAATCCGTACCCAGAAATCCTTACCTAATTTAACTACCTGATACTAATTAATTAACCTTAAATTAACTAATTTAACCTTAATTACCCTTCCTTCTATATAATAATTGTGTTTTGTAATTGTCGATCAGTTTGATAAAGGTCTCAGCAGAGACCGAAACGTCACGAATAATAAAGCACTGTAGAATCCGGAAATCTTTTCTTTCAATTAAGTATAACACTGTTTTAGTAGATTTTCCGCTCTTAAAGAACTCTATTCATCACACTGCTTTTGATTTTTTAATAGAATTCTATAATTTTGAGCCTATATCTTATAATAATTTATGCCATATGTGCTATGGCTTCTCTCAAGCCGATTTTGTTGTTCTTAATAATTCCTTTTTTTCTGTTGGCTGGAATGCTAAGTATTTAAATTTACTTTGTGTTTATTCAAATTTCATTCTATTTTATGTGATGCATTTAAATTATATGTGCCTTCGCGTAGTGAAAAGTCGTGTCCTAAACTTCCATGATCTAAAAAGAAATTGAGGAACTTAAAAAACTCAAAAAATAAAGCGTTTTTAGAAAAACTGAGTCTTTGTACGACCGGAGCAACTTCCTTTGTCTCAGAAAGAAGTTTGATTGGCTCAATCGCTTTCTTTACAGACAATATATCGACTTAGTTGAATCAAAGATTAAACGTTAATCGTTTTTGGTATTCATCAACTCCAACCGTAATCCTCATTACTGCCTAATTCAATGGAGTTTCTAGAAGAGGTATCGAACTCTACTGAAGGCTCCTTTGAACTGTTCGAATGGTTTTTCAAATCTGTTTACAGCTCTTACTTCTGAAAGGTTCGACGATTTGGTCTCCATTGTTGATCTCAGCAGTTTAACTCTTACTGAAGATGATGTACTAGTTGTTCTATGCAATTTAGGCATTCAAAAAGGATCTGGCTATGTTCTTAAAAGATTGCGCATCTTCGCTTTATGAGGTGTTAACTATTATTTTCAATAAGTCGCTCGAGTCCGGTTCATTTTTAAATACTTGGAAACTGTCTTTAATAACTCCAATATTTAAGTCTACAAAATTGAAAAATCCATAGATAGAGGGTTGTGTGACGGGTTAACCACCCACTCACAATATATAATGAAAAAAAATGTTAAGGAACCTGAAGATCAGGAGCATCTAAGTCTGGTCGCAGACATATGGTTGAAAATTATAGACCAATATCCAAACTATCCTCCATCTCTAAGTTATTTGAAAACGTAATTCAGGAAAAGCTATTTTTTCGTATTGAAGAGGTTATTTCAAACTGTCAGCATAGCTTTATTTACGGACGTTTTACGTCTACAAATATAACGATTTTCACGAAATATTGTATGGATGCAACGGAAATTTCAAATTGACGTTTTCTATTCACATTCTAAAAAGGCATTTGATCGGGTTCATCATGGTCTTTTGATTGAGAAATTGAAGGCACTAGGGTTTCATTCTAATCGGCTGAACTGGTTTTCATCTTCAACATCATCAATGGCGCGACAGCCCAAATCGGGCCCTGGCCTCCTGAAGTCGTCGCCTCCAATCGTCTCGATCCAAAGACCGCGTCCTCCAGCTGCTAATTTTTAAAATGGCTTTGCTGTCTTCATCAACCGAGTCTTCCCATCGCTTGCCTGGTTTGCCTACTGGCCGGTTACCACTCGCTTTGCCTTTAAGAGCACGTTTGGGGATTCTTCTGTCTTCCATTCGCTCTACATGGACAGCCCACTGCAGTTTACGTAGCCTGATGAACGTTGAAGCTTCTGGCTCGTCGTAGAGTTGATACAACTCATGGTTGTATCTTATTCGCCATTCCGTTCCTTCCTTCACAGGTCCCAAAATTCTTCGGAGGACCTTTCGTTCGAATGCTTTAACTGCTTTTTCGGAAGTTCGCGTTAATGTCCACATCTCGCTGCCATAACAGAGCACAGGTCGTATAATAGTTTTATAAATCCGTAGCTTATTGTTCCTGTGCACTTTCTTGGATTTCATTATTGGAAGTACCAAATAATACGTTTTATTTGCTAGTATTATCCGTCGTTTGATTTCGTCTGTTTCATTACCGTCCTTTGCTAGATTAGCCCCAAGATATATGAAGTTGTCCACACTCTCCAAATTATATTCCGCAATTGTTATGTTTTGTCTGATTGGCGTTCTCCTTCTTGTTTGCGTCATTACTTTTGTTTTGCTTTCATTAATGTGCAACCCGACTTCTTTTGCGGCGGAGTCAAGATTGACATATACCTCCTTAGCACTTGGGAAGGATCTTGCTAGAATGTTAATGTCGTCAGCGTATGCTACTAGTTGGGTGGACTTGAATAGTAGTGTCCCGTTGGTGTCGATTGGGATTTTTCGGACGACATACTCTAATGCCAAGTTGAAAAGCATAGGCGCTAGACCATCTCCCTGCTTTAAACCACGTTCCGTTCGAAAGCTGGTTGTGGAATCGGTTTGTATTCTCACTTGGGATTCAGTGTTCGTCATTGTGAGTCTTGTTAGTCGGACTAGCTTTGGAGGAATTCCAAAGTCAAGCATGATTTGGTACAGTACGCTCCTGTCGATACTGTCGAATGCTTGTTTAAAATCTACGAATATTTGGTGCACGTCTGTGTTATATTCCCAGCATTTCTCAAGCACCTGTTTCACCGAGAATATATGGTCTGTTGTAGATCGTCCGGTTCTGAATCCGCCTTGGTATTCGCCAATTAGTTGATTAGTATAGGGCTCAAGACGACGTTCAATAATTTTTGTCAGTATTTTATAGGACGTACACAACAATGATATACCTCTGTAGTTCTCACAGCAGAGTTTGTCTCCTTTCTTGTAAATTGGACATATAATGCTTTTTCGCAGTCGTCGGGTATGATTTCCTCTGTCCAAATTTTGCATATCATGTTGTGCAGTATTTCAGCGACACAATTTCCACCGTTTTTCAGAAGTTCAACTGGTATTTCATCAATTCCCGGCGCTTTGTTTCGTTTTTGGCCACATAGGGCTGCTTTGATTTCAGCAAGCGTGGGTGGTATCGATGATGGTTCATCTTTGTCAGTTGAGGCTTGAATTGAAATGTTGTCTGTCGTTATCGGTGCTACTGGGATGGGATTCAAAAGATGTTCAAAGTAGGAAGCCCATCTCCTTTTTATTTCTTGTGCGTCGCTGATGATGTTGCCCTCCACGTCTTTGCAGAGACTGGTTTTTGGCTTATATCCCTTTTTCAAGTCTTTTACTATTGCGTATGCGTCCCGCGTTTTATTTTTTCTCATGTCGTCGTCCATTTTTTGTATTTTGTCATTATGGTACTTCCTTTGTTTTCGTCTGCAGGTCTTTTTCGCATATCGCCTAAGCTCGTCATATCTTTCTTTTTTGGCTCGTGTTGGTCGTTCAGTAAAGATTTTGTAAGCCTCGTTCTTTCTATCTATTGCGTCGCTACATTCTTGGTCGAACCAATCATTATTTTTTCGCCGTGCTTGATACCCTAATACCTCTTCCGCGGAGGATTTGATGCCGTCTCGTATTTTCATCCACGCATTCTCCACTGGCATATTTTGGATATCTTCATATATTGGTGTCAGGTGTTTATTACATGCTAACATGTAAGCCTGCGCCACCGTTTCGTCGTTAAGCTTGTCGACATTGAATTTGCGAGCTATACTCGTTTTCGAATATCCACGACAAGCTATTTTGCATCGATACTTAGCTCTGACTAGATAGTGCGGAGAGTTCGTACATCAAGTATGCTGGAAGCAGCCCTTTTCTCAATTAGAACGTGGTCTATTTGGTTGAAGGTTTGACCGTCTGGTGATGCCCACGTTCTTTTGTGAATATCGCGATGTGGGAAGCACGTAAAGCTTACTATGATATTTTTGCTGCTTGCGAAATCAATAAGACGTTGGCCATTGTCGTTGGCTATGTCATGGAGACTGTGCCCTCCTGTTGTTCCTCTATGAGCTTCCTTTTTTCCGACTTTTGCATTAAAATCCCCTAAGACAATTTTTAGGTCATTCGAGGGCAGTGAATCACAGGTTGTCTCTAGGGTGGCATAAAATTCGTCTTTAGTTATATCGTCCTTGTCTTCTGTTGGTGCGTGAATGTTGATCAACCAAGTGTTGAAAAATTTAGTTTTTATTCCGATTGCACACAATCTTTCACTTACTGGTCTGAAGCTCGTGACCTGCTGTTTAAATTTTTTGTCAACGACAAAAGCGACTCCAAACTCTCTGCTTCCCGACATTTTTCCACTTGGGTAGATTGTGTGTGATCTCATGTCCATGATTTTGCTACCGAGCCATTTAGTTTCTTGGATGGCAGGTATGTTGATGTTGTGTTTTGCCACTTCTTCGAGGAACTCTTTCAGAGCTCCTGTCCTAAATAAAGATCGAACATTCCAAGATCCAATAGAGTAGTCCATTTTTCGTTTGCGGGGTCGTTGCTGTTGAGTCCATCCTTTCCGAGGCTGTTCTTCAGGTTTCGGGAGAGTGTTTTTTTTCCGGTGATGCGTTGTCGGCGCCTCACCCAACCCCCGACCTGGAGGACCGGTCTTACTTATTTATTACACTGTAGTAAAAAAGGGTGGGAGTTTTGAGCTAAATATGACATGCTGGAGTTCTCACAGCTATGCTGCAAGTCTAACTATGTCATACTTTTTGCCTACGTCCTGAGACGCACTGGTGTTACTGGCCATTCAGATTAACTCCATGTTCCCTCCTACTTTCTTAAACCGGGCTTGGGACCGTCTATGGCGGAGTTGGTTTCCATCTTACTTGACGAATAAAAGACAAGTCGTGCGAGCGAATAAATAGAATTTCTTCATCGTGTTTTGGTGTTGAATCTGGTGTTGCCGAAGGATGCCATTTACGGCCCTTACTTTTTGTTGTATTTGTAAACGACATTCCTTCAATATAAAAATTTTCTAGCTCTCTTTTGTACGTCGACGATGTTAAGCTCTGTTCTACGATTTCAAGCTTGATATACGCTGATATTGCTGAGCTCTATAATTGATGTGACGGCAACTTGTTAGATCCGAATTTTGATAGGTGCAAAATATTTTCTGCCCTCAGAAAATCTTTCCCATTTTATTTGATTACAAATTAAATAGCAGATCTCTTCACAGATCCTCGGATGTAAAGGATCTTGGCGTGTTGATCGATTTTAATTTTAACTTTAATTCTCATATCGATTACATAATCTTCAAAGCTAACTCAAATCTGGGATTCATAAGGCGTAATGCTAAAGATTTCATTGACCCATACACTGTCAATGCACTCTTTGTTTCTCTTGTGTCGCCTGTCTTGGAATATTGCTGTGTGGTTTGGGATCCTGTAAATCAGATTTATGTGTTGCTAATTGAGCGATTTCAGCGTAATTATAGATATGCTCTTCGTAAGTTTAACTGGAGCGCTGACACTCCCACGTGTGAAGCCAGATGCCAGTTAAGCTCTCTACCTTGAGAACGCGTTAAGCTAGATAGTTAAAATTTTGTACACGTAATTTTTGACAAAAAAGTAAGGTCAAGCTTGGTGAACGGGTCAAATCGGTCCATTCCTTCTATCCCCTCCCATACAAAATGACACAATTGCGCAATTTGATAATAAACGAATTTGCTCAAACAATTTTTTTTTTTTATTTATTCAGTGCGTATAAAATTTATCGAGCTGAAATTGTGCATTAAACATTTGTTGAGAATTATTAGTCAAACTAAAAAAATTAGACGATTAGCTTTACCCCTTCTATCCCCTTCAATACAAAACTATGCAATTTCGCAATTTGACAATAATCGGACTTGTTCGAAAAGTATAAATGCCATTGATCTGAAATTAAGAATATGATACTTTTATGATGATTTCAATCTACTGTATAAAAGTTATTTCAGACTTCCCTCTTTTTCCACCACCTCCCATACAAACTGTACTTTTCCATTTACTCAGTGCGTTGAAATTGATCGAGCTGAAATTGTGCACTAAATATTTATTTAGAGTTATTAGTAAGACTAATAACTATAAAAAATTAGACGATTAGTTTCAATCCTTCTACCCACTCTCATACAATCTGACATAATTTCACAACTTCCCAAAAAGTAGATTTTCCCGAAAAGTATGTATGCTACTGATCTGCAATTTAAAACATGTCAAAAACATGGTGTTTTTAGTTATTTCTGAAAAAGTCATTAAGAACTCGCCCCTCCTTCTACCATCTCCCATACAAACTGCACAATTTCACTAAATCCAATATTCTAATTTTCTCAGTATCTATTCAATTTTTGAATCCTACATTTTTTATAAAACATTTTGATGGTAACTCTATCGAGATGTTACAAATTAGTTCAATCTCGTCACCGCCTCCACCACTTCCCCTATAAAATTTCTTAAAATCAAAAAATGTCTCTTTCATCTAGAGTATCGCACGATTAGGCTTTACGCCCAATCGTAGTCCTGTTATGTTTATACTCTAGATGAAATCTGAGAGTATATTGTGTTTGCCTTACCGTTTGTAACGCTAAGAAATAACGCTCGCACAGAGCCTCCAAGTGTACAGAAATTTTTGTCGCTCGAAAACCTCGATTCCGAGTGACCGTCTGTCCGTCTGTGCGTCTGTCTACAGCATAACTCTCGAAAGATTTGAGCTATAATACTAAAAATGTTTGAGTGTCATTTTTAGCAAAAAAGTAAATTTAAGTTCGTGAATGGGCTACATCCCCCCACTCCTTCTACCCTCTCCCACACAAATTTCATGAAATTTCGAAATAATAAGAAATTGATTTTTCTTTGAAACTCTTTAAGCTATCGACTTCAAATTTAGGTCAAAGTATTATGATATAGATCACATTAATATCACAACATATTGATCCGATCCTCTAACTCCTTCTACCCCCTCCCATACAAATTGACAATTTTGAAAAATATATATTTTCGATTTTTATTGAAACTAGTAAAGCTGAAAAGACGAAATTTTGTCAGAATTAATTCTACTATAATTGCAATTTATTTTAAAAATAATTATCAACTTCACCCCACTCCTTCTACCCCCTCCCATACAAATTTCACGAAATTTTGAAATTTAAATTAAATTATTTTTCTTCGAAACTGTTAAAGCTATCAGCATGATATTTTGTATAATGTATACAAATATAAATATTAAAATTGCGAAAAAAAATTGTTTTGATCCGTATACTCCTTCTACCCCGTCCCATACAAATGCATAATTTTTGTTAAATGCATTTTATCGATTTCCATTCAAAATAGAAAAGGTACAAACTTCAAATTGTGCCAGAATTTGTTTCTTAATAATTGAAATAAGTGTTAGAAAAAATTATCAGCTCCGCTTCACTCCTTCTAAATAAATAAATTCGAGAAAGCTATTTCTCCTTCAAGTATATGAGAGCTATCGACTTTGAAATTGAATCAAAGCATGGTGATAAGGATGATGATAAGCAGCTTCAAAGTCATCTTAAACGCTCTACTGCCTCTGCCACCTCCCATACAAATTCCCCAATTTCATGAAAACTATGACCAATATCTTTAAAAATAATGAAAATTAAAAACTTTAAATTCAGCAAAAACATTTTCCACGCCATGTTCGGTATCATATACGAAAAATACAAACCCCCCCTCTACTTCTACCACCTCCCATGCAAAAATCTCTATTCACTATTCGAAGGAATTTGAGATGACATATTTTCCGGTATATTAAAGTCATTTTCATCTCATCTAGAGTATTATGTGATTGGGCTTTAAGCCCAATCATAATCCTGATATGTTTATACTCTAGATGAAATCTGAGAGTATTATAAGTTTGCCACAAAGTTTGTAACGCCAAGAAATAAGGCTCGGAGAAAAAAATGAATGATACAGAAGTTCATATAATCACTCAAAAATCTCAAAACCGGATGTCCGTCCGTCCGTCCGTCCGTCTGTCCGTCTGTCTGTCCGTCTGTCCGTCTGTCCGTCCGTGTCCTCTCTAGCTTGAGAACGCGTTGAGCTAGAAAGTTCAAATTTTGTATACGTCGTTTTTAACAAAAAAGTAAGGTCGAGTTCGTGAATGAGCCAAATCGCTCAACCCCTTCTACCCCCTCCCATACAAAATGACACAATTTCGCAATCTGACAATAAACGGATTTCCTTGAAAAGCACAAATGACACTGATCTGAAATTTGGAATGTAATACTTTTATCATGATTCCAATCTACTCTATAAAAATAATTTTTGTCTTCCTCCTCCTTCCACCACCTCCCATACAAACTGCACTTTTTCATGAAATGCCCTAAACCAATTTACTCGGTGCGTATAATAGTTTTCAAGCTGAAATTGTGTACAAAATATTTATTTAAAATTATTATTAATACCAAAAAAAATGAGACGATTAGCTGTACCGCTTCTACCCCCTCCCATACAAAATGACACAATTTCGTAATTTCACAATAAACAGATTTGCTCGAAAAACATAAATGCTATTGATCTGAAATTTGGAATATATTACTTTTGTGATGGTCTTAATCTACTGTAAAAAAGTTATTTGAGTCCTCCCCTTCCTTCCACCACCTCCCATACAAACTGCACTTTTTCATGAAATGCTCTAAACCAATTTACTCAGTGCGTATAAAATTGACCGAGCTGAAATTATGCACTAAATATTTATTTAGAATTATTAGTAAAATCAAAAAAAATTAGGCGATTAGCTTTACCCCTTCTACCTCCTCCCATACAAAATGACACAATTTCACAACTTTATAAAAAGTCGATTTTCATGAAAAGTATGAATACTACTGATCTGCAATTTAAGACATGTCAAAAGCATGATATTTATAGTTATTTCTGAAAAGTCATTAAAAACTCGCCCTTCCTTCTATCACCTCCCATACAAACTGCACTACTTCACTACATCCAATACACTAATTTTCTCAGTACCTATTAAATTTTTAAATCCTAAATTTTGTATAAAACATTTTGATAGCAACCTTACTGCCATGTGAAAAAATTAGTTCAATGTCGTCACCCCCTCTACCACTTCCCCTACAAAATTTCTTAAGATACAAAAATTTCTCTTTCATCTAGAGTATCGCACGATTGGGCTTTATGCCCAATCGTACTCCTGTTATGTTTTTATTATTGTTTCACTTATTGTTTCCTTTTTTTAATTTTTAACATGTACAGATTTTTTATTATAATTTTTTAGTCTGTTGAGATATCCTCTATAGATGAAATAAATAAATATATAATATACACCGCAAATACAGACCGAAATCATTATTGCGGGCAATTTCAGTGGGAGTGAAGGAGGAAGGGTGGCGTTTTTACGAGATTTTTCTGCACAATTAGACCCATTTAATGGCTTTAATTGGAAATTGTGCATTGATTCCCATGACTGCGTTGAAGCTTGTTGACTTGTTTCCGAAACTATCCTGAAAGTTATGAAGCTTCACATACCTTCGAGTCATAAGATAGTCAAGCCGTCGAAGGACTCTTGGTTTACATATGAATGTATCGCGGCCACTCAGGCAAAAAAAGAAACGTTTAAAAATTTTAAACGAAATAAAATATCTACCAAGAGCATCAAGAAATGCCTGTGAATAAGCGCGTTAAGTTTGAGCATGACCAAAAACTTCATCCAGTGCCTCTATTGCTCCCGATATTTCTGGTCATTCATCAAAACGATCAATAACAGTTTTATTTCTTCTTCAAAACCACATCTAGTTGCGCGCGACTTTACCTTGATTGAACCTATCAAAAAAGCTAGCTTACGAGCAGGAAGTTTCGCTAGAAAATCACGCCTTCCATCTTCAAACCAATCATCTTCCGCACTAAATGATTCTGGTTTCTCAATGCCCACATTATATTTTCGCAAGAGACTTATATGTGGGAGCCTCCAAGAGCTCAATAACCACAAATTCGCTTGTCTGGACTGTATTCCCCCTTTACCCTTAAAAAGTGCTTCTGTTCTTTAGCAAAATCTCTTCGTAAACTTCTCAATGTTTTCTACTCTTCTGGGAGCTTTTCACGTATGTAGAAATTTGTTAATGAATGTTCAGCTAATTTACAAGAAAGGAAGTAAAGCAAACTCCGCCAACTACCGCCCGATAGTCATTACTTCAGTGCTTTCGAAAGTAATGGAAACTGCTTTCAATCGCAAAATCTTCGAATATATCGAGGATAACCAGCTAATCCTGATCGTCAGTACGGGTTCCATTCTGGAGAGGCGACGAGAACCTCAGTGCACTTAACAATACGTTGTAACACATAAGCACGGTGAAGGTCAAGTTCTTACACTTGACATTGCAAAAGCTGTTGACAGAGTTTGGCAGGTATGTCTCGAAATTAAACATATGTCCTAATGCTACCCTTGTTCAATGGACTGAAAGTTTTTTCTCGCGCTATACGAGTAGAGGCGCTGTATCCGGTTCTCGTATCCATTAGATCTTAAGATCACGGATAATAAGTATACCCACTGGCTGCCCTTTTTAGGGCAACCAGTACTGTCTGTGAGCTTAATCTACTGGCCCCATCCCTGTCGATGGGTAGTAGAGTAGTATTTTACTGTCCCACAATACTCGTTGAGCTTCACATGAAAATAATTATACTCTCATTTCCACTTTTGGACGTACCGTAAAATTTCGAGATTCATTTCTTAAACGCACCACATGAATATGAAATACGCCGTGATTCCAGTAGACTACATCTTGAAACAATTCAAAGTGAATGTTCATCGCTACGTTGAACCCTATCCCCATAACCCTAAATACCTCCAGCTTAGATTGCCGACCTCACTGATGCTGTGCCAAGATACAAAAGGGTAACCTCTTTATTTTCTGTGCCTAACTTAAAAAGAATTTAAATTTAATGGAACTTGAGATTATTCATAGATAGATGGATTCACACTATACCGAAGCAATTCTTCTAAAACAAAGCCGATTGCAAGGCACATTTCCGGTAGCTAACTTAAGGCTAATTAAGCCTTTTAAAAGGCACAAGCGAATAGAGCAAAAGACGAAGGAGGTGAAATTCATTGCGCTACTCAAAGGAAATTGCGATTGGAAGGTAAAAAGGAAGCTTCTTAGTAATAGTTAAGTTACGATTCCAAGGAATAACTGTTGCGATTTACGTCTCATTCGGCACTGCCAATGTTCTGTTGAAGTTAAATTTTCCAAAAAATGAAATCATCATCAATGGCGATACAGCCCAAGTCGAGTCTTTGCCTTCTGTATGCTTTGTCTCCGATTTTCTCGGTCCAATGACCACGTCCTTCATGTTGGCAATTTTAGAAGCGATTTGCAGCCTTCGTCGATTGAATCCTTCCAGCGTTTTCTCCGTTTTCCGACTTGGCCTTTTCCCTCCGCCTTTCTTTTTTGTACACGTTTGGGCAATCTTCTGTCCTCCATTTGCTGTACGTGACCAGCCTACTGTAACTTTCGAAGTTTGATGAGAGTAGAGACTTCTGTGTCCTCGAAAATGGTAAAAAATTCCTGATTGTATCAATTCTCCATTCGCCTTGTTCTCTCACCGGTCCAAGGTAATACCTTAAAAATAGATAATTAGATAATATGAGAGTATTGCAAAAAAAATTGCTGTATCTTTTTCAAAACGCTAACTTTAAATAAACTTCATAAACGCTAATAGGTATATGGGGTGTGATGGATCACAACATGAAAGTGATTATGATGCCAGAATCATTCGATGGCTTAAAAACCAAAGGATACCAGCAATTTTTGTTTATTAATTCCTCATATCCTCCGCCGCGTCTACTCTATTCCTACAAGGAAATGGAATCCGAAGATTTCGCGTTGAAAAGGTCCTGTGACCCATTTTGTCGAACTCTCGCGTTTTAAATGATGGCCACCATGAAGATTTCATGGATCGTGTGGATGTGCCAATAAATGGCAATGGCGACATTAACATATATTGACGCGGAGGCAATACGTTTTCATAGTACGAGCGCTCTCAAAGAAGGTACAACCCCCAAAAAATATCCTTGCACACACTGCGAAATGGCGAATGCTGCGACACAAATACCATCAAAATATAAGCGATAGAAATATTTCGGAAAGCTTCCCGGGTGATAGTGGGAGTGGGGAGTATGTCGTCGTCGTCTTCTATCCAATATGAAATATCGACAACGACCAATACTACCCCATTGGACTCGGGATCCACTTTTGTGTCTACCCGATACCCACTGAGAGCTATATAGTAGAATTCTGTGGAAGTATAAAGGACGTTTTATGTTGTGGCGCGGAGTAGAGGATTATTTTCTTTTTTCTCATTTTTTTTATCTATGCTCCCCAATTTTTTTTTCTTTACTTTTCTATAGAATAACCGAGAAAGAGCGAGAGAGGGAGAGAGAGAGAGAGTCAGGACATCAAAATAATCGATCACTTATTGTTTGGGTGTAACAAAAGGACGTGTCCTGGTTGTAAAAGCTAAAATGAACGGCCGAAATGTCGTATTCCGAAGTTGCAAGTCAATTTTCTATGAACGAAGAGACAATGGTTGGGTGGATGAAAAGACAATAATGTCGACTTCAAGGATTCAAGAGGACGAAAAAGCAAGGCAAAGGAAAAAAATTTCATAAAAAAAGCAAACAAATATAAAATAGAGAAAAGATATGTCTTGACTTAGTCTTACGTAATGGAAGGATGTAAGCAAGTGATGTGAATGAGGAAGGACGATATGTTCGTCTTATTGTCATAGTTTTCGCTTTGTTGAGCTCTCGTGATGTCAATCGACAAGAGCAGAATGCGATAAGGACTGAGGTGGTTTAATAGCATTTTATTGGGTGGCAAATTCGATATGTCCCTTTTTGATTCGATTAAAGGAACTTGTTTGAATTTTCTTAAATTTCATTTTCGACACTTTGGAATTGTTCGAGGGACAGAATTGTCTTGATACTTCAACTTTTCGAAAAACAGTTAGGTAGCGTTCCACATTGAGTGTGGTTTAACCACAATGTAGATTGGAGCGAAAAGTGCTTGTTGATAATTTACACCACCCCCTCCTCCAGAAGATTAAAAAAATCAAACCAGTGTTCCTTCGAAACACCCTACTTTCCATAAACGCATAATATCGATCGAATAATACTAAAAAGGGAAAGGATACGATCTGGAGATATGGTTTTAACGTATTCATCTAAAAGGATGGGAAAGTTAAAAAGCGAAGCGTGTAATTATCCTTAGGACAAAAAATATTTTTCGCCCCTCGATATATATTCGTCCCTTATTCTTTTGACTCTTGTGAACGTGTGCCCGGGGGCGGTAAGTTGCTATTTTCGTAAGCCTACTCGACCGGCACACGTTACTATTTTCGAAACGTGTGTAAATAAATTGTAATTGTATGTAAGGCTGTTGTGAGCAACTAGTTTTTTGGTCTTTTATAACCAAGCAAACACCCTCAAGGATGTTGATCCGGTAAAGTATAATCCAAATAATATGTTTTCAATAATTCTTCGCCCATTTAGGTTTGAAATTGTTTCGAGTAGAGATGGATGGGAAAACTTCTTCTTCTTCTTGTTCAATATCGTTATTTGGGGCGCTGGTACTCTACATGAACGACCTTAACCAGTCTAAATGAGTAAGCTCGTTGCTTTACTTTTCTGTTACAAATAATTTCATAATAGTACGGCAAGGTTCGAGATTAATCACGAAATTTTGCGGTACGACCAAAAACGAGTTGAAGTGAATACCACCATAAATTTAAGTCAGTGTTCTTGAAGATATCTCTTTAATGCAGTCTCTTACAGAAGTTTTCATAGTCCTCGAAACGTTGTGACTTCTTTAAAATTCCCCAATGATATATGTACAGTGCCGGCATCGATCAACCCCCAAAGACGTAACTGGGTGAATACACAAGTGGAACCACATTCCATTCATACACACTTCCAAAGGAAGCTCATGCTAAGGGGCAGGATTCCTAGTAATTTAATAAAATTCACTGCAGGGATGTTTTCTTATTCGTGTCCCTAAGTGGGCCATGATGGATATTCTACTCCCCTCATTCGAACCAAGCCATATTTGTCTTTCGTCCGAGAAATTGGTGAAGTCTTGTATCCATTTTCTCCGGGTGTTTGCTTTTTTAACGAAAATGGAACGATATCCAATGATATTGCACATCAAATACTGGAGCTGCTGCTTCATATTCCTTGGCTAAATTTTGCCCGTAGCTAAACGCAATGTGTACTTTGATTTTTTTTACTTTAGACGAGTGCGCCGCTAACAAGGAGCATATGGATGAGTTCGGGAGTCCTTTCATGATGTGGTGGAAATGTCTTCGTCGTGGGTAATCAAACTGAGTGCGGAATCTTTTATGAAAAGCATGCAAACAAAATCCGATGATATTAAAAAATTTATAAACGAAATGAATTGAAATTCGAAGCCGTTCGCCTCGCAAAAGTATCTAAAAGGTTAACTATAGAGGCACAACTATCGATGCCGCACTACGACCACATGCGGTGGTGGGTGAAACGCGATGCATTTTCTCAAGTGTCAGGTTGCATAGTGTTGTTCGAGTGCAAGTGGTGCGAAATACCCCGTTTTAAGTCGAATGCAGGGTGAAATTCCCACACGTGCCGGACACGCGTCATCCTTTCCGGTGATAATCGTTCAACTGGTTTTCGGTGCGAATCGACGGAATTGGGTGGTGGTAATTCACTTTTGTGGGTAACACGAGTTAAGTAACCGGCGATATCCGGGATAAGAGGGCTCGATAACAACATGGACGAATGCCGTCTAATTGATTTCCTTAATGTGTTTGGAATTGAACTTGAATTGAAATGGTGAAGTGGTTTTAATTAACACCTGATGGCTTTAATGAATTTTATTTAAATGTGAAGAACAGAATGGTCTTTTTAGAATTTAGGAATTTATGCGAAAAGATAGATTCATAGCATGTATGTATATGGTACAGGGGCGTGCCATCCAGGCATGATGGTGAGGGAGAAGAAGGCTAATATGAAAAGTGCCTTATAAGCTGCAAGTGCAATAACATTGACAATATTCATTTTTCATTTTTCATATAAAAGTGAATGTGTTTTACGAAATCTATCGGATTTGAAATTTTCTCAAGTAAGTTTCATTCCAGGCTGGTCCTGATCACGGCTACCTAGCTTTTTAGAAATCATCACTATGCTAATTTTTTCAGTTTCTAGTCCTAATTAGTATCCTTTACACCATCCCGCAGTTAGGCTCAATTAGTGTTTCGATGAGTGTGGCAGTTTAATATTTTTTCCCTATTACCGAAAGGATTCAATTTTGTAAGCTATATTCTGTGTTTTGTATGTTAATTGGAAAATATTTAGATAAAATTCGCTTCGGAAAATTCGATTTACTAGTACAACGTAAACCTCCTCTTAAACGTATGTAGACAGAAGAAAATTTTCAAAAATTTTACTACATTATAAATAAAAATATTAGATGAATCTCCCAGATGCAAACCCTGCTAAGCCATTTTTAAGCAAATTTTGGCAAAGGTCGGAAAATAACTAAAATCAAAAGGTCAGAGGTACAAATCTGCAATTTAAAAAAAATCGTCAAAAATAAACGCAAGTTTCTCTTAATCTGTGTGTAATCGCAGAATTATTAATAATTAATTATTTCAATATTTAAATCCTTGGCGGACTTTGCAACCACACGCCAAAGTTATCAGAAACTTTTCTGAAAGTCATTTTTGAAATGATGTAGGTTGCTAAATTTGTGATGGGGCTGCAAAACCTGTTTAATATTAGTACGATTCCCATACATTTCACATTTGGTTTTGAAATAACAGTCAATCGCAAAGTAATAAACAACAATCACTTTTTTTGTTCTTCAACACCTCCTCTCAACGACGGAGACCACACCGTGACTAGTTCAGTAGAAAAAGTTGCAAACGTTCAGCCAATCACCAAGAAAGGAAGCAAAGCGAACCCGGCTAACTACCGCCCCTTATCCATTATTTCAAAACTCTCAAAAGTAATAGAAACTGCTGCCATTCGCAAAATTGTTAAATAGTTAGAGATCAAGCACCTCATCGACGATCGCCAGTATGGATTTCGATCGGGAAGGTCCACGGGGGACCTCTGACCGAACGTTAGAAAATTTTTGTGTCCATAAATATGGCAAAAGGCAAATCCTTGCTTTAGACATCACAAAGGCTTTTGACAGAGTTTGGCATGATTCTCTTTTAGTTAAGTTAACAGTTATGGCCTTTAACTCATTCCCTGTCCAGTGGATTAAGAGTCTCGTTTCCAAGAGCTCTATACGTGTGAAGTAGACGGCGTTTGATTTCCTTCCTACTCAATCGAATCCAACGTCCCTCAAGGTTCAGTATTATCTACTATTCCTTAAGTTCATCAATGACCTTCTGTCGTTAAATCTTAACCCATTCCACAGTTTTGCAGATGACAGTACTCTTGATAACGTCTACGAACTTAAGTTATCTGTGAACTCCAGCAGATATTCTATAGCTTCCAACGCAGTGTGTGGTTCGCTGAACTCAGACCTCAAGTTAATCCTGGAATATGGCAGGAAAAACTAAGTTGAGCTTAACGCTGTAGAAATACAATCCTGTCATCTGTCTCACAAGGGTGACTCTCCGGCTTTGTCC
Source organism: Chorisops tibialis (assembly GCA_963669355.1). Lineage (NCBI taxonomy): Eukaryota > Metazoa > Arthropoda > Insecta > Diptera > Stratiomyidae > Chorisops > Chorisops tibialis. Next base: position 214,885,834 of record OY770262.1, read on the forward strand.
TCCAAAGTTTACTTTGGCGGCCCACAACTTTGCTATCTTACTCTCCTTGACATAATGATTAATAACGATCTTAATTGGAGACAACATTGTTCTTGATGCCTCAAATATAGATATTCCACGAAAGTGTAAAAAATATTTTCCGCCTTCAGATCTTGCTAACACCTACAAAGCATTGATTCGACCTCGATTAGAGTGGAATTTATATGTTTGGGCTGGTGCACCCAAAACTCATACCACGTTGCTCGATAGTGTGAAGAAACATGCCTTTCGGCCGATTGAAAATGAAACCATCACGGCTGCTATAGACTTCCTAGAGCACTGCAGAAATGTGCCGGTGCTTAGCCTATATTATCGCTACTTTCATGGTAAATGCAGAAAATTTATTTGCATTCACTAAAATTTGTGTCCATTCAATCAAATTTGTGTGCATTCGCTTAAATAAGTGTAAATTCACTCAAAATTTATGTTTTTTTTTTTAACGCAGGGAAAAGCAATGAAAGCCTTAAAATGCGGGACTTGAACCCGCTAAAAACCCCACGCCTAACCCACTACCCCCCCGGGGTCAATCGCCAAGAATTTCGTCTGGAGGAGGGAGGAGCATAAAGCTCAAACGTCAATTTACTGTCAAAGTGTCTTATGTCACCCTGTATATGTCACTGCCTATCTTATTCAACTACCAACTGTTCTAGCTCTTGTAGGCACTTCTATCTCAGATGATTCCCTACGTAGTCTTTCGAGTCTCCTCAGCTCGGTGAGAACTTTCACGCACATCTGAGTCACCGCATTCCAGGTTTCGCTGCTGCTCAGCATATGTGGAACTATGTTGTCGGGGTTAATATTTACTCCAACGATATTCTCGACTCTCCTTCTGTCCATTTCGTAGACTGGGCAGTGAAAGAATACATGCTCTGCATTTTCTATTGCATCTGTACAACTTGGACATGACGCAGAGGAATCATGGCCATATTTGTGCAAATAGCTTCTATAACAGCCATGCCCTGACAGAAATTGGGTCATGTAGTAATCTACTTCACCATGCTTCCGTCCGACCCACTTATCTACGTCTCTTGTTTACCGTGTTGCATTGCAGTTGCCAGGCATTGGTACTTATCCGTTGCTCTTCTTTTTTCTCTTCCACTGTTAAGCATCGATTTATCGTATTCTTTTTGTGATACAATCGTTGTGCCTTAGCAGCTAGTATGTCTGGCGGCAGTAAACCAGCTATGACATTCGCGGCGTCATATGAAATTGTGCGAAATCCACTGCATACCCTTAACGCACTTACTCTATGGGGGTTTTTAACATATTCGCGTGAGATTTGTATCGTAGTGCTTCGCTCCATATCGGTGCAGCATACATTATGATAAGCCAGGGAGGTGTGAATTGGATACCAATAGCCCATGCCATTGGTATGCACAATTCACAACCCTAATCCTGACAGAGAACTGTCAGCCGATATGTGCCTGCGTACTAAACCACACCCCCGCACACAGTCTTCAACCACTCTTCCCGCGGGACGGCCGTTAGGTATTACTTCGCGGGGCTGGCTAAACTTTTATGCTGTACTCCTTATACTGCTTTTGCTCTCCTTTCTCTCTCCATTTTCCGAAGATCCTTTTGCACATTCGTTACGAATGTGCAAATTTCTATCCAATTTTCCTCTGATTCCATCATATAGTCAATGATGAATGGTGAACTCGGCATATTATTTCTCCATTCTGCGAAGCGACTGCAATTGAAAACCCCGTGCTCTGTGTCTTCTTCTTGATCTGGGCAATTTAAACAAAGAGGTGAGTTATCGTGTCCGAACCTATGTTAGTATTCGCGGTAGCCGCCGTGATCTGATAGGAACTGCCTGAGGTGATACTTGCAGTCCTCAAACGCTCGGTGTGTCCAGACCTCAATTTCGGGGATTAGCTTAAAGGTCCTTCTGCCTTTTGTGGTGTTGTCCCACCTGGCTCGCCACATAGCTATTGATGTTACCTTTTCTTCTTCTTTTATTTTTCTGGCAACAGCTGCCTCTTGTTGAATCGAGGCTGTTCTTCTCATTCGCGAGAATGTGTTGCCCTTGATCGTTGGACTCTGCGTCGGGCTTGTCAGCACTTTGCCCTGAGTGTCTTTATTTCTTCGTTCCAATAGTAGCATGGTGCACCTCTTCCACTAATTGTCCTTCTGGGCATCGACTGTGATGATAGTGTGGTTGAGTTGTTCCGCAAGGATCTTTGCTGTTTCGCTCCGATTTGTTATGTCGGTGTTCATTATTCAAAAATTGTATGCATGTAATCACATTTGTGTGTATTCAATCAAATTTTGTGTTCATTTATTCAAATTGGTGTACATTCACTCTTATCTCCGATATGATTTTAGATGATGATGCAATGGCACTACAGCCCATATCGAGCCGTGGCCTCCCGGATGCACCTCCTCTAGTTGTCTCGGTCCAACAACCGCGTCCTCCAGTTTGAAAAATTGGGAAGCGATCTGCAATCTGCGTTGACTGAGTCCTCCCATCGCTTCGTAGCTTCCCTTGTGGTCGGTTGCCTTGAGCTTTGCCCTTGAGCACTCGTTTTGGGATTCGGATACGAAGAAGAAATCTGAGAGTATTATAAGATTACCACAGTGGTTGTAACACTAAGAAATAAGCCTCGAGGAAAAATTTGCTTGAAGCAAAAATCTATATTAGCACTCAAAAATCTTTAAAACTAGATGTATGTCCCTCCGTGTGCTCTCTACCTCGAGAACGCGTTGAGTTAGTATGTTCAAATTTTGTACACGTCGTTTCTGACAGATCAAGTTCGTGAACGAGCCAAATTGCCCCACCTCTTCTTAACCTTTCCATACAAAATGGCGCATTTTCTAAAAATTACAATAAGATTTTCGAAGAAACTATAAAGGTATTGATTTAAAATTTCAAACATTTTCATTGTAATTTAGATAATTAGCATACAATTAATTTGAATCCTCTTTCGCCTTCTACCCATACAAACTAAACTATTCCCAAAATTCTGTGAGCTAATTTACTCAGTACGTATCAGATTTATCGAGCTGAAATTGTGCACTATATATTTAATTAGCATTATAAGAAAGATTGAAAAATTTTTACTGATTAGCTTCACTCCTTCTACTCCTTCCCATACAATATGACACAATTTCTAACCTCACTAAAATTCGATTTTCTTGAAAAATATGAATGCTACTGATCTGCAATTTAAAATCTGACAATTGCGTGATGATTTTCTGAAAAATTAATGAAACCCTTCACTCCTTCTACCACCTTCCATACTTTCTGCACAATTTCCCTACATCCAATACATTAATTTTCTCAGTACCTACAACTTTTTGAAATTTTGTATAAAACATTTTCAAAGCTATTCTAGCATGGTATGAGAAAATTAGTTCAATTCTGTCACCCCTTGCCTCTTCTTCCAATCTCAATACGAAATTTTCTAAGATAACAAACATTGCTAGTTCAATTAGAGTGTCGTAAGATTGGGATTTACACTCAATTTTAGTCTACTGCTCAACCAAAAATCTCTGATTGAATTTTTCGAATCAGATCTGAATTTGAACAGTAATCAAATGGCAATTATTTTGCACGCATTCAAATACGCGGCATACTCGAAAGTAGCGCAGGTATTTCAGTAAGTTATCAGTTTTCTCTCGACGTCTTAGGCACTACAAATTACTATAGAATAATCCTAGTAATACGCATAGCTCTTATCTTTGATAATCGACGAAATGTGAAGTTTTATTTTTATTTATATTTTTTTTTTTTTATATATATATAAATTTGAGTCGAATTAAATCACAATTTATCGATTATGCGCTTAATGCGAAAATTTAAAATAATATTTCATCCTTGGCCTACTGATCTTTAGGTTTCGAAACTTGTGCTTCTGTGCAAGGATTTACATTAGCAGATTGAGATAGCCTCAATATGTTCACGCATTGTAGACCAACATTTTACCCGCTATAGGTTGTTAGTATTTAGATTTTTGAATTGAAGATTCTTCGAATAATTTTAGGTGAACAATTTTCACATCGAATTATTCCAGCATACTGCTTGCGTGGATATATCTGGGCCAACTCAATCTGCGAAACTGAAAAAATTCGTACATCGAGGGTTGTACGAAAGGCTAACGACACAGATAAATCTTGTGTTTCTAGGTGGAGGCTTTCTTCAATGGCACTGTAGCCCGAATCGGGCCTGGGCCTTCTGACATTTAGGTTCCTTAACATTTTTGAGTCTATTGTAGAAGGGTTGTTAGTCTTTTGCACAACCCTCTATCTACGATTGTGCGATTATTGCCCCTTTACCCTACCATAACTCAATAGCTTTGGCTAATTTGAGTATCTGTAAGGGAGTCATGTTGGCCAGTTCCTCGGTGGAAAGGAAACCTTTCCCAAGAAGATTATGCCTTTTCCTTGCCACTGCTTCACAGTGGCATCGGATATGTATTGTCGTTTCTGAGTCTTCGAGACAGAGGCGGCAGATGTCTGTTTCAGCTAAGCCCATATTATTGAGGTGGTGGTTCACTCCACTGTGCCCCGTCATTAGGCCGATTAGAGTACTAATATCGCTCTTTCTGAATTTCAGGATATCCTCCACTTTGTTTTTTTGTGGTAGGATTAGTTTTTTTGAGGTTGATAAGCCTGGAAGTCTATTCCAGTAGATTTTGTGTTCTTGTTCAACCCACTTCTTAAGTATCGAGTTATGATGCTCTTTTGATTTTCCGCAGAATGGCTCTGGACCAATAAATTTTTTTTCCGCGCCGTTTTTTGCAAGGCGATCAGCCTCTTTGTTTCCCTCAATTCCCATATGTCCTGGTATTCCCGTATGTCCACATTAAGGTTACGTCGTTCCATTTCTCCAGGATGTAGGTCTTGAAGACAGTCCCAAACTAACCTCGATCCGTGTTTATTGGATGCTAGGGCTTTGAGAACCGCCTGACTATCCGATAGGATGTAAATTGATTTGTTGCGATGAGCTCTTCTTGTATTCTCTTGGATACATAGCTCCATTGCAATTAGTTCAGCCTGGAAAATAATAATAATTTCTATACAGTAGATTGAAATCATCATAAAAGTCTTACATTCCAAATTTCAGATTAATAGCATTTATATTTTTCGATCAAATCCGTTTATATTCAAACTGCGAAATTGTATCATTTTGTATGGGAGGAGTACAAGGAGTGGAGCAATTTGGCCCATTCACGAACTTGACCTTACTTTTTTGTTAAAAACGACGTGCGCAAAATTTGAGCTCTTTAGTTCATCGCACTCTCAAGCTAGAGAGGACACGGATGGACGGACAGACAGTCGGACAGAGAGATGGGCGGAATGACGGATATCCGGTTTTGAGATATTTGAGTGATTATATGAACTTCTGCATTATTCAATTTTTTTGCGAGCCTTGTTTCTTGGCATTACAAACTTTGTGGCAAACTTATAATACTCTCAGATTTCATCTAGAGTATAAACATAATAGGACTACGCGTAAAGCCCAATCGTACGATAGTCTAGATGAATTAGAAATTTTTGCGATCGTAAGAAATTTTGCATGAGTAGTAGAAGCATTGAACTAATTTGTTTCACATCATGCTAGGGTTGCTATCAATATGCAATATGCAATATTTAAGCTTCAAAAATTTAAAACGTACTGAGAAAATTTGTGTATTAGAGTTAGTGAAATTGTGCAGTTTCGATGGGAGGTGATAGAAGGAGTGGAGGTTTTCAGTGATTTTTTTTCAGAAATATTATGCAATTTATTTTTATACTCTAGATGAAATCTGAGAGTATTATAAGTTAGCCACAAAGTTTGTAACCATCCTTCCATCTCCTCCCATACAAACTGCACTTTTTCATGAAATGCTCTAAACCAATTTACTCAGTGCATATGAAATTTATCGAGCTGAAATTATGCACTAAATATTAATTTAAAGTTATTAGTCAGACCAAAATTAGGTGATTAGCTTCATTCCTTCTAACCCCTCTCATACAATTTGACACAATTCAACAACTTTGCAAAAAGTCGATTTTCCTGAAAAGTATGAATGCTACTGATCTGCAATTTAAAATGTGTCAATTAAATGATGTTTACAGTTATTTCTAAAAAAGGCATGAATAACTTCACACTCCTTCTACCACCTCCCATACAAACTGCACAGCTTCATTAAATCCAATACACTAATTTTCTCAGTACCTAGTAAATTTTTATACGCTAGATGAAATCTGAGAGTATTATAAGTTTGCCACAAAGTGTGTAACGCTAAGAAATAAGGCTCGGAGAAGAAAATGAATTATACAGAAGTTCATATAATCACTCAAAAATCTCAAAACTGTCTGTCCGTCCGTGCGCTCTCTAGCTTGAGAACGAACACGTTGAGCTAGATAGTTCAAATTTTGTACACGTCGTTTCTGACAAAAAAGTAAGTTCTAGTTCAAGTTCAAGAACGGGCCAAATCGCTCCACCCCTTCTACCCCCTCTCATACAAAATTACACAATTGCACAATTTGACAATAAACGAATTTGCTCGAAAAGTATAAAAGCTATTGGCCTGAAATTTGGAATATGTTACTTTTATGATAATATCAATATACCATATAAGAATTATGCGTGCCCTCCTCCTCCTTCTACCACCTCCCATACCAACTGTACTTGTCATGAATTACTATAAGCCAATTTACTCTACTCAGTGCGTATAAAATTTAGCAGGCTGAAATTGTGCACCAAATATTTATTTAAAATTGTTAGTAAGGCCAAACAAAATTAGACGATTCGCTTCACCCCTTCTACCCCCTCCCATACAAAATGACACTATTTCGCAATTTGACAATAAATGGATTTACTCTAATAGTATAAAAGCTATTAGTCTGAATTTTGGGATATATTACTTTCATAATGATAGAAATCCACAGTAGAAAAATTATTTGCGTCCTCCCTCTCCTTCCACCCCCTCCCATACAAATTACACTTTTTCATGAAATGCTCTAAGACAATTTTCTCAGAACATATATAGCTCATATTTTGTAATAAATACTTAATTAGTATTATCACTAAGATCAGAAAAAAATATTTGATTAGCTTCACTGCCTCTACCACCTCCCATACAATATGACACAGTTTCACAACTTCACAAAAAATCGATTTTCTTGAAAAGTATAAATGGCACTAGTCTGAAATTTAAGGGATGTCAATTTTATAATATTCCTAGTTATTTCTGAAAAAATCAATTATGTCAAACTTAATATTTTTAAATTTAAACGGACCACCAGTGGGTCAGCTTCAACCAAAAACATAACAGGGCTACGATTGCGCGTAAACCGCAATCTTACGATACTCTAGATGAAATAGAATTTTTTGTGATCCCAAGAAATTTTGTATGGGGAGTGTTAGAAGGGGTGATAGCATTGAACTAATTTTTTCCCCATCATGCTAAAGTAGCTATAAAAATGTTTTATACAAAATGCTTACTCCAAAAATTGAATAGGAGCTGAGAAAATTAGTGAGTTAGATTTAGTGAAAATGTGCAGTTTGTATGGGAGGTGGTAGAAAGAGTAGGGGAATTTTAGTGATTTTTTCAGAAATAACTAAGAATATCATAAAATTGACATCTCTTAAATATAAAATAGATTTTTTGTGAAGTTGTTAAACTGTGTCATATTGTATGGGAGGGGGTAGAAGCAGTAAAGCTAATCAAATATTTTTTTCTGATCTTAGTGATAATGCTAAATAAGTATTTATCACAAAATGTGAGCTCGATAAATGTTATATGGTCTGAGAAAATCGGCTTAGAGCATTTCATGAAAAAGTGTAGTTTGTATGGGAGGGGGTGGAAGGAGAAGGAGGATGCAAATAATTTTTATACTGTATATTGAAATCATTATGAAAGTAATATATCCGGAAATTCAGACTAATAGCTTTTATACTTTTCGAGCAAATACATTTATAGTCGAATTGCGAAATTGTGCCATTTTGTATGGGAGGGGGTAGAAGGGGTGAAGCTAATCGTTTAATTTTTTTTGGCCATATTAACAATTTTAAATAAATATTTAGTGCACAATTTCAGCTTGCTAAGTTTTATATGCACTGAGTAAATTGGCTTAGAGTAATTCATGACAAGTACAGTTTGTATGGGAGGTGGTAGAAGGAGAGGGAGGACACGCATAATTTTTATACCGTAGATTGATATTATCATAAAAGTAATATATTTTAAATTTCAGGCCAATACGTTTTATACTTTTCGAGCAAATCCATTTATTGTTCAATTGCGTATTTGTGTCATTTTGTATGGGAGGGGGTAGAAGGGGTGGAGCGATTTGGCCCGTTCACGAACTTAAAGTTACTTTTTTGCTAAAAATGACACACACAAATTTTTAGCAGTATAGCTCAAAGCTTTCGAGAGTTATGCTGTAGACAGACGCACAGACAGACAGACAGACAGACAGACAGACGGACAGACGGACAGACGGACAGACGGACAGACGGACAGACGGACAGACGGACAGACGGTCACTCGGAATCGAGGTTTTTGAGCGACAACAAATATTTCTGTACCCTTGGCGGCTCTGTGCGAGCATTATTTCTTAGCGTTACAAACGGTAAGGCAAACACAATATACTCTCAGATTTCATCTAGAGTATAAAAATATGTCTGATCGTGGCTAAGAGGGCACCGATCTTCAAATGACACAAGACCGAGAGTATCAAATAAAGATGGAAAAGCTATACTAAGTTAAATATTTACTTAATATACATAAATACATATTTTTTTTTATAAAGTTATTTTCATTTCATTTTTATGTTTGTATATTTTTTAAGTTTTTCTTAATATATGTATATGAAATTTGATTAAGTTTTGTAATTTTCCTTGAAAATAATAGTAAAAATCTACATATTGCATTTTACTTATTTATTTATTTTATAAATATAAATGTAAGAAGGGAAAGAGAAATTAAACAAAAAATACAACATTGAATTCACTCACTAACAGAGAACTACGTCTTCACAGTCCGACAATCGGGTACTAACTCAACACGTCATCAAAATGTATCCTCATCGTCGCTGTCGTCTCTCTCTTTCCATCCTGCATAATTCGGAAGGTGTCATTTTTATACTCTAGATGGGATCTGAGAGTATTATAAGTTTGCTCTAAGGTTTGTAACGCCAAGAAATAAGGCTCGAAGAAAAAAAATGAATGATTCAGAAGTTAATATTATCACTCAAAAATCTCAAACCCGGATGTCCGTCCGTCCGTCCATCCGTGCGCTCTCTAGCTTGAGAACGCGTTGAGATAGATAGCCCAAATTTTGTATACGTCGTTTTCGACAAAAAAGTAAGGGCAAGTTCGTGAACGGGCCAAATCCCTCCACCCTTTCTACCCCCTCCCATACAAAATGACAAAATTGCGCAATTTGACATTGAAGAGAATTCCTCGAAAAGTATATAAGCTTTTAGCCTAAAATTTGGAATATGTTATTTTTATGATAATATCAATCTACCGTATAAAAATTATGCGTGTCCTCCCCTTCCTTCTACCACCTCCCATACAAACTGTACTTGTCATGAATTATTCTAAGCCAATTTATTCAGTACGTATAAAATTTAGCGGTGTGAAATTGTGCACCAAATATTTGTTTAAAATTGTTAGTAAGGCCAAAAAAAAATAGACGATTAGCTTCACCCCTTCTACCCCCTCCCATACAAAATGACACAATTTTTAACAATAAATGGATTTACTCGAAAAGTATGAAAGCTATTAGGCTTAATTGTGGGATATATCACTCTCATAATGATCAAAATCTACAGTTGAAAAATTATTTGCGTCCTTCCTTTCCTTCCACCCCCTCCCATACAAACATCACTTTTTCATGAAATGCTCTAAGACGATTTTCTCAGAACATATAACATTTATCGAGCTCATATTTTGTAATAAATTCTTAATTAGCATTATCACTAAGATCAGAAAAAAATATTTGATTAGCTTCACTGCTTCTACCCCCTCCCATATAATATGGTGCAGTTTCACAACTTCACAAAAAATCGATTTTCTTGAAAAGTATGAATGGCACTAATCTATATAAATATAATTGTAGTGTCTGTCTGTGATTTGTTTATAAATGGCTATAAATAAGTTTTTTGCTTCATTTTAGCAATAACTAAGCAGAATCAAACGTTTTTAAAAAATTTCTCTGTCTGTCTGTCTGTCTTTCCGGCTTTCACGCAAAAACGGCTGCACCGATTGCAATGAAACTTTCACAGATTATTAGGTCTGCCTCTGGGAGTAATCTGCTTTAGGTGTTATTTTTCTCCCCCTACGCCTTCTACCCCCTCCCATACAAAGTGACTCATTTTCAAAAACTTATAATAATCAAATTTTCATGGAAACTATTAAAGCTATTAATTTGAAATTTAAAATATATTATTTCTATTATAAATGCAATCTTCAAGTATATAAATAGTTTTAATCCCCCAACTCCTTCCACCACCTCCCATACAAACTAAACTCTTTCATGAAATACTATACTCCAATTTTCTCAGTACGTATAACTTTGGTCGACCTAAAATTTTGTATTAAATCCTTTATTACCATTTTTATTAATGTCAGGAAAAAACTAACCAATTAGGTTTACTCCTTCTATCCCCTCCCATACAATCTGACACAAATCCACGACTTTGCGAAAATTCGATTTTCTTGAAAAGTGTGAATGTTACTGTTCTGAAAAATAAAATATATCAATTCAATGATAATTGTAGTTGCTTCTCAAAAAATAACTAAAAACCCTCCACTCCTTGCACCACCTCCTATACAAACTGCACTTTTTCATGAAATATTCTAAACCAATTTTCTCAGTACGTATAGCTTTAATCGAGCTAAAATTTTGTACTAAATCTTTAATTAGCATAATTATTATTATCGGCAAAAAATTAACGGATTAGCTTTACTCCTTCTACCCCCTCCCATACAATGTGGCACAATTCCACGCCTTTGCAAAAACTCGATTTTCTTGAAAAGTGTCAATCTAACTGGTCTAAAATTTAAAACGCATCAATTGAATGGTGATTATAGTTGTTTCTAGAGAAATTACCAAAAACCCTCCACTCCTTCTACCACCTCCCATACAAACTGCACTTTTTCATGAAATACTCTAAACCAGTTTTCTCAGTACGTATAACTTTGATCAAGCTAAAATTTTCTAATGTGTCCCTAATTAGTATTATTATTATTATCGGGAAAAATTAACCGATTAGCTCCACTCCTTCTACCCCTTCCCTTACAATAGGACACAATTTCACGACTTTGCAAAAACTCGATTTTCTTGAAAAGTGTGAATCTATCAAATTTTTTCAAATCAAATTCCTGTTAAGACCCCCTATAGGGGCATAGGACAGAAACAACTCTCTTCCACAAGGCGCGATCCTGCGCATCGGCTTTAAGCTGTTGCTTATTTTTGTTTATTCCTCTGGCCTCCTGCTCAACTGCTCGCTTCCATGTGTTACATGGTCGACCAACCCGACGTCTTCCTTGAGGGTTATAATCCAGAGCCTGTTTTGCGATGTTTTGCTCTGGTTTCCTCAAAGTATGACCGATCCACTGCCACTTTCGCCGTTGAATCTCAATACCTATTTTAGTCTGGCGAGTTGTACTCCAAAGTTCGTCGTTGGAGATCACTTCTGGCCAGAATATTCCTAAAATGCGTCGGAGGCATTGGTTTACGAAAGTCTGTAGTTTCTTGGTAAGTCGAACGGTCACTTTCCACGTAGTACAACCATATAACAACACGGATTTGACGCATGCGTCAAAAACTCGCAGCTTCGTGCGAAGGGAGATCTCTCTTAACCTCCAGAAAGGGGAAAGGATACCGAAGGCCTGACGAGCTTTATTTAGCCGAGCCTCAACATCCTTTTCGGCTCCGCCGTCCATGCTGACAATGCTTCCGAGATAGCAAAAATCTTGCACCTCTTCCACATCCTGTCCATTAAGAACAATCGGTGTGCTTGCGTTCGAACCCATGTGCATGTACTTGGTTTTACGCACATTTATTTTCAGTCCCGCCTCTTTGCATTTAGAATGCAACGAGCGAACATTTGACTCTAAGTCCGAACGGGTATGTGCAAGCAAACACACGTCATCAGCATAATCAAGGTGACTTAAGATGTTAAATAGTCTCCATTGAAGACCTTTACCTTCCCCACCTTCCAGTGCAGCTTTCAAGATGTCATTTATTACCACCAGAAACAGGGCTGGTGATAATATGCAGCCTTGTCTGACACCCGTTCGCACAGGAAAGCTCTCGGACAGCTCTCCTCTATGCAAGACGCGACACCTTGCATCTTCGTAGGATTCTTTAATCATAGCTATGACCTTATTTGGAATACCTCTCCTACGCAAAGCATTCCATATGTTATCTCGCTTAACGCTGTCGAAAGCCTTCTCGAAGTCCACAAACATGAGATGTAGTGGCGAACCCATTTCGGCTGACTGCTCTAATATTATCCGTAGGGTATTTGTGTGGTCGGTACAAGACGACCCTTTACGGAATCCAGCCTGATAAACTTCGAGAGTGCTCTCGACGACATCACTAATCCTATTGAGAATTACCTTAGCCATAATTTTTGATACGGCAGTAAGTAGACATATACCACGCCAATTGCCACAATCCCGAAGGTCGCCCTTCTTCGGAATTTTCACAATGACGCCCTCCTTCCATTCAGTCGGATATCTTCCATCATTCCACACCTTAGTGAAGAGTGGAAGGAGTATATCGGCTGTTATTTCCGGGTCCGCTTTGAGGAGTTCGGTTGGTAGTCCGTCTATACCTGGAGCTTTCCTTCCCGCCATTGACCGAATGGCGGAAACTATCTCTTCCTTATCTGGGGGATCGTCCCTAATAGAGGATTGTTGCGGTTGGATGTTTGGAAGTTGTTCTGTTTCCGGAATATCTTCATCTGACAAGATGTTTAAAATATCAGAGAAGTATTCCTTCCATCGTCGCAACTGGTGTTCACTCATATTAAGGAGAGTTCCGTTGACATCTCTCACCAGGTGGTTGGCGGTGAAATTCCTGTTCGTCAACTGTTTCATGATTTTAAATAGTGAACCCATATCCCCAAGGTAAGCCGCAGATTCTGCCTTGTTTGCCAGATCTTCAATGGCCTTTCTCTTGTCGCGTCTAACAGCCTTTTTAAGCTGTATATGAGCATCGCGGTAGTTCTGCCTCAAGTCGGGCGTTCGTTGGTTGACATCGGGTTGAGAGATGATTGCCAATTTGGCTTTTTTCTGATTGCCAACCTTGTCCCATGTGTCTTGCGACATCCAGGGTTTCTCACCGCTTTGCGCATATCCCACAGATTCTTCAGCACTAGTTAGAAAAGTGTTTCTGGTTGCCTCCCAATTAGCTTCCAGTGTGCGCATTTCATGTTCACACAATGTGGATGACTTTTCGCGTAGAATGGTGGTGTATTTGAGTTTTTTGTTGGGATCTCTGAGTTTGTCCACATTAAGCTTGCGCTTCATTTGAAGAATTTGTGGTCGTCGGATAGCTGCTGTACACAATCTCAAGCAGGCAACCATCAAGTGGTGATCGCTCCCCACGTCAGCTCCACGTTTCGCTCGCACATCGAGGAGACATCTTCTCCATCGGCGACTTATAGCCAAATGGTCGATCTGGTTCTGAGTAACACCGTCAGGGGAAACCCAAGATGTTTTATGATGACTCTTGTGTGGAAAAAGGGTCCCTTCGATGACCATTTGCCGAGTACTACAGAACTCCACAAATAATTCGCCGTTTTCGGGTCTCTTAATCCAAGGTCGTGAAGGGTCGAACCAAGGGTCACCATGCCTCCCCATGACGTGTTCTAGTCCAGTGTTGTCTGATCCAACCTGGGCGTTCATATCTCCCGAGATGATAATAATATCACCTCTTGGAACACGTTCGAAGGTGGCACTCAGTTGGCTATAAAACTCCTCTTTGTCACCAGATGTTGCGGTATTAGTTGGTGCGTAGCACTGCAGAATTGTGACGTTTCTGACACTGGTCCTGAGCCTGACGACGATAATCACCAGATGTTGCGGTATTAGTTGGTGCGTAGCACTGCAGAATTGTGACGTTTCTGACACTGGTCCTGAGCCTGACGACGATAATCCTATCCGAGATTGGTTCCCAGCTAATGAGACTGTTTCTCGCTCTCGGCGTAAGGACGAACGCCACGCCATTTCTGGCTTCACTTTCAGGGCCAATGTACAGAATAGTGTTTCCGCTAGGGGTTCGTTCTTCTCCTGATCCTGTCCACCTGACCTCGCTCAAGCCCAAGATTTGGATGTTATAGTGCTCCATTTCACGGTCGATCACCGATTGGCGGTGCAAGGACCGAGTAACCCCAGCTCTTCCCCCGTCATTCAATGTTCGAACGTTCCAGAAGCCAATCATAGTCCGTTTTCGAATGCCAAAAGTCGTTACCGTAGAATCAGTCCGTATCCGAGGCGATGTATCTGTTTCTCGTATCATTTAGGTCTTAAGATCACGGGTGATAAGCCCATGATCCAGTGAGTGTCCATTTGCCATTTTTAGGGCAAGCAGGACTGGCTGTGGGTGAATTCTACAGCCCCCATCCCAGAGGGGGATAGCTAGCTCAGGTCCGTGGAGTCGCTAACTCCAAAGATAGTTGCAGGAATTGGTAAAACCTCATACTACAACTATCCCCTTGCGTGTGAATCTAACTGATCTGAAATTCAAAAGATATCAATTGCATGGTGATGATAGTTGTATCTAGAAAAATTACCAAAAACCCCCCACTCCTTCTACCACCTCCCATACAAATTTGACAATTTCACTAAATCCAATGCACTAAGTTTCTCAAGTGACCTATTCAGTTTTTCAAGCTTAAATTTGGTGCAAAATATTTTTATAGCTACTCTAGCATGGTGTGAAAAAAATTAATTTAGTACTGTCATCCCTTCTATCACTCCCCACACAAAAATTCTTAAGATTACGAAAATTTCGATTTCATCGGTAGTATCATATAATGGGGCTTTACGCACAATCGAAGTCCTGTTAAGTTTTAAAGCTTAATGTCATTTTATTTGGACTTTTTTCAATTAACACAAGCTACAACTATTCTCATGCCCTGAACGTATATGGTCTCAAATCACGGGATTGATTTGATCACGAGCCTGTCCCTTACAAATGTGAGTATCATGGTATCATTCTTAATAATTTATGGTTCTGACTCCAACAAAATACAAAACATTGTGTTCAAAAAGCCATTAAAGTAAGCAGATTATATATCCCACATACTGTATTACTAACTACATTCTGCTTATTAATGCGATTTTTACGCGGACGAAGTCGCGGGCGTTTGCTAGTCTGAAATATACGGGATGTCAATTGCTATCATCCCTTCTAACACTCCACATACAATCATCTAGAGTATCCTAAGATTGCGCGTAATGCCCTGCGCCCTGTTATGTTTATTGCTCGTTAAAATACATATACTGTTAAGGCTATTTTGCACTCTGTTGGTATGCTGAAACCAGATTTCAGGTGTGTCGATACTCAGCTTTGTCAATAAACTAATGATGATCTGGTGAATTCGTTCTACTTGCCCATTGCCTCTTGGAGTACCAGTTATTATATGGTGCAAATCGATGTCATGTATCTTGCAAAGGCGCCACCTTTGTCAGCAATTATTCTCGATGGATATACGAATATGTTGGCAATACTATCCAACTTCTGCAGAGCTTCGTCCGTATTCAATGTTTTTGTAGGAAAAATTCAAACGAACTTCGAAAACCCGTCGATAATTGTACAGATATATTTGTAATTCTTTCGAATTGGTTTTAGTGGGCTCAAATGGTCGAGAATGTTTCCAGTGGCAGTTCCACTTTAGGTATTGGGTTGAGTAATCCTTCACGTTTTCCTCGCTATTTGTCTGCTAGTATGCAACTATTAACACATCTTTCAATTCGCTTTTTCAGATTGGGAATAAAAAACTGATCTTTAATGCGCTCCTTCATTTTATTGTAGCGGAAATATCTTTGGTTGCGTACTTCTCTTAATGTTGTCTCGCATAAATTCAGGAATCAGGATTAGCGTATTTCCATTCATCTGTTTGCAAATCAGATAGTTCTCAAGGACATAATACTTATACGTTGTAGATTTTAATCTTTCATATATAGCGCTAATTTGATTATCTTCTTGTTGATCCTTTCGTATCCACAATGTGAGCTACTAACGGATACCGACTAAGCGCATCGACGTTACGCATTTTATTGCCAGATCTATGATATACCTTGTAAGCAAACTCTTCATAAACATCGCCTATCTTGCTACTTTGGTCATCAAATCTCGTTTCGCAATCGTTGTTGTATAAGCTATGCAATCCGTTATAACCAAAATTTTTTGGCCAAGTAGATAGACTCTGAATTTTTTTATTGCTTCGTACACGGCTAGGACCTCCAACTCGTGGCTGGAATATTTTTTCTCAGTGACATATGTTTTGCGGCTTCAAAAGTAAACAGTAAGTAATTGCTGATCGTCGTCGCTTTCTTGGAACAAAATCCCCACAAATTCATGCTTACTTATATCAGTGTGTAGTTCAGTTCTTGCTCCATGTCGAAAAATTTGAAGCAAAGGCTTTGCGACAAATAACGATTTTTTGATGTTAAAAGATTGTCTTTCATTCTCTCCGAAGATGAATGGATCTCCATTTCGTAGCAAGTTTGACATTGGTTTCGCTACAGCATCAAAGTTTTCGATATATAATACTTCCGAAAATATCCAGCGAGCCCCAAAAACGATTGCACTGCTTTCACGTTGTTTGGTTCCGGATAGTTTTGAACTGCTTTCAGTTTGGCGTCAAATGGCATAACTCTGCCTTTCTTTACGGCCAAGATATTCTATTCGTGTCTGAAGAAAGTTACAATTTTTTCATTTGATGTTCAGACCATTAGCACTTGCAACTTCCAGTCTTTCTTTCAGTCGAGTCAATCCCTCAGCTTGAGTCATAGAAGGTATAATGATGTCATCGAAATAAATGATCATGATTCCTTTATTCACTTGGTATCTGAAGATATGGTTTATCCATCGTTGAAATACACTCGGCGAGTTGCAGAGCCCAAATAGTAGAATAGAATTGTACTTGCGGTGTCAAAAAGGACGTGTATTTCCGACTATTTTCTTTGACAGATACGTGAAATCCATTAGAAAGGTCGAGCGTCGTGAAAAATGTTGCTGATTGTAATTTATAAATTTGGTCGTCGATTCGTGGCAATGGAAAACGATCTTTATGGATCCTCATGTTGATTTTTCTGTAATCAATGCACAACCTTTTGAGCCATCATTTTTGTTCACCAAAACAATAGGACTTGCGTAATCGGATGTCGATGTTTGGATCACTCATCTTTTAGCCACTGCTCGATCTGATCTTCTACCAATTTTTGTTCAGGCAATGATAATCGCCGTGGTGTCTGGTAAACTGGAACATCATCAGTCATTACTATGTTCATTTTTATTGCAGTTTAAGTCACTGGCAATGGTATGTAATTTCTGATCAGCGATTCGACTTCGGCTTTAATATCGGTATCGGGTATATTCAAATCGATAGTTGAATCTTTGCTCAGGATTTCCATTTGCAGCAAGGAATATAATGTCTGTTCACTATCTTCTCGACAGTCGTTCTCACATGTCGGTTCCGGCTTTCTTCTGACTGAATTTCGCTCCTAGATATAGATGTCTGAACTTGTCGATAACCAAATTGATTCGGTTTAGGATGGTGATTCCAATAATAACGTCGTATTCACTTAACGAATCCGAAACAACATGGAGTTCACGATTCTTAATAGGAATTTCGTTCAACATGATGTCTGCTATAATGGATCCCAATGACTTAAACTTTGATCGGAATCCTCGTAAACTTGACTCTCTGACCTTGAATATATTTGATCTCAACTGCTTCACAACATTCTGTTTAATTAAAGTTACCTCCGCGCCAGTATCAATGGGTCCGATTAAACTTAGTCCGTTTACAGTCTTACCTCAAATTTGTCTTCAAGCAATTTACTGTATGAGGTTTTCGACACTGCGCACCTTTGCGGCCGAGTTTGTTATAATTAAAACATTTTGGTCCTTTATTCGCATCTTAGCAATTTCTCGACTCGTGGCCGTCAGCACCACAGTTGAAACATTTCGATTTTATTTATTTCGGTGGCAGTTTCAATTTACGCATTTTCGCTCTTTCATAAATGGTTATTTTTTCTTTAAGTTCCTTTAATGTACGCGCTCCTTCTAAAATTAGTTTGTCTAGAGAACTATCACTTATGCCATCTAGTACATATTTCGCAATTAAAGAATGTTCCATGTTAACTTGAAAAGCAATGGCATGTATTTCATACAAACACTCTTTTAAGCTCTCATTTGGCCTCTTTTCGCGTTCTCGCAATGCTCGATGAACATCGGTGCCAGAGTACATTCACCGAGTAGGACCACTCGTATACTTGCCCGGGTCAAATTCAGGTTTTTACTTTTGGTGAAACGTGTTCGCCGAGTCCGCGACATCTTATCTCTCATTCTCGTACATGGCGTTCTTACAGCTTTTGCTCGCGTCGTATTCAACTTGGACGGCGGGTGCGCGGGTCATGATCGGCGGGTGGTCGACGATTCTCCTTCCGCTGTTTTCGATCAGAGTACAACGAGTAGGACAGCTCAGCTAAAAATACGACACGGCTCCGAAAATTGCCGAAAACACACTCGTGTTTCATCTCGGATACGTGTGCTTCCTCTCTCTCAAGCTTACAGTGAACATTTAATCTGATCTTTCCATTTCACTCTCGCAAAGATTTTTTTTATTAGACAAGAGCAAGCGAAAAATATCGATATTATTGACGATTGCATAAAATTAGTATCATCGATCACCGGTGACAATTTTAGCCTTGCAACAGAGTACACCTTCTGCCGTACTTACGACCATAGTATATACGTAGTAGGAACATTCAGCTAAAAATGCGACCCGGCTCCGAAAATTTGCCGAAAACACACTCGTATTTCATCGCCGATACGTGTGCTTCCTCTTTCTCAAGCTTGCAGTGAACATTTAGTCTGATATTTCCATTTCATTCTCGCAAAGATTTTTTTTTATTAGACAAGAGCAAGAGAAATTTTAAGTCTCCGCCGCAGTGCTGCCACATTATCTAGTCGCGAATCAATTTATTATAAATGTCGGTATAAAGTTGAATTCTTACAGATATATATTTAATATTGTGATAGCTTTAATATAAGTGGCAGCAAAGCTTTCTTTTGGTATTTTTTTTATACTCTAGATGAAATCTGAGAGTATTGCTCTAAAGTTTGTAACACTAAGAAAGAAGGCTCGAAGAAAAATATGAATGATACAGAAGTTAATATTATCACTCAAAAATCCCTAAACCTGATGTCCGTCCGTCCGTTCGCTCTCTAGCTTGAGAATGTGTGTGTGCTTAAATGGACTTAATATTATACATGAAGTATGCGATATGAGTGCATACGTAACTTTCTTTAATTTACGAGTTGTTACATTTGCAATTAGCTTCTTCGCAGACCGATAGAGACTTGGCGCCAAAATAAAAGTCAATATGTTCGATACTTTTTTACTGCAAAAAAAAAAACTCTAATATCATTTGCAAATGAAAAACACAGTTCAATTCATCAAAATTTTTATTACCACAGTAATTTACAATTTACTATAAAAATCGTAAGACATATTATCTTCATTAAAATTTTCCAATAAACAATCAATCAATCAATTGGGCCACACTGAAAATATCAAAAACAGAGAGAATCGTCGTCCACCCGCCGACCATGACCCGCGCACCCGCCGACCAAGTTGAATACGACGCGAGCAAAAGCTGTAAGAACGCCATGTACTAGAATGAGAGATAAGAAGTGTCGCGGACTCGGCGGGACACGTTGCTCTCTTTATTTTCAGAGGTAAAAACCGGATTGTTCAGAGGTAACACGTCACAAAAATGTTAACCCAGGCACTATACAAAGTGTTCTTACTCTTTGTTGTACTCTGCTTACGACTACAGCCCTGTATTAGAGTAACTCTATGAAAAAGAAAGAACAAGACGTACTAGAGTTCGGCCAAGGTGATAACCAGCTTTTCCGTTAAATTTGAAAAAGCGCACTGCTATTTTCCAGCGTGCTATAAGTAAGCAAATGTGATTGCAATCCGTTCATTAGAACGTGAAACCTACCAAATTAAATTTTCACCACTTAAAAGTACTGCAAATTAAAGATATTCGCGAAATAAAACCACTAAAAAGTTACACCGACACGTTGCACGCATACATATGAAAATAAAAAGCGCCCCATCTGACAAGGTGTCCAGACTCTTCTACCAGGTGCCTTGTTCTTTCTTTTTCATAGAGTGACTCTACCCTGTATATGATAGTTACTGGTCGTCGCCTAATGACGCCAATCAGACACCTACCCTACTTATACCCATCCAACCTTTGCCTATTGAATAATGTGAAAGAGAAAATGATTAAATAAACTGCCAAAAAGTCGGGCGAAACTTTATTATTCTTAATACAAGTTGCAGATAAGTGGAAAGTCAATGTTCAAGTTAGAGTGATTAGGGAAGGCTAAGTGAAAGGGAGTTCTTGGGCAGGGCTGTTGTCAATTTAAGAATAATTCATTCATTTCTGCAAGTTTGGGTTTTATGAGGGGAGGAGAAGGGGTAAGGGTGGGTGGATGTTAATAGCTTTTTAATTAATTGCTTGAATCACGTCCAATATCCTCTGTATAGAATGTGTTTCATAGACGAAGTTGCATAGAATTTTCATAAAATTCGGTGTATTTTACATTCACGAAACCGAACATTTGGGGTAGAGAAGGTAGGGGAATCGTAAAATTTGATATGTAGTTTTATTTCACTTCTCTTGTAAGGTGCTCGTACAAAATTTCAAGTTCGTAGCTTTTAATTTGTTGGTTATTAGTTGATTTAGTGAAATTGGTCGAAATCATACTTTTGTATGGGAGGGGGTAGAAGGGCAAGCGCGATTTCAAAACTTTTAACGTAATTTAATTTCAACTATTTTTATAAGTTTTTCTGCAAAATTTCAAATTGATATCTTTTAATAATTAGGTGATAATTGATTTCTTAAAAATGGTCGAAAAAATAATTTTGTATTGGAGGGGGTGGAAGTTTTAAAGGTTTTCGACCAGTTAATATTTCATATATTTAAAGATTTTTTTTAAATGCATTTTGCACATTTTCAAGTTTCTACCTTCAAATTTCACTCAAAAATTTTCAGTTTATATGTTTTTTTCAATGCACATGAAACACCTTGTGCACGTTAGACCGGGGGGGTCAGATTTTAACAATTATGAATCAAGTTATTATTATTTTTCTATGTACATCAAATAGACGTATCCACATGCAAAATTTCAACTTTGGATCTCTCACCAGATTCCTAAAAAAATCACTCAAAATTTTCGACATTTTTGCTTATTATCTCCCTCCCCTTACACCCCCAACTTCAAATTTTTACCAAAATTAACTATTATATAGTTCTACAATCTGACATACTTTCGATTTGATATCTGTACTTTTTTTTGAGATATAAGGATTTGTAATTTTGAAAAGTGCACCATTTTTGAAATGCTCCCCATTTCGCCCCACTACTATTATTTCAACATGTTATATTTTTTTTGTATTTTCCTAGTATAGCTTAATATACGTTTCAAGTTTTAATTACATAGCTTAAAAGATAGTTGAGACATTCATTTTCAAGTGTTTTTCTTTGCACCTCCCCTGACCCTCCTCCTTCCAATAATTAGCCACTTTCTAAACTGACTCCAATGGAACTATATGCCACCTTAATGGTCCCAAAATAATAATTTTTTACCATAAGTAATTTCGAAGATATAATCATTTGAAAAAAACAATTCGGCCGACAATTTGTTTTTAGCCCCCCCTTTTCGGACGCCAATGGATAAAAAAATTAAATTATTTTTAAAGTTTGTCTCACAACCTTCTCTATATTTGTACTGATTTTCAACTTTCAATCTGCATTCGTGGTGGAGATATTAGCAAGTGTAGTTTTCGACCTTTTCTCTCCCCCCGCCTCTCCCTTCCACCTAACACCCCCAAAAAGAAAATAGAGCTCACTTACCCAATCAACAATCCATTCAAAAACGAACATTCTACCTTTAGCGGTCTCGGAGATATGAGTCCATATGTACGGCGTACGGCGGGACGGATTTTTTTTTTTTGCATATTTAGGCCAATTTAGTCATGAAACGCGAAAAAAAAAATTTCAGGGTAGCAAAGTTTTTTTTTCTTGTGTCGATCACAATACTTTATTATTAGAATCATAAAGTAAAAAAAGCGCTCCCCCAAGTATAAGTCATAGTTACGCCACTGGGTCAGAAGGTAAAGCCCGATTTGAAATTGAATTTTGGTGCTATATTTTCGAAATTCTACGAAATAAAACTGTTTCTCATCAGATTTCTTGATTGTTAGCCAAACTCTAGACAATCTTAGTTTAAATGCGATCCAAATCGGTTAGATAAGTTAACAATCTACAACTCTTGTGAATCGTGCGTAGCATATTTTTAAGGCGCTTACGTACATCGAACCACTCAACTGAGATTACTCCAACAAACATGAAATTCCCAAAAAAAAAGTTTTCTGACCTTATCGGCTTATCAGAAATTATCACTAAGGTTGGGTTCTGTGTGCTTTGTCAGGTTTTCTTTGATTTTCTTGGTTCTTTATTTATTTATTATTATTATTATTTTTTTTTTTGCTCAAATCTAACTAGCTATCTTTTCGATGTGTATTACAGCTTTTCATGTTTTTTTTCTAGCCGAGTATTGGCAGAACCAATCTTCGATACCATGTTCTTGTCAAAAGAAAAATTTCGGCGCTCCAACTTGATGGCTTTGAGCGATTAAAACGCTCGTAACAAGTGAACCTAAACGACTGTTGACATATCGATCGCCGATTGGTTTATAATGACAATTTAGTTGCGTACTGATTTACTGATTTCGTCGATACGATAGAGGTGCCACCAAAAAATAATCAGCAACAATAATAATAAAAAAAAACACAAAACAGACGCACAAAGGTGATAAAAACAAAATTGGATGATGATAAAAAGAAATATCAAGACATCGATTCAGAATTATAAGAAATCGACTTGGAAAAGTACGGTGGAAAAAACGATTTATGCTTTTTCCCCGAGTGAGCCGCAGCCTTATCACATTTAGTTTTTTTTTTTTGATAGGGATGTGTCTTCGGTTTTGGGACATGATTTCTTCAGTGATTTTCTCCATTCCAGCACACATGCTTTGTATTTTAGTATGTTTCTGTGTTTTTGGCTCGAAAAATATTTTCAAGATAATACTTAGGGGAAAAAACCCGTTTTGAACTGACAACTTGTCGATAAGATAAATAAAACAACAATAAGTAACCAATTTTAAGCTATTTTAGAACAAATTTAACAATTCTATTTTTGTCTATGAGCATGTTTTAACTGCCGTCTAAAAAGCAATCTTCCTTTTTTTACGGAGAAGGAGCTGAGGGGTGGAGGTATTGCGATGAAATTAATAATTCCTAAGCGATCCGCATGGTTGTAATTAATAAACTGCCGTAGTATTGGAGAATTGTTAAAATTTTTTTGAATGCCATTCACAGGCTTATTGACAATTATAAGATAATGACGAGCTAATTATTAATTTGAAAATTAGCCTTAAATGACTGCGGATGATTTCAATCCAAATGGATGATTGTCAATTGATTTATTATTTAGCAATTTTGAGACCATTTACCTATTAATAATTTTTTTCTTTTAAGCTTTGTTATTTGTTTTTAATACAAATTGATATTTAAGTTATTGAATGGAATTAAAAGTGATCCCAATATCAATTTATCTTTGAATTTGAATTGATCTGGAATTGCATGGAATGTTTATATACTTCCCAAAACGCAGATTTTAAAATCCATAAATACACCAGCTCCCATATATAAGACCCAAGATCATGCCCCGAAAATCATCATACGGCTTAAAATACATAAGTTTCGCTTTATACTTCAAACCAAAACTAATGCCAACGAACGCTACAAACTCTGTCGACGAATCCTTAGAGAATTGCTTCTTGTAAAATTCTATGCAATCTCGTCCTGCAAAATGACATGTCTCCTTGCATCTATGGCTTGAGTACAACTGCAGATATGTTTATTAAATTAGTAGCACGTGCCGAGCCAGTATCTCGTCCGGATCAAATCAAATAACCAACCCGTAAAGATAGAGTGCAGAAGGGTCCTTCCCGGAGTTATAGTCACGTGCAATGTGTGTTGCAACTGAATTTCACATCAAAACCGATGAATATTGAATTCTTCGTGCCCAATAATATAACTTGTCGCCAATAATCTCAAGTTTGTCGGTGGAGTGTGCTCTGGATCATGTCAATTAGCGAGTGATTTACTAAAATCATATAAGTCCTCACAGTAATCTTCCTTAATGTGATGACCAGAACGAGGATGAATTGTATTATGATCATTCATACTCCAGCTATGCTGTACAGTTCGTTTTTTATTTTAATAATTTCTCAAATATGCCATTAATCATAAAATATAAAAAAATAAATCGAGGCACTCCAATCAAGCAGAATATGCTCCCGTTCGACTGTAATTTTCCCCGATGGGGTTATTAAGTCATTAACGGCGGGGACTTCGATATACGCACATATGGCACTCGTGATCAGGAATATTGAAATACGATGTCCTTTATGATAACACACACGTTAAAATATTCACGAAGAAATGCCATTTCAGTCATCATCATTTTGACATGCATTAACCATCAGAACTTAAAAAAACCCTTTCGTGCGTCCTGTAGTCGTAGTCGTCCTTCAGAAAGTGGATATACCTGAATTATCTATTGATATGAGTATACTGCTTGTTTTTTTTATAAAGGTGGTAATGTTATGCAATTTGTTAATGGTCTTGCGATATGAATAAATTATAGACGTACGCTTGCAGTCTCATCGAATGTATTTGAGTTTTTGGTAACACTTACAAAATATACACAGGTATAAAATAAGGTGTGCCGTCGTTGATTAACATTCAATGTGTTAGATTGACAGATGAATATCGGTCACGAACCGTGTGCAGTTGGCTTTAACAGAAAGGACATTAGTTCTTTAAAATGATTTCCGCGATAAGTTTAATTAAAACCGTGTAGAAAATCAGTGAATAATGCAACTGCTTAGTAAAAACTCACACGTTTGACAGTTGACCATGCATTTGTTTCAGATTTAAAAATGGTTTTTTTTAGAAATTTTATTATTTCATGAATATCTAGACGAATATTTAATTAAATTTATTTATTTATCAAACTAAGATAGTTTACATAATAATAAATTGCTTAATTAAATTTAATTTAATATAACCTAGAATAGTTAAATTTAACTTAATTAATTTAACACAATTTGATATATACCATATGATATATGATAGGCACTGGTGGAAGGGTCAAACGGGGTGTGGGGACCTGATAAAACGGAGCGTAGTCTCATTTTGCATGTCAGCTTATTTATTAGAGGTGTATAGTGTGCGCTGAATTTGTTAAATACTCTACAGCATCTGTTAATATGTTCATTCTGTCCGTAATCTGAACGATGTGGATATTCCTTAAGTAGTTTTGAATGTCTTGTCAGCCTGACATTGTCATTGAGTCTGAATTGATTTGAGATGTGGTCAACCTTAATATCGCCATTCAAAACATCTAAGGTAAAACAGGATGTGAGCATAGTTCTTCTAGAGCCAAGCGGTAAAAGATTTAATAATTGCGGCCTAACTGTGTAGGGTAGAAGGTTTTCAAAGTCTCTAGGATTATACAAGTCCCTGAGAGCAAATAGAAGGAATTGCTTCTGGATTGACTCTATTCAGTTGCTGAATAACTTGAAAAAGGGTTCCCAAATGGGACATACATATTCCAGAATAGGGCGGACAAGAGAACAGAATAAAGATTTAGTAACCCATACATTCTTGAACTCTTTGGCCCTTTTCTTAAAGAATCCAAGAAGTATATTGGCTCTTGAAATGATTCGATTGTACTGAGATTTGAAGCACAGTTTATTGTCCAGTAGTAAGCCAAGGTCCTCAATTTGCTTAACACGTTAGTTGAGTTCCACTTAGGATATAGTCATGGTGACATGAGAATGACTTAAGGGAGGAGCTTATAACGTGGAATTTACTGACATTAAGCTCTAATTTGTTCTGGCTGCACCAATGATCTAGTGCAATAAGCTTCCATTGCAGGAATGCGGCATCTGCGGGCGAGGTTATGGCATGATATATTTTCAGATCATGATCATGTGAAACATTTTCCAATACTTCTGATAGATCTGAGATAAAAACATTAAATAGTAGACATCCCAAGTGACTTCCTTGGGGTACCCCAGAGGACACTAGTATTTCCTTGGAAATAAAGCTTTGAAACTTAACAAATTGATTTATATTATCAAGATAGGATTTAAGCCAGTCAAGTAAGGATCCTGTCACACCAATTTTTTTTAACTTTAAAATCAGGACATTGTGATCAACTCGGTCGATCGCTTTGCTAAAGTCGGTGTATATTGTGTCGATTTGATGACCATTTTCAAGTGCGCAGAGCGTATCAGATACAAGAATCATGAGATTCGTTGTGGTCGAGCGACCTTTTCTAAAGCCGTGGTGCTGGTCATTAAGAACAGGGTTGATCATATTGGTCAATTTATCACAGATAATTTTTTCGAATAATTTGGGTATAGCTGATAGAATTGCTATACCTCTGTAGTAGATGCGACGATTTCCAAGCCGAGGGGAAAGTTCCCAACGACAGTGACTTGTTGAAGAGAAAATGTAAAGGTTTTAAAAGTTATGGGCACACTTTGATAAAAATAGGAGAGGAATAAGATAAGGAACTGCACCTTTTTTGATGTCAATAGTTTTGAGAGAATCGAGCACCTCCTCAATAGACAATGAGATATTATAAACAAGCGTAGGAACCGAAATGTTGACATCGCTGTGGGTTTAATCTGACCGGGCACCAAAAACCTCTTGAAAACGGTCAGCAAATATATCGCAAATATTATGCCGGCAGGAAGATTTCGGGATACCATTGGACATGGTTACGCGATAACACGAACTTTTTCGTTTTGTATTAACAAATTCGAAAAATCTTTTTGGTTCTGTTATGATATCTTCTGTACTATTTTTTGAGATATAAGGATTTGAAATTTTGAAAAGTGCACCATTTTTGAAATGCTCACCACTACTATTATTTCAACATGATATACATATTTTTTTGTATTTTTTTGGTATAGCTGAATATACGTTTCAAGTTTCAATTACATATCTTAAGAGATAGTTGATAAATTCATTTTTAAGTGTTTTTCTTTGCACCCCCCCTGGCCCCCTTACAATAATTAGCCACTCTCTGATTCCAATGGAACTTTATGCCACGTTGATGGTCCCAAAATATGAATTCCCTACGATAAGTAATTTCGAAGATATAATCATTTGAAAAAACAATTCGGCCGACAATTTGTTTTTAGTCCCCCTTTTTTCGGACGCCAATGGATAAAAAAATAAAATTATTTTTAAAGTTTGTCCCACAGCCCTCTCTATATCTCTACTGATTTTCAACTTTCTATCTACATTCGTGGTGGAGATATTAGCAAGTGTATTTTTGGACTTTTTCCCTCCCCCCGCCTCCCCCTTCCACCTAACACCCCCCAAAATTTAGAAAATAGAGCTCAATTACCCAATCAACAATCCACCCAAGAACAAACATTCTACCTTTAACGGTCTCGGAGATATGAGTCCATATGTACGGCGGGACGGATTTTTTTTTTTGCATTTTTAGGCTAATTTAGTCATGAAACGCAAAAAAAATATCACTCTTGTTGAATTTTAGAATATCCTCCACTTTGTTTTTTTTTTGTGGTAGGTCTAGTTTTTTTGAGATTGATATATTCCAGCAGATTTTATGTTCTTGTTTAATCCACTTTCTAAGTGTAGGGTTGGAGTGCCCCTTAGGTTTTCCGCAGAATGGCTCTGGACCAATAAAATTTGTTTCTGCGCCGTTTTTTTTATGTCCTAGTACCCATATTAAGGCTACATCGTTCCTTTTTCCCAGCATGATAAGGTTTTGAAGGCAGTCCCAAACTATCCTCGATCCGTGTTTATTTGATTCTAAGGCTTTGAGAACCGCCTGACTATCCGATAGGATATAATTAGATTTGTAGTAGTCGCTGAGAGCCAGATCCGAAGAATACCGTGAGTGGGGAAGAAACTCGAACTTCAATTCGTGCAATTTGGTCATCATTACCATCGACTTATGACTCTTTGCATTACCTTGGTGAAATAGAACTTTTTTCTTCTTCATTTGGGGCCGTTTTGATGCCGATTTCTTACTTCGAACGCACCCACAATTCGAAAAAATGTTAAGGAATCTGAAGAAGGAGGCCAAGGCCCGATTTGGACTGTAGTGCCTTTGTAGAAGAAAAAGAAACAGCTCGAAGCAACGCTCTATATCGTCAGCGCGTTGTTGTTTTTAATCGACAGGGAGCAAACGCAGTAACCACTTTGAATAGAACTTTCTCATCGACAAATGATCTTATAAAATGTTAACTACACTGCTTGCTGATATCTTTAAGCAGCTATCTCTATCTCTTACTTACTGACTGAATACTTTGCCTCCATTCATCTCGGTTTAGTGACCCCGTCCTCCAGTTAGAAAATCTTAGCAGTGATTTGCTGTCTGCGTCAATCGAATCCTCCCGTGGTTTTCCGACCGGTCTTTGTCCATTGACTTTTCCTTTTAGTGTGCTTTTAAGAATTTTTCCGTCATCCATATGCTCCATATGACGAGCCCATTGTAGCTTAAATTTTATGAGGGTTGATTCCTCTGGATTGTCGAAAATGACATACAATTCTCTATTGTATCTTATTCTCCAGATAGAATCTTCTCTCACAGGTCCGAGGATTCTTCTGAGAATCTTTCTTTTAAATGCGTTAAGTAGTTTTTCGGACGTCTGAGTTAATGACCACGTTTCGCTGCCGTAGCATAGCACAGGTCTTATGATCATTTTATAAAGCTTAAGTTTTGTTTTCCTTTGTACGTTCTTGTTTTTAATTATTGGAAGTACCGAATAATACGTCTTGTTTGCCATCATTATCCTTCTTTTCATTTCAATGGGTTCGCTTTCATCCTTCGATAGGTTCGCCTCTAGGTATATAAAGTTGTGTACGTTTTTTAGGTTTAGTCTTCTATGTACTGTAATATATAATATATAATAATATATAAATACACAACTGTTCGGGCAGCTGCCAAGTACGGTCGTTACCTGAAATTGCTGGTTTGCGTCGCGAAAGTGAAAGTGAGATTTATTTACTTATTTTGGTACGGAAAGCGTATATTTCATATTATATTACAAGTTCGAACAATATAGTGCAGTTAGTGTTACTACCCCGAGAAACGGTTACTCCCTCCCTAACGGGGGGAGATTGCATATTTCAGTGTAGAAACGTGTATAAATAAAACTGTGAGTAAAAACAATTGCCTATTTAGGAAATAAAAAAAAAAAAAAAAAAAAAAAAAAACCGAAACAAAAGTCATAAAACAGCGGGCATTCGCCCGAAGATCTTTGAAATGGGTAAGCATAAAGCCAGTGCAATAAACAGCCGCAACCGGTTCCAGCCTCTGGATTTGTCGAACGAGGATGAATTCAGTGCACAAGCACCTAAACGCACATGCAACGAATTCCCTTCCTTGCCGGTAGTGCGGAAAAATGAAGACGACATCGCACGCTATCTCATTCTCGCCTCGACCGAGAAAAAAGACAATCAACTTATTGGAATGAGCACGTATAATCCCTTTCGCATCAATAAAGCTCTGGAAGCAATTTCAAAGTCCATTCTAGAGGTAAAAGCGATGCGTTCAGGTGACCTCCTTATCAAAGTCCCATCGCGACAAATCGCGCAAAAATTCGAAAAATGCACTAGTATTGATGGCATCAACGTAACTATCACGCCCCACAATGGACTAAATTCAGTGCAAGCTAGGTTTTACTCGCGTAATACGATTCCGATCGACGAAGAAACCCTCCTGCATGAACTATCCAACCAAAACGTAGTAAGAGTAAGAAAAATAAACAAACGTGAAGGTGATGAGTTCATACCAACCGGAGCAGTGGTAGTCACTATCGACCGTATACGACGACCCGATTACATTAACATTGGATGGGAAAGGGTCAAACTAGAGGAATTCATCCCCAATCCCATGCGGTGTGTATCATGTCAAAAGCTGGGCCACACAAAAAATCACTGCAGAAATATGCCAGTATGCGCGAACTGCTGCCTTCCCACCCATGAAGAACCCTGCACACGTATCTTCTGCGTAAATTGTGAAGTTGACACGCACAAATCTTCTGAACAATCGTGTCCGACTTTTCTCCGCTACAAGGCTGTCAACAAAATCAAAGCCGATAATAGGTGTACTGCCAGAGAAGCCTGGGCCACCTTTAATGAAAACCCAAAACTCCATACTATCCTACCACCAGCAATTAAAACTGCGCCACGAAGAACCATTGCCGACATCGTAAAATATAATGCTGCTGCAGAGCTCCACACTATCCAGTCATCATCAACTAAAACTGCGCTACGAAGTGCCATTGTCGAAACAAAAAAAAATAACACTTCTACAGGTAACATAGTATCACCCCCACCTACACATCAAAAACACACTTCACATACAGAAATGACAAAAACCAACATATCCAACACACAAAACAAAATAAACACATCCCACCTTAATAAATTACAACCAAACTATCCTAATATCGAATCGTCAATAACTCCCAGTACTATAGCTTTCTCCACGACACTAATTAACAATCTAACTGCAACACAACTTTCCTCCGTAACCACCTCTCAACAAAAAATACAAGAATTAGAAAAACGTATGCCCCCAAAAAACAGCACTTTACCAGACCTTCCCAATGAAAACCCCGAAGATATGCAAATTTAATCGACTCTCTCACCAAATTTTTTCAACCACAATGTCCCATAGTATCATATCTCTATCTAACCTCGTCATCATCCAATGGAACATTCAGGGGTTTATCAATGACAAACACGCCCTTGAACAACTTATTTGCCTCCACAATCCTGACATCATTGCCCTACAAGAAACCAAAATCAAAAACACCTCTATCCATCTCTTGAAACTTCCTCATTATAAATCCTTCCATCATAATCACCCCTACTCCAATGCCAGAGGTGGCATTGCCTTTTTAGTGAAGAAAAATATACCAATTATTCCTGCTAGCATCCCATCCACTTCAGAACTCCTCCATTTAACAATCACTATCCCCACGCAACCACCTATCCTCATATCCAATATATATAATGAAACCACCTTGTCTCTCATTCCAACGATGCTTGATGAAATACCTAGCCATGCAGAAGCACATCAGTTAGTACTAGGTGATGTGAATGCGGCCAACCCACTGTGGGGTTCTGCATACATTTCATCTCGTGGCAGAATCTATGAGGACTTCATCGAAGATCGTAACCTAGTTGTGCTAAATGATGGGTCTCCAACTCATTTCAGCACTAGAAACACTATGACGGCAATAGACATATCTCTCACCACTCCTGACCTTGCCCCTCTGCTTGATTGGATGGTCTATCCCACCCCTCAGAGTAGTGACCATCTTCCTATCCTTATTCGCATCTCTCCAAACTCTACTCGTCCGCAACAAAAAAAATACATACCTCGATTCAAAGAGAACCTGGCCAACTGGGAACGCTTTAAATCAATTACTCAATTCCTCTCCAATGAATACCAACAATCCGATAATCCCAATCAAGAAGCAGCAAAATTGAAAAGGATTCTTCGTTCCGCCGCATCGCAATCTATCCCTGTATCTCATCCTACCCAAAGTTCGCGCAACCAACCTCACTGGTTCACACCCCGCATTCACAAACTAGTACAATCTAAGACGCATGCTGGAGAGAATTTAAGCGTTCTCCTTCTCTATTAAACTGTATTGCTTATCGTAAGTCCCAAGCTCTACTCCGCCGAGAGTCCAAAGTTGCCAAACGCGATTCTTGGACTACCTTTGTCAATTCCCTTGACCCAACTCTGGACTCGCGCGTCATTTGGAACAAGGTCAAATATCTCAGAGCTAACAAACCCAGTCCCATATTCCCCTACATAATTACAGGCTCAACTATCATAGACGATCCACAACAAATATCCAACCTTCTCGCAAATAAATGGACCAATTACAGTTCCAACTCCTCATTCCCCTCCCAACTCATCCATGAAAAATCCAATTTCAATCCTGATTCCCTACCTCCTCAACCTCTGGTTTACGAATGCCTCCAGGCTCCTTTCACAATGCTCGAGTTGAGCTACCAGCTTAAAATTGCCAAAAACACTGCGCCTGGAGAAGACAAAGTGTCTTACGCCATGCTGAAGCATTCTTCCCTCGAATTCAAACACCGTCTCCTTAGTCTATATAATAATATTCTGCATACTGGCATTTTCCCCCAATCTTGGAAAACCGCCATCCTTAAGCCTATTCCAAAAAATGGGAAAGATGCACATGTGCTGGACAGCTATCGCCCAATTTCACTCCTGCCAGTTCTGTCCAAAGTATTGGAAAAGATTTTAGCTAAAAGGATCACGAGAGCGTCAGAGTTACATTTGGAGAATGAACAGCACGGTTTCCGTCCGGGCCGCGGAGTGCACACATTGCTACATCTACTTGAGTACCACATGGCTCAAAATCTCAAAGCAAGCAAGCATAGTGTTCTTCTATCAATCGATATAGAAAAAGCATTCGAGCGCGTACTTTTGACGCCTACCCTAACTCAACTACACTCTTGGGGCTTACCAAAAAAATGTCTTGTGTTACTCCACTCCTTTCTCTCTTCAAGACAAATTAAAGTTCAAGTGGATGGCCACTACTCTTCTCCCCTCCCTATCGATAATGGAGTTCCACAAGGTTCTTCCTTGTCGGTTGTTCTATATAACACCTATGCTAACCTACTTCTTCGCCACCTCGCCAGTTCACATACTAATGTAGACTTTGTTGGTGCCTACGCCGACAATTTTTACATCCTCTCATCAGGCAATCACGCTGCGGTCCAGAGCAAACTCCAGGCCACCTATCGCTCTCTCGATATCTGGGCCCAGCAAATAGGTGCAATCATTCCCTCCTCCAAAATTGATGCGCTCCATATTTGCCGGAAAAATTCCTGCACCTGTCACACTATTGAAATTTCAGACTCCTTAATCCCCCTCCAACAAAAACTTCGTATCCTTGGTGTCATATTTACATCCAAACTATCATGGACTCTACATGTAAACTCACTTTCCGATCGCCTCAAAACTATTAATAACCTGCTGAAAATGCTGTGCTCCAAAAAGAAAGGCCCTCACTTAGAAGTCGCACTCCATATCGCCAAAATCCTCACCGGTGGCATTCTACAGCACGGCATCACATCCTACTCCTGGACTTCCCAACACAATAAAAATAAGATAGATGTGGCAACCAATCAGTGCATCCGGACGGCAACGGGAGCGCTTCGCGCTACCCCCCTCCCATCTCTCCGTATCGAGGCACAGTTCAGCAACTTTGAAAATACCTCCCTTACTAGATCTCTCATGTTGGCCAGCAAAGCACTATCATCCCCTTCACACCCACTCCATATTACTCTCCTTAATGAATACAACTCTCTTTTACCGCCTTCTCTCCATCCCAGACCACGTCAACTTGCTTCCTCCCTAACCCGAATTGCATCCTATCTTCACGAAAATCACTACCCTATTCCACAATCTACACAAATCTCACCACCTGATCTTTCCATAACCTCACCCCGAACTCTTCCCTATCTTCCCACATGCGACATATCGCTCTCTACTTACCGTAAAGAAACCACTCCAGCCTGTACATACCTTTCCCTACACAAAAACTCCCTGGAATCCTCCGTCAATAAGCTAATACTCTACACCGACGGGCCCTTCTCCGACAGCATTCCATCATACGCAGTGGTGAAACACTGCGGCGTTAATCCTCCCATCATTCTTCACCAAGGCATGCTTCCCGAGCACTCAGGTAGCTACGTAGCTGAGCTGGCGGCACTCTATACCGCCATCAATATTTCAAGTCTCCAAAATTTGCCCGCAGTTATCTATTGTGATAACCTTAGTATCATTCAAGCCCTATCAAACCCCTTTAACAAATGTCCCTCTATCACCATACTACGAGAGGCCCTTTCCTTATACCCCTCCATCTCAATCGGATGGGTTCCCGGACACGTTGGTATTCCTGGTAATGAAGCAGCTGATGCTGCTGCCAGAGAGACCCTAACTCTACCCTTGATTATTGAGTCCCCGAACTTTCATCTCATCATTACAGCCATTCACAAACACCTTTCCCGCACTCGTCTCGAGAACTCCTGGTGTGAGGACACTTCTTTCCTTCACTCACATAACCCTTCTATTACGCGCCCAAAATATCACTCTTCTTACTCTCGGCAAGATTGTATACGTCTATTACGCACACGACTAGGACGTACCGTATTTAGCTGCGAACACTATTACGGACACCCTCCTAAGCTCTGCTCTCACTGCATTGGACGCACACTGTCGGTTAGACACATCATACAATACTGCCCTCTTTCATACATCACTACTAACGCAAACCAGAATCGTGACATACAAACTGCTTCGCTTTTAAATCCTTCATCCTCATCCACAATCCAGAACGTGAAGAAGGCTCTAATCCCACACGGATTATGGGAGCAAATATGATACTCCTCCAATCCACTAATAGCAAAAGTTCGATTTAAGTTAAATTAGTCCTAAAATTAAGCAATGCAATAATAAATATAATACACGAAAAATATAAATAAACAAATAGGTAAAAGCTGATATATATTAGTATGTAAATTAATGTATTCATAAATTTAAATAAAAAAAAAAAAAAAAAGTAATTATAATAATAATAATAAATTTATCTAATAACCATTAAGACTAAATATATGTATAAGTTAAAAATTAAGATTATAACAAAGGCGGCGTCATATGGCCTGTGTTGCCCCGACGCCCTTAAACAAAAATTGTGTGAAGATTTATGTTCATACAATTAAAAAATAAATAAATAAATAAAATATATAAATAATTAGCATCTTTTTCCTAGTTTGTGTCACAATTTTTGTTTTGTTTTCATTAATACGTAGTCCAACTTCTCTTACTACAAACTCAAGGTTTACAAATACCTCCTTAGCACAGAGATCTTGCAAGGATATCTATAGCGTCGGCATATGCTGCGAGTTGTGTTGATTTGAAGCATATTGTTCCCTTGGTGTCAACGGGAAGTTTCCGAACATTATATTCAAGTATCAAGTTGAAAATCATTGGTGCGAGGCCGTCACCTTGCTTAAGGCCGTTGTCTGTTTTAAAACTGGAAGTCAGATCGTTTTCTACTCTGACAAAGACTCGGTCATTGTAATTCTTGTAAGCCGAACGAGTTTCGGTGAGACTCCAAACTCTAACATGATTTTGTACAGTACGCGCCTGTCGATACTGTCGTATGCTTGCTTGAAGTCAACACAAATCTGGTGCACATCAATATTATATTCCCAGCACCTGTTAAACTGAAAATATTTGGTCCATAGTCGATCGTTCAGATCTAAATCCGCATTGGTATTCACCAATTACTTTGTCAGCATAGGACTTAATTCTCTTTTCCAGAGTTTTCTTCAAGATTTTATAAGACGTACACAACAGAGAATTCCTCGGTAGTTTTCGCAGCAAAGTTTGGCACCTTTTTTATAAATTGGGCATATGATGCTCTTGCGTCAATCTTGAGGAAGTGTTTCCTGCGTCCATAAATCCGTGACTAATCTTTGTAGGAGATGCGCTATGCAGGTGTTGCCGGCTTTCAGAAGCTCATCTAGAATTTGATCAGTGCCCGGCGCTTTGTTGCTTGGGTGGTTCCTCAGAGCTATTTTTACTTCTTCAAGTGTGGGAGGACTCAAAGCGTGTCCTTCATCAACTGTTACTTCAGTTATACCTGTTATTGTGCCTGCTACTGCTATTCGTGCGAATGATGGGCTCGGATTTATTTATATATTTATAGTATTGCGCCCATCTTAGTTTTATATCTTCCGCACTACTTATAATGTTCCCTTCTGCATCCTTGCAGAGGGTCGTTTTTGGTTGGTATCCCTCTTTGTGTAATTTAGAATGTTCTTCCATGTTTTTTTTTTTCGTCATTATTGTACTTCCGTTTTTTTCTTTTTGTACATTTTGTTTGCAAATCATCTAAGATCATTATATTTGTCATGTTTGGCTCGTGTCGGGTATTCTGTTGATATTTTGTAAACATGATTTTTTTCGGTCTAAAGCGTCTTGGCATTCGTTGTCGAACCAGTCTTTTCTTTTGCCCCGGTGTTGTTGTCCTGTAACCTTCTCTGTGACAGATGTAATACCATCTTTGATATTTTGCCACATTTCTTCCATTGGCATGCTGGCGTTGTTGTTCAGTTGCTCAGCGCGAAGTGCGTCTCTAAGGCTGATACGTACTTCGCAACTACTTTCTCATCCTTGAGTTTCCCTATGTCGAATTTAGGAACTGGTTGTTCTTGGGTGTTCTCGGTTTGCGATTAGACACCGGAACTTAGTCTTTACCAACTAGTGGTCTGTGTCGCAATTAGCTCCTCGACATGTGCGTACGTCGAGAATGCAGGAGGCCGTTCTTGTCGTTAATAATATCATGGAGACTATGCCTTCCAATTATTCCTATGCAAGTTTCTTCTTTGCCCACTTTCGCGTTAAAGTCCCCAAATACTATTTTAATATCGTTCGACGAAAGGGAATCGAATGTTGATTCTAAGGTGCTGTAGAAATCGTATTTAACTTCGTCGTCTTTATCTCCCGTTGGGGAATGGACATTAATAAGCTAAATATTAAAGAATTTTGTTTTGAAGGGGATTGCACATAATCGTTCATTGATGGGTTTGAAGTTAGTAACTTGGTGTTTAAACTTCTTGTCGACGATAAATGCAACTCCAAACTCCCGGCTGCCCGATTTTTTCCCACTTTTGGAAATTCTGTGCGATCCAATGTTAGTAGCTTTGCTACCTAAAAATTTAGTTTCTTGGAGTGCAATGATGTTCATATTGTATTTGCTTTCCTGTTCCAGAAGCGCTCTCACTGCTCCTGCTCAGTACAAGGATCGTACATTCCAAGATCCGAAGGAATAGTCTATTTTTCATTTGCGTGGTCGTTGCCGTTGAATCAATCCGGTCCGAGGTGGTGCTTCAGGTTTCAAAACAAGTGTGACTTTTCCGAGGACGAGTTGTTAATACATCTCTCAACCCTCAGCTTGGCGGGCCACATTATAGTGCTGGAATTTTTCTGTTTCATTAGCACTCGCGCCTGTCAGTTCAGCAAGTCAATTCCGGATGGACAAGACTAGTACCCGGTGGGTACCACGTGGAGGTATAATGAGCACAATTGATGTGTATTTGATAGTTACAACACTGGGTGTC
This sequence comes from Chorisops tibialis, assembly GCA_963669355.1. NCBI lineage: Eukaryota > Metazoa > Arthropoda > Insecta > Diptera > Stratiomyidae > Chorisops > Chorisops tibialis. Next base: position 214,923,436 of record OY770262.1, read on the forward strand.
GCCTTATGACGCCGATCAGATGCCTACCCTATAGATACACACCCAACCACATCTCTATCTCAAGTACCTTCAATTTACGATCGGGCAACAACTGCCAAATTTGGCCAGCCGAAGCGTTCAGCACCATCAGTGTTTGTATGGCCGCGTTCCAAATCAGCAAACTAATTCTCTACCATTTGTCTCAATGGTCCGTATAATACTTGTCAAGCCATTCCTTTACTTGAACGGCATTTTTTTTTCCATTAAAAAGGAATTCATTATCAACACAAGAAATTCAGATTTTATCATTGAATTGAAAATTAGAAGAATATCGGCACTTATATTACTGCTTCTTCTGAACTAAACGTCAGATTGTCATGAAATTTTGACACGTATCGTTTGTACCTACTAATTCCTAAAAACTATAAGGATTTGTCAAAAGTCGCACCATCTACGAGCTTATTGAACAATGTATAGTATCATATCAGTAATTTCATACATAAAAGTAACTTTAACAGAAATTCTCAAGATTTCTGCAAAAGCTCTGGAATCAAAAACCCAGACAACAGCTAAACATTAAAAGTTACAATCCAACTGGTAAACTGGAATTCTTTGTACGATAGTATCTGCGAAGAATTCCTATCATATGAAATCGTACTGAAATTTCAAATTTGATTTTCAAATAGGACAGAAATTGAAATAGTGACTCACGCGCGTGACAAAATTTCAGAACATTATAATAATTTGATTCCTTTCCGAGGCTTTTCTTCAGGATTCGGGACAGTAGTTTTTTTATTCCCGGTAATGTGTTGTCGGCGCCTCGCCCAACCCTCGACCTGGAGAGCTACTTATTTATTACACCCTGGTAGAAAAAGACTACGAGTCCTACTATGTCATAGTTTTTGCCTACTTCCAGAGATGCACTGGTGTTGCTGGCCATTCAGGTTAAATCTATGCTCCCTCCTCCTTTCTTAACCGAGCTTGGGACCAACAATAGCGGAGTTCAATAGAAAGAAAGAACGAGCCTTACAAAATTTTTACTGAACGATCAACACGAGATAAAATGGATAAGCTTAGGCGATATGCAAAATATAACAGCAGGCGAAAATAAAGGAATTACCATGATGACAAGATGGACGCATATGCAATAAAAGACCTAAAAAAGAGATATAAGCCAAAAAACAGTCTCTGCAGGGCAACATCATCAGCGACACACAAGAAATCAAAAGCAGATGGGCTTGATACTTTCAACATCTTCTTAGTTGACGAAATACGAGTTGAACTTCTGAAAAACGGTCGAAACTGTTTCGCTGAAATACTGCAAGGCATGATATACAAAATTTGGATAGAGGAAATCATACCCGACGATTGGCGAAAAAGCATCATATGTCCAATTTACAAGAAAGGAGACAAACTCTGCTGTGAGAAATATAGAGGAATATCATTGTTGCGAACATCCAATAAAATACTGACAAAAATAATTAAACGTCGTCTTAAGCCCTATACTAATGAGATAATTGGCAAAAATCAAGGTGAATTCAGAACTGGACGTTACACAACAGACCATATATTCACGATGAACACTGTGGAATAAAATAACACGGTGATATTCACGTGCTTGAGAAACACTGATAATATAACACAGACGTGCACCAAATCTTTGTAGATCTTAAAAAAGCGACAGGAGAGTACTGTAACAAATCATGTTTGATTTTGGAACTCCTCCAAAACTCGTTCGACTAACGAGACTCACAGAGAATATAAACTGATTCTACAATCAGCTTTCCTACGGAATGTGGTTTAAAGCAGAGAAATGGTCTAGCTCCCATGCTTTTCAACTTGGCACTGTCGTCAAAAAAATCACAGTCGACACCAATGGGACACTACTATTCAAGTCCACCCAACTAGTAGCATATGCTGACGACATAAACATTCTGGCGAGATCGTTCCCTAGTGCTAAGGAGGTATTTGTCTATCTTGACTCAGTGCAAAAGAAGTCGGGTTACGCATTAACGAAAGCAAAACAAAAGTAATGACCCAAACAAGAAGGAGAACGCCTATCAGACAAAACATAACAATAGTGGAATATAATTTGGAGAGTGTGGACAACTTCATAAATCTTGGAGCTAATGTAGCAAAGGACGGCAATAGACGGACGAAATCAATAGACAGATAATACTACCAAATAAGACGTATTATTCTGTACTTCCAAGAAAATGCATCAGGACAATAAGCTGCGAATGTATGTATAAAACTAATATACAACCTGTGCGCTATTATGGCAGCGAGACGTGAACATTAACGCGAAACTTCAAAAAAGCAGTTAACACATTTGAAAGAAGATCCTCCGAAGAATTTTGGGACCAATGAAGGAAGGAACGGAATGGCGAAAAAGATACAACCATGAGTTGTGTTTGTAACTCTACGACGAGCCAGAAGCTTCACCGTTCATCAAGTTACGTAAACTGCAGTAGGCTTGCCATGTAGAGCGAATGGAAGACAAAAGAATCCCCAAACGTGCTCTTAAAGGCAAAGCGAGTGGTAACCGACCAGTAGGCAAACCACGCAAGCAATGGAAAGGCTCGGTTTTTGGATCGAGACGATTGGAGGCGACGACTTTCGGAGGCCAGGACCCGATTTTGGCTGTCGCGCTATTGATAAATAACCCATTTAATTCTGTTACTGAAATTCGTGAATTCGTTTATTTTTAGAAGTCCTCATCCTCATTCCAATGGTTTGGGGGAGAAGTTCATGGGCATTAGTAAAAAGTCCCTTTAGAAAATAAAAAAATACGGAAGTTTTCAACATGAGTTTAATTTAATAAGAGTAAGCTTAACAAATGTAACTATTATAAATGGACTAGAAAAAACCTAAAATGAAAAATGCGATACTTGGTACTGAGTTCAGAATCAGCTCTGGTAGAAGGAGAAGGCAGATTTATTAATATTTTTACATTCCTCGCCAAAATTTCAATAACTTAATGTGTAATCAACTAACCATTAAACCCAACGAATAATTACGCTATGTATGGGCCACCCCTAATCTTTTATTCGGTTTAGTTCTGTTTAGTTTTTACTCACCTATAAAATAAATCGAACAAGTTTTCTTGTTAATTCTTATTATGTCTTAATAAATAACCGACGTTAATACCGATGTAAACAAAGTCATTGAAATCCAAGAAAGTTCTGCAATACGGAGATTATTGCACAATTAAAAAATAATCCGAAATAACCATTTAACCAAAATAAAGACACAAAAACAGATTTCATTTAGGGCAAAGGCACTTTATCCTGATAAGAGAACACTCTAAAAGAATATCCAGAGAGAATGTGACACATTGGTTGCCCTTCGCCTCCTTGACTCCTTCTCCTTCTTATAACGTCTTTTCATTTCCACCTTTACGCTTGTTTGCACAACGTGTCACATTACGACCATCTTCATTTCATTATCCTTAACACTGGCGCATAATGTTAAAAACCACTCATAAACTCAGACAAGGGTCGCTAAGGCCGTCTTTGACTTTCGTCGCATTATAGAGATATATGCGAGTGAACCAGAGGATATGGCTAAAACCTACACCTGAAGAAGGAGGCGGGAACGAATCCGTACGGGAAGGACATATTCGAAAGATAACAATTTCCCAGGAGGAAGTAAGAGCCGCTCGTCCTATCAAACGAGGAAGTCCTTAGTCGCACGTCGAACAATTTCCGAAATACACGGCACAGGTGAATATTTCATGAGGAAACATTTTTAATTAGAAGACAGCAAAGTTTTATGCAGCACATAGCGGTGAAATTAATACGGAGGCCATCAAGTCAAAATACTCGTGTGTGCTAAGCCATGAGGGGGATTTATTGGTATTAGCTTAGCGACTTAACGCACTTAAGTGCAGTCAATGGTGTCATAAAGTCCTCTCTAGACGTATCGATTACGTTTTCGATGGGCAAAAAATAAAAGCGAAATGTACAAAGTACCTGTTCATACTGGGCTTCCGTTCTTACAGGCACTCCCTATCGCGATGACTTTCATAGGCTTGGATAGTGTGCCGGCAATAGTGTGATCTATTGATCCAGTTTTCGGTTCGGAACATCAGACCATCTAGTACGGCATTATATTTTCTATAAATTTCATGTGTCTACACACACATGTCCATCCTATGTATGGCATGTTCCAATTCTGTCAACTGACCGGAATTGTTGGCCTATCCGTTTTGTTGTTTGCCATGGCATCACCATTGTGATAAATGTACATGTTGGATGTTGGAAATGAGCTCTTTTTTCTAGTGTTTATTTCTTTTTTTTAGGTAATATCTATCCGATAATAATATGTCCAGCTTTATTTGGTTGCCATTGAAATCTTCGAAAATTAGGTTGATATGTGATCTATTTTCAATTATGAGATAAATTGTAAAATACAATAGTTTGAGCTCAACTCACTTCTTGAATTCACTTCGGAACGCATAATTGCAATTTGCTTGTTTAACTTTTTAATGCTAAAAATGGAGTCGGCATTATGGCCAATGATAATTCCGCTGTTTTTTTCCCTTGTTTGGCATCAAAAAAAGTACAAAATCAAAACCTATAGGCAAACGGCATGATAAAATCAATAGTGGCGGCTCGTCAAGCCCGGTAGATATGGCACTATCAGCCCTTAAAATTAATTAGCATAATCATAATATATATAATTAATACATATAATAAGAAATATTATAATTTAATATCATCGCTAGCACTTTATATTGCATATGATTCGAAGCATTTAATTAAATAATGATTCATTAATAAGTACTCAATGAGAATTATGCATAGGCGGCGTGTTGGTCTACAATCTGAAAGTCGTGAGTGCATTATAATTCTATCACACTGTCTGCTTGGGTATATCGTAGTTACTTCAATCTGTGAAAATGAAATTTCGTGTAGAGAGAGTTGTGCGAAGAACTAACAACCCTTCCACTATAGGAAATAAAAATGTTAAGAAACTTAAAGGTCAGGAGGCCAAGGCCCAATTCGGGCGCGCCATTGTATGTTAGAAGGAGAAAAGAAAAAGTAATTATCTAAAAGTATGGAATATCATAGTGTCATTCGAATAATTTATGTCCTATGTTGAAATTTGAGCTTAGTGGTAATCCAGTTGAACGTATCACAAAATCAAGAAATGCAATGGCAAACATTAATGTTCGTAATTCAATCAATAAAACGGTTCGGTTATTGATTACGATTCTTCTGAAATAACCGAGAAAAATAAAAATTCAATATTGTATCTAAACATATCAACTAGATAATTTCTCAGCTATCAATTTTAACAAACACCCTTCTCACGGAAAAAACACCAACTAAACCTGATTAGCTGATTTCAAGAGCACATTAACCACCATATCACCATCCCCAAAGGACCCAAAACACTCAACCATTTCCAAGGGTCCTACAATTTATTTGCGGACAAACAGACTTTCGAATTTTAATTGGCAGCCTGCAGAGATGGAAAATTCCCTTCACATGAAGAACCAGCACACTCCTTCTTTGGTGCAGTCGCCTTCCGACCCATATTCACGTTTTCAAAGTCACCCCCTTGTTGATATGATATTTATGTTATGAATTCTACACTCGGGGGGTAGTAGTTGCTTGAATTCGTTTTTATGATGATTTTCATATATAAAATTTTTCTATCGACGGACGTCGTCGTATCTTTTGGCGGCGGAGGCGATGGCGGTATATGTAAGCATCCCAAACACACGCAAAACAATAAAGGCTTCTTACACACAAAAACTCAAATATTTACTGAACGAATTGATTCTGTTTGTCTTTTTATAAAAATTGTGGGCAAATATTTGCGAAGCCCTCGGCTTGTTTTCATATGTTTGTGAACTACTAACCCATTCCTTTAGCTACGAGAAGTTTCAGCACTAAACTTGGCTATAATGTATTGGATGGATAAATAATTGTTTTTTTTTTGTTGTTTTTTTTTGCTGTTCTTTTTTATTGTTTAAGGTACATACATGAAATTAGGTGTTGGTAACTAGGTGTAAAAAAAACGGAATTGGTACGAAACTTATGTTATTATTACTTGAGTATAGAGTTGCAATTAGACGACAGTTAATTGTGAATTATGGACGGATTAAATAGGTTTAATAGAGTACAGAACATAATGCTGGCAAATGGGACTTTTTGCCGAATAGTTACATGGATCAAAACAAAACAGGACTACGATTGAGCGTAAAGCGCAGTCATGCGATACTTTAGATGAAAGAGAAATTTTTTGATGTTAAGAAATTTTGTATAGGAAGTGGTAGAAGAGGTGACGGCATTGAACTAGTTTTCTCACATCATGCTAGGGTTGCTACCGAAATGTTTTACACAAAATATAAACATCAACAATTTAAGACACTAAGAAAATTATTTTATTGAATTAAGTGAAATCGTGTAGTTAGTATGGGAGGTGGTAGAAAGAGTAGGAAGTTCATAATGATTTTTTTTTTTTAAATATCTATGAACATTATGCATTTTGACTTGTTTTTTTTATGTGAGCTCCGATGAGGTGGGAAAGATTTTCCAATTTGAAAGTTAAGAGGATATAGGTGGAAGTGAATACGATTTTTGAATTGCAGAATGTTGTAATCTTCCGGTAAAACTGGGATGAGCAGTGCGATCCATACTCAGACAGTCCGGCTTAGGAAACGCGAAATTTGACAGTGCAACCAAAAAAAGGCTTAAGAGTACGTCCAGACGATGAACTTTTTCGTTAAATTCTGAGCATACGTCATTTGCATGCAGCAACGCAAAAGAATACTGCATAAGCGCATGCGCTTTTTCTTAAAATTTGATGACGCTTGCTGTAGCGCAAGAATATTATCCGGCTCGCGTGCGCTATTGAGAGCGATTTGCTTGTACGCGGTATTCATTCTTTGCAATAGCTATTTAATAAGAAACAAAGTAAAATAAAAAGCAAAGAAAACATTTTTAATTTTATTGCGAATTACAGAACATTTGACGTTCTGTCGAAGAGCGACAGTAAGCGAATCCCTTCTAGAGAAAAAGTGAATGCTTTAAGCTGAACGACACACAACTTATTGTATGCGCTTTTCATCTAGAACGCATGCACTTAGCGCACGAAAATGACACAAAGCACTTGAACACGCTTAAGCCCATGATTTCGAAATTGACGTGCTCCATTTGACGGTCGATCACTGATTGGCGGTGTATGGACCGAGTGAGCCCAGCCCTTTCATCGTCATTCGATGTCCGAACGATCCAGAAGCCAATTATAGTGCGTTATAGAATGCCAATTATCGTTACCGTATAATCCGTACATATCCAAGGCGCTGTATCCGTTTTTCGTGTTTATTTATTAATCATAACAAGATAGTTTACATACAAATAGATTGCTTAATTTAATTTATTTTAATACATCCTAATATATTTAAATTTACCTTAATTAATTAAACACAATTTGGTGGAAGGGTCAAGCGGGATGTGGGGACCTTATAAAATGGAGCATAGTCTCAGTTTATATGTCAGCTTATTTATTGGAGGTGTATAGTGGGCGCTGAATTTGTTAAATACTCTACAGCATCTGTTAATAGGTTCATTTTGTCCGTAATCAATACGATGTGCATATTCCTTAAGTGGTTTTGAATGGCTCGCCAGCCTGACGTTGTCATTGAGTCTGAATTTATTTGAGATATGGTAACCTTAATATCGCCATTCAAAACATTTAAGGTAAAACAGAATGTGAGCATAGTTCTTCTAGAACCAAGCGGTAAAAGATTTAATAATTGCGGCCTAACTGTGTAGGGTGGAAGGTTTTCAAAGTCTCTAGGATCATACAAGTCCCTGAGAGCAAAAAGAAGGAATTGCTTCTGGATTGGCTCTATTCTGTTGCTGTATAACTGGAAAAAATGGTCCCAAATGGGACATACATATTCCAGAATAGGGCGGACAAGAGAACAGAATAAAGATTTGGTAGCCCATACATTCTTAAACTCTTTAGTTTTTCTCTTAATGAACCCAAGAAGTCTATTGGCTTTCAAAATTATTCGATTATAGTGAGATTTGAAGCACAGTTTGTTGTCCAGTAGTAAGCCGAGGTCCTCAATTTGATCAACACGGTGTAGTTGAGTTCCACTTAAGACATAGTCATGGTGATATGAGGATGATTTACGTGAGAAACTTATAACGGGGCATTTACTGACATTAAGCCCTAATTTGTTCTGAATGCACCAATGATCTAGCGCAATAAGCTTGGATTGCAGGAATGCAGCATCTGCGGGCGAGGGTATGGCATCATATATTTTTAGATCATCAGCATACTTCAGATGTAAAACATTTTCCAATACTTCTGATAGATCTGAGATGAAAACATTAAATAAGAGAGGTCCCAAGTGACTTCCTTGGGGTACCTCAGAGGACACTAATATTTCCTTGGAAATAAGACCTTGAAACTTAAAAAATTGAGTTCTATTATTAAGATAGGATTTAAGCTAGTCAAGTAAGGATCCTGTCACACCAATTTTTTTTAACTTTAAAATCAGGACATTGTGATCAACTCGGTCGAACGCTTTGCTAAAGTCAGTGTATATTGTATCGACTTGATGCCCATTTTCAAGTGCGCAGAGCTTTTCTAAAGCCGTGCTGTTGGTCATTAAGAACGGGGTTGATCATATTGGTTAATTTATCGCAGACAATTTTTTCGAAAATTTCGGTATTGCTGATAGAATTGCTATACCTCTGTAGTTCTCAACTTTTCGTTTGTCACTATTTTTGTGGATAGGTGTGAGATGCGATGATTTCCACGCCGAGGGGAAAGTTCCTAATGAGAGTGACTTGCTGAAGAGAAAATGTAAAGGTCTTAAAAGTTGATGATAAAGTTGCACATCTGCTTTTCACGTATCCTTAGCTTCTGCTGAGAATAATTAAATTGTGCCCGACGTCTTTGCAAATTTAACGGTAACAAATTTAAAATGGCGAGCTTAAAATTGCAGATCAGTAGCTTTTCGACATTTTAAGGAAATCAAACTACTATCATCAACATCATCAATGGCGCGACAAACCAAATTGGACCCTGGTCTCCTGAAGTCGTCACTTCCAATCGTCTCGATCCAAAGACCGCATCCTCCAGCTGCTAATTTTACTTTATTGTTTTAATAAAAAAATAATTGTGATCGACTTGGATAAAAAACAACAGGGCTAGGATTGCGGCGTAAAGCGCAACCTTACGATGCTCTAAATGAAATAGAATTTCTTGTGATCTCAAGAAATTTTGTATGAGGAGTGGTAGAACGGGTGATAGCATGGAATTAATTTTTTCCCCGTCATGCTAAAATAGCTATAAAAATGTGTTATACAAAATGCAACCTCCAAAAATTGAATAGGAACTTAGAAAATTAGTGTATTAGACTTGGTGAAATTATGCAGTTTGTATGGGAGGTGGTAGAAAGAGTGGGGGGATTTTCAGAAATAACTACGAATATTATAAAATTGACATCTCTTAAATTTCAGACCAGTAACATTCATACTTTTGAAGAAAATAGATTTCTTGTGAAGTTGTGAAATTGTGTCATATTGTATGGGAGGGGGTAGAAGCAGTAAACCTAATCACTTATTTTTTTCTGATCTTAGTGATAATGCTAATTAAGCATTTAGTACAAAATATAAGCTCAATAAATGTTATATGTTCTGAGAAAATCGGCTTAGAGTGTTTCATGAAAAAGTGCAGTTTGTATGGAAGGTGGTAGAAGGAGTGAAGGGATTCAAATAATTTTTATACCATATATCACATTTATGATAAAATAAATTTGAAATCATTAGTTTTCATTTCCAAGAAAATTTGATTAATGTAAATTATTGACAATGAGTCATTTTGTATAGGAGTATAGCGATTTGGCTGGTTCACGAACTTAATCTTACTTTTTTGCCAAAAACGACTTTTACAAAATTTGAACTTTCTAGCTCGACGGGTTCTCAAGCTAGAGAGCGAATAGACGGACGGAAAGATAGACTGACGGACGGAGGAACATCCGATTTTGAGATTTTTGAGCGACAACAAATATTTCTGTTTCCTTGGCGGCTCTGTGCGAGCATTATTTCTTGGCGTTACAAACTTTAGAACAAACTTATAATACTCTCAGATTTCATCTAGAATATAAAAATGGCTAGCCTGAAATTTTTCTTTTTCGCGATTCATGACTAAAATAGCCTAAGATTCAAAAAACAAACATCTGTCTGTACGTGTACTCTCAGCCCTTTCTGGATAGAAGGATCATTTTTGGGTGAATCGTAGATGGTTGCGGATCTCCAGTGGATACCTATTTTGTGGGATGTTAAGGGAATATCTCGACCATGGTTCTAACTAAGAAGCTGAAAATCGACAAATGCATATAGGAGTTTGTAGAACAAACTTTAAAAGTAATTTAGGTCTTTTATCCATTGCGTCCGAAAAAGAGGGAGGTAAGAACAAATTATCGGCCGAATTTTTTTTAAATGATTATATTTTCGAAATTACTTACAATAAAAAATGTATATACTGAGACCATTAAGATGGCAGATCCGTCAGAACAAGCTTAAAAGGAGCCTAATTATTGAATGGTGGAGGGTAGCGCAAAAAAAAACTTAAAAATTAATATCTCAACTATCTATTAAGCTATGTATGTAATTGAAACTTAGAGCATATCTTAAGCTATACTAGCAAACTGCGAGAAAAAAAAATAACGTTTGGATATAATAGTAGTGGAGGAAATTGGCGAGCATTTCAAAAATGGTGCACTTTCCGAAATTTCAAATCGTTATATCTCAAAGCTGAGTACAGAAATCAAATTGAAATTTTGTTAGATTATAGAGCTACTTAGTCTTGAAGTTGTGGAGTGATAAGCAAAAATGTCGAAAATATTGAGTGGTTTTTTAAGGGCTCCGGTGAAAGATACAAGTCATAAATGTTCTATCTATTTGATAAGCATAGAGAAAAAATAATAATTTGTTCCTCAATTGTTATGCACCAAAGGTGTTTCATGTGCAATGAATAAAGTATAAAAACTGAAAATTTTGGAATGAAACTTTAAGGTAGAAACAAAATTTAATAAATCATCTAATAGCCAACAAATTAAAAACTACGAACTTGAAATTTTGAACGAGCACCTTACAAGAGAAACGACTGTTTTTTTTTCGGAAATTTTCTTCTTTATTTTATTTAGAGGAGATCCTCATAATGGACCCCATGAACTGCTACCCAACATCATGTGGAGCTCAATCCTCTCCTATAATCCTCTCGCCCGTTCCTTACAGCACTAGCAAGGATGGATGCTTCTTCGGGTCATTTTTGTCTCACCCACCGATCCTAAGCAGCCAGTATGAGGTGTTGAGATGCCCTATTATAGAATCTGAGACGAAATTGCATCTCCGCAGCCGAATTTTCTTTACAAAGTAAGACTAGAAAAGGAAAGAAATTATTCTTTCAGAAGAAACACCAAAAACACATTCGTTTCGTGGTAAATGGCTCTTTCGCTTGTTAAAGAGAAACCGCGACCACATAGGTACGAGTTTAACTAGCTTACAACTTCTTTAGGCACCGATGCTCCTTGGCGCTTCTTGGCGGTCCTTTGCGCTCCCAAACCCTGGCGCCTATCCCCACCCTCCCCCGCCCTCGTAACACGGGATTTTGCAAAATATACTTACACACTTTAATAATACCTATAAATGCGAGCATATTTTTATAGACTATAATATTTAAAAATATACAGTACAGTGCAACCCAAGTAAAACAAGATATTTGTCACATATGACAGCGAAATTTAGACCGATCACGAAAGACCGAAAAAGTACATTCCAGCAAATTTCGTTGTCCGTCGAATGGGGTTGCCATCTCTCACAAAGTTTATTAATTCTTTCTAAAAAAATTTTTTAATCAAGGCCTTCAAAATAGGCTGAAATTGCCGACTTCACCTCTTCAACGTTTCTAAATTTTTTTCCCCGAAGTTCTTTCTTCAGTTTTGGAAAAAAATAATAATCGGAAGGAGCCAGATCTGGACCATAAGGGGGTGGTTCAATATTCCGTAGCCGCAACTAAAATATTAGTGATTTGAATTGACAGAAACTTTGTATTTATACCTGTACTAAGGGTTAAAAAACCTCCAGATAAAAATATTGCCCCCTCTCATGTCTGTTCCCTAAATTCCGCGAAATTTTTTACCTCCACATATGAAACACATATGAAATGTTAACCCGGATTGTTACTGGAGACGAAACTTGTGTTCATCATTATGAGCCTGAACTAAGGCAATCATGTCCACTATTTTTTTGGGATTCAGAGGGAGTTTTCATAATCGACTATAAAGAAAAATGATAGCATTTCACAGAGGGATACTATACCAACCTGCTACGGAAATGAAAGGATTCCATCAAAGAAAATACTAGAGGAAAGTGGACTCGAAGTATGTTGCTTTTGCACGACAACAAACCTGGTCTCAAGAGCCGCGTTGCAATGGCTGCCCTACAGAAATGTGGCTACGGAATATTGAACCACCTCCTTATAGTCCAGATCAGACCCTTTTCGATTACTATTTGTTCCCAAAACCGCAGAAAGAAATTCGGGGAAGAAAATTTACTAACGATGAAGAGGTGAAGTTGGCAATATCAGCCTATTTTGATGGCCTTGCTAAAACATTTTTTTAGAAGGAGTTAATAAACTATAACTATAAGGAGAATATTTTGAAAAGGAGAAAAATAACTTGTTTAATTTTACCTCCATTCACTATCATTCCGCGAAGTTTTTGACCTCCCCTAATTTATTAACTAATTATTCAAGAGATTACAAAATCTATTATCTCTTCCTCCCATGCAAATTCAATAAAATTCCCGTCCGCTGATAAAATAATTTTTAAAAATTCACCTTGAATAAATCATCGTATTAAGAGAGTTCAAACCCAAACCCCCTCTAAATAAATACTTTTCCAATTCAGCGAATCCAAATAATGCCAATTTCGCCTTCTAACCACATCACACACGTGCCTATATTTAATAAAAAAAAAAGTATGCCGAACTAGATCACTATTCTTATAATCCTGATACCGAGACGGACGGCCAACAATAATCACCTGAGATAGGGATTTCATTCTGCAGTACCTTGATTATCTGCCTGTCGACTGGCACACCTTTTGCTTTTAAGACCTCAAGGGGTGATAAAGTATACGATATCCCTACTAATGTAGCCGGGATGGACGCGAAGGTGAATGATTGATCATCCCGGTCATCAGAATCATCACGAGGGTATAATGGCCACGCTGAGTAACGTGCAGTTTATGCCCTCGACTTCCTTTGCAGGGGGTTCTTTTAATTTTCGCATATTGCACGGTAGATGCACTAAAACCGTATTACGTTCGTAAACATAAATTTCGTCGAGGTATGCCATATGACGGAACCGAAGGGGTAGGAATTATAGTCTGATGGATGTACCTGTAATTTGGTGTTTTACTGACTCGACAGGAGTCGAAAGATGGTATGGTTCGATATCGCACCAGATGGTCGAAGGGTGAATTCTGTCGAATGCCTTTAAATGCTCGAATTTACCTAGGCCAAGGGAAATTACCTTTTTCGCTTACCGCTGTATACTGCAATTAGTGTACTGAGGTATTTCGAGCAGAATAATTATAGGGATGACGATTTTGTTTTTTAAGTGATATGGTATTCATGGTCAGAAAGTCAAGATGGGAGAGTTTTTTGTGGTTACAAGTATCTTTTGAATAAACTCTTAGATATTTAAGTTTAAAAAGGGTTTTCTCCATGATTTTATTTGTCGTCTGTATCTTTGATTTTGCCATAACTTCAGATCGGGTTGTTGGCTAAATAAATGGAAGAAAATGGTTAGGACTTTTTCTGATTCTTTGTTTATATTGGGCGCTATTGTCAGCGTAAATTGGAAGGCTAACCTTTGTAATGTAGCTGGACAAACGAATTGATTCTTGCGCCTCAATCGTACAGGGGAAAAGTATCAAGGCTTCGCAAATTATTTCATAAACTATAACACTTCAAAATCTAATTTTGGACACAGAAGAACTATTTTTTCTGTCTGTGCGAAGTATAGGCTACTTTGAAAGGATGACATATACATTGAAAATTTACTTAAACTAGGGGCACAAAATAATTGAAAACCATTTTTTCAAAACGTTGTTAAATTCGTCAAAACAATAATAGGATCATGGTCCGTGCAGAATATCCAGTTGCAACACTAAGCCCCGCTCCAGCCAAGCTACCCCGACGAAAGGTTTGGCACTATAAACGAGCTAATTGGGGAGCCCTAAATGAATTTTTCAGTGCCTTTAATTGGAAATTGTGCTTCGATTCCAAAGACTGCGACGAAGCATGTAGACTATCCTTAAGAGTATGAAGTTTTAGATATCCTACAGCCGTAAGAGAGTATGGTCATCGAGATACTTTTGATTCAACAAAGAATATTTCAATGCCATACAAGCAAAAATAACAAGTGTTTAAAATTATTTAAGCTAATATAAAACCTGCTAACAGAGAATACTTCAATGCGTCAAGAAACACCTGAAAATCCGTATTTAAGCATGTTAAATTTGAGCATGACCAAAAACTGGGGCGGAAGATCCTTGATCGCACTAAAGACTTGAGATCTTACTGGTCATTTGTCAAGGCGGTCAACAAAAATTTTTGTTCTTCTTCAAAACTTCCGCACCCTGAATAATCAGATGAGGACCCTCCCATTCCATCAGCAACTGGTTCTACACTGCTCCCTTTATGCTTTTGTACACGGCTTATATTCAGGATTCTTTTTTTTTTGTGCATATTTGTTGAGTATTTTAATAATAATAATATTTTTATTCACAAATTAATGAAAGTTGTACTATTCAACCAATAATAATATAATAATGATAAAAATTCATGTAATAATTTAGTATAACGAAATGTTGTTGTTGATTGATGAAGCAGGTACTGATGACAATACGATGTGTATAACGCTTCCCAGACATTAGTCAATTGGTATAAGGAAAGCTACAGGATTGCCTATCAGAATGGAGGCCGAAGTTCACTCAACTATGTTGAATGTTCGACACTCCACACTTTTACGAAATTCAGAATTCATATTATGTAATAATAATTTACTTCAAAATTAGTCATTAGTCATGGCGAAATTTTTCAAGGATGTGGCATCTTACTGCTTTTTTAAATATTGCAATATTATTGCTTTTGCGAATGTGGTAAGGCGTCTGGTTTAATAGCCTGGTTAATTGGGTCGTTTTGAATACGATTCGTTCGAGCAGCCGGTGTTCTTATTTGCTCAGCACTTCTTGTATCATACATATTCACTTCGTTTGTGTCAAGTTTTACACTATTGGTCAATACTTAGCTTTCCTGTAAGTTTATAGATTTCATTTGATGGTGTCAGTGCAGGGAGGTTATGAACAGCTTTGACTCCTTTATTCATGAGTCTTCCTATTCGATTAATATTGTATGCAGGTGTTTATATATAACTTCTTTCATTTTTACGTGAAGGTATCGATATCGTCGTAAAATGCCAATAATTGGAGCAATTTTTTTTCTTATTGCAGCTATATGACTGGTCCATGTTAGCTTTTCATCAATAATTAGACCAAGATATTTGGTTTCTGGCACTCTATTTAATAACTGGTTATTGATTTTCAGCAATAGGTTGATGTTCTTTTTGTTCTTTTGCCCGAATATCATGTAATTCGTCTTTGAAGCATTTATTGTTAAAACAGATAACAAATTGTTATTATCAGATCTTCATTAATCCGAAAATTTAACTCCTCCTTCGATCTCATTGAATATAGTAGTAAGGTGTCATCAGCAAAGATTACATACTTTCCGTGTAGTCCAGCTTTCTGCAAATTATGAAAGTACAAATCAGCAAGTTTGCTACTCCCGATGGTATCTTCCCAATTACCCTTAAGAAATATTCTTCTTCTCTGGCCAATCCTCTGCGCAAACTTTTCCATCTATCCAACCCTTCAGGGTACTTTTCACAAATGTAGAAGTTGCGAACGTTCAGTCAATCCCTAAGAAATAAAGCAAAGCGAACCCCGCTAACTACTGCCCGATAGCCGTTACTTTAGTGCTCTCGAAAGTAATGGAAACTGCTGTCAATCACAAAATTGTTAAATATTTAGAGAGCAATCACCTCATCGAAGATCGCCAGTGATTCCGATCGGGAAGATCTGCGGAGACGCCTTAGTCTACCTGACCGTACGTTGGAGTTCCTGTATCCATAAATATGACGAAGGTCAAATCCTTGCCTTAGACATCGTAAAGACTCTTAGCAGAGTTTGGCATGATCCCCTTTTAGTTAAGCTAGCAGCTACTGGCTTTAACGTTTCTCTTGTCCAGTAGATTAAGAGTTTCCTTTCTAAGCGCTCTATGTAAGTTGTATTAGATGGCGTTTCATCTTCTTTCTACCCAATCAATTCCAGCGTCCCCCAAGGTTCAGTCTTATCTCCTATCCTATTCCTTCAAATTCGAATAGTTAATAGTGACTTTTATATGGAAGGTGGTAGAAGCAAAGGACGGAGGCTTAGTTTTCGTATATGACACCGAATATGGCATGAAAAATGTTTCGTGTTGTATTTAAAATTCGAAGTTTCATTATTTTCAAAGAAATTGGACGGACATAGTTTCCTGAAATTGGAGCATATATATGGAAGGTGGTAGAGGATATGGAGGGTTCTAGGTGATTCTCAAACTGCCTATCAATATCCTTATCACCATGCTTTGTTACAATTTCAAAGTCGATAGCTCTCATATGTTCGAATGAGAAATGCTTTTCTTGAATTTATAATGTAGATATGTGTATGGGGGCCTTCTGCCGTCAACTAAGAATCCAATCCACAGTTTTTCAGATGACTCTTGATAACGTATACGAATTTAACTCTCTTGCGGAATCAAGCAGATATTCTGAAACTTTCAAACGCAGCGAGTTATTTGGTTCGCTGAACTCAGACCTTAAGTTAATCCTAGAGTGGGGCAGGGAAAACAGAGTAGAGGTTAACGCTACAAAAACATAGTTTTGCCAACTATTCCTCAATCGTGATGTTCCGGCATTGTCCTTCAATCTTTACTTTGGCGGTGTACAACTTTGCTATTCAAAAGATTTAACTCTCCTAGGTATGAAAATCAATAACCACCTTAATTGGAGCCAACACATCTTTGAAGTTGCTCTTGATGACTCCAAACGTCTAGGTATTCGGTATTCTACGAAAATGTAGAGAATATTTTATACCTTTCGATCTTGCCAATATCTACAAAGCATTCATCCGACCTCGCTTAGAGTACAATTCTCACATTTGGGCTGGAGCACCCAAAGCACATATTGCATTGCTAGATCGTGTCCAGAAACATGCGTTTCGACTGAATGGAGATGAAACCATCACGGTTTTTTCTGTCAAGGGAGCCTTTGAGCGCCGTAGAAATGTCAACATTTATTATCGCTACTTCCACGATAAATGCAGTATGGAACTCCGCGAACTGATTCTCTCTCTTTTCACTTTTCCGCGTCGTACTTGTCAAGCTGAACGCACACACGAGTCTACCGTCAAACCTTCTTCCTACCATACAGTGAAATACAGGCAATGTTTTTTTTCTCGAACTACAAGGCTGTGGAACACGTTACCAGTTCGTATTTTTGCTAAGGAGTATAACCCGCAATGCTTCAAAAGTACCGTCCACTGACACTTTTGTCTCTTCCGCCCAAGTTCCTTTCGTATTTATTATACTCCTCCCTATTCTGAATCAACTGTGCATAGCATTAAAAGATGGCCCCCTAAGTTGATCTCGGAGCCTTAAAAACAAACAATAAATGGTGCAATAAGTCCAAGGTCCAGTTGGAGTTAAGCGTCGAACGGGAGTTAAATTCACAACTTTCGCATTGTAGACCAATATGCTACCCAATAGGACATTAGCTCCCAAACCTATGAAGATAAAAAGTTCATTTTAAAATAGATTAAAGATATAATGGGAAGCGCTAGAACCGGAAACTACAAGTTCGAGCTGCAGCTAGAAAACTGGAAATCGGCATACATGTGGAGGTTTTTGTGTGACAAATTTTAAAAATACATTAATTTAATTTTTTTTATCTATCATGGAAAAAGAAGGGGGGGGGGGCTGAAAATAAATTACCGCTTGAAATATCATTTCTTCCGAGTTATTAAGCTTAGAAACTTCATCTTTTAGGACTAATTAGATGGCGTATAGATCCACCATAATCGACATAGAGAAAGGCCAATAATTGTAAGCGGGATGATCAGAGGGTGCAAAGTAAAACACGTTACAATTAATATCTTGGCTTTTGCTTGATCTATGAAATTGAAACTTGGAATGTATAATATATTGGTGAGCCAAAATATCGAAAACTTTAAGTAATTCTTTTAGATTTTTTAGGTAAAAGTGTAAAATTTTGGAGGTGGTCCCATTTAATATACATAAAACAAATCCAGACTAAAACTGTTAAGCAAAGAAAACCACAAAAAAAAGACACAAAAAAAACGCACAAATATTTTGATTGAAATATTGAGCTAGAAACTGGATCATTTTACAAAAGACATTTTAAAAACATAACAGGGCTACGATTGCGCGTAAAGCGCAATCTTACGATACTCTAGATGAAATAGAATTTTTTGTGATCCCAAGAAATTTTGTATGGGGAGTGTTAGAAGGGATGATAGCATTGAACTCACTTTTTCGACATCATGCTAAAGTAGCTATGAAAATGTTTTATACAAAATGCTTACTCCAAAAACTGAATGGGAACTGAGAAAATTAGTGAGTTTGATTTAGTGAAAATGTGCAGTTTGTATGGGAGGTGGTAGAAAGAGTGGGGGGATTTTAATGATTTTTTCAGAAATAACTAGGAATATTATAAAATTGGCATCCCTTAAATTTCAGACTAGTGCCATTCATACTTTTCAAGAAAATCAATTTTTTGTGAAGTTGTGAAACTGTGTCATATTGTATGGGAGGGGGTAGAAGTAGTGAAGCAAATCAAATATTTTTTTTTCATCTTAGTAGTGATATTAATTAAATATTTATTACAAAATATGAGCTCAACAAATGTTATATGTTCTGAGAAAATCGGCTTAGAGCATTTCAGGAAAAAGTGTAGTTTGTATGGGAGGGGGTGGAAGGAAAGGGAGGAAGCAAATAATTTTTGTACTGTAGATTTATATCATTAAAAAGATAATATATACCAAAATTGAGACCAATAGCTTTTATAGTTTTTGAGTAAATCCATTTATTGTCAAATTGCGAAATTGTGTCATTTTGTATGGGAGGGGGTAGAAAGGGTGAAGCTAATCATCTCATTTTTTTTGACCTTACTAACAATTTTAAATAAATATTTGGTGCACAATTTCAGCCCGCTGAATTTTATAAGCACTGAGGAAATTGGCTTAGAGTAATTCATGATAAGTACAGTTTGTATGGGAGGTGGTAGAAGGAGGGAGAGGACACGCACAATTTTTATATGATAGATTGATATTATCATAAAAGTAATATATTCTGAATTTCAGGCCAATAACTTTTATACTTTTTGAGCAAATCCGTTTATTGTCAAATTGCCTAATTGTGTCATTTTGTATGGGAGGGGGTAGAAGGGGTGGAGCGATTTGGCCCGTTCACGAACTTGACCTTACTTTTTTGTCAAAAACGACGTGTACAAAATTTGAACCTTCTAGCTCAACGCGTTCTCAAGCTAGAGAGCGCACGGACGGACGGACGGACGGACGGACGGACAGACGGACGGACGGACGGACGGACGGACGGACGGACGGACATCCAGTTTTGAGATTTTTGAGTGATAATATTAACTTCTGTATCATTCATTTTTTTCTCCGAGCCTTATTTCTTGGCGTTACAAACCTTAGAGCGAACTTATAATACTCTCAGATTCCATCTAGAGTATAAACATAACAGGACTACGATTGGGCGTAAAATCCAATCATGCGATACTCTCTGTAGATCAAAGAGAAATTTTTTTGAATTTAAGTAATTTTGTGTGGTTAGTGGTAGAAGGGGAGAAGAGGAGAAGGCATTGAACTAATTTTTTCACATCATGCGAGAATTACTATCAAAATGTTTTATGAAAAATGTAAGCTTCAATAATTTAAGCAAATTAGTGTAATAGATTTAATGAAATTTTGCAGTTTGTATGAGAGGTGATAGAAGGAGTAATAACTAAATTGCAGATTTTTTTTTGGTCTTACTAATATTTCTAAATAAATATTTAGTATGTAAGTTGAGATTAATAAATTGCATACGTACTCAGTAAATTGGGTCATAGTAATTAAACAAAAAGTGCCATTTCTACGGGAGATGGTAGAAGTGCGGGGCCATTCAAATAATTTTTATACTGTGGATTGTGTCACTATAAAAGTAATAATTTCTAAATACGACGTGTACAAAATTTAAACTTCCTAGCTCAACGCGTCCTCGAGCTAGAGAAGACACGGACTGGCGGATAGACAGACAGACGGACGGACGAACGTACGATTTTGAGATTTTTGAGTGATAATATGAACTTCTGTCTTATTCTTTTTTTTCTCCAAGCCTTATTTCTTAGCGTTACAAACTTTGTAGCAAACTTATAATACTCTCAGATTTCATCCAGAGTATAAAAATGCATAAAACTTCAAGATACTTCAAATAGCTTTCCCACTCCACCCCCTTCTATACAAAAGTACTATTTCGAAAGTTTAAAAAAAAAAATTATCACCAACACATTGAACGCTTAAACTTAATTAAAACTTCGAAATTTGCGCGAATACTTTTATATAAAAATATTTAAAACAAAGAAGCAACAACAATTTTGAAATGTTTCTTAGTCTTCTATCGTCTCCCATACAAAAGAATAATTTCATAAAATTTCAATAAATCAAATAATATCCAACAAATTGAAAAAAGTGCATTACAATATTCCTTGTGTGCTACCACCCTCACCTGCATATTGTCTTCCCACGCATCCTCAACTTGTCCCAAGAATAATAAGGTTGGGCCTGAATTATTGGCAGATATTTTTACTTTTCTCTCTATAAACTAATAATATTGGAATACATGGTATAATTTCAGTTGTAGTGGAGATATTATCAGTGTAGTTTTGGATCTTTTTGATTGCATTTTCGGACTTAGTTGGTAATGAAACATAAAAAAATTGTTTTGAGGGTAGCATTTTTTTCTCTGTGTCAATCACAATATTACTTTATTACTTTAATAATAAAGTATTGTGATAGACTTGCAGAAAAAAAATGTGCTACTCTGAAATTTTGTTTTTTCACGTTTCATGACTAAAATACCCTACAAAAAAAATCCGTCTGTCTGTACGCCGTCCGCCGTACGCCGGTGTGTACGCTCAGCGCACATTAACCCCCAAACCCTTCAAGATAGAAAATTCATTTTTGGAGGTATTGTAGATAGTTGCGGATCTCAGGCGGACATTGCACTTTCCAAAATTGCAAAACATTATATGTCAAAATTAGTGCAGATTTCATATTCAAATTTTGTCAAATTGTAGAACTATATAGTTTTGAATTTTGGTAAAAGTCTTACGTCGGGAGGTGTAAGGGAAGGGAAGTGGTAAGCAAAAATGTCGAAAATTTTGAGTGAATATTTTAGGGCTCTGGTAAGAGGAACAAACTTTAAATTTTCCACGTAGACATATCTATTTAATATACGTACAGAAAAAATAATAAAAATTCTGCAATTGTTATGCACCGACCCCCCTGGCCTAACGTGCACAAGGTGTTTCATGTGCAATAAAAAAACACATAAACTGAAAATTTTTGAATGAAATTTTAAGGTAGAAACTTGAAAATTTGCAAAATGCATTTAAAAAAAATTTATAAGAGAATGAAATATTAACTGGTCGGATACTTTTAAAACTTCTACCCCCTCCCATACAAAATTTTTTTTTTCGACCATTTGTAAAAAATCAATTATCACCTAAAAATGAAAAGTTATCAATTTGAAATTTTGCACAGAAACTTTAGAAAATAGTTGAAACCGAACTGCGTCAAAAGTTTTGAGATCCCATTTCCCCTTCTAACCCCTCCCATACAAAAGTATGATTTCGACCAATTTCAATGAATCAACTGCTAACCCACAAATTAAAAACTACGAACTTGAAATTAATTTTGTACGAGCACCTTACAAAAGAAATGAAAAAAACTCACAATTTTTACAATTCCCTTACCTCCTCTACCCTTTGCCATACAAATGATTGGTTTCGTGAATGTAAAATACACCAAATTTTATGGAAATTCTATGCAACTTCATCTATGAAACTGACATTCTATGCAAAAAATATTAGACGTAATTTAAGTAATCAATTGAAAAATTATTGACATTCACCCACTCCTTAATATAACTCCTCCCTCATAAAAACTCAAACTTGCATAAACGAATGAAATATTGATTACATGTACTGGCGCTATTGATCGCGTTCGCAACTAAGTGTTGAATTGGCATCATCCCTGCCCTAAATGGGGTTCCACTTGTGAAAGGGGGTTTCACTTGTGAAAGGGGGTTCCACTTGTGAAAGGAGGTTCCACTTAGTCTTCCCTAACCACTTTAACTTGCGTATTGACTTTCCATGCATCTTTAACTTGTCCCAAAAATATCAAAGTTGCGCCCGACTTGTTGGCAGTTTATTTCATAATTGGAATAGTAAAGTAAAACATAAGAGAATTAAGTTTAAGCGACACAAAAATACCGAAGCCCAATCCAACGCTCTTAAGAATCCAGCAGGGAAGTTGACTGCTGACCGAAACCAACCCAAGCATCCTGATACGAAATACAAAAACGCACTGACTTCTTAATTTATTAAATGCTTTTCACCATTTACAAAACAGATGTTGTCATTTTCCATGCCACTTGTAGATGATTTAGAGAAGTTTTGCACCGTGACAGTCCTTAGCGGGTGGTGGCCGAACATTACCGGGGAAGATGACAGTCGTAGAGTAGTTGAGTGGTATCCACAATACATAAAGTCGTTGACAAAAACACATCCGAACGAGTCACCTAACCATAAAACTGGATGAGGGTTAAAAGCGTAGCGCCTCCCCGCTGTGTTAAATGTGACTCGAGAGATTACACCGAACCGTTCGTGCCAGTTGTTCTTTTCGAGGACACATTACCATCGTCGTCACGAAATTATCCAACTTGAAAGTGTCCTTGTTTTTGTGTGCATCAAAATAAAACCAGCCAGCCAGAATCCCAGAGAACTGTTCTTTTAAAGTAAATTCAATTAAGTTACACAAGATCCTGATAAAGTTCCTTCAGTTGGCCACGTATCACAGTTTTGAATATTAAAATCGATATCCTTGAGCTGGCGTGATCTCATAAAACGAATGCCATCTTCATTCTACCTTTCATTGAAATTTTGATTGAGGGCGGCATAAAAACAAATACAGGTCCTTCAATCTGTATTGCCGGTTACGGGGTAGATTGTACTTAAAAATCAAATTGTTTAATGTACCATTTCGATCGAATACGACAATAAAAAGGAATTAAAGCGTTTTATTGCCGCCCCTTCGTCTTCCAGCCTATCCCTTCCGTTGCCGCATTTCTTCGTAACTTTGCGAGTTGTTGATAAATGGCACAAAGCACTTATCGAATTGAATATTTATTTCCCTCTTCCTTGGAGTTCGTTCCAAGAAAATTTTCCAGCTCGGATGGCGTAGATCCGCTTAGAAGGTTTTTTTTTTGTTTTAAATACCATCTTAAGCTTAGTCGATTCTAAGGACAGTCTAGGGATTAGTCCGAGCATTTCCCGTATTTTTTTATTTTATCGGATTTTAATTGTCTGACCGATACTTGAACACGTTTAGATTCGGTCGAATTGCGATCGATTTGCAAATCAATTGTAATGGCTTCGACTCAAATCTATTTTCCACAAAATCAGTCAGCATTCACCCACCTTCATCGGAACAAACTATTTATCGTTAAACCCTTCAAAAATCCGTCATTATTGTTAAATTTATCGACAAAGAGATTTGTTCAAGCAGAAAATTTGTTTCGCGTTTAGAAGTGAATAGTTTTTTGTTATTCTATGTGTATGGTATGTGTACATTGAGTATGTGGTGCTCGGTACTATGGAAAGGCACGTTTATTCAAACTGAAAATGCTGGAAAAAATAAAACGAAACACATTTCGCTATAAAAGTGCGACTTGTACACTATGGATAAAATGACGACTCTATCTCGTCATAATCGCATGTATTGGCGCGACATTGAAAAATCAGGGTGTGCACGAATCTGACAGTTTTGGGTGTTCCAATACTGCAACACTCCCGGCCAAGAGATGTCATATCATCCTGAACCGCATCGACCCATTGCTTAGCATAATACGATCCCAAAAACCACTTTATCATGGTTTGATTTTTATTAACTGATTTCTGTTCATTGTCTGCATGGGTTTTCTTTGGGTCAAATGATGCGAAACCGTGGAGTCATTTATACTATCTATAATCTGTACAATTCTTAGTCAGTTAGTATTTGAGTTGTTGTGTTTTTGGAAGCGTCATCTATTTTTTTTTTTACAGCACCCAATACAACTTCGAGGCTCACCCTTTAATGCATTCCACAGTTAAGTCAGGAAAGGAAGTAAATAAAAATAAGATACTTCACGGGAATTCGGGTGGAGAGAGATTATTCTGAAACGACTAGCGGTTATACTTATTTGGAAATACGTTGACCGTCACTGCGTTACAAAGTCAGGATGTTCGGGAAATAAATGTGATGGTAGCTAAGTTATGAGACTTTAACTTGACTTCAATCGAAGTGGTTATTTAACACTACGCCTAATAGGATAAGATATTCTGAAATTGTTCGCCATTAAAGGCTATATTAGTAGACGACAATGTAACATCAAGATTAAGGGAAAGATGATAGACTTGTATTTTAGCGGCGTTCAAATCTACTTCATTTTTCTTTCTCATTCCAGGATTAAGTGGAGATCGAAGTTGACCGAACCGAATTGCTTCTTGCGTTTGGAAACAACTGATTGCTTGTGAAATTCGACAGCTGAGTTATATTCATAGGTTTTACTGTTATCTGCGAAGCTATACATAGATTGGTTTGATAGTAAAGACAAAATATCGTTAATACAATAGATACAAAGATAAGAGTAGGTGGAAAGATAGAATCCCGAAGCACCACGTAATCGGTTGGGAGGGAGGAAAAGTAACGGCATCTATTACGTTTTTGCACAGAAAACTCACAATCCAGCCAATAAGAGTAGCATCAAAGCTAATGGTCCTGAACTCTAAAAGCAATCATTAATACCAATCTCTATCAATGTCTTTTGCAATGTTGAACGCAAAAACATTATCTTCGCGGTATTTAGGGAAACAAGAGTTCCAACGTCAGGTAAAGCCAAGAGATCTACAGTCGAACTTCCAGAACAGAAATCATATTGGCGATCGGCTGTTTATCCTCGAGCAATTGAAGAACTTTGCGATTACCAGCAATTTCAATCACTTCCCAGAGCACTGAAGTAATAGCTATCGGACTGTATTTAGCGGAGCTCCGCACGGGGAGTAGTTGCATGAGGAGGACCGAATCATGCGAGTATCTTTGGAGATTTTAGCGCCTGGACGGACTCGAGCTATTGCAGGGAAATCAGTGCTGGTCGAGAAAGCTACGGCGATTCCAGTAACTGCTTTTGGAGCGTGGCAACTCCACAAACCCAAGCTGATCAATCGGTATCAATGTTATACGTGAACTTCACGGAGGCCCTCACCAAGAACTTTAAACTTGGTACTATGGCAGGAAGTGTCGGCAACCTCGTACCAGGTTGTATCGATTATATCTCAATTGGCGTGGATGAAGGAACTGTCGGATGTTGGTTGAAGGGTAGGCAGAAATGAAGCGAACTGAAGAACGCGAAAAGCAGGGGCTCGGTATAGCCGCGACGGCCTAGTAGTGAACGGAAGGATGTGAAAATTCATGCGAAACTATCGGTGACAAGTATCAAACTGAAGGATGCGAAAGGACGGGGGTTCGGTATAGCCAGGACGGTCTAGTAGCAAACGGAAGGTTGCGAAAATTGATACGAAAACTGATGTACAAATTGATGTGAAAAATGATGTAAGACTTGATGCTAAAATTGATGAAAAAATTGATGCGAAAAGTGATGAGAAAAGTGATGCATTTGATGATAATTGTAGCAGACTGAAGGATGCGAAAGGCAGGGGTTCGATATAGCCGGGATGGTCTAGTAGGAAACGGAAGGCAATGAAATTAACTGATGTTGATTAGGTGGTAAGAATTGTTGATAATTATTCTGACTGAAGTGTGTGAAAAACATAACAGGGCTACGATTGCGCATAAAGCGCAATCTTACGATACTCTAGATGTCATCCCAAGAAATTTTGGATGGGGAGTGTTAGAAGGGGTGATAGCATTGAAATAATTTTTTCCCCATCATGCTAAAGTAGCTATAAGAATGTTTTATACAAAATGCTTACTCCAAAAATTTAATGGGGACTGAGAAAATTAGTGAGTTAGATTTAGTGAAAATGTGCAGTTTGTATGGGAGGTGGTAGAAAGAGTGGGGGGATTTTAGTGATTTTTTCAGAAATAACTAGGAATATTATAAAATTGACAACACTTAAATTTCAGATTAGTACCAATCATACTTTTCAAGAAAATCGATTTTTTGTGAAGTTGTGAAACTGTGTCATATTGTATGGGAGGGGGTAGAAGCAGTGAAATTTGATATTTTTTTCTGATCTTAGTGATAATACTAATTAAGTATTTATTACAAAATATGAGCTCTATAAATGTTATATGTTCTGAGAAAATCGTCTTAGAGCATTTCATGAAAAAGTGTAGTTTGTATGGGAGGGGGTGGAAGGAGAGTGAGGACGCAAATAATTTTTCTAGTGTAGATTTAAATTATTATGAAAGTGATATATCCCAAAACTCAGACTAATAGCTTTTATACTTTTCGAGTAAATTAATTTATTGTTAAATTGCGAATTTGCGTCATTTTGTATGGGAGGGGGTAGAAGGGGTGAAGCTAATCGTCTAATTTTTTTTCGCCTTACTAACAATTTTAAATAAATATTTGGTGCACAATTTCAGCCCGCTAAATTTTATACGCACTGAGTAAATTGGCTTAGAGTAATTCATGGCAAGTACAGTTTGTATGGGAGGTGGTAGAAGGAGGGGGAGGACACGCAAAATTTTTATGCGGTAGATTGATATTATCATAAAAGTAATATATTCCAAATTTCGGGCCAATAGCTTTTATACTTTTTGAGCAAATCCTTTAATTCTCATATTGCGCAATTGTGTCATTTTGTATGGGAGGGGGTAGAAGAGGTGGAGCGATTTGGCCCGTTCACGAACTTGACCTTACATTTTTGTCAAAAACGACGTGTAAAAAATTTGAACAATCTAGCTCAACGCGTTCTCAAGCTAGAGAGCGAACAGACGGACGGACAGACGGACAGACGGACAGACGGACAGACGGACAGACGGACGGACAGACGGACAGACGGACATCCGGTTTTGAGATTTTTGAGTGATAACATTAACTTCTGTACCATTCATTTTTTTCTCCAATCCTTATTTCTTAGCGTTACAAACCTTAGAGCAAACTTATAATACTCTCAGATTTCATCTAGAGTATAAAAAGGGGTTCGGTATAGGTGAAACGGATTAGTAGCTGCTGGTGGAAATTAATTTGAAGCAAGAAGACTCAATGAGCTATTAATAGATGAATTATTGGTGGTACATGGTCAAAAGCGCAAGAAAGTAGCAACTGTGAGGTTCGAGATAACACTTTGGATTTTCCAACCATAGATGTCACAGTAGGACACCATGGAAGCAAAATCTTCGCACAAATGAAGGTATGAATCAAACAACTGATGATCATACGTAGAGAGAACAGAAATTAAGACTTATCAATGCGACGTGGTGCGGGCAAACCAATACATGCATGGATGAGGTCCTTCCGGGGTACACGTAGTGGCTTGTCGGTTTTCCACCTACATTGCGAGTAGAGCTTTATTCCG
Source organism: Chorisops tibialis (assembly GCA_963669355.1). NCBI lineage: Eukaryota > Metazoa > Arthropoda > Insecta > Diptera > Stratiomyidae > Chorisops > Chorisops tibialis. The sequence goes on from OY770262.1 coordinate 214,951,444, forward strand.
TACTGCTGTAATTGGAATGCCTAGTGCAAACCACGCAAAGAAGCATAGACTGGTATAACTCGTTGTGATACGTGCGTCGTCCTTACGACTATCGTTAAGCACAGTGGATGTAGACGTTAATGATTGTCGTCTTAAACAATCCGTGTTGTTAAAGGCAACCTTGTTTTATTCCCTTGCGAAGATGCCTTCGGGCTGAAATGAATGCACGTAAAATTACCTTAGGAACTGTATTTAGCGGGGTTCTGCGGCTACTTGGTGTAGAATTTAACAATCGTCTTGATTGTGGTCAATACATCTAAGAAATAGTCGCTCTTGATGCTTCAAAATGTTTAGGTATTCTGCGAATATCTTAGAAATACTGTTCTACGTCTGAACAGGCTACCATCTTGTTTACTTACTTACCATGGAGCTACAACCCAAATCGATCCTTGGCCTCCTGAATGCTTCGTTTCCATCTATCTCGGTTCAGTGATCGCGTCCTCTAGTTTGAGAATCTTAGTAGCGATTTGCTGTCTGCATCAATCGAATCCTGCGTGGTTTTTCAACCGATCTTTGTTCATTGACTTTTCCTTTTAATGCGCGGTTGGGAATTCTTGCGTTAACCATCCGTTCCACATGACCAGCCCATTGCAGCTTCTTAAATTTTATGAAGATTGACACTTCTGGATTGCCGAAAACGGCATACAGTTCTCTATTGTATCGTATTCTTTAGATATAGTCTTCCGTCACAGGTCCAAGGTTTCGTCTGAGGAAATTCCTTTAAAAGGCATTAATTAATTTGGTCAGGTCGTATTATTGTTTTATATATTTAACACTTAGTCTTCCTGTGCCCGTTCTTGTTTTTTATTATTGGAGGTAACGAATAATAAGTATTATTTGCCAACATTATCCTTCTTTTAATATCGTAGAATTCGTTTCCATCCTTCGGTAGGTTTGCCCTAGGTATACAAAACTGTCTACGTTTTCTAGGTTATTGTCTCCTACTGTAATATTTTAGCTGATTGGCGTCGTTAATACGTAGTCTACTGAGTCAAGGATTACAAATACTTCTTTAGCTCAATCCAAAGATCTTGCAAGGATATCTATGCTGTCGGCATATGCTATGAGTTGTGTGGATTTGCCTACTTTTGAAAATTGTGTGCGATCCAATGTTAGTAATCTCGCTACCCAACAATTTAGTTTCTTGGAGTGCAATGATGTTCATATTGTATTTGCTTGCCTGTTTCAGATGCGCTCTTACTGCTCCTGCTCTGTACAGGGGTCGCACGTTCCAAGATCCGAATGAGTAGTCCATTTTTCGTTTGCGTGGTCGTTGCAGTTGAATCAATCTGGGCCGAGGTGGTGCTTCAGGCTTCGAAAGAAGTTTGTTTTTCTGAGGATGAGTTGTTAACATACACTTTTGAAAATTGTGTGCAATCCAATGTTAGTAATCTCGCTACCTAACAATTTAGTTTCTTGGGGTGCAATGATGTTCATATTATATTTGCTTGCCTGTTCCAGATGTGCTCTTACTGATCCTGCTCTGTACAGGGATCGCACGTTCCAAGATCCAAATGAATAGTCCATTTTTCGTTTGCGTGGTCGTTGCAGTTGAATCAATCTGGGCCGAGGTGGTGCTTCAGGCTTCGAAACAAGTTTGTTTTTCTGAGGATGAGTTGTTAACATATTGCCCAACTCTCAATCTGAAGGACCATACTCGTATAATAGTGCTAGAACTTTTCTGCTTCATTAGCATTCGCACTTATCAGTTTGGCAATTTAAGTCCGGATGGACAAGACCAGAGCCCGGTGGCTCCAAAGTGGGGGTATGATCAGTACAATTGATGAGTATATGATAGTTACAACACTAGGCGTCGCCTAATGATGCTAGAAGTCCTGTACTGGCCACGTCTTGAGTACAACTTACATGTCTGGGTTAGAGTCCCAAAATCACACCTAACGTTGCTCGATCAATTACAAAAACATGCATTCCGTGCACTTGAAGACGAAACCGTAACGGCTTCTGTAGACTCCCTCAAGAATCGCCAAAATGCCAAAGTAATCTGTCTTTATTAACAAATTTTTCCATATTCAATATAGTAAGGGACTAAAGGACCTAATACCTCGTAATACGCCAAGCTGCATACGCTCACGAGTACACTTTGAAGCATCTGTCGTGGAAAAGAGCAAAATTTAAGCAGTCCTTCATCCCTCAGACGTCAATAATGTGCAATGCATTACCGGGCAACCTGTTTCCAACTTCGTTCCATCCCTCACCATCCAAAAATAACGCTATTTTAGACTTATCTCTCCTAAATTTCCCCCATTTTTTTTTTATGGCATGTCGGTATAGGATGGTGGGCGAAAGGGCTTCAGGGGAGTTTCTGGAGGGGAAAGTTTAAACTGTCGGTGGATGTTAACTTTGAAACACTGAATGTTGTAAGTTGATAGGAATACGTGGAATAAATTCTACAGTCTGGATGGTTGGGTGATGAAGGACTGAATATACTTCACTGTACGCCACGATAAAGGCTTAACATTGAACTCTTGGGCTCATGCGGCTTGCCAAGTATTCCTGGGATAGTTGAAAAGAGGACGGATATAGTAACACAGTTCTTCGCTGCATTTACCGTGGAAATATCAATAGTAAACGCTGAGTATCACGACGTTTCTACGATTTTCGAGGGAATCTATTGAAGCTGTTATAGTCTCATCTGCAAGTAGACGTAACGTATGCTTTTGGATTCGATGGAGTTGTGTTTTGGGTGCTCTAGCCCATATGTATGAGTTATACTCGAGACGGGGAAGAATATAGGTCTAGTAGATATTAGCTAGATTGTGAAACGTAAAATGCTTTTTACATCTTCGAAGAATACCTAGGCGTCAAGTGCAATATCAAAAATATGTTGGCTCCAATTGAGATGTGTGTAAGTTTTATGCAGAGTGGTGTAAATTCTTCTGAAGAGTATAATTGTACGTTACCAAAGGTAATATTCGAGGAACTCGCCGGAACATTCTTTTTATGGGATAGATGCCAGACCTGAGTTTTTGAGGCATTGAATTCTACCTCTTTTTTTCCTTTGATTTGAGTTCAATGAATCATACAATTCGATACGTTTAGAATTCACCGAAGCACGATGAGGTTCAGTAACGGAGTCGAATTGAAAGATGTTATCCAGGGTACTGTCATCAGCATAGCTATGAATTGGATTGAGTGTTGGTAACAAAAAGTCATTAAACAAGATTAAAAAGAGAGTGGGGGATAAGACAGAGCCTTGAGGGTTGCTGGAATCGATCTGAAACGGTTGGAATGAACGTTCAAAAAGGAAACTCTCAATCCATTTAATAAACTTGCTCCTATGGCTATGAGTTTTACAACTAAACCTTTGTACCAGACTCTGTCGAAGGCCAATGTCAAGAGCCAGAATTTGACCTTTACTGTATTTGTGAATGTAAGAACTCCAACGTTCAGTCAGATAGACTAAGAGATCTCCAGTAGATCGTCCAGAACGGAACCGGTATTGGTGTATTATCATGGATAAGATGGTTATCTTCAAGGTAACTAACTAGTTTGTGATTGACAGCCATTTCCATCACTTTCGATAGCAATGAAGCTATAGGGTGGTAGATTGAGGGAATCACTTTGTTTTCCTTCTTGAAAATTGGCTGGATATTCGCTATTTTCCCCATGGTTGGGAATTATCCTGAAGAGAATGACAGGTAAAATAGATTGCAAGGGGCTTAGCAAGAGAGGGAAAACATGTCTGAAGTGTAATAAAGGGAATGCCATCAGGGCCAGCAGATTTGTGAATATTGAGCTCTTTGAGTATTTTCCATATAAGACGTACTGGAAAGTGAATAGGTGGAAGTGAGAAACCAGAGTGCTGGAGTTTTCGGGGAGACTGATTTGATGGTGGGAGTTTAGAGTTTCTTGTGGAGTTCGCAGGAAGTAGATTAGCTTTCTCAGCAGGATTCGTAATAATTTGGTCACCATCTGTAAAAGAAGGTGTGGAAGATTTTATGAAGTTTGAATGACCAGAAAGATCGAGAGCATTTTTGAGTTTCAAGGATCTTCCATCGAAGCCTTTGGTCGTGTGGGAATTTAATGTTTTTGAGAGTTGACAACGTGTTAAGTAAAGCAATTTGTGTGCAGGAGTAGGGTTACCTTTGAAAATTCACACTGCTTTTTTCTTCTTTTATACGGCATCTAAGCAATCCCTGTTGAACCATGTATCCTTCGATAGTTGGATTCTTTTGTGACTGTATGTAGATCTTTTTACCCTTTATGATTGTTTCCCTAATCTTTAGACAAATTGTATCACAATTATTAGATTCGAAGCAAAATTTTCCAGCCGAAATTTTTGTGGAAGTCATTTAATGCTCCGCAATCTGCTCTTCTGTAATACCAAACAGTCCTTTTAGGCATCCGTATATTAGGTGAATTATCCGGGAGAATTAGAAACTGTGCTCGAATCATGAAATGACCTGTATTGTCAATTAAGATGGAGATATAATTGAAACAGAATATTTTACAGGTTGATTTGTGAGGAACAGGTCAAGTAAGTTAGAAGAGTAACCTATAATTTCCGGTAATCGAGACGGTTCAGTTCCCAGCTGTGTTAGATTGTTGATGGAGGCAAAGAGCTCAGTATCAAGACTGATCTGTGGTTAAGAATATTTCAGCCTGGTAATGTTGCGAATATTGAAATCGCCCGCGATAATGATATGAACCTCAGAGTTTGTAGCGTATAAGGATTGGATAACTTATCCAATTCGTTTGCTGTATTCATTGCTTTCGGGGCCCAGCTTCTGAAGACATAACATAAAAAAATGATGTGCTTATGGACGTATAGTTTTACCCAGGAGTAATTGAACTCCGGTTTGGAGCAGGTTTCCAATTGAGAAACTAATTGGAAGGTAAAATCATCGAGTAGATGTATTAAGATTCCCGTTGTCGAAAAAAGTTCGATAGAAGATAGTATCTGGGGACAATATGGAACTTTTCGCTACCAGGCAACATTTTAGTTTCGCAAAGCGCTAAGACATCCGGTCTTGTAGGTTGAGTATGAATGCATGGGGAAAGACGGGCAGCCTCCAATCCCTTACGCATGTCGATCTAAGTGTCCATTACGCATCAAAGAGTTGCCCTCTATGTTACACTACCAAGAGATGTAGGTTTTAACGGTTCAAAAACGTTATTTTTCTATTACTTTAAGATAATAATAAAATAATACTCAAAATTGAATTTGGTCGTTACTTGCCACAAAGTGTTCATATGCCGAAAAACAATATTTCGTTATAGTTTTTAATATAAGAAATCCGTCACAACTATTCACCAACAATATTTCAACGCAACTGCGGCGTTTTGCCTAATTGCCTAAAGATTTTTCTCTCTTTGTATCATACTTGCTGACAACTGTTAAAATAAAACTAAAACAAAAATAATATTTTAGAATTCTGGGGGAAAATACAATTGTAACTTCTCTCATCAAAAATTGTGTTAGCATCTCCTATGACATAAGTTAGCGTAGATCGAACTCTTTCTGCGCTTAAATTTATCTCTCTAAGATCCCATTTAAGTGGTGAAGCATTAAGCAATATATTAATTAAGGCTTACTCAGACCTATATCCAAAAATAATAAGTATAATCAAAGACTATCAATAATATAAGAAATTCCAAGAATTACGCATTACGGGTCTTCAATACCGACGGCCGCCATCTTGCATTTTTTCGAATTTGTATGGAGAAACGGCTTATCAAGTTGCGTGGTTTTTTGAGAATATTCTTTATAAATCTAGGTGACAATCGCTTTGTCTATTCACAGAAAAGGTTACATCCCTATAGTTTTACTGTTTTTATTTGTTATAAAATTGAGCCGGAAAAAAACTTGAATCCAAACTACTATTTTCGTTCATCTTTTTTTACTTCACATGACACGAATTGGCGGAGTCCAGGAACATTCGCACAACAATCAAAAACCTTTTACCAAAATTAAAAACTATTTAGTTCTACAATTTGACAAAATTTTAATTTAAAATCTGCACTTAGCTTTGAGATATAATGGTTTGAAATTTTAGGAAGTACACGATTTTTGAAATGCTCCCCATTTCCCCCCATTACTATTATATCCAAATGTTATATTTTTCGCGTATTTCGCTAGTATAGCTTAATATACACTCCGAGTTTCAATTACATAGCTTAAGAAACAGCTAAGATATTGATTTTTAAGTATTTATCTTTGCACCCCCAGACCTTCTCCCTCACAATAACTAGCCTCCCTCTAAGCTGATTCTAGTGGATAAATATGCCACCTTAATGGTCCCAAAATATGAAAAATTTATAGTAAGTAATTTCTATTTGTGATCTTAAGACCTAAATGATACGAGAAACGGATACATCGCCTCGGATACGGACTGATTCTACGGTAACGACTTTTGGCATTCGAAAACGGACTATGATTGGCTTCTGGAACGTTCGAACATTGAATGACGGGGGAAGAGCTGGGGTTACTCGGTCCTTGCACCGCCAATCAGTGATCGACCGTGAAATGGAGCACTATAACATCCAAATCTTGGGCTTGAGCGAGGTCAGGTGGACAGGATCAGGAGAAGAACGAACCCCTAGCGGAAACACTATTCTGTACATTGGCCCTGAAAATGAAGCCAGAAATGGCGTGGCGTTCGTCCTTACGCCGAGAGCGAGAAACAGTCTCATTAGCTGGGAACCAATCTCGGATAGGATTATCGTCGTCAGGCTCAGGACCAGTGTCAGAAACGTCACAATTCTGCAGTGCTACGCACCAACTAATACCGCAACATCTGGTGACAAAGAGGAGTTTTATAGCCAACTGAGTGCCACCTTCGAACGTGTTCCAAGAGGTGATATTATTATCATCTCGGGAGATATGAACGCCCAGGTTGGATCAGACAACACTGGACTAGAACACGTCATGGGGAGGCATGGTGACCCTTGGGTCGACCCTTCTCGACCTTGGATTAAGAGACCCGAAAACGGCGAATTATTTGTGGAGTTCTGTAGTACTCGGCAAATGGTCATCGGAGGGACCCTTTTTCCACACAAGAGTCATCATAAAACATCTTGGGTTTCCCCTGACGGTGTTACTCAGAACCAGATCGACCATTTGGCTATAAGTCGCCGATGGAGAAGATGTCTCCTCGATGTGCGAGCGAAACGTGGAGCTGACGTGGGGAGCGATCACCACTTGATGGTTGCCTGCTTGAGATTGTGTACAGCAGCTATCCAACGACCACAAATTCTTCAAATGAAGCGCAAGCTTAATGTGGATAAACTCAGAGATCCCAACAAAAAACTCGAATACACCACCATTCTACGCGAAAAGTCATCCACATTGGGTGAACATGAAATGCGCACACTGGACGCCAATTGGGAGGCAACCAGAAACACTTTTCTAACTAGTGCTGAAGAATCTGTGGGATATGCGCAAAGCGGTGAGAAACCCTGGATGTCGCAAGACACATGGGACAAGGTTGACAATCGGAAAAAAGCCAAATTGGCAATCATCTCTCAACCCGATGTCAACCAACGAACGCCCGACTTGAGGCAGAACTACCGCGATGCTCATATACAGCTTAAAAAGGCTGTTAGACGCGACAAGAGAAAGGCCATTGAAGATCTGGCAAACAAGGCAGAATCTGCGGCTTACCTTGGGGATATGGGTTCACTATTTAAAATCATGAAACAGTTGACGAACAGGAATTTCACCGCCAACCACCTGGTGAGAGATGTCAACGGAACTCTCCTTAATATGAGTGAACACCAGTTGCGACGATGGAAGGAATACTTCTCTGATATTTTAAACATCTTGTCAGATGAAGATATTCCGGAAACAGAACAACTTCCAAACATCCAACCGCAACAATCCTCTATTAGGGACGATCCCCCAGATAAGGAAGAGATAGTTTCCGCCATTCGGTCAATGGCGGGAAGGAAAGCTCCAGGTATAGACGGACTACCAACCGAACTCCTCAAAGCGGACCCGGAAATAACAGCCGATATACTCCTCCCACTCTTCACTAAGGTGTGGAATGATGGAAGATATCCGACTGAATGGAAGGAGGGCGTCATTGTGAAAATTCCGAAGAAGGGCGACCTTCGGGATTGTGGCAATTGGCGTGGTATATGTCTACTTACTGCCGTATCAAAAATTATGGCTAAGGTAATTCTCAATAGGATTAGTGATGTCGTCGAGAGCACTCTCGAAGTTTATCAGGCTGGATTCCGTAAAGGGTCGTCTTGTACCGACCACACAAATACCCTACGGATAATATTAGAGCAGTCAGCCGAAATGGGTTCGCCACTACATCTCATGTTTGTGGACTTCGAGAAGGCTTTCGACAGCGTTAAGCGAGATTACATATGGAATGCTTTGCGTAGGAGAGGTATTCCAAATAAGGTCATAGCTATGATTAAAGAATCCTACGAAGATGCAAGGTGTCGCGTCTTGCATAGAGGAGAGCTGTCCGAGAGCTTTCCTGTGCGAACGGGTGTCAGACAAGGCTGCATATTATCACCAGCCCTGTTTCTGGTGGTAATAAATGACATCTTGAAAGCTGCACTGGAAGGTGGGGAAGGTAAAGGTCTTCAATGGAGACTATTTAACATCTTAAGTCACCTTGATTATGCTGATGACGTGTGTTTGCTTGCACATACCCGTTCGGACTTAGAGTCAAATGTTCGCTCGTTGCATTCTAAATGCAAAGAGGCGGGACTGAAAATAAATGTGCGTAAAACCAAGTACATGCACATGGGTTCGAACGCAAGCACACCGATTGTTCTTAATGGACAGGATGTGGAAGAGGTGCAAGATTTTTGCTATCTCGGAAGCATTGTCAGCATGGACGGCGGAGCCGAAAAGGATGTTGAGGCTCGGCTAAATAAAGCTCGTCAGGCCTTCGGTATCCTTTCCCCTTTCTGGAGGTTAAGAGAGATCTCCCTTCGCACGAAGCTGCGAGTTTTTGACGCATGCGTCAAATCCGTGTTGTTATATGGTTGTACTACGTGGAAAGTGACCGTTCGACTTACCAAGAAACTACAGACTTTCGTAAACCAATGCCTCCGACGCATTTTAGGTATATTCTGGCCAGAAGTGATCTCCAACGACGAACTTTGGAGTACAACTCGCCAGACTAAAATAGGTATTGAGATTCAACGGCGAAAGTGGCAGTGGATCGGTCATACTTTGAGGAAACCAGAGCAAAACATCGCAAAACAGGCTCTGGATTATAACCCTCAAGGAAGACGTCGGGTTGGTCGACCATGTAACACATGGAAGCGAGCAGTTGAGCAGGAGGCCAGAGGAATAAACAAGTCCTGGCAACAGCTTAAAGCCGATGCGCAGGATCGCGCCTTGTGGAAGAGAGTTGTTTCTGTCCTATGCCCCTATAGGGGGTCTTAACAGGAATTTGATTGAATTTCTATTTGAAAAAAAATTCGGCCTACAATTGGTTTTTAGCCCCCCCTTTTTGCACCCCAATGGACAAAAAAATTAAATAATTTTTAAAGTTTGTCCCACAAACCTTTCTATATGTGTGTTGATTTTTAGCTTCCTAACTGGAATCATGGTTGAGATATTTGATTTCTTAGTTTTCGGTCTTAGCGTTCCCCGACTCCCCCTGAACCCTTACACTCTCCAAAATGGGTTTCCGCCTGAGATCCGCAACTATCTACAATCCCTCCAAAAATTAACAAATTTTTTTTTCTAAGTCTATCACAATACTTTATTATTAAAGTAATAAAGTAAAATTGACGGTTTGACGTAAAATGCAACAATAAACTAAAAGAATTATTTAATTAATTGAAAAAACAACCAAGATAAATAAAGTGAAAAACTATGTTTTTGTCTGGATTCGAACCAAGTGCACCAAAGAAAAAAGTAAAAGTTTAGATAGCGCCCGCTAGACCTATGCGCAGTCGTTATTCGAAACATTTCGACAGTTCAATAACAGGAAAGAGTAGAAAGATTAGAGGGTCAATAAAATAAATAGCCAGAACAACTTCCTGCCGAAATTTGTGGAAAATGCACTAGAAATAATTCTGAGATTTCCATGCAAGCTTGCATGAACAAATATATGACATATATTTGTATTGCACGTTTCAGGGATTTAAGCTGGTTTTTTGGTGTTTTTATATTTTTTACAAATCAAATTATGAGCCAACGATCAAGGGGTTGGCTCGTACTTTGAAATGAGATTTGAAAACCACGCATTTGGTATTTATTATTGGGTATATTGAATATTTATTATTAACGATTTGCATCGACCTTTGGCAAAATGCGATGATTTATGGAAATGTTGTATTTCCCTGAATTCAGGACGCTTTTGGTCATGAATTGCCGCAGTCTTCCAAAGACTGCGACCGATCCATTGCCACTTACATCTCCGAGCTTACAAGCTTATCTTGGACTCTTATATGCGTGAATGATATCCGACGATCGTTGTGTTTCGGCTATTTGGCATTCGTTACATAGCATCTGCGAATGACTTCTGTTTCCATAAAATTTTCTTTTAAAATCAATTTGACATTAACCTTTGACGAAATCCGATGACATGTGTTAACTTTCGGGACAGCATTTTTATTTTCCTGCGACTTGATAGTTTTTCTCTAGTGGCAAAACTTTCTTGCTTTTTTCTATCAGACTCTAATTTGCATTTGCAACGCGAAGTATTCCAAATGTTCTCTTCGGTTCAATATACGTATGACCAATTCAATGCCGTTTATACAGCCGAATCTAAACGACTAACCTTAGAGATGATTTTCAGGAATTTCGTGAATAGTTATCTCGCGACTATCTTATTGAGGTACTCATCTACCGGTAAAAAATGTTTACTCGCGACTAATTTTTTTCACTACGCAGTTTTACACTAGATTCTCTGCTGACCTTAGTGTGAAGCGTAAAAAGCAGTGGATTCATTCGAAAATTAATTTTATGGCCTTCGAACTATGTCTTATGCCACCAACGCGAAATTTCTACCGAGGCATTTGCATAGCAAATTCAGAATGAGTTTCGAGCACTACATTCTTACCCTAAATTCTCTGGTGACAGCAGGTATGATCTTTTCTTTTGATAAAAAAAGGGTGTACGCCATGGAGTTTCGAACTCGCAGCGTAAAAAAGTATGCGTAATTTACTGAGCCGAGTGCGAAACAATTGTGTCATGAAGGATTGAAGAGGTCATCATTCTAATCTTTACTTAAGAATAATTTCCCTCTGTCCCAATATTCCTAGGATGGTGATCACGATGTCAACAATATTGCTATTCGACTGACCAAATTTTTTACCCGACAACCGAGCAATCAAAACTGAATATTCAATTTACTCGACTAATCGAGCATGAAACGATTGACTTCCTTGAGCAAATACATGCGGACGATAAATATGAACCATTATCTGCGATCATTCTATACCTTTGAATCACTTTTAGTGGTTCTATCGGTCGACGATGTAGTAGTTTAGCTTTCAATTTGCCACAGCAGATGGCGAAATAGTCAAATCTTAATAACAGGCTGAGTATTGAAGACCCTTATGATCGAAAAGGTTTCAAATACCCAAAGCGACGGTTGCCGCTTGAATCGATTGACTGTTGGATATGGGCGCGTTGATAGCGGCCAATGAGCGAGGATCATGAGCGTTGGGTGTTTGAAACCTTGTTCATCAATCTCAATGTATCTCAATGGAAGAAATTTCTCTCATACGCTTGGAATCTAGACATATAAATATAATCGTAGTGTCTGTCTGTTATTTGCTTATAAATGGCAATAAGTTAGAGTTTTGCTTTATTTTAACAATAACTAAGCATAAAAACACGTTTTTGAAATTGTTGTCGGTCTGTATATCCGGCCGCCTTTCATGCACAAACGGCTAATCCAATTGTAATGAAACTTGCACACTTTGTTAGGTATGCTTTGATATGTAATCTGCTTTTGGTTTTATTTCACTCGCCTCACGTCTTCTACTCCCTCCCATACAAAGTGACATATTTTCAAAAATATATAATAGTCAAATTTTCTTGGAAACTATAACAGCTATTAACTTGAAATTTTAAATACATTATTTTTATTATAAATGTAATCTATAATATACAAATTATTTGAATCCTCCCACTCCTTCCACCACCTCCCATACAAACTACACTTTTTCATAAATTACTATACACCAATTTTCTCATTACAAGTAACTTTCATCGAGCTAAAATGTTGTACTGAATCCTTAATTAGCATTATTATTAGTACGGGGAAAAATTAACTGATTAGATCCACTCCTTCTACCGCCTCCCATACACAATGTGACACAATTCCACGACTTTTCAAAAACTCTATTTTCTTGAAAAGTGTGAATGTTACTGATCTAAAATTTTAAACATGTCAATTTCATGATGATTATAGTTGTTTCTCGCAAAAATCACCGAAAACCCCCCACTCCTTCTACCACCTCCCATATAAATTGCACAATTTCACTACATCCAATGCACTAAGTTTCTCAATACCCATTCAATTCAAGCTTAAATTTTGTACAAAACATTCTTATTGCTACTCTAGAATGATGTGAAACAAACTAGTTAAGAGCTGTAACTCCTTCTACCACTCCCCACACAAAAATTCCTAAGATCACAAAAATTTCGATTTCTTCTGTAGTATCGTATGATTGGGCTTTACGCACAATCGTAGTCCTATTATGTCCTGTTAAGCTTAATGTTATTTTATTTGGGTTTTTTTTTAATTAACACAAGCTTTGACTATTCACATGCCCTTACGCTCTTCAATACGTATATGGTCTCAAATCACGGGATTGATTTGATCACAAGCCTGTCCCATACAAATGCGAGTATCATGTTTTCATTCTTAATAATTTATGGTTCTGATTCCAACAAAGTTCAAAGCATTTTATTCAAAGAGCCATTAAACTAAACAGATTATATATCATAAAACATAAATTATTACTAACTACTTTCTCAAAAATTGCTTATTTTGCGATTCTTACGTGGACATGTCGCTGGCGATTGCTAGTATCTTATAAATATTAGTCATAGTCTTTGATATAATATAATTGAATTTGTTTATTGTTAATGAATTACAAAAACGTTACGCTAATGTTTTCAATAATTTTACAAATGTTTTTTCAATGATATTTTGGCATAGTATCGGCTCATCAAGGGTCATCAAAACAAATCTCGACTCTCAATTCAGGAATCGTTTTTGGGTTATTGGCATGTACCTTTGATTTCAAAAAACCCCAAAGAAAGAAATTCAATGGCAACAAATCGCATGATCTTGGTAACCAATTAACATCGCCGCGGCGCGAGATAACTCTCCCTTCAAATTTCGTCTTCAACAATTCCATCGTTTCGTTCGCTTTGTGGCGGATTGCGCCATCTTCTTGAAAGCATATGTGTTCGAGATCCATTTCAGCAATTTGAGGCCAGAAGAAGTTGTTTAGCCCAAAATGCGCACCAAACAGTCACTCGCAGTGGATGTATGGGACGTTCAAGGATCACTCTTGGATTATCAGCTCCCCAAATGCGACAATTCTGCTTGTTGACAAAGCCATCAAGTTCGAAATGCACCTCATCAGAATATAATTGTCTTCGAAAAATCCCCATTCACTTGTTGTTGCACTAAGATCCAATCTGTGAACGTTCGGTGCTGCGCATGGTCTGCTGGCATCAACTGTTGAGTCAACTGAATCTTGTAAGCATGCAAATGCAGATCTGTAGTTAAAATTCACTGTAAACTGCTTAGTGAATGTCTCAATTGCTGAGAACGATAGCGACTCGAGGTCGAAGGATTTTGATCAACACTCTCACGAACAGCTGCAACGTTTCCATTAGACCGAGCTTCACAAACACGGACAGGTCTTTCCTAAGTTTGAACTGACCCATTCGTTTCAAATTTTGGATTAATCGGACAATGGTACGGTAAGAACGTATTATGGTGACAGAAAAAGCCGCGACATCTTCTAACCGTCTAACAGAAAAAAATGGGACTAAATTCAAAATAGGTCTTAATGGGAGATCCTATATAAAATACTTATCTTATCCTTCCAAAGTAAGCAAAACAAAAGCAAAAATCACCTTCAAAAGTACACACATCCTTAATATTAGACGGCACTAATAACCCTCGTTACCTCTTTCAAGCAGCGACTGGAGGAACAGATGAACCTTTTGTCGTAGCCAAACAAACAGGAAAATGCTGTTGTCATCGTTCGCTTGAAAATTCCGCTTTTTCTTCAAGCAGATGTATATGTGCGCATTGACTTTTTGATTTCATAAAAATGTTGAAAAGCGGCGGCCGAAAGCGTGCAAAGTGTACCCGCCCGCCCCTAATAATAGAGTACTTTCATAACAGAGCTCGACGTCCCGCCAAACAGATGGGATCTGATCCTTTTGTCCAGGATTCCGAAGCAAGACACACACACGCTCCTTTGCTATTGTGCTCGCGGATTCTGAACGCTTTGCTGACTTCCATTGTCCAGAATCACCGAGCACAACAAAATCATCATAAGGTGCACCAGCAGTAGTAGGCAATACTGCTGGAACGGGGGTGTTTCCTTGTTTATCCTTAACGAGTTTTTCTTTCATTTTCTTCAAAAAAATTTCTTTTCCACGATCCATTTCTATAGCCTTATTTTACCTTCAATCCACGCACTACTATGGAAAACATTTCTGAACTGTGGAGAGAATGCGTACTATATTCTCAGTATAATTCGGGAAGTGGTGAAAAAAGTAGCTCCTAACTTTTCATAACAGGTGGTACTACACCAGGAACTATACAGGACTGATTATCGAGGTTTCTATTCGGTTCAGTGCGTTTAATTTTTTTTTTCTCATTTGGTTTATTTAAACTGCAAAAGGGGACGTACGAAGGATACGATAGTCATTCGAAAGGATTTGTTTAATAAACAAAACCGCCAGGATGCTTTACTGAGTTTTTAGGATGATTGGATGGACACGTGGCACTTTCTAGGGCTTCCGGAAACACAAGAGAGGTTTTCCTCTTGATCATTACTTTTCCGGACTTTGCCTTTTTGGCAGTTCTATGTATTCGGTAATTGATAGATGTTTTTGGGATGCCACAATTTAATCTTTTTTTCTTTTTTTGATGAAGTTTTACAAGAGTTACGCGTGCTCAATTGACATTTTCTTTTTAATGGAAAGCGGGTGGCTAAGATTAAGGTTTATACATAATACAGGTCAAATTCTAGAAATAATAAAATCAAAATCATTGTTGTGCTTATTTACTTTCGCCCAAATTAGAGATGCAAAAAACACCCATACCTGCAAGTCCTCCTTACTAAGGAATATTACGCAATTTTCCTATCTTCTACGCACTACGTCGTCGTCTTGATGAAACAAAAAAAGGACTTTTATCGCATGGCAAATTAATAAAAACCCAGAAAGCTAACCAACAAGAAAAACTAAATCTCATGGTTTTTCTTTGGCCGCAAAATTGTTTACGAGAGACCGAAAAAAGGACATGCGGAGATAAAAAATTCATTTGATTTAATAATTCATCCCCTTTTAGTATACTTGTATGTTTGATGGTTTAAAAATTTGTTTTTCCGGAGAACTTTCATAATTTTTTTAATTATTATTTATTAGGGTGAACATTTTCTAAGGTTAAACAAATTAATTAATTATAATCACAGCATGAACTCATTTCGTATGGATCGACAGTTGCGATCAAAATAAATACAATGCGTACGATGCAGCTTGTTGAACGCTTACCCTAACTCAAGGAAATTTTCTTATTCTAAACTTCTTCTATCTTAAATTTTTGAATCTAACTTTAAACATTCCCATTCAGTTCAGTTCCATATCAGTCCGACTATTACGAGTATGAAATCATTTCTGACTCCTCGGTCAGTCAGGATTTCTTTTCTTGAAAAAAAAAAACTGGACAACACTGCAGGGTATGTACGGAGCGACATATTTAACTTTATTGTTATATCCGGCAAACCTAAAAATAAAACTCGGCTTAGAAACAATATTTTATTTTATCCTTAAGCAACAACAAAAAGAAAAGAAAACAAAATCCTACGAAGGTTTTCTAACCTATACAAAATAAAAAATATCTCATAGCATAACCTATTCAGAAAATTATGCTCTCTCATAACTAATAGTTTTGAAGAGCCAGACGGTATAGAGAGTCGTCGTCGAAATAATAAAAATGGAAAAGAGCTATTCAAGTTCTGTCGTAATGAGAATCACGATAAGGATCAGAAGTCACGAAAGGCTTTTATGATGCTTCTGGACATGACTTCATGGAATATCCATTAACCAATTGGAGGGTAATATCAGTCCGCCAATACCACGGACATAATATACCTGGCCTGGCTGGCACAGACTATTAAGACTTCTTGATATGCGGCGTACAGATATAGTGCAGATGTGCAATGGGTGACATTAATTTAATGACTGAAACGTGGAAGGTTTATCGAGTGGCTCAAAGGATAATTACTGCAATAATGGTGATTTATGTTAATGCTCGGAGCGCACATCTGTGGTATGCTCCAGATTCCACCTATGATCGCGTCTTCGAATCGAATTCATCAATCAAGCCCTCTTTTTTGTCCTTTTTGGGACAACTTCAAATATATTCACTTTTCTCGTTTAATACATTAACTCCGTAATGCATCCCGATGGATTATCCTTTGTACAAGTTAAAATTTATTGGTCTCGTCTTTTCTGAAAGAAGGATCACCATGAAGTTGTTCCTTTGATATTATTAACATATATGTGGCAACGAAATATATAAACTGCTTCTTCAAATAAAATAGAATCCTGCCATGAATAAATTAACTGGAAGAATATTCATACCGTCAGAGGGTTTGTCTCTAATCCTAGTGCAAAGTTTGTCGCAAGTGTATTTTTATATCCTCGCAGAGATGGCAAAATATTGTAAGGGTGACTCGGCGACAAATAGTGAAAGGGTCACACACATTCTGAGTCGTTTGTTAGCACTAATGTACGTAATTGAGTGCAAAAATAGTGTCGTTGGAAACAGGGACTTAGTCCAAAGTAGCAAGGATCTATATTGATGCCATTTAAAAAGGATATGCTATCCTGCCCTTAAGCAATGTGGCATGAAATTTTTTGTTTTTTACGGCGGCATTACAATCTTTTGTTGTCCCTTGAGGTTATGATTGATTTTTATTACTGTGGGCAGGAGCTGTTTTTTACAGTTTGAATGGTAAGGAAGTACCAACTAGTGATTTTTTGCCGGGGTGCAAATAGAGCAATCAAATTTGTAGGGTATGAACAAGGTTTATTTAGTTCTGGGTTCTTTTTTTCTGAAATTCATAAAACTGTTACAAGCAAGTGGGATAATTTAAAGCTTAACATTTGAAAGAAATCTCGGTCAGTGACCGAACTGCAGATTTCAGGGCTCAGGCGATCTTTCGTAATTTTTTATTAAATAACTTCTTAGTAACTGATCTTCGTTTTAACTACGCTTTATTGAATTTTTGAAAATATTTCGAAATTCAAAAGTTAAAGGCTAGACGTTCAGCACTACAGATCAATTCTAATACTAATTATCATCGATTTAAAGTTTCACTGTAAAGAACACATATTGTTCCTAATTAAGAGATTAAAACTTTTGCCTCAACGGCAATCATTTGAAATTCAAAAAGTTACTGAATGTACCTGACGTACTAAAAGAGTCAAAATGCAAATTTCCTTTAAAATCCAACAGGCAGAAATTAATTTTTGGGAGCGTTAATGTACCATCAAATAATCTATTTGGTTAAATTAACTCAACTGATGAATACTGGTTTTGTTAACATTTTTTTGAATTTTAAAACGTTTTCAAAAACTTATTAAATCGGTCAAAAGAACTTAAGTAGCTGTTTGAAACTAAAATTATATTGGAAAAGATTTCTTTTGATTGGTAAGGTGATACAATTTAATTCGTTAATTTGTAAAGATTACGCGAGGACTTTCTTTTTCCAGGCGTACTGCGATAACTATCACAGCTCCTTCAAGATATCGCATACGTGGAGGAAGTGCAGTATCGTGTGTTAGACGGAGAACGATTTGTGTCACTTGTATTTGGTAGCTGGTTCCCGCAGTGATAAAGACTGTTGCCACACATTGGCGTAGTACATATTCGCAACAGTTTCTTCTTCTTCTGGCGAAACCTGCACATCTAAGATCATCTGCGTGAAACTATTTCTTAGTCAGGGCATTAACCTTCGTATAGCACCCTTGAGTATCCTGGTACAAATTGTAGTGTGAACTAGTTGTTTTGGACTAGGCTTCTTAGAGCGAGCACCAATTTCGACTTGCTTCGTCTTTGAATATGGTAGTATACTTCATTCCCTCTCCTACTCCATCGTAGATTCTTAGACCATTTATGCCATGCAATGACTCCATTTACGAATGTGCATTGCTTCACGAAATCAAAATTTATTGGCTGGGTTGCGTTGGATAGAAAACCATGCTTAATCCAGAATTTACCATTTTTTCCGTACTCACTCTAACAAGGCCTGTATGACGCTAGCTTAGGTAAGCACTCAGTCGTGCCTTAGATCGTCGTTCTGGCCTTCCTTTTAATAAGGAGATGACGTGGTGGCACGTTTGATATTGCCTCTAGAGCTGCAGTATCGGGTGCTCTTATTGCTCCAGCTACACAGACGGAGGCCAGCTTTTGCAATTTTCCCACCTTGGCTCTGGCTGTAGTCTGTGAATTTTTTTCCGTCACAATATCGCTGAGTAATTGAGAATGGGTTTTACACATGTCGTGTACATCCACTCTTTCCATAAACTGGATTACAAGGTTTTCTGGATATCCTTAAGTTACCATTTTCTTGGTGTTAAGTTCAACCAGTGGTCCGCCCACCACCAGTGACAACAATAGCGGCGACAGTAATTATACTCTAGATGAAATCTGAGAGTATTATAAGTTTGCTCTAAGGTTTGTAACGCTAAGAAATAAGGATTGGAGAAAAAAATGAATGGTACAGAAGTTAATGTTATCACTCAAAAATCTCAAAACCGGATGTCCGTCTGTCCGTCTGTCCGTCCGTCTGTCCGTCTGTCCGTCTGTCCGTCCGTCTGTTCGCTCTCTAGCTTGAGAACGCGTTGAGCTAGATTGTTCAAATTTTTTACACGTCGTTTTTGACAAAAATGTAAGGTCAAGTTCGTGAACGGGCCAAATCGCTCCACCTCTTCTACCCCCTCCCATACAAAATGACACAATTGCGCAATATGAGAATTAAAGGATTTGCTCAAAAAGTATAAAAGCTATTGGCCCGAAATTTGGAATATATTACTTTTATGATAATATCAATCTACCGCATAAAAATTTTGCGTGTCCTCCCCCTCCTTCTACCACCTCCCATACAAACTGTACTTGCCATGAATTACTCTAAGCCAATTTACTCAGTGCGTATAAAATTTAGCGGGCTGAAATTGTGCACCAAATATTTATTTAAAATTGTTAGTAAGGCGAAAAAAAATTAGACGATTAGCTTCACCCCTTCTACCCCCTCCCATACAAAATGACGCAAATTCGCAATTTAACAATAAATTAATTTACTCGAAAAGTATAAAAGCTATTAGTCTGAGTTTTGGGATATATCACTTTCATAATAATTTAAATCTACACTAGAAAAATTATTTGCGTCCTCACTCTCCTTCCACCCCCTCCCATACAAACTACACTTTTTCATGAAATGCTCTAAGACGATTTTCTCAGAACATATAACATTTATAGAGCTCATCTTTTGTAATAAATACTTAATTAGTATTATCACTAAGATCAGAAAAAAATATTAAATTTCACTGCTTCTACCCCCTCCCATACAATATGACACAGTTTCACAACTTCACAAAATATCGATTTTCTTGAAAAGTATGATTGGTACTAATCTGAAATTTAAGTGTTGTCAACTTTATAATATTCCTAGTTATTTCTGAAAAAATCACTAAAATCCCCACACTCTTTCTACCACCTCCCATACAAACTGCACATTTTCACTAAATCTAACTCACTAATTTTCTCAGTCCCCATTAAATTTTTGGAGTAAGCATTTTGTATAAAACATTCTTATAGCTACTTTAGCATGATGGGGAAAAAATTATTTCAATGCTATCACCCCTTCTAACACTCCCCATCCAAAATTTCTTGGGATGACATCTAGAGTATCGTAAGATTGCGCTTTATGCGCAATCGTAGCCCTGTTATGTTTTTGTATGCTTTCACTCAAAATTGTATGCACGTGCTAAATTTTTTTTTTTTGGTTACGCCAGGGAGGTGTGGAACCTTCATTAGATACCAATAGCCCGTGCCATTGGTATGCACGATTCACATACCTGATCCTGACAGAGAACTGTCAGCCGACATACTAAACTACACCCCCGCACACAGTCTTCAACCACTCTCCCCGCGGGACGGCCGTTAGGTATTACTTCGCGGGGCTGGCTAGCATATTATGCTGTGCTCCTTATACTGTTTCTGCTCTCCTTTCTCTCTCCTTTCTCGGAAGATCCTTTTGCACATTCGTTACGAGTGTGCAAATTTCCATCCAATTTTCCTCTGATTCCATCATATAGTCAATGATGAATGGTGGACTCGGAATATTATTTCTCCATTCTGCGAAGCGACTTCAGCTGAAAACCGCGTTTTCTGTGTCTTCTTCTTGATCTGGGCAATTTGGACAAAGAGGTAAGTTATCGCGTCCGAACCTATGTATGTAGGTGACCTGATAGGAACTGTGATAGTTGCAGTCCCCAAACGCTCGCTGTGTCCAGACCTCAATTGCGGGGATTAGCTTATAGGTCCATCTGGCTTGCCACATAACTATTGATGTTGCCTTTTCTTCTTCTTTTATTTTTCTGGCAGCAGTTGCCTCTTGTTGGATCGAAAATCTTCTTTCATAGATCCGTAGCATTTCATTCGCGAGAATGTCAATGGGGATCATTACGGCTATGATACAGGCTGCTTCGTCCGATATTGTTCGGAAACCGCTGATTGCTCTTATCGCACGGAGCCTATATGCTACCGACATCTTTTTCCTTGTTTTCTTTGCCGCTAGCGCCGCCACCCAAACCGGAGCAGCGTATAGGAGGACCGAGTTGACAACTCTGGAAAGTAGTATTCTTCTGGCATATCCTGGTCCACCAATGTTTGGCAGTATTCGGGAAAGGGCTGCCTGCATTTGTGACGCCTTTTTGCTCGCGAAATCCACGTGAACTATAAATTTTAATCTATTATCGAGCATAACTCCTAGATATATAATTGCATCCGTAGATCTGATGGTTTCACTGCCGACCTGAATGTTCACGTATTCAATTTTCTTTCGGCTTGTTATTACAACAGCCTCCGTTTTGTGGTCAGCTAATTCTAAACCAGCGGACTCTAATTTTTAATACTGCTTCATTTGTTGCTGACTCTATTTTGTGGATGTGCTTAGCCACGGTAACAACAACGATGTCGTCAGCGAACCCGCAGTGACATTGTAGTACCTTACCCCCTCATCAGTTTGGTACCTCAACTTCCTGTTGGTGAAGTAATTTGCAATTATTCTCAACAAGTAGTGTGGTGTATTCATCCTGGCTAACGATCTGTTTATAAGTGACCAACCTGGCGAGTTAAAGGCATTTTTAATGTCCAGTGTCACTACTACACAATATTTTTTTGCCCCTATCGCCATCTTTCTCCTTGTATTGCCTCAGCTGCAGTATCGACTACTGCTTTTCTGACGTCAACAGTTAAACGCGATTTCCTAAATCCAAACTGGTGGTCTGACAGTACTCCTTTCTCCTCTGCTACTAAAAGCAGTCTGTTGTTTATAATTCGCTCAACGATTTTTCCCAACGTGACAAGTAAACATATTGGACGATATGACGGTGGTTCTCCAGGAGGGTTATTTCCTTTTGGTAAAAGTACCAAATGTTGGAGCTTCCATGGCTCAGGAAAGACTCCTTCCGCATCCTTCCGAATGCCTCAAACAGTTCCTCCGACGTGATTGCAGGGATAGACTCTATGCTAATCTCTCTGGATATGCATAGTATTTGACCTTTGGGGGAACAGGTGCTCTACTATTGATCTTAGCATTATCGGGCAAGTTATTTGTGGGGAACTATGACCCTTTGGCCTTGTCATCATCATCCTGTATGCTATACCCCAGGAATTTATGTCCGCTTCGATACAGAGATTTTTGAAACAAATTGCCTTACTCTGCTTAATCGCCTTGTTTAGATCTCGTCTTGCCACTTAGAAAGTGTTTAATCGTTCCTGAAAATCTACTCTTCCTCTTGATCGTTGGACTCTGCATCGGGCTTGTAAGCACTTTGCCCTCAGTGTCTTTATTTCTTCGTTCCACCAGTTGCATGGTGCACCTCTTCCACTAATTGTCCTTCTGGGCATCGCTGCATCGCAGGCTGTGATGATAGTGTGGGTGAGTTGTTCCGGAAGGATCTTCGCTGTTTCGCTTCGTTTTATGATGTCGGTGTTCATCATTTCTTCGGACGTGTCCCTATCGAAAAGTTTTTCTTTTCATTTTGGGCATGTTAACTTAGGTTGTTGTACGACTTTTCCTTGTTTTATATTAAATATAATTGCCTGATGAGCACTGAGTGTATATTGTTCGCTAAGACGCCATTTCGTATTCCTTAAAAGGGAGTTGCTTATGATGGAGCCGATTCCTGCTTTGCGATACGTGTTTCCCCGGCCGATGTTTGCAATTCCGATTTCCAGTGGTGCAAATGTCTCGAGCAAATTACGTCCTCTGGCATTGATGAGCCTGCTACCCCACTCTGTTGCCCATGTATTTAAGTCACCACCTATGACCACTGGAGTTTTACCGCGTCCGTCTGCCGTTAGATTATGTAACGTTGTCTCGTATTCTCTCGTCGTCCAGCTGGGTCGTGCATAACAGCTGTAGAATTTTATATGCTTTCACTCCAATTTGTGTGAATTTTTTAAATTTTGTGTGCACTCATTCAAATTTTGTGTGCATTTAATAAATTTTGTATGCATTCACTAAAGTTTTGTGCGCATTCACTCATATTTTGTTTGTAATTACTAAATTTTGAGCGCTTTCACATCAATTTTGTGTGCATTCACTCAAATTTTTGTGCATTTACTAAATTTTGAGTGCATTCACTAAAGTTTTGTGCGCATTTACTCAAATTGTGTGTGCATTTACTAAATTTTAAGTGCATTCACTCAAATTTTTATGCATTTACTAATTTTTGTGTTGTAAATCCACACAAATTTGAGTGAATGCACACAAAATTTATGTGAAAGTGCTCAAAATTTAGTAATTACTCAAATTTGTGTGGATTTACTAAATTGTATGTGTTTTTACTGAAATTTTGTGTGCATTCTCATAAAATTTGTGTGAATTTACTAGATTTTGTGGGCATTCACTTAAATTTGGTGTGCATTCTATCAAATTTTGTGTACATTTACTAAATTTTGTGTGGATTCCCTCAAATTTTGTGCGCATTCACTTAAATTTTGTGTACATTCACTCAAATTTTGTGTGCATTTACTAAATTTTGCATGCAATCAATGAAATTCGTGACATTCTTTGGAGGTTCGAAAAACCAGTGTGTCGCTAGTCATCTGTAAATTCATAATCCTATTTTTGAGCACGGCTGGATATACACATAACCCTACGAAAGCCGCTATTATCGATTCAATGGATTTGTGTCGAAGATGCCCTCAATGTTAAAAAACGCACAGATTCCGAGTGTGACTTATCCAGATTGGTTAGCGCAGTTTCAATAGAATGATTTTGTTTGTAGACATGTAGAAGTCTGCGAAGTAAGATTTCGTCCTGTATATGCCGGTAAATGACTTCTTTCATGGCTTGGAGGGAGCAAGACGCTAGGCTCTTCAATATGCTTTTAGCAGTTTCACAATCGAGCGAAGAAGTGTATTTAAGCTCTCCTGCAGGTGCTTAGGGCTGATTTCGTCATCATCATCATTTGGCTGCACCAATTGTTGTAGTCTTAAATACCGAATCAAGTGGTAAGCGGAAAGATTCTTGTAGTTTATAACACTAGGTCGTTGGTTTTATAAGATTCTGTAATTAGTTGTTTATAACTTTATAACTACAAATAAAAAATCTAAAAACATACAGAACAAATTCACCTCTGGTCGCAACTGCGTTTTTTTGTTCAACCCTACCGAAACCCCTTAAATCGCTTGTATTTCATATTTCGCTCGATCTACATTAAAGGATGCTCACCTCGCAGGTCACGCAAACAAAAAATACGATTATGCATAATCATACTGGCAATATTCTTAAGCTATTGACCGTGTACTTGTGCACTTGTAATATCAAAGTCCAATTCAATTTTGCTATATTGCATTATAATTTCTTACAACATGTGTTAGATCGCTTAGGCAAAATCGGTTGTTTCAATGGAACTACACTCTCGACACCTCGCACTATGAATGCATATCAGGTCAATACACTGAAAGTACAATGCATCTGTATGTCACAATTTTACAGGGCGAGAAGTACCGAAAGTCACAACTGCTTCGGGTAGCTTTTTGAAAGATTTGTTCACTGTCTGTGAGAAACTTAATCATATGATTTTCTTCAGCCCAACATGGATTCGTTAAAGGGAGATCAATTGGCGGAACAATTTATGGGAATTTACTAAATTTGTTGCCCAATCTTTAGATGGTCCTTGTACTGCCCAAGCCATATTTACTGATTTTTCGAAAGCTTTCGACGCTGTTATTACAAAATTCTTTTTTGGAGACTTAAATGGTGCCGTGCCTCAGGGTCTCTCCTGAGTTGGTTCAATTCTTACAATACGGATCGTCGTCTTCGAATTACATTCAATGGAAACGTTTCTACTGAGTTTCATGCTAACTCTGGTGTCCCACAGGAATCGATTCTCGATCCTCCACTATTTCCACTCTTCATTAATGATCTTCCCCAATTCGAGACTTCTAACCACCTCTTATTCGCGGACGACCTCAAATTATTCCGTAAAATTACCTCTTTCTCTGACTGCATGAACTTCCAGGCTAATTTGTATGCTCTGTCTCGTTGATGTTTTTAACTTTTTAACTTTCCAATTTTTAATTCAAGTCCTTTTATTTTCTCCTTTTTTTTACATTTATTTTTCGTACACTCTTTTCTTTAATGGCTACTTTCACGTTTGACCAGGTCAACGTTCGGGGATTGAGTTCTGCTTACCTCTCCCTGTACATTCACGCCCAAACTTCAAAACCAGACGTATTAGCACTTGGCGAGAGCAAGGTGATAACTGGAAGTGAGCAGTTTTATTCTGTTCCCGGTTATCACCTTATCCCAGCATTTTTTCGCCAACGGGGGATCGCTCTTTACATCCGTGATGATGTGCCCTTCCAATTGGTTCCTCATTTGGGTACCTGCTCCAATCCGGAATTTTATTTTATCTGGATAAAACTTTTAGTCCAAGGGCATATCTTGTATTTTTGTTATATTTATAGAAGCCCGGCACGGAATGCAGCTAAAACAGCTAGTGAACTGGATGGGTTGTCTGAATCCATCCAGTCCATTTACTCTGCACACCCTGACGCTAAAATCGTTATCGCGGGCGATTTCAATGTTCACAACACTGCCTGGCTGAAATATTCCTCCTGAACGGACCAAGAAGGACGTGATACTGAGCTCTTTACCTCGTTAAACGGTTTAACACAGCTGATAAATCAGCCTACTCGTTTACCAGAAGTTGCAGGTCAGTTCTCCAATCTTCTTGATCTATTTCTCACCAACCAACCTGAGAAATATTCTCTCTCTGTAATATCCCCATCGCCAATTGGGAATACGGATCACTTCTTGATCCGTGCACAATTTACTGGGCGCTGAACGAGTTCTTCAATGCCTTCAATTGAAAATTGTGCTTCGATTCTTATGACTGCGATGAAGCCTGTAAACTTGTCACCGAGACCATCCTGAAAGGTATGAAGCTCTATATACCTTCCAGTCAAAAGAGAATCCGGCCGTCGAAGGATTCTTGGTTCACTAAAGAATGTTTCGCGGCAATTCAGGCTAAGAAACAATTGTTTCAAAATTTTCAAAATTTTCCAACTCCAGCTAACAGAGAGCTTTATAATGTATCAAGAAATTCTTGCAAATCCACCCTTAAACGTGTTAAATTTGATCACGACCAAAAACTTCGGCGGAAGATTCTTCAGAGTCCAAAAGGTTCACGATCTTTCTGGTCTTTTGTCAAAACGGTCAACAATAATTTCTTCATCAACACCACCACTTGTCGATGTGACCGTACCGTTATTAATCCGGTTGAGAAAGCGAACCTATTGGCAGTAAGTTTCGCAAGAAACTCCACGCTACCACCTTCAAACCAAGCCCCTCCTATCGTAACACCATCAGGTTTTTCGCTGCCGCCGCTACATTTCCGCCCGCGTCTCATATTCAGGATCCTGCAAAAGCTCAATGTTCACAAGTCCGCTGGTCCTGATGGCATTCCCCCCATTATTCTTAAAATGTGCTCCTCTTCTCTGGCTAAACCCCTCCGCAATCTTTTTCATCTATCTTACTCTTCTGGGTGCTTTCCACGATTGTGGAAAGTCGCGAATGTTCAGCCAATTCCCAAGAAAGGAAGCAAAGCGAACCCCGCTAACTACCGCCCGATAGCCATCACTTCAGTGCTCTCGAAAGTGATGGATACTGCTGTCAATCGCAAAATCATTCACTATCTCGAGGATAAACAGCTTATCCACGATCGCCAATACGGTTTCCGTTCTGGAAGGTCGACGGGAGATCTTTTGGTCTACCTGACGGAACGTTGGAACTCTTGCTTGCACAAATACGGCGAAGGTCAAGTTCTTGCTCTTGACATTGCAAAAGCTTTTGACAGAGTTTGGCATGAATGTCTGCTTGTTAAACTAAAGGCCATTGGTCTCGATGCTACCCTCATTCGATGGATTGAGAGTTTCCTGTCCGAACGCACTATACGAGTCGTATTAGATGGCGTTACTTCTTCTTCTTTCCCAACTAATTCTGGTGTCCCTCAGGATTCTGTTCTTTCACCTACTCTGTTCTTAGTATTCATTAATGATCTTTTGTCTTCTACTCTCAATCCAATCCATAGTTTTGCAGATGACAGTACTTTAGATAACACCTTTGAATTTAACTCTGCTGCGGATTCTCACAAGCTATCTATTGCTTCCAAACGCAGGGAGCTATTCAGTTCGCTGGACTCCGACCTCGACTTAATCCTGGATTGGGGCAGGAAAAATAGAGTAGAGTTCAACGCTGCCAAAACACAGTCCTGTCATCTTTCCCTCAAACGTGATGTTCCAGCGTCGTCGACTAATTTAGCCTTTAATGGCGTACCAATTAGCTCTTCAGATGAATTTATCGTATTAGGCGTAAAAGTTAATAACCATCTTGATTTGAGCAAACATATTTTTGATGTTGGCCTGGATACCTCCAAACGCCTAGGTATCCTTCGTAAATGCAAAAAATATTTTACGCCTCACGACTTAGCTACCATCTATAAGGCTTACATTCGACCTCGCCTAGAGTACAATTCGCATTTATGGGCTGGAGCACCCAAAACACACCTTGCGCTGCTCGATCGAATACAAAAACATGCATTCCGATTAATTGGAGACGACACCATTACGATTTCTATTGACTCCCTCGAGCATCGTAGGAACGTTGCAGTACTCAGCATTTACTACCGCTACTTTCATGGTAAATGTAGTGCGGAACTTAGATCACTTATTCCTCCACTTTACAGTTTTCCCCGAAATACTCGTCAAGCTAAACGCGCGCACGAGTTTACCATCAACCCTATTCCTACTCGTACAGTGAAATATAGGCAGTCATTCATCGCCCGAACGTCCAGACTTTAGAACGCATTGCCTGCTAGCATATTTCCAAGCAGGTATAACCTTCAGCGCTTCAAAAATAATGTCCATCGGCACTTCCGTCTCTGTCCCCCAAAATTCCCATAACACTAACCAAGTTTCATCCTCTTCCTATACCGTCATAACTGTGCAATTGCATTAAAGGGTGACCCCGTAAGTTATAATCGGTGCTATAAAAAAAAAAAAAAATGTTCAAGCAATAATATCTTTGTGAACGTGGAGAAGTGTTTTTCTGTGGCATTTTCTCATAAGACTACCTCCCCTGTTTTCTCTTACTTTATTAGCGAAATCATCCTAGTGACAGTATCCACAAAGAAGGATCTAGGAGATCGCTTAAATTCGCCTATCATTATTCTGAGATTACTAATAAGGCATACACTTACTGGTATCGACCTCCGTACGACAGCCTAGTTTAACCGTCCAAGAACAGCTGCTCTGCTATTTTCCACTCTTGTGCGTAGTATTTAAAAAAACTGCTCCATCGTGCATATGTTTACTCGAACCCTGTTCTACAGACTAAAAAAGCCACATATCGACTACAGTACCCTTCAACTCTAGCGTTAGCATCTACGACGAACATTCTTCGATGCTTGCTTCCTCTTCAATTAATTGCTCAATACCTCTGTAAAGACGTGAATTTTAGACCAGGAATTCAAATATCTTCTATCCTTCTCGAGCCTCTCTCGATATCTACCATCACTGTCCGAAAGAATGCAAAGGAAGATGTTCCAATAATTCGTCAACGCACACAATATTCTAGCTGTGTGCGAAATAAAAACCAGTGGGGTCAATAATTTTGAACAAAAAAATTTAACTAGATATTATTTTGTAGAACAATAAAAAATGTACAAAATTAAGAAAAGTTACCCAAGGAACTACCAATAACTTCACAAAATTTTTTCCATCGAACATTTTCTAGTTTCTTGTATTAAAAAAATGTGATTTTGCTCATTTTTGGAATCGCTATTTATTAGCGCAAAAACAATATTATTGTATAATTGAAATTAACTTTAGTTTTAGTTTTTAGCATTTTAAAATAAAAAAAAACCTAAAGTAATTGATGGTATGCATTTTCCAGAGGTAAGACCTAATAAACTTCACCCAATCAAAAAAGAAATCCCTATAAAATTAATTATTCCTCTAATGCATCCCAAATAGTCGTCAATCCTTATAATACGGTCTACACACTTAAATTAAATTAACCCTAAACCCTAAAATTTCGTAAACTTGAGGTCCATAACTATTTTCCAGCAATCTGTTGCGATCATCACTTAACATACACATAAATATACATCTCAGTGAAATGCATGCAATGAAACGGGGGCTGGGAGTCAAAGTCGAGACTCAATAATAATACTCATATAGGGGTGTTGTTCGTCATAGTCATCGTTTGTAGTAAAAAAAAATACCCCGAACTGAATCCTCATAGTCTTTTCGTACTAAAAAGGACTTAGCATAAGACCCTAGACAATGACAATACCGAAGGGTGGACTATGCTTACGTCTTTGCCAGTTTTACTATCCTTGCGCACGAGATAAATGCTGTATTTTCGATTTTAGTTGCCTTTCGGAACATTGTTACAGCCAAATGGACGAAATGTAGCGAGTGGATATTGCGAGCATACTATGAATTGGAGGGTTTCGCAACGACGACAATCGTCCAACCGACCGACCATTTAAATCCGAAAGGATGATAAGCCACCCCCTTTTTCGGACTAAAAAAGGAATTCTCCCTCGGCTCGTATCAGTATATAGGTATCTATGCATCTACAGACATATTTCTATTTATCGCATGAAATGGATATCTGTGAGATTATTTTCTATGGATCCGGGGCTTCACTATACTCCTTGAATCGGGTTGTACTGGGCGGTTTTATTCGATTTTCTGAAAAGGATAACCATTACTCGGTCGCTTTATTTGTTGAAAGGTTTCCTATAGTGGAATTGTTTCTAGTTTTATCTTAAGTCCGGAATATTTCCTATACATGTAATTTTGAAAGGATCATGCCATTTGCATTTCAAAAGTATTTTAGAAAAAAAGACATGGAAAACCTTTTCGATCGTTACTCAGTTTTGGAGAAATCTTTGGTAAAGAAAAGGTCAAAGGGTAAATTGATTTTTGAAAAAGAGTTTTATGCCTATTCCTATTTTTTTGTATTGAAATTTTCTAGTTTATTAGGAATTGAATAAAATTAAGTCGAACTTTTGGATGTAATAAAGGATAAACGAAATATTGATATTCAATGAAGGTTTCGAAATGAAATCTGCATAGATGTTGGTATTGAAAACGATTTAATGTCAATTCAAGCTCATAGTGGTCACCAAATTGCATATTTATTTACTTAAAAATCAAAGTTATTTTTAATCGGCTGAAACAGTACACCTGATATTCATCAATTGCAATTTTTTGAAAATATTAATTAAGAACAAAAAAAAAATTTTTTTATCTCGTAATTGAAACCATAAAGAAAGTTTATCTTGAATTTTTTCCGCGATAAAATCACAATGGGAATAATTAAAGGTAATTGGCATTAATTGTTATGGAAATATGGCGAATCATGATTTTGATGAAATAAAAAAATAGGAAATTTGTTCAAATTTCCAGAAGTTAGTAGTACATTGTTCTGTCGATAGCAATCACTTAACCCCTTAATGCAAATCCATGAATTTTGTGCCACATCTCAATACACTGTCGGCAGAAAAAAAATGTAATTCATTACCAAATCCTACTAATGCTTCTTTAGGTCTTAAGCATGCGTGTCAAATGCGTTAATGTCACCCCAAAGTCGACAGATATGTGTATGCATTGTGCCCAAATAAATCGGCACCAGCAACAAACCCTCCGGGAATTCCCCTTTCTCGAAACCGAACACAATTCCGGCGACATATTTATCAAAGGATACGATATCCCACTTTGGATTATTGAATTGATTCCGAAATAGCAGAAAGTAGAGAGTACACACTGTGTGTATGGGTCCTGGCTGAGCTAGCTGGTGTCATCGGGTAAGGGCTAAATTTGAAAAGAAATCTTTTCTGTGTATTTAACGTTTACATCTATCTTATACTTCGCGCTACTCTAGATATGGGGTGGATGTCCTTGTCCCATTGTCATCGGGTCTATTTAGAGCATCCGACTGGAACAACAAACAAATTAGTGCACTTGAAGAGTGCGCTCGTCGTCGTTGCTCTCAAGAGCCCAACACAAGTGTATAAGGAGGCGCATTGTTTGCAAGTCGAGTGTTAGTTTTTCCATCAATCTGGCCCATATGGCATGCTAAAAGATCCCCTCAACCCGCAGCAACCCTAACCCGCGCGCTATTCAGGATGATTATGATGATGATTATGACTTATGCGGACGCTATTAAGGATTTTTCCTTACGAGAATTTGATATGGTTTGCGTGTTGAATGACTATAGCATGCGGTCGAACAAAATTCCCAGTCTGCGGCTATACGAACGGTATAGTTCAGGTAAATAAAAACACGTTTCAGCGTTTAGTAAGTGGTTCTCCCTTTTATATCTATCTGGTCCTATTATCTAATTAGGGATGGTATTTATGAACATTGAGGGAGAGCAAATAGGTTTGCCCTTGATTTTATTGAATTCGGTTAATTCTCTAGAGTTTGGGCTAGTTTTTTTTCGACCAACCCGCTATCCTGGAGTTAATTCTCAGAGAGAACATTAGAGGACTTAATTAGGCATGAATAACCAAATAACTAGTTCAAATCCCAATCGACGTATAGTTCCAGCACACTGCCTGCTTGAATATACTTTGGTCACCTCAATCTACGAAAATGAAAAATTCGTAGATAGAGGATTGTGAGAAGGACTAACAGAAAGGAACCTGAATGTCGGGAGGCCAATATTCGATTCGGGTTGCAGTGCCATTGTACAAGAAGTCAATCAATCAATCAAATTCCTGTTAAGACAACCTATAGGGGCATAGGACAGAGACTACTCTTTTCCACAAGACGCGATCCTGAGCATCGGCGTTAAGCTGTTGCCAGGACTTATTTATTCCTCTGGCCTCCTGCTCAACTGCTCGCTTCCATGTGCTACATGGTCGACCAACCCGACGTCTTCCTCGAGGATTATAATCCAGAGCCTGTTTGGCGATGTTTTGCTCTGGTTTCCTCAAAGTATGACCGACCCACTGCCACTTTCGCCGTTGAATCTCAATACCTATTTTAGTCTGGACAGCTTACTCCAAAGTTCGTCGTTGGAGATCACTTCTGGCCAGAATATCCCTAAAATGCGTCGGAGGCTTTAATTCCCGAAAGTCTGTAGTTTCTTGGTACGGTTACTTTCCACGTAGTACAACCATATAACAACACGGATTTGACGAATGCGTCAAAAACTCGCAACTTTGTGCGAAGGGAGATCTCTCTTAACCTCCAGAAAGGAGAAAGGATACCGAAGGCCTGACGAGCTTTATTTAGCCGGGCCTCAACATCCTTTTCGGTTCCGCCGTCCATGCTGACAATGATTCCAAGATAGAAAAAATCTTGCACCTCTTGCACATCTTATCCTTTAAGAACAATCGGTTTGCTTGCGTTCGAACCCATGTGCATGTACTTGGTTTTACGCACATTTATTTTCAGCCCCGCCTCTTTACATTTAGAATGCAACGAATGAACATTTGACTCTATGTCCGAACGGTTATGTGCTAGCAAACACACGTCATCAACATAATCAAGGTGACTTAAGATGTTAAATAAATGTTCCAGTGCAGCTTTCAAGATGTGACTTATTACCATCAGAAACAGGGCTGGTGATAATATGCAGCCTTGTCTATAGTTCCGTTGACATCTCTCACCAGGTGGTTGGTGGTGAAATTCCTGTTCGTCAACTGTTTCATGATTTGAATAGTGAGCCCATATCCCCAAGGTAAGCCGCAGATTCTGCCTTGTTGGCCAGATCTTCAATGGCCTTTCTATTGTCACGTCTTACAGCCTTTATAAGCTGTAAATGAGCATCGCAGTAGTTATGCCTCAGGTCGGGCGTTCGTTGGTTGATATCGGGTTAAGATATGATTGCCAATTTGCCAACCTTGTCCCATGTGTCTTGTGACATCCAGGGTTTCTCACCGCTTTGCACATATCCTACAGATTGTTCAGCACTAGTTAGAAAAGTGTTTCTGGTTGCCTCCCAATTGGCGTGTGCGTATTTCATAATCGCCCAATGTGGATGAGTTTATCCACATTAAGCTTGCGCTTCATTTGAAGAATTTGTGATCGTCAGATAGCTGCTGTACACAATCTCAAGCAGGCAACCATCAAGTGGTGATTGCTCGCCACGTCAGCTTCACGTTTCGCTCGCACAGAGACAACTTCTCCATCGGCGACTTATAGCCAAATAGTCGATCTGGTTCTGAGTAACACCATCAGGGGAAACCCAAGATGTTTTATGATGACTCTTGTGTGGTAAAAGGGTCCCTCCGATAACCATTTGTCGAGTACTACAAAACTCCACAAATAATTCGCCGTTTTCGGGTCTATTAATCCAAGGTCGTGACGCGTCGACCCAAGGGGCACTATGCCTCCCCATAACGTGTTCTATTCCAGTGTTGTCTGATCCAACCTGGGCGTTCATATATCCTGAGATGATCATAATATCACCTCTTGGAACTTGTTTGAAGTTGGCAGTAAAACTCCTCTTTGTCACCAGATGTTGCGGTATTAGTTGGTGCGTTTCACTGCAGAATTGTGACGTTTCTGACACTGGTCCAGAGCCTGACGACGATAATCCTATCCGAGATTGGTTCCCAGCTGATGAGACTGTTTCTCACTCTCGGTGTAAGGACGAACGCCACGTCAGTTTTGGCTTCACTTTCACGGCCAATGTACAGAATAGTGTTTTCGTTCTTCTCCTGATCCTGTCCACCTGACCTCGCTCAAGCCCAAGATTTGGATGTTATAGTGCTCCATTTCACGGTCGATCACCGATTGGCGGTGCAAGGACCGAGTAAACCCAGCTCTTCCCCCGTCATTCAATGTTCGAACGTTCCAGAAGCCAATCATAGTCCGTTTTCGAATGCCAAAAGTCGTTACCGTAGAATTTGTCCATATCCGAGGCGCTGTATCCGTTTCTCGTATCAGTTAGGTTTTAAGATCACGGGTGATAAGCCCATAATCCAGTGAGTATTCATTTGCCATTTTTAGGGCCAGCGGGACTGGCTGTTGGTGAATTCTACTGCCCCTATCCCTCAGGGGGATAGTTAGCTCAGGTCCGTGGAGTCGCTAGTCTCCCAAGATAGTTGCAGGAATTGGTAAAAACTCATCCTACAACTACCCCCTTGCGGGGAACACAAGAAGTACCTGGAAACAATTGCTTTTGAAACGCAAAAGCTCCTTGAAAATGGAAAATCGATTCTAATTATTGAATAAATCAAATTTTCAAGACTTTTTTCAAAATTATCAAATTTATGTGTAGTAAAAGGTGTCCAATTATTTATTTATTTACGGGTCAAGACCTCAAAGATGTATGAACAGATAATATAAAATTTATGTAAGCATATAAGTATGTAAAAACAAAAAAAAAGTGACAACAAAATAATAATCAAATAAAAATAACAATAAAATAATAATTAAAAAAAAACAGTTATTCAAAATAACAATAAAGCAATAATATGAAATAATTAAAAATTAAAGTAATAAAAAAAAGCAAAATCACAACTACTGTACTCTTTTTAATTGAGAGATATCAGTATTGAAAATATCAATTAGATCAGCAAATCTGTTAGCAGCTCTCATCATTCTTACTGCAGCGGGAGTATTTTGTCCGTATGATGTACAATGATTACAAATCTATATAAATATAATTGTAGTGTCTGTCTGTTATTTGTTTAGAAATCGCTATAAGTTAGTTTTTTGCTTTATTTTAGCAATAACTAAGCAGAAACTCACGTTTTTAAAATTCTTCTCTGTCTGTCGTCTGTCTGTCTGTCTGTCTGTCTGTCTGTCTGTCTGTCCGGCTTTCACGCAAAAACGGCTGAACCGATTGTAATGAAACTTTCACAGTTTAGCATACCTACTCCGAGATGTAATCTGCTTTTGGTTTTATTTCCCTCCTCTCACGCCTTCTACCCCCTCCCATACAAAGTGAATCATTTTTAATAATGTGTAATAATCAAATTTTCTTGGAAACTATAAAAGCTATTAATTTGAAATTTAGAATTTATTATTTCAATTAAAAATGCAATCTTTAAGTATACAAATTATTTAAATCCCCCCACTCCTTCGCCCACCTCCCATACAAACTATACACCAATTTTCTCAGTACGTATAAATTCCATCGATCGAAAATTTTGTACCAAATCCTTAATTAGCATTATTATTAATATCGGGAAAAACTAACCGATTATCTTCACTATTTCTACCCCCAACCATACAATGTGGCACGATTCCACGACTTTATAAAAATTCGATTTTCTTGGAAAGTGTGAAAGTCAAAGATCTTAAATTTAAAATATATCAATTGCATAATGATTGTAGTTGTTTTTCGAAAAATCACTAAAAACCCCTTACTCCTTCTACCACCTCCCATACAAACTGCACTTTTTCATGAAATACTCAAAACCAATTTTCTCAATACGTATAGCTTCCATCAATCTAAAATTTTGTATAGAATCCTTACTAAGCATTATTATTAATATCGGGAAAAATTATCCGATTAGCTTCACTCCTGCTACCCCCTCCCATACAAAGTCACACAGTTTCACAACTTTTCAAAAATTCCATTTTCTTGAAAAGTGTGAAC
The DNA here is from genome assembly GCA_963669355.1 of Chorisops tibialis. Lineage (NCBI taxonomy): Eukaryota > Metazoa > Arthropoda > Insecta > Diptera > Stratiomyidae > Chorisops > Chorisops tibialis. The sequence continues at coordinate 214,987,066 of OY770262.1, forward strand.
GTTACTGAACTAAAATTTAAAATTTTTCAGTTTTGATTCTCGAAAAATCACCAAAAAACACTCCCCTCCTTCTACCACCTCCCATACAAATTGCACAATTTCCCTAAATCCAATGCACTAAGTTTCTCAGTACCTATTCAATTTTTGAAGCTTAAATTTGGTACAAAACATTTTTATAGCTACTCTGACATGATGTGAAACAAATTAGTTCAGTACTGTCACCCCTTCTACCACTCCCCATACAAAATTCTTAACATCACAAAAATTTCATCTGTAGTATCGTATGATTGGGCTTTACGCAGAGTCGTAGTCCTGTTATGATTTTAAGCTTAATGTTATTTTATTTGGGCTTTTTTTTAATTAACACAAGCTATAACTATTCACATGTCCTTAGTGCTCTTCAATACGAATATGCTCTTAGATCACGGAATTAATTTGATCACAAGCCTGACCCATACAAATACGAGTATCGTGGTTTCATTCTTAGTAATTTATGGATCTGATTCCAACTAAATAGAAACCATTTTCTTCAAAGGGCCATTAAACTAATCAGTTTATACGTATATATCCCGGATAAGGTATTACTAACTACATTTTCAAAAATTGCTTATCTTACGATTCTTACGCGGGCAAAGTTGCGTTGCTAGTATAAAATAAATCGTTTGACCTTGTTGAGCGGTTTGAACACGAAAGTTTATGGCCTGAAGGAATTGCGGACAATCCATTTCATTGTGGAGAATTCGAAAAAGAACTATAAGTTCCGACTGATCTTGATGCTTTGATAAGGTAGCAAGATTGAGGTCAACGAGCAGAGAATCATAATCAAGTTGCTCTAGCGGAATGTGCATCTTATACGCAATATATCTGAGGAATTTATGTTGTATAGTCTCAATATTATTGCTGTGTATTCCATAATGTGAATTCCAAATAACTGACAGATATTCGAGGTTCGGACGAACTACTTACTTACTTACGATGGCGCTACATCCCAAATCGGGCTTTGGCCTCCTGAATGCTTTGCCTCCATCCATCTCGGTTCAGTGACCGCGTCCTCCATTTTGAAAATCTTAGCAATTATTTTCTGTCTGCGTCAGTCGAATACTCCCAGCGCTTTCGTGGTTTTCTGTATATAAAGTTGTCTACGTTTTCTAGGTTATAGTCTCCTACTGTAATATTTTGTCTGATTGGCGTCTTTTTCCTAGATTGCGTCATAATTTTTGTTTTATTTGCATTAGTACGTAGTCCAACTTCCCTTGCTACCGAGTCAAGGTTTACAAATACTTCCTTACCACTCTCCAGAGATCTTACAAGGATATCTATGTCGTCGGCATATGCTACGAGTTGTGTGGTTTTGAAGCATAGTGTTCCCTTGGTGTCAACGGGAAGTTTCCGAACAACATATTCGAGCGTTAAGTTGAAAAGCATTGGCGCGAGGCCGTCACCTTGTTTAAGGCCGTTGTCTGTTTTAAAACTGGAAGTCAGATCATTTTCTACTCTGACTTGTGACAAAGACTCAGTCATTGACGCTCTTGTCAGTCGGACCAGTTTCGGTGGGACTCCAAACTCCAACATGATTTTATACAGTACGCGCCTGTCGATACTGTCGCATGCTTGTTTGAAGTCAACAAATATCTGGTGCACATCAATACTACATATATTCCCAGCACTTTTCCAGCACCTGTTAAACTGAGAATATCTGGTCCGTGGTCGAGCGTCCAGCTCTAAATCCGCCTTGGTATTCACCAATTACTTTGTCAGCATAGGGCTTAATTCCCTTTTCTTGAATTTTGGTCAAGATCTTATAAGACGTACACAACAGAGATATTCCTCGGTAGTTTTCGCAGCAGATTTTGTCACCTTTTTTATAAATTGGACATATGATGTTCTTGCGCCAATCTTCAGGAAGTATTTCCTGCGTCCATATGTCCGTGACTAATCTATGTAGGAGATGCGCTATGCAGGTGTCGCCGGCTTTTAGAAGTTTAGCTGAGATTTGATCAGTGCCCGGCGCTTTATTGTTTAGGTGGTTCCTTAGCGCTATTTTTACTTCTTCGAGTGTGGGAGGGCTCAAAGCGGATCCTGTTACATCAGTTATACCTGCTATTGTATCTGCTGCTGCTGTTCGTGTAGGTGATGGGCTCGGGTTAAGAAGGTGTTCAAAGTATTGTGCTCATCTTAGTTTTATATCTTCCGCGTTACTTATAATGTTCCCTTCTGCATCCTTGCAGAGGGTCGTTTTCGGTTTGTATCCTTCTTTTATCCTTTTAATAAGGGAATACGCGGCTCTTGTGTTGTGTAGTTTGAATTGTTCGTCCATGTTTTTAATTTCGTCATTATTGTACTTCCGTTTTTTTTTGTCTGCATATTTTGTTTGCAAATCGTCTAAGATCCTTGTATTTGTTCTGTTTGGCTCGTGTCGGCCGTTCGGTTAATATTTTGTAGGCTTGATTTTTTCGTTCTAAGGCATCTTGGTATTCGTTGTCGAACCAATCATTTCTTTTGCGCCGGGGTTGTTGTCCTATCACCTCCTCTGCGACAGATGTAATGCCATCTTTGATATTTTGCCACATTTCTTCTATTGGCTTGCTGGCGGTGGTATTCAGCATTGTCGGGAAGTGCCTCTCCAAGGCTGATACATATTTCGCAACTATTTTCTCGTCTTTGAGTTTTCCTATGTTGAATTTAGGAACCGGTTGTGTTTTTGGGTGTCCTCGGTTTGCGATTCAACATCGGAACTTGGTCTTTACCAAATAGTGGTCTGTGTCGCAATTAGCCCCTCGACATGTACGCACGTCGAGAATGCAGGAGTCCATTCTTTTCTCTATTAGAATATGGTCTATTTGGTTGAATGTTCTTCCGTCGGGTGATGCCCACGTTCTCTTATGAATGTCACGATGCGTGAAGCATATCGAGCTTACAATAAGGTTTTTGCTGCTGGCGAAATCAGTCAGCCTCTGGCCGTTGTCGCTACTAATATCATGGAGACTGTGCCTTCCAATTGTCCCTATGTATGTTTCTTCTTTGCCCACTTTCGTGTTAAAGTCACCTAATACTATTTTAATATCATTCGACGGAAAGGAGTCGAATGTTGATCCTAAGGTGCTGTAGAAATCGTCTTTAACTTCGTCGTCTTTGTGTTCCGTTGTGGCGAGGACATTAATAAGCCAAACATTAAAGAAACTTGTTTTGATGCGGATTGCACACAATCGTTTATTGACAGATTTGAAGTTGGTAACTTGGTGTTTAAACTTGTTGTCGACGATAAATGCAACTCCAAATTCCCGGCTTCCCGATGATTTCCCACTTTTGAAAATTGTGTACGATCTAATGTCAGTAATCTCGCTACCTAACAATTTAGTTTCTTGGAGTGCAATTATGTTTATATTGATTCCAAGATCCGAAGGAATAGTCCATTTTTCGTTTGCGTGGTCGTTGCCGTTGAATCAATCCAGTCCGAGGCGTTGCTTCAGGTTTCGAAACGGGTGTGGTTTTTTCCGAGGATGAGTTGTTAGCACATCTCCCAACCCCCAACTTGGAAGGCCATATTATTATAGTGCTAGAATTTTTCTGCTTCATTAGCGCACGCGCCCATCAGTGCAGCAAGTCAAGTCCGGATGAACAAGACCAGTATCCGGTGGCTACCACGTATGATGGTATGATGAGCACAATTGATGTGTATATGACAGTTACAACACTGGGCGTCGCCTAATGACGCCGATCAGATGCCTACCCTATCTATACCCATCCAACCACCTTCGGACGAACTAACAAACAACAAAGCGTTCTAATGGATTGGATGCTGGAAAAGTCTTTAGTGTTCCGAGTAATAAATCCAAGCATTCTACGGGCTGAATTACATATTAGTCCTAAATAAGAACCTTGTGGTGATGTCACCAAAAACGGTTCCGACTCAGAACATTTGGTGCTAACGATACACGTACGATAGTGCAGATAATCCCGTAACCAGAGCAACAAATTGCCAGCAATTCCATAGGCACTGAGCTTCGAGATGACTAGGCAGTGATTAACTTTGTCAAACGCTTTCGAAAAATCAGTATAAACAGCATGGATTTGTTGGCCATGCTGCATAGTCTCATAGATTGTCTCGATATAAGGTAACAGGTTCGTTAACGTAGATCTACCCTTAAGAAAGCCATGTTAATTGGGAGTGATAATTGGACGAAATAGAGTTGTCAGCTTAGACACTACAATCTTATCAAACAATTTCGAAATACACGATTGAATACATATGGGTCTATAATTTTTGACATTACTTTTATCTCCTGACTTATAAATCGGGACTGTGAAGTTAATTTTCCAAAAGTCTGGAAAAATACCAGATCGAATTGAAAGATTAAATAATAGCATTAATGGTTGAGCTAGAAACATTCGACAAGACCAAAGAAACAATGGAGGTATTCCGTCAGGTCCTATTTCTTTACTAGGATCTAGATTATTCAATAATGATTTAACATCGGTAATATTAATGTCAATAGAAGAAAGATTCAAGTCAGAACTGATGGATAACGCAACATTAGAGTTACTCGGAACAGATTCAGAATAAACTGAAGCGAAGAATTTAGCAAACAGCTCAGCAACACTAAGAGGATCTGAGGCAACTTCATCGTTAACGAACATAACTGACGGAAGAACATTATTGGACCTAAGTGAATTGACGTAATTCCAGAAAGTCTTGGCATTATTAGAAATATTGCTTTCTACATTATTAATATAACCTAAATAACATGACCGAGCTTTAATTTTAAATAAAGCTCTTAGACGAGAAAATTCAATGTAGTCATGGTAATGGCCAGACATTTTATACTTTATGTGTGCAAATTTTTAAGCTTTAATTATTTGTTTAAGATCACTGTTGTACCAGCGGGGGAAGGATGAGTTTGAAATTATTTGAGTTGGAATGAGATCATCAATAATATTATAAATACGAGCGTTGAATGACGCAATAGCGTTGTTAAGTTCCAACTCTTCCAACAAGTCATGCCAGTCAATATGAGAAAGCCGCAGGTGGTTGGAGCACTCCAGTTGTCCCAGTTAACTAGCGGCAAGTTATAATCGCCAGTAATTATTATATCGGAGAGTGGAAGGCTGTTCACAATATTTTCGACATCTTTGCAGTGGCTTGCATATTTTTCGCTAGAAGAACACCGAGGAATGTAAACACATCCAATGAGAATTTTTCGATGTTCAAAGATCAATTCCACGAATAATTGCTCGACGTCATTAGAAGTATTAACTAACAGCTTGGATGCATAACTATTCGCGACTGCTATGGGGCAACCGCCAAATCGTTTCTTCGCAATACGGGTTTGACATCGGTCCAAGCGAAATACATTATAATTGTTCAAACCCACTTCACTGGTGAGTACTTCATCACTTACACCTGTTTCGGTGATGATTATTATATCCGCGTAACAATAAGAAATATTTACTCGAAATAGAAGAAGCTTGATTTCCGTTCCTCTAACATTCTGATAATAAATAGGAAGACTGGAGGCCCTCATAAGCGATGAATTTGAGCAAGAATCAACGCGATTTAGGTCTGGCGGACAACTGATATGCGCAATCGGACAAGAAACGCTGGCCATGCGAGTATCTCCTACGTTGAGATGCTCGTTATCACAGGTGGCTCGGTTTTTGGCAAATGCTTGAAGTGTCTTACCACGAGCCCAGCAGGCCAAAACTCAGGTGTAAGACATTTACTAAATGCAGTCGGAGGTAACCCTACTTTAAAATTAACAAAACGTAGCGCATTTAAGTCAGCATTTTATTTTATTAATTTTACACATCGGACATCTTCTTCGTTAAAATCCAGTTTACTTGCAATATAGCTCAAGATTGACTTTTCTGTCGTTGAGATGTCAAATCGTGAAAGATGAATCCATTTGTGTGCAATAACAATTTTATAGTCATCTGATAAGCTTCCACTGCCGACTACTCTTTTTCTCGAATTCCAATTGGTGCGAACAGTAGCCCATTTGTCAGTTGTTTGACTGGATTCCGCAATTGGTACCTCAGCAGGATTTGTTGAAGGCACAACAGCTGCTTGTTGAACCGTTGAAGCATATGACACTGATGTGCATAGAATAGAGGCAATTGATGAGGCAAGTGATGGTGAAGTCAGTGAAGTTGATGATGCACCAGTGCAGTATTTTTTTACATTTAATCGAAGAAGTCTAGCAGAGCCAGGGACGGAATACTCTAACACGGAATAATCTTGCGCAATAGTCGGTGTAAGCGGCTCAGAAACAATATTCTATGAGGAATGCATATTGTTGACATTAGTACGACCAAGAATATTATCAACATCTTGAAGAGCTACTTGAAGTTTTTTCTGGTGCTCACGCGATTCCGCTTCCAACGACGATACAGTCGCTTTTACCAATTTTAGTTTTGCAATACTTGTTGACATTGAAGATGGCACGATGGGCAAAACCAATAAACACCGTTGTCAGGTTTCAATACTGCATCACCAATTGTGCCCGATAGGCCAACACATTTGCAATGAAATGCTTTTTCGCAGAAACCAGCAAAACACAAAAAAGGTGATTTATTGGTTTTGTCTATACTCGATATTGCGGCGCAATCAGGCATAATAATTGCACTTTATCACTTTCACAACCCTAATATCAGAAACATGAACCAGTATCGAGACAGCGTAATAAACTACAAAAATAAATTAAATAAATTTAGGTGATTGTCTATGATAGAAATTTCGAAATTAAAATTAAAAACATAACAGAATTATGATTGGGCTTAATGCCCAATCATATGATACTCTAGATGAGATGGAAATGACTTTAATATACCGGCAAATATGTCATCTCAAATTCTTTCGAATAGTGAGTAGAGACTTTGCTTGGGAGGTGGTAGAAGTTGAGGAGGGGGGGGGGGGTTTGTATTTTTCCTGTGTGACACCGAAAATGGCATATAAAATGTTTCGTGCTGAATTTAAAGGTTTTAGTTTTCATTATTTTGAAAGAAATTGGACATAGTTTTTCTGAAATTGTGGCATTTGTATGGGAGGTGGCAGAGGAAGTGGAACGTTTTAGATGATTTTGAAACTGCTTATCATTACCCTTATCACTATGCTTTGATTCAATTTCAAAGTCGATAGCTCTCATATATTCGAAGGAGAAATGCTTTTCTTGAATTTATAATACAGATATTTGTATGGGAGGGTGTAGAAGGGGTGAAGTTGAGCTGATAAATTTTGCCAGCATTTATTGCAACTATTAAAAAACAAATTGTGGCAAAATTTGAAGTTTGTAATTTTTCTAGTTTTAATGGAAATCGATATAATGCATTTAACAAAAATTATGCATTTGTATGGGAGGGGGTAGAAGGAGTGTAAGGATCAAAACAATTTTTTTTTTCCGTTATAGATATTTATATTTTTATATCTTACACAAAATATCAAGTTGATAGCTTTAACAGTTTCGAAGAAAAATAATTTAATTTAAATTTCAAAATTTCGTGAAATTTGTATGGGAGGGGGTAGAAGGAGGAAGGTGAAGTTGATAATTTTTTCAATTCTGATTGGAATCATAATAAAATTAATTCTGGCAAAAATTTGTTATTATAACTTTGCTAGTTTCAATGAAAATCGAAAAACTGCATTTTTCAAAATTATGCATTTGTATGGGAGGGGGTAGAAGGAGTGACGGGATCGAATCAATATTCCGTCATAATAATGACATTTGTATCATAATACTTTGACCCAAATTTCAAATCGATAGCTTGAATAGTTTCAAAGAAAAATCAATTTCTGAAAATTTCGGAATTTCGTGAAATTTGTATGGGAGGGGGTAGAAGGAGTGGGGGGATGTGGCCCGTTCACGAACTTAAAGTTTCTTTTTTGCTAAAAATGACACACAACAAATTTCAGCACGATAGCTCAAAGCGTTCGAGAGTTATGCTGTAGACAGACGGACAGACGGACAGACGGACAGACGGACAGACGGACAGACGGACAGACGGACAGACAGCAACTCGGAATCGAAGTTTTTGGGCGACAACAAATATTTCTATACCCTTGGCGGCGCTGTGTGAGCATTATTTCTTAGCGTTACAAACGGTAAGGCAAACACAATATACTCTCAGATTTCATCTAGAGTATAAACATAACAGGGCTACGATTGCGCATAAAGCGCAATCTTTCGATACTCTAGATGAAATAGAATTTTCGTCATCCCAAGAAATTTTGGATGGGTAGTGGTAGAAGGGGTGATTGCATTGAACTAATTTTTTCCCCATCATGCTAAAATAGCTATAAAAAATTTTTATACAAAATGCTTACTCCAAAAATTGAATGGGAACTAAGAAAATTAATGAGTTAGATTTAGTGAAAATGTGCAGTTTGTATGGGAGGTGATAGAAAGAGTGGGGGGATTTTAGTGATTTTTTCAGAAATAACTAGAAATATTATAAAATTGATATCCCTTAAATTTCACACTTGTGCCATTCATACTTTTCAAGAAAATCGTTTTTTGTGAAGTTGTAAAACTGTGTCATATTGTATGGGAAGGGGTAGAAGCAGTGAAGCTAATCAACTATTTTTTTCTGATCTTAGTGATAATACTAATTAAGTATTTATTACAAAATATGAGCTCAATAAATGTTATATGTTCTGAGAAAATCGTCTTAGAGCATTTCATGAAAAAGTGTAGTTTGTACGGGAAGGGGTGGAAGAAGAGGAAGGACGCAAAAACTTTATCTACTGTAGATTTAAATCATTATTTAAGTAATATATCCCAAAATTCCGACTAATAGTTCTTATACTTTTTGAGTAAATAAATTTATTGTCAAATTGCGAAATTGCGTCATTTTGTATGGGAGGGGGTAGAAGGGGTGAAGCTAATCGTCTAATTTTTTTTGGCCTTACTAACAGTTTCAAATAAATATTTGGTGCACAATTTCAGCTTGCTAAATTTTATACGCACTGAGTAAATTGGCTTAGAGTAATTCATGACAAGTACAGTTTGTATGGGAGGTGGTAGAATGAGGAGGAGGACACGCATAATTTTCATACGGTAGATTGATATTATCGTATAAGCAACATGTTCGAAATTTCAGGTCAATAGCTTTTATAGTTTTCGAGCAACTCCGTTTATTGTCAAATTGCGCAATTGTGTCATTTTGTATGGGAGGAGATAGAAGGGGTGAAGTGATTTGGCCCGTTCACGAACTTCACCTTACTTTTTGTCAAAAACGACGTGTGCAAAATTTGAACTATCTAGCTCAACGCGTTCTCAAGCTAGAGAGCGCACAGACGGACGGACATCCAGTTTTGAGATTTTTGAGTGTATCATCCATTTTTTTCTCCGAGCCTTATTTCTTAGCATTACAAACTTTAGAGTAAACTTATAATGCTCTCAGATTTCATCTAGAGTCTAATTAAAACAGCTGATTAGTGACAGATAAATGTAAAAAAAAAATAAAGTGAAATAAATAAAAAAAAATAAAGTGAAATAAATAAAACAAAAGATTGATGATTTATTATCTGAATTATTTTGAATTTAGTCCCATTTTTTTGTGTCGGTCGTGCAGTGTTTGTCGGATATTCTGTTCTATAATAAAAACATAACAGGACTACGACTGGGCGGAAAGCCCAATCGTCCGATACTCTAGGTGAAAGAGAATTTTTTTCATTTTAAGAAATTTTTTAGGGGATGTGGTAGAGGGGGTGATGACATTGAAATAATTTTTCCACATCACGCTTAAGCTACCAGCACACGATGCGAGTTAATATATATTATCTCGCTTTTCGATATTACTAGTGTCATTATCCTATACATAATTCGGCCTACTTATATCAAAATAGGAAGTTAATATATATTAACTCGCATCGTATGTCGGTAGCCTAAGGTTGCTATCAAAATGTTTTATACAAAATTTAGGATTTAAAAATTTAAAAGGTACTGAGAAAATTGGTGTATTGGATTTAGTGAAATTGTGCAGTTTGTATGGGAGGTGGTAGAAGTAGTGTGAATTTATTAATGACATTCTTACAAATAACTGTAAACATCATTTAATTGAAATATTTTAAATTGCAGATAAGTAGCGTTCATGCTTTTCAGGAAAATCGATCCTTTAATTGGGTCATAAAAAAACAACATTAAAATGACATTTTTATTATGCGTTTTTTTGAGAAAAACTACATTGATCCCAGAATTTTGAGGGTCAAAGTATCAAAAATTTGTGGTCTGAAGCAAATACTTCAGGATTGGGTACAGGTACAATGTGAACTATTACACCAAATGAAAAGTAATTTGATTCCCTAAAAAACAAGTTATAACACTTTAAATTGCGATTATTAGTTCTCAAGATATAGCGTTTTGAGTGAGTGAGGGTACAGGTCCGAAACAATTTTCGTAATCACCCTGTATCTCTGCGGATATTGAAAATTGACCATCTCCGTAGAACAATTTTTTTCTCAAAATATATCTAGGAATAACCCCTTACAAGGTGGCGCAGGGAGTACCAACACCCTGGATAGTCACTAATTTTGGTAAAAATTTTAAGTTGAGTGGTGTAAGGGGAGGGAGGTGGTGAGCAAAAATGTCGAAAATTTTGCGAGATTTTTTTAGGGCTCTGGTGAAAGATACAAAGTTTAAATTTTGCATATGAATACATCTGTTTGATATACATACATAGAAAAGTAATAATAACTTGTGGCATAATTGTTATAAGCCGACCCCCCCCCGGTCTAACGTGCACAAAATGTTTCATGTGCATTGAAAAAAACACATAAACTGAAAATTTTTGAGTGAAATTTTAAGGTAGAAACTTGGAAATTTGCGAAATGCATTTAAAAAAATCCCTATATATACGAAATATTAACTGGTCGAAAATCTTTAAAACTTCTACCCCCTCCCATACAAAATTATTTTTTCGACCATTTTCAAGAAATCAATTAGCACCCAACTATTGAAAGCTATCAATTTGAAATTTTGCACAAAAACTTTTAAAATAGTTGAAACAAAATTGCGTCAAAAGTTTTCAAATCGCGCCTGTCCTTCTACCCCCTCCCATACAAAAGTATGATTTCGACTATTATTAAGAAATCAATTATCACCTAACTATTAAGAGCTATCAATTTGAAATTTTGCACAAAAACTTTTAAAAATAGTTGAAACAAATTGCGTCAAAAGTTTTGAAATTGCTTTTGTTCTTCTACCCCCTCCCATACAAAAGTATGATTTCGACCAATTTCATTAAATCAAATAATAACCAACAAATTAAAAGCTACGAACTTGAAATTTTTTACAAGCATCTTACAAGAGAAATGAAATAAAACTGCATCACAAATTTTATGATTCCCTTACCCGCTCTACCCCCTCCCATACAAATGTTCGGTTTCGTGAATGTAGAATACTGCGAATTTTATGAAAATTCCATGCAACTTCGTCTATGATACACATTCTATACAGAGAATATTGGACGTGATTCATGCAATCAATTAAAAAGCTATTAACATTCACCCACACTTACTATTACCCCTCCTCTTCCACACATAAAAACCCAAACTTGCAGAAACGAATGAAATATTGTTATATTGACACCAGCCCTGCCCCATAAGTCACTTTCACTTAGTCTTCCCTAACCACTCTAACCTGCATATAGACTTTCCGCTCATCCGCAACTTGTCCCAAGAATAATAAAGTTTCGCCCGACTTGTTATTTTAATCCCCCACTCCTTCCACCACCTCCCATACAAACTGCACTTTTTCATGAAATACGTTAAACCAATTAGCTCAGTACGGATAACACTTCATCATCATCATCAATGGCGCGACAGCCCAAATCGGGCCCTGGCCTCCTGAAGTCGTCGCCTCCAATCGTCTCGATCCAAAGACCGCGTCCTCCAGCTGCTAATTCTTAGAATGGCTTTGCTGTCTTCATCAACCGAGTCTTCCCATCGCTTGCGTGGTTTGCCTACTGGCCGGTTACCACTCGCTTTGCCTTTAAGAGCACGTTTGGGGATTCTTCTGTCTTCCATTCGCTCTACATGGCCAGCCCACTGCAGTTTACGTAACTTGATGAACGTTGAAGCTTCTGGCTCGTCGTAGAGTTGATACAACTCATGGTTGTATCTTATTCGCCATTCCGTTCCTTCCTTCACAGGTCCCAAAATTCTTCGGAGGACCTTTCTTTCGAATGCGTTAACTGCTTTTTCGGAAGTTCGTGTTAATGTCCACGTCTCGCTGCCATAACAGAGCACAGGTCGTATAATAGTTTTATAAATCCGCAGCTTATTGTTCCTGTGCACTTTCTTGGATTTCATTATTGGAAGTACCGAATAATACGTCTTATTTGCTAGTATTATCCGTCGTTTGATTTCGTCTGTTTCATTAGCGTCCTTTGCTAGATTAGCCCCAAGATATATGAAGTTGTCCACACTCTCCAAATTATATTCCGCAATTGTTATGTTTTGTCTGATTGGCGTTCTCCTTCTTGTTTGCGTCATTACTTTTGTTTTGCTTTCATTAATGCGCAACCCGACTTCTTTTGCGGCGGAGTCAAGATTGACAAATACCTGCTTAGCACTAGGGAAGGATCTTGCTAGAATGTTAATGTCGTCAGCGTATGCTACTAGTTGGGTGGACTTGAATAGTAGTGTCCCGTTGGTGTCGACTGGGATTTTTCGGACGACATACTCTAGTGCCAAGTTGAAAAGCATAGGAGCTAGACCATCTCCCTGCTTTAAACCACGTTCCGTTCGAAAGCTGGTTGTGGAATCGGTTTGTATTCTCACTTGGGATTCAGTGTTCGTCATTGTGAGTCTTGTTAGTCGGACTAGTTTTGGAGGAATTCCAAAGTCAAGCATGATTTGGTACAGTACGCTCCTGTCGATACTGTCGTATGCTTGTTTAAAATCTACGAATATTTGGTGCACGTCTGTGTTATATTCCCAGCATTTCTCAAGCACCTGTTTCACCGAGAATATCTGGTCTGTTGTAGATCGTCCGGTTCTGAATCCGCCTTGGTATTCGCCAATTATTTGATTAGTATAGGGCTTAAGACGACGTTCAATTATTTTTGTCAGTATTTTATAGGACGTACACAACAATGATATACCTCTGTAGTTCTCACAGCAGAGTTTGTCTCCTTTCTTGTAAATTGGACATATAATGCTTTTTCGCCAGTCGTCGGGTATGATTTCCTCTGTCCAAATTTTGCATATCATGCTGTGCAGTATTTCAGCGACACAGTTTCCACCGTTTTTCAGAAGTTCAACTGGTATTTCGTCAATTCCCGGCGCTTTGTTTCGTTTTTGGTCACATAGGGCTGCTTTGATTTCAGGAAGCGTGGGTGGTGTCGATGATGGTTAACACGGATAACACTTATCGAGCTCAAATTTTGTACTGAATCCTTTATTCTTAATTCTCCCCTTTAACCCCCTTTCAAACAATGTGACACAATATCACATCTTTTCCGAAATTCGATTTTCTAAATTATGAAAGTTACTGATCTGAAATTTAAAATATATCAGAATGATTGTTGTTGTTTCCCATAAATTCACTACAAAAAACCCCTTATACCACTTCTCACACAGAATTTCGTAAGATCACAACAATTTCGATTGCATCTATAACATCGCATGATAGGGCTTTACGCACAATCGTAGTACTGTTATGTTTTGAAACTTAATGTTATTTTATTTGGGGAGTTTTTGGCCGCAGTAGCTGCTACATACGAGGACTTGTTACTTCACACCGATATTAGTTGGATAAGCGTCGGAATCTCTTTGCAACTTTCCATTGCACTACGCAAGGAGATTCCCCTTTTCCGTGAAACTGAAGCGAAGTTCGACACTACGGAACAGGAAAATCAAATTGTAGATGCAACATTTCTATCAGACCTTGCATTTTTTACAGCCCTGAAATCCCACCACAACGGAATAAATTTGAAGTTACAAGAAAAGCATCAGACAATTGCCAATTTATATAGAGTTTTTTAAAGTTATTCCAAGGAAAACGTTACCTTCACTTGCGGAACTTAGGCCTTATACTGGGTTCAATGCTGGGAAGCACGTATCTTTGAGAAAGCAGCTTTTCCAACATGAAATTTATAAAGTCAAAATTCAGGTGTTCTCTGCCTGATAAGTAACTTGCTCAGTTGCTTGGTTTGTCATCAACAAATATTGATGTTAACATTGATACTCTGGTTAGTGAAAACCAACATCCCCAAACTTCCAAACTTCCCACCATTTTTTTTTTTTTTTTAATAAATAAAAATATTTTACCCATTACAAAGTTTGGCATGAATGTCTCTTACTTAAGCTTAGGGCTATAGGCCTTAACGGATTAAGACGTAGCTCTCTGAACGCATCACGCAAGTAGAACTAAATGACGATACTTCTTCATCCAAACCAATGGATTCCGGCGTTCCTTTAATTTCTGCTTTATCGGAGAATCTCGCTATTCTAGGCATCAAAATTAACGACCATCTGAATTGAGCTCAGCGTATCCACGATAATGTTCCCGACGCCTCTAAGCGTTTAGATGTTGATGGAAAAATATTTCTTACCCATCGACACAGTAACCATTTATAAAGCTTCCTTTAGACCACGTTTATATATGAGACCATCATATCTTCTATCAATTCTCTTGAGCAAAGCAGGAATATCGGAGAACATAGCTACTTCCATGGAATACTCCCCACGCTGAACGCAAGCACGAAGAACACGGTCCAACCTTTGCCTTCTCTAGTCCTAGTCAAATTTTTTTGCTCTAAAGATGTATCTGATATTTCCAGTGCCTTATGAACAGAATGAATAATACAGAAACGCATTGTTATTTCAATGTGGATTGTTGCATTCATTCAGGCTAAACACGAGGGAAACTATCTGATACCAACAACACTAATCTCTCCATTATTAGTGAATTTTTATAAATTTCATAGATTGTTTAAAACACCAGTAATATTAGGTCTAAACATCGCTTACTTGCTTTTACTAGCTAGCTTATTCCATATTAAAACTGATGAAAACAGATCTATCAATTAAAAGAAAAGATTTCCGGATTCTACACTGTTACGCTTTATTATTCGTGACGTTTCGGTCTCTGCTGAGACCTTTATCAACATCTCAGCAGAGACCGAAACGTTAAGAATAATAAAGCGTAACAGTGTAGAATCCGGAAATCTTTTCTTTTAATTCAAAATGCACTGTGAAAACATTCACCAAACCATCAGATCTATCAAATTTATGAAGCAATTATTAGATATGCTTCTTCTCGAGATCGAAAAATGTTATTGTAAGACAACCAGAGAAATTTCAATATTTTAGTGCAAACCTCAACATCTATAAGTTCAAATTTGAAAAAAAAAAAAACATTTTAGGACAAGCACAATCATATGATACTTTAGATGAAATACAATTTTTTGTGATTTTAAGAACTTTTGTATGGGGAGTGGTGGAAGGAATGAGCATTGAACTAATTTTTATCATATCAGGCTGGAGTTGCTATAAAAATGTTTTGTACAAAATTTAAGCTTCAAAAATTAAATAGGTACCGAGAAAAATTTAAATTAGTGTATTAGATTTAGTGAACTTGTGCAGTTTGTATGGGAGGTGATAGAAAAAGTTGGGGCTTCTTAGTGATTATTTTAGAAATAACAAATGATTTCATTTAAATTTCAGACCAGCAACATTCATACTTTTCAAAAAAATCTATTTTTTGTAAAGTTGTGAAAATTTGTCATTGTATGGGAAGTTAATCAGTTAATTTTTTTTCCAATCTTAATAATAGTAATGCTAATTTAATATTCAGAACACGAACTTGACTTTACTTTTTCGAGAAAAACGATGTGTACAAAAAAGCATGTGGAAGTTTTTTAGTCTGAAGCTTTATTCTCGGCTATCGCCAGGCAATTTCGCCACAACTCAGGCTTTCTAGACTTTACATATCATTCACCCATTACCATTTTTTGAAATTCCTATCCAAAATTCACGATACCATACTTCAAATTAGGTTTTAGCTACGACCCTATTTACAATATACACAAAGTAGACAATTTCGTCGAACTCACTTGAGTTACTTTCAGAACATTTGCATCGAAAGTAGTTCGAAACCTGTCGATGTGTAATGAGCCAACCAAAATCTGACGAAAAAATCACAGACCCAAAGTCACTCCACAAAGCAGCAACATTAAAAATGAATCTCGATAGAAAAAATCTCACCAACAACATTAAAGTTGAATTCTTCATTTACACGTCTGTTAAAGTCGTCATTTAAAGTCATTAAAGCTCAAAATCGGGAACGCGAATTTTCTCCGGGCATTCATTTCGTATCTGAGTCGTGCGCTTGTTATCCAATAAAGTTCGCCAAACCCCCATTTTGATCCTGTGAGCTCCCTCCCCAGTTAGCACACCCTTAAACATCTCGCAAAACTCTACAAAATCCATATTCGCAGCGGTGTGGTGGTGGCAGTACGTACTCAGTATAAAGTCTTGTCGAAAAAAATAGCAAATTTATATTTCTTTATTATTTATTTCGCGTATAGCAGAAACATAAATCGGGAGGAATGTAAAAAAGGACTACTCAAGACTTGATAATGTGTTTGTTTATAACATTGGGAAAGTCTGGGATGTTCTGGAGAAACAAAAATCTTCTGCGACAAGCCTTCACTCCTCTAACCCATCCCCTAATCGGATCACGTATCCGCCATCCACTCAGAACAAAACTCCATTCCAAAACGGAGTTAGTTCTCCGGAAGGGTCAAACGGATAGGTGGAGGCGAAAATCGGAGGGATTATTATCGAGGATAGATAAGCAACAGCACACAATAATACAAGACACGCCTAAAAGTATACGGCACGGGAGAGAAAAAAAAACACTACCCAACAACGTGGTTTCAAGTGGAATTAAGCACATATGAAAATGTTCATGTAGGAGCAATGTAATGCGATGCTATCAAGTAAGTACATAAGGGGAAATCGTGATTCCGGTATGTGCGCAATCTAGACCACTCCCATGCTTTCGGAACATGGAACGCAGTGCTTGAGCTGGAAAATCGGTTTTTCCAGCTGATAACTCAAGGCACGAGGGTGGCGGCCCGATAAGGGTGCACTAGGTATTGGAAGCTCGGAGTAGGTGGAACCACTGCATTACAAATTCGTACAGTGAGCTCTGAAACGTACCAGGCGACGGTTCTCTATCGGATGGATCACGCTACTCGAATCACACCGGACCTCTTCGTGTCGAACGTTCTACATAAATCGGGCACCACTTAAGTCTACCCTCTCGCAGACACTCTAGTGAATACCAGAACCACATGAGCCACATAAACAATAGTGCTCATGTATTTTGTACTACTATGATTAGTTTTTTCTTTTTGTTTTCTCTCGCTACATCCCTTCTGTTGAGTGAAAGTGTGTCTAAGGACGAAATAATAATAATAATAGCAACAACAACAAAATAGTTTTCTGTGTCAAGTTATTGTGCTAGAAAATAAAAAATTCATTACACGGTGTCAACTTAGTTTCAATAGAAAATAATACTCCGACCAAAGTAAATTTATATAGACCGTCGCTTCTTCTTTTTCTGGAAAAAACAGGAAACATGAAAAGAAAAACAGGTGCATTATTACCTGTAGGATAAACCTTTTGTGATATTTTTACTATACTAGAGGACATTATAGTAATAATGATTTTTGTTCTTACAATATCGTCTAGTCAAATTGATTTTCTTTTTCTTTTTGAAACACGCGTAGCTACAGTAAATTAAACAATAATAAATTTATAAATAGCTAGCGCGCTCTTAACGTTTTTAAAAATTTTCAATACAGTGATTTTTGAGTTTTCGTCGCAACAGTTTTTATGAGTAACATATCAGACGATTTATTATGGAACTCCTTAAATTAATGATGTATAAAAGTGATTTATTATCGAATGTAAATAACAATTGTCAACAGGATCGTGTACCGCCCATACATTTGGAACAATTACCCGAATTTTTAATATGTAAGTCAATCTAGATGATATGGTAATTTGTTAATTAGAGTTATTCGTTTGAGGCAGTAGGCTATAGAATAACAGTGATTCATTATAGATGGCTGAAACAGAAATGAACCTGGGTGTAGCTTAGTGGGTAGACTATTGGTCTACAATGCGAAAATCGTGAGTTTAAATCCGGCTCAACGCATAATTCTAGCATACTGCCTGCGTTGGTATATCTGAGTTATCTCAATCTGCGAAAATAAAAATTCGTAGGTAGAGGGTGGTGTGAAGAGCTAACAACCCTTCCGCAATAACAAAGAAAATGTTAAGGAACCTTGAGGTCAGGAGGTCAAGGCTCGATTTGTGCTGTAATGCCATTGAAGAAGAAGGAGAAACGGAAATAAGTTAAAGTTTATTCAAAAATTCATTAAATTTAAATTTAGGTTATTTCCATTATGTCTTCAGGGGAAACCAATCAAAAGTTGGGACTCGAATTGGAATTGGGAAATAAAAAGTTAATTTGTGTTACTCTTCCTTAAAATTTCTAATTTGCGCTTCAGAAATTTTGCGAACTAAACAATTCCTAGTCGATACCGAAATAATAACAAAGTTTATTGTTTCTTGATCGTTATTGTTATTACAAATGGAGAAACTTTTGGGTTCATGAACATTTCTTCTTTTCAGCTATCTATAATATTTAACGAATAGTCAAAAAGTTGTCTAAAACTATCTTATATCGATTTGTTTTTACATTATTCAAAAAGAAGGGTGTAACCTAGTTGGTAGCGTGTTGGTCTACAATGCGAAGGTTGTGAGTTCGACGCATAATTCCAGAACATTGCCTGCAAGGGTAAACCTTGGTGACCTCAATGTACGAGAAATGAAAAATTCGAAGATAGAGGGTTGTACAAAGGTCTCAAAACCCTTCCACAATAAATAATGAAAAATGTTAAGGAACCTGAAGGTCAGGAGGCCCCAAAGCCCGATCTGGGCTGTAGAACCATTGCAGTAGAAAAACAAGGTCATACAATCCCGTTAAAAAAGCTATTTTTTCAACTCAAGCGTGAAATCAAAATTATTTGAAATTATGATATTTTAACTTTAGTAAAATCAGAAGAAAATTCCGGTCGGAAATCAAACCCCCGGATGCCCGCATTGCAGGCGAGTTCTTCCACTGGAATACCGATACTGACGAAATTTTGTCGCCAAGACTTAGTCACCTACTTCACGCGACTTCAAATATATGCACAGTTTTTGCTTATTATTATGATGATTCTTATCATCATCAATGGCGCGACAGCCCAAATCGGGCCCTGGCCTCCTGAAGTCGTCGCCTCCAATTGTCTCGATCCAAAGACCGTGTCCTCCAGCTGCTAATTTTTAATATGGCTCTGCTGTCTTCATCAACCGAGTCTTCCCACCGCTAGCGTGATTTGCCTACTGGCCGATTACCACTCGCTTTGCCTTTAAGAGCACGTTTGGGGATTCTTCTCTCTTCCATTCGCTCTACATGGCCAGTCCACTGCAGTTTACGTAGCTTGATGAACGTTGAAGCTTCTGGCTCGTCGTAGAATTGATACGCCTCATGGTTGAATCTTATTCGCCAT
The DNA here is from genome assembly GCA_963669355.1 of Chorisops tibialis. NCBI lineage: Eukaryota > Metazoa > Arthropoda > Insecta > Diptera > Stratiomyidae > Chorisops > Chorisops tibialis. The sequence goes on from OY770262.1 coordinate 215,006,635, forward strand.
TCCGTTCCTTTCTTCACAGGTCCCAAAATTCTTCGGAAGACCTTTGTTTCGAATGCGTTAACTGCTTTTTCGGAAGTTCGCGTTAATGTTCATTTCTCGCTGCCAAAAATAGAGCACAGGTCGTATAATAGTTTTATAAATCCGCAGCTTATTATTCCTGTGCACTTTCTTGGATTTCATTATTGGAAGTACCGAATAATACGTCTTATTAACAAGTATTTTTCGTCGTTTGATTTGTCTGTTTCATTACCGTCCTTTTCTAGATTAGCCCCAAGGTATATGAAGTTGTCCACACTCTCCAAATTATATTCCGCAATTGTTTTATGTTTTGTCTGATTGGCGTTCTCCTTCTTGTTTGCGTTATTACTTTTGTTTTGCTTTCATTAATGCGCAACCCGACTTCTCTTGCGGCGAAGTCAAGATTGACTAATACCTCCTTAGCACTAGAGAATGATCTTGCTAGGATGTTTATGTCGTCAGCGCGTGCTACAAATTGGGTGGACTTGAATAGGGGTTTCTCGTTGGTGTCGACTGGGATTTTTCGGACAACATACTCTAGTGCCAAGTTGAAAAGCATGGGAGCTAGACCAGCTCCCTGCTTTAAAGCAGGTTGTCGGTTTGTATTCTCACTTGGGATTCAATGTTCGTCATTGTGAGTCTTTTTAGTCGGACTAGTTTTGGGGGAATTCCAAAGTCAAGCATGATTAAGCACAGTACGATCCTGTCGATACTGTCGTATGCTTGTTTAAAATCTACACAGATTTGGTGCACGTCTGTGTTATATTAGTATTTCTCAAGCACCTGTTTCACCGAGAATATCTGCTCTGTTGTAGATCGTCCGGTTCTGAATCCACCTTGGTATTCAACAATTATTTGATTAGTATAGGGCTTAAGACGACGTTCAATTACTTTTGTCAGTATTTTATAGGACGTACACAACAATGATATACCTCTGTAATTCTCACAGCAGAGTTTGTCTCCTTTCTTGTAAATATAACATATAATGCTTTTTCGCCAGTCGTCGAGTATGATTTCCTCTGTCCAAATTTTGCATATCATGTTGTGCAGTATTTCAGCGACACAGTTTCCACCGTTTTTCAGAAGTTCAACTGGTATTTCGTCAATTGCCGGCGCTTTATTTCGTTTTTGATCACATGGGGTTGCCTTGATTTCAGCAGGCGTGGGTGGTGTCGATGATGGTTTTTCTTCGTCATTTGAAATTTTGTCTGTCATGATAGGTGCTAATGAGGTGGGATTGGGAAGATGTTCAAAGTAGGAAGCCCATCCCCTTTTGATTTCTTGTGCGTCGCTGATAATGTTGCCCTCTGCGTCTTTGCAGAGACTGGTTTTTGGTTTATATCCTTTTTTTAAGTTTTTGCTATTACATATGCGTCTCGCGTTTTATTTTGTCTTATATCGACGTCCATTTTGTGTATCTTGTCATTATGGTAGTTTTTTTGTTTTCGCCTGTAAGTCTTTTTCGCATATCGCCTAAGCTCGTCATATCTTTCGTTGTTGGCTCGTGTTGGTCTTTCAATAAAATTTTTGTAAGCCTCGTTCCTTCTGTCTATTGCATCGCGGCATTCTTGGTCGAACCAATCATTATTTTTTCGTCGTGCTTGAAATCCTAACACCTCTTCTGCGGAGGATTTGATGCCGTCTCGTATTTTCATCCACACATTCGCCATTGGCATATTTTGGATATTTTCATATATTGGTGTCAGGTGTTTATTACATTCTGACATGTAAGCCTCCGTCACCGTTTCGTCGTTAAGCTTGTCGACATTGAATTTGCAAGCTCTGCTCGTTTTCGAATATCCACGACAAGCGATTCGGCATCGATACTTAGCTCTGACAGATAGTGATCAGAGTCACAATTCGCACCGCGGGGGGTTCATACATCAAATATGCTGTAAGCTGCCCTTTGTCAATTAGAACGTGGTCTATTTGGTTGAAGGTGTGACCATTTGGTGATACCCACGTTCGTTTGTGAATATCGCGATGTGGGAAGCACGTAGAACTTACTATAATATTTTTGCTGCTTGCGAAATCAATAAGACGTTAGTCATTGTTGTTGGTTATGTCATGGAAACTGTGCCCTCCTGTTGTTTCGTTATGAGCCTCCTCCTTTCCGACTTTTGCATTAAAATCTCCTAAGAAAATTTTTAGGTCATTCGAGGGCAGTGAATCATAAGTTGTCTCTAGGCTGGCATAAAATTCGTCTCTAGGTATATCGTCCTTGTCTGGTGCGTGGACGTTGATCAATCAAATGTTGAAAAATTTAGTCTTTATTCGGGTTGCACACAATCTTTCACTTACTGGTTTGAAACTCGTGACCTGTCGACTCAATTTTTTGTCAACGACAAAAGCGACTCCAACCTCTCTGCTTCCCGACAATTTTCCACTTGGATAGATTGTGTGAGATCTCATGTCCATGATTTCGTTACCGAGCCATTTCGTTTCTTGGATGGCAGTTATGTTGATGATGTGTTTTGTCACTTCTTCGAGGAACTCTTTCTGTCCTAAATAAGGATCGAACATTCCAAGATTCAATAGAGTTGCCCATTTTACGTTTGCGGGGTCGTTGCCGCTGAGTCTATCCGTTTTGAGGCTGTTCTTCAGATTTCTGTACAGTGATTTTTTTCCGGTTGTGCGTTGTCGGCGCCTCGCCCAACCCCCGACCTGGAGGACCGGTCCTACTTATTTGTTGCACCCTAGTAGAAAAAAGGTGGGTATTTCAACTAAATATGACATGCTGGAGTTCTCACAGCTATGCTGCGAGTCCAACTATGTCATACTTTTGGCTATTTTCTAGACGCACTGGTGTTACTGGCCATTCAGGTTAACTCCATACTCCCTCCTCCTTTCTCAACCGGGCTTGGGACCGTCTATGGCGGATTTTGATGATTATTATGATGATGTAAAAATTAGCGGATTATTCCAATATTCGTATTATAGCTATGTAGCTAAGAAATATTGCTTAATTTATTTGCCCTATTGCTTAGGACTTTTACTTCAGCGATTCCGTGCAGCTTTTTTGTAGAGTAATTCCAGGTTTCGTCAAATAGAATCTTAAATCTTTTGCTTAGTGTGATTTGTTCCTTGACTTTATGAAGATTTGCACAAGAGTTCCAAACGAGAGCTCCATACGTAATTGCTAGTTGGAATACGGGTTTCGAACTCCTTTCGATTAATGGTTTTTTTTTTGTGGTTTTTGAAATATACTTAGAGGGTCACCCTTTAATGCGCGATGCACAGTTAAGTAGACATGGGCTAGGAAAACAAGTGGATATAGAGCAGGGAAACACAGCAGGGAAGTTTGAAGTGGCAGTGAACGTTGTTGTTAATGAATTCCACAAATCTGTCGTGCGAGAGATGAAGAACTGCCTAATTTTCACTGTTCTCCACGGCAAGGGATTCACAATGTATTCGTATGAACGTGCAGCCTTGATAGTATTTCGGGGGGCAATAGAGGTGGTTTTCAGTTCCTTGCTGCATTTACCTTGGAAGTATCTACAGAAAATGCAGAGTACTCTGATACTTCGACGATGCTCGAGTGAGCTTCTTGAAGCTGATTTAGTGTCATCTTTAATTAATCGGAATGCCTGTTTCTGGATACTGTCGAATAGAGCCAGATGTGTTTTTGGGGCCCCAGCCCAAACATACCAGTTATACTTAAGACGTGGTCGGATATAAGCCTAATAGATGGTAGCTAGTTCGAAGGCATAAAAGTATTTGTTACACTTCCACAGAATACCTAGACGTTTCGAACCATCAAGAGTGACTTCGTAGATGTGTTGGCGGCAATCAAGGTGATTTTTTAATTTTACACCTAGTAACTTTAAGTTTGCTGAAGGTAAAGTCTGTGCGCCATTTAGAGACATATTAGCAGCCGACGTCAGAACTTTATGTTTAAAAGATGGATGATAGGACTGCATTAAGGCATTGAGCTCTATTCTGTTGTTTCTTCCCCATTACAGTGTTAAATTGAAATCAAAGTTCAATGACTGTATTGACTCATTGTGGTATGAGGCCACCAATGTTGGACGTGCTTTCACAGGGGAGTCAAATTGGTAGATACTATCCAAAGTGCTTTAATCTGCGAAACAATGAATGAGATTCAGAGTATACGATAGAAGGTCGCTTATGAAAACTAAAAACAAAGCAAGAGAAAAAACTGAGCCCTGATGTATGCCAGAATCAATGGAAAAGGGCGTAAAAGTTACTCCGTCTAGCTCGACTCTAATAGAGCGCTCGGAGAGAAAACTCTCAAAGCTGTGTTGAGACAATAGGCCTTCAGCTTGGCCAATAGACTATTGTGCCAAACTCTGTCGAAAGCTCTAGCAATATCAAGAGCAAGCACATGGCCTTCTCCAAATTTGTGGATGAAGGAGTGCAAACGCTCTGTAAGATAGACACGGAGATTGCCTGTTGAACGTCCCGAGCGAAATCCATATTGGCGATCATGTATGAGATTTTTATCAAAAAGAAAGTTGACTATCCTGCGATTGACTGCAGTTTCCATTACTTTTGAAAGCACTGAGGTAATGGATATGGAGCGATAATTGCCGGGGTTTCCTTTACTTCCTGTCTTAAAAATTAGCTAAACTTTTGCTACCTTCCAGATTTAAGGAAAGCACCCTGAATAGTATGTAACTATCATCTTACATACTCTTCAGGGTGCTTAAAAAGAGGTTTGGCTAGAGAGAAGCGCAGTTTTTAAGGACAATGGGGAGGATACCATCTGGCCCAACAGATTGTAAATATTGATCTCCTGCAGGATCATGGAAATAACTCCAGTGCGAAAACGAAGTGGTGGTAGAAAGAAGCTGAAGTCCGGTAAGTACGTAGAACTCTGATTCAACGGTGGAATCTTAGAGTTTCTTGCGAAGTTTTCTGCCAATAGGTTTGCTTTTTCAACTGGATTAGATTATTGTAAAAATCTTGAAGGACTGCTTCTTGGCTCTGATTTGTTCGTGGCACTCATTGGTAAACTACGAATCTTTCGAAGGTCTGATGCTATTTGAATTGTATGGAATGAAAAGCCTGAATGCTTCTATGATTGTATCGGCCGCAAGTCGTGCGAAGGCAGCACAATTTCCGGACTCAATCAAAGACGCGGTAGAATGCATTAAGATCCTCCCAATTTGCTTTCCTATAATGCCATATCGTTCTGCGTGGTGTCTTTGTAGTCGGTGAATTTGATGCAGAGATGGGAAACTGTGCTCTAATCAGAAAATAATCAGATGTACCAACTGGAGCCAACAACGAATCAATGTATTTTAGGGGGTGAGTGGTTAAAATAAACTCAAGCAGATTTGAAAACTGACCTGAATTTCAGGTAAACGAGTAGGGTTGCTGTACTAAGCCGTTGATGGATGCGAAGAGTTCAGCATCAGGACTCGACTGGTCCGTATGCAACGATTTCATGAACATGAAAAGTGAGCTTAGGATCAAATTTAATTCCCATATTTTACGTAGGAGCTGGTAGGTATCGCGCAGCTCTTAATTTTGTCAGCACTTACTTAAATTGTCTACTAGCTAGATTATTTATGATGTTATTCGGGTCAGAAAAAGATGGTAGCAGTATCATCTGCTTATGAAGCAATTCTAAGATGCCAACCGTATAAATTTTATGAAGAGCGGGACTAATACAAGACCCCTGGGGTACGCCTGCGGTAATATTGTGAGAGGATGAATTTTTGCTCCATACCTTTCCGATGAACGATCTATTTGTGATAAACAATCGAATAAATAATATTACGTATGAAGGGATCGCAAAATTGTGAAGACCCTTATAGCATACTGATTCGAGCGATTCTTTAATATCGGGAGCGATAATCTCTCTTGAATTTTTGCTTCAAAAGCCACGACGATATCAGCTTTAACTCTAGCATGCTGATGATTTGTGTAGTGATTGGATCTGGAACCAAACTGAGCGCTAGGAATAGTATCTAAGTTTTCGACAATTGAATCATACAATTTCTTGTAACCCTGCAGGAGCATATAACGGAAACAGTTCTCTTCTACAAATTGCGATCCTGATCGGCCTTTAATTTCTTTTTATAAAATGAGCTGTGTTATAGGCAATTTCGGCCTTTATGTGCAATGCACAAACACAGTCATGGAGGGAAGGAATGAGATTGGGAAGGTAGAGGAAGGGGAGTGAGAACGACCGTAACGATATATATTTTTCAGTTGTCCGGCTACTGACAAATATTTGCGGATGTTATTGGGGACTGAATGATAGAAAGCGGACAGAAACCATCTACTGAGCATATAAACATTCTTGAAGTGGAACTGTTTCACTTTTGAAAGAAAGAAAAGATTTCCGGGTTCTACACTGTTAAGCTTCGTAACAGTGTAGAATCTGGAAATCTTTGGTTCCAATTCAAAATGCACTATGAAAGCATTCACCCAACCATTATGTTTCACTTTAGACCGTTTGCCCATTTTATTTCGAATAATTTTGTATCGCCAGCAGCAACTGAAAATTCTTAAAAAAAATCCCACCCCACTGTCTGGAGTGGGAATCGAACTCACGACCTATTGACTGTGAAGCAAGCACGCTGCCACCGAAGTCTCAGTCTTTCTTGTGGATTATATTCCGGAACTTGTTGCTCTGTTTTCCTCGAAGTATGACCGATTTACTGCCACTTCCGTCTGTACTACAAAGTTTGTCATTGGAGACCACATCAGGCTAGGATATCTCCAAAATTCATCGGAGGCATTGGTTCCCAAAAGTTTGCAGTTTCTTGGTAAGCCAAACGATTACTTTCCATGAAGTACAACCATATTACAACGTGGATTTGGTGCATGCGTCAAACATGCGCAGCTTAATGCGAAGGGAGATTTTTCTTAACTTCCAAAATGATCAAAGGGTACCGAAGGCCTGACCAGCTTTATTTATACGAGCTTCAATATTCTTTTCGGCTCTGCCGTCCATGCTGACAATGGTTCCGAAGTAATAATAGTCTTGCACATTTTCCACATCTTATCCGTTAAGCACAATCGGTGCCCTTGTGTTCGAACACATGTGATTGTAGTTGGTTTTACGCACATTTATTTTCAGTCATTATACTCTCGATGAAATCTGAGAGTATATTGTGTTTGCCTTACCGTTTGTAACGCGAAGAAATAATGCTCGCACAGAGCCGCCAAGGGTACAGAAATATTTGTTGTCGCTCAAAAACTTCGATTCCGAGTTGCTGTCTGTCCGTCTGTCCGTCTGTCCGTCTGTCCGTCTGTCTACAGCATAACTCTCGAACGCTTTAAGCTATCGTGCTGAAATTTGTTGTGTGTCATTTTTAGCAAAAAAGAAACTTTAAGTTCGTGAACAGGCCACATCCCCCCACTCCTTCTACCCCCTCCCATACAAATTTCACGAAATTCCGAAATTTTCAGAAATTGATGTTTCTTTGAAACTATTTAAGCTACCGATTTGAAATTTGGGTCAAAGTATTATGATATAGATGTCATTAATATGACGAAATATTGACCTGATCCCTTTACTCCTTCTACCCCCTCCCATACAAATGCATAATTTTGAAAAATGCAGTTTTTCGATTTTCATTGAAACTAGCAAAGTTATAAAAACGAATTTTTGCCAGAATTAATTTTGTTATAATTCCAATCAGTATTGAAAAAATTATCAACTTCACCTCACTCCTTCTACCCCCTCCCATACAAATTTCACGAAATTTGTAAATTTAAATTAAATTATTTTTCTTCGAAACTGTTAAAGCTATCAACTTGATATTTTGCTTAAGGTATAAAAATGGAAATATCAATAACGAGAAAAAAATGTGTTTTGATCCGTACACTCCTTCTACCCCCTCCCATACAAATGCATAATTTTTGTTAAATGCATTTTATCGATTTCCATTCAAACTCGAAAAAGTACAAACTTCAAATTTTGCCAGAATTTGTTTTTTAATAATTGCAATAAATGATAAAAAAAATTATCAGCTCCTCTTCACTCCTTCTACCCCCTCCCATACAAATATCTGTTATATAAATTCAAGAAAAGCATTTCTCCTTCGAATATATTAGAACTATTGAATTTGAAATTGAATCAAAGCGTGGTGATAAGGATGATGATAAGCTGTTTTAAAATCATCTTAAACGCTCCACTCCCTCTGCCACCTCCCATAAAAATGCCTCAATTTCAGGAAAACTATGTCCAATTGAAAATAATGAAAGCTACAAACCTTAAATTCAGCATGAAATATTTTGCATACCACATAGGCGTCATATCCAAAAATTACAAACCTTCCTCCTCTCCTTCTACCACCTCCCATACAAAAGTCACTATTAATTATTTAAAAGAATTGGAGGTGACATATTTTCCGGTACATTGAACTCTTTCTCATTTCATCTAGAGTATCATATGATTGGGCTTTACGCCCAATCATAATTCTTTTATGTTTTCTCTTTGCATTCAGAATGAAGGAGAGAATATTTGACTCTAATTCTGAATGGTTATGTGCAAACAATCACTTGTGATCATTGTTTATATTGCGACTGACCTCTTTTGATCAGCCGCCACACAATACAGTCAGATACTAAATCTGCCTGCGTCGATGGTTAGTAGTTCGGTGCTTGTACCATCCTACCGTTTTGGGGAAACAGATCACCAGGGGTTAAAAGAAAGAATTCTCTGAAAATTCTTAATCTCTATTCTAATATAAAATATCTTAAGCCAATAAAATATAAAATATCTTAACAAAGAGTACCAGAATGGACCCGATTTGTGGTTTTATTTAAAGAATGCTATGGGAAAACGTTTCTGCTGATGGCGAAATTTTAGACTTCACTGATGGCAAATTAATGTTGTGAGAAAATTGTTTCGTTTAAAAATAGAAAATAATTTTAATAATTTTGCTGATGGCAAACTTAATGTTATAGAACTTTATGCTGATGAACAATCATCATAATCAAGGTGACTTATAAGAAGTTAAACACTGAAGAACTTTATCTTTCCCATCTTCCAGTGCAGCTTTCAAGATAACTGGAGCGCATTGGCAGTTATTTCTGGGTCCACTTTGAGGAGTTCGATTGATACTCTGTCTATACCTGGGGATTTCTTTTCTGCCACGGAAATTAATTCTTCCTTATTTGGGAAATTACCGGTAATAGAAAATTGTTGTTTTCATTATTATGGTAGATAGGTATGTAGAGGGATTGCCCAGACACAAGTCCGGGCACTTATACACCATAAGCTGATCCGTCGTGATGATGCAGGCATAGTAGGCAACGTGTCTGCCTTACAGCCAATAGGTTATGGGCTCGATTCCCACTCGAGGCAATCGATTTTTTAAGCAAGAATTTTTCAGTTGCTCGTGACCATGCAAAATTATTCGAAATATGGTATGTAAAATGGGCAAACGATATAAAAGTGAAATAGTTCCAATTCAAGAATATTTATATACCCAGTAAATGGTTTCTGTTCGCTTTCTATCATTCAGTCCCACATAACATCTGGAAATAATTCTCAGTAGCCGCCAGTACAACTGAAAAAAAATATACCAGCTTCACCAGTCGTTACGGTGGTCGTTCTCACTCCCCTTCTCCTACCTGCCCAATTCCATTCCTTCCCTCCCTGACTGTTTTTGTGCATTACACATACAAACCGAAATTGCCTATAACAAAGGTCATTCTGTAGAAAAATCATGATCTCAGAAAGGACTCCTACTCGGTGAACCAACTGGCTTCTAAATTTGCCAGATTACCGAGGCTATCGAAGAAGTGTACGCCTTTTCTTAGATTGAGCAGGGCAAGTGCATAATAGATGAAGAATCATTTCTTCCTTTTCTTCATCCTTGCAGCTCCTGCAGAGATAATTAAGATGAAGGCCAAGTTTCTGAGAATATCTCCCAGTGTAATATCATTGTACAATATTTTGACCAAATTGTTAAATCAATATATTGAAGCAATTGAACTATAGTTTTATTTTTAAAAAATTTCAAAACATCGTGAAATTGGAAGGAGTGCGGGGATACGGCCGGTTCTCAAACTTAAAGTTTTCACTTTTGCTAAAAATTGCATAAGCTAAAAGCTAAAATCATTCGAAAGTTATATTGTTGACAGACTGTCGCTCGGATTCGAGGTTTTTGACCGGCATTCCGATATTTCCCTCAGTAGCAGGAAGCTGACCATCAGCTTCTAGTACAAACAGGAAAGGGAAATCCGAATAATCTCAAGTCAAATGCAATTCGGAACTAAGCGCATTTATTCCTCCACTTTAAACATTCCCATGACATACTCGTCAAGCTGAACATGCGCACGAGTACACTGTCAAGCTTTTATTTTCTCGTACAGTGAAATTATTTATTTCCCGAACATCGTGACTTTGGAACGCTTGGCGGCTAACGTTTTCCTAAACGGGCACAACCTTCTGTACTTCAAAAATAATGTTCACCATCATTTCCGTCTCTTCCCATTCAAATTTCCATAACGTACCCAAATCTTATCCGCTTCGTTTACAGACTTAACTGCGCAATGCACTAAAGGGTGACTCTTCTAGTTACACTCAGGGCCTTAAAAAAAACATGTACCGAATTCTAAAACCTACGAGAAATCTTCCGGTCCTGATAGTACTCAAACTCTGCTGTTTATCTTTTGATAAGCCTCTGTGAAAGCTCTTCCCTTTATCCTCTCTTCAGGTTCTGTTCCCTAATTCTGGACACACGCTAACGTTCAAACAATTCCAAAGAAAAATGACTCCATCACCTATAGTCCAAGTGCAATCACTTCAATACTGTGTAACAACCAAAGAGTGACCAAATATCTTGATCATTTTATTTTAATTCATTTAGAACTACTTCTCTCCTGGCAATTTTGTGGCCATGAGCAAGGAGACCTTTTAATGATAATAACTGAACGTTCGCTGAGTGTAGCCTAATGTATATATATTGGTCTACAATGCAAAGGTCGTGAATTCAAATCCCGGTCGACGTATAATTCTTCTGCACTGCCTACATGGATATATCTGGGCTAGCTCAATGGGCCAATAAAGGGTTGTTCAAATTCCTGCTAAGACTAGTGGGTAGCGTGTTGGACTTGTAATGCGAAGATCGTGAGTTCAAATCCAGGTCCAAGCAATATTTAATTCCAGCACATTGCCTGCTTGGATATACCTTTGTCACCTCAATCTACAAACAAATCTTATGTAATGAAAAATGTTAAGGAACCTGAATGTCAGGAGGCCAAGGTCCAATTTGAGCTGTAGCGCCATTATAGAAGATAGGGGCACAGAAACAGCTTTCTTCCACAAGGCGCGATCCTGAGCATTAACTTTTAACTTTAACTTTAGCTGTTGCCAGGACTTGTTTATTTCTCTGGCCTCCTACTCAACTGATCCCTTCCATGTGCTACATGGTCGACCAAGCCAACGTCTTCCTTGAGGATTATAATCCAGAGCCTGTTTGGCGATGTTTCGCTCTGATTGTGACCGATCCACTGCCACTTCCGCCTCTGAATCTCAATGCCTATTTTAGTCTGTCCATTTGTACTCTGGTGGCTGGGTGTGTATAGATAGGGTAGGCATCTGATCGGCGTCATAAGGCGACACCCAGTGTTGTAACTATCATATACACATCAATTGTGCTCATCATACCTCCACGTGGTAGCCACCGGGTACTGGTCTTGTTCATCCGGACTTGACTTGTTGAACTGATAGGCGCGAGCTCTAATGAACCAGAAAAATTCTAGCACTATAATAATATGGCCCTCCAAGTTGGAGGTTGGGCGGTGTGTTAACAGCTCATCCTCGGAAAAAGCCACACCCGTTTCGAAACCTGAAGCAACGTCTCGGACTGAATTGATTCAACGGCAACGACCACACAAACGTAAAATGGACAATTCCTTCGGATCTTGGAACGTCCGATCCCTGTACAGAGCAGTGAGAGCGATTCTGGAACAGGCAGCCAAATACAGTATAAACATAATTGCACTCCAAGAAGCTAAATTGTTAGGTAGCGAGATTACTGACATTAGATCGCAAACAATTTTCAAAAGTAGGAAATCATCGGGAATCCGGGAGTTTTGAGTTGCCTTTGTCGTCGACAACAAGTTTAAACACCAGGTCACCAACTTCAAACCGTGAATGAACGATTGTAAGCAATCCGCATCAAGACAAAATTCTTTAATGTTTGGCTCATTAATGTCCGTGTCCCAACGGAAGACAAAGACGACGAAATTAAAGACGATTTCTACAGCACCCTAGAATCAACATTCGACTCCCTTCCGTCAAACGATATTAAAATAGTATTAGGTGACTTTAACGCGAAAGTGGGCAAAGAAGAAACGTGCATAGGGCCAATTGGAAAGCACAGTCTCCATGATATTAGTAACGACAACGGACAGAAACTGACAGATTTTGCCAGAAGCAAAAATCTTATTGTAAGCTCAACATGCTTCTCGCATCGTGACATTCATAATAGAACGTAGGCTTTACCTGACGGACGAACATTCAATCAAATAGACCTCATTCTAATAGAGAAAGGGACGGCCTCCTGCATTCTCGACGTGCGCACATGTCGCGATGCTAATTGCGACACAGATCACTATTTGGTAAAGCCCAAGTTCCGATGTCGAATCGCAAACCGGGAACACCCAAAAACAGAAGCGGTTCCTAAATTCGACATAGGAAAACTCAAGGATGAGAAACTAGTTGCGAATTACGTATCATCCTTAGAGAGGTACTTGGCACCAATACTGAACAACAACGCCAGCATGCCAATAGAAGAAATGTGGCAAAATATCAAAGATGGCATTACATCTGTCGTAGAGGAAATGACGCGCAAAAGAAATGACTGGTTCGACAACGAATGCCAAGATGCCTTAGACCGAAAAATCCAGGCTTACAAAATATTAACAGAACGGCCGACACGAGCCGAACGGGACAAATATAATGATCTTAGACGATTTGCAAACAAAATATGCAAACAAAAAAAAACGGAAGTAAATAGTGACGAAATTAAAAACATGGACGCTTTAAATTACACAACACAAGAGCCGCGTATTCCCTTGTCTAAAGAATGAAAGGGGGATACCAACCGAAGACGACCCACTGCAAAGATGCAGAAAGGAACATTCTAAGTAATGCGGGAGATATAAAATTAAGGTGGGCGCAATACTTTGAACACCTTCTTAATCCGAGCCCATCACCCGCACGAACGGCAGCAGCAGACACAATTGCAGGTATAACTGAGGTAACAGCTGATAAAGGATCCGCTTTGTGTTCTCCCACACAACAGCCCTGAGGAACCACCCAAACAATAAAGCGCCGGGCACTGATCAAATTCCAGCTGAGCTTCTGAAAACCGGCGACACTTGCATAGCGCATCTCCTACATAGATTATTCACGGAGATATGAACGCAGGAAACACTTCCTGAAGATTGGCGCAAGAGTACCATATGTCCAATTTATAAAAAGGGTGGCAAACTCTGCTGCGAAAACTACCGATGAATATCGCTGTTGTGTACGTCTTATAAAATCTTGACGAAAATTCTGGAAAAGAGAATTAAGCCCTATGCTGACAAAGTAATTGGTGAATACCAAGGCGGATTTAGAACTGGACGATCGACCACGGACCAGATATTCTAAGTTAAACAGGTGCTGGAAAAGTGCTGGGAATATAATATTGATGTGCACCAGATATTTGTTGACTTCAAGCAAGCATACGACAGTATCGACAGGCGCGTACTGTATAAAATCATGTTAGAGTTTGGAGTCCCACCGGCTTACAAGAATGACAATGACCGAGTCTTTATCACGAGTCAGTAGTAGTAGGAAACGATTTGACTTCCAGGCAAGGTGACGGCCTCGCACCAATGCTGTTCAATTTGACACTCGAATATGTTGTTCTTAAACTTCCCGTTGAAGGGAACACTATGCTTCAAATCCACACAACTCGTAGCATATGCCGACGATATAGATATCCTTGCAAGATCTCTGGAGAGTGCCAAGAAGGTATTGTTTACTATTAAGGGAAGTTGGACTACGAATTAATGAAAACAAAACAAAAATTATGACGCAAACTAGGAAAAAAACGCCAATCAGCCAAAATATTACAGTAGGAGACTATAACCTAGGAAACGTAAACAACTTCATATACCTAGGGGCGAACCTATCGAAGGATGGAAGCGAACCCATCGAAATCAAAAGAAGGATAATGATGGCAAACAAAACTTATTATTCGGTACTTCCAATAATCAGAAACCAGAGCGTGCACAGGAAAACAAAACTTAAGCTTTATAAAACCATCATAAGACCTGTGCTATGATATAGCAGCGAAACGTGAACTTTAACTCAGGCGTCCAAAAAACTACTTAACGCTTTTGAAAGAAAAGTCCTCATAAGAATCCTCGTGCCTGTGAGGGAAGACTCGATCTGGAGAATACGATACAATAGAGAATTGTATAGACAATCTAGAAGTGACAACCCTCATAAAATTTAAGAAGTTACAATGGGCTGGTCATGTGGAGCGTATGGATGACGGAAGAATTCCCAAACGCACACTAAAAGGGAAAGTTAACGGACAAAGACCGGTCGGAAAACCACGGAAACGCTGGGAGGATTCGATTAACGCAGACAGCAAATCACTGCTAAGATTTTCTAACTGGAGGACGCGAACACTGAACCGAGATGGATCGAGGCAAAGTATTCAGGAGGCCAAAGTCCGATTTGGGCTGTAGCGCCATCATAAGTAAGTAAGTATTTGTACTCCAGAATAAAATGCGTCGGAGGCATTAGTTCTCAAAATTTTGCAATTTCTTGGTAAGTCAAACGGTTACTTTCCACGTAGTACAACCATACGAAGTCACGTATTCGACTGTTGACTGACTTTTTCGTTTCACGACCTTGGTTTGCTGACTGTTCTTAACAGATTTTAATTGTTATTGCAATAGGGTTCTTAACACTTTGCACACAATAATCATGAGAAGGAACTCATGCCGTACTTGACGAGAAGCCACTGGTAAAAGGCGCGATTCTATGTATTGAAATTTATTTGTAGCCAGTTATATTACAAAAACAAATTTGTAAATAATAAAACCAAAATTAAAATTATGGTCTTCTCTATAACGTTCCAAAAGAATATTAAAATTCAGCAACTACCGAAATCAATTTAAATAATTAAAACTAAGCTATTCTAACTCAATAATCTTAAGAACTTGTAAAACTTTCTCATATTTACATACAAATTTATCCTTATATTTCAGCAACGATACCAAAATGTGGCGGATGTCACGAGCTCATCTTAGACCGATTTATCCTTAAAGTCCTGGAACGAACGTGGCATGCAAAATGCCTGCAATGTAGTGAATGTCATGCCCAACTAAACGACAAGTGCTTCGCTCGAAACGGTCAATTATTTTGTAAAAATGACTTTTTCAAGTAAGTAAATTTCATTTTTACTTACATCCTTCTCCACCTCCCACATTACATCTCCACCCATATCACCATAAAACAGAAATCCAAATTTTATTTATCCCCAAGAAAAAAATATATAGATCACGTTTTGATAATAATGACGGTCTCCTTTCACGTTTTCGGGTCACACAGACGATACGGTACGAAGTGTTCAGCCTGTGATTTAGGAATTCCACCGACACAGGTGGTAAGACGTGCCCAGGACAATGTCTATCATCTCGAATGTTTCTCGTGTGCTATGTGCTCCCGCCAATTGAATACCGGCGACGAATTCTACCTGATGGAGGATCGAAAGTTGGTCTGCAAGTCCGACTACGAGGCTGCCAAGGCAAAAGGTTTGAAAACTTTAGGGAAAAACTAATCCAATTTCGTTCGATTTTGGAAAAATAAGGTTTTTTTTAAAAAAAAAGATACTTTCAAAATTTAAGGATTATACTTGGATGGTTCATTGGATGGCGATCAGCCGAATAAGAGGCCGCGTACAACAATAACCGCTAAACAATTAGAGACATTAAAGACTGCGTACAATAATAGCCCGAAACCAGCACGACATGTTCGCGAACAATTGTCACAGGATACCGGACTCGATATGAGGGTGGTGCAAGTCTGGTTTCAAAATAGGTATGACCCGTCGCAATGTGATGTCCTGCCGAGCGAGTTCTATTCGATTAATTAATAATATTTGTCACCGCAGGAGAGCTAAAGAGAAACGACTGAAAAAGGACGCGGGACGAACTAGATGGAGTCAATATTTCCGTTCGATTAAGGGTGGCGGCTCGCCGCGACACGATAAATTCCTAGACAAAGATGACCTCAAAGTAGATTATGATAGTTTTAGTCATCATGGTAATGAATTGAATGTTGCCTATTTCCTCCAACTTAGTGTAATTTTTTTATCTTACAGATTTAAGTAATGATAGCTACAGTACAGTAAATTTGGGATTAGATGAAGGTGCATCACCGCATAGCGTACGAGGATCATATATGCATGGAAGCAGTAGTCCACCGCCATATCCATCTAGTCATTCACCTCCGCCCATGGGACAAGGACATTCATTTGGTTCATATCCAGACAATATAGTTTATACACCTTTAGGTAAGTATATTTTTGAAAATAGACTCCCTTCATTCTAGTTCGATCTAATCTCGAATCGTTTTAGTCTTTCTGTATGAACTGAAATAATGACGCTCTTGCTTTTAGTTTATTTATTAGAGTCTACCGTACTGCAGTAATACCGGAGAATTTAGCTTATAAGAAAACATAGCAAGACCCATATTTTTCAGGTTGTAGTTTACTCCACTGTGACCCCTCAAGTGGCCTATCAGTGACCTCTTAAGACTCTTCTTTAGTTGAAGGATTTCATCCACTTTGTTTTTCTGTGGTAAGACTAATTTTTTTGAGATTGATAAACCTGGAAATCTACTCCAGTGAATTCGGTTCAATCTACTTTCTAAACATAAGGTTGTAATGTCCGTTTGGCTTACCGCAAAATCGCTCTGGTCTAATAAAAAATTTTTTCGCGCTATTTTTCGCAAGGTGATCTGCCTCTTTGTTTCACTCAATCCATACGTTTCCTGGGATTCACATCAAGGATACTTTGTTCCTCTATTTTCAGCTTTTGTAGTATTTTAAGATGACCACTGAAATCCCCCGATTTGTATTTATATTTCTTCGGAATGCATAACACCCCGATAGCATCCTTTTACTTTATTATTCTAATAATAAAGTATTGTGATCGACACAAGAAAGAAAAAAAATTTGCTACCCTGAAATTTTTTTTTTTCGCGTTTCATGACTAAATGAGTCTAAAAATGCATACCGCCGTACATATGGACTCATATCTCCGAGGCCGTTAAAGTTAGAATGTTCGTTTTTAGGTGAATTGTTGATTGGGTAAGTGAGCTCTATTTTCTAAATTTTGGAGAGTGTTAGATGGAAGGGGAAGGCGGGGGGAGGGAAATAGTCGAAAACTACACTTGCTAATATCTCCACCACGAATGCAGATAGAAAATTGAAAATCAGTAGAGATATAGAGAAAGTTGTGGGACAAACTTTAAAAATAATTTAATTTTTTTATCCATTGGCGTCCGAAAAGGGGGGGGGGGGCTAAAAACGAATTGTGGCCAAGTTATTTATTCAAATGATTATATCTTCGAAATTACTTATCGTAAAAAATTCATATTTTGGGACCATCAAGGTGACACATAGTTCCATCGGAATCAGCTTAGAGAGTAGCTAATTATTGTAAGGGGGAGGGTCAGGGGGGGTACAAAGAAAAACACTTCAAAATTTGTATCTCAACTATCTCTTAAGCTATGTAATTGAAACTTGAAACTTATATTAAGCTATACTAGAAAAATACAACAAAAAAAAATATAACATGTTGAAATAATAGTAGTGGGGGGAAATGGGGAGCATTTCAAAAATGACGCACTTTTCAAAATTACAAATCCTTATATCTCAAAAAAGAGTAGAGATATCAAATCGTCAGAACTACATAATGGTTAATTTTGGTAAAAATTTTAAATTGGGAGGTGTAAGGGGAGGGAGGTGATAAGCAAAAAAATCGAAAATTTTGAATGATTTTTTAAGGCTCTGGTGAAAGATACAAAGTTGAAATTTTGCATCTGGATACGTCTATTTGATGTACATAGAAAAATAATAATAACTTGATCCATAATTGTTATAAACCGACCCCCCCGGTCTAACGTGTTTCATGTGCATTGAAAAAAACACATAAACTGAACATTTTTGAGTAAAATTTTAAGGTAGAAACTTGAAAATTTGCGAAATGCATTTAAAAAAAATCTCTAAATATACGAAATAGTAACTAGTCAAAAACCTTTAAAACTTCTACCTCCTCCCATACACAATTATTTTTTCGACCATTTTTAAGAAATCAATTACCACCTAACTATTAAAAGATATCAATTTCAAATTTGGCATAAAAACTTACGAAAGTAATTGAAATGAAATTACGTTAAAAGTTTTGAAATCGCGCTTGCCCTTCTACCACCTCCCATACAAAACTATGATTTCGACCAATTTCATTAAATCAACTAATAACCAACAAACTAAAAGCTACGAACTTGAAATTTTATACAAGCACCTTACAAGAGAAGCGAAATAAAACTACATATCAAATTTTACGATTCCCCTACCTTCTCTACCCCCTCCCATACAAATGTTCGGTTTTGTGAATGTAAAATGCACCGAATTTTATGAAAATTCCATGCAACTTCGTCTATGAAACACATTCTATACAGAGAATATTGGACGTGATTCAAGCAATTAATTAAAAAGCTATTAACATCCACCCACCCTTACTATTACCCCTCCTCCTCCCCTCATAAAAACCCAAACTTGCAGAAACGAATGAAATATTGTTAAATTGAAATTCACTTAGCCTTCCCTAACCACTCTAACCTGCATATTGACTTTCCACTCATCCGCAACTTGTCCCAAGAATAATAAAGTTTCGCCCGACTTGTTGGCAGTTTATTTTACTTGGAGATGCATCGGGTGAATGCTTAGGAACAATTCCTTTTCAGCTGTAGGGCAGGTTTTCATAACGTCTGTGATACCAAAATAATCTAATCTTTGGATTTTTAGTAGCGTAAGCTGGGCCTTTTAAGATCTTACTCCACCAAACTGTTGATCCCAATGTGACTATTGGGAGTGTGATTGTTCTGCAACACCACACATCTTGGGCTGCAATCCCCATTCCCAGCCAAACAAATTTTTACAGGCCCTAATTGCATTTAGTGATTGGGCATAAGTTCATTTCATGTGTTTGCTTCAGCTGAGTTTATTATCAAATATATCGCCAAGATACTTGATCTCATTCGTGAAGGATATACATTTATGGAAGAAGGTGTTATGAAGATTTTCCTTCTATTCATAAATAGTACTATCTCCACTTGCCTTGATGTTCAAGTTCTTAGACTGACACCAGTTCTTTATCAGATTGTATTTTTTCCGAGCACGTTACGTTATATTTACCTGTAATGATAATGACGAGGTCATCGGCACATCCTGTTACCTCGTAGCCTTGTTCCGCTAAATGGTCTAAGAGCTCATCGACTACAATCGACCACAGTTGTGACGATAGGACCCCTCCCCGGGACAGCCCCAACAGTTCTGTGCTATCACCTAGATACGTGTCGTGTATCCATTTTATACTGGCCTTCAAGCCCCTTTTTCCTATTTGCTGCTATTATGGCGTGTTGTGGAGTATTAACAAGTGCTCCTTCTATATCTAGGAATGCGAAAGCGCAATTTCTTTATGGTCTTTAGCCTTTTCAATT
Organism: Chorisops tibialis; assembly: GCA_963669355.1. NCBI lineage: Eukaryota > Metazoa > Arthropoda > Insecta > Diptera > Stratiomyidae > Chorisops > Chorisops tibialis. The sequence goes on from OY770262.1 coordinate 215,026,379, forward strand.
TGTCTTACTAGACCATGAAAAGCTGAAGTAGTGATATAATGCTATCAAAGATCCAATTTTTGTGAAGCACTGTGAAATTACTCTACCTAACAGACAGCCATGGACTAACAATCATGCTATCAGAATGACGAGATCGCAATATTTACTGATGGCTTGTAAATCCAAGAGGGAGTAGGAGTAGGCATCTTTTCTGACAGCCTTCATCTGCAAATCACCAAGCATCTACCAGAATATGCCATGGTTTTCCAATCGGAGGTAATGGCTATTGCGAAACGGGCGGAACTGGCCTTGCGTGCACTGAATATCCTTTCCACTTACAGCTGCAATTCAAGATGCTTGAATATGGACATGTTGAAAGAATTGGGTAGAGACTGCACTTTGCGACTTTGTTGGGTTCTGGGGAATCGAGATATACCTGCCATCATTGAGGGAACAGGCAATGTTGGCATTTCCTTAAGAGTCATTAAAACAATGTACGCTAAGAAAGTGTGAGGAAGGGAAAATCTCAAATGGTTACAAAGCGAGTCAGCTAAAACCTCAAAGATCCTATAGAGTGGGTTTGATAGAGGAAAATCAATAGAAATATTGAGACTTGACAGAAACTCCTTACGGGTACTCGTAGTTACAGTCACGGGCCACTGTCTTCTTGGAAAAACACGCTTGAAGAATTCGCCTTGCAACCGAGGACATTTGCAGAGGCTACAGTGAAGAATATTAGACTATTAGACTAAGCATTTCCTATAGAGCATGCCTCGGAATGATTCAAAGATAAATTCTTGGAGAGTACTCCTTCATCGAGCTGAATCATCCGGTCCGGTATTTTGCACCGATGAATCCCAATAGTTTAACCGGTAGAACAGGCTGGCTAAATGATATGTAGGTCCATACGGTAAAACCACGGAGGCATACAATGAGCCCATTGGTGGCCTACGTACATTGGTATCCAACCCCTCCATGAACCTAACCTAACCTATTTCACCGTGAAGGGTTGACTCACTTGAATTGATTTTTTGGTAGGCATGTTGAAGAAGGAGGTAAGACTTATAAAACTCTTCATTCAAAAGCACATTTGTTTTTTGCATCGAAGCCCTAATATATCAGACGAAGACACAACCAATGAATTTGAGAATATTTCAGATTACATTGATCGAATTCGAAATCGTGGTGGCGGACGATACACTCGCAATACATCTCCAGCCGGCCGATTTGTTGAGCTATTCGTATTATCGAATAACCTACGCCAAACTGTAGACAGGGCTACTCGCACCCCTGACGTTGCAGGCCAAGGATCTTATCGTCTCGATCTTCTCTTAACTTCAGACCCATCTAAATACTCTATTTCACTTAATTCTCCACTCGGAAGATCAGACCATTGCTCAATTTCCGCCCGTTCACCCGTCACCATCTCAACGCCTATCACACCAACTCAAAAAGTTGGTATTGATTTACAAAAGTGCCGATTGGTTAAGTCTTAAGCAATTTTATCATTCATTTGTTTGGTCAATCTGCTACAACAGAGGTGTTAAGAATACTTCTTCCGTAGTAAATGAGGCCATTTTGTTGGGTATGAAACCCCCAAGGCTACAAACCAGTCAAGCCCAGTTCTAAGGCTTGGTTTAATGAAAAATGCAGTACTGCGATACGGTCTAAAGAGGCAGCTTACCATGCTTATAAATAACTGCCATCTGAAGTTAATTGGATTAATTTAAAAAATAAGGAAATCTCTGTAAATCCAGCTTAAAACGAGAAAAATATTTGCATATCTAGAAACTGAGGTAACAAATTTTGAGATGTCCTGTTTCTGGTCTATTGCTCGTTCTATCAATGGTAGTTCTGCATTATCAAATCTATCTTTTACCTGATTTGAGGCAAACATCTTTGCGGCTCAATTTGCATTCAACTCTTCTTTACCACCAACGACCTCTAACCTTCCAACGTAAACTACGAAAAATTCCTCCTTAGGACAAATTAACACCGAGTTCTTAAAAATCTAAATGCTAACAAATCATCATTCCATTCAATTTTTGTAGTACGCATTTTGTATAAAACATTTTTATAGCTACATTAGCATGATGGAAAAAAAATTAGTTCAATGCTATCATTCGTTCTACCACTCCCCATACAAAATTTCTTGGGATCACAAAAATTTCTATTTCATCTAGAGTATCGTGAGATTGCGCTTTATGCGCAATCGTAGCTCTTTTATGTTTTTAATTTAAATTGGTATACTAGCGCGTATTCCATGGTGTACAAGTCGCGATGAAAATAGTTCACTATCTGTGTTCGCCTATCTGGCTGGAACACCGACAACTCATCTAGCGGTACAGGACCGAATTCCGAGATTTACGTTCCGACTTATTGAAGATAAAGACATAAAGACATTCATAGACTACCTTAAACATTGTAGAAACGTAGAAGTACTCACGATCTACTACAGATATTTCCGTAGTCGCTGTAGTGTTGAGATTAGTCATCTTATCCATCTTTTTTTAAAACTCCCGCGTAATACACGTGTTACTGATCGCACTCATGAATTTACGGTTAAGCCACCCAAATCACGTATAATGAAAACTGTAGAGTCGTTTCTACGTCGTGCAAGCAAAATGTGAAATGCGCTACCCCGATCGCTTTTCTTAAAATTTATAGTATCGCAAGTTTAAAAGAAACATTCACCGACTTCTTTTGTCCTGTAAGTCGTCTCTCAATTAATTCGCATGTTGTTAATTTTCGTTTTGGTTTTTCTCTTTTCTCTTTCCAACTGCACTGTCCGCTGCAGTATTAAAGGGTGAGGCCCAGCTTGATGTCTTAAAACACGATCACATCAATGGAAATATCCTTAACTCGCATCGCTTTTCGCGTTCATTTTGGGCACGAGCAGAGTAAATGGCGATAGTTTCTTAAATGTGTTTAAAACTGAAGGCTCTAAAATCCAATCATTCGAAAAATGTTGCATCCCCCCACCATCCTGTCAAAATTTCTGCGAACGCCATTGCTGGGAGGCCAACGATTTGATGCCGACAACGCGGTGGAGGGCTACATACGCAATTGGCTACTGACACAGCTCTCTTCCTTTTTTCAAATAGCTTCTAATTCGTTGGGAAAGTCAATTTTCAATTCAGGATATTATGATGAAAAATCATATATACACTGCCGGCCAAAAGTTTGAGACCATACTAAGGAAAACGAGGAAATGACATAAATCTCAAAAACTTGTTGGTATATTCAGAAAAAATTGAAATCTTCACAAAATATACAACCTGAGAAATAAAACTAATCTAAGTATAGACAAATGAATGATTGTGTCTTGTGGTATATTGTTCCAGCTTTCATTTAAAACCTTCCACATGTCTTCATGTGGTAAGGGGCACCAATCACGAGCGTTTCTTCCGAGTTCTACTCATAAAAGTTAGATCAGATTCAGATCCGGGCTCTAAAGAGGACACACCATGTTTTTTAATGCACCTTCCACCTTTTTTGTTTTAAATAGCCTCTGCATAATTTCGAACTAAGCTTAGGGTCATTATCTTCGCCAATGATTCTCAGCCCGGAGGGAATTGCATTTGTTTCGAGAATCGTTTTGTATTGTTCTTTTCTCATGATTCCTTGGATCCGTACCGAATCTCCAGTTTCATACCCAGAGAAGAAACTGCAGATCATAACCGACTCACCGCGGTGCTTGACAGATGGTACCACACAATCTAGCAGCATCTTTTTTCCAGCACTACGTCAAAAAAAATTCTCCTATTTATTCTGACCACTGGTTATGTTATTTTCCATATCAATGCACTCCAACCATTTTGTATGCCCGTCGAGTATGATCAGAAACGGACGATTAAATATAGGGCCCATAAAATCTAAATGAATTTAATCCACGGATCTTCAGGTCACTTCCCAATTAATTAGAAAGCTTTTTACTGTACTTACTTTATAGGGTCTGAGGTGCCCAGATTGAGCAGTAATAAGGAAAATCGCTGCTGACGTAAATAACTGAAAGAAATTTTCCAAGAAAATCACAAGCTCTTAACGCTGCGCCTCATTGTATGTAACCCCATACAATGAGGCGCAGCGGAAATGTGTAAACTTGTATGAAGTCATTCGCAGTGTAAGCCCTTTTTACCCTTTTGGCATTTTCCCATTTTGGCATTTTCCCTTTTTGGCATTTGCTCTTTTTGGCATTTGATTTGCATTTATGGTTGCATAATGGTTTGTTCGGTTGTTATGGTTTGTTCGGTTGTTGGAAGTGTAGTTTAAAGTAATGCTCGCAGCTGAACAGAGTACGTCCAAGTCATGTTCGTTTGTACTGTCCGTATACAATCGTGTCGTGAGTACGAGGGGTTGTAGATTTATAGAAGTGTTATGGGAGTACAGAATGGATGCATTGCTGGACTAGGACTTTTAAAGATGGGCCAGGCTAAGGTGTTTGTGGATTTGGTTTATTATGAGATGGAAGCTTAGTGATTCCGTGACTAGGAGTAATGTTATGGCTTCCTTAGCAGAAGCATCGGCTGCTTCGTTGTCAAGGATTCCGACGTGTCTAGGAACCCAGCCAAGAGAAATGGGTTTGAAGGATACTCTGGTTGTCGCTATGTAACTACCTAAGTACTCAGGAAGAATAGCTTGGTGAAGAGTAATGGAGGTGCTGTTTACGCAATATTTCACCACTGCGAAACAGGGAAACAGGGAATGAATTGAGAGTAAGATCCATCTGTATATAAAATAAGTTTGTTGCGGGCGGATTCTAAGGACTGTTTGTGGAGAATTCGTAAAGTGGAGGCATGAGTAGTGTTTTTGGGGAAAGCACATAAGAAGATGTCAATAAGTGGGCAGTAGGGAATAATTTGAGTTGAATTGGCGCATACGGCGAGTTTAAGGTTGAGGTAGAGGATAGCGGTGAGTATGTAGGTAGGAAGCAATTTTCGATATTGATGATTCAAGTTTGTCTCTCCGAGAGGAGGAAGTTAAGGGTATGGAAGAGTCGAGCTCCGATTAGAGGATATCGTGGAGGGGGTGTGTGATTTAGGTAAGTGTTTTGCTCGCTAGGTTCAGGGATCTGAAGAGGGAGGTAACTTCCAAAGAATTGTATTGGGCTTCAACGCGTAAAGAGGGGATTGATATCGCACAAAGCGCTCTGTAGCACTTGTTTACATAGACATCCAGTTTATTTTTCTTCTTTTTGGTAGTCTAGGAGTAGGAAGTAATGCCATGTTATAGAATCCCCTCAGTTAGCGTTTTCGATAGTTGCAGTACAACCTCTAAGTGAGGACCTTCTTTTTTGAGCACATCATTTTAAGGAGATTGTGAATGAATTGGACACTGTTCGCAGGCCTTAGAGATATTTTCTAGATCTTCATTCAGGCCTGGCCACCACTTCGTCTTTGATTGCGACTACACAACTCGTTAATGTAATTTAGGTAAATATTTTCAGTGTTATCATCAAATGTATCTATAAGTCCGAAGTCTATTGGATGACGTGAAAAATAATCCGCAAAATTTTAATTTTTTTTTGTGTTAACATATTCTATTTGAAAATTATATGCAGAAAGAAACAACGCATATCTCTGCAGTCTATTTGCAGTCATTGTTGGTATACCCTTTTTGGGTCCAAAAATGGAAATCAATGGCTTGTTATCCGAAACTAATATGAATTTTCGGCCAAATAAAAAGTGAATTCACAGCACAACATCGCCTGCACAACTCATGTTAAATAGAAATTTAAGAGTTAGGTTAGATTTAATTAACTTTCTAAAATCAACAAACCATAAAATGAATTATGAAAATGTTAAAAATAAAATAAAAGTCATGCAAGAGAAGCAAAGACTGTACTACAAAGGACGTAATTGTAAAAATTTTGATCTTGGCGAGATTATACTAGCAAAAGTGTACCATTCAGAATAAGCTAGGCAAACGTATATACGTAGTATAAGTGTTAAATAAGGATTTGATTTGGAAGAGGCATTTAAATCAATTGCGTTTATGTAAAAATAATATTCCTGAAGATAATTATGTTGCTTCAGTTTTGTGTGATCCTACTGATGCTTCGGTTCCAGTTAACACGAGTTTACTGAAGCCTATGTCAAACGATGTTGAGCAAACTATTAACCATTTCTATCGAAGAGTCACTATCACTGTCCTCGGACATTAAGAGTTCACGTTCAGTTCACGCGTTATTTTGGTTTTTAACCTCGTTGCCACTGTAATGTTTTATAAAGATGCTTATTATTTCGATATATGTATTTATTGTATGATAAACGATCTCGACGATGCGGCGACCACCAGATGAGTGTCATTATGAGGTACGAGAGCTATCACATCGGTTCACTGTAAATAATCGGTTACAAAAAATCATTACATATAGTCGGTACAGGTTTCAAACATTTCGAACTTGAATTCGTCACTCCAACGAACATTTTCAAAATCTTCTTCTGTCCAATCTCGATGGGTAAGAGCGCACTGCATTCGTTCCTTCTTGTTCTGTGGCCTTAATAGCGGTTTTCGAACGCCAACGCGGCTAAACAAATTAGCGTCTCTCAATCATCTATCTACAGTAGTAAATGACACAGGTTTGGATTGAGATTTGTTAACTTCAGCGCGAATCGCTGACGGTGCCATGCATCTATTCCGCTTAATGGTAACAGTAATGAAATGATCAACGCTGAAAGTGGTTGCTCTGGGCCTTTCTGAACGTGACGATCCTGATTACTGCCGGTTTCCTTGTATTGAACGACTGAGCAATGAACACGTGCCTTCGATAATTTCAACTGGAAAGCTATCAAACGTTCAGATTTGCCTTCATTATGTAGAACAACGATGGCATGTTTCGATGGTGATTTCCTATTTTCCCCCCATTTTTAAGACCTCTTCACAGTAGTAACACAAAGTCAGACTAAACAAAAAGTACGTGAAGAACTTCGACAAAATAGTGTTTCTTAATATGAAACATCTGGTGTTGGACGCTATCTCAATCGTAAATGTTGGTAAAAGTAAAATCACAGGTAAATAAGTGACTACCTGGGAGTCATAAAAAAAAATATAACAGGACTACGACTGGGCGTAAAGCCCAATCGTGCAATATTCTAGATGAAAGAGAATTTTTTTTATTTTAAGGAATTTTGTTGGGGAAGTGGTAGAGGGGGTGACAACATCGAACTAATTTTTTCACAGCACTCTATGATTGCTATCAAAATGTTTTAAACAAAATTTAGGATTAAAAAATTTAATTGGTACTAAGAAATTTAGTGTATTGGATTTAGTGAAATTGTACAGTTTGTATGGGAGGTGGTAGAAAAAATGAATTTATTAATGACGTTTTTAGAAATAACTGTAAACATCATTTAATTGACATATATTAAATTGCAGATCAGTAGCATTCATACTTTTCAGGAAAATCGACTTTTTGTAAAGTTGTTGAATTATGTCAAATTGTATGGAAGGGTAAAAGGAGTGAAGCTAATCGCCTAATTTCTTTTTGGTTTTACTAATAATTCTAAATAATTATTTTGTGCATAATTTCAGCTCGACAAATTTCATACGTACTGAGTAAATTTATTTAAAGTATTTCATAAGAAAGCGCAGTTTGTATGGGAGGTGGAGGAAGGGGGGACTCAACTAATTTTTATACAGCAGATTGAAATTATTATAGAAGTAATATATTCCAAATTACAGATCAATAGCTTTCATGCTTTTTGAAAAAATCCGTTTATTGTCGAACTGCAAAATTGTGTCATTTTGTATGGGAGGGGGTAGAAGGGGTGACACTAAATGTCTTATTTTTTTTGGTCTTACTAATAATTCCAAATAAATATTTAGTGCACAATTTCAGCTTGCTAAATTTTATACGCACTGAGTAAATTGGCTTAGAGTATTTCATGAAAAAGTACAGTTTGTATGGGAGGTGGTAGAAGGAAGGAGAGGACACGCATAATTTTTATATGGTAGATTGATATCATCATAAAAGTAATATGTTCCACATTTCAGACCAATAGCTTTTATAATTTTCGAGCGAATGTCAAATTGCGCAGTTGTGTCATTTTGTATAGGAGAAGTAGAGGGGGTGGAGCAATTTGGCCCGTTCACGAACTTGTCCTTATTTTTTTGTCAAAAACGATGTGGACAAAATTTGAACTTTCTAGATCAACGCGTTCTCAAGCTAGAAAGGACACGGACGGACGGACAGACTGACAGACAGACGGACGGGCGGACGGACATCCAGTTTTGAGATTTTTGAGTGATTATATGAATTTCTGTATCATTCATTTTTTTCTCTGAGCTTTATTTCTTAGCGTTACAAACTTTGTGACAAACTTATAATACTCTCAGATTTCATCTAGAGTATAATAACAATGAGTTCACCTGACTTGCATTCGTTGATACTTAAACAAAAGAATTTGCTTTTCTGTAAGGACTATAGAAGATGTACAGGCGCGGTCGGAAATTTATTTTCAAATATTTTTTAAGTATTTATAGATAATGACAATTTTTTTTGAAGTGGTCTCAAACTTAGGGCCTGCAATGCAATTCGTTTATCTGTTAAAGTAATTATAAATAAACTGCCAACAAGTCGGGCGAAACTTTATTATTCTTGGGACAAGTTGCGTATGTGTGGAAAGTCAATATGCTGGTTAGAATGGTTAGGGAAGACTAAGTGAAAGGGGGTTCTCTGGCAGGGCAATTGTCAATTTAACACTTTGCGGAAATGTTCAAAAGCTCCAGTACATATAATCAATATTTCGTTCGTTTATTTCTGCAAGTTTGAGTTTTTATGAGGGGAGGGGTGAGGGGTGATAGTAAGAGTGGGTGGATGTTAATAGTTTTTTAATTGATTGCTTGAATTACGTCCAATATTCTCTGTATAGAATGTCAGTTTCATAGACGAAGTTGCATAGAAACCAAACATTTGTATGGGAAGGAGTAGAGGAGGTAGGGAAATCGTAAAATTTGTGACGCAATTTTATTTCCTTTCTCTTGTAGTGTGCTCGTACAAAATTTCAAGTTCGTAGCTTTTAATTTGTTGGTTATTAATTGATTCAATGAAATAGGTCGAAATGATACTTTTGTATGGGAGGGGGTAGAAGGGCAAGCGCGATTGCAAAACTTTTAAAGTAATATCATTTCAATTATTTTTATAAGTTTTTGCGCAAATTTGAAATTGATAGCTTTTAAGAGTTAGCTGATAACTGATAAAATGGTCGAAAAAATAATTTTGTATGGGAGGGGGTAGAAGAGGTAGGGGAATCGCAAAATTTGTGACGCAATTTTCTTTTTTTTTCTCTTTTAAGGTGCTCGAACAAAATGTCAAGTTCGTAGCTTTTAATTTGTTGGTTAGCAGTTGTTTTATTGAAATGGGAGGGGGTAGAACGGCAATTGTGATCTCAAAATTTTTGACGCAGTTCGATTTCAACTATTTTCAAATGCTTTTCTGCAAAATTTCAAATTGATAACTTTTACTAGTTAAGTGATAATTAATTTCTTAAAAATGGTCGAAAAAATCATTTTGTATGGGAGGGAGTAGAAGCTTTCAAGGTGTTCGACCAGTTAATATTTCATCCTTTTAAAGATTTTTTTAAATGCATTTCGCAAGTTTTCAAGTTTCTACCTTCAAATTTCATTCAAAAATTTTCAGTTTATGTGGTTTTTTCATTGCACATGAAACACCTTGTGCACGGTAGACCAGGGGGGTCGGTGCATAACAATTGTGGAATTTTTATTATTTTTTCTGTATGTACAACAAATAGATGTATCCACGTGGAAAATTCAAATTTTGTATCTTTCACCAGAGCCCTTAAAAAATCACTCAAAATTTTTGGTTACCTCCTCCCTCCCCTTACACCTCCCGACGTAAAATTTTTACCAAATTTAAAAACTATCTAGTTCTACAATTTGACGAAATTTTAATTTGATATCTGCACTCAATTTTGAATTATAACGGTTTGAAATTTTGGAAAGTGCATCATTTTTGAAATGCTCCCCATTTCCCCCACTACTATTTTGTCCAAATGTTATATTTTTCTCGTTATTCTCTAGTATAGCTTAATATAGGTTCTAAGATTCAATTACATAGCTTAATAAATAGCCGAGATATTGATTTTTAAGTGTTTTTCTTTGCACTCCCCCTGACCCTCCCCCTTACAATAATTAGCTTTTATCTAAACTGATTCTAGTGGACCTGTATGCCACCTTAACGGTCTCAATTACTTATGGTAAGTAATTTCGAAGATATTACCATTTGAAAAAAAAATTCGGCTGGCAATTGGTTCTTAGCCCCCCTTTTCGCACCCCAATGGATAAAAAATTAAATTATTTTTGAGAGTTGTCCCACAAATTTTTCTATATGTATGTTGAGTTTTAGCTTTCTAGCTGTTACCATGGTTTAGATATTTGAATTCGTATTTTTCGGTTTAAGCGCTCCACCGCCTCCCCCTGACCCCGTACACTCCCCAAAATGGGTATCCGCCTGAAATCCGCAACTATCTACAATCCCCCCAAAAATGAACTTTCTATCTTGAAGGATTTGGGTGTTAATGTTGTATTTAATTATTAAAAAACACCATAAGATTCAATAATATATTAAGTTTATTCAAACACACATTTAATAACACGACTGCTTTGCATACTAACAACTAAAAACACTACGAGATTTTAAGACTCTTAATAATTTTAACTATTTAACTAAAAACACTACGAGATTTTAAGACTCTTAATAATTTTAACTATTTAACTAAAAACACTACGAGATTTCAAGACTCTTAATAATTTTAACTATTTAACTAAAAACACTACGAGATTTTAAGACTCTTAACAATTTTAACAACTTAACTCAAAACACTACGACAATTCGCGTCGAAGTCCGTTGATCAACTCAGTGCTTTTCGAACTCCATCGAGACCCCTGAAATTGCTTGCATTTCTTATTTCGCGCGACCTACATTAAAGGTTGCTCACCTCGCAGGTCACGTAAACAAAAAATACAATTATGCACAATCATACTGGCAAGTTATTGCCCGTATAATTCTGCACTTGCAATTTCAAAGTCCAAGGAACCCTTGCTTTGCGATCCATCATACGTTACAATTTCTTGCGACATGTGTTAGATCGCATAAGCAAAAATCGCTTGTTTCGATGGAATTATACCTTCGGCACCTCGCACTATGAAAGCATGTCAGGTCATTACACTGAAAGTGCAATGCACCTGTATGTTGCAATTTCACAGGGCGAGAAGTGCCGAAAGTCACACTCAACATTCCTTCCCTCCAAAAGACGGAATTTCGGATTTAGATGATTCGGAAATTTCGATTCTTATAACATATTTTTTTTTTTTTTTTGTGTATAAACAAAATAAAAGCGTCATATAAACAAAATAAGAGCGTCATACATTTACATTCTCTAATTGTAACATATTTTTTATATCTTTTGCATTTTCCTTTTTTTTTTTTTGTAAGCAGGAATAATCTTATCACAGAAATTAACTTCTTCATTACTTTCATATTTTTTTTTTTTGTATTACGTCTTGCAGTTATTATTATTATATTATATTTGAACTGAACTAATGTTTGATGCCATGATCTAAAAATAGTCGTACATAATCATTACATTTTTACAATCGTTTTTTTGTATATAAGAATTTAACATTAGATATATAATGTGTCTTCATTACGACTATGTAGCAGATCTTACATTAAATGATGCTGCTTATAAACAATTATTGCATTATAATTTTAACTTAAACATATAGATGCGTTTATAATTTTTTGTAATTATTGTATGTAAATATTTTGACCACGATATCTAAACTAAAGGATATAGAACAATTTTTTTTTTATAATTATTGTATGTAAATATTTTGACCACGATATCTAAACTAAAGAATATAGAACAATTTTTTTTTTATAATTATTGTATTTGTAATTATTGTATGTAAATATTTTGACCACGATATCTAAACTAAAGAATATAGAACAAATTTTTTTTTTTTTTTTATAATATTATTATTATTTTTTTTTTTTTTTTAATTTATTTATTATTAGTAAAATTATTATTCCCTTTTTTTTATATATATCGCTTGGATCTGTGCTGAGGGGAAAACTTTTACAGTACTTGGACAAATCGAATTCGAGAATTCATATCACTCGATTCAACACTAGGCGAATGATCTCTCTCCCTTTGATCTTCAGCTATGGTTGGTATTGGAAGCACGATCTTTTGCGGCTATTTTCTATTTTGCTGCCCTTCTTCTGGGTTCTGAATTTCTTACAAAACACTTTAGTTTTATAAATAACTAATGCTATTACAGATAATAGTGCTAATATACTTAAGGATAATGACGAAGTATGAAGTTGTAAGAATTGGACTTTTTCCGACCGCGACTTTTGAAGCTCAGTAGCTTGTCTTTGTAAATCATTTATTTCGTGGGTACCGCGACGAAGAATTTCATTTGTGTTGTCATCTTTTAATAAGACCATTGAGGTTTTTGGTTTATTTACAAGTGTTGACAATATGGCGTTGATGGAATTGTTTACATATTTATTGGGAATGCTTAAGATGTTGGGTTGAAAAATTTTGATTTGTTGGTGATCCTCATCCTCAAATAGTATTTGCTACTTGTTTATTTGAAAATTACAGGGCTCGTTTAGAATTAAAATACCATTTGAGGAGATGATGGAACTATGAAATTTGTCCTGGCATGTAATTTGAATTTTCTCTGGTAAAGAAAATGAATACAGCCAACTGTTTCTAGTGGTTAATTTGATTAATAGTTGATGGAAACTTGGTCGTATTAAGTACTCACACGTAGCAACTTCGTTAAAGGGATTGAAAATAAAATTTATTGGACATATGCTTGATACTTCTCCTTTAAGAATGGGAGTTCTTAGTGGTGCCACATACAATGACTCGTTAAGGCTAATAGTAATTTTTTTTCCTAGAGTGAATTCATTATTACGTAGTAAAATGAACGATTGGGTAGCGGTATTGTTTGCTATGTAACTATGTTCTATATTAAGTATAAAAGAGTAGTTGTTAGGTGTTGATATAGGAAAAAGATGTATTTGTTGTAACGTAAACGGTGGGAGGGTTAAAAATGGGAAGTATGATTTTTATTACTAGGCCATCATTGATAATTTTCGTTTTAATTGTTAGGCTTTGGGTTAAAATGCTGATGTCTTGATGTGTTTCTCTCCTTTTAGGATGAGCTCTATAGTATATGTCTAAAAGTTTAGAGGGTGTTATGAGGAGTGGGTGTAGATCATTATTCTTTAAAGATGTAAGAATATCTATAAATGCCTGTTGTCTAAACTCTAATTCAAGAATCAGCAAACCAAGTGTGTTAAGGGCCTCTTGAACTTTTTGATTGGTGATAACATCGCCTTGCACCAGATTTGTCAGGTTATTAATTGCTTGGGTGATAATTTTTTGGTTAGCTTGGGTCTGACGAATTGGTTTTTGGATGCTCTCAAATGCTGTTTTTACAACAGAGATTTGATGTTTTTCTAATTCAAACAATTTTTCATTGTCTGTTTCCAAGCTTGCAATTTTACTGTATATGGAAACTTCATTATCATTGTCCATAGTACCAAAAAGGTAATGTAAACCTTTACCAACACCATCAAATAGTGACCTGGTATGCCGATGAGGGCAAAGTAATTCTTTTATAATAGTTATCCTTTTTTGGATTGTTTGGATCAACGTTTGTAGTATTGGTTTTTGAGCTATACAAGGAATAAGACTATCATTATGTACTGAGCATACTCTCAAGATATGAGATTCTGCTTGTTCTATTATATAACTTTGATGCTCGATTTCACTCACGTTTAGCTGCATGAAAATGTTCCAGTTATCATGGAAGAACCGTATCTCTCCAAGTTCCTCAAGCAATATTCCTGTGTTGTTAATTCTCTGTAGAGTGAATGGGTCTGCGGTTGTTAGGGGCCAGAATAGCAGAAAAAGGCATAGTACCATTGTAGCAAGTATAAAGCCTGTTAGTAAAAAAATAATAATGAAAATAAAAAGAGTAAGGCTATTTTTTTTTTTTTTTTATACCTATCGGAAGTTAAATTTAGTGGTAAAGATCTACATATAATATTATTCGTAGAATAATTTAAGACGGTTGTTATGCACTGTAACTTTTCTTTTTCCTATTTGGATAGTGGTATTCACTGAGGAAGGTATTCCGATGACTTGGTAGGGTCCTAACCATACCTGAGATAGTTTGCCCTTTTTCGCCATGTTTTTCAGAAGAACCTTGTCACCAGTGTGAATTGTTATTGGTCGACTTAACAGATCATAATAAGCCTTTGATCTATTTTTGCTAATTAATATATTACGTCTAGCAACCGCATACATCTGCTGTAGTTTGTACTTGAGCTTAAAATAATAGTCTTCGTGATTGTATATTGGTTCGGGGTCCCTTTTCAAATTAGATGGTATGTCTGCAGTGAATCCAAAAAGACAATCCATGGGAGTTAATTTGGTGCTGTCATGTTCACTGTTATTATAAACAAAAGCTGCGGTTCTTAAGAATGTATCCCATGTGTTAGTATTTTTGTCCACTACTGACCTTAAATATTCAGTTAATGGTCTATGGGCTCGTTCTAAAGCTCCATTTGATTGCGGGTGATAGGCAGTTGTCTGCAGCTTTTTGATTTTTAGTAGTTTACATACTCTTTTGAATAGATCACTTACAAAATTTGAGCCCCGGTCAGTCACTAATGCTTTGGGAATTCGATAGCGGGTGATAATTTCGATAAAAAATATATCAGCAACAGTTTCTGCTTCAGCATTCAACATAGGGTACCAGTCTACAAACTTTGTAAGATTGTCTTGAAATGTCAGGATATATTTGTTATCCACGTGCGTTTCTTCGAGGGGTCCTACTATATCAAGATATACTTTGTCGAATGGTTTTTCAGAAGTGTCAGTGATTACCATAGGCATGCGATGTTCTGGACTGGACTTGTTTTTTTGACAAAGCTCGCATCTTTTTACGTAGTCCTTTATGTCTCTGAGCATGTTCTTCCATTTAAATTTGCGTTTAATCTTCTTATATGTTTTCAGTACTCCTTGATGGCCACCGAATATAGTGTCATGATACTCGTGTAGGATTATTTTAATTTCATTTGGATCAACTATAAATTCTGAGACGTTGTCCTCAGATTGTTTTGGTGTTACTTCTGTGCTAGTTTCTGTGTTGGCTATGACATTATCGTCGTTGTTATCGTCGTCTTCTAAAGGCTTCGGTGTTAAGGACGCGTCTCTTTGAGAATCATTACATTTTTTCTCAGCTTTTTGTTTTTGAGCTCGTGTGAGTACATGTATTTTGGCGATTTCTTTTGAAATTCTTGCTTTATTATTTTGTTGATTTACATCGTCGGTATTAGATTTAGTTTTTGTGTTTAATGTATTTTCTTCTGAGCTGTCCGGTATTCGGCTTAGGCAATCCGCGTTTGTGTTATACTTGCCCGGCTTATATTCTATAGTGTAGTCGAATTCGGACAATTTATGGTGGAAACGGGCTAGTCGTGTGGTTGGGTCTTTCACTTTGAATGTACCTTTGAGTGGTTTATGATCTGTATAGACCGTAAATCTTCGACCCTGGAGGTAGCATCTAAAGTTTCGAGTCGCCCATACGATTGCAAGCAACTCCTTCTCTATTGTGGAATAGTTTCTTTCAGCATTATTTAAACTCCTGCTAGCGTATGCTATAGGTTTATCCTTACCTATATCACCTTGCGATAACACAGCTCCCAAGGCAAAATTACTAGCGTCGGTTGTAAGGTTGAATGGTTGTGAAAAATCGGGGTATATTAAAAGTGGGGGAGAAACTAAATCATTTTTTATTTTTTGAAAAGCTGTTTGGCAATTGTCATCCCAATTGAATTTCGTTCCCTTTCTTATTAGGTTCGAAATTGGTCTTATTATGTGTGAAAAATTTGGGATAAATTTTCTATAATAGTTAGCTAAACCCATGAATGATTGAATTTGCTTTACAGTACGTGGTTGTGGGAAATTTTGAACACATATCGTTTTGCTGGGATCGGGGCGTGCTCCTTCGGTTGAGCACTTATGACCCAAATATACTACTTCGCGCCTTAAAAACTGGCACTTTTCTGGTTGCAGTTTAAGGTTATTTTCTCGCAATCGTTTAAAAATGTTCTCTAGTTTTTGGTTGTGATCTTCTAAATTTTTACCATAAACGACGATATCATCCAAATATACAAAGCAATCAAGACCTTGTAAGCCTGTCAGAACATAATTCATAAGCCTTTGAAAGGTCGCAGGAGCATCCTTTAATCCAAACGGCATCCTTTTAAACTCAAAGTGCCCATATGCGGTGCTGAATGCTGTTTTTGGTTGATCTTTCGGGTCCACGACTACTTGATGATAGCCACTCGCAAGATCTAAAGTTGAAAAGTACCGTGAGTGACCTAATTGATCCAAAATATCCTCAATTCGGGGAAGTGGGAATGCGTCTCCGATAGTTGATTCATTTAATTTTCTAAAATCAACTACCACGCGCCATTTTTTATTCCCATCTTTCCCAGGTTTTTTTGGAACAACTAAAAGTGGCGAATTCCACGGACTCTTGCTGTGTTGAATGATGTCATTTTCAAGCATTTCTTTAACTTGGTCATTAATGGTTTCCCGTTGGGAAATAGGTAGACGATACATTTTTTGGTTGATTGCGGGTTGATTTTGGAGAATGGGTATTGAATGTGTTATTGCCTTAGTATATGTCAATTTGTCACCTTTCAGGTGAAATATATCGTTATATTTATTGCATAATTTCAGTAAAGTTGATTTTTCGAATTCATTTAACGTATCGTCACTCTGTAGCTCTTTGCCTAGTTGTACTATTCTTTCTTCTGTTTCTCTGTTATAATTTTTGAGCGACATATAGTTTATGATCTTAGTGTTGTGCAAGTTGTCTACAAGATTATTTTTAGCGTTTGGTTGAATTGGTTGTACATTAAAAGTATTTAATGGAAGTAATTTTAGCTTTACTTCAGAGATTTGTATTGTCTCGTTGTTTACATTTAGTATGCTTATCAACGTTTCTGATTTGGCCGTTAGTAGACAATTAGCTAAGTACACTCCATTTTCTATTTCGTCAGAAAGACATATCATGTCGTTTTGTATTTTCAGAGGAATTTTTGAGATCATTTGCGATCTTGGTGGAATTATAATGGGATTAGGTAGAAACAAATGGTAATTTTCAGTTCGATCGGCATTGTTGACTAGTATGCTGTTACTAGTCCCGAGCGATGAGAGTTCCATTTTGACCACTGTCATCTTCGTATACTAAAGGTGTTAACGGTACTACAAACTCTTCAGGATTTGTTTTCGTGCGAAGAAAACGAATATTGTTTCCCGGACCCTCTATATTGCAATTTTTTGACAAGAAGTCGTTTCCAAGAAGGCCTTCGCGAGGAACTGCCGTCTCATCTGGGACAACTTGAAAATTGCAAGGAATTCCGTTACCGAAAACAAATTTACCCTGACTTTCGCCAAGAGTTTTTCCTTTTCCGAAAGGTGTGCTAATGGTATACCGCTTAGAAGTGTTTAGGATCGTTTGTGGCTTGAGTGCTTTTTTCTTAATTATGCTTATCTCGGCTCCGGTATCGATAGCCAATTGTACGGTGGATTTGTGGCCAATATCTAAAGGAAGGTTTACTGCCGATAGATGTTGGTTCGAGTTGGTATGAGAAGTAGTGGACCCTTTAGTTTCTATTAGATTTAAAGTCGAGCCGGGGTGTTTTCGGTCGACTTGTAATCGTTTCCCTGGTTGTTTGCCTGGGATCTATTTTCCCATTTACGTTTTTGAAAACAATTGCTAATTGCATGACCTTTACGACCACAAAATTCATGTGTTTCTATACTTGTTTCTGGTGTCCTTTGATAACGATGTAAATTTTGATTTTTATTTTGTGTCAGTGAAGGGGTTCTAGGTTGGTTATTTCTACAATCCCGGATATCATGCCCAGCCCGTTTGCATCCTGAACAAAATGGAGTGTTTTTTCGAGTTAGGCATTCGTCATAGGTGTGTCCTCTGATTTTACAGAAACTACAATTTATCGAACTTTTTCTATCTGGTACCAATTTCTTAGTTTCCAAATAATGTTGTGTGGCTGCTTTATAATCTATTTCTCTATGAGTGTTTTGAGGAGATTCAAATGAATTAATTTGATTAGGATTGGATTGCGTGGATATAATTTGAGTTGGAGTTGTTACATAATTTGGATGAAAATCTGTAGCAGTTAAATTGTACATTTGTGGTGAGGGCGTAGAAAGTGATGGACAAATTGTTGTAGTTGTAGGATAGATTGGAGAAAGATAGGGTGATCCCTTTTGCAATGTTTCCATTTCTAATGCATTAATGATAAGGGTATCAAATGTGGTCTCTTTGAGAGTTAACAAATGCTGACCTAGATGTGGATTTGTTACACCGGTTTTCAGAGAAGTTACCGCAAAATCCTATAATTGTGTCTTAACAGCTACAGAAAGTGATCCGTACTTGCTATCTGCCGCATCCCTACATTTCGCCAATAGATTTCGAAGTCTTGACGTATACGACGTTATATTTTCCGTCGGATATTGCCTACATGTAATTAACTGATTAACTAATTCCTGATAGCTTGCTCGGGGTAAGTACGTTCTGTATATGAACGCTTCAAATTCAGAGAAAGTTGGTGTGAGACTTGATGACACAATTTGATATGCATCTCCTCTGAGTCGTGTTGGCAGAACTGTTAAAAACGTATTTTTTTCTTCTTCACTGAGGCATTGTAATACCCGTTTACAACACCCAATGAAAGTTTGCACCTCTTGCACTATTTTGGCGTGAATTTCACCACTAAATAAGGGAATTAACTGAGTTGTCAGTTTTATTACCTTGTCTAAATCCATTGCGATAAAATTTCTGGATGAATTACCTTTTTTATTATTTAATATTTCTTTTTCGGGGGTGATCATTAATGGACTGGTCCAGGAGATATTAAAATTTTGATCGGATATGTTGGTCAAAATATTACTTTCTATGGAATCGTTGAAAGAATGTAAATTTTTTGAAGCAAATTGCTTTATTTCCTCTCTAAAGTTTTGCGTTTTAACTTTAATTTTTTTTAAGCAATTGTTTCTTTCTTTTTTTGATTTACTAATTTGTTTTTCTAAATTATCAATAGTATCTAAATCTAAATTTTTATTATCTAATACAATTTTTCGTATGTACTCACTAAGCGGCTCTGTTTGTGGTTCTTGCAAGAATATCGTCCTCTGTCTTAGAATCTTGAAGGGTGATGCTGTTGGTGTCGATTCTCCTTTAGGGTTTTCTGGCAGGATCCTAGAGTTTTCAGAGCTAGTTGTTGTTTCTGTTTTGTTTTCCGTCGGTGTTCGCGTTGATGAACTTCCCTCCTTGTTGTTCATGTATAATATACTAGTAATGTTTTCCTCGTGTTGTTTTCCGTTATCTTTTTGTTGGTGTTGCCACTTAATCCAGTGTGATTTTTATAACTTCACTTTTTTTTTTTTTTTTAAACTTAATTCTTTTCAAATAAACTTAATCACAGTGTTACAATTGTTGTGTTTTCAGTATTTATTTATTTCACGGTAGTATTTTGCGAGGTTTTGAGGTTTCATTATTTATTAAAACAAAAACGAAATACGCCTACACATGAAAAGGGTTCGTTACCCAGCTGCGCAAATTGTTGTATTTAATTATTAAAAAACACCATAAGATTCAATAATATATTAAGTTTATTCAAACAAACGGCGGACGGCGTACAGACAGACGGATTTTTATACTCTAGATGAAATCTGAGAGTATTATAAGTTTGCAACAAAGTTTGTAACGCCAAGAAATAAGGCTCGGAGAAAAAAATGAATGATACAGAAGTTCATATAATCACTCAAAAATTTCAAAACCGGATGTCCGTCCGTCCGTCCGTCCGTACATCCGTCCGTCTGTCTGTCTGTCCGTCTGTCCGTCTGTCCGTCCGTGTCCTCTCTAGCTTGAGAACGCGTTGAGCTAAAAAGTTCAAATTTTGTATACGTCGTTTTTAACAAAAAAGTAAGGTCAAGTTCGTGAACGAGCCAAATCGCTCCTCCCCTTCTATCCCCTCCCATACAAAATGACACAATTTCGCAATCTGACAATAAACGGATTTCCTTGAAAAGTACAAATGACATTGATCTTAAATTTGGAATGTAATACTTTTATGATGATTCCAATCTACTCTATAAAAATAATTTGTGTCTTCCCCCTCCTTCCACCACCTCCCATACAAACTGCACTTTTTCATGAAATGCTCTAAACCAATTTACTCAGTGCGTATAATAGTTATCAAGCTGAAATTGTGTACAAAATATTTATTTAAAATTATTATTAAGACCAAAAAAAATGAGTCGATTAGCTGTACCCCTTGTACCCCCTCCCATACAAAATGACACAATTTCGTAATTTCACAATAAACAGATTTGCTCGAAAAATATAAATGCTATTGATCTGAAATTTGGAATATATTGCTTTTATGATGATATAAATCTACTGTACAAAAGTTATTTGAGTCTTCTCATTCCTTCCACCACCTCCCATACAAACTGCACTTTTTCATGAAATGCTCTAAGCCAATTTACTCAGTGCGTATAAAATTGACCGAGCTGACATTGTGCACTAAATATTTATTTAGAATTATTAGTAAAACCAAAAAAAAATTAGGCGATTAGCTTTACCCCTTCTACCCCCTCCCATACAAAATGACACAATTTCACAACTTTATAAAAAGTCGATTTTCATGAAAAGTATGAATACTACTGATCTGCAATTTAAGACATGTCAAAAGCATGATATTTATAGTTATTTCTGAAAAGTCATTAAAAACTCGCCCCTCCTTCTATCACCTCCCACACAAACTGCACTACTTCACTACATCCAATACACTAATTTTCTCAGTACCTATTAAATTATTAAATCCTAAATTTTGTATAAAACATTTTTATAGCAACCTTACCGTCATGTGAAAAAATTAGTTCAATGTCGTCACCCCCTCTACCACTTCCCCTACAAAATTTCTTAAGATACAAAAATTACTCTTTCATCTAGAGTATCGCACGATTAGGCTATATGCCCAATCGTACTCCTGTTATGTTTTTTTTTTTAATTTTTAGGCTAATTTAGTCATGATACGCGAAAGAACAAAATTTCAGGGTAGCAAATTTTTTTTTTTCCCAAGTCGATCACAATACTTTATTATTAAAATTATAAAGTAAAAATAAAAATTTAGTTGTAAATTCGATTTAAAATCGATTAATATAAAATTGAAAAAACTAAAACCAGTTAAGGCATTCTCTAATAAATTTTACTAATCAAAACATTTAATGCTTTTTTAATTCCAGGCCAACCAGTCAATTCGCTTTTACATAATTCTAGTGCACACGGTCTGCCCGGCAGCGGTGTTTCCGATCTAAGTAACGATTCTAGTCCAGCTCACGGCTATCCCGATTTTCCTCCGAGTCCTGATTCGTGGCTAGGCGATTCAGGAAATGCCAATCAAAATAGTTCAACACCAGCCGTGCATTACTGATATTCGAAATTACTGGCCAAAACTGCTGCTTTAAGAAATAAAAATTTAATTAATCAACATCCGAAGCATACTATCACAAAATCGAATCTACTGGGAAATTTACAACAAACCGAAATCGACCGGTCACTATTATTCACTCATAAAGGTCACAGTTAATGAATAATTAAAAGAAGAAAAATTGTTTATTTCATTTAAACAAAAATCTGATTCTATAATTGAAAAAAAAAATAACAAATTATAACGATCTATCAACTGCAAAGAAAAGAATTGTGAAATTAATCCTAATTTATTATTATTAAATAATTTATTAAATAAAATGTAATATATATATTTAAAATTAAAAGAAAAGATTTCCGGATTCTACACTGTTACGCTTTATTATTCGTGACGTTTCGGTCTCTGCTGAGACCTTTATCAAACTGATCGACAATTACAAAAGATAATTATTATATAGACAAGGGGGTTAATTGAGTGTGGGAAGGATAATTAAGGTTAATTAATTAGTATCAGGTAGTTAAATTAGTTAAGGATTTTTGGGTACGAATTTTGTTCTTACCAAATTTTAACGCAGGTAGCCAAACTGCTGATAACTTGTATCCGGTGTCTCGGTTGAAGTTCTGTGGATGTTTCGAAATTTCTATGGCTTCTCGTACTATTCGTTGATAATATTTGTTTGTCCTGGCCAGAATTTGCACATTGTCGAAATCGATTGTATGGTCCTCTGTAGTTGCATGTTCTGCGATCGCTGATGACTGTATCTGGTTTTTCCGTGTGCATCGTTGGTGCTCCTTGATCCTTGTTTGGACTGTGCGTCCCGTTTCTCCTATATATACTTTATCGCAAGAGCCGCATGGTACTTTGTATACTCCTTCAGTCTCCAATGGTTTTTTGTCCTTCTGGTTTCCTAAAATTCCTCGGATAGTAGTCGGGGTAGTGAATGTTGTCTTGATGTTCGATTTTCGAAGAATCACCATGGAAACGGAAAGCAACGGGAAACTGCCATTCTTGGATGTACTCGTCGAAAGGAACGATACGTCGCTAAGCTTCGGGGTATACAGGAAACCAACTCACACCAACAGATATCTCCACGCTCATTCACATCACCACCCAAGCCAGAAAACAGGCGTATTGAAGACACTAATACACAGAGCTCAACGTATAACTGATGGAAATCCGGGCAGTTTACGAAAAGAAAAGGAACAGTTGAATCGGGCATTCAGAGCAAATGGATACAAAGCGAGCGAAATTAACAAGGCGTGGAAACCGAAGCATCCAAGGACAACAGAACGAGAAGACACTGAAGAAGGAAATGCTGACAAACGATGGGTAAAACTACCTTACATCCAGGGCACGACGGATAAGATAGGAAAAATTCTTCGAAAATCGAACATCAAGACAACATTCACTACCCCGACTACTATCCGAGGAATTTTAGGAAACCAGAAGGACAAAAAACCATTGGAGACTGAAGGAGTATACAAAGTACCATGCGGCTCTTGCGATAAAGTATATATAGGAGAAACGGGACGCACAGTCCAAACAAGGATCAAGGAGCACCAACGATGCACACGGAAAAACCAGATACAGTCATCAGCGATCGCAGAACATGCAACTACAGAGGACCATACAATCGATTTCGACAATGTGCAAATTCTGGCCAGGACAAACAAATATTATCAACGAATAGTACGAGAAGCCATAGAAATTTCGAAACATCCACAGAACTTCAACCGAGACACCGGATACAAGTTATCAGCAGTTTGGCTACCTGCGTTAAAATTTGGTAAGAACAAAATTCGTACCCAAAAATCCTTAACTAATTTAACTACCTGATACTAATTAATTAACCTTAATTATCCTTCCCACACTCAATTAACCCCCTTGTCTATATAATAATTATCTTTTGTAATTGTCGATCAGTTTGATAAAGGTCTCAGCAGAGACCGAAACGTCACGAATAATAAAGCGTAACAGTGTAGAATCCGGAAATCTTTTCTTTTAATTCGAAATGCACTGTGAAAACATTCACCAAACCAATATATATATATTTATATATATAATGTAATATATACATATGTATATATATATAAATGTGAAATTGCAATTTACAATTATCTTTTATTGTACCTTCGATAAGTTTAAAACCAACACACATATAAACACTAAACACTAAAACATATTAAGATCATTCTAGTCTGATGGTGTAAAAATATTGAGAAAAAAAAGTTCAATTTGATAATTTATTATGTAAGACTTTTATTTTTAATTTATTGAATTATTGTTTATTTTCAAATTTTATTCCGATTTTGTTTTTTAGTTTTAGAATTTATTTTCATTTTTAATTTATTTTAAATACAAGAAAATTATTTAGTTGAATCTAATTCACAGTTTAAGTTCCTTCAGATTACTGAAACGATAATGAATTGTGAAATTTTTGTTTCTACTAGTTTCGAATTTATCGTTTTAAAAAAAAATCCAAAATTTGTCTTATTCGGAGTAACAACTCAAACAAATGTAAAATTTCACAATACATTATTTTTGAAAACAAATAAATGCACTCAAAAAAAAAAACAGAAACGTGCTTCGATTCAATACTGAAAAAAAAACCAAAGATGAAATTCTTTTCTAATGTAAATATGTAAATGAACACGAAAAAAAGTATTTAAACTATAGGGATATGTGTATGTGTCCTTTAATATAAAATAAAAAAAAAATGTTTTAATTTATTTAAATTGAATTCGATCGCTGAAATAATTTTGAAAAGAAACTTTTTGGAACAAATTTTTCCAAATTAATTTTTGAAAAACAGGGCCATATTTTCTCCTCTTAAGTCTTGATCATCACATCTTCAACTTCGGAACAGTCAAAACGCTACATCAAATTTTTTTCGGTCAAAATCATCTAATTTTATTTATTTATCAAATAATACAAACTAACACTAAAAAAAATACGAATACGATATAGCTACAATTCCGTGGTTGCTACTCCCCAATACTGTCGCATTCGTCCTTCCTGGTCGATCGAATCATCCGGTACGGCTCGTTCGTGCATTACCGCAAAATCATATTCCAAATTGTATGGCATGAGTCGCTGCAACGATCCGAAATAGGCAGCATTCGGTCCGCCACCGATCGGTTGCACTCGCCCCGAATTAAAACGCATAGTTTTAAATAGGCCCGATGATTGCGGATGAAACGATCGTGCACTTCCGAAATGTTTCGACAGAAACGAACTCTGAACTTGCGGATCGCTGTAGATCAGCTGCGGCGAACTGGCCGACAGAAGCTTATTATTCGTGGTCCGAACCAGATTCGAACTGCTGTTCAAAATGTTAATTGATGTTTGCTTCGACGGATCGTTTTTCGTGAATGCCTTCGAAATTGTGTTCAGTTCCTTGTCGAATAGGAGTTGGGTATTCTGTTCGAGCATGTACTCCCAACATTTGAATTGCTCTTCGGATAGTGCCGAATCGGTTTCGTCCAGTTCGCGATCGCGTTCTTCTTCGATTTTAGCCCGAACGGCCCGGGCCACACCGCCTTTCAAGCTGCGCCGCTCATTAGCCACGTGATTCGTCGATCTTCGACTCGCTATGGTCGAAATCGAGTCCAATTTCGTTTTTGAAATGGTCAGTTCACTGGTAGCTTGATCACTCTGTCCGCTCGGCGACGATCGATCGCTACGTCCCGAAAATTGTCGAACAAATTGATTCGATCCGGCCGAATGGCAACAGCTATTATTCGACTCGCAGCAACAACCACACTTGCAGAATCCCGAAATAACACTGGTCGATTTCTTACGAACCGTTTGCCGCAATTCTCGAATCAGATAGTCAACATCGGTTCCAAGATTATTGAATTTCACAATAATAACACTGAGATTCTCCTCAGCTCCGAAACTCTGAGCAATGTCCTGGATTCGTTTCGCAGCAAGAATAACGTTCTCCTCGATTCGAATCTCCTGTGCTACAATTTCTGGATCCATAATTTCCCACAGCTTTTTGTTGCACATTACCAAGAACTCGTCCTGATCGCCGAGCATTACTTCCGAAATTTCCGGATCGGGAACAACCAGCGGGAAGCTAGCACTGTTCCCTATCTGTCTTTTCGGAGTGCCCGGTGTTAAACGAACATTTCCCGATTTTCGAATCAAATAAGCCGATGCTTCACCTACGCTGGCCACGCGCAGAATAAACTTCCTTCCTTGAACGCTATTCGAGACGTAGTCATGTGCAACTTTCTCTCGCGATATGTGACAAAGAGTTGCACACACTCCGTGCTTTTGTCCACTATGTCTTAATTCTCTGTGTGCCGATAATAGCGTATATTTCATGTACTCTCGTGAAGTTTCCTTAACGGTTCGTTCTTCGAGAAGGATCTTGGGAATGACCTTAACCAACAGACTGGGCACGACACTGTTTATTTCGCCGTCGAATATTCCGAACAGACCTTCTGTATTACAAAAATTGGGAAGTCGAAGCTGCGTTATGTAGAGTTTCGTACAAGTTCCGGCTGTTTCGGAGAAGCCAACCTTCCATGGTGGCTCCAAGTCGGCATTCTCTTGAAAAGCATCGGGTGCTGACGGTAGACTCGATCGATTCTTTCCTGAAACGTCAACCAAACTCATCGGACGTTGCGATCGACAGGCTTGCAATTGACGAGGATCGACTTGAAGCTGTAGATTACAAGAAAGATCCAGAAATTGTAACTTCTTTGGCACCAAAACCACCAGATTGATCTTATCCAACTGGTTATGGGCCAAATCCAATACTCTCAAGGTGGTCGTTTTTGCCAACGGTGGAGTCGACTGAAGCTGATTCGAATGGACTCGAAGGACCTTCAAATGTGCCAGATTTGCCAAATTATCGGGAAGATGTTGCAAATTATTTCCGGACAATATCAACTCTTCCAGCTCTAACCAATTTCGAATACAATCTTCCGGGAATGTTGTCAACTTATTGTAAGCGGCATGCAAAACTCGAAGATTCTTAAAGCTAATAAGCGTATCAAGGACGCGATCATTGAGACAATTTTTCGTAGCGTACAATCGTTCCAATTGAGAACTAGCACCATCGATAATAGGCAGAGTGCTTAGCTTATTACTCGAAATGTTCAAAAGGACGAGATTTTCGCAGGCGTAGAAAAAATTATCAGGCAAATCCTCGATTTCGTTGCATTGCAGAAAAAGCTCTTGGAGCGGAAGTTTACGTCTTGGCATTGCCGGAATCGATGGTAATTTATTGTAGCCCAGCTGTAATGTATGCAGTGTGTTCAGTTCGCTGCAGAAAAGATGTTCGGGAAGATTGCGTAAACGATTGTTATTCGCGAATAAGGTTCGTAATTGATGACAACCGCTTAACCATTCCGGTAGCTCGGTTAAATGATTGAAGCCAACGTCCAAATGACGCAGATGCGCAGGCACTGGTGTTATTGAAAGTTTACGGAGATCTGAAAAGAGAGACGGAATTTTAATTTTTGGTTGTGGTCTTCGATAAAAAACTTCATGTGTCTCAAGCTTTTAAGCTTCTAGTGTGGTCAGTTGGTTTTAACTTTCAATTAACTGAAAAATTTATTCAAAGCTTTTTATTCTTTTAAATTTTTACAAACAAAACTCACCACTTTCTCCACTATATTGCTTGAATCAGATAAACCTACTTCTGCCGTTTGTAATCGGAAAACAGAAGAAAATTACTTTTAACGATCACAAAAAAAGGGAAACGAAAAGATGCCCGCAAAATTTCTGGTGCCCAACGTGGAGCATATTTTCAACCGTGACCGTACTCAATGGGATATTTTTATAAAATAATAAAATTTTGGTACAATTTTTCTTTTCTCCTATTTAGGTTTAAATCTAAGAAATCAAACATAATTTCCCTTCGAGATTTAATATTTCAATTTTTCTATTTCTATAATGACATTGCAACCCGAATCGAGCATTGGCCCCCTGTTTTTTCTTTTTTTTTTTTAGGTAACCATGGTACATCCAAGTAAGCAGTGTGCGGTACCAATACGTCGAAGGGGATTTGAACTCACAACCTTCGCAATGTAGACCAACACTCTACCCGCTTCTAGCCCAGCTTAAAAAAAAACTGATACTATGAAAAAGATAAAAATAGCCTGCAATGCCAGTGATGGTGATAAATGAATTCTTGACCAGGCTGAAGTATAATGTAATATCTACTAAGGATATTGGCTACTTCACATGCCTGAAATGAATGCTGATAACATAGTTTATTTACGTGATATAAATGTAGACATAAACGTAAATACGAACGATTTGTACTCTAATTATATTAATATGATGAATAGAAAAGGACTAATATCAATAATTAATCAAAATACTAGAGAAAACAGATGTATAGACCACATTTTGACGAATGTAAAATTTAAGAAATTCCTTAGTGTAGTCTCTGCAATTATTAACACAAATCTAAATTGAAATAAAAGCTTTCCGGATTTTACACTGTTACGCTTTAGTAGTAGTAGTTAATAGCAGTTTGATAAAGGTCTCAGCAGAGACCGAAACGTCACGAATAATAAAGCGTAACAGTGTAAAATCCGGAAATCTTTTCTTTCAATTCAAAATGCACTGTGAAAAAATTCACCAAACCACAAATGTAACTGATCACAAAAGTATTGGCCTTATTTTACATTCTTTAAAAAAGCCATGTACTACTGATAAACCAAATACTAATTACGAAAGATTGAGTTATGATTTGTTAATTGACAATCATAGAACCACCTCTTGGGATAATATACTACTGAATAAGGATGTAAGGATGTTTTATTATACTCTAGATGAAATCTGAGGAATTATAAATTTGCTCTAAAGTTTGTAACGCTAAGAAATAAGGCTCGGAGAAAAAAAACGAATGATACAGAAGTTCATATAATCACTCAAAAATCTCAAAACCGCATTCCCGTCCGTCCGTCCGTCCGTGCGCTATCTAGCTTGAAAACGCGCTCAGCTAAGTAGTTCAAATTTTGTACAGGTCATTTTTAACAAAAAGGTCAGGTCAAGTTCGTGAACAACATACAAAATGACTCAATTGAGCAATTTGATAAAACTATAAAAGCTATTGGTCTCAAATTTGGAACATATTACTTTTATGATGATATCAATGTACCGTAAAAAAAATATGAGAGTCTTCTCCCTCCTTCCACCACCTCCCATACAAACTGTACTTTTTCATGAAATACTATAAGCTAATTTACTCAGTGCGTATAAAATTTAACGAGCTCAAATTGTGCACCAAATATTTATTTAAAATTATTAGTAAGACCAAAAAAAATTAGATGATCAGCTTTACCCCTTCTACCCCCTCCCATACAAAATGACACAATTTCGCAATTCGATAATAAACGGATTTCCTCGCAAAGTATAATAGCTACTGAAACTCGAAATATATTATTTTTATAATAATTCCAATCTACAGTATAAAAAGAATTTGTGTCCTCCCGCTCCTTCCACCCCCTCCTATACAAACTGCACATTTTTCATGAAATGCTCTAAGCCAATTTACTCAGTATGTATAAAATTTATCGAGCTTAAATTGTGCATTAATCACTTATTTGGAGTCATTAGTAAGATCAAAAAAAATAAGACGATTTGCTTTACTCCTTCTACCCCCTCCCATACAAAATTACACAATTATTCCATTCGACAATAAAGGGATTTGCTCCAAAAGTATAGACGCTATTGATCTGAAATTTGGAATATATTACTTTAATAATAATTTCAATCTACTATATAAAAATTATTGAAGTCCTTCCCTTCCTTCCACCACCTCCCATACAAACTGCACTTTTTCATGAAATACTCTAAAACAATGTAATCAGTCATATAAAATTTATAGAGCTAAAATTGTGCACTTAATATTAATCTAGAATTACTAGTAAGGCCAAAAAAGGATTACACTATTAGCTTTACTCCTTCTACCCCACCCATACAATCTGACACAATTTTACAACTTTATAAAAAGTGTATTTTCCTGGAGAGTGTGAATGCTACGGATCTACAATTTAAATCATAACAAGCGTATGATGCTTATAGTTATTTTCGGAAAAGTCTTTAAGAACTCGCCCCTTCTTCTACCACCTCCCATACAAACTGCACAATTTCACTAAATCCAATACACTAATTTTCTCAGTACCTATGAAATTTTTGATTCTAAATTTTGTGTAAAACATTTTGATAGCAACTTTAACGTGATGGGAAAAAATTAGTTCAATGTCGTCAACCCCTATACCATTTCCCCTACCAAATTTCTTGAAATCTAAAAAGTTCTCTTTCATCTAGAGTATCGCACGATCGTAGTCCTGTTATGTTTTTTCTTCAAAATTGTCAAAGCTATAGTGCAAAGTATAGAAATAGAAATATCATTAACGTCGAAAAATTTTGGTTTGATCCGTATATTCCTTCTACCCCCTCCCATACAAACGTACAATTAATGATAAATCCATTATATTGATTTCTATTGAAACTAGAAAAAGTAAAAAATTAAAATTTTTCCAGAATTTGTCGCTTAATAATTTCAATAATTGTTAAAAAGAATATCAACTTCGTTTGACTCCTCCTACCCCCTCGCATACAAATTGCTTTATTAGAAATTCAAGAGAGCATTTCTTCTTCGAACATATGAGAGCTATCGAATTTAAAATTGAAGCTATAGATGGTGATAAGGATGTTGATAAGTAGTTTGATCATCCAAAACCCTCCACTTCCTCTGCCACCTCCCATACAAATACTCCAATTTTAGAAACACAATGTCCCATTCCTTTGAAAGTAATGAAAGCTACAAAACTTCAATCCAGTACGAAACAACTCTTTCTATACGCCTAATCATAATTCTGTTGTTTTTAATAAGTTATCAACGAGCTAAAGATCACTAATTTATTGGGTATCCATCTGGGCCGCACGATTATTTATAATTAATTGAGTTGCAGTAAAAATTCTACATGAATCCCAAACGGATCCTTCCTTTCCCACCGATTTGGCACAATTACTTCTAATCCAAGACAACAACCACTCACCATTATTTCCAGCTATTAACGATGTTAATGCAGCACCGTTTACAGTCAGTTCGATTAACTTATTGCGACAGCATTGCAACGATTCCAATTGCCCGAGTGCCGTCAAATCCAAAATTTCGATTTCATTTTCGCTAACATCGAGCTGCGTTAGATTCTAAAATAATTCACAGAAATTAAAAATCAACGAACAAAAAACAATAACACAAAAAAATACTCACTCCATAATTTCCCAAAATAATATTCCCTCGAAGTTGATTCGCTCGCAAACTGATCTTATTTAGCAGCGGATTCAAGCAACTATTTCGATCCTGTGAACAATGAAGGTTACCCAGAATATGAGGATCATTCTTCTGAGCGTACATATCGACCAGTCCCATAGTACGCATCCTTGTTAGAAACGATGGAAGCTTCGCGATTCTATTATTCGAGGCTTGAAGCGATTTTAATTGTCGTAAAAAGCGAAGTGAATTCGGCAGATCGATGATCGCATTGCGATCGATACGAAGTTCTTCTAAACTGAAATTGTAAATTGTGATTTAAATAATTTGGTTCAGGTGTACAAGTTCGTGTCGATTTGAATCAGTTTTACGTGAAATTTATGCACAGGGACAAAGGTGATTATGTGATGCAGAAGAAAGGGGAAGTACAGGTCCACATAAACATGAGGTACGCAATTGCAACTTTCTGCTTTGCGATCATCGTTGTGGAAAGAATAACGAAAGGGGAGTCAAGTCTGTGTCGAATTTTCAATGGGATCGTTTTTAATTATATATTCCAGAGATGGTGTAGTTTGTATTTAGGCCCTCTGGGTAATTAACTTAAAGCTGTGACAAATTCAACGGCTTTGAAGCGCAAAATCTATGTCTGCCTGTCCGGATACACGATATTTCTTTTTATTTTTGGTATTTTCGAGAAATTTCTGTTCGGAAACCCTGTTGGCTAACATATTCATCCGCAGTTTACAAATAACCTTACTATGTGCTTCGAGTGCACAATAGTCACTAACTTTGCAAACCCAAACGGTATCGTCATTTGCCTTCCGTTGGAATTATAACTACTCGGAGTTGTGATTGAATTATATGATAATACAGGAGAACTTTTTTAACTACCCAGAACTTGTATGTTTTGTCTTTACTAGGATTTATGCACGGTATTTCATAAAAAACTCAAACTACCACACATTACTAAAGTTCTAAGATCAAAATTTTGATGCATTCTTCCACAGAAAACTTGTAAGATTTCACATCAAACTTATTTATTATATGCTGCACCAATTATATTAGTCCACAATTTTGTAACACCGAAATCTGGAAAGAGTTAAATTTTAACACTTAATGGTAAATCATATTTCTTTCTCAAACAAACCAAAAAAAAACGAACTGAATGAGTAGACCGACATTACAAAACTGTAGCTCCGGTATTGCACGCATATCTGTACACTCCGATTAATTTCTGCTACTATGAAAAACCTCGAACTCATTCATTCAAAAATGTTAATTTTTTTATTTTTTTTATATTTTCAAGAAAAGCGAAAACATTTTCATATTGCACACACCATCTATGTGCAAAAGTCTGCAGTGTATAGTGTCCATCTGAAGATTTTAAGATAAGTTTAAGTCTAGCCTGCAGAGAATAAGAAAAGACAGCAGTATCCACGGGAGCGTAAACCAAACGAAAATGAAGAAAAAAAAATGTCTTAGTATATGAAAACCTATTAAAAACAATCCATGGAAGACACGATGATGGATACTACTGGGGAAGCATTCATGTATGTCATGCATGTTAAACAATACGAAAAGATAGCGATCGCCTTAAGTAATCCAATAGAAGTACGAGGTAATGCGCAACTTGACAGACCACCTCCTACATTACTTCAGGTATGAATGACACCTTGCGCAACCTGCAACCGTTGTAGTGGAACTTTTTCGGGAGTTGTACAAACGGATATTGGCTATTATCGTTTGAACTCAGGCTTTTTTGTGAAAGACCGGTGGACACAAAGAGTTTATGGAGAATTTGCTCTGACCTAATATCATAGGAGGTTTCCACAACGACCACCATACTATTACGAATTACTTACCAAAAAAGAAGACATCCGCATGATGATTCGAAAGTTGCAATGTGAAGGTCAAATTCTAAACCAGACTCTCTTTTGGAACCCACAAGAAAATACACCACGTATTGGAAAAGAGTGATAAGCAAAACTGGGAAGAAGCTGAAGTTGCTAGTCAATAACCAACACTAATCCCTCCCACCCCTAACAAACAACATTACACTAGATTATCAAAACCGACTTACTGTTCCAACTGTGAGATTTCATCCGGAATCCGATCGATCGAATTATCAGCCAAATCTAAAACGACGAGTCCAGTGATGTAAAGCAACGGTATTGGAAATGTAGTAAATCCATTGCCAGGAAGGCGAAGAATTTGCAACTGTGGAAACTGCGATAAAGCTTTCAGACCAATTTCTTGCAATTTATTCTGTCCGGCCAAGAGTTCTTCGATATCATCGAGTGATTGAAGCACAACTTCGGGAATTGTTTGCAAGCCAGAATTGCCGATATCCAAACGACGCGATTCCGAAGCTTCAGTTGTTGCCTGTAATGAAAATAAAATGTGAATTAAAACTCGACTACTTAAAATCATCGATTTCAGAATAGTGAATGCCGAAACCTTTCTAAATCGCTGCGGTTCTACGCGCATTTGGGCGTTAAGCCACAACACCAAACATTTCTCCATCAAGGTGTCGTCAATATTTGCCGAAAGTGCCAAATTGCATTCTGTTCTACAATGGGAATCCTGCCCGTATCAAGCCTTGGCCTTCTGATCTTCAGGTTTCTTAATATTCTTTTAATACTTATTGTGGAAAAGTTGTTAGCCGTTCTCACAAACCTTTATCTACGAACTCTAATTTTCTTTTATTGAGTTGACCAAGATATATCCAAGCAGGCAGGGTGCTGGAATTATACGTCGGACAGGATTAGAACTCACAACCTCGCATTGTAGACCAACATGCTACTCACTAGGCTAAACCAAAGCTATCAAATGCAAATTGGTGCTATAGAAATTCCATTCACAGAGCAACTCGATGTCCGATTTACCATACTCAAGGTTAGTTTCACAGTTGAAACATTTTTTTGGACTAAAATTTCGACTGAAATCTGAATTAAACAAATGCTGGTTCTTAACAAATCGATATTCTGGTTAATGATATTCTTGTTCGTTTTCAGTTGAGGCTCCTCAAGTACGGCGGGGCTGGCATGAAATGAACACAAAATATCTGATCCTTTTTATACTCTGAGAGTATTATAAGTTTGCTCTAAAGTTGTAACGCTAAGAAATAAGGCTCGGAGAAAAAAATGAATGATGCAGAAGTTAATATTATCACTCAAAAATCTCAAAACCGGATGTTCGTCTGTCCGTCCGTCCGTTCGCTCTCTAGCTCGAGAACGCATTGAGCTAGAAAGCTCAAATTTTGTACACGTCGTTTTTGACGAAAAAGTAAGGATTCCATACAAAATGACTCATTTTCAATCATTTACTATAATCAAGTCTTCTTGGAAACTATCAAAGCTAATGATTTGAAATTTGGAATATATTATTTTTATCATAAATCTGATATACAGTATAAAAATTATTTGAATTACCCCACTCCCTCCACCACCTCCCATACAAACTGCACTTTTTCATGAAACACTCTAAACCGATTTTCTCAGCACGTATAACATATATCGGTCTCAAATTTTGTACTAAATACTTAATTAGTATTATCATTAAGATGAGAAAAAATTGACTGACTGACTGTACTGCTTTTACCCCCTCTTATACTTCTTCTACTATGGCACTACAGCCCAAATCGGGCCTTGGCCTCCTGACCTTCAGGTTCCTTAACATTTTTATTTATTGTGGAAGGGTTGTTAGACCGTCGCACAACCCTTTATCTACGAATTTTTTATTTTCGTAGATTGAGGTGACCAAGGTATACCCAAGCAGGCAGTGTGCTGAAATTATGCGTCGACCGGGATTTGAACTCACGACCTTCGCATTGTAGACCAACTCGCTACCCACTAGGCTACACCCTAGCTCCACTCCCATACAATATGATATAATTTCCCAATTTCACAAAAAATCGATTTCCTTGAAAATTATGAATGTTACTAATCTGAAATTGAAGAGATACCAATTTTACGATATTCATAGTTATTTCTGAAAAAATCACTTAAATCCCCTTACTCCTTCTACCACCTTCCATATAAACTGCACAATTTCACTAAATCTAACACACTAATTTTCTCAGGACCTATTCAATTTTTGGACCTTACATTTTGTACAAAACATTTTTATAGCTACTCTAGCATGATGGGATTAAAATTAATGCAATACTATCACCCCTTCTACCACTCTCTCTCTTGAATGGGGGGATGGATGTTAATAATTTTACTTTGTTATTCT
This sequence comes from Chorisops tibialis, assembly GCA_963669355.1. NCBI lineage: Eukaryota > Metazoa > Arthropoda > Insecta > Diptera > Stratiomyidae > Chorisops > Chorisops tibialis. Next base: position 215,061,427 of record OY770262.1, read on the forward strand.
AATAATAAAGTATTGTGATAGGCACAGAAAAAAAACATAACAGAATTATGATGGGGCGGAAAGCCCAATCATATGATACTCTAGATGAAATACTTATTTACCTTTTGTTTGGGAGGTGGTAAAAGCAGAGGGGGAGGTTTGTAATTTTTCTATGTAACACTGAACGTAGTATATAAAATATTTCATGCTGAATTCAAAGTTTGTTTCATAATTTTCGACGAAATTGAACAATTTTTGTCTGAATTTATTGTATTTGTATGGGAGGTGGCAGAGAAAGTGGGAGATTTTGGATGATTTTGAATCTGCTTATCAACATCCTAATCACATTGTTTTGTTACAATTTTAATGTCCATAGCTGTCATATGTTCGAAGGAGAAAAACTTTTCTTGAACTTCCAATATAAAAATTTGTATGGGAGGTGGTAGAAGGAGTGAGGTGAAGGCGATATTTTTTTTAGCATTTATTACAATTATTAAGGGACAAATTCTTTAAGTTTCTATGAAAATCGGTTAAATGCATTTACGAAAATTTTGCATTTGTATGGGAGGGGGTAGAAGGAATATCCGAATCAGAACCAAATTTTTTGACATCAATCATATTTAAAATGGTATACTTTTCTCAAATTTTAAAGTTGATAGCTTTGACGATTTTGAAGAAATCTAATTTAATTGAAATTCTGAAATTTCGAAAAATTTGTATGGGAGGGGTAGACGGAGTGAGGTAAAGTTGATAGTTTTCCAAAATTAGTTGCAATTATAATAAAATTAATTATGACAAAAATTGGTTCATTTGGCTTTGCTAGTTGCAATGCAAACCGAATAAATGCATTTTTGAAAATTGTGTATTTGTATGGGAGGTGGTAGAAGGAGTAAGGAGATCAGATCAATATTTCTTTAGGGTTATTATATGTATATCCTTATACTATGACCTAATTTTCAAGTCAATGGCTGAAATGGTTTCGGAGAAAAATCAACTTCTTTGAATTTCTAAATTTCATGAAATTTGTATGGAAGGGGGTAGAAGGAGTGAGGGAATGTGGCCTGTTCACGAACTTAAAGCTACTTTGTTAAAAATGACATACAAAAAATTTCAACACGATAGGTCAAAGCTATCGAGAGTTATGTTGTAGACAGACGGACAGACAGCAACTCGGAATCGAGGTTTTTGAGAGACATCAAATATTTCTGTACCCTTGGCGGCTCTGGGCGAGCATTATTTCTTAGCGTTACAAACGGTAAGGCAAACACAATATACTCTCAGATTTCATCTAGAGTATAAAAATTGCTACCATGAAATTTTGTTTTTTAGCGTTTCATGACTAAATTAGCCTAAAAATGCAAAAAAAAATTCCGTCCCACCGTACGCTGTCCGCCGTACGCCGTCCTCCGAACGCCGTACGCCGTACATATGGACACATATCTCCGAAACCGTTAAAGGTAGAATGTTTGTTTTCGGGTGCATAGTTGATTTGATAAGTGAGCTCCATTATCTAAATTTTGGGGAGTGTGAGGTGGAAGGGAGAAGTGGAAGGGAGAGGCGGTAGGAGGGAAAAGGTCAAAAACTACACTTGCTAAAATCTCCTCCACGAATGCAGATAGGAAGCTGAAAATCAGCTGAGGTATAGAGAGCGTTGTGGGACAGAATCTAAAAATAATTTATTTTTTTAATCCATTGCCGTCCGAAAAAGGAGGCAAATTGTCGGCTGAATGTTTTTTTTTCAAATGATTATATTTTCCGAAATACTAACCACAAAAAATTCATATTTTGAGACCATTAAGATGGCATACAGATCCACCACAATCAGCTTAGAGAGAGGCTAATTATTGTAAGGGGGAGGGTCAAAGGGGTGCAAACAAAAACACTTTAAAATGAATATCTCGACTATCTCGTAAGTTATGTAATTGAAACTTGAAACATATATTAAGCTGTACTAGCGAAACACGAAAAAAATATAACTTGTGGACATAATAGTGGGGGGGGGAAGGGAAGCATTTTAAAAATGGCGCACTTTCAAAATTAAAGTATTAAAGTAAAGTAAAGTAAATTTATTTAAGTTAATCCATGAGCTAAGCTCGTGAGGATAGTAATTATATACATTTTTTTACAAAATTAACAAAATAGTTCATAAAATAAAAATAATAATTTTAATTCAATGAGACTAAAGTGGAGAAAAAGGAAAAGTAAGTATGAAAGTAAAACAAATAAAATTCAATGATAGTGCTGTGCGGAATAAGAGAACAATAAACTCAATAACGTTATAGAATAAGTGATTTAAGATACATATATGTATTAATAAAATTATTCAACGAAGTGAATGATTTTAAATATTCAAATATTATTGTAATAACATAAATTGCTTCTATTTGGATTTAACTGATTTATAGATTCTTCAAGATTATCCAGTAGCTCGTTGTACATAGATCGAGATTGCCTTGTTTAATATTGAATTGTACCCGTATTTCAAGATATGGATGGCAGATGGATATATTTTGTCAGCTCGGCGCGTATCGTATTTGTCGAAGTAGTAGGTTGCTGTTGGCTTAGAGAAGCTTAATTTCATGAATTTGAGCAGAAGCCTCTAAGCGATATAGTTTTTCCACAGTTAGGAACTGGTGTAATTCAAGAATCGTTTTTGTGCGCTCCCTCATGTTGATATTGTATAGGTTTTTTATTGCTCGATTCTAAATTCTTTGGATACATTGCAGTTTAGAATTCAAGGTGATTGCTATGCCATAGTTTCATTGGCTTAAAAATAGAGATGAAAATATGTCCTTTTTTAAATTTTCGGGAACATCAGGTCGTATTTCCCTAAATATAACGCAATTTTCTTCTCACAGAATCTAGGTCTGCGTCCCAAGATAGCTGTTCTTCGAGGTGAACTCTAAGGTACCTGAAGCTGACAACCTTACTAACAGTTTGTCCATTGAAAACAATGTTTAGTTCAGTTTCTGGTGGCTTATTGAATTGATGGCTTTCCGAATTAATAATCAATTTACGCGCATTGATCCATACATTGATTTTGTCGAGGTCTTTGTTTATATTATCTTGGAGCACTAGTATACTAGTGGAAGTGTATATTAACGCTATGTCGTCTGCGTAGAGTGATATAGCACCATTTAGATCAAGTTTCGCGATTGAGTTCGTGTAAATGTTGTACTGAACTGGACCCAATACTCTCCCTTGTGGAATGCCACTAGTGATAGAGAGTGGAGCACTGCTAACATCGTCAAGTGTTCGATTGGGGCTTAAATCCATACTGATTCTGAAAAATAATTGAGTGAGTCGTTAAGTGTTCTTGGAGTTGATTCTTCACAATTATCTTCCAACATTCGACAGTAAGCTAATTGGTCTATAATTTGATATATCGCTCATGGAGCCCGATTTATGTACTGGAACGGCTTTGCTAATCTCCCAGCAGGTTGGCACTACTCCTTCGACTAAAGATGAATTAACTATCGTTGAAATAGGAGAAGATAGCATTTCTTTACAGTATTTGAGTAGTCTGATCGATATGTTGTTATGGCCCACTGATTGAGAATTTTTTAGTTTCACGATAACAGTCGCTATCTCATCTTTCGCCGTCAACGCGAATTCAAAGAAGGAAATTACAGAACAGCGTTCATAAAAAAGAACAAACGTATTTCGGTCCGAAATAGCTAGATGTTTAACAGTTGAGATGAAGTAATTGTTAATGTCGTTAGCAGCCTTTGTTTTGAAATCTTTGGCAGACATGTTACTTAGAAGTTGACATTTTTTTATTGGTACCATGCCGTTGTAAATGCTTTCTTTGACGGCACACCAGATAGCTTTGGGGTGGTCCAAATTTCTTTCGAATTTACTTGCAAAGTACAGAGTTCGTTTATTTTCTCTTGAGCGTTGTTTTTTTGTTCCTCTAAAAGTTAAACTCTTTTTGTAAGATGATAATGTTTTTGTCCTTTGCAAATTTGCAATACCAATAATTTTTTCCGTTAAGACATTGTGTCAGCTCATCGTCTATCCAAGGATTACAATAAGACTTCTTGATTTTTCGAACTGCTGTTGATCTTGAGCAAATTGCCAGTCTTGAACACAGTTCATTTGTGAATTAAGATGCCATAGCTGTAGTTTCAGAAGTTGTATCAATTGAGATTGGCGATAGTTCTATGTTGTGTAGCAGTTTTTAGTAGTTGGTTTTGTTTACAAAACGTGCAATTGCTTCGGTGTCTCTTTACAAGCAGTGATATTTTATACTTCTACAAATGTCATTTTATGGTCAAATATCTCGAACGGTATTAGTTGCAAGTTTATGATTTATATTTATCATTAGGTAGCACTTGGTCAATATTTGTATTGGTGACAGGCCTCGTTATGTATTAAGTGTTGCAGTAGTAAAAATTGTTGATGCTTATTGTGTCCCTATAGTTTTTAACGTATCGTGTCTTTGTAATTTAGCAAGCCGAAATTGAAATCACTGGCTATAATAGTGGGTGTACGAGCAGCCTTTAGGACATTATCAATATCAGTAATGAATTCATTGACCATTTACGGGGCTCTCGGCAAATTCCGATAATATCGAGTTGATTGTGGGCGAGTGTGATGTTCACTGCAATACGACTGTCGTACTCATTGCTATACTCAAACAAAAGCTTATGCTGTACATCATCATGTACTAGTATTGCAACGACACCTCCTATCCTACTAGGTCTGCAAGAACAATGACACGAGTAGTTGTTCATACCGAAATATTTAGTAGATGTTGAGTTAAGCCATGTTTCGGCAATAATTATTACGTGGACCAATGTCTTAAACATATGGTTTAAGTCATCAATTTTATTTTGTTCGCTTCGTGCGTTCAAATATAATAACTAACCCGCCTCACGGTGGATTTCGTGAGCTGTAAGGTGTTGAGTGTGTTTTCAGTGGTGTTTGGGTGAAATGGCAAAGTGAAATCAGTGCAATCGCAGTTCATTTAGTTGTGTAGGATGTTTAATGTGTATAACTTTTGTTTTTTCGGTAATCCTGATTAACACTTTTCCATTTTTCACCCAAACAAATTTAATTGTGTTGTGACGTTTACATTCTCGGGCTAGCTTGTGAATATATTGGACCTTGAATAAGTTCTCGCTGTTTTATTTTTTAAATAAAAGCTTTATTTAAATTATAAGGAACAAAAACATTTCATTCAAAGTATTGCCCATCACTAGCGACCACTTTCTCCCATCTTTCTGGTAGTATATGAATTCCGCGTCGGAAAAACGACATGTCTTTTGAGGCTATCCAAGAACCGATCCATTTTTTAGCTTCTTCATAAAAATGAAAGCGCTGGTCAGCTAGGCCATGTGCCATCGAACGGTATAGGTGAAAATCAGAAGGGGCTATGTCAGATGAATACGGCGGGGTGGGGTAGAACTTGCCATTGAAGCGTTTCCAGGTAGGTTTCACTGGTTTTGCAACATGAGGCCGAGCGTTGTCATGTAGCAAAATCACTTTGTCGTGTCTCTGCTCGTATAGCGGCCGTTTTTCTTTTAAGGCTCGACTTAAATGCATAAATTGAAGTCGATAGCGCTCCCCCGTGATAGTCTCATTCGGTAATTCTTCCAACTTTTCGTCTTCAAATTATTTCGGTGCGCCAGAACGTTCTTTATCCTCATGTTTTTGAAGCGTCGAAACCAGTCTCTGCATGTCGTATCCGACAAATCATTGTCACCATAAGTCTCAACAAGAATTCTATGTGCTTCAGCTGCAGATTTCTTTTGAATAAAGTAGTTTAATAAAATTCCCCGCAAATACAATTTATTTGGCACAAAAGCACACATTTTCAGAACTAAGAAAAAATTACTTTGTTTACTCTAAAGTGAACTACCATACACTGAAATTTAAGGTTAGATACACTACTGCCTTGCATGTGTGTTACCATTCGAAATTCCACGAACGGGGTACTGGTACTGCCATCTTTGAAGAAACAGCGAGAACTTATTCAAGGTTCAATAATTGTTCCGTGATGTTAGTGCTTCATTAATATATATTGGACGTCGGTCGGAGTTAAAAATAATTTTGTCAGCTGTTAATTTGACATTTTTGTTATTGCGCGAAATTCTCTCAGGACTTATGTCGGCATTACGCATCATGTATATTGGTGGTGATAAGCCGAACTTCTCGTTGCTTGTTGTTATGCGGTGAGCTTCAACACAAGAATTATCAGCTGTTGGAACATCCAGGCGATCCAAAATTTTGACGCAGATAATTTACAACTTCTCTTTGGGATTGAACGGATCGCCAGAAACGATGATTGAATGATTTAAATCCTTCTGTTTATCACTTTCATAATTGTATTCAAGGATGTTAAGAGCTGATAACAATTTCACATTTTCTTTTCTAAAGGTAATGTTCTCCTGCTGCAGGTCTTCCGCAATACATTTATAATTCTCTACAATGTCTTGTAGGGAATCGATTTTTTTTCTGATTTTAATTGGTAGGCTAGTAAAGCGTCCAATTTTTATTAAGGATATTCAAGTTGGTAAGTTCCATGATTTCCTTACCTTGGACCTCAGAATCGCTTACACAGACAGAGTCTACACTGTCTCATCGACCCGCCATTGTTGACCGCCTTTTTGCTCGTCCGGCCTTGCAAGAACGACCGAACAATAATGTAGTTTCGTCTAGTTCTAGTTCAGCCAATTCTTTTTGCTGAAACCGGAGCACAACTTATGGAACACTTCTTTACACAATCCGTCACACACTATCACCTTATTACTAGTTAAAATCGCTGGTTTTTTGCAACGTTTACACAAACTTTTTTCACTATTCGTCATCTTTTTTCTCAATTACAAATCGTTACATCTCAAAATTCAGTACAGATATCAAATCGGAAATTCGTCAGATTGTAGAACTGCATAGTTTTTAGTTTTGGTAAGAAATTTAAGTTGGTCGAAAATTTTAAGTGATTTTTCTACTCCCTCCCATACAAAATTATTTTTTCGGCCATTTTTAAGAAATCAAAGCTATAATTTTGAAATTTTGCACAAAAACTTTGAAAAAATAATTGAAACGAGATTGCGTCAAAAGTTTTGAGATCGCGCTTGCTCTTCTAACCCTTCCCATACAAAAGTACCTCCTCTAGCCCCTCCCATACATATGTTTGATTTCATGAATGTAAAATACTATGCAACTTCATCTATGACTGACAGTCTATACAGAGAATATTGGATGTGATTCAAAAAAATTATTAACATCCATCCACCCTTACTATGACCCCTTCCCCTCCCTCATAAAAATCCAAACTTGCATAAATAAACAAATGAAATATTTATTCAATATACTGGAGCCATTAATGTATCCGCAATTAAGTGTTAACTTGACAAGAGCCCTGCCCACGAACTCCCTTTCAATCAGTTTTCCCTAACCACTCTTACCTGCATATAGGCTTTCCACCCATCTTCAACTTATACCAAGAATAATAAAGTTGCACCCGACTTGTTGACAATTTATTTTCCGTTATCTCTAGCCATGATAGATGATTTCATGTATCTGTGGAATCTTTCTACGATATGTACTAGTATGTCTACGGTGGGATCCTAAGAATTTTGTTAATTTCGAAAAGAGCTTCGATCGAAATTTGCTACCCTGGTCCTTTGTGATTTCTAAATACAGAAATACACTGGTGCAATGAAATAGTGGACATTCTTCCATGTAATATGCCTCCGGCCATCTCGTGAATCTATCTATAATGGTTAGAATATATGAATGACAGTGATCCGACGACGCCCATGTGGACATATTCAAATCTTTCAGAAGGTAATACAAAGCGTTATATTTGGTTCGCGTATAGCGATGTACTTTAGCCTGTTGGCAGCCAATACAAAACTTAGAGCAACTATTTGAATCTGGGATCATGAAAGGCCTACAAAATTTTAAGGTAAATTGTTTCCTGGTAGCCCGTATCCCTGGATGGGATAAATAGTAGATCGATTCAAATACTTGTCTTCGTAAATCGTGTGGAACATATGGACGACTTCTTTCTGTGCTTGTTCCGTACAAAATCTTATCTTTGTAGAAAGGAATATTTAAGAGTTCCGGTTTACATTTGGACTCGGGCTTATGTGAATTATTCAAAATTTATTTAAGTAGTCATCCGTTAGTAACATATTTGACAGGTTTTTAAAATTTAACGTAACCGTATCTATATCATCTATAGGTGAACCCGGGGTGGAACGGGGTTGAAAATATGTTGTAAAAACACATTACGGTTAATTAAAGGAGCTGCAAATTTTTTTATAAACACATTATAATATAATACAATTATCACAAAAATAGAATAATATTGTAAAAAAACAAAAGAACATTATTTTTGATTTCAAAATTAAAAAAATCTCAACTCAACTTTCAACTGATTTTGAGTAAAATTCACCGCAATACAGTCATTCTCAGTCAGAATGGGATACTTCCCCATTCTGTTTAGGGAGGTAAGGCCACTCGAGAAAAATACGTAAACTAACGTTTAACTACACGAAACTTAAGACAATTAAACGTACTTGAAGCATGGACTAACTATAGTTGTAATGTATACAAGCATTTATACCTTACCGTGATTACAAAATCATCAGAAGTTCCAAGACAAGAGCAAAAAAGAAAAAAAAACATAACAGGGCTACGATTGCGCGTAAAGCGCAATCTTACGATACTCTAGATGAAATAGAATTTTTTGTGATCCCAAGAAATTTCGCATTGGAAGTATTAGAAGGGATGACAGCATTGAACTAATTTTTCCCCATCATGCTAAAGTAGCTATAAAAATGTTTTGTACAAAATGCTTACTCCAAAAATTGAATGGGAACTGAAAAAATTAGTGAGTTAGATTTAGTGAAAATGTGCACTTTGTATGGGAGGTGGTAGAAAGAGTGGGGCGATTAGAGTGATTTTTTTCAGAAATAACTAGGAATATTGTAAAATTGACATCCCTGAAATTTCAGACTAGTGCCATTTATACTTTTCAAGAAAATCGATTTTTTGTGAAGTTGGGAAACTGTGTCATATTGTATGGGAGGGGGTAGAAGCAGTAAAGCTAATCAAATATTTTTTTCTGATCTTAGTGCTAATACTAATTAAGTATTTATTACAAAATATGAGCTCAATAAATGTTATATGTTCTGAGAAAATCGTCTTAGAGCATTTCATGAAAAAGTGTAGTTTGTATGGGAGGGGGTGGAGGGAGAGGGAGGAAGCAAATAATTTTTCTACTGTAGATTAAAATTACTATGAAAATAACATATCCGAAAATTCAGACTAATAGCTTTTATACTTTTCGAGTAAATCCGTTTATTGTCAAATTACGAAATTGTGTCATTTTGTATGGGAGGGGGTAGAAGGGGTGAAGCTAATAGTCTAAATTTTTTTGGGCTTACTAACAATTTTAAATAAATATTTGGTGCACAATTTCAGCTCTCTAAATTGTATACGCAATGAGTAAATTGGCTTAGAGTAATTCATGACAAGAACAGTTTGTATGGGAGGTGGTAGAAGGAGGGGGAGGATACGCATAATTTTCGTACGGTAGATTGATATTATCATAAAAGTAACATATTCCAAATTTCAGGCCAATAGCTTTTATACTTTTCGTGCAAATCCGTTTATTGTCAAATTGCGCAATTGTGTCATTTTGTATGGGAGGGGGTAGAAGGGGTGGAGCGATTTGGCCCGTTCACGAACTTACCTTACTTTTTTGTCAAAAACGACGTGTACAAAATTTGAACTATCTAGCTCAACGCGTTCTCAAGCTAGAGCGCGCACAGACGGACGGACGGACGGACATCCGGTTTTGAGATTTTTGAGTGATAATATTAATTTCTGTATTCATCATTTTTTTCTCCGAGCCTTATTTCTTGGCGTTACAAACTTTAGAGCAAACTTATAATACTCTCAGATTTCATCTAGAGTATAAACATAACAGAGCTACGATTGCGCGTAAAGCGCAATCTTACGATACTCTAGATGAAATAGAATTTTTTGCGATCCCAAGAAATTTTGTATGGATAGTGTTAGAAGGGATTATAGCACTGAACTAGGTTTTTCCCCATCATGCTAAAGTAGCTAAAAAAAATTTTTATGCAAAATGCTTACTCCAAAAATTGAATGGAAACTGAGAAAACTAGTAAGTTAGATTTAATGAAAATGTGCAGATTGTATGGGAGGTGGTAGAAAGAGTGGGGGAATTTTAGTAATTTTTTCAGAAATAACTAGAAATATTATAAAATTGACATCCCTTAAATTTCAGACTAGTGCCATTCATACTTTTCAAGAAAATCGATGTTTTGTGAAACTGTGTCATATTGTATGGGAGGGGGTAGAAGCAGTGAAGCTAATCAAATTTTTTCAAATATTTTCTTCTGATCTTAGTGATAATGCTAATTAGGTATTTATTACAAAATATGAGCTTGATAAATGTTATATGTTCTGAGAAAATCGGCTTAGAGCATTTCATGAAAAAGTGTAGTTTGTATAGGAGAGGGTGGAAGGAGAGGGAGGCCGCAAATAATTTTTCTTCTGTGGATTGAAATCATTATGAATGTAATATATTCCAAAATTCAAACTAATAGCTTTTACACTTTTCGAGTAAATCCATTTATTGTCAAATTGTGTCATTTTGTATGGGAGGAGGTAGAGGGGGTGAAGCTAATCATTTAATTTCTTTTAACCTTACCAACAATTTTAAATAAATATTTGGTGCACAATTTTAAATTTTATACGCACTGAGTAAATTGGCTTAGAGTAATTCATGACAAGTACAGTTTGTATGGGAGGTGATATAAGGAGGGGGAGGACACGCATAATTTTTATACGGTATTGATATTATCATAAAATAATACTTACGAAATTTCAGGTCAATAGCTTTTATACTTTTCGAGCAAATCCGTTTATTAACAAATTGCGCAATTGTGTCATTTTGTATGGGAGGGGGTAGAAGGGGTGGAGCGATTTGGCCCGTTCACGAACTTCACCTTAATTTTTTATTAAAAACGACGTATACAAAATTTGAACTTGCTAGCTCAACGTGTTCTCAAGCTTGAGAGGACACGGACGGACGGACGGACGGACATCCAGTTTTGAGTTTTTTGAGTGATTATATGAACTTCTGTCTCATTCATTTTTTTCTCTGAGCCTTATTTCTTGGCGTTACAAACTTTGTGGCAAACTTTTAATACCCTCAGATTTCATCTAGAGTATAAACAGAACGAAAACTTCACGCATCAAAGAATACTAAACTAACACAGCTGTCAAAGTTGAGTAATAAGAGGTTGGTCTAGTTCTACTTATTGGCGCTCGCTAGCAGCACTTCCTTGACACCGAAAAATGTCGAATTTCATTCTGCCCGTTGCGCCCCGGATTTCCCTACTGATTCGTGATAAGGCGTCAACTACATGATTTGATTTGCCACTTACATGTATATAATCCAATTGTCACGTCTGGCGAGGAGATCGTTCAGTTTTTGATGGAATAGTCTTGACCAATGGATTGTAATCAGTAAAAATTGTGAAGTTTCGACCTTTCACAAAATACCTGAAATGTTTGATCGCAAGAAATATCGCTAAAAGTTCTCCATCAAATGCTGAGTATTTCACTTCGGCAGGAGACAATTTTTTTGAAGAAAATGCAAGAGGTTGCCATTGTTTCGAATAAAACTGTTGAAGAACTGCTCCAGCAGCTGTATTTGAAGCGTCTATAATAATGCTATAACTTGCATTTTCATTCGAATGTAGCACGAGTGTTGCATTGGCTAGAGCAGATTTAACTTGATAAAAACTCTTCTAACACTCTTTTGTCCAGGTGAAATATTTTTTAGAACCTTTCTACTTCAGAAGTTGAGCAACATAATTATGAATCGGTGTAAATAGCTTTACGAAATGTAGTATGAATCGGTTGTAGTAGTTGACCAAGCCAACAAAATGCTGAATTTGTTTTACTCTTAAGGGTGTTTTCACTCATTAGCAAAATACCGAATGACTAAGAAAATTTAATTATGTTGCTCCAAATATACACTTAGAGGGGTTGATGTTCAAGCCAAATTCAGTAAGGCTCAGAAAATCAATCAATCAATCAAATTCCTGTTAAGACCCCCTATAGGGGCATAGGACAGAAACAACTCTCTTCCACAAGGCGCGATCCTGAGCATCGGCTTTAAGCTGTTGCCAGGACTTGTTTATTCCTCTGGCCTCCTGCTCAACTGCTCGCTTCCATGTGTTACATGGTCGACCAACCCGACGTCTTCCTTGAGGGTTATAGTCCAGAGCCTGTTTTGCGATGTTTCGCTCTGGCTTCCTCAAAGTATGACCGATCCACTGCCACTTTCGCCGTTGAATCTCAATACCTATTTTAGTCTGGCGAGTTGTACTCCAAAGTTCGTCGTTGGAGATTACTTCTGGCTAGAATATTCCTAAAATGCGCATTGGTTTACGAAAGTCTGTAGTTTCTTGGTAAGTCGAACGGTCACTTTCCACGTAGTACAACCATATAACAACACGGATTTGACGCATGCGTCAAAAACTCGCAGCTTCGTGCGAAGGGAGATCTCTCTTAACCTCCAGAAAGGGGAAAGGATACCGAAGGCCTGACGAGCTTTATTTAGCCGAGCCTCAACATCCTTTTCGGCTCCGCCGTCCATGCTGACAATGCTTCCGAGATAGCAAAAATCTTGCACCTCTTCCACATCCTGTCCATTAAGAACAATCGGTGTGCTTGCGTTCCAACCCATGTGCATGTACTTGGTTTTACGCACATTTATTTTCAGTCCCGCCTCTTTGCATTTAGAATGCAACGAGCGAACATTTGACTCTAAGTCCGAACGGGTATGTGCAAGCAAACACACGTCATCAGCATAATCAAGGTGACTTAAGAAGTTAAATAGTCTCCATTGAAGACCTTTACCTTCCCCACCTTCCAGTGCAGCTTTCAAGATGTCATTTATTACCACCAGAAACAGGGCTGGTTATAATATGCAGCCTTGTCTGACACCCGTTCGCACAGGGAAGCTCTCGGACAGCTCTCCTTTATGCAAGACGCGACACCTTGCATCTTCGTAGGATTCTTTAATCATAGCTATGACCTTATCTGGAATACCTCTCCTACGCAAAGCATTCCATATGTAATCTCGCTTAACGCTGTCGAAAGCCTTCTCGAAGTCCACAAACATGAGATGTAGTGGCGAACCCATTTCGGCTGACTGCTCTAATATTATCCGTAGGGTATTTGTGTGGTCGGTACAAGACGACCCTTTACGGAATCCAGCCTGATAAACTTCGAGAGTGCCCTCGACGACATCACTAATCCTATTGAGAATTACCTTCCATTCAGTCGGATATCTTCCATCATTCCACACCTTAGTGAAGAGTGGGAGGAGTATATCGGCTCAGAAAAAGTGTTTCCAAATGCTTTTTATGATCTGTCTCATCACTGCTTGCGACAAGGCGCAAATTAAAATTTTGACAGCTATGTGCTCTTTTAATGCAGACTAAAACACCGGCGGCTAATGATAATTTATCCATAGAGAAGAGTACCAGAGGACATAAGAGCAGTTTCCCATTATATTTTTTTACAGATGATCATAGCACACATTTAACTTTAAAAGTCAGTTAGTTGTGTCTCCAATTGAGTATTATTTTTGTGGTACTGTATCAATTTGAATTTTATCAATTCTTATTCTTTTATGAAGTTAACACAATCGTAATGAATTGTTATTTCTGAAAGTTATATTTATTTTCGATTTTAATGAGTGAATCTATATAAAAACTTGTAATTTAAGTTTCTGCTCATGCCCATACATTTGACAACCGTCAAACTGAAGCAAACTACAAGTTTGACTGCTTTTCGCATTCTTATGTTGCTTTCGTGTACTTCTAAACACACGCTGAGCTGTGTGTATTATTGCATTGTCCAAACTCTATTAGTCTACTCAAAGAGCTAAAGAATTATCGAGATTGCCAATAACTCCAGTTCGTACAAAAATGAAATCATTTAAAAGACAAAAACTCGTTTTTCATAACATCCTCTTTATGGATAAAATTGGAAAGTGAAAAGGAAAATGCGAAAGAAAAACTAACGTTAGGAGGGAAAAATGAAAATCCCAAAGACTTGAAAACAAAAATAGATAAGGCGAGGAAAATAAATTATAATTGGAAAAATTACAAAAAAAAAAAAATAATAACACTCCAATCCCTAAAGTTAAAAAAGTCAACTATTATAAATTAACACCAAAATCCTCTACAGTCGAATACGAGGTCTAAAATTTCGCAGAATGAAGGGTATATAAAAGAGAGGGGGAAAATATTTTTACCAGGAGGTATTCTAACACTCAATACAGGTAGAAAAACAAAGTTTCTGTCAAATCGAATCACTAACATTTTAGTTATCGGTAAATGAACAAATCAATCGGAAAGAAAACGCTAACTATGGGCAAAATTGAGTTTCGTGCTTTCATCATCATCCTTACCAAGCAAGGAAAGACGCCATAAATCATTTCAGAAGAAATATCATATATTTACGGGGACTCTTGCACAAGGAAAACGATGATTTCTAAGGGGCATAGTTGCTCAAGCAAGGCAGAAGGCCAATTGAAGATGATAAGCACTCGGGCTGGCCGATTGAGGCCACTTCCTCAAAAATCGTCAAAAAAGTGGAGAAACTCGTTCTTAAAGATGCTCGTTCAAAGAAGAAATAAAACGCAAAAATGGATGAAGTATCAGATACAACCATTTTGAATATCCTCCACGATCATCTCTGCATGTTTAAAGTCAGCGCAAGATGGGTACCGAGAATGCTCTTAGCGGTTCAGAAAAAGCAGCGCATCGAGTGTTGCGTGAGTTTTTCGGTCTTTGTATCGAGAACAGGTATGCAATTTCAACCCGGATTGATACTGAAGACGAAACTTGGGCTCATCATTATGAGCCTGAATCAATGCAGGAGTCAATGCAGTGGCTCCGTAAAGACGGTTAGCCCTCCAAGAAAATCAAGGTCTCACAATCCGCAGAAAAATCATTTCCACTATTTTTTGGGGTTCAGAGGGGGTTCTGATGATCGATTACAAAGAAAAAGGAGAAAATATCTTAAGGGATACTATGCCAACCTGCTACAAAAATTAAAGGATGCCATCAACAACAAAAAAATAAGAGGAAAGTGGATTCAAGGTGAGCTGCTTTTGTACGACAACGCACCTGTTCACAAGAGCCACGTTCCAATGGCTGTCCTACAGAAATGCCACTACGGAATATTGAACCCACCCTCCCTTATAGCCCCTTCCGAATACTATTTGTTCCCAAAACTAAATAAAGAACTTCGGAAAAAAAAATTTACCAACGATGAAGTGGTTAAGTTGGCAATTTCAGTCCATTTTGAAGGCCTTGATAAAAAAAAATCTAAAAGGAATTAATAAACTTTGTGAGAGATGTGATAAATGTCTTAGGCTTAAGACTTCTATAATGGCACTACAGCCCAAATCGGAACTTGGCCTCCTGACATTCAGGTTCCTTAACATTTTTCATTATTTATTGTAGAAGGGTTGTTAGTCCATCGCACAACACTCTTTCTACGAATTTTTCACTTTCGTATATCCAAGCAGGCAATGTGCTGGAATTATATATTGCGTCGACCGGGATTTGAACTCACGACCTTCGCATTACAAGACCAACATGCTACACACTAGGCTACATCCTATCTAGGGAGAATATATTGACAAGGAAGAATGAAAACTTGTTTAATTTTACTCTCATTCCCTGTCATTTCGCGAAATTTTTGACCTCCCCTCGTACCAGAAAAGAGTGAAAATCAGGATAAGTATTAAATCAAAAGCAACTAGCAATGCTACGTAGCGACTGGTTTTCATAATTTTTTTTTGTTTGCACAATTTTCTAAACAGCATGAAGTCATTTTTTCATCTTTCACGGTTTTTTAAATTCTGCATCACATCTTTGATTTTACTATGAGTAGGATGTCTTTTTATACACGGTTTTCGTTGGAACGTATCTACCGTGTAAAAAAAGAGTTGGGTGTACTAACAAAATGGCATATGGGAAACAGATGTATCTGAACTGTTTTAGGACTATAGCATTCAGAATTGGCTTTTTCACCAAAAAAAAACCTTCCGATCCGTTTAGCAGCACCTAAAAGCTTATTATTTATGAAAATATTATATTTTCTCTCAAAATGAGAAAAATGAGCGTTGAAATCGATCACAAAACTTTATAATTTATGTGCATTATTTTTGCGAGCTTTTAGCAAAAATAACTCCTGAACTTTGTAGCATACGTATGCAAGGGACCAAATTATTTAAAGACAATTGACTACACTATTCCTAAAGATTATCACGATTTCCCACTAACCCTGCCCATTCGATCCAAATAATTAAGACTAATGATCAGAGATGCATATCCACTTACGTTATTCACACATGAATTGCCGTCCCCATCGCCATCATTATTCCATAAATCCAATTCGAGCGAATCCAATTCAATGTTATCCGACTCGGAAAATGTAACTTTGCTTTTGTGATGACCACTCGCCTTGAAAACATGATCACTGCTAGGACATCTATCAACTGTATCACCACTCAAATCACTTATGTTACAATTAATCATAACCATCGTACACCGCGCGCGAACAAGCCAACACTTTAGCGAAACTTATCCGGCCTTGTGTCCATTAATCCTATCTACGTTTTTTCCCCGATATTGATTATGATTTATGCATCAAGTGGTTCGGCGTCACTCAATACTTGATATATACACTAAGCCATCTTCGAGACTTCTAGTAAGACCAAATCGCGACTAAAAGTGATTCGCGGCGACGGTTCGCATCGTTCGATGCATCCGCGGATCAAGATCATAATTTCAAACTGCGAGCAAATTGGCAAACGTCTTCATGTTCAGTTCGAGTTTGAGTCATAGAAAAACTTCTAAGATAAAACCGTATGTACAAGATACAAATTATAAAACAACAAATACACTGGAATCTTAACGGTTTCCGCGGAAAAAGTTAAGCAGTGTCGAAGACACATGACAAATCGCATGTATTCAAGGTAAAGACGATTAGAGAGGTATCTTCCCATATGCCACCATTCCTGGAGGTATTCAACTACGCCACTGCACCTACGTTTATTCAATTTTTCGGCCTATGAACATAATTGAAGACGCCGACGAGCATACACAACACAATTTAAAGGCATCGAGGTCTTTTGTGGAGATTTCAAGCCACTCCGACGCCGCCATTTCTATGTAATAGCGCGCTTCGAAATGACTATGAAAAGCCCCTACGGATGTTGTTACAAAATGCCAGTTGCGGCGATACGCTTCAAGGATCACGATGAAGCAGTCGTCGTAGTTAACCCATAGATCAATTTATGTAAGAAATGCCCCGAAGATGGTAGCTAGCACAGACATCAGGTATGAAGTGTTTTCGGTTCAGAAGCAAATTACGAAACGGGGCTGCTTTAGTTTATAAATTGAATGGCAGCACAGGTCGTATTTTGTAAACCTGTTAGATAGTTTGTAGCCCATATAGCAACGCCATCTATTCAGCTCACTGCAAGGATCCAGTCCAGTGAACACCTAAGCCAATTACGAAATGGTTAAGTGAAATTTCGCGGTAATCTTGTTTCTTCGAGAGCGCTTTACAATGAAAGATCAATTATTTATATGTATTTTTTGTGTGTTTAATTAACAATTGCTTAGTGCAAAGAGGTCAGCCAAATGGTATGAAATAATGTTTTATATAACAAAATTATTTAAGAGAGTCAAAACGAAAGTAAGGTACGGAAATTTGCATATGGAAATGGATTATCTTCTGAGGCATAATAAAGAATGTGTTTTGTAATTAAGCTAAACACTAATGGTAATTTTAAATGGACCTCATTTAATCTACTAGAAACCAATGTGACTTTAAATTATTCAATCATGATGGGTTAACAGAGTTTGGCCGCTTCTCCTATCAGTATTTATCCTCTGTGTTCCAAGATTCAGTGCCAACATCTATCCAGCTTTATGGGGCAAATCAAAATTTTTATTTTGCCTATGAGATCCCCCATATTATTAAATAATAAGGTAGAACTAGTGTTGAGCAGGAGGTAAGAGCAAGAAAAAAGTCCTAACGACCATAAAGACCGACGCTGATTACGGCTTGTGGAAGAGAACTATTCCCCTGCCTGAGGTCTTAACAGGAAATTGATTGATTGGGTGCAATCCGCGAAATTTTCGACATTTGGATTTTATCAAATCTTCACTATTTCTGGCCATAGCAATCCAAAAGTGGCTCTATCTGTGTGTGTCGGCGATAACTCGAGTAGATGTTTTAAGAAAAAGTCGAGAATCGTCGCAAGAATTCAGGCTACTCCAGGGCTGAACCCTATTGTTTTAGGAAATAATTGCCAACTAGAAACGGCAGTTATTAACAATGAACATAAGAAAAATGCATGAAATTTTATTATCTGATCGAAAAGAATTTTTGTAAAGAACTGAATTAGATTTTAGGGTCAGCAAATAGCTCAGTGAGTTTAGGGAGGAGACAAAACAAAACAAAAATGATCGCACTTAAGTTTTTTTCGTGCCTTCGAAAAGACTCTTGGCACTTGGATACATCTAAAGTTATAGTGTGAAAATGATAGCTCCAGTCTAGTTCAATGTTGGTGCCTATAAGATGAAAGTTCTCCAAAGAATCAAGAGTCACACCATTTTATTTTTATTTTTGTGGCTTCAAACTCTACTCGATTCGTCCTGTCAGAGTTTAATGAGCCAAGAACACACTGCAAATATTGAATTGAAGCTGTTTCTCGAGTGTACTTTCATCTCCGGAGCTATATATGGAAGACAACAAAGTTGGCCAGTGAGGATGAAGTGCGGAAGATAGAGAAAAGAAAGCCCTCGAGCCACCTCCTAAAAACTTGAATCAAGAATTTACGAACTTGGGGGCAAGGCCGTGCCGGGCAGGCTGGTGTCACCTCCTATAGCGAAGTCTTTGTATACGTGGATTCAGGTAGTGGCGTTAGGGGGGAACCTTCATTAAGAAGGGGAAATGGTTTTGCTATTAGCGTTTCGTCTGACGAAGAAAGTACTGCCGAATAAGAAGTTTGAAGAATCTGATTGGAATGTCTCTGATCAAGATAAGTGGAGACCGGAAATGGTCCTGCCAAATGTAAGCTGAAACATTTCAACGGACGAGCTAGTGACGAAGATTTTCGAAAACCATATATCGAATAAATGCTACTTCAAGGAGCCCAAAACGAGTTTAACCATCGTTAGCCGTACGCCTAGGGAGCAAACAGACTCGGTAGTCAATATTGTGTTTGCGTGAATAGGCTTAATCATTTTGGGGGCTCATTGAAGCTGCATGGCTATATGTTAAGTGGTGCCTGTACAGGATTAGACATCAGGACGAGATTCCACACAGATTGTGGAGCAAAGCAAATTGTGAATGGCGCACGGAGCATCCAATAGTCCCAATGAGGTATTGTAAAGATCGGGCACTACATACCTGTGGACCAAATCATGCTCTTCTGCTTCTATCCGGTGTACGCGAACAGGATGGTAAGGGTGAAATCCTGGCACTAGTTTGTGATGTCGTTCAAATTCGCGAAATAGAATTGCCTGAGTTCTTGTCATGTCCCGTGCCAGCTGGGTGCATCACACAGTGAGAGGAAATTTATGTGCGCGCTTGTGCAGGATATTTATGCGACAGATGGAGAATGTTCTTCTTAGGAGGGGAGAAGAGAGCTGTGTGGTTGTACCACCGCCTCAGTATTGAGTGTATCAGGCTTGAACACCTGATGACTGGGAGTCTCTGTGCGGATAACGGCACCCTTTGCTAAACTTTTCCTGATGAGCGTTTAATGAAGGCTTGTGAAGGAGCTTGGCCTGTTGTTGAACATAGACCTGAAAACCTGGTCGCTAGTTGTTCAAAGCCGAGGTAATTCCGCAATGCCTAAGGTGGTGGCGGTAAAGGTTAAATCGGAGGTTGGACCTTCACTAGGTGTTAATATGTACGGGGTGAATCCCATAAAACGGAAGGAAATCGCCAAATAAATAAGAAAAGTTCAATGTCTGCTGGCTGGAGGTATCGATGACGGATAAACTTGGACCGAAAATTGACATCCAAGACGTAAATGGATATATAAGCATGGAAGAGCTGATAACGAAAATTTACGATAACCATCACAAGAAGATGTACCTTGGGAAAGAGCATTAAGGTCGTCAGCCGTACGCCCAAAGGATAAACTTGGACCAAGAATTATCGTCCAGAACAAAAACGCATATACATTGTGACCATAAAGTACCGATAATTTGTAAATAAAATTACTCAGGGGAATGATAAAAAAAAATTGTTTTTGGTAAGCAGGTAGGACTGTCCTTAATAATTATCCCAAAAATTAGCGCGATCTATTAATGAGTTTGTTTACAGCAGCTGGTTGCATCGGTACACCTCAGTAGTCCACGGCGATTTTTACAATTGATAAAAATATGGAACAAAAAATTTGTTTCAAATTTTATGTTTCCAACCAAATTTCGTGTGCGAAAACATTGCAAATGTTGGAAAAGGCTTACGGTGATTTAGTTATATCTAAAACACGAGCCTACGAGTGGTACAATGCCTTTAAGGATGGTCGAGATCCTTGAAGACATGTCTCGATCTGGACGACCTCCGACCTCTTCTACTGACGAAAACATTTAAAAAGTGAAGGACATGATGCTCAAAAATCTTCATACCAGTATCAGGGAGATAGCAGAAGAACTCGATATCTCCTGCGGGTCCGTTCGTTGGATTTTGGAATATCTTTGGCCATGAAACGCGTCCTGAATTTTAATAAAAAGTACCGTGAACAGGTCACTTTGGACATGCTTGATCGTGCGAATTCTGATCCCGCATTCACGGAATGCATCATAACTGATGATGAGATATGGGTCTACGAGTTTGACAAGCAAACCAGTCAACAATCATCGGACTGGAGGAAATGAGCTGAAACCGAAAAAATCACGCCAAAAATCAAGACGATACTCATAGTTTTTTTCGATGTTCGAGGTTTGTTCCATCATGAATTCATTCCGGAGGAACAGACGGTCAATAAGGAGTGCTATGTGACCGTATTGAAGCGTTTGCGTGAGCAAATCCGTAAAAAACGGTCGAAGTTATGGAACAAGAATTCATGGATTTTCCACGACGAAAATGCGCCATCGCACTGAGCCTCAACTGTGACCGAATTCGATGCCAATAAAGCAACATATTGCTTCGATCAACACTGAGCTGTAAGCAAACGGAATAACAGACCGCGCTAATTTTTGGGATTATAATTACGGACAGTCCTACCTGTTTACCAAAAAAAAATTTTTAGAAATGTCATCAAAGTAATTTTATTTACAAATTGTCGGTACTTTATGGTCGCAATGTATAAGCACGGAAGAGCTGATGGCAAAAATTTACGAAAACCATCTCAAGAAAAAAATATACCTTAAGAAATTCAAGAAGGGCATCAAGGTCATCAGCCGTTTGTTGAAAGAAGGTAGATGGTGAGACAAACATAGGCAAGAGTTTGCATTAAATGCTCCTGGACGGAACATTTAGTCACCGAACGAGGCTAATTGCAAAACTTACGAAGCGAAAGGGCTTCCTACAGCTCACCGTTTCTCCAAGTCCCGTGTATGCGATCATGGTGCCGAGGGTAGAGACATGACATTGAGTTAGCGATGGCTTTCAAATTTGCACAGGTCAACTACGAAGGTTCGTTTGCAGTGATGTGCGGATTGAGAGCGAAGTTTAGGGAAGGAGGCGGGCGGGGGGGGGGGAGGTATGCTTTCACGACTCTGGAAGGGACACCAATGCCTTCTCCCCCGAAATGGTTCAGAAAGCTTGGTGACGGTACGTGAAGCTATCATGGACTGCATCATGGAGAGGACATTAACGATTGGATGCTCACAAGTGATATTCTTATCATGAACGAGCCAATTGATTCCTAAACGTTGGTCGGACTGTGTGTGGTGAGCAATATTGACATGACCTTGACCAATAATGAAGCAATGGTCTCTGAGTCTCGGTTGAGCATCAGTGCGGGATTGGAGACTAGCGATTACAGCCTGATTATCGTCAAACTTTCATACGACAGGGCTGTGTGTGAATGCGATCCACTCTGCGAAATCGCTTGGCGCACCAAAGGGTGTTGCTAGGAGGCCCATTGTAAATGTTTCTTCGAGGGCCGAAACGAACAAGGTTCCTCTAAACAACTTCGCGCTGCTCGACTTGGATAGTCAAATCTCGACTATTCAAGAGTGGTTGGTGCGTGTTAACGATGACATACTTCAGAGAATCCGCAAAATACTCTGGAGAAGAGAGGGCTTGTGCAAGTGTTCAATCAAATGAGCCTCAGCTTGAACTCAACTACCAGCGAGTCATGTACGAGTATCGTAAGTAGATTACGTCATCCAGGGGAGACGATTAGAGACATTTGGTCCGTGGAAACTCTCGTGGTCAGGTCTATAAGTTCTGCAGCCGACAAAAGAACTATAGGAAGAATTCTTTCCGGATCCGTAACCGAGGAAACTTCTTTATGATCGGGGAAGATCAGAGGGAGAAATCCGCGAGCTCGAGCCTGAAGAGATTGAAGGAAGTTTTAAAAAGGTTAGATCCTGCAAGGCCTCTGGGGACGACGGAATGACGGGCAAGATGCATAAAAGCAGCTGACGTGCCATTCCCAAGTACGTAACTTACATTTTCAACGGATGGTTTGAAGATCGTGTTTTCCCTGCAGGTTGGAAGATAAAGTCCGGCATCGTCGCAAATATTCCTTTTTAACCCTATTACAATACGACTATCTAGATACCCCAAAAAATAAACTACGTGAGATGTGACAAGACGACATGGACCGATTCAACCACTTGACCGTGGACCTTCAATTATTCTACTATCATGTCTTATCGCTAATCACTACGCCCTTAGTACTCACCAGTAGGATATTTTTAAGCACGAATTTTTCAATTGCTATCGGCAATGGAATATTATACGGAATAAAATGGGCAAACGATATAAAAGTGAAATAGTTCCACTTCCCGAAGGTCTCAGTAGATTTTTTATGTTCGCTTTCTATCATCTGCAAATCTTTCTCTGTAGCAGCCAGTACAACTGAAAAACATATATCAACTTCACCCACTCGTTACGGAAAATTTAATTGCAAAAGCCACCTCACCAAGAGACTTGCAATCTGCAGTTCCACGGATCTCTGAAGACAGGAAGACAGTAGTTAAGGGGCAACAACACTGATCGTTTTTCTTTTTTTGTAATTTTAACGAACTGTCTTGGAATGATTTTAATTTTAAATCGATGGTACTTAACTACTTCTTCAAATTCTCCTCACTCCCTAAAATTAAACATGTTAATCACAGGGCAGATACATAACTAATTGAGCTGTGTTAAAGAATAATTAGTTCCGAGCTCTTCGAAAGTATTGGCATTTCGATTTTTTTTTTCAATTACCGATTCTATGGAACTTAAATTCAAATACAAACATAACAGGGATACAATTGCGCGTAAAGCGCAATCTTACGATACTCTAGATGAAATAGAATTTTTAGTGATCCCAAGAAATTTTGTATAGGGAGTGTTAGAAGGAGTGATAGCATTGAACTAATTTTTCCCCATCATGCTAAAGTAACTATAAACATAATTGGACTACGATTGTGCGTAAAGCCCAATCGTGCGATACTCTAGATGAAGAGAAATGTTTTTATTTTTATGCAGCAGATTGGAATTATTATAGAAGTAATATGTTCCAAATTTCAGATCAATAACTTTTACACTTTTCGAAAAAATCCGTTTATAGACAAATTCCGTAATTGTGTCATTTTGTATAGGAGGGGGTAGAAGGGGTAAGGCTAATAGTCTAGTTTTTTTGGTCTTACTAATAATTATAAATAAATAGTTAGTGCACAATTTCAGCTCGATCAATTGTATACGCACTGAGTAAATTGGCTTAGAGCATTTCATGAAAAAGTGCAGTTTGTATTTGTAATTTTTATACAGTAGAATGAAATCATTATAAAAGTATTATATTCCAAATTTCATACGAATAACAGGTATACTTTTCGAGAAAAGTCGTTTATTGATAAATTGCGTAATTGTATCATTTTGTAAAGCTTATAACTTCGAATCCTTGAGATCGGCCACACCAGCCGGCGTCAAGGATTACGTTCTTAATAGCCTTTTAAGGAAGCTACAATTGCCAACGGATTTGAAGGCAATGGTAGCAAGGTAATGGGAGACTGGGAATGTATTATCGAGTTTAAACGATACTTTTTAATGCTTGAGTACAAAAAGATACTTTTATTGGTCGAGTAAAGATTGATACTAAAAAAAATACAAATTGAACAGTACTTATACCTAGTCCTGCCATAAGTTCTGTCACATAATTTCTCACATTGGCAACAACTTTATTTTATGAGTGACATTTCAATATCGGCCAGTTTTATAAACGTCATAATGTTGTTGACAGTTGATGGTCATTTAAAGTGTGTTCGTTAACGTGTGAAGATGGAATGGGGTGTAATAGAAAACCGAACTGCAGTGATTGCACTACATAAGTGTGGAAAATCCGCGAGTGAAATTTTCAAGTTGTTGTGCCCGTTAAAAATAACGCAAAGATTTGTGTATCGTGCGATCCAGAGATATAACGCGATCCAGACTATTGAAGATCGACCTCGTTCTGGACGTCCGCGTGATGTACGTTCTTCTGCTGCCATCAAAGCGGTCGAGAGTCGAATTCGTCGGAATCCGCTTCGTAAACAACGAATCATGGCTCGAGAGATGAACATCTCCACCCGAAGTATGTCTCGCATCATAAAATCTGACCTCGGGATGAGTGCCTTTCAACGATCAACGGGACATTTGCTGACTGAGCAGTTGAAGCAAATTAGGAGCACCAGATCGAAAGAGCTCCTTCGGCGGTACGGCAACAACAAACATCGAGAAATTTTATTTACCGATGAAAAAATTTTTACGGTGGAGGAACATTTCAACCGCCAAAATGATAAGGTGTATGCCCACAGCTCCATAGAAGCCCGAGAAGTTGCCACTAGGGTACAGCGAGGACATCATCCAGCATCAGTCATGGTATGGTGGGGTGTCAGCTACGAAGGGGTCACCGAGCTTCATTTTTGCGAAAAAGGCGTAAAAACTGCAGCGAAAAATTATCAAACGGACATCCTGGAGGGATGTGTGAAGCCGCTGAACTCTACGCTATTCAACAATCGACATTGGGTTTTCCAGCAAGATTCTGCGCCAGCCCACAAAGCTCGAACCACACAAGCGTGGTTTGAAACCAATATTCCACAGTTTATAAGGGCGACGGAATGGCCTTCTGGGAGCCCAGATTTGAATCCCCTGGACTACAAACTGTGGGCGGAGTTAGAGTCCATGGTGTGCACGAGACGACACCCAAATATCGAGAGCCTTAAGCGATCTTTGACAGAAGCAGTAGCTAATTTTCCGCTAGAAACAGTGCGTACTGCTATCGATGACTGGCCCAACAGATTAAAGAGCTGTGTTAAGGCTAAAGGCGGCCACTTTGAATAATTTGTTGCTTATTTTACTTCCATTAGTATGCCAAAATAAAATATATTTTCCTTTGTCAAAAACTCTTTTTCATTTATACAAAAATTGCCCATATACGTGTGACAGAACTTATGGCACGACTAGGTATATAAAATAAAAAGTGCAATGCTTAAAATTAATGTGCGAAGGTAAACATAATCGTGGAATTTTATTTCTAGAGTGTAAGTTGAACGATCGAGCATAAGAAATGATGACACATTCATAATTAGTGTTTATGCTCGATCGTTCACCTACTTACAGGTAAATATAATAATAAACGTAAGTTGAACGATCGAGCATAAGAAATGATGACACATATTATCGTTTATGCTCGATCGTTCACCCACTTACAGGTAAACATTATGATTTTTTGCACGTTGGGTTGAATGATCGAACATGCCTTACTTAAATATGATTTTAATGCATATTCGATCATTCACCCAACTTAACGTAAATTATGTTATTTATTATTGCTGATTTCGACATCCGAGCATACATACATTGTATGGCTCGATGATCTCTGTTCAGCTTCTGAACAATTTTGTATGGGAGGGGGTAGAAGGGGTGAAGCCAATCGTCAAATTCTTTTTGGTCTTACTAATAATTATAAATAAATAGTTTATGCTTAATTTCAGCTCGATCAATTGTATACGCACTGAGTAAATTGGTTTAGAGCATTTCATGAAAAAGTGCAGTTTGTATGGGAGGTGGTGGAAGAAGGAGGAGGACACAAATAATTTTTATACAGTAGAATGAAATCATTATAAAAGTATTATATTCCAAATTTCATACGAATATCATGTATACTTTTCGAGAAAAGGGGTTTATTGATAAATTACGTAATTGTATCATTTTGTATGGGAGGGGGTAGAAGGGGTGAAGCTAACCGTCTAATTTCTTTTGGTCTTACTAATAATTATAAATAAATAGTTTGTGTATATTTTCAGCTCGATCAATTGTATACGCACTGAGTAAATTGGTTTAGAGCATTTCATGAAAAAGTGCAGTTTGTTTGGAAGGTGGTGGAAGGAGGAGGGGGACACAAATAATTTTTATAGAGTAAAATGAAATGATTATAAAAGTATCATATTCCAAATTTCTTACAAATACCATATATACTTTTCGAGAAAAGCCGTTTATTGATAAACTGCGTAATTGTGTCATTTTGTATGGGAGGGGGTAGAAGGGGTGGAGCGATTTGGCCCGTTCACGAACTTGTCCTTACTTTTTTGTCAAAAACGATGTGAACAAAATTTGAACTTTCTAGATCAACGCGTTCTCAAGCTCAGGTTTTGGAATTTTTGAGTTATTATATTATTTTCTGTATCATTCATTTTTTTCTCCGAGCCTTATTTCTTGGCGTTACAAACTTTGTGGCAAACTTATAATATTCTCAGATTTCATCTAGAGTATAAAAATGTTTTATACAAAATGATTACTCCGAAAATCGAATAGGAGCTGAGAAAATAAGTGTGTTAGATTTAGTGAAAATGTGCAGTTTGTATGGGAGGTGGTAGAGAGAGTTGGGGGGATTTTAGTGATTTTTTCAGAAATAACTAAGAATATAATAAAATTGACATCTCTTAAATTTTAGACTAGTAACATTCATACTTTTCAAGAAAATAGATTTTTGTGAAGTTGTGAAACTGTGTCATATTGTATAGGAGGGGGTAGAAGCAGCGAAGCTAATCAAATATTTTTTCCTGATGTTAGTGATAATGCTAAATAAGTATTTATAACAAAATGTGAGCTCGATAAATGTTAAATGTTCTGAGAAAATTGGCTTAGAGCATTTCATGAAAAAGCGTAGTTTGTATGGGAGGGGTGGAAGGAGAGGGAGGACGCAAACAATTTTTATACTGTAGATTGAAATTATTATGGAAGTAACATATCCCGAAGTTCAGACTAATAGCTTTTATACCTTTCGAGCAAATCTATTTATTGTCAAATCGGGAAATTGTGTCGTTTTGTTTGGGAGGGGGTAGAAGGGGTGAAGCTAATCGTCCAATTTTTGGCTTTACTAACAATTTTAAACAAATATTTAGTGCAAGCTCGCTAAATTTTATACGCACTGAGTAAATTGGCTTAGAGTAATTGATGACAAGTGCAGTTTGTATGGGAAATGGTATAATGAGGGGGAGGACACGCATAATTTTTATACGGTAGATTGATATTAACATAAAAGTAATATATTTCAAATTTCAGGCCAAATTGCGCAATTGTGTCATTTTGTATGGGAAGGGGTAGAAGAGGTGGAGCAATTTGGCCCGTTCACGAACTTGACCTTACTTTTTTGTCAAAAACAACGTGTACAAAATTTAAACGTTCTAGGTCAACTTGTTCTCAAGCTAGAGAGCGAACAGACGGACGGACGGACGGACAAACGGACATCCGGTTTTGAGATTTCTGAGTGATAATATTAACTTCTGTATCATTCATTTTTTTCTCCGAGCCTTATTTCTTGGCGTTACAAACTTTAGTACCAACTTATAATACTCTCAGATTTCATCTAGAGTATAAATATCAGTGGATAACGTTTTGCACAGTTTTTGAAACAAAAACGCACATAAACTGTACATGCAATTCAAATTTGTCCTAGTTATACTTCGCCTTAGCTCAATTCTTCAACCCTAAAATCATTGAACTGAATAACTAACTAATTCGTAAAAAAATCCACCGGTAATCTAATCCAATTTTAATCCATTAGATCAAGAATAACGACACTACTATTACTCTACAAGGCAAAACACAATAGAAATTAATTTCGTCGACCGTGACAAATTGCCTATCAATAAAGATGCGATGAACAAAAATTATCCACGAAGGAAACCTCTTAACCTGAATCTAAATAAGAAAAGTGCGCAAAGATTACCTCAACAAGCCATGCACTCCATAAATCACGTTCCCACGATTCTTCGAAACCCAAGAAAAGCACCTTTTCACGATCACCACTCGAATTAATACTGCACGTACTATTATACACGCTCGAAACACTCGCACTCAACAGTTCTAAGCTCTTATAACTCAACTTATTATTATCTTTCAGATAGAAATTACTATTTTCACACGTGACTTTCGGAACAATTTTCAAAATCAATCGATCATATCCGGGCGTATGTTCGATTATCTCGGCACCGGATAAATCGAATACTTCCGGATTCATATACGTATTGGCGGGAAAGAGAAATAAATGATTTCCAATCACTGAAACACCGCGCTTCTTCCACTGCGGAAAAACTAATCCCTTAAGGACATCGACTAGACCGGATTTCGTTGCACCTTTGCACAGCTCAATTTCAGCCGGACCGATATAAAATCGCATTAGATATTTCATTTCGGGATCGATTTCCAACCGGGATCGTCGCGAATGATCCGTATAGCCCAGATCCTTGAAGAAATCCTCTTGTATTTGAAAAGGTCTTTCCGATTCTTGTAGTCGCCGGGCTGATGATCCACCAATCTGAAGCCATAGTGTATAGTCCGCGGGCAGTGCAAGATTTTTAACGACTTGTTCCGATGTCGTTTGATAGTCACAGTGTACCATTCGACTGGGTTCGATCGTTATCAGATCACTACGATCGGGACCGCAAAATACACGAATCCATCCGCTAATTGTCCAGTTCGGTGCTCCGTGAAATTCGGGATGTTCCACCACCGTCGATAGATCCTCGTCCGATTCGTTTTTCGATTTCAAAATTGGTTTCCATGATTTACGTTTCACCATTCGTACAGTTCCGGTATGATGTTGTCGACTGTTCGGATAGTCCTGATATGCAAGTCCGAGGACTCCCATTTTGATTAACACACCGCGTGAAAAATATCTGAACTCTTGTTGTTTTTCAAATGGAACACATGGGAAAGCACTAGCCAACAGGTAACTACGAGCAACGAACCCCTCGCTTAAGTGAAATGAAAACAAAACTGAACACCAACGATCCGCATCACCTGTGATGACCACTACGACGTTTACTTCGGTATATTTTGTTCGAAGATAAAAGATGGGAAACAGGTATAGTGTTTGAGAACATGTCTTATCTGAATAATTTGGAAAATTTTTCTATACAAGAAAATTGTGTCTTAGTGGTATTTCTCGTTCTAATCAAATTTTCAAAATAACTAAGTTACTACATTTTTTAAGGGTAGGTATTCGGCCTCATTTCTCTATTCTATACAGAAAAAATGTTTTTTTGGGTTAATTAAAAAACTGTATTGGTGACCATGTTTAGTCAAAGCAACAAATTATGAAATAAAATTTAGTTAATTTATGGACAGAAAAATTATAGATCAATTTGCAATATATTTCGATTTTGCAAATTTAAATTGTTTTGAATTAAATTTCGTACAGAATTATTGCAATGGTTTGAAACAAATGCAAATTTTTATTTTCGTTTTATTCTGTATTCGTTACAGTCAAAATGATAAAAATCAATAAATGAATAAATAAATAAATAAATGAATACTTGAATACAGTACTCCACTAGCCGAAACAACTTGCAGATTCGATACAAGTGTTTGTCTTGAATTAATACTGCACATACCTTAGCTAGTGATTCGGCGGATTGTAAGAGCAGTAACAGTTCTACTCTTCCTGCCACTTCAATTAATGCAAGTATTAATTAAATAGCTATAAATATTCTAATCAAAATTCGACTAACTCCATTTTCATTACATAAGAATCAGAAGACACTGTCTTGACACAAATACATTATGGAAAAAATATCTTGGAAGAATATGAAAAAAAAAAAAACATCTAAGCCGAAAAATAACTTGAAAAATGATTTGAAAAATGAAATGATTTCTACACTGTACTAGCAGATTATTATTTATCTCCGCCATAACCCGTCCCAAGTACGGTCGAGAAAGCAAAAGGTAGCATGAAGTTAACCTGAATGGCCAGTAACACCACTCAAGAAGTAGGCAAAAAGTATGACATAGTTTGACTCGCAGCATGTCATATTTCTCTAAGACCTCCCACCCTTTCTTTACGAGACTTTAATAAATTAGTAGGACTGGTCCTGGTAGAGGGTTGGGCGAGGTGCCGAAAACTCATCACCGGAAAAAAACAAAGTCCGAAAACGCGAGTAATAGCCTCGGAAAGGATGGACTCATCGGTCATAGAACGAAAAATGTACTACTCTTTTGACTCTTGGAATGTTCTATCCTTATTTAGGACAGGAGCTCTAAAAGAGTTCCTCGAAGAAGTGACCAAACAATTCATCAACATCACATAAAGAATGCACCAATCGGAATTCGGAATGACTTTAAAATTATTATTGCACACAAATGGATTCATCTTTCCCGATTTGACATCTCAACGACAGAAAGCCAATCTCGAGCTATATTGCAAGTAAACTGGATGTTAACGAAGAAAGAATCCGATATGTAAAGTTTATAAAAAAAAAACTGCGGACTGAAATGTCCACGATTTGTTAAATTTAAAGTAGGATTGCTTCCAGAGTTTTTGCCTGCTGGGCTTGTTGCAAGACAAAACAAGCAACCCGTGACGACGAGCATCAAAAGTAATGATTGGTTCGACAACGAATCCCAAGATGCCTTAGATCGAATAAATCAAGCTTACAAAATATTAACAGCCGAAACGAGCCAAACGGGACAAATATAATGATCTTAGACGATTTACGAACAAAATATGCAGACAGAAAAAAACGAAAGAACAATAATGACGAAATTGAAAACATGAACGAACATTTTAAATTACACAACACAAGAGCCGCTTATTCCCTTGTCAAAAGAATGAAAGGGAGATACGAACCGAAGACGACCCTCTGCAAAAATGCAGAAGGGAACATTCTAAGTAATGCGGAAGATGTAAAATTAAGATGGGCGCAATACTTTGAACACCTTCTTAATCCGAGCCCATCACCCGCACAAACAGCAGCAGCAGACACAATTGCAGGTATAACTGATGTAACAGCTGATGAAGGATCCGCTTTGAGACCTCCCACACTCGAAGAAGTAAAAACAGCCCTGAGGTACCACCCAAACAGCAAAGCGCCGGCATTGATCAAATTCCAGCTAAGCTTCTGAAAGCCGGCTACACCTGCATAGCGCATCTCCTACATCGATTAATCACGGACATACGGACGCAGGAAAATTTCCTGAAGATGGGCGCAAGAGCATAATATGTCCAATCTATAAAAAAGGTAACAAACTCTGCAGCGCAAACTACCGAGGAATATCTCTATTGTGTCCGTCTTATAAGATCTTGACGAAAATTCTGGAAAAGAGAATTAAGCACTATGCTGACAAAATAATTGGTGAATACCAAGGCGGCATTAGAGTGGACGATCGACCACGGACTAGATATTCACAGTTAAACAGATGCTGGAAAAGTGCTGGGAATATAATAGTGATGTGCACCAGATATTTGTTGACTTCAAGCAAGCATACGACAGTATCGACAGACGCGTACTGTATAAAATCATGTTGGAGTTTGAAGTCCCACCGAAACAGGTTCGGCTTACAAGAATGACGATGATCGAGTTTTTCTCACAAGTCAGAGTAGAAAACGATCTGACTTCCAGTTTTAAAACAGACAACGGCCTTAAGCAAGGTGATGGCCTCGCACCAATGCTTTTCACCTTGACACTAGAATACATTGTTCGGAAACTTCCCGTTGACGCCAAGGGAACAACCAATCAAATTCCTGTTAAGATCCCCTATAGGGGGATAGGACAGAAACAACTCTCTTCCACAAGACGCGATACTGAACATCGGCCTTAAGCTGTTGCCAGGACTTGTTTATTCCTCTGGCCTCCTGCTCAACTGCTCAAGGGAACACTATGCTTCAAATCCACACAACTCGTAGCATATGCCGACGATATAGATATCCTTGCAAGATCTCTGGAGAGTGCGAAGAAGGTATTATTTATTTTACTGGAAAAAAGACGCCAATCAGACAAAATATTACAGTAGGCGACTATAATCTAGAAAACGTAGACAACTTTATATACCTAGGGGCAAACCTATCAAAGGATGGAAGCGAACCCATCGACATCAAAAGAAGGATAATGATGGCAAACAAGACGTATTATTCGGTACTTCCAATAATTAAAAACAAGAACGTACACAGGAAAAAAAACTTAAGGTATGTAAAACGATCATAAGACCTTGCTATACTATGGCAGCGAAACGTGGACATTAACTCAGGCATCCGAAAAACTACTTAACGCCATTGAAAGAAAAGTCCTCAGAAGAATCTTCGGACCTGTGCGGGGAGAGTCGATCTGGAGAATACGATACAATAGAGAATTGTATGCCATCTTCAATTATGGCTAAGGTAATTCTCAATAGGATTAGTGATGCCGTCGAGAGCACTCCCGAAGTTTGTCAGGCTGGATTCCGTAAAGGATTGTCTTGTACCGACCACACAAATACCCTACGGATAATATTAGAGCAGTCAGCCGAAATGGGTTCGCCACTACATCTCATGTTTGTGGACTTCGAGAAGGCTTTCGACAGCGTTAAGCGAGATTACATATGGAATGCTTTGCGTAGGAGAGGTATTCCAAATAAGGTCATAGCTATGATTAAAGAATCCTACGAAGATGCAAGGTGTCGCGTCTTGCATAAAGGAGAGCTGTCCGAGAGCTTTCCTGTGCGAACGGGTGTCAGACAAGGCTGCATATTATCACCAGCCCTGTTTCTGGTGGTAATAAATGACATCTTGAAAGCTGCACTGGAAGGTGGGAAAGGTAAAGGTCTTCAATGGAGACTATTTAACTTCTTAAGTCACCTTGATTATGCTGATGACGTGTGTTTGCTTGCACATACCCGTTCGGACTTAGAGTCAAATGTTCGCTTGTTGCATTCTAAATGCAAAGAGGCGGGACTGAAAATAAATGTGCGTAAAACCAAGTACATGCACATGGGTTCGAACGCAAGCACACCGATTGTTCTTAATGGACAGGATGTGGAAGAGGTGCAAGATTTTTGCTATCTCGGAAGCATTGTCAGCATGGACGGCGGAGCCGAAAAGGATGTTGAGGCTCGGCTAAATAAAGCTCGTCAGGCCTTCGGTATCCTTTCCCCTTTCTGGAGGTTAAGAGAGATCTCCCTTCGCACGAAGCTGCGAGTTTTTGACGCATGCGTCAAATCCGTGTTGTTATATGGTTGTACTACGTGGAAAGTGACCGTTCGACTTACCAAGAAACTACAGACTTTCGTAAACCAATGCCTCCGACGCATTTTAGGAATATTCTGGCCAGAAGTGATCTCCAACGACGAACTTTGGAGTACAACTCGCCAGACTAAAATAGGTATTGAGATTCAACGGCGAAAGTGGCAGTGGATCGGTCATACTTTGAGGAAACCAGAGCAAAACATCGCAAAACAGGCTCTGGATTATAACCCTCAAGGAAGACGTCGGGTTGGTCGACCATGTAACACATGGAAGCGAGCAGTTGAGCAGGAGGCCAGAGGAATAAACAAGTCCTGGCAACAGCTTAAAGCCGATGCACAGGATCGCGCCTTGTGGAAGAGAGTTGTTTCTGTCCTATGCCCCTATAGGGGGTCTTAACAGGAATTTGATGCCATCTTCGACAATTCAGGAGTGTCAATCCTCATAAAATATTAAAAGTTACAATGGTCTGGTCATGTGGAGCGGACGAATGACGGAATAATTCTCAAACGCGCACTAAAAGGGAAAGTAAATGGACTAAGACCTGTCGGAAAACCACGGAAACTCTGGGAGGATTCGATTGATGCAGACAGCAAATCACTGCCAAGATTTTCTAACTGGAGGACGCGGTCACTGAGCCGAGATGGATGGAGGCAAAGCATTCAGGATACCAAGGTCCGATTTGGGCTGTACGGTAAGGTAAAATATAACAGGACTACGATTGGGCATAAAGCGATACTCTAGATGAAAGAGAAATTTTGTTGAATTTAAAAAATTTTGTATGGAGAGAGGGGAAGGGGTGATGCCATTACACTATGTTTTCACTTCATGCTAGAGCTGCTATCAAAATGTCTTATACAAAGTTAAAGCTTTAAAAATTTAATTGGTACTGAGAGTTAGTGCACGAGATTTAGTGCACTTTGTATGGGAGGTGGGGAGCTCTTAATGACTTTTTCAGAAATTACTATAAACATCATTCAATTGACATGTTTTAAATTGCAGATCACACTCACATTCATACTTTTCAAGAAAATCTACTTTTTGTGAAAATGTGTCATATTGTATTCTATTGGGAGGGTGTGCGAGCAGTGAAGCTAATCACCTAAATTTTTTTTGTTTTACTAACATTTCTAAATAAATATTTAGTGCATAATTTCAGCTCGATAAATTTTATACGTACTGAGTAAATTGGTTTATAGTATTTCAACAAAAATTGCAATTTGTATGGGAGATGGTAGAAGGAGTGACACAACTCAAACGTTTTTTTTTACTGTGAATTGATAATATAATAATAGTCCAAACTTCAGATCTATAGCTCTTATACTTTTTGAGAGAAGCAGTTTATTGTTAAATCCCGAAATTCTGCCATTTTGTATGAGAGGGAGTTAAAGGGTTGGAGAGATTTCGTCTGTTCCCGACCTTACTTTTTTGACAAAATCGACGTGTACAAAATTTTAACTTTCGA
Organism: Chorisops tibialis; assembly: GCA_963669355.1. Classification (NCBI taxonomy): domain Eukaryota; kingdom Metazoa; phylum Arthropoda; class Insecta; order Diptera; family Stratiomyidae; genus Chorisops; species Chorisops tibialis. The sequence goes on from OY770262.1 coordinate 215,096,610, forward strand.
ACTCAACGCGTACTCGAGCTAGAAAGGACACGGACGGATGGACGGTCAAACGGACGGACGAACGGATAGACGGATGGACGGAAAGACGGACGGTCGGACATTAAGTTAAGAAAGGCAAAAAAGTTCAAAATTTCTTTTATCACCTATTTTCCAAACCAAATTATTTGAAACTTCTACTGTTATTTTAACAACTAAATTTTATTGCAAAATTATTTTAACTTAACTCTTTATCTGTAAGCACCATCTGTAAACCTGGGTCTCTTGTGTCCGTGTTTTCGACATATTCCGTCTATAAGCCAGCATTTTTATACTCTAGATGAAATCTGAGAGTATATTGTGTTTGCCTTACCGTTTGCAACGCTAATGCTCGCACACAGCCGCCAAGGGTACAGAAATATTTGTTGTCGCTCAAAAACCTCGATTCCAAGTTGCTATCTGTCCGTCTGTTTACAGCATAACTCGCGAAAGCTTTGATCTATAGTGCTAAAAACTTGTATGTGTCATTTTTAGCAAAAAAGTAACTTTGAGTTCGTGAATGGGATACATCCCCCACTAATTCTACCCCCTCCCACACAAATTTCATGAAATTTCGAAATATTAAGAAATTGATTTTTCTTTGAAACTATTTAAGCTATCATCTTGAAATTTGGGTCAAAGTATTATGATCTAGATGTCACTAATATCACGGAACATTTATCCGATCCCCTCACTCCTTCCTCCCATACAAATGGACAATTTTGAAAAATACATATTTTCGATTTTCATTGAAACTAGTAAAGCTGAAAAAACGAAATTTTGCCAGAATTAATTCTACTATAATTGCAATTAGTATTAAAAAGAATTATCAACTTCACCTCACTCCATCTACCCCCTCCCATACAAATTTTACGAAATTTTGAAATTTAAATTAAACTAGTTTTCTTCGAAACTGTTAAAGCTATCAATTTGATATTTTGTGTAAAGTATAAAAATAGAAATATCAATAAGTTAAAAAAAAACTGTTTTGATCCGTACACTCCTTCTACCCTCTCTCATACAAATGCATAATTTTTGTAAAATGCATTATATCGATTTCCATTAAAACTAGAAAAACTACAAACTTAAAATTTTGCCAGAATTTGTTTTTTAATAATTGCAATAATTGATAGAAAAAATTATCAGCTCCGCTTCACTCTTTCCACCCCCTCCCATATAAATATATGTATTATAAATTCAAGAAAAGCATTTCTCCTTCGAATATGTGAGTGCTATCGACTTTGAAATTGAATCAAATCATGGTGATAAGGATGACGATAAGCAGTTTCAAAATCATCTTAAGCGCTCCACTTCCTCTGCCACCTGCTATACAAATGCCCAATTTCAGGAAAACTATGTCCAATTTCTTTAAAAATAATGAAAATAAAAACTTTAAATTCAGCAAAAAATATTTTGCAGGCCATGTTCGGTGTCATATACGAAAAATACAAACCTCGCGCTCTACTTCTACCACCTCCCATGCAAAAGTCTCTATTTACTATTCGAAAGAATTTGAGGTGACATATTTTCCGGTATATTAAAGTCATTCCCATTTCATCATGGGCTTTGCGCCCAATCATAATTCTGTTATGTTTCGTGTTCGCTTCAGTTTTAGCCTGCTGACTGCAACTGTTCGGAAGGGTCTGTGTTACAGTTCAATCATGACGTAGAATAAACTGCCTAAAATAAGAAAACAAATGAATTAATAACCTGTAGGAAGGCTTGAAATTTGAATGATAACTTACCTACGGTGAGGCAAACACCTCGTGTTGTCGCCTTCTACATTTCTGGGCGTTATTTGTATCTAACGTTTCCGTACATACGCTCGAATGTAAATAGCTGGAAGGAACGAAGTGATTAGTGAAAACCTTTGATTGAATTAAAAGCGCGAGCATAGCACCGATGACGAGTACAGAGATAGTCAGCAGAAACGACGGAATCCAACAAAACAATTGAAAAGAAGAAAAACAATTGAGTCAGCGACCAGGATGTAAATAATTAAAAAACATAACAGGACTACGACTGGGCGTAAAGCCCAATCGTGCGATACTCTAGATGACAGAGGATTTTTTTTTATTTTAAGAGGAATAGAGGGGGTGACATTGAACTAATTTTTTCACATCACTCTAAGGTTGTTATCAAAATGTTTTATTCAAAATTTAGGATTCAATAATTTAATAGGTACTGAGAAAATTAGTGTATTGGATTAAGTGAAATTGTGCAGTTTGAAGGAGTGTGAATTTATTAATGACGGTTTTAGAAATAACTGTAAATATCATTTAGTTGACATGTTTTAAATTGCAGATCAGTAGCATTCATACTTTTCCCGAAATTCGTCTTTTTGTAAAGTTGTTGAATTGTGTCAAATTGTATGGAAGGTGGTATAAGATTGAAGCTAATCGCCTAATTTTTTTTGGTCTTACTAATAATTCTAAATAATTATTTAGTGCATAATTTCAGCTCGATAAATTTCATACGTACAGAGTAAATTTATTTAGAGTATTTCATAAAAAAGTGCAGTTTGTATGGGAGGTGGTGGAAGGAGGGGGAGGACTCAACTGATTTTTATACAGCAGATTGAAATTATTATAAAAGTATTATATCCCAAATTTCAGATCAATACCTTTCATGTTTTTTGAAAAAATCCGTTTATTGTCGAATTGTGTAATTTTGTATGGGAGGGGGTAGACGGGGTGAAACTAAATGTCTAATTTTTTTTCGTCTTACTAATAATTCGAAATAATTATTTAGTGCAAAATTTCAGCTCGCTAAATTTTATACGCACTGAGTAAATTGGTTTAGAGTATTTCATGCAAAAGTACAGTTTGTATGGGAGGTGATAGAAGGAGGGAGAGGATACGCATAATTTTTATATGATAGATTAATATCGTCATAAAAGTAATATGTTCCAAATTTGAGATCAACGGCTTTTATACTTTTCGAGCAAATCCGTTTATTGTCAAATTGCGCAATTGTGTTATTTTGTATGGGAGTGGGTAGAAGGGATGGAGCGATTTGGCCCGTTCACGAAACTGTCCTTACTTTTTTGTCAAAAACTACGTGTACAAAATTTGAACTTTCTAGATCAACTCGTTCTCAAGCTAGAGAGGACACGGATGGACAGACGGACAGACAGACGGACGGACGGACGGACATCCAGTTTTGATATTTTTGAGTGATTATATGAACTTCTGTATCATTCATTTTTTTCTCCGAGCCCTATTTCTTAGCGTTACAAACTTTGTGGCTTATAATACTCTCAGATTTCATCTAGAGTATAAAAAACACAAAAGAATTATGATGAATCATATGATACTCTAGATGAAATGAGAAAGAGTTCAATGTACCGGAAAATATGTCACCTCCAATTCTTTTAAATAATTAATAGTGACTTTTGTATGGGAGGTGGTAGAAGCAGAGGATAAAGGTTTGTAATTTTTGGATATGACACCTAATGTGGTATGCAAAATATTTCGTGCTGAATTTAAGGTTTGTAGCTTTCATTATTTTCAATTGGACATAGTTTTCCTGAAATTGAGGCATTTGTATGGGAGGTGGCAAAGGAAGTGCAGCGTTTAAGATGATTTTGAAACTGCTTATCATCATCCTTCTCACCACGTTTTGATTCAATTTCAAATTCGATATTTCTAATATATTCGAAGGAGAAATGCTTTTCTTGAATTTATAATACAGATATTTGTATGGGGGTACAAGGAGTGAAGAGGAGCTGATAATTTTTTTAGCATTTATTGCAATTATTAAAAAACAAATTCTGGCAAAATTTCAAGTTTACACTTTTTCTAGTTTTAATGAAAATCGAAATAATGCACTTAACAAAAATTATACATTTGTATGGGAGGGGGTAGAAGGAGTGTTCGGATCAAAACACATTTTTTTCTCGTTATTGATATTTCTATTTCTATACATTATGCAAAATATAAAGTTGATTGCTTTAACAGTTTCGAAGAAAAATAATTTAATTTAAATTTAAAAATTTGTATGGGAGGGGGTAGAAGGAGTGAGGTGAAGTTGATAATTTTTTTAATTCTGATTGAAATTATAATAAAATTAATTCTGTCAAAAATTCGTTTTTATAACTTTGCTAGTTTCAATGAAAATCGAAAAACTGCATTTTTCAAAATTATGCATTTGTATGGGACGGGGTAGAAGGAGAGACGGAATCGGATCAATATTCCGTCATATTAATGACATCTACATCATAATACTTTGACCCAAATTTCAAATCGATAGCTTAAATTGTTTCAAAGAAAAATCAATTTCTGAAAATTTCAGAATTTCGTGAAATTTGTATGGGAGGGGGTAGAAGGAGTGGGGGGATGTGGCCCGTTCACGAGCTTAAAGTTTCTTTTTTGCTAAAAGACACACAACAAATTTCAGCACGATAGCTCAAAGCGTTCGAGAGTTATGCTGTAGAAAGACGGACAGACGGACAGACAACAACTCGGAATCGAAGTTTTTGAGCGACAACAAATATTTCTGTACCCTTGGCGGCTCTGTGCGAGTATTATTTCTTAGCGTTACAAACGGTAAAGCAAACACAACATACTCTCAGATTTCATCTAGAGTATAATGATATAGGGTGTACAACTTAATAACCGGAAATTGACGCTAGATGTCCGTACTAACAAATATCGTGAAAGCTTGAACTTTATATATATGTCATTTTGAAGGTACATTTGATAGCTATCAAAATCAGTCAACAAAACAATTTTATCTTGTGTGCATCATTATTATTTTTCACGATGAATAACTTCGAAAACTGGAGAAAAAGACAGCACTTGCGGGAGGTTCTGTTGGGTCATTTTTTTGCAAAGAAAACTGCTGCGGAAAGTCATCGTTTGCCTGTAGAAGTTTATGGCGACGATGCTTTAGCGAAAACACAGTGTTTTGAATGGTTTCAACGCTTCAAAAGTGTCGATTTTGACATCAAAGACAAAGAACGCCCAAGACAGCCAACAAAGTTTGAAGACGAAGAATTGGAGACGCTACTCGATGAGGATTCGTGTCAAACGCAAGGCGAACTTGCCAAATCGTTGAGTGTGACTCAGCAAGCCATTTCGAAACAAACGTTTGAAAGCCGCCGGATACTTTTAGAAGCAAGGTGATTGGGTCCCCTATGAGTCGAGAGGCGTTGAACGGCGCATCTGTATGTCTGAAATGCTGCTTGCGCGCCATAAAAATAAATCATTTTTGCATCGGATCGTGACTGGGGATGAAAAATGGATCCGTTATGACAATCCCAAGCGCAAAAAGTCATACGTGAAGCCCGGCCAACCAGCCGAATCAACGGCGAAGCCAAATATCCATGGCGCCAAGGTTATGCTGTGTATTTGGTGGGATCAGAAGGGGCCGTTATATTATGAGTTATTGAAAGTGGGCCAGACAATCACAGGTGACTTGTACCGAACACAATTAATACGTTTGAAGCGTGCAATCATCGAAAAACGCCCGGAATATGCGACCAGACACGAGGCTGTAATTTTTCATCATGACAACGCTCGGCCGCATGTTGCAAGACCCGTGAAAAACTATTTGGAAAATAGTGGATGGGAAGTTTTGGCCCACCCGCCTTATAGTCCGAACCTTGCTCCGTCTGACTTTCATTTATTTCGCTCGATGCAAAACGCCCTAACCGGAATACGCTTCACTTCAGAGCAAGGCATCCGAAATTGGAAAGATTCGTTTTTGGCCGCCAAGCCGGTGCAATTTTTTTGGGAAGGAATTCATAAACTGCCTGAAAGATGGGGAAATGTTGTAGCTTCCGATGGACAATACTTTGAATGAAAGATATTGTAAGATTTTTCCACAATAAAGCAACAAATTTCGCTAAAAAATTCCGGTTATTAAGTTGTACACCCTATAAAAGATTAAGATGCACGCACGTCCGATATCGGCTACATCACTCGGCACCAAAACAAGCAGTCCATCGTCAAAAAAACAACTACGGAACCGGTAGAACACATAACACACGGAACGACACAGTACACACACACATCACAACAATATCGCGAAACAAAACCTTAATACTGCGCCTGGAGAAACGACGGACGATCGCGACGTAAATAAACACGAGAACTGTCAGATTCTCGATCGCGGACTACATTAACATAACCGAGCTTCCTTACCGACATTTTAGGTTGGGAGAGGATCTTTTCGGCAGTTTTCGGAGCTTTCACTGTAAAACTGGAGATAGTATGGGTGAGTGACATAAACAATACGCCCACGTAATTTGTTCATATAATCTTCGCAGATATACGAAGGGGAAAACATGTTAGGCTACGTAAGTGGACAAAGAAAGGTGAAAGCCCTTTGACAAAGAATACAAAGGAAATCGTTGCTGAAACTGATTCGAAGCCAGCTGCGATCGGTCGAATGTTTTCTCGAGGCTTTTTCAAAATTTTTGTTGGTTTCGAAAACAGATTAAAACATTAAATTAATTTGCATGTGTAAATATTGGTGCGAACGTCCTTTCCAGCCAGTGTCTGTTTCAACCAAAAGAAACGTGTCCTAAAAAAAAGTGATCACTGACACCCACGATCCGTATCCACGGGTTGGGCGGACAGGTACGTTACGCCCCGATGTGTGGGGTTATTTCATTTCCACGTTTCCCAGCGAGGAAATCGTAATATCTGGAAACCTTCAACCGTATGATTCCCCTTTCTTCATAGCATTTTTTTAGGTAGGAGTAGCAGGGCTTCCTCCTTTCTGTGAAAATTTTTAGCCGAAACCTTTTTGAGGTTTTGAGACGAAAGATTATTTTATTATTACTTATTATTTATAATTAGTGGAGAGATTTTCGGAATTCAAACCACTCTGCTTTGTTGATCATAGCGTTTCAGTCTCTGCTAAGACCTTCATCATTCTGACCAACCTAAATCTGTGGTTCGATGAATGATTTCTCATTGCATTTCGAATTGAATGAAACGATTTCCGGATTCTACACTGCAACGCTTTATTATTCGTGGCGTTTCAGTCTCTGCTGAGATAAAGTTCTCAGCAGAGACCGAAATGTCTCGAATAATAAAGCGTAACAGTACACTCCGGAAATCTTTTCTTTCTTCCAACCTAAATCTCTTTGCTGAAACTAAATCGTCACGATTAATCAAGTAAAACCCTGTGAAATACGGAAATCTACATCATAAGGATAATAATATAATAATAATTGACTTCAAGACCCAAAAAACAGTTTTCAAAGTGGCGTGAATCCCACTATTCTTTATTTATTTAAATGCAAACACGGATTGAAAATATTAATTGTTCCAAATACGATTCTTTGGGTCATAATTTTCGACCAAGCGATAGCGTGTATCAGAAACCATGTGGTGACCATTTTGAATAGAATTTCTCGAGCTTTAAGTAATCTCTCAGGACAGTATGACAGATTTTGAAATTTTCTTAAGCTGCACACCGCAAAAATCAAAATTCTGGGAGCAATTTTTTTTGCAATAACCAAATTGAAAAATATTATCAAAATAACAACCAAAATTTTTTCGATCTTGTAGATACCGAACCCAGACATCACTAGGGTTGAGAACTTTTTTTGTATAGAAAATGAAATTGTACTAGACGTATCTAAAAGAAAAGCAACAATTTTAAAATTTTACCGACGACCCCTTATCCAAATCGACCAAAAATTTAAACAAAACCAATCAATGTCGCACTACGGTCTCACGAAATGAAGATCCCCATACAATCGAAACGCTTCAGAAATTACGAGTACACACGTTACGCCAAAGCGGCCACTCTTCATAAATTTTTTCTGAAATTACTCAATGCTACCCTCTTATCAAATTCAATGAAATTTTTCTATAATAGTAATTTTTCTTTTATGGAGCACATCAAAAGTCTACAATACTCATACTATGCTCCTCTAATTAAGACCACATTTCGTAAATTCCTAAGGAGTCTGCGCTAATAAGTTGCCGCTTCAAGAAAATCCATAAAAGCCAAACTTAAGCATTAACTCGTAAGGAGTTGCGCAAATGCGTGACCAAATTGTCAAGTGTTTCGTGTTAAATTTATGCACATAACTGATAGTGCTTATGCTTAGACGATTGAGTGAAGGAGAATGAAAGAAATGGCACTGTGGGAATATTTTTTCCCTGTAAATAAGTATACGTACTACGTTTATATTCCAGAACAGGTGCTTCGAAAAACACGAAATGACGTCAGAAATTTTATAATTTTCTTTGGCGATTTTAACGGATATGGTAAGTTTTAGCTATAAAGAAGAATCACCTGCAATTAAACGATGCACTGATGAATGCTAACGAAAATTATATAAAGTCGGAAGGCGAAATTGGATTTCACAAGACAGGATGGGGCGTAGTGAATAGCATAAAATTATAGAACTTGAAATCCACAGGTGATAGTTTAATTTTTTTTAATGAAGAGAGGTCATGAAATATGGAAAATGCCCCTTCGCTTTGATTTATTTTTTTTTGTACTAAGAGTTAGATAACTCGTAAGAAACTCAATTTCCTTTATGACATGGACCCAAGCACAAGCGTCTCCGTCGTATACTGCACACATCGAGTTATTAGTTTTGAAACTCTTTAAGCTCGTTTCGAGTTTGTTTTGGTAGTAGTAATCGAGTTAATTCCAAAATTAATTTTTAAGAACTAGAAACGAAAACAGTAAAAAAATGTTAAAAGATAGCATCGAAAGATTCTAGAAATTGCTAAATATATCCTTTTAAATATCCATTTACGAAAACTTTTCACGAAATCCGACACAATCCTTTACTTGTCCGTGGCTTATTATTTGGTCTGATTTACCTTTTTCGATTGGCTTTTGATTAAAAACTAAAAGATGTACTATTGAAAATAATATTTACGTTTACTAAAATTTTCAAAAAAAATCATCTCAAAACTAAACATTTCGATCTGTAAATCTGCCTAATTATTAAGTTACATTTTAATAAGAGGTCTCGTACAATAATATCTGGACACGAATCACTGTAAATATTAACTAGAAAATAAACTAACTCGAAAAATGTTTAAAAATTAACAAAATCCAGTTCTCTATTCATGCGAAGAGTTAAAATTAATATTTTCGTATCCGAATCGTATTTAGCTTTTCCCTTATCCGGATCGATTTTTTGTGCGAGCGGCAACTTAAGACGATAAATCGGTGTTTGTAAATCGATTTCATCTTCCGTAACCGTCAAATCCATCTGTTCAATTCCAACCGTCTCTTCGGGAAGCTGTATCTTGATAACCATATCTTCGCAGCTCATCGAAGCAGCTGTCCTGTTGCCCATCTTAAAAATATTTATTTATAACAAAAAAATAATAATAACAATGTATAAATTCTAAATCTTACCTGTAAAAATAGATCTTCCGTTCCAACTGCTTGTTTATAGATAATCGAATATTCCGGTCTTTTACGATTTTCCAAAATCAAACTATCGTCCTTTTCCTGCTGTGCTAACCATTGTTCGATATCTGTAATTTGATCGGGAATTTTTCGAATTTCAGGTGATTTTTCAGCCGTTTTTTCTGGTAGTTCTTTAAATGGTTTTGTAGCCTTTGAACCAATATTAGCAGGTCCTGTAATATTAGAATATGTTATTAGTATTGAAATTAAGAAATTACTTTTTTAGAGTTTACCAAAGTTAGCAGTTCGTATTGATGGCTCATCATCTTCGGAATCTGATGAAGGCGCATCAGGATCTTTTAATAAGTCGCGAAGTAGTTTAATTGAATCGGGATGTTCAAAAAAGGACATTGCGTTTTCCTGTGTTCTGATACTCTGTTTCAATTTCTTTTGATTATTGATAACACAATCATATGTCATATTGTGTCCCTATAGCAACCGACTGAGAAGTTGTACTTGTTTGTGAAGTTGACTACGTATGTGCAATACACGAGACCTGGTAGGATACATGTTCTCCCTATCCTTTAATTAAAACTGTATGCAATTTATATAATTTGGGCAATGGTTGACTTTAGCTGGCGTCTATGTTGAGAGTAAAACGCAAATCCGAATTTGATTATCCAAGATCAGGAGGATATGTAATAAGCAAGTTTTGCCTTGTTTGCGCTATCCTTTTCTGGTATAATTAAAACCATTACAACTAACTCTGGCGCGCATTAATTGTCTGTTGCTAAAGTAATTAATTTAGACACGAACCAAAAAGACATAAAAAATGGAAAATCGAGCTAACAAACGTTATCAGCTAGTTTTTTTAAAAGAGCACATTTTTATAAAATAGCATTCAAAATCTGATAAAACAAATCAAAATTTCTTGATAGTATAGGAAGGCACCCTCCGTCAAGTATATGCAATGTGGTTGCTTTATGTGAAAACTTAGCGAAAAACTGCAAACCTTGGTTTTTTACTGAAATTATTTTCAACGACGAATTTTGGAGTACAAGATAGACATTAAGATGCAATCGCGAAAGTGACAATGGATCGGTCACACTGTAAGGAAGCCAGAGCGAAACATCTCCAAACAAGCTTTTGATTATAATCCTTAAGGAAGACATCGGATTGGCTGACCATATCGCCTGTGAAAGCATACAGAGAGAGAAACAAATCCTTGCAACAACTAAAGGCCGATGCTCACGATTGTGCATTGTGAATGAGAACTGTTTCTGTCCGATGCCCGTACAGGAGGTTTTAACCGAAAATTGATTGATTTACAGTGGCGGACAAAAGTGTACGGCAGCACCTTATATTGAGGTTCTGGTTAATTTAAAATCCATTGATGCACATATTTTCAGTAACGTAAATATATTTATAAGAAAAAAAAAATTTTCATAACAAACTTAAAGAGAAATTCATAAAAAAATAAAAAATTGAATGGACAAAAGTCTACGGCATGTCAGTGCTGGCTGACTTATACACAAAAAATTTTCAACTAAACGTATCGGAATTTTTAAAATTATTTGCTGGCTTAATACTTGGTTGGACCCCATTTAGCATCAATTATTGCTTGCAGTCTTCGGGGCATAGAAGCGACTAAATTACTAGTTTCTGCAAATGTAATTTTCTCCCATTCTGTAATGAGCGCTTCCCTCAACAAATTTTTATTTTATTTTTCTCTATATTTTACTGCGACCATCACACCCGCACATGTTGTATTTCGACTCATCGGTAAAAAGGACTCGATTCCAAAAATCATTGTCCTTGTTGATGTGGGCCCTGGCGAACTCTAGGCGCAGAAGTTGGTTTTTGGCGGATATTAATGGTTTTTTACGTATAGTTCTGTTTTGAAACCCATTAGAATTTAATGCTCTCGAGATTGTTCTTGCATGGACATCCTTTTTCCTTACCGCAGCCACTTGTTTCGCCAAATCTGGAGCACTTATTTTTGGATTTTCGTTCACTTCTTTTAAAATTGAACTAATGCCTCTGCGCGAAAGTTTTTTCGGTCGGCCAGTTCGCGGCTTATTTTCAATGGAACCACTGTTTTCAAAATTTTCGATAATGGTAAAAACAGAACTTCGTTTTAGTTTGAGTAATTTCGCAATTTCTGAGCACGATTTATTGTCTTTTTTATACTGGACGACCAAATTTCGGACATCACTAGAAATTTATTTTTGCGATAACATTTTGCGGTCCTTACAGTTCGAAACTAGCGATAAACCTATAATAGAGTTGCAGCTGCACATGTACTGAATGGCAGTAAGAGCAAATAAACAAATTTCGAAGAAATGCCATTAAGTTTAGTTTGAAATTTTTTGTGTATAAGTCAGGCAGCACTGACTGCTGTAGACTTTTGTCCATTCATTTTTTTAAGTTTTTATGAATTTCTCTTTAAGTTTGTAATGAAAAGTTTTTGTTTTTTTATAAATATATTTGCGTTACTGAAAAAATGTGCATCAATGGATTTTTGATTAAAGCTCCCAATTACCCAGTACCTTAATATAAGGTGCTGCCGTAGACTTTTGTCCGCCACTGCAGTTTTTGATAGCATGAACTATCAACTGAGGTCCCAGAAATTTATCCCTGTACTCTGGTGGCCGCCAAAGCAGTGTTATATAAAGAATCCCTCCTTGGCGAACCATTTATTAATTTTTCTCTTGCTTGACATGGTGAACAGAAATTAATATCTAAACGAGCATTCACTATTCGCCATGTCAACCAACCAAACAAAGTAAATTATCCATCCAAGTAATTTGTGAAAAAGTACCACGAAACGTAATTTTCAATCAGCGAAAAATTCAGCGTTTTCGCAACAATTTATTGCCATGAAATTGCTCAAAACTTGCTAACAGTAAATTTAACGAAATTATTATGATAAGTAATCACCTCGATATTAAAATAATCTTTCTTATCCTTTAATGGCACTACAGCCCAAATCAGACCTTGATCTCCTTGGTTCCAAAACATGATTTTTTTTTTGTTATTGTGGAAAGGTTTTTAACCATTCACACAACCCTATATCTACAAATTTTAATATTCACTTATTGGGATGACCCAGATATACCCACGTAAGCAGTGTGCGAGATTTTACATCGACCGGGATTTGAACTCCCAATCTTTGCATTTGTAGACCAACTTGCTACTCGCTAGGCCCCAGTATCTCCTACAGATAAATTTTCTCATAAGATATAGCTTAATAAATAATCCGGTTTGAAGGCTGATGACTGTAAAAATATCTATAAAGTTGAAGAATAAAATATTTATTATACTCGACTTAAATGAAGATATCAATAAATTTAAAAGGAAACAGCAGGGGTATTGCACATAAACGTTTAAAAATTGACACCTATGCAAATTGCAAGCTGAATACATGAAATAGCTTTTCACTTGGGAACTCTAGATATCTAAATTTACATTTTTTCGATTTCTTGTAGGATGATTTTGATCATAAAAATTTCACTCCTAACGATTTAATTGAAGATGTGGTCAGCCTCTCTGAAGTAATTTATACTGCTGGCTGATTCAGCATTGGTGAAGGAGTTCTGCATGTATTTCTTAGGTATTATGGCTGTAAAGCTGAAATAAAGAGATTAATTTAATTATAATAAAGAAAATATATCATGCGATACTCCAGATGAAAGTGAAATATTTTTGGTTTCAAAAAATTTTGTATTGGAAGTGGTTGAAGGGGTGATGCCATTGAACTAATTTTTCGCATCATGCTAGAGTTGCTATCAAAATGTTTTATACAAAGTTTAAGCTTCAAAAATTTAATAGATACCGAGAAAAGTAGTGTATTTTGGATTTATTGAAATTATGCAGTTTGTATGGGAGGTGGTAGAAGGAGTAGCAGTTTTTAGTGAAATAAATACGAACATTATGCATCTCATCTGTTACAGATATTTTGTTAATGTTATTTTATTTTACGTAAATAGTCATTGACTTTATTACCAATTTCTTTTTTTTATACATAGGCTACGTTTTTATTATTATTAGTTTTAAGATTCCTAGCAAAGTTTATTTGGGAGCAGTTTCTGTTCTCTGCTTCATGTGGAGCGGATGGTTGACGGAAGAGTTCCCAAACGCACACTAAAAGGAAAAGTCGATGCACAAATACCAGTTGGAAATCCACGGATATGGATGGAGGCGAAGTATACAGGAGGCAAAGCTCCGATTTAGACTGTGGACTGTGAAATGTAATTTACTTTCCTCACAATTAGTCTCATACCTGACCTATATTATCCTAAATGAACATGTTCTCTTGTAAATTTATTGTTTTGTGAATCTAATTATTTTGCTCTTTCTAATAGCATCCTTTCATTTATTCATTAAGTTATCGTCAATCAATCAAATCAAATTCCTGTTAAGACCCCCTATAGGAGCATAATATAGAAACAGCTCATTTCCACAAGACGCGACCCTGAGCATCGGCCTTTAGCTGTTGCCATTTCTCTGGCCTCCTGCTCAATTGCTTGCTTCCATGTACTACATGGTCGACCAACCCGACGTCTTCCTTAAGGATTATAATCCAGAGCCTGTTTGACGATGTTTCGCTCTGGTTTCCTCCTGGTGACCGATCCACTGCCACTCCGCCATTGAATCTCAATGCCTATTTTGGTTTGTCCAGTTGTACTCCAACGTTTGCCGTTGAAGATCACTTCTGGCCAAAATATTCCTTAAATGCGTCAGAGGCATTGGTTCACGAAAGTTTCTAGTTTCTTGGTAAGGCAAACGGTCACTTTCCTCGTAGTACAACCATACAATAACACGGATTTGACGCATCCGTCAAAAACTCGCAGCTTCGTGCGAAGGGAGATCTCTCTTAACCTCCAGAAAGGGGAAAGGATACCGAAGGCCTGACGAGCTTTATTTAGCCGAAGCTCAATATCATTTTCGGCTTCGCCGTCCATGCTAACAAAGCTTCCGAGATAACAAAAATCTTGCACCTTTTACACACCTTGTCCTTAAGAACAATCAGTGTGCTTTTGTTCGAACCCATGTGCATGTACTTGGTTTTTTATTTTTATTTTCAGTCCCACCTCTTTGAATTTAGAATGCAAGGAGCGAACATTTGACTCTAAGCTCCAACGGTTATGTGCAAGCAAAAACACGTCATCAGCATAATCAAGGTGACTTAAGATGTTAAATAGTCTCCATTGAAGACCTTCATTTTCCCCACCTTCCATTGCAGCTTTCAAGATGTCATTTATTACCACCAGAAATAGGGCTAGTGATAATATGCAGCCTTGTCTGACACCCGTCCGTACCCATCCTCTATGTAAGACGTGACACCTTGAATCTTCGTAGGATTCTTTAATCATAGCTATGATCTTATCTAGAATACCTCTCCTACGCAATGCATTCTATAAGTGATCTCGCTTAACACTGATGAAAGCCTTCTCGAAGTCCACAAACATGAGATGTAATGGCGAACTCCGTTCGGTGGACTGCTCCAATATTATCCGTAGAGTATTTGTGTGATCGCTAAAAGTCGCCTCTTTACGGAATCCAGTATGAAAAACTTCGAAATTGCTCTCCACGACGCCACTAATCCTATTGGGAATTATCTTAGCCATGATTTTCGTCACGACAGTAAGTATACATATACCACGCCAGCTGCCACAATCTCGAAGGTTGCTCTTCTTCGAAATTTTCACAATAACGCCCTACTTCGATTTAGTCCGATATCTTTCTTCATTCCACACCTCAGTAAAGAGAAGGAGTAGTATGTAGGCTGTTATTTCCGGGTCCGCTTTGAGGAATTCAGTTGGTAGCCCGTCTATATCTGCGGCTATCCCTCCTCATTGACGGAATGGATTGAATGGCGGAAACTGTCTCTTCCTTATCTGGGGGATTGTCCCTAATAAAGGATTGCTGCTGTTGGATGTTTGCTAGTTGTTCCGTTTCTGGGATACCTTCCTCCGACAAGATTTTTAAAATATTAGAGAAAAATTCCTTCAATCGCCGCAACTGGTGCCCACTCATATTGAAGAGAGTTCCGTTGACATCTCTCATCAGGTGGTTGGCGGTGAAATTCCTGTTCGTCAACTGTTTCATAATTTTAAATAGTGAACCCATATCACCAAGGTAAGCGGTAACGTTTCTGCCACTGGTCCTGAGCCTAACGACGATATTTCTATCTGAGATTGGTTCCCAGCTGGTGAGGCTATTTCTTGCTCTCGTTGTAAGGACGACCGCTACGCCATTTTTGGCTTCACTCTCAGCACCAATGTATGGAATGGTGTTTCCACTCGGGGTTTGTTCTTTTTCTGATCCTGTCCACCTGACCTCGTTCAAGCCCAGATTTGGATGTTATAGTGCTCCACTTCACGGTCGATCACTGATTAGTGGTGCATGGACCAAGTGACTCCAGTCCTTGCTCCGTCATTCAATGTTCGAACGTTTCAGAAGCCAATCATAGTCCGTTTTCGAATGCCAAAAGTCGTAAGCGTAAAATCCGTCCATATTCAAGGCGCTGTATTCATTTCTCGTATCAGTTAGGTTTTAAGATCACGGGTGATAAGCCCATTATCCAGTTAGTGTCCATTTGCCATTTTCAGGGTATGCAGGACTGGCTGTGGGTGAATTCTACTGCCCCATCCTACAGAGGGATGTTAAGCTTACGTCCGTGGAGTCTCCAAAGATAGTTCCATGAATTGGTAAAACCCCATTCTACAACTACCCTGCGGGGGCCGTAATTACACTCTAGATGAAATCTGAGAGTATATTGTGTTTGCCTTACCGTTTGTAACGCTAAGAACTAACGCTCGCACAGAGCCGCCATGGGTGCAGAAATATTTGTTGTTGCTCAAAAATCTCGATTCCGAGTGACCGTCATCAATATCACGGAATATTGACTCGATCCCTTTACTCCTTCTACCCCCTCCCATACAAATGGACAATTTTTAAAAATACATATTTTCGATTTTCATTGAAACTAGTAAAGGTAAAACTAAGTAATTCTACTATAATTGCAATTTATTTTAAGAATAATTATCAACTTCACCTCACTCCTTCTACCCCCTCCCATACAAATTTCACGAAATTTTGAAATTTAAATTAAATTATTTTTCTTCGAAACTGTTAAAGCTACCAACTTGATATTTTGTGTATAGTATACAAATAGAAACATAAAAGAATTATGATTGGGCGTAAAGCCCAATCATATGATATTCTAGATGAAATGAGAAAGAGTTCAATGTACCGGAAAATATGTCACCTCCAATTCTTTTAAATAATTAATAGTGACTTTTGTATGGGAGGTGGTAGAAGGAGAGGAGGAAGGTTTGTAATTTTTGGATATGACACCTAATGTGGTATGCAAAATATTTCGTGCTGAATTTAAGGTTTGCAGCTTTCACTATTTTCAATTGGATATAGTTTTCCTGAAATTGAGGCATTTGTATGGGAGGTGGCAGGGGAAGTGGAGCGTCTTAGATGATTTTGAAACTGCTTATCATATCATCCTTATCACCACGCTTTGGTTCAATTTCAAATTTGATAGTTCTAATATATTCGAAGGAGAAATGCTTTTCTTGAATTTAAAACACAGATATTTGTATGGGAGGGGGTAGAAGGAGTGAAGAAGAGCTGATAATTTTTTTAGCATTTATTGCAATTATTAAAAAACAAACTCTGGCAAAATTTTAAGTTTATACTTTTTCTAGTTTTAATGGAAATCGATATAATGCACTTAACAAAAATTATACATTTGTATGGGAGGGAGTAGAAGGAGTGTACGGATCAAAACACATTTTTTTCTCGTTATTGATATTTCTATTTTTATACTTTCTGCAAAATATCAAGTTGATAGCTTTAACAGTTTCGAAGAAAAATAATTTAATTTAGATTTCAAAATTTCGTGAAATTCGTATGGGAGGGGGTAGAAGGAGTGAGGTGAAGTTGATAATTTTTTCAATACTGATTGCAATTATATTAAAATTAATTTTGGCAAAAATTCGTTTTTATAACTTTGTTAGTTTCAATGAAAATCGAAAAATTGCATTTTTCAATATTATGCATTTGTATGGGAGGGGGTAGAAGGAGTGACAGGATCAGATCAATATTCTGTCATATTAATGATATCTATATCATAATACTTTTACCTAAATTTCAAATCGGTAGCTTAAATAGTTTCAAAGGAAATCAATTTCTGGAAATTTCGGAATTTCGTGAAATTTGTATGGGAGGGGGTAGAAGGAGTGGGGGGATGTGGCCCGTTCACGAACTTGAAGTTTCTTTTTAGCTAAAAATGACACACAAAAAATTTCAGCACGATAGCTCAAAGCGTTCGAGAGTTATGCTGTAGACAGACGGACAGACAGACAGACGGACAGACGGACAGACAGCAACTCGGAATCGAAGTTTTTGAGCGACAACAAATATTTCTGTACCCTTGGCGGCTCTGTGCGAGCGTTATTTCTTAGCGTTACAAACGGTAAGGCAAACACAATATACTCTCAGATTTCATCTAGAGTATAAATATTAATAATGCGATGTGTATTGATCCTTCTACCCTCTCCCATACAAATGCATAATTTTTGTTAAATGTATTTTATCGATTTCCATTCAAACTTGAAAAAGTACAAACTTCAAATTTTGCCAGAATTTGTTTGTTAATAACTAAAATAAGTGTTAGAAAAAATTATCAGCTCCGCTTCACTCCTTCTACCACCTCCCATACAAATATCTGTATTATAAATTGAAGAAAAACATTTCTCCTCAAGTATATGAGAGCTATCGACTTTGACATTGAATCGGTGATAAGGATGATGATAAGCAGTTTCAAAATTATCTTAAACGCTCCACTTCCTCTGCCACCTGCCATACAAATGCCCCAAATTTCAGGAAAACTGTGACCAATTTCTTTAAAAATAATGAAAACTAAAAACTTTAAATTCAGCAAAAAACATTTTTCATGCCCCGCAAGGGGGTAGTTGTAGTATGAGGTTTTACCAATTCCTGCAACTATCTTTGGAGTTAGCGACTCCACGGACCTGAGCTAACTATCCCCCTCTGGGATGGGGGCTGTAGAATTCACCCACAGCCAGTCCTGCTTGCCCTAAAAATGGCAAATGGACACTCACTGGATCATGGGCTTATCACCCGTGATCTTAAGACCTAAATGATACGAGAAACGGATACATCGCCTCGGATACGGACTGATTCTACGGTAACGACTTTTGGCATTCGAAAACGGACTATGATTGGCTTCTGGAACGTTCGAACATTGAATGACGGGGGAAGAGCTGGGGTTACTCGGTCCTTGCACCGCCAATCAGTGATCGACCGTGAAATGGAGCACTATAACATCCAAATCTTGGGCTTGAGCGAGGTCAGGTGGACAGGATCAGGAGAAGAACGAACCCCTAGCGGAAACACTATTCTGTACATTGGCCCTGAAAGTGAAGCCAGAAATGGCGTGGCGTTCGTCCTTACGCCGAGAGCGAGAAACAGTCTCATTAGCTGGGAACCAATCTCGGATAGGATTATCGTCGTCAGGCTCAGGACCAGTGTCAGAAACGTCACAATTCTGCAGTGCTACGCACCAACTAATACCGCAACATCTGGTGACAAAGAGGAGTTTTATAGTCAACTGAGTGTCACCTTCGAACGTGTTCCAAGAGGTGATATTATTATCATCTCGGGAGATATGAACGCCCAGGTTGGATCAGACAACACTGGACTAGAACACGTCATGGGGAGGCATGGTGACCCTTGGGTCGACCCTTCACGACCTTGGATTAAGAGACCCGAAAACGGCGAATTATTTGTGGAGTTCTGTAGTACTCGGCAAATGGTCATCGGAGGGACCCTTTTTCCACACAAGAGTCATCATAAAACATCTTGGGTTTCCCCTGATGGTGTTACTCAGAACCAGATCGACCATTTGGCTATAAGTCGCCGATGGAGAAGATGTCTCCTCGATGTGCGAGCGAAACGTGGAGCTGACGTGGGGAGCGATCACCACTTGATGGTTGCCTGCTTGAGATTGTGTACAGCAGCTATCCGACGACCACAAATTCTTCAAATGAAGCGCAAGCTTAATGTGGATAAACTCAGAGATCCCAACAAAAAACTCGAATACACCACCATTCTACGCGAAAAGTCATCCACATTGGGTGAACATGAAATGCGCACACTGGACGCCAATTGGGAGGCAACCAGAAACACTTTTCTAACTAGTGCTGAAGAATCTGTGGGATATGCGCAAAGCGGTGAGAAACCCTGGATGTCGCAAGACACATGGGACAAGGTTGACAATCGGAAAAAAGCCAAATTGGCAATCATCTCTCAACCCGATGTCAACCAACGAACGCCCGACTTGAGGCAGAACTACCGCGATGCTCATATACAGCTTAAAAAGGCTGTTAGACGCGACAAGAGAAAGGCCATTGAAGATCTGGCAAACAAGGCAGAATCTGCGGCTTACCTTGGGGATATGGGTTCACTATTTAAAATCATGAAACAGTTGACGAACAGGAATTTCACCGCCAACCACCTGGTGAGAGATGTCAACGGAACTCTCCTTAATATGAGTGAACACCAGTTGCGACGATGGAAGGAATACTTCTCTGATATTTTAAACATCTTGTCAGATGAAGATATTCCGGAAACAGAACAACTTCCAAACATCCAACCGCAACAATCCTCTATTAGGGACGATCCCCCAGATAAGGAAGAGATAGTTTCCGCCATTCGGTCAATGGCGGGAAGGAAAGCTCCAGGTATAGACGGACTACCAACCGAACTCCTCAAAGCGGACCCGGAAATAACAGCCGATATACTCCTCCCACTCTTCACTAAGGTGTGGAATGATGGAAGATATCCGACTGAATGGAAGGAGGGCGTCATTGTGAAAATTCCGAAGAAGGGCGACCTTCGGGATTGTGGCAATTGGCGTGGTATATGTCTACTTACTGCCGTATCAAAAATTATGGCTAAGGTAATTCTCAATAGGATTAGTGATGTCGTCGAGAGCACTCTCGAAGTTTATCAGGCTGGATTCCGTAAAGGGTCGTCTTGTACCGACCACACAAATACCCTACGGATAATATTAGAGCAGTCAGCCGAAATGGGTTCGCCACTACATCTCATGTTTGTGGACTTCGAGAAGGCTTTCGACAGCGTTAAGCGAGATTACATATGGAATGCTTTGCGTAGGAGAGGTATTCCAAATAAGGTCATAGCTATGATTAAAGAATCCTACGAAGATGCAAGGTGTCGCGTCTTGCATAGAGGAGAGCTGTCCGAGAGCTTTCCTGTGCGAACGGGTGTCAGACAAGGCTGCATATTATCACCAGCCCTGTTTCTGGTGGTAATAAATGACATCTTGAAAGCTGCACTGGAAGGTGGGGAAGGTAAAGGTCTTCAATGGAGACTATTTAACATCTTAAGTCACCTTGATTATGCTGATGACGTGTGTTTGCTTGCACATACCCGTTCGGACTTAGAGTCAAATGTTCGCTCGTTGCATTCTAAATGCAAAGAGGCGGGACTGAAAATAAATGTGCGTAAAACCAAGTACATGCACATGGGTTCGAACGCAAGCACACCGATTGTTCTTAATGGACAGGATGTAGAAGAGGTGCAAGATTTTTGCTATCTCGGAAGCATTGTCAGCATGGACGGCGGAGCCGAAAAGGATGTTGAGGCTCGGCTAAATAAAGCTCGTCAGGCCTTCGGTATCCTTTCCCCTTTCTGGAGGTTAAGAGAGATCTCCCTTCGCACGAAGCTGCGAGTTTTTGACGCATGCGTCAAATCCGTGTTGTTATATGGTTGTACTACGTGGAAAGTGACCGTTCGACTTACCAAGAAACTACAGACTTTCGTAAACCAATGCCTCCGACGCATTTTAGGAATATTCTGGCCAGAAGTGATCTCCAACGACGAACTTTGGAGTACAACTCGCCAGACTAAAATAGGTATTGAGATTCAACGGCGAAAGTGGCAGTGGATCGGTCATACTTTGAGGAAACCAGAGCAAAACATCGCAAAACAGGCTCTGGATTATAACCCTCAAGGAAGACGTCGGGTTGGTCGACCATGTAACACATGGAAGCGAGCAGTTGAGCAGGAGGCCAGAGGAATAAACAAGTCCTGGCAACAGCTTAAAGCCGATGCTCAGGATCGCGCCTTGTGGAAGAGAGTTGTTTCTGTCCTATGCCCCTATAGGGGGTCTTAACAGGAATTTGATGCCATTTTCGGTGTCATATACGAAAAAAAAAATCTCCCCCTCTACTTCTACCACCTCCCATGCAAAATTCTCTATTCACTATTCGAAAGAATTTGAAATGACATAGTTTCCGGTATATTAAAGTCATTTCCATCTCATCTAGAGTATCATATGATTTGGCTTTAATCAATCAAATTCCTGTTAAGACCCTCTATAGGCGCATAGGACAGAAACAACTCTCTTCCACAAGGCGCGAAACTAAGCATCGGCTTTAAGCTGTTGCCAAGTATTGTTTATTCCTCTGGCCTCCTGCTCAACTGCTCGCTTCCATGTGTTACATGGTCGACCAACCCGACATCTTCCTTGAGGATTATAGTCCAGAGCCTGTTTTGCGATATTTTGCACTAGTTTCCTCAAAGTATGACCGATCCACTGCCACTTCCGCCGTTGAATCTCAATACCTATTTTAGTCTGGCGAGTTGTACTCCAAAGTTCGTCGTTGGAGATCACTTCTGGCCAGAATATTCCTAAAATGCGCCGGAGGCATTGGTTTACGAAAGTCTGTAATTTCTTGGTAAGTCGAACGGTCACTTTCCACGTAGTACAACCATACAACAACACAGATTTGACGCATGCGTCAAAAACTTGCAGCTTCGTGCGAAGGGAGATCTCTCTTAACCTCCAGAAAGGGGAAAGGATACCGAAGGCCTGACGAGCTTTATTTAGCCGAGCCTCAACATCCTTTTCGGCTCCGCCGTCCATGCTGACAATACTTCCAAGATAGCAAAAATCTTGCACCTCTTCCACATCCTGTCCGTTAAGAACAAAAAATTGGCTTTAAGCCCAATCATAATTCTGTTATGTTTTTTAATATTTACTTAAATTTTCGCACTACTTTTATTAATGGCGGCTTTCGGAGCGCTAAAGCTATAATTTGATTAAATGAATTATCGCGAGAGGATTACGGGATACAAAACGAGTCACACTTTTTCGATAAAAATATCTAACACAAAATTTTAACCTACTAGCTCAATGCGTTCTCAAGCTAGACTGGACAGGAATAAAGTTTCGCAAATTCCATTGAGAGTTTAATCATGGCTATTCTGAAACACCTGACAAGTAATCATTTTATATAAGGACGGTATTAGGGCAAAAGGAAACAAGTCCCTATCAAATATATATGACGTATTCCCTTTTTCCCAGAGGTCGTCCATAAATATATTATTAATAATATTGAAGAAACCAAAATTAAAACTAAAATCACTGGTAATTGAGTTCAACTATACATGCAATCTAAAAATAAAACAATTCAGAATCTTACAAAGATAAGAATAATAAATCCAGCAAAGTAAATCAACATACATAAATCCAATAACAGGTTAATTCTGGTGAATGATTATTTTGCAGACTAATTGCTCGACTCTAAGAAATATATTTTAGACATTACATAAACATTTTCCAGTCATGCTTTCTTACCGTCTGATTTTTCGGGTATCATAAAACTAATAGTCAGATTGTACACACGCAAAACTCAAAGACATGAAGTTATGACGAAATTTATGCAAACATTATATGAAAATATTGCAAGGAAATTTTCTTAGAAAAGATTTTTATCTTAGAGTCAAACATAATTTTCCATTATGCGTGTATTTTTTTTTATAACTGCACACAAAAGTAATTTATCTTTGTTCCAGTTTCCCTAAAAAAAAAAATTATTATCACAATATCCGGAAATGGATGAGCTGAATCAACATTTAAGATCAGAGAACTCAACCAGATCATCCAGTTCAGCTAAGAACATAACACTAAGAGTTTTTTGCTACTCTAAAACATCGAAGAAGACGACTCAATTAAAAGTTGCATTACTATTTGAAATATGTTACTTAAAATCTTTCAATTACTTCATATGCAATTACACCAAAAACCACTTAGCTATGGCCTAATAAATCTGATGCTGTCTTTTTTTTCTCTTAAAGCCATCTAAATCGCTCCAAATACACTAAAGTCAAGGTTATTCGTTCGATTATAATTTACGGCTGAAATTATTCACTTGAGGAAGTCGCAATAAAGGAGAACGATTTAGAGAAATTAAAAAAAATCATAATGATATTTTATCTTAAATTTTTTCCCAAATCGATTTTTTTAAGCAAAACAAAAGATCTCACAATTTTTGTTTTGGTATGAACACCATTTTGGTTGCAATTCAAGATCGAATTTATCATAAATCATGGATTGAAGAGAATTATCTTAATGGATTCGACTAAGTGCAACTTTTTTTTCCAAATATCCAGATTTATATTCAAAAATTTCGGAAATGAAAGATATGTCCCCGAAATTTTTTTTATTTTATTTAATCTAAAACTCCTACTCGCGGTTACGATCAATTAGAGTTTATCGTTGTTAAATTGAGAACAATCGATTTCAACTGTTCAGCCGTTTTTTTTTGTTTTTTGCAAGTGTGACATAATAAAATAGTATAAACTTATAAGAGATATCATTGCAAGAATTTATCATAAAAAAAACATTTGAAGTACGATCGTTCAGTTTATTTTCACCTGATTAATTATCTCAGGCAGGAAAATCATAAATTTTATTAAATTCCGCGCTTAAAGATTTACCTAAAAATCTCTTAACACTTCAATAGATCTCTTAATAAGAACGGAATGGCAAAAAAAAAAAAAAGGTCGACCAAGTCACGATCATTTTCTATTCTATTTTTTTTTTCTTACACAATTTTCTTCAAGATATTCGAGATGAATTTCAGTTGACTTGCTGATCGCGATCATACGGAACGTGGAATTTAACTCGATCGGATGTGCGAAAATTTATCTCGAAATTAAACTGGAATTAATTTTTTTGTTCCACACGCTTTCTTAATTTTTTAATTTTTTTTTTTTAATTATTTTCATATTTACAAAATATGATTAAAGAAATTTTTCATTGTGAATTTTATTTAATAAATAATAAATAAAATAAAATTTATGCGAGTGATTTTTGTTTTTTCTATTTGTTTTCTGTAAAACAAAAACAAAAAGTTATCCGATTCTCAATAATAGAGAAAACGACACAACAAATTTAAGAAGTGTTTAATCGATTTATATTTTGTTGCAAGATCGATGAGAAATTGGTGAATTAATTTTTTTTTTGTAGTTTAAAAAAAATTTAATGATCGATTCGTAGAGACTTGATCAGAAGTGTGAAGCTAATTGGCTATTTAATTCATTAAAATTTTAAGGTGGACTAATTTTGTTTTTCTCTTTCGGTTGAGATAATAAACAGGTAAGATTTTTCCCGTACAAATTTTTCATTTATTATTGAACCGTGTGCCTTGGGGTCGTATTTCCTCGTTATATACCTCATAGCCACAAAATTTCGAACTTCTCACATAAACCGTTAGTGCCGACCCTACCGTACTTGACGAGCCGCCACTGCGTAATTCCCGCATAATAAATCTGAGTTACACAATATTTTGCTAAATTCAAATATGCCAATTGATTGCATCACAGTTTTCTAGAAATTTAAGTTTAAAATCAAAAAACCAAAGTTTTCTAAGCAAATAAAGTTTTTCAAACAAATTTGTGTCACAATTGGGTGGTATCGTATCGCAGTGTCGGAACCAATAAACGAAGTTTCTTAAAATGCATGTCGTATAATGACTTATTGGTCCTAATTCTTAATTATTTCTTCTTCCTGAATCCATTCATTCAATTTCCTGTTGAGACCCCCTATAGGATTATAGGAAACAGTTCAATTTCGTAATGCATGATCCTTAGTTATCGCCAGGACTTTTGCCTCATTTTTAACTGCTTGCTTGTTTATGCTACGAGGTCAACTAACCCAAGGAACATATTTTGCTCTGGCTTTCTTCAAGCGTGACCAATCCACTACCACTTTCGCCTTTGAATCTGAAAACCTAAGTTAATCTTTACAGTTGTACTCCAAATTTCATCGCTCTTCGTCGGGCCACTTCCCAGCTATTAATCTTACAGCTGTACTTACCTATTCTTAAACAAATACTACATTACCTCTAAAAAATGTATGATCAATCTATAATAGTATACTTTTGTTACGATTGATTGAGCAAATATATTTTGCCCACACCTTAATATCTCTAAAATAAAAATGAAAACCGTTGAAATGACATCAATCTAATTTAAATCAGGTTTAAAATTGCGAAACATCTGTTCGAACTGGTTCAACTTTATTCTTAAGAAGCTACCAAATTGGGAGGACAAGATCTTAAAAAAAGAATGAAAACATGTCTCCAAAATGATTGTATTAGAAATGAGTGGGTAGTTCGACCGGCGAAATTTTAAAGAGTGATATCTCGAATTAAAATTTGTTTCAAAACTCTTTTTCGTTTCAAAGGTAATTTTCATTATTGTAAAATATTATCTAAATTAACAAGATCAATCGAATCGGTTCTCTGGCATTTTGCCATTAATGTTATGCAGAAAATGAAAATTCAGACATTTTGCAACTCATCATAGCCACATGCTTTCTAGATTTCGTGAAATCGATAAAAGTGTGCCGAAGCTCTGGAAATGTTGCAAAAAAACAGCAACCGACAGAGTGTTACTTTCGGAACTAATGATAAATAGCAGCAAAGTCATAAACATTATTCTCATTATATACTTGTATCGGATCAGAAAATCTGCAAGTGTTTTTTTTCAGCTTCTAGTTTCTAGGCTAGAAAATAGCGAAATTTTTCGCGAAACATGCGTGTTTTCAAGCGAAAAACTTATTGTTCTAATCTCATTTGTTGCAGAAGCTGTTTTTCAATCTGGAGCTTGAATTAATAATTGTTTTTTATTACTACAATTTATGGCGCTTATTTTTGGCTTAGGAAGTATGGTTGTCGCAAAAGTTAGTGCTAGCATTTGCTTGCGAAAGATAAAGTTATCGTATGGAAAAGCTTTTTTTTATATTTATTGGATTTGTATATTTCATTCAGTTTATATTAAGTTATGCTCCAAAATATCAATGCCGCTATAGGTTCAAATTCTAAAGCGCTACAGACTGGTTGATTTTGTTTTTTTTTTTTTTTTTTTTTCAAGTAGTCAAGTTGTAAAAGCTAATTTTTGTTATTTCGAAAAAATAAACTTGAAAACGGAAATTTCGGAAAATATTTAATACAATGAAGTTACGCTAACCCTGACGTTCGCAAATCCGAAATACAAACTTACCCGGACTATTAAATTATTTATTATGGACTCAGTCCAGATTTTGAAATCTCTGTAATTCGAATTTAAAGTGTTCTTTTCTTTCATTTGCATTGTTTTTTTTTCGTCATTCTTTTTTTTTTCTATAATAAAAACCCTATGGCCTACGCTATCAGAACACTTGTTTACATAGTAGTATATTTTCTTAGATAAGTGGTTGCTCCTGCGAAAACATTTATATTTCCCTAACAAACGATAGAATTGGACACAGAGTTTTCATGCTAGCTCAGGATGGTTCAAACAATTTCGTGAAACGTATGGAATACGCACCCTGAAGATGGCGGAAGATAAATTATCAAACAATCCTAACGAGGTTCAGCTGCAGTTGTCGCCAAACCAAATCAATAATGCAGATTATTCAAGGCTCTTCTGGCAAATTTAGCCAGATATTAGAGCATTCCAAAGAAGTAACAACTCCTGAAAGTAAAACCAGTAACGAAAGAATTAGGCTAAGTTAGGTACATGGAGTGGTTGGACACCAATGTACGTAGGCTACCAGTGGGCTCTTTGTACTTGTTGGGATAAAGTAAGAAGAAAACGCGGAGCACATCCGATATCGATGGGTGTATATTCAGAACAGCAAGCAAAACTTATAAGTTACAGGAATCCATAAACAATATGTAAGTGTGTGTGTAATGCAATTATAAGAGTTGAAATGAATACAAGTGTATAAGATATACAATATAAATTCTATATACATAATAAGTAATTTAGTGTTGCCGCTATGTAAAAATCCAATAGTACTCCTCCATGTTTTTTACCATGTAGACCTACTTATTGAACAGCGCAAGGATTCGCTGGATTTCAAGAAATAATTAAACTACACGTTTACTTTCATTTATAATACCAGCAAATTTATTACTTCATTTTTTTTAATAATTTTCACAAATACTAGAAAGCTCTTTCAATCACCAACTGTTGCTTTTTATCTCCAATCGAGACTTTTCACGCGATCACCAGATCTTGATTCTTTCACCTTGAATCTCTGACTCACTCCTTTGCCCAAAATGCTCGCCTTTTTATATCGTTCCTCTCACCTGCATTTCGTCTGTGTTTCGTCATCCTTGCTCTCCATTTCGTAGCATTACGTAAGCATTTCGCTTATCTGCCTTTCGTCTATTAAAATGTGTAGTAGTGTAGGCGATCAGCTGTAACTATGCTGTGCTACATCATAATATTCCCGTTTTGGCTTCAATTCCCTTTCGTAAACCAACCCATCCAGCACTCGCATTACTCATCTGTCAACTGTCAATGAAAACGTAAACACGTAGCTCGAATTGATATTTTGTGGAAAGAGTTCTCCCGACGACACCAAAAGGATTGGATACATCCAAAGACGAGAACGGACTGCGAGCGACCAGGCCAACGGCAGATTCATTTCTGGACTGTCCGTCATTTCGTTGCCAGGTATACCTCGATGCACCAGAACCCAACAAAGTCGCAAAGTGCAGGTCTTCCAACATGTCCATTCAATGGTTCAAGCATTTATAAGTGGAAAGGGCATTTATTGTAGTTTGGTTGTTCGAGTAAAAACTAACTGGCTTACCATTTACTCCTGCAACCAAGGCCAGTTCCGGCCCTTTCGTAATAGGATTTCGATTGGAAGACCGTGGCTAATTCTGATATGTGCCTGGACACTTGCGGATCAGGATTGTCAGAAAAAATACCATAACCTACCCTCTCTTCCATTTTCGAACCATCAGTAAATATCGCAATTTCGTCATTCTGCAGGACATGATTGTCATTCCAAAAGAAAGAGTTAGTTTCTTGGTTTACAGTAATGCATCTGGGCTGCTTAGACTAATACTTTTAATGCAAGGTGAATCAATGAAACCTAGTGCATTTGGAAATAAGACGATTCCTGTTAAATACAAAGGATCGTCTAATCCAAGAATGATCTCCATAGTAATTAAAGAGTGGTTCCATCAGAAAATTTACAAACAACATGCCTTAGAGCTATGATCACCGTCATAATGTGGAAGAAGCTCTTAATTAGGATATATATCAAATATCTATCAAATGTATGTATACACGTGCAAAATTTGCATTTAGTATTTTTACCAGAACCCTAAAAAACGACTGAAAGATCCCACATTTTGGCTCACCTTTTACACCGCCGAACATAATAATGTAGCCAAAATTATAAATCATACAGCTCTACAATCTGCAATTGCAATTGGATATCTGTATTTGATTTTGAGATAAGGTGCAGAGTATAGCTATAAACGCAGTCAAAGTATGCTCCGTTTTACTATTTATTTAGTAAAATTTAATTTATTGTGAGATATTATATAGAAAGAGTTGATACGAACTGAACCGACGGGGCCCATTCCGCATACAGAATTTTTGATGGGGGACCTCCAGATCTTAATAGCACTTCCTGCCGGCTGCTCAAGAGCGTGGGCTGGGGGATTCGATCTAGAAAACGCGCCATCCTAGATGGTGCTGTCGAAAATACAGGTACATGTTCTAATGCGTCGAGTAACTATAGAGTAGACTAAAGAAGCTCCTAAGAAGGTACGACGCGAAGGACAAAGCGGATGCAGTTACTGCCCACGGCGAGTACCTACCACGATAGACCTTAGCACTTCATTATCTCCTTATAAAAGTTAAGAGAAGAAACCAGAAACTATAGTCCGTACCTGTATGAGAGCTAGACAAAAATTAAAACTTAAAGAACGCGAAAAGTCATCTACATTGGGCGAATATGAAATACGCACACTGGACGTCAATTGGGAGGCAACCAGAAACACTTTTCTATCTAGTGCTGAAGAATCTGTGGGATATGTGCAAAGCGGTGAGAAACCTTGGATGTCGCAAGACACATGGGATAAGGTTGGCGATCGGGAAAAAAGCCAAATTGACAATCATCTCTCAGCCCGATGTCAACCAACGAAGACCCGACTTGAGGCACAACTACCGCGATGCTCATATACAGCTTTAAAAGACTGTTGGACACGACCATTGAAGATCTGGCCAACAAGGCAGAATGTGCGGCTTACCTTGGGGATATGAGATTACTATTTAAAATCATGAAACAGTTGACGAACAGGAATTTCACTGCCAACCACCTGGTAACAGATGTCAACGGAACCCTCCTTAATATGAGTGAACTCCAGTTGCGGCGCTGGAAGGAATACTTCTCTGATATTTTAAACATCTTGTCAGAGGAAAATATTCTAAAAATAATACAACTACCAAACATCCAACCGCAACAATCCTCTATTAGGGATGATCCCCCAGATAAGGAAGAGATAGTGTGCGCCGTTCGGTCAATGCCGGGAAGGAAAGCCCCAGGTATAGACGAACTACCAACTGAACTCCTCAAAGCGGACCCGGAAATAACAGCCGATACTCCTCCCACTCTTTACTGAGGTATGGAATGAATCTGAATGGAAGAAAGGTGTCATTGTGAAAATTCCGAAGAAGGGTGACCTTCGGGATTGTGACAATAGGCGTGGTATATGTCTGCTTACTGCCGTATCGAAAATCATGGCTAAGGTAATTCTCAATAGCATTAGTGATGTCGCCGAGAGCACTCTCGAAGTATATCAGGCTGGGTTCCGTAATGGGTCGTCTTGTACCGACCACACAAATACCATACGGATAATATTGGAGCAATCAGCCGAAATGGGTTCGCCACTACATCTCATGTTTGTAGACTTCGAGAAGGCTTCCGACAGCGTTAAGTTAGATTACATATGGAATACTTTGCGTAGGAGAGGTATTCCAGATAAGGTCTTAGCTATGATTAAAGAATCCTACGAAGATGCAAGGTGTCGCGTCTTGCATAAAGGAGAGCTGTCCGAGAGCTTTCCTGTGCGAACGGGTGTCAGACAAGGCTGCATATTATCACCAGCCCTGTTTCTGGTGGTAATAAATGACATCTTGAAAGCTGCACTGGAAGGTGGGAAAGGTAAAGGTCTTCAATGGAGACTATTTAACATCTTAAGTCACCTTGATTATGCTGATGACGTGTGTTTGCTTGCACATAGCCGTTCGGACTTAGAGTCAAATGTTCGCTCATGGCACTCTAAATGCAAAGAGGCGGGACTGAAAATAAATGTGCGTAAAACCAAGTGCATGCACATGGGCTCGAACGCCAGCACACCGAATGTTCTTAACGGACAAGATGTGGAAGAGGTGCAAGATTTTTGTTATCTCGGAAGCATTGACAGCATGGACAGCGGAGCCGAAAAGGATATTGAGGCTCGTCTAAATAAAGATCGTCAGGCCTTCGGTATCCTTTCTTCTTTCTGGAGGTTAAGAGAGAGATCTCTTCGCACGAAGCTGCGAGTTTTTGACGCATGCGTCAAATCCGTGTTGTTATATTTGTACTACGTGGACAGTGACCGTTCGACTTACCAAGAAACTACAGACTTTCGTAAACCAATGCCTCCGATGTATTTTAGGAATATTCTGGCCAGAAGTGATCTTCAACGACGAACTCTGGAGTACAACTGGCCAGAATAAAATAGGTATTGAGATTCAACGGCGGAAGTGGCAGTGGATCGGTTACACTTTGAAGAAACCAGAGCGAAACATCGCCAAACAGGCTCTGGATTATAATCCTTAAGGAAGACGTCGGGTTGGTCGACCATGTAACACATGGAAGCGAGCAGTTGAAAAGGAGGCCAGAGAAATAAACAAGTCCTGGCAACAGCTTAAAGCCGATGTTCAGTATCGTGCCTTGTGAAAGAGTTCTATAGAGGGTCTGAACAGGAATTTGAAAGAACATCCAAACTATACATTTTTAAATTTATCTTTTTATCGTAAAAACTTTGGGGCAAGCAATCCCTTAAATCAACTGTCAAATGTTTTTAACAAATTCTTTAATTTAATTATTTCTATTGATGATAACTTAAAATCAATCACTTTTAAAATAAACTGCCAATAAGTCGGGAGCAACTTTATTATTTTTGGGACAAGTTGAGGTTGCTCGGAAGGTCAATATGATGGTTAGAGTCATTAAGGAAGACTAAGTAGAACCCCCTTTCACAAGTGAAACCCCCTTTACGGCAGGGCTGCTGTCAATTTAACGCTTAATTGCTAATATGATCTATAGCTCCAGTACATGTAATCAATATTTCATTCGTTTATGCAAGTTTGGGTTTTATGAGAGGAGGGGGAGGGGTGATAATAAGGGTGGGTGAATGATAATAATTTTTTAATTGAATCACGTCCATTATACTCTGTATATGTAGAATGTCAGTTGCATAGACGAACTTGCATAGAATTTTCAAAAAGTTCGGTGTATTTTATATTCACGAAACCAATCATTTGTATGGGAGGGGATAGAGGAGGTAAGGGAATCGTAAAATTTATGAAGAAATTCTATTTCCAAAATTTCAAGTTCTTAGCTTTTAGTTTGTTGGTTAGTAGTTGATTTATTGAAATTGGTCGAAATCATACTTTTGTATGGGCAGGCGCGCTCTTAAAACTTTTAACGCGGTTTCGTTTCAACTATTTTTAAGAGTTTTTGTGCAAAATTTTAAATTGATAGCTTTTAAAAGTTAGGTGATAATTGATTTCTTAAAAATTGTCGAAAAAATAAAATTTGTATGGGAGGGGGTATTCGAGCAGTTAATATTCCGAACTTTTCGGGATTTTTTTAATGCATTTCGCAAAGTTTCAAGTTTCTACCTTAAAATTTCATTGAAAAATTTTCAGTTTATGTGTTTTTTTCATTGCACATGAAACACCTTGTGCACGTTAGACCCCACTTCGGTGCATAACAATTGTGGAAAAAATTATTATTTTTTCTATGTGTATTAAATAATTGCATCCACATGCAAAATTTAAACTTTGTACCTTTGTACCAGAGCTCTACAGCAAACACTCAAAATTTTCGACATTTTTACTTACCACCTCCCTCCCCTTACACCCCCAACTTAAAATTCTTACCAAAATTAAAGACTATGTAGTTCTACAATCTGACAAAATTTCAATTTGATATCTGTACTCAGTTTTGAGATATAACGGTGTGGCGATACGACTTCGTCGACACATTGCAGCGTCATTGACATCAAACGTAGACATTGCTTATCACGCACAAGCAAACCGTCCTCTTTTCCATATCACCAGATATGCTGATCGCGCACAAGCGAACCGTCCCTTTCTGCATATCGTCAGATATGCAACGAAAGGTATCAAGTGGCACGCTCGACGACGCGCGCGATCAGCAATTACTTTGTTGCTTATCGCGCACGTAGAAACAAAGTACGCCAGCCAGACACGCCGCAGCGTCAGCAGAAAGACGCGGATTAAAAGCAGTCGCGCTGGCCTTTCGACGTCAGTCGTCATCAGTAGTCGTCAGTCTCCAGTTCCAGTTTTAAGTTTTTTCAATAAAATATTATTTATAGTGAAATCGTGTTTTTATTCACCACCTCGGTCCGCGCTCCCAGGCCCAAAACGGTTTGAATTGTGCACAATTTTTGAAATTCTCCCCATTTTCCCCCACTACTATTATGTCCAAATTTTATATTTTTATCATGATTCCCTAGTATAGCTTAATATATGGTCC
This sequence comes from Chorisops tibialis, assembly GCA_963669355.1. Lineage (NCBI taxonomy): Eukaryota > Metazoa > Arthropoda > Insecta > Diptera > Stratiomyidae > Chorisops > Chorisops tibialis. The sequence goes on from OY770262.1 coordinate 215,129,938, forward strand.
AAGTCTCAGTTACGTAGCTTAAAAGATAGTCGAGATATTAATTTTTGTGTGTTTTTCTTTGCACCCCCTAACCCTATCCCTTACAACAATAAGCCTCCTTTAAAGTGGATTCTTATTGGTCTGTATACGACCTTAATGGTCTCGAAATATGAATTTGCTTAAAGTAAGTAAATTCGAAGATATAATCATTTGCAAAAAAAAATTTGGTGGGAAATTTGTTCTTAGCCCCCCCTTTTTGGACCATAATAGATAAATATAATAATTAAATTATTTTTAAAGTTTGTCCCACAAACCCTTCTATATGTATGTTGATTTTAAAATAATAAAGTGATTGCCTTTTATTATATAATGCCGTAATTTAATTTTGTATTCATAACATGTATATCACTAGAAAGTGTTTGTACTAAATAAATAGAGATAATCAAGATATACCTCTCCTGACGCTTCCCTTGAGAGTATTGGCCTCCGTCTAAGTTGATGATGGTCCGAAATACGAACTTTTTATACCAAGTAAAGATTTTAAATTTATTTTTATTGTCCCACAAACCCCTCAATTGCATGTGCAACGATTTTTAGATTTCCAGATAGACCCATAGTGGAGATATTCAAGTTCATAGTTTCCGGTTCTAGCGCTCCCCTTAACCATTACACCCCTAAAATTTGAGTCGATCTGAGATCAGCTCCCATTTTTAATCCATTCAAATATGAACTTCTATATTTAAGGGCTTAGGAGTTTTCCTGAGCGTTCACGTACAGCATACTGTTTTTAAACTCTAGATGAAATCTGAGAGTATTATAAGTTTGCTCTAAAGCTTGCACCGTCAAGAAATAAGGCTCGGAGAAAAAAATAAATTATACAGAAGTTCATATAATCACTCAAAAATCTCAAAACCGGATGTCCGTCCATCAGTCCGTCCGTTCGTTCTCTAGCTTGAGAACGCGTTGAGCTAAATAGTTCAAATTTTGTGCACACCATTTCTGACAGAAAAGTAAGGTCAAGTTCGAGATCGAGCGAAGTCGCTCCACCCCTTCTATCCCCTCCCATACGAAATGACACAATTGCGCAATATGACAATAAACGGATTTGCTCAAAAAGTATAAAAGCTATAGGTCTGAAAATTGAAATTTATTGCTTTTATGATGACTTCAATCTACTATAAAAAAAAGTATTTGTGTCCTCCCCCTCCCTCCACCACCTCCTATATAAAATGCACTTTTTCATGAAATGCTTTAAGTCAATCTACTCATGCTTATAAAATTTATCGAGCTGAAATTGTGCACATAATGTTTATTTAGAATTATTAGTAAGGCTAAAAAAATTAGACTATTAGCTTTACCCTTTCTACTCCCTCAAACATCACTTTTACTTTATTATTCTAATAACAAAGTATTGTGATCGACACAAGAATAAAAAATAGTTTGCTACCCTGAAATTTTTTTTTTTTCGCGTTTCATGACTAAATTAGCCTAAAAATGCAAAAAAAAATCCGTCCCGCCGTACGCCGTCCGCCGTACATATGGACTCATATCTCCGAGACCGTTAAGGGTAGAATGTTCGTTTTTGGGTGGATTGTTGGTTGGGTAAGTGAGCTCCATTTTCTAAATTTTGGGGGGGTGTTAAGTGGAAGGGGGAGGCGGGGGGAGGGAAAAAGTCGAAAACTACACTTGCTAATATCTCCTTCACGAATGCAGATAAAAAGTTGACAATCAGTAGACATATAAAGAGGGTTGTGGAACAAACTTCAAAAATAATTTAATTTTTTTATCCATGGGCGTCCGAAAAGAGGGGGGGCTGAAAACAAATTGTCGGCCGAATTGTTTTTTCAAATGATTATATCTTCGAAATTACTTATCGTAAATAATTCATATTTTGGGATCATCAAGGTGGCATATAGCTTCATCGGAATCAGCTTAGAGAGTGGCTAATTATTGTAAGGGAAGGGTCACGGGGGGTGCAAAGAAAAATACTTAAAAATGAATATCTCAACTATCTCTTAAGCTATACATATAATTGAAACTTAAAACGTACTTTAAGCTATGCTAAGAAAATACAAAAAAAATATAATATGTTGAAAAAATAGTAGTGGGGGGAAATGGAAAGCATTTCAAAAATGGCGCACTTTTCAAAATTACAAATCCTTATATCTCAAAAAACAGTATAGATATCAAATCGAAAATTTGTCAGATTGTAGAACTACACAATAGTTAATTTTAAGTTAGGGTGTGTTAAGGGAGGGAGGTGGTAAGCAAAAATGTCGAAAATTTTGAGTGATTTTTTTAGGACTCTGGTCAAAGATAGAAACTTTAAATTTGGCATGTGGATACATCTATTTGATATACATAGAAAAAAAATAATAAATTTGATCCAAAATTGATACGAACCGACCACCCCGGTCTAATGGGCACAGGGTGTTTCATGTGCAGCAAAAAAATTAAAATTTAATTATCACCTAACTATTAAAAGCTATCAATTTGAAATTTTGCATAAGAACTTATAAAAATATTTGAAATAAAATTATTTTAAAAGTTTTGAAATCGCACTTGCCCTTCTACACCCTCCCATTCAAAAGTATGATTTCGACCAATTTCATTAAATCAACTAATAACCAACAAATTCAAAGCTACGAACTTGAAATTTTTTACGAGTGACTTACAAGAGAAGAAAAAGAAAATTATTTCTCAAACTTTGCAATTCCCCACCTCTTCTACCCCCTCCCATACAAAATTATTTTTTCGAGCATTTTTAAGAAATCAGTTATTAGCTAACTCTTAAAAGTTATCCATTTCGAATTTTGCATGAAAACTTACAAAAATAATTGAAATGAAATTCCTTTAAAAGTTTTACAATCGCGCTTGCCCTTCTACCCCCTCCGATACAAAAGTATCATTTCGACCTATTTCATTAAATCAACTAATAACCAACAAATTAAATTTTGTACGAGCACTCTACATGAGAAAGGAAATAGAATTGCGTCACAATTTATACGATTCCCCTACTTCCTCTACTCCCTCCCATACAAATGTTTGGTTTCGTGAATGTAAAATACGTAGAATCTTATGAAAATTCTATGCAACTTCGTCTATGAAATTGACATTTTATACAAGGAATATTGGACGTGATTCAAGCAATCAATTAAAAAACTATTAACATCCACCGACCCTTACTATCACCCTTCACCCCTCCCCTCCCAAAACTCAAACTTGCATAAATAAACGAACGAAATTTTGATTATATATACTGGAGCTTTTGAACGTTTCCACAAAGTGTTAAATTGATAACTGCCCTGCCCAAAAACCCCCTTTCACTTAGTCTTCCCTAACCACTCTAACCTGCATATTGACTTTCCACGCATCCGCAACTTGTCCCAAGAATAATAAAGTTTCGCCCGACTTGTTGGCAGTTTATTTCATGAAATGCTCTAAGCCAATTTACTTTATGCGTATACAATTTATCGAGCTCAAAATGGGGACTTAATATTTATTTAGAACTAGAGATCGCCCGCGACTTTGTCCGCGTAAGAATCGCAATAATAACATTTTTTGAGAATGTAGTTAGTAATACATTATATCGGATAAATAATCTGCTTAGTTTGATCGCTCTTTGGGCACAATGTTTTGAATTTTGTTGGAATCAGAACCATAAATTATTAAGAATGAGACCATGATACTCGCATTTGTATGGGACAGGCTCATGATCAAATCCAACCAGTGATTCGAGATCATATGTATACGTGTTGAAGAGCGTTAAGGACATGTGAATAGTTGCAGCTTGTGTTAATTAAAAAAAGCCCAAAAAGATGACATTAAGCTTAAATACATAACAGGACTTCGATTGCGCGTAAAGCCCAATTATGTGATACTACCAACGAAATCAACATTTTTGTAATCTTAAGAATTTTTGTGTGGGGAGTGATAGAAGGAATGACAGTACTAAATTAATTTATTTCACATCATGCTAGAGTAGCTATAAAAATATTTTGCACCAAAGTTAAGCTTGAAAAATTGAATAGGTAACTTGAGAAACCTAGTGCATTGGATTTAGTGAAATTCTGCAAATATTATATTTGAAATTTCAAATTAATAGCTTTTATAGTTTCCATGAAAATTTGACTATTATAAATTTTTGAAAATGAGTCACTTTGTATGGGAGCGGGTAGAAGGAGTAAGGGAAGGAAAATAAAACATAAAGCAGATTACTCCCCAAGGTAGACCTAATAATCTGTGAAAGTTTTATTACAATTGGCTTAGCCGTTTTTGCGTGAAAACCGGAAAGACAGACAGACAGAGAAATTTTTTAAAAACGTTTGTTTCTGCTTAGTTATTGTTAAAATAAAGCAAAACACCTATTTATAGCCATTTATAAACAAATAACAGACGAACACTACAATTATATTTATATAGATTATTATTAGTAAGGCTAAAAAAATCAGACTATTAGCTTTACCCCTTGTACCCCCTCCCATACAATCTGACACAATTTCACAACTTGATGAAAAGTAGATTTTCCTAAAAAGTTCGACAGCCACTGATTTGCAATTTAAAACATGTCAAAAACATGATGTTTATAGTTATTTATGAAAAAGTCTTTAAGAACTCGCCCCTCTTCCTACCACCTCCCATACGAACTGCACAATTTCAATAAATCCAATTCTCTAATTTTCTCAGTACCTACTAAATTTTTGAATCCTGAACACATTTTGATAGCAACTTTAGCGTGATGAGAAAAAAATAGTTCAGTTTCGTTAACCTCCCCTACAAAATTTTTTGAAATCAAAAAATTTCTCTTTCATCTAGAGTATCGCACGATTGGGCTTTACGCCCAGTCGTAGTCCTGAAATGTTTTTTGAAGCATTTTTAGGCTAATTTAGTCTTGCCAAGTCGATCACATTATTTATTTTTATTATTAGAATAATAAAGTAAAACTTTCATAATTTCACAGCTATTGACAAAAACAATAAAAACCAATTATTATTGATACGACATACAACATACATACGTTGCTATGTACGCATCTAATTTAGCTATTCTACTCAAACCCACTCAACTCGTGTAAATTTCTTTTTTAAAAAATCCACCCAGTCAATATCTTCTGTCTATAAATAAACATCATCATTATCCTAAACATCTTGCACACCCAAAAATAACGACCTAAAAATTTCTTCGGCCTTGTCCCAAACAAAATCTTCGACACTGATATTTATGTATTATTATAATCTATATCAATCGTGCGAAACAAGCATGTGCGAATGAATGTTTACTATAATTCTTGTCAAAAAATAGACATGCAAGTGTTCAAAATTAAAGCTTTTAACTTGTATAAGATTCCAAACATATACATCTCTCTTCTGAGCTTATTTCGAAATTCTAAATTGGTCACTGAACTTCTAAATCGTTTCTTAATCAATCACAAGTGTAGATTTTCGGTATATCTAAGTAATTTCTTATTTTTTACTTCCAATTAGATTTTTTAATGAATAGAAAAGTTGAATTCGAGTCCAATGATGATGATGGCTCTACTTCATCCCATATAATCCTTACCGCTTTCGCGCCGTTTTCTGTTAATTGCATCAATTGCCGCATTAGTTTGCGAGATGTTAGATGAGTAATCCGTCACGCCCAATCATAGTTCTGTTTTGTTTGAGTTCGAAATTAAGGGAATACTAAAACGTTTGTACCGTGTTTTATGTGTATATTGAAATTAAATTTGATTATATTTTTCAGCATGCGGTAATTAAACAATTTTATTTGTAAATTCTTCCGAAGTACGAAAAATCTACCAATTTAAATTTTCATCATTTAAAAGTACTGCAGATAAAATACATACTCTAAGGTGTACTGTTCTTTCTTCTTCATAGTCTCTACGGGTTCATCAGCCGGATCTAATTTTTGGTCATCTTCCTTTGCTGGACACCCATACCAGAAAACCTTTGGTCATGTGTCATAACTCAAGGCTATTTACAGTTGGAACGTGCAGTCAAAGGTTAACCGGAATTACCCTTGATCGTTCACCCGATATGTGATAACAAATAATATCTCCTCCCTGGGTATAAGTACAGTTAACATTTAGCGGACAGACAGGATATCACAATGGTAAAAATCCACAACACACTAAAAGAAAATACTACAGACATCCTTTAAAACTCACACTACTAGTACAGTTAATTTTTACTCGTTTAGTAGCAATATATGCACTACGTATGTCGCCTTACGTATTACTAATCTGGTCGTGTTTAGTTCGTTTAATCTTTTCTAGCGTTAAAACTGACAGCTGTAATATACTGAAAAACATAAAAATGAGAAGTTATTTGCTAAACTTGAACATTTACCTTTTAAATAAAAGGATGGCACACAGGAGAACGTTTAAATGTATTTTGTTATTTTATTTTTATTTTTATTTTATTTATTGACTTCTTATTTGATATTTTTTTAATTCCTATTGTTTTATAGTTAAGTTTTATTAATTTTTTTGTATTATTTGTAGTAATCAGGCAGTTGATGAATAAACGAATATTATTATTATTATTATTATTATTAAAACTAAAATGAGGTGCATCTTAATCTTAATTGCACTCACTCATATTTTTGCCGGTAAATATTTCGAAAGGTTTGACGTAACACAGCGGGTAATGTGGGGCTATATCAAAATTTAACAATAATTTACAAGCCAACATCAAGGTGCATATTAAACTAGTGCTAAACTAGTGCTTAACAGCGCGGTATGAACTAAGTAACTCAGTTTTAACATATCACTGCATACGCACTTCGCCAGTTGTACTGTACTACCTTCGCAGTCATACGTACAGGGTTTTCAGGACTCGAGGTGGGCTGTCACAGGACCGTGGGTGTCGTAGTTTCGGACTGGCCGCCCACATGCCCATGATTACGCGATGGCCGCTCCCACCCTTAAAGACCCATGGCTTGGTCATAATTGAATGCAATCGGCACCAAGGGAGTGCAATTACGTCTGGCGACGTGGAAAGTGTATAGGCTGTTCGCTGAGTAGCATTCACTTAGACTAGTGATCACGTTTCACATCATCGGGGATGGTGCGTTCCCTCCAAACCCCAGGATAATTGGTAGACTACTCCCGAGCAGCAGCACTTAATCCAGCAACCTTGGTGTACACTTCTCAAGCGGCTCGTTACCTTTATGTATAGTGCCTGCAAACTAGCTATGCTTGATTCTCTGACAACTATTGATATCAAAAATGGTCCAGGTCCTGATTTTATTCCTTCCTTATGACAATATCTTCCTTCTTGACGATTTTAATCGCCCAAACATCTGTTTTCAGACTAATCATTCCGATAACACTATTAGACCGGGGAATCTTACGTCCGATATTGACACCACTATTATCGACACACTATATGTATAACAACGACTTACATCAGGTAGTGAATTTTCCCAATAAAAATGGGAGATGGCTTGATATGATCTTTACCGACTTTTACGATGAAGTGGGGCTTCCGTGGCGTAGTGGGCAGCGTGCTTGCTTCTTAGTCAATAGGTCGTGGATTCGATTCCCACTCCAGACGGAATTTTTTTAAGCACGAATTTTTCAGTTGATACTGGTGATGAAAAATTATTCGAAATAAAATGGGCAAACGGTGTAAAAGTGAAACAGTTCCACTTCAAATAGGCCTAGATACTCAGTAGATGGTTTCTGTTCGCTTTCTATCATTCAGTCCCCCATAACATCTGCAAATATTTGTCAAAAGTGCCAGTACAACTGAAAAATATGCCAGCTTCTCCACTCGTTACGATCGTTCTCGCTCCTCTTCCTCTATCGTCCTAATCCCATTCCTTCCTTCCAGGACTGTGTTTGTGCATTGCACATAAAGGCCGAAATTTCCTATAACACAGATCATTCTGAAAAAAAAAGAAAGTGATTGTTAGCCCTGCTTCTGACCCGGAGAATCTTTTCTCTAGTACACAACATCGCTCTGCTATCATGGTTGAACTACCATGCGACAACAATAATTTTGATCACTCTTACAACAATAATGTTGTATTGGACTTCCGTAATGCTGATTTCAATTGCATTAATAACGAACTCTCTTCGAAAGACTGGACATCCCTTTTCTCATTTGATGATCTTGACATTGTCGATAATTATGTAATAAATAAAGCAAAAAGATAAAGTTTTAGAACCCTGGTTAAATAAAAACCTCAGATCAGTGCTGAATAGGAGAAATAAGCTATTTAAAAAACTTAAGAAAACGGGCGCGATTACTCCTAATCTTCAGAGAAAATATGACACGCTGGGCTCAGAGTTGACCATGTAACACATGGAAGCGAGCAGTTGAGCAGGCGGCCAGAGGAATAGACAAGTTCTGGCAACAGCTTAGGGCCGATGCTCAGGATCGTGCCTTGTGGAAGAGAGTTGTTTCTCTCCTATGCCCCTATAGGGGGTCTTAGCAGGAATTTTATTGATTGAACAGAACCAAAAAGGTTTTTAGAATTTGTTAATACAAAACGAAAAAGTTCGAGTTATCCCGTAACCATGTCCAATGGAATCACGCAATCTTCGTGCCGGCGTAATATCTACGATATGTTTTCTGACCGTTTTTAAGAAGTTTTTGGTGCCCAGTCAGATTCAACCCACAGCGAACCTAACATTTCGGTTCCTCCACTAGTTGACAATATATCATTGTCTATTGAGGAGGTGCTTGATTCTCTGACAACTATTAATATCAAAAATGGTCCAGGTCCTGATCTTATTCCTCCCCTATTTTTATCAAAGTGTGCTCATCAACTTTTAACACCTTTGCATTTTCTCTTCAACAAGTCACTTTCATTGGGAAATATTTTCATCGCACACCCATCCACGAGAATAGAGACAAGTTCAGAACTACAGAGGTATAGCATTTATTAGAAAAAATTATATGCGATAAATTGACCAATATATTCAACCCTATTCTTAATGACCAGCAACACGGCTTTAGAAAAGGTCGCTCGACCACGACGAACATCATGATTCTTGTATCTGATACACTCTGCGCACTTGAAAATGGGCATCAAATCGACACTTTGTACACCGACTTTAGCAAAGCGTTCGACCGAGTTGATCACAATGTACTGATTTTAAAGCTAACAAAAATTGATGTGGGAGGATCCTTCCTTAACTGGCTTAAATCCTATCTTGATAATATAACTCAATTTGTTAAGTTTCAAAGTTTTGTTTCCAAGGAAATACTAGTGTCCTTAGGGGTACCCCAAGGAAGTCACTTAGGACCTCTATTATTTAATGTATCAGATATCTATCAAAAGTATTAGAAAATATTTCCCATATATCTACGCTGATGATCTTAAAATATATCATGCCATAACCTCGCAGATGTCGCATTCCTGCAATCCAAGCTTATTGCGTTAGATCATTGGTGCAGTCAGAACAAATTCGAGCTTAATGTCAGTAAATAACACGTGATAAGCTTCTCACGTAAATCAGCCTCATATCACCATGACTATATCCTAAGTGGAACTCAACTACACCGTGTTGATCAAATTAAAGACCTCGGCTTACTACTGGACAACAAACTGTGCTTCAAATCTCACTATAATCGAATAATTTCAAAAGCCAATAAACTTCTTGGGTTCATTAAGAGAAGAGCCAAAAAGTTTAAGAATGTTTGGGTCAACAAACATTTATTCTGTTATCTTGTCCATCCCATTCTGGAATATGTATGTCCCATTTGTAACCCCTTCTTCCAGTTATACAGCAACAGAATAGAGCAAATCCACAAGCAATTCCTTCTTTTTGCTCATAGGGACCTGGATGATCCTAGAAACTTTGGAAACCTTCCACCCTACACAGTTAGGCTCCAATTATTAAATCTTTTACCTCTTGGCTCTAGAAGAACTATGTTCACATCCTGTGTAACCTTAGATGTTTTGAATATTAAGGTTGACCACATCTCAAGTAAATTCAGACTCAATGACAATGTCAGGCTGACAAGACATTCAAGACCACTAAAGGAACTTCCACATCGTACAGATTAGGGACAAAATGAACCTTTTAACAAATTCTGTAAAGTATTTAACAAATTCAGCGCACACTATGAACCTCCAATAAGTAAGCTGACATATAAACTGAGACTACGCACCGTTTGACCCTTCCACCAGTGCCTATCATACGTATATTAAATTGATTTTAATTAATTAAGGTAAATGTAACTATATTAGTTTATATTAAATTAAATTAAGCAATTTATTATTACATAACTATCTTGTTATGATAAATAAATAAATTAAAATTAATTTTTCCAAATGCAACCTTGATGTCACCACCATGGACTCATTCTTATTTACCACGCTCGCGGTATTAGCCCTCCTGTGAGGGAAGATGCACGCCCAATGGTAGGCCAGTAATACAACCATTGGCCGCATCAGCGTGGACCCAAGGTTAGTCCTATCCATTTCAACTCCAAGTTCCTCCATGGCTCCGTTTCTTCTTCAATAGCACTGTAGCCCAAATCGGACCCATGGCCTGCTGACCCTCAGGTTCCTTAACATTTTCAATTGTTATTGTGGAAGGATTGTTAGCTCTTCGCATAACCCTCTATCTACGAAATTGCATGTTCGTAAATTAAAGTGATAGACTCTCTCGGCTGCAACTAGCTCTTTCATCATGGCCGACGTCCCCTCGAGACGTACGAAACTGCCTCTGGGCCTTTGTTGGTGAACTTTCCCTTGAAATAGTTTTCATACATTTGCTGCAGGAACTCGTCAGTGCTGACCGAGCAGTGAACATCATTGACCAGCACCTTGGGTCCTAGCCAGTCATTCACAGACTCATTCAACCCAATTTCCACGAACATCTTCTTTGTTTTTTTTTTCTTATTATTACCGATCTTTTTTCGCCATCCCTCATAGTATTGACTACATAAACCCTTGAGCCCTTAAGTTGGGCCAATCTTGGATCTTCTGTTGATGTTCCAAGTTTTGTGGTCGACACGTTCATGATTTTACTGCGCATGACAACGGGTTTTGTTGCCCAAGGGCGCGAGGGCAGTAGTACCGGTGACAACAATAGGAGCTTGCAGAGTGGCACCAAGAGTAGCACCAGCAGAGCCCACAGGTCTTGCCAAGGAAAAATTCTATCTGGCCAAGGGAAAAATCTTTATCGCCAATTAATAATGATGAACTTTAGCCCATTCACCCTCATATTGACCCGGTTCACGCTGTTCACGGAGCCTCCTTCGATCGCATATAGGGCAGCAGCTTCATCCAGTAGCCCCAATTCATAGTACTGGACCTCTGAATCACCTATTTTGGCTCCTGCGACCTTTCTGGCAAATCCGCCTTTCGGCTGATTCCGCTTGCTTCGCTGGCTTAGCTGGTTTTTCAGGTAACTTCATCTCAATCACAAGAGTTCCAGTATTTAGCGCTGCACTTTTAACCTAAACAGCTTCTTCGCAGCTCGGTTTCTTCATCGCTTCAGGCAGGACAGTTTTTAGGTGAATCATCGCTTCGATTCAGTCCACCTTTTCGGTCTCCTCATCCCCAGAGCTTGCATCAGATCCTTCATCGCTCATCAACATACTCACACTCAGTTTCGAGGTCATCTTCCTCACCCACCTCGCCGGAGACTCGCTTCCCGAGAATAAGAAACCTCTGAGGTAAACTAAACTACGAAATTTTATTCAACTTTTCAGCAGAGCAGTTTAAGTGTTATTGAAATCTTTTTGTTGTACATAATTAAACTTATTTCGTCCAGCAAGTATACCTCTCGAAAGCTCTTGAAGAGCTAAGTGAATTATGGTAACTTTTATCAAACAGCACCACGTTTTTTTTTTGCGTAGCCGAACACAACTAAGGGGTCACTCTTTAATGCAACAGTTATGTCGGTAAGGGAGAAAAAAAAGATTTAAGGTTAAATGGAATTAAAAGGAGGGAGAAGCCTAAAATGCCGGTAGACCTTGAGTTTGAAACGTCGATGGTCGTATGACGATGGGAATACAGCATCTGGCAATGCATTCCAAAGCTTTGAAGTTTGAGGCATGAATGACTGCCTATATTTCACTGTATGGGAAGTTGGAAGCGTGCGCTTCAAGCTTGGCGAGTATGTCTAGGAACTGTGTAAAGAGGTGGAAAAAGCTTAGAAAGCTCCTCACCGCATTTACCATGAAAGTAGCGGCAGTAAATGTTTAGTACTCCGAAATTTCTGCGATGCTCTAGGGAATCTATAGAAACCGTGTTGGCTTCATCTCCAATTAGTCGGAACGCCTTTCTCTGGACACGGTCGAGTATCGCAAAGTACGTGTTGGGTACCTCAGTCCTATAAACACGAACTGTACTCGAGGCGTGGTCTAATGTAGGCCTTTTTGATATTTGCTATATTACTAGGAGTAAAATATGGAAATATTCCTAAACATCCCTCTGATACATCTCCAAATAAAAAAGGAGGAGTTTGTATGGGAGGTGGTAGAAACGGTGGGAGGATTTTAGTGATTTTTTCAGAAATAACTAAGAATATCATAAAATTTACATCTCTTAAATTTTAGACTAGTGACAATCATACTTTTCAAGAAAATAGATTTTTTATGAAGTTGTGAAACTGTGTCATATTGTATAGGAGGGGGTAGAAGCAGTGAAGGTAGTCAAATATTTTCTTCTGATCTTAGTGATAATGCTAAATAAGTATTTATTACAAAATGTGAGCTCGATAAATGTTATACGTTCCGAGAAAATCGGCTTTGAGCATTTCATGAAAAAGGGTAGTTTGTATGGGAGGGGGTGGAAGGAGAGGGAGGACGCAAATAATTTTTATACTGTATATTGAAATCATTATGAAAGTAATATATCGCGAAATTCAGACTAATAGATTTTATACTTTTCGAGCAAATCCATTTATTGTCGAATTGCGAAATTGTGTCATTTTGTATGGGAGGGGGTAGAAGGGGTGAAGCTAATCGTCTAATTTTTTTTTGGCCTTACTAACAATTTTAAATAAATATTTGACGCTCAATTTCAGCCCGCTTAATTTTATACGCACTGAGTAAATTGAATTAGAGTAACATGACAAGTACAGTTTGTATGGGAGGTGGTAGAAGGAGAAGGAGGACACGCATAATTTTTATACGGTAGATTTATATTGTTGTTAAAGTGATATGTTTCAAATTTCACGCCAATAGCTTTTATGCTTTTCGAACAAATCCGTTTATTGTCAAATTGCGCAATTGTGTCATTTTGTATGGGAGGGGGTAAAAGGGGTAAAGCTAATCGTCAAATTTTTTTGGCCTTACTAACAATTTTAAATAAATATTTGACGCTCAATTCCAGCCCGCTAAATTTTATACGCACTGAGTAAATTGGCTTAGAGTAATTCATGACAAGTATAGTTTGTATGGGAGGTGGTAGAAGGAGAGAAAGGACATGCATAATTTTTATACGGTAGATTCATATTGCTATAAAAGTAATACATTCCAAATTTCAGGCCAATAGCTTTTATACTTTTCGAGCAAATCCGTTTATTGTCAAATTGTTCAATTGTGTCATTTTGTATGGAAGGGGGTAGAAGGGGTGGAGCGACTTGACCCGTTCACGAACTTGACCTTACTTTTCTGTCAAAAACGACGTGTACAAAATTTGAACAATCTAGCTCAACGTGTCCTCAAGCTAGAGAGCGTACAGACGGACGGACAGACGGACATCCGGTTTTGAGATTTCTGAGTGATAGTATCATTCATTTTTTTCTCCAAGCCTTATTTCTTAGCTTTACAAAACCTTACAGCAAACTTATAATACTCTCAGATTTCATCTAGAGTATAAAAAGTTGCGGTGCTCTCACGTTCCCTAAATAAAAACATAACAGGGCTACGATTGCGCGTAAAGCGCAATCTTACAATACTCTAGATGAAATAGAATTTTTTGTGATCCCAAGAAATTTTGTGTGGGAAGTGTTAGAAGGAATGATAGCATTGAACTAATTTTTCCCCATCATGCTAAAGTAGCTACACAAATGTTTTATACAAAATGCTTACTCCAAAAATTGAATGGGAACTAAGAAAATTAATGAGTTAGATTTAGTGAAAATGTGCAGTTTGTATGGGAGGTGGTAGAAAGAGTGGAGGAATTCTAGTGATTTTTTCAGAAATAACTAGGAATATTATAAAATTGACATTCCTTAAATTTCAGACTAGTGCCATTCATACTTTTCAAGAAAATCGATTTTTCGTAAAGTTATGAAACTGTGTCATATTGTATGGGAGGGGGTAGAAGCAGTGAAGCTAATCAAATATTTTTTTCTGATCATTGTGATAAAACTAATTAAGTATTTATTACAAAATGTGAGCTCGACAAATGTTAAATGTTCTGAGAAAATCGGCTTAGAGCATTTCATGAAAAAGTGTAGTTTGTATGGGAGGGGGTGGAAGGAGAGGGAGGACGCAAATAATTTGTCTACTGTACATTTAAATTATTATGAAAGTAATATATCCCAAAATTCAGATTATTAGCTTTTATACTTTTCGAGTAAATCCATTTAATATCAAATTGCGAAATTGTGTCATTTTGTATGGGAGGGGGTAGAAGGAGTGAAGCTAATCGTCTAATTTTTTTGGCCTTACTAACAATTTTAAATAAATGTTTGGTGCACAATTTCAGCTCGCTTAATTTTATACGCACTGAGTAAATTGGCTTACATTTATTCATGACAAGTACAGTTCGTATGGGAGGTGATAGAAGGAGGGGGACGAGACGCATAATTTTTATACGGTAGATTGATATTATCATCAAAGTAACATACTTCAAATTTCAAGCTAATAGCTTTTATACTTTTCGAGCAAATCCGTTTATTGTCAAATTGCGCAATCGTGTCATTTTGTATGGGAGGGGGTAGAAGGGGTGAAGGTTATCGTCTAATTTTGTTTGACCTTACCAACAAATTTAAATAAATATTTGGTGCTCAATTTCAGCCCGGTAAATTTTATAGGCACTGAGTAATTTGGCTTAGAGTAATTCATGACAATTACAGTTTGTATGAGAGGTGGTAGAAGGAGGGGGAGGACATGCATAATTTTTTTAGCGTAGATTGATTTTACCATAAAAGTAACATATTCAAAATTTCAAGCCAATAGCTTTTATACTTTTCGAGCAAATCCGTTTATTGTCAAATTGTGTCGTTTTGTATGGGAGGGGGTAGAAGGGGTGGAGCGATTTGGCCCGTTCACGAACTTGACCTTACTTTTTTGTAAAAAACGGCGTGTAAAAAATTTGAGCTTTCTAGCTCAACGCGTTCTCAAGCTAGAGAGCGCATAGACGGACGGCCGGACGGACAGACGGACGGACGGACGGACGGACAGACGGACGGACAGACGGACGGACAGACGGACGGACGGACATCCGGTTTTGCGATTTTTGAGTGATAATATTAACTTCTGTATCATTCATTTTTTTCTCCGAGCCTTATTTCTTGGCGTTACAAACTTTAGAGCAAACTTATAATACTCTCAGATTTCATCTAGAGTATAATAAAAAAGTAAAATATTTTTTACATCTTCGGAGATCTCCTAGGCGTTTGAAAGCGTCAAGTGCTACGTCGATTATGTGCTGGTTCCAATTGAGATGGTTATTTATTTTAATTTCAAGGAGTGAGAAGTATTTGGAAGAGTCTAGATGGACACCACCGAAGATTACATTAGAGACCGACACTGGAACATCACGTTTAAGGGAAAGATGACAGTCCTGTATTTTTGAGGTGTTGAACTCTACTCTATTTATCCTGCCCCATTTCAAGATTAGGTTTAGTTCAGTGTTCAATGATCCAAATAGTTCGGCACGTTTAGATGCTACCGGGACAATGTGAGCGTTAGTAATCGAGTCGAATTCATACATAGATGTTATCCAGGGTACTGCCATCGGCAAAGTAATGTATGGAAATAAGCGTTGACGACATAAGGTCATTAATAAAAATAAGAAAGAGTGTGGATGATAAAGCAGAGCTTTAGAGACTCCAAAATCTATAGGAAAGGGCGAAGCTGCCACGCCATCCAATACAACTTGTATGGTGCGTTGACCTGGAGTAGTTTACCTCGGAGGTCCAGACCTAGGTTTGTTACAATAAATATTGCATTTCATCAGTAAGGTGCGAAACGAAACTTTTCTGTAATCATTTTTTTCTCTTACATTTGTCGTGCCCTTAAATACGTCTTTGTTGCTAAAACAGAACTAGAAATTGATCTAATTAATTCAACCACTTTAAAAAGTAAAATGAAAAAAAAAATAATCTATTATCTGAAACACATCACACTTCACCATCTATGGTAAATGTTTCATCTCAAAATGTGCCAGTAATTGGCTATCTATAAGATGGCTTCAGGGCTCGGTGCCAACTTAATTTTTCGTAACGCTCTGGATATTTTATTAGACATCAATAATCAAAATGTTTCCTTTGTTTCAGAAAAAACCACCCACACGAAATGGTTCGCTTAATTTACGTGATATTAATTTTGGCGGCAGTATTCGATAATTCCAATCATTGGAAAATGGACAGAAGTAAGTAGAAACCATGAAAGCAACCATGTGACACAAAACCAAAAAAAAAAACAAAATCTTTCCAAAAGTCTCATTTTAAATCTAAATTTGACTTTTAAACAAATCCATTAAGAACCATACAAAGATCAATTTCCATTTCAACATCATAATCCCAAATCCATCACAATTTTATTATGATAGTTCCATAAATGTTTCGCTAATTTGACCTCACGCATTAATTTATTAAGACAGAGACGAGACTCTATTCAGTCTAAAGAAGATCATCTTAATTTATTTTTAACTTTTTTTTTTTATTTGGTGTTTGTCTAAATCGTATTTTTAAGGCTTAAGAAGCCAAAAAGAAACTCGATTTGATCATTGACTCGACTTTTATCACTTTTCATTTCGGTTAGGACCCAGACTGTTCGGAGACAAGGTACCAAACAAATTGGTATCGCCGCGGCTTAGAAAAGTTCAACAACGGATCACCATGTTACATGATTTTTTTCGAACCAAAGTTGTACCGCCTGCTTCAAATATGCTTAGTATGGTAAGTTAATAGTTTAATTTATTTTTATTAAAGCTTGCTTTATGGATTGTTAAAGAATTAATTTTTTTTCCGATGTTTGCAACAGTTTTTTTTTTTTCAAGAACAGTAATAATTTGTTTTCTTTATTTATTTAGTATTATTAGTATATTTAGGAAATTTTTAGCATTTTATTATTATTAAGTTGAATGATTTTTAATGTAAAGCAATAAACTCTTGTTGAAGTTTGCATATCTCTTTTTGATGCATTTTTAAGTTGGAATTTACTTAATTCTTTTCGATTAAAAATTAAATGGGAGTTCATATATGTCGCCTTCTTGTTCTTTTTATACTCTAGATGAAATCTGAGAGTATTATAAGTTTGCCACAAAGTTTGTAACCCTAAGAAATAAGGCTCGGAGAAAAAAATGAATGATACAGAAGTTCATATAATCACTCAAAAATCTCAAAACCGGATGTCCGTCCGTCCATCCGTCTGTGTCCTCTCTAGCTTAAGAACACGTTGATCTAGAAAGTTCAAATTCTGTATACGTCGTTTTTGACAAAAAAGTAAGGACAAATTAATGAATGGGCTAAATAGCTCCACCCCTTCTACTCCCTCCCATAAAAAATGACACAATTACGCAATTTGACAATAAACAGCTTCTCTCGAAAAGTATAAATGCTACTGATCTGAAATTTGGAAAATAATACTTTTATGATGATTCTTTTCTACTGTATAAGAATTATTTGTGTCCTCCCACTCCTTCCACCACCTCCCAGACAAGCTGCACTTTTTCATGAAATGCTATAAACCAATTTACTCAGTGTGTATACAATTTATCGATTTGAAATTGTGCACTAAATATTTGTTTAGAATTTAAGTAAGACCAAAACAAATTAGGCGATTAACTTTACCCCTCCTACACCCTCCCACACAAAAAAACACAATTTCGCAATTCGATAATAAACGGATTTTTTCAAAAACCATGAAAGCTATTGATCTGAAATTGGAAATATATTACTTCTATAATAATTCCAATCTGCTGTTTAAAAATTATTTGACTCCTCCCCATCCTTACACCACCTCCCATACAAACTGCACACTTTTCTGAAATACTCTAAACCAATTTACTCAGTACGTATGAAATTAATCGAGCTGAAATTATACACTAAATATTTATTTAGAATTATTAGTTAGACCAAAAAAATTAAGCGGCTAGCTTTACTCCTTCTACCCCCTCCCATAAAATTTCACACAATTCATCAACGATGAAAAGTCGATTTTCTAAAAAGTATGAATGCTACTGATCTGCATTTTAAAATATGTCAAGTAAACGATGTTTACAGTTATTTCTAAGAAAGTCATTAATAACTTCACACTCCTTCTACCACCTCCCATACAAACTGCTTAATTTCACTAAATCAATAATCTAATTTTCTCAGTACCTATTAAATTTTTGAAAAATTGCAAGAAGCATTTTATATATACACTATGTTATACGGTGTTATATACAACAATTACAAACCTCTTCTTCTTCTTTTACCACCTCCCAAACAAAAGTCACTATTCACTATTCGAAAGAATTTGAGATGACATATTTCCGGTACAATAAACTCTTTCCTATTTCATCTAGAGTATCATATGATTAGGTTTTGCGCCCAATCATAATTCTGTTATGTTTATAACTGACCTGAGGGAATTTAAGGGCAGAACTGCCAGAGTATTGTCGTGAAACTGTTTTCTATACCGGTAGTACATAGAGAACGAAAAAGTATGGTTGCCGTATGAGTTATAGCTAGATTTTATTGGCTTGAATTATTGGAAAAGTGTGGTTGCCGCAAAAGTTGTCACTAGATTTTGCTGGCTTACAGAAAAACTATTGTAAATTTATAATTGCTGGAATTGAAAATTTAATTTTTAATCTGATTTAATGATGAAATTGCATTTATTAAACATTCAAACCGTTGATGCTATGATCTCAATGTATTTCCAAGCAGCCAACTCCAACAACATAAAATAATGATTTCATCATCATCAATGGCGCGACAGCTCATCGGGACCTGGCCTCCTGAATTCGTCGTCGCGATCCAAAGACCACGTCTTCCAACTGCTAATTTTACTTTATTATTTTAATAATATAGAATTGTGGTATACTCGGAAAAAAAATTTTCTACCGTCCGGCGGATAGCGTACTGCGTACAGAAAGATGTTTTTTTTATTTTTAGGGTATTTTTGTCATGAAACGCGAAAAATAAATTTCAGGCTAGAAAAATGTTTTCTCTAAGTCGAGCACAATACTTCGTTATTAAAATAACGCTCAGCGCAACTAAACTCATGATCTCAAGCGCACACCCATTTTAGAGGTGTAAGAATTCGAATATTTTAAACTTAGTTCTAGTTAGGAAGCTTAAAATTAAGATAAATATGGGGTTTGTGGGACAAACTTTAAAATAATTTAATATTTTTATACATTGGCGTCCCAAAAAGGGGGGCTAAAAACAAATTTCCAGCCGATTTTCTCTTTTTTTTCAAAGATTATATCTTCGAAATTACTTACCATAAAAAATTCATGTTTGAGACCATTAAAGTGACATACAGATCCACCAGAATCAGCTTAGAGGCAGGCTAATTATTGTAAGGGGGGAAGTTAAAAAGTAGGGTGCAAAGAAATACACTTTAAAAACATAACAGGGCTACGATTGCGCGTAAAGCGCAATCTTACGATACTCTAGATGAAATAGAATTTTTTGTGATCCCAAGAAATTTCGCATGGGAAGTATTAGAAGGGATGACAGCATTGAACTAATTTTTCCCCATCATGCTAAAGTAGCTATAAAAATGTTTTGTACAAAATGCTTACTCCAAAAATTGAATGGGAACTGAAAAAATTAGTGAGTTAGATTTAGTGAAAATGTGCAGTTTGTATGGGAGGTGGTAGAAAGAGTGGGGCGATTAGAGTGATTTTTTTCAGAAATAACTAGGAATATTGTAAAATTGACATCCCTGAAATTTCAGACTAGTGCCATTTATACTTTTCAAGAAAATCGATTTTTTGTGAAGTTGTGAAACTGTGTCATATTGTATGGGAGGGGGTAGAAGCAGTGAAGCTAATCAAATATTTTTTTCTGATCTTAGTGCTAATACTAATTAAGTATTTATTACAAAATGTGAGCTCAATAAATGTTATATGTTTTGAGAAAATCGTCTTAGAGCATTTCATGAAAAAGTGTAGTTTGTATGGGAGGGGGTGGAAGGAGAGGGAGGAAGCAAATAATTTTTCTACTGTAGATTAAAATTACTATGAAAATAACATATCCGAAAATTCAGACTAATAGCTTTTATACTTTTCGAGTAAATCCGTTTATTGTCAAATTACGAAATTGTGTCATTTTGTATGGGAGGGGGTAGAAGGGGTGAAGCTAATAGTCTAAATTTTTTTGGGCTTACTAAAAATTTTAAATAAATATTTGGTGCACAATTTCATCTCTAAATTGTATACGCAATGAGTAAATAGGCTTAGAGTAATTCATGACAAGTACAGTTTGTATGGGAGGTGGTAGAAGGAGGGGGAGGATACGCATAATTTTCGTACGGTAGATTGATATTATCATAAAAGTAACATATTCCAAATTTCAGGCCAATAGCTTTTATACTTTTCGTGCAAATCCGTTTATTGTCAAATTGCGCAATTGTGTCATTTTGTATGGGAGGGGGTAGAAGGGGTGGAGCGATTTGGCCCGTTCACGAACTTGACCTTACTTTTTTGTCAAAAACGACGTGTACAAAATTTGAACTATCTAGCTCAACGCGTTCTCAAGCTAGAGCGCGCACAGACGGACGGACGGACGGACGGACGGACGGACGGACGGACGGACGGACATCCGGTTTTGAGATTTTTGAGTGATAATATTAATTTCTGTATTCATCATTTTTTTCTCCGAGCCTTATTTCTTGGCGTTACAAACTTTAGAGCAAACTTATAATACTCTCAGATTTCATCTAGAGTATAATGAATATCTCTTAATTGAAACTTAAAACATAGATCAAGCTACACTGCTAGTGTAAATACGAGAAAAATATAGCATTTCGACATAATAGTAGAGGGTGCACTTTCCAAAATTTCAAACCATAATATCTCAAAACTGAGTACAGATATTAAATTTAGATTTTGTCAGATTGTAAATCGACAGAGGGTTGTAGGACAAATTCTAAAAATAATTTAATTTTTTTACCCATTGGCGTCCGGGAAGAGGGGGCTAATAACAAATTGTCGGCCGAATCTTTTTTCTTTTAATCTTCGAAATTAATTATCATAAAAAATTCATATTTTGAGACCATTAAGGTGGCATATAGATCCACCAGAATCAGCTTAGTGATAGGCTCAAATATCTCCGAAGTTATGTAATTGAAACTTAAAACATATATTAAACTATACTAGGAAAATAAAAAAAAAATTTTGTGGAAATAATAGTAGTGGGGCGAAATGGGGAGCATTTCAAAAATGGCGCACTTTTCAAAATTACAAATCATTATATCTCAAAACTAAGTACAGATATCAAATCGAAATTTTGTCAGATTGTAGAACTACATAGTCGTTAATTTTGATAAAAATTGTGAGTTGGGAGTTGGTAAGCAAAAGTGTTGAAAGTTTTGAGTGATTTTTTTAGAGCTCTGGTGAAAGATACAAAGTTTAAATTTTGCATATGGATCCATCTATTTGATAAATAATTTGTTCCACAATTGTTTCAAACCGACACCCCCCACCCCCCACGGGACAATGTCTGGTGAATGCTTTGATCGGCACCGCAACATGCGGACGGGAATTATCATGTAAGAGAATAAGTTTGTCGTGTCTGCAGTAATAATGGCCGCGTTTTTCCTTGACTGCTGGGCTTAATCTCATTAATTGTATTCGGTAAAGAGCTCCAGTAATGGTTTCACCTAGTTTCAGCAACTTATAATACACGACATCAAGCTGATCCCACCAAATACACAGCACGAGATTTTTTCCATGAATATTCGGTTTGGCTGTCGATGTTGAAGTATGGCCAGGTGGTCCCTATGATTTTTCTTCTTTGGGTTATCGTAGTGGATCCATTTTTCATCACCAGTGACTATACGATGCAAAAAAAAAACCCTTTCTGGCAAGCAGCATTTCACACATGCAAAATCGGCGTTCAACGTCTCTCGGCTTCAGTTCATATGGATTCCAATTTTCTTGTTTTTGAATCATTTGCAACGCTTTTTAATGATGTGAAATTGCTTGTTGAGTCAATTCTAATGTAAGTTCAAGTTTTTCTTGCGCTTGGCACAAACCTTCCTCCAATAATGCTTCCAATTCCATGTCTTCGTACACTTTCGGCCTTCCACTACGTCCTTTGTGTATTCCACGTCAAACTCACCGTTTTTAAGCGTTTGAAACCATTCATAACAACTTCTCTCACTTAAAGCAGTCTCACCATACACTCCGCGACAACTGTTTATGACCAACCCAATTTTTCTAATAACTCCATAATTACGTAGTAAAATTCAATGATCTGCTTTGTCATTTTATTGCTTAGGTAAAGTAAGTTCTTGACGCATCTAAATTAAAATTATTCTCTTTCGCTACCTGCCAACAAAAATCAAATTGCCTGAAATAGTATTCAAAAGCGAGACAACTGTTTATGACCATCAGTTCAATTTCGTTATTTCTGGCGGATAGACGTATTTAAAGAGGAAATTTTCGAGTTGTTGCAATTTTTTGTAATTTTGTGCATGAACAGTTTTTTGGAAAGATTTAAATATTATTGAAATGGGAAAAGGAACAACTTTAACGGCTTTCGAAATTGGTCAAATTAAAATATTGAAGGATACAGGCTGCTCAACTAGAGAAATTGGAAGAAAACTGGGGAGAAGTCATGGCGTGATTTTGAATTACCTGCGCGATCCGGAAAATTACGGGAAAAAGAGAAAGGGGGGAATTAGAACTGCAACAACGGACAGGGAACGCCACAGTTTATTGAGACTTGCATCCAATGAACCACTTACAGCGAGAGAATAGCAAACAGAGCAGGAACATCTGCTAGCCTAAGGACAGTACAACGCATTTTAAAAGAATGTCCACACTTTAAACGAATGAAAATGGCAAGAAAACCAATTTTAAAGAAGATTCATTAAGAACAGCGTTTGGCATTTTGTCGAAAATATATGGATTGGACAACAGAATGGCAAAAATTTATTTTTACTGTCGAAAAGCTTTTCTGTCTTGATGGTTATTCTTTCTGTTTTCACGATATGCGAAAAGAAAAGCGATTTCTCTCACGACGACAGACAGCATTTGGCTCCGTAATGGTATGGGGCGCTGTGTCCCACAACGGTGTGGTCGATTTAGTAGTTTTTGATGGATAACAAAACGCTCAAAAATATAAAGAGCTTTTAATGCAGGAGAATATTAAAACAACGGAAGTTATGGAGACTACTAATTGGATTTACCAACTGGACAACGCCTCCATACATACTGCGAAGCTTGTCAAAAACTGGTTTTCAGAAGAAAATCTTCGTGTTTTGGACTGGCCAGCGTTATCTCCCGATCTGGATATCATCGAGAATTTGTGGGGATAATTATCTCGACGTGTGTACGCAAACAGCAAGCAGAACGACAGCAGATCATCCCTTATTGAAGGAATAAAGAGAGAATGGAGGAATATTCCTTTGGACTACGTTCAAAAATTATACAGCTCAGTTCCCAGCCGAATTTTCGAGACAATACAAAACAGTGGAAAACACACTCACTGTTAAAAAATAAATTTATTATAAATTATTTTATTTGTCTTATTTTTATACTGTAGATGGTATCTGAGAGTATTATAAGTTTGCTCTAAAGTTTGTAACGCCAAGAAATAAGGCTCGGAGAACAAAATGAATGATACAGAAGTTAATATTATCGCTCAAAAATCTCAAAACCGGATGTCCGTCCGTCTGTCCGTCCGCCTGTGCGCGCTCTAGCTTGAGAACGCGTTGAGCTAAATAGTTCAAATTTTGTACACGTCGTTTTTGACAAAAAAGTATGGTCAAGTTCGTGAACGGGCCAAATCGCTCCACCCCTTCTACCCCTCCCATACAAAATGACACAATTGCGCAATTTGACAATAAACGGATTTGCTCGAAAAGTATAAAAGCTATTAGCCTGAAATTTGGAATATATTACTTTTATGATAATATCAATCTACCGTACAAAAATTATGCGTATTCTCCCTCTCCTTCTACCACCTCCCATACAAACTGTACTTGTCATGAATTACTCTAAGCCAATTTACTCAGTGCGTATAACATTTAGCGGGCTCAAATTGTACACCAAATATTTATTTAAAATTTTTAGTAAGCCCAAAAAAATTTAGACGATTAGCTTCACCCCTTCTACCCCCTCCCATACAAAATGACACAATTGCGCAATTTGACAATAAACGGATTTGCTCGAAATGTATAAAAGCTATTAGCCTCAAATTTGAAATATGTTACTTTTATGATAATATCAATCTACCGTAAAAAAATTATGTGTGTCCTCCCCCTCCTTCTACCACCTCCCATACAAACTGTACTTGTCATGAATTACTCTAAACCAATTTACTTAGTGCGTATAAAATTTAGCGGGCTGAAATTGTGCACCAAATATTTATTTCAAATTTTTAGTAAGGTGAAAAAAAATTAGACGATTAGCTTCACCCCTTCTACTCCCTCCCATACAAAATGACATAATTTCGCAATTTGACAATAAATGGATTTACTCGAAAAGTATAAAAGATATTAGTCTGAATTTTGGGATGTATTACTTTCATAATGATTTTAATCTACAGTAGAAAAATTATTTGCGTCCGTCTTCTCCTTTCACCCCCTCCCATACAAATTACACTTTTTCATGAAATGCTTTAAAACGATTTTGTCAGAACATATAACATTTATTGAGCTCATATTTTGTAATAAATACTTAATTAGTATTATCACTAAGATCAGAAAAAAATATTTGATTAGCTTCACCTCTTCAACCCCCTCCCATACAATATGACACAGTTTCACAACTTCACAAAAATCGATTTTCTTGAAAAGTATGAATGGCACTAGTCTGAAATTTCAGAGATGTCAATTTTATAATAATCCTAGTTATTTCTGAAAAAATCACTAAAATCCCCCCAATCTTTCTACGACCTCTCATACAAACTGCACATTTTCACTAAATCTAACTCACTATTTTTTTCAGTTTCCATTCAATTTTTGGAGCATGCATTTCGTATAAAACATTTTTATAGCTACTTTAGCATGATGGGGAAAAAATTAGTTCAATGCTATCATCCCTTCTAGCACTTCCCATGCGAAATTTCTTGGGATCACAAAAAATTCTATTTCATCTAGAGTATCGTAAGATTGCGCTTTACGCGCAATCGTAGCCCTGTTATGTTTCTCCATAATTTTCATGTGGTCATAAACTTTTGTCGCGCCTTTGAATACTATTTCAGGCAATTAAATTTGTGCTGAAAGGTAGCAAAAGAGAATAATTTTAATTTTGGTGCATTACGAACTTACTCCACCTAACCAATAAAATGACAAAGGAGATCATTAAATTTTACGTCGTAATTATGGAATTCTTAAAAAATTGGGTTGGTCATAAACAGTTGTCGCGGAGTTTATGCCTCTACAACCAATGCGCCTCAACTGCAGATTTCTTCAAATTAAAGAAGCAAATCAAAAGTTCCCGCCAATATCTCTAATTTGGCTCAAAACTTGAAACTGATATTTCAAGGTCATGTTGTTATCAGAGGTCTAAACTTACGATATTACGTTTTACATCTGATAATTTCAACATAACCTTCTGGTGGGGCCATCTTTTGTCAAACGACGGAAAATTATTTGTGCTAATAGAAAATTTGCGGAATGCATTAAAAAAATCCTGAAAAGTATGAAATAATAACTGGCCGAATACCTTCAAAACTTCAACCCCCTCTCATACAAAATTATTTTTTCGACCATTTTTAATAAATCAATTGTCACCTAACTATTTAAAACTTTCAATTTAAAATTTATCACAAAAACTTTTAAAAATAGTTGAAACGAAATTGCGTCAAAATTTTGAGATCGCGCCTGCCTTTCTATACCCTTCTATAAAAAAGTATGATTTCGACCAATTTCAATAAATCAACTAATAAACAGCAAATTAAAAGCTACGGACTTGAAATTTTTTACAAGCAAATTACAAAAGAAACAACATAAAACTGCATCACCAATTTTACGATTCTCGTAGTAAAGGGTATTCAAATAAGGACTTGACAACTTTTTTTCAAAATAAAATGCAAACCATTTGAGACGTTGTTCCTTCGTGTACTTTACCATGATAAAAATGTTAAGTTTACTGAATAAATTGACAGTGACAGTTTGATGATTAGTGAAAGGGTCACGATTGACAAATACCTCCTTAGTACTGACTGCTACTGACAAATATTTGCAGATGTTTTGCGGGTCTGAACGATAGAAAGCGAACAGAAACCATCTACTGAGGATATAGACCTTCTTGAAGCAGAACTGTTTCACTTTTACACCGTTTGTCCACTTTATTTCGAATAATTTTCATCGCCAGTAGCAACTGAAAATTCGTGCTTAAATAAATCCTACAGCCTGGAGCGGGAATCAAACCCACGACCGTTGACTGAAGCAAACACACTACCCACTATGCCACGGAAGCCTCAAGCCTCCATTGGCGTTAAAACTGTTCGAACGACATACTCTAATGCCAAGTTGAAAAGCATGGGGGCTTGACCATCTCCCTGCGTTAAACCACATTCCGTTCGAAAGCTGGTTGTATTCTCACTTGGGATTCAGTTTATGAGTCTGGTTAGTCGAACTAGTTGTGAGGGGAGTTCCAAAATCAAGCTTGATTTGGTACAGTTCTCTCCTGTCGATATTGCCGAATGCTTGATTAAAATCTACAAAGATTTAGTGCACATCTGTGTTATATTCCCAGCATTTCGCAAGCACCTTTTTCACCGAGAATATCTGGCCTGTTGTAGAACGTCCGTTTCTGAATCCACTTTGCTATTCGCCAATTATTTCGTTAGTAAAGAGATTTAGACGACATTCTGTAATTTTTGTCAGTATTTTATAAGACGTACACAACAATGATATTCCTCTGGAATTCTCACAGCAGAGTTTGTCTCCTTTTTTGTAAATTTGAATATTGTGCTTTTTCGCCAACCGTCGGGTATGTTTTCCTCTGCACTATTGCGTATGTATCCCGCGATCAGACTCACAATTCGCAACGTGGAGGGTTCGTACATGAAGCATACTGGGAGCAGCCCTTTTCTCAATTAGAACGTGGTCTATTAAATTGAAGTTGTGACCATCGACATTTGCATTAAAATCCCCTAAGACAATTTTTAGGTCATTCATGGACAGTGAATCATAGGTTGTCTCTAAGGTGGCATAAAATTCGTCTTTAGTTATATCGTTCTTGTTTTCTGTTGGTGCGTGGACGTAGATCAACCAAACTTTGAAAAATTTGGTTTTCATTCAGGTCGCACACAATCTTACACTTACTGGTTTGAAACTCGTAACCTGTTGTTTAAATTTTTTGTCAACAACCAAACTCCAAACTTATTTATTATACTCTGGTAGAAAAATGGTGAGAGTTTTCAGCTAAATATGACATGCTGGAGTTCTCACAGCGGTGCTGCGAGTCCATATCACAGTTTTTGCCTAATTCCTGAAAAGCTATTTAGGTTAACTCTATGCTCCCCCCTCCTTTACAACCGGGCTTGGGACCGGCTATGGCGGAGTTAAAAAAAAGTGATAAGGTAATTGCTTTAATATGCTGTGAATTATATTACTACTATACTATTATACTTAATGCAAGAATCATTATGACACAAATTATAGGTATAAGCTTCTACTACTTTGCGTACTACTAATCACTAATTACTAGTAAGAAATAATAGGTATGAAAACTTCATGTTCCAATTTTCATTCTTTAAGCAAACTAGTGTGATCAATCCCTTACTCACTGACTAAATTTTCATTATAAATGATCCTTGCTGTTGACGTTCCATTTCTTTATGGATCATAAATTGCTTACGTAGCATCAACCGGCATAAGATATTCTTATCACTTTCTATCTGAACTAACAAATCCCGTCGCCACCGCCGCAAACAATACCGTCAAGATCAACATACGATAATGGTAGAGTTACGTTGCTTCACATTTATTACATTTTCCACTTCTCCTCATATGATTCACCCAAGAACAGCCACAACCAGGGCCGGCTCAGCCATAAACTGTGGACTTGCACAGAGCACCAAACTTATTAAACGATCGTATAACAACTTAGGCATTTTAAATCGATAAGCTAATATTTTATAATATTACATCAATGACTATGTTTTAATTTCTGGAAAATGTTCAGTCAATCTTGCTTCCACCAGTATTCGAACTCCCGACCTTTGCATTGTAGACCAACACGCTATCTTCTAGGCTACACCTTAGCTAATTAATTATATAATATAATCTACATTATCTCATTTAGTCGCCATTATATTGTAATCATAGGAGAACGCATATTTGATTGCCAAGATCGTTTTTTTTTACCAATATTTTATTTATTTTTTTCTTAAATCGCATCGCAGATTGGTTTTTGATGGTACTCGTAAAATTTATGATCTTAAGTGATCTCTTGAAATGATTTCTAACACGTTTAGCCTCCTTCACAACAACAATAATAATATAAAGTGTATAAAGATCGCGGCTTTTTTTAAAATTACGGTTCACATGTGCGCCAATATTTGAAAAATTAAATCGATTAGTGGGTGGATATTTTCTTATTTTATTTATTTCTTAGTTTTTAAATGACATAAAGTAAGAAATATTTCATAATCCTGTGTTAAGATAAGATTTAGATTTATGAACTTCAGAGATAAATTAAATCTGTCATGGTTTTATTTTTTCACGGAATAAATTTGTGTACGGATTTATCAACAGGTGTTGATGTAAAAAAAACCCAATCGAATTGATGTCATTCAATAATTTTGTTTTTATGAATCAATTTAGTATTAGTTGCTTTTATTTGGTACAAAATTTCGATAATCTATAAGGTCTAAAAATGTGCCATTTTGAATTTGAAAACAGGAAGAGTACTGAATTAGTGCTCAAGGTCGATATACACTAACAGGCGAACCGAATTTGCGATTCAGTAACGCTGCAATACTGATTCAGTATCTCGGTTGTTATTAAAAACGGTTGTTATTAAAAAAACATTTATTTAAGGAGAGAAACTCCGATTTGTTACAAGGTTAGCTAAAGACTTAATTTGCAATTTTGTGGGAATACTTAATTTGCTAAGACTGCTGACCTGAATTCTCGTTGCATCGGTGAAAACCATTACTAGCTCAGCATATTTACAGGTGGATTTCTAGGAATTGCGTCTGGCTCGTGTTAACTATTCCCTTCTGGAATTCGCTTGTCCTTCAATGATGATTTTCGTGTTGTTGTTGTTCAGGATCTTGCGGATTGATGCTGTCAGTACTATGGCTATGATGTTAATTGCAGGGAGCACATATGTACATATGTGGTGAGTCAATGTATTATTGCCTCAGACTGGAATGATTCAATCATATTTGTGTTACTTATGTTAACCTCATTCATCATTTCCAAGGATAGGAATCTTTGGTATTCCTTTTCTTTGCGTAGTGGTTGTATGACTGCGGGTAGGATTTGATAATTCGATACTTTCCGTGCAATGAAGGTCGTACCATCGATAATCACGCTGTTATTGTGCAATAGAGTTTTCGATCAGTTGATTCTATTGAAATGGTTACATTAAAATCATTGAGAAGTATAATGCCTGCTGAGATTTCGTCGATCTTCGGAAGTCTCTGGCTGTTAATTATATTACAAGTTGCTTTCACGCTTTTGAATCATTTCGGGATGCTACTTGTATTAGATAAATGTATAATACAATATTTTGAAGATTATAAATAAAAACAAAATTATATAATCTTATATCGATTTTTTACTCCAAATATTTCAGTATCGTATTTAAGAATTGTTTCACATAATATTTCAGTTGCTACTATATTGCGTTTAATAGGTTTTAAAAGTAATTTTTGAAAAACTTTCGAGTCTGTTATAGGGATGTTAATTATATGAAGAATTGTTACAGAGTTAATTATGATTTTAATTTCGGAAAAATTGAGCACTTCTTCAATAGTTATAAATGGTAATTATTCTTTACTTCAGATGCTTATGGCAATTTCAATTTCTCGTCTAGACAATATTAGAGAGTTTACATTACCAAGTTTGGCCCTATGTATGTATTTTCAAATTCTTCTCTTAAAAGCATAATTTTATATTGAACGTTAATTATTATTATATTGTATATACAGTGCTGTGCAAAACTTAAGCAACTCACTACATGTCGGAATGAAAAGGAAAATTGCAATCAAAATATAAAGAATTTTTTTTCCTTTTTTTTTAAATTTACACGTTAGCATGTTGCTTACAATTCTGCAATAAAACAAGTACATCAGTATTTTAACTGTTCTTAAAAAAAAAAAAATACACATTTTCCTTTTCATTCCGACATGTAGTGAGTTGCTTAAATTTTGCACAGCACTGTTTATATATATTATATTATATTTTTGATCATTTTGTTATCTTTTAGAATCTTTACAATTTCATTTCATTTTCTTAATATTATTTATCCTTTCATTATACGACTTGTTTATTGCTATTTTGAAGCATATTATTGGTTTTTTCTTCTTTAGTAGTTACAAAATGTTCATGGTCGGTCGGGGCTATCCACGATCCATTTCCATGCTGTTCCAATAAAATTGTCGTAGTTTGAGATTATGTATTAAATTTTGAATTTACTGTAGTTCATGATCAAAGTAAGGAAATAAGGAATGGTTTTTATTTTCAGGGATTATTTCAGTCAAAATGGTTTCGTATTGGTTAATGTCGATTAAGTGTATGATTTTGAAGTTTCCGTTCTACTATATCATGGCGTTTCATGTGTGTATTGTCACCTCTTGAGAGTTGGAGAAATCCAGAACTTGAACTTCGCCCTTAATGGATTGGCACATTCATCTCAAAGTTAAACATTTAAATGTTAGTTCCTTGCATTACTTTTATGGATTGTTTTGCCAGATTCGGATGTAACTATGGTATGTTTGTTTTCTCTAACTATTTCTTTACGGTACCTAACTGTCAATTTGGACCCTAGCCTCATGTTATGTATGGGATGGAATCTTGTTTGTTGGGAGATATTCTTTGATTGGTTTTTTTTCTTATTATGGTAAGTTATGTCCTTATCTTGCTTAGCCTTCAAGATCTCGATATTACTTAAACGAGCTTGTTCGAACTTTTCTGGGTCAATATTTGGAGTGCGTCCATGAAACATTTCACGGTTTTCTAACGGACGCTGTCGCCCATCTGCTTTTAAGCAACGCATGATTTCGGAAACTGAAGAGTGAAATGTTCGGCTTGTCCGTTGGCTTCGATCGTGTAAGAAGGGGTAGTAAAAAATGTAAAATGCAAGTCATCTTTGCGCATGGAGGTTATGGAGACCAAATTGAGTGATTTTTCACTGTCGATTATCACAATTTCTAAGACACAAAAGTAAATTAGTATAGTTTGTAGAGGGCGTTTAATGTGTTCAACGGATCGAGATACGATAGTTTTTGCTTGTGCGAATGTTAAAACTAGGGTTTTCTCCGTGGAAAATATGACGATGTGAAGCGTATGACCGGGATATGTTGAAATAGGTGTGGGGTTGATTTTTGGTTGTTTGGGTGTTGCTCATATTTGTTTTCCTTGGAAGTATTGGGAGTACAAATTGAAACAAATTGAAAACCGCGGTTTTTTTTTTTCAAAATTCGAGCCTTGATTGTGCAAAAATGGTTAAATATTTATTATTGAAAGAAATAATCTTCGCTAGCCACAATTTTTTTTCCCATATTTCTGGCAGCGCACGGATTCCGCGCCGAAAAAACTGCTCTTCTATTGAACCGATCCACGAATTGACCCAATTTTTAGCTACTTCATAAGAATGGAAGTGCTTCTCAGCCAGGCCATGCGTCATCGATCGGAATAGGTGGTAATCAGAAGGGTCTATGTCTGGAAAATACGACGGATAGGGTTGGACGTCCCATTTCAGTATTTCCAGGAAGATTTTTTCAACGTGAGCAACATGTGGCCGAGCGCTGTCGTGCAGCATAATCAATTTGTTGTGTCTCTCCTCGTATTGCGGCTGTTTCTCCTTCAGTGCTCGGCTCAAACGCACTAGCTGTTTCTTGTAGCGATCTCCCGTGATGGTTTCACTCGGTTGTAGTAGCTCATAATACACCACGCCTAGCTGATCCCACAAAATACACAGCACAATTTTCAAGCCGTGGATGTTGGTTGGGCTTAATTGTCAATGTTGATGCATGGTCGCGGTATCCCCACAATTTTTTCGCTTTTGATTATCGTAGTGAATCCACTTCTTATCGTCAGTGACGATACGATGCAAACAACCCTTCCTTTTTTGCCGTTTGAGCAGCTGTTCGCATGTGAAAAACGCGGTTCGACGTTTCTTGGCGTCAACTCCTATGGCACCCAATTTTCTTACTTTTGCATCATTCCTTAGCTTTCAAATCGATGTGAAATGACTTGCAGAGTTACGGCCAAAAAATTTGCAAGTCGATTTTGCATTTGGCATGAATCTTCGTCCAGTAATGCCTCCAATTCTGCGTTTTCAAACTTTTTAACCGCTCCAGGACGCTCCTTGCCTTCCACGCTGAGCTCACCCTTTTTATAGCATTGAAACCATTTTTTTACAAATAGTACCATCCCCATAAGTTTTAAAAATCGTTCGACGCGCTTCAACCGCAGATTTTTTTGAATTGATGGCAAAAAGCGAAACTTCCCGCAATTGACGCTTATTTGGCTCAAACTTTGACATATTCGCGCACAAAAAAGTATCGATTAAACTTCACAAATCTAATGATAAGGAGTTGTTGACAGATGCCTAAGCTTACGATGTGACGTTTCTGATCCTCCATTATTGATCAGCATTCACTGCTGGCGTCATCTATTGGGAAACGGCGAGTTTCAATTTGTACTCCCGATAAAACGAATTTATAGTTTGACTTTTACTTGAAATCCAGCGACTCTTTGCGCACTGCAGGATGTATCTCCTTTGTCACGGGCTTACCCTCGCAGTCGTGAAGTAATATAGTAACTCCTCTTCTACGTCATCAGATGGCAAAGTATCTTCCTAGGCATCTTGGAAGAAGATCATTCACACATTATACTAAGATAAATTGTTATCCAAACTGCTACAGCACGTTATTTTTAATTATTTTTTTATTTAAATAAAAATTAAAAAGAAAATGCTTTATAAACACTTCTCATTCAAACTCTAGCATATATTCACGAGGATACCAGAATTATCTAACCTAACAAAGGAAACACAAGAAATTTAGGAAAACACATCTTTTGTTCTCTACATAGTATCCTTTTATCTCGATACACTTTTTCCTGTGGTGTTCAATAACTTCGTTACTCTTTTTATAGTCAAGTCGACCTCCTCAAAATAGCTATCAACCGCAGACTCCATCTCTTCATTGTTAGCAAGCTTTTACCATCGAGACATTTCTGCAAGTTTAGAAACAAAAAATAATGCGAGGATGCTAAGTCTGGCGTATAGGGTGCGTAAGGAAGCAATTCGAACTTTAACTCATTAATTTTGGGCATCGCGATTACGGATATATGAACTGGTGCATGTTTGATGAAAAAACGCTTTCTTTTTCGCCAAATGTGGCCGTTTTTTCTTGATTCTGTCACTCACTGTAAACTTCGACACACACTCGATTGAAACATCTCACAACGCTATTCCATTTTGCAAAATGCTCTCTCATGTCCAATTTTCAGTCAATATGCAAAAAACAGAACTTTTTGAAATGCCTACCATGTCTGCTGGCTCGCGCACTTTCAGCCGACGGTCATCCAATAACATTTTGTAGATTTTTTCATCATTTCTGTCGTAGTCACTTCATTATGTCAACCGTGCAAAGTTGGTCTTGGCAGCTCCTACGCCCTCGTTTATTCTCTATATATAATATTTTACTATTTTTTACAGAATGACTTGTGTTGTAGGCTATTTTGACCTTTATGTGCAATGCACAAACACAGCCACGGAGGAAGGAATGCGATTGGGAAGGTAGGGGAAGGGGAGTGAGAGCGACCGTAACGAGTGGTTAAGCTGGTATATTTTTCAGTTGTACTGGCTACTACTGCCAAATTTCTGCAGATGTTATGAAGACTGAATGATAGAATGCGAACAGAAACCATCTACAGAGTATACAGACCTTCTAGAAGTCGAACTGATTCAATTTCACATCGAATGCCCATATTATTTCGAATAATCTTTCATTGCCAGTAACAATTGAAAAATTCGTGATTAAAAAATTTTACTACCTGAAGTAAATCGCGCCCTCAACCTATTGGCTGTGAAGCAATCATGCTGCCCACCCGGAGAGATAATTGCAATTCGGTGGTAGCGGATAGCAATATTGCATTTCATCCACGTCCCACCTGCAAAAAGACTCGAGTGAATAAATCTAAATCTTTTAATATTAGCCAAGCTTCTGCTAAAGCATCCGCTAATAACAATTCTGCGACCTCGAAGTCTACATCTTCTAATATTGGCCAACTCTCTTCCAAGGCATCC
Organism: Chorisops tibialis; assembly: GCA_963669355.1. Classification (NCBI taxonomy): domain Eukaryota; kingdom Metazoa; phylum Arthropoda; class Insecta; order Diptera; family Stratiomyidae; genus Chorisops; species Chorisops tibialis. Next base: position 215,164,669 of record OY770262.1, read on the forward strand.
GTTAATAAAAATTTTGCACCCTTGAAATCTACCCAAGTTTTCTCGAATAGTTCTCAAACGCCTCTTACTAATGCTAATTCCACTGGGTCTTCTTCTTCTATACCAACACAGCTACATCTGATTACTATTGTTCCTCGTCCAAAAGCCATTTTCATTTCTAGACTTGATCCCCGAACATCCCCAGATGATGTCATAAGCTATTTGCTTTCTAAAAAATTTATTTCAACAGGATTAGCAGTTGAATGTGATAAAATTAGTAAAGAAACTAGTTCCATTGCCTCCTTTAAAATTGTTTTGACTAATACTGATCTTTTCAATCAGTTGTTAAATGGTGATTCATGGCCCTCTGAAGTATTTCTTAAAGAATTTATATCTCGTCGTAATAATGCACCTGGTTCTGGTCCAAAAAACTTAGACAATTGTCCCTTTGCTATCAAAACGTAAATGGACTGCCCACCAACACCCAGGCGATATTTGCTTCGTCTCAGAATTCTTCCTATGATGTTATTGGTCTAACTGAAACGGGGCTAAATTGTAGTTTCTTTGACTGTGAACTTTTTAGTTCAGACTTCCAAGTCTTTCGTAGGGATCGCTATGTTTCCAATCTGAGATTGAAGGGTGGTGAAGTGTTATTAGTCCGAAGCTGAATTGTGTAGTTGTTCCTGTCCTGAACCCTCACGGTCTGGAAATCTTGTGTGTTAAACTCGTGTTTAATAATAAGGATATTTATGTCTTTTTGACATATATTCCTCCGTCGAGTCCTTGTATTTTATATGAAAGAACAGTTGACTGTATAACTTTTGTTCATAATAGTATGAATATCTTTGACGAACTCATTTTACTGGGTGATTTTAATATTCCAAGTCTTTCTTGGTCTCTCTCTGACGATGATTCTACTCTCTTAGTTTCTGATGCTTCGTCCTCGCTTGAATGTTTTTTTGTAGATAGTATAACTGCACTTGGTCTCCATCAACTTAGCCTTATTCGGAATTCCTGTGGAGGACAGCTTGATCTAATTTTTTATTCTGACTATTGTGCATGTTCCGTGAATGAGAGCTTAACTTCAATAGTAATTGATGTCTTGCACACTCCTATTAATATTTTTGTTATAATTGATGAGGAGCATATTGTTAGCCCTAGTGAGAAGGAGCTTTCTTTTGATTTTAATAAAGCAGATTTTTCTCGGTTGGACTACCTTATATCTAACTTCACCTTTAATGAAATTCTTGACAATCCTGATTTTGAAGGTGCCGTAGTTGAGTTTTATTATATTTTGTATCAATTTTTTGTTGTTACAGTTCCTTTTACCTATCGCAGGAACATCTCATCGTCGTACCCTTGGTATACTAGCGAGTTGCGCGTAATTCGCAATGCTCGTAATGCTGCCTGGAATAAATATATTAGGACGAAGAATGATACTTATTTCAAAGATCCCTAATAACGGGGTTTTTTCCAAATGTATGGAAGTCGTCCTTCATCATACCTACTCACAAGAGCGGTGCAAAATCTGCGGTTGAAAATTAACCGCCAATAGCTAAACTGTCGGCTATTCCTAAACTATTTGAGTCTATAGTGTATAAATGCATTTCGTTTCACTGTAAATCAATAATTTCGAGTAAACAACATGGTTTTATTAGAAATAAATCCATTTTGGCTATTGAGGATGGTAAGCAGGTGGATTGTGTATACACTGATTTTAGTAAGGCCTTTGATAAATTACCCCCATTCAATAGTTTTGTTAAAACTAAGATTGTTGGGTTTTCCGACATGGTTTATAAATTGGATTAAGTCTTATCTATTTAATAGAACCTACCAGGTTATCTTTCGTGATTGTACGTCTAAGCCATTTACTGCGCATTCTGGGGTCCCTCAAGGAAGTCATTTGGGACTTCTATTTATCCTGGCCATTAACGATGTAGCCTCTGTTTTTAAATATTCGGAAGTACTCATCTATGCTGATGACATTAAAATCTTTCGGTCTATTAGTTCTAACTCAGATAATCTTCATCAGGAGGATTTGTTAAATTTTAGTAACTGGTGTCGCAATAATGGCCTTCGATTGAATTTGGATAAATGTCATGTAATGTCATTTACTCGGCAATTCTCACCGTTTGTAGTAACTTACAGTCTCAATGACTGTATTTTAGATCGTGTTAATTCAGTTATTGACTTAGGCGTTACATTTGACCAAAAGATTGATTTTGGCTTGCATATAAATAAGATTGTGCAAAAGGGTAATTCTATGCTGGGTTTCACCACTCGCTTATCCAAGAAATTTAACAATTCCTTTGTTAGGTTGAGTCTGTATAACACCTTTGTCAGATCTCACCTTGAGTATGCTTCTCAAGTTTGGTCTCCCTATTATGATGTGCATATTGGCAGAATTGAATCTATTCAGCGCAAATTTGTGAGAATAGCATTATGTCACCTTAATTGGAATGACAGAGTTCGTCTTCCTCCTTATATTGACCGACTTCAGCTACTAAATATGTCATCACTCTCGAAACGACTTGAAGTTGCTGACGTAGTTTTTGCTCACCAACTTCTCTGGGGTGGTTGATTCCTCCTCACTTTTGGGTTTGATGCAATTTGCTGTTGGTCAATTTTTATCGAGGCATCCTATATTGCTGCAGATTTTCTTTCACCGGACTAACTATGGTATGAGTGAACCGATTTCGCGTCTTGCAAGAGAAGTTAACGAGAATATTGATGTATTCGACTTCTCTATAGATAAAGTATGTTTAAGACGCAGACTTTTGTCTATTTACTGTGCTCTGTTTATTAATGTGTTGGTGTAGGGATATTGACGTTTGTGTTGTACCTTCACTAAATGATGACCCAAAGGATAAAATGATTTCAATCTTTTATACTTGGAATCGATTTTATGGCAATTCCTTGCATTAAGGAATCCTGATAGTGATGAATGATGGACTACGCCACAGAAGTCTAAACGAAGGAGCAGACCCCTAGGGTAGAATCTAGCTCCAATTTAATATGGGTTGGACTGAGGTCTTTCAAATGACCGTATTGTCTCACGTAAGATGAGTCCCAAAAAGGCGTTTTCGTTCAAGATGAAATAATTTCGAATTGAAAATTTATGCAAATAACTCAAAATAGTTTTAGTAGTGCTAAATTGGCTGAAAAAGAGCCACCTGATTAGCTGAAAAAAAGGTCATAAAATTTAATTGATTCATTGAACTTTTATCCGATTTTTTTTCCAAGATTAAAAATTTATCAAAATTTATTACGCCAAAAGAGACAAAATTCAAAAATCTATAGAAAATTAGCACTACAAAAATATGAAAAACTTTAAAAAAAAATGTTTTCATTTAATATATTAATAACGAAACTTAAAAAAATTATAATAGGTATATTCAATACAAAGCCTATTTATAAACTTGTTCTATTGTTATAGCAATTGAAATATTTTCGCAATTTTTATAAACACTAAATGAATCATATTTTGAGTCATATTTCCTTTTCAATACAAAATTTTTCAAACTTGTTCAATACAAACCCTAGTAAATTTATTAAAGACTAGAGATCGCCCGCGACTTTGTCCGCGTAAGAATCGCAATAATAACATTTTTTGAGAATGCAGTTAATAGTACATTATATCGGATAAATAATCTGCTTAGTTTGATGGCTCTTTGAACACAATGTTTTGTATTTTTTTGGAATCAGAACCATAAATTATTAAGAATGAGACCATGATACTCGCATTTGTATGGGACAGGCTCATGATCAAATCAAACCCGTGATTCGAGATCATATGTATACGTGTTGAAGAGCGTGAAGGACATGTGAATAGTTGTAGCTTGTGTTAATTAAAAAAAGCCCAAATAAAATGACATTAAGCTTAAAAACATAACAGGACTTCGATTCTGCGTAAAGACTATAATCACCATGCAATTGATATCTTACAAATTTCAGATCAGTTAGATCCACACTTTTCAAGAAAATCGAGTTTTCGCAAAGTCGTGGAATTGTGTCACATTGTAAGGGAGGGGGTAGAAGGAGTGGAGCTAATCGGTTAATTTGTCCCGATAATAATAATAATACTAATTAGGGATTCATCAGAAAATTTTAGCTCGATCAAAGTTATACGTACCGAGAAAATTGGTTTCGAGTATTTCATAAAAAAGTGCAGTTTGTATGGGAGGTGGTGGAAGGAGGGCGGGGTTTTTAGTAATATTTCTAGAAACAACTATAATCACCATGCAATTGATGTGTTTTAAATTTTAGATCAATTAGATTCACACTTTTCAAGAAAATCGAGTTGTTGCAAAGTCGTGGAATTGTGCCACATTGTATGGGAGGGGGTAGAAGGAGTAAAGCTAATCGGTTAATTCCGATAATAATAATTATGCTAATTAAAGATTTAGTACAGAATCTTAGCTCGATGAAAGTTATACGTACTGAGAAAATTGGAGTATAGTATTTCATGAAAAAGTTTAGTTTGTATGGGAGGTGGTGGAAGGAGTTGCAGGATTCAAACTATTTATATACTTGAAGATTGAATTTATAATAGAAATAATATATTTTAGGTTTCAAATTAATAGCTTTCATAGTTTCCGTGAAAATTTGATTATTATAAGTTTTTGAAAATGAGTCACTTTGTATGGGAGGGGTAGAAGGCGTGAGGGGAGAAAAATAAAACCTAAAGCAGATTACTCCCCGAGACAGACCTAATAATCTGTGAAAGTGCAATCGGTGCAGCCGTTTTTACGTGAAAGCCGGAAAGACAAACAGACAGATAATTTTTTTAAAAACGTTTGATTCTGCTTAGTTATTGCTAAAATGAAGCAAGAAACTTATTTATAGCCATTTATAAACAAATAACAGACATACACTACAATTATATTTATATAGATTAAAATGAAAAATATAAGGTTTCATTATCTTGTACCATTAAACAGAAATATTCGTTCGAAAAAAGAAAATTGCCATTTGCGACACATAACCCCTTAAGGATAATTTTTTTCCATGTTTACAAATTCACTAAGAGCGTTCACTATTCATGGCTGCCAAACAAATATTAAACAATGTAGCGTCGTCAAAATTCAAACTGAAGCTTTCTCAGGTTGGTACTTTCTACGATAAAATTTTTTTCAAAAAACAACCGCCATCTATACGTCAGGGCTGGTTACTTTTGAGACAGCGTAAGTATTTATTTTTATGGTGCCTTTTGGTTTTATTTCGATATCACAATCGGTTTCGATACTATAAATTACTAAATTAATTCTCAAAATTTGAAGTCGAATGCGATCGCAAGTTGAAAACTTATTTCCATGTAAGCTAGGCCAAGTAAATCGTCTAAATTTCCTATGAACTTTAATTATCAGAACCTACAAATACCATCAATTAATAAATATGCGATCTAAAAAAAACCCTTTGAAGGTTTTGTAATACCGAGAGAAACAGTATATCATAAACTAAATATAGCAACTGAAACCATAACACACTATCTCTGCACATTGACCGATCGATCATCGATTGATCGTATCGTTCGACAACAAATCCATTGATTCATTCATTCGTATCAATAAATTTTTTTAATATTCTGTCGAATTCGCACGGTCAAACAATCAAAATGCCATCAATTAGTCAATTTAAGAAAGTCTGTCCAAAAATAATTTAGCTCGCTATGTATGTATGTTGCTGGACGACAAAATCTCCAGACCAGGGATCATTTCAATTTAAAATCGTAATTTTTATTTCGTTTCTCGGTACCTAAATGAAAGAGAGAAAAAAAAAATTTTAATTTGTAATATAATAAAAATATGAGAGATTTTTATTTTATTTAAATTGATTTATTAATATTTTTTTTTTTTTAGAAATGGCACCGAGGAGCAGCACGAACAGCACAAAAGTGGGCCGATCAATGTCGATTTCTAACTCACGATTCGCCAAAAGGTAGATCAATCGAAAATTTTGGTTCATGTGGACAAAATATATTCGTTTCGACACATAAAGTTCCATGGTAAGTGAATTTATTGTGGTGACTAATATCGAAAAAAAATGCATCTTTATTATTCGAGATTTTCATTGAAAATGTTAAGTGACCTGAACCAATCGTTTTAATGATGACGATGATGAAGGAAATCAAAATATTTTTTTATGAATTTGTTTCACTTGAACTCAAATTAAATGGTGGGTGATATTGCGGAAATAAATGTCATTTTAAGTAGAATTGTTAAAGGGTTAATTTATAAAGATATGGCGGCAGTCAAATCGATTTTAGATTGATATTTCAAGATATCCGACCAAATTGATTGAAAATAGCAACAATACAAAGGTAATGTGTTGTGTTTAGTTTTTATCATTGCTTATTTCATTCGGAAGTTATTATTAATTTAAGTTTGGTACTTTGGTACTTAAACTCAGTCGTATATCACAAAGAAGTTTCATTTTGAAATTATATCAGCCAGCTATTCGTTTCGAAGCTAACTTCTAACTTCGAAACGAATAGCTGGATGATCAAAAAAGTCAATTGTATTAAAATCCTTCAAATAGTTCATGATGTTGAGTTATGCTGAAACCTAAGCTTTCACATTTGCTGTTTATTATAAAAACCACATTTAGTACAGTTTCAAAATATATTTTGCGACTTCAAAACAGTTTTGACACCAAAATTTTTAAATCATCAAATTTCTGTCTAAAACATTATTCTTCTATCTAAACCGTAATTTTTTATTTACTTTTCAGGTTATTCGCCATGCGAACGTGGTTTATCGAGCGTCAAAACTTCACGTATGCTGGCGATATGAACAATTTAGAAGTGGTTGGCCACTATACCCAAATGGTTTGGGCAACATCTCATAAAGTCGGTTGCGGATTGGCCAAATGTCGAAACGGACCGCGTGGAAAGACCTACTTTAATTACGTCTGTAATTACTGCCCGATGTAAGTATACACGCATATTATATAAAATAAAACCTTTCCCATTACAAACGAGATTTAAATTAACTAAATCACGCGTCATTTTCTCTCTCGCGCGGGAATACCAAAAAAATATAGGCACGTGCCTAATCCAGCTTCTATTTTAGCTGGATGCCGCCGACGCAAATTGATACTTCAGTGGTGCGTTAATAGACGCGTTCGACAATAAGATACACTTGTCACACATGCAAATTATTGTATTTTAGAGGTCTTTTTTTATGATCGTGAAATTCGATGATGAATCAAGGCTACTTCAATTTGTTTCCATTAAAGTTGAGGACAAAAATTCGTTTACAACACGAACATAATGAATTAGTCTGAGATACGATTTAGTTGAACAGAAATTGTATCCACAATCTGCGATGTAAGTTTGTATGCATAAAAATATGAAAAACCACTCGCCAGGAGATGGGATCATCCCAAGATTAATCCTCATTTCTATAGCAACACGAAGATCTAGGGCAGTCCATTTCACGGCACGCCTTTAGTAGATTTCTGAAGCTATCTTAACAATGACCCATCTGATGTAAATTTAAATAACCTTGCCCTTTGACTAGCAGTCTCGAGGGTGGTTTTCATCTACAATTGAAACGATATCGCCGACCTGTTTATGCTTAGTAGGCTTCAACCATGTAGTACGTCTCGTATTCTCATATCCAGTGTCTATAGAATAAATTAACTGCTAAGCAGTGGTTAAGGATCAACACAGGGAGGAAGCTTACCCCGGGGCTCGGCGTAGTGCTCAATCTTTGCATTTTAATGTACAAATCTAAGTAAGAAGTCCTAGGTGGAACCAGAGCTAATACGAGCGGTTTGTTCAAAAATAGTGACTAATTTAATCATTGAGATTCAAAGGAAGACATGGCAGTGGATTGATCATATTAGATCGCTTTCTAGAGTAAAACATCTTCAATCCAGCTCTGGATTATAACTCTCGAGGAAGAGGTCAAGTTGCTCGACCATGTAGTTGAACACAAGACCAGAGGAATAATTTAATCCTGGCAACAACTAAAGGCCTATACACAGGATCGCGACTTGCGGTAGAGAACTGTTTCTCCTCTATACCCTAAACACTTGAAATTGTTAGATTAATTAATTGTTTAATTTTATTTTATTTACAGTGGAAACTACTACGATCGGTTGGGATTTCCCTATAAGGCTGGAAGACCGTGTAGTTCATGTCCAGGATCGTGTCGATCAAAGAAAATTAGGTAAGATTAAATACTTTTAACCATTTTAGTGTGAAGTAAAATCTTTTTAATAATTATTCCTAGTCCACGGTAATGTACAAAATTTTAATTGAATTTTCTTTCAACAAGACTCCATTCAGATTAAAAACATAACAGGGCTACGATTGCGCGTAAAGCGCAATCTTACGATACTCTAGATGAAATAGAATTTTTTGTGATCCCAAGAAATTTTGTATGAGGAGCGTTAGAAGGGATGATAGCATTGAACTAATTTTTTCGACATCATGCTAAAATAGCTATGAAAATGTTTTATACAAAATGCTTACTCCAAACACTGAATGGGAACTGAGAAAATTAGTGAGTTTGATTTAGTGAAAATGTGCAGTTTGTATGGGAGGTGGTAGAAAGAGTGGGGAGATTTTAATGATTTTTTCGGAAATAACTAGGAATATTATAAAATTGGCATCCCTTACATTTCAGACTAGTGCCATTCATAGTTTTCAAGAAAATCGATTTTTTGTTAAGTTGTGAAACAGTGTCATATTGTATGGGAGGGGGTAGAAGTAGTGAAGCAAATCAAACATTTTTTTTCTCATCTTAGTAATAATATTAATTAAATATTTATTACAAAATATGAGCTCAACAAATATTATATGTTCTGAGAAAATCGGCTTAAAGCATTTCAGGAAAAAGTGTAGTTTGTATGGGAGGGGGTGGAAGGAAAGAGAGGAAGCAAATAATTTTTGTACTGTAGATTTAAATCATTAAAAAGGTAATATATACCAAAATTGAGACCAATAGCTTTTATACTTTTTGAGTAAATCCATTTATTGTCAAATTGCGAAATTGTGTCATTTAGTATGGGAGGGGGTAGAAGGGGTAAAGCTAATCATCTCATTTTTTTTGACCTTACTAACAATTTTAAATAACTATTTGGTGCACAATTTCAAAAATTGAATAGGAGCTGAGAAAATTAGTGTGTTAGATTTAGTGAAAATGTGCAGTTTGTATGGGAGGTGGTAGATAGAGTGGAGGGATTCTAGTGATTTTTTCAGAAATAAATAAGAATATCATAAAATTGACATCTCTTAAATTTTAGACCAGTAACATTCATACTTTTCAAGAAAATAGATTTTTTGTCAAGTTGTGAAACTGTTGTCATATTGTATGGGAGGAGGTAGAAGCAGTGAAACTAATCAAATAATTTTTTCTGATCTTAGTGATATTACTAATTAAGTATTTATTACAAAATATGAGCTCAATAAATGTTATATGTTCTGAGAAAATCGTCTTACAGCATTTCATGAAAAAATGTAGTTTGTATGGGAGGGGGTGGAAGGAGAGGGAGGACGCAAATAATTTTTCTACTGTAGATTTAGATTATTATAAAAGTAATATATCCCAAAATTCAGATTAATAGCTTTTATACTTTTTGAGTAAATCCATTTAATATCAAATTGCGAAACTGTGTCATTTTGTATGGGAGTGGGTAGAAGGGGTGAAGCTAATCGTCTAATTTTTTTCGGCCTTACTAACAATTTTAAATTAATATTTGGTGCACAACTTCAGCCCGCTAAATTTTATACGCACTGTGTAAATTGGCTTAGAGTAATTCATGACAAGTACAGTTTGTATGGGAGGTGGTAGAAGGAGGGGGAGTACACGCATAATTTTTTTAAGGTAGATTGATATTATCATAAAAGTAATATATTCCAAATTTCAAGTCGATAGCTTTTTTACTTTTCGAGCAAATCCGTTTATTGTCAAATTGCGCAATTGTGTCATTTTGTATGGGAGAGGGTAGAAGGGGTGAAGCTAGTCGTCTAATTTTTTTTGGCCTTACTAACAATTTTAAATAAATATTTGGTGCACAATTTCAGCCCAGTAAATTTTATACGCACTGTGTAAATTGGCTTAGAGTAATTCATGACAAGTACAGTTTGTATGGGAGGTGGTAGAAGGAGGGGGAGGACACGCATAATTTTTTTACGGTAGATTGATATTATCATAAAAGTAATATATTCCAAATTTCAGGCCAATAGCTTTTATGCTTTTCGAGCAGATCCGTTTATTGTCAAATTGCGCATTTGTGTCATTTTGTATGGGAGGGGTTAGAAGGGGTGGAGTGATTTGGCCCGTTCACAAACTTGACCTTACTTTTTTGTCAAAAACGACGTGTACGAAATTTGAGCTTTCTAGCTCAACGCGTTCTCAAGCTAGAGAGCGAACAGACGGACGGACGGACGGACAGACGGACAGACGGACATCCGGTTTTGAGATTTTTGAGTGATAATATTAACTTCTGTATCATTCATTTTTTTCTCCGCGCCTTATTTCTTGGCGTTACAAACTTTAGAGCAAACTTATAATACTCTCAGATTCCATCTAGAGTATAAACATAACAGAATTATGATTGGGCTTAAAGCCCAATCATATGATATTCTAGATGAGATGGAAATTACTTTAATATACCGGAAAATATGTCATCTCAAATTCTTTCGAATAGAGAATAGAAATTTTTGCATGGGAGGTGGTAGAAGTAGAGTGGAGGTTTGTATTTTTCGTATATGATTCTTCTTAGTTTTCCTGAAATTTGGGACATTTATATAGGAGGTGGCAGAGGAAGTGGAGCGTTTAAGATAATTTTGAAACTGCTTATCATCATACTTATCACCATGCTTTGATTCAATTTCAAAGTCGATAGCTCTCATATACTTGAAGGAGAAATGTTTTTCTTGAGTTTATAACACAGATATTTGTATGGGAGGTGGTAGAAGGAGTGAAGCGGAGCAGATAATTTTTTCTAGCATTTATTGCAATTATTAAAAAACCAATTCTGGCAAAATTGTAAGTTTATACTTTTTCTAGTTTTAATGGAAATCGATATAATGCATTTTACAAAAATTATACATTTGTATGGGAGGGGGTAGAAGGAGTGTACGGATCGAAACAAATTCATGTTATTGATATTTATATTTTTATACTTTATACAAAATATCAATTTGATAGCTTTAACAGTTTCGAAGAAAAATAATTTAATTTAAATTTCAAATTTTCGTGAAATTTATATGGGAGGGGGTAGAAGGAGTAGGGTGAAGTTGATATTTCCTTTTAAAACTAATTGGAGTTATAGTATAATTAATTCTGGCAAAATTTCGTCTTTTCAGCTGTACTAGTTTCAATGAAATTCGAAAAAATGTATTTTTCAAAATTTTACATTTGTATGGGAGGGGGTAGAAGGAGTTAGGCGATCAGATCAATATTCCGACATATTAATGACATTCATTTCATAATACTTTGACCCAAATTTCAAGTTGATAGCTTAAATAGTTTGAAAGAAAAATTAGTTTCTTGATATTTCGGAATATCATGAAATTTGTATGAGAGGGGGTAGAAGTAGTGAGGGGATGTAGCCCATTCACGAACCTAAAGTTCCTTTTTTGCTAAAAATGACACTCAACAATTTTTAGCACTATAGCTTAAAGCTTTCGAGAGTTATGCTGTAGACAGACGCACAGACGGACAGACAGCAACTTGGAATCAAGGTTTTAGAGCGACAACAAATATTTCTGTACCCTTGGCGGCTCTGTGTGAGCATTATTTCTTAGCGTTACAAACAGTAAGGCAAACACAATATACTCTCAGATTTCATCTAGAGTATAAAAATAAAAGAATTATGATTGGGCGTAAAGCCGAACGTAGTATAAAAAATGTTTCATGCTGAATTTCAAGTTTGTAGCTTTTGAGAAAATTGAACAATTTTTGTCTGAATTTAAGGCATTTGTATGGGAGGTGGCAGAGAAAGTGGGAGGTTTTGGATGATTTTGAATCTGCTTATCAACAATCCTAATCACATTGCTTTCTTACTCATATGTTCGAAGGTGAAATACTTTTATTGAATTTTTGATGACAAAATCTATATGGGAGGTGGTAGAAGGAGTGAAATACAGCTCATATTTTCTTAGCATTTACTGTAAGTATTAAGGGACAAATTCTGGCAAAATTTTAAGTTTGTACTTTTTCTAGTTTAAATGAAAATCTATTAAATGCATTTGCATGGGAGGGGGTAGAAGGAATATTCCAATCAAAACCAAATTTTTCAACATCAATGATATTTGAAATCGTATACTTTTCTCAAAATTTAAAGTTGATAGCTTTGACGGTTTTAGAGAAATTTAATTTAGTTAAAATTCAGAAATTTCATAAAACTTGTATGGGAGAAGTGAGAAAGAGTGAGGTAAAGTTGATAGTTTTTACAAAATTGGTTTCAATTGTAATACAATTAATTATGACAAAAATTGTTTTTTTTTTAGCTTTGCTAGTTGCAATACAAACCGAATAAATAAATTTTTGGAAATTGTGCATTTGTATGGGAGGGGGTAGAAGTAGTAAGGGGATCAATATTTTTTGATGTTAATTATATTCACATCATTATAATATAACCTAATTTTCAAGTCAGTTGCGCCTCAGAAGACACGCTCTAAGTTGCTGAAGTTTTTGAAACTTTAAGATGGCTAAAGTTTGGGATTAGTGAGCTATCAGAACTCAAGTTCCTTCTCGCATCTGGTCTTGTTGTGAGGTAGCTAATGTTGAGAACAAGGGTATGAACTTACGGAAGTTCTCGGCGTAAGGTATTCTTAATAACTCTGAGGCGTATTCCGGAGGCATTAACCGAATACCCTAAGTATTCTATTCCTTTATGTGCAAACTTGTATTTACCCAATTTTAGTTCTAGTTTTTTTTCGGTGGCTCGTCTTAGTTACTTTAGTTAATAACTCTGCGTGAGACTCGAAACAGTGACAATAAGTATGTCATCCATATAGATCATAATTGTTCCGGCTTTCAACATATCTCTAAATATATTATATATGAAACGCTGAAGACAGTGGGCATTCTTTAGGCCGAAGGGCATCTGGAGGAATTGGAAGTGACAACGCGACATATTTAAAAGAGTCAGGGGACACTCTGACCTAATGAATCCAATGGGTAGATTTAGGTCGCGGTAGTCGATACAATCTTCAATCAGCGGAAGTGTAAAATTGTCTCGTACTGTCAGTCTGTTCAAGGCCCTATAATCAATACACATTCTGATCTCGCCATTCTTTTTATACTCTAGATGAAATGTGAGGATGTTATAAGTTTGCTCTAAAGTTTGTAATGCCAAGAAATATTACTCGCACAGAGTCGCCAGGGGTACAGATATATTTGTTGTCGCCCGAAAATCTCGGAACCGGATGTCCATCTGTCTGTTCACTATCCAGCTTGATAACGCGTTTAGCTGCGAAGCTCAAATTTTGTACACGTAATTTTTTGTGAAAAGTCAAGTTCGTGAGCGTGCCAAATCACTCTACCCCTTCTACCCCCGAAAGTGACCCAATATCGGAATTTGACAATAAACGGATTGAAAGCTATTGATATGCAATTTGGAACTTATTACATATTTCTATTATGGTTCTCTGTATCTACTGTATAAAAATTATTTGAATCCCTCCTCTACTTCCACCACCTCCCCCATATCGTAAACTGCAATTTTTCATAAAATACTCTAAACCTATTTAATCAGTACGTATAAAATAAATCGAGCTGAAATTGTGCGCAGAATATTTATTTAGAATTATTAGTTAGATCGAAAAAATTGGACGGCTAGCTTCACTCCTTCTAACCCCTCCCATACAATCTGATACAATTTCACAACTTCAAAAAACCCAATTCTCTTGAATAGTATTATTTCTGCTTATCTGCAATTTAAAACATGTCAATTGAATGATGTTTATAGTTATTTCTGAAAAAGTTATTAAGAACTCCCCACTCCATCTACGCTAATATTCTCAGTACCTATTAAATTTTTGAATCTTAAATTTTGAATACAAAATGTTGGTAGCAACTCGAGCACGATGTGAAAAAATGGTCCAATGCCGTCACTCGTTCTACCGCTCTCCATACAAAATTGCTTAAAATATAAATTACGCCCAATCGTAGTCCTGTTATGTTTTTATACTCTAGATGAAATCTGAGAGTATATTGTGTTCGCCTTACAGTTTGTAACGCTAATGCTCGCACAGCGTCGCCAAAGGTACAGAAATATTTGTTGTCGCTCAAAACCCTCGATTCCGAGTGACCGTCTGTCCGTCTGTCTGTCTGTCGAAAGCTTTGAGCTGGAGTGCTAAAAATTTTTGTGTGTCATTTTTAGCAAAAAAGGAACTTTAAGTTCGTGAATGGGCTACATCCCCTCACTCCTTCTACCCCCTCCCATACAAATTTCATGATATTCCAAAATATTAAGAAACTGATTTTTCTTTGAAACTATTTAAGCTATCAACTTAAAATTTGGGTCGAAGTATTATAAAATGAATGTCATTACTATAACTGAATATTGACCAGATCCCCTTACCCCTTCTACCCCCTCCCATACAAATGGACAATTTTGAAAAATACATATTTTCGATTTTTATTAAAACTAGTAAAGCTGAAAAGACGACATTTTGTCAGAATTAATTCTACTATAATTGCAATTTGTTTTAAAAATAATCATTATCTTCACCTTACTCCTTCTACCCCCTCCCATACAAATTTCACGAAATTTTGAAATTTAAATTAAATTATTTTTCTTCGAAACTGTTAAAGCTATCACCTTGATATTTTGTGTAAAGTATACAAATAGAAATATTATTAATGCGAAAAAAATTTGTTTTGATCCGTACACTCCTTCTACCCCCTCCCATACAAATGCATAATTTTTGTTAAATGCATTTTATCGATTTCCATTCAAACTAGAAAAAATACAATCTTCAAATTTTGCCAGAATTTGTTTCATAATAATTGAAATAAGTGTTAGAAAAAATTATCAGCTCCGCTTCACTCCTTCTACCACCTCCCATACAAATATCAGTATTATAAATTCAAGAAAAGCATTTCTCCTTCAAGTATATGAGCTATCGACTTTGAAATTGAATCAAAGCATGGTGATAAGGATGATGATAAGCAGTTTCAAAATCATCTTAAATGCTCCACTTCCTCTGCCACCTCTCATACAAATGCCCCAATTTCAGAAAATCTATGACCAATTTCTTTAAAAATAATGAAAACTAAAAACTTTAAATTCAGCAAAAAACATTTTGCATGCCATGCTCGGTGTCATATACGAAAAATACAAACCTCCCCCTCTACTTCTACCACCTCCCATGCAAAAGTCTTTATTCACTATTCGAAAGAATTTGAGATGACATATTTTCCGATATATTAAAGTCATTTCCATCTCATCTAGAGTATCATATGATTGGGCTTTAAGCCCAATCATAATTCTGTTATGGTTTTTTTTTCAATTTGAAAATTAGATTTGAAGCTGCGACCCTAGATAGCAAAGCAGACACTTTAAACTATGAGCGATCTTCACCCAACGTTTAAGTCGGTCTAAAGCGTGTGACCGCTATTAAAGTGCGTTTCCCTAACATCTTTAGAAGCGATCTTTAACCACGAATCCTGCTGTTTGTAAAAGAGAGGGTCAGATTAGTATTTACAGATCATTGGTTACTAATTAATAACTAGGTATTTTATAGACTCATTGAGTCGCGACTGATGGTTGCTAGTTCTTATAAAAAAAAAACACCAATCACCACATTACAAATCTTGTGCTTTTGACAACTTAAAATTCGAAATCCCTTCCGCTAAATAATAATTGCCCGATGGACCCAACCAACAACGTAAATAAACATTGCTTAGAATTCAGAGAGATTTATCTTCGTGTCATAATCAAAACCTAAGCAAACTTGTAAATGCATCGTTATTTCAAATTTAGACAATGCTGTATTGCTATGTAGTGCAACGCGAGCTTGAGTCAGACATAACCAGCAGATTCAATGTCTCTATAAACAAGATTTATTCTAACGGAAACGGTAAACTAAAGAACTAAAGAAATAAGATTTTAGAAGGTTAAGAAGTCACATCTTTTATTGTCGCACTCCGTTCTAAAAGCAAACCTTATCCTTTTTTTTATAAATCGCACTACTATCGCTAATCGCCTATTACCGCGCCCCAATTACAAATTTCCTTTTCTATTGCAAGGATTTACTTTACGTATCCGCACATCCATTTCCATATATACGTAGCTTGTTCGAAGCTGTGTATGTTTTTTCCGAGGTGAGAAGCATCAAAGTCTTAAGTCTGGGACTTTAATCCATTAAAACGGTTTCTCTGGAACCATCTAAAGACATTATTTCGTGAGGCAAAAAATAGCACTCCTTCTGGATTCCAAATACTTCTGCCATATTTTCCTCTATTTAGATAGTCGAACTTGATCTGAATAGATAAAGATAAAGCAGAACAGTGTCATACCTGAAAATTTGTTCTATAATTTCCTGCACATACACATATTTTTATTCTTCAATTTAAATTGAAAGAACGCCACAGCTCTGAATGTGTGGGGATTATTTTATATAAAAAAAAACTTTATGTACGAATTTATTGATATTTTACCATTTTAGTTTGGAGAGTGCTACGTAAACAAATTTTTCGTTATTATTATACTTGAATATTTGATATACAAAAAAAAATGAAATGAAATTCGAGGTCAAAAACAATCGCGTAATAGTCGCACAGGTGCTATCTAAATGAAACGTAGAATTTTAAAAATAACACTCCAAAATAATCAACGCGGAACTCGCAATAATAAATAATATGCAATAAATTTACTACTTTCATTATGACAAAATCCTCATAAACAATACTTAGTAAATAGATTTTTAAAAAAAAAGTAATAAAATTGATACATAAAAACCGTAGCC
Organism: Chorisops tibialis; assembly: GCA_963669355.1. Lineage (NCBI taxonomy): Eukaryota > Metazoa > Arthropoda > Insecta > Diptera > Stratiomyidae > Chorisops > Chorisops tibialis. The sequence goes on from OY770262.1 coordinate 215,181,581, forward strand.
GGTTTTTGAGATATTTCTATTTTGATTTTCATATGTAGTCCAGATGAAATCAGAGATTATTATAAGTTTGCTCCAACGAATATTGTATCGCTAAGTAACAAGTCTTGTACAAAAATACGAATTGAACAGACTTCGAAATCGTCACTCAGAAAGTTCAACCACGAATGTCTGTTCACACTAAAACTTTGAGCTAGAAAGTTCAAATTTTATTCGTTCTTTTTTGTCGAAAACTGGAGGTCGAGGGAATGTCAAAAATTTCGCGGAATGACAGGGAAGGGAGTAAAATTAAACAAGTTATTATTTTTCCTTTTCAATACATTTTCTAATACTTTTATCACATCTCTCACAAAGTTTATTAACTCCTTCTAAAAATTTTTTTTATCAAGGACATGAAAATAGGCTGGAACTGTCGAGTTCACCTTTCATCGGTTGTTAATTTTCTTCCCCGAAATTCTTTCTTCAATTTCGGGAACAATAATAATCGGTAAAGTGGTCAGATCTGGGCTATATTAGGGGTGATTCAATATTCCATAGCCGCATTTCTGTAGGGCAGTCATTGCATCGTGGCTCTTGTGAACAGGTGCATTGCCGTACAAAAGCAGCACACGTCGAGTCCACTTTCCTCTTCTTTTTTCTTTGATGGCATCCTTTAATTTTTGTAGCTGGTTGTCATAGTATCGCCCTGTGATATTTTGTCCTTTTTCTTTAGGGTCGATCATCAAAACTCTTTCTGAATCCCAAAAAAATTGTGGCCATAATTTTTCCGGCAGAATGTGAGACCTTGAACTTCTTGGAGGTGAAGCGCCCTTACGGAGCCAGCGCATTGACCCTTGCTTTAATTCTCTTTACAATGGCACTATAGCCCAAATCGAACCTTGGCCTCCTGATCTTCAGGTTCCTTAACATTTTCATTGCTTATTGTGGAAGGGTTGTTAGCCCTTCGTAAGACCCTCTATCTACCAATTTTGGTTTTTGTAGATTGTAGCGTGCTAGAATTATACGTCAACCGAGATTTGAACTCACGACCTTCGCATTGCAGAACAACACGCTACCCACTAGGCTACACCCTTGCTTTAATTCAGGCTCATAATAATGAACCCTAGTTTCGTCTCCAGTAACAATCCGGGTCAAAATTTCATCCTTGTTCTCGCTACAGAGATCCAACAACTCGTGTGAATACTCGACGCGCTACTTTTTCTGAACCGCTCTGAGCATTCTCGGTTCTCATCTTGCGCTGACTTTAGACATGCCGAGATGATCGTGAAGTCCTATTTGTTTCTCGCCCGAAAGTCCTATTTGTTTCTCGACTTGATCCCCAAACATCCCCAGATGATGTTATTAATTATTTGCTGTCAAAAAAAATTATTTTAGCAGGTTCAGCTGTTAAATGCGATAAAATTAGTAAAGACACTAGTTCTATTGCCTCCTTTAAAATTGTTATGGCCAATACTGATCTTTATACTCTAGATGGAATCTGAGAGTATTATAAGTTCGCTCTAAGGTTTGTAACGCCAAGAAATAAGGCTCGGAGAAAAAAATGAATGATACAGAAGTTAATATTATCACTCTAAAATCTCAAAACCGGAAGTCCGTCCGTCCGTCCGTCCGTCCGTCCCTCCGTCCCTCCGTCCGTCCGTCTGTCCGTCCGTCCGTCCGTCCGTCCGTCCGTGCGCTCTCTAGCTTGAGAACGCGTTGAGCTAGAAAGTTCAAATTTTGTACACGTCGTTTTTGACAAAAAAGTAAGGTCGAGTTCGTGAACGGGCCAAATCGCTCCACCCCTTCTACCCCCTCCCATACAAAATGACACAATTACGCAATTTGACAATAAACGGATTTGCTCAAAAAGTATAAAAGTTATTGGCCTGAAATTCAGAATATACTACTTTGATGATAATATCAATCTATCATATAAAAACTGTGCGTGTCGTCCCCCTCCTTCTACCACCTCCCATACAAACTGTACTTATCATGAATTACAATTACAGTTTCCTCAGTGCTTATAAAATTCAGCGGGCTGAAATTGTGCACCAAATATTTATTTAAAATTGTTAGTAAGGTCAAAAAAAATGAGATGATTAGCTTTACCCCTTCTACCCCCTCCCAAACAAAATGACACAATTTCGCAATTTGACAATAAATGGATTTACTCAAAAAGTATAAAAGCTATTTGTCTCAATTTTGGTAAATATTACTTTTTTAATGATTTAAATCTACAGTACAAAAATTATTTGCTTCCTCCCTTTCCTTCCACCCCCTCCCATACAAACTACACTTTTTCCTGAAATGCTCTAAGCCGATTTTCTCAGAACATATAACATTTGTTGAGCTCATATTTTGTAATAAATATTAAATTAATATTATTACTAAGATGAAAAAAAAATATTTGATTTGCTTCACTACTTCTACCCCCTCCCATACAATATGACACTGTTTCACAACTTCACAAAAAATCGATTTTCTTGAAAAGTATGAATGGCACTAGTCTGAAATTTAAGGGATGCCAATTTTATAATATTCCTAGTTATTTCTGAAAAAATTATTAAAATCCCTCCACTCTTTCTACCACCTCCCATACAAACTGCACATTTTCGCTAAATCAAACTCACTAATTTTCTCAGTTCCCATTCAGTTTTTGGAGTAAGCATTTTGTATATAACATTTTCATAGCTACTTTAGCATGATGTCGAAAAAATTAGTTCAATGCTATCATCCCTTCTAACACTCCCCATACAAAATTTCTTAGGATCACAAAAAATTCTATTTCATCTAGAGTATCGTAAGATTGCGCTTTACGCGCAATCGTAGCCCTGTTATGTTTATACACTAGATGGAATCTGAGAGTATTATAAGTTCGCTCTAAGATTTGTAACGCCAAGAAATAAGGCTCGGATAAAAAAATGATGAATACAGAAGTTAATATTATCACTCAAAAATTTCAAAACCGGATGTCCGTCCGTCCGTCCGTCCGTCCGTCCGTCCGTCTGTCCGTCCGTCTGTCCGTCCGTCTGTCCGTCCGTCCGTCCGTCCGTGCGCTCTCTAGCTTGAGAACGCGTTGAGCTAGAAAGTTCAAATTTTGTACACGTCGTTTTTGACAAAAAAGTAAGGTCAAGTTCGTGAACGGGCCAAATCGCTCTACCCCTTCTACCCCCTCCCATACAAAATGACACAATTACGCAATTTGACAATAAACGCATTTGCTCAAAAAGTATAAAAGTTATTGGCCTGAAATTCAGAATATATTACTTTTATGATAATGTCAATCTATCATATAAAAATTGTGCGTGTCCTCCCCCTCCTTCTACCACCTCCCATACAAACTGTACTTATCATGAATTACTCTAAGCCAATTTCCTCAGTGCTTATAAAATTCAGCGGGCTGAAATTGTGCACCAAATACTTATTTAAAATTGTTAGTAAGGTCAAAAAAAATGAGATGATTAACTTCACCCCTTCTACCCCCTCCCATACAAAATGACACAATTTTGCAATTTGACAATAAATGGATTTACTCAAAAAGTATAAAAGCTATTGGTCTCAATTTTGGTATATATTACTTTTTTAATGATTTAAATCTACAGTACAAAAACTATTTGCTTCCACCCCCTCCCATACAAACTACACTTTTTCCTGAAATGCTCTAAGCCGATTTTCTCAGAACATATAACATTTGTTGAGCTCATATTTTGTAATAAATATTTAATTAATATTATTACTAAGGTGAAAAAAAAAATATTTGATTTGCTTCACTACTTCTATCCTCTCCCATACAATATGACACAGTTTCACAACTTCACAAAAAATCGATTTTCTTGAAAATTATGAATGGCACTAGTCTGAAATTTAAGGGATGCCAATTTTATAATATTCCTAGTTATTTCTGAAAAAATCATCAAAATCCCCCCACTCTTTCTACCACCTCCCATACAAACTGCACATTTTCACTAAATCAAACTCACTAATTTTCTCAGTTCCCATTCAGTTTTTGGAGTAAGCATTTTGTATAAAACATTTTCATAGCTACTTTAGCATGATGTCGAAAAAATTAGTACAATGCTATCATCCCTTCTAACACTCCCCATACAAAATTTCTTGGGATCACAAAAAATTCTATTTCATCTAGAGTATCGTAAGATTGCGCTTTACGCGCAATCGTAGCCCTGTTATGTTTTTAATCTGTTGTTGGATAAAAATTCATGGCCGTCTGAAGCATTTGTTAAAGAATTTATCTCTCGTCATAATAGATCACCCAGTCGGATATTATTAGAGATCCCCTGAAGTTTTGGAAATTTGTTAATTGTAAGCGTAAATCTGATGGTTATCCAGCTTCTTTTGAATTTCTTAGTAGTAATAGTAATGATCAATTTACTATTTGTAATTTTTTTGCCACATTCTTTAGTGGATCTTTTAGTGGTAGTGACTTTGTCCCTGACATATCATACTTTGATGGAATTAGAAATACTGCTTCATCCACTTTGTCTACTATACCTATTTCTTATGAAGATGTAGTTAATCACATCTCTCACCTTAAGGATATTTCGTCACCTGGCCCTGACGGAGTTCCAGCAGTTGTCCTTAAACACTGCTGTCTCTCTATCGCTGAACCACTCTCTCTACTATTCCAGAGATCTCTTAAGACTGGGATTTTCCCTGCTGTGTGGAAGGCATCCTTTATCATACCGACCCACAAAAATGGAGCTAAATCGGCCATTGTAAACTATCGACCAATAGCTAAACTGTCAGCTATTCCTAAACTTTTTGAGTCTATAGTGTATGAGAGCATGTCATTTCACTGTAAATCCTTAATTTCGAGTAAACAACATGGTTTTGTCAGGAGTAGATCCACTGTCACTAACCTGATGGACTTTACAAATAAATCGATTTTAGCTATTGAAGAGGGGAAGCAAGTTGATTGTATATATACTGATTTGAGTAAGGCTTTTTTAAATTACCTCACTCCATTATATTGTTGAAATTGGACTTGTTGGGTTTTCCTACTTGGTTTATCAATTGGATTAAGTCATATCTAAGTGATAGAACCTACCGAGTTCTCTCTCGGGGTTATACTTCTAAACCATTTGTTGCGCATTCTGGTGTTCCTCAAGGAAGTCATTTGGGGCCACTTCTTTTCATCCTAGCCATTAATGATGTTGCATCTGTTTTTAAATATTCGGAAGTTCTCATTTATGCTGATGACATTAAAATCTTTAAATCTCTTAATTCCAACTCTGACAATTTTCTTCATGCGGATTTGATTAATTTTAGTAATTGGTGTCGCCATAATGGTCTTAGACTGAATTTGGATAAATGTCATGTTATGTCATTTACTAGAAAAATCTCTCCGTTTGTGATAATTTATAGTCTTAATGGCTGTATTTTGGATCGAGTCAGTTCCATTATTGACCTAGGTGTTACATTTGACCAAAAAATTGATTTTGGTTTGCATATTAATAAGATCGCACAGAAAGGTAATTCTATGTTGGGATTTACTACTCGCTTATCCAAGGAATTTAACAATTCGCTTGTTAGACTAAGTCTCTATAACACCTTCGTTAGATCTCACCTTGAATATGCTTCTCAAGTTTGGTCTCCTTATTATAATGAGCACATTGGCAGAATCGAATCGATTCAGCGTAAATTTGTAAGAACAGCCTTATGTCACCTTAATTGGAATGACAGAGTTCGTCTTCCTCCTTATACTGATCGACTTCAGCTATCAAATATGTCATCGCTTTCGAAACGACGAGAAGTAGCTGATGTAATTTTTGCTCATAACCTTCTTACAGGGTTAGTTGATTCCTCCACCCTTTTGGGTTTGATGTGCTTTGATACTGGTAAATTTTTGCCAAGGTGCCCTAGATTGCTGCGGATTGGTTTTCACCGGACAAACTATGGTATGAATGAACCGATTTCGCGTCTCGCGAGAGAAGTTATTAAGAATGCTGATGTATTCGACTTCTCTATTGATAAGCAGTGCTTAAGACGTAGACTTAACGCTAGTTGACACCGATGTATGTGAATTTTTTGTCAATTTCTTGTTTTTATTATCTGTACTTGGTGTGGGATGTTAATATTTGTTTCGTCCCTTCACTAAATGATGAGCCAGAGGTTAAATCGATTTTCAATTTTTTAAATTTGGAATTGATTTATGGCAATTTCTTGTATTAAGGAATCCTGATAGTGATATTCAAAATGGTTGTATCTGATACTCAAACTATTTTTGCTATTTGTTTCTTCTTTAAAAGAGCATTTTCAAAAACAAGTTTCACCACTTTTTCGATGATTTTTGATGCCTCAATCGACCGGCCCAAGTGCTTATCATCTTCAATTGACTCTCTGCTTTGCCTGAATAAGCTATGCTAGAATACCTACAGGTAAAAATGTTTCTCCCTCCCTTGTCCATCTCCTTCATGCCGCGAAATTTTTTACCTCTCCTCGTAAAACTGGTCACATCTATAAAGTTGTTGTGATTATTTTAAATATTTCTGTAAACATATCCTTCCACTTCTTCTGTCATCTTCCATACAAGACAACTTATAACATCCTCAGATTGCATCTTATACCTACGACACACTGCGGGTATACAATACCTGGTATTGCAAACGTGGTATAGCATACTACAAAAGCTGATACACTACCTATAAGTGGTAAAGTTTGACATCAGCTGATCATGAGACTAAACGTCGCACCATATTTCATAAAAAGTGTGCAAAATTGTACGCATTTTTGCATTAAAATATTCGCCACATCAATTAAAACTCTATTTCGTATGGCAACGATTTTCATGAATTTAAAATCGAAATTTTTACATTTGATAGCCCTTATCGCGAATGCGCAGTGAAATTTAGTTTAGATATTCACCAAATATAATCACAGCCCCGCAAAAAGGTTTAAGTACTGATGCATTGTATTAAACCCTTCCTATCACGGTATACCATGAAAAATTTGCGAATTTCCAAAATGATTTCAGTTCTAAACAATACCCAATAGAATATATTCCTAAATATTTCTTTTTTTGTAAAATATACATAGAACAATTAAAGTCATTTTCAATTGCATTTCTCGCATAATATTATTAAATATATTAAATGATTTTATTTATTATATTATTTTATATTAATTTATTGTTAACAAAAATTATTATTATGTTTTTATATTAATAATTTCGAAAATAATCCAATTAATACATTTCTTATTACAGATTATGCACAAATGCATGCAATGCAGTTGACATGTGGGCAAATTGTGATGAATTATATCGAACGTGGCCCGGTTGGCTTTGTAACGATGTTACACCAGAAGGTTTAGATCGACAACGAAAATGTCAGGCTACATGTACTTGCCATGGAAAAATACATGATTAGCTCTAGCGCAAATAAATTGGACCAATTGTACAAATTATTTCTAACAAAAGTCACCAAAAAAATCGCAATAGATAAATCCAACAAAAAGAAAAAAAACCTCCTCTAAACCTATTAACTCTTTATTCCCCTCCTCTCTTTATAACGAGATAGAATTAATTTTAATTTAACAACCAACCACCTCTCCCGAAATCATAATAAACCCCACCAAAATAACAACAAAATGAAAAACCTAAAATCAAACAGAATTTTTTTTTAAATTTGTAATTTTTCATTTTTACAAACCAAACTTTTTTTTGTTTCTAATTCTAAGTTTCACTTTAAGTAGATTTAAATTTAAATATTTTATATGTGTCCTTATTACACCAACATTCTTCCAAATTTTCGTAGCCATAAATGTTCAGTTCATTTCAAATCAATCATAAAAAAAAATTATTCAAAACTATCCTACTCTCTATGTGGAAAATTTCTAGAAAAAAGTAAATAATTAAAAGAAATTTTCTTTGTGATTAGAACAGGAAATGAAAATCATATTTTTCGTTGTTTAGTTTTAATTCATTCATATCAAAATTTTGTAAAGAACTATTTTGTATTTTGAATTTGTTGATTTTTGTATTTTTCGAGATTTGTATTTTAAGCCAAAAATTTTCAAGCCATATATATTATACTTTTTTTTGTACAATGCAAAAGAAGTTTAAAGGGAAATGATGTAGCTATATGTAATAAAAATCAATAAGAACAAAATATCTTTTTATCCGTATTTGTACCAAGTGGACCTACAAATCATGTAGCCAGCCTGCTCTTCCGGTGAAACTCATGAGCTTCACCTGTTCAAAAGACCGAAGCAAGAACGTCCGGAGGAAAGGCATCTGCCTCTTGGAATTTCACTTCAACTTACCACACCACCAAAAGTTTAAAGTGTTAATGATGATGATGATGATGTAATGGCGATAGAGCCCATATCGCCTCCCGGATGCACCTCCTCCAGTTGTCTCGGCCCAACGACAGCGTCCTCTTTGAAAAATCCAGAAGTGATCTGCAATCCGAGTCCACAGAGTCCTCCCATCGCTTTCGTGGGTTTCTCTGCGGCCTTGAGCTTTGCCCTTGAACAATCGTTTTGGAATTCGTTCCTCGTGCATTTGCTTCAAGTGGCCAGTCCATTGTAGCTTACGGAGTTTGATCACTATAGATGGTGGTGGGTCGGCAAATAGTTGATACAGCTCATGGTTGTATAAAATTTACCAATCATCTGCTTCCGTACACCTTCCGAATGATTTTTCGCTCAAACATGTCGATTGAATTCTGTGACACCCGCGTTTCACATCCATATACCAGCACAGGACGAATTAATATCTTGTAGTTGCGTAGTTTATTATTTCGATGGACCTTCTTTGATTTCATTATGGTGAGGAACTGCTTTGTTAGCTGACGTGATTCTTCTTTGAATTTCATGTCATTCATTGCCGTCCTTTGTGAGAATGGCTCCCAGGTATACAAACTCATCCACCTGCTCGAAATTGTATTCGCCCATAGTAATGTTCTGCCTCTCTGAGACAGTCCTTCGTGTCTGGGTTATGTATTTAGTTTTCGCTTTATTAACCCTGCTGACTCCAACTCCTGGAATACCTCCTTAACACAAAGTATTGATCGGGCCAGAAGATCCACGTCGTCTTCTTACGCCACCAACTGTGTGGATTTTACGAGTAGCGTACCTCTGGGGTCCACTGAAGTTGCCTTCCCGACGACAGACTCGAGCACAAGCTGGAGAGCTTGGGAGCGAGACCATCTCCTTATTTGAGGCCTGACTCCATTGGCAAGCTTTAAGGAACTTGTTTTGGATATTTCTCGGCTTTCATTGTTTTCCATCGTGGCTTTTATTAACTGAACTAGTTTCGTTGGCACACCTAGTTCAATCGTTATTCTGTTCAGAGCATTACTGTCTACATTATCATATACTTGACAAAAATCAACGAACAGTTGGTGCGTATTAATATCATATTACCAGCAGTTTGCTTACATCTGTTTTACTGAGAATAACTGGCCCGTTGTCGATCGTCCGGATCTGCAGGGATTCCGTCAATTCCAGGTGCCTTGTTCAATCTTAAATAATGTAGGGCTGTCTCTACTTCATTATAGGTTGCAGCAATGGGCTGTTGATCTCCATCTGGATCTTCCGGAATTATAAAAGGTTCAGTCTGTGATGTCATTCTATTTAACAATATTCGGAAGTACTGAACCCATCGTGCATTGATTTCGGTGGCATCGCTTATGATGTTGCCTTCTTCGTCCTTACAGAGTGTATATTGAGATTTATAACCTTGTGTCATTTCTTTCACTGTACTAAATGCCCGCACGACAATTTTCTTTAAGTTTTCGTCCAGTCAAAGTGTTAATGAAAAATGTTTAAAAAAAAAAAACCATTTCCATTTTCGTATCGTCATCATTTTGATATATTCATCAACCGAGTCTTCCCATTGCTTGCATGGTTTGCTAATGATCTGTGACCACTCGCTTCGCATTTAAGACGTTTGGGGATTCTTCTATCTTCCATTCATTCCGTAGCTTGATGAACGCTGAAGCTTCTAGCAAATTATCTCATTCGCCATTTTATTCCTTCCTTCATAGGTCACACAATTCTTTCTTTCGAATACGCTAACTGCTTTTTTAGAAGTTCGCGCTAATGTCCACGTATTGTTGCCATAACAGCACAGGTCGTATATAACACGGAAAAAACATTTAGCTGGTTTTATCATTTTTTGATACGTTTCTACCTATAAAAATGGCTCTTTTTGTAGTAGTAATGTAAAAAGGAACATTTACTATAATATATAGGTAAATGAAATCGACCAAATGTATAGGTAGTTCTGCTATTTATTTTGGTAAAACTTCATTGTCTCTAGTTATTCGTCAAAGAAAACAATCGTAAGATCAACTAAAATTACGTCAATTTTAATTAATAATTTGCAAACTCTTCTTTTTCTTCTCCAACGGCACTACAGCCCAAATCAGGTTTCTTAACATTTATTCGTTATAATGAACGGGTCGACAGCCCTTCGCACAGGCGTCTATCCACAAATTTTCATGTTCGCAGATTGAAGTCATCCAGATATACCCATGTAGGCAGTGCAGACACGCTACCCTCTAAGCTACACCCAAAAAAATTTGAGTTATAACATGTCGAAGATAACAAACCTGCGAATTACATACCAAGAAATTTGTTTCATACGAAAGGAGTACGGATCGACGTCAGTCAGTGTTCCTAATCATTTTCGTAACTTACCCATTTGATTTGCCAATCTAACTTTTAAATGAAGCATACATGCGACCGTGGAAAAATGGAATATCAGTTATGTATATGGCTAATACAGCATAAAACTAAATGTCTTTGCAGATAGCTGAAATAGCAGCAAATAAACAGCGAGAAAGGACTGCGTGCATAGTAAAATAACATTTTACCATAATATAGAGCACAACTAACTTTATAAAATCGTTAATCATGCCATGATTAAGGAGATTTTTACCTTAAAATCTCCACCGACGTTGATTAGAAAAATATGATATTGTTGCGGACTAAGGGGTCGCCGGAATTTCAAATAAGCAAAAAAAAACACAATTCGTTTGAAAAATAAGTGATAATTTATTTATTCGCACTTTAATTCAATTTCCCGAATAATTCGCACATTATGGCAATACCGCCGCGTGTTTTTCTATCAAAATTACTGACTGTCTCGCTGAAAGCTTTCGTGCTTTTATACATCTCTCCCCATAGTCGTGATTATTCTCGAAGCTTCCTTCGGTGTGTATGTGTGAACTATACTGGAAAGCTCTAGATCTTTAATTGTGGCTTTCTACGTAGTTTAGTATACTGTTCTACATAATTCTCGTCTATTCGAGAGAGAGATCGAGTTTGCGGGGTTGCCAAGTCTGCATGTAACATTACCCTCTCCTTAGTCGCTGTTCGTCCCGAACAGAGTCGTTCATATTGTGTTCTCTATTAAATGTAAAATACGTCTTGTCGCGTTGACTACATTTATTGAACTGCTCTTAAAATACATTTATAAGTCAATCATAATTGTAGTGGTATACAAGATATACAACATCTCCCTTTATAAGATTGTTTCTTTTACAAATATTAATTCATTATTTTGAAAGAATTCAATACTTAAATTTTTAACAAAATGTTTAAAATAAAATCAAATATAATTCATTATTTTGGAAAGCTATACAATAAAGAAATTTATACTTTAATAAAATTGTGTCTTTTACAAATTATTTTTTAATATAATCTATAGGGTAAGAGAATTTGTCTGGAGGTAATAGATGTCTACCAGACCGACTAAATTTCGATACATCATCATTATCGTTTATTTTTTTCGCGCATTGAGTAGATGCAGCAATATTGTCATCATTTTCTTTTTGATCTAAGGATGAATTCAATGTTTTTGGAGCATTATCACTAGTTTTTGTTGATTCTATTATGTGTTGTCTATTGCGTCTAAATATTCCTGTACCAACGTTGTCTTGTATTAAATAAGACCGTGGTTCCTTACATTTTTTAATAATTTTACCCGGCTGCCAGTTCTCATTGGGGGTTTTTCTGAAATAAATTTGTTTAGTTTCTTCTAACGGTTTCAGAATTTTAGTTCCACGATTATAGTATGACTTTGAACGATTTAAATTTTTATTTACTAGTTTTTGATGAAGATTTGTGTCTATAGTTTTTGGTTTTAAAGTTTTTGTTACTGTCGGTATTTTTGTTCTCAGTGGACGAGACATTAGGAGCTGAGCAGGCGAACTTATGCTACCCTTAGGAGTCGTTCTATAATGTAAAAGAGCTGTATAAGGATCGCTTTTTGTTTCATGACACTTTCTTAAAAGTTTTTTAATTGTTTGAACTGATCTTTCGGCCAGACCATTTGAACGCGTTAAATATGGACTAGACGTGAGGTGCTCGATGCACCATTCCTTGCAAAAAAATTTAAATTTTTCTGAATTGAATGGTGGGCCATTATCTGTTATCAAAACTGACGGTATCCCATGCCTCGCAAAGAATGATTTTAATTGAGTTGTAACTAAGTTACTGGAATAACCTTTAGCTAGTTCGGCGATTTCTATATATTTAGAATAATAGTCTACTACCAGGACATCATCATCATCAATGGCGCGACAGCCCAAATCGGGCCCTGGCCTCCTGAAGTCGTCGCCTCCAATCGTCTCGATCCAAAGACCGCGTCCTCCAGCTGCTAATTTTTAGAATGGCTTTGCTGTCTTCATCAACCGAGTCTTCCCATCGCTTGCGTGGTTTGCCTACTGGCCGGTTACCACTCGCTTTGCCTTTAAGAGCACGTTTGGGGATTCTTCTGTCTTCCATTCGCTCGACATGGCCAGCCCACTGCAGTTTACGTAACTTGATGAACATTGAAGCTTCTGGCTCGTCGTAGAGTTGATACAACTCATGGTTATATCTTATTCGCCATTCCGTTCCTTCCTTCACAGGTCCCAAAATTCTTCGGAGGACCTTTCTCTCGAATGCGTTAACTGCTTTTTCGGAAGTTCGCATTAATGTCCACGTCTCGCTGCCATAACAGAGCACAGGTCGTATAATAGTTTTATAAATCCGCAGCTTATTGTTCCTGTGCACTTTCTTGGATTTCATTATTGGAAGTACCGAATAATACGTTTTATTTGCTAGTATTATCCGTCGTTTGATTTCGTCTGTTTCATTACCGTCCTTTGCTAGATTAGCCCCAAGATATATGAAGTTGTCCACACTCTCCAAATTATATTCCGCAATTGTTATGTTTTGTCTGATTGGCGTTCTCCTTCTTGTTTGCGTCATTACTTTTGTTTTGCTTTCATTAATGCGCAACCCGACTTCTTTTGCGGCGGAGTCAAGATTGACAAATACCTCCTTAGCACTAGGGAAGGATCTTGCTAGAATGTTAATGTCGTCAGCGTATGCTACTAGTTGGGTGGACTTGAATAGTAGTGTCCCGTTGGTGTCGACTGGGATTTTTCGGACGACATACTCTAGTGCCAAGTTGAAAAGCATAGGAGCTAGACCATCTCCCTGCTTTAAGCCACATTCCGTTCGAAAGCTGGTTGTGGAATCGGTTTGTATTCTCACTTGGGATTCAGTGTTCGTCATTGTAAGTCTTGTTAGTCGGACTAGTTTTGGAGGAATTCCAAAGTCAAGCATGATTTGGTACAGTACGCTTCTGTCGATACTGTCGTATGCTTGTTTAAAATCTACGAAGATTTGGTGCACGTCCGTGTTATATTCCCAGCATTTCTCAAGCACCTGTTTCACCGAGAATATCTGGTCTGTTGTAGATCGTCCGGTTCTGAATCCCCCTTGGTATTCGCCAATTATTTGATTAGTATAGGGCTTAAGACGACGTTTAATTATTTTTGTCAGTATTTTATAGGACGTACACAACAATGATATTCCTCTGTAATTCTCACAGAAGAGTTTGTCTCCTTTCTTGTAAATTGGACATATAATACTTTTTCGCCAATCGTCGGGTATGATTTCCTCTGTCCAAATTTTGCATATCATGCTGTGCAGTATTTCAGCGACACAGTTTCCACCGTTTTTCAGAAGTTCAATTGGTATTTCGTCAATTCCCGGCGCTTTGTTTCGTTTTTGGTCACATAGGGCTGCTTTGATTTCAGGAAGCGTGGGTGGTGTCGATGATGGTTCATCTTCGTCAGTTGAGGCTTGAATTGAAATGTTGTCTGTCGTTATCGGTGCTACTGGGATGGGATTCAAAAGATGTTCGAAGTATGAAGCCCATCTCCTTTTGATTTCTTCTGTGTCGCTGATGATATTGCCCTCTGCGTCTTTGCAGAGACTGGTTTTTGGTTTATATCCCTTTTTCAAGTCTTTTACTATGGCGTATGCGTCCCGCGTATTATTTTTTCTCATGTCGTCATCCATTTTTTGTATCTTGTCATTATGGTACTTCCTTTGTTTTCGTCTGCAGGTCTTTTTCGCATATCGCCTAAGCTCGTCATATTTTTCTTTTTTGGCTCGTGTTGGTCGTTCAGTAAAAATTTTGTAAGCTTCGTTCTTTCTATCTATTGCGTCGCGACATTCTTGGTCGAACAAATCATTACTTTTTCGCCGTGCTTGATATCCTAATACCTCTTCCGCGGAGGATTTGATGCCGTCTCGTATTTTCATCCACGCATTATCCACTGGAATATTTTGGATATTTTCATATATTGGTGTCAGGTGTTTATTACATGCTAGCATGTAAGCCTGCGCCACCGTTTCGTCGTTAAGCTTGTCGACATAAGTAGTTTTATTGAATTCGAAGAAGTCTACTCCTACTTTGTACCAGGGGACATTAACTATTTCGTGTGGCATTAGTGGTTCCTTTTGATTGGATGACCTATTTCGTATGCATGCTTCACAATTTTGCACAATGTTTGTAATATCTTGGTTAATGTTAGGCCAGTATACCAGACTCTTGGCCATATTTTTACATCTCTCTATGCCCATATGACCTTCGTGAATTAGCGAAAGTATGTTTTGTCGCATAATTAGACAATCATTTTTAAATAGGAGCCCATCAATTACATGAAGGTCATTTCGAATACTAGAATAAGGGGCTGCCAGTATGTTTAAAATATATGATGCGTAAGCAATAGGGTTAGGACTGTGCATTATTACTGCTCCAACAGCGTTTTTTGATGCATCTACTGATAATGTTATTGGCTTGTTTTGATCGAGATATGTCAAAATAGGGGTGTTAGACAATAAAGATTTTAAATTTGTGAATTCCTTTTCATGAACTTCTGACCAATGCCACATTACCTCTTTTTTAAGTAAGTTTCGTAAATTGAAATTTTTTGTTGATAAATCTCTAATAAATTGGCCTAAATAATTAACCATTCCTAGAAAACGTTGAAGATCACTAACGTTATTAGGTTTAGTTATGGCACAGATAGCTTCTATTTTCGACGGATCAGGTTTCATCCCTTCTTCATTAAATATATGTCCTATAAATTTAATTTCTTTAAGACCGAAGTTACACTTGGACCTATTAAATTTTAGACCTATATTTCTACTTCTTTCTATTACTAGCTTCTACCGTATATTAGAAAATCATCAATGTAAATTATAACATTTGGAATATCTGAGAAATTTTTTATCATTTCCGCGTGAAATATCTCTGGAGCTGCGTTTATACCGAATGGTAGACGTTTGAACCGATATTTACCAAATGGTGTTATAAACGTACAGAGTCTAGATGATTCTTCGTCAAGCTACATCATCCAAAAACCCATACTGGCATCTAAAGTGCTAAAAATTTTTGCTCCATTTAATTTAGACCTACACTCATCTAATGTAGGGAACGGATAATGTGAGCGAAGTATGGCTTTATTCAAATTTCTAGGATCTAAACATAACCTTAATTTTCCATTGGGTTTACGCACCAAAACTATTGAATTCACCCATTCACTTGATTCATCAGTCTTTATAATTACATTTAATTTTTCCATATGTTCAAGTTCTGTTTTTAATTCGGGTTGCAAAATAAATGGTATTTTTCGTGGATAATCTATGACCGGTTTAATGTTGGGATTAATTTGTAAATGACACTTAGTTTCCAAACAGCCTAATCCATTAAATACATCTTCGAAATCATTTAAAAAGTTTAAGTTATAGATATTTAAAAAGGGACTTACAATTTTTACTTTATTATTCTTAATTTGTATAAGGTTCATCTCCCAACATGCTCTTCTTCCTAGTACAGCCTGACAGTCCATATCCAGTATGGTAAAATTGTGTGTGTAATGTTCGTTGCTTATGTAGCATTTTAAGCTGCACTGTCCAATTATTGGTAACTGCTGTCCACTAAAAGTTTTTAGTTTTCTGCTGCTTGTTTTTCTTTTAGAAGAATCCAAATGTAGAATTTTAATATATGTCGAGAAATTATATTGGCTTGAGCACCAGTGTCTAATTGAAAAGAGATTATTTTACCATTAATCTTTAAATCAACTGCCCAAAAGCAACTATCGTTGTCCTTTTCTGCACCGATACTACCAATAAATAATGATTCGGATGATGCTTTTGTTGAATAGTCTGTGGATGTATCCGACTGAACTGCTACGTTTCGAACGTATGAGCCGTTGGTTTTCGTTCGGCACATTTTTGCAAAATGATTGAGCTTATTGCACAGATGACATACAGCACCCGCTGCCGGACACTTGTATTTGTGAACTTCTCCACAACGACTACATGTAGTGTTGTATCTGGATCGTTGCGTCGATTGTCGTCGATTGTTGTTATTATCCCCGTCCCGCTTGTTTTCCGGAGGTAAGTTTTGCTCTCTGTACTTCGAATTTACTTGTCGTTGACTTTGAAGGTGATTTTTGTTGGTTTTGTAATTATGATATTTTTTTTTACGCGTATTTACTACACCGATAAATGAAGGTTCTGTATTTATTTCTTGTTGCAGTGTAAGAGTTTGTTCTCTTGCAAGTTCTGAAGCTCTTGCAATATCAATTGCCTTTTGAAGATTTAAATTTTCCTGATTTAGCAATTTTTCTTTTATGCTTTGGAACTTATTTGCCAAGCCACATACAAATATCTCGCGTACTAGGTCCTCTCGAAGTGTGGCAAAATCGCATGTCAGACTTAAGTTTTTAAGTGCCGTAATAAATTCCTCTATTGATTCATTGGGATTTTGAACTCTGGAGAAGAATTTATGGCGTTCCATTACAATATTAACTTTGGGAAGAAAATATTTATCAAACAGCTCTATTAATTCCTCTAGAGTGATATTGTCCATATCGCTGTTAAAAGAGCTAAACACATCCAAGGACTCTGGTCCCATGATATGTAACAGTAAAGCCACTTTTATGGATTCAGGTTCATTATCTAGATTACCTGCTCTCATATATATGACAAACTGCTGTTTCCACCTTTTCCAAGTTGCTGGTAAGTTGCTGCTTTTGAAATCCATTGGTAAAACTCCAGTTATCGCTGCTGAAGTACCGCCTGATGCACCGTTATTTTCATCGCGTGCGACCAATTTATCACTTGAGCCGCCAGCATTAGCTGTGGTCACTTTAGACATTGAAATGATTTTGTTATTTATATTATTTTTATTTTCCAGATATTTAACTTTTTAGACGACTATTATTATATTAAGTTTTTTTTTTTTTTCACTTGACTTGATTTTATTAACTTTTTCTTTTTACACCTGACACCATATTGTGTTCTCTATTAAATGTAAAATACGTCTTGTCGCGTTGACTACATTTATTGAACTGCTCTTAAAATACATTTATAAATCAATCATAATTGTAGTGGTATACAAGATATACAACAGTTCACTTCACCTCTATTGTACTTTGTTAGTCGGTCGAAGTGTACCACTTTCATTTTAGTACGAGGTTTTTGATGTAGCTGAATCCGGTAGGCGACATCATTTAACCGGTTGATGATCTGGTAAAGGCCCTCCAATTGCGCTGTAGTTTCGGCGATCTGCCCTTCTGTCGTTTGGGATTGTATAACCAAACCAAATCGCCCTCTTGGAATCCTGATGAATTCGCCCGTTGGTCATACCTCGTCTTCATGCGGTCGGTTGCCAAATCAATTTTATCTCTGACCAGGTTATAAATTGTATTTAGTCGATCTCGAAGATCCGAGACGTAATCTTTGGCATTGGTTGGTTGGTCTGGTGGCACTCCAAACATTAGTTCCGCAGGGACTCGAATTTTTCTTCCGAAAATGACTCGGAAGGGAGTTTCTCCTGTTATTGAATGTACCGATATTCTGTAGGCCATTAAAAATAGAGGGATGTGCTGATCCCAGTCCTGTTGCTTCTCGCTGACGAGTTTGGATAGGTTTGAGTTCAATGCCCTATTGAAACGTTCCACCATTCCATCGGACTGTGGATGTAATGGAGTTGTCCTGGTTTTGTTTATTCCCAGCATTTGGCACACGTGTTTGAATATTCGAGATTCGAAATTGCGCCCTTGATCGGAGTGTAGTTCACGTGGAGTTCCAAATCTGCTCACCCAGTTGGTAACAATTTGTTCGGCGATGGTTACTACTTCTTGGTTTGGAATTGCGTAAGCTCCAGGCCACTTGCTGAAATAATCAATGACCACTAGAATGTAGCGATTACCATTTTCTGATTCCGGAAATGGTCCAGCAATATCCACAGCAATTCTCTCGAATGGAGCTCCCACGTTGTATTGTTGCATTTTTCCCTTTTATCTGCGTTGTGGGCCCCTACTCGATGCACACGTAGTACATTTACGGCACCAATTTTCGACATCATCTCGGAGATGGATCCAATAAAACCTCTCTCGTATCTTTGCCAAGGTTCTATTTATATGTACTCAAATGCCCACCGGTACCTCCATGATATTCCTTCAAAATCTCCTCGACTTTAGAATGTGGGACGATGGTTTGCATGTGATACGATGTTCCGTCAGCGTTTTCCCATTTCCGTTTTAATAATCCGCCGTCTAGGTGAAGGGAGCTTCATTGTGCCCAATAACACTTTAAGGTTTCGCTGAATTGTGAGATGTCTTTCCACTCAGGTCGTTCCATTTCGTCCTTCCATGCCATGATCTTGAAATATCTGGATCTTTACGTTGGGCATCTTCCAGTTCTTGCTGATTCCATCCATCCTTTGGTTCGGTCGTTATCCTCTGAATGGCTTCTCCGGCTTCTTTTTCTTCTACGCGGTGGCAATGCTTGCAGTTCGGTGCACAAGGGCGACGTGAAAGCGCATCGTGAAAGCGCATCGGCATTACCGTGGATTCTTCTTTCCCTTTGTTTCGCAGCGCAGCTGGAACAATAGTTAGTCGCTTTTCTGGATTTACGGCAGTCGCGTCTTAAGTGTCCTGCCTGTCCACAATTCTAGTATTGGGGGGCACCAGATCCTTCGCTCCGCTTGGTGTACTCTGCCTTCTGACAAACACACTCTTCTGATATTTCTCGGACTCGATAGTTACTCCGCGACCTTTGCTTGGCAGCTTCGAACGTCAGCCCATATACTAAGGCTTCGCCAATCGTTTTCTTACCTGCCAATATTAACGCCTAGCTAGGGTGTAGCCTAGTGGGTAGCGTGTTGGTCTTGTAATGCGAAGGTCGTGAGTTCAAATCCCGGTCGGCGCAATATATAATTCCAACACATTGCCTGCTTGGATATACCTTGGTCACCTCATCCTACGAAAATGAAAAATTCGTAGAAAGAGGGTTGTGCGAAGGGCTAATAACCTTTCCACAATAAGTAATGAAAAATGTTAAGGAACCTGCATGTCAGGAGGCCAAGGTCCGATTTGGGCCGTAGCGCCATTGTAGAGAATTTTAACGCCAATTGCAGCTCTCTGTCCTGTACAGCATTGTTAAATGCGAAAACAGCTGTATCGTTGCGTTGCTCTGTGTGCGCATTGGGGAGCGATAATAGTGTGAATCGTTCAATATCGCGTGCTAGCTCTTGAAGTGTTTCACCATTCTTTTGGGTTCGGTTGTATAGTTGTGTTTTGTAGATCTCTCGCATGTGGTCACTACTGTAATGAAGATCCAACGTTTGGACTAACGTTGAAAAATCTTGTTGTTGCTCCTGCGGAATCGTTTGAAGAACCTCTGCTGGTGGACCTCTTAGCGCCAATATAAGAGCCGTTCCTCGTTCCAGATCATTCCAATGATTGTTTCTTGCGGCAGCCTCAAATTGGGTCTTATAAATAGCCCACGGTGTTTGTCCATCGAAGATTGGAGCTTTGAGACCCTTGTGCGCAACGTGAACTGTCTTGATGACTCCAGTCGCTTTCACGTTATCGAAGTCCCTTTTTAGGCGTTCGACTTCTTCTACAATCCCGGATGTCTTTTTCGTATTTTTTTCTTCGAAGATTCAAAGTTTCTTCTCTACGTTTTCTTCTATTGCCTTACCCATGGAGTCTATTTTATTATTTTGCAGCTCCAATTTTTGATTGAGGTCTTTTAAGGTCTGATCTAATTTTTCATTAAGGTCCGCTGACAACTGACTTTGTTGGTCTAATTTCTGATTAATGTCCACAGATTGTTGATCTAATTTGTTCATCATTTGTTGCATTAACTGTGTCAGAGCATCCGATGTACCAGAACACTCCTCTTCACGAGCTTCTTCGATTTCGAACTCAAAACTATCTGCATCCATACCCTCAGCCTCAAGTATCTCGATCATACGGCTGTCAAGTTCAGACTTGTTCCCTGTCGTAGATAACTCGCGTCTACCGAGCTCTTCCTTCAGCTCCGTTAATTTTAAATCCTTTAGATAACGCGGCAGTTTCACTACCGATTATTTAAAGTTTTTCCGCGATTCGAATTCATTTAAATTTACTTCACTAATTAAAGTCACTGCTCACTAGAGCACTCGAGAATATTCGATTTCACAAAATTCTCACTGCCCCTTCGAGAATTTTAGTTTCACTTTTTGACTCGCGATTTATCCTTGAAATCCTACTTCTGACACCAATTGTTGCGGACTACGGGGTTCGCCGGGATTTCAAGTAATCAAAAAAAACACAATTCGTTTGAAAAATAAGTGATAATTTCTTTATTCGCACTTTAATTCAATTTCCCGAATAATTCGCACTTTATGCAATACCGCCGCGTGTTTTTCTATCGCTTTTCTAACGTTTACGTCTCCGTAATCAAAATTACTGACTATCTCGCTGAAAGCTTTCGTGCTTTTGTACATCTCTCCCCATAGTCGTGATTATTCTCGAATCTTCCTTCGGTGTGTATGTGTGAACTATACTGGAAAGCTCTAGATCTTTAATTGTGGCTTTCTACGCAGTTGAGTATACTGTTCTACATAATTCTCGTCTATTCGAGAGAGAGATCGAGTTTAAGGGATTGCCAAGTCTGCATGTAACAATATGCATATTTTTTTTCCTATAGTTTCATATTTTCGCAGCTTATTGTTCCTGTGCACTTTTTTGGATTTCATTATTGGAAATACCGAATAATTCGATTTACTTGCTAGCATGGTCCGTCGATTGATTTCGTCCTTTGCATTGCTCTCCTTTGCTACTTATGTTTTGCTGTCGTTAATGCGCAACCCGACTTCTTCTGAAACAAAGTTAAGATTGACAAATACCTCCTTAGCATTAGGGAACGATCTTGCGAGGATGCTTATTTCGTCAGCGTATGCTACTGGTGTCAACTGCGACTTTTCAGGCGACATACTCTAGTGCAAAGTTAAAAAGCATGAGGGCTAGATCATCTCACCAACCACATTCAGCTCGAAATCCGGTTGTAGAATCAGATTGTATTCTCACTTTGAATTCAGTGTTTGTCATTGTGAGTCTTATTAGTCGGACTAGTTTTGGAGGAATTCCAAAATCAAGCATAATTTGGTACAGTACTCTCCTATTGGTGCACGTCTGTGTTATGTTCTCGGCATTTCTCAAGCACTTCTTTCACGAGAATATCTGTTATAGAATATCCGGTTCCGAATCAACCTTGATATTCGCCAATTATTTCATTAGTATAGGGCTTAAGACGAAGTTTAATAATTTTTGTCAGTATTTTATAGGATGTAGTACACAACAATGATATTCCTCTGTAATGAAAATAAATAAATTTGACATATGATGCTTTTCGCCAATCGTCGGGTACGTTTTCCTCTGTCCAAATTTTGCATATCAAGTTATGTAGTATTTCAGCGACATAGTTTCCGCTTTTTATACTCTAGATGGAATCTGAGAGTATTATAAGTTCGCTCTAAGGTTTGTAACGCCAAGAAATAAGGCTCGGAGAAAAAAATGAATGATACAGAAGTTAATATTATCACTCAAAAATCTCAAAACCGGATGTCCGTCCGTCCGTCCGTCCGTCCGTCCGTCCGTCCGTCCGTCTGTCCGTCCGTCTGTCCGTCCGTCCGTGCGCTCTCTAGCTTGAGAACGCGTTGAGCTAGAAAGTTCAAATTTTGTACACGTCGTTTTTGACAAAAAAGTAAGGTCAAGTTCGTGAACGGGCCAAATCGCTCCACCCCTTCTACCACCTCCCATACAAAATGACACAATTACGCAATTTGACAATAAACGGATTTGCTCAAAAAGTATAAAAGTTATTGGCCTGAAATTCAGAATATATTACTTTTATGATAATATCAATCTATCATATAAAAATTGTGCGTGTCCTCCCCCTCCTTCTACCACCTCCCATACAAACTGTACTTATCATGAATTACTCTAAGCCAATTTCCTCAGTGCTTATAAAATTCAGCGGGCTGAAATTGTGCACCAAATATTTATTTAAAATTGTTAGTAAGGTCAAAAAAAATGAGATGATTAGCTTTACCCCTTCTACCCCCTCCCATACTAAATGACACAAAAATTATTTGCTTCCTCTCTTTCCTTCCACCCCCTCCCATACAAACTACACTTTTTCCTGAAATGCTTTAAGCCGATTTTCTCAGAACATATAATATTTGTTGAGCTCATATTTTGTAATAAATATTTAATTAATATTATTACTAAGATGAGAAAAAAAATGTTTGATTTGCTTCACTACTTCTACCCCCTCCCATACAATATGACACTGTTTCACAACTTAACAAAAAATCGATTTTCTTGAAAACTATGAATGGCACTAGTCTGAAATGTAAGGGATGCCAATTTTATAATATTTCTAGTTATTTCTGAAAAAATCATTAAAATCTCCCCACTCTTTCTACCACCTCCCATACAAACTGCACATTTTCACTAAATCAAACTCACTAATTTTCTCAGTTCCCATTCAGTTTTTGGAGTAAGCATTTTGTATAAAACATTTTCATAGCTATTTTAGCATGATGTCGAAAAAATTAGTTCAATGCTATCATCCCTTCAAACGCTCCTCATACAAAATTTCTTGGGATCACAAAAAATTCTATTTCATCTAGAGTATCGTAAGATTGCGCTTTACGCGCAATCGTAGCCCTGTTATGTTTTTTCAGAAGTTCAACTGGTATTTTGTCAATTCCCGGCGATTTGTTTAGTTTTTGATCACATAGCACTGCTTTGATTTTTTTTAATCGTGGGTAGTATCGATGATGGTGCTTCTTCGTCAGATGAAATCTCAGTGGAGATTTTGGCTGTCGTGATCGGTGCTAATGAAGTGGAATTTTTTTTGACGGTTATCGAAATAAACTTGAGGGCCACCCTTTAATGCGCGATGTACAGTTAAGTCGACATGGGTGAGGGAAATAAGTGGATATAGTGCAATTAGCAGAGAAATACAGGAGGGAAAGTGAACGTTGCTTGAGATTGTATTCCATTTGAAAGAGATTGATGATGAATTCCACAACACTGTCGTCCGAGGAATGAAGGACTGCCTAAACTTCAATGTTCTCCACGGCAAGGGATTTACAAAGTGCTCATCTGAGCGTGCAGTTTGGCAAGTATTTCGGGGAGCTTTCAGTTTCTTGCTGCATTTACCATCTATAGTAAATGCAGAGTACTCCGATATTTCGACGATGCTCGAGGGAATCAATTGAGGCCGATGTACCCTCATCTCCAATCCAATTAATCAGAATGCATGTTTCTGGATACGATCGAGCCAGATGTGAATTTGGGGCCCCAGCCGAAATTTACCAGTTCTACTCAAGCGGTATTCGGATATAAACCTTAAAGATAGTAGATAGTTCGAAGGAGGAAAAGTATTTACTTACACTTCCGCAGAACACCTAGACGTTTCGAAGCATCAAGAGCGACTTCGAAGATGTGTTGGCTCCAGTCAAGGCGATTGTTAAAGTTTATACCTAGTAACGTGAAGTCAGTAGAAGGTGAAATCTGTACGCTATTTAAGGACATGTTAGCGGCTGACGTCGGAGCGTTATGTTTAAGATAAAGATGATAAGACTCCATTTTTAAGGCATTAAACTCTACTCTATTTTTCCTGCAACATTCCAAGATTCAACTGTGGTCAGAGCTCAATAACTGTATTGACTCATTACGACATGAGGCCACCGATGTTGGACGTGCCTCCTCAGGGGAATGGAACAGAAGGTCGAGAGGTACGCCGGAATCAATGGCAACGGATGCAGAAGTTACTCCGTCTAGCACGACTCTAATAGGGCGCTCGGAGAGAAAAATCCCATTCCATTTAAAAAAAAAGCTGTGTTAAGACCGTAGGCTTTCAGCTTGGCTAGAGACATTTGTGCCAAACTATGCCAAACCCTTTAGCGACGTCAAAAGCAAGTACATGATTGGGAAGACGTTCGAAATGTGAAGCGCATTTTCTTTTGATTTCTGGTGTGTCGCTGATGATGTTTCCCTCTGCGTCTTTGCAGAGACTAGTTTATGGACTATTTCCTATTTTTAGTTCTTTTACTATTGCGTATGCGTCCCAGGATTTATTTTGTCTCACATTGTTAACGAATTTTAGTATCGTGCTGAACCAGTGTGCAAATAAGGTCAACTTATAATAATGCCTTAATGATCCTTCGTCTAAAATGCCTGGGAAGATAAAATACTCATCTGATGACGTAGAACAGGAGAGTAGTAACTACTTCTTCACGACTTGGTGGGTGAGTCGACAGATAAGTAATAAGTGTATTTCTCTTGTCAAGGGCCGCCACTCACTTTTATCACCCAAATCTATACCATCATCATCAATGGCGCGACAGCCCAAATCGGGCCCTGGCCTCCTGAAGTCGTCGCCTCCAATCGTCTCGATCCAAAGACCGCGTCCTCCAGCTGCTAATTTTTAGAATGGCTTTGCTGTCTTCATCAACCGAGTCTTCCCATCGCTTGCGTGGTTTGCCTACCGGCCGGTTACCACTCGCTTTGCCTTTAAGAGCACGTTTGGGGATTCTTCTGTCTTCCATTCGCTCTACATGGCCAGCCCACTGCAGTTTACGTAACTTGATGAACGTTGAAGCTTCTGGCTCGTCGTAGAGTTGATACAACTCATGGTTGTATCTTATTCGCCATTCCGTTCCTTCCTTCACAGGTCCCAAAATTCTTCGGAGGACCTTTCTTTCGAATGCGTTAACTGCTTTTTCGGAAGTTCGCGTTAATGTCCACGTCTCGCTGCCATAACAGAGCACAGGTCGTATAATAGTTTTATAAATCCGCAGCTTATTGTTCCTGTGCACTTTCTTGGATTTCATTATTGGAAGTACCGAATAATACGTCTTATTTGCTAGTATTATCCGTCGTTTGATTTCGTCTGTTTCATTACCGTCCTTTGCTAGATTAGCCCCAAGATATATGAAGTTGTCCACACTCTCCAAATTATATTCCGCAATTGTTATGTTTTGTCTGATAGGCGTTCTCCTTCTTGTTTGCGTCATTACTTTTGTTTTGTTTTCATTAATGCGCAACCCGACTTCTTTTGCGGCGGAGTCAAGATTGACAAATACCTCCTTAGCACTAGGGAAGGATCTTGCTAGAATGTTAATGTCGTCAGCGTATGCTACTAGTTGGGTGGACTTGAATAGTAGTGTCCCGTTGGTGTCGACTGGGATTTTTCGGATGACATACTCTAGTGCCAAGTTGAAAAGCATAGGAGCTAGACCATCTCCCTGCTTTAAACCACATTCCGTTCGAAAGCTGGTTGTGGAATCGGTTTGTATTCTCACTTGGGATTCAGTGTTCGTCATTGTGAGTCTTGTTAGTCGGACTAGTTTTGGAGGAATTCCAAAGTCAAGCATGATTTGGTACAGTACGCTCCTGTCGATACTGTCGTATGCTTGTTTAAAATCTACGAATATTTGGTGCACGTCTGTGTTATATTCCCAGCATTTCTCAAGCACCTGTTTCACCGAGAATATCTGGTCTGTTGTAGATCGTCCGGTTCTGAATCCGCCTTGGTATTCGCCAATTATTTGATTTGTATAGGGCTTAAGACGACGTTCAATTATTTTTGTCAGTATTTTATAGGACGTACACAACAATGATATACCTCTGTAGTTCTCACAGCAGAGTTTGTCTCCTTTCTTGTAAATTGGACATATAATGCTTTTTCGCCAGTCGTCGGGTATGATTTCCTCTGTCCAAATTTTGCATATCATGCTGTGCAGTATTTCAGCGACACAGTTTCCACCGTTTTTCAGAAGTTCAACTGGTATTTCGTCAATTCCCGGCGCTTTGTTTCGTTTTTGGTCACATAGGGCTGCTTTGATTTCAGGAAGCGTGGGTGGTGTCGATGATGGTTCATCTTCGTCAGTTGAGGCTTGAATTGAAATGTTGTCTGTCGTTATCGGTGCTATTGGGATGGGATTCAAAAGATGTTCGAAGTATGAAGCCCATCTCCTTTTGATTTCTTCTGTGTCGCTGATGATATTGCCCTCTGCGTCTTTGCAGAGACTGGTTTTTGGTTTATATCCCTTTTTCAAGTCTTTTACTATGGCGTATGCGTCCCGCGTATTATTTTTTCTCATGTCGTCGTCCATTTTTTGTATCTTGTCATTATGGTACTTCCTTTGTTTTCGTCTGCAGGTCTTTTTCGCATATCGCCTAAGCTCGTCATATTTTTCTTTTTTGGCTCGTGTTGGTCGTTCAGTAAAAATTTTGTAAGCTTCGTTCTTTCTATCTATTGCGTCGCGACATTCTTGGTCGAACCAATCATTGCTTTTTCGCCGTGCTTGATATCCTAATACCTCTTCCGCGGAGGATTTGATACCGTCTCGTATTTTCATCCACGCATTATCCACTGGCATATTTTGGATATTTTCATATATTGGTGTCAGGTGTTTATTACATGCTAGCATGTAAGCCTGCGCCACCGTTTCGTCGTTAAGCATGTCGACATTAAATTTGCGAGCTCTACTCGTTTTCGAATACCCACGACAAGCTATTTTGCATCGATACTTAGCTCTGACTAGATAGTGATCAGAGTCACAATTCGCACCGCGGAGAGTTCGTACATCAAGTATGCTGGAAGCAGCCCTTTTCTCAATAAGAACGTGGTCTATTTGGTTGAAGGTGTGACCATCTGGTGATGCCCACGTTCGTTTGTGAATATCGCGATGTGGGAAGCACGTAGAGCTTACTATGATATTTTTGCTGCTTGCGAAATCAATAAGACGTTGGCCATTGTCGTTTGCTATGTCATGGAGACTGTGCCCTCCTGTTGTTCCTCTATGAGCCTCCTCCTTTCCGACTTTTGCATTAAAATCCCCTAAGACAATTTTTAGGTCATTCGAGGGCAGTGAGTCATAGGTTGTCTCTAGGGTGGCATAAAATTCGTCTTTAGTTACATCGTCCTTGTCTTCTGTTGGTGCGTGAACGTTGATCAACCAAGTGTTGAAAAATTTAGTCTTTATTCGGATTGCACACAATCTTTCACTTATTGGTTTGAAGCTCGTGACCTGCTGTTTAAATTTTTTGTCAACGACAAAAGCGACTCCAAACTCTCTGCTTCCCGACAATTTTCCACTTGGATAGATTGTGTGTGATCTCATGTCCATGATTTCGCTACCGAGCCATTTCGTTTCTTGGATGGCAGTTATGTTGATGTTGTGTTTTGCCACTTCTTCGAGAAACTCTTTCAGAGCTCCTGTCCTAAATAAGGATCGAACATTCCAAGATCCAATAGAGTAGTCCATTTTTCGTTTGCGGGGTCGTTGCCGTTGAGTCCATCCTTTCCGAGGCTGTTCTTCAGGTTTCTGGACAGTGTTCTTTTTCCGGTGATGCGTTGTCGGCGCCTCGCCCAACCCCCGACCTGGAGGACCGGTCCTACTTATTTATTACACCCTAGTAGAAAAAGGGTGGGAGTTTTGAGCTAAATATGACATGCTGGAGTTCTCACAGCTATGCTGCAAGTCCAACTATGTCATACTTTTTGCCTACTTCCTGAGACGCACTGGTGTTACTGGCCATTCAGGTTAACTCCATTTACCCTCCTCCTTTCTCAACTCGGGCTTGGGACCGTCTATGGCGGAGTTTCCAAATCTATACATATATATATATAATTGTAATGTCTGTCCGTTATTTGCTTATAAATTAGTGTTTTGCTTTATTTGAACAATAACTAAGCAGAAACACACGTTTTTAAAATTCTTCTCCGTCTGTCTGTCTTTTCGGCTTTTACGCAAAAACGGCTCAACCGATTATAATAAAACTTTCACAGATTATTATGTGTGCTTTGAGATGTAATCTGCATTTGTTCTTATTTTAATTACCACGCCTTCCATTCCCTCCCAAACAAAATGACTCATTTTCAAAAATATGTAATAGTTAAATTTTCTTGAAAACCTCAGGAGCGAATAGTTTGAAATTTCATCATCATGATCAATGGCGCGACAGCCCAAATCACGCCCTGGCCTCCTGAAGTCGTTGCCTCCAATCGTTTCGATCCAAAGACCGCGTCCACCAGCTGCTAATTATACTCTAGATGAAATCTGAGAGTATTATAAGTTTGCTCTAAAGTTTGTAACGCCAAGAAATAAGGCTCGGAGAAAAAAATGAATGATACATTATCACTCAAAAATCTCAAAACCGGATGTCCGTCCGTCCGTCCGTCCGTGCGCTCTCTAGCTTGAGAACGCGTTGAGCTAGAAAGTTTAAATTTTGTACACGTCGTTTTTGACAAAAAAGTAAGGTCAAGTTCGTGAACGGGCCAAATCGCTCCACCCCTTCTACCCCCTCCCATACAAAATGACACAATTGCGCAATTTGACAATAAACGGATTTGCTCAAAACATATAAAAGTTATTGGCCTGAGATTCAGAATATACTACTTTTATGATAATATCAATCTACCGTAAAAAAAATATGCGTGTCCTCCCCTTCCTTCTACCACCTCCCATACAAACTGTACTTGTCATGAATTACTGTAAGCCAATTTACTCAGTGCATATAAAATTTGCCAGGCTGAAATTGTGCACCAAATATTTATTTAAAATTCTCAATAAGACCAAAAAAAATTAGACGATTAGCTTCACCCCTTCTACCCCCTCCCATACAAAATGACACAATTTCGCAATTTGATATTAAGTGGATTTACTCGAAAAGTATAAGAGCTATTAATCTGAATTTTGGTGAATATTACTCTTGTAATAATTTAAATCTACGATAGAAAAATTAATTGCGTCCTCCTTCTCCTTCCACCCCCTCCCATACAAACTACACTTTTTCATGAAATGCTCTAAAACGATTTTCTCAGAACATATAACATTTATTGAGCTCATATTTTGTAATAAATACTTAATTATACTCTAGATGAAATCTGAGAGTATTATAAGTTTGCTCTAAGGTTTGTAACGCTAAGAAATAAGGCTTGGAGACAAAAATTAATGATACAGAAGTTAATGTTATCACTCAAAAATCTCAAAACCGGATGTCCGTCTGTCCGTCCTTCTGTTCGCTCTCTAGCTTGAGAACGCGTTGAGCTAGATTGTTCAAATTTTTTACACATCGTTTTTGACAAAAAAGTAAGGTCAAGTTCGTGAACGGGCCAAATCGCTCAACCCCTTCTACCCCCTCCCATACAAAATGACACAATTGCGCAATTTGACAATTAAAGGATTTGATCAAAAAGTATAAAAGCTATTGGCCTGAAATTTGGAATATATTACTTTTATAATAATATCAATCTACCGTATACAAATTATTCGTGTCGTCCCCCTCCTTCTACCACCTCCCATACAAATTGTACTTGTCATGAAATACTCTAAGCCAATTTACTCAGTGCGTATAAAATTTAGCAAGCTGAAATTGTGCACCAAATATTTATTTAAAATTGTTAGTAAGGCGAAAAAAAATTAGACAATTAGCTTCACTCCTTCTACCCCCTCCCATACAAAATGACGCAAATTCGCAATTTACCAATAAATTAATTTACTCGAAAAGTATAAAAGCTATTAGTCTGAGTTTTGGGACATACTACTTTCATAATGATTTTAATCTACAGTAGAAAAATTATATGCGTCCTCCCTCTCCTTCCACACCCTCCCATACAAACTACACTTTTTCATGAAATGCTCTAAGACGATTTTCTCAGAACATATAACATTTATAGAGCTCACATTTTGTAATAAATAATTAATTAGTATTATCACTAAGATCAGAAAAAAATATTTGACTAGCTTCACTGCTTCTACCCCCTCCCATACAATATGACACAGTTTCACAACTTCACAAAAAATCGATTTTCTTGAAAAGTAAGAATGTTACGGGTCTAAAATTTAAGAAATGTCAATTTTATGATATTCTTAGTTATTTCTGAAAAAATCACTAAAATCCCCCCAGTCTTTCTACCACCTCCCATACAAACTGCACATTTTCACTAAATCTAATACACTAATTTTCTCAGCTCCTATTCAATTTTTGAAGTAAACATTTTGTATAAAAAATTTTTATAGCTACTTTACCATGATGGGAAAAAAATTAGTTCAATGCTATCACCCCTTCTAACACTCCAAAATTTCTTGTGATGACATCTAGAGTATCGTAAGATTGCGCTTTATGCGCAATCGTAGCCCTGTTATGTTTAGTATTATCACTAAGATCAGAAAAAAATATTTGATTAGCTCCACTGCTTCTACCCCCTCCCATACAATATGACACTGTTTCACAACTTCACAAAAAATCGATTTTCTTGAAAAGTATGATCGGCACTAGTCTTAAATTTAAGGGATGTCAATTTTATAATATTTCTAGCTATTTCTGAAAAAATCACTAGAATTCCCCCACTCTTTCTACCACCTCCCATACAAACTGCACATTTTCACTAAATCTAACTCACTAATTTTTTCAGTTCCTATTCGATTTTTGGAGTAAGCATTTCGTATAAAACATTTTGTAGCTACTTTAACATGATGGGGAAAAAATTAGTTCAATGCTCTCATCCCTTCTAACACTTCCCAAACAAAATTTCATGGGATCATAAAAAAATCTATTTCATCTAGAGTATAGTAAGATTGCGCTTTACGCGCAATCGTAGCCCTGTTATGTTTTTTAAAATGGATTTGCTGTCTTCATCAAACGAGTCTTCCCATCGCTTGCGTGGTTTTGCTACTGGCGGATTGAATTGTTTTCCTCTATTTTTAACTAATAACACCTTGAATTGTTTTCCACTATTTTGAAATAATAACACCTTGATTGTTATTTTAATAATATAATGTAATTAATTTATTATTCACAATTAATTCTTATATGAGTCGCATTCGCGACAAACTAGATCAATGCTCGCGCCAAAAATATAAAGTGATTCGGAAGTATCCATTCAAGTAGTGTTCGCGACAAAAATTACTTCTGCTCGTGCCGAAAGTAACCATTCAAGTTATATTTAGAACAATAATCAAGAGCATTAGTTACGGTTTGTACAAAACAAGTTTTTTGATGTCGGTCGTTTGATGCCGTTAGGTTTTCGATGCTGTTTGATTTTCGATGCTGGCTGTATTGAATTGTTGCAGCCTGAACATTCTCCCCGGGTTGACATCTCTGTCAATGGATGTCAAAGATTCCAGATATGAAGATGGTGTTTGGTCCATGTGGTAACATTGATGAATGGTAGCGCCCCGATGTCTTCAACGGAGTATACTGAGACGTACTTGCTTGTGTAGTTCTTCCAGATGGTCTTCTAGTACGTCCAGTATCTCAGAGTATTAAATTTAAAAGGTAAGGAGATAGAGGATGAATTGGTTGGGAGAGGCATGGGGAGTTTATCGGTAATGCGCATACTTTGGCTATCGATCGTTTGAATACGGCTTCTTTCGTTTTGAGTGTAACGACGCGTACAATGTCGTCAGTTCCGGGATGCACCTTCATGATTGGTGCCATTGGCCAGTTTTCAGACGAC
This sequence comes from Chorisops tibialis, assembly GCA_963669355.1. Taxonomy (NCBI): domain Eukaryota; kingdom Metazoa; phylum Arthropoda; class Insecta; order Diptera; family Stratiomyidae; genus Chorisops; species Chorisops tibialis. Next base: position 215,213,687 of record OY770262.1, read on the forward strand.
GTTCGATCGTCCTTCATAATTACAAGGTCTCCAATAGCTAAATTTGGTTCGATTCTATTCCATTTCGGCCGCTGTTGTAGACGTCCCAAGTATTCATTGCTCCATCTTTTCCAAAACGATTGATACATATGTTGTACAAGGTGCCATCTTGTTAGACAATAAAGATTAGTGTTCAGTAACAATGGTTCAGGAAGTGAAATCAAAGTATCTCCGATGATAAAATGACCAGGAGTGAGCGAATTAAAATCGTCCGGATCGTGAGTAATTTCGCAAAATGGTCTCGAATTTAAGCATGCTTCAATTTGTGTCAAAAGTGTGTTGAATTCATCAAATGTCAGTAATGATTGGCCAACAATCCTTTTTAAATGGAATTTCGTTGACTTCACCCCAGCCTCCCATAGTCCGCCAAAGTTTGGTGATCCTGGAGGAAAGAAATGCCATTTGATCCCTTCATTCTCCAATTTCGCTGCGATAACACTGGCATTGGATTCAATCAGTTTTTTTAAATTGTCGACAGAGGATTGCATTCGCGCCTTCAAAATTTGATCCCCAATCGCAATACAAGTCCGAACATAGACCTCTTCGAAAGATGAACCTCTTGAAAGCGGCCAAGAAGCCATCTGCGCTCATATCACTGACCAACTCTATGTGTATAGCTTTAATTACAAAGCAAATAAATATGGCCACATATCCTTTATAACTTTTAGCTCCTCGCCCTTTGTATCTTAGAATGTTGAAAGGCCCGCAGTAGTCAACTCCAGTATGACTGAAGGGCCTAGATATATTGACTCTTGTTGCAGGAAGATTTCCCATCAATTGCTGCCGAAGGTTAGTTTTATATCGAAAACAAATGGCACATGCATGAATAACCTGACGTTTAGTGTTTCTGCAGTTCAGAATCCACTATTTCTTCTTTAAAAATGCCATCATTAGCTGCGGGCCGCCATGTAAAGTTCTATAGTGAGCATTTCTGATGATTAATTCGGTCAAATGTGATTTAGATGGCAATATAATTGGATGTTTCTCTCCATAAGGCAGATCGGCATTTTCTAATCTGCCACCAACACGTAGAAGTTCATCAGTATGCATAAAAGGATTCAGTTTCAAAAGCGGGTTGGACTTCGGTATCAACTTGCCAGATTGAAGCAATTGTATATCCTTTGTAACGAAGCAACTCTGCGTTTTCTTGATACATAATAGTAACGCTTCTTCAATTTCTTCTGATTTCAAATATGCGAATTCTCTTTTCTCCTTTGATTTTTTAACATTTTTATAAAACGTCGACAATAAGAGATAACTCGAGACAGTCTTATTAGAGATGAATACTTAGTGATTATATCCCATTCTAATTGAACTTCGGTGTGTAAAGATTTGATATTTCGTGATTCATGTTCATGTTGGACTTTACCGAAATCAATGATATTTTACGCTTTCCATTTTCCGTGACCCATACATAAACTGCTGCTGCGTATGCTTTGAGCGAAGCATCGCTAAGACCATGGATTTGAATATAATATTCCTAACCATCTAGGAATTTTAATTAAGTTAATTCCTTTCAACGCTTGATGCAACTCTAGCCATTTTTTTCTAATTTCGTCGTTGACGGGATCATCCTATTCAGTGCCGATTAAACATAAATTCTGAAGAAGAAGCTTACCGATAATAATCGTAGGAGATAGCCAGCCAAGTGGATCATACAGTTTAGCAATTTCTATTAGAATGCGTCGTTTCGTCAGTATTCCTTTAGGTTCTTCCAGTTGGAAGATAAATGAAAAGTAATCGAGTGCTGGATTCCACCGTATTCCAAGGGCTTTCACGTTGCGATCCATACCAAGTTCGAATGGTAGCTTGATTTCTCTGAATTCAAGGGGAAGTTTTTCAAGGACCTCTTTGGAGTTTGAAGCCCATTTCCGTGTCTTGAACCCCGCAGATTCCATGCACGATATAATTTGTTGCTGTTTTTCAAAAGCTTTTGGAATGTTGAAGTCGCCTGTGATGAGATCGTCAACGTACATGTCATTGGCGATGGCGTCGGATGCAATTGGATATATCTTAATAGAGTCTTCAGCAAGTTGTTTCAATGTTCGAATGGCTGGAAACGGTGCACACTTGGTTCCAAAAGTGACTGTTACAAGTGAAGAAGACAATTCTTTGATAGTTCGTATTCGATGGAGCTACTCGTATCTGACGGTACATTTTTACTACATCTGCCATAATGGCGATAGGGTATTTTGTCCAACGCAGAAGAAGTACAGCTAAGTCGTCTTGAATGAAGAAGGAGAATTTCGTTCAAAGAAATTACACTCTTTGATGTTTGCGAAGCATCGAAGACAACTCGCAATTTAGTCGTACGGCTACTCTCCTTTACAACAGCGTGATGAGGAAGATACGAGCATGAGTAGGTTGTTTGACCATTCGGTCCCAGTACAATATGGTCTTCCTCCGTCGTAGTTACTTCTTGCATGTGACCTATGGTAGGTACTCATTCATGCACGAGACTTTTGTAATTCAGGATTACTTATAAATCGATTTCCCAAATGAACTAGTCGGCTTATTGCGATGTCGCGAAATTTTCCTAACTTTAAATATGGTTGGTCATCAACAAAGGGCAATTGGACTTCGTATCGTCCATCTGGATTTCGTTTGACGTTTTGATTGTAGAACTCTTCGCATCTTTGCTCTTCATTGGTATAGTGCTTGTCTGATGGCACCTCTTCTAGTTCCCAAAATAGTTTAAGTTGAGTATTAAAACTTTGGCGGACTATGGGAGGCTGGGGTAAAGTCAACGAAATTCCATTTAATAAAGATTGTTGGCCAATCATTACTGACATTTGAAGAATTCAACACACTTTTGACACAAATTGAAGCATGCTTAAATTCGAAACCATTTTGCGAAATTACTCACGATCCGGACGATTTTACTTCGCTCACTCCTGGTCATTTCATCATCGAAGATAATTCGATTTCACTTCCTGAACCATTGTTACTGAACACTAATCTTCATTGTCTAACAAGATGACATCTCGTACAACATATGTATCAATCGTTTTGGAAAAGATGGAGCAATGAATACTTGGGACGTCTACAACAGCGGCCGAAATGGAATAGAATCGAACCAAATTTAGCTATTGGAGAACTTGTAATCATGAAGGACGATCGAACGTCGTCTGCACACTGGCCAATGGCACGAATCATGGAGGTGCATCCCGGAACTGACGACATTGTACGCGTCGTTACAATCAAAACGAAAGAAGGCGTATTCAAACGATCGATAGCCAAAGTATGCGCATTACCGATAAACTCCCCATGCCTCTCCCAACCAATTCATCCTCTATCTCCTTACCTTTTAAATGTAATACTCTCTGATACTGGACGTACTAGAAGACCATCTGGAAGAGCTACACAACCGAGTACGTCTCAGTATACTCCGTTGAAGACATACCATTCATCAATGTTACCACATGGACCAAACACCATCTTCATATCTGGAATCTTTGACATCCATTGACAGAGATGTCAATGTTGTATTGAATTGTTGCAACCTGAACACCGGTTACCACTCGCTTTGCCACTAAGAGCACGTTTGGAGATTCTTCGGTCTTCCATTCGCTCTTCATGGCCAGCCCACTGCAGTTTGCATAGCTTGATGAATATTGAAGCCTCTGGCTCATCGTGGAGTTGATACAACTCAGGGTTGTATCTTATTCGCCATTCTAATTTGTAATTTAAAATATATTATTTTTACCATAAATTTGATCTATGGTATACACATTATTTGAATATCCCACACCTTCCACCACCTCCTATACAAATTGCACTTTTTCATGGAATACTATAAACCAATTTGCTTAGTACATATAAAATTTATCAACCTCAAATTTTTTAATAAATCCTTAATCAGTAGAATTATTAATATCGGGGATAATTAAACCACTTAGCTTCTCCTCTTCTACCCCCTCTCATACAATGTGACACAAGATTACGTCTTTTAAAAAATTAGATTTTCTTGAAAAGTATGAAAGTTACTGATCTGAAATTTAAAATATATCAATTGCATGATGATTATAGTTGTTTCTCAAAAAATCACTAAGAATCCCCACTCTTTCTATCACCTTTCATACAAACTGCATAATTTCACTAAGAACCATTGCACTAATTTTCGCAGTACCTATTCAATTTTTGAAGCTTAAATTTTGTATAAAACATTTTTATATCTACTCTAGCATGATGTGAAACAAATTAATTCAATGCTATCACACCTTCTACCACTCCCCATTCGAAATTTCTTAACATCTCAAAAATTTCGATTTCACTATCATATGATTGGCCTTTACACACTATCGTAGCGATGCTATTTTTTTAAGCTTAATGTTATATGTATAATTTGGGTTTTTTTTTACTATTAACACAAGCATCAACTATTCACATGTCCTTAACGCTCTCCAATACGTATATGATCTCGAATCACGGGATTGATTTGATTACAAGGCTGTCCCACACAAATGCGAGTATCATGGTTTCATTCTTAATAATTTATAGTTCTGATACCAACAAAATAGAAAGCATTGTGTTCAAAGAATCATTAAACTAAGCAGTCTATATATTCCACATAATGTGTTACTAACTACATTCTCAAAAATGCTCATTATTGCGATTTTTCGCAGACAAAGTCGCTAGCAATAAACAAATAATAACTAATAAACTTTACTCCTTGCGCCAAGGGGCGGAACGTAGCCAGGTCGGCTAACCCGTGAAGACTGGTCGTGGGAACCAGTGGTCCGTTTATTGTGGCCGACTTTCCTTATCGACTTCCGGACCTAACTACTAGATCGGACGATTTAGATAACAAGCGAGATGGCTAAATGAATTTACAATACTCTTACAATCGCATTGATAAGAAAAAAATAATACAGACAGTTATACAATTAAAAATATTACAAATCTCATTATAACGAAATCCTGACACTTTCTACCCCTAGCGGAAACACCATTCTGTACGTTGGTCCAGAGAGTGATGCCAAAAATGGCGTGGCGGTCGTCCTTACACCGAAAGTGAGGAATCATCAGCTGGGAACCAATCTCGGATAGGATTATCGTCGTCAGGCTCAGGACCAGTGTCAGAAACGTCACAATTCTATAGTGCTACACGCCAACTAATACCGCAACATCTGGTGACAAAGAGGAGTTTCCTAGACAACAGAGCGCCACATTTGAACGTGTTCTAAGAGGTGATATTATTATCATCTCAGGTGATATGAACGTCCAGGTTGGCTCTGACAACACTGGACTAGAACACATCATGGGGAGGCATGGTGAACCTTGGGTCGACGCGTCACGACCTTGGATTAAGAGACCCGAAAACAACGAACTATTTGTGGAGTCTTGGAGTACTCGGAGGAGGACCCATTTTCCACACAAGAGTCACCATAAAAGATATTGGGTTTCCCCTGATGGTGTTACTCAGAACCAGATCGACTATTTGGTTATAAGTTGCCGATGAAGAAGATGTCTTCTCGATGTGCGAGCGAAGCGTGGAGCTGACATGGGGAGCGATCACCACTTGATGGTTGCCTGCTTGAGATTGTGCACAGCAGCTATCCGACGACCACAAATTCTTCAAATGAAGCGCAAGTTTAATGTGGATAAGCTCAGAGACGTCAATAAAAAGTACACCACCATCCTACGCGAAAAGTCATCCACATTGGGCGATTATGAAATGCGCATACTGGACGCCAATTGGGAGGCAACCAGAAATACTTTTCTAACTAGAGCTGAATAATCTGTGCGATATGTGCAAAGCGGTGAGAAACCCTGGATGTCACAAGACACATGGGACAAGGTTGGCGATCGAAAAAAAACCAAATTGGCAATCATCTCTCAACCCGATGTCAACCAACGAACACCCGAATTGACGCTCAACTACCGCGATGCTCATATACAATTTAAAAAGGCTGTTAGACGCGACAAGAAAAAGGCCATTGAAGATCTTTTTTTTGTTTATGTGACACCGGAACTAGAGGGGTTGTTCTTTTGTACTGAAGCACAGCTCCGGTGGTGAGATATGTCAACGAAACTCTCCTTAATATAAGTGAACACCAGTTGTGGCGATGGAAGGAATTCTTCTCTGATTTTTTTAAAATCTTGTCCGAGGAAGATATTCCAGAAACGGAACAAATACCAAACATCAAACCGCAACAATCCTCTATTAGAGACGATCTCCCAGATAAGGAAGAGATAGTTTCCGCCATTCGATCAATGGTGGGAAGGAAAGCCCCAGGTATAGACAGACTACCAACCGAACTCCTCAAAGCGGACCCGAAAATTACAGCCGATATACTCCTCCCACTCTTTACTGAGGTGTGAAATAAGAGAAGATCTTCGACTAAATGGAAGGAGTGCGTCATTGTGAATATTTCAAAGAAGGGCGACCTTCGGGGTTGTGGCAGTTGGCGTGGTATATGTCTACTTACTGCCGTATTGAAAATCATGGCTAAGGTAATTCTTAATAGGATTAGTGATGTAGTGGAGAGCACTCTCGAAGTTTACAAGGCAAGGTTCCGTAAAGGGTCATCTTGTACCGACCAATACCTTACGGATAATATTAGAGCAGTCAGCCGAAATGGGTTCGCCACTACATCTCATGTTTGTGTACTTCGAAAAGGCGTTCGACAGCGTTAAGCGAGATTACATATGGAATGCTTTGGTATTCCAGATAAGGTCATAGCTATGATTAAAGAATCCTACGAAGATGCAAGGTGTCGCGTCTTGCATAGAGGAGAGCTGTCCGAGAGCTTCCCTGTGCGAACGGGTGTCAGACAAGGCTGCATATTATCACCAGCCCTGTTTCTGGTGGCAATAAATGACATCTTGAAAGCTGCACTGGCAGGTGGGGAAGGTAATGGTCTCCAATGGAGACTATTTAACATCTTAAATCACCTTGATTATGCTGATGACGTGTGTTTGCTTGCACATAACCGTTCGGACTTAAAGTCAAATGTTGCATTCTAAATGCAAAGAGGCGGGACTGAAAATAAATGTGCGTAAAACCAAGTACATGCACATGGGTTCGAACGTAAGCACACCGATTGTTTTTAACGGACAGGATGTGGAAGAGGTGCAAGATTTTTGCTATCTCGGAAGCATTGTCAGCATGGACGGCGGAGCCGAAAAGGATGTTGAGGCTCGGCTAAATAAAGCTCGTCAAGCCTTCGGTATCCTTTTCCCTTTCTGGAGGTTAAGAGAGATCTCCCTTCGCACGAAGCTGCGAGTTTTTGACGCATGCGTCAAATCCGTGTTGTTATATGGTTGTACTACGTGGAAAGTGACCGTTCGACTTACCAAGAAACTACAGACTTTCGTAAACCAATGCCTCCGGCGCATTTTAGGAATTTTCTGGCCAGAAGTAATCTCCAACGACGAACTTTGGAGTACAACTCGCCAGACTAAAATAGGTATTGAGATTCAACGCCGGAAGTGGCAGTGGATCGGTCATACTTTGAGGAAACCAGAGCGAAACAGCTCAAAACAGGCTCTGGATTATAATCCTCAAGGAAGTCGTCGGGTTGGTCGACCATGTAACACATGGAAGCGAGCAGTTGAGCAGGAGGCTAGAGGAATAAACAAGTCCTGGCAACAGCTTAAGGCCGATGCTCAGGATCGCGCCTTGTGGAAGAGAATTGTTTCTGTCCTATGCCCCTGTTAAAACCCCCTTAACAGGAATTTAATTGATTGATTGACTTGTATGGCTGCAAGACATTATTTGTACTACTACACTTTTGAGAGAGTCGTGCGAATGAAAAACAATGCATGTATGTATGACCAGGAGAACTGATGCGAAATGTATCAATGTGTCGCAATAGTGGCATACTTACATATATGTGAAATTTTAGCACTGTGGCCACCCCAGTATACCGTCACCAATAGCGGGTTCGCATACTTACAATTTGAAGTGCGACACGCAAATGAGCGAATGTATGCATGATTAGGAGATCTTCGGCCAGGGCCGCAATAAGCTGCGTTCTTATTGCGTGTGCATTGAAAGTTTAGTGTTTTAACTCTAGTGACACTGCTTTACCATAGTGTGGCAAAGGGTAAATTGGAGCGAAATTTAAAAAAAAAACATAACAGGAGTACGATTGGGCATAAAGCCCAATCGTGCAATACTCTAGATGAAAGAGAAATTTTTGTATCTTAAGAAATTTTGTAGGGGAAGTGGTAGAGGGGGTGACAACATTGAACTAATTTTTTCACATGACGCTAAGGTTGCTATCAAAATGTTTTAAGCAAAATTCAGGATTTAAAAATTTAATAGGTACTGAGAAAATTAGTGTATTGGATGTAGAGAAGTAGGGCAGTTTGTATGGGAGGTGATAGAAGGAGGGGCGAGTTTTTAATGACTTTTCAGAAACAACTATAAACATCATGCTTTTGACATGTTTTAAATTGCAGATGAGTACCATTCATACTTTTCAGGAAAATCGACTTTTTTTAAAGTTGTGAAATTGTGTCATTTTGTATGGGAGGGGGTAGAAGGGGTAAAGCTAATCGTCTAAAATTCTTATTAATAATTATAAATAAATAGTTACTGCACAATTTCAGCTCAATCAATTTTATACGCACTGAGTAAATTGGTTTAAAGCATTTCATGAAAAAGTGCAGTTTGTATGAGAGGTGGTGGAAGGAGGGAGAGGACACATGTAATTTTTATACAGTAGAATGAAATCATTATACAAGTATTATATTCCAAATTTCATATCAATAGCATTTATACTTTTCGAGAAAAGCCGTTTATTGATAAATTGCGTAATTGTGTCATTTTGTATGGGAGACGGTAGAAGGGGTAAGGCTATTCATCTAATTTTTTTTGGTTTTATTAGCAATTATAAATAAATAGTTACTACACAATTTCAGCTCAATCAATTGTATACGCACTGAGTAAATTGGTTTAAAGCATTTCATGAAAAAGTGGAGTGTGTATGGGAAGTGGTGGAAGGAGGAGGAGGACACATGTAATTTTTATACAGTAGAATGATATCATTATAAAAGTATTATATTCTAAATTTCATATCAATAGCATGTATACTTTTTGAGAAAAACCGTTTATTGATAAATTGCGTAATTGTGTCATTTTGTATGGGAAGGGGTAGAAGGGGTGGAGCGATTTGGTTCGTTCACGAACTTGACTTTACTTTTTTGTTAAAAACGACGTATACAAAATTTGAACTTTCCAGCTCAACGCGTTCTCAAGCTAGAGAGGACACGGACGGACAGACGGACAGACGGACAGACAGACGGACAGACGGACGGACGGACGAACGGACATCCGGTTTTGAGATTTTTGAGTGATTACATGAACTTCTGTATCATTCATTTTTTTCTCCGAGCCTTATTTCTTGGCGTTACAAACTTTGTGGCAAACTTATAATACTCTCAGATTTCATCTTGAGTATAAAAAGTGTCGACCTTTTTTTGGTACGTTTTTATCATCAAGAACTAAGTTTTTAATACTTAATTAAAATGTCTCAAACAAAAATTTGAAGGAACAATTTATCTTAGGGTGGATGAAATTACGTAAGAAAACTACTAAACTCACCCCTCCACGAATGGTGGATTGAGGATGGTGAATTCGACGGTGTCGATTGTAATATTCGATAAACCAGAGTATGAACGAATAATAATAACAATAGCCTTCAAGACACAACTTAATCACTTAATTAAACATTCACTTTACTTAATAAGACACTATGTCCGTCCGAGAATATTTGCATACAATTTAATCATTGACATTTTGAAAAACAAAAATAATCTTTTAACTTTTTATCAACCCACTTAGCACTTGTATATCAAAGAATTTATCATTTACGACCTTGTTTATTTATCTTATGCAGGCGTGCAAACCAACAAGAAACCTACCACCCCAAATAAGGGTAACAAATTAAAAACAAAAATTACGACAAAAAAGAAACACAAACAACAATTTTACAGAATTTTGCAATATTTTAAATGTTAGTGCTGAACATAATTTACATGGTCGTAAATCTTTTTCGCGTTAAGTACTCGTTAATATTCCATGTATGGTTTCCATAAGAAGTTAGCTAAGAATTTCGTTATCATTTATCTTTATTACTGAGAGTTGTCAGCATAGTTTTTAAAAGGCCACAGTGTCGTTCATATCTGATGAATAGCTTAGCGATAAATTACTATGAGCTATTAGTGTGATAGATTTGATCGAAAATTGGTATAAAATCGAAAAAATACAGATAAATCTGCGATCACGAAATAAAATTTCAAAAGAAAAAAAACAATCATTTTTTTTAGTAATGAAAATTGTTGTGTTTCTTTATTACTTTTATTATATTGTAAATTTTTTCTTCTTTTTTTTTTTGGTTTTGTATTTAATTATTTTAATATTACAGAATAATAAATCTTAACCGATTTCGTCAAGAATTTGAATATACCTATGAAAAAAAACTATTACTTAAATATCAATGTTCATTCCTTAATCCTTCGATATTATTTATTTCTTATTACTCTCGAATCCTAACGATTACTAAAAAAATTATAATAATTTCAATCGTATTTTTTATTTTTTTATTTGTATTTCTAACTTATTTTGTATTTTATTTCGATCCGATCCGTTATTTAATATTAATTATACCATTTTTTAAATAAATGAACTCTTAGAATATAATCAAATCACCGCCATTTTTTCACATTTGTGTGTTTACTATTATTTCGTTTATTTTTCGAATTTTTTTTCTCGTATGAACATACGTATCTTTGTTTTTTTTTTAATTTAATTTAGATGTGGTTTTATTGAACAAAAAAAATATAATGAAATAAAAACGGTATGATCAGTATTGAAAATATTGCTTTAATTTTTATTTTGTGTTTTACTTTCATTTTGAATCTAAAATTTGTAATGAGACTTTTTGGGTTTTGACAAGCTACATTTTTTTTCTAATATTGTTTAACAATCTCAACGTGTTTATCTATCAATCATCACTTTTTATTATTTTCTATTTTTGTTCTACTTAATTTTTCTACGGTAGTTTTTTCCCTAGTGTAATTTTATCCTGGGATGGAATTATGTAACTCAAATCGGTGGCATTCTACTTGAGTAGTTGATTCGAGATTTATAATTCCATCCTTGATCTTAATGCATAATTTTCAATGATTTCACTTCTCAAATTTTTTAGTTAAAATTTTATTTTAGAACTATTTTTGACTTTAATGTTGGATAAATGACAATTTACAACAATTAGCATGCAATGCATTAACTTTAACGTTTAAATAATATTTCGAGAATTGCTTTTGGAATAATTTTTTCAGGCAACTATAATGGTTTTTAGTTTTTGCTATTAAAATGATATCTGGTAGATATTGTTAAAGTTGGAGTCATTTTGAAAAATAAAGAAGAATTTGTGATTAAAGTTTTAATAAATCAATTATTATAATAACTTTTGGATGCGAATGAATCTCTTAAAAAAATAGGTTTACAAAAATACCGATATTATGCATATTCATCGACTATCGGGATCGCAAATTGAAACCCAGCGTTTCCCAATAGATGGCGCCAGCAGTAAATGATGATCAACAATGGCGGATCAGAAACGTCACGTGGTAAACATCTGTCAACAAATGTTCATCGTTAGATTTGTGAAGTTTTATCGGCGTCATATAATTTTTGTACGCGAATGTGTTGAAGTTTAAGCCAAATTCTCATCATTTGCGGGAAATTTTGCTATTTGTTTTCAATTCATAAAAATCTGCGGCTGAGGGGCGTCAAATGCTCTCAAGCACTTACATCAAGGCTGCTCTTAGTGGAAGAATATGTCATGAGTGGTTTTAAAGCTTTATGAGCGGTGATTTTTAGGTGGAGGACTGGCATGGTGGTGGATGAGAGAACATGTTTGTGTTATCGCATGAGCTGTTGTAACTCAGTGAAATCATCCCGGGAGATCTCTATCGACTACAATTGATACGCTTGAGCCGAGCGTTGAAACGACCACAGTACCAAAAGAGACACGACAATGTGATTTTGCTACACGGCAACGCTCGGCCAGATTTGGTTAGGTTGGAAGACCTACCTGAAAACACTGAAATGAGATATCCTTCCTTCCCTCTTCATCGCCCCTTCTAACTCCCACACACAAGCTTTGGCTTATGTGGGTTTGTATCTTTAATTTTTATTAACATTGTGTCATCACTTCTTATTTATATTGGATACAAATAAAGAACTATAACTACTACCGCCTATTCCGATCAATGACGCATGGTCTGGCTGAGCAGCATTTGGAATTTTTACGAAAAACTAAAAATTGGGTCAATTAGTGGATCGGCTCAAAAGAAGAGCAGTTATTTTGACGCGGAATCCGTATGCTGCCAGAAAGATGGGAAAAAAAGTTTTGGCTAGCGATGGACATTTCCTTGAATAATAATGATTTAACGATTTTTGCAAAATAAAGGCTAAATTTTCGAAAAAAACGGCGGTTTTCAATTTGCACTTCCAATAATAAGAGGATCTAAGAAACGTACTCAAAACTATTGAGCACATATGGGTTTCAAAACTTTCTGTTGTAGACTATAATTTTTCTCAAATTGCAAAAATTTCAAAATGTTCGGCGGAATCGATCAAAACCCCAATAGATTCTGTAAATACAATGAATGTGAAAATTAAAGTATTTGTCGAAACGATTTTTAGTTATTATCAATCTCACATCACAGCTAAAATGTAGTTTTGAAATTTCTTTTGGATTAATACTTGAAATTTTAAACCTTTGATTTTAACCGATTTCTAATTATTTATCTTCAGGAAAAAATTTCCTCATTTAACACCGAACTCAGTAAGGATATGTGACTTTTGACCTCTCGAATTTTCGGATTCGATGTCAAAAACAAAAATTCACTCGTCATAGTATTTATAAAATAGTTTCTGACAAAATTCACCAAATTCGAGGATATGTGGCTTTAACATTTTGTGAATTTTTGAACACTTTTTAATCGAAATATTTGAATTTAAAAATTATATATTAACTCGTTGTATGCTTACTGTGAACACAGAAAGCGATGGGATCAATCGCATCAAGACGCAGCACATGGAGGATGCCTCTAGGTAGAAAGGCAAAGGTGGATTGAAGGTATAGCTTCTTTCAACCGATGCTAAGATAAACGAGATCAAGTCTACTAGCCTGCTCATGCCAACTATATCAAAGGAAGAGGCTTAATATCGCATACAAGAGACTTTCTGTTGAAAATACGAAACAAGTGGAATGAGCTAGACGAGAAAAAAAGAAAGTTTTATGCCAACGAAATGGACGCAACCGCGGAAGCTGCTGCAGCAAGCATGATTATTAATTGCACTATCGAAGAAAACCTTAGCATAAATGATTCCGTCTGTCCTTATCATATCAAACAACTTGTTGAAAAGATTGCTGGCATCTCAAGATACCGCAGCGGCAAACAAATCAAAATGCTTCTACCAGCATAGACTTGATTCCATCCAAATCTAATGGCCAAAGATCAACAACAACCATTCCTATATTATCGCTGATCTAAAGGCATTGAACTAATTTTGTCAAATAGTGATAGAGTTGCTATCAAAATGTTTTATAAAAAATTTGAACTTCAAGAATTTAAAAGGTTTTGAGAAAATTAGTGAAATTGTGCAGTTTATATGATCGTAGAAGGAGCGAGGGGTTTTCAGTGGGCGTAAAGCCCAATCATATGATACTCTAGCTGAAATACTTTCTTACCTTTTGCCTGGGAGGTGGTAAAAACAGAAGGGGAGATTTGTAATTTTTGTATGTAACACTGAACGTAGTATACATATAAAACATAACAGAATTATAATTGGGCTTAAAGCCCAATCATATGATACTCTAGATGAGATGGAAATGACTTTAATATACCGGAAAATATGTCATCTCAAATTCTTTCGAATAGTGAATAGAGACTTTTGCATGGGAGGTGGTAGAAGAAAAAGGGGGGTTTGTATTTTTCGTATATGACACCGAACAGGGCATGCAAAATGTTTTTTGCTGAATTTAAAGTTTTAAGTTTTCATTATTTTTAAAGGAATTAGTCATAGTTTTCCTGAAATTGGGGCAGTTGCATGGGAGGTGGCAGGGGAAATGGACCATTTAAGATGATATTGAAACTGCTTATCGTCATCCTTATCACCATGCTTTGAAATGTTTTTCTTGAATTTATAATACAGATATTTGTATGGGAGGTGGTAGAAGGAGTGAAGCGGAGCTGATACTTTTTTCCAGCACTTATTTCAATTATTAAGAAACAAATTCTGGTGAAATTTGAAGACAGTCACTCGGAATCGAGATTTTTGAGCGACAACAAATATTTCTGTACCCTTGGCGGCTCTGTGCGAGCGTTATTTCTTAGCGTTACAAACGGTAAGGCAAACACAATATACTCTCAGATTTCATCTAGAGTATAAATATTTCATGCTGTATTTAGTTTCTTGCTTTCATAATTTTCGAGGAAATTGAACAATTTTTGTCTGAATTTATGGTATTTGTATGGGAGGTGGCAGAGAAAGTAGGAGATTTTGGATGATTTTGGATCTGCTTATCAATATCCGAATCAAATTGCTTTGTTACAATTTTAAAGTCGATAGCTCTCATATATTCGAAAGACGAATGCTTTTCTTGAATTTTTCAATACAAAAATTTATATGGGAGGGGGTAGAAGGAGTCAAGCGGTCCTGATAATTTGTTCTAGTGTTAATTGCAATTATTAAAAAACATATTCTGGCTAAATTTTAAGTTTGTACTTTTTCTAGTTTTAATGAAAATCGATTAACAAATAAACTGCCAACAAGTCGGGCGAAACTTTATTATTCTTGGGACAAGTTGCGGACGAGTGGAAAGTCAATATGCAGGTTAGAGTGGTTAGGGAAGGCTAAGTGAAAGGGAGTTCTTGGGCAGGACTGTTAACAATATTTCATTCGTTTCCGTAAGTTTGGTTTTTATGAGGGGAGGAGTAGGGGTAATAGTAAGGGTGGGTGGATGTTAATAGCTTTTTAATTAATTGCTTGAATCACGTCCAATATTCTCTGTATAGAATGTGTTTCATAGACGAAGTTGCATAGAATTTTCATAAAATTCGGTATATTTTACATTCATGAAACCGAACATTTGTATGGGAGGGGGTAGAGAATATAGGGGAATCGTAAAATTTGATACGCAGTTTTATTTCGCGTCTCTTGTAAGGTGCTTGTATAGAATTTCAAGTTCGTAGCTTTTAGTTTGTTGGTTATTAGTTGATTTAATGAAATTGGTCGAAATCATAGTTTTGTATGGGAGGGGGTAGAAGCGCAAGCGCGATTTCAAAACTTTTAGAGCAACTTCATTTGAATTATTTTTATAAGTTTTTATGCCAAATTTGAAATTGATAGCTTTTAAGAGTTAGCTGATAACTGATTTCTTAAAAATGCTCGAAAAAATAATTTTGTATGGGAGGGGGTAGAGGAGGAAGGGCAATCGTAAAACTTGTGATGCAATTTTTTTTCATTTTTGTTGTAAAGTGCTCGTACGAAATTTCGAGTTCGTAGCTTTTAATTTGTTGGTTATTAGTTGATTTAATGAAATTAGTCGAAATCATACTTTTGTATGGGAGGGGGTAGAAGGTCAAGCGCGATTTTAAAACTTTTAACGCAATTTCATTTTAATTATTTTTGTTAGTTGTTATGCAAAATTTCTAATTGATAGCTTTTAATAGCTAGGTGATAATTGATTTCTTGAAAATGGTCGAAAAAATAATTTTGTATGGGAGGGAGTAGAAGTGTTAAAGGTTTTCGACCAGTTAATATTTCGTATATTTAGGGATTTTTTTTAAATGCATTTCGCAAATTTTCAAATTTCTACCTTAAAATTTCACTCAAAAATTTTCAGTTTATGTGTTTTTTTCAATGCACATGAAACACGTTGTGCACGTTAGACCGGGGGGGTCGGTTTATAATAAATATGGATCAAGTTATTATTATTTTTCTATGTGAATTAAATATAGGTATTCACATGCAAAATTTTAACTTTGTATCTTTTACCAGAGCCCTAAAAAAATCACTCAAAGTTTTCGATATTTCTGCTTATTACCTCCCTCCCCTTACACCTCCCAACTTAAATTTTTTACCAAAATTAACTATTATGTAGTTCTACAATCTGACAAATTTTTGATTTGATATCTGTACTATTTTTGGAGATATAAGGATTTGTAATTTTGAAAAGTGCACCATTTTTGAAATGCTCCCCATTTCCCCCCACTACTATTATTTCAACATGTTATATTTTTTTTGTATTTGCCTAGTATAGCTTAATATAACTTTTAAGTTTCAATTACATAGCTTAAGAGATAGTTGAGATATTAATTTTTAAGTGTTTTTCTTTGCACCCCCCCTGACCCTCCCCCTTACAATAATTAGCCGCTTTCTAAGCTGGTTCCGATGAAACTATATGCCGCTTTGACGGTCTCTAAATATGATTTTGTTACGATAAGTAATTTCGAAGATATAATCATTTGAAAAAAAAAATTCGGCCGACAATTGGTTCTAAGCCCCCCCTTTTCGCACCCCAATGGATAAAAAAATTAAATTATTTTTAAAAGTTGTCCCACAAACCCCTCTATATTAATGTTGAGTTTTAGCTTCCTAGCTGTTACCATGGTTGAGATATTTGAATTCGTATTTTTCGGTTTAAGCGCTCCCCCCGCCTCCCCCTGAACCCGTATACCCCCGAAAATGGGTATCCGCCTGAGATCCGCAACTATCTACAATCCCCCCAAAAATGAACTTTCTATCTTGAAGGGTTTGGGAGTTAATGTGCGCTGAGCGTACACGTCGGCGTACGGCGGACGGCGGACGGCGGACGGCGGACGGCGGACGGCGGACGGCGGACGGCGGACGGCGGACGGCGGACGGCGGACGGCGTACAGACAGACGGATTTTTTTTTTGCATTTTTAGGCTAATTTAGTCATGAAACGCGAAAAAAAAAAATTTCAGGGTAGCAAACTTTTTTTTTTTCTTGTGTCGATCACAATACTTTATTATTATAATAATAAAGTAAAATTAAGCATTTGTATGGCAGGGGGTAGAAGGAGTATACGGATCAAAACAAATTTCACGTTATATTTCTATTTTTATACTTTATACAAAATATCAAGTTGATAGCTTTAACAGTTTCGAAGAAAAATAATTTAATTTAAATTTCAAAATTTCGTGAAATTTGTATGGGAGGGGGTAGAAGGAGTGAGATGAAGTTGATAACTCTTTTTGAAACTAATTGCAATTATAGTAGAATTAATTCTGACAAAATTTCGCCTTTTCAGCTTTACTCGTTTCAATGAAAATCGAATATATGTATTTTTCATAATTGTCCATCTGTATGGGAGGGGGTAGAAGGAGTGAAGGGATCAGATCAATATTCCGTGATATTTGTGACATCTATATCATAATACTTTGACCTAAATTTCAAGTTTCAGTTTCAAAGGAAAATCAATTTCTTTATATTTCGAAATTTCATGAAATTTGTTGGGGAGGAGGTAGAAGGAGTGGGGGATGTAACCCAATCACGAACTTAAAGTTACTTTTTTGCTAAAAATTACACACAAAAGCAACCACAAATATTTCTGTTCTCTTGGCGGCACTGTGCGAGCGTTATTTGTTAGCATTACAAACGGTAAGGCAAACACAATATACTCTCAGATTTCATCTAGAGTATAGTAATATATTCTAAATTTCAGATCTATAGCTTCCATACTTTTTGAGGAAATACGTTTATTTTGAAATTTCGAAATGAGTCATTTTGTTTGAGAGGGGGTAGAAATGGTGAAGCGATTTGACCTGTTCTCTAACTTGAGCTTAATTTTTCGTTAAAAACGACGTGTAAACAATTTGAACTTTCCAGCTCAACGCGTTCACTACAGAGGACACGAACGGACAGACGGACCGACGGACAGACGGACAGACGGACAAACGGACTGACGGACATTCGATTTTGAGATTTCCGAGTGATAATATGAACATTGTATCTTTCATTTTTTGCTCCGAGCCTTATTTCTTAGCATGACAAACTTACAATACTCTCAGATTTCATCTAGAGTATAATGAAGGATCAATACGAAGACGTAATAATAAGATTATTGAGGGAATTCAAGGGTCCAAAATACTTCCATATTGACATCAAGTTACCTTTGACGGCAGTGGTCGGCTGAAAAGCATGAATCTAAAAATTTAATTTACATAGAACTCGTAAAATCATTTAAAAATGCATAACAAAATATTTCAGAATTATTTATTTAACACTGTAGACAATCTTTATAGGACAGTAAGATGGATAGGCGCCAGAAAGCAATTCAATTGCATGTACGTGGCTCGCGGCATATCTGAATATCTGTTCATCGCATCTCCGGACCTAGCTAGGGGACTTCCATAGTAAGCTTGAAAGCAATATGGAACTTGCTTCCAGCATTAAAAGAAAAGATTCCCGGATTTTGCACTGTTTGAATTATTATGTGTCTCTGCTAGGACCTTTATCAAACTGTTTAATAAAATCCAGAAATCTTTCCTTTCAATTCAAAATGCACAGTGAAAACATTCACCAAACCATTGTTTCCAGGAGTTTATCACTACTTTTCACATTGCATCGCTGGAAATACTACCAAAGTGTGCTGCCCAAGAAATGAGCTGAAAGGAAAATGCCTTAGAGCTGGTAGTATACTGAGCAGAATTTTTTGAGATCTAATCGCTAAGTGGAAAAATTTAAATTCGATAAAAGATTATCAATGGTATACAATCAATTCGTCTCATGTGTCTCAATTCGTCGTGTCGCGTTTTCTAAATGTGAACGATGGCAATGCAGATAACGAAATAATGCAAGGAAAACTGAAAGCGCTAGGTACGCGTTCTCTGGTAGAACTCTATCAAAAGATTGGTTGCACCAGAATGATGTCGAAACGAGTTGAATAAAACACGAAACGAGTTTGATAAAACTCGTAATGACACAATACAATTGATTCGACTTATAAACTTAGTCCTGCCATAAGTCCTGTAACAAGTAAAAATTTTCAATAAAAAACGAAGACCTTCACTTTATAAATTTACATTTTCAGGAAACAAGCTCGTAGTCTGCGTAGCCAGTCGTCAATTGCAGTACGCACCTTTTCCAGCGAAAATTCGTCACTATCCTTGATAGAGGTCCCTGGGTCACGTCTTTAGCAGGACATTTCCTCAAGGGTAGACCATGAAGAGTAGTCCAACGGATTGAGAATTCAGGGCTCCCAGAGGATCAATCTGAGGACCTTAAAGTTTTCGCCAAGCGACACCTAAGTTGATGGCCTTGCGCGCGAGTGCAGAATCCTACTGCAACACTCAGTGTCGTCCCCCCGAACATGGTATCAAAGGCATCACAACACTCTCTGAAATATCTTCTTGATAATTACTGGTCCGAGTTTTAACGCCCTTGTCATAAGTTTCAGTTTGTGGTGCCATCGTAGCTCACTCCACCTGGCACCCAATCATCACTAACGAGGGGTGATGACCCCTTTATACTCGCTCAACAAAATAAAATTATTCACCACGCCACCGACATTTTTTCAAATGAAAAATGAAAAATTGAGGAAGACTGAACGGATGCGGTACCTCAAACGCTTTAATGAACCAATCGAAGCTGAAACACGAATCGGCGGTGAGTATACGCAAGCTGTATGACCAAATAATATCATCACGTGCTCGAGAACTTAGGAGCTGACACGACATTTTGGGCGTCCATTATTGCTTATGTTCCCCGCAGGATAGTAAATACTGGGCGAGATAGGCCGGAAAGGCCGATTTCAGTTGTTTTGCCTTTAGAGTTTGGTAACCACATGGACCAAGGCGTTCGATTAATAACAATGTCTTGCTGCGACTTAGACTAAAGAGGTGGCGCTTGTGGTGACCGACGAAATCCGGATCAAAGGTCTAAAACCTGGTTCTACGAGGGAAGTGTTGCGGACCCCCATCATATCGTATCAGTTAGTATACAAGACGGTATACGAAATTGATTTGTCGTAAGCTAAGCACAATAGTTGATGATTTTGTTTGTCATAAGTCTGTGAATCTGCGGAAGCACAATATAGGCCCTTACTGTGCTAATAGCAAGAGGGGGAAGAAAGCATGGTGGGGTGATTGATTAAATTACCAAAATGACTGAAAACTAGGTTGATCTTAACCGAACATTAGTAGCAAAGGAGCAAAAGTCGGAAGCGAGTGGTGTCGGATGCAGGACACGTAGACGGACGTTAGATGCATGTGGGTGGTTCTCGGAAGAAAATAGCGGACTGACGTGAGTGAATTATTAGCGAGCTGAATGGAGCGAAAATGGATGTTGGTGCAGCAGGCAGTATCGTAAAGATTGACGGATGGTGGACTTTTCAGAAGAAAGCAGTGGACGGAGGCGCGAGAAATACTTGCAATGTACCTAAGACCCAAACGGATCGAGATCGGAGGTAAACGGTGCGTTGTAAATGGTTTTAAATTTCATGGAGGAAATTCGGGATTTGACGAATGATCCAAATTGACAGATGGATTAACTGATACAATTTGTTGCGGACGAATCAGCACAGCCATGTTTGAGGTCCCTTCGGGGTACCGGAACTTATTTATGCTACATGCAATATCCGGTTAATCAACTTTTTACTTCGTACCAGGCTAAGGCAATCGAGTTCTCGACGCGGAGTTGCTTGATCAACCGGGTTTCATGATCCTAAGGCTGGAAAAGATTTTAGATAGGTTTTGCACTTACCAATGTGAATACAACCAGCAGGTCAGCATAGACCGGAACCTCCGGGGGCGTTATTGATTGCAGCCAAAAAACAGTCCATGTTGCGAAAGACAAACTTGGGATAAAGTTTAGCGGCAGGCGTCCGCGTTAAACCAACAAATATATGGTTTAATTGCCTATATTGTGATTCAGAAACTCGAGAGGAGATGTACAAAAAAACAACTGGAGAAGCCAATTGAAGCTATAAGCGGAGAGGAACATTAGTACTGCTTGGCTGTCCAAATAAAAATTAACTCGCTAGCTATTTACTCCTGCAGTCAAGTCCAGTTCCGCATGAAATGATTGTCAATCGGTTGCTGTCTGTCAGGTAGAGTGGCTTCAAAGTGCTTCTTTAATAGCATTGAATCACTACTATGGGTTGGGAAAGAAGATTCGCTTTTCATAGCTCCAGGATGGTGGCACGAGATTTGTTTAAATTGGTCCCAAGACATGCGCTAAAAACTCCAAATCTCTAAGCCGTAATGGCTGCTTTCTCCAGAACTCTAGCATTCAGCGGAAGAACACTCAAAATGGCTTCAAATCCTGCTGTAGTTCTTGTACGCAATGTCCTAGTTATGCCTATGCAGGCCATTCTCTGAATGTGACTCAATCGTGATTAAGTATATTTCAGTTCGGTACTTTCCCATCATACCCCGCATGGGGGTAATTACTGATCTAGAAAGCTTCAGTGATTTTAATAAAGACGGACCTGTGCTAATCAAAACTCATGCATAGCTTTGATACTGAGCTATGCATGAGTTTAGACTGAAGTGGAAGACCCCCGCGAGGGAGTGAGTGCTGGCCTAGAAAGCTACGGCGTCTGTAGTAACTGCGTTTTGGAGTGCAACGACTTCACATACATCAGCTGTTCGATCGGTATCATGCTAGACCGAAACAGGGAGAGGTAACATGCATGATCATTATTTGCGCAGCCCCACCAGTAGTTAACTGGTACCGCGGAGGCAGATTGTCTCCACTTGCAGTCGTCTTTTACATAATGATGATGCGCTAGTGCTTTTGTGCAAAGGACAAAAGATTGCAGAAGCAGAACAATAGTGGCCATGGTGAGGTCCCTTCGGAGTACACATGGTGGTTTTGGTTGACGCCCATATCACGGGTAGAGGATTATTCCGGAGTACTTCGGTATCCGGATGCTGAACCTGGAGTTGCGTGAGTATAACCGGGCAAAAGTCTCGCACCTACCAGCGTTTACTTCGTTCTGAATAAAACGTTCTAGACTGAAGCCGACTCAGTATTCAGAATGTATGCTCTTTGCATGTTGTTGTTCTATTTGCCTGGGGCGTTAATGACAATACAATCTGTGTTGCTAAAGACAACCGTGAGGCAGGTATAACTCGTTAAAACTCTGACATATTACTGACGTGGAAGGCATCTCATGGAGACCGGATGAAAGGTCTAATACCTGTTGCTATGGGGGAGGCGTCGATGATGGTGTCGCAGCAGTAGCAAAGAATGAGGTAGACGGGCTCTGTCAGATTGTAGGCATAAATGGTGAGAAACTTACGAAACTGGTAAAGTGGTAAAACAGTAAATCGATGATAGAAATAGCGAGCCGAAGGGAATGTCACGAACTAAAGGGAGCGAAATCGGAGACCATTATTGTTGAGGAGCTGTACAAAATTAGTAGCAGACTGAAGCGAACAAAATGCTCCCCCCAGGTTGGCTAATAAGTTGACAAAGTACCTAGTCGTGCCATAAGTTCTGTCACACGTATATGGGCAATTTTTGTATAAATGAAAAAGAGTTTTTGACAAAGGAAAATATATTTTATTTTGGCATACTAATGGAAGTAAAATAAGCAACAAATTATTCAAAGTGGCCGCCTTTAGCCTTAACACAGCTCTTTAATCTGTTGGGCCAGTCATCGATAGCAGTACGCACTGTTTCTAGCGGAAAATTAGCTACTGCTTCTTTCAAAGATCGCTTAAGGCTCTCGATATTTGGGTGTCGTCTCGTGCACACCATGGACTCTAACTCCGCCCACAGTTTGTAGTCCAGGGGATTCAAATCTGGGCTCCCAGAAGGCCATTCCGTCGCCCTTATAAACTGTGGAATATTGGTTTCCAACCACGCTTGTGTGGTTCGAGCTTTGTGGGCTGGCGCAGAATCTTGCTGGAAAACCCAATGTCGATTGTTGAATAGCGTAGAGTTCAGCGGCTTCACACATCCCTCCAGGATGTCCGTTTGATAATTTTTCGCTGCAGTTTTTACGCCTTTTTCGCAAAAATGAAGCTCGGTGACCCCTTCGTAGCTGACACCCCACCATACCATGACTGATGCTGGATGATGTCCTCGCTGTACCCTAGTGGCAACTTCTCGGGCTTTTATGGAGCTGTGGGCATACACCTTATCATTTTGGCGGTTGAAATGTTCCTCCACCGTAAAAATTTTTTCATCGGTAAATAAAATTTCTCGATGTTTGTTGTTGCCGTACCGCCGAAGGAGCTCTTTCGATCTGGTGCTCCTAATTTGCTTCAACTGCTCAGTCAGCAAATGTCCCGTTGATCGTCGAAAGGCACTCATCCCGAGGTCAGATTTTATGATGCGAGACATACTTCGGGTGGAGATGTTCATCTCTCGAGCCATGATTCGTTGTTTACGAAGCGGATTTCGACGAATTCGACTCTCGACCGCTTTGATGGCAGCAGAAGAACGTACATCACGCGGACGTCCAGAACGAGGTCGATCTTCAATATTCTGGATCGCGTTATATCTCTGGATCGCACGATACACAAATCTTTGCGTTATTTTTAACGGGCACAACAACTTGAAAATTTCACTCGCGGATTTTCCACACTTATGTAGTGCAATCACTGCAGTTCGGTTTTCTATTACGCCCCATTCCATCTTCACACGTTAACGAACACACTTTAAATGACCATCAACTGTCAACAACATTATGACGTTTATAAAACTGGCCGATATTGAAATGTCACTCATAAAATAAAGTTGTTGCCAATGTGAGAAATTATGTGACAGAACTTATGGCAGGACTAGGTAGATGCCTGAAGGAAGAATGGGGTAAAATTGAAGACATAATGTTGAACTCGTGGTACATGTAAATACGGAAGTGAGTAACGACCTGATCAGAGCCAACGAAGCAAGTGTAATCCGATGCTTCCAATGAGATTGGTAGAGCATGTGAGATATGCGGACGAAAGTAATGACTGGAGATAGAAATACGCTGTGTGTACTGACAGTGTAACAGCTCTCAAGCCTCTTTCCTTACCAAAGAGGTGGTACAAATGCTCAAACCGAAAATAAAGAAGCAAGCAGAGATCTTAGAACAAATAAGTAAGTATAAGTACATATAAGATCTTTATTGAACTTGAGCTGAAACTGACGAGTTATCACCTGAAGACAAAATAAGTATCGACATGGAAACCAACTTCTAGAAAAATAATATAAATGCAGATCCAAAATACGCCACTCCTTGGCTCTATAGACATAATAGGTGCGCATTTTGTCTACAATACGACGGTCGTGAGTTCAAATTCCGATCGACGTAAAATTCCATCACGCAACCTGCTTGGGTACACCTTGGTCAGCTCAATCTACGGAAATGCAAATTCGTAGATAAATTCTATCTATTCTTCTATTCCGCAATAGCACTACAGCCGAAAACTGAAATCCGAATATAAAAATTTCATGAAGGAGTATATTTGGTTGAAACGCTTGCACCTACCGCATTCCATAGCGACTACTTCCTTCCATATCGCACAGTGATAAAAGAGGACTACAGTACCACTAAATGGGAACAGTGGTGTTTGATGCATCTATGAAAATAATCAATAATGTTAGTCTGGATCATATTATCTACCTTAGCCATAAACTACAAGCTGAGATAGCTACGATACTACTGCGAAGGCTAATGCACAGATACGTCTTCATCGCCGACGTCGAGAACATGTAACAACAGATCAAGATTCATCACCTTTCTTAGAGCTGAAGCTTGAGGCATCCGTGGCGTAGTGGGCAGCATGCTTGCTTCACGGTCAATAGGTCGGGGGTTCGATTCCCTCTCCAGACAGTGGAATTTTATTAAGCACGAATTTTCAGTTGCTACTGGCGATGAAAATTTATTCGATATAAAATGGGTAAACGGTGTAACAGTAGAACAGTTCCACTTGAAGAAGGTCTGTATACTCAGTAGATGGTTTCTGTTCACTTTCTATCATTCAGTACCCCATAACATCTGCAAATATTTGTCAGTAACAACTAGTTCAACTGAAAAATATACCAGCTTCTCCACTCGTTATGGCCGTTCTCATTCCCCTTCCCCTACCTTCCCAATCCCATTCCTTCCCATATACGTATTTGTGCATTGCACATAAAGGCCGAAATCGCATACAGCACAGGTCATTCTATGAAAAAAAAAACAGCCCAAAAGCTTCAATTTTCCAAATGCGTCCAGAATTCGGCTTCAGGACTTTTACATGGATTATCTTATGAATAGTGTTGGTATTTCAATCGACAAGCTCATGTTCTCATAACCAGCACAACAGCCCAAATCGGGCCTTGATCTCCGAACTTTCAAGTTCCATAACATTTTTATTTGATATTCCAGAATGGTTGATAGCCCTTGGCACAGTCCTCTATCTACGAATTTCCATTTTTACAGATTGAAGATACACCCAAGCAGGCAGTGTGCTAGAATTATACGTAGACCGAGATTTGAACTCACGACCTTCACATTGTAGACCAACATGCTACCCACCAGGCTACACCCAGGTACACTTATAACTACTCATTGTGAAAAAATACCAATAATACAACAAGGTTAACTGAATACCTGTCCAAGGAGACAGAGTTCTTCGGATAACCACACTCCTTTAAATTTCCAATCATCTTCACGATCTAAAATAGATTTAACAAACTTCAAATTCTTTTAACTGTAGCCAAAATATCCGATCCTTTTCGCTGGCTATTACCAATTATAATATCAGCAAAAATATTGGTGCAAGCCTAGGTCCTTCGCAGAAGCAATTTGAAATCAATTACTACCACCCGTATTCGCAAGCAAATGGAGCCAGATTTCCGGATTTCACACTGTTGTGCTTTATGAAACGTGACGTTTCGGTCTTTGCTGTGGCCTTTTTTAAACTCCTGATAAAGGTCTCAGCAGATGCCGAAATGTTACGTTTAACAACAATGTAAGATTCGAAAATCTTTCCTTTGAACCCAAAATGTACTGTAAAACATTCACCAAACCAAGTGGCCTTTGTCCATTCCGAAAAGTTCTCATCATGGAGCATCAAGCCGTTGAAATACACGGCATTTGCGATACTTCAGATAAGGCATTCGAATACAACAAAAGAACACGCATTGATATCTGCTTGCTGACTACGAAAACAAATCTCGCTCTGCTAAAAAAAAGACTACATAAATCTCGAAGCTTGAACTTTATACAGCTATTCTAGTATTGCTGGCTGGATTGGTCTACAATGCGACGGTTATGAGTTCAAATCTCGGCCGACACAATATATACGGTATATCGGGGCTACCTCAATTCTCGAAAATAAAAAAATTCGTAGGCAGAAACAACTCTTCGACAATAACAAATAAAAACTCTGAAGGAACCTGAAGGTCAGGAGGCCTAGATCCGAATTGGGATGTACTTGCCACAGAAGAAGGAGATAAGAGCAGGCATTATATATATGGAGCCATTGGTGATAGCAAATAGAAACTACTGATCTAGTAAAAATGTCACGATTCGCCATCATTTGCAAGTCGATCGAGATTTGTAATACCAAAATAAAATTCATAACGATTTAAAGTATTCAAAACTTGAGGCTCGATTCGAAACTCATAATTACACACCGCGTTAAAAAAACTCTTTCGTAAGAGCCGTAATTTTTTTAAATAAAAACAAAAGCAAAGAAAAAATAAAAGAACACAAAATTACATTTTTTTTTTATTTGGATTTTTTTTTCTCTTATTTATATTTATAGAATTTATATGACAAAATTCTTTGTTGTTTTTTCTTAATTATTGCTTGAAAAGTTTGCATATTTTTTTCTTTAATAGTTCTACTTTCATTTTTTTTGCAAGAGATAATAAATTTTTTTTTTAATTAATTTCTCATTTTACACGTCTTCTGTTCAATTTTTTGATTAAATTTAAAATTGTGAATACATCTCTGAATATTGATCATTTTTTTTTCATGAATAAAAACTAAATTTCTAATAAGAATTTATTAGTGTAATCTTAAATGTAATCATAAATCATAGGTGTGTTGGTTCCAAATTCGTACCATCCACAATAGAAATCATTTAAGTTTTTATCCTTTTTTTTATTTTAATTTGTAAAAAAAAATTAAAAATATAATTACCTATACATATGTAATTTTTTTTTACATGTTTTTAATATATTCAAAATTTAAATAGAAAAGAAAGAAGAATAAACCGAAAGCACCAATTATAATTAAGAATATTCACCGATAATTGTTGGAAATTATTAATTTTTATTTTTCCTCAAATTTTTAGAAATACAAATCATTGCTTTTTAAAATTGTTTTAAAATTAAAAAATATATATATATTTTAATTAATTTATTTTTTATTATTTTGATAACGTAAGGTATATATTAAAGCTCTTTTGTACTGCTTTTCTTCTACTTTGGTGGTTTTTGATAAATTGATTGCTTTCAAAATTCAAATGTGCACTTTCAAGCAGTTTTACTCGTTCTTACATTAGATTCCGAATTTTTGTAGTTTAATTCATCGCGAAAGCAGATATGCCCACTTTTAAATTTGATATTTAGGAATTGAATCCATCCGTTAAATTTTATATTGCGGCGCAGTTAATTCACCTTTCGCCGTGAATCAAATTATAAAGCTTCGGAAACTAATGTGCACATTTAAACTTTAAAAGTAGAAAATTTATGAAAAAAAAACACCAAATTAGAAGAAGACTCCTATAGAAGAGTCATAATGGATATGTATTGAAAATCGAATCAATAATGCTGACACGAATTAGGAATTTGTTCATAATTATTTTCGAGCGCATATATTCGGCTTTGGAAAGGGTTTTAAAACCTCTTAAACCTTGATTCTTAAACCTTCTCAACTCACAAGAGTTCTTGAAATGATTTAGCTTATACAGTAACCAATTGATAACGATCACGTTTGAACAGATATGTTGCAGGTCCCTCATCGACTCAATTTCCGGACACCAAGGAGAATATATTAAATCCCAGTTGAACTTTTTGGAGGCAGTGAAACATATTCCTTCATGTTTCCTCGATGTTTTTCGATTGAAAGAGTAACTAATGAAAAATTCAACAGATGTCCATTAAAACAAAGGTCAGATTCCATTTCTGCATTACACTATTTAAAATGAAATGCGAAAGTAGAATCAATTGACTAATGATACTATAAGCACATGGCACCGGTACGAAGGTAATTGAAAAGCCATTTAAAGTTATGCTAGCATGCATGATGCAATACATATTCCGGGAAATTTTAAAATTTGTGTTGTACTTTGCATTATACAGCTTTTCAACTTTCTTTGAATTTAGAAAAAAGTAGTGAACACATTTCCGAAGACGATCTAAAGAGGAAAAAGTTTTTAAAGTACTAAACCAACAACTAATTTAGAAGTGTACAATGGGTCTATAGGGAATTCTAAGTGACAGAGGGTAAGTCCTTCCAATTGAAAAAAAAAATGTAATTTTGTGGCTACATTGTAAATTACATATTCAGTAGTGTAATTGACATTACCATATCATGATACGGGAAGGCATGTATTATTCAATCTGTAAAAAGAAGTACTTCTTCCTATTAGCCTCACTTTTAACCAAAAATGATGCCTTTACCACCAATGACGTTGCTGTAGAAAAGTAATCAGAGTTTCTAATCGAATCAGCAACTACTTGTACTTCTGCTTCATTTGTTATGTAAATCGTTAAAAGGCAAATGATGTAATACTGCTAAGTCCGATCAAAATAAAGGAGTTAAAATCTTCTCTATCTGTTGGTTTGGTGAATGTTTTGACAGTGCAATTAAAAGGGGAAATTACCGGATCTCGCACTTTTATGCCTTTTTGAACGTGATGTTTTAGTTCCTGCTGTGACATTTATCCAACTGATCGATAGTTACAAAAAGTAGGAAAGTCAGGTTAAATTAGCTATTTA
The DNA here is from genome assembly GCA_963669355.1 of Chorisops tibialis. Taxonomy (NCBI): domain Eukaryota; kingdom Metazoa; phylum Arthropoda; class Insecta; order Diptera; family Stratiomyidae; genus Chorisops; species Chorisops tibialis. Next base: position 215,242,652 of record OY770262.1, read on the forward strand.
AGGATAATTTATTAGGATCAGGTAATAAAATTAGTTCAGGATTTTTGCGACGGCATCAAATCCTTTGCGGAAAAGATAATTGGATATCAAGCGCGGCTAGTTCAATTATGAATGTCGTGATGCAATATATGGAAAGAAAGAGGCTCACAAAATTTTTAGCGAACGACCAACACGCGCCCAAAAAAAAATAAAGATATGACAAGCTTAGGCAATATGCTAAAAAGACCTGCAGGCGAAAACAAAAGGAAATAAACCACACACGACCTAAGAAAGGGATATAAGCCAAAAACCAGTTTCTGTAAAGACGCAGAGGGCAACATTATCCGCGACACTCAAGAAATTAAAAGGAGATCTTCTCAATCCCACCTCATTAGCACCGATCACGACAGACGACAACTCCGCTTAAGACGGTCCCAAGCCCGTTTTGAAAAAGGAGGCGGCATGAATAGCCAGAAACACCAATGCGTCTCAGGAAGTAGGCTAAAAATGGATATAGTTGGACTCGCGGCATAGCCGAAAGAACCCCAACATATCTTTTTCAGCTGAAATTGTCCAGCCGTGTCTGTGCGGTTAAGTACACAGGTTGAGGGTTGGGCGATGTGCTAACAACCTGTCTCCACAAAAAAACAAAACACTGGTAATGGAATCTAAAGCTTCGACTTGGGTTAGACGGATTCAACGGAAACGACCCATTAAACTAAAAATTAAACACTCTTTCGAAACCTGGAACGTACGATCCTTGTTCATATCTGGTGCACTAAAATCACTCCTGGAACAAGTTGATAAATTCAACATTGTTCTCGCACTTCAGGAAACTAAATGGCTTGGCAAAGAATACTACCCACGCTTGACGAAATCAAAGCAGTCCTATGCGACCAAAACCCAAACAAAGCGCCGGGAATTGACGAAATTCCTGATGAACTTCTGAAGAACGGTGGAAACTGTGCCGCTGAAATACTACACAACATGATATGCAAAATTTGAACACAGGAAAACGTACCCGACGATTGATGAAAAAGCATCATATGTCCAATTTACAAGAAAGGAGACAATTTTTGCTGTGAGAAATACGGAGGAATATCATTATTGTGTACGTACTATGAAATTCTGACAAATCATTGAACGTCATTGAAGCCCTATACTAATGAAATAATTGGCGAATACCAAGGTGGATTCAGAATCGAACGGTCTACAACAGGCCAGATATTCCCGGTGAAACAAGTGCTTGAGAAATGCTGAGAATACAGCACAGACGTGCACCAAATTTTCGTAGATTTTAAACAAGCATACGACAGTATCGACAGGAGAGTACTGTACCAAATCATACTTGATTTTGAAATTCCTCCAATAGTCCGACTCACAATAACAAACACTGAATCCCAAGCGAAAATACAAACTGATTCCGAAACCAGGGGTTGTAGTATGTAAGGTATTTCGACTGAGTCGTTTCGACTATTTCGCTACCACCTAAGTTCGTTTTGACTAGTTGGATAGTCGATACGACAAAAATATGGTTGTTTCGTTCGTTTTTCTCCGTTGAAACGTTCATATCTTAGATGACAGGTAAAGATCTTTCAACTGCGGTTTCAATATTAGGAACAACCCTCTCTATCATCATTATCATCAATGGCGCGACAGCCCAAATTAGGCCTTGGCCTCCTGAAGTCGTCGCCTCCAATCGTCTCGATCCAAAGACCGCGTCCTCCAGCTGCTAATTTTTAAGATGGCTTTGCTATCTTCATCAACCGAGTCTTCCCATCGCTTGCGTGGCTTGCCTACTGGCCGGTTACTACTCGCTTTGCCTTTCAGAGCACGTTCGGGGATTCTTCTGTCTTCCATTCGCTCTACATGGCCAGCCCACTTCAGTTTACGTAGCTTGATGAACGTTGAAGCTTCTGGCTCGGCGCAGAGTTGATACAACTCATGGTTGTATCTTATTCGCCATTCCGTTCCATCCTTCACAGGTCCCAAAATTTTTCGGAGAACCTTTCTTTCGAATGCGTTAACTGCTTTTTCGGAAGTTCGTGTTAATGTCCATGTCTCGCTGCCATAACAGAGCACAGGTCGTACGATTGTTTTATATATCCGCAGCTTATTGTTCCTGTGCACTTTCTTGGATTTTATTATTGGAAGTACCGAATAATACGTCTTATTTGCTAGTATTATCCGTCGTTTGATTTCGTCTGTTTCATTACCGTCCTTTGTTAGATTAGCCCCAAGATATATGAAATTGTCCACACTCTCCAAATTATATTCCGCAATTGTTGTTTTGTCTGACAGGCGCTCTCCTTCTTGTTTGCGTCATAATTTTTTTTTTGTTTTCGTTAATGCGCAACCCGACTTCTTTTGCTACTTTTGCTACTAGTTGGGTGGACTTGAATAGTAGTGTCCCGTTGGTGTCGACTGGGATTTTTCGGACGACATACTCTAATGCCAAGTTGAAAAGCATGGGGGCTGGACCATCGCCCTGCTTTAAACAACATTCCGTTCGAAACCTGGTTGTGGAATCGGTTTGTATTCTCACTTGGGATTCAGTGTTCGTCATTGTGAGTCTTGTTAGTCGGACTAGTTTTGGAGGAAAAAGTACGCTCCTGTCGATACTGTCATATGCTTGTTTAAAATCAACGAAGATTTGGTGCACGTCCGTGTTATATTCCCAGCATTTCTCAAGCACCTGTTTCACCGAGAATATCTGATCTGTTGTAGATCGTCCGGTTCTGAATCCGCCTTGGTATTCGCCAATTATTTGATTAGTATAGACGACGTTCAATTATTTTTGTCAGTATTTTATAGGACGTACACAACAATGATATTCCTCTGTAATTCTCACAGCAGAATTTGTCTCATTTCTTGTAAATTGGACATATAATGCTTTTTCGCCAGTCGTCGGGTATGATTTCCTCTGTCCAAATTTTGCATATCATGTTGTGCAGTATTTCAGCTACACAATTTCCACCGTTTTTCAGAAGGTCAACTGGTATTTCGTCAATTCCCGGCGCTTTGTTTAGTTTTTGTCACATAGGGCTGCTTTCATTTCAGCAAGCGTGGGTAGTGTCGATGATGACAGATATTCCTGTCCTTCTAACAAAAATTTCAAACAACAAACACAAAAAAAATTGTATGCCACAAATGGTACAGAAATTAAAGTATTTGGAGAAAAACGTTTAATACTAAATCTCGGTTTACAAAGACCATACCAATGGACATTTATTATAGCAGATGTTAAAATGCCAATAATCGGAGCTGATTTAATCGAACATCACGAACTTTTAATTGACTTGAAAACAGGAAGACTCATCGATTCTAAAACCAAATTAGAAACAAAATGCTTGGCAAGCATTTCAGAGACCATCGGAATTACAACATTCGATGCTAAGAATCCTTTTGAAACAATTTAAAGACATTACTATTCTTTCGGATCTTCGAAAAAAAAACTACAGTGACGCACCTTATTCAAACAAAAGGACCTCCTGTATTTCCACGCGCATAGATTCAAAGAAACTCGCAGCAGCTAGAAATGACTCTCAGTATCTAATGAAACATGGAATCTGCAGACCAAGTAAAAACAACTGGTCAAGAAGAAAAGTGGCGAATGGAGACCCTGAGGTGACAACCGATCATTAAACGATCACTATACCAGACAGGTATCCAATACTTTTCATCCAAGATTTTTCGAACATACTTAATGGCAAAAAATATTTTCTACGTTGGATTTACAAACACACAGAAAAAAGAAAATAGACAAATTGACTAATTTTTTAGCCTACTAATTGATTTAGATAAATTGACTAATTAAATCGATCCATCAACTATTGTATTAGACGGAAATACAAAATGTTTAGAAGATAGAACTATTTTAAGTAGACATTTTGTCTAAATCAATTAGTAGGCTGGAAATCATCTATTGTTTAGGTAGTTTTTCTATTCATTTCTTTCAGTGCAGCATATCACCAAACACCAATTGAGCCATGTGACATTCCCAAAACTGATATAACTACATCCTTTGGCTTATTCCAATTTGCATACATAACCTTTGGTATGGGTAATGCTGCGTAAATATTTCAGAGAAAAGTACATGAAACATTACAAGGATCGACTTACGTATTTTCATACATTGATGATATGTATCACCTCCGAAAACTTAGAACAACATTAAATGCATTTAAAGGAAGTTTTTCAACGGATAAAGGATCATAGCCTTACCATAAATATCGCAAAATGTAAGTTCGGTAAGGAAAACATTAAGTTTCTTGATCGTATAATAACCAAAGATGGGGTTAAACCTCTCCCAGAAAAAATAATGGTTATTAAAAACTGAAACGATTTTTAGGGATGATCAATTTCTATAGACGTTTCATTCCTAACACAATCAACAATCAAATGATCTTTGAACAATTTATAACCAGCAACACGAAAAACTATCAAACTATCATAAATTAGAATACAGATGGTGAGAAAGCATTCAATTATTGAGAAGCAACGATGCTAGCTGCGTTATCATTAAAACTAGATGCCTCGGATTCAGCGATTGGTGCGGTGGATTTCATTCAAAGAAGCTTTGGAATTCACAGAAAAAATACTTGAGTTGCTCGCAATTTTTCATGGCATCAAACATTTCAGTATGGACGAAGACAATTCATAATTTTTACGGATCATAAACTTTTGACCTTTGCGTTTAAGCAGAAAACAGACAAAGTTTCACCATGGCAGATCAGACGCTTTTCAACGGATATTCCACACATAGCTGGTGTTGAAAACAATGTCGCAGATTTGCTATCAAGAATAAAAGCCAATTCTAATGTGAATTTTGACGAAATTGCTGACGCCCAAAAACAAAATCTTGAGTTAGAAAAAATGATTCCTTCTTCCAAGCCAGACAGCAACATTATTCATTAAAATGCCGAACTCAACTAAATTACTACTTTATTACGATACTAGCAAACGCCCGCGACTTCGTCCGCGTAAAAATCGCATTAATAAGCAATTTTTTGAGAATGTAGTTAGTAATACATTATATGGGATATTTAATCCGCTTACTTTAATGGCTCTTTGAACACAATGTTTTGTATTTTGTTGGAATCACAACCATAAATTATTAAGAATGAAAGCAATATACTCGCATTTGAATGGGAGAGGCTCGTGATCAAATCAAATCCGTGATTCGAGATCATATGTATACGTGTTAAGGACATGTGAATAGTTGTAGCTTGTGTTAATTCAAAAAAGCCCAAATAAAATGACATTGAGCTTAAAAACATAACAGGACTTCGATTGTGCGTAAAACGAAATTATATGATACTACCGATGAAATCGAAATTTTTGTAATCTTAAGAATTTTTGTGTGGGGAGTGATAGAAGGGATGACAGTACTAAATTAATTTTTTTCACTCCATGCTAGAGTAGCTATAAAAATATTTTGCACCAAATTTAAGCTTGAAAAACTGAATAGGTAACTTGAGAAACTTAGTGCATTGGATTTAGTGAAATTGTGAAATTCGTATGGGAGGTGGTAGAAGGAGTGGGGGGTTTATGATAATTTTTCTAGATACAACTATCATCACCATGCAATTGATATCTTTTAAATTTTAGATCAGTTAGATTCACACTTTTCAAGAAAATTGAGTTTTTGCAAAGTCGTGAAATTGTGTCATATTGTAAGGGAGGGGGTAGAAGGAGTGGAGCCAATCGGTTAATTTTTCCCGATAATAATAATAATACTAATTATGGATTCATCAGAAAGTTTTAGCTAGATTAAAGTTATACGTACTGAGAAAATTGGTTTAGAGTACTTCATGAAAAAGTGCAGTTTGTATGGGAGGTGGTAGAAGGAGTGGAGGGTTTTTAGTAATTTTTCTAGAAACAACTACAATCACCATGTAATTGATGGGTTTTAAATTTTAGATCAGTTAGATTCACACTTTTCAAGAAAATCGAGTTTTTGCAAAGTCGTGGAACTGTGCCACATTGTATGGGAGGGGGTAGAAGGAGTAAAGATAATCGGTTAATTTTTCCCGATAATAATAATTATGCTAATTAGAGATTTAATACAAAATTTTAGCTCGATCAAAGTTATACGTACTGAGAAAATTGGAGTATAGTATTTCATGAAAAAGTTTAGTTTGTATGGGAGGTGGTGGAAGGAGTTGGGGGATTCAAACTATTTATATACTTGAAGATTGCATTTATAATAGAAATAATATATTTTAAATTTCAAATTAAAAGCTTTCATAGTTTCCATGAAAATTTGATTATTATAAGTTTTTGAAAATGAGTCACTTTGTATGGGAGGGGGTAGAAGGCATGAGGGGAGAAAAATAAAACCTAAAGCAGATTACTCCCAGAGACAGAGCTAATAATCTGTGAAAGTTTCATTTTAATCGGTGCAGCCGTTTTTGCGTGAAAGACGGAAAGACAGACAGACAGACAGACAGAGAAATTTTTTAAAAACGTTAAATTCTGCTTAGTTATTGCTAAAATGAAGCAAAAAACTTATTTATAGCCATTTATAAACAAATCACAGACAGACACCACAATTATATTTATATAGATAGATTTCGAAAAAAATCAATCGGCCTCTGAAGCACAACCGGACCCAATTTTCAACGTACATGATGCCTAATGAAAGATTTCAACATATCAATATTGACATCATCGGCCTATTACCAACATTAAACTAGTACAGATATTGCCTTACAGCAAATGATCGTTTTACAAGATGGCCAGAGGCTATTCCACTGAAAGACATAACAGCTGAAACAGTTGCAAGTAATCTAGTTTCAGGACGGATCTCACGATTTGGAATACCTCAGGAAATAACTACAGATTTGGAACGTCAATTCGAATCTCAGCTGTTTCAAGAGCTTACAAAAATATTAGTAATAGTTCATCTAAGGACAACTCTATATCATTTACAGTCCAATGGGATGATGGAAAGGTGGCATAGAACCTTAAAAACGTATAACGCACTCCCGACCATTGTTCTAGGTTTAAAAGCATCCTTCAAAGAAGATATCCAATCATCTCCAGTAAAAACGGTATACGGGACATCACTGAAACTGTCTGGAGAATTTTTTCGTGAATCATCAGGATCTGGAATCGATTCAGAGTTTCTAAAAGAACTTAAACAACATTATCAAAAATCGGATCTACTCGGTTACCACATCATGATAACGCGATGATTTTTCTACAAAAACCGTTAAAAGACTGTACGCACGTTTTTATAAAAAATGATGCTGTAAAACCACCTTCTCAACCTCAATACAAGGAACATTTCAAGGTGATCAAGAAATATCACAGGGCTATGGCTCTCGCGACGGAATTACGCATACTAATAAGTAACACTCAGTTAAAAATTTAGTAGAGATACTGCAAAAAAAACAACTTGGAATGGATATTTTAGTCAGCCTAGACATCAGGAAACTCATCCCGGACAACAGGTATGACTTAATAGATTTTTTTTTAAATAATACTTTCTTTTCAACACTAGAAACACTCTACAAACAAACGGAAGAAGTGTCAATGGGATCTCCAATTTCGCCAGTGGTAGCGGAAATTTTAATGGAGGAATTCGAAAAGAACACACTGTATTCGGCTGCATTAAAACCAAAATTGTATCTACGTTACAAGGATGACACCTTCATCATTCGGCAACATGGAAAATAAGAGCTCGACAAATTTTTAGCACACCTGAACTCACACCACGAGAAAATTAAGTTCATCATGGAAACGGAAAGCAACGGGAAACTGTCATTCTTGGATATACTAGTAGAAAGGAATGATTCGTCGTTAAGTTTCGGGGTATATAGGAATCCAACACACCAATAGATATCTCCATGCACATACACATCACCACCCAAGCATAGCTAAAGGAAATCCGCGCTGTTTTCGAAAGGAAAGGGAACAATTGAATTGGGCATCCACAGCAATTGGATACAAAGCTAGCGAAATAAAAACGCGACCAGAGCATCCGACAAGAAAAGAACGAGAAAAACGATGGGTAAAGCTACCTATTACATCCAGAGCACGACGCATAAGATCGGGAAAATCCTTCACAATTCCAACATCAAGAAAACATTTCCTACACCGACTACTATCCGGGGAATTTTAGTAAACCATAAAAAACCATTGAAGACTGAAGGCTTGTACAAAGTGCCTTGTGGCTCATGCAATAAAGTGTACATAGGAGTAACGGGATACACAGTCCAAAAAAGGATCTACAAACATAAACGATACACACGCAAAAACTAAATACAGTCATCAGCGATCGCGGAACATGTAACGAATGAGGAACATACAATCGATTTCGATAATGTGCAAATTCTGGCCAGGACAAATCAATATTATCAACGAATAGTACGAGAAGCAATAGAAATTTCTAAACATTCTCAGAACTTCAACCGAGACACCGGATACAAGTTATCAGCGTTTGGCTACCTGCCTTAAAATTTGGTAAGAACAAAATCCATACCCAGAAATCCTTAACTAATTTAACTACCTGAGCTAGGGTGTAGCCTAGTGGACAGCGTGTTGGTCTACGATGCGAAGGTCGTGAGTTCAAATCCCGATCGACGTATAATTCCAGCACGCTGTCTGCTGGTCACCTCAATCTACAAAAATGAAAAATCCGTCGTAAAGTCTTTTTATTTTAAATCCCATAAGACCAAGCCAAACTCGTATCGAATTTAAAACATAAAAGAATTATGATTGGACGTAAAGCCCAATCATATGATACTCTATATGAAATGAGAAAGAGTTCAATGTACCGGAAAATATGTCACCTCCAATTCTTTGAAATAATTAATAGTGACTTTTGTATGGGAGGTGGTAGAAGCAGAGGAGGAAGGTTTGTAATTTTTGGATATGACACCTAATGTGGTATGCAAAATATTTCGTGCTGAATTTAAGGTTTGTCGTTTTCATTATTTTCAATTGGGCATAGTTTTCCTGAAATTGAGGCACTTGTTTGGGAGGTGGCAGAGGAAGTGGAGCATTTAAGATGATTTTGAAACTGCTTATCATCATCCTTATCACCACAATTTCAAATTCGATAGTTCTAATATATTCGAAGAAGAAATGCTTTTCTTGAATTTATAATACAGATATTTGTATGGGAGGGGGTAGAAGGAGTGAAGAAGAGCTGATAATTTTTTTTGCATTTATTGCAATTATTAAAAAACAAATTTTGGCAAAATTCTAAGTTTGTACTTTTTCTAGTTTTAATGGAAATCGATATAATGCACTTAACAAAAATTGTACATTTGTATGGGAGGGGGTAGAAGCAGTGTACGGATCAAAACACATTTTTTTCTCGTTATTGATATTTCTATTTTTTATACTTATGCAAAATATGATAGCTTTAACAGTTTCGAAGAAAAATAATTTAGTTTAAATTTCAAAATTTCGTGAAATTTGTATGGGAGGGGGTAGAAGGAGTGAAGTGAAGTTGATAATTTTTTCAAAGCTGATTGGAATTATAATAAAAATATTTCTGACAAAAATTAGTTTTTCTAACTTTGCTAGTTTCAATGAAAATCGAAAAACTGCATTTTCCAAAATTATGCATTTGTATGGGAGGGGGTAGAAGGAGTCATGGGATCGGAGCAATATTCAGTCATATTAATGACATTTATATCATAATTCTTTAACCCAAATTTCAAGTCGATAGCTTAAATAGTTTCAAAGAAAAATCAATTTTTGAAAATTTCGAAATTCCGTGAAATTTGTATGGGAGGGGGTAGAAGGAGTGGGGGGATGTGGCCCGTTCACGAACTTAATGTTACTTTTTTGCTAAAAATGACACACAACAAATTTCAGCACGATAGCTCAAAGCGTTCGAGAGTTATGCTGTAGACAGACGGACAGACGGACAGACAGCAACTCGGATTCGAAGTTTTTGAGCGACAACAATTTATTCTGTACCCTTAGCGGCTCTGTGCGAGCATTATTTCTTAGCGTTACAAACGGTAAGGCAAACACAATATACTCTCAGATTTCATCTAGAGTATAAAAATAGGAAATCGACATAATTTCACTCCCTGGTAGCTGGGGTTTAAACCCTGTAGTGACCTGAGTATGGATGCTATAAAATAAAGCATCGCTGAAATTGTACAACATACAATTTTTTTATTGTGAGCAGGCTCTGCGTTAATTGTATCACTTTTAATATTTTTTATTTAAAATAAAATGGATTAGGAGATATCGACTAAAGATAATATTATTTCAATTCTATTTATAGAGCCCATATAGATAGCGGATAGAGTCCCTTGGAGCCTATAGACAGATATGCCTCGCATCCATTATTGTGACTACCGGACGAAGATCTGATCGCTTTAATTTTTCATCGAATAGGCCTCGACCATTGAACATTTAAAAGCTTTCGAAAGGCACAAGAAAATAAGCGAAAGCAATGAATCTCGTGATTCGGAAGACAAGGCTATGTCGAATTGAAAAGTTTTAAGAATAATGAATTTCTTAGATCGAATATCAATTTGATAAATAATTAAAAAATTTATTTAGAATCACAACAACTAACTTAATCAAACTCTATTTAATTTAAATAAGAAATTGATCGTATTAACAATTATTATAATTAATAAAAAAAAATACATTGTAAGATGTACTCCCATAATTTACGTTATACAAAAAAGAAAAAAAAAATGCTTAGATTTTTATTGTTTCTTTCTTTCGATATTTATTTATGTACGGAGCGGGGTTCATTAGTTAAATTTCAAAAAAAAAATGTCCATAACCTAAATTTTACCATAACACATCCAAAGTAATATTTTTTCTCTTTTAAATTTGAAAATCTTGTTAATTTCGTTTCTCTTTTTTTTCTGTAGGTACATATATCACATTTTTCAAGCATATTTTTCAAGGAGTAAAAAAAAATACAATTACAATATTGTGTGTTAATAATCGATACAAATTTTCTAAACAAATTGACAAATCAAAAATTTAGTTTTATTTAATTTAAAAATATAATAATAATGACCGAATGGCTCGACAGCCCGATTATAGGTAAAATTTAAAGGAAATAAAAAAGAGATGGACTAAAATATGTGAAAACTATGGACATTAGAGTTATGTAAAAAGGAGAAATTAAGCGCGTCTTAAAACCAAGAACTAGAATGAGAAGGTAATACTTCAAGCTGAATTTTGTAACCCTTACGCAGCCGCCGTAGCTTTTTCTCCTCACTATTCTCCTTGTGAAGGTTTTACCACGTCACGACAGTTTTCGATTCAACATACAGTACGACCTCGGTTAACACACTCAATTCGCGCAACTCTTCAATTTTTGTGAAATTTTCCATAAACATATACCTAGTCCTGTCGTAAGTTCTGTTACAAGGAACATTTCAGTAAAAAACGAAGACCTTCACTTTGTAAATATTTAATTTCAGGAAATATTTCGAATAGGTTTGCAAATGGTTTGGTGAATGTTTCTACAGTGTATTTCGAATTGAATGAAAGATTTCCGGATTCCACACTGTTACGCTTTATTATCATAGACGTTTCGGAAACCGAAACATCACGAATAATAAAGCGTTAAAGTGTAGAATCCGGAAATCTTTCATTTCAGTATTACAAATGGTAAAAAAAATTGCTCAAAACTAGCGATCGCTCGGAACTTTATCCGCATAAGAATCGCAATAATAGTCAATTTTTGAGAATGTAGCTCGTACTACATTATGTGGTATGTTTAATCTGCTTCGCTTAAAGGCTCTTTGGACACAATGTTTTGTATTTTGTTAAAATCAGAACCATTATACTCGCAGAAAGCGTGAGGGGGTTGAAATAAAACCAACAGCAGATTACATCTCCAAGCATACCTAACAAACTGTGAAAGTTTCACAGACAAACAGACAAAAATGTGTTTTTATGCTGCCTGGGGTCGACAGAATGACGAGCCAGATGTGCAAAAACATCTGGCGCGCCATTCGCGATTACGGAACTCGCATTTTAAACCGATGCTTGCGAGATCGTATTTTCTCTGCAGGGTGGAAGATTGCACGGGTAGCCGTGCTCCTGAAGTCTCCAGATAAGATCAGAACTAATCTCGGGGCATATCTCTTTTTCCAGTGCTAGGCAAGGTCTTGGAGAGGATTACGGTCCGTAGACTGGAGGAGGAAACGACCCATCTGGCGTCCGAGTGGCAATTTGGCTTCCGTGTCGGGAAATGTGCGGAGGATGCGTGGTTGCACGTGAAAAACTGCATTACTCCATTGTACTCCCCCAATTGATTATGAGATAGATGTCACTGCTATTGTTGGTTCGATTTGCGATCCTTAGCAGGCTCGAATGTTTGACGCCTCTGAGGTCGTCTAGCTCTGACCAGAATCTAGAGCCTCAGCTGTCGCAAGAAAACCTTTATATTCAGACAGTTTCGTTATCGCCTGTTCAAACGGTCTCGCTGCCAAAAGTGCACCTACCTGAAAAAGATCTTGACGCACCGAAGACATCGCTGGTCAAATTCAACACAACTTGGTCTTAAGCTGATTGGGATGCAAGAATCAAGAAGCTCAATGGTATTAATAAGAAGGAAATGAAAAAATCGCCACACACATTTGCTTATTTTGTCACGGGAGCTCCACCGAACTCGAATGAATCATGGCTGTGTTACAGATCAATTTTCTATAACCGGCTGTAAATGCGAGAAGTTACCGACCCGCAGACTTACTGGGATTAAGTACACAAATTTCAAACTGTACATGCCCAGACAGTATGACTGGCTCTTCTTCAGCACGAAATCGGGCGTCTTCAAATGGAACAACATGGAAATCAGCCACTGGAAGTCAAATTTGAAGCGCAATAAGTATGGCAATAACAATATTAGTAATCAGAATAACAACAATAGTCAAAAAATTAATAGTACCAATAAATCTAGGAATAAAATAGTTACGAATACAAATAAGAAAAAAACTTCTCCCAATTCTTTGCCCCGAAAGCCTAATACTAACACTACCTCTAAAACCAGAACTAATCGCATGAACTCTGGTAAAAATTCTTTGCCTCATTCCATGAACCTTCCTATTTCGAATCCATAACCTACTTCAAACCTAGTCCCAGTTCCTACTTCGATTCCACTTCCTGCCTCAAATTTAGCCCCAATTCCTACTTCGAATCCTGCTCTAGCTTCTGGTCCGTACAATAATTTCGTGCGTGGAGAAACAATTAATCCTTACCCATCGTCGTCAGTAACATATATTGAGGATAAAAATGAAAAGTCATCTCACGTAAATCTTAAATCTGCAGTTGCTGGTCACAATAACCCCCCTTTCCTTGACCCACTTTTTTCTCCAGTCGTAAAGCTCTCGATGAACTCTGCAAATTCTGAGGAGAACAGATATTTATTATCACGAATGAGAGAGCATAGAATATTTGACAACGTGTGGCTGTATCTTGCGTATATGCACAACAAATCTGATTCAACCTGCATTAACGGCAAAACAAAAACCAGTCTGATGCTATCCATTCAACAAGAAGGGCTTCCAACAGATTTAAAAGCGTTGCGGCTGATCTATACACGCTTCCACGAGCAGTTCAATCTTTCTCCTGACCAAGTTCATAAGGATCTCGCGACATACGGTTCCCATGTTTCCTCGAAGCATATTTCTGATATGCAAAAAAGCCGGGAAGATCAAAATCGGTTTTTTCGTTCCTAATTCAAAAAATAACCAACGTTTTTTTTTATCACAACGGAGGTGGCATTAGAGGGAAGATAAATAATCTCTTCATTGACGCGAAATCTTGTCACTTTAATGTCATAATTATTACGGAAACTGGGCTAAACGACTCATTCAAAAATGAAGAAATACTGGACAACGACTGGACCATATACAGAAATGACAGGAATTACAGCGCAACAGGTCTTTCAAAAGGAGGAGGCATCCTGATTGTAGTTCATAAATCTCTATCTAGCGAGATTAACACAACACCATCAACACTTTTTGAACATAAATTTATCAGAATCAAACTGATCAATAAATATGTTTACATTGGTGTTGTATATATCCAGCCTAACTCTGAAGACCAAAAATACCACGACATTCTTGACATTTTTCATAGTATTAACTGCTCTTTAGCAGAAAATGATAGTATTTTCCTTCTCGGCGATTTTAATCGCTCAAGTATCTCTTTTCGAATCATTCGGATAACACTATTATACCGGGGAATCTCACGTCTGATATTGACACAACTATTATCGACACTCTATAATAACGACTTACATCAGGTAGTAAATTTACCAATAAACATAACAGAATTATGATTGGGCGTAACGCCCAATCATATGATACTCTAGATGAAATAGGAAATAGTTTATTGTACCGGAAAATATGTCATCTTAAATTCTTTCGAATAGTGAATTGTGACTTTTATACGGGAGGTGGTAAAAGCAGAGGGGGAAGGTTTGTAATTTTTGTATATAACACCGAACGTTTCACGCTGAATTTAAAGTTTGTAGCTTTCATAATTTTCGAGGAAATTGAACAATTTTTGCCTGAATTTATGCATTTTTATGGGAGGTGGCAGAGAAAGTAGGGGGTTTTGGATGATTTTGAATTTCCTTTTCAACATCCTAATCATATTGCTTTGTTACTTATATGCTCGAAGAAGAAATACTTTTCTTGAGTTTTCAATACAAAAATTTGTATGGGAGGTGGTAGGAGTGAAGCGAAGTTAATATTTTTTTTAGCATTTATTGCAATTATTAAGGGACAAATTGTGGCAAAATTTTAAGCTTGTACTTTTTCTAGTTTCAATAAAAATCGATTAAATGCATTTTATCAAAATTGTGCATTTGTATGGGACGGGGTAGAAGGAGTATTCGAATCAAAACCAAATTTTTTGGCATCAATGATACTTGTAATAGTATACTTTCCTCAAAATTTAAAGTTGATAGCCTTGACGATTTTGGAGAAAAATATAATAATTTTGTTCAAATTCCGAAATTTCGTTAAATTTGTATGGGAGGGGGTAGAAAGGATGAGGTGAAGTTGACAATTTTTACAAAATTTGTTGGAATTGTAATAATATTAATTTTGACAAATATTGGTTCTTTTAGATTTGCTAGTTGCGATGCAAACCGAATAAATGCATTTTTGAAAATTGTACATTTGTATGGGAGGGGGTAGAAGGATTAAGGAGATCAGAGCAATATTTTTTTACAATAATGGTATTCTCATTATAATACTATTACCTAATTTGCAAGTCATTAGCTGAACCGGTTTCGGAGAAAATTAATTTCTTTAAATTTCCAAATTTCATGAAATTTGTATGGGAGGGGGTAGAAGGAGTCGGGGGATGTGGCCCGTTCACGAACTTAAAGTTACTTTTTTGCTAAAAATGATATATAAAAATTTTCAGCACGAAAGGTCAAAGCTTTCGAGAGTTATGTTGTAGACAGACGGACAGACGATCAGACAGACGGACAGACGGTCACTCGGAATCGAGATTTTTGAGCAACAAATATTTCTGAGTGTGGAAAAATAGGACACATAAGACGTGAATGCAGCAGAACTAAACCAAGAAGAATGAATTGGTCAGGATGTGTCACCAAAGAAGAGTCGCCAAATGATTGGCGAATCCAGAGAGTTACTGTCGGAACCGTACAAAGATTGTGCCAAAGAGAAGAGCCCAGCAAGCAGAGTGTAAGCTACAAAGTTCTCCGCTGCTGAAATTGCAAACAGGCAGGGAATTTACGACTTGATTGTTGTAAACGAAAATCAATTGGCGAACGATTGGCGAGATCAGGAAAACACGGTTAGAGCGGATGAAGGCCCTAGAGTGGAGCTAGCAAGGTAAAATTTAAGACCTGGAGCTCCACGATGGTGGCGCGACAACCGCGATCCGAGAACGTCGCTTAACGACTATCTGGAATGCACTGCTCATTTCAATATGCAGAACTGAAGGCACGGCCATCATCCAGGAAATAATTTACGGCGTATAACAGTTAGCACAACTGTTGAAACGAATGACCAGAAATAGAAACATAAAAGGATTATGATTGGGCGTAAAGCTCATTATTGATATTTCTATTTTTATACTTTATGAAAAATATCAAGTTGACAGCTTTAACAGTTTCGAAGAAAAATAATTTAATTTAAATTTCAAAATTTCGTGAAATTTGTATGGGAGGGGGTAGAAGGAGTGAGGTTGGAATTGATAATTTTTTCAATGCTGATTGAAATTATAGTAAAATTAATTCTGGCAAAAATTCGTTTATATAACTTTGCTAGTTTCAATGAAAATCGAAAAACTGCATTTTTCAAAATTATGCATTTGTATGGTAGGGGGTAGAAGGAGTGACGGGATCAGATCAATATTCAATCATATTAATGACATCTATATCATAATACTTTAACCCAAATTTCAAGTCGATAGCTTAAATAGTTAAAAAAAAATCAATTTCTGAAAATTTCGTGAAATTTGTATGGGAGGGGGTAGAAGGAATGGGGTGATGTGGCCCGTTCACGAACTTAAAGTTACCTTTTTGCTGCCACAACAAATTTCAGCACTATAGCTCAAAGCGCTCGAGTGTTATGCTGTAGACAGACGGACAGACCGACAGACGGACAGACAGCAACTCGGATTCGAAGTTTTTGAGCGACAACAAATATTTCTGTACGCTTAGCGGCTCTGTGCGAGCATTATTTCTTAGCGTTATAAACGGTAAGGCAAACACAATATACTCTCAGATTTCATCTAGAGTATAAAAATACTTCACGGACTGTGTGGAAAAACAGCCTGAAAAAATATGGCCACCAATTGCATCAAGCACCGACGACATGAACGATGCAACTGTCCAAGATTCCGAGAAGGAAATTTGGTACGGCATTGTCATCATCGATACCAGAAGGGAAGATCAATAATAAACGCCAGAATAAATGACGCAGAATACCGGAAGCCTAGCGCAAAGATGAAAGGAGTAGAGAAATTGGTGAAATACCATAACCACTTTAACGAAAGTAAAGACTCTGTTCGGGACGAACATGAGTTGAGGAGGAGGTAATGTTTCATGTCAGCCCTAGTCGTTTGACAGGTTTTCGCAATCTTCAGCTGCTCTGCAAACAAGTGCGTGTTAGTGTAGGTGTATGTTAAAAATTTTGACGTCTATCGTCTCATCACGAATGACTTCATACAAGTTCATACATTTCAGCTTCAACTGACAGCGTCCGCCGAGTAAGCTGCATCGCATTGAGAATCCGCAGTCATCTGCCGTCTCTACAGCAGAATTACAACAAAGTCAATTCGTGCAAAGCGTAAGACAGAGTAGAAGCAGAGTCCGGCTAAAGTGTCAAAATCGACACCGGCGAATTCACCATTTATCGAATTCACTGCGACTATTTCGGGCGTTTATTGCCCATTCAGCCTACTACTAATTTAAGTATGCCTGAGTGATCCATGTTGGCTAGTTCTTTGGTTGTAACGATATCTTTCCTGGAAGATATTGTCTTTCCCTTGCTACTGCTTCGCAGTGGCATAAGATGTGTTCTGTTGTTTCTGAGTCTTAAGACAGAGGTGGCAGACGTCGCTTTCAGTCGGTACCCAAATTTTTGGGCCCGTCATGAGGCCGAACAGAGTACCGATGTCACTCTTGCTTAGTTTTACGAATTCCTCCATTTCGTTTTTCTATGGTAGGATTAATTTTTTGGAGATTGATAAACCTGGAAGTCTATTCCAGTCAATTCTGTGCTCTTATTCAATCCACTTTCTAAGTATAAGATTGGAATGTCCTTTGAGTCATAAGTTTAGTGATTTTTCTTTGTAAATTTCATCCACGTTAAGATTAATTGATGATACATAATTTTTATTTTGCAACGTTTCAGTTAAATCATATAAACTGCGCATAGTTATTGGTGTTGAAAACATACCGGAAAAAAAGTCGGTCCCAATGAAGGGCTCTACCGTTGCTAAGCTATGATAAAATTCCAATAGTGTACCAATCAATTTTCAAACAAAAAAAAACTATAACATTTTCAACACGACGCAACTTTGATATTGAGATTTATATCCTTCTCATCTTACCTCCTGGTTAAAAAACAATGCATCGTATTTTTTCATAGTTGTTACCAAAAAAAACTGAAAATTAATGATTTACACAATTCACACAAGAAAAATGTAATTTTTTTACAATTCGGAACCAAATAAAACTCAATGATTCGTATTTCGCTTGAAATGTAATGCATCCTAAATATTTTGATGTTATTTCATATTTGTTGTAAATATTTGTTGTAAATATCTTCCCAGCATTATTCTTATTCTCTCTCTGGGTTTATTCATTTAGGTTAGTCCGTTGTTGTGAAGTCATATTTGTTATTTATTTTCTATTTTTTTTATTTTATTTAATATGCCTCGAGATAAATGTACACATGATTGGAATAAAAACAAAACCGAAAACGAATTAAAATAAAATAAAAAAATATTTCCATTGTTAAACTTATGTATATACAAGAAGTGGTCAAGCTTTCTGGCTTAAAATTACTAATTTTATCGATTTTAATATTTTTTTTTATTTTGTGTTTTCTATAATTTTTTAAGATACTTTTTTTTTGTTCACGAAAAAATTATTTGTTTCTTAAATAATTGCTTGTTTTTTCCGTTTTGTTTTTTATATAAATGGCACACACAAAAGTTGAATCTGAGTCACTTATTTAGCATTAATTTTTATGATTATATTTTTTTTTTTTGTGTTTTTTTTTATAGTATTTTTTTTTTTTTGTTTATATATAAATTTATTAAGTCCTAAAAATGTGAATTATAATTAATCACTTAAGATTACTGTTAGATAATGATGATGACGATGATGTTGGGGATGATGTTTCGGTGGCTATATCGGCTGTTTGAACCATGCCAGAACTGCCGCCAGCGCCGCCTCCACCAACAATACCACCGCCTCCGATTTGTCCGCTGGGCGTTAACAATGAAAGGGATTGTGAGTAATCGAGCTTGTAAATTGAACTACGCGTTACATCTTCCATTGATGTTTCCTGACAATCGCGACCCGTGTGAGTTAACGAGCCGCAATTGTAACATGAAACTAATTTATTGGTGGCGCCGATACCGACGACGCCGACTGCAGTGAGCGTAGTATAAGGTGATGTGGCTAGTAGAGTGCTAGCTGGTTGAAGGGATTGTTGCTGCTGAAGTTGTGACTGTTGTTGCTGCTGCTGCTGCTGAACAACAACTGACGATTGAGGAGACTGTGTCGCAACGGATAGCGATGATCGGACAACGGTTGGTGGTGGTGAGGGTTGAGCACCGCTCAATAGGAAACCGGAAGCCGGTCCGGCTGCCACTTGGGTTGCATATTGATAGACGGGCTCGCCGTTTGGAATTTGAAAGCCAGGATGTCGATAGGGTAGCGGCGGTATAGCAGGATTATGTGATAGGATCGGTGGTCTTGTTGTGGTTAGGTGCTGTTGCGCGTGATACGGATATGTAGCGCTAAATTGTTGTTGCTGTTGTAATATAACTGGATTTGTTGTAATTACATTACTTACGACACCGCTGCCACCGATCGATGTCGGCGATGTTATCATTACAGTACTGGTGACTAAATTATTGTTGCTCGAACTTCCGCTATTCCCGATCGTCGAATTCAAATTATTATTATTGTTATTCGCGACCGGCGACGGCATCAGATTAGGCCCAGTTGCAGTTAGCATAATATCATTGCCAATAAATTGTTGCTGCTGCTGTTGCTGCGGACTATTTGCAGTGGCCGCATATAAAACTGTCGTAGCGCCGCCGCCGCCGCCACTATTGCTACTCACGACGCCGATCCCGCCGCCATCAATTAAACCGCCGACCGACAATAGTTTATCCGGCCGGCCATTCAAACGAGTCATATTTATATGTTTACTAAAATTACTTTGATCATTTAACCTAAGACTATTATTACTGTTATTGACTACCAGTGCTGGCGTTTCCGGCGGCGAAATGTCACCGGCCGAACCGATTGAATTTCCCGAATCACTTCCCCCACCACTTTTATGTCTACTACTAATTATGTTATTTTCTATTGGATTGTGAATATCAACTAAACTCATATTTTGCAATTGATACGTTACGTTCGCATTCACATTAAAATTTGTTGCTGATTGTAACGGTGACGGACCACCGCCGCCGCCACCTATTAAATTTGACATATTTTGAAGATGCGGATTATGATGCTGTTGTTGCTGTTGTTGCTGTTGTTGTTGCTGCTGCTGACTGTGGTGTTGGAGTTGAGCTGATGCTTTCGACTGACGGGGAATTGTATGATGACCAGCCCGTGTATATCCGTTTCGACATTGCAATGATAACGTACCGTCAGAATTGTAAACCTTTAATAAAGTGAGAAAATAAAAAATAAAGTAAGATATAGAATTGTTGATAGAAGTGTTAAAAAGAATAATAGAGCACAATGAAATCAAACCGAACGCAATTCGAATGTGCCAGGACCAGGTTTACCAGTAATTTGAAATATCACAGAGTCCACAAGAGATTACTAAGTTTCGATGACGAACGCTTGTATCATTGAATTTCTAAAGAAATATCCACTTTTCAGTAGCAGTTAAAAAAAGGCCCACTAGTCCCACTGTTCAGAAGAACTAGAACCAAAATAAAAACAAAAATATTTGAAAGATATCCTGAAACAAAACTAAATTTGTCATACCTAACTTCGGAACAGTTAAAATCTTTTGATCTCTGCAATGCAACTCAGAGCGTAGTTCATAAGCTAAACCCTCCCCCGTCCCTGTCCTCATCACGCCTGATATGGCTACAAAAAGTAGCAGGGCCCTTATGGAATTTTCTCCGAAGCGGAATGCTTTCATGTTCCCAATTTCGCGATCACCAAAAACCATTTTCCGTCTCGTGTCGAGCAAAGCGCGGCATCATGAACGACCAAAGCGAACAGAAGTGGAAAAATTCCCTGCCTGTCTGTCACTCGGCACCTATTTAGAGTGTCAGACATATTTTTATGTTTCAGCACTCGAAAGTGTCATCGGAAATTTCGTACCAAAAATATCACAAAATTTCATCGGCCAGTGGAAAATTCCGCCTTCGCTTTCCGGATTTATCAAATCCATTTGTACTCTAAAATTGCACCACAGCCCGAATCGGGCCTTGGCCTCCTGACTCCAAAGTTTCTTTTTTTTTGTGGAAGATTTGTTAGACCATCGCACCATACTCTATCTACGAATTTTTATTTTATGTAGATTGAGGCGACCCAGATATAGGCACGTAAGCAGTGATCGTCGACCGGGATTTGAGTTCCTGGCCTTCGCATTGTAGAGCAACACACTACTCACTAAGCTATGCCCAGGCTACGAAATACAGCGCTTTCGCTTATTCTCCGCCTCATCAAAATATCACTTTAACACGTTCCGTGCGAAAATATCTACAACAACGTAATGCTAACCGATTTGGCTCCGCACGGAACGTCTTAAAAGAAAGATTTCCCGATTTTATGCTGTTCCGCTTTTTAAACGTTATGTTTCGATGTCTGCTGTCATTAGTTTTATGAAGGTCTCAGCAGAGACCGAAACGTCACCTCCAAGTAAAGCAATGTAGGAAAAGCGACGGTGGATTTTCGTGTTGTCGGAAAATTTTTTATGATAATGCCCTAGCTTTTGCGTACAACTCAAAACATTGAAATTAAAGTATGGACTTTATTCGCCCTGCGTATTGAGAAGAACAGATTCTTGTCCCATCACAATAAATTTCTTCTAACTTCCGCAAAGTTCAACAATAATTCCACAAAAATTCTGCCTCAACCTCGCTCCCAGCCAAAAAAAAAAAATCAGTAGCATAGCTCAATGTCAGAAATTCCAAATCGAAAATTTCGCGAATATCCAAATTTGAACAAAAACATACCCAAAAACAATAATTTTTTTTTACGGAATTTGTACTCGTATATTTTCATCCAAATAAATGAATGAATGAAGACAAACTTACGATGAAAATTGTCCATGATTATTATTTTTTCTCTTAATATTTAATACTAAAAACTACGTATGCGAATTATGCTTAGCCAAAAAAAAGGCTAACTCCCTATGACAATCCTTTCGACATGATTCTATGAACTACTCACTTCTTCCAAACTTTTTAAGTATGGCGGAATCATGTCAGCATTTTGGATTTGTCCGATAATCAGTTGATTGTGTAGTTGATGCGATTGTTGTTGCTGTTGCTGTTGCTGCTGCTGCTGTTGTTGCATAGGTGGAGGTGTTGTTTCAGCAGATGGACGGCGACTATTTCGTAATGTATTACTACGCTGTTGTTGTTGTTGCTGTTGCTGCTGTTGTTGTTGTTGCGAATTTCGTAACTGTTGAGCTTGATGCTGTTGTAAAACGCTTTGTTGCTGCTGCTGCTGCGAACGACTTGGACTGGCTGTTCGACTATGCGACGGCGATGACGGTTGGCTTAGCATTGGAGACGGCGATTGTGGCGGATGTTGCTGCAAAACATAGGAAATTATCTACAAAAAACTGAGTTTTTTTCCGAAAATATCAGGTAATAGAAGTCAGATACTTACATCTATGGGCGGCTGTTGTGTATAGGGTTGAACGCCGTGGCGTAATGCCCATAGAGCAGTCGGCGGTCCGACTGCATACTCGGGAGGAATGCCCATATTTGTAGGAATCATTGGGATACCGTCAACAGTTATCGGATGTGAAACGGTGCCGTCCGAAAGGAGCATCTAGAAAAAAAATTACGAGAGAATGGAAAAATGTGAAAAATCAATTAAGTTTTTTGAGTTAAGATTTCACGCTATTGAGTTATTGATCGTAACATTGCGGTCGCTTTCCTTAAATTTCAAACCAGTAAAGTTCTTCTTTAGTTGAAAATTTGAAGAAAAAAAATATCGAGTCCTTGAGGCATGCTCAGAATCAGATTTGATAAGCTAGTTGTGAAAATTCTGACTAAACACTAAATACATATTGTTGCATGCTAGCCCTTGTCGTTCATCAAATATTCGCGGTCTTCCACGGAACAACGGTGCAAATTAATACGCGCGTACGAACATTATAGTTTCAAGGTCCTCTGCATTCAAATTCCCATAGCACACACACGCACATGACAGAACTGCTTGCGTGCTGGCGCGCAACCACACAAAAGTTTCGATGCCTAAACATTGGACTAATGATTTTGCGCTGGTCGTTGTGAAATGTTCGAAGTTTCCAAAAACAACGCTGTGGAGAAAAAGAACTCCATAGGAACGAAACCAAGCAGCATAGCAAGTGGGCCATGAAAGCGGACGACAAGAAACGATTAAAAGGGACGCGTTTAGAGGAATAGAAGCCCGGATAGTCAGTTTGGTTTGGAGCGATCTAGTATTGGGTAGGACCAGAATTTGTGTCCCAAGTTTACATGAGGGGCTCATATGCAATTTGAGGCGGTACAATGTCCCACTCCAAATGTACCACTCAAGTGTACCAAGTCACATGGTGGTTTTTCATACATACAATTTGTCTCACTTCAAATCAGGTGAGGAAGTGAAATTGTAAATGAGGTGAAGACATAGGACTAAAGGAGTAAATATTATATGCACATGGCCTAAGAGTGGTAGAAATAAAGTCTTGGTACGGCAGATATACAAATGCATGACAAATGGGACAAAAACTATGAAGTAATGGGATATTTTAACTTGCATGAATGGGACATTAGTACCACCGCATGTATGAGTAACCCAACAGTAGAGCGATTGACGAGCCAGTCGATGCTTAGAACGCGAAGAGTTCAGATTAGCAAGCAATTGTGAACTTATTCAACTGATGGTTTTAGTTTTACTTGAAATCCAGCGCCAACTTGTGCATTTCAATTGGTGTCACGAGGAAACATCATGAGTGAAAATTGCGAGAATTGCGAAATTATGAAACTCTCGAATGAATAAAAGGAGAATTTTCGAGGAGTCTTTCCGCGAAACAAGTAAACGCGGTATTCTGTGTGATTAAAATCGAGTGACCGGAAGAAAATTCCCGAGCAAACTGTGAGAAGTTTTTGTGATGTGTTTCTGCATCGAGATATTGAGTGCGAAATTTTCGACGGACAATAGAAAAATTTCGGTGGCGTGATATAGATAAAAATGCCACGTTACATGAAGTGTCCGAGTTGAAAGAGGAACTCGGTAAACGAGATTTACCCACGACTGGATGATGGAGGCAGTGGAAGCAGGGGGACATAACTTCGACAGTTATGAGTTTCCCAACGAGCAGGAGACCGAACAGCCGATCAAACAGCAAATTGCACAACAAAGTGTAATGGAAAGTTCTCGATCGTTAGACACGATGATGCAGCTGATACAACAAATGATGACTAAAATGAACCAACAAAGTTAACAGGCCACAGAGCAAAACCAACAGCTGAAGAACGATCTCAACAATAAAATGGACCAGCAAAATCAAGAGACACGTAAGCTAAAAGAAGATCTTAACCAAAAACTAAATCAGCAAAACCAGCACGACCTCACCAAAAAAAGGGACGCACTTGGTAAACAAATTGAAGAAAAGCTGGATGCGAAGCTTCTAGAACAACGAACAAAAAAATCGAGGAAAAATCGAGGGCTCTATTCTGCGAAGGACCATATATAAGAACCATCAATCATTGATCGGATCAAGAGCGCGCAACAGCCTTGATATTGGCGTTATGAGGATCTGCGGCCGAAATCTTGCAGACGACCAACAAAGCAACTTTCAGTTCCTGATGCAGACCTTGGACCTTCGATACAGGGGAGATCACATGCGGGAAATCGCTTCATAAAAAGGTCTGGTTGCTTCGCCGTGTTGAAATGTCTTCTAAGATCCTGTGGCATCCCATTGAACTAACCTATGGTCTACATATATGCGCTCGGACTTGGCCTGTGCAGCCACCTCTAACTAACTACCATAATGATGTCAATATCGTTAACGTCAAAAAATATTGACGCGATTTCCTCACTCTTTCTACCCCCTCCCATACAAATTCACAATTTTGGAAAATGCATTTCTTCGATTTTAATCGAAACTAGCAAAGTTAAAAGGAAAAGTTTCCAATATTCATAGTGCTTTTAATGGCTGTTAGTGTAGATTTCATTATTGGCTGAACGTTGTGGTTTATCGGATGGCGCAATTCTTTCGATACTTACTAGCGATGAGGAAGAAGTTTCAGAAATTGAGGATCATTTTTCTGAAATCGAGCAGTAATTTTCATTTGATGAAGACTCAGGTGAAAATTCAAATTAAGGGAACGACTTTGCTTTCAAATGATGGGACTATTCAATTGCAATCAGATCCTCTTGCTAGTGCCAGTAGAAGTACTAAGCAAAATATTATTTCGTTGATTCCAGGCATAACTATCGGGAGTGCAAATTGAAATCCGCCGTTTCTCAATATATGGCGCCAGCAGTAAATGCTGATCAATAATTGCGGATCAGAAACATCACATGGTAAACTTAGGAATAGTTTCAACGCTAAAAAATGGGTGATTTCGGTGTGGAAGACAATGTGCGTCCCGGAGAGGTTAAAAAGTTTGAAAACCCAGAATTTCCGGCATTACTAGACAAAGATTCATGCCAAACGCAACAACAACTTGCAGATTCATTAGGCGTGACTCAACAGCGGTTTAACATTGTTTGAAAAGTTTCGGATTGATGCAAAAGCAAGGAAATTGGATGCAAAAGCAAGGAAATTGGGTGCAATACGATTTGAAGCCAAGAAAAGTTGAACGGCGTTTTTTCACATGCGAAGCGCTGTTCTAACGGCAAAAAAGGAAGGGTTTTTCCATCGCATGGTAACTGGCGATGAGAAGTGGATCCATTATGATAATGCAAAGCGAAAAAATTCGTGGAGATACCGCGGCCATGCATCAACATCGACGGCAAAGCCCAACATTCATTGTTCGAAAATCATGCTGTGTATTTGGTGGGACCAGCTCGGCGTGGTATACTATGAGCTGCTGCAACCGGGTGAAACCGTCCCTGGAGATCGCTACCAAAACAACTAATGCGTTTGAGCCGAGTATTGAAGAAGAAACGGTCGCAATACGAGGAGAGGCACGACAAAGTGATTTTGCTGCACGACTACGCTCGGTCACATTTTGCCCACGTTGTGAAAACTTGGCTAAGCAGCACTTCTACGAAGAAGCCAACAATTAGGCCAATTCTTGGATCGGCTCAAAAGAAGAAAAGCTTTTTCGACGCGGATTCCGTATGTTGCCAGAAAGATGGGACAAGTTGTGACTAGCGATGGGCATTTCTTTGAATAATAAATATTTAACCATTTTTACACAACACATGAAAAGGTTCAACTCAGTCCAAATTAAATTAGAAGCATTGGATGAGGTAAAAAGAAGTGAAGATATATTTTGGCACATAAAATCAAAAATACTTCCACTTCCAAGGAAGGAATAAATTACAAATCTGGACAACTCTGTTGTGCCTGCAATACCTGGAATACCCAGAACGCCACATCTTCCAAAGTTGCAACTCACTCATTTCTCAGGCGATTACACTGAATGGCCACATTGCATATCGATGTTCAACACTCTAGTGCACGAAGACGATTCACTAGTGGCCATTCAAATGCTAAAGGAGAGATTCGACAATAAGCGGCTCATATTTCAAAAGCATATTATGGAAATTTCGGTCTTCGTAATATAAGAAATGGTTATGTTGAGCAGTTGAGAGCATTGAGTGGTACGGTTCAGGCACATTATCGAGCACTTCTGTCAATGGGAAGCAAAGAACTAATATGGGAAGGTTTTTTGATTCATATTATAGAGTCAAAACTTGATGAAGCCACCAGAACAAAATGGGAAGATGATGCTCCGTTAACGAAAATTCGCAATTTGAGAGAAATGACTTCATTAATTGAAACCCAATGTCAAAGAAGAGAACATTTTCATTGTGGCATCCAAGGTGCTACACCTCACAAATTCGCTTTGATCACTACAGAGGATAAATACAATTGTTTGGTATGTAGTTCGGGTAAGCATAAAATACTTAATTGTGCAAAACTTCTGGATAAAACTGCTTCGGAACGGTTCAATCAAGACTTTCCATGGATTTTCTAAGATCCGGTCATCTGTTGAGGGACTGCAAGTGAAGCCATTGCCGTTATTGCGGGAACATACACAATACTTTGCTTCACATGGGAAACGTGGATCCGCAACAAGCAACAAATGTTGCATCCTTACCGCTACGGAACGTCTTGTACAACAATTACAAGTAAATAAGTGGCATAGCAAAAACTAACAGCAAAGTTAAATTCAAATCGGATTAACTCTAAGGTCTTGCCCAACAATTTTGTCAGTAAGTTGGAGACCTTTATTTTGCCCAAAATACCCGAACTTCAACCAGATCGTCTCGTCTACAAGGGAATGGAATATATCCAATATCACTTTGGCAAACCGCAAAAGGCAAATTTACTCATTGGAGCTGAACATTTCTTCAATCCTCTATGCGTCGGTCAAATCAAGTTTGACGAGAATTATCCAACACTACAAATAAACTCCCCTTGGATGTATTGTCTCAGAAATTTTCACCATCAACAGCTTCCTCTTGCCATGTCGCTTCACTTACTATTCTCGTTTCGGACGATCCATAGATCCATTACTGATGCAATTTTGGCAAATAGAGGTTCCTAATCCATCGAATAGCAGAACTGCAGATGAAGAAGAATGCGAGTCGCATTTTTTAAACACGCACCAAAGACTAGCGGATGGACGATTTAGTGTACGGTTTCCGTTTCTTCACAGACCTGATACTCTCGGTACTTCATTTCGCATCGCCCAAAGACGCTTTCTCAGTTTGGAGGAAAAGCTACATCAATCTTCTATTATCGAACAATATTCGAAATTCATTACAGAGTAAATCGATTTAGAGGTCAAAAAATTCGCGGAATGAAGGAATTGGACCAGGGAAGGAGAAATATTTTTACCTGGAGCTATTCTAACACGCAATACAAAGTTTCTGTCAAATCGAATCACTAACATTTTAGTTATCGCCAAATTAACAATTCAATCGAAAAGAAAATGCTAACTAGGGACCAAAACGAGTTTCGTGCTGTCATAAAATTCCTTACCAAGCAAGGAAAAACGCCACAAATCCTTTTTTTTTTAGAAGAAATGTCATCGTCTTACGGGGACTCTTGTCCTGGAAAAACGATTATTTATGCGTGACATAGTTTATTCAGGCAAGGCAGAGAGTCAATTAAAGATGATACACACTCGAGCCGGCCGATTGAGGCCAATTTCTCGAAATTCGTCGAAAAAGTGGAGAAACTTGTTCTCGAAGATGCTCGTTTGAAGAAGAAATAAATCGTGAAAATGGTTGGAGTATCAGATACACCAATTTTGAAGATTTTCCACGATCATCTCCGCATGTCTAAAATCAGCGCAAGATGGATACCGAGAATGCTCTCAGCGGTTCAAAAGATGCAGCGCGTCAATGTTCACGCGAGTTTTTGGATCTCTGTAGCGAGAAAGGGATGAAATTTTGACCCGGATTGTTACTGGAGATGGAACTTGGGTTCATAATTATGTGAGCCTAAATCAAAGCAGAAGTCAATGCAGTGGCTCCGTAAAGGCGCCTTCATTCCCAAGAAGTTCAAGATCTCACAATCCGCCGGAAAAAATCATGGTCACTATTTTTTGGGATTCAGAGGGTGTTTTAATGATCGACTATAAAGAAAAAGGAGATAATATCACAGGGGGACACTATGCCAAACAGCTACAAAAAATAAAAGATGCCATCAAAGAAAAAGAAGAGAAGAGTGGACTTGAGGTGTGCTGCTTTTGCACAACAACGCACCTGTTCACAAGAGTCCACGTTGCAATGACTGCCCTAATGCAGCTACGAAATATTGAACTACTACCTTGTAGTCCAGATCTAACCCCTTCTGATTACTATTTATTCCCAAAACTGAAGAAAAAACTTCGGGGAAGAAAATTTACCAACGATGAAGAGGTGAAGTCGGCAATTTTATCAACCCCCCCCCCCTCTCCTCCCTTCCCTATCATTCCACAACATTTTTAACCTCACCTCGTACATCACATGAAAATTGTGACCCAATATGTGCTGCCTCCCTCATCACGCCATTCTAAAACCAGACAGCAATACTATAGGGTTATCCAATAAGAGGTGTTATTTTGCATAGCCCGCTATTTCGGTAGATGTCACTTTTGAAGCTGTCATTTTTTGACATTTGGCAAGTAGAAACTACGTCATTAATAAAAATGGAACGATACACGCTTCAACAACGCATTGAAATTATTAAAATTCACATTATTAAAATTCACTAGTCTTGACTGATGAGGCCCATTTCCACCTCGGTGGCTACGTCAACAAGCAAAACTGTCATATCTGGGACTCGGAAAACCCAGGAGTTATTGTTGAAAAGACTCTCCATTCTCAACGTGTTACTGTTTGGTGCGGTTTATGGTCCGGTGGGGTCATTGGACCTTACTTTTTCGCAAATGAGGCTGGAGGAACAGTTACGGTGAATGGAACGCTATCGATATATGATTAATGATTTTTTATGGCCGGAATTGGATGATATTGATCTGGACAACGCTTACTTTCAACAATAGCAAGCACCGAAACCATTGATCTTTTACGGGAATAACACCTCTTATTGGATAACCCTATACAAAGCTCAGTCGTATTCGATGACTCATGTGAAACAGATTCAGGATATGCACTAAAGAACATTCTTCGCGTTGGACCGGTTATTCAACCAGATTTGTTCGCGATCGTTCTTCGCTTTTGGCTTCATCGTTATGCATTAACAGCGGATATTTCTAAAATGTACATACAAGTCAGAGTACAGAGATCCCGAAAATTATCTACAACGTATACTTTTATATGGAAGTCCTGAAAAGTCTCTTTATTACATACAAACTTCTACAGTCACCGGCTTCGGCCTCGTTCGCTGCAACACGGGCGTTGCAGCAGCTCGCAATCGAAGAGAAAAATGCATCACTTATTGGCGCTCAATCGATGTTCAAAATAATTTGCATGTCGATGACATGCTAACTGGTGCTGATTCGCGTCACTAGTCGTTATTTCAAATAAATAATGAGGTTAATAAGATACTCAGTAAAGGAGGTTTCACCATGTCAAGATTGTGCTCGAATAAGATCACTAAGCGTATCGTGCTATCTCTCACTGCACGCTTATTTGATCCTCTCGGCTTAATAAATCCAATCATCGTTAAAGCGAAACTATTTATGCAATTGCTGTGGTCAATGAAGATTAACTGGTATGAATCTCTGCCCCTGAATCTTCACTCAGATTGGCTTAAATTGTCAATAGAATTAAAACACATGAACGAAATCAAAATTCTTCGGTTCATCATAACTCGGAAGGCTTCTATTGAGTTACACAGATTTGCATGAAGGCTTATGGAGCATGCATATATGCTAGACTCCTCTTTGATTCTCCTACCTTTTCATCAAACTTACTGGTGACGAAGTCAAAGGTCGCACCACTCAAAACTCCTTCGATACTAAGGATTGCGATGCTTTTCTTCTTGTGGAATTATTATGTCGAGTTCAAGATGCGCAACAAATAAGTATTTTCGCATCGTCTTGCTGGTCGGACTCGCAGATAGTTTTGGCTTGCATTTCTTCACCTTCAGCCAGGTGGGCTACCTTCGTCGCAAATCGCGTATAACAAATTCAGCAACTCTCAAACGGCATTCAATGGAATCATATGGGAACTAAAGAAAATCCTGCCGATCTGTAAGTAGAGGGCTTGGCTTTTTGATTTACTCGAAAATTCATTGTGGTTTCATGGGCCTGCTTTTTTAACTAAGGCGAATTCTTGACCCAAGCATGACGCTATTTATACTGCAGAACTACCAGAATAGCGTAACGTCAAATCATCATTACTTGCAAAGTCAGTACCAGACCTAGTTGTGTCTCGTACGTTTCACAATTCGTAGCGGAAACTGCAAAGGATATTTGTACACGCACGGTTCATTTATAAATCTAAATCTGCTAATGCAGCATAACTAAATGGAGCTTAGCAAATATAGGATCTTGAGTACGGCCTGCAACTTATAATAAAGGCCATGCAGCGAAATTCATTCTACGCAGAAATATCTCAAATTAGAGCTGGAAAACTAAATAAACTCAAATCGCCCTTGAATAATTTGAGTCCATGTCTTGAAAACAGCGGAATCCTGCAAGTCGAAGGCATATTGCTAAGCTTCCAATTGGATTTCGACTCTCGCCATCAAATACTGCTTCCAAAATCCCACTGCTTTACGAAGACGCTAATAGACTACTATCATCGGAAGAATTTGCATGCTGGAACCCTGACGCAACTCGTTTTTGGAAAGCGATCATAAATCAAGTGATACAAAATTGCATTTTCTGTTTTCGAACTCGGCCCAAATCAATTTATCAACTAATGGGCAACCGTCCAGAGTTAAGGGTTACACCGAGTCGTCCTTTCACTCATACTGGACTAGATTTCTGCGGCCCATTCTTAAATACTAGCCTCATCAGGGGCAGGCCGCCGGCATTGCACCTCAAATTTGATGCGTTCATCGGTTTCTTAAACCACATCGTACCTCGTAAGGAAAGCTCTATACTCTGATGACGGAACAAACTTTTTGGGAGCAAACAAACAGAGCTAAGGACATTATTCGTATCGCAAATGCACAAGGATTATTTATCGAACTCTGCTCGGAAGAAGGCACAAATTGGATTTTCATACCACCTAGATCTCAGTATTTTGGCGGTCTCAGTAAAATTGGCCAAATATCATTTAAAACGTATTGCTGCCAATGCCCATTTAACTTTCGATGAATTTCATACACTTGTTTGACAGGTGGAGGAAATAATCAACTCGAAGCCAGTGTGATCGGCCTCTTTCAAGTGATCCGCTTGATCTTGAAGCTACCAAACCTGGTTATTTTCTGGTTCATGGCCTCATTAACGCCATTCCAGATACTTGCATTATTTACACAAATATTAAAAGTCTTTCTTGTTGGTAGCGTGTAGCTCAAGCACCGCAGCATTTTTGGCAGCGCTGAAATATGGAATACCTAAATTCTCACAAATGGAAACAGGCTACTGATCGCGTTAGAATCGGCGACCTAATTCTACTGAAGGACGACAATCTGTCCTCGGCCAAATGGAATTTGGTCATATACTCCAGACGCATCCTGGAAAAAAACAGCCGCATTGGTGTAGTAGTTGCCAAACCAGCGAATGTTATTGTCCACTACTTTAGGATACGAAAGTCTGCAATCAACAAACAAAGGAATGTTGAAGCAACATCTCCAAAGCGGTTTTCAGATTAAAAATTGAAATTCATCCAACTTGTTTTCTCTTATCAAAATAAATGTCGCAATGCAGTAGAACCCGACTACTCGCGTTTCTTGCTAACGAGTTGCATTAAATGTCAAAATAAACTGCCAACAAGTCGGGCGAAACTTTATTATTCTTGGGACAAGTTGCGGATGAGTGGAAAGTCAATATGCAGGTTAAAGTGGTTAGGGAAAGCTAAGCGCAAAGGGGTTTCTTGGGCAGGGCTGTTGTCAATTTATCAATATTTCATTCGTTTCTGCAAGTTTGGGTTTTTATGAGGGGAGGAGGAGAGGTAATAGCAAGGGTAGGTGGATGTTAACAGCTTTTTAATAATTGCTTGAATCACGTCCAATATTCTCTGTATAGAATGTGTTTCATAGACGAAATTGCATAAAATTTTCATAAAATTCGGTGTATTTTATTTTCACGAAACCGAAAATTTGTATGGGAGGGGGTAGAGAAGGTAGGGGAATCGTAAAATTTGATATGCAGTTTTATTTCGCTTCTCTTGTAAGGTGCTTGTATAAAATTTCAAGTTCGTAGCTTTTAGTTTGTTAGTTATTAGTTGATTTAATGAAATTGGTCGAAATCATAGTTTTGTATGGGAGGGGGTAGAACGGTAAGCGCAATTTCAAAACTTTTAAAGCAACTTCATTTGAATTACTTTTATAAGTTTTCATGCAAAATTTGAAATTGATAGCTTTTAAGAGATAGCTGATAACTGATTTCTTAAAAATGCTCGAAAAAATAATTTTGTATGGGAGGGGGTAGAACGGTAAGCGCAATTTCAAAACTTTTAAAGCAACTTCATTTGAATTACTTTTATAAGTTTTCATGCAAAATTTGAAATTGATAGCTTTTAAGAGATAGCTGATAACTGATTTCTTAAAAATGCTCGAAAAAATAATTTTGTATGGGAGGGGGTAGAGGAGGTAGGGGAATCGTAAGATTTGTAATGGAATTTTCTTTCTTTTTTGTTGTAAGGTGCTCGTACAAAATTTCAAGTTCGTAGCTTTTAATTTGTTGGTTATTAGTTGATTTAATGAAATTGGTCGAAATCATGCTTTTGTATGGGAGGGGGTAGAAGGGCAAGCATCATTTCAAAACTTTTACCGTAATTTTATATTAACTATTTTTCTAAGTTTTTGTGCAAAATTTGAAATTGATAGCTTTTGATAGTTAGGTGATAATTGATTTCTTAAAATTGGTCGAAAAAATAATTTTGTATGGGAGGGAGTAGTTTTAAAAATATTCGACCAGTTAATATTTCAAACTTTTAGAGATTTTTTTTAAATGCATTTCCCAAATTTTCAAGTTTCTACCTAAAAATTTCATTGAAAAATTTTCAGTTTATGTGTTTTTTTCATTCCACATGAAACACCTTGTGCACGTTAGACCCCTACTTCGGAGCATAACAATTTTGGAACAAATAACTATTTTTTTTCTATCTATATAAAATAGATGTGTCGACATGCAAAATTTAAACTTTGTATCTTTTACCAGAGCCATAAAAAAATCACTCAAAATTTTCAACATTTTCGCTTTCCACCTCCCTCCCCTTACACCCCCCAACTCAAATTTTTTACCAAAATTAAAGATTATATAGCTCTACAATCTGACAAATTTTTGATTTGATATCTGTACTCAATTTTGAGATTTGATGATTTGTAGTTTAGGAAAGTGCGCCATTTTTGAAATGCTCCCCATTTCCCCCCACTACTATAATGTCCACATATTATATTTTTTTCATATGTCGCTAGTAAAGCTTAGTATACATTTCAAGTTTCAATTACATAGCATAAGAGACAGTTGAGATATTAATTTTTAAGTGTTTTTCTTTGCACCCCCCCTGACCCTCCCCCTTTCACTAATTAGCTGCTATCTAAACTGTTTCTAGTAGATCTATATACTATCTTGATGGTCTCAAAATATCAATTTTTTATGGGAAGTAATTTCGAAGATATAATCATTTGAAAAAAAAATTCGGCCGACAATTGGTTCTTAGCCCCCCCCTTTTCGCACGCCAATGGATAAAAAAATTAAATTATTTTTAAAAGTTGTCTCATAAACTCTTGTATATGTATGTTGATTTTTAGCTTCCTAGCTGTAACCATGGTTGAGATATTTGAATTCGTATTTTTCGGTTTAAGCGCTCCCCCCGCCTCCCCCTGAACTCGTACACCCCCCAAAGTAGGTATCCGCCTGAGATCCGCAACTACCTACAATCCCTCCAAAAATGAACTTTCTATCTTGAAGGGTTTGGGAGTTAATGTGCGCTGAGCGTACACGTCGGCGTACGGCGTACGGCGTACGGCGGACGGCGTACGGCGGACGGCGTACAGACAGACGGATTTTTTTTTTTTGCATTTTTAGGCTATTTTAGTCATGAAACGCGAAAAAAAAAAATTTCAGGGTAGCAAATTTTTTTTTTTCCCAAGTCGATCACAATACTTTATTATTAAAATAATAAAGTAAAATTTATCTTACAAAAAAATACTCTCATCGAATCCGTCACCCGAGCCAGACCGCCGCAATTTAGGTAAATAAAGTATTTTTATATTGGCAATTTTTGTTGATCAATTTAATAAGACTCGATTATCTTAATCAAGCACAAACAGTATCTTTTATCGGAATTTTAAAGAAATTTCTCCAAGTTTTCGACATTTTTGCTCACTATCTTCCTACCCTTGTAACCCCTAACTGATGACAGCACTCATCCGGAAAACTATGGATTAGATTAAGATTAGATGACAGAAGATTGTTTATGAAAACTAAGAAAAGAGTTGGAGATAAAACAGAGCCTTGAGGGAATCTATTGGGAAGGAAGAAGAAAAAGTATCGCCATCTATTACTATTCGTATAGTGCGTTCAAAGAGATAAATTTTAATTCATTGAACAAGGGTATCATTAAAACATATGTCCCTAAGCTTAACAAAGAGACATTCATGCCAAACTCAGAAAAAAACTTTAGCAATGTCAAGTGTGAGAACTTGACCTGCGCCATATTTATATAAGCATGAGTTCCAATGCACTATCAAGTAGACCAAAATATCTCTCGTCGACCTTCTAGAACGGAACCCATATTGACGATCATGGTTATCTTCGAAATATTGAACGATTTTGCGATTGGAAGCAGTTTCCATTACTTTTAAGAGCACTGAGATAATGGCTATCGGGCGGCAGTTGACGGGGTTCGCTTTGCTTCCCTTCTTAGGAATTGGCTACGTGGAAAGCACAGAGAAGAGTAGCAAAGATAAATAAGATTGCTTTGAAGGTGGAAGGCGTTCTAGCGAAACTTGCTGCTAATAAGTTAGCTTTTTCTATAGGATCAATGACGGTACAGTTGCCATCGACAAGAGGTAGTATTGAAGAACAAATGAAATTGTTTTGACGAATGACCAGTAAGATCTCGAGCGTTTATCAATCAAATTCCTGTTCCCCCAAACACCCCCTCGAGCGTTTAGGGATATGCATATCATATCTGTAGAAAATTCTGCCTTGACGTTAAATTAATTAATGAATTTCCCGCACTGGGCAATGCAATTTCAATTTTTCTGTCCGGAATCCGATTTCAACAAAACGACACTCATCCGATAGATGAGTTGAAGAAAGCAATTGTCTTAGGCGAATCCATACTATTGAGAAGGATAGAAGAAGTGAAGCCCTTGCAGTAGATGACATCATGCAATTAATGCGTGCAGTGCTTCCAAAAGAAGGAACCTCTCAGCCCATGACCCAAATCAATCAGAGATCAGAACATTTCGCTTCACCTTCTGGGCGAACTATTCAACATATTCGTCAAACGAGAAACGCGAAGTTCTGACCGAGATGTTCATTGCCTATCTATGCGACAATCACGACGAGCCTCACAAAGTTTTTGAACAAGACATGCATCCACTCAGGACACTTTTGTCAAATCCTATGTCGGCTTCTGAGTGCATTAAGTTTATATACGGAACAAGATTATTTAAATTTCGCTTCTCAACTTCCACCGCACATACAAAATGCATCATTTTTCGATTTTTTTTTATCATTTTCTTGACATCTTAGTAATAATTGGGGTATCACATTAAAAATGAATTGATTACCGAACCCCTTTTAGCACCTTCCATACCAGACCCGAGCGCAATATATTTATAATCTCAAAAGTCCCAATCCTTTTAAATTAGAATCCTTAGGATAATAAAAAGAGAGGTTGGAACCGCAAGCCGCCCGTGTGACTTCATAATTCGCATTAATGAATTTTCTTCACATGCTACATATTGTTGTATGTCAGCCCTAGTCGTTCATCGAATATTCGCAATCTTCAGCTGTCTACTATTCTAGACACAGACACACACATCATTGACAATCCGCGATCATCAATTGCTTAAGGACCTCGAAATGCTCGTGTGTACTCAGAAGCGGATGAAAAACAAGAACCAAATAAAAAAGGCGAGCATTTGCAACGAAAGAGTCAGTCTGAACTGTGAAGCGAAAGAGTGAAGATTTAGTCGTCGCGTGCAAAGACGCGTTAATTAGTTATGAGTTGCTACTCGAGTAGGAGAGTCAGCAGCCGAGTGCGATCGACGAATGTGTCGTGCGATCGGTGGCCGGGCAAACTTCTACGAGCGACAGTAAGCGGGTAAGTCCTGTGATCAACAGGCAGGAGTAAGTCTTGTGATCGACAAGCAGGAGTAATTTCTGTGATCGACAAGCGGAATTCTAAAAGCGAAATTAATCTGGTAAATCCTGTGATCGAAAGCCAGGAGTAAGTCTTGTGATCGACAGGCAGGAGTATGTCCTGTGATCGACAGGCAGGAGTAAGTCCTATGATCGACAGGCAGAGTACAGAAATCGACAATAAACGGGTAAGTCCTGTGATCGACGAGTAGCGATCTATTGGCGAACAAATAGCGAATGAGTACCGAAAGAATATAGAACGAAGAGCGAGCGAATAGCGAACGAGTAGCGATCTAATGGCGAACGAATAGCGAATGAGTACCGAACGAATATAGAACGAGGAGCGAGCGAATAAACAAAAAGTGTAAAAGTGATTTAAGTAAAATTTCGCAGTTATTTTAATTCAAAGTAAGCTTGAAATTCAGCGCTATTCAATATATTTACTACAATTTTACACTAATCGCTTAAAAACATTATTTATTATTCTATGCATGATGACGGGAATTCTGAATAACTAAGAAGCCCTTTTTGCCGCTATGGCACTACGAATATCACAAAGTTGAAATAAGTTTTCCTCGATTCGGACAACATTGTAAAATGATCCGGCTCCGTATCAATGGCGCTCTTACGATTTCATGCGCACAAAAATTCAAATTCCTAGAACATTAACACATTATCGGCTAACTCAATGCAAATATCTTGATCAACAGCTACATGTACCATGCTAATGATTGATTTAGTGTTTCTACCAATTTAATAATTTAAGCTTCTGATTCCGAGAAAACAAAGCAGACTAGCGGTATCATGTATAGGGTGCTTGAGCAAGAAGTTTAGGATGGGAAGGCCTTTTATGTGACAGCTGGGCGATTGACAGTTGTCAAATGTTAACATTTGTCAGCTATAACCGCGGGAAATTCACTACAGAGCGCAACATAGTCGTTGAATTTTATTACGAAAATTCGCGTTCAATCGCAGTCACTATGTGCAAAGTTCGAGCAAATTTTGATCGTAATCATATGCTTTCTGAGACGTGTGTGTGCAACCTAATCAAAAATTCTAAGAGGCTGGTTCAGACCAAGATGTGAAGACACCGAAACGACTTCGCCCCGGACGTTCGACCGAAAATATCGCCGCAGTGAAAGACAGTGTTGAAAACGACTTAAGCACCTCCATTCGTCCCCGCGCTCAAGCACTCGACCTCTCCACGTCTACTGCAGCGAATATTGACGACAGATTTAGCTCTGCATGCGTACAAGGTACAATAGACTCAAGAACTGCAGCCGGTGGACCACCAGCAGCGCCGTGCGTTCTCTGATTGGGTCTTGTAAACAAATCCTATACCTATTGTTGATACATCCTATATATTGATACTAAATATTGTGTGAAGCAAACTCTTTTCGTATTTTTCGAGTTAATTCAACCGTACTTTTCCAGTGCTTGAAATGAACATAATTAATCCAATTATTGTCCATTCTTATCAATGACCTTTCGCCAAACATTTTCTTGGTAGAGCGATGATTCCATCCTAGTAGAAGTTCTGTGGCTTCTGTTCCAAGAGATCGAAATAAATGGTAGTCTCAAGGTGCAAGTTCAGGACTATAAGGTGGATACATTAAAACTTCCTAACCAAGTTCCTCCAAAATCACAAAAAATGTGTGTGGCCTCGCATTGTTCTGCAAGATGACACCTCGAAATTCGATCGCTTTATATTGATTGCTTCACACAATCTCATTAGTTGCTGACAGTAGAGATCGCAATCAATCGTTTGACCTGGATGAAGCAGCTCATAGTAGATGATTCGCTCGTACTCCCACCAGCAACAGATCATCACCTTCCTATTCGCTAGTCCTGGCTTTGCAATTGTTTCTGGTGCTTACGACCGCTTCTTGCATGACCGTTTTCGCTGGACATTGTCGTACATGATCCATTTCTCATCGCCAGTAAATTTAGAGGTCTCTGTTTACGTACCATTTCAGCAACTGATTGTTCGCTTTCAATTCATGCGGCACCCACTCATCTCCTTGACAAATCCAGCCGCACGCAAATGATTCAAAACAGTTTTCTGAGCTATGCTTAGCTTCGCACCGATCTTATTAGTGGCAGGTGGATTTTCATCGACTTTTTCCGTGATTGGACGGCCAAAGCGAAATTGCTTGAACCAATGCTGTGCTACAGATATCGATAGAGCATCGTATCAATAAACTGCGCAAATTTTTTCACGAGTCTGCGACGCATTTTTGTTTTTGCGGAAGTAAAACTTCAAAACGGCACGAATTTCCTCGGTAGAGACTTCCATTTTCAAACTCGAATAACTTTAAAGTAGTTGATTGAGAAATTCCGCTTTCTTTAAAAATGTTCTCTGAAATGTCACCTTGTATTTATTTTCTAAATTTTGTTTGGTATTATACCAGAGATAATCGACTTCAAAGACATTCGTCAGTAAAATATGAAGAGTTTTTACTTCACCATATTATTACAATTCTTACGCGGTCGAAGTCGCGGGCGATCGCTAGTCGAAAATAAAAGAGTCCAAGCCAAATGATTTGGAGCTTTGAAAGCAGGAATTTGTGCCAAACTATGTCGAAGGCTTTCGCTTTATAAAGCACAAAGAATTGGCTTCCACCAAATTTATATGAACTTGCATTCGGTCACCTTTTGATCTTGCCGGTCGAAAACCGTGTTGGAGATCATCAATAAATTGGTTATTCTCCAAGTAGTGCGTGATTTTACAATTGACAGCAGTTTCCATATTTTTAGATAGAACTACCACGGAAGTGATGGCTATAGGGCCGTAATTTGGTGAGTGCGATTTGCTACTCTTCTTTGATATTGGTTACAAATTCGCTGGTTTCCAGACACGAGGGAAATATCCTGAAGATTTGAAAAGATGTGGTTCATGAAGAACAGCAGAATTGTTAAAATGTAAGTCCAACCAAGTCAACCACTTCCTCTTCTCGATGGCGACCGAACCGTTGTTGATTCAGTTGAAAAACC
Source organism: Chorisops tibialis (assembly GCA_963669355.1). Taxonomy (NCBI): domain Eukaryota; kingdom Metazoa; phylum Arthropoda; class Insecta; order Diptera; family Stratiomyidae; genus Chorisops; species Chorisops tibialis. The sequence continues at coordinate 215,282,588 of OY770262.1, forward strand.
AAACCTTTTGACAGCAAACTTCGCAAGAAACTCCAAGCTTCCACCGTCGAATCATAGTCCTCCGTACTTACCGGACTCGGACTTCTTGCTGCCACCACTTCGTTTGCGAACTAGGGTTATTTCCAGGATCCTGTAGGAGCTCAATACTAACAAGTCTGCTGGGCCAGATGGCATCGCCCCAGTGTTCTTAACTGCGCTTCCTCTCTAGCTAAACTTCTTCGTAATCTCTATCACTTTTCGTACTCTTCAGGGTGCTTTCCTCACATCTGGTAGGTCGCGAATGTACACCCAATTCCTAAGAATTTTTTAATTATCGCTTCATGGCCATTACCTCACTGCTGTCAATCGCAGGTTAGTCAACTTTCTTGTGAATAATAATCTCATACATGATCGCCAATATGGATTTCGCTCCGGACCTTCTACTGGCGATCTCCTTGTCTATCTTATCACCTACCCTCTTTTTAGCCTTCATAAACGACCTTTTGTCCTACTCTCAATCCTATTCATTGTTTCGCAGATGACAACACTTTGAATAAAACCTACCAATTTGACTCCCCTGCGGAGACACGTCCAACATCAGAGGCCTCATGCAGTAATGAGTCAATACAGTCACTGAACCTTGACCTCAGTTTAATGCCTTAAAAACGCAGTCCTGTCATCTTTCTCTTAAACATAACGTTCCGACGTCGGCCGCTAACATGTCCTGAAATGGCGTACAGTTTTCACCATCTGCAGACTTCATGTTACTAGTTGTAAAATTTAACAATCGCCTTGATTAGAGCCAACACATTTACGAAGTCGCTCTTGATGTTTCGAAACGCGTAGGTATTCTGCGAAAGTGTAAGAAATACTTTTCCGCCTTATATCCGACCACAGCTTAAGTGTAACTCGCATGTTTAGGCTGGTACATCTGGCTCTACTCGACCGTATCCAGAAACATGCATTGAGATTAATTGGAGATGAGGATATTTCGGCCTCCATTGACTCCCTCGAGCATAGTCAAAATATCGGAATACTCTCCATTTACTATAAATAATCCATGGTAAATGCAGCCAGGAACTCAAAGCCCTAATACCACCTCTATTCAATGCCCCTGAAATACTCGCCAAATTGCATGCTCACACGAGTACACTGTGACGCCCCTGCCATGGAGAACAGTGAAGATTAGGCAGTCCTTCATCTCTCGGACGACAGTGTTGTGGAATTCATTAACAGGTAATCTCTTTCCCACTGAATACAACCTCCAGTAGCCGTCCGCTCAGGAGCATGGCTAGAAAAAAGAGGAACCATAATACATGTTCAGTGATGGGGCTCTATTATCGCCGTCATCCTGTGGGCTATTGCCCGGTTCTTCCGAACAATTTTTTTTATTGATTTAATGAAAAAAAAATAGTTAAGACCCAAAAAAAAAACTTACTCTGTACACAGGACTCGAGCGAAACAAAAAAAAAACTCTTTCTAGGCAACTGTCTTGCACCGTCAATGATCCAAACGTGACCGTTCAGCTAGCTGCCGCTTAAACGGTCTTTCAAGTGAGCCGAAATTTCGCAGTGTCTTATGCATGGGTAACACGACGCTGGTTTACCAGCCGCTGGCCGCTGTTAGGAGGAAAACATTACTACTATAAAGAAAATAATTGACGAAAACAGACGAATGACCTGCCAGCAAAGACACGAGCGATCTTAGTAGCAACTGGTGAAGTAGAGACTGTTCGACTTTGCCTGCGCTGCTAAGTCACCAGCGCGGCTAGCGGCTGGTGGCTGCCAGCGTTGCTTAGCTTGTCTTAGGTCGTTTGTCGAGACTTTTGACCTGGGCGCATTAGTAACGAAATGATCGTTGCAAATATTGAAGGATTTCAGCGATAAGACGAGTAGGAAAAAGAAGACATCTAGGGGTTCTTAGTCAATACAGTTAGACGAGACTAAGCTGAATTTCTCGCAAAGCTAGCCGCTAATGAGTTTTTTTTTCTATTTGATCGAAGACTGTGCGATCACCATCAGAAATTTAGGAAGCTGTTTCTTAGCAAATGACATATTTGTAGGAGTTGCTTTAATTGACTAATCTGTATTGTCTTAGGCGCAATGTGTGGCGAACTTGCTGAATTAGTCTGAGTCCGAGCCTCGGACTCTTTTGGAGTGAAGTGAATGAAAAGCGACATTCCTTTCAAAATAATCTTGGTTATAAAATTGCTAGAGCTACTGTATAGGAACGAGCCCTCTCTTATTAGAGTTTGACACTACATTCCAGCATAGAGCGAGAAATCTTCAAATCGAAAATTCTAGGCCAAGTATTTTACCTTATTTTCTGCGATCGATTCTGTTTTTCGTTGAAATTTTAGGCCAAGTATAACTTGAAAATTCTAAGAATTACGTTTGAAATAGTTTTTAGTGAAAAAGCAATCATTTAGCGTTGTCGCTCGGCTACTTTTTGAATATTGACCATTGATAGCTGGATTAACGGCTACGTATCCAAACTCGACACTAGCAGAAGAGGGCATGTTCCTATACAGTAACTCTTAAAGATTGCAGGCTATATCGCAGTCATTGGGGATATAAAGCATAAATTCCAATCAAATGGAGCCGGAGATTTTTGGAAATTGTGGACGAGAAAGTGATGCGTATCACACATCCGTCAATTCTCAGGGTTGTTTGTGAGGTAGAGAGATCAAGAAGATTACACCGTGCTGATAGAGATATTGGACGAATGATTGCTAAAGTCCACTTACAGCATCGATAATTGCTTCCAGATCTGAGCATGCCCTTCTCGACGGCCCTAAAAGAAATCAACTAAAGCGTTTTCAATCGAGTTTGAAATGAAATTGCGGAATAAATAAAAAAGTGCAAATCGCAACATACCTGAGCGACCGAACCTTGCGGAACGGAATAACCAACCGGAACAACATTGGGCGGCAGGACCTGCATTGGGCCTTGCATGGGCTGATGGCCCGGCGGCACAATATGTCCCTGCTGCATCATTGGCGATACCGCCGCACTGCTCGCCGTCCCCGTCGTCGTGTGGTGGTGATGGGGCTCCGGCTGGCCGTGCTGTTGCGCTGCTTCGATTCTCGACAAAATATCCGCACATTTTGTCCGCTGATCGTACGAGAAAACGGGATGCAACGAAGCCATCGTATAGACCAGCAGCAACTCCTCGAGCGTATTCTCGACGTCGCCGAACTTCACCAGATCCATATCGCCCCAGCCTTCGAGCGTCTTGAACAAGTCGTTCACGCACGACCGACTGCAAGCCCGGATCAGAGCCAAATAAATTGCCATCTTCCGGCGAATTTTCTGATCGGTTGGTTCGCCCGACTGGCAACTGGCTATGTCGGCGGCCAGTTCTTGCGGATTGTTGACGCGCAGCTCGATTCCGCGGAGCTCCTGCGAATCGCGACGCCCCAACTCCTCGAGACACGAGCCGAGGAAGCGCAGCTCGAACGGCAGACACATCCCGATTAGCGTGCACATCGCGTCGATCCTTTTATAACTTTCGAGCTCCTTGAACCATGTGACGACCTGCTTTTTACCAATCATTTCCAGCAACACATTGATTTACGTTCGTTTTGGGGGGAGGAGGTGGTGATGGTCCGTGTCAGAAATTCCTCGTCGTGATCGACGGTGGTGGTGTCGTCGTTGTGTTTGGGGTGTCACGGTCCTCGTTGTACTTACACTTTCCTTTTTATTGTTTTTTTCCACACCGTCGATGTGGCTGCGACTGCTTCTAAGGCCCGTCCCGGAGCAGTGGCTGTCGCAAAACTTTTCCTTTTTTTCTCCGGACTGCGTTTTCTGTGTGGTTCGTCTTTTCGCGACGCTTATTCGTAGCCGTTTTCAATGCACTCGCGGGGCAACTTTATTATTCTTTCGCACCGGACACAATCAAGTTTTTCCTTTCTTCGATCGCGGAACGTTTGTTTTCACTCGCGTTCTCCGCCGCTCGATATCGTTGCGTTTTTCTTCGCGTAGCGAGGGAAAAAAAGTCGACAACGAAGACAAAAACCTTTTTCCTGTCTTTCTTCTGTCCCGAGAGCGTGTCTTCTTCTTACTTCGGATTAGAGCAGCCGAGCTCTCCGCGGATCTTTTTTCTTCTCGTCTGCTCGGGTTCACTGGTTTTTTCGAAAATCGGCGACGACTTTCTTCGATTCCGCTTTGCACCACCGTCGATGGCAGTTTTGTTGTTGTGTTGTGAAAAAGAACGAGTTACACACATTGACAGTGCCAACCGACACACTCGCTCATCTATCTTGCGCCAGTCGATTTTTCGTCGCGACACACTCGTTCACCTTCGCTCGCGTGGAAACGCAAATGAAAACACACCAACACACACGCACGGAAATGCAACGCACTCACACACCAAAACCGGGCGCTTCGATATTTCTCGACTTCTTTTCGTGCCTTCTTGCGTGACGAATTTCGTCTCAAATTTTAACAAACGGCCTTTTCGATTCGTCGAATACGCGGCGAGCGAGAGAAACCGAGAGATTTTCTTCGGGCTGGGCGGAAGCACTCGAAATGTGGCGATTTTTTGTGAAGTCGACGAGACAGAAAAACCTTTTCCCATTCGTCAACATCGAAATTCGTAGTCTGCTTTGAGAAAGTGTGATGGCGCCGTGTGAACGATGGCCAACTTCATGCGTAACGAACGGCAAGCACAAGCTAAGAACTTACCATAAACTTTGACAGTAGTCTGCTTCTTCTTGTTCAAGAATTGTGTTATAAAAATAAATCCGTGCGAAGATATCTCCACTACATTTCATTTGAAAAAATTTCCTTCTTCTCAAAATTGAGACAAAGGGCGAATTGAAAAAATATCTTTGGATCAAAATTGAGACAAATGATAATTGATAATGATAATTTGCTATTGCGAATTGGTTTTGTTCCGATGTTCGAAAGATGGGCGCGTAATTTGAAAGTGTTGGCGCACCTTATTCAGAGCACATTAGCCAAAAATTCGTTGTACGGCGGAGAATTTGATAATTTTTTAAATAATGTGGAATTAGGTATAAGTCTGCACGTCTTCAAATTTTTAGAGATAAGAGCTAGCACATTTGAGGATATCAAAAAAGATTGTGGTATCTACTTAGATGAAATGAAGATAGAAAAAGGAAAAGATTATTATGACATTTCACTGGATCGATTTTTGGGAAACTTAACAATGCCCGCTTCATCATCTTACGCGGCGAATGCTTTTGTTTTCATGGAAGGGGGCATAACAGTAGATGGAAGCAGTTTGTAGGATATCATTTTACGGGACTAGGAACAAATGGTAGCCAAATACATCAAATGCTGTCTGCAATAATTTTTAAGTTCGAACAAATTGGTCTCCGCGTCCATTCAATTACTTCAGATATGGGACCATTAAATGTTCAGATGTGGAATTCTTTCGGATTAAATCACAAGAAAAATAATATAGAATGCGAAATTCCTCTCCCATGATAGCTCTCGCAATCTATATTTTTTTGCTGATATTCCTCATTTAATGAAAAACATTACACAAAGTCTCAACAATAATAACATGATAGAAATTCCAGAATCTATTCAAGTGGCCGGCAGCATTTGCTCCATTTCCTGCACTTCCTTCGAATCGCGAATCGAAATCCTGTTTCTTGCGATTTCCTTGAAAAATACAAAACCCAATTTTTCTCCGACCGAAATTTGCAAACACCTGAGAAATTTACACGCGAATGTCAACTGAATTGTCAGTCTGACATTTCGCATTTTTAGTAAGGTTCTTAGTATACTTCCCTTGCATATGCCTGTGTGCGCAAAATGTCGAATTTCAACTCTTTTTTTGCCCAGAATTAGTTTTTTTTTCGAAAATAAATTTTATTTTCGTGAAAAGTGAATCTTTCTTAACGTTTCTACATCACAATATAAAAATGGGTAAAAAATTTAAATTTCGCGCGCAATCGGTCTACATGCATTGTCCAAACTCTTTTAAGACAGAAGTGTTAGTGTGTATCGAGTATCTCTAATCGAGGCTAACTCCTTTTGGGCTTTGTAAAATTATGCTGTATGAACTTTAATGATCATTATATTACAAAGACACTTTACAGTGCTTTTGTACGTTCAATTCTTCATAATGCTTGCCCGATTTGGACTCCTTATATTGATAAAAGTAGGATCGCGTCTGTACAGCGAAGATTTTTGAGAAAGGTTTTTCCATTCGGGCCTTCAGGTTCCTTAAAAATTTTTTTTTTTTTTTTTCGTTATTGTGGAATGGTTGTTAGCCCTTCGCACAACCCTCTATCTACGAATTTTCATGTTCACAGATTGAGGAGATCCAGATATACCCGCGTAGATAGTGTGGTAGAATTATACGTCGACCGGAATTTGAACTCACGACCTTCGTATTGTACTGGCATGAGGATCTTCCCTGGTCAGACCCAATATGTCTTCCGCATTATCAAGAACGACTTTATCTGCTTTCGGTGGAGTCACGTGAAGATAGGCAATTTATTTTTAGTGCTACAGTCGCAGAGTGAAGTCGACTTTCCGCTCTAATTAGAAGCTGCCTGCTTCGAAATTCCTTATCGATCCTTCAGATACTACGTACTCTCGACATTTCATTCCATCGAACTAATTGTGGGCAGCACGAACCGATAACTTCTATTTCACGGGATTATATACATATATTATATATAATTATAGCAACATTGATTTTAATCTTGATGTAGCCCAAATAAAATCAGCTTTGTTAAAAAAATTAAGTTTTACAGTTATCACTGTATTATAAATTATAAGTAATCATATACTGGTAAATTCTTAAATAAATTATAAGGAAGACCACGTTCCTCATTCGGAATGGACTCTTGATCATCGAATGCCATCCCGGCACAAAGAACTCGCGTAGACATTACTGCAGGAGAAAGTCGACCTGAAACCAGGCAAACTCACCGTGCTAAAGGAAGACTACATTCTCCTTCGAAATGGGCTCTTGGTCATCGAATGCCATCCCGGCACAGATAGAAGATCTCGCGTAGAAATCATAAAAACATAACTTCAGGAGACCATGAAACCATGAAAACATAACCTGTGGAAACAGTCAATCTGCAACCTGGCAAACTCACCGTGGTAGACCACGTTCCTCCTTCGAAATGGGCTGTTGGTCAACTAATACCATCCCGGCACAGATGAAAGAACTCGCATAGTGAAAACATTACTTCAGGAGACAGTCAATCTGCAACTAGACAAACTCATCGTGCTGAAGGCAGACCACGTTGCTCCTTCAAAATGGGCCATCCCGGCACAGGTGGAAGAACTCGCGTAGTGACCATGAAAACATTACTTCAGGAGACAGTCGATCTGCAACTAGACAAACTCATCGTACTAAAGGAAGACCACGTTGCTCCTTTAAAATGGGCTCTTCATCATCGAATGACATCTCCGCATAGTAACCGTGAAAAGATTTACTGAAATCTTCATATGGCCTTCCTTGAGATTCAAGGAGTTCAAGCATGTAGGAGATTTTCCATTGTCGAATTTATTTCTTATTGTGAAAGTGTTGTTAGCTCTTAACACAACCCTCCGCCTACGAACGTGTTCAGAAACAAACGTCGTTGACCAGGCAACATCTTTTTCCTCTAGATGAAATCTGAGAGTATTATAAGTTTGCTCTCAAGTCTGTAACGCTAGGGAATAAGGCTCGGAGAAAAAAAATAAATGAAACAGAAGTTCATATAATCACTCAAAAATCTCAAAACCGGATGTCCGTCCGTGCATCCGTTCGTCTGTGCGCTCTCCAGCTTAAGAACGCGTTGAGCTAGATAGTTAAAATATTTGAAAAAAAGTAAAGTCAAGTTCGTGAACGGGCCTACTGATCTGCAGTTTAAAACATGTAAAAACATGATGTTTATAGTTATTTCTGAAAAAGTCATTATGAACTTGCCCCTCCTTCTACCACCTCCCACAGAAACTGCGCAATTTCACTAAATCTAATACACTAATTTTCTCAGTACCTATTAAATTTTTGAATCTCCAATATTGTATAAAACATTTTGATAGCAACTCTAGCGTGATGTGAAAAAATTAGTTCAATGTCGTCACCCCCTCTACAACTTCTCCTACAAAATTTCTTAAATTCAAAAAATTTCTCTTTCATCTAGAGTATCACACGATTAGGCTTTACGCCCAATCGTAGTCCTGTTATGTTTCTATATAAATGTTGCACAAACCCCAAAACAGAACACAGAATTTGCCGCATCGTTAATTTTTTATACTTGCATATGTACATATCAATCAAATTAATAAAATTCCTGTTAAGACCCCCTATAGGGCATAAGACAGAAACAACTCTCCTCCACAAGGCATGATTCTGAGCATCGGCCTTAAGCTGTTGCCAGGACTTGTTTATGGAGGACGATTATAATCTAGAGCCTGTTTGGTGATGTTTCGCTCTGGTTTCCTAAAAGTATGACCGATCCACTGCCACTTCCGCCTTTGAATCTCAATACCTATTTTAGTTTGGCCAGTTGTACTCCAAAGTTCATCGTTGGAGATCCTTTCTGGCCAGAACATTCCTAAAATGCATCGGAGGTATTGGTTCACGAAAGTTTGTAGTTTCTTGGTAAGTCGAACGGTCACTTTCCACGTAGTACAACCATATAACAACACGGATTTGACGCATGCGTCAAAAATTCGCAGGTTCGTGCGAAGGGAGATCTCTCTTAACCTCCATAAAGGGGAAAGGATACCGAAGGCCTGACGAGCTTTATTTTGACGAGCCTCAATATCTTTTTCGGCTCCGCCGCCCATGCTGACACCTCTTCAACATCTTATCCGTTAAAAACAATCGGTGTGCTTGCGTTCGAACCCCTGTACATATACCTGGTCTTACGCACATTTATTTTCAGTCCTGCCTCTTCGCATTTAGAATGCAACGAGCGAACATTTGACACTAAGTCCGAACGGTTATGTGCAAGCAAACATACGTCATCAGTATAATCAAGGTGACTTAAGAAATTAAATAGTCTCCATTGAAGACCTTTACCTTCTCCACCTTCCAGTGCAGCTTTCAAGATGTATTGTATTACCACCAGAAACAGGGCTGGTTATAATATGCAGCCTTGTCTGACACCCGTTCGCACAGGAAAGCTCTCGGACAGCTCTCCTCTATGCAAGACGCGACACCTTGCATCTTCGTAGGATTCTTTAATCATAGCTATGACCTTATCTGGAATACCTCTCCTACGCAAAGCATTCCATATATAATCTCGCTTAACGCTGTCGGAGTATTTATGAGTAACCTAACATTAATAGCCTGGCACCTTCTTGTCCTACTTTGAACCAGCCTTACGCGAATTTCGTGGACAAAAATGATTAAATTTTGCAGACAGCGCGCACCGGTCGCTTCAAATTGTGGGCAGGCTTTTGGCGAGATGGGGTTTCATAATCCCCTCACGCTGAAGGCCAGTTCATTGCCTCGACGCAATGTTCTTCTTTCCAGGACTTGCAAAATCAGCTTCCATGTTTCGGGTCATTTTCCTCTTGCAAGAACCAATTTTCGTTTTTTCGTGGAAACATCTTCCTTCTACCAATTTTCAAAGTCTGGACCTATTTTCGGCGCTCAAATTTTGAGTAAAAAACTCCCAAACAGCCAAACCGAGCAAGGAGAAGCATCCCCAAACATTCTCCTTCGCTGGATCTTTAACAGTGCGCTGGATAACAAGTGAACCGCAGGGAGGAGCAAGCTTCAGCCGAACCCACGCTTCATCAGGAAAAAACAACCTTGGTGCAATCGCGATCCGTATTTTCGTTAGGCCGAGCCTTACGTTTTTCGACGTATTTTTCAGAGTGCAGAGGTTTTGACGTTGTGGGACGTTAAGATAATATTACCTCCTTCAAATGCCGTTCTATGGTCTTGGCGCTGACATCTATTCCACTCATAGCGAGAAGAGTGCTAGCTTGGTGCATTCGCAGAGATGAAATCCGCTGGAACAGCTGAAGAATCGCCTTGGGTTCAGAAAAGTTATCGGCATTTTTGCTCACTTTATACCGCTGGTACAACTTTACAACGAGCTTTTTCGATTTGTTTAATTACTTTTGCAGCCTGGAATAAGACAATTTTGGCCGCTTTTGAGTGCGAACACAAAAATACAGCTTTGTTGCATACTTCTCGCTCATTTTGGCTTCGTTGCGTTCGCTACTAAGTTTCAAGCCATGAATGAAAGAATAAACAGATTGCGACACGCGCTTCCATGAGTGACGTCACGAAGATTTTATGCAATTGGCAAGCCTTTCAAATGTGCAGTTACGTTTTTCAATGATTATTTTTCAAGATCACTGGTTTCTCGAAATTATTAAAAAAAATACTCAGTTCTTCGAAAACGACCCTGAAGTTCGGGGCCCCTACAGTTTATAGCCCCATTTTCAAAAATGCTCGGTTCTTGAATTCATATTTACCGCTCTTTAAGTTTTTTTTTCCCGGACACTCAAGCCTCTGAAATTTACAATCTTCGCATTTCATTTTTTTTTCAGAATTTGTCTGTGCAAGTAAAATTTACAGTTCTATAATTCCACAAAGTAAGAATGCCACCCATTTCACACCCCCAGATTTAAACCCTCCACTGGATCCTACCAGGAAATCTTGTCTTCAAATGATCCACTCGTAATTGAATATTAGTATTTTTTTTATTTTTCTAATTAAACTCGTTTATCAATTCGCACAAAAAAAAGAACATAGAAAGCAACAGCTACAAAACTCCTTACCTCGTCGGCTGCCTCACTTAAAACCCATCATCATCATCCTCGGCCATTTCCTTGGCCAACTCCAAATCCTGTTGTTCTCGTTCTCGTCGCTCCTCGGCACTTTCCAAATCCTTGCCGTACGATTTCGGCGGATATCGCATCGCTTTGACGCTCTGATTATGCAAATCCAAGCAGAACGAGATGCGCTGATGGAACGCAAGCTGTGGCTCCCGAGTGCTATAAATATCGGTGCTCTCCTTGCTTCGCATGTAGCCCTGTTCGGGGTCGAGTGTTGCCTCGATGACGCCATCGCGAATCGCTTTCGCCACAATGAATTCAGCATCTTCGGCCGAATCCAAGCCCAGCTTCTTGGCAATATCCTGCGGCGAAACACGCGAATAAGAGAGCCCAATCGAACGAATCGCTGTCTTAATTACGTTGTGACGCAAACGAATGATCAATGTGTACGTGTGATCCTGCTGGAATTTCGGGCCGAAATTCTCGACAACTTCGCCGAAACGCTGTAAATTGCCGAGACGAACGGCCTGCGTCAGCTGGAAGTAGGGAGCCAGCGATTTACGGAGTGCATTCTGCCGGAAGATTTGCCGCTCGGGAATATTTCCCAGCAGTAATTCGACAACAATTATCAGCTTTTGTACGGTCTGTCGGAACCCGACCGCGGCATGTTGCGGGGCTTTGCGCAATGCCTGCACTAAGTGCTTATGCGCAACGCTGTATTCCAATTTTGCGGCCTTGATGCGTCCCAGGTAGTAGAGAAAACGAGCCCATTCGTTGTTGCTGGCCGTCTCCGGATACACCGACTTCTTCACCAATTTATCGGCCTGATCATACAGCGAGTAATGCAAGTAATTGCGCAACAAGCAATTTATGATGACAGCCTGGCCCTCGAAGTCGTTACGGAGCGTGGCAGTGCGCAGGCGAGCGTGCAGGAATCCACGAATACTTTCCAAACTGTTAGTCAGCTCGGCAACGCGGGACCGATAGAAATACGACTTGGCCGCAATCAAATCGAGCGTTCGGCGATTCTGGCTGGTGATTTTCGTCATCAGAGCCTCGGAACATTGCAGTGCCTTTGGCAATAGCTTATCGTCCAGGAGACGAACCAACAGAAGCAGGTGGAAGTAGACATCAACTTCGGTCACGGGAGGCTTCGTTGCCGGGCGATTTCTCAAACCTTCCGGTTCTTGAGTCCCAGCCGGAGGAATCGGGATATACGAGAGGATTGTTTCTCTATCCGGTCCCGGCGGATACAAATGAATCACCAGACTCTTCAAGACTACAGCGTTAGTCTTACGTCGCGTGTTGGGCAGACCGCGCAGCACTCGTAGGACATACCTATGAATCAAACGATGTAAATCGCGAAACTTCATAAAACAAAAATCAATGCTGTACAAACCGCGGTTCCTTGCTGGCCACTGCCTTCTCGATTTGTCGGGTCTGCTCGCGGATCTCCTGAATCGTTAGAACGTCCGTGTCTTTCTTCGGGGCCTCGGCATCTTCACCGGTATTTTCAGCACTCTCCATTTCGACATCCTGAATTGCAGTTTCGGTTTGCACAGTCATCCTTGCAGGCTGATGACTTTTTCTTGGCAAATTTGATTTAAGTGATTAAAACTCGGACAATAAATATATCGGTGGAATTTTTTGCGAGAAACACAAAAGCGAGCCGTATAAAGATTTCGGGCCGTCAAAAACTGTCGAGTAATAAACATGGACGGCGATTTTCGAATTCGGGCTGCCTGATGGAGGAATTTCGAAAATGACAGTTTTTTTTTAAGTAGGAAGTTACCTGAACTAACTCAACTGATCAATTTAACACCGCGAAAACAGAACATCGTTGAATTCAATGGAAGCTGGAAGCAACAACATCGCGTAACATTTTCCGACTTTTGTAAATAAAACACACGCAATTCAATTTTAAGGCCAACTAGTAATGTTGGCTTCTCGAATTCAATGACCTGCTGCCAGCGCTCTTCTCGTTCTTCAATGGCACTACAGCTCAAATCGGGCTTTGGCCTCCTGACTTTCAGGTTTCATTATTGTGGAAGGGTTGTATCAGTCACGGGCTTGCAAAAGGACCTAAACTGGGAGTAATTGTTAACAATTACGAAACCTGACCGGAGGTTTTCCGATATCATTGAAGGTTGCCTCCACCCCCGGCAATGAAAGATGGCCCTTCGGAGAGTATCGTGGTAACTGTGGTTTATTGCCCACATCGCGGGCAGAGCTCCTAGGAGTTCGGCGTGGAGTTGCGTTTTTCAACCTGGTGCCATTACCATAAGATTGTTAGAGATTTAAATAGGTCTCGCATCCAGCAGTATGAATGCCAAACTTGCATTTGGTATAAACTGCTACCTTCGGGGGAGTTAATGATTGTCGTCACAAAAACAATTCGTTTCGGCATGACCTTTAGTACAGCTAGCGATTTTCTTCTTATGCCCTCAATGTGTTCGAATCGCTTTAAACGAGTCGAATTTTCAAGTTTGGAAAACAGCCAGAAGTCTGACGATGCCAAATCGGGTGTTTCATAAAGTCACGCCGTTCTGCCTTTGGAGAAACTCAAAACCTTCGGCGCTAATTTAACTGCCACGCATTTCACATCCAGCCTTGGGGAATCATAATTCAAGATTCGATCGACATGTCCACCTCCTCTGCTAACTCTCTCAATTCGTCAGTATTCGCCGATGGCTATCCAGTTCGATCGTTGTCGAGTATCGACAATCAGCCTTCTGCGAAACGTTTGTGCCATTCCTTGGCAGTTGTTAAGAACATAGCGTCTTCTCCAAAGCACAAATAAATACTCCAAATGAAATCTTTAAACATAAAAAATTGGGAATGTCTGAAAGCTGCTCCAATCGTATTGACCAACTGCGATTGTACTATTTCTGTAACTGTGAAAAAAGCACCTCTTCTAATAGTAGTGATTTTTTTTTACCTGTCAGTGATGTTGTCTGCTCAATGCTCGTGCTCCATATCTGATCATTGCTAAGTGATATCTACTCACTGCTCATGCTCACCGTTCATGCTCGGTGTCAACAGTTACGTGTTCTTTTGGAAATCACAGTAAAGCTTTTACTAGCGAAAACTGCCTCTTTGCTAGAAATAACAAGGTTCTTCGAACTACCCAATATACAAAATATCTGCAATGCCTAAATTCTAAAGTGAGGCTGCTTAAGAGATATATTGTATATTGGAAAAAGAACCACGTCCACACGGAAGACAGGACAGCTTAGCAGCAAGAAAAATTACAAGAACTCAGCTATAAGACCTCTCTCCGGACCAGCGAGTAGGTCGACACTTCCACAGGATCATCTAGAAGACCTCTCTTCGGACCAGGGATACAGGCAAACATACCTACACAACCAAAAAAATAATTAAAAACCTTTCTCCGTACCAAGGAGACAGGAAAATACACCTACCTATACTACCAAGAAATCAACTCGAAGACCTGTCACCGGACCAGGGAGACAGGTGAACACACCTACAACGCCAAGAAATCACCTAGAAGACCTTTAGACCAGGGAGACAGGCAAACACGCCTACATCATCAAGAATCCACATAGAAGACTTCTCAAATTCAATCTCATTTTGCCTACGAATTAACAAACACTAGGTGTTACTCGCTACAGCCTTGATTAAAATCAAAGGAAATTCTTCGAGCTCTGATTGATACTGGATCTCAAGCCACATTTACAACTGATGATGCCGTTCAAAGATTGCGATCGTCAAAATCAAAAGCATTTACAAAAATCACAGGACTAGGCCAAGCCTGAAGCGCTGCAAAACTAACAATCCAACATATACTTTTATGAACGTTTCATCTAGCGTCATCTGCCTTAGAGCAGTTAAAGCTAGCAGATCCATCATATTATAAACCCAGTCAGTTTCATAATTTGAAATAGGGAATCCACTTCCCAAGGTAAGCCTCAGTCTTATTCGCCAAATTCTTAATGGCCCTTCTTTTGTCGCGTCTAACAGTCTCTATATAGGTCTTATGTGAGCATCGCGAGAGTTTCGTCTCACTTCGAGAGTTCTTTAGTTTACATCGAGTTGAGAGATGATTGCTAATTTGGCTTTTTTCCGATCGCCAACCTTGTTCCATGTGTCTGCGATATCAATGATTTCTCATCGCTTTGCACATATCCTACAGATTCTTCAGCACTTGATATAAATGTGTTTCTTTTTGTATGCGTATCTCATAGCCGCCCAATGTAGATGACTTTTCGCGTAGAATGTTCGTATATGTATTCGCGCTTTTTGTTGGGTCTCCAAGTTTATCCAAATTAAGCTTACGCTTCAGTTGTGTGGAGGGCTAACAACCCTTCCACAATGATAATTAAAATGTTAAGGAACCTGAAGGTCATGAGGCCAAGGCCCAATTTGGCCTGTAGTGCCATTGTAGAAGAAGAACACCATCGGGGGAAATCCAAGATGTTTTATGGTGACGCTTGGGTGGAAAAAGGGTCCAATTTACCGAGTATTACAAAACTCCATGGATAATTCGCTGTTTTCGAGTCTCTTTTTCCAAGGCCGTGACGCGTCGAGACAAGTGTCACCATGCTTCCCATGACGTGTGTTTTAATCCAGTATTATCAGACCTAAGCTGGGCGTTCATAACTCCTGAGATGGTAACAATATCCTCTTGGAACACGCTCGAAGCTGGCACTCAATTGGCCATAAAACACCTTTGTGTCACCAGTTGTTGCGGAATTAGTTGACATTGTAACGTCTCTGCCCTTGATCCTGAGTCTGACGACGATAATCCTATCCGAGATTTGTACCCAGCTGATAAGACTGTTTCTCGCTCTCGGTGTAAGGACGACCGCAACGTCATTTTTCGCATCACACTCAGAAACGACATACAGAATGGTGTTTTCGAATGCCAAAACTAGGTATCGTATAATCCTTCCGTATCCGAGGCACTGTATCCGTTCCTTGTCAGTTACCTTTTAAGATCACGAGTGATAAGCCCATGATCCAAGCTGAACTG
This sequence comes from Chorisops tibialis, assembly GCA_963669355.1. Lineage (NCBI taxonomy): Eukaryota > Metazoa > Arthropoda > Insecta > Diptera > Stratiomyidae > Chorisops > Chorisops tibialis. Next base: position 215,298,281 of record OY770262.1, read on the forward strand.
GCTGTGAGTGTATTCTGCTGCCCCAATCTCACAGGGAGATACAATAGCACAATACAAAGCTGGAAATGATTGAGCAGATAAATAAGGTGCAGCTTATGATGTAACTGAGCACATAAGCTTACGGAGCAACTAAGTAGATGAGCAGGTTACTAAGCACATGAGCACACGTTGAGCATATTACTGAGCAGGGAGTAAATTTTGAACCGGACGATCTACAACAGACCAGATATTCTCGGTGAAACAGGTGCTTGAGAAATGCTGGGAATATAACACAGACGTGCACCAAATCTTCGTAGATTTTAAACAAGCATACGACAGTATCGACAGGAGCGTACTGTACCAAATCATGCTTGACTTTGGAATTCCTCCAAAACTAGTCCGACTAACAAGACTTACAATGACGAACACTGAATCCCAAGTGAGAATACAAACCGATTCCACAACCAGCTTTCGAACGGGAAGTGGTTTAAAACAGGGAGATAGTTTAGCCCCCATGCTTTTCAACTTGGTACTAGAGTATGTGGTCCGAAAAATCCCAGTCGACACCAACGGGACACTACTATTCAAGTCCACCTAGAGTCACTGTATAACTGAGCTACTCGGTCCAGGAGTGGCAGATAGCTGTTTTAGTACAAAAATCGAACGTGCTAAAAAATTTGGTACTAAAAATCGAACGTTCGAAAGATCAAAGTGTTGGTGAAAATAGGTGTAGACTGTGTAGTCATTCTGACATATCCCAGTTGGGAGTGGAATCATTACCGCGCCATCAAGCTATTACAGCTACTTCCTGTCGTAAAACATAGATTATTTTAACATTGCAATGTCATAGGCAAGCATTCGTTTTTTTCTACTTTCTGCATTACAAAGAATCGACACTGGAATCTAGGGAAACGAATGAATAATGTAATGATTGGAAAAAAAATCGACAATATAATGGTCGCAATAGAATCTATGATGGAATGGTTGCAAAAGAATAGAAAGCAAATTAATCTTTGAGAAGGTATTCTAACATTGAGGGAGCGATTCATTTTGAATTAATATTGAAAAATGTGATGAAATGGGATCCTGCTTTTAATATGAATTCAGTATTTTAAATTCTGTTGCTATAATTTAACTAATTTTGTTGCTGGAAAAGTACGGTGTAACTTAAGATTTTTTTCTTGCAACGAACAACTTGTAAAATTTTACGGGAATATTAGAAAGCAAATATGACATTAATGTTTTCTATTAATAATCTTTCGTTTTGTGCGCGGCACGTTTTGACGATGATCATTTATTTTATGCAATCTCCACACATTACCTTGCAATGCATATCAAATTCCCTAAATAAACTGCTACTTTATGCAAAGCCTTCACATTACTTTAGGATGCATTGCAAATTCCTTAGGTCGATTTGAATGATTTCTCGATTTGAATGATTTTCAATAAAAGGGAATGGATTGCAAAAATCCCTGTTGGGATGTTTTTCCGCCATGTGTCAACAAACAGAATCATAAACTAGACTAAAAACCTGTTTGGTAAAGATGTGTGGGTGCAGAAAATTGCAAAATAAAATTGAATTTTTGGCTGTTTCTAATGGAATGGCACAATGATATTAATTTTTCAGGGCACATAATCGAATTCCAATTGCATTTTGATAAATATCTAACCGAATATGTATATACACCAAAAAATTCAAACTTAACGGTTTCAACTCTGATACGCATCTGCCAGACTCCTGGACCGAGTAGCTCAGTTATACAGTGACTCTAAGTCCACCCAACTAGTAGCATACGCTGACGACATTAACATCCTAGCAAGTTCCTTCCCTAGTGCTAAGGAAGTATTTGTCAATCTTGACTCCGTCGCAAAAGAAGTCGGGCGCCTATCAGACAAAACATAACAATTGCGGAATATAATTTGAAGAATGTGGACAATTTCATATATCTCGGGGCTAATCTAACAAAGGACGGTAATGAAACAGACGAAATCAAACGACGGATAATATTAGCAAATAAGACGTATTATTCGGTACTTCCAATAATGAAATCCAAGAAAGTGCACAGGAACAATAAGCTGCGGATATATAAAACATGGACATTAACATGAACTTCCGAAAAAGCAGTTAACGCATTTGAAAGAAAGGTCCTCCAAAGAATTTTGGGACCTGTGAAGGAACGGAATGGCGAATAAGATACAACCATGAGTTGTATCAAATCTACGACGAGCCAGAAGCTTCAAAGTTCATCAAGCTACGTAAACTGCAGTGGGCTGGCCATGTAGAGCGAATGGAAGACAGAAGAATCCCCAAACGTGCTCTGAAAGGCAAAGCGAGTGGTAACCGGCCAGTAGACAAGCCACGCAAGTGATGGAAAGACTCGGTTGATGAAGATAGCAAAGCCATCTTAAAAAACATAACAGGGCTACGATTGCGCGTAAAGCGCAATCTTACGATACTCTAGATGAAATAGAATTTTTTGTGATCCCAAGAAATTTTGTATGGGGAGTGTTAGAAGGGATGATAGCATTGAACTAATTTTTTCGCCATCATGCTAAAGTAGCTATGAAAATGTTTTATACAAAATGCTAACTCCAAAAACTGAATGGGAACTGAGAAAATTAGTGAGTTTGATTAAGTGAAAATGTGCAGTTTGTATGGGAGGTGGTAGAAAGAGTGGGGGGATTTTAATAATTTTTTCAGAAAAAACTAGGAATATTATAAAATTGGCATCCCTTAAATTTCAGACTAGTGCCATTCATACTTTTCAAGAAAATCGATTTTTTGTGAAGTTGTGAAACTGTGTCATATTGTATGGGAGGGGGTAGAAGTAGTGAAGCAAATCAAATATTTTTTTTCTCATCTTAGTAATAATATTAATTAAATATTTATTACAAAATATGAGCTCAACAAATGTTATATGTTCTGAGAAAATCGGCTTAGAGCATTTCAGGAAAAAGTGTAGTTTGTATGGGAGGGGGTGGAAGGAAAGGAAGGAAGCAAATAATTTTTGTAAAAGTAATATTTACCAAAATTGAGACCAATAGCTTTTATACTTTTTGAGTAAATCCATTTATTGTCAAATTGCGAAATTCTGTCATTTTGTATGGGAGGGGGTAGAAGGGGTGAAGCTAATCATCTCATTTTTCTTGACCTTACTAACAATTTTAAATAAATATTTGGTGCACAATTTCAGCTCGCTGAATCTTATAAGCACTGAGGAAATTGGCTTAGAGTAATTCATGATAAGTCCAGTTTGTATGGGAGGTGGTAGAAGGAGGGGGAGGACAAGCACAATTTTTATATGATAGATTGATATCATCAAAGTAGTATATGCTGAATTTCAGGCCAATAACTTTTATACTTTTTGAGCAAATCCGTCTATTGTCAAATTGCGTAATTGTGTCATTTTGTATAGGAGGAGGTAGAAGGGGTGGAGCGATTTGGCCCGTTCACGAACTTGACCTTACTTTTTTGTCAAAAACGACGTGTACAAAATTTGAACTTTCTAGCTCAACGCGTTCTCAAGCTAGAGAGCGCACGGACGGACGGACATCCGGTTTTGAGATTTTTGAGTGATAATATTAACTTCTGTATCATTCATTTTTTTCTCTGAGCCTTATTTCTTGGCGTTACAAACCTTAGAGCGAACTTATAATACTCTCAGATTCCATCTAGAGTATAATTAGCAGCTGGAGGACGCGGTCTTTGGATCGAGACGATTGGAGGCAACTTCAGGAGGCCAAGGCCCGATTTGGGCTGTCGCGCCATTGATGATGATGATGAGTAAATTTTGTTCCTTGTTTATCCGTGTACAGCCAAGAAAATCAGGCAGTAGGGGTGGGGTTCCACTTAAGGAGATGGACAATACTCCCAGCACTATGATAATGCCAACTCATAAGGGAAAAGAGCTGAAAAAAAAACAGCAGCAAACTGATTAAGATGCAAGCCCTATGTACTCAGGAAAAAAAACCACCAGTGTGCCGCAACAAAAAATCCTCAAACACGTTCAAGATAACTGGTTAGCAACTACAGTTCCAGCAATTTCCCAACGATCTTTCAAGCAGAAATAATTCTTTCTCCAACCAATGTGTACTCAAACACATTTTCTTGCTTCATCATTTCATTCATCTGCGTCATATTTTTCGTACGTTTCCCATTCGCAAGTCGACCTTGAAATAAACTTAGATATTTGCAAATAAATGGTAGCTTATTTATCTAACAATTGTTTGTACTAAATTAAATCTTTTAATCTTGATACTTTTATCACAACGTAAACCAAACGCGTTCTCTAATCAAATTCAACAAAACCGGTTCGTCAACATTAATTAAAAAAGGAAATTAAAACATCGCCTGCACTGCCTTTTCGACAACTGCACGTGCCAGCCACCCACCCTTACACAATATTTGACTCCATCATTGGCTCATCGACAAGAATTCGGTCGAAGCAGAGTCGACTTAAATCGATAGTTCGGAATGCTCCGTCGATAATCAGTTCGGAAATCGCTCGTCCAACAGCCGGCGTCTGCTGGATTCCGTGACCGCTGAAGCCCGTCGCCAGGTACATATTATGATAGTACGGATGCGGTCCGATAATGCCGTTCGCATCGAACGTATTGTGCTCGTAGTAGCCGGCCCACGATCCGCATACCTTAAGCGATTCGAAGGCAGGAATGCGTGCGGCCAGACGCGGCCAAACATCGGTATGGAAATAGTCGTGATCGACATCTAAATTCTCGATAGACGGTTCGTTGTCCTTGTCGGGACTGCGACCGCAGATGTAATTGCCGGCGAGTCCGTCGCGGCGGAAATATGTATTGTTCGGATCGATGGTAAGCGGAGCGTTCAGTCCCGGTGCATTCTGACCCTGCGTATTAACCACGTAGACGTAGCGTTTTCGCGGCTCAACCGGAATCGGGACACTCAACATTCCCTTGCCCGTTCCCATTCGAGCCAATGTTCCAACCTGAGCGGAAAATGCTCCCGCAGCTATCACGCATATCGCAAACTTAATCGTTCGTAGTTCGCCGTTTGGCATGCGAACAACGAGTTTATCGGGCGCTTCGTATGTTCCCGGTTCGACTCCCTCGACGAAAATGTCTGATTGTCGATTGAACTCGAAATCGACGACCTCACCTTCGACATAGTGGGAACCGTATTCTCGGGCACGACGTCGGAACCCGGAGAGCAGAGACCACGGGTCGAACCAGCCTTCCTTCTCCAGACCGTGACAACCTGACAAGAAAATAAAAAAAACTTTCATCTCCGATTTCCATGCAGAAAGAAAACCACTTACCTAGGGCAATCCCGTCCGTATTCAACCACGGGAACTTATCCTTCAGTCGAGCGGCAGTCAACAGTTCATTGCGAGCGCCCAGTTCATTCTGTAGTGCGGAATTTTGCTTCAACGTTTCGGCTCCCTCGGCCGTTGCCAGGACCAGGTAGCCATGCGGTGTGAAATGCGGATCGACGTCGTCCCCAAGGTGTTCTTTAATCGTACGGATAAAATCGGCTCCGTACAAGGACATTTGAATGTTTTCCGGGAGAGAGAATTGCTGCCGCAGTCCGCCCACTGAAAGCGGTGTCGAGGCTTTGCAATACTACGAAAAGGATAAAATTAGATTTCGATTGGATTTAGCGGCAAAGAAAGGAAACTCACAGTTGAATCCCGCTCGACCACAACAACATTGAGACCTTCCCGTGCTTTTTTCTTCAGCCAATACGCTACGGACGAGCCGACACCACCGCCACCGATAACTACGATATCGCAATGGGACTGAAACTGATCGGCGCCGGAAATATCTCGTGGGACGATTTCTCTATCGTCCTCCAAAACTGAATCTGCTTCGGCCTTGCGCTTCTTCGATGTGAACCAACTTTTCAGTGTCGCTGCATCGTTTCCCAGAACATTTATGGTTCGTCGAAAAGGATGTGCTGGATCGCTGGGACCAGGACTGTCGTCGTCACTACTGTTCCGCCATAATGACGACGAGGTTGACAAATTGCAACGACTTTTAAGGATTCGCTGCAACGTTCGAACACTCCTTACCTGAACGGAGAACATCCTTTAGGTTTAAACAGTTTCGGAAAGTAAACGCTCGCACCAGCGCCGAAGTCAGGTTATGACTGAAGTGACGGATTGCTGGACGTCGACGACAAAGTAAAACAATCGGACTTGCGAAGAGCGCAGTTTAGCGGATTTTTATCATGTTTTCTTATCAGGCTTATCTCCTCGTATTTCCTTATTGTTTCATTCTGAAGTAGTGGCGGTTTTATAAAGAAAAATTGTGCTCTACAGTGAAGCGGAAAATTAACCGAACTTGAACAGCGGGGAAACCGCATATTTTGAAATTCGAAAAAATCCCAGTGTTAATTTGATAAGCTCTGATGTTTTTATTTTAATAGTGTAGACATGGAGATAGGGAATAGAATATCGAACAAACGCCGGCCGGCGCAAAAAAATGGGCTAAATTCAACAAGAACAAAAAATCGTCTTCTATAGCATTCGCTGTCATTTTCTTGGAAAAAATCTTGCGTTCGACGTTGCCAGGCAGAAATTTTTCTGTTCGAATTAATTGGAAATAATTCCCTGTAGGAAAAAAGGCCTGTTTCAATGCTGATTCAGATATTTTCTTGAAATGCCGTCATAGCTATGATTTATTGCTCTTTTCGAAACGAGATCATTTCTTGGGTTCATCCGAACTCCATACGCGATAGCCACAAGAGGATCTGACAAATTAGAATTTTTCTGCGATGTGGAGTTGGCGAGGTGGAGGGTTTTAACGCCCGATTCAAAAGAATACGAAACAACAGTCTTCCGCAGCCGCGCAGAAGCCGTCGATTTTATGCTACATATCGAGAATTATCGCGTGGAGTTCCAATACGGTGGAAGACCGGACGATGAGTCCATGCACATGGCGTTTTCGATCCAATCAGCGGCGGCCAGAAAAACCGCGATAATGGCATACACTGAAGAAGCCGAACGATTCGGTGACATCCTGCCACCGTATCCGGTGAGAACACATTCCACCACTTATACAGATTTCGTTAAGTTGGAGATGACCCCGTTCTGGCTGTTCGTCTTGCGGACGCAAATACCTTCCGCAGGGGACGGACTAACAAAACCCCAGAGGAGAGTTTTGTGGGAGGTCCTGCGGTTAGCAGACCACGAGAAACCAACTGTGCGAGAACTATGCGAGCGCCTGCACGGTGTTAGCGGAAGCAAAACACCGGCGCAGCAAACCCTTGCGAGAATGGCGCAGAGGGACGGGAACAATTTGAATCTGGTTGAAGGGCTGGGCGAGGTTGCAGACGGATCGCCTAGATATGTGCGCGTCGGTAGACCGGCTGTTGCCCGTTCCCTATTTCATCCCCACGACAACAACTCCCTTCATGTGAAGAGGGATGCAATTGGCCCGAAAGTTCTCATCCCGGTTATCCCCCTCCTCCCCATAAACGAGTGGAGTTCCGTCACAGTGGGATGGTCCCTATACATACCACGACACAACCCATTGGACCTGATTAGGAATCTCCGCGAGTTGTTGGCTGGTAAACCACAGTCGACTATCATGCCCTGGATCCGAGATTTCGGTGGTGTGATTCGCTGCCTGCAGCGTGGCGGTATTGCCGCCGAGGGAGTTTTCACGATTCATGGGGAGGATGAGATTCACATTTCGGTTTTGCCTATCGGCATTTGCCTATCCCAATACAAAAAAAAAGTTCTGGACGAGTCGAAGAAAAAAGAATTCATATTGTCTTACGAGGAGCGTGTATCGACCACACATGACGTTGGAATCTATGTCAAATTCCCCATAGGCAAATTGAAGAAGATTCCGAGGAGCCGAATTTTTCAGAAACTCAAACTGAGCATAAAATTCCCGGCATCACGCATTTTCCAACTTGATGAAGAGGATTTACCGCGCGAATGCGAATCTGTCCAGAAACTAACTGCTGGAGGACTTCGTGGCGCCTCGACTCCAGGGCTACCGCTCACGGAAGAGCCGCCTACTGACGCAACTGCAAACCGAGGCCGATATCGCGTCTTGCGTCGGTGACATTGAAGAAGTCGCACGTGCCAATGAGGAGTTGACAAAACTGCGGGACAAGTCAATTGAGCAGATGTGGCTCGATGACTTGGCGTACCTGGAAGAAGATATCCACTTCGATTCACGACAAACATAAAAATTTTTTTTTATATGAAGAATTGTAAGAGATAAAATTTATTAAATTTGTTTTTGAAAAATATTGATTAAAATTTTCGAAGCATTTTACATATTATTTTTTTTGTTAATATAATACAAAAATTATAAAAATCAATTATTACATTTTTTTTTATATGAAAAATTGTAAGAGATAAATTTTTTTTTAAATTTGTTTTTGAAAAATATTGATTAAAATTTATAAAGCATTTCACATATTATTTTTTTTTTGTATTACAAAAATTACAAAAATCATCATGAATTTTTTTTTGATATAGGTATGTATGAAGTGAGAAATTGCAAGCAGTTTAAAAATTTAAATTTATTAGATTTATTTATTTATTTATTTATTTTCGATGTGTTACATACAATCATTTGTTTGGTTTCGTATATGTGGTACCGAATTTCGTGATTTGAATTGAATAGTCTTGAATTACAGTATTTAGTATATTCTTGCGTAAATTTATTGATTTCACGATTATTAGTAGTAGTTTTAAAATTATTATATTTTTTTTTTTAAGAAAATAGCAAGAAATATAAAAATTATTAAGATTTTATTTTTATATGAAAAATTGTAAGATATATAAGAATTATTAAAATCATTTATTTTGTTTCGTATAAATGGTACCGAATTTCGTGATTCGAATTGAATAGTTTTGAATTATAGGATTTGGTATACTTTTGTGCATTTACAAGTATTAGTTATTGAGATTTGCAGTATCACTATAAAGTTTGTATGATGATTTAAAGAAATAGTCAGTTTGTACAATTTAAAAGGTTTCGAACCAAAAACAATTTAGAGAATCGTCCAATGACAGCTTTGTCTATTATTTCCATAACTTGACGCTGTCTGGTACGAATTTGGTTCGAATTGAATAAGACTATATTCGGCATCTCTTGGAAGAGATGGGAATTAGTATGTTTGTCAACTGATCTATGAATTTGGAAACTGTTTTATATATTCTGGCTCTTATGCAGAATTTTGTTTTAAATAGGTTTGACAGTGATTCTAATTTTGAAGAATTTGTCCCAAGTGATTTAAATTTTATGTGAGAATTGCGATTTAAGAAATTTGAAGTCATTCTGACTTTTACAGATTTTTTTTTTATTTAAATGATGTTAACAGTGATTCTGTCTTATTTCAGAATTTGTTTTAAATAGGTTGAACAGTGATTCTATCTTTGCAGAATTTGTATTAAATAAGTTTGTATTTAATTTGACAGTGATTCTGATTTTGCAGAATTTGTCTTAAGTAGTATTTTATGCGGAATATTGATGTTGAGTTTATGTCTTCTCGCTTAATTTGATTTAGTTGAATTTAACAGTGATTCTGTCTTTGCAGAATTTGTATTAAATGATTTGAATTTGTATAAATTTGACAGTGATTCTGACGTAGCAGAATTTGTCTTGAATAATATTGATTTTATGCGGAATATGGATCTTGAGTTTCTGACTTCACGCAGAATTTGATTTAAATTAATATGAAATTGATTCTGACTTTGCAGAATTTGATTTAAGTGAGTTGAACAGTGATTCTGACTTTGCAGAATTTGTTTTAAATAAGTTGAACAGTGATTCTTTCTTTGCAGAATTTGTCTTAAATGATTTCGATTTTATGCGGAATACTGATATTGAGTTTCTGGCTTCACGCGGAGTTTGATTGAAATGAGTTAAACAGTGATTCTGTCTTTGCAGAATTTGTATTAAATTGATTTGAATTTGTATAAATTTGACAGTGATTCTGACTTTGCAGAATTTGTCTTAAATGAATTTGTATTAAATTTGACAGTGATTCTGACTTTGCAGAATTTGTCTTAAATGATTTTGAATGTATGCGGAATATTGATGTTGAGTTTCTGGCTTTGTGGTGCTCCAGCACATTAATCAATTCATTCGTTAATAAAAAATCACTCTAATTTTTATTAACGAAAATTTCGAAATCAGTAACTTTTGTTTTCGAAAATAATAAAATTTTTTTTATATGACGTCAGTCGAAATTAAAAAATCCGTTGATGAGTACGATTTAAAATTTAAGACATTAACCCTTGAGTCAGATACAAAGTAGAATGACGCAGCACGGCGCAGCTTTACGCAATCAGTAAAACATCAAGTCACATAAGAGTTGATTGTTTGCGTCAGTTTGACAGTTTGCGATAGAAGTGTTTCAAATTTAAAATAAATATTCGCAGTTCTACATTAAAAAATTATAAAAAATCACAATTATATAAATAACTAAAGACAAGACAAGACGATTTAATATGTCAACAATAAATACAAAAATATTTGTCAGTTTTAAATTTTGAGGTTAACTATGGGCAACGAAAAAGTTCAAAGTTGGCGAACATTTTTTGATGACTGCGTTATGATGCTTTGGTGTACGTTCGTTCTGACTACCACAGTGGAAATACACTGTGCTCAACTTTTTGACAACTAGACTGCGCCGGCTTGCGTTGCCGTTGTGGCTTAGGGGTAAATATTCCATTGTATTAAAATTAAAAAATCCGTTAATGAGTACGATTTTAAATTTAAGACATTATATATATGTTCTATTGTATTAAAAATAAATAAAAATAATAATTCAAGCTAATTAATAGAATTAAATGTGTTGACGAAATTAAATGCTGTTAATATAATTTTAGTGAAATAAATATTGTTGGATAATATAAATTTAATTTACTACAACTATTATCACAACAAATTGGTGACCCCGACAAAAACCAATAAGCAATTTATTGGTGAACAGCAGAGCTACATCGGCTACAACAGAGTAACATCGGCTATAGCAGACCAGCATCAGCTACAGCAGAGCAGCATCAGCTTCAGCAAAGCAACAGCAACATCAGCTTCAGTAGAAAAACATTAGTAACTCTACAACGGTAACAGCAATTCAAATAGCAACAGACAACTCATCTGAAGAATAAATGAAGACATTAGTAGATAAAACGCATCAATAATTGAATTCATGGAATCAATATAGGAACCAGTTCAAGAATAAGACGGCAAGATTTAAACAAGCTTTTAGCAACTCTAACAAGATTATTACAGATATTACAGATACGTAGTTTTCACCATATTATTTTATCTTAAATTATTTTTGATATTTTCTTTTTTTCTACATATTAATTGTACCGTCACGTCAACTTGATTTTTATTTACGCGAAAGTTTTCATTTTTTGTTAAAAAATTTAACAGTATGGAAAATGATGGGTTGGCGCCACATACTCCACCTTTTCCTGATTTGCACGCACCTAATCCATTTCAAGGATTAGGTGATTTTCATGTGTCATCTGTTGCAGTACAGAAAATATGTTTTTGGAGAAGAAATCCAACTGCATGGTTCAATGCCTTGGAAATACAGTTTAGGTCAGCAGGCATATCGTCGGAGACTACAAAATTTAGTCACACGATAAGCATGTTGACCCAAGATGAGTGTGACAAGGTTTTGGACGTCATCGCAAATTCTTCATCTGAAACACCTTATACCGATTTAAAAGCAACCATCATCGCTAGATTTGGCGAATCGGAAGATCATAAACTTCACAAGTTATTAAATGGTCTTGATATTGGTGATGATGAACCATCAAATTTGTTAGCTAAAATGAAATCACTAGCAGGAAATTCAGTTGGTGATCCTCTTTTAAAGAAACTTTGGTTAAATAAACTTCCACAAAACGTTCAACCAATTTTAGCCGTTGCTAATGTTCCGTTAAATGAATTAAGCATTCTGGCAGATCTAGTTTTTGAAAGTTCTCCTGGTTTCTCTTTTAATGTTTCTAGTGCTTCACATTCTAATGGCAACAATGGAGGATCTGATCGTTTTGCATTCGAAAATGCAATCATCCATCAAATGTCGTTATTGACTAAGCAAATTGAAACTTTGATTAATCGGCAAAACCATTTTGCCAGACAAAGTCGATCACATTTTAAGAACCGTTCGCGATCCCGAAGTAAATCTCGTGATAATGCTGATTTATGCTTCTATCATAAAAAGTTCGGTGTTAACGCGACCAAATGTCGGCAACCTTGCTCCTTTAATTCGACAAAAAACTAAATAAATTGTCGGTAATGACGACAACCGACAATGTAACAACTTCAAGTCGTCTATTTATATTTGACAAATTGTCAAATTATAGTTTTCTTATCAATACCGGTGCTGACGTTTCAGCCCTCCCAGTCACAGCATTTACTGATTTGACTTGTGACAATTCATTAATTGTAACAGCGGCAAATTCGACCAACATCAGAACTTATGGATTCAAAGAAATTGAAATTTCCCTCCAGTTACGAAGAGTTTTCAAATGGAGATTCATTGTAGCTGACGTTGAAAAGCCTATCCTTGGCGCGGATTTTCTAAAATACCACGGTTTAATTGTTGATATTCGTCAAAAATGTCTTATTGACCCACTTTCGCGAATTACCTCTACATCTCGCAGTTTAGTTAAAGGACCATCTCCGTCCCTGGCTGTTTTATCATCTTCAATTATAAATGCTAAGGTTGAGCGAATTTTAACAAAATACGAAAACGTTCGTCGATCTTTAAATTACAGTAACTTAGGATTGAGCACAGTGCAACATTTTATCGTTACTGAAGATCGCCCCGTTTTGCTAGACCACGTCGTCTAGACCCAATTAAATTAAAAATTGCTAGAGCCGAGTTTGATCGAACACGGTATTTGCAGACCTTCCGATAGCCCTTGGGCATCACCTTTGCACATGGTTAAAAAAGAGATGGTACTTGGAGACCCTGTGGAGATTATCGAGCACTTAACGCGATAACTACACCAGATACTTATCCAATACATCACATCCAAGACTTTAGTCAACAGTTGGAAGGATGTAAAGTTTTTTGAACTGTTGATCTAGAAAAAGCGTATCATCAGATACCCATTCGAGAGGAAGACATCCCAAAAACAGCTATCACAACACCTTTCGGATTATATGAATTCATGAGGATGACTTTCGGACTGCGTAATGCAGCGCAAACTTATCTTTTCCATTTTGAAGGATTTTGATTTCTGTTTCGTCTATATTGACGACATCCTAATAGCTTCTAAGTCGGAAAGTGAACATCTTAATCATTTGGATATATTATTTGAACGGTTAAACTCACACAACTTGGTAATTAACCAAAATAAATGCACATTCCTTAAAACATCAGTTGATTTCCTTGGTCATACGATTGACGAATTCGGATTCAAACCAATCGCTTCTCGAGTTGAAGCCATTTTAAATTATCCTCGACCATCTACGGTTAAAGATATTAGACGTTTTCTTGGGATGCTCAATTTCTATCGGCGTTTCATTCCACACGCTGCTGAAGCACAATCCACTTTGGACAGCTTCACAAACGGCAGTAAAAAGAAAAACGACAAGACAGAGCTTCAGTGGACTTCCATTGAAGCCTTCAACTGTTGCAAAAAGCAACTGGCTCATGCTACTACTCTAGTTTTTCCATCAAAATTTTCGACATTATCTTTGGCAGTAGACGCATCGGACACTGCTTTAGGAGCTGTGCTTCAACAGCGACACACAGGAGACTGGAGACCATTAGCCTTTTCCTCCAAGAAACTCTCTTCCGCACAAAAAAAATATAGTGCTTACGACAGAGAATTATTGGCAGCCTATGTATCAATCAAACATTTTAAATACATGCTTGAAGGCAGGGATTTTATCTTGTTTACTGACCATAAGCCATTAATTTTCGCGTTAAAACAAAATCCAGAAAAAGCTTCACCACGTCAACTAAGACATCTCGATTTTATCAGCCAATTTACATCGAACATTCGACATATTTCTGGACAAGACAACATAGTTGCCGATACATTGTCAAGAATCGAGATACTAAATCTTCCGACAACCATAGATTATTCTGAAATTGCTAACGCTCAAGCAATAGATATTGAGTTAACCAAAGTTAGAGTTATACCAAGCCTTAACTTCATTCCGGTTTCAATTGAACGCACCACAAATCCCCTTTAGTGTGACTCATCTATGCAACAATTAAGGCCGTATATACCTGCAAACTTGCGCTTACATATTTTTCGTAAGGTACACGATTTGTCTCATCCGGGAATTAAGGCTACTGTAAAACTAATGAGAAGTAAATTTATTTGGCCATCAATCTACAAAGACAGTCGTAACTGGACTAAAGAATGCATTGCGTGTCAAAAAGCCAAAGTTTCACGACATGTCAAAAGTCCTCTTGGTCAATTTGAACCAATTTCACAAAAATTTAATACTATTCATATTGATCTAGTTGGTCCGCTACCAATTTCAAACGGTTATAGATACTGCCTAACAGTCATTGATCGCTTCACTAGATGGCCAGAAGCATACCCAATTCACGATATTCATGCGGAAACAGTCGCTAACACACTTTTCAAAGAGTACATACCACGTTATGGAACACCAGTTTCAATCATTACAGACCAAGGCGCTCAATTCGAGTCGCGATTGTTTACAGAATTAGGAAAGATGATTGGTTTTAAACGTTGTAGAACGACAGCATACAATCCTAAAGCTAATGGAATGCTTGAGAGATGGCATAGGGTTTTTAAGGAAACAATTTTATGCAAATCAAATGACAGGTGGTCAGACAGACTTCCTTTAATTCTTCTTGGTTTGCGAAGATGCTAACGCGACACCAGCCGAATTGCTTTATGGTCAAAATATCAGACTTCCTTATGATTTCGTTCATCAAACCGATCAAAAGCAAAATGCAACCGCAAGCGAATTTGTCGAGATCGCATCAATAACACCAAGCCACAACCTCCTTCAAAACACAATCATGAAAACCCCTTTCATTTTCAAAAACCTCAAAACTTGCAGTCATGTTTTTATCAGAACCGATGCAGTTCGAACTAGCTTACAAACACCTTATGCAGGACCCTTTGAAGTGCTACAAAGACACAAAAAATATTTCATAGTCAAAGTAAAAGAGAAACCAACAACAGTGTCCATTGATAGGCTTAACCCATGTTACAAAAGCTCTTCCGAACAAATTAATCTAGCAACGATCCACAAAAAAATAACTTTCGGTAAATCGGAAACGCAAACATTTCGCTCCACAGAAAAATCTTGTTTAATTAATAGTAGTATCAAGAAGGTCCGTAACCTTCTCTAGGAGGGGGGTATGTGGTGCTCCAGCACATTAATCAATTCATTCGTTAATAAAAAATCACTCTAATTTTTATTAACGAAAATTTCGAAATCAGTAACTTTTGTTTTCGAAAATAATAAAAATTTTTTATATGACGTCAGCTGAAATTAAAAAATCCGTTGATGAGTACGATTTAAAATTTAAGACATTAAATATTCCATTGTATTAATAATAAATAAAAATAATAATTCAAGCTAATTAAAAGAATTAAATGTGTTGATGAAATAAAATGTTGCTAATATAATTTTAGTGAAATAAATATTGTTGGATAATATAAATTTAATTTACTACAACTATTATCATAACAAACTCACGATCTTCGCATTACAAGACCAACACGTTACCCACTAGGCTACACCCATTAGTAGTACTTTGCACATGTTAAATTCATCATTTGTTATTATGCATTGAAATTTACGTGATGTTGTTAGTGTTTGGAATTGAAATCAAGATTATGTGTAAATTTCCATTCTCGAAATCAGAGTTAAAGAGGACAAGCTTCCTATATTGCCCATAGACCAAACAATTTTTCGCATAAAACATAACAGGACTACGATTGTGCGTAGATGAAAGAGAAATTTTTTGATTTCAAGAAATTTTGTAGGGGGAGTGGTATAATTTTTTCTCATCACGCTAAAGTTGCTATCAAAACGTTTAACACAAAATTTAGGATTCAAAAATTTAGTAGGCACTGAGGAAATTAGTGTATTGGATTTAGTGAAATTGTGCAGTTTGTATGGGAGGTGGTAGAAGGAGGGGCGATTTCTTAAAGACTTTTTCAGAAATAACTATAAACATCATGTTTTTGACATGTTTTAAATTGCAAATCAGTGGCATTCATACTTTTCCGGAAAATCTATTTTCTATAAAGTTGTGAAATTGTGTCAGACTGTATGGGAAGAGGTAGAACGGGTAAAGCTAATAGTCTAATTTTTTAAGCCTTACTAATAATTCCAAATAAATATTAAGTGCACAATTTCAGCTCGATAAATTTTATACGCATTGAGTAAATTGGTTTAGAGCATTTCATGAAATAGTGCAGTTTATATGAGAGGTGGTGGAAGGACGGGGAGGACACAAATAATTGTTTTTCTAGTAGGTTGAAGTTACTATAGAAGTAGTATATTCCAAATTTCAGATCAATAGCTTTTATACTTTTCGAGCAAATCCGTTTATTGTTGAATTGCGAAATTGTGTCATTTTGTATGGGAGGGGGTAGAAGGAGTGAAGCTAATCATCTAATTTTTTTTTGTTATTACTAATAATTCTATATAAATATTTATTACATAATTTCAGCTCGCTAAATTTTATACGCACTGAGTAAATTGTAATTTTATTATCTATAGCTTTCCAAATTTTCAGCAGTTATAGTCTAGCAGAAATGATTTTTCGAAGTTTACTCTGTAATGCACATAAGAGCAAAAATCAAAAATTTCATTTACAGCAAAAAAAAATCAAAAAAATTTCTTATAGGATATTTTTTTTTTCAACCATAAGCACATATCTCCAAATTTTCATCAAAATCGGAAATTGAAAACAGGTTGTTGAATTGACAGAGAATCCACTCCGTGAACTTTTCGATCATCGTTTTATGCGTTGAAGGCAAAACGTGCGAGAACCTCAATGCCATAGAATTGTTCCTACGACTTGAACCCCGCTCATTCGCCTCCACCCGCGCGGCAACGACCAATTGCAATAGAACAATTGACCCCAGCAGCGATCTGCAATGCATGGCACTCGCAGCTTTCGGAAAGCTTGTCGCTCTCAACGTATCTCGACAGCGAAAAACGTGGCATATTTTTTTCCATAGGCTTGGGATCTTATTGACAATCTTTGGTTCAAATTACATTTCTGTAGATGGTTTGACATTGAAATTTACGTTATATTGTCAGGGCTTGAGCCGTTTAGGCAGGTTATTTCTGCTACTGAGTGTATTGCACTGCAAAAGCGAACAAATGTTGGATGAGTAGATTTCGTGTCATCACACTTTGCTTCTTCGTAGGATTCTTTTATCATAGTTATGCTAGTATCTGGATGAAATACCTCTTCTACGCAAAGCATTGTATATATAATCTCGCTGAACGCTGTCGAAAGACATGATGGTCTCTCCGATGGCCACTTGCCGAATACTACAAATTTCCTCAAATAATTCGCCGTATGTATGTTACGGGAACAAAATTAATTGAGGAAACAAATTAATTGTTATGTTAAGCCCAGGCTTCTCGAAACAATTCGTTAATTCGTTAGTACGTTTTCGTTCATTCGATTCACCAATTATTTAAACTCCATCGAGATTGCTGATGGCAAAGTGAACTAGCAACAAGTTGAATTCAATCCGATTGCCACCACATGAAATATCTTTTCCATGCGGCAGCTCAACCAGTACTTACATACGACATACGACTCAGTCTGATCGATACCTGGCGAACCAGATAGGCACAATGCTCTCTAAAAGCTTTACCGAAATTTAAATAATTGCAATAAAACCATAACAGTCGATTTTATTCCAATAAAAAAAAACCGGAAAACAAAATTTCTTCCACAATACAGGATGACTTTTTCACTTTATTTTTTATACCTCCGCTTCCTCTTCCGCTCCTCACTTGAATTGCCCCGGAGCTGGCCCAAACAATCCGCCACCTTGTTTACTTGCAGCCCGCGACGGTGCGAATCCAAGCAACTTCTGAATATTCTGCCGAATCGACATAGTGCATAAAATGTAGAGGAAAATAAATGAACATTCTGTATAATCGTCACCGGGAAGATTCCTATGGCTGAGTCCTTGAATCCAGGAAATAGGTAAGAATGGAAGACGAGCTACGATACGTCCGTCGAAACTGAAAAAAAAGAAAAGTCGGGATCATCAATTAATGTTTTCACAGTGTATTTTGTATTGAAAAAAGATTTTCGTGAAATCTGGAAATTTTTCATTTCGAGAATTAAAATATTGTTTTTTTTTTACTTACATGCTGTTAAACATGCTAAGCAGTGCGGTAAAAGCGAAACCTGTCGCAAACATTGATTTCATTTTGACCAGGGATAAATCACGATTGTTGTTTTTCAGCTTCTCTTCGTCACGTTCGATTTTCTTTTTATGCGATTTGTCCAGAGAATCGCCGTGAATTTCTTTACGGCGCTCCACTGGAAAGAGGATGGAAAGAGTTAGTGTTTTTCTGTAGGCTTTGCTCTGAACATTTGAGTGTTGTCGCAAAAAAAAATATTAAGCCTGCCTGCGTCTGTTAGACGCCTTAATCACTTTTTTAAGCGCCCATTGAGTTTCAATTAAACTTAAAAAAATATTTAGGCACTCCTCAACTTTAGAACTTAATTAGCATTGCTTTTATTACCTTGCACCTTGCCTAATGATGCCCAATAATTCTCCTAAAGTTTCGACAATTGTAGGACAGGAAAAGTCCTTATCCTCACCGCTTAATGATCACCTAATTCTTTTCATCCGAATCAACAGTTTTCTCATAGGCAATGGACCACAAAATCAACCCAAATTGTATAAAACTAAAAACAGACATCTCTACTTACACTTCTTGCTTTGCTTTTCTACTTCTCCTTTCAATTTTTGATATTTTTCCGTCCGATAAACTAGAATCCATGTCAAGCCTAAATAGCAGAAAACAAATTTCTAGGTTAGCTACGAAAATCCGATTCGGAAGGACTTCCCTACCTTCTCCCATCAAGGCCGTGCATACAGATATAAAAACTATCAAAAGCGTATCACCCCACATTTTAAATAACAAAATTTTTTTGATCTAAAGTTAATTGAAATAATTAAAATAATTTGAAGTGAATTTCTTGTGACAGGAGTGATGACAGATGATTTGGCCGCTGAATTGACAGCCAGCTGGTGAGCGCGAAAATGGCTCAGAGTATGGACCTGGCAAATGTCTCCTTCATAAAGTACCTCTAGCCAAGAGTATAGTCAAAGCCCTCTATAGTAAAAAGCCGAGTAACTGAATCCAACAACAACACGTTGGAGTCATAAAAAAATGACAGTTCCATACAAATTCGTTCGCTTTTGTATGGAGCAGACACGGCGGGCTCCGTAAGAATCGCGTTTATTCTTAAATGCAGTGTTAAAGATAGTTCAGCTTTCTAAGGTACTTTAATAATAGTGGTCGGCATATAATTATTATAGTTTGATATCAGTGCAATAAGTTTTTAATTGAAAAAAGGGCGATCAAAGTTAAATCTCGGCTTCTCACACCGAAGAAAATCTGTCACTCATATTGTGCAGAGTTCTCCGGTTAATTTTGACACAGAAAATTGTAAAATTTTAGTTATTGCGAAAAAGTGTGCACTCGCGTAATATTTCCGTGCTTAATTTGATTTAATTATGCTTTTGTGTTGTTTTCGGTAAAACGTGTTTTTACGACAAGTTCGTCAAAAATAATACAGGTGGTCCTTTGGAATGGAAAAATCCATGACGTCACACCCGCTGGAGTCATTCAAGATGGCCGCTACGTCAGTTCTGCCCAACTTGAGATGTAGATAGCTTTGGTATAGTGCGTTCCATTGAACGAAATACTTGCATTTTGCACGCTTTGAGTTCGAACTTTTGGAACTGTGAACAGTTCGATTACCAATAACCTAAGAAAAACGCTTAACTCATGAACTCATCGATCTTCTATTACATTTGTAGCCAGCTTTGTGTTAATGGTTCATACAGTTTTGAGGTCAATACCTAGCTCCATACCAATATCGATACTGCTGATATGCTTCTCGCTGGACTTTTTCAAGAATTTCATCAGCTTTTTCAGTGAATGGGCGACCATAGCGTTACTCATCTTTCACATCAAAATTACCAGAAAGAAACGAGTGAACCATTCCCGCGCAGCAGGTTTTGATAAAGTACCTTCACCGTACACCGCAGAAATTTTTTCACAAGCCTGCGCAGCGTTCTTCCCTTTGTCGTAATAATATTGCAAAGTATACCGCAATTTTTCAATACTTTTCACCTTTTTCAAAGGCAAACAACTTTCTAACCGCTGCACCAATTTCGTTTATATGTTTATACACTCAAAGTGGGCACCTCTCCTACGAGCGTTTAGTAGTGTCGCTGCGATCTGTGTTTTTTCTGAGTTATTTGCAATTAATGTCATCTATCGGGAAAATGTCTGTGGGATATGTGCAAAGTGGTGAGAAACCCTGGATGTTGCAAGACACATGGGACAAGGTCGGCAATCGGAAAAAAGTCAAACTGGCAATCATCTCTCAACTCGACGTCAACCAACGAACGCCCGACCTGAGGCAGAACTACCGTGATGCTCATATACAGCTTAAAAAGGCTGTTAGACGCGACAAGAGAAAGGCCGTTGAATGGCAAACAAGGCAGAATCTGCGCCCTACCTTGGGGATATGGGTTCACTATTCAAAATCATGAAACAGTTGACGAACAGGAATTTCACCGCCAACCACCTGGTGAGAGATGTCAACGGAACTGTCCTTAATATGAGTGAACACAAGTTGCGGCGATGGATTTGATATTTTAAACATCTTGTCAGAGGAAGATATTCCAGAAACAGAACAACTACCAAACTTCCCACCGCAACAATCCTCTATTAGGGACGATCCCCCAGATAAAGAAGAGATAGTTTCCGCCATTCGGTCAATGACGGGAAGGAAAGCCCCAGGTATAGACGGACTACCAACCGAACTCCTCAAAGCGGACCCGGAAATAACAGCCGATATACTTCTTCTACTCTTTACTGAGGTGTGGAATGAAGGAAGATATCCGACTGAATGGAAGGAGGGCGTCATTGTGAAAATTCCGAAGAAGGGTGACCTTCGGGATTGTGGCAATTGGGGTATATACATACCCCACCCCCCCAGCGGGGTAGTTGTAGGATGCGGTTTTTATCAATTCCTGCAACTATCTTTGGAGCTTCCACGGACCTGATCTAACTATCACCCTGTGAGATGGGGCAGTAGAATTCACCCACAGCTAGTCCTGTTTGCCCTAAAAATGGCAAATGGACACTCACTAGACTTATCATCCGTGATCTTAAATCCTAACTGATACGAGAAACGGATACAACGCCTCGGATACGGACGCATTCTACGGTAACGACTTTTGGCATTCGAAGACGGACTATGATTGGCTTCTGGAACGTTCGAAAATTGAATGACGGGGAAGGGCTAGGGTCACTCGGTCCATGCACAGCCAACCAGTGATCGACCGTGAAATGGAGCACTATAACATCCAAATCTTGGGTTTGAGCGAGGTCAGGTGGACAGGATCAGGAGAAGAACGAACCCCTAGCGGGAACACCATTCTATACGTTGGCCCTGAGAGTGAAGCCAAAAATGGCGTGGCGTTCGTCCTTACACCGAGAGCGAGAAACAGTCTCATCAGCTGGGCACCAATCTCGGATAGGATTATCGTCGTCAGGCTCAGGACCAGTGTCAGAAACGTCACAATTCTGCAGTGCTACGCACCAACTAATACCGCAACATCCGGTGACAAAGAGGAGTTTTATAGCCAACTGAGTGCCACCTTCGAGCATGTTCCAAGAGGTGATATTATTGTCATCTCAGGAGATATTAACGCCCAGGTTGGCTCTGACAACACAGGACTAGAACACGCCATTAGGAGGCATAGTGACCCTTGGGTCGACGCGTCACGACCTTGGAATAAGAGACCCGAAAACGGCGAACTATTTGTGGAGTTTTGTAGTACTCGACAAATGTCATCGGAGGGACCCTTTTTCCACACAAGAGTCATCATAAAACATCTTGTGTTTCCCCTGACGGTGTTACTCAGAACCAGATCGATCATGTGGCTATATGTAAGTCGCCGATGGAGAAAATATATCCTCGATGTGCGAGTGAAGCGTGGAGCTGACGTGATCGTAGCCTGCTTGAAATTGTGCACAGCAGCTATCCGACGACCACAAATTCTTCAAATGAAGCGCAAGCTCAATGTGGATAGACTTAGAGACAAAAAACGCGAGTACACCACCATTCTACGCGAAAAGTCATGCACAATATAAAATGCGCACAAAGGACACTAATTGGAAGGCAACCAGAAACAGGATATGTGTAGAGCGGTGAGAAACCCTGAATGTCACAAGACACATGGGATAAGGTTGGCGATCGGAAAAAAGCCAAATAAGTAAGTAAAAGTACCTTGGAAAGCTGAACTATCCGTAATATTGCATTTATGACTAAATGTGATTCTTACGAAGCCCGCCGTGACCGCTCCATACAAAAGGTATGGAACTGTCACTTTTGTTATAACGTGTTGTTGTTGCATTGACTTACATGGCTTTCTACTTTAGAGGGCTTTGAATTGGTGCATACAGATTTCAGCGGTCCAATGAGTGAATCTGCACATGAGAGCTCCAGATTTTTTGTTGCTTTTACTGACGATTTTTCACTTGCATCAATGGTTTACTGCGTGAAGCAGAAAAGCGAAGTTTTTAATAAATTTCAACAATATGTTGCTATGGCTGTAGTCGAGGGATTAATGTTCTGTGATCCGCAAAACTATGCATTAGATTGAGAGTAGACGACAGAAGGTAAAATCTAAGAAAAGAGTTGGAGATAAAACAGGACCTTGAGGGACAACGGAATCTATTGGGACAAGTATTTTGCGAGTTAGAGATGTGGTTTTAAACCTTTACGGCTAACTGTTAACATACTCAGAATTAAAATGGGAATAGATGAGTTAAGACTTCACTCAATTTTGTTCCACTTTGATGATTTTCATTTTACATTAATTTTGGTTTAAGAAGGAAACTTGAATACATCAGACAACTAATGAGTAATGCGATAAGTAGAAATGGAGTAAACAAATCTAATTACAACATAAAATTAAATTTTCATAAATACTTGGATTTATTTCGCTAAAATCATAAATTTCCCAAATCTAAAATTCACCCAGTCATCGCTCTCTCCAGCATTAAACCCAACGATGTTGGTGTCCAATTTGTGAAACTTCCATCACTCACCATCAGCACAGATCGATCAATATAGCAAAATAATTTTCCAACTCGATACACCTAAAAAAAAAAAACTAATATGCTTCATTTTTTTCGTTTCCCCAACCCAAACCGAACTCACCTGCTTGCCAAACTCTCTTCGTCCGGGCATCGGAGCGAAAATGATTCCCCGTTCCGAGCAGCGTTGAGAGACGAGCTCCTTGAATTCGAGCTGTACGGGTGCATGAATCTGTAGATCCATTAAAGCTGGCGGCGGGATAATGCTTTGCGACTGAACCGAGGGCGGTGGTGAATCGGTTCCAGTCGGAGTCGTAGACGGCGGAGCACCGGTTGCACGATGCATAAGTTCTAGGGCACGACGAAAATGCTCCTTGATATTGGTTTGCTGGAGAATTTTTTCGTCGGACAGTAGACTCTTCCAGCCGGTGTACCATCGCGAGATTTGTTCCAAATTCGGTGCCTGATTCAGCCAGATGACTAGCGTTTGCATCCATTTCGGGAAGAAGAATTTATCGAGGAGTTGCGCCATGAGCAGCGTCGGAATGATTTCGTGCCATTCCCAAACCTGATTCCACGGTTCCAAGTCCTGTTGTAGTGGATTGATGATTATTTCGCTTAGGGTGATCTGCAACTTTGGAATGATATGCTTGAGTAGAAAGCTGTGAATTTCTCCGTCACCGAAGGCATTTCGCCAAGGTGTGAGCATGGCTCGGGCCGATCGATCTTGCGGCACCCAGGAGTGCAGTGCATTGCCTAATTTCTCGCGGATTGTCGGGTAGATGAACTCCTCCATTTTATGTCCTAGAATTCCGCTCCATGGCAAAATCCAGGCATGAATTGGCGTCGTATCCGTCAAGGGATCCCAGTTTTGAACGCCCAGATGCAAACGGGGCAGAATCAATTGCTCGAGGACATTGTCCAGAATCCAAGTGGGAAATAGCGGGGCCCAACAGTCGAGTAACGGTGCCATTTGTTGATGGAGTTTTGGATTCCAATCGACTGCAACCGTACGGAACGTGGGAATCACTCCGGCCCATATTAAGGATGAGTACGGGTCGAAAACGTTGCGACGCTCGGACTGATGCATGCCTAAAATCGTTTTCCATTTCTTGATTTTTTCGACGTAGCGCGTTGGCTCCTCCAACGGTTTCCAATCGCTCAGCTCGGCATTGACTAGCGGCGCTACAATCCCGGCAGCCAAATCGCCCAGCCCGAACTCCTTATATTCGGCCGCAAAGTCCGTCTGCAATTCGATGAAAATCCGTTCGGCCCGTTCCAATGTGAGCGGCTCTTTCGGACTGGTCAATGCCTCGACCAGATCGAGTGCCTTTTCCAGAGTGTAAATGTGATTGTTCTCCAGATTAACGATTTTCTCGAGATTCTCCTTCTCGTGTTCCAGTTGCTTTTGCCGGTCGCTCGAGTCGCGCTCGGCCTTGTCGATCGCAATAATCTCCTGCTCACACATATCTACAATCAAATTAAGATTGTGCATAAGTTCAGGCAGAGCGAAATTTGTGCATTTCTTGGTCGGCCGATGTTCGTAGATTTCTTCGTCGATTACTTTGGCCTGGCCGAGAGCATGGTAGCCGCTTAGGACGCGCTTTTCGGGACCGGTCATATCGATTACGGTCACGTTGCCCAGTTTGTTGCTGTGGAATATAAATCGTTCAGGGATTGGAAAAACAAAAAAACTGAATTCGAAAAAAAAAACAAACCTAAACTTATCGGATAAAATCGAATTGGACTTTTTACCCTTTTCGATGACTTCCTGAACGCTTCGGTAATAGTAGCGATTCTTTTTCACTTTCTCCGCTTTTCCGTCCTTGCGCCACAGCGACATTTTCTCTTTGAATTCCCTCGTTTCGCGTTCGTCTTCGTCGATTGCTTGCTTAGCCGTTCGACCACCAACGGTTGCTGGCTTCTCGGGGCCATAGGCCCCGATTGCGCCACGTCCTTTTCGCAAATGAGCTTCTACAGGTCGGGAAATACCCTGCAGTTCTTTACCCAAGCCCTTGCCGGGTTCGTAGCCCATCTGAAGCAAAAGTTTCGCGCCTATACCCTTCGTGTGCTGTTCCCATGTTGCCAGCTTGGCTGGTCCCGCGGATCCGGTTGGCTGCCACGACTGCTGCGCTCCTCGAAATCCCGATATGCTTGGTTTGTGCGAACGAGGTTCGCTGTCGCTTTCCGATTCAGTCGATGTGTTGCCCTCCTTCTTGCCAAATGATGGCCGTTCGTCTTCTGGGGATGTGACAATGGTTAGAGTTGTATATTACCCGACTATCCAGCAATTCATTACCCTCATCCGTAATCTGTGATTTATCGTCACCCCTGAGATCCTTGTCCTTCTTCTTCCCGGCTTGCTGAACACCGCCCGCTACAAAACTGACCGGGGCCGAGTAGTCCTTCACTTTACGGCCACGTCGCCGTCCCGTCAGCTCTTCTTCCTCCTCGGCTTCGCTATCGTCTGCCCAAATTCCTGAAAAGATCGTAGGAAACAAAAGTATTAAACAAAATTATCGTAATTATCGCGATATCGCACCATAAATTTGCTGATGTTTTGTCTGCCGTTTCCGGCCACGATTGGGATTGAATTCGTTCTGAAGGTCGTGGTCAGTGATTTCAAAACGTTCGTACTCGTTGTCGGACATCGCTTCGACACGTATTTTACTTATTTTTCAGGTTATTATGATAGAAAATCGTTTACAAACAAATCTCGGAAGAAATTCAGTACTTTGCGAACAAACGTCACTTTTGACGTGTGACGAGTGCAGGAAAAATGTCCTATGTCGTGAAAGAGATTTTATTTGCATTTGTTTTGAATGAAAATTGCTGAAAATTTTTTCAAAACTAATTTTCTACCTCTCTGCTATACTTTTGAAGCGCAAAGATGTTGAATTTGTGTAATTTTAATTGCAAAAACCCCAAACCTCAACCACCTGTTTCCTGTCAAATCTCCTCCAAAAACGCACGTCGAACCTCGATTCACACTGCAATTTCGAGCAGCGTCACACACACACGGAGAGAAAAAAGCGAAAAAATTTTAATTACAAGAGAAGTGCGCGAAACGCCGAATAAAAATGACAAAAAAGAAAAAAATGACGGATTTGTAAAAGAAAAGAAATCCGCGCACGTGGAGTTCGCGTTCAATTTTTTCCCGATTTATGGCAAATTTTCAGTGATTTAAAAGTGAAAAAGTGCCCAAAACTATGGTTCAGGTAAATTAGAGTCGTGTGCGAATGAAATTCGCGGCGTCCGAGCGATGTAAACAAGCGATTTTCGCGTTTTTATATTTCCGCGACGATGGTGTCCCGTGTGTGTCGCAAGGAAATGGATGATGGTCGTCGGGCCTTGTGAAAAAACTCGCGGATTTCACCCGATGTCAACCATTTTTGCAATTGGCACTCATCCCACGGCTGTAACGACGACGGCGAACCGGAGTGAAAAACCTGCGAAAAAAACCGGAGGAGTGCTCCGCTGGCGCGATAAAATCCCAAACGATATTTTCGAATCGGTCGGGGGCGCTCCGCGGCAGCCAGTTTGGTTATGTTTTGAATTTCCTTGAGAAATGTCAAAAGACGTTTGGAAAGGTGGGCTAGCCGGTGGACCGGGGTGGGTGGCCGATCTATCTGGTCTGGGCCACCTCTTAATGCACCACCCACGCTCTCATGGTCATCGCACGTATGGGTGATATAGCTCGCCACTCTGCTGCCCGGGGAGGCGGCGGCCCATCCGAATTCAGTGGTAAAAAATTTGTGTGTTGGGGTGGGTCGTCCGGGGTGGCCTTCGTGGGCGGTCCACCTCGCAAAGAATAGCACAAAAAATGATTATTGATTTTGTTGTCAGGTTGCGATTGCGATTCGCGTTGTTTTCGTTTTTTTTTTCTGCTGCTGCCTCTAGAATTCCACTCATGAAGTTCCCTATGATTCGCCGTGTCGTTATTTAATCCGATGGCCGCCCGGGGAGGGCTGCCGGAGCGCGGAGTAACAACGAGCCTCGGTATGGATGGCGTTGAAACTCGTCCGGGAGATCGGAGATTCTTTCCGTTTATTTTTATGGTGTTCGAATGTGGAGGCAGGTGGTGTTGCCCTTTCCGAGCTGGGCGCCCGGCTTTAACAAGCCCTCTGAAGAGTTCCTGCTCTTGTTTCATTTTTTTTGGGATTTTTTTTTTCGGTAGCCATGGCGGGGTAGACCATCACCCTTGACTCTCTTCGACAGGACTCACATATCACACATGCATTGCATGGTTTTTACTTTTTCTTGTCCGTTTTTTTTTATCCGGTTCAGTTATTGCTTTTCATGATTCGCGGACCGAAAAGGATTCGTGTTTCGTTCGTTGTTGCTGTTTCTCGGTTTTCATCCAGAACGTACGATACCCGTTCGGTTTTTTACTTAAAAAAAAAGAAAAAAAAAATTGGTGCCACTCTTGCGATAATAAACGAGAAACAAATCGAGAGTGGATGCGAACAGATCATGATGTTCAACTGGATTGGCACCGGGTAGCAGCAATGCGGGGCTTTGTTTCGCCGGAAAAGAAAAGTATTGAATGTTTTAAATCCTTCTAAAATCATCGAGGATTCGAAATGTGCTAAGTATGAGGGATGGGGAGGGTACACTTCAAACTCTTTGTTTATTCAGTCCTAGAAAGATTTCAATTTTCAGTCCAGTTCCAGGAAAGGAGAAAATATCAAAACAAAAAGTTTTAGATGAAATCACTGATCTAAACCTTTGTCACTTACTTCCTGGCGCTTCCTCTCTCGCCAATTTTCCACAGATCTTCTACAAGAGGAGATTATGAAGTTTCTCCCAGCAATTAGCCAGAGCTATTGGCTAGAAAACAATCCATAGATGACCTCAGAACATTCATCCCACGAAACTTATTCGTGTAATAAATGCCATCCAGTTCGAGATGTCCTTAACAGACAGATGATGTGTAAGAGGTGTACAGTTTTTGTTACCTCGTACTCTGTTGAGGAAGAAATAGTTTCCGCCATTCGGTCAATGGCGGGAAGAAAAGTCCCAGGTATAGACAGACTACCAATCGAACTCCTTAAAGCGGACCCAGAAATAACAGCGGATATACTCCTCCTACTCTTTACTGAGGTGTGGAATGAAGGAAGATATCCGACTGAATGGAAGGATGACGTCATTGTGAAAATTATGAAGAAGACCGACCTTCGGGATTGTGGCAATTGGCGTGATATACATATGTCTGCTTACTGCCGTATCGAAAATCATGATTAAGGTAATTAGTGATGTCGTGGAGAGCACTCTCGAAGTTTATCAGGCTGAATTCCGTAAAGTATAGTCTTGTACCGACCACACAAATACCCTAATGCTAATATTGAAGTAGTCCGCCGAAATGGGTTCGCCACTACATCTCATGTTTCTGGGCTTCGAAAAGGCTTTTGACAGCGTGAAACGAGATTACATATGGAATGCTTTGCGTTGGAGATATATCCCAGATAAGGCCATAGCTATGATTAAAGAATCCTACGAAGATGCAAGGTGTCGCATCTTCATAGAGGAGAGCTGTCCGAGAGCTTTTCAGTGCGAGCGGTCGTCAAACAAGGCTGCAGCACTGTTTCTGGTGGTAATAAAAAGCTGCACTGGAAGGTGGGAAAGATAAGGGTCTTCAATGGAGACTATTTAACATCTTGATTATGCTGATGACATGTGTTTGCTTGCACATAACCGTTCGCTCGTTGCATTCTAAATGCAAAGAGGCGGAACTAAAAATAAATGCGCGTAAAACCAAGTACATGCACATGGGTTTGAACATAAACACACCGATTGTTCTTAACGGACAAGATGTGGAAGAGGTGCAAGATTTTTGTTATCTCAGAAGCATTGTCAGCATGGACAGCGGAGCCGAAAAAAATATTCAGGCTCGTCTAAATAAAGCTTGACCAGTCTTCGTTATCTTTTCCTCTCTCTGGGCGTTAAGAGAGATCTCCCTTCGCATGAAGCTGAGAGTTTTTGACGCATGCGTCAAATCCGTGTTGTTATATGGTTGTACTACGTGGAAAGCGACCGTTCGACTTACCATGAAACTGCAAACTTTCGTGAACCAATGTCTGCGATGCATTTTAGGAATATTCTGGCCAAAGTGATCTCCAACGACGACCTTTGGAGTACAACTGGACACACTAAAATAGGCATTGATATTCAAAGGCGAAAGTGGCAATGAAACACCATCAAACAGGCTTTGGATTATAATCCTCAAGGTTAACTTCAGGTTGGTCTTTTATGGAAGCGAGTAGTTGAGCAGGAGGCAGCTAAAGGCCAATGCTCAGGATCGCGCCTTGTGGAAGAGAGTTGTTTCTGTCCTATGCCCCTATTAACAGGAATTTGATTAATTGATTTGATTGTACTATGTTCAGTGAACCTTTCCAAGTAGAGATGGTATGCTCTTTTTCAATGCTCTTTTAAAAGAGCAATTGCATATTGCGATTGAAAATTGAATAGAATTGCGACCAGAAGAGCAGAGCTAATGCATACTGCTGATCACCAATTAAATTGCCGCAATGATCATCGCTACAAATCGTAGGGTTTTTGTTAATCGCGCAACTCACACGTCTCACTTCACCCCGATCAGATTGTAGCTCAGATAAAAGCTCGCCAAACAATTCGTCGGTTTCCCATGAAAGCGCACCTCATTTCATTGACCGCTTCGCATGTCCCACCGATCAGGTCAAAGCTCGCCTAATAAATCACAGTCGCACTTCACCGACCTGCTTAGACCAGTAGTATTTTGTCGGATATCTTTTATTTTTAATGACAGCAGCGCATCTTTTCAGTAGGCTCTCTACCAGGGTCATACAACTTACTCTCGGAATTGCATACCAAGCTTTTTTAATTTCGATCCAAAAATCGGCCATATTTTTTGATTTGACTACGTGAATATGCTCCTCGACATCATCCCACAAATTCTCAGTGGGATTGATATCCGGTGATTGGGCTGGTCACTTCTGAACATCAATTCGGTTCTCTTCCAAGCAACTCTTTACCGTGTGCGAAGTGTGTTTTGGATCGTTGTCATTCATAAAACGCCATTTAAGGGGCATGTTATCATCAACAAATGGCATTATTGTGTTTACAATAATGTTTTTGTAAACAGGCTGATCCATTCTTGTGCCAATTTTTTGTATAGGGCCAGCGCCGTACTAAGAAAACGCAGCCCACACCACACACTCCCACCACCGTGCTTAACAGTCTTATAAGTGTACTTTGAAGGGTGCTGCATGTTTGGAGGACGCCATACGTACCGCTTACCGTCGGATCCGAACCGACAAAACTTTGATTCGTCACTTCAAAGCACATTTTTCCAAAAAATCAAAGGTTGCAAGTGCTCACGGACAAACGCAATTCGAGATTTTAAATTTTTTTTTTTGACACAAGTGGCTTGTTCTGCAATGCATCCACGCAATTGTTTTTGATTGAGCCATCGTCTTATTGTCCTTGAGGATACGTCAATGCTAAATTCCGACGAAATCTCTGTTTTTATAATGGTCGAGCTATTTAAAGGGTTCTTGATTGAGGCTCTATAATTCAGACGGTCCTCTTTAATTGTTGTTTTTCGTGCTCTAGGTCGCTGTTTAACATTTTTGGAGCTCCAATATATTGTTGCATATGGCTCAATGCATTGTACACCATCTTTCTGTAACTTCTTAAAGCACTAAAATTTGCGTAACGGTACTTCCACTGCTCTTCATTTGCTGAACTACCTGCCTCTGAGTCTCTGTGCACTATGTACCTTTCGCCATTCCTAAACACACATTTTTTAAACAACAATCATAAATGAAATTAAAAAACGCAAATCTTACCAATTAATTTGATTTAACACAAACAAAAGCCCGAAATTAGTAAGATTTCAAAGCTGTGCAAAATTCGTGGCCAGCTTGATCACGTACTACTTGCAATTAAGTGAGCATAGAAAAGAAAGGGAAGAAATGAACTAGACTAAATTAACGGGACATGATCAAACCCATCATAGCCAACACTCAAGAAACAAAAATCAACTGAAAAGCATAAAACAGTTGAAAATATTTGCACTGGAAAGTTACAGATACCGAGTGTGCTAAATTCGTGGCCACCACTGTATATAAAAAAAAGAAAATTATTTTTTTAGTCAGTTTAGAATTTGATTTTGACTTTGAAAATTAATTTTGAGGAGAAAATGCAATCCGCTTAAATTATATTAATTGAGTTATTAAGTTAATAAAACTTAAAAAAAAATTTTTGTTTTCAAAATTGGTTTTTTATTGGGAAATTAAAAACGAAGTTAAAAATAACCGAATATATTTTGGAGTGCATAAAATCTTTTTGAAGAAAGTTTTCTCTCAATTTGTGAGTGGAAAATTTTTTTTTGCTGAAACTCGAAAATAAAGACTGTTAGCGAAAGAAACAGTACTTATAGCTATACTGGAAACCAAATTCCACATAGTAAAGTGGACACCAAAGACACCAAATCTGCTATGAAAGATCACTAAAAATGGTTTTGGAGATTACGTGAATTATGTACAGAGTTACAGTCAACCGGCATACGGTACCATGTCGTCGATGGGAATGCCTATGATGGCTGGTAGTGCAACAGTGTCGCCATATCAAGCTTAAATGGGAAAAATACCGATGCCAATTGTGGAGATCTAACAGCAGTGTGGGCATTATATTATACTACTAGCGATCGCCCGCGACTTTGTCCGCTTAGGAATCGCAATAATAACATTTTTTGAGAATGTATGTAGTTAGTAGTACATTATGACGGATAAATAATCTGCTTAATTTGATGGTTCTTTGAAAACAATGCTTTGTATTTTGTTGGAATCAGAACCATAAATTATTAAGAATGAAACCATGATACTCGCATTTGTATGGGACAAGCTCGTGATCAAATCAAACCCGTGATTCGAAATCATATGTATACGTGTTAAGGACATGTTGTAGCTTTTGATAATTGAAAAAAGCCCAAATAAAATGACATTAAGCTTAAAAACAGAACAGGACTTCGATTGTGCGTAAAGCCCCATTATATGATACTACCGATGAAATCGAAATTTTTGTAATCTTAAGAATTTTTGTGTGGGGAGTGATAGAAGGGATGACAGTACTAAATCAATTTTTTTCACACTATGCTAGAGTAGCTATAAAAATATTTTGCACCAAATTTAAGCTTGAAAAACTGAATAGGTAACTTGAGAAACTTAGTGCATTGGATTTAGTGAAATTGTGCAATATGTATGGGAGGTGGTAGAAGGAGTGGGGGGTTTTTGGTAATTTCTAGATACAACTATAATCACCATGCAATTGATATCTTTTAAATTTCAGATCAGTTAGATTCACACTTTTCAAGAAAATCGAGTTTTTGCAAACTCGTGAAATTGTGTCTTATTGTAAGGGAGGGGGTAGAAGGAGTGGAGCTAATCGGTTAATTTTTCCCGATAATAATAATAACACTAATTAAGGATTCATCAGAAAATTTTAGCTCGATCAAAGTTATACGTACTGAGAAAATTGGTTTAGAGTATTCAAGTGTGTTGATTAGTCTCTGAAATACCGCAGGGGCATTAAGTCGCCCAAACGGAATTCTTTTAATCTGGAAGTATCCATCATGAATTTTCACTTATTTCAACCTGATAATCCATAGAGTTAGCTAGGGTATAGCCTAGTAGGTAGTGCGTTGGTCTTGTAATGCGAAGGTCGTGAGTTCAAATCCCGGTCGGCGCAATATATAATTCTGGCACATTGCCTGCTTGGATATATGTACCTTGGTCACCTCAATCTAAGAAAATGAAAAATTCGTAGAAAGAGGGTTGTGCGAAGGGCTAATAACCCTTCCACAATAAGTAATAAAAAATGTTAAGGAACCTGAATATCAGGAGGCCAAGGTCTGATTTGGGCTGTAGCGCCATTGTGGAATCCATAGAGTTACCGCATGAATTTGAGGAAAACCTAATGTGTATCATCCAGCGGTGTTACGAGTTCCTTGTTGAGCTCAAAGGTTTGGGTTGCCGAGGCGAAATTCAACAGATTCCGCATACCGCAAATTGAGACCTGTTTCAGGTCGGGAAGAACAGTGCACCGAAGGTTTAAAGATCCAAACTATTGAAATAACGTTTCTCATAGAGATGATCGATTTGATCGAGGCAAGGAGATACTTTGTAGAGGCCACGATAATTGACGCAAATTCTTAACTCAGGCTGACGTAGGATGAGACACTGTCATCTACTAAAATTTACAAATCGGCAATCATTTTTTTTAACTTTATTTCGTTCCACATATGATAGCCCATATGGTCTGTAGCACACAACATTCTCAACATTCAAACTCGATGGCCATCTTCGTATCGGAACTACAACTGTCCTGGAAAATATTTTTAGAAATCAAATTTTTGTGTTATCGGTTTGAACCTTCTCCGCTAAAACATTTTCCATGTTTAGGTAAGTAGAGTTTACTGCACAGACACAAGCTGGTCCGTTGTGATGCCACAGGATCTCAGAAGATACGGTGAAGCAACCGGAGCTTTCTGTGAAGCGTTCCGCATTTGCCAAATTACCGAAACTATCGAA
The DNA here is from genome assembly GCA_963669355.1 of Chorisops tibialis. Classification (NCBI taxonomy): domain Eukaryota; kingdom Metazoa; phylum Arthropoda; class Insecta; order Diptera; family Stratiomyidae; genus Chorisops; species Chorisops tibialis. The sequence continues at coordinate 215,332,135 of OY770262.1, forward strand.
GAAGTGTGCGCCGAGGTGGCGTCTCCTTCTTCTAGAGAGAGCAGGGCAAGTACATAATTTCTTATCTTTGTAGCTTCTGCAGAAATTATTAAACGGAAGGACAGACAGTGTTCTGTACGACTCCTACTACGGAGATCAGTCGACCAGAGCGTTTTGGATCCTGCACAGGCCAAATCTGTCGGGTGGAATTACATGAAACACCGTTTGTCTATCTGCCGTTGGCTTTGCTAATCGCATCCAACTTAAGTTGAAGCTTATAAGTTGCGTGGGGCATGCTCAGCTTCTTTTTCGCACATTGAAACTGCAAAGTGGTTCCGTGCCGGACGAGTTCGTCTACCCTGGAGTGCCCCGGAAAGGCCCTATGCCCTGGTACCTAGCACAGGCGGATGTTGAATTATTGGATGTAGATATAACTTATTCCAGGGATTAAATAGCGGCCTGGCTATCAGTGCCAATATCCTTAGTAGATACTATATTACACTTCAGTCAGGTCAATACTTCTTCTATCGCTATCACTTCTACTTGGAACACACTACAATGATCCGGAAGACGGAAAAATATGCTAAAGTTAAGCATTGCGGAGAAAACGCCTCTTCCCACTCCACTTCTAGTTACGGAGCCATTCGTATAGAAGGATATGGACTCTTCCTTCCGTATTTCATCTGCCTTCCACTCTTGTCTCGAGGGCAGTGGCGTAGCGATTATTGATGCAAGGGAAGCAGTGCTTTCCTTACGTTCCGCCCTTTATTCAGATTAGGAAAGCTAGAATGAAATCAGCACGATCATGAAAATTTATTAAAAAAAATTATTTAAAAGAAAGCGTGCATTATTTTCGGCTACCACTGCTTACAGCAGTTACGTGCTCAGGACAGCTTTTTTTATCTCACCCTTTTCTGACCAACGAAAGTTGATAGCCTTACACAAGGAAAAAGATTTACAAATCCATATACAAGACCGTCGGCCAATACGAATAAAATTTTCTCGCGTAACGAGCGCAAGTTCAACTTCAATAGGAAGGAGATGCGTCGCATTAAAATGCTTTCACCTTTCCTCTCATTGCTTTTAGTCGCATATACAAGAGAACGAGGCCGCCGGCCAATACGAATAAAATTTTCGCTCGCGGTGAGCCCAAGTTTGACTTCTACTGAAAGGAGAGATGCGTTAACGAAATTGCTAGTGCTTTCAGTCGCAAGCTCTGGCTCTCGATCAAGGTATTGCCAGTATTGAAATTTCTGTACTAGCCGAAAAATGATCAGGAAGAAAATTGTGAAGAGGTAGATCTGGCAATATTGCCCATATATATCGTGCTTTGTGTGAAAACGAATCGGTTTAAACTTCGGCAGATCGGGTGACATCTTTTTTTGGACGTCTTTACTTTTTTATTAGGAAAATAAAAACTAGAAGCTTAAACTAATGCTTGGATTAATGAATTATTCAAATTTTTAAAGCTGACATATAATAAAAAAAAGGTCATATTTAATAAAAAAAAAAAGTTTTAAGTGTCTGTCAAAGCAAGACGTCACTAAAATATTTCTTCGAATTTCGGTCCGTTACCACCCTAGCAATATAGATTGTCCGATAATTTATTAATTTAACCGCTTAAAGCTCCTGTGTTTTTTCCATATAACGTTCGGGTGCTTTCAATATTAATAATGTTTCAAGCAGCTGACGAGAGAGGTTTTAGTAATATTTATAATATATTGCATAAGCGTAATAAACCAATATATTTAAAAATAATTGCTTCCCCTAGCTATGAAGTCACGACACGCAACTCGAGGGGATGACGGTGAAGAAATTATTATCAAAATCAAAACGTGGTAGAGTGTATTTTCGGTTAAATTCTCGAAATCTTCTAGAATTAAGAAGTGACCAGTTTGAATGCAGGTCGACTGACGAGTTTCTTTAAGGCGGACGGCTGCACTAGCAGCCATCGGCTTACCAATAATATCGAGAGGTAGCAGATGAAACAGTACTTCTAGTGCTGCGGAGGGGGCTGTTCTAAGATACCCACTTTTTTTAGGGCACCATAAAGCAAGATGGGTCTGATGACGGCAACGTAGAGCCAATGCACTACTTTGGGCTGCATTTCCCATTTCTTACCAATAGCTTGATTACAGGAGTAAAGCGCAATCGTAGCTTTTTTTTATACGTTCCTGAATATTGGGTTTCCAGCTCAGTTTCCTATTCAAAATAGGATCCTGATATTTTGATCTATCTGCGAAAACAAGACTGGTATCATCCAGGTTAAGAGGGTCAATATGGGAAGTTTTGTGTTTTCTTGTGAAAAGAACAAGCACGGTTTTGTGCGGGTTCATTCCCAAAACAACATTTATGAGTCAATTTAGAAAGTATTGAGAGAGCATTTTGCATAACATCGCTCAGAGTACTCGGGTGTTTAGCGGAGATGGCTATAACAAAGTCGTTCGCTTAAGCAATCACTTTACAGCCTGCCTCTTCTAGTTTAGCAGTAGTCCATTGTCTGCCACGTTCCAAAGAAGTGGAAATCACAAATCTTCTAGCGAATGCAACGCCTAGTTTTGTGCTGATAATCCTAGATGTCAACGCAGCGACTGTCGCGGATCGGATAAAACATTCGTTTTCAGGAGGATCAGTAGTACCTTTTTATTTACAATTTGAATGCTAAGAGAATGCTCTTACAACAAAGTTTTGTTGCCGTCAGCCAATCGTTGGTTCATTGAGAAAAATGAGGGCTGACTCCTGCACGGAGGGCGATAAGCTAATCACTGCAGTAAGCTCTTTATCTGGCATTGTTACACTAGGTTGATCGTCGTAGTCACCTGATGCAAATCCCATAGAGCTGTGCTGTTTTGTGTCCACAAAAGTGTATCTAACCTAGATCCAATTACCCTTGGAGGCCAACCATTGTCAAATTCTACAAGTGTTAAGATGTTAGGTATCCAAACCAGATAATATTTTTCATTATCTAAATGCTTGGATTACTTTTTTACCATGTCTTAAATTTAATTCCCACCTTTGGGCGGAAGCTGTAAAAACTTCTCTATCCTATTTGGATAGTATCCAGTATCGGAACTCTAAAATTATAGGAGACTTCTTCATCGATCGATTAACTTGAGCATAGACGAATTGTAAGTTTCTTAACCCTTTTGTATCGTTACTACAATGGAGATTATTCGGACGAAATCCCTAATCTCTTACCACCACGCACAACTTTACCCCGTAATACTCGAGCTGTTTCACGCGCTCATAAGTACTCTTTTAAGCCTATCTTCGTTCGCACTGTCGAATTTCGTGATTCGTTTTTAAACCGGACGGTTGGAATATGCAACTCGCTGCCCATCTCAGTATTCCTCTGCCCGCGACATGGGCTATTAGCAGCAACCATAAGCACCCCGAAGGGACCTCTCCCATGGCAGTACTGCTTTGCTTCGATGTATACGATGCAGTCTTACGCCCTAATCGTATAAGCAAAACCGCACTACCAAAACGCACTGTGACGACTGTAAAGGCACGAATCGGCAGCAAACGTGGTACCAGATAGCCTTTGATTAGGCTTCGCACGTATTGGATACTCACGTGCACGTAAGCGACCGTTACCTCCTTCGAACGAGGCTCTGCGAGCATGATACCGATTGGACAGCTCATGTCTGTGGAGGTGCCAAGCTCTTAAAACATCAACTGCAATCGGCGTACCAGTAGCTACAGCCCTGTGGGACGCCATCCTGTCAGTCAATGTTATTCCGATTCTTAAAAAGGGCTATGCCAATGATGAAAATCACAGTGCAATGAATTATCACGAAGACCGTATTTTGCCGTATCTAAAGCATAACAAACTTTTTTGGAATTGGATATTCCTTATATTGTCAGCGATCTGTAAATTTCACCATCCTAAAATTATAATATTTTGTATGGTAAATACAGTTAAACAGGTCGAAAAGAAGTCAATCGGCCTCATTTTTACATGATTGAGAAAAAATCTGTTTTGTGAGTGTTTTTTGAGCTTCAGTCAAATTGTTTGGAACTCAACGACTGAAAAGCTTCCTGGCATTCAATTGATTATTCGAAATTGCATATCCCACGGTATCCCTCATGCCGATACATCTGTATCGTTTTACGCACAGCATCAATTTTAGTCGCAACAATAGATGTGGAAGAACACGCTGCTGCAAATGCACCAGGAGAGGAAAGCCACAAGGAGGGCTTTTGTGGGTACTGACTTTGAATGGCATTCTCAACGATCTGAGAAGCTCGGTGGTAAATATTGTGCCTTATGCTGATGACGTAAGTTAAGTTTACTTACGGTTGCACTACAGCCCAAATCGGGCCCTGGATACTTCGCCTTCATCCATCTCGGTTCAGGGACGTCGTCCTCCAGTTTGAAAATCTTTGCAGTGACTTGCTTGTCTGCGTCAATCGAACCCTCCCAGCGTTTTCGTGGTTTTCTCACCGGTTCTTATCCATTAACCTTTTAGTGTGCCTTTGAGAATTCTTCCCTCATATTTTGTCGGATATCTTTTATTTTTAATGACAGCAGCGCATCTTTTCAGTAGGCTCTCTACCAGGGTCATACAACTTACTCTCGGAATTGCATACCAAGCTTTTTTAATTTCGATCCAAAAATCGGCCATATTTTTTGATTTGACTACGTGAATATGCTCCTCGACATCATCCCACAAATTCTCAGTGGGATTGATATCCGGTGATTGGGCTGGTCACTTCTGAACATCAATTCGGTTCTCTTCCAAGCAACTCTTTACCGTGTGCGAAGTGTGTTTTGGATCGTTGTCATTCATAAAACGCCATTTAAGGGGCATGTTATCATCAACAAATGGCATTATTGTGTTTACAATAATGTTTTTGTAAACAGGCTGATCCATTCTTGTGCCAATTTTTTGTATAGGGCCAGCGCCGTACTAAGAAAACGCAGCCCACACCACACACTCCCACCACCGTGCTTAACAGTCTTATAAGTGTACTTTGAAGGGTGCTGCATGTTTGGAGGACGCCATACGTACCGCTTACCGTCGGATCCGAACCGACAAAACTTTGATTCGTCACTTCAAAGCACATTTTTCCAAAAAATCAAAGGTTGCAAGTGCTCACGGACAAACGCAATTCGAGATTTTAAATTTTTTTTTTTGACACAAGTGGCTTGTTCTGCAATGCATCCACGCAATTGTTTTTGATTGAGCCATCGTCTTATTGTCCTTGAGGATACGTCAATGCTAAATTCCGACGAAATCTCTGTTTTTATAATGGTCGAGCTATTTAAAGGGTTCTTGATTGAGGCTCTATAATTCAGACGGTCCTCTTTAATTGTTGTTTTTCGTGCTCTAGGTCGCTGTTTAACATTTTTGGAGCTCCAATATATTGTTGCATATGGCTCAATGCATTGTACACCATCTTTCTGTAACTTCTTAAAGCACTAAAATTTGCGTAACGGTACTTCCACTGCTCTTCATTTGCTGAACTACCTGCCTCTGAGTCTCTGTGCACTATGTACCTTTCGCCATTCCTAAACACACATTTTTTAAACAACAATCATAAATGAAATTAAAAAACGCAAATCTTACCAATTAATTTGATTTAACACAAACAAAAGCCCGAAATTAGTAAGATTTCAAAGCTGTGCAAAATTCGTGGCCAGCTTGATCACGTACTACTTGCAATTAAGTGAGCATAGAAAAGAAAGGGAAGAAATGAACTAGACTAAATTAACGGGACATGATCAAACCCATCATAGCCAACACTCAAGAAACAAAAATCAACTGAAAAGCATAAAACAGTTGAAAATATTTGCACTGGAAAGTTACAGATACCGAGTGTGCTAAATTCGTGGCCACCACTGTATATAAAAAAAAGAAAATTATTTTTTTAGTCAGTTTAGAATTTGATTTTGACTTTGAAAATTAATTTTGAGGAGAAAATGCAATCCGCTTAAATTATATTAATTGAGTTATTAAGTTAATAAAACTTAAAAAAAAATTTTTGTTTTCAAAATTGGTTTTTTATTGGGAAATTAAAAACGAAGTTAAAAATAACCGAATATATTTTGGAGTGCATAAAATCTTTTTGAAGAAAGTTTTCTCTCAATTTGTGAGTGGAAAATTTTTTTTTGCTGAAACTCGAAAATAAAGACTGTTAGCGAAAGAAACAGTACTTATAGCTATACTGGAAACCAAATTCCACATAGTAAAGTGGACACCAAAGACACCAAATCTGCTATGAAAGATCACTAAAAATGGTTTTGGAGATTACGTGAATTATGTACAGAGTTACAGTCAACCGGCATACGGTACCATGTCGTCGATGGGAATGCCTATGATGGCTGGTAGTGCAACAGTGTCGCCATATCAAGCTTAAATGGGAAAAATACCGATGCCAATTGTGGAGATCTAACAGCAGTGTGGGCATTATATTATACTACTAGCGATCGCCCGCGACTTTGTCCGCTTAGGAATCGCAATAATAACATTTTTTGAGAATGTATGTAGTTAGTAGTACATTATGACGGATAAATAATCTGCTTAATTTGATGGTTCTTTGAAAACAATGCTTTGTATTTTGTTGGAATCAGAACCATAAATTATTAAGAATGAAACCATGATACTCGCATTTGTATGGGACAAGCTCGTGATCAAATCAAACCCGTGATTCGAAATCATATGTATACGTGTTAAGGACATGTTGTAGCTTTTGATAATTGAAAAAAGCCCAAATAAAATGACATTAAGCTTAAAAACAGAACAGGACTTCGATTGTGCGTAAAGCCCCATTATATGATACTACCGATGAAATCGAAATTTTTGTAATCTTAAGAATTTTTGTGTGGGGAGTGATAGAAGGGATGACAGTACTAAATCAATTTTTTTCACACTATGCTAGAGTAGCTATAAAAATATTTTGCACCAAATTTAAGCTTGAAAAACTGAATAGGTAACTTGAGAAACTTAGTGCATTGGATTTAGTGAAATTGTGCAATATGTATGGGAGGTGGTAGAAGGAGTGGGGGGTTTTTGGTAATTTCTAGATACAACTATAATCACCATGCAATTGATATCTTTTAAATTTCAGATCAGTTAGATTCACACTTTTCAAGAAAATCGAGTTTTTGCAAACTCGTGAAATTGTGTCTTATTGTAAGGGAGGGGGTAGAAGGAGTGGAGCTAATCGGTTAATTTTTCCCGATAATAATAATAACACTAATTAAGGATTCATCAGAAAATTTTAGCTCGATCAAAGTTATACGTACTGAGAAAATTGGTTTAGAGTATTCAAGTGTGTTGATTAGTCTCTGAAATACCGCAGGGGCATTAAGTCGCCCAAACGGAATTCTTTTAATCTGGAAGTATCCATCATGAATTTTCACTTATTTCAACCTGATAATCCATAGAGTTAGCTAGGGTATAGCCTAGTAGGTAGTGCGTTGGTCTTGTAATGCGAAGGTCGTGAGTTCAAATCCCGGTCGGCGCAATATATAATTCTGGCACATTGCCTGCTTGGATATATGTACCTTGGTCACCTCAATCTAAGAAAATGAAAAATTCGTAGAAAGAGGGTTGTGCGAAGGGCTAATAACCCTTCCACAATAAGTAATAAAAAATGTTAAGGAACCTGAATATCAGGAGGCCAAGGTCTGATTTGGGCTGTAGCGCCATTGTGGAATCCATAGAGTTACCGCATGAATTTGAGGAAAACCTAATGTGTATCATCCAGCGGTGTTACGAGTTCCTTGTTGAGCTCAAAGGTTTGGGTTGCCGAGGCGAAATTCAACAGATTCCGCATACCGCAAATTGAGACCTGTTTCAGGTCGGGAAGAACAGTGCACCGAAGGTTTAAAGATCCAAACTATTGAAATAACGTTTCTCATAGAGATGATCGATTTGATCGAGGCAAGGAGATACTTTGTAGAGGCCACGATAATTGACGCAAATTCTTAACTCAGGCTGACGTAGGATGAGACACTGTCATCTACTAAAATTTACAAATCGGCAATCATTTTTTTTAACTTTATTTCGTTCCACATATGATAGCCCATATGGTCTGTAGCACACAACATTCTCAACATTCAAACTCGATGGCCATCTTCGTATCGGAACTACAACTGTCCTGGAAAATATTTTTAGAAATCAAATTTTTGTGTTATCGGTTTGAACCTTCTCCGCTAAAACATTTTCCATGTTTAGGTAAGTAGAGTTTACTGCACAGACACAAGCTGGTCCGTTGTGATGCCACAGGATCTCAGAAGATACGGTGAAGCAACCGGAGCTTTCTGTGAAGCGTTCCGCATTTGCCAAATTACCGAAACTATCGAAGAAGTGTGCGCCGAGGTGGCGTCTCCTTCTTCTAGAGAGAGCAGGGCAAGTACATAATTTCTTATCTTTGTAGCTTCTGCAGAAATTATTAAACGGAAGGACAGACAGTGTTCTGTACGACTCCTACTACGGAGATCAGTCGACCAGAGCGTTTTGGATCCTGCACAGGCCAAATCTGTCGGGTGGAATTACATGAAACACCGTTTGTCTATCTGCCGTTGGCTTTGCTAATCGCATCCAACTTAAGTTGAAGCTTATAAGTTGCGTGGGGCATGCTCAGCTTCTTTTTCGCACATTGAAACTGCAAAGTGGTTCCGTGCCGGACGAGTTCGTCTACCCTGGAGTGCCCCGGAAAGGCCCTATGCCCTGGTACCTAGCACAGGCGGATGTTGAATTATTGGATGTAGATATAACTTATTCCAGGGATTAAATAGCGGCCTGGCTATCAGTGCCAATATCCTTAGTAGATACTATATTACACTTCAGTCAGGTCAATACTTCTTCTATCGCTATCACTTCTACTTGGAACACACTACAATGATCCGGAAGACGGAAAAATATGCTAAAGTTAAGCATTGCGGAGAAAACGCCTCTTCCCACTCCACTTCTAGTTACGGAGCCATTCGTATAGAAGGATATGGACTCTTCCTTCCGTATTTCATCTGCCTTCCACTCTTGTCTCGAGGGCAGTGGCGTAGCGATTATTGATGCAAGGGAAGCAGTGCTTTCCTTACGTTCCGCCCTTTATTCAGATTAGGAAAGCTAGAATGAAATCAGCACGATCATGAAAATTTATTAAAAAAAATTATTTAAAAGAAAGCGTGCATTATTTTCGGCTACCACTGCTTACAGCAGTTACGTGCTCAGGACAGCTTTTTTTATCTCACCCTTTTCTGACCAACGAAAGTTGATAGCCTTACACAAGGAAAAAGATTTACAAATCCATATACAAGACCGTCGGCCAATACGAATAAAATTTTCTCGCGTAACGAGCGCAAGTTCAACTTCAATAGGAAGGAGATGCGTCGCATTAAAATGCTTTCACCTTTCCTCTCATTGCTTTTAGTCGCATATACAAGAGAACGAGGCCGCCGGCCAATACGAATAAAATTTTCGCTCGCGGTGAGCCCAAGTTTGACTTCTACTGAAAGGAGAGATGCGTTAACGAAATTGCTAGTGCTTTCAGTCGCAAGCTCTGGCTCTCGATCAAGGTATTGCCAGTATTGAAATTTCTGTACTAGCCGAAAAATGATCAGGAAGAAAATTGTGAAGAGGTAGATCTGGCAATATTGCCCATATATATCGTGCTTTGTGTGAAAACGAATCGGTTTAAACTTCGGCAGATCGGGTGACATCTTTTTTTGGACGTCTTTACTTTTTTATTAGGAAAATAAAAACTAGAAGCTTAAACTAATGCTTGGATTAATGAATTATTCAAATTTTTAAAGCTGACATATAATAAAAAAAAGGTCATATTTAATAAAAAAAAAAAGTTTTAAGTGTCTGTCAAAGCAAGACGTCACTAAAATATTTCTTCGAATTTCGGTCCGTTACCACCCTAGCAATATAGATTGTCCGATAATTTATTAATTTAACCGCTTAAAGCTCCTGTGTTTTTTCCATATAACGTTCGGGTGCTTTCAATATTAATAATGTTTCAAGCAGCTGACGAGAGAGGTTTTAGTAATATTTATAATATATTGCATAAGCGTAATAAACCAATATATTTAAAAATAATTGCTTCCCCTAGCTATGAAGTCACGACACGCAACTCGAGGGGATGACGGTGAAGAAATTATTATCAAAATCAAAACGTGGTAGAGTGTATTTTCGGTTAAATTCTCGAAATCTTCTAGAATTAAGAAGTGACCAGTTTGAATGCAGGTCGACTGACGAGTTTCTTTAAGGCGGACGGCTGCACTAGCAGCCATCGGCTTACCAATAATATCGAGAGGTAGCAGATGAAACAGTACTTCTAGTGCTGCGGAGGGGGCTGTTCTAAGATACCCACTTTTTTTAGGGCACCATAAAGCAAGATGGGTCTGATGACGGCAACGTAGAGCCAATGCACTACTTTGGGCTGCATTTCCCATTTCTTACCAATAGCTTGATTACAGGAGTAAAGCGCAATCGTAGCTTTTTTTTATACGTTCCTGAATATTGGGTTTCCAGCTCAGTTTCCTATTCAAAATAGGATCCTGATATTTTGATCTATCTGCGAAAACAAGACTGGTATCATCCAGGTTAAGAGGGTCAATATGGGAAGTTTTGTGTTTTCTTGTGAAAAGAACAAGCACGGTTTTGTGCGGGTTCATTCCCAAAACAACATTTATGAGTCAATTTAGAAAGTATTGAGAGAGCATTTTGCATAACATCGCTCAGAGTACTCGGGTGTTTAGCGGAGATGGCTATAACAAAGTCGTTCGCTTAAGCAATCACTTTACAGCCTGCCTCTTCTAGTTTAGCAGTAGTCCATTGTCTGCCACGTTCCAAAGAAGTGGAAATCACAAATCTTCTAGCGAATGCAACGCCTAGTTTTGTGCTGATAATCCTAGATGTCAACGCAGCGACTGTCGCGGATCGGATAAAACATTCGTTTTCAGGAGGATCAGTAGTACCTTTTTATTTACAATTTGAATGCTAAGAGAATGCTCTTACAACAAAGTTTTGTTGCCGTCAGCCAATCGTTGGTTCATTGAGAAAAATGAGGGCTGACTCCTGCACGGAGGGCGATAAGCTAATCACTGCAGTAAGCTCTTTATCTGGCATTGTTACACTAGGTTGATCGTCGTAGTCACCTGATGCAAATCCCATAGAGCTGTGCTGTTTTGTGTCCACAAAAGTGTATCTAACCTAGATCCAATTACCCTTGGAGGCCAACCATTGTCAAATTCTACAAGTGTTAAGATGTTAGGTATCCAAACCAGATAATATTTTTCATTATCTAAATGCTTGGATTACTTTTTTACCATGTCTTAAATTTAATTCCCACCTTTGGGCGGAAGCTGTAAAAACTTCTCTATCCTATTTGGATAGTATCCAGTATCGGAACTCTAAAATTATAGGAGACTTCTTCATCGATCGATTAACTTGAGCATAGACGAATTGTAAGTTTCTTAACCCTTTTGTATCGTTACTACAATGGAGATTATTCGGACGAAATCCCTAATCTCTTACCACCACGCACAACTTTACCCCGTAATACTCGAGCTGTTTCACGCGCTCATAAGTACTCTTTTAAGCCTATCTTCGTTCGCACTGTCGAATTTCGTGATTCGTTTTTAAACCGGACGGTTGGAATATGCAACTCGCTGCCCATCTCAGTATTCCTCTGCCCGCGACATGGGCTATTAGCAGCAACCATAAGCACCCCGAAGGGACCTCTCCCATGGCAGTACTGCTTTGCTTCGATGTATACGATGCAGTCTTACGCCCTAATCGTATAAGCAAAACCGCACTACCAAAACGCACTGTGACGACTGTAAAGGCACGAATCGGCAGCAAACGTGGTACCAGATAGCCTTTGATTAGGCTTCGCACGTATTGGATACTCACGTGCACGTAAGCGACCGTTACCTCCTTCGAACGAGGCTCTGCGAGCATGATACCGATTGGACAGCTCATGTCTGTGGAGGTGCCAAGCTCTTAAAACATCAACTGCAATCGGCGTACCAGTAGCTACAGCCCTGTGGGACGCCATCCTGTCAGTCAATGTTATTCCGATTCTTAAAAAGGGCTATGCCAATGATGAAAATCACAGTGCAATGAATTATCACGAAGACCGTATTTTGCCGTATCTAAAGCATAACAAACTTTTTTGGAATTGGATATTCCTTATATTGTCAGCGATCTGTAAATTTCACCATCCTAAAATTATAATATTTTGTATGGTAAATACAGTTAAACAGGTCGAAAAGAAGTCAATCGGCCTCATTTTTACATGATTGAGAAAAAATCTGTTTTGTGAGTGTTTTTTGAGCTTCAGTCAAATTGTTTGGAACTCAACGACTGAAAAGCTTCCTGGCATTCAATTGATTATTCGAAATTGCATATCCCACGGTATCCCTCATGCCGATACATCTGTATCGTTTTACGCACAGCATCAATTTTAGTCGCAACAATAGATGTGGAAGAACACGCTGCTGCAAATGCACCAGGAGAGGAAAGCCACAAGGAGGGCTTTTGTGGGTACTGACTTTGAATGGCATTCTCAACGATCTGAGAAGCTCGGTGGTAAATATTGTGCCTTATGCTGATGACGTAAGTTAAGTTTACTTACGGTTGCACTACAGCCCAAATCGGGCCCTGGATACTTCGCCTTCATCCATCTCGGTTCAGGGACGTCGTCCTCCAGTTTGAAAATCTTTGCAGTGACTTGCTTGTCTGCGTCAATCGAACCCTCCCAGCGTTTTCGTGGTTTTCTCACCGGTTCTTATCCATTAACCTTTTAGTGTGCCTTTGAGAATTCTTCCCTCATCCATCCGCTCCACAGGACCAGCTCATTGTAGCTTCTTGAATTTTATGAGAGTTGATACTTATGGATTGCCGAAAATGGCATACAGTTCTCTATTTTTTTTTTTTTTTTTATTGTATCGTATTCTCCACATAGTCTTTCCTCACAGGTCCAAGGATTCTTCTGAGGGCATTTCTTTCAAAGGCATTAATTAATTTTTCGGATGCCTGAGTACACGTTCCGCTGCCGTAGCATAACTTAGGTCTTATTATTCTTTTATATATTTTTAATTTAGTCTTCCTGTGTACGTTCTTGTTTTTAATTATTGAAAGTACCGAATAATACGTTTTATTTGGCATTATTATGCTTATTTTTAATACGATGGGTTCTCTTCCATCCTTCGACAGCCTTGCCCCTAGGTAGGCAAAGTTGTCTATGTTTTCTAGGTAATATTTTGTCTGATTGGTCTATTTTTCCTAGTTTATGTCCTAACTTTTGTTTTGTTTTCGTTAATACCTAGTCCAACTTCCCTTGCTACCGAGTCAAGGTTTACCAATACCTGTTCTGTACTCTCCAGAAATCTTGCTAGGATATCTATGTCGTCGCCATATGCTACGAGGTGTGTGGATGTGAAGCATAGTGTTCCCTTGGTGTCAACGGGAAGTTTCAGAATAACATATTCGAGTGTCAAATTGAAAAGCATTGGTGCGATGTCGTTACCTTATTTAAGGTCGTTGTCCATTTTAAAGCTGGAAGTCAGATCATTTTCTATTCTGACTTGTGACAAAGACTCGGTCATTGTATTTTTCTTGTAAGCCGAACCAGTTTCGGTGTGACTCCAAACTCCAACATGATTTCATACAGTACGCGCCTGTCGATATTGTCGCATGCTTGTTTGAACTCAACAAATATCTGGTACAAATCAATATTATATTCCCAACACTTTTTCAACAACTGTTTAACTGAGAATATTCGCTAATAACGTAGTGAAACCAGTATCAGGTAAGTACACAAGCACAATATCCGAATTCACGGAAGGAGCTCTTAAAAACCACCACACGACTGCGCAATTTGTGGTCTTCACTAGCAAAATCAAAACTCAGGGGAGTAGTGATGGTATGCTAATTCACATAGCTGTGATTATACTCTAGATGAAAATTGAGAGTATATTGTGTTTGCCTTACCGTTTGTAACGCTAAGAAATAATGATCGCACAGAGTCGTCAAGGGTACAAAAATATTTGTTGTCGTTCAGAAACCTCGATTCCGAGTAACCGTCTGTCTGTCTGTCTGTCTAACTAACTCTCGAAAACTTTAACCTATCTTGCTGAAATTTTTTATATTTCACTTTTAGCAAAAACTTAACTTTAAATTCGTGAACGGACCAAATCCCCCCACTCCTTCTAACCCCTCGCATACAAATTTCATGAAATTTCGAAATGTTGAAAAAATTGCTTTTTTTTTTATTTATTTTTATTAAACTAGAACCTTTTCTGGATCAATTGATATTATCTAAACAATTTTCCGAGCAAGAGAAGTGACCTAAAAACATTTTTTTTTTAATAAAAAGGGGGTCCGAAAGTTTGAAAAATTTTATTCTTTTAATATATTTTTTAAATTAAACTAGAGGATTTCCTGAAACAGTTGATATAAATTAAAAAATTTTCTGAGCACTAGAAATTACATAAAAATATTTTTGAGCTTGGCGAGTTCAAAAATTCGAGGAGTGCGTAAAAGAAAACAACAAACGAAAGATTCCCACATTTTTTTGTTTTTTACCTCTCACGTAAAGTTATAGTTTTTGACACATTTGACCCATTTTCTCAGCTTCTACTGGACATAATCGAATGAAATTTTTAGCACGTTCTTATTGGGTGTTAACAACTACTGAATGAGGGAAATTCGGATTTGATATCAATAACCATATCAAAATCCAAAATGTCAACTTTTCGAGAAAAACTTTGACAATGATTAATTCCGAAGATAATTTTTTTATATAAATTGCCCTTATTCTATATACATATTTATCCATTGTTAATAACACCTTAAAATATGATTAAAAACATTATGAGAAAATGAGTTTTGAAGCTACTATGTTTCTCCATTTAAATGCAATGGACCCGCGACTCGGGTTCCCCTAAAGAAATTGATTTTTCTCCGAAATGAATTCAGCTATTGGCTTGAAAATTAGGTCATAGTATAACGATGTGAATATCATTAACGTCAAAAAATATTGATCTGATCCTTTTATTCCTTCTACCACCTCCCATACAAATGCACAATTTTCACAAATTTATTCGGTTTTCATTGCAACTAGTAAAGGCAAATGAACCAATTTTTGTCAAAATTAATGTTACTACAATTGCAACCGATTTTGTGAAAGCTTTCCACTTTACCTCACTCTTTCTACCCCCTCCCATACAAATTTCACGAAATTTTGTAATTTTAACTAAATTATTTTTCTTCAAAACTGTCAAATTGATAGCTTTGACGGTTTTAAATATTTAAATATTGAGAAAAGTATACTATTATAAATATCAAAAAAAAAAAATGGACGACGACGTGAGAAAAAATAAAACGCGGGATGCATACGCAATAGTAAAAGACTTAAGCCTCAACTGACGAAGATGAACCATCATCGACACTACCCACGCTTGCTGAAATCAAAGCAGCCCTATGTGACCAAAAACTAAACAAAGCGCCGGGAATTCACGAAATACCAGTCGAACTTCTGAAAAACGGTGGAAATTGTGTCGCTGAAATATTGCACAACATGGTATGCAAAATTTGGGCAGAGGAAATCATACCCGACGATTGGCGAAAAAGCATTATATGTCCAATTTACAAGAAAGGAGACAAACTCTGCTGTGAGAATTACAGAGGAATATCATTGTTGTGTACGTCCTATAAAATACTGACAAAAATAATTGAATGTCGTCTTAAGCCCTATACTAATCAAATAATTGGCGAATACCAAGGCGGATTCAGAACCGGACGATCTACAACAGACCAGATATTCTCGGTGAAACAGGTGCTGGAGAAATGCTGGGAATAGAACACAGATGTGCACCAAATCTTTGTAGATTTTAAACAAGCATGCGACAGTATCGACAGAAGCGTACTGTACCAAATCATGCTTGACTTTGGAATTGCCCCAAAACTAGTCCGACTAACAAGACTCACAATGACGAACACTGAATCCCAAGTGAGAATACAAACCGATTCTACAACCAGCTTTCGAACGGAATGTGGTTTAAAGCAGGGAGATGGTCTAGCCCCCATGCTTTTCAACTTGGCACTAGAGTATGTCGTCCGAAAAATCCCAGTCGACACCAACGGGACACTACTATTCAAGTCCACCCAACTAATAACATACGCTGACGAGATCCTTCCCTAGTGCTAAGTAGGTATTTGTCAATCTTGACTCCGCCGCAAAAGAAGTCGGGTTGCGCATTAACGAAAACAAAACAAAAGTAATGACACAAACAAAAAGGAGAGCGTCTATCAGACAAAATATAACAATTGCGGAATATAATTTGGAGAGTGTGGACAATATCTTGGGGCTAATCTAGCAAAGGACGGTAATGAAACAGACGAAATCAAACGACGGATAATACTAGCAAATAAGACGTATTATTCGGTACTTCCAATAATGAAATCCACAGGAACAATAAGCTGCGGATATATAAAACTATTATACGACCTGTGCTCTGTTATGGCAGCGAGACGTGGACATTAACGCGAACTTCCGAAAAAGCAGTTAACGCATTTGAAAGAAAGGTCCTCCGAAAAATTTTGGGACCTGTGATGGAAGGAACGGAATGGCGAATAAGATACAACCATGAGTTGTATCAACTTTACGACGAGCCAGAAGCTTCAACATTCATCAAGCTACGTAAACTGCAGTGGGCTGGCCATGTAGAGCGAATGGAAGACAAAAGAATCCCCAAACGTGCTCTTAAAGGCAAAGCGAGTGGTAACCGGTCAGTAGGCAAGCCACGCAAGCGATGGGAAGACTCGGTTGATGAATATAGTATAGCCATCTTAAAAATTAGCAACTGGAGGACGCGGTCTTTGGAACGAGACGCTTGGAGGCGACGTCTTCAGGAGGCCAAGGCCCGATCTGGGCTGTCGCGCCATTGATGATGATGATAAATATCATTGATGTCGAAAAATTTTGTCTTGATTCAAATACTCCTTCAAATCCCTCCCATACAAATGCACAATTTTTGGCAAATGCATTTAATCGATTTTCATTGAAACTAGGGAAATTACAAACTTCAAACTTTGCCAGAATTTGTCCCTTAATAATTGCAATAAATGCTAAAAAAATTAACTTCGCTTCACTACTTCTACCGCCTCCCATACAATTTTTTGTATTGAAATCTAGGAAAGAAATGTATTTCTCCTTCGAACATATGAGTAACAAGGCAATGTGGTTAGGATGTTGATTAGCATATTTGAAATCATCCAAAACCTCCCACTTCCTCTGTCACCTCTCATACAAATGCCATAAATTCAGACAAAATTGTCCAAAAATTATGAAAGCTAAAAACTTCAAATTCAGCATGAAACATTTTGTGTACTAAGTTCAGTGTTATATACAAAAATTACAAACCTCCTCCCTCTGTTTTTACCACCCTCTGTTTTTACCACCTCCCATACAAAAGTCGCTATTTACTATTCGAAAGAATTTCAGATGACATATTTTCCGGTACAATAAACCTTTCCTATTTCATCTAGAGCATCATATGATTGGGATTTACGCCCAATCATAATTCTATTATGTTTTTATACTCTAGTTGAAATCTGAGAATATATTGTGTTTGCCTTACCGTTTGTAACGCTAAGAAATAATGCTCCTACAGAGTCGCCAAGAGTACACAAATATTTGTTGTTGCTCAAAAATCTCGATTCCGAGTGTCCGTCTGTCTACAACTTAACTTTCGAAAGCTTTGACCTATCGTGCTGAAATTTTTCATGTATCATTTTCAGCAAAAATATAACTTTAAGTTCGTGAACGGGTCACATCCCCTCACTCCTTCTACCCCTCCCATACAAATTTCATGAAATTTCGTAATTTAAATAAATTGATTTTACTACGAAACCGTTTCAGTTATTGACTTGAAAATTAGGTAATAGTATTATAATGTGAATATCATTACTGTCAAAAAATTTTGATCTGATCCCCTTACTCCTTCTGCCTCCTCCCATACAAATGTGCAATTATCAAAAATACATTTATTCGCTTTGCATTGCAACTAGCAAAGCTAAAAGAACTAATTTTTGTCAAAATTAATTTTAATACAATTGCAACCAATTTTGTAAAAATACAGTCAGACTCCATAAGTAAACGTAGCTTGTCGTTGTCTATCGATGGTCCTGGGTGACCACATGGTTCACTTTGAAGGGTCAAATCTTCTGATTGGAATTTTTCGAACCATCGCTGTGTGGTTCGTTTGCTTACTGTGTCAGGTTCAAATGCCCTGTTGATGTTTTTTGTTGCATCCCTTGCGTTGTGGCCAAGTTTGAACTCGTAAAGAAAAAGTAACCGTTTTTGACTCGATTCCATGGTTTTTTATTCTCTCTGATCTCAATGAAGTCTAAAACTGAAATGATTCTATGACCAAATGTAGAAGTATTCATATATAATATTCATTACTACCAGAGCCACCTGGTGGCAGTTTGAGACATGAAAATCGAAACTAACTTCACTTTGAGGCTTCCGTGGTGTAGTGAGCAGCGTGCTTGCTTCACAGCCAACGGGTCGTGGGCTCTATTCCCACTCTAGACAGTGAATTTTTTCAAGCACGAATTTTCAGTTACTACTGGCGATGAAAAATTATTCGAAATAAAAATGTGCAAACGGTGTTAAAGTGAAACAGTTTCATATTTGTCAGTAGCAGCCAGTACAACTGAAAAATATACCATCTCCTCCACTCGTTAATGTCGTTTTCACTCATCTTCCCCTACCTTCCTAATACCATTCCTTCCCTCCATGACTGTGTTTGTGCATTGCACATAAAGGACGAAATTGCCTACAGCACAGGCCATTCTATAAAAAAAACTTCATTTCATCTGCAACAATCTAATAAAAGAAACTTCATTTCATCTGCAACAATCTAATAAAAGTTGTGACGACAACCAATACTTGATGCTCAGGACAGGGCCGCGTAGAATAGCATGGCTTCTGTCCTCTGCGTCTATAGTGGTTTTAATAGGAATTCGATTGATCTCTATGCAGGAATTTTATTTATTTAATTTTTTTTTTTTATGAATTTGCTGCGAAAAGGATGTGGATTTTTGGCTCGGCCAAAAACATGAATAACACAGAAGTTAATTATTATCACTAAAAAATCTCCAAACGGGATGTCGGTCTGTGTGCTCTCAATCTTAAGAACGCTTCGAGCTAGAAAGCTGAAATTTTGGGCAAGTCGTACTTGTCAAAAAAGTAAGGCGAAGTTTGCAAACCGGCTAAATCGCTCCACCGGTTCTACCACCTTACAATAATCAAATTTTCTTGGAAACTGTAAAAGCCCATAACTGGGAATTTAGAATCTAAATGGTCTGGGCTGCTCTTCAAAGAAATTTGCAATATTTCCTTTCATTGTTTGTAGTTAGTGATCAGAGAGCAGCCGGTTGCTTACCTAACCGGCTTAACTCATGGATGATCAGAGCAAAGTGAAGAGATAAGAAGGCTGCCTGGCATGGCCAAACAAAAACATAACAGAATTATGATTGGGCTTAAAGCCCAATCATATGATACTCTAGATGAGATGGAAATGACTTTAATATACCGGAAAATATATCATCTCAAATTCTTTCGAATAGTGAATAGAAACTTTTGCATGGGGGATGGTAGAAGTAGAGAGGGAGGTTTGTATTTTTCGTATATGACACCGAACATGGTATGCAAAACGTTTTTTGCTGAATTTAAAGTTTTTAGTTTTCATTATTTTTAATGAAATTGGTTATAGTTTTCCTGAAATTCGGGCATTTGTATGGGAGGTGGCAGAGGAAGTGGAGCGTTTAAGATGATTTTGAAACTGCTTATCATCATCCTTATCACCATGCTTTGATTGAATTTCAAAGTCGATAGCTCCATATACTTGAAGGAGAAATGCTTTTCTTGAATTAATAATACAGATATTTGTATGGGAGGTGGTAGAAGGAGTCAAGCGGAGCTGATAATTTTTCTAACACATATTTAAATTATTAAGAAACAAATTCTGGTAAAATTTGAAGTTTGTACTTTTTCTATTTTGAATGGAAATCGATAAAATGCATTCAACAAAAATTATGCATTTGTATGGGAGGGGGTAGAAGGAGTGTAGGGATCAGAACAAATTTTTTTTCTCATACAAATTTCACAAAATTTCGGAATTTGAACAAAATAATTTTTCTCAAAAATCATCAAGGCTATCAACTTTAAATTTTGAGAAAAGTATACTATTACAAGTATCATTGCTGCCAAAAAATTGGTTTTGATTCGAATACTCCTTCTAGCCCCTCCTATACAAATGCACAATTTTGGTAAAAGCATTTAATCAATTTTCATTAAAACTAGAAACAGTACAAGCTTAAAATTTTGCCAAAATTTGTACCTTAATAATTGCAAAAAATGCTGAAAAAACATATGAACTTCGGTTCACTCCTTCTACCACCTCCCATACAGATTTTTGTATTGGAAATTCAAGAAAAGTATTTCTCCTTCAAACATACATATGAGTAACAAAGCAATGTGATTAGGATGTTGATAAGGGGATCCAAAATCATCCGAAACCTCCCGCTTTCTCGGCCATCTCCCACTTTCTCTGCCACCTCCCACTTTCTCTAGCACCTCCCACTTTCTCTGCCACCTCCCACTTTCTCTGCCACCTCCCACTTTCTCTGCCACCTCTCACTTTCTCTGCCACCTCCCATACAAATGCCATAAATTCAGGCAAAAATTGTTCATATCAATTGTGTATATCAAATGTATGTATGCACGTAACTACATAACAATTCTCAAAGAATATGATTGGCAGCCTAAAAAGCAATTTTTATAGTAAAGATTACACAATTACTTAAAAATCTGGAAGAAAAGGATCAATATCTCAGCAGGATGAGTCAAATTGAACTTCAAATCCCGTAAATTTTACGTCAGGATGTCTACAATACAACCTGGCCTTAGACGTCAAGCAGGGATTTGATTTAGACCATCTTTTTTTGAAATAGACATTAAGAAAAAATTTACTCGAAAAGTTATTTTGCAATAACTTCACCACATGAAATTTCTATGAAACCGGCTAAATTTAGACTGAATTTTGTTTCAATTAGTTCAAGTACATTTAATAAGAGGCAATGCCGCAAGTTTTGGTAGAATATCTTTTTTGCAGTTTGTGAGATACTCATCTCCTTCCAAAAACCCGAATTCTTTGAAAATTACCAAAAACGTCTTCAAAAACAGTCTATATCTCAGGTTTAGATAAACCGAATTTAACTAGTATGTACCACTCAAATAAGATGTCTAAATGTCTGCAAACGAACCTCATTTTTAGTTTTTCAATATAGTTTAGTATAACGTCATAAATATCAAAAAACCTCTAAAACAGGCGAAAATTTGCATATTTTGCTATTTTTCGAGTCCTTCCCCCACTCCCCCAGTGACCGCAATATTTTTAACGTAATCTACGCAAAGAAACAATGAGGTTTTAAAAAAAATATCGACATCACAACATTTCGCCTCGAAATTCTAATCCAACTGGACTAACGGACCGAATTGAATTCTGCAGACCAGTTTAAAATGGTAGCGTTCGATTTTCCAAAAGTCAAAAAGCCTTCGAAAACAAAAATTATCCAACGGAAAACTCGACACGAAATTTCCATTTATTCACAAAACAGAAGAAATCGGCAACTGTTTTCAATATTTTGCTATCGAATCTTTCTAGAACGTAAAACAAATTTTTCTCTCTAAATTTTAGGCTTTGGACGATTATGACGTCCAGCAGGACCTACCGCAAGCCTTACAGCTTCTCGGTGAAATGAATAACAACGTGAAACAAGTGTCCGATTTGGTCGAAGGCATGCTCCAGCGGGTTAAAACTGGCGAAATATCAACGGAATACGGTCTGAGTTTTCTCGAAATCAAATATCACATGCTGTTAAATTATTTAATAAATTTAACGTATGTCGTTTTAAGAAAATGCTCCGGTAAGAATTTTATTTTCCCATCTAAATCAACAGTTTCCAACACAAGTTTTGTTTTCCTTTTTCAGGACAAACAATAGAACGTGATCCTTCCATCGATCGATTGATTGAAATACGCACAGTTCTGGAGAAGATCCGACCTATTGATTATAAACTGCGCTATCAAATCGATAAGTTGGTTAAGACGGCCGTGACGGGAGCTACAAGTTCGTCGGATCCGATTTCATTTAAACCGAATCCCAGCAATTTAATATCACAATTACCGGAACAGGGTTCAAATTCGGAATCATCATCGTCGTCGGACGATTCGGACGAGGAGATTTCAAGTAAAAAAAAAATGAGTAGGAAAGGCGGCGAACAAAAAACTGGCGGTGTTTATGTACCGCCGAAAATCACAGCTGTTCATTATGACGGGGAAGAATCGAAGGCGGAACGCGATAGAAAACTATTGGAACGTGCACGAAAGCGAGCTTTATCGTAAGTCTTTATTTGTAATTTTTCAATTGAATTTTTCCATTTTTTTAAATATTTTAATGTTTCTTAAAAATTTGGTTGGAAAGAAAAACGAAATAGTGAAATCTCTAAAAATTTTATGCAAACAATTTCGACGATTTAAACGAGCTTAAGAAATTTTCATGATAATTTTTATTCTCTCAAATTCCCATAGATCTTCAATATTACAAGATTTAAAGGAAGAATACTTAGATGTGCCGAACGAATTATCATCTGGATCGCGAGCACAACAAATCTTATCGAAAGCACAAAAAGAGAAACAGGAATACGAAGAAGCCTATTTGACACGGCTTCCGGTTACCAAGGCTGAGAAACATCGGCAGCGGAAACTAACAACATTGGGTGAGTAAATGGAATTTATCGATGATTTGGAGCTGAATTCTATTCTGATCATAATTCCATATCGCAGGAACACTTGGCGATGAAATAACGAGCTTCAGCGATATTAGTGCTTTGCACGGTGGCGGCAATCCGAGTAGCAGCATTGGTGGAGGCGGTGCCGGTAAGAAACGAAAGAAAAAGGCTTTGGGTAAAAAACGTGGCAGTAAGAAGAAGCGATTTCATTGATTTTTCTTTTTTATCCGAAAGAGTCAATGAAAAAAATTGAAAATCTGTCCCGGAAATTCTCGATAGTTGTTAAAACAGTAAAAAACTGTCTCCATAGTTCTAAAGTCTGAATGAAACCATAGCCAACGTAATCATCATTAAGTATTCAACTGTTTTTTTTTCTATTATAATTCTAGGTAATTGATTGTGTTTTATATGAGCGATTAATAATTGCTTGTTTTTTATTGTTTAAATATTTTTCCCCCAATTTATCGGATTTATACTCAAGGGAAAGCAATTTCTTAGTTACAATGATTCAAATCTTTTTCTTAGTTTCATAATGATCCGGCATTTAATTTTGTTTGTGTTTTGTTTGTCTTTTTAAAATTGATTATTTTTTATGTTTATTGTCTCTTTAAATACAAAAAAAAATGTTTAAGTTGATATTTAGTCGAATAATTTTATTTCTTATTATTGCATGAGCTTGTTTTTTTTCTAAAAGGTTTTGTTAGGGTTAAGGCTGATTAACGATGTTGTGATTTTTTTTATTTTCAATATTGAAACGTCAATATATCCGCAATATATAATTCCAACACATTGCCTGCTTGAATATACCTTGGTCACCTCAATCTACGAAAATGAAAAATTCGTAGAAAGAGGGTTGTGCGAATGGCTAACAACCCTTCCACAATAAGTAATAACAAAAATGTTAAGGAATCTGAATATCAGGAGGCCAAGGCCCGACTTGGGCTGTAGCGCCATTGCAGAAGTAGAAGTATCAACAAGAGGTGTAGGATTTTTTTTTTTTAAATAAAACGAGCAATTGCTTGGATGTCTCTGAAATTTTTATTGCATTATAAAGTAGACACATGGGGATTATGCATGGAACACAATATCTGTCATATAAAAAACCGCCTCAGCTTTGCTTGCAGACCTTCATCCTTTTCTCGAAATTTTCAATCATTCTATTTCGGCGGAATTGGAATTGCGTATACCGAAAGGAAGAAAATTTAACGGTGTTAAATCGCTAAATCTTGGTGACCAATTGGTGTCTCTAAAATGCGAAATTACGCGACCAGGGAAATTCGTGCGCAATAACTCGATTGTTTCGGAAATTATATGGCACCATCCTGTTGAAAGTAGAGGTCGTCCATGTCCATATACTCCATCTCCGGCATGTTTATCGTGCGTCTGTAGCGCACTTCAATGACTGTAACAGTTCTTCCCCCGTTATTTTCGAAAAAGTACGGCCCTGTGACGCGTTCAACCCATAATCCGCATCAAACAGTCACTGCTTGTGAGTGCAGGTTTCCGGAATCCCGAATGCGGCTATTTCGTTTATTAACGTAACTGTCAATGTGAAACTGAGCTTCGTCAGAAACGATTTTTTTTACAAAAATAACCAACATCATTCATGTTTCTCAGACCCAATCAGAGAACGTACGGCGCTGCTGGTGGTCCGCCGGCTGCAGTTCTTGAGTCAATTGGACCTTGTAGGCATGCAGAGCCAAATCTTTCGTCAATATGCGCTTCAGTATGGCCGTGGAGAGGTCGAGCTCTTGAGCACGGTGACGAACTAAGGTATTTGGGTCGTTTCATCATTTTCTTCCATTTTGGCGATATTTTCAGTCGTACGTCCGGGGCGAAATCTGTTCACATCTTGCACTGAGCTAGTCTCTTGGAATTTTTTGATTAGGTTGCGTACACACGTCTCAGAAGGCACATGATTATGATCAAAATTTTGCTCATCGTAATTGCGATTGAACGCATAACAAAATTCAACGACTGTGTAGCGTTCCACGGTAAATTTATTGAGTTTATAGATGACAAATGTTTCGATTATGCGCCTCGGTTTTTACACGGTTCGGGATTGACTATCTCGTTGACGGTGTTGCCCGTCTTCCTTTCTCTCTCTTCGGAGTCTAATTAGTGTGATCATGACAGTCGGTCAATCCTGACATTGAACGGGTCCGGTTCAGATTGGTAACCTGAAAGTTAGCTAAGGATTATCATCATTCCAATCAGGAGTCTCGTCCAGTTCTGGTGCAAACGAGCACCAAGGCCGTATTCGCTAAACTGACAAAAAACTGCAAGCACTGGTTCTTGGACAGAACCTTCGCAATTTTATAAGGTTCACGAGCTTACGTCTTTCTCCAGTCACTGGCGGCACGTTCTCGACCACTACTAACTCTCCAACAGCATAGCTTCTTATGATGTTGATCGAAATGAATTTTCCATTTTTCTTGCACTCGTCTTATGTTCGCGTCGGCTTCAGTGCGGCGGGCACACATATCAACCGGAGATGGTTTAACATTTGATTCGGCCTGAAGTACTTGCAACAGTCGGTTCTCGTTCACGTCTCTTTAACTGGAAATCAAAAACTATATCGTTAGGGCAAGATTTTGTAGAACCGTTCTTTTGGCTATTAAGAGTCAATCAGAGTGCTCTTGAGCTGTCGTCCCACGTGTTCGGTTTTTGCCTTAGAATATAATGCATCTAAAGACCAAATCTGAAAGAGAATAGAAGCATCTCCGCTTGTTGAAAAAAAAAGCAAAAAGGAAAATAAGATAAACCGGTTTGAATCCCAGAGCCACCGTTAAAGTTTGAATAATTCCATGGGGCCGTTGTATATTCAGTAACATGCACAGCTGTGTGCCTACTTCAGCAACTTTTTCCCCTAGCATCACAACTCTTTGTACTACGCCACTCCGCTAATATCGTACGACATATTTCTTTTGGCCGAGATCATACCAACTAGATCATACCAATGAAATTATACAACGCAGAGAGGCGTGATCTGAACGGCTAAAAATAGACCGCTTTTGTGGGAACTTGCGGAGGTAAAATGCAAGGGGAATGATTTACGATAGAAAAAAGAAAGATAATAACAGCACTTTCCTTGTTTTTTCGTCAAGCAATTTTGCCGGTTTTTGGGTATCTGAGGGCAGTCGGCAACAAGTAGGGATCGTTTTAATTATGTATAGAAATTATTTCAGTCGGCCTTATAGTGCTTTACATTTCCACTAATACATGTTCTAAAGATTTTCACCGGTGGTGGTCAGAAATTCCAAGATAATGCGATTGATTTTCTCGACCTGGCCATTAGCCCTTGGGGTTCGAACCACAGTATACCCAGTATAAGCACTTTCTAAAATATGCGGCTTGGTTTCGAAAACAAACGTGTGTTTCCTCTCCCTCAAGCTTACAGTGAACATTTAATCTGGTCCTTCCATTTCATTTGCGCGGAAAATTTTTTTATTAGAACCGCCGTCCAAGTTAACCACGACGTGAGCAAAACCTCTAAGAACGCCATGTACAAGAATGACACATAAGAGGTGTCGCAGACTCGGTGCTCTAGTTTTCAATCCTCGAAACTGCGAGACGTAAAAGCAGTTCCACGGTCGGTAATCCCGTTATTCCGTAACCCAAATAAATTATTCAACGCAACCAGTATTGCCTGAGTCCGGGTGTATTTTACAGCCCTTAAAATCACGTATTTCGAAAAACGATATACAACGGCCAGCATATGCGTATTTCCTGTACCACTATTATGGTACAGTTCCAGATGATCCAAATGTAAGGTTTTGAATGGTATCGGGACAGGGTCATCAACGTACATTTTGCCCTCATTTTTTCCAGCTCCACTTTTGTCGAACAACAAGCATCCAGATACGCTTTTTCAAAACGACGTATTTTCGGTAATCAAAACTCTCCGGATGCCATGTTATCGTGTCAAGAACGGACGATTGATTCTCCATCGTACTGCAGATTGTACAAAGAATTTCTCAGCGCCAGATTCTACGCGGTACAGGCTAGTTATACTCTAGATGAAATCTGGGAGTATATTGTGTTTGTCTTACCGTTTGCAACGCTAAAAAATAACGTTCGCACAGAGCCGCCAAGGGTACAGAAATATTTGTTGTCGCTCAAAAACCTCGATTCCGAGTGACCGTCTGTCTGTCTACAGCATAACTCTCGAAAGTTTTGAGCTATAGTGCTAAAAAATTTTGTGTGTCATTTTTAGCAAAAATGTAACTTTAAGTTCGTGAATGGGCTACATCCCTCCACTCCTTCTACCCCCTCCCGTACAAATTTCGAAATATTAAGAAATTGATTTTTCTTTGAAACTATTTAAACTATCGACTTGAAATTTATGTCAAAGTATTATGATATAGATGTCATTAATATCACGGAATATTGATCCGATCCCCTCACCCCTTCTACCCCCTCCCATACAAATGGACAATTTTGAAAAATACATATTTTCGATTTTCATTGAAACTAGTAAAGCTGAAAAGACGAAATTTTGTCAGAATTAATTCTACTATAATTGGAATTAGTTTTAAAAAGAATTATCAACTTCACCTCAGTCCTTCTACCCCCTCCCATACAAATTTCACGAAATCGAGAAATTTAAATTAAATAATTTTTTTTTTCGAAACTGTTAAAGTTATAAACTTGTTTTGATCCTTACGCTCCTTCTACCCCCTCCCATCAATAAAATTCCTGTTGAGACCCCCTATAGGGGCATAGGACAGAAACAACTCTCTTCCACAAGGCGGGATCCTGAGCATCGGTCTTAAGCTGTTGCCAGAACTTGTTTATTCCTTTGGTCTCCTGCTCCCTCCCATACAACTGCATAATTTTTGTTAAATGCATTATATTGATTTCCATTAAAACTAGAACAAGTAGAAACTTACAATTTTGCCAGAATTTGTTTTTTAATAATTGCAATAAACGTTAGAAAAAAATATCAGCTGCGCTTCACTACCCCCTCCCATATAAATATCTGTATTATAAATTCAAGAAAAGCATTTGTCCTTCGAATATATGAGAGGTATCGACTTTGAAATTGAATCAAAGCATGGTGATAAGGATGAAGATAAGCATATTCAAAATCATCCAACATCTTCCACTTTCTCCGCCACCTCCCATACAAATGCCCCGATTTCAGGAAAACTATGTCCAATTTCTTTAAAAATAATGAAAAACTAAAATCTTTAAATTCAGCAAAAAACATTTTGCGTGCCATCTTCGATGTCATGTACGAAAAATACAAACCTCACCCTCTACTTCTACCACCTCCCTTGTAAAAGTCTCTATTCACTATTTGAAAGAATTTTAGATGACATATTTTCCGGTATATTGAAGTCATCTAGAGTATCATATGATTGGGCTTTAAGTCCAATCATAATTCTGTTATGTTTTTTTTCTTCTAATTGGTCTGTGTTTTTTTTTGTCGATTACTCAGCGAATTTTCGAATCATGGTACTGCATCGTGCCTAACCAGTCGTCTACGGTCATTTCGATCTGTCGAATAAATGATTCGAGAATCGCTGCGGTCTTACGAGTTCCATTGTCTTCCAACTGTAACAATATACTAGCATTACCAACGGAATTGATGTCGGGATTTGATATGCTCCTTTCAGATCATATAATATTAGAGCAGGCTCGATGTCCTTCAATCAACAGAACTCCTGCTCGGTTTCAGTCGAAGTAAATGGCTTTACGTCCATCTTTTGCAAAAGATTCGTTATTGGCTTGGCGATCTCAAAGTTCTCGAATGTTTGTCGAGCGTTATCGACAAACTTTCGAAAGAAAACCGTTTATCCCAAGAAGCGTCGAACCTCGGTGACAGTGGATGCAGACGGGAAATCTCGAACAGTATTTAATGTCGTTTGGCCAGACTTCATACACTCGGAACTTATCCGATGACCCAAAAAAGTTATCTCCGCTGCCAGCAAAACACATTCTTCGATTCGCAAAAGTCAAACACTCCTCGGTTAGGACAATCAACAGTCTCTGCAGCTTATCCAAACCTTTCTCGACGGTGACACTTAGAAGAATTATGTCATTTAAATAAAACCACCAATAAACTCTTATTATCAAGTCCAAATGGCATCCGAATTAAACTCAAAATGTCCTTCCTCACATATGAACGCAGTCATATGCTTACAGTTCTCCTTGACTGTATTATGGTGATAGTCCGACATCAGATCCAGTATCGTAAAATAATTATTTTTGGAATGCCTTGCCGCGAGAGGTGTAGGGTTGGAAAGGCCTATTATTTGATAGCTGGTCGCTTGATAGTTGTCAAATGTTGACATGTGTCATCTATAAACGCTACAGAGTCGGAGAATTTTATTACGAAAGTTCGCGTTCAATCGCAGTTACGATGCGCAAAATTCGAGCAATATTGGATCTACATGCGTACATTGTCCAATTGGCTCAAGAACTGCAGCCGGCGGACCACCAGCAGAGCCGTACGTTCTCTGATTGGGTCTTGGAAACAAATCTTACACCTTCATACAACCAAAGAGCAAAAATTTCCTAAAAAATATTTTTTCAAAACGTCGTTAAATTCGTCAAAACATCCAAGGTACAATAGGTCCAAGGTACATGAAATAATAATTATTAAAAAAATAACAATTAAAAAAAAATGATAATAAAAAAAAAACAGCATCATTTGAGCCTTAATTTCATTCTCTTTATTTTTAGAAGTAGTTTCTAAATCAATTATAATTGTAAAAAAAACTTCTTATGTTAATTTGAATGCCACCGAAAGGTCTGGTTTTTCTTTGTTCTAATATGAACATATTTTTTTTTTATAATTTTAATAAAGCCATTTTTTTTATAATTATTTTGTTTTATTTTTATTTACATCAATCCATAATTTCTGTGCCGTTTTTCTCACATACTTTTTTTCACCTAATTACACACTCATAATATTCTCAAGCTAGAAAAGGAAAATAAAAAACTCTTATCGATTTATTCATCGCCTTTACGAAATATTTAAATAAAAACAAATAAATAAAAAAAAATTGTTTAAAACCAAAAAATGCCATAATGCCATAATTGAGAACAAAAACTAAAAAAATAATAGACAACAAATTATGAAACAAAATAAAAAAAACACAATGAGCCTTTTATGTATTGATGCGCTGTTTCTAGGAGTCAAAAAACAACAACTACAACAAAACAATAAAACCTGACTATTTTATTTTTTAATTATAATAAAAGAATTTATGTGTGTATTTTTAAAGTCGTTGCCTTAATTATATTAAAAAAATAGAAACAAAACAAATAATAGTAAAACAAACGTAATAACATGGTAATCTTGTTTGGGGAATTTTTGGTTTTGATTTTGACTCGGAAGATTCGTTTTAAATTGTATTTTCTACAGACAGAATTTAGTTCCAAAAATTAGTCGAATTCGCTATACTGCATAAGGAGTTCTCTTTGTCAACTCCTTTTAAATCTTTTAAAATTAAATTCCAACCACTTTAATTGTTGATAAATTAAACTAAATTCAATTAACTCTGATAGCCAATATTATTATTTAAATATTTATTTATTTTTTTTATTTAAGATTTACTTATACATTTCCTTACGCGATCGAATTGTCTGATTATACTCTAGATGAAATCTGAGAGTATATTGTGTTTGCCTTACCGTTTGTAACGCTAAGAAATAATGCTCGCACAGAGCCGCCAAGGGTACAGAAATATTTGTTGTCGCTCAAAAACCTCGATTCCAAGTTGCTGTCTGTCCGTCTGTGCGTCTGTCTAGAATATAACTCTCGAAAGCTTTGAGCTTTTGTGCTAAAATTTGTTGTGTGTCATTTTTAGCATAAAAGTAACTTTAGGTTCGTAAACGGGCTATATCCCCTACTCCTCTCATACAAAATTCATGAAATTTCGAAATTTTAAGAAATTAATTTTTTTGAAACTATTTAAGCTATCGACTTGAAATTTGGGTCAAAGCATTATGATGTAGATGTAGATGATCCGATCTCTTCACTCCTTCTATCCCCTCCCATACAAATGCACAATTTTGAAAAATACATATTTTCGATTTCCCTTGAAACTAGTAAAGCTGAAAATACAAAATTTTGCCACAATTAATTTTATTATAATTGCAACTATTTTTAAAAAAGTTATCAACTTTACCTAACTCCTTCTACCCCCTCCCATACAAATTTCACGAAATTTTTAAATTTCAATTAAATAATGTTTCTTCGAAACTGTCAAACCTATCGATTTGAAATTTTGTGCAAAAAATAGCAATAGAAATATCATTAACGCTAAGAAATTGTGCTTAGATCCATATACTCCTTCTACCACCTCCCATACAAATTTGTTAAATGCATTATATCGATTACTAGAAAAAGTATAAACTTAAAATTTTGACAGAATTTGTTTCTTAATAATTGGAATAAATCATCATCATCATCAATGGCGCGACAGCCCAAATCGGGCCTTGGCCTCCTGAAGTCGTCGCCTCCAATCGTCTCGATCCAAAGACCGCGTCCTCCAGCTGCTAATTTTTAGAATGGCTTTGCTGTCTTCATCAACCGAGTCTTCCCATCGCTTGCGTGGTTTGCCTACTGGCCGGTTACCACTCCCTTTGCCTTTAAGAGCACGTTTGGGGATTCTTCTGTCTTCCATTCGCTCTACATGGCCAGCCCACTGCAGTTTACGTAACTTGATGACCGTTGAAGCTTCTGGCTCGTCGTAGAGTTGATACAACTCATGGTTGTATCTTATTCGCCATTCCGTTCCTTCCTTCACAGGTCCCAAAATTCTTCGGAGGACCTTTCTTTCGAATGCGTTAACTGCTTTTTCGGAAGTTCGCGTTAATGTCCACGTCTCGCTGCCATAACAGAGCACAGGTCGTATAATAGTTTTATAAATCCGCAGCTTATTGTTCCTGTGCACTTTCTTGGATTTCATTATTGGAAGTACCGAATAATACGTCTTATTTGCAAGTATTATCCGTCGTTTGATTTCGTCTGTTTCATTACCGTCCTTTGCTAGATTAGCCCCAAGATATATGAAGTTGTCCACACTCTCCAAATTATATTCCGCAATTGTTATGTTTTGTCTGATTGGCGTTCTCCTTCTTGTTTGCGTCATTACTTTTGTTTTGCTTTCATTAATGCGCAACCCGACTTCTTTTGCGGCGGAGTCAAGATTGACAAATACCTCCTTAGCACTAGGGAAGGATCTTGCTAGAATGTTAATGTCGTCAGCGTATGCTACTAGTTGGGTGGACTTGAATAGTAGTGTCCCGTTGGTGTCGACTGGGATTTTTCGGACGACATACTCTAGTGCCAAGTTGAAAAGCATAGGGGCTAGACCATCTCCCTGCTTTAAACCACATTCCGTTCGAAAGCTGGTTGTGGAATCGGTTTGTATTCTCACTTGGGATTCAGTGTTCGTCATTGTGAGTCTTGTTAGTCGGACTAGTTTTGGAGGAATTCCAAAGTCAAGCATGATTTGGTACAGTACGTTCCTGTCGATACTGTCGTATGCTTGTTTAAAATCTACGAATATTTGGTGCACGTCTGTGTTATATTCCCAGCATTTCTCAAGCACCTGTTTCACCGAGAATATCTGGTCTGTTGTAGATCGTCCGGTTCTGAATCCGCCTTGGTATTCGCCAATTATTTCATTAGTATAGGGCTTAAGACGACGTTCAATTGGAATAAATGCTACAAAAAAAAAATCAGTTCCGTTTCACAAAAATTAGTCCCCCTCCCATACAAATATATGTACCATAAATTCAAGAAAAGCATTTGTTCTTTGAATATATGAGAGCTATCGACTTTGAAGTTGAATCAAAGCATGGTGATAAGGCTGATGATAAGCAGTTTCAAAATCATCTTAAACGCTCCACCTCCTCTGCCACCTCCCATACAAATGCCCCAATTTCTTTGAAAATAGTGAAAACTAAAAATTTTAAATTCAGGACGAAACATTTTGCATGCCATGTTCGGTGTCATATGTGAAAAATACAAACCTCCCCCTCTACTCTACCACCTTCCATGTAAAAGTCTCTATTCACTATTCGAAAGAATTTGAGATGACTTATTTTCCCATTTCATCTAGAGTATCATATGATTGGGCTATACGCCCAATCATAATTCTGTTATGTTTTTTTACCTGGCCTTTTTATTTATAGACATGATTCAAACACTTGCTACTATAAATAATTGTAAAGTAGTTAATTCTGAATCATGTACAGAATAATTGATTGTGTAATGCCAGACGAGCGCATCTCGTTTCATACGTGGCACGTTCATCATGTTCTCGACTGCAGTACTGCGTTTATACTCTAGATCGAAACTGAGAGTATTATAAATTTGCTCTGAAGTTTGTAACACCAAGAAATAATGCTCGCACAGAGGCGCCAAAGGTACGCTCAAAAATCTCAAAACTGGATGTCCGTTCGTCCTTTCACTCCTTAGCTCGAGAACGCGTTGAGCTAGAAAGTTCAAAATTTTGTACACGTCGTTTTTGATGAAAAAGAAAGGTGAAGTTCGTGAATGGGCCAAATAGCTCCACCCCTTCCCATACAAAATAACTCATTTTCAATCTTTTACAATAATAA
This sequence comes from Chorisops tibialis, assembly GCA_963669355.1. Classification (NCBI taxonomy): domain Eukaryota; kingdom Metazoa; phylum Arthropoda; class Insecta; order Diptera; family Stratiomyidae; genus Chorisops; species Chorisops tibialis. The sequence continues at coordinate 215,365,521 of OY770262.1, forward strand.
AATTTTCTCTGAAACTATAAAAGCTAATACATACTTTGAAATTAAGAATAAATCATTTTTATCATAAGTGTGATGTATGGTATACAAATTATTCGAATCTCACAACCTCCCATGCAAAATGCACTTTTTCGTGAAATATCTAATATAAACCAATTTTCTCGATACGGCTAACATTTGTCGATCTCAATTTTTTTTACAAAATAATTAATAAGCACATGATTAGCTTCACTACTTCATACAATATGACACAATTTCACAACAAAAAATTGATTTTCTTGAAAAGTATGAATATTACAAGTCTGAAATTTGAGAGATATCAATTTCATTGTATTCATAGTTATTTCAGAAAAGTCACTAATAACCCTCCACTCTAACCTTCTACCACCTCCCATACAAAGTGTAGAATTTCATTAAATATTATGCACGAATTTTGGCACCACCCATTAAACTTTTAAAGCTTAAATTGTGAATTCAACATTTTTCTAGCTACTAGCTACTCTAGCATGATATGAAAAAAAATTAGTTTAATGCTGTCACCCCTTTTACAAAATTTCTTGAAATCACACACATTTTTATTTCATCTAGAGTACCATATGATCGGGCTTTACGCGCAATCGAAGTCCTGTTATGTTTTTTCGATGAAATTCAGGATTTTCTTTAAACTTTTGCAGAGCCCAATCGGAGAAGTTTCAAATGATCAAGAGGCTTCAGCTCTTGAGTTAATTTGATCTTGTAAGGATGTAGGCCAAGATCTTGACGCAAAATTCACCACAATGTGGACTGAGAGATTCTCAATTCCTGAGAACGGAGTGGAATCGACAGATTTGGCTCATTTTGAATTGTAGCACTTACGGCTGCGATATTTTCGGTACTTCGACCGATGCGTTGTCTTACTACCACAGGAACATTCTATAGTGTCTGTGGTGGACCGATTACACTGTACGGCAAAAAATTGGTTTTGTTCAAGCCCTGACACCATTTCTGCTGATTCTTATGCAAAATTACCTCCTGAATCCGAATACAACCCCGTTTTTCCCCATCACCTACCGTTTTGGCGGAAGGCCCCTCACCTATTATTATCAATATTCCAGAATTTAGAGGTATGAAAGGAATTATCTTAGCCTTTAAATTAATTTTTAGGGGCTAGAGGAGTGAAAATATCTAAAACATGAACGTTTCTAGCAAGGAAATAGATTGTGGGGGGATTAAATTGTAAAAAAAAACATTAAAAAAGATAGATTTTTCAGGTTTATTTCGCAATTTTTTCATTTATTTTGTACAGCTTCCAGCACCCTCCATCGTCCCACAAACGCCACTAAATAATAGAAATATATAGCAATAACAACAATAAATAGAAATAGTTCGAATAATAAATAAATAAGTTAAGGACCTTCATTTGTACCCTGAGGTAGAAGTTTCCCGTACCACACTACACTTCCCTGAAAATCTTCTCTCGAACTTGCTTGATGGAACTGTCCCCCGTGTTCATTCGAAACTGCTCCTAAATTTTCAGGCAAGAAGTCCAGAATCCTTATGTGAGTGAAGGAAACGCATTTTAAGAGGCATGTTACAGTCCATGGCCTTGTACGCTGACATCAATTCCTCGACATGAGCAACACTTTTGTTGTTACCCAAAATGTTCTCACACACGTTTTGGAATCCAAGCCAAATTCGTTTTTCTTTCCGATTTATGCGTTTAATATAAGTCGAATCTCGGAAAAGCTGTCTAATCTGGGGCCCATGAAAACTCCTTTGTTGATTTTAGCTTCACTAATACGAGGAAATTTAGTTTTCAAAAATTGGAATGCGTAATATGTCTTGTCCATTGCTTTCACAAACTGTTTGATCAATCCGAGTTTGATATTGCAAAGGCGGCAAGTAAATATTTTCCTTCGGGTTCTGAGGATCGTGAGCGACATTTTTCTGATCGGGAGTAAAACTTTCTTGCTGAGGCCAGTTCCATACGATGTAATGTTGGTCTATTTTTGTATTTGTAGTTGTATGCTTACTTTTGCGAGAGAACCCGATTGTGGGAAGTCATACAAAAGTAAGAATCTGTGAGATGACAGCGAGTTTCGCGCCAAACCATGGGCACAGCAAATGGCGTTGAGTTACGGGTAGCTTTGAGCCATTTGGTCAAGCTACTGTAATATGTAGTGCATTAAACTGTTGCAGCCCTATCCTTGTCGTGATCGTCAACTTCGCAATCAAAGTACAGGCAGTTGTAACAAGCGGATAGAGGCGTTTTCGCTGCGCTTTGAAAGTTAATTCCTCGCAAACATAGCAGAACTTATCGGATTCAGGAGGTCATTTTACATGAGATCCAGTGTCGGCTTATTTTCATGCCGTACAGTGTTATCAGTGGAAAGCATTGGCTTTCTTTTGATGAGAGGGTATAAGATCCTGATACTTTTCAATGTATTAGATGCGACCTGTGAGATATGGTGACGGTAGCTTAATTTTTTATCTACATGAGCCCCTAAATATTTAATTTCACTTGACTAGCTGACTATTTCCCTTAGGATATTAGGAGGTGAATTTGGAAGGTTTGTTTTAGTGGCATTTAATTTAATCTTTCAGTCTGAAAAATATTGTTGAAATTTCTCAAGTTGTAATTCAATATTATTAGTTACAATAGAATGGTCAGTGAAACTAGTACAAGCAGCAGTGTCGTCAGCAAGAGAAGCAAAATTTGCATTCAGGTATTTGAGGCAAGTCAGAAGTATAGATGTTGTAGAGAGTAGGGCTAAGGCAAGAACCTTGAGGAACTTCAGTTGAGATAAAGCGATTAGAAGAGAGTGTTGATTCGACTTTGAATGATCTGTCTGATAAAAATGAATTAATTTAATCAGGTAAGTTGGGAACTTGAATTTGTAGCGAGTGAGCGGCTACAACGCTGTGTTGCGTTTCGTCCCAGGCCTGTTTACGACGGAATCGTCAGTAAGGCTTGTGGAAGCAGGCCCTGCCTTAGACGCTAAGGGAATACCGTGCAGGTAGCGAGATTAGAACCCGCAGATTTTCGAGTTGCAAAGCGGCCGTGCTGGCCACTGAGCTATTTAGATCCCACGGCTTAGTCGGTTAGTAGCGATGCAGTATAAGCCGCCACAAATTCTATAAGCTTTGATATTGGACCCTTATGCCGTACCGAATGAAATGCCTTTTGAACGTCGAGAACTGCCATTCCTACCAATTCCTTGTTGAGAAAGCTCTTTTTGATGTCATTGGTTACTCTGATCAACTTATTAATCGGAGAGTATTTTTTCCTAAAGCCAAACTGGAAGTTAGGGAGAACAGAATTATCATCAATAAATACTTGGAGACGATGGAGGACTACTTTCTCAAATAATTTACCCATACTTGAAAGTAAACTTATTGGGCGATAGTTGCATGGATCAGTAGGGCTTTTACCTTGTTTTGGTAAAGCAATTTTGTTGTTGTTGCTTCTTTCCATTTGTTTGGAAAGTAGTCTAGAAATAAGCAACTATTAAAAATTGTATTCAGGTAAATGATAATTTTTTTAGGGAAATTTTTAATAAGCACATTGGGGATATTGTCTAAACACGAGCATTTGCTATTCGATGTTCTCTTAATAAGCGCTCTAAGCTCGTTAGGACTACAGAGATGAAAATTCTAGAACGGAATTTTCGACAATTGCTTCAATATTAGATTTAACATTTTTTGAAAGTTCGTGTGCTAGAAGAAATTTATCGGCTAAATGTTCGGCTTTGCTGTTGGTAGCGTAAGTTTTTTTTAATGAAAAATGAGTACTCTTTTTAGAAGTTTATTTATTTTCCATAATTTTGTGTCTCCTTTACGTATTACTTTAAGTATGTTGTTCCAATGATTATTCTTAACATTTTTATGCTAGAAATTTATAAGTTTTTGGATGTTTGGATTTCTACTACGTTGCCATTCTCTTCTTAATTATATTATTATTATATTAATAATCGGTTTATTTAATTTTTTCTTAAATATCGGCTTCTAGAACCATATTGTTGAATTTTTCGATTATTGCATCTATATCAATCCTAGTGCTTCGGTTAGAATTCTTTTGAATTTCAACCAGCTGGTCTTAGATAAGTCAAGAGTATTTAATTCTTCAATATAAGCGGGAGTTTTATCTAACAAGATGAATTCTACGGGTAGATGGGATGGAGAAAGTTCATTTAGAGTAATAGGCTGTGATATATTAATTATGCCATTATGTCACCTTTTGGAGGGTAATAGGTTGGGTAAAAAGGGGTGTGAAGAATGCAATTACTTTTTAGTAGTAATTCGAAAAGAATTTTGCCCGCTGTGTTGGCTTTAACGAAGTTTTGAAGAAGATTTTATTAGCAGTCTAATATCTTCTTGAAAAAAATTTAATTTAACCTTATTGAGTTTGGTACCCGGAAAACAAGCTGCCGTCACTCTAGTATTGCAACCAATTAGATTAATGGAGATCGTTTCAATAACCTTGATCTTTGTTCTTGGTAAGAGGACATGCTTGAGATATTTTTAATGCCAATGGTAACTCTACCCCTCTACTTATACTTTTCCCCAGAATAACTGGTCAAGTGGAACGCTAGTGCACCGTCAAACCTTTGCCTTACCGTACAGTGAAAAATAAGCAGTCGTGTAAGTGTGAGCTACAGTTCTTCAAAAACAATGTCGACCGTCACTTACGCCTACCTTGTTGCAAAATTTCTAAATTAAAAATAAAAAGATGACGCGTTGTATTTCCGCTGTCGCTTACTAGTCGGTCATTATCCACCAAAATTAGCGTAATTAGGGGAATCCGGGACAGAACGGCGTACTAAGTTGAAAATATGTTTTAAAAAAACAACAGGGTTAAAGGGAACAGCAATTTTTTTCTATAAACTCATTATAAAGTAAGAAGCACAAAAATACATTATTGTATTACTTAATGTACATTATTTTAAGAAAACGAAAGAACAGTATTATAGTTTTCAAAAACAGAAAAGTCATTTTTTCGATTTTAATCGAAACTAGCAAAGCCGAAAAAACTAATCATTATACTCTAGATGAAATCTGAGAGTATTATAAGTTTGCCACATAGTTTGTGACGCCAAGAAATAAGGCTCGCAGAACAAAATGGATGATGCAGTTTATGTAATCACTCAAAAATCTCAAAACCGGATGTCCGTCCGTCTGTCCGCCCATCTGTCCGTGTTCTCTCTAGCTTGAGAAAGCGTGGACCTAGATATGTAGTTCAAATTTTGTACACGTCGTTTTCGACAAAAAAGTAAGGTTAAGTTCGTGAACGGGCCAAATTGCTCCATCCCTTCTACCCTCTTCCATACAAAATTACACAATTTAACAATAAACGGATTTACTCGAAAAGTATACATGCTATTGATCTGAAATTCGGAATGTAATACTTTTATGATGACTTCAATCTACTGTATTAAAATTATTTATGTCCTCTCTATCCTTCCACCACCTCCCATACAAACTGCACTTTTTTATGAAATGCTCTAGACCAATTTCCTCAGTGCGTATAAAATTTATCGAGCTAAAATTATGCACCAAATATTTATTTATAATTATTAGTAAAACCAAAAAAATAGGCGATTAGCTTTACCCCTTCTAACCCCTCCCATACAAAATCACATAATTTCGTAATTTCACAATAAACGGATTTATTCGAAAAGTATAAATGCTATTGATTTGAAATTTGGAATGTAATACTTCCATGGTGATCTCAATCTACTGTATAAAAGTTATTTGAATCCTCCACTTCCTTCCACCACTTCGCATACAAACTGCACTTTTCCATGAAATACTATAAACAAATTTACTCAGTACGTATACAATTTATCGAGCTGAAATTGTGCACTTAATATTTATTTAGCATTATTAGTAAGACCAAAAAGAATTAGATGACTAGTTTCACTCCTGCTACCCCCTCCCATACAATCAAACACAATTTCGCAAAAATTCGATTTTCCTGAAAAGTATGAATGCTACTGATGTGCAATTTAAAACATGTCAAAAGCATGATGTTTTTAGTTATTTCTGAAAAAGTCATTAAGAACTCGAGCCTCCTCCAAACGCCTCCCATACAAACTGCACAATTTCACTAGATCGAATATAGTAATTTTCTCAGTACCTAATCCTAAATTTTGTATAAAACATTTTGATGCCAACTCTAGCGTGATGTGAAAAAATTAGTTCAATGTCGTCACCCCCTCCTCCACTTCCCCTAAAAAATTTCTTAAAATCAAAAAATTTCTCTTTCATCTAGAGTATCGCAGTCCTGTTATACAGGGTGTTTGGTACTCCGTACATAACCTTGTAAGGGGTTATTCCTGGATATATTTTAAGCAAAAAATTGTTCTACGGAGATGGCCAATTTTCAATATCCACGGAGATACAGGGTGATCAAGAAAAGTCCTTCGGACCTGTACCCTCACTCACTCAAAACGCTATATCTTGAAAACCAATAATCGCATTTCAAAGTGTTATAACTTGTTTTTTAGGGAATCAAATTATCTTTCATTTAGTGTAATAGTCCGTATTGTACCTGTACCCAATCCTGAGGTATTTCCTTCAGACCACAAATTTTTGATACTTTGACCCTCAAAATTCTGTGATCAATGTAGTTTTTCTCAAGAAAACGCATTATAAAAATGTCATTTTAATGTTGTTTTTTTATGTGCCATATTATTGCCTACAAAAGATGCACACATACTTATGACTTAGGTTTTCCCGTTTCCAGGTAATAAGCGAAAATACATATGGCTTAAAAATAAAATATGCCATAAACCAACCCTCGTTCTAAAAAAACTACCTGAAATGTTGTTAAACTGAAATATTCTTTGTGTCCTTTAATTACTATTTAAATTATTAATGAATGTCCTTTAGGTAGTATTAAAATTATCGAGGAAATGAATTAAATTAAAATGAGTTTCAACACAACTAGGTGCAGCACTTTGCCCTTTTTAATGGGTTACCTAACAAAATGAAAAGCCTATAAAAGCAAACCATACTTCATATTTTTATCAGTTTTAGTTAAATTTGTAAAAGAACAAGGTGTCACTAAAATTTAGAAAAGAATTTCGAAATGCCTGAGTTCACGAACGAAGAATATGCAGACATAATTTTCGTCTATGGAGAGTGTCAGGGAAATGAGCAAGCGGCGCGATCTTTGTATCATCACAGATTTCCCAATCGTCGAATGCCTTACGCGAGAGTATTCCAAGACGTTTACAGAAGGATTAGGGAAACAGGCAGTGTTAGGACAAGCAGAGTGAATGCAAATCCTGCGCCGGTAATCGCTGTTTCAATTGATCAACGAATCCTAGCTGCAGTTCAAAATGATCCATCAACTAGTATACGACGCTTGGCATTGCGGTTTAACGTCTCTACGTGGAAAGTTTGGAGTGTCCTGAAAGCAGAACGTTTGCATCCCTACCACCACACACCAGTGCAGGAGCTGTTACCCATTGATTTACCCAAAAGGATGGAGTTTTGCAATTGGCTCCTTGAACGACAAATAAGTGACGAGAATTTTATCAGCAACATTCTTTGGACGGATGAGTCCCAATTCACCAGGGACGGTATCACAAACTTCCACAACTTACACACATGGGCTGAGAGCAATCCACATACAAGAAGAGAGGCATCATTTCAGCACAGATTCAGTGTCAATTTATGGGCAGGTGTGATTGGCAACGATTTTATTGGTCCTATTAGGCTTCCGCCTACCTTAAATAGTTCCAATTACTTGCATTTTTTGACAAATGATCTACAGGAGTTATTGGATGATATGCCACTGCAACGATTGGCTTCCATGTTTTACCAACACGATGGTGCTCCAGCTCATTACGGCCGACAAATCAGAGATTGGTTAAATTCCAATTATAGCAATCGCTGGATCGGTAGAAATGGACCGATACACTGGCCTGCAAGATCCCCTGATTTAACTATTATGGATTTCTTTGTATGAGGACGGATGAAGGACCTTGTCTACGCAACAGAAGTAGTAACGTTGCAGGATCTAAACACCAGAATCGATGCGACAGCAACAGAAGTAAGGCAGCAGTTGAGGAGTATGAACACAAAGAGAACACTGGCAAAACGAGCTTTAGCGTGCATTCAAAATGAAGGTAGCCATTTTTAACATTTATTGTAATTAAGGAAATTTGAAATAAACCATAAAAACCATTCTAAGTTCTTTTAGTTCAAGCGGAGAGTGTTGATCAACCTATTCTTGCTTTTTTGACAGAAGTGCTACATTATTGGAATGATAATTTCTTCTAAACTATAAAAATTATGCAATGCAAGTGTATGCGTCTTTTGTAGGCAATAATATGGCACAAAAGAAAACAACAATAAAATGACATTTTTATAATGGGTTTTTTAGAGAAAAACTACATTGATCTTAGAATTTTGACGGTCAAACTGTCAAAAATTTGTGTTCTGAAGCAAATATCTCAGAATTGGATACAGTTACAATGCGGACTATTACATCATATGAAAGGTAATTCGATTCCCTAAAAAACAAGCTATAACACTTTGAATTGTGATTATTAGTTTTCAAGATATAGCGTTTTGAGTGAGTGAGGGTACAGGTCCGAAGGACTTTTCTTGATCACCCTGTATCTCCGTGGATATTGAAAATTGACCATCTCCGTAGAACAATTTTTTGCTCAAAATATATCCAGGAATAACCCCTTACAAGGTTATGTACGGAGTACCAAACACCCTGTATTTTTTAATATAATTCCAAACAGTTTTGAAAAAAATTATAAACTTCACCTCATTCCTTGTACTCCCTCCCATACAAATTTCACGAAATTTCAATTAAATCATTTTTCTTTGAGATTGTTAAAGCTATCAACTTGAAGTTTTGTGGAAAGTATAATATTAGAAATATCATTAACGACGATCCCCCCTCCCATACAAATTCGTGATTTTGGTAAATGATTAGATCGATTTCCATCAAAACTAAAAAATTTTCAAACTTAAAACATTTGCCAGAGATTGTCCCTTAATAAATGCAACATATGCTAAAAAAAATATCAGCTTCGCTTCACTCCTTCTACCCGCTCCCATACAAACATCTATGTTACAAATTCATGAAAATCCTCTCTGCTTCGAATATTTCAGCTACAGGCCTTAAATTTGAAACAAAGCATGGTGATAAGGATGTTAATAAGCAGTTTTTAAATCATCTAAAACTTCTGCCACCTCCTATACAAATGCTTCGATTTCAGGAAAACTATGTCCAATTTCTTTGAAAATAATGAAAACTTCAAACTTTAAATTCAGCACGAAACATTTTGCATGCCACGTTCGGTGTCATATACAATAACTATAAACCTTCCTCCTCTGATTCTTCCACCTCCCATACAAAAGTCACAATTTATTATTCGAAAGAGTTTGAGATGACATATTTTCCCGTACATTTCACTCTTTCCCATTTCATCTAGATTGGTCTTTATGCCCAGTCATAATTCTGTAATGTTTTTTTTAAATATTTATGCTGGCATAAATGTGCATTGCACTATAGGGTGATCCTCTAAGTTATACCCGCAAAGAAATCAATTTCTCGGTCAAAATCAAAAACGTTACCTCACTAAAACTCAAATAGTTTATAAAGAAAATATAAATTATACAATGAAATAAAACCAAACAATTTTTTATAAATTTTCTGGTGCTCAACAATAAAACTAAAAAAATTTAAATCCATACAAACGAAAAAGCAAAAACCTAAAAACAGGTAATTGAAAAAAAAATACAAAATCAAAAAACCACAGATACCATAGATCGAAAATAAACCGAAAACTTAAATATTATTGTAAATAAACTAATGCAAATCTAGCAATTAATTATTATATACATTATAGCATCAGATTCCAAAACGATAAAACAAATGAAATGTCAAAGTTACTAATCAAACGTATATCAAAAAAAAAAAAAAAAATGAATAAAAATAAAAAAGAGACCGGAAAACAAAAACCACTCCTAAAAACAGTTAGAAAATGCTATTCCTACAGTTATTTCGTCCAAATAGATGAAAACAATAGAAAAAATTAAGCGTATTATTTTTTAATCAATTATTAAAAAAAACTACACAACTATAAATTAACAGAACAATTGCAATTGAAATAATCCACTAAAACAGAAAAAATTCATAAAAATCTGTCGTATATTCCATATTAAGAAAAAAAAAAAAATAACTAAAAATAAGATAAAAACAGATTGTAGAAAAATAGTTAAAAGAATAAAATGAATAAGATCAAATAAAAGTAAAAAAGAAATCTACAATTAAAATAAAAATAGTAATAATTAAAAGCTTATTTTTTTATTTTCTATCTCAATTTAGTTTTCTGCTAAGAAAAACATAAAATTAAACTTAAATTATTACAAAGCAAAAATCAAAAGAATACAAAAAATTATTAATAAATAAAAATCGTCAGTACTTTTTTATTTTAATTGAAATATATAATTAATATTTTTAGTACTCTTTTTACAACTCTATTAAAAATAAAAATAAAATATAATTAAAACGAATAGGCCAAAAAGAAATCGAATTAAAACAATTTTTTTATTATTTCCTTAGAACATTGCCAGTATTTTCTGATTTTCTTGTTAATTTTCTTTAGTGCCTCGCTTAATCCTTATATTGATATCAACTTAAAGAAAAAACGAAGAAAGATATAACAAAAAATAAAAATAAAAACAAAACTCTGTTAAAATGATATCATTAGCCATGTAAGATATTAAAATCCGTTAAGACACAAAGCTCCTTAAATAAATAAAAAAAAAAAAACAAATAATGAACTTCAATGATCAAAGTTAATCAAGTATGAAAGTAAAACAGAAATTTATTTGCTACACTTTAGTTTTTTCTTAGAATTGTAATTTAAAAATAAATTTGATTTAAATTTTTTCGAATGATTAAAAAAAATTACACTTTAGAAGATTTTAAGGGTATAATTTTCAGTTCTGGTTCAAAATTGAGAACGTTTTTAAGTTTATGTTTGAAATTAAATTAATTTAAGTCAAAGGAAAGAGAAAATTAAAATGGTTTCTTTGCCATTTTAAATTTCATGAAGTTGACAAAATTAAAATTTACAAATGGAAAATGGATTTGAGCAAATACAGTACTGATTCGGATAGTTGCAATTAATAAAAACCCGTCCTGTTGCAATTTCTGAGGTAGTTGTATTAAGATTTTTTTTTTAATTTAAAAAAAAAATGAATTGCTAGATGCAATCTACGCATACGAAGTTTTTATCGGAATATTCGTACATCGTCAAACTTTTATCTTCCCGTACAGTAAAACGCTAGGGTATAGCCTAGTGGGTAGTGTGTTGGTCTTGTAATGCGAAGGTCGTGAGTTCAAATCCCGGTCGACGCAATATTTAATTCTAGCACATTGCCTACTTGGGTATACCTTGGCCACCTAAATCTACGAAAATTAAAAATTCGTAGAAAGAGGGTTGTGCGAAGGGCTAACAATCCTTCCACAATAAGTAATGAAAAATGTTAAGGAACCTGAATGTCAGGAGGTCAAGGTCCGATTTGGGCTGTAGCGCCATGTAGAAGTAGGAGAAAAGAAGTACAGTAATATTTAGACTGTAATTCGTTTCCCTAACATTAAAACTTTGTAATGCATTGCCGACTAAAATATATGTATTTCCAAACAGGTAAAGCCTGCAATCTTTCGTACTGGTCGTGAGTAATTTCTACTCGCCCACAAGGCTTGTGTTAAATAAATAAGAAATGGAAATACAATCTCTATCGACAGAGGCTCCGAATTAAATCAACCAGTATTTTGGAAAATTAACTCATATTTGCGATAATTTTTGAGTTCGAAAAAAATCTTAACTTCTGCATTTTTAAAAATCCTTGACACTACCTTGTAACTCATCGGTCGATCATGTAACACATGGAAGCGAGCAGTTGAGCAGGATGCCAGAGGATCAAATTCCTGGCAAAAGTTAAGGCTGATGCTCAGGATCGCGCCTTGTGAAAGAGAGTTGTTTCTGTCCTATGCTCCTTTAGGTGGTCTTAACAGGAATTTGATTGATTGACCTTGTAACTCATGGATGATTAATAAAACATCAACTTTTAGGCAAAATTCGATTTTATTCTTCAATATAGTCTCCTTTAAGAGTAATACATTTATTCCAACGCTCCCCTAACATTTCGATGCCTTTTCTGTAGAACGATTTATTTTTGGCCTCAAAATAGGCTTCAGTTTCGGCAATCACATCTTCACTGAAGGCAAATCACTTGTTCCCTGCAGCTTTCTTTTTGGGTCTAAGAACAAGTAGCAGTCGCTGGGAGCCACATCTGGGGAATACGATGGATGGGGAAGCAATTCGAACTTCAATTCGTGCAATATGGCCATCGTTACCATCAGCTTGTAGCACAGTGCATTGCCTTAGTGAAAGAACACTTTTTGCTTGCTTCAAATGCACCAAAAACGCCACATGGTATTCGCTATTGATTTTCTCACCTTTTTGAGATAGTCAATGAATATTGTACCATGCGCATACCAAAAAAAAAAGGAGTCCAGAACCTTCCCGGCTGACGTTACCGTTTTCGGCCGCTTTGGACGGCTTTTACCGGCTTCTCGCAACTCAGCTAACTGGCGCTTTGACTCTGGTGTGTTGTGATTTATCCATGTTTCATCTATTGTGGCATACCACATGAAAAAGTCCTTTTCATTGCTTCAAGCAGCGCTCTGAATCATCGACGCGTTATGGCTTTTGATTGACTGCGAGCGAACGCGCTACCCACTTTGGACAGAGTTTTCTCATGGACAAATGTTTATGCAAAATGTCGAATACACTGCCTGCTGATATCTTTAAGGTGTAGCTATCTCGCTTACCTTTAATTTACTATTTGTCACGATGGAGCACAGTGTGTATAATATTTGTCCAGCCATTGCTTTGCTTGAACGGTATTTTTTCTCATTGAAAAGTAATGCTTTACAAACACCAGAAATTCAGATTTTTTTACTGTCGAGAAATTTTGGCACGTATCGTTTGAAGGTTGGTACTTCCCAAAAATCATATGGATTTGTCAATAGTGGCGCCATCTATATGTCTTCCTACGGACTTATTGAACGATGTAGTATTTCCTTAGTTAAGGCCAATCCGAAGTAATCTTTACAAAAAAAAAAAAAATAACCATAATTCTTCCACCTTTGACATAAATTAACCTTAAACACAGGAATCATGGAAATGAAAACAATGATTGGATCGATAATAATAGAAATTAATTTTGAAACAAACTTTTATGTTTAGATAAAATAAGGTGAATGAAAAAAAAATTGCGCAAAAAAGAAACACAATTGTTACAAAAAATACCAGCAAAAAAATAAAAGCGATAACGTCTAAATCGCAGAGAGAAGATATATTTTTTGATAAATTTTTTACCGTATAAACTGCTATGATTGGAAAAGAAAAACGAAATCATTAATATTAGTAATATAAGATTTTCGCAAAACGTCACAAAATTAATTTTGTTTTTCGTTTCGTAATTTATTTTTAACATGGAAAATTCATTTATAAATTTTATCAAGAAAAGTTATTGTTGTTTAAGAAGGGTGTAGCATTGTATGTAAGCGGGGTGCATGTAACTCGGATGGAGCATCGAAATATTGTTTCGAATGTCTTTGGTAATATGTATCTCGTTTCGAGATGTCATAGTATTTGAAATAGAAAAGAAACTAATTTCTAATTTAATGGTATTATGTAAATAAATATTTATTCTGTTGCTCATTTTAAATCCAGAGAGCAAACCCATAGAAGAAAAACCCACAAGAAAGTTACAATTTAATGTAAGTTTTATTTTTTCAAATCAAGATGGGTGACACCGAAATAAAATTGAAACGAGTTTAAAAATATGCGAAATTAGAAACTCGATTCGAGATACATAAATGCCACCTCTCAGTATAGTCTAGTGCGTAGCCCGTTAGTCTATAATACGAAGGCCGTGAGTTGGCCCTATGCCCTGGTACCCAGCATTAGTGATGTTGAATTTCTCAGCCATCTTCCTCAGAGATGCGCGACAAGAGGAACAGTCTTGGATGTAGACATGACTGATTGCAGGGATTTAAGAGCAACCTGGCTATCAAAGAAGATACTAATATCCTAACCCAAGGCATCTTTTATCGCCATCACCTTTTTTTTACGCCCATCGAAAATAGCTTAGGGAGTCACCTTATAATGCGCGATGCACAGTTAAGTCGACATGGGTACGGAAAACAAGTGGATATAGGAAAATTAGGGAAACATTGGAGGGATGAGTTTGAAGTGACGGTGAACGTTGCTCTTAAATTGTTGGAGGTTATATCTCATTGGAAAGAGATTGCCTGTCTATGAATTCCATATCGCTGTCGTCCGAGGGATGAAGGACTGCCTAAATTTCACTGTTCTCCACGGCAAGGGCTTCACAGTCTACTCGTGTGGACATGCAGTTTGGCGTGTATTTTGGGGGGCATTAAAAGAGGGGGTATTAGGGCTTTTAGTTCCTTGCTGTATTTGCCATGGAAATATCTATAGTATGGTAAATGCAGAGTGCTCCTGCTTGGAACGCACTACAATGATCCGTACACGGAAAGATATACTTAAGTTGAGCATTGCGGAGAAAACGCCTTCACTTATAGTCTTGGAGCCATCACTATAGAAGGATATGGCCTCTTCCTGCCGTATTTCATCTGCCTCTCACTCTTGTCTCGACGGTATGACGGTGAGGAAATTATTATCAAATCTTGGTTAAGTGCAGTCTGTGTTTTCGGTTAAATTTTCGGAATCTCTCAGAATTAACGAGTAACTAGTTTGAATGCAGGTCCACTGTTCTATCTGCGAAAACTAAACTGGTATCAGGAGGGTCAACATAGGGAGTTTTGTATTTCCTTGTGAAAAGGCCTAGCTCGGTTTTATGTGGTTTTACTCCCAGTGCACATTCACGAGTCCATTTAGCGAGTATTGAGAGGGCATTTTGCATAACTTTGCTCAGAGTCCACATATGCAATCACTTTATAACCTGCCTTTTCCAGTTTTAACAGTAGTCTATTGATCGCCACGTTCCACAGAATTGAGAAGAGGACCCTGCCTTGCGGAGTATCTCTACTAACAAACCTTCTAGTGAATGCGATGCTCAGTTTTGAGTTGATAATCTTAGATGTCAACATCGCCTTTAGTTTGTACTTTCAAGCGTCCTTAATTGCTTTTGGTCTTCCGTTGTTGAAAGTCTCCTCGATATAGTTAAAAGCTAAAACTTTTTCGATATGGCATACGAGTGCGTGTTTTAATCGATTTCCCTTTCCAGTATGCCTGTTGGGTTGCTGATATCATTCGCAAATTGATGTTGCTGCGTAGATGAATGTCTATCAATCGTTCTAAGGTTTTAGATGGAGTAAGGATAGAGTTGTAGATCTTGGGTGCTTCGGAAATGAATTAGAGTTTCTTCCCCACTTTCACCTCCTAGCATATTTCAGGAATGTGGAACAGTCGAAGGCAACCTCTAAAAATAGCGTCTAACTAGGGAATGATGATAGCAGAGGTGTTTTGAAATTCAGCAGGTATTGTGCCATCCGGTCCTGGGGATTTGTACGGGTTGAAGTTGCGTATTGCCCATAAGATTTTGTTCCGCGAGATTCTAATTTCAGAGTCTCCCATAGGAGAGTTAAGGTGGTGCTTTTCTCGATACGGAGCGACTGTAAAGCTACCCGGAAAGTGAGTATTTAAGAGAAGATCAATGGATGGACCCCCCGAGGGCCATTTTTTACAATTTCGGCCTTTATGTGCAATGCTTAAGTACAGTCATGGAGGGAAGGAATGGGATTGAGTATATAGGGGAAAGGGACGGAGATCGGCTGATAATATGGCGTATCTAGAGTTGCCTTTAATCTCCTTCAGCTTGTCAGGCCTCCAATCACGGGTAGAAAAATTTGGGTTGCAGGGCCGAATATTGTCCAAAATTGTACCTGTGTCGCTCCGTACACGTGATCGAGGGCGGTTTTGGTTCTCATCCTTCGACACAACCTCGAGTTGCACTTATCCCAATCTAGTGATTGTGATTTTGTACAAATCTGTGGACCTTTGATCGGCACACTGGATCAGTTTTGCATGACCTTTGTGCCATCCGCCGTCTGTGCACACTGGTAAATGGCCAGAATGGTCACGCTTGATTCTTAGGAAGTTGACAGAAAGTTTGCTTTCAACTTTCCTCCAGCGCTCATGAGTAATTCTTCCATATGCCACAACTTTCGCACGCTACGCCGCTCCCTAAAGAGCTGTTTTGAGGGGTAGAAATCTCGATTCTCCTCTCATTTAGCCACCGGGAATTTGGGAGGGTCTCCTCCCCTAGTTCCACAGTGCAAGCCGTTGGGTCCAGGTTTGGTATCCTTTGACTTCACCGGCTGTGTGCTATCTGCATTAGGTTTGAACGAACCCGATTTCTTCCCCGCGTGCTCTAAGCTACTAGATCCAAGTTTAGGGTCCAAAAAACCAACTCTTGGCACGTTGAGGGCATTATGTTTGCTTGGACAAGGTTTGGTAACCATATCCTTCTGCAGCGGCCATTATGTGACCTGGTTTGGTGGCCGAAATGTTGTTTGGCTCGAAGGGAGCCTTGGAGGAAGTGTGCTTGCTTTCTTCCGGCATTTAAAGAGAGCGGAGAAAAACGGTCGATCTGCACAGAGATCCGCATTGTGCAGACAAGGCCTTATCCGGCGGGCACCTGGTGTCAGAATCTTCCGCTGGCAACTGAGCTATTAAGCTGAGCCATCAGCCTGGTCGATTCTCAGCAGGGGAACCTTAATCCAGCCCATTGATTGTAGAAAAGGTTGCCTATTCGCATGTGTTGCTTATTCGTCAGCTAATCGACCCAAGTTGGCCATCCATTATCCACAACCTGTAACGCGCGGGGTGGGATACAGTTCAGCCTTTATCTCAGGATGGTATTGTCTTGGCAAAATCACGGGGCGAACAGCTAACAAGGAGACCAAGTATAGATTTGGACTGTAGTGCAATTGTAGAAGTGAAAGAAGGATTAGGTGCAAAAGCCTTCGTCAGAACACCGAAACCGGAATCCCGAAAAATCAAAACCACGGATTCATATTCCCAGATTACATTCGATTTACATATCGGCAGGTTGGAAGAAGAAGAAATTGCGTTGAGTTCTTTTTAGAATCATTGTCTTAAATGAGATCACTGTTGGAGTTATTATTCAATATTTTGCGTACTTGGAGATTTTTAAGTTGGGATTGTCTTATTCAAGACTGTCGGTATTGGTTATTCATTCTTCAATGGTATAAGAGTTCAAATCGGGCCTCGGCTTCACCACGTTCAGGTTGTTTTATTTTTATTTGCTATTGTCTACGGGCTCTTCACACAACCCTCTATATATGAATTTTATTTTTCGCATATTGAGGTATCTAGGCTACCTCAAGGAGGAGGATTACTCTAAAATTTTTGTGTACGCCCTTGGACGTCGAATCCGAGATGCTAAATATCGCAATTTTAATCTCCAGCTATAGTGTTGGGAATAAAGCAAAGTTGTACGCCTAAATACCTATACCCAGGTCCGTGCGCAGCGTTTCTGTAAGGATGAATAAAATTAGGCCAAACTAAACTACAAATGATAACGCTCTTCGGTACATTTATGATCCCAAAAATTGCACAAATTGTAAGTCCTTGGGATTTTGTAAATAAAATTACTCTGGGGAATGATATTTAAATTTTTTTTTTGGTAAGCAGGTATGACTGTCCTTAATTATTATCCCAAAAATTAGGGCGGTCTGTTAATCAGTTTGATTTCAGCAGCTAGTTGAATGGGTAGACCTACTCACGACGATTTTTTAAATGGATAAAAATATGAGACAGAGAGTTTAGTATCAAATTTTGTGTTTTCAACCAAATTTCGTGTGCGGAATCGTGGCTACCGTTTGAAAAGGCTTCCGTTGATTCAGTAATATCGAAACCACGATTCTACGAAGCTTTAAGGACTGCCGAGAGATCGTTGAAGACATGACTCGTTCTGGACGACCTTCGACCGCTTCAACTGACGAAAACATTCAAAACGTAAAGGTGCTCAAAAATAGTCATGCCAGTGTTAGGGAGATAGCAGGAGAGCTCGGCATCTCTCGCGAATCCGTTCGTTCCATTTTAGTGGGTACTTTGATCATGAAACGCGTCCTTGCCCGACTTGTTCCGATAAAGCAGAATTATCTTCAAAAAAAATTCCGTGAAAAGGTCTTTTTGGACAGGCTTGATCGTGGGAATTCTGATCCCCCACATTCATGGAGCGCATCCTAACTATTGATAAGACAGTCAACAATCATCGGAATGGAGGAAAAAGGATATAAAACAAAAATCGCCGTGGACTACTGAGGTGTAAACATTCAACCAGCTACTGTAAACAAAGTGATTAACAAACCGCGCTAATTGGTATAATAATTATGGACAGTTCTATTTTCTTACCAATACTTTATGGTCAAAATCTACTTCACCACCAAAGGAGGGAGGGGAAAATGGTACGGGCATGTATTTACCAAAATCTTTAAATCGAGCTGCATCCAGTTGGAATTACAATTTTGCCTGCATTAGAACTCAACAAAATTGAAAAACGTCTGCAAGTATTTAATGTTTCAAGTAGAAACAACTAAAGATGGGCAATCTAGTTCTTTTTGATGAGTTAGATCACTAGTTTTAATTCACTAAAAATAATAGTTCTACATTTTAGTTTGTTTAGTTTAGCGGCTTTTTATAGGGTTAAAAAAACGAAATAAGCAGGAGGAAGGTCACACGAGATTCAGTTTTATCCGAGCATCCGTTCTCGAAATATCTGGAAAAAAAATGCAAAATTCAGTTTTATTTCGATATATCTTGAGTCAAAAAATAGGGGAAATTGAGAGGAAGAATTTAGACCCGACTCCATTCAAGCCTCCCTCCTCGAGATCACGTTTAAATAATATATAACCAGTTTACAGGATTCCTGTTTGGCCCGTAGACAGAAATTTTACGTACAGAAAAATTCCACGGTTGAACTGAACTATTTTGATTAATTCGCACATGGTTATAACTTCCAAAAATATAAACAGCTGACAACCGAGACAAATTGAGGGGTTAATAACAAAAACTACGTTTGTCACAAAAAAAATATTTTTATGATAACAGCGCATTCTATTGGTCTGCAATGAAACTAACACTATGCGAGCGCAAATGTGTATAAAAATGACCCTAATTCTGAGAGATGAAGGCCAGAAAATTAGGTCGTTCACAAAGAACGAATTATGTCAAGTGAACTACCACCAAGAACGACCTATTTCAAGAATTGTACGCAAGTTTTTTTTCATCTTTCTGAAAAATCTTTTTTTTTTACAAAGGTCGTTTTTGTTATAAACCCTTTAATTTTTCATCACTTTTTTTGAAACATCTATGAAATAGAGCTTCAACACTTCTTTGTTTTGAATGTGTTTTATACACATTTCCCATGGTCTTCATCCAAAATTTTCTTTAAGCAAGTAATAGCCTTTACAAAACACCTTAAAAAAATAGGAAAATCGAATCATTGATAGTTCGTTCGTGAACTTAACGTAACAATTTGCAATTAACTGGAAATTTTATTTTATGCCGACTTCTCGAGAAAAAAAAACAACAATAACGAACATACAAAACGATCACAGCAGCAGCAGTTGTCAAGATATCTGCAAAAAACTGAATTTTGCAGACTGCTGAGGGTGAAAACGCTTATAGTTCTTTCGTGAGTGATTTCGATGCTTTGGCTTCGACATTCTTTAAGGTATGTACATCTCTAATGTTGACGACCCTCTTAATTACTATAATTCATGATGTAATCCCGGTTATTAATTAAAATAGTTTTGTTGTTTAATTTAAGTATAAACTAAGTAAGAAATTGAAAAAAATATCCCAATCGGTCAAAATAAGAAGAGAATAAAAGTCAACTTAGTGCTTTTGTAATATTAAAAAAAAAAATTGTATAGTATTACGCATAATTTTTGGTAAGAGTAGATTTTAACTTGAATAAAAATGAAACTATTATTATTATAAAAATTAAGTAACATTAAAATAAGAGATCAGAGTAAATTTAAAATTAATTAATAAATTAAAAAGGACAAAACTTTTGGGTATAAGATTCTAAAATTACGTAAAATTAAATATTGAACATTCGACTTTAACATATTTAAAGAAAATAATAATAATAATGAACCATCACAATTTGACTGAATGTGTTTGAGGATTTATTTCTTCTCAATTGAACTTAAATATATAAATACTTAAGTTTTATAATAATTATATATTATTTGTGGTATTTTCTAACTTCTGTGATTCCTGTCATAATGATCGGATAAATATTATTGTAAAAGGAGTTTAAGCTGAATTATATGATTGTAATTTTTATTCCGAAATTTCTCGATGCAAAAAAATTTTTCAGATTTGTTTTCATCAGATCGGGCAAAAGTTGTGGTATGTATTTCACAAATTGAAATCAAATAGCAGTGTATGAAAACATCTTCTACTTCTACAATGGCATTACAGCCCAAAGCGGGCCTTGACCTCCTGGCCTTTGGCTCCTTAATATTTTCTTTACTCATTGTGCACAACCCTCTATTTGTTTTTTTTTTTTAAATTAACGTAATTTAACCAGATTAGAAAATATATATTTACCTCTCAATTTGCCCATTCTTTTTACAATTTCAAAAACCATTTCTAATTCTTCAAAATTGCAATCATAAAATGACCGCTAATTATTATTACAAACTAGTAATTTTAACAATCTGTAAATTATATAAATATTGATATTAACAAATTGAAAAAAAGTTGTGTAATTAAAGATAAAATAAAAGAAAAATTAAAACTAATTAACAATATAAATTAAAAATTACCTAAATATTGCCTTCGAATTTTATAATACAAAAATAATAATTATTATTAATTGACATTACCTATTGTATTTATTGTCCTTACATTTTAAATTTGATTAAAGTATTTAAACTTTAATTTCAAAACAAAAAATCAAATACAAACCACACAGCAAATAGCATAAAACCAACAAAAACAACAACCTAATAATAGACTAAACTCCAAAGCATCAAAAGAAACCAATCAAATATAAATATATAGAATAATTTCTTATTATTAATTTTTATATAAAAAAAACAACAACCAAACTAATATAATTATATTATATATTTTTTTTCGGAATTCTTTTTCTAATATTTAGAAAAGAAAACACACTTAGAATAAAACTCTGTTTTATTATCTAAATATAATTAATGGAATAATTATTTATTATAATATTTAACACTATTTAAAACCGTAGCAAAACAAAACGCAAAAACACACAAAAAATATTAAAAAAAGAGAAATAAACTGAAAAACCATGGTGATATATATATTTATATTTAAAGAAAAAAAAACATTATAAAATGAAAAAAATATTTGTTAAATTTATTTGTTTATTTAGTCAAAAAAAAACGCAAGAAAATAGCAAAAGATGAATTTTTAACTAATTAAATAGGAAAAATAAAGTAATTTTCCATTGACAGCAAACCTTAAAAAAATCATAGTTCAATTTACAATAAAAAAATACGAAAATATAAATAAAAATAACAAAGAAAAAATATCAACACTGGTACGAAAATAGAACATACAAAATTTACTTCCTGATTTATTAAACTTAATATTTATTTTTTCTCTCACAGTTTTGATTCAATTATGTTCTTCTCTTCTACGTTCATAAATTTTTTTTTAATTTTTCAAAATTTAACATTCTCGATTTTCGAAAATCGAATGAAAAAAGAAACAAAAAATTTAATTATATTTAATTACACAAGAAAATTAGAACTAAAAAAAAGATAATTAATAAAAAAAAACGTTAAAGCTTTCGACTTTGATCTCAAAAAATATATAAAAATGTAAGAATAAAAATATTATGAAAACTACTTATTTAGGCACTTTGGAAACAAAAAAAATGTTAATTAAACTTTGAGGCAACATTCAGAACAGAGAAAAATAAAAGTAGTTTTGTAGTTTGATATTATAAATAAAACAAAAAATAAGAAATATGTACAAAAATAAGACAAAATTTTGAATATATAAATAAATCATAAATCTTTTACTGCATAATATACCACATAAAAACTTAAAAAACCAAAAAAGAGTAAATCCATTGTAAAATTTATTACGAAAAAAACAAAAATCAAAGCTTAAAAAATCACGTTGAATAGAAACTTGGAACTTAAGGACAGTGTAGAAATTAACAAAGCAAAAACAAAAAATAATTTACAAAATTGTAATATTTCGGTCTATAAAAAAACCTTACTTGTAAAATAAAATTATAATGTAAATTATATGCTTCACGATAAAGCATGAAAAAGTCAGTCGATAGAATTTTCTTATAATTAAAAAAAAATCACATTTTCGGCTACTTTTCGAAGTTTAAAATAATTTCGAATATTAAAATTTTTGTATAAAATAAAATTAAAGAACTAGAATCCAGCAATATTAAAATAGGCTGATTGAAAAAAAATGACTAAAAAAATATAATAAAGTAAAAGAAATATAATAAAATTGTTTAAAAAAAAGAAAAAAAAAAACGATGCAGTAAAAGATTCTACAATTATTTATAAATCGTTTCGGATATTTCGTGTAACAAGATTTAAATTAGTTTTTACAATTTTTAATTTTGTAATTTAAAAAATTTATGCCCACTTATTATTATTATACGAATTTAAACACTTATACCTTATATAACTCTCTCACACTTTCGAAAAAAACAGCTTTTCGGTATTCTATGAAAGTGAGTTCAAGAAATCTTATTCTTTTTTTTATAGAATTGAATTTTTGAGAAATGCAATTTAAATTTTAAAAACGAATTAAATTTTTTTGCATTTATCTGCCAAAATGTAAAAATAACTTTTATCACTGTTCAACATTTTAACAGTTTTGGAATAAATATTTTTTTTTCTTCGTCATACTCCCAGAATAATTATTTATTTTATTTTTGTCGCAACGAAAGCATCTCAGAGCATGATGGAAAGATTTTCGGATTTCAAATTGTTGTGCTTTATTAAACGTGATGTTTCGGTCTCTGCTGAGACCAGTTTGATAAATGTGTTTAATAAAAGTTGAAAACATGTTCTGAAATGTTTTTGTGGTCGTTTTATTCAGGTTATAAAACCAAAAAGTCAATCAAAACTTAAAATTAAAATTATTTAAGGACAAAAAAAAATCATGTAGTTTATTTTGCCAAGATATTTTTTGAATTGATTGAAATTAAGAGAAAGAAAAATTGTAAACTTGCATTTCTTGAGTTCACTCTTTTATTTAACAAAAAAATAAAGAAAAATAAAAATATTTTCATGTCTAATTTTTTCCATAAGAAATGAATGAAAATTTTCTTTCAAGAAAAATAAAAAAAGTATTTAATTTTGATGTTCATGTACCGATTGATTTCATTTAATAAAAAAAAAGAATATGAAAAAAATGGTTATTACTCCAATAATATTTGGATTATTATTTTATTCGTTAATATGATTACATTGTGGGTGCCAAATTTTCAAGCAAAAGATTTAATAAAAATTTTCGAAAAGATTTGCAGGATTTCGAGTTAAATTTCTAATTTAAATTCAATGACTTCAATGATTTAGATGAAAACTGAGAGTATAGAGTTTGGTTAACTTGTCAAAGTGGGCGCTTTTTATTTTCATATTGTTGCATGTTAGTCCTAGTCAAATATCCGCTGTCTTCCACTGTACTCTAGAGTTCAGGGGAGGCGGAGGGAGCGCTAAGATCGAAAACTAAGAATTCAAATATCTCAACCATGGTTCTAGATAGGAAGCTGAAAATCAACATACACATAGAAGGGTTTGTGGGACAAACTTTGAAAGTAATTAAATTTTTTTAGCCATTAAGAACAAATTGTTCGTCGTATTTTTTTTTTTCAAATGATTATATCTTCGAAATTATTTACCATGAAAAATTGATATTTCATTACCATTGCCACATACAGACCAACTAGAATCACCTTTAAAGGAGGTTAATAGTTATAAGGGGGAGGGTCAGGGGTGCAAAGAAAACACTTAAAAATTAATATCCCGGGTATCTCTTAAAAGCTACGTAATTTAGATTTGTATCATTTATTAAGCTGTACTAGAGAATTATGAGAGAAATATAGTGGGGTCTAACGTGTACAAGGTGTTTCATATGCAATGAAAAAAAAACCTAAATTGAAAATTTGTGAATGAAATTTGAATTTGAAAATTTGCAAAATGTATTTAAAAATAAATAACTTGAAAACTTCTAACCCCTCTCATACAAAATTATTTTTTCGACCATTTACAAGAAATCGATTATCACCTAACTTTTAAAAGCTATCAATTTAAAATTTTGCACAAAAACTTTTAAAAATAGTTGAAACGGAACTGCGTCAAAAGTCTTGAGATCGCGCCTGCCCCCCATACAAAAGTATGATTTCGACCAATTTCAATAAACTACTAATTAACTACTAACTAACTAAAATCTACTAACCAACAAATTAAACGGTAAGAACTTGAAATTTTGTACGAGCAAAAAACAAATTTTACCTCTTCTACTAATAGTTGTAGGATGAGATTTACCCAATTCCTGTAACTATCTTTGGAGACTAGCGACTCCACGGACCTGAGCTAACTATCGCCCTGTGGGATGGAGGCAGCAGAATTCACCCACAGCCAGTCCTGCTTGCCCTAAAAATGGCAAATGGACAATCACTGGCTTATCACCCCTGATCTTAAATCCTAACTGATACGAGAAATGGATGCACCGCCTCGGACACGGACTGATTCTACGGTAACGACTTTTGGCATTCGAAAACGGACTATAATAGGATTCTGGAATGTTCGAACATTGAATGACGCGGGAAGGGCTGGGGTCATTTGGTTCTTGCACCGCCAATCAGTGATCGACCGTGAAATGGTACAACATCTAAATCTTGGGCTTGAGCGAGGTCAAGAGGACAGGAACGAACCCCTAGCGGAAACACCATTCTATACGTTGGCCCTGAGAGTGAAGCAAAAAATGGCGTGGCGTTCGTCCTTACACCGAGAGCGAGAAAGAGTCTCATCAGCTGGTAACCAATCTCGGATAGGATTATCGTCGTCAGGCTCAGGACAAGTGTCAGAAACGTCACAATTCTACAGTGCTACGCACCAACTAATTTCGCAACACCTGGTGATAAAGAGGAGTTTTATAGCCAACTGAGTGCCACCTTCGAACGTGATCCAAGAGGTGATATTATTATCATCTCAGGAGATATGAACGCCCAGGTTGGATCTGACAAACTGGACTAGAACACGTCATGGGGAGGCATGGTGACCCTTGGGTTGACGCGTCACGACTTTGGATTAAGAGACTCGAAAACGGCGAACTATTTGTGGAGTTCTGTAGTACTCGGCGAATGGTTATCGGTGGGACCCTTTTTCCACACCAGAGTCATCATAAACATCTTGGGTTTCCCCTGATGGTATTACTCAAAACCAGATCGACCATTTGGCTATAAGTCGCCGAAGGAGAAGGTGTTTCCTCGATGTCATGGAAAGTCATCCTCATTGGGCGTATATGAAATACGCACACTAGACGCCAATTGGGAGGCAACCAGAAACACTTTTCTAACTAGTGCTGAGGAATCTGTGCGATATGTGCAAAGCGGTGAGAAACCCTGGACGTCGTAAGACACATGGGTGGGACAAAGTTGGCGGTCGGAAAAAGCCAAACTGGCAATCATCTATCAACTCGATGTCAAACAATGAACGCCCAACCTGAGACAGAGGTACAACGATGCTCATATACAGCTTAAAATGCTGTTAGACAAATGAAAGGCCATTGAAGATCTGGCCAACAAGGCCGAATCTGCGGCTTACCTTGGGGATATGGGTTCACTATTTAAAATCATAAAACAGTTGACGAACAGGAATTCCACCGCCAACCACCTGGTGGGAGATGTCAACGGATCTCTCCTTAATATGAGGGAACACCAGTTGCGGCGATGGAAGGAATACATTTCTGATATTTTAAGCATCTTGTCAGAGGAAGACGTTCCAGAAAGAGAACAACTACCAAACATCCAACCGCAACATTCCTCTATTAGCGACGATCCCTCAGATAAGGAAGGGATAGTTTCCGCCATTTGGTCAATAGCAAAAAGGAAAGCACCAGGTATAAACGGACTGCCAACCGAACTCGTCAAAGCGGACCCGGAAATAACAGCTCCTCCCACTTTTTACTGAGGTGTGGAATGAAGGAAGATATCGGACTAAATGGAAGGAGGGCGTCGTTGTGAAAATTCCAAAGAAGGGCGACTTTCGGCGACCATGTAACATATGGAAGCGAGCAGTTGAAGAGGAAGAGAGTTGTTTCTGTCCTATGCCCCTGTAGGGGAATTTGATTGATTGATTTGATACCCCCTCCCTTTTTACCGCTGTTAATTTCATTATAATTACAACCAGTTCTAAAAATCATCAACTTGACCTTACTCCTTTTACCTCGTCCCGTACTAATTTCACGAAATTTTGAAATTTTAATTAAATTGTTTTTCTTCGAAACTGTCAAAACTAACGGCTTGCAGTTTTGTTGAAAGCTTAATAATATAAGTATCATTGATGACAAAATTTATTTTGATTCGTATACTCCTTCTACCTCCTCTCATACAAATCGATTTCCATTAAAACTAAAAAAAGTAAATACTTAAAATTTTGCCGGGATTTGTTCCTTAATAATTGCAATAAATACTAAAAAAATTATAAGCAATTATCACTCCTTCCACACCCTCCCATACAAATATCTGCATTATAAATTCAAGAAAAGCATTTCTTCTTCGAACATATGAGAGCTATCGACTTTGAAATTGAAACAAAACATGGTAATAAGGGTGTTGTGTTTCAAAATCATCTAAAACCCTCTACATACTCTGCCACCTCTCATACGAATGCCCCAATTTCAGTGCAAAGAAAAACACTTAAAAATGAATATCTCAACTATCTCTTAAGCTATCTAAATGAAACTTAAAACACATATTAAGCTATACTAGAAAAATACGAAAAAAATATAACATGTTGAAATAAAAGTAGTGGGGGGAAATGGGGAGCATTTCAAAATTATCGCATTTTTCAAAATTACAAATCTTTATATCTCAAAACAGAGTACACATATCACATCGAATATTTGTTAAATTCTAGAACTACATAGTCGTTAATTTTGGTAAAAATTTTAAGTTGGGAGGTGTAAGGGAGGGAGGTGATAAGCAAAAATGTCGAAAATTTTTAGTGATTTTTTTAGGGCTCTGGTGAAAGATACAAAGTTTAAATTTTGCATGTGGACACATATATTTAATGTAAATATAAAAATAATAATAACTTGTTCCATAATTGTTATAAATCGACGCCCCGGTCTAACGTGCACAAGGTGTTTCATGTGCATTGAAAAAAACACAAACTGAAAATTTTTGAGTGAAATCTTAAGGTAGAAACTTGAAAATTTGCGAAATGCATTTAAAAACATAACAGGGCTACGATTGCGCGTAAAGCGCAATCTTACGATACTCTAGATGAAATAGAATTTTTTGTGATCCCAAGAAATTTCGCATGGGAACTATTAGAAGGGATGACAGCATTGAACTAATTTTTCCCCATCATGCTAAAGTAGCTATAAAAATGTTTTGTACAAAATGCTTACTCCAAAAATTGAATGGGAACTGAAAAAATTAGTGAGTTAGATTTAGTGAAAATGTGCAGTTTGTATGGGAGGTGGTAGAAAGAGTGGGGCGATTAGAGTGATTTTTTTCAGAAATAACTAGGAATATTGTAAAATTGACATCCCTGAAATTTCAGACTAGTGCCATTTATACTTTTCAAGAAAATCGATTTTTTGTGAAGTTGTGAAACTGTGTCATATTGTATGGGAGGGGGTAGAAGCAGTGAAGCTAATCAAATATTTTTTTCTGATCTTAGTGCTAATACTAATTAAGTATTTATTACAAAATATGAGCTCAATAAATGTTATATGTTCTGAGAAAATCGTCTTAGAGCATTTCATGAAAAAGTGTAGTTTGTATGGGAGGGGGTGGAAGGAGAGGGAGGAAGCAAATAATTTTTCTACTGTAGATTAAAATTGCTATGACAATAACATATCCGAAAATTCAGACTAATAGCTTTTATACTTTTCGAGTAAATCCGTTTATTGTCAAATTACGAAATTGTGTCATTTTGTATGGGAGGGGGTAGAAGGGGTGAAGCTAATAGTCTAAATTTTTTTGGGCTTACTAACAATTTCAAATAAATATTTGGTGCACAATTTCAGCTCTCTAAATTGTATACGCAATGAGTAAATTGGCTTAGAGTAATTCATGACAAGTACAGTTTGTATGGGAGGTGGTAGAAGGAGGGGGAGGATACGCATAATTTTCGTACGGTAGATTGATATTATCATAAAAGTAACATATTCCAAATTTCAGGCCAATAGCTTTTATACTTTTCGTGCAAATCCGTTTATTGTCAAATTGCGCAATTGTGTCATTTTGTATGGGAGGGGGTAGAAGGGGTGGAGCAATTTGGCCCGTTCACGAACTTGACCTTACTTTTTTGTCAAAAACGACGTGTACAAAATTTGAACTATCTAGCTCAACGCGTTCTCAAGCTAGAGCGCGCACAGACGGACGGACGGACGGACGGACGGACAGACGGACGGACATCCGGTTTTGAGATTTTTGAGTGATAATATTAATTTCTGTATTCATCATTTTTTTCTCCGAGCCTTATTTCTTGGCGTTACAAACTTTAGAGCAAACTTATAATACTCTCAGATTTCATCTAGAGTATAAATATGCGAAATTAGAAACTCGATTCGAGATACATAAATGCCACCTCTCAGTATAGTCTAGTGCGTAGCCCGTTAGTCTATAATACGAAGGCCGTGAGTTGGCCCTATGCCCTGGTACCCAGCATTAGTGATGTTGAATTTCTCAGCCATCTTCCTCAGAGATGCGCGACAAGAGGAACAGTCTTGGATGTAGACATGACTGATTGCAGGGATTTAAGAGCAACCTGGCTATCAAAGAAGATACTAATATCCTAACCCAAGGCATCTTTTATCGCCATCACCTTTTTTTTACGCCCATCGAAAATAGCTTAGGGAGTCACCTTATAATGCGCGATGCACAGTTAAGTCGACATGGGTACGGAAAACAAGTGGATATAGGAAAATTAGGGAAACATTGGAGGGATGAGTTTGAAGTGACGGTGAACGTTGCTCTTAAATTGTTGGAGGTTATATCTCATTGGAAAGAGATTGCCTGTCTATGAATTCCATATCGCTGTCGTCCGAGGGATGAAGGACTGCCTAAATTTCACTGTTCTCCACGGCAAGGGCTTCACAGTCTACTCGTGTTGACATGCAGTTTGGCGTGTATTTTGGGGGGCATTAAAAGAGGGGGTATTAGGGCTTTTAGTTCCTTGCTGTATTTGCCATGGAAATATCTATAGTATGGTAAATGCAGAGTGCTCCTGCTTGGAACGCACTACAATGATCCGTACACGGAAAGATATACTTAAGTTGAGCATTGCGGAGAAAACGCCTTCACTTATAGTCTTGGAGCCATCACTATAGAAGGATATGGCCTCTTCCTGCCGTATTTCATCTGCCTCTCACTCTTGTCTCGACGGTATGACGGTGAGGAAATTATTATCAAATCTTGGTTAAGTGCAGTCTGTGTTTTCGGTTAAATTTTCGGAATCTCTCAGAATTAACGAGTAACTAGTTTGAATGCAGGTCCACTGTTCTATCTGCGAAAACTAAACTGGTATCAGGAGGGTCAACATAGGGAGTTTTGTATTTCCTTGTGAAAAGGCCTAGCTCGGTTTTATGTGGTTTTACTCCCAGTGCACATTCACGAGTCCATTTAGCGAGTATTGAGAGGGCATTTTGCATAACTTTGCTCAGAGTCCACATATGCAATCACTTTATAACCTGCCTTTTCCAGTTTTAACAGTAGTCTATTGATCGCCACGTTCCACAGAATTGAGAAGAGGACCCTGCCTTGCGGAGTATCTCTACTAACAAACCTTCTAGTGAATGCGATGCTCAGTTTTGAGTTGATAATCTTAGATGTCAACATCGCCTTTAGTTTGTACTTTCAAGCGTCCTTAATTGCTTTTGGTCTTCCGTTGTTGAAAGTCTCCTCGATATAGTTAAAAGCTAAAACTTTTTCGATATGGCATACGAGTGCGTGTTTTAATCGATTTCCCTTTCCAGTATGCCTGTTGGGTTGCTGATATCATTCGCAAATTGATGTTGCTGCGTAGATGAATGTCTATCAATCGTTCTAAGGTTTTAGATGGAGTAAGGATAGAGTTGTAGATCTTGGGTGCTTCGGAAATGAATTAGAGTTTCTTCCCCACTTTCACCTCCTAGCATATTTCAGGAATGTGGAACAGTCGAAGGCAACCTCTAAAAATAGCGTCTAACTAGGGAATGATGATAGCAGAGGTGTTTTGAAATTCAGCAGGTATTGTGCCATCCGGTCCTGGGGATTTGTACGGGTTGAAGTTGCGTATTGCCCATAAGATTTTGTTCCGCGAGATTCTAATTTCAGAGTCTCCCATAGGAGAGTTAAGGTGGTGCTTTTCTCGATACGGAGCGACTGTAAAGCTACCCGGAAAGTGAGTATTTAAGAGAAGATCAATGGATGGACCCCCCGAGGGCCATTTTTTACAATTTCGGCCTTTATGTGCAATGCTTAAGTACAGTCATGGAGGGAAGGAATGGGATTGAGTATATAGGGGAAAGGGACGGAGATCGGCTGATAATATGGCGTATCTAGAGTTGCCTTTAATCTCCTTCAGCTTGTCAGGCCTCCAATCACGGGTAGAAAAATTTGGGTTGCAGGGCCGAATATTGTCCAAAATTGTACCTGTGTCGCTCCGTACACGTGATCGAGGGCGGTTTTGGTTCTCATCCTTCGACACAACCTCGAGTTGCACTTATCCCAATCTAGTGATTGTGATTTTGTACAAATCTGTGGACCTTTGATCGGCACACTGGATCAGTTTTGCATGACCTTTGTGCCATCCGCCGTCTCTGCACACTGGTAAATGGCCAGAATGGTCACGCTTGATTCTTAGGAAGTTGACAGAAAGTTTGCTTTCAACTTTCCTCCAGCGCTCATGAGTAATTCTTCCATATGCCACAACTTTCACACGCTACGCCGCTCCCTAAAGAGCTGTTTTGAGGGGTAGAAATCTCGATTCTCCTCTCATTTAGCCACCGGGAATTTGGGAGGGTCTCCTCCCCTAGTTCCACAGTGCAAGCCGTTGGGTCCAGGTTTGGTATCCTTTGACTTCACTGGCTGTGTGCTATCTGCATTAGGTTTGAACGAACCCGATTTCTTCCCCGCGTGCTCTAAGCTACTAGATCCAAGTTTAGGGTCCAAAAAACCAACTCTTGGCACGTTGAGGGCATTATGTTTGCTTGGACAAGGTTTGGTAACCATATCCTTCTGCAGCGGCCATTATGTGACCTGGTTTGGTGGCCGAAATGTTGATTGGCTCGAAGGGAGCCTTGGAGGAAGTGTGCTTGCTTTCTTCCGGCATTTAAAGAGAGCGGAGAAAAACGGTCGATCTGCACAGAGATCCGCATTGTGCAGACAAGGCCTTATCCGGCGGGCACCTGGTGTCAGAATCTTCCGCTGGCAACTGAGCTATTAAGCTGAGCCATCAGCCTGGTCGATTCTCAGCAGGGGAACCTTAATCCAGCCCATTGATTGTAGAAAAGGTTGCCTATTCGCATGTGTTGCTTATTCGTCAGCTAATCGACCCAAGTTGGCCATCCATTATCCACAACCTGTAACGCGCGGGGTGGGATACAGTTCAGCCTTTATCTCAGGATGGTATTGTCTTGGCAAAATCACGGGGCGAACAGCTAACAAGGAGACCAAGTATAGATTTGGACTGTAGTGCAATTGTAGAAGTGAAAGAAGGATTAGGTGCAAAAGCCTTCGTCAGAACACCGAAACCGGAATCCCGAAAAATCAAAACCACGGATTCATATTCCCAGATTACATTCGATTTACATATCGGCAGGTTGGAAGAAGAAGAAATTGCGTTGAGTTCTTTTTAGAATCATTGTCTTAAATGAGATCACTGTTGGAGTTATTATTCAATATTTTGCGTACTTGGAGATTTTTAAGTTGGGATTGTCTTATTCAAGACTGTCGGTATTGGTTATTCATTCTTCAATGGTATAAGAGTTCAAATCGGGCCTCGGCTTCACCACGTTCAGGTTGTTTTATTTTTATTTGCTATTGTCTACGGGCTCTTCACACAACCCTCTATATATGAATTTTATTTTTCGCATATTGAGGTATCTAGGCTACCTCAATATACCCACGTAGGCAGTATGCTAGAATTATACGTCGACTGGAATTTGAACTCACGACCTTTGCATTGTCGATCAATACGCTATCCATTAGGCTACACTAAAGCACTTGGGTATTCATTTCTCAAAAGTATTTAAGATAAGATACTGCAGAGCACCTGTAGAGTATTTTATTTATGTTAGTTTCATTCCCGAGTTAAATCTCGATATTAGAAAATTTCACAAGAAAACTGGTCCATTGATTTTTTTAGGGACCCTGTCGCATAGACCCTTCATTCCTTAACATACCTACTGCGATGTATTTTCTTTTCCACTTAACCTTTAGTTCAACTCAGTACATGGTTCGAATCAACTTGAAAGATGTGTACCCGTTCAGAGTATCTTCACTCTCAATAGTCCTGATGCCCAAGAAATTGTTGTATTGGAAATAACTCGACAGAAGCGAGCCAACTATGTTAAGACTGAAAGGGGGAGGGGGGGGGGGGGTGGGTGGGGCGGTGGAAGGAGGAGGATTACTCTAAAATTTTTGTGTACGCCCTTGGACGTCGAATCCGAGATGCTAAATATCGCAATTTTAATCTCCAAAAAAGAAAAGAACTTTTTGAACTATGGGCAAGGGAAATTTGTATTCGCCCTTATGCACTCATTATGACATTTAAAGGGGTGTCGTCTACATGAGAAATTCGAAAAAATTTGCAATTTTTTGTCTAATTGCTTTCAAAACCTTTTAAAAGAGCTCGAGCTATAGTGTTGGGAATAAAGCAAAGTCGTACGCCTAAATACCTATACCCAGGTCCGTGCGCAGCGTTTCTGTAAGGATGAATAAAATTAGGCCAAACTAAACTACAAATGATAACGCTCTTCGGTACATTTATGATCCCAAAAATTGCACAAATTGTAAGTCCTTGGGATTTTGTAAATAAAATTACTCTGGGGAATGATATTTAAATTTTTTTTTTGGTAAGCAGGTATGACTGTCCTTAATTATTATCCCAAAAATTAGGGCGGTCTGTTAATCAGTTTGATTTCAGCAGCTAGTTGAATGGGTAGACCTACTCACGACGATTTTTTAAATGGATAAAAATATGAGACAGAGAGTTTAGTATCAAATTTTGTGTTTTCAACCAAATTTCGTGTGCGGAATCGTGGCTACCGTTTGAAAAGGCTTCCGTTGATTCAGTAATATCGAAACCACGATTCTACGAAGCTTTAAGGACTGCCGAGAGATCGTTGAAGACATGACTCGTTCTGGACGACCTTCGACCGCTTCAACTGACGAAAACATTCAAAACGTAAAGGTGCTCAAAAATAGTCATGCCAGTGTTAGGGAGATAGCAGGAGAGCTCGGCATCTCTCGCGAATCCGTTCGTTCCATTTTAGTGGGTACTTTGATCATGAAACGCGTCCTTGCCCGACTTGTTCCGATAAAGCAGAATTATCTTCAAAAAAAATTCCGTGAAAAGGTCTTTTTGGACAGGCTTGATCGTGGGAATTCTGATCCCCCACATTCATGGAGCGCATCCTAACTATTGATAAGACAGTCAACAATCATCGGAATGGAGGAAAAAGGATATAAAACAAAAATCGCCGTGGACTACTGAGGTGTAAACATTCAACCAGCTACTGTAAACAAAGTGATTAACAAACCGCGCTAATTGGTATAATAATTATGGACAGTTCTACCTTCTTACCAATACTTTATGGTCAAAATCTACTTCACCACCAAAGGAGGGAGGGGAAAATGGTACGGGCATGTATTTACCAAAATCTTTAAATCGAGCTGCATCCAGTTGGAATTACAATTTTGCCTGCATTAGAACTCAACAAAATTGAAAAACGTCTGCAAGTATTTAATGTTTCAAGTAGAAACAACTAAAGATGGGCAATCTAGTTCTTTTTGATGAGTTAGATCACTAGTTTTAATTCACTAAAAATAATAGTTCTACATTTTAGTTTGTTTAGTTTAGCGGCTTTTTATAGGGTTAAAAAAACGAAATAAGCAGGAGGAAGGTCACACGAGATTCAGTTTTATCCGAGCATCCGTTCTCGAAATATCTGAAAAAAAAATGCAAAATTCAGTTTTATTTCGATATATCTTGAGTCAAAAAATAGGGGAAATTGAGAGGAAGAATTTAGACCCGACTCCATTCAAGCCTCCCTCCTCGAGATCACGTTTAAATAATATATAACCAGTTTACAGGATTCCTGTTTGGCCCGTAGACAGAAATTTTACGTACAGAAAAATTCCACGGTTGAACTGAACTATTTTGATTAATTCGCACATGGTTATAACTTCCAAAAATATAAACAGCTGACAACCGAGACAAATTGAGGGGTTAATAACAAAAACTACGTTTGTCACAAAAAAAATATTTTTATGATAACAGCGCATTCTATTGGTCTGCAATGAAACTAACACTATGCGAGCGCAAATGTGTATAAAAATGACCCTAATTCTGAGAGATGAAGGCCAGAAAATTAGGTCGTTCACAAAGAACGAATTATGTCAAGTGAACTACCACCAAGAACGACCTATTTCAAGAATTGTACGCAAGTTTTTTTTCATCTTTCTGAAAAATCTTTTTTTTTTTACAAAGGTCGTTTTTGTTATAAACCCTTTAATTTTTCATCACTTTTTTTGAAACATCTATGAAATAGAGCTTCAACACTTCTTTGTTTTGAATGTGTTTTATACACATTTCCCATGGTCTTCATCCAAAATTTTCTTTAAGCAAGTAATAGCCTTTACAAAACACCTTAAAAAAATAGGAAAATCGAATCATTGATAGTTCGTTCGTGAACTTAACGTAACAATTTGCAATTAACTGGAAATTTTATTTTATGCCGACTTCTCGAGAAAAAAAAACAACAATAACGAACATACAAAACGATCACAGCAGCAGCAGTTGTCAAGATATCTGCAAAAAACTGAATTTTGCAGACTGCTGAGGGTGAAAACGCTTATAGTTCTTTCGTGAGTGATTTCGATGCTTTGGCTTCGACATTCTTTAAGGTATGTACATCTCTAATGTTGACGACCCTCTTAATTACTATAATTCATGATGTAATCCCGGTTATTAATTAAAATAGTTTTGTTGTTTAATTTAAGTATAAACTAAGTAAGAAATTGAAAAAAATATCCCAATCGGTCAAAATAAGAAGAGAATAAAAGTCAACTTAGTGCTTTTGTAATATTAAAAAAAAAATTGTATAGTATTACGCATAATTT
Source organism: Chorisops tibialis (assembly GCA_963669355.1). Classification (NCBI taxonomy): domain Eukaryota; kingdom Metazoa; phylum Arthropoda; class Insecta; order Diptera; family Stratiomyidae; genus Chorisops; species Chorisops tibialis. The sequence goes on from OY770262.1 coordinate 215,401,149, forward strand.
TTGGTAAGAGTAGATTTTAACTTGAATAAAAATGAAACTATTATTATTATAAAAATTAAGTAACATTAAAATAAGAGATCAGAGTAAATTTAAAATTAATTAATAAATTAAAAAGGACAAAACTTTTGGGTATAAGATTCTAAAATTACGTAAAATTAAATATTGAACATTCGAATTTAACATATTTAAAGAAAATAATAATAATAATGAACCATCACAATTTGACTGAATGTGTTTGAGGATTTATTTCTTCTCAATTGAACTTAAATATATAAATACTTAAGTTTTATAATAATTATATATTATTTGTGGTATTTTCTAACTTCTGTGATTCCTGTCATAATGATCGGATAAATATTATTGTAAAAGGAGTTTAAGCTGAATTATATGATTGTAATTTTTATTCCGAAATTTCTCGATGCAAAAAAATTTTTCAGATTTGTTTTCATCAGATCGGGCAAAAGTTGTGGTATGTATTTCACAAATTGAAATCAAATAGCAGTGTATGAAAACATCTTCTACTTCTACAATGGCATTACAGCCCAAAGCGGGCCTTGACCTCCTGGCCTTTGGCTCCTTAATATTTTCTTTACTCATTGTGCACAACCCTCTATTTGTTTTTTTTTTTTAAATTAACGTAATTTAACCAGATTAGAAAATATATATTTACCTCTCAATTTGCCCATTCTTTTTACAATTTCAAAAACCATTTCTAATTCTTCAAAATTGCAATCATAAAATGACCGCTAATTATTATTACAAACTAGTAATTTTAACAATCTGTAAATTATATAAATATTGATATTAACAAATTGAAAAAAAGTTGTGTAATTAAAGATAAAATAAAAGAAAAATTAAAACTAATTAACAATATAAATTAAAAATTACCTAAATATTGCCTTCGAATTTTATAATACAAAAATAATAATTATTATTAATTGACATTACCTATTGTATTTATTGTCCTTACATTTTAAATTTGATTAAAGTATTTAAACTTTAATTTCAAAACAAAAAATCAAATACAAACCACACAGCAAATAGCATAAAACCAACAAAAACAACAACCTAATAATAGACTAAACTCCAAAGCATCAAAAGAAACCAATCAAATATAAATATATAGAATAATTTCTTATTATTAATTTTTATATAAAAAAAACAACAACCAAACTAATATAATTATATTATATATTTTTTTTCGGAATTCTTTTTCTAATATTTAGAAAAGAAAACACACTTAGAATAAAACTCTGTTTTATTATCTAAATATAATTAATGGAATAATTATTTATTATAATATTTAACACTATTTACAACCGTAGCAAAACAAAACGCAAAAACACACAAAAAATATTAAAAAAAGAGAAATAAACTGAAAAACCATGGTGATATATATATTTATATTTAAAGAAAAAAAAACATTATAAAATGAAAAAAATATTTGTTAAATTTATTTGTTTATTTAGTCAAAAAAAAACGCAAGAAAATAGCAAAAGATGAATTTTTAACTAATTAAATAGGAAAAATAAAGTAATTTTCCATTGACAGCAAACCTTAAAAAAATCATAGTTCAATTTACAATAAAAAAATACGAAAATATAAATAAAAATAACAAAGAAAAAATATCAACACTGGTACGAAAATAGAACATACAAAATTTACTTCCTGATTTATTAAACTTAATATTTATTTTTTCTCTCATAGTTTTGATTAAATTATGTTCTTCTCTTCTACGTTCATAAAATTTTTTTTAATTTTTCAAAATTTAACATTCTCGAGTTTCGAAAATCAAATGAAAAAAAAAACAAAAAATTTAATTATATTTAATTACACAAAAAAATTATAACTAAAAAAAAGATAATTAATAAAAAAAAAACGTTAAAGCTTTCGACTTTGATCTCAAAAAATATATAAAAATGTAAGAATAAAAATATTATGAAAACTACTTATTTAGGCACTTTGGAAACAAAAAAAATGTTAATTAAACTTTGAGGCAACATTCAGAACAGAGAAAAATAAAAGTAGTTTTGTAGTTTGATATTATAAATAAAACAAAAAAATAAGAAATATGTACAAAAATAAGACAAAATTTTGAATATATAAATAAATCATAAATCTTTTACTGCATAATATACCACATAAAAACTTAAAAAACCAAAAAAGAGTATATCCATTGTAAAATTTATTACGAAAAAAAAGCAAAGCTTAAAAAATCACGTTGAATAGAAACTTGGAACTTAAGGACAGTGTAGAAATTAACAAAGCAAAAACAAAAAATAATTTACAAAATTGTAATATTTCGGTCTATAAAAAAATCTTACTTGTAAAATAAAATTATAATGTAAATTATATGCTTCACGATAAAGCATGAAAAAGTCAGTCGATAGAATTTTCTTATAATTAAAAAAAAATCACATTTTCGGCTACTTTTCGAAGTTTAAAATAATTTCGAATATTAAAATTTTTGTATAAAATAAAATTAAAGAACTAGAATCCAGCAATATTAAAATAGGCTGATTGAAAAAAAATGACTAAAAAAATATAATAAAGTAAAAGAAATGTAATAAAATTGTTTAAAAAAAAGAAAAGAAAAACGATGCAGTAAAAGATTCTACAATTATTTATAAATCGTTTCGGATATTTCGTGTAACAAGATTTCAATTAGTTTTTACAATTTTTAATTTTGTAATTTAAAAAATTTATGCCCACTTATTATTATTATACGAATTTAAACACTTATACCTTATATAACTTTCTCACACTTTCGAAAAAAAACAGCTTTTCGGTATTCTATGAAAGTGAGTTCAAGAAATCTTATTCTTTTTTTTATAGAATTGAATTTTTGAGAAATGCAATTTAAATTTTAAAAACGAATTAAATTTTTTTGCATTTATCTGCCAAACTGTAAAAATAACTCTTTTATCACTGTTCAACATTTTAACAGTTTTGGAATAAATATTTTTTTTCTTCGTCATACTCCCAGAATAACTATTTATTTTATTTTTGTCGCAACGAATGGAAAGATTTTCGGATTTCAAATTGTTGTGCTTTATTAAACGTGATGTTTCGGTCTCTGCTGAGACCAGTTTGATAAATGTGTTTAATAAAAGTTGAAAACATGTTCTGAAATGGTTTTGTGGTCGTTTTATTCAGGTTATAAAACCAAAAAGTCAATCAAAACTTAAAATTAAAATTATTTAAGGACAAAAAAAAAATCATGTAGTTTATTTTGCCAAGATATTTTTTGAATTGATTGAAATTAAGAGAAAGAAAAATTATAAACTTGCATTTCTTGAGTTCACTCTTTTATTTAACAAAAAAATAAAGAAAAATAAAAATATTTTCATGTCTTATTTTTTCCATAAGAAATGAATGAAAATTTTCTTTCAAGAAAAATAAAAAAAGTATTTAATTTTGATGTTCATGTACCGATTGATTTCATTTAATAAAAAAAAAGAATATGAAAAAAATGGTTATTACTCCAATAATATTTGGATTATTATTTTATTCGTTAATATGATTACATTGTGGGTGCTAAATTTTCAAGCAAAAGATTTAATAAAAATTTTCGAAAAGATTTGCAGGATTTCGAGTTAAATTTCTAATTTAAATTCAATGACTTCAATGATTTAGATGAAAACTGAGAGTACAGAGTTTGGTTAACTTGTCAAAGTGGGCGCTTTTTATTTTCATATTGTTGCATGTTAGTCCTAGTCAAATATCCGCTGTCTTCCACTGTACTCTAGAGTTCAGGGGAGGCGGAGGGAGCGCTAAGATCGAAAACTAAGAATTCAAATATCTCAACCATGGTTCTAGATAGGAAGCTGAAAATCAACATACACATAGAAGGGTTTGTGGGACAAACTTTGAAAGTAATTAAATTTTTTTAGCCATTAAGAACAAATTGTTCGTGGTATTTTTTTTTTTCAAATGATTATATCTTCGAAATTATTTACCATGAAAAATTGATATTTCATTACCACTGCCACATACAGACCAACTAGAATCACCTTTAAAGGAGGTTAATAGTTATAAGGGGGAGGGTCAGGGGTGCAAAGAAAACACTTAAAAATTAATATCCCGGGTATCTCTTAAAAGCTACGTAATTTAGATTTGTATCATTTATTAAGCTGTACTAGAGAATTATGAGAGAAATATAGTGGGGTCTAACGTGTACAAGGTGTTTCATATGCAATGAAAAAAAACCTAAATTGAAAATTTTTGAATGAAATTTGAATTTGAAAATTTGTAAAATGTATTTAAAAATAAATAACTTGAAAACTTCTAACCCCTCTCATACAAAATTTTTTTTTCGACCATTTACAAGAAATCGATTATCACCTAACTTTTAAAAGCTATCAATTTAAAATTTTGCACAAAAACTTTTAAAAATAGTTGAAACGGAACTGCGTCAAAAGTCTTGAGATCGCGCCTGCCCCCCATACAAAAGTATGATTTCGACCAATTTCAATAAACTACTAATTAACTACTAACTAACTAAAATCTACTAACCAACAAATTAAACGGTAAGAACTTGAAATTTTGTACGAGCAAAAAACAAATTTTACCTCTTCTACTAATAGTTGTAGGATGAGATTTACCCAATTCCTGTAACTATCTTTGGAGACTAGCGACTCCACGGACCTGAGCTAACTATCGCCCTGTGGGATGGAGGCAGCAGAATTCACCCACAGCCAGTCCTGCTTGCCCTAAAAATGGCAAATGGACAATCACTGGCTTATCACCCCTGATCTTAAATCCTAACTGATACGAGAAATGGATGCAGCGCCTCGGACACGGACTGATTCTACGGTAACGACTTTTGGCATTCGAAAACGGACTATAATAGGATTCTGGAATGTTCGAACATTGAATGACGCGGGAAGGGCTGGGGTCATTTGGTTCTTGCACCGCCAATCAGTGATCGACCGTGAAATGGTACAACATCTAAATCTTGGGCTTGAGCGAGGTCAAGAGGACAGGAACGAACCCCTAGCGGAAACACCATTCTATACGTTGGCCCTGAGAGTGAAGCAAAAAACGGCGTGGCGTTCGTCCTTACACCGAGAGTGAGAAAGAGTCTCATCAGCTGGGAACCAATCTCGGATAGGATTATCGTCGTCAGGCTCAGGACAAGTGTCAGAAACGTCACAATTCTACAGTGCTACGCACCAACTAATTTCGCAACACCTGGTGATAAAGAGGAGTTTTATAGCCAACTGAGTGCCACCTTCGAACGTGATCCAAGAGGTGATATTATTATCATCTCAGGAGATATGAACGCCCAGGTTGGATCTGACAAACTGGACTAGAACACGTCATGGGGAGGCATGGCGACCCTTGGGTTGACGCGTCACGACCTTGGATTAAGAGACTCGAAAACGGCGAACTATTTGTGGAGTTCTGTAGTACTCGGCGAATGGTTATCGGTGGGACCCTTTTTCCACACCAGAGTCATCATAAACATCTTGGGTTTCCCCTGATGGTATTACTCAAAACCAGATCGACCATTTGGCTATAAGTCGCCGAAGGAGAAGGTGTTTCCTCGATGTGCGAGCCTAGCGTGGAGCTGACGTGGGGAGCGATTACCACTTGATGGTTGCCTGCTTGAGATTGTGTACAGCAGCTATCCGACGACCACAAATTCTTCAAAAGAAGCGCAAGCTTAATGTGGATAAACTCAGAGATCCCAACAAAAAACGCGAGTACACCGCCATCTTACGCGGAAAGTCATCCTCATTGGGCGTATATGAAATACGCACACTAGACGCCAATTGGGAGGCAACCAGAAACACTTTTCTAACTAGTGCTGAGGAATCTGTGCGATATGTGCAAAGCGGTGAGAAACCCTGGACGTCGTAAGACACATGGGTGGGACAAAGTTGGCGGTCGGAAAAAGCCAAACTGGCAATCATCTATCAACTCGATGTCAAACAATGAACGCCCAACCTGAGGCAGAGGTACAACGATGCTCATATACAGCTTAAAATGCTGTTAGACAAATGAAAGGCCATTGAAGATCTGGCCAACAAGGCCGAATCTGCGGCTTACCTTGGGAATATGGGTTCACTATTTAAAATCATAAAACAGTTGACGAACAGGAATTCCACCGCCAACCACCTGGTGGGAGATGTCAACGGATCTCTCCTTAATATGAGGGAACACCAGTTGCGGCGATGGAAGGAATACATTTCTGATATTTTAAGCATCTTGTCAGAGGAAGACGTTCCAGAAAGAGAACAACTACCAAACATCCAACCGCAACATTCCTCTATTAGCGACGATCCCTCAGATAAGGAAGAGATAGTTTCCGCCATTTGGTCAATAGCAAAAAGGAAAGCACCAGGTATAAACGGACTGCCAACCGAACTCGTCAAAGCGGACCCGGAAATAACAGCTCCTCCCACTTTTTACTGAGGTGTGGAATGAAGGAAGATATCGGACTAAATGGAAGGAGGGCGTCGTTGTGAAAATTCCAAAGAAGGGCGACTTTCGGCGACCATGTAACATATGGAAGCGAGCAGTTGAAGAGGAAGAGAGTTGTTTCTGTCCTATGCCCCTGTAGGGGTTCTTAACAGGAATTTGATTGATTGATTTGATACCCCCTCCCATACAAATGTCTGGCTTCATGAATGTAAAATACAACGAATTTTATGAAAATTCTATGCAACTTCGTCTATGAAACTGACATTCTATACAGAGAATATTGGACGTGAGTCAAGCAATCATTTAAGAAATTATTAACATCCACCCACTCTTACTATCACCCTTCCCCTCTCCACTCATAAGAACCCAAACTTGCATAAACGAATGGAATATTGAATACATGTACTGTAGCTATTGATCAGAGGTCTTTTCTTTCTTTACAAATGCACAATTTTCAAAAATGTATTTATTCGATTTTCATTGAAGCTAGCAAAGCTAAATGGACAAATTTTTACCACTGTTAATTTCATTATAATTACAACCAGTTCTAAAAATCATCAACTTGACCTTACTCCTTTTACCTCGTCCCGTACTAATTTCACGAAATTTTGAAATTTTAATTAAATTGTTTTTCTTCGAAACTGTCAAAACTAACGGCTTGCAGTTTTGTTGAAAGTTTAATAATATAAGTATCATTGATGACAAAATTTATTTTGATTCGTATACTCCTTCTACCTCCTCTCATACAATTCGATTTCCATTAAAACTAAAAAAAGTAAATACTTAAAATTTTGCCGGGATTTGTTCCTTAATAATTGCAATAAATACTAAAAAAATTATAAGCAATTATCACTCCTTCCACACCCTCCCATACAAATATCTGCATTATAAATTCAAGAAAAGCATTTCTTCTTCGAACATATGAGAGCTATCGACTTTGAAATTGAAACAAAACATGGTAATAAGGGTGTTGTGTTTCAAAATCATCTAAAACCCTCTACATACTCTGCCACCTCTCATACGAATGCCCCAATTTCAGTGCAAAGAAAAACACTTAAAAATGAATATCTCAACTATCTCTTAAGCTATCTAAATGAAACTTAAAACACATATTAAGCTATACTAGAAAAATACGAAAAAATATAACATGTTGAAATAAAAGTAGTGGGGGGAAATGGGGAGCATTTCTAAATTATCGCATTTTTCAAAATTACAAATCTTTATATCTCAAAACAGAGTACACATATCACATCGAATATTTGTTAAATTCTAGAACTACATAGTCGTTAATTTTGGTAAAAATTTTAAGTTGGGAGGTGTAAGGGGAGGGAGGTGATAAGCAAAAATGTCGAAAATTTTGAGTGATTTTTTTAGGGCTCTGGTGAAAGATACAAAGTTTAAATTTTGCATGTGGACACATATATTTAATGTAAATATAAAAATAATAATAAATTGTTCCATAATTGTTATAAACCGACCCCCCGGTCTAACGTGCACAAGGTGTTTCATGTGCATTGAAAAAAAAAAAAATTGAAAATTTTTGAGTGAAATCTTAAGGTAGAAACTTGAAAATTTGCGAAATGCATTTAAAAAAAATCCCTAAGTAAGCGAAATATTAATTGAACGAAAACTTTTAAGACTGCCTCCTCCCACACAAAATTATTTTTTCGACCATTTTCAAGAAATCAATTATCACTTAACTATTAAAAGCTAACAATTTGAAATTTTGCACAAAAACTTTTAAAAATAGTTTAAATAAAATTGCGTCAAAAGTTTTGAGATCGCGCTTGTCCTTCTACCCCCTCCCATACAAAAGTATGATTCCGACCATTATTATGCAATCAATTATCACCTAACTATTTAAAGCTATAAATTTAAATTTTTGCTTAAGAACTTTTAAACATAATTGAAACAAAATTGCGTCAAAAGTCTTGAAATCACTCTTGCGCTTCTACCCTCTCTCATACAAAAGTATGATTTCAACCAATTTCATTAAATCAACTAATTGCCACCAAATTAAAAGCTACGAACTTGGAATTTTGTACAAGCACCTTACATGAGAAATGAAATAAAAATGTATCACAAATTTTATGATTCCCTTACCCGCTCTACCCCCTCCCATACAAATGTTTGGTTTCGAGAATGTAAAATACACCGAATTTTATGAAAACTCTATGGAACTTCGTCTATGAAACAAATTCTATACAGAGAATATTGGACGTGGCTCAAGCAATCAATTACAAAGATATTAACATCCACCAACCCTTACTATTATCCCCCCTCCTCCTATCATAAAAACCCAAACTTGCAGAAACGTTTGAGATATTGTTAAATTGATAACAGCCCTACCCAAGAACTCCCTTTCACTTAGTCTTCCCTAACCACTCTAGCCTGCATATTAGCTTTCCACTCATCCGCAACTTGTCCCAAGAATAATAAAGTTTCGCCCGACTTGTTGGCAGTTTATTTTTCTAATAGTCGTAGTAGTCATCTCCTAAAGAGCAAGCGATTTCAATTGACACATTATTATTTTTTTTTTCTTTTAAATGTTTGATCACAACACTGACCATCACTTAATTTGAATTTACATAAAAAGCCCCAGTAAATAACGTTGTTGATCAAAACAATATTTGTTCTTAATTTTTTTTCTTTTATTTCGGTAGAGTATACTATCCTCTACGATCTACTACACAAAAAATAAAAGTAAACTAAAAATGTTTAAAATTAACAGATTAAAGCTTAACAAGATCATTCTAATGAAAAAATCGTCCACTATCACATCACAAAAAAATAATGTTTATGTTCATATTTAAGATGATTTCAAGTATTTCATACGTCGCAGTGCATTTCTTCTTCTCTTTTTTTTTTGCAGTAATTATTATAAGTTATCACTGGCCGTTGCGGGCAGGGGATAGGAGGAAATAGAACAGATTAATAATGTAGATCACTTCTGGCCGAAGTTTATAGACTTTGCACTTTCGACTTGTATACTTGTTCGAAGATCGTTAATTTTCCTGCCGATTGTTTTCTACATTCCTTTGCGAATCGTGATTGTTATATGTATTGAATTCATTCGCTAGATTCCATAAGGCCAAACCGGATAGAAGATTTCCAAAACTGAAATTTTTATTCTGATCTTCACTATTCATGTTCCGTTCTAAACATAGAAAGAGATGATTAGTAACGCGGCCACTTTTTTTCCTGTATTCGGACTATCACTCCTCAACTTACGTGCAAATGGATAATGCTGTCCCGAATACGAAGGACCACCGAACGAATTATGATCCTGGCCAATGCCTCGGAAAGCTGTTACATCGCTCAGAAGTGGGTCAGCCCGGGGATGATTCTTTCGCGGATTGATCTTGACGATATTCGATCGATGCTCCTCCGGTGGACTCGGATGATCGTATTCCATATACTGCGGTAGTGATCGTTTCGATATGATTCGGGCCTGAATACTGAATCCTTGGAGATTAAATTCACCGAGAACTGATAAAAATACTAGGAAAACACACCAGATCCATAACATGTTTAACATGTTGGCACGATCGTTACCACTTCGATACTAAAGCCGAGTGGGGACAACAAATTTGATTAACTTGTTTCGCCTTGGATTGAAAAATTAAAGAGATATACGTATAATATTTATGTGATGGCTTCGCAAGCTTGAATTAAAATTATTTATCGCCAGTTGTTTTTATGTACGGATAACTATTGTACAGTAGCTTAACCGATAATTCGTCTGTTTGGATGAACGATTAGCACATCTTGTGTGGTGGTTTTGGGACGCCCTGAGACGATGACGATTGTTCAGTTTAGCGTCACATAGCATAGTAGTGCTTATAAATCTTTTTTTTAAATATTATTTATTTGTTGCTCCGAAACGATCTTTGAATGAAGATCACTCCGTGTGAGACGATCTGGTGCCGAAAGAAGTTCCCGCATTAAAAAGCAATTCTGCACTAACTATACCTGTTTTCGTGAATGTCTTTTTAAATATGGCAAATTGAAAACGGGTTCCGGAACCTTGTAGAGAGGAAGCCAATGTGTTAATCATTCCGAGCGAATCTTACTTTTAATTTGGGAAAGTTTTAATTAACTAAGTGTGTTCTGACCACTCACGCGGGTAGATCGATCACACCAAAAACCAACAGCCACTTTAGAACGACATTGGATCTGTGATTCGAACAATAATAATTTTATTCAACATAATCACAAAAATTGCCAAGCAAGCACAGCATAAGCATGTTAATAAGGTTTTCGGCTTAACGATCGTATTAAGTGAAACGTGATCAATTTTGATGGTTTTTTTTTCGTGTAGAACTCACCTATGGAATATTAGCCAGCAATAATGAAGATGTTTATGTCTTATTTATTGCCACTTTTAAGACATCGTATTTATTTTAGCAGTAATCATTATTGGGGTTTTTTGAAACATGTTGATTGGGCGAAAAGTTCCATGCAAATAATATGAAGAGACATTTTTTTTTTCATATTACCAAGATTTTGATTTGCGATAAGTTTTGCCACAGCAATATTTTGGCTTTATATTTCTGTTGCTAACGTTAATAACTGCACTTTGCCAATTTAAAAACAAATTCTAATGTGATTTATTTATTTTTATGAATCCAATCGTTTCAACTAATTTAAGTGGCCATAAAAGAAAATGCCATTAAACACCCCTATCGTGCTTAGACTTCTATAAAAAAATATCGCAAATTCATTTCACTTATTTCAAAATTTTTGCACTTGTTAGTTGATTTTTCAGTGCAGAAAAGAGATCGGGTAAAAATGAAAATTTTAAAGACCATAACTTGCCTATCTTTGATATTAGCGTACGCTTTTGGTCGGCCTAGTCCCGATGAAAGTTCTTCCTTGGAGGGATCATTTGATAAGGGTTTGTCGAATCCGTTTTAATAAGTTTCGAGAAAGTTGCATTTGATTTTTCAATTCACAGACGAACTAGAGTTTGGTCCCGATTTCATTCCATATCCAGGTAAACTGTGTTAATTTTTTTTTTTGAATTAATTTAATTATTTTTCAATTTTTAAGAAAACACTCTCACTGTTAATGCATCTCAAGATACAAGCGCCAATACTACTACACCGAATATGACATCACGAGTCCGACAAAATAATACAATTCAAGCGAAAAATGTTATTAAGGCTGATTCGCCGAGTACCCGTGAAATGCTTCGAAAAGAATTACGCGGTGAGTTTGTGTAAACAATTTTGATTTAAAAAAAAATAAAATTTTCGGGGAAATTTTTTGCTATATTACAGCGCTATTGTCAGGACTATTGTCAGCAATTTTCCCGAAAATTTGATTTGCATAGATATTTCCGAGGTATTTCTTTATCCTGATCGGGATGTCCAATAAAATTTTTTTTGCGAAATGATTCAAGTGTTAAATATTTTATTGGTTCCTTCTTCCTAATCCTTTTTAATTCCAGACATGTAGCTTGAATCGGGCATTAAAGTTTGAGTATTTTTCGAATTGAGCTTTTGCTGTTGTGCAATTATTTGCTCTTTTTACAACCTCCCACACAAATTTATAATAAAACGATTTTCTGTCTGTAAAAGGTGGAATACGGAATTTGGCATTGCTATGATGATTATAGTGTTTTCTATAAAAAATACTGAAAGCTCCATCTCCGTCTACCACCTAACATGAAAACTGCACAATTTCAGGAAGCACAGTCCCATTAATTACTTTATTATTCTAATAATAAAATATTGTGATCGATACAGAAAAAAAAATTTGCTACCCTGAAATTTTGTTTTTTTCGTGTTTCATGACTAAATTAGCCTAAAAATGCAAAAAAAAAAAAACGACAGGACTACGATTGACCCAATTACGCGATTTTTGATTTTATGAAATTTTGTATGGGGAGCGGTTAAGGGCTAGAGTTGCTATCGGAATGTTTTATTGAAAATTTAAGCTTCAACAATACTTCAACAACTAACAAAATTTGTGTATAGGACTTAGTGAAATTGTGAAGTGTGTATGGAAAGTGGGAGAAGGATTGGTTTTTTTTTCAGAAATCATGAAAAGTCGTGAAATTGTGTCATATTGTATGGGAGAGGGTAGAAGGAGTGAAGGTAATCATATATTTGGTTTTTGGTCTTGCTAATAATTCCTAATAAATATTTAGTACACAATTTCAGCTGGATAAATTTTATACGTACTGAGTAAATTGGTTTGTAGAATTTCATGAAAAAGTGCAGTTTATATGGGAGGTGGTAGAGGGAGTCAATAATTTTTATAACGTGGATTGAAACTGGTATAAAATAATATTTTCCAAATTTCAAATTTTAGCTTCCATACTTTTCTAGAAAATCGGTTTATTGTCAAAATCCGAAATTGTGTCATTTTGTATGGGAGGGGGTAGAAGAGGTGGAGCGATTCAGCCTGATCATAAAGTTGTACTTAGTTTTTTGTCAAAAACGACGTGTATGAAATTTGAACTTCCTAGCTCAACGCGCTCTCGAGCTAGAGAGGACACGGGCGGACAGACGGATGGACCGACAGGCATCCGGTTTCGAGATTTTTGAATGATAATCTGAACGTCTGCGCTATTTATTTTTTTCTGCGAGCCTTATTTCTTAGCATTACAAACTTTGTGGCAAGCTTATAATACTCTCAGATTTCATGTAGAGTACAAAAATCCGTCCGTCCTCCGCACGCGTACTTAAGGACTCACATCTCCGAGACCGTCAAAGGTAGAATGTTCTATCACTTCCGCCTTTGAATCTCAATACTTATTTTAGTCTGTCCAGTTGTACTCCAAAGTTCAATGCTGGAGATTACTTCTGGCCAAAATATCCCTAAAATGCGTCGAAGGCATTGGTTCACGAAAGTTTGCAGCTTCTTGGTAAGTCGAACGGTCACTTTCCACGTAGTACAAGAAGCCTCCAGAAAGGTGAAAGGATTCAGAAGGCACGACGAGCTTTGCGTAGACGAGCCTCAATATTCCATGCTGACAATGTTTCCAAGATAACGAAAATCTTGCACCTTTTCCGCATCTTGTCGGTTAAGAACAATCGGTGTGTTTGTGTTCGACCCCATATGCATCTACTTGGTTTTACGCACATTTATTTTCAGTGTGGCCTCTTTGCATTTAGAATGCAACGAGCAAACTTTTGACTCTAATTCCGAACGGTTACGTGCAAGCTAACAAACGTCATCAGCATAATCCAGGTGACTTAAAATGTTAAATAGTCGCCATTGAAGACCTTTATCTTCCCCACCTTCCAGTGGAGCTTTCAAGATTCCATTTATTACCACCACAAACAGGGCTGGTGATAATATGCAACCTTGTCTTACCCCCGTTCGCACAAAAAAGCTCTCGCACAGCTCTCCTCTATGTAAGACGAGACACCTTGCCTCTTCTTGCCTCTATCTGGAACACCTCTCCTATACAAAGCATTCCATATGTAATCTCGCTTAACGCTGTCGAAAGCCTTCTCGAAGTCCACAAACATGAGATGTAGTGGCGAACCCACTTCGGCGAACTGCTCCAATATTATCCGTAGGGTATTTGTGTGGTTGGTACGGAATCTTGCCTGATAAACTTTGAGAGTGCTCTCCACGACGTCACTAATACTATTGAGAATTACCTTAGCTATGATTTTCGATACAGCAGTAAGTAGACATATACCACGCCAATTGCGACAATCCCGGAGGTCGCCCCTCTTCGGTATTTTCACAATGACATCCTGCATCAGTCGGATATCTTCCTTCACTCCACACCTTAGTAAAGAGTGGGGAGAGTAGATCGGCTGTCATTTCCGGGTCTGCTTTGAGTAGTTCGGTTGGTTGTCGTCTATACCTGGGGCTTTCCTTCCCGCCATTGACTGAATGACGGAAACTATCTCTTCCTTATCTGGGGGATCGCCCCTAATAGAGGATTGTTGCGGTTGGATGTTTCTGTTTCTGTGATATCTTCCTCTGACAAGATGTTTAAAATATCAGAGAAGTATTCCTTCCATCGCCGCAACTGGTGTTCACTCATATTAAGGAGAGTTCCGTTGACATCTCTTACCAGATTGTTAGCGGTGAAATTGCAGTTCATCAACTGTTTTATAAGCCGCAGATTCCGCCTTATTGGCCAGATCTTCAATGGCCTATATCTTGTCGCATCTAAAAGCCATTTTATGCTGTATATGAGCATCGCGGTTGTTCCGTCTCAAGTCGGGCGATCGTTGGTTGACATCGGGTTGAGAGATGATTGCCAATTTGGCTTTTTTCCGATTGCAAACCTTGTCCAATGTATTTTGCGTCATTCAGGGTTTCTCACCGCTTTGCACATATCCCACACATTCCTCAGCACTAGCTAGAAACGTGTTTCTGGTTGCCTCCCAATTGTCGCCCAGGGTGCGTATTTCATATCCGCCCAATGTGAATGAATTTCTCGTAGAATGGCGGAGTCTTCGCGCTTTTTGTTGCAGTATGTAAGTCTTTCCGCATTAAGCTTGCGCTTTATTGGAAGAATTTGTGGTCGTCGGTTAGCTGCAATTATTAAGTGGTGATCGCTCCCCAACTTAGCTCCACGCTACGCCCGCACATCGAGGAGACACCTTCTCCTTCAGCGACTTATAGCCAAATGGTCAATCTAGTTCTGAGTAACACTATCAGCGGAAACCCAAGATGTTTAATGGTGACTCTTGTATGGAAAAAGATTCCCTCCTATGACCATTTGCCGAGTACTACAAAACTCCACAAATATTTCGCCGTTTTCGGGTCTTTTAATCCAAGGACGTGATGCGTGGATCCACGGGTCACCATGTTCTCCATTCTAGTCCAGTGTTGTCAGAGCCAATCTGGGCGTTCATATCTCCTGAGATGATAATAATATCACCTCTTGGAACACGCTCGGAGGTGGACTCATTTGGTTATAAAACTCCTGTTTGTCACCATGTGTTGTGGTATTCATTGGTGCGTAGCACTGTAGAATTCTGACGTTTCTGACACTGGTCCTGCGTCTGGCATTGATAATCCTATCCGAGATTGGTTCCCAGCTGATGAGATTGTTTCTCGCTTTCGGTTCAAGGACGATCGCTCCGCCATTTTGAGCTTCACTCTCAGGACCAACGTACGGAATGGTGTTTCCGCTCGGGGTTCGTTCTTCTCCTGATCCTGTCCACCTGACCTCGCTCAAGCCCAAGATTTCGATGTTATGGTGCTGCGTTTCATAGTCGACCACTGATTGGCGGTGCACGGATCGATAGACTCCTCCGACATTCAATGTTCGAACGTTCCAGAAGCCAATTATAGTCCGTTTTCGAATGCCAAAAGTCGTTACCGTAGAATCACTCCGTCTCCAACGCGCTGTATTCGTTTCTCGTATCAATTAGGATTTAAGATCACGGGTGATAAGCTCATGATCCAGTGAGCATCCATTAGCCATTTTTAAGCCAAGCAGGACTGGCGGTGGGTGAATTTTAGTGCCCCCATTCCACAGGACGAAAAATTTTGACATACTTAGCGTTAATTTTCGTTCGGTTTTCCAATTTCTGAGAATTTTTTCCACGAACTTTTTACACAATTTTTCAAAAATGTTCTCTTAGGTGTTCAGTTTTTATACTCTAGATGGAATCTGAGAGTATTATAAGTTTGCTTTAAAGTTTGTAACGCCAAGAAATAAGGCTCGGAGAAAAAAAATGAATGATACAGAAGTTAATATTATCACTCAGAAATCTCAAAACCGGATGTCCGTCTGTCCGTCCGTCCGTTCGCTCTCTAGCTTGAGAACGCGTTGAGTTAGAAAGCTAAAATTTCGTACATGTCGTTTTTGACAAAAAAGTAAGGTCAAGTTCGTGAACGGGCCAAATCGCTCCACCCCTTCTACCCCCTTCCCATACAAAATGACACAAATGCGCAATTTGACAATAAACGGATTTGCTCGAAAAGTATAAAAGCTATTGGCCTGAAATTTGGAATATATTACTTTTATGATAATATCAATCTACCGTATAAAATGCGTGTCCTCCCCTCCTTCTACCACCTCCCATACAAACTGTACTTGTCATGAATTACTCTAAGCCAATTTACTCAGTGCGTATCAAATTTAGCGAGCTGAAATTATGCACTAAATATTTATTTAAAATTGTTGGTAAGCCCAAAAAAAATTAGACGATTAGCTTCACCCCTTCTACCTCCTCCCATACAAAGTCACACAATTTCGTAATTCCACAATAAATGGATTTGCTCGAAAAGTATAAAAGCTATTCGTCTGAATTTCGGGACATATTACTTTCATAATATTTTCAATATAAAGTATAAAAATTATTTGCGTCCTCTCTCTCCTTCCAACCCCTCCCATACAAACTACACTTTTTCATGAAATGCTCTAAGCCAATTTTCTCAGAACGTTTAACATTTATCGAGCTCACATTTTGTAATAAATACTTATTTAGCATTATCACTAAGATTGGAAAAAAATATTTGATTAGCTTTACTGCTTCTACCCCCTCCCATACAATATGACACAGTTTCACAACTTCACAAAAAATCTATTTTCTTGAAAAGTATGAATGTTACTGGTCTAAAATTTAAGAGATGTTAATTTTATGATATTCTTAGTTATTTCTGAAAAAATCACTCGAATCCCCCTACTCTTTCTACCACCTCCCATACAAACTGCACATTTTCACTAAATCTAACACACTAATTTTCTCAGCTCCTATTCAATTATTGGAGTAAGCATTTTGTATAAAACATTTTTATAGCTACTTTAGCATGATGGGGAAAAAATTAGTTCAATGCTATCACCCCTTCTAACACTCTACAAAATTTCTTGGGATCACAAAAAATTCTATTTCATCTAGAGTATTGTAAGATTGCGCTTTACGCGCAATCGTAGCCCTGTAATGTTTTTTTTAATTTTTCCGCGTAGTAAATTTGACTAACTATACCAAAAAGAAAATTTAATGTTTTTTTTTATATTTCTTTCTAGACATGAATCAAGCTATGAAAAATAGAACGGCAGCAGCTTTTGATTACTTCGATCCCAGCGAATTACTTCGACCTCATGGTGCTGTAGGAGTGAAAAAAACCTTTTGGGATGTAAGTGGTGTAAGAAGAGTTCAAGATTTGATGCGAACTGGCGTTGCAGTCGCGCAAAGTGCTTTACGTTAAAAATTCAAATTAATTTGTTCGAATGAAAAAAAAAAAAACAAAAACAGCATATTTATGTAATTTTAATTAATCCTAGATTTTTTCCAATTTTATCTAAGTATTAGTTAGGATAAACAGGCGGTGGGTTAAGGGGCATGAAAATGTTAAGTCCCGGATGAAGTCGACTTTGTGCTGGCATTCGTCCTAAAGTTGGTTCCAAAAGGATATTGTGATCTGAAAGGAGGTGAATTAAATTAAAAAAAAAAAACAAAATTTAGCGAATCTTCTTACTTATACTTCTTGCCATTGGATGACCCTGAAATTGATAGAAAACGGGTATAACTTTTTTCGAAATCTATTTTCCATTTCTTCTCCAATTACCTGATACACCTGCGGTATGGCGGAAATATTTAAAAATTGCTCGGTAGTACCTTCCATGTATATGTCGAAACAAATGATCATTTCATTCAAAACATCTGCAATACTGCGCCAATTTTTAACCAATTTGTCCTAAGGATCGAACGAAAAGAAATTTGTTTCGAACTGAATTTTTTAAAGAAAGGGGTCTTACAGAAGTCGAGAATAAAAGTGGCATTAACAAGTAGGGAGCATGCGATACACGAACTTCTGTCGGACGAAGGCTACCAACGGTCGAAAGGATTTTCATCATATCCATCAATGCAATGAACAATTCGAGATGAGGACCCTGCAATTCTTCAGTAATCAGGCCTAAGGCATCAAGGGCCACTGTACGCGAACAGACACCTTTATTTTCAGCTGGAAAAATTTGATGAAATTTTTTACTATCTCCTGTTCGTCCTGAAGTGAAATTATGTAACTCGAGTTCGAGTTCTCACTTTGCGTCTCGTTTCGAGATATCACCGGGCTCGAACTGGAAAACAAATTTAATAACTAACCGATAAGCAACTGCTGTACGCGTTTCGGTAGCAGTGGTTTTCCCATTTTATGTAAAAATTGGCTTAGAGCTGAAGCACATTCGCGTGGTGTGCAATTTAATTTGAGAAAGGCAAGTAAATTTTCATGGCCTGCTCGAATTTTTGAAATAATTCGACGGACTTTGACTTGTGATCCGAAATTTATAAAAATCCCGGCATAGTTGCAATCTAAAAAAAATTAAGAAAAAGGCTTAATAAATTTGAAATTGTTAATATTTGTTCAAGAGTGCACACGACTGCTTTTGATTGGATCAGAGGTGTAAATAGCACTCCCGCTGACCCTGTTTGGGGAAAGGGTGCCAGGGGGTTGAAGCTGAAAACGAAGCCAGCCTATCTCAAACAAAAATATGTTTAGACTTTTCATGTGATGAGAGACGATGTGAAGAAACTAACTCAGTTTGTTCTTGTATAACCTAAGAAGCCTGGTTTCTGTTCGCTTTCTATCATTCAGTACTCCATAACGTATGCAAATATTTGTTAGTAGCAGCCAGTATAACTCAAAAAATATACCAGCTTGTCTTACGATAGTCGACCGATATACAAGGTGGCCTGAAGCTGTGCCTATGGTCGACCAAACAGCAGAATTAGTCGCTTAGGCATTTGTCAATCAATGGGTATCGCGATTTGGAGTACCTGCTGTCGTTATATCTGATCGAGGACGACAGTTTGAATTAACCTTGTTCGCCGAGCTCTTGAAATACAAAGGTTCGACGCATCTTCGTAAAACGGTGTAACATCCGCAGTCAAACGGAATCATAGAACGTTGGCACCATTGAAAGCTGCTATTATATGTACGGACACTTCAAAGTGGATCTAGGAGTTACCACTAATTTTGCTCTGACTTCGTGTTGTTTCCAAACTAGACATTAACGCAGCCCACGCCGAGCTTATATATGGTTAATTTCTTCGGATACCTAGTGAATCCATCGAGCAACTGTGGAATTTGAAAGTTGAAAGCGAAACTCTCAGTCATCTTCGATCGACAATCAAACGCATGACCCCAACAGACACAGCTCATCACAGGAGGAAAACGCCATTCATTTCCAAATCGTTAAACTCGTCATCTCACGTTTTTGTTCGTAACAACTCAGTGCGTTCCAGTTTGACGCATCCGTATAATGGACCATACAAAGTTATCGGTCGATCGTCCAAATGTTTCAAGACAGATCGGCGAGGCTGCTGAACAAACATCGCGATTGACCGCTTCAAGCCAGCCTTCTTAGCCAACGATAATTTGTGGCGACTCTACGTCGCTTAGAGTAATTCATGACAAGTACAGTTTGTATGGGAGGTGGTAGAAGGAGAGAGAGGACACGCATAATTTTTATATGGAAGATTCATATCAACATAAAAGTAATATGTTGAATTTGAGACCAATAACTTTAATACTTTTCGAGCAAATCCGTTTATTGTTAAATTGCGCAATTGCGTCGTTTTGTATGGGAGGGGGTAGAAGGGGTTGAGCGATTTGGCCCGTTCACGAACTTGACCTTACCTTTTTGTCAAAAACGACGTGTACAAAATTTGAACTATCTAGCTCAACGCGTTTTTAAGCTAGAGAGCTCACGGACGGACGGACGGACGGACATTTGGTTTTGAGATTTTTGAGTGATAATATATAACTTCTGTATCATTCATTTTTTCTCCGAGCCTTATTTCTTGGCGTTACAAACCTTAGAGCAAAGTTATAGTACTCTCAGATTTCATCTCGAGTGAAAAAAGTGCTGAATTTTGTAAAAAAACTTAAAGAACGGTGGACTAACTCTCACTATATATTGAAACAACTCTTGTAAAACAGGAACTTGTTCTCACTTTGATTGACGGAAAGATTTGCAGTGTACTCCCGAATCAAGCTACACAAAATAGTCATGTGTGTGGAGCAACCCGTTCTGAAATGAACAACCTCTGCCTCATACGATTAAAAAAGCCAAATGTAACAGCGTTGACTCGGGGCCTATCAAGCCTTCACGCATGGATAAAATTTTTCGAATGCATCTTGTACATTTCATACAGGCTGTATATAAAATCGTTGCAAATACGAAAAGAGAACAAAGCTCAGGTTGAAGACCGATAAATATTAATATAAGATCACCCCCGCAACGAAATGGGACTTTTGATTGACATACCCAAACCGGGCTTTGGTGCGACTAATGACGGTAACAGCGCACGAAGGTTCTTTGAAAATACAGCCTTGAGGTCGGATATTACTGGTGTAGATGAGGAGCAGATTCGGCGATTCGAAACCATCCTTAAAACAATCGCCAGTGGGTATAGCATAAGAACAGATGAATTCGAAAAATACTGTTTTCAAACAGCAGAATTATATGTCCAAGAATTTAATGGTATTGTTATAGATCTGACAACCACGATCTTTCTGTAGAACAGTATCCCCAATATGTAAAAAGCCATAATTAAAGATCTAGACCTTTTCAGTATAGTCGAGACACACAACCGACGACACACAACCGACGACACACACCACGGAAGGTTCGAGAATTGGGGAAAAATGGTGTAAAAGCACGAAACTTTCAGACGGGACTCAGTCATTCAGCGACATTTGTAGAAGACGCGAATCGGTGCAAGAACGCGATAGAGCGATATCGGCGGTAGTTCCATATAGTGTGAATTAAGTTAAAGTGCGAGTTAAGTTAAAGTGTGAATAAATAAATTATCACTTATTTTTAAACGAATTGTGTTTTACTTGAAATCTCGGCGAACCCCTAGCTCGCAACAATTGGTGTCAGAAGTAGGATTTCAATGATAAATTCGGGTTAAAAATCGCGAGTGAAATTAAAATTCTCAAACGGATAATTTTGTGAGAGCGAAAAAGTGAAACTAAAATTCTCGAACGGACAGTGAGAATTTTGTGAAATCGAATATTCTCGAGTGCTTTAGTGAGCAGTGACTTTAATTAGTGAAGTAAATTTAAGTGAATTCGAATCGCGGAAAAACTTGAAATAATCGGTAGTGAAAATGCCGCGTTATCTAAAGGACTTAAAATTAACAGAGCCGTAGGAAGAGCTCAGTAGACGCGAGTTATCTACGACAGGGAGCAAGTCTGAACTTGTCAGCCGTATGATCAAGACACTGGAGGCTGAGGGTAAGGAAGCAGATAGTTTTGAGTTCCAAATCAAAGAAGCTCGCGAAGAGGAGTGTTCTGGTACATCGGATGCTCTAACACAGTTAATGCAACAAATGATGAACAAATTAGAGCAAAAATCAGTGGACAATAAACAACAATCAGTGGATATTAAACAACAATCTGCGGACATTAATCAGAAATTAGAGCAACAATCAGCGGATATTAATCAGAAATTAGATCAGACCTCAAAGGACCTCAACCAAAAATTGGAACTGCAAAATAATAAAATAGACACCATGGGTAAGGTAATAGAAGAGAACGCAGAGAAGAAACTTCGAATCTTCGAAGAACAAATTATGGAAAAGACATCCGGGATTGTAGAAGAAGTCGAACGCCTAAAAACAGACTTCGATAACGTGAAAGCGACTGGAGCCATCAAGACAGAACACGTTACGCACAAAGGTCTCAAAGCTCCAACCTTCGATGGACAAACACCGTGGGCTATTTATTTTATTTATTTATTTATTTATCATAACAAGATATTTAGTTACATAATCATTAACTTATATTTTTTAATTTAATTTAATTTAATGTAACTTAAAACAAATTAACTTACATAACTTAATCTAAACTAGTAAGATGGGCACTGGTAGAAGGATGGTCATACAGGGTTTTGGATACTTTATAAAACAGAGCGCAGTCTTAGTTTGTATGTTAATTTACTCATTGGGGGTGTGTAGTGAGCACTGAATTTGTTAAATACTCTACAACATCTGTTAATAGGCTCATTTTTCCGTAAACGGTACTATGCGGATATTCCTTTAGTAGTCCTGAATGTCTCGTCAGCCTGACATTGTCATTGAGTCTGAATTTATTTGAGATGTGATCAACCATAATATCGCCATTCAAAACATCTAAGGTAAAACAGGATGTGAGCATAGTTCTTCTAGAACTAAGAGGTAAAAGATTTAATATTTGGAGCCTAGTTACGTACGGTGGAAGGTTCTCAAAGTCACTAGGATCATACAAGTCCCTAAGAGCAAAGAGAAGGAATTGCTTCTGTATTGACTCTATTCTGTTGCTGTATAACTGGAAAGAGGGATCCCAAATGGGACATACATATTCCAGAAGAGGACGGACAAGGGAACAGAATAATGTTTTAGTGACCCATACATTCTTAAACTCTTTGGCTCTTCTCTTAATAAATCCAAGAAGTTTATTGGCTTTTGAGATTAATCGGTTGTAGTGAGATTTAAAGCACAGTTTATTGTCGAGTAGAATGCCGAGGTCCTCAATTTGATCTACGCGATGTAGTTGAGATCCACTTAGGAAATAGTCATGTAGGTATGTGGATCTTTTATGTGAGAAGTTTATCGTGTGGCATTTACCGACATTAAGCTCTAACTTGTTCTGACTACACCACTCATCTAGTGCAATAAGCTTGGATTGCAGGAATGCGGCATCATCGGGTGAGGTAACAGTATGATGTATTTTCAGATCATCAGCGTACAATAGATGCGAGACATTTTTTAATACATCAGATAAATCTGAGGTGAAAATGTTAAATAAGAGAGGTCCCAAGTGACTTCCTTGGGGTACCCCAGAGGACACTACTATTTCCTTGGAAATAAAGCCTTGGAATTTGACAAATTGAGTTCTATCACTGAGATAGGATTTAATCCAGTCAAGTAGGGATCCAGCAACACCAATTTTTTTTAATTTTCAAATCAGGATGTTGTGATCAACTCGGTCGAAGGCTTTGCTAAAGTCAGTGTATACTGCGTCGATTTGATGCCCATTTTCCAGTGCGCAGAGTGTATCAGATTATAAGGCCCAATTTGCGGCTGCCGCAAGAAACAATCATTGGAATGATCTGGAACGGGGAACGGCTCTTATATTGGCGCTAAGAGGTCCACCAGCAGAGGTTCTTCAAACGATTCCGCAGGAGCAACAACAAGATTTTTCAACGTTAGTCTAGACATTGGATCTTCATTACGGCAGTGACCACATGCGAGAGATCTACAAAACACAACTGTACAACTCAAAAGAATGGTGAAACACTTCAAGAGCTGGCACGCGATATTGAACGACTCGCACTATTATCGCTGCCCAATACGCAAACAGAGCAACGCAACGATACAGCTGTTTTCGCATTTAACAATGCTGTACAGGACAGAGAGCTGCAACATGCGTTAAAATTGGCAGGTAAGAGAACGATTGGCGAAGCCTTAGTATATGGGCTGACGTTCGAAGCTGCCAAGCGAAGCTCGCGGAGTAACTATCGATGCGAGAAATAGTAGAAGAGTGTGTGTGTCAGAGAGCAGAGTACACCAAGCCGAGCGAAGGATCTGGTGCCCCCCCATGCTGGAATTGTGGACAGGCAGGACACTTAAGACACGACTGCCGTAAACCCAGAAAAGCGACCAACTACTGTTCCGGCTGCGCTGCTAAACAAAGGAGAGGAAGGGGCGAACCGTCACGAGGGTACGCTTCGCCTATTGACAGTCCGGGAAACGAGTAAAGGCCAACTTCATGGGGCAAAAGTTGGCTGGTAGAATCGACACCCCCGGAACCATCATCGCAGTTTCTCGACTACATCGTTGTGAAAACGACTTATGCAAGAATGGTCGAGTCGGCAAATTGAACTGCATCATAACAGCCGACACAGGCCCAACACGGTCAGTGCTAAGATCTGATCTCGTAGATCGTACTTGGCTTCACAACACCAAGAAGTACGCACTTCGCACTGCTACAGGAGAAACTACAACGGTCCATGGAGAAATAGCTCGTGACATACAGCTTGGGGATTTGACCTTCTCGCATGTATTCATGGTAGCTGACATTACCGATGAGTGTATCCTTGGAATGGATTTTCTGAAACCACACGGTATCCAGCTGGACTTTGGACAACAAATAATGAAGTGGCGGAATATTGAAATCCCGATGGAAATAACATCCTCCAACAAAACAAACCTGCGAGTTATATTGTGCGAAGATGCGGATATACCAAAGTCGTCTGAGAATGTTCCGGGAGCCACCGATTCTACCTCATAGAACCAGAAACGACACCTGCATTACGAAGTCTGATACTAGGAAAAACGCTCGTAAAAAGAAATGAGAAGATGATGGTACCAATAAGAGTCCTCAACGTTTCGGACAGCATTACCAGCGTAGAAAGGAGATATAACTGGCAGCTGTGAACCAATATCGGCGGTGACGAGTATCGACAAGACAGAACCACATGACGTACCCTCTAAAAATAAGCCAAGAAGGAAGGACAATGTAACATCAACACTTCTTCAGTCAAGCAACCTTAGGGGAGAACAACACAAGCAAGCAGTAGATCTAATCGAAGGATTCAGCGACGTCTTTTCCACCGTGATGACGACTATGGCAGAACAAACTTAGTGAAACATCGCATAGATACCGGAAGTGCTACACCGATACGTCAACCCCCAAGAAGACTACCATTAGCGAAACAAGGAGAAGTCAATTCAATGGTCAAAACTATGGAGCATCAGGGAATCATCGAAGAATCAAAGAGCCCGTGGATATCGCCGGTGGTGCTGGTGAAGAAAAAGGACGGCAGTACCCGTTTTTGTGTGGACTACAGGCAACTGAATGATGCTACGAAAAAGGATAGCAATCCACTACCTAGAATCGACGATATCATGGACACCCTGACTGATGCTAAATGGTTCTCAACGTTGGATCTGAAAAGTGGTTACTGGCAAGTGGAGATAGATGAAAAAGATAGAGAGTAAACAGCATTCTCTGTCTGCAGTGGACTGTGGCAGTTCATCGCTATGCCATTTGGCCTGTGCAATGCTCCAGCTGCGTTTGAAAGACTAATGGAATTCGTTTTGCGTGGCCTGAGTTGGAAAACTTGTCTCGTTTACCTGGATGATGTGATCGTTATCGGCAAAACATTCAAGGAACATCTAAAAAATCTACAGGAAGTCACCCAGCGACTGCGAGCGGCAAAATTAAAACTGAGTCCGAAAAAGTGCACTTTTTTTAGTGCAGAAGTCAAGTACTTAGGTCACATAGTTTCAGCTGATGGCGTAAAGACGGATCCGGAAAAGATACTGGCGGTGTAAAATTGGCCTACTCCAAGTGATAAACACCAGTTGCGCAGCTTCCTAGGTTTAGCGACATATTACCGTCGATTCGTAAAAGACTTTGCCAACACGGCGAAATGTCTGCATCAGTAAAAAGAAAAAGGTAAGCCATTTACATGGAGTCAACAGTACCAGGAAGCATTCGAGAGGATAAAAGACCAACTCTGCGACTCCCCATTTCTGGAGTATCCAAAACCAGGTCACGGTTTCATCATAGACACTGACGCCAGCAATGTCGGTATCGGAGCAGTACTATCACAAGAGATCGACGGGCAGGAGAGAGTGCTATCATACTACAGCCGAATACTCTCAAAATCAGAAAGGAACTATTGCGTAACTCGCCATTGTAGAAGCAACAAAACATATTCACAAATATCTCTATAGTCAAAAGTTCTTCGAACGGATCAAACATCGCTTAAATGGCTACTTCAGTTTAAGAACCTCGAAGGCCGAGTAGCCAGATGGATAGAAAGGCTCGAATCCTACGATTTTGAAATTGTTCAGCGAAGAGGAAGCATCCACGGTAATGCCGATGCACTTTCACGTCGTCCTTGTCCACCGAACTGCAAGCATTGTCACCGTGTAGAAGGAAAAGAAGCCGGAGAAACCATTCAGAGGATAACGACCGAACCAAAGGATGGATGGAATCAGCAAGAACTGGAAGATGCCCATCGTAAAGATCCAGATATTTCACCGATCATGGCATGGAAGGACGAAATGAAACGGCCTGTGTGGAAAGACATTTCACAATTCAGCAAAACCCTAAAGTGTTATTGGGCACAATGGAACTCCCTTCACCTAGACGGCGGATTATTAAAATAGGAAAACGCTGAGGGAAAATCGTATCACATGCAAACCATCGTCCCGCATTCTAAAGTCGAGGAGGTTTTGAAAGAATATCATGGAGGTTCCTCCGGGGGGCATTTGGGTGTAAATAGAACCTTGGCAAAGATACGAGAAAGGTTCTATTGGATCCATCTCCGAGATGATGTCGAAAACTGGTGCCATAAATGTACTACGTGTGCATCGAGTCAGGGCCCACAACGCAGATCAAATGGAGAAATGGAACAACACAACGTGGGAGTCCCATTCGAGAGAATTGCTGTGGATATTGCTGGACCATTTCCGGAATCAGAAAATGGTAATCGCTACATTCTAGTGGTCATTGATTATTTCAGCAAGTGGCCTGAAGCCTACGCAATTCTAAACCAAGAAGCAGTAACCGTCGCCGAACAAATTGTTACCAACTGGGTGAGCAGATTTGGAGCTCCACGTGAACTACACTCCGATCAAGGGCGCAATTTTGAGTCCCAAATATTCAAACACGTGTGCCAAATGCTGGGAATAAACAAAACCAGGACAACTCCATTACATCCACAGTCCGATGGAATGGTGGAACGTTTCAATAGGACATTGAACTCAAACCTATCCAAACTCGTCAGCGAGAGGCAACAGGACTGGGATCAGCACAACCCTCTATTTTTAACGGCCTACAGAACATCAGTACATTCGTCTTCCTCCTTATATCGATCGACTTAAGCTATTAAATATGTCATCGCTTTCGAAACGACGTGAGGTAGTTGATGTAGTCTTTGCTCATCAACTTGTTACATGGTTAGTTGATTCTTCTACACTTTTAGGTTTGATGCAGTTTGCTGTTGGTCAATTTTTACCAAGGCAGCCTAGACTTCTACAGATATGTTTTCACCGTACAAATTATGGTATGAATGAGCCGATTTCGCGTCTCGCGAGAGAAGTTAATAAGAATGCTGATGTATTCGACTTCTCTATTAATAAGATGTGCTTAAAGCGTAGACTTAACGCTAGTTGATCCCGATTTTTTGGTAATTTTTTGTGTTTTTTATTTATGTACTTGGTGTAGGGATGTTGTTGTTTGTTTCGTCCCTTCACTAAATGATGAGCCAGAGGATAATTCGATTTCCATCTTTTAAATTTGGAACCGATTTATGGCAATTTCCTTGCATTAAGGAATTCTGATAGTGATAACAACAGGAGAAACTCCCTCCCGAGTCATTTTCGGAAGAAATCTTCGAGTCCCTGCGGAACTAATGTTTGGAGTGCCACCAGACCAACCAACCGGTTAAATGATGTCGTCTATTGGATTCAACTACATCAAAAACCTCGTACTAAAATGAAAGTGGTACATCTCGACCGACTAACAAAATACCATGGTGCCATTGAGGAAGTGAACGACTCTGTTCAGGACGAACAGAGACTAAGGAGCAACAGTACTATATGTCACAAATTGTGCATAAGATACTTATCCATGGTACACAATTGAGAAAAAAGCCATACTTCCTATTGGAATGATGTCCGAAGAAGCTCAAGAGGACCGAAATAAGGACTATTGAAATTTTGGAGAATATCATAGCCGTAAATTTTCTAGAGCGGATACAATGACGGACTTGATGCACGTGTTATTAATTTTTCAGACCCGATTGTAAGAGTCTTGGAGTTAAACGTCAAAAGAAAAGCAAAAGTATATCTTCTGATGTATTGAGGCTACTCCAAGATCCAGGAAATGATGAAGATGTCGACAGTGATAATGATGATTATTATGCTGGAAATTAAATTATCGTACATCTCTATGAAGCCTGTCATTATTTGAAATACGAGTATATGTTTTATTCCATTGCAATCAATGTTTTTTTTAAAAATCATATCAATTTGTTGTTTTTGCAAAAATAAAACTAGAAACCTCAATTAAAAAGATAAAAAATACTTCAAGAAAAGAGTCAAGAAAATGTTGTACTTTGTAATAATGAGTCAATCAATCAATCAAATTCCTGTTAAGACCCCCTATAGGGGCATAGGACAGAAACAACTCTCTTCCACAAGGCGCGATCCTGAGCATCGGCTTTAAGCTGTTGCCAGGACTTGTTTATTCCTCTGGCCTCCTGCTCAACTGCTCGCTTCCATGTGTTACATGGTCAACCAACCCGACGTCTTCCTTGAGGGTTATAATCCAGAGCCTGTTTTGCGATGTTTCGCTCTGGTTTCCTCAAAGTATGACCGATCCACTGCCACTTTCGCCGTTGAATTTCCATACCTATTTTAGTCTGGCGAGTTGTACTCCAAAGTTCGTCGTTGGAGATTACTTCTGGCCAGAATATTCCTAAAATGCGCCGGAGGCATTGGTTTACGAAAGTCTGTAGTTTCTTGGTAAGTCGAACGGTCACTCTCCACGTAGTACAACCATATAACAACACGGATTTGACGCATGCGTCAAAAACTCGCAGCTTCGTGCGAAGGGAGATCTCTCTTAACCTCCAGAAAGGGGAAAGGATACCGAAGGCCTGACGAGCTTTATTTAGCCGAGCCTCAACATCCTTTTCGGCTCCGCCGTCCATGCTGACAATGCTTCCGAGATAGCAAAAATCTTGCACCTCTTCCACATCCTGTCCATTAAGAACAATCGGTGTGCTTGCGTTCGAACCCATGTGCATGTACTTGGTTTTACGCACATTTATTTTCAGTCCCGCCTCTTTGCATTTAGAATGCAACGAGCGAACAATAATGAGTAGCATTTATAAATTAGTAAGCTAATTTACAGATAGAGATCAAGATTAGAGTTCTGTCATGTCAGATTAATCATCGGAACCACTGTGCGGCGTTGCTGTTTAGTTACTCCACTGGATTGCATACATGATTTTTATACTCTAGATGAAATCTGAGAGTATATTGTGTTTGCCTTGCGGTTTGTAACGCTAAGAAATAATGCTCGCACAGAGTCACCAAAAGTATAGAAGTATTTGTTCTCGCCCAAAAACCTTGATTCTAAGTGACCGTCTGTCCTTCTGTCTATATGTTTACAACATAACTCTCAAACGCTTTGAGCTATCGTGCTGAAATTTGTTTTATTTAATTTTTATCTAAAAAGAAACTTTAAGCTCGTGAATGGGCTATATCCCTCCACTTCTTCTACCACCTCCCATACAAATTTCATGAAATTTCCTAATTTAAAGAAATTGATTTTTCCGAAACCATTTAAATTATAGACTTGAAAATTAGATCAAAATATAACGAAATGAATACCATTAATGTCAAAAATATATTGATCCAATCCCCTTACTCCTTCTGCCCCCTCCAATACAAATACACGATTTTCAAAAATGCATTTATTCGATTTTCATTGAAGCTAGCAAAGCTAAATTGAAAAATTTAAATTGCAACCAGTTCTAAAAAAATCATCAACTTCACCTCACTCCTTCTACCCACTCCCATACAAATCTCACGACATTTCGCAATTTCAATTAAATCAATTTTCTTCAAAACCGCCAAAGCTATCGACTTGTAATTTTGACTAAAGTAAAAAATGTAAAAAACTCCTTTGCAAAAAAGAATTTAGTGTTGAACCGAATACTCCTTCTATCCGCTTTCATAAAAATGCATAATTTTGGTAAGTGAATTTTATTGCTTTCAATTAGAACTAAAAGAGTAGAAATGTTGCCAAACGTCCGTCCGTCCATCCGTCTGTCTGTCCATGTCCTCTCTAGCTTGAAAACGAGTTGATCTAGAAAGTTCAGCTTCCTAGGTTTAGCGACATATTACCGTCGATTCGTAAAAGACTTTGCCAACACGGCGAAATGTCTGCATCAGTAAAAAGAAAAAGGTAAGCCATTTACATGGAGTCAACAGTACCAGGAAGCATTCGAGAGGATAAAAGACCAACTCTGCGACTCCCCATTTCTGGAGTATCCAAAACCAGGTCACGGTTTCATCATAGACACTGACGCCAGCAATGTCGGTATCGGAGCAGTACTATCACAAGAGATCGACGGGCAGGAGAGAGTGCTATCATACTACAGCCGAATACTCTCAAAATCAGAAAGGAACTATTGCGTAACTCGCCATTGTAGAAGCAACAAAACATATTCACAAATATCTCTATAGTCAAAAGTTCTTCGAACGGATCAAACATCGCTTAAATGGCTACTTCAGTTTAAGAACCTCGAAGGCCGAGTAGCCAGATGGATAGAAAGGCTCGAATCCTACGATTTTGAAATTGTTCAGCGAAGAGGAAGCATCCACGGTAATGCCGATGCACTTTCACGTCGTCCTTGTCCACCGAACTGCAAGCATTGTCACCGTGTAGAAGGAAAAGAAGCCGGAGAAACCATTCAGAGGATAACGACCGAACCAAAGGATGGATGGAATCAGCAAGAACTGGAAGATGCCCATCGTAAAGATCCAGATATTTCACCGATCATGGCATGGAAGGACGAAATGAAACGGCCTGTGTGGAAAGACATCTCACAATTCAGCAAAACCCTAAAGTGTTATTGGGCACAATGGAACTCCCTTCACCTAGACGGCGGATTATTAAAATAGGAAAACGCTGAGGGAAAATCGTATCACATGCAAACCATCGTCCCGCATTCTAAAGTCGAGGAGGTTTTGAAAGAATATCATGGAGGTTCCTCCGGGGGGCATTTGGGTGTAAATAGAACCTTGGCAAAGATACGAGAAAGGTTCTATTGGATCCATCTCCGAGATGATGTCGAAAACTGGTGCCATAAATGTACTACGTGTGCATCGAGTCAGGGCCCACAACGCAGATCAAATGGAGAAATGGAACAACACAACGTGGGAGTCCCATTCGAGAGAATTGCTGTGGATATTGCTGGACCATTTCCGGAATCAGAAAATGGTAATCGCTACATTCTAGTGGTCATTGATTATTTCAGCAAGTGGCCTGAAGCCTACGCAATTCTAAACCAAGAAGCAGTAACCGTCGCCGAACAAATTGTTACCAACTGGGTGAGCAGATTTGGAGCTCCACGTGAACTACACTCCGATCAAGGGCGCAATTTTGAGTCCCAAATATTCAAACACGTGTGCCAAATGCTGGGAATAAACAAAACCAGGACAACTCCATTACATCCACAGTCCGATGGAATGGTGGAACGTTTCAATAGGACATTGAACTCAAACCTATCCAAACTCGTCAGCGAGAGGCAACAGGACTGGGATCAGCACAACCCTCTATTTTTAACGGCCTACAGAACATCAGTACATTCGTCTTCCTCCTTATATCGATCGACTTAAGCTATTAAATATGTCATCGCTTTCGAAACGACGTGAGGTAGTTGATGTAGTCTTTGCTCATCAACTTGTTACATGGTTAGTTGATTCTTCTACACTTTTAGGTTTGATGCAGTTTGCTGTTGGTCAATTTTTACCAAGGCAGCCTAGACTTCTACAGATATGTTTTCACCGTACAAATTATGGTATGAATGAGCCGATTTCGCGTCTCGCGAGAGAAGTTAATAAGAATGCTGATGTATTCGACTTCTCTATTAATAAGATGTGCTTAAAGCGTAGACTTAACGCTAGTTGATCCCGATTTTTTGGTAATTTTTTGTGTTTTTTATTTATGTACTTGGTGTAGGGATGTTGTTGTTTGTTTCGTCCCTTCACTAAATGATGAGCCAGAGGATAATTCGATTTCCATCTTTTAAATTTGGAACCGATTTATGGCAATTTCCTTGCATTAAGGAATTCTGATAGTGATAACAACAGGAGAAACTCCCTCCCGAGTCATTTTCGGAAGAAATCTTCGAGTCCCTGCGGAACTAATGTTTGGAGTGCCACCAGACCAACCAACCGGTTAAATGATGTCGTCTATTGGATTCAACTACATCAAAAACCTCGTACTAAAATGAAAGTGGTACATCTCGACCGACTAACAAAATACCATGGTGCCATTGAGGAAGTGAACGACTCTGTTCAGGACGAACAGAGACTAAGGAGCAACAGTACTATATGTCACAAATTGTGCATAAGATACTTATCCATGGTACACAATTGAGAAAAAAGCCATACTTCCTATTGGAATGATGTCCGAAGAAGCTCAAGAGGACCGAAATAAGGACTATTGAAATTTTGGAGAATATCATAGCCGTAAATTTTCTAGAGCGGATACAATGACGGACTTGATGCACGTGTTATTAATTTTTCAGACCCGATTGTAAGAGTCTTGGAGTTAAACGTCAAAAGAAAAGCAAAAGTATATCTTCTGATGTATTGAGGCTACTCCAAGATCCAGGAAATGATGAAGATGTCGACAGTGATAATGATGATTATTATGCTGGAAATTAAATTATCGTACATCTCTATGAAGCCTGTCATTATTTGAAATACGAGTATATGTTTTATTCCATTGCAATCAATGTTTTTTTTAAAAATCATATCAATTTGTTGTTTTTGCAAAAATAAAACTAGAAACCTCAATTAAAAAGATAAAAAATACTTCAAGAAAAGAGTCAAGAAAATGTTGTACTTTGTAATAATGAGTCAATCAATCAATCAAATTCCTGTTAAGACCCCCTATAGGGGCATAGGACAGAAACAACTCTCTTCCACAAGGCGCGATCCTGAGCATCGGCTTTAAGCTGTTGCCAGGACTTGTTTATTCCTCTGGCCTCCTGCTCAACTGCTCGCTTCCATGTGTTACATGGTCAACCAACCCGACGTCTTCCTTGAGGGTTATAATCCAGAGCCTGTTTTGCGATGTTTCGCTCTGGTTTCCTCAAAGTATGACCGATCCACTGCCACTTTCGCCGTTGAATTTCCATACCTATTTTAGTCTGGCGAGTTGTACTCCAAAGTTCGTCGTTGGAGATTACTTCTGGCCAGAATATTCCTAAAATGCGCCGGAGGCATTGGTTTACGAAAGTCTGTAGTTTCTTGGTAAGTCGAACGGTCACTCTCCACGTAGTACAACCATATAACAACACGGATTTGACGCATGCGTCAAAAACTCGCAGCTTCGTGCGAAGGGAGATCTCTCTTAACCTCCAGAAAGGGGAAAGGATACCGAAGGCCTGACGAGCTTTATTTAGCCGAGCCTCAACATCCTTTTCGGCTCCGCCGTCCATGCTGACAATGCTTCCGAGATAGCAAAAATCTTGCACCTCTTCCACATCCTGTCCATTAAGAACAATCGGTGTGCTTGCGTTCGAACCCATGTGCATGTACTTGGTTTTACGCACATTTATTTTCAGTCCCGCCTCTTTGCATTTAGAATGCAACGAGCGAACAATAATGAGTAGCATTTATAAATTAGTAAGCTAATTTACAGATAGAGATCAAGATTAGAGTTCTGTCATGTCAGATTAATCATCGGAACCACTGTGCGGCGTTGCTGTTTAGTTACTCCACTGGATTGCATACATGATTTTTATACTCTAGATGAAATCTGAGAGTATATTGTGTTTGCCTTGCGGTTTGTAACGCTAAGAAATAATGCTCGCACAGAGTCACCAAAAGTATAGAAGTATTTGTTCTCGCCCAAAAACCTTGATTCTAAGTGACCGTCTGTCCTTCTGTCTATATGTTTACAACATAACTCTCAAACGCTTTGAGCTATCGTGCTGAAATTTGTTTTATTTAATTTTTATCTAAAAAGAAACTTTAAGCTCGTGAATGGGCTATATCCCTCCACTTCTTCTACCACCTCCCATACAAATTTCATGAAATTTCCTAATTTAAAGAAATTGATTTTTCCGAAACCATTTAAATTATAGACTTGAAAATTAGATCAAAATATAACGAAATGAATACCATTAATGTCAAAAATATATTGATCCAATCCCCTTACTCCTTCTGCCCCCTCCAATACAAATACACGATTTTCAAAAATGCATTTATTCGATTTTCATTGAAGCTAGCAAAGCTAAATTGAAAAATTTAAATTGCAACCAGTTCTAAAAAAATCATCAACTTCACCTCACTCCTTCTACCCACTCCCATACAAATCTCACGACATTTCGCAATTTCAATTAAATCAATTTTCTTCAAAACCGCCAAAGCTATCGACTTGTAATTTTGACTAAAGTAAAAAATGTAAAAAACTCCTTTGCAAAAAAGAATTTAGTGTTGAACCGAATACTCCTTCTATCCGCTTTCATAAAAATGCATAATTTTGGTAAGTGAATTTTATTGCTTTCAATTAGAACTAAAAGAGTAGAAATGTTGCCAAACGTCCGTCCGTCCATCCGTCTGTCTGTCCATGTCCTCTCTAGCTTGAAAACGAGTTGATCTAGAAAGTTCAGCTTCCTAGGTTTAGCGACATATTACCGTCGATTCGTAAAAGACTTTGCCAACACGGCGAAATGTCTGCATCAGTAAAAAGAAAAAGGTAAGCCATTTACATGGAGTCAACAGTACCAGGAAGCATTCGAGAGGATAAAAGACCAACTCTGCGACTCCCCATTTCTGGAGTATCCAAAACCAGGTCACGGTTTCATCATAGACACTGACGCCAGCAATGTCGGTATCGGAGCAGTACTATCACAAGAGATCGACGGGCAGGAGAGAGTGCTATCATACTACAGCCGAATACTCTCAAAATCAGAAAGGAACTATTGCGTAACTCGCCATTGTAGAAGCAACAAAACATATTCACAAATATCTCTATAGTCAAAAGTTCTTCGAACGGATCAAACATCGCTTAAATGGCTACTTCAGTTTAAGAACCTCGAAGGCCGAGTAGCCAGATGGATAGAAAGGCTCGAATCCTACGATTTTGAAATTGTTCAGCGAAGAGGAAGCATCCACGGTAATGCCGATGCACTTTCACGTCGTCCTTGTCCACCGAACTGCAAGCATTGTCACCGTGTAGAAGGAAAAGAAGCCGGAGAAACCATTCAGAGGATAACGACCGAACCAAAGGATGGATGGAATCAGCAAGAACTGGAAGATGCCCATCGTAAAGATCCAGATATTTCACCGATCATGGCATGGAAGGACGAAATGAAACGGCCTGTGTGGAAAGACATCTCACAATTCAGCAAAACCCTAAAGTGTTATTGGGCACAATGGAACTCCCTTCACCTAGACGGCGGATTATTAAAATAGGAAAACGCTGAGGGAAAATCGTATCACATGCAAACCATCGTCCCGCATTCTAAAGTCGAGGAGGTTTTGAAAGAATATCATGGAGGTTCCTCCGGGGGGCATTTGGGTGTAAATAGAACCTTGGCAAAGATACGAGAAAGGTTCTATTGGATCCATCTCCGAGATGATGTCGAAAACTGGTGCCATAAATGTACTACGTGTGCATCGAGTCAGGGCCCACAACGCAGATCAAATGGAGAAATGGAACAACACAACGTGGGAGTCCCATTCGAGAGAATTGCTGTGGATATTGCTGGACCATTTCCGGAATCAGAAAATGGTAATCGCTACATTCTAGTGGTCATTGATTATTTCAGCAAGTGGCCTGAAGCCTACGCAATTCTAAACCAAGAAGCAGTAACCGTCGCCGAACAAATTGTTACCAACTGGGTGAGCAGATTTGGAGCTCCACGTGAACTACACTCCGATCAAGGGCGCAATTTTGAGTCCCAAATATTCAAACACGTGTGCCAAATGCTGGGAATAAACAAAACCAGGACAACTCCATTACATCCACAGTCCGATGGAATGGTGGAACGTTTCAATAGGACATTGAACTCAAACCTATCCAAACTCGTCAGCGAGAGGCAACAGGACTGGGATCAGCACAACCCTCTATTTTTAACGGCCTACAGAACATCAGTACATTCGTCTTCCTCCTTATATCGATCGACTTAAGCTATTAAATATGTCATCGCTTTCGAAACGACGTGAGGTAGTTGATGTAGTCTTTGCTCATCAACTTGTTACATGGTTAGTTGATTCTTCTACACTTTTAGGTTTGATGCAGTTTGCTGTTGGTCAATTTTTACCAAGGCAGCCTAGACTTCTACAGATATGTTTTCACCGTACAAATTATGGTATGAATGAGCCGATTTCGCGTCTCGCGAGAGAAGTTAATAAGAATGCTGATGTATTCGACTTCTCTATTAATAAGATGTGCTTAAAGCGTAGACTTAACGCTAGTTGATCCCGATTTTTTGGTAATTTTTTGTGTTTTTTATTTATGTACTTGGTGTAGGGATGTTGTTGTTTGTTTCGTCCCTTCACTAAATGATGAGCCAGAGGATAATTCGATTTCCATCTTTTAAATTTGGAACCGATTTATGGCAATTTCCTTGCATTAAGGAATTCTGATAGTGATAACAACAGGAGAAACTCCCTCCCGAGTCATTTTCGGAAGAAATCTTCGAGTCCCTGCGGAACTAATGTTTGGAGTGCCACCAGACCAACCAACCGGTTAAATGATGTCGTCTATTGGATTCAACTACATCAAAAACCTCGTACTAAAATGAAAGTGGTACATCTCGACCGACTAACAAAATACCATGGTGCCATTGAGGAAGTGAACGACTCTGTTCAGGACGAACAGAGACTAAGGAGCAACAGTACTATATGTCACAAATTGTGCATAAGATACTTATCCATGGTACACAATTGAGAAAAAAGCCATACTTCCTATTGGAATGATGTCCGAAGAAGCTCAAGAGGACCGAAATAAGGACTATTGAAATTTTGGAGAATATCATAGCCGTAAATTTTCTAGAGCGGATACAATGACGGACTTGATGCACGTGTTATTAATTTTTCAGACCCGATTGTAAGAGTCTTGGAGTTAAACGTCAAAAGAAAAGCAAAAGTATATCTTCTGATGTATTGAGGCTACTCCAAGATCCAGGAAATGATGAAGATGTCGACAGTGATAATGATGATTATTATGCTGGAAATTAAATTATCGTACATCTCTATGAAGCCTGTCATTATTTGAAATACGAGTATATGTTTTATTCCATTGCAATCAATGTTTTTTTTAAAAATCATATCAATTTGTTGTTTTTGCAAAAATAAAACTAGAAACCTCAATTAAAAAGATAAAAAATACTTCAAGAAAAGAGTCAAGAAAATGTTGTACTTTGTAATAATGAGTCAATCAATCAATCAAATTCCTGTTAAGACCCCCTATAGGGGCATAGGACAGAAACAACTCTCTTCCACAAGGCGCGATCCTGAGCATCGGCTTTAAGCTGTTGCCAGGACTTGTTTATTCCTCTGGCCTCCTGCTCAACTGCTCGCTTCCATGTGTTACATGGTCAACCAACCCGACGTCTTCCTTGAGGGTTATAATCCAGAGCCTGTTTTGCGATGTTTCGCTCTGGTTTCCTCAAAGTATGACCGATCCACTGCCACTTTCGC
This sequence comes from Chorisops tibialis, assembly GCA_963669355.1. Taxonomy (NCBI): domain Eukaryota; kingdom Metazoa; phylum Arthropoda; class Insecta; order Diptera; family Stratiomyidae; genus Chorisops; species Chorisops tibialis. The sequence continues at coordinate 215,438,969 of OY770262.1, forward strand.
CGTTGAATTTCCATACCTATTTTAGTCTGGCGAGTTGTACTCCAAAGTTCGTCGTTGGAGATTACTTCTGGCCAGAATATTCCTAAAATGCGCCGGAGGCATTGGTTTACGAAAGTCTGTAGTTTCTTGGTAAGTCGAACGGTCACTCTCCACGTAGTACAACCATATAACAACACGGATTTGACGCATGCGTCAAAAACTCGCAGCTTCGTGCGAAGGGAGATCTCTCTTAACCTCCAGAAAGGGGAAAGGATACCGAAGGCCTGACGAGCTTTATTTAGTCGAGCCTCAACATCCTTTTCGGCTCCGCCGTCCATGCTGACAATGCTTCCGAGATAGCAAAAATCTTGCACCTCTTCCACATCCTGTCCATTAAGAACAATCGGTGTGCTTGCGTTCGAACCCATGTGCATGTACTTGGTTTTACGCACATTTATTTTCAGTCCCGCCTCTTTGCATTTAGAATGCAACGAGCGAACAATAATGAGTAGCATTTATAAATTAGTAAGCTAATTTACAGATAGAGATCAAGATTAGAGTTCTGTCATGTCAGATTAATCATCGGAACCACTGTGCGGCGTTGCTGTTTAGTTACTCCACTGGATTGCATACATGATTTTTATACTCTAGATGAAATCTGAGAGTATATTGTGTTTGCCTTGCGGTTTGTAACGCTAAGAAATAATGCTCGCACAGAGTCACCAAAAGTATAGAAGTATTTGTTCTCGCCCAAAAACCTTGATTCTAAGTGACCGTCTGTCCTTCTGTCTATATGTTTACAACATAACTCTCAAACGCTTTGAGCTATCGTGCTGAAATTTGTTTTATTTAATTTTTATCTAAAAAGAAACTTTAAGCTCGTGAATGGGCTATATCCCTCCACTTCTTCTACCACCTCCCATACAAATTTCATGAAATTTCCTAATTTAAAGAAATTGATTTTTCCGAAACCATTTAAATTATAGACTTGAAAATTAGATCAAAATATAACGAAATGAATACCATTAATGTCAAAAATATATTGATCCAATCCCCTTACTCCTTCTGCCCCCTCCAATACAAATACACGATTTTCAAAAATGCATTTATTCGATTTTCATTGAAGCTAGCAAAGCTAAATTGAAAAATTTAAATTGCAACCAGTTCTAAAAAAATCATCAACTTCACCTCACTCCTTCTACCCACTCCCATACAAATCTCACGACATTTCGCAATTTCAATTAAATCAATTTTCTTCAAAACCGCCAAAGCTATCGACTTGTAATTTTGACTAAAGTAAAAAATGTAAAAAACTCCTTTGCAAAAAAGAATTTAGTGTTGAACCGAATACTCCTTCTATCCGCTTTCATAAAAATGCATAATTTTGGTAAGTGAATTTTATTGCTTTCAATTAGAACTAAAAGAGTAGAAATGTTGCCAAACGTCCGTCCGTCCATCCGTCTGTCTGTCCATGTCCTCTCTAGCTTGAAAACGAGTTGATCTAGAAAGTTCAAATTTTGTACACGTTATTTTTGACAGAAAAGTAAGGACAAGTTCGTGAACGGGCCAAATCGCTCTACCCCTTCTACCCCCTCCTATACAAAATGACACGATTGCGCAATTTGACAATAAACGGATTTGCTCGAAAAGTATTAAAGTTATTGGTCTCAAATTTGGAACATATTACTTTTATGTTGATATGAATCTTCCATATAAAAATTATGCGTGTCCTCTCTCTCCTTCTACCACCTCCCATACAAATTGTACTTTTTCATGAAATACTCTAAACCAATTTACTCAATGCGTATAAAATTTAGCGGGGTGAAATTGTGCACTAAATATTTATTTGGAATTATTAGTAAGACCAAAAAAAATTAGACATTCAGTTTCACCCAAGGAATTTAACAATCCCTTTGTTAAATTGATTCTTTATAACACCTTCGTTAGATCTCATCTTGAATATGTTTCTCAAGTTTGGTCTTGTTTTTATGATGAGCGCATTGGTAGATTTGAATCAATTCAATGTAAATTTGTGAGAATAGCCTTATGCCACCTTAATTGAAGTGACAGAGTTCGTCTTCCTTCTTATATCGATCGACTTAAGCTTTTAAATATGTCGTCACTCTCAAAACGACGTGAGGTAGCTGATGTAGTTTTTGCTCATCAACTTCTTACAGGGTTAGTTGATTCTCCTACACTTTTGAGTTTGATGCAGTTTGCTGTTGGTCAATTTTTACCAAGGCAGATTGCTACAGATTTGCTTCCACCGGGCAAACTGTCGTATGAATAAGCTGATTTCGCGTCTCGCGAGAGAACTTAATGAGAATGCTGATGTATTCAACTTCTCTATTGATAAGCCGTGTTTAAAGAGTAGACTTAATGCTAGTTGATACCAATTTTTTATATTGTGTTATTTATATTTATGTATTTGGTGTAGGGATGTTGTTGTTTGATTCGTCCCTTCACTAAATGATTAGCCAGAAGATAATTCGATTTCCATATCTTAATTTGGAACCGTTTTATGGAAATTCCTTGCATTAAGGAATTCTGATAGTAATCACCCCTTCTAGCCCCTCCCATACAAAATGACACAATTTCGCAATTCGACAATAAACGGATTTTTTCAAAAAGTATGAAAGCTATTGATCTGAAATTTGGAATATATTACTTTTATAATAATTTCAATCTGCTGTATAAAAATCCTCTCCCCCCCCTTCCACCTCCTCCCATATAAACTGCACTTTTTTATGAAACACTATAAATAAATTTACTCTGTTTTTTATTTTTTTTAAATTTCAATCAATCAATCAAATTCCTGTTAAGACCCCCTATAGGGGCGTAGGACAGAAACAACTCTCTTCCACAAGGCGCGATCCTGCGCATCGGCTTTAAGCTGTTGCCAGGACTTGTTTATTCCTCTGGCCTCCTGCTCAACTGCTCGCTTCCATGTGTTACATGGTCGACCAACCCGACGTCTTCCTTGAGGGTTATAATCCAGAGCCTGTTTTGCGATGTTTTGCTCTGGTTTCCTCAAAGTATGACCGATCCACTGCCACTTTCGCCGTTGAATCTCAATACCTATTTTAGTCTGGCGAGTTGTACTCCAAAGTTCGTCGTTGGAGATCACTTCTGGCCAGAATATTCCTAAAATGCGTCGGAGGCATTGGTTTACGAAAGTCTGTAGTTTCTTGGTAAGTCGAACGGTCACTTTCCACGTAGTACAACCATATAACAACACGGATTTGACGCATGCGTCAAAAACTCGCAGCTTCGTGCGAAGGGAGATCTCTCTTAACCTCCAGAAAGGGGAAAGGATACCGAAGGCCTGACGAGCTTTATTTAGCCGAGCCTCAACATCCTTTTCGGCTCCGCCGTCCATGCTGACAATGCTTCCGAGATAGCAAAAATCTTGCACCTCTTCCACATCCTGTCCATTAAGAACAATCGGTGTGCTTGCGTTCGAACCCATGTGCATGTACTTGGTTTTACGCACATTTATTTTCAGTCCCGCCTCTTTGCATTTAGAATGCAACGAGCGAACATTTGACTCTAAGTCCGAACGGGTATGTGCAAGCAAACACACGTCATCAGCATAATCAAGGTGACTTAAGATATTAAATAGTCTCCATTGAAGACCTTTACCTTCCCCACCTTCCAGTGCAGCTTTCAAGATGTCATTTATTACCACCAGAAACAGGGCTGGTGATAATATGCAGCCTTGTCTGACACCCGTTCGCACAGGAAAGCTCTCGGACAGCTCTCCTCTATGCAAGACGCGACACCTTCCATCTTCGTAGGATTCTTTAATCATAGCTATGACCTTATTTGGAATACCTCTCCTACGCAAAGCATTCCATATGTAATCTCGCTTAACGCTGTCGAAAGCCTTCTCGAAGTCCACAAACATGAGATGTAGTGGCGAACCCATTTCGGCTGACTGCTCTAATATTATCCGTAGGGTATTTGTGTGGTCGGTACAAGACGACCCTTTACGGAATCCAGCCTGATAAACTTCGAGAGTGCTCTCGACGACATCACTAATCCTATTGAGAATTACCTTAGCCATAATTTTTGATACGGCAGTAAGTAGACATATACCACGCCAATTGCCACAATCCCGAAGGTCGCCCTTCTTCGGAATTTTCACAATGACGCCCTCCTTCCATTCAGTCGGATATCTTCCATCATTCCACACCTTAGTGAAGAGTGGGAGGAGTATATCGGCTGTTATTTCCGGGTCCGCTTTGAGGAGTTCGGTTGGTAGTCCGTCTATACCTGGAGCTTTCCTTCCCGCCATTGACCGAATGGCGGAAACTATCTCTTCCTTATCTGGGGGATCGTCCCTAATAGAGGATTGTTGCGGTTGGATGTTTGGAAGTTGTTGTGTTTCCGGAATATCTTCATCTGACAAGATGTTTAAAATATCAGAGAAGTATTCCTTCCATCGTCGCAACTGGTGTTCGCTCATATTAAGGAGAGTTCCGTTGACATCTCTCACCAGGTGGTTGGCGGTGAAATTCCTGTTCGTCAACTGTTTCATGATTTTAAATAGTGAACCCATATCCCCAAGGTAAGCCGCAGATTCTGCCTTGTTTGCCAGATCTTCAATGGCCTTTCTCTTGTCGCGTCTAATAGCCTTCTTAAGCTGTATATGAGCATCGCAGTAGTTCTGCCTCAAGTCGGGCGTTCGTTGGTTGACATCGGGTTGAGAGATGATTGCCAATTTGGCTTTTTCCGATTGTCAACCTTGTCCCATGTGTCTTGCGACATCCAGGGTTTCTCACCGCTTTGCGTATATCCCACAGATTCTTCAGCACTAGTTAGAAAAGTGTTTGTGGTTGCCTCCCAATTGGCGTCCAGTGTGCGCATTTCATGATCACCCAATGTGGATGACTTTTTGCGTAGAATGGTGGTGTATTCGAGTTTTTTGTTGGGATCTCTGAGTTTATCCACATTAAGCTTGCACTTCATTTGAAGAATTTGTGGTCGTCGGATAGCTGCTGCACACAATCTCAAGCAGGCAACCATCAAGTGGTGATCGCTCCCCACGTCAGCTCCACGTTTCGCTCGCACATCGAGGAGACATCTTCTCCATCGGCGACTTATTGCCAAATGGTCGATCTGGTTCTGAGTAACACCATCAGGGGAAACCCAAGATGTTTTATGATGACTCCTGTGTGGAAAAAGGGTCCCTCCGATGACCATTTGCCGAGTACTACAGAACTCCACAAATAATTCGCCGTTTTCGGGTCTCTTAATCCAAGGTCGTGAAGGGTCGACCCAAGGGTCACCATACCTCCCCATGACGTGTTCTAGTCCAGTGTTGTCTGATCCAACCTGGGCGTTCATATCTCCCGAGATGATAATAATATCACCTCTTGGAACACGTTCGAAGGTGGCACTCAGTTGGCTATAAAACTCCTCTTTGTCACCAGGTGTTGCGGTATTAGTTGGTGCGTAGCACTGCAGAATTGTGACGTTTCTGACACTGGTCCTGAGCCTGACGACGATAATCCTATCCGAGATTGGTTCCCAGCTAATGAGACTGTTTCTCGCTCTCGGCGTAAGGACGAACGCCACACCATTTCTGGCTTCATTTTCAGGGCCAATGTACAGAATAGTGTTTCCGCTAGGGGTTCGTTCTTCTCCTGATCCTGTCCACCTGACCTCGCTCAAGCCCAAGATTTGGATGTTATAGTGCTCCATTTCACGGTCGATCACTGATTGGCGGTGCAAGGACCGAGTAACCCCAGCTCTTCCCCCGTCATTCAATGTTCGAACGTTCCAGAAGCCAATCATAGTCCGTTTTCGAATGCCAAAAGTCGTTACCGTAGAATCAGTCCGTATCCGAGGCGATGTATCCGTTTCTCGTATCATTTAGGTCTTAAGATCACGGGTGATAAGCCCATGATCCAGTGAGTGTCCATTTGCCATTTTTAGGGCAAGCAGGACTGGCTGTGGGTGAATTCTACAGCCCCCATCCCAGAGGGGGATAGTTAGCTCAGGTCCGTGGAGTCGCTAACTCCAAAGATAGTTGCAGGAATTGGTAAAACCTCATACTACAACTACCCCCTTGCGGGGGGTAAATTTACCGAGCTGAAATTATGCACTAAATAATTATTTAGAATTATTAGTAAGACCAAAAAAAATTAGGCGATTAACTTCAATCTTTCTACCACCTTCCATACAATTTGACACAATTCAACAACTTTACAAACAGATTTTCCTGAAAAGTATAAATGTTACTGATCTGCAATTTAAAATATGTCAATTAAATGATGTTTATAGTTATTTCTAAAAACGTCATTAATAAATTCACACTCCTTCTACCACCTCCCATTAAACTGCACAATTTCACTTAATCCAACACACTAATTTTCTCAGTACCTATTAAATTATTGAATCCTAAATTTTGTATAAAACATTTTGATAGCAACCTTAGAGTGATATGAAAAAAATAGTTCAATGTCGTCACCCCCTCTACCACTTCGCCTACAAAATTTCTTAAAATAAAAAAAAATTCTCTCTCATCTATAGTATCACACGATTGGCCTTTACGCCCAGTCGTAGTACTGTTATGTTTTTATTACTAAACTGTCAACTGTTCATCCGCACTCGGGGACGACACTTTTCAGACGCCACTTATGTGGCGTAGTGGGGAGCGTGCTTGCTTCACAGTCAATAGGTCGTGGGTTCGATTCCCACTCCACACAGTGGGATTTTCATAAGCACGAATTTTGAGTTGCTACTGGCTTTGAAAAATTATTTGAAATAAAATGGGCAAACGGCGTAAGAGTGAAACAGTTTCCAGTTCAAGAAAATCTATATACTCTGTAGATGGTTTATGTTCGCTTCCAAGTATTCAGTCCCCCATAACATCTGAAAATATTTATCAGTAGCAGCCACTACAACTGAAAAATATAGCAGCTTCTCCACTCGTTACGGTGGTTCTCACTCCCATTCCCCTACCTTCCCAATCCCATTCCTTCCCTGCCTGACTGTGTGTGTGTGCACTTTACATGATGATTCTGTAAAAAAAATATGTCTTCAAAAATATCGAGGCATGAGCAATATTTATAATTTGGCTTACCTGCACGGTAAGCATAAATTTGCATTATTGCTTATTGCCAATAGGCATATGACACCGTACATGCGCGTTTCGATTTAACATCGGAACCCAGAGTCGGATCCAGGCTCCGACATTCGCGACGAGCGCAAGTTCAATTTCTACAGGAAAGGGAGATGCGTCACAGTAATTGCACCTAACGCTCTCAGTCGCAAGCCATCGCATTTCTTTGATTATCAGTATTGAAATTTCGGTACTAGCCGGAAAATGATCAGGAAGAAAAATGTGAAGGACTAGATTTGGAATATTGCCTAAATTTGTCGTCCTTTGAGAGGAAACGGATCGGTTAGTTACTTCACTGGATTGCATACATGATTTTTATACTCTAGATGATATCTGAGAGTATATTGTGTGTGCCTTATGGTTTGTAATGCTAAGCAATAATACTCGCACAGAGTGGCCAAGGGCACAAAAATATTTATTGTCGTTCAAATAACCTCGAATCCGAATGCTTTGACTTATTGTGCTGAAATTGTTTTACATAATTTTTAGCAAAAAGTAACTTTAAGTTCGTGAACGGGCCACATCCCGCCACATATAAAAATTTTAAGGAAGTGATTTTTCTCCTCTTCTATTTCAGCTATCGACTTGATATTTACTATACGTCACAGTATAATGACATGAATATCATTAAAGTCAAAAAATATTGATCCGATTCCTTTACTCTTTCTACCCCTCCCATACAAATGCTCAATTTTCAAAGATGCACTTATTCGGTTTTCATTGCATCTGGCAAAACTAAAAGATCGATTTTTTGCCAGAATTAATTTGATTATAATTGCAACCAAAACTATCAACTTCTTTCTACTCTCTCCCGCAAAAATTTAACGAAATTTCAATTAAATTATTTTGCATCAAAATGGCCAAAGCTATTAACTTCAAATTTTGAAAAAGTACACTATTGCAAATATTACTGACGTCGAAAAATTGATTTTTGATGCGAATACTGTTTCTGCCCCTGCCATACAAATGCATAATTTTGGTATTTAATAGATTTTCTTTAAAACTAGAAATGGTAGCAACTTAAAATTTTACCAGAATTTGTCCCTTAATAATTACAACAAAGTTTAAAAAAAATATCAACTTCGCTTCACTCCTTCTACTCCCCTTCTAATTTTTGCATTGGAAATTCAAGAAAAGTTTTTCTCCTTCGAACATATGAGAGGTATTGACTTTAACATTGTAACAAAGCAATGTGATTAGGATGTCAATAAGCAGTAGCAAAATGATCCGAAAGAATCTTCCTCTGCCATCTTCCATACAAATACCATAAATTCAGACAAAAATTGTTCAATTTCCTCGAAAATTGTGAAAGGTACAAACTCTAAATTCAGTATGAAACATTCTGCATACCACGTTCGGAGTCACATACAAAAATTACAAACCTACCCCCTCCCATATAAAGTCTTCATTCATTCTTCGAAGAATTTGAGATGAGAAATTTTCCGGTTCATTAAACTCTTTCCCATTTCATGTAGAGTATCGTATGAATGGGCTTTACGCATTTATAATTCTGTTATGTTTTTTACTTTATAGATGTACAAGAGTGTCCCAAATATGCCGGAGCCTGAAAGCCTCTTAACCAGTCGGGTACTACATTTTAGAGTCCGCACCAGTGCTCTTTGCGTATGGGCATAACAAACTGCTACAATTCTGCTACAAATCTTGTTACTGAACTCTAAATATTTTGAATAATTTATTAAAAACAACTTCATAGTTCAGTTAACTAAATTCGAAGCCAAAATACATTCTTGTGTTTTTCATTTCACATTTCTCAACCACAATAATGCCGCAGTTATTATGAACTCGTAAGTTCACATAGCATTTCAAAATAAATAAATTCATAACAACAAGAAAAACATTGCTGAAATTAAAATTGAAAAACAAAATAATAAATAATTTGTCTTACTTTCTTTTAAATATTGTATGCATTGTTGTACTGCATAAAGTTGATGTTTACTTATGAGTGGCTTATTTGGTTTGAATATTCTGTAAAGAAAATTAAATGAATAAATTGAAAGATTCGAATTACAAACCACAAGTCTTTATCTGAATCGTAGATTTTAGATACCGGAAAAAAGAAATGACATAAGGTAGTTTACTGGAACGATAAGCCACGTCCATGTCAATATAGCAATCGCAGTGTGAAATCAACACGTAAAAGTTATTAAACAATTTGTGTGAAAATATTTTTAGAAATTGTGTAGGGTCGAAAATTATAAACATGGCTGGAGATGCAAACGATGTGAGACTATGCGAGAATTTCGCAACAATAAGGGGCGATTTCTAGGCGGTAAAGTTTTGGATAAATATTAGTTTTGTTAGTTGATCATGTCATTAATCTCTAGTTAGTTGCAAAGTTGTTGTTACAGTGCGCAAGTAATTGGATCGGAAAAAAATTTCGCAATGGTTGGATTTTTCATTGTAGTGTTTTTGGGCTTATTTGAGATACCAGGATATATGACGGATAGGTGAGCTAGAAAGTTTTAGAAATATTAAATTCTACCATCTTTAAAATTACAGAGTATATTCGGACATCGAGTGGCCCGAAGCTGATTCGAACAGTGATCGTAGCCGGAAACCATCGACAATCGAAAATTTCTATGATCCCGGTGATATGAACTATTTGGATCTATATGAAAATTTCTCAAGTGAAGAGGATCGCCAAACGAAATGGGAAACTTCGGAAAGGCAAAAACCTTATAACGAGATCAGCGGTGAATCTAAAACAATTCTGAAAATATTGGATCATTCTTTGTCACAAGATGAGAAAAAATCGGAACTAAGAGGAAATAAATTTATCCCAAATGAACCTCGTTTCACTTTTGAAGCACGGCTACATAACTATTACTATCCCAAGGAGCGAGAAGCACTACCTGAAGTTCGAAAGCCTCTGGAAGATTCAAAAAACTGTTCGGATGCACTTGAATCAGTTTTGAGAAACTTACTTAGAAATATTCGACCTATATCTGATGAAACGACAGAATTACCAGTTACAACAGTGTCCAGTGCATTGCTGACCAAATATATTCCCGAATATATTCTCAAATCCAATATGACTAGATACGCTGAAGGTCCTGCCGATATAGAGAATGATTCAACCGTCTCAACTACACCGATTCCATCTCAAACTTCTGACCAAGGAGAAACACTAGAAATACAGAATTTGGGAAAATTTTTCAAGAATTTCGGAAATAATTCAATCCTAGTACTTCAGGCACCTATTCAAGTTCCTTCAGAAGTTCCTAGTACAGAATACCTTCTCGGCGAATTAATTCGGTATGCTAAGAATCACACCGATACATTGGAATTCATCAAACTTCAGCTGTCTACAGGCGAAAGAATGTATAAGATTGGAAGCGCCATACTAGGAAGTGCATTGTCAGGAAGTACTACAACAGCCAGTATACCACAAGTAAGTTCTACACTAGAGAGTACTACTCCGGAACTAGAAAGTACCACACAAGAGAGTTCTACTCTAGAAATAAGTTCTACAACAGAGAGTACCACACCAGAACTAGAAAGCACCACAAAAGAGAGCTCCGCACCAGAAATTACCACATCAGATAGTATCTTACCTACAACATCACAAAACGAATTCACAACGGATGAAGAAACCTTCAATCCTTCATCCAACCCTAATACAACACAATCTGATCCCACTTCTGAAATCTCTCAAACGGAAACTATAGGATCCTTCAGTCCCACTCCTACTTCCCTAAAACACCAATTCCAACGGCGCCGCAGGCGTCACGTTACCAGTGTAAAAACAGAAGTCTATAACGAATTATGCCACTTGGAAACCGATTTATCCATTTCCAGTTCGGAATCCAATTCGAAATCCCCGTCGAATTCTCAATCTCTTAAGACGGTACAAAGTGAAGAAGTCGGAGAAAAGATCGATAAATATCTGAAAGATGAAACTAATCCTAATTTAGACACAGAAATTTTAAATATAGATCCAATTGTCGAGCATATTCATGCGAAATTATTAAAGAAAGAAAAAAAACCTTATGGATATGAAAAATCAAAGGTTGGTTGTATTTTTCATGAAAATTTTTGATGCAATAAGAATCTAATTGTAATTTAATTTTTTTTCAGAATAATTGTATTACTAAAACGGCTAAGCCAGCACCGCTGGAATTGGAATTATCTATCGAAACGGAGGAACTTATTGAACATCCACCACCTTTTATAAAATCTGCGAAATAATTTGTAATATTTCGAAATTGTAATAAATTAGTAATAAATTTCTTACTTTGAACAAAATGTATATTGTTGGGCTAATCAATTAAGTTTTTCTAACATTACTTTTTTTTTATACTCTTGATGAAATCTGAGAGTATTATAAGTTTGCCACAAAGTTTGTAACGCTAAGAAATAAGGCTCGGAGAAAAAAATGAATGATACAGAAGTTCATATAATCACTCAAAAATCGCAAAATCGGATGTCCGTCCGTCCGTGTCCTCTCTAGCTTGAGAACGTGTTGAGCTAGAAAGTTCAAATTTTGTATACGTCGTTGTTAACAAAAAGTAAGGTGAAGTTCGTGAACGGGCCAGATCGCTCCACCCCTACAAAATGACACAATTTCGCAATCTGACAATAAACGGATTTGCTCGAAAAGTACAAATGACATTGATTTGAAATTTGGAATGTAATACTTTTATGATGATTCCAATCTACTCTATAGAAATAATTTTTGTCCACCCCCTTCTTCCACCACCTCCCATACAAACTGCACTTTTTCATGAAATACTCTAAACCAATTTACTCGGTGCATATAATACTTATCGAGCTGAAATTGGGCACTAAATATTTAATTAAAATTATTAGTAAGATCAAAAAAAATTAGACGATTTGCTGCACCCCTTCTATCCTCTCCCATACAAAACGACACAATTTCTTAATTTCACAATAAACGGATTTGCTCGAAAAATATAAATTCTATTGATCTGAAATTTGGAATATATTACTTTTATAATGATATAAATCTACTGTACAAAATTAATTTGAGTTCTCCCCTTCCTTCCACCACCTCCCACACAAACTGCACTTTTTCATGAAATGCTCTAAACCAATTTACTCAGTACGTATAAAATTGATCGAGCTGAAATTGTGCACGAAATATTTATTATATAAATTATTAGTAAGACCGAAAAAATTAGATGATTACATTCACTCCTTCTACCCCTTCCCATGCAACCTGACACAATTTCACAGCTTTATAAAAAGTTGATTTTCCTGAAAAGTATGAATGCTACTGATCTGCAATTTAAAACATGTCAAAGGCATGATGTTTACAGTTATTTCTGAAAAGTCATTAAAAACTCGCCCCTCCTTCTATCACCTCCCATACAAACTGCACTACTTCACTACATCCAATACAGTAATTTTCTCAGTACCTATCAAATTTTTAAAGCCTAAAGCTTAATTTGTACGAGGCTCAGTATCATTTTCGACTCCACCGTCCATACTCACAACGTTTGGTAAAAATGCTTCAAGACCGAAAAAGGCATTCGATTCACCAAGCGGTGAGAGACGACATCATCAGAGCTCTCTACGAGATCTCGGCGATTCAGCTACACGACGAGAAAGCAAAGGAGGTGATCCGAAAAAACAATTCCTCTCAAACTTCTCTCTGGCTAAAAGCAATTCTGGAATCAAAAAGACAGGTTGTTGATAGCGAAACACCGGAGCCAAAGCGGAAACAGAAACATCAATCTTAAGCAAAAAAATCTGAAGAAGAATTCCATGACTTTCGCTGAGGCCAGACCCCACCCCACCAGCAAACAACAGGAGAAGATTGATGGTCAATAGCCACTCACAAGAAGACTACCAAAAAGATGCGAGAGAAGTAGATGACAAGAGAGAATTCAGGGCCAAAAGCCGCCAGGAAGAAGATCGTCAAGACCAAAAAAACTAGACCTGACGGTATTGTCATCGAAGTGAAGGGTGAACTTTCTTATGCGCAGATAATACGGAAAGTAAAGGCAAACCCTAAATTGGAAGCAGTTGAAACGGCGGTATCGACGATCAGAAGGACGTGAAAAGGAGAGCTCCTAATTTAACTTAAGGAGACGGGAGGCATGACTAGCGAACTCAAAGGGGCTATTAGCGAAGCGAGTGGGAGGACCTTCACGCAACGTTCTATTATCGAAATTATAGATGTTGAAGACGTCACCACAAAAGATGACATATGCGAAGCAATCAAAGCCCAGTTTGGAATCGATGGAGTGGGGTAGGCAGACATCTTATCACTGCGAAAGACATTCGGCGAAACGCAAACGGCAACAGACAGTTTTCCTGCAAAAAATGCAAGAAGGTTGTTAGAAGCTGGAAGAATTAGAATAGGCTGGGTCAACTGCCGCATTGGCAAACGAACGTTACTTACGGAGAAGAACGCTTCAAGCTTTGCAGGAAATGTGGAACGGAAGGCCACATTGCGAAGAACTGCGACAAGGAGCCATTACGCATGTTCTGTAGGAAAGATCATTCAGAAAATGCGAAGCATGTAGCCGTAGCAGCAAATGTCTGGAGAGCCATCACAAGTAAAATCATGAAGATAATACTGATTAATCTGAACCACTGTAGGACAGCGCAGGATATCCTGACTCAAACTGTTAAGGACGAGGGAGCAAATATCGTTTTGATTAGCGAACCGTACAAAACTCTCGATAGAAATATCTGGATTTGTGACAGAACAATGTGGAAAACATTTCTTCCAAGAAAGGGGCAGAGGAATAAACAAGTCCTCGCAATAGCTAAAGGCCGATGCTCAGGATCGCGCCTTGTGGAAGAGAGTTGTTCCTGTCCTATGCCTCTGTAGGGGGTCTTAGCAAAACTCTTTCGAAGAGCTGATGAACACCGATATAATAACTTGTACCGAAACAGCAAAGATCCTTGCGGAACAACTCATCCCCACTATCATCACAGCGTGCGATGTAGCGATACTCGAGATGAAAGAGAAATTTTTTATACTAAGAAATTTTGTAGGGGAAGTGGTAGAGGGGGTGGCGACATTGAACTTTTTTTTACATCACGCTAAGGTTGCTATCATAATGTTTTATACAAAAATTAGGATTCAAAAATTTAATAGGTACTGAGAAAATTAGTGTATTGGATGTAGTGATGTTGTGCAGTTTGTATGGGAGGTGGTAGAAGGAGTGTGAAGTTATTCATGACTTTTTATACTCTAGATGAAATCTGAGAGTATTATAAGTTTGTAACGCCAAGAAATAAGGTTCGGAGAAAAAAATGAATGATACAGAAGTTCATATAATCACTCAAAAATCTCAAAACCGGATGTCCGTCCGTCGGTCCGTCTGTCTTTCGGTCTGTCCGTCCGTGTCCTCTCTAGCTTGAGAACGCGTTGATCTAGAAAGTTCACTTTGTGGTAAACTTATAATACTCTCAGATTTCATCTACAGTATAAACATAACAGAATTATGATTGGGCGTAAAGCCTAATCATATGATACTCTAGATGAAATGGGAAAGAGTTTAATGTATCGGAACATATGTCATCTAACATTTTTTCGAATAGTGCACTGTGAATTTTGTATGGGAGGTAGAAGCAGAGGGGGAGATTTATAATTTTACTTTATTATTTTAATAATAAAGTATTATATATATAAAAATTGCTACCCTGAAATTTTATTTTTTCGCGTTTCATGACTAAAATAGCTCAAAAATGCAAAAAAAATCCGTCTGACTGTACGCCGTCCGCCGTACGCCGGTGACTATGCTCAGCGCACATTAACTCCCAAACCCTTAGAAAATTCATTTTTGGGGGTGTAAGAGGAGGGAGGTGGAAAGCAAAAATGGTGAAAATTTTGAGTGGTTTCTTTAGGACTCTGGTAAAAGATCCAAAGTTTAAATTTTGCACGTCGATACATCTATTCGATATACATAGAAAATAAACTGCCAACAAGTCGGGCGAAACTTTATTATTCTTGAGACAAGTTGCGGATGAGTGGAAAGTCAATATGTAGGTTAGAGTGGTTAGGGAAGACTAAGTGAAAGGGAGTTCTTGGGCAGTGCTGTTGTCAATTTAACAATATTTCATTGTTTCTACAAGTTTGGGTTTTTATGAGGGGAGGAGGGGTAATAGTAAGAGTGGGTGGATGTTAATAGCTTTTTAATTAATTGCTTGAATCACGTCCAATATTCTCTGTATAGAATGTATTTCATAGACGAAGTTGCATAGAATTTTCATAAAATTCGGTGTATTTTACATTCACGAAACCGAACATTTGTATATAACGGGGTAGAGAAGGTAGGGGAATCGTAAAATTTGATAAGTAGTTTTATTTTGCTTCTCTTGTAAGGTGCTTGTATAAAATTTCAAGCTCGTAGCTTTTAGTTTGTTGGTTATTAGTTGATTTAATGAAATTGGTCGAAATTATAGTTTTGTATGGGAGGGGGTAGAAGGGCAAGCGCGTTTTCAAAACTTAAAAGCAACTTCATTTGAACTATTTTTATAAGTTTTTATGCAAAATTTGAAATTGATAACCTTTAAGAGTTAGCTGATAACTGATTTCTTAAAAATGGTCGAAAAAATAATTTTGTATGGGAGGGGGTAGAGGAGGTAAGGGAATCGTAAGACTTGTGATGCAATTTTCTTTCTTTTCTGTTGTAAGGTGCTCACACAATTTTCAATTTCAAGTTCATAGCTTTCAATTTGTTGGTTATTAGTTGATTTAATGAAATTGGTCGAAATCATACTTTTGTATGGGAGGGGGTAGAAGAGCAAGCGCGATTTCAGAACATTTAACGTAATTTCATTTCAATTATTTTTGTTAGTTTTTGTGCAAAATTTCAAATTGATAACTTTTAATAGTTAGGTGATAATTGATTTCTTAAAAATGGTTGAAAAAATAATTTTGTATGGGAGGGGGTAGAAGTTTTAAAGCTTTTCGACCAGTTAATATTTCGTATATTTAGTGATTTTTTTTAAATGCATTTCGCAAATTTTCAAGTTTCTACCTTAAAATTTCACTAAAAAATGTTCAGTCTATGTGTTTTTTTTCAATGTACATGAAACACCTTGTGCACGACCGAGGATGGTCGGTTTATAACAATTATGGATCAAGTTATTATTATTTTTCTATGTACATCAAATAGACGTATCCACATGCAAAATTTAAACTTTGTATCTTTCACCAGAGCCCTAAAAAAATTACTCAAAATTTTCGACATTTTTGCTTATCACCTCCCTCCCGTTGCACCTCCCAACGCAAAATTTACCACTATGCAGTTCTACAATCTGATAAATTTTTGATTTGATATCTGTACTATTTTTTGAGATATAAGGATTTGTAATTTTTTTGCCATTTTTGAAATGCTCTCCATTTCCCCCCACTACTATTATTTCAACATGTTATATTTTTTTTGTTTTTCCTAGTATAGCTTAGTATACGTTTCAATTTTCAATTACATAGCTTAAGATATAGTTGAGATATTAATTTTTAAATGTTTTACTTTGCACCCCCCTGATCCTTCCCCTTACAATAATTAGCCACTCTTTAAGCTGATTCCGATGGAACTATATGCCACCTTGATGGTCCTTAAATATGAATTTTTTACGATAAGTAATTTCGAAGATATAATCATTTGAAAAAACAATTCGGCCGGCAATTTGTTTTTAGCCCCCTCTTTTCGGACGCCAATGGATAAAAAAAATTAAATTGTTTTTAAAGTTTGTCCCACAACCCTCTCTACATCTCTACTGATTTTCAACTTTCTATTTGCATTCGTGGTGGAGATATTAGCAAGAGTAGTTTTCGACTTTTTCCCTCCCCCTTCCACCTAACACCCCCCAAAATTTAGAAAATAGAGCTCACTTACCCAATCAACAATCCACCCAAAAACGAACATTCTACCTTTAACGGTCTCGGAGGTATGTGTCCATATGTACGGCGCACGGCGGAGACGGATTTTTTTTTTGCATTTTTAGGCTAATTTAGTCATGAGACGCGAAAAAAAAATAATTTCAAGGTAGCAAATTTTTTTTTTCCTGTGTCGATCACAATACTTTATTATTAGAATAATAAAGTAAAAATAATAATTTGTTCCAAAATTGTTTTGCGCCGAAGTGGGGGTCTAACGTGCTCAAGGTGTTTTATGTGTAATGAGAAAAACACATAAGCTAATAATTTTTGAATGAAATTTTAAAGTAGAAAGTTGAAAATTTGCGAAACGCATTTCAAAATATAACAGGAGTACGATTGGGCATAAAGCCCAATCGTGCGATACTCTAGATGAAAGAGAAATTTTTGTATCTTAAGAAATTTGGTAGAGGAAGTGGTAGAGAGGGTGACGACATTGAACTAATTTTTTCACATGACGGTAAGGTTGCTATCAAAATGTCTTATGCAAAATTTAGGATTTAAAAATTTAATAGGTACTGAGAAAATTAGTGTATTGGATGTAGTGAAGTAGGGCAGTTTGTATGGGAGGTGATAGAAGGAGGGGTGAGTTTTTAATAACTTTTCAGAAATAACTATTAAAATCATGCTTTTGGCATGTTTTAAATTGCAGATTAGTAGCATTCATACTTTTCAGGAAAATCGACTTTTTATAAAGTTGTAAAATTGTGTCATTTTGTATGGGAGGGGGTAGAAGGGTAAAGCTAATCGTCTAAATTTTTTTTGGTTTTACTAATGATTCTAAATAAATATTTAGTGCACAATTTCAGCTCGATTAATTTTATATGCACTGAGTAAAATGGCTTGGAGCATTTCATGAAAAAGTGCAGTTTGTGTGGGAGGTGGTGGAAGGAATGATAGGACTCAAATACCTTTTATACAGCAGATTAATATCATCATAAAAGTAATATATTCTAAATTTCAGATCAATTGCATTTATTTTTTTCGAGCAAATCCGTTTATTGTGAAATTACGAAATTGTGTCATTTTGTATGGGAGGGGGTAGAAGGGGTACAGGTAATTGTCTCCATTTTTTCTTGCCTTACTAATAATTTGAAAAAAATATTTTTTGCACAATTTCAGCTCGATAACTATTATACGCACTGAGTAAATTGGTTTAAAGCATTTCATGAAAAAGTTCAGTTTGTATGGGAGGTGATGGAAGGAGGGAGAAGACTCAAATTTTTTTTATAGAGTAGATTGGAATCATCATAAAAGTATTACATTCCAAATTTCAGATCAATGTCATTTGTACTTTTCGAGCAATTCCGTTTATTGTCAGATTGTGAAATTGTGTCATTATGTATGGGAGGGGGTAGAAGGGGTGGAGCGATTTGGCTCGTTCACGAACTTGACCTTACTTTTTTGTTAAAAACGACGTATACAAAAGTTGAACTTTCTAGCTCAACGCATTCTCAAGCTAGAGAGGACACGGACGGACAGACAGACAGACAGACAGACAGACAGACAGACAGACAGACGGACGGACGGACATCCAGTTTTGAGATTTTTGAGTGATTATATGAACTTCTGTCTCATTCATTTTTTTCTCCGAGCCTTATTTCTTGGCGTTACAAACTTTGTGGCAAACTTATAATACTCTCAGATTTCATCTAGAGTATAAACATAACAGGGCTACGATTGCGCGTAAAGCACAATCACGCGATACTTTAGATGAAAGAGAAATTTCTATGGGGAGTGGTAGCAAGTGTGACGGCACTGAACTAATTTTTTCCCCACCATGCTAAAATAGTTATAAAATTATACAAAATGCTTACTCCAAAAATTGAATGGGAAATGAGAAAGTTAGAGTTAGTTATTTTTTCAGAAATAACTAGGAATATTATAAAATTGACATCCCTTAAATTTCAGACTAGTGCCATTCATACTTTTCAAGAAAATCGATTTTGTGTGAAGTTGTGAAACTTTTAATATTGTATGGGAGTAGGTAGAAGCAGTGAAGCTAATTAAATATTTTTTTCTTATCTTAGTGATAATACTAATTAATTATTTATTACAAAATATGAGCTCGATAAATGTTATATGTTCTGAGAAAATCGTCTTTGAGCATTTCATGAAAAAGAGTAGTTTGTATGGGAGGGGGAGGAAGGAGAGGGAGGACGCAAATAATTTTTCTACTGAAGATTGAAATCATTATGAAAGTAATATATCCCAAAACTCAGACTAATGTCTTTTATACTTTTCGCGTAAATCCATTAATTGTCAAATTGCGAAATTGTGTCATTTTGTATGGGAGGGGGTAGAAAGGGGTCAAGCTAATCGTCTAATTTTGGGCATTACTAAAAATGTTATATAAATATTTGTTACACAATTTCAGCCCGCTAAATTTTATACGCACTAAATTGGCTTAGAGTAATTCATGACGAGTACAGTTTGTATGGGACGTGGTAGAAGGAAGGAGAGCACACATAATTTTTATACGGTAGATTGATATTATCATAAAAATAACATATTCCGAATTTCAGGCCAATAGCTTTTATGCTTTTCGAGCAAATCCGTTTATTGTCAAATTGCGTAATTGTGTCATTTTATATGGGAGGGGGTAGAAGGGGTGGAGCGATTTGGCCCGTTCACAAACTTGACCTTACTTTTTTGTCAAAAACGACGTGTACAAAATTTGAACTATCTAGCTGAACACGTTCTCAAGTTAAAGAGCGCTCGGACGGACGGACGGACGGACATCCGGTTTTGAGATTTTTGAGTGATAATATTAACTTCTGTATCATTAATTTTTTTCTCCGAATCTTATTTCTTAGCGTTACAAAATTTAGTGCAAGGTTATAATACTCTCAGATTTCATCTATGTAGAGTATAAAGATCCCTAAAAGTTCGAAATATTGATCCGACGAATACCTTCAAAATTTCCACATAAACCAATTATAACCTAACTATTAAAAGCCATCAATTTGAAATTTTGTACAAAAACTTATAAAAATAGTTGAAATGAAATTACTTTAAAAGTTTACAAATCGCACTTGCCCTCTACCCCGTCCCATACAAAAGTATGATTTCGACCAATTTCATTAAATCAACTTATAAACAACAAATTAAAAGCTACGAACTTGAAATTTTGTAGGAGCACCTGACAAGATAAAGGAAAGAAAATTGTTTCATAAATTTTGCAATTCCTCTACCTCTTCTACCTCCTCTCATACAAAATTATTTTTTCGAGTATTTTTGAGAAATCAGTTATCAGCTAGCTCTTAAAAGCTATCAATTTCAAATTTTGCAGAAAAACTTTTAAAAATAATTAAAATGACATTCCTTTAAAAGTTTTGCAATCGCGCTTGCCCTTCTACCCCCTCCCATACAAAAGTATTATTTCGACCTATTTCATTGAATCAACTAATAACCAACAAATTAAAAGCTACGAAATTGAAATTTTGTACGAGCACACTAAAAGAGAAAGGAAATAAAATTACGTCACAAATTTTATGATTCCCCTACACTCTACACCCTCCCATACAAATTTTTGGTTTCGTGAATGTAAAATACACCGTATCCTATGAAAATTCTTTGCAACTCCGTCTATGAAATTGACATTCTGTACAGAGAATATTGGACGTGATTCAAGCAATCGATTAAAAAACTATTAACATCCACCCACCTTTACCACCTCACCCCTCCCCTCATAAAAACTCAAACTTGCATAAATAAACGAACGAAATATTGATTATATGTACTGGAGCTTTTGAGCGTTAAATTGACAATTGCCCTGCCCAAGAGCCCCCTTTCACTTAGTCTTCCCTAACCACTTTAACCTGCATTATGACTTTTCACGTATCCGCAACTTGCCCCAAAAACAATAAAGTTTCGCCCGACTTGTTGGCAGTTTATTTGTATATGACACCGAAATTGGCATGCAATATGTTTCGTGCTGAATTTTAAATTTGTAGTTTTAATTATTTTTAAAGAAATTGGACATAGTTTCCTGTAATTGGGGCATTTGTTTGGGAGATGGTAGGGAAATTGAAGGGTTTTATAGGATTTAGAAACTGCTTATCAACATGCTTATCACCATGCTTTTTTCAACTTCAAATAAAATGCTTTTCTTGAATTTATAATAAATATATTTGTTGATATTTTTCTCAGCATTTATTAGAATTATCAAAGCACAAGTCCTGGAAAAATTTAAAATTTCTGCTTTTTCTAGTTTTAATGGAAATCGATATAACGCATTTAACAAAATTATGCATTAGGGGTAGAAGCAGTTCATGGATCAAAACAAAATTTTTTAACGATGATGATATTTTCATTATTATACTTTGCTCAAAAATTCAAATCGAGAGCTTTGACAGTTTCGAAGAAAGATAATTTAACTGATGTTTCGAAATTTCGTGAAATTTGTATTGAAGGGAGTAGAAGGATTGATGCAAAGTTGATAATTTTTTTAAAACTAATTGCACTTATAATAAAAATGATTCTGGCAAAAATCCGTTTTTTTAGCTTTGCTATTTCCAATGAAAATCAAAGAAATGCATTTTTCAAATTTGTGCATTTGTATGGGACGGGGTAGAAGGGGTGAGGAGAGTTAATAGCTTAAAAATCTTCGGAGAAAAATCAATATTGAAAAATTTCGAAATTTCATGAAATTTGAAATGAAAATGTAGCCCATTCACAAACTTAAAGTTACTTTGTGCTAAAAGTAACATAAAAAAACTTGAGCTTAACTGCTCAAAGCGATCGAAAGTTGTGTTGTAGACAGACGGACAGACGGTTACTCGGAATCGAGGTTTTTTGATCTACAACAATGATTTTTGTACCCTTGGTGACTCTGTGCGAGCATTATTTCTTAGTGTTACAAATGATAAGGAAAACACAATATACTCTCAAATTTCATCTAGAGTATAAAAAGCTTCCTGGAGAACCATCGTCATATCGCCTAATTGTCTACTTGACTCGTTGGGAAACATCTTTGAAAGAATTAAAAACCACAGATTGCTCGTGATAGCAGAGGAGAAAGAAGCACTGTCAGATCACCAGTTCAGATTCAGGAAATCGCGTTCAACTGTTGACGCCACAAACGTGGAAGTCGATACTGCAGCTGGAGCGATATAAAAGGAAAGATGGCGATGCGTGACAAGGATTAAAACTGCCTTTAAATCGGCACATTGGTCACTTATAAAGAGATCGTTAGTCAGGCTGAATACACCATACCACTTGTTGAGAATAATTTGAAGCTGCTTCACCAACAGAGGTATGAAAAGTAACTACCACGTCACCGCGGGAGTCCCGCGAGTCTTGTACGATGGAGTCCTTCGACTATCATTGCTGCAATAAGTATAATTGATCGGGTTCGCTGATGGTATCACCGTTGTTACCGTACCTAAGCACATCCACGAAATAGAGTCAGCAACAAATAAAGCAGTATCAAAAATTAAAGACTGGCTAGAGTCCGCCGGTTTAGAAGTAGTTGATCCCAAAACGGAAGTTGTTCTAAAAAAATGAGAGAAAATTGAATATGCGAATATTCAGGTCGGCAGTTAAACCTCGAGCCAGCAAGAGGCAGCTGTTGTCAGAAAAATAAAAGAAGAGGAAAAGGCGTAATCGAAAGAAAAAAAAAGTTCTACCTTGTTGTATTTAGAATGTAACTAGCGAAACACACGTCATCAGCATAAACAAGATGAATTTAAACTGACCCCAGTGCAGACCCCACCTCCAGCGCAGCTTTCAAGAACCATGTGGCTTCTCTTCCCGCTTTGCACATATCCCACAGATTCTTCAGCACTAGTTAGAAAAGTGTTTCCGGTTGCCTCCCAATTGGTGTCCAGGGTGCGCATTTCATATCCACTCAATGTGGATGACTTATCGCGTTGAATAATGATGTACTCGCGTTTTCGTTGCAGTCTTCTAGTTTATCCACATTCAACCTGCGCTTCATTTGAAGAATTTGTGGTCGTCGAATAAGTACACAATTCGAAGCAGGCAACCATCAAGTGGTGATCGCTTCCCACGTCAGCTTCACGCTACGCTCGCACATCTTCTTTATCGGCGACTTATAGCCAAATGGTCGATCTAATTCTGAGTAACACCATCAGGGGAAACCCAAGATGTTTTATGGTGATTCTTGCGTGGAAAAGGAGTCCTTCCGACGACCACGAGACTATTAATCCAAGGTCGTGACGTGTTGACCCAAGGTCACAATGCCTCCCCATGACATGTTCTAGTCCAGTGTTGTCAGAGCCAACATGGGCATTCACATTTTTTGAAATGAGAATAATATTACCTCTTGGAACACACAAGGTGGCACTCAATTTGTTATAAAACTCCTCTTTATCACCAGATGTTGCAGCATTAGTTGGTGCGTCAATCATCAAATTGTTGTTAAGATCCTCCTGTAGGGGCATAGCACAGAAATAACTCTCTTCCACAAGGCGTGATCTGGAGCATCGGCCTTCGGTCGAAGGCATTGATTCACGAAACTTTGTAGTTTCTTGGTTAGTCGAATGGTCACTTTCAACCTAGTACAACCATTTAACAACACGGATTGAACGCATGCGTCAAAATCTCACAGCTTTGTGCGAAGGGGGATCTTTCTTAACTTCCAGAAAGGTTAAAGGAAACCGAAGGCTTGACGAGCTTTATTTAGATGAGCCTCAATATCCTTTTCGGCTCCGCCGTCCATGCTGACAATGCTTCCGAGATAAAAAAATCTTGTACCTCTTCCACATCTTGTCCTTTAAGATCAATCGGTGTGCTTAAGTTCGAACCCATGTGCATGTACTTGGTTTCACGTACATTTATTTTCAGTTTCTCCTCTTGCCATTTAGAATGCAAACACACGTCATCAGCTTAATCGAGGTGACTTAAGATGTTAAATAGTCTCCATTGAAGACTTTTACCTTCCCGACCTACCAGTACAGCTTCCAAGATGTCATTTATTACCAGCAGAAACAGCCTTGTCTGACACTCGTTTGCACAGGAAAGCTCTCGGACAGCTCTCCTCTATGCAGACATGACACCTTGCATCTTCGTAGGATTCTTTAATCATAGCTGACTTTTTCTGGTATACCTCTCCTATGCAAAGCAATCCATATGTAATCTTGCTTAACGCTGTCGAAAGCCTTCTCGAAGTTCACAAACATGAGATGTAGTGGCGATCCCATTTCGGTCGGTGCGTAGCCTGTATAATTGTGACACATGTCCTGAGCCCAATAACGATAATCCTATCTGAGATTGGTTTCCAGCTGATGAGGCTGTTTCTCGCTCTCGGTGTAAGGACAAGAAACAGGGCTGGTGATAATATACAGCCTTGTCTAACACTCGTTTGCACAGGAAAGCTCTCGGACAGCTCTCCTCTATGCAGACGTGACAGCTTGCATCTTCGTAGAATTCTTCAATCATAGCTATGACTTTTTCTGGTATATCTCTCCTATGCTAAGCACTCCATATGTAATCTCGCTTAACGCTGTCGAAAGCCTTCTCGAAGTCCACAAACATGAGATGTAGTGGCGATTCCATTTCGGTTGGTGAGTAGCCTGTATAATTGTGGCATATCTGACACTTGTCCTGAGCCCAATAACGATAAGCCTATCTGAGATTGATTTCCAGCTGATGAGACTGTTTCTCGCTCTCGGTGTAAGGACGACCGCTACGCCCTTTTTGGCTTTACACCCAGGGTCAACACATAAAATGCTGTTTCCGTTAAGGGTTCATTTTTCTTTTGATCCTGTCCACCTGACCTTGCTCAATCCCAGGACTTGAATGTTACAGTGCTCCATTTGACGATCGATCACTGGTTGGCGGTGTATGGACTGAGTGACTCCAACCCTTCCAACGTCATTCAATGCTCGAACGTTTCTGGAGTGAATCATAGTCGTTTTCAAATGCTAAGATTCGTTACTGTAGAATTCGTCCGTTGCTCGTATTAGTAAGATTTCAATAATTTGAATAACAAAAATTATTATGTGTCAAAACTTTTGACACAGACCGGTATCGTAAAAAAAGTTGCTAAGAAATTACCTAATAATTTTTATTTTTGGAAAACAAATAAAATAAGAATTGTTGCTTCAGTAGTTCCCCTTAATAAAATTTCGACGATAATTATATTTGATTATTTTCCCTATGGGGCACCCAAAACTCATCTAAAGGTACTGGATCGAATTCAGCGATTCGCGTCTCGACTTATTGGAGATGATACCATAACGGCATTTTTAGACTCTCTTGAACATCGCAGAAAAGTCGGAGTACTCACCATCTACTACAGCTATTTCCGTGGCCGCTGTAGTCATGACATTTTTTGTCCTATCCCTCCTTTATATAAATTTACGCGCTCATGTGCATACGGTTCAGCCACCCAAATCACGTACAGTGAAATATAGGCAGTCGTTTCTACCTCGAACAAACAAAATGTGGAATGCACTACCCGCGGCCGCTTTTCCTAGTGATTATAACCGATTTCTTTTGTCCTGCCCGTCCTTATTCAATTAACTATTGATATTTGACAACTCCGCCATAGACGGTCCCAAGCCCGGTTTGAGAAAGGAGGAGAGAACATGGAGTTAACCTGAATAGCCAGTAACACCAGTGCGTCTCAGGAAGTAGGCAAAAGTATGACATAGTTGGACTCGCAGCATAGCTGTGGGAACCCCAGCATGTCATATTTAGCTCAAAACTCCCACCCTTTTTCTACTAGGGTGTAATAAGTAAGTAGGACCGGTCCTCCAGGTCAGGGGTTGGGCGAGGCGCCGACAACGCATCACCGGAAAAAAAACACTGTCCAGAAACCTGAAGAACAGCCTCGGAAAGGATGGACTCAACGTCAACGACCCCGCAAACGAAAAATGGACTACTCTATTGGATCTTGGAATGTTCGATCCTTATTTAGGACAGGAGCTCTGAAAAAGTTTCTTGAAGAAGTGGCAAAACACAACATCAACATAACTGCCATCCAAGAAACGAAATGGCTCGGTAGCGAAATCATGGACATGAGATCACACACAATCTATCCAAGTGGAAAATTATCGGGAAGCAGAGAGTTTGGAGTCGCTTTTGTCGTTGACAAAAAATTTAAACAGCAGGTCACGAGCTTCAGACCAATAAGTGAAAGATTGTGTGCAATCCGAATAAAGACTAAATTTTTCAACACTTGGTTGATCAACGTTCACGCACCAATAGAAGACAAGGACGATATAACTAAAGACGAATTTTATGCCACCCTAGAGACAACATATGACTCAATGCCCTCGAATGACCTAAAAATTGTCTTGGGGGATTTTAATGCAAAAGTCGTAAAGGAGGAGGCTCTTAGAGGAACAACAGGAGGGCAGAGTCTCCATGACATAACCAACGATAATGGCCAACGTCTTATTGATTTCGCAAGCAGCAAAAATATCATAGTAAGCTCTACGTGCTTCCCACATCGCGATATCCACAAACGAACGTGGGCATCACCAGACGGTCACACCTTCAACCAAATAGACCACGTTCTAATTGTGACTCTGATCACTATCTAGTCAGAGTCAAGTTTCGATGCAAAATAGCTTGTCGTGGATATTCGAAAACGAGTAGAGCTCGCAAATTCAATGTCAACAAGCTTAACGACGAAAGGGTGGCGCAGGCTTACATGTTAGCATGTAATAAACACCTGACACCAATATATGAAAATATCCAAAATATGCCAGTGGAGAATGTGTGGATGAAAATACGAGACGGCATCAACTCCTCCGCAGAAGAGGTATTAGGGTATCAAGCACGGCGAAAAAATAATGATGGTAATGATGGCGACGCAATAGATAGAAAGAACGAGGCTTACAAAATTTTTACTGAACGACCAACACGAGCCAAAAAAGAAAGATATGACGAGCTTAGGCGATATGCGAAAAAGACCTGCAGACGAAAACAAAGGAAGCACCATAATGACAAAATACAAAAAATGGACGACGACATGAGACAAAATAAAACGCGGGACGCATACGCAATAGTAAAAGACTTAAAAAATGGATATAAGCCAAAAACCAGTCTCTACAAAGACGCAGAGGGCAATATCATCAGCGACACAGAAGAAAGCAAAAGGAGATGGGCTTCATACTTTGAAAATCTTTTGAATCCCACCCCATTAGCACCGATCACAACAGACAACATTTCAATTGAAGCCTCAACTGACGAAGATGAACCATCGTCGACACTACCCACGCTTGCTGAAATCAAAGCAGCCCTATGTGACCAAAAACTAAACAAAGCGCCGGGAATTGATGAAATACCAGTTGAACTTCTGAAAAAGGGTGAAAATTGTGTCGCTGAAATACTGCACAACATGATATGCAAAATTTGGACAGAGGAAATCATACCCGACGATTGGCGAAAAAGTATTATATGTCCAATTTACAAGAAAGGAGACAAACTCTTCTGTGAGAATTACAGAGGAATATCATTGTTGTGTACGTCCTATAAAATACTGACAAAAATAATTGAACGTCGTCTTAAGCCCTATACTACTAATCAAATAATTGGCGGATACCAAGGCGGATTCAGAACCGGACGATCTACAACAAACCAGATATTCTCGGTGAAACAGGTGCTTGAGAAATGCTGGGAATATAACGCAGACGTGCACCAAATCTTCGTAGATTTTAAACAAGCATACGACAGTATCGACAGAAGCGTACTGTACCAAATCATGCTTGACTTTGGAATTCCTACAAAACTAGTCCGACTAACAAGACTCACAATGACGAACACTGAATCCCAAGTGAGAATACAAATCGATTCCCCAACCAGCTTTCGAACGGAATGTGGTTTAAAGCAGGGAGATTGTCTAGCCCCCATGCTTTTCAACTTGGCACTAGAGTATGTCGTCCGAAAAATCCCAGTCGACAACAACGGGACACTACTATTCAAGTCCACCCAACTAGCAGCATACGCTGACGACATTAACATCCCAGCAAGATCCTTAGGGTATTTGTCAATCTTGACTCCGCCGCAAAAGAAGTCGGGTTGCGCATTAACGAAAACAAAACAAAAGTAATGACGCAAACAAGAAGGAGAGCGCCTATCACACAAAACATAACAATTGCGGAATATAATTTGGAGAGTGTGGACAATTTCATATATCTTGGGGCTAATCTAACAAAGGACGGTAATGAAACAGACGAAATCAAACGACGGATAATACTTGCAAATAAGACGTATTATTCGGTACTTCCAATAATGAAATCCAAGAAAGTGCACAGGAACAATAAGCTGCGGATATATAAAACTATCGTACGGCCTGTGCTCTGTTATGGCAGCGAGACATGGACATTAACACGAACTTCCGAAAAAGCAGTTAACGCATTTGAAAGAAAGATCCTCCGAAGAATTTTGGGACCTGTGAAGGAAGGAACGGAATGGCGAATAAGATACAACCATGAGTTGTATCAAATCTACGACGAGCCAGAAGCTTCAACGTTCATCAAGCTACGTAAACTGCAGTGGGCTGGCCATGTAGAGCGAATGGAAGACAGAAGAATCCCCAAACGTGCTCTGAAAGGCAAAGCAAGTGGTAACCGGCCAGTAGGCAAGCCACGCAAGCGATGGGAAGACTCGGTTGATGAATATACCAAAGCCATCTTAAAAATTAGCAGCTGGAGGACGCGGTCTTTGGATCGAGACGATTGGAGGCGACGATTTCAGGAGGCCAAGGCCCGATTTGGGCTGTCGCGCCATTGATGATGATGATGATGCTATTTTGTTTACTTTCATTTTGTTTCATCCCTTCCTAAGCCGACTGGACTGGACGCTACAGTATTAAAAGGTGTACCTAAAATTCAATGTGGTGCCTTAAAAAAAATGTATAATAATATTTTGACGAAGCTCAGTTTGTGGCGGGTTATACTGCAACGCTAATTACCGACGAAGCCGTGGGTCTAGATAACTCAGTGGTCAACACGGTCGTTTTGAAATTCAAAACCCCCGAATTCAAATTCAACACCGGCACGGTATTCCGTTAGCGTCTAGGGCAGGGCCTGATTACACAAGCCTTGTTAACTAGTCCGATGTAAGTAGGCCTGGGACGAAACACACGAAGCGCAATGGCCGCTCACTCGCTACAGCTTTCAAAATGGACTCTTTCTAAGTTTTCCTCAAAATATTTGCTACATTTCTTATTTATTCTTACGTGCCAATCGGAAAGATTGTTCATTTTGAATTAAGTAATTTAAAATAAATTTTTGTCTCAAAACGTGAATGATTTTTATTAACTACAACTCGATTTAAAGTCTTCACTTACAAAAATCAATTAATAACTTGAAGCACAAGGTACTGCTTGAATAGTCGGCTGGCATTGTAGAACAACATTCTGAGGGCATGGAATGCTCGAACCATAGCTTTGTTGTTGTACTGATCCAACTTGAGGTGCTCCCACCACAGTATCCGCTTGCGATTGAGATCCTCCTGCTTCCTGCTGCGATCCAAGAAATCCTCCGTAATGATGTCCTCCCTTATGATATCCGCCACCATGAAATCCTCCGTGATGCTGTTTAGATTTATGCATCGAAATAGAGAAACTGCTGGTGTGACCGCTGTGATAGCTTCCATGTCCGTGTCCGTAGCCGTGATAGCTGCCATGTCCATGACCTCCATAGCCGTGATGATGATAGGGTACTCCGACAAGTTTTTTCAGTTCCTTCTTCGTGCGTTGGTGACATTCGTCAGTATTCTCCGCGAAGCAATCCATGGCCACTTCAAGGACTGCCACGCCGAACAGAATCAATGCTATCCAGATTAACTTCATGGCGATTGTGGCCTAGAAATAAACGACTTCAGTACTGCGAATATGGTTGTACTGAAATCAGCTTTTATAGCGTTTCTATAGATCTTATCGAATTTCACTTGACCCGTAAATTATAATTTTTTTTTCACAATACGATAATTTCCAGCATACGAAAGACTACTTTTAAAGACGTCTACAATTACGAAAAGAAAACAATAGCAAGGAATTTTTTTTTGCAGAATTAGAACTAAGTTTTTATTGACAAACAATTCCAGATCAAATATCACCAGTCTTCAACATATGGGTAAATCGATTTGGGTTGATTCGGTTTTGCTTCGCCAACTGATTTCCCAATCATCGACATTGCTGAAGACTTCGGCGTCTCGATCTCAGGATCCAGGCTTTTTGTATGGTTCCGTGCCAGCTGAGACATGCGCATCATGGTTTCGACTTTCTTTCGCTCAGCTTCCATGTCTTTTGGAGGCTTCTCATCGCCACCATGCAGTTGAGATGGCTTCATCTTTTCCGCTTTTTCGTCTTCTTTACCGGCGTCAATTTTCCGTTCATCATGATCCTTGTTCGAAGCGTTCAGATTGATTTTCTCAGGATGATGATCTTCCTGAATCGTGGTACTTGCCGAAATTTTTGCTGAAGACTCCTCTGCTTTCTGGGATCCAAGCAAATTTGGATGCTTGCATTGTTCTGGACCGGAAGCTGAGCATGGATATGGAGTGCTTTGCGGATGACAATTAACGTAATATTGTGGTGGATAGATTGGCTGTGGAAAGGCAGGTGTGGGTAATGGGTATGCAGGATATGGATAGTAAGGGAAGTATGGAGGATATGAGTATGGAATTTGGGGATTACTATACTTAGCAGGATAATTCCGATTGGACGAGACGTCTGGTTTGCCAGCTGGATAGGTCAGTTCCTGATGATAATCGGGTTGTTCATCTTCTAATGAGGCATCGCTGTGTCGATATGGAGTGTTACCAATATAATTCGGTTTCGTATCGTAATTGTGTGGCTGAAAAGGAGGATTGATAGCACTATGATGATTTGGGTATGCAGGTGGTGCCATCGGAAGCTTCTTTCCAATGTGATCGTCATAGCCTTTGTAAGGTTCAATTGAAGCCTTATCGTATCCTGGACTGTGCGGTCTGTGAGAGTTAAATCCGCCTGGCTTCCCGTAACTTGTCTTGATAGGCTCCTTATGATGTCCGAATAGTGTCTTGCTGGGAACTGGTGAGTAGTCGTGAACATCGGGCTGATATGATGGCTTCACGTCGTAATGCTGTTGATCATCGTATTCATGATAGTATGAACCAGGCTTGGATATTGGCTTGATTTTATGCACCTGAGTGGCCGAGCTCTGATAAGCGGATGGTTGATGATATTTGTCCTTGTAGGGCTTATCAACAGCTGGATATTTATGATGATCTGGTTGTTCGTACTCGTGTACAGCTGATGGGATTTCCAGTCCTTTTTCTTTGCATATGTAGTAGGGATCCTCACCGTTTCGTTCTGGCTTGATTTCCACACAAATTGTAGTCACCGTGGATTTTTTGGTCCTCGTTGATGTTGTCGCTTTGGGTATCAGCTCGATGTTGGTGAAACGTGACGAACCAAATGGAATATTCCGATAATACCAAGCGCCTTGTTCTGCTGCCGAAAATCCTGCAAGGACAATTATCGCCAAACTGACTCTGTAAGTCATGATTGTGTTCGAATATTTTGAATACTGTACATTAATGAAACTAACCGGTTTCTTTTATATCGTCCTACGCCAAACGATTTAGTAGTTTTTTCCCAGGAGAATTACGAGTTTGCTCAAAATCTTTCGAAACAATTTCCAACAATCCACAGAACTCTGTTTAGTTTCAAAGCGATCCTATTTCAATTCACATTATAATTTCATAGGGTCATACGATTCCGATCGCGAGAAAATAATGAAATTATTTTCGAGCATTTGGAAGTTAAAAATACCGGACAAGCTATCATCTTACAGAAGAAAGTAGCATTAATATGACGCCATGAACAGAAATTAGCGAAATGATTTTGTAATTAAAATTCGAAGCAAAACGTTAGGACAGGTTTATACACAACGTTCTTTTAATCTGCGTATGCAAAAATTGTAGATAGTGCTTTGAATTATATTGAAGTGCTGCATCAGCTCTAATTTCCAGCTTGTACGTTAAAATTATATTAAATAGGTTTAAGCGATTTTGATGCAACTGAGCGTTCTAATTTATTAAAGATATGCTATGACAATCTATGCGAATTTAGTTGGATGACTTGTTTGAAAAAAATTTTAAGTTCTAGCATTAAAGATTTAAAAGTTTTGTCTTACTGTTGACATTAGTTGAATTTAATTCTCATAATTCTTATTGCAAATTTTGTTTCAAGAGTCTTTAAACATTGTTTCAGAAACTGAATCGAAAAAAAAATTAAAGGATGTGAAAACTGATTATTTTTATAAAATATTAAATTTCCTGAAAATATCTTTTAATTGAATGAATGAATGCATATGGACAGAACATGAGTCTACCTCATAGAACTGAATGCAAAGTTCAGTGAAAGTGCATAAGCATAAACTATTGAGGAAATACCGGACTTTGTTTTTCTTTAGATATTTACGCATTGTCAGCGACACAATTTTGTCCGATAATGAAAATAATTACAAAATTTCTGGCTGTTGGTTAAGAACAAAAAAAAAATTGCTGACCACTTTCTTGACCTAAAATTATATTTAAATATCACTATAAATAGGCGCGAAATTAAGAACTTCGATATCAAGTCTCTTTCAGTTAAAGAAAACGCAGTATACTCCTCATCATGAATACCTTCTACATTGTTTTAATCATCGGAGTTTTGGCTGCCGCAGCCATGGCCGCACCCACTGCCGAGACCGGAAAATTGGAAGCTGGAAATCCTGAAGAGCCAAGACTAGCGATTCAACAGTACGATCCCGTAATGGAGATGGAGAATAGTGAACTAATCCGACAGAAGAAATCGTACGGAGCTGCTCCTTCTTACGGTCCGGCTGCTGCTCCAGCTTATTCTTCAGCACCATCTTACGCTCCGGCTAAGCTGACCTACCCATCGCCAGCGCCATCTATTCCATGCTCGAAGGCTATTGTATTGTCGTGTGCACCATCTGTACAGCCAATTGCTTGCGGAGGACCACCTGCCTATTAAGAAGATGCATCGGTTTCTAAGTACTTTTGTATCAATTTTGATTCGGTTTTTGAAAAATGAATAAAAAGTTTTTTCTTAAAAAAAATACAAGGATTTTATTAATTGCATCTTAGAATTTTCTTTTAGCAGCTTTCATACAGCTTTGAAATTTATCTCTAAGAATTTTTACTTTTGGAAGTTGAAAACTTTGGAAGATGAATGATTTGGCAAAATTCTTGTTTAATCTCAACTCTTTATTAGAAAATCATTTATGATTGAGTTAGAAGTTATCAGATGACACAGTTGATACTAAAAATTTTGGAAGGAAGGACATCACCATCCAACTATTTCATCAAAAGATGCTTCAAATTCTAATAAAATTGAATCCCCAATTACCTCGGAAGTGCTTGACCCATAACTCGTAACTGATATCATATTACACACTCATGAAATATCGTGTAAACTTTAAAACTAAATTTTCCGAAATATTACTGAAAACTAAGGAATTTTAGGATTTTGAACAACATTTTGATAGAATCATCCGAAATGCTTACATTGACAAAATAATAACAAAAATGACTTTCGGTATAATTAAATCGATATCATTGCCTCCTATTGTGCTTATTTTATTGAATTGTTTCATGCGAAAATTTTAAAATTGAACAACATTTAATTGAATCAACCGAAATGATTGAATGGCTGTTGTATCAAAATTGTTTGCTACTTAATTTTACATCTTTGAGTTTCAACTATATACTTCCCGAGGAGTTCGTCACATTAACTTCCAAACCCATCAATATAGAAAGTTCATTTTTAGGGGGGACTGTAGATAGTTGCTGATCGCAGGTGGACACCCATTTTGGGCGGTGTAAAGGTTCAGGGAGAGCGCTGAAATAAAGAATTCAAATATTTCAACCATGGTTCAAGCTAGGAAGCTGAAAATCAACATACATATAGAGGAGTTTGTGTGACAAAATTTAAAAATAACTTAATTTTTTTATCAATTGGGGTCCAAACAGGGGGGGTAAAACAAATTGTACGCCCATTTTTTGTTTCAAATGATTATATTTTCAAAATTACTTACCCCTAAAAAATTCATATTTCGGGGCCATTAAGGTGGTATATATCAATCAAATTCCTGTTAAGACCCCCTATAGGGGCATAGGACAGAAACAACTCCCTTCCACAAGGCGCGATCCTGAGCATCGGCTTTAAGCTGTTGCCAGGACTTGTTTATTCCTCTGGCCTCCTGCTCAACTGCTCGCTTCCATGTGTTACATGGTCGACCAACCCGACGTCTTCCTTGAGGGTTATAATCCAGAGCCTGTTTTGCGATGTTTCTTTCTGGTTTCCTCAAAGTATGACCGATCCACTGCCACTTCCGCCGTTGAATCTCAATACCTATTTTAGTCTGGCGAGTTGTACTCCAAAGTTCGTCGTTGGAGATTACTTCTGGCCAGAATATTCCTAAAATGCGTCGGAGGCATTGGTTTACGAAAGTCTGTAGTTTCTTGGTAAGTCGAACGGTCACTTTCCACGTAGTACACCAGTATAACAACACGGATTTGACGCATGCGTCAAAAACTCGCAGCTTGGTGCGAAGGGAGATCTCTCTTAACCTCCAGAAAGGGGAAAGGATACCGAAGGCCTGACGAGCTTTATTTAGCCGAGCCTCAACATCCTTTTCGGCTTCGCCGTCCATGCTGACAATGCTTCCGAGATAGCAAAAATCTTGTACCTCTTCCACATCCTGTCCGTTAAGAACAATCGGTGTGCTTGCGTTCGAACCCATGTGCATGTACTTGATTTTACGCATATTTATTTTCAGTCCCGCCTCTTTGCATTTAGAATGCAACGAGCGAACATTTGACTCTAAGTCCGAACTGTTATGTGCAAGCAAACACACGTCATCAGCATAATCAAGGTGACTCAAGATGTTAAATAGTCTCCATTGAAGACCTTTACCTTCCCCACCTTCCAGTGCAGCTTTCAAGATGTCATTTATTACCACCAGAAATAGGGCTGGTGATAATATGCAGCCTTGTCTGACACCCGTTCACAGGGAAGCTCTCGGACAGCTCTCCTCTATGCAAGACGCGACACCTTGCATCTTCGTAGGATTCTTTAATCATAGCAATGACCTTATCTGGAATACCTCTCCTACGCAAAGCATTCCATATGTAATCTCGCTTAACGCTGTCGAACGCCTTCTCGAAGTCCACAAACATGAGATGTAATGGCGAACCCATTTCGGCTGACTGCTCTAATATTATCCGTAGGATATTTGTGTGGTCGGTACAAGACGACACTTTGCGGAATCCAGCCTTATAAACTTCGAGAGTGCTCTCGACGACACCATAATTTTTGATACGGCAGTAAGTAGACATATACCACGCCAATTGCCACAATCCCGAAGGTCGCCCTTCTTCGGAATTTTCACAATGACGCCCTCCTTCCATTCAGTCGGATATCTTTCTTTATTCCACACCTTAGTGAAGAGTGGGAGAACAGGTGGTATAGAACAAGCTAGAATTAACTTCAAAGGAGGTTAATTGTTGTAAAGGGGAGCGTCAGGGGGGGGGGGGTGAAAAAAAAACACTTAAAAATTAATATCTCAACTATCTCTTGAGCTGCGTAATTGAGACTTGGATCATATATTAAGCTATACTAGGAAATTATGAGAAAAACATAAAATTTGAACATAATAGTAGTGGGGGAAAATGGGGAACATTTCAAAAATGGTGCACATTCCAAAACTTCAAATTGTTATATCTCAAACTGAGCACAGATATCAGATTGAAATTGTTAGATTGAAGAAATACACAGTCTTTAATTTTTGTAAAAATTTTATGTTGAGGTGTGTTAGGGGTAGGGGGTGGTAAGCAAAAATGTTGAAAATTTTGAGTGATTTTTTTAGGGCTCTGGTAAAAGATACAAAGTTGAAAGAAAAACATTTCCGGATTCTACACTGTTACGCTTTATTATTCGTGACGTTTCGGTCTCTGCTAAGACCTTTGTCAAAACGATCGACAATTACAAAACATAATTCTTGTATAGAAGGAAGGGTAATTAAGGTTAAATTAGTTAATTAAGGTTAATTAATTAGTATCAGGTAGTTAAATTAGTTAAGGATTCCTGGGTACGGATTTTGTTCTCACCAAATTTTAAGACAGGTAGCCAAACTGCTGATAGCTTGTATCCGGTGTCTCGTTTGAAGTTCTGTGGATGTTTTGAAATTTCTATTGCTTCTCGTACTATTCGTTGATAATATTGATTTGTCCTGGCCAGAATTCGCACATTGTCGAAATCGATTGTATGGTTCTCTGTCGTTGCATGTTCCACGATCGCTGATGACTGTTTCTGCATTTCCTTCTTCAGCGTCTTCTCGTTCTGTTGTCCTTGGATGCTTCGGTTTCCACGCCCTGATAATTTCGCTCGATTTGTATCCACTTGATATACATAGAGAAAAAAAATTGTTCTACAATTGCTATGCGCCGCAGAGGAGGTAGGGGAATCGTAAAAATTGTAACGCAATTCTATTTCCTTTCTCATGTAGTGTGCTCGTATAAAATTTCAAATTCGTAGCTTTTAATTTGTTGGTTATTAGTTGGTTCAATGAAATAGGTCGAAATGATACTTTTGTATGGGAGGGGGTAGAAGGGCAAGCTCGATTGCAAAACTTTTAAGGGAATTTCATTTCAATTATTTTTGTAAGTTTTCATGCGAAATTTGAAATGGATAGCTTTTAAGAGTTAGCTGATAACTGATTTCTTAAAACTGCTCGAAAAAATAATTTTGTATGGGAGGGGGTAGAAGAGGTAGGGGAATTGCAAAATTTGTGAAACAATTTTCTTTCTCTTCTCTTGTAAGGTGCTTGTACAAAATTCCAAGTTCGTAGCTTTTAATTTGTAGGTTATTAATTGATTTCACGAAATTGGTCGAAATCATACTTTTGTATGGGAGGGGGTAGAAGGGCAAATGCGATTTCAAAACTTTTAAAGTAATTTTATTTCAAATATTTTTATAAGTTCTTATGCAAAATTTCAAATTGATAGCTTTTAATAGTTAGGTGATAATTAATTTCTTAAAAATAGTCGAAAAAATAATTTTGTATGGGAGGGGGTAGAAGTTTTGAAAGTATTCGACCAGTTAATATTTCATATTTTTAGGGATTTTTTTTAAATGTATTTCCCAAATTTTCAAGTTACTACCTTAAAATTACATCCAAAAATTTTCAGTTTTCGTGTTTTTTTCGCTGCACATGAAACACCTTGTGCCCATTAGACCGGGGTGGTCGGTTCGTAACAATTGTGGATCAAACTATTTTTTTTTCTATGTATATCAAATAGATGTATCCACATGCAAAATTTAAAGTTTCTATCTTTGACCAGAGTCCTAAAAAAATCACTCAAAATTTTTGACATTTTTGCTTACCACCTCCCTCCCAGATATAACGATTTCTAATTTTGAAAACTGCACCATTTTTGAAATGCTCTCCATTTCCCCCCACTACTATTATGACCAAATTTTATATTTTTTTTGTATTTCGCTAGTATAGTGTAGTATAGGGTTGAGTATATGGGTATATGAGGTGTTATTTTGAATAGCCCGCTATTTCGGTAGATGTCACTTTTGAAGCTGTCAGTTTTTGACATTTGACAAGTAGAAACTACGCCATTAATAAAAATGCAACGATACACGCTTCAACAACGCATTGAAATTATTAAAATTCACATTATACAAATTCACATTATTAAAATTCACTATTCTTGACTGATGAGGCCCATTTCCAGCTCGGTGGCTACGTCAACAAGCAAAACTGTCGCATCTGGGGCTCGGAAAACCCAAGAGTTATTGTTGAAAAGCCTCTCAATCCTCAACGTGTGACTATTTGGTGCGGTTTATGGTCCGGCGGGGTCATTGGACCTTACTTTCGAAAATGAGGCTGGAGCAACAGTTAGGGTGAATGGATTGCGCTATCGAGAGATGATTAATGATTTTTTATGGCCGGAATTGGATGATATTGATCTGGACAACGTTTACTTTCAACAAGACGGCGCTACGTGCCACACAAGCACCGAAACCATTGATCTTTTACTTTTCAAAATAACACCTCTTATTGGAAAACCCTATATATGTTTTAAGTTTCAATTACTTAGCTTAAGAGATAGTTGAGATATTACTTCTTAAGTGCTTTTCTTTTGCACATCCCCCTTACAATAATAAGCCTATTTCTAAGCTGATTCTGGTGGATCTATATGTCATCTTAATGGTCCCAAAATATGAATTTTTTATGGTAAGTAGTTTCGAAGATATAACTATTTCAAAAAACGATTCGGCCGACAATTTGTTTTTAGCCCCCTCTTTTCGGACGCCAATGGGTACAAAAATTAAATTATTTTTGGAGTTTGTCCCACAACCCTCTCTAAACGTATGCTGATTTTCATCTTCCTATCTGCATTCGTGGTGAAGATATTAGCAAGTGCATTTTTTGACTTTTTCCATCCCCCGCCTCCCCCTTCCACCTGACACTCCCAAAATTTGGATAATGGAGCTCACTTACCAAATTAACAATCCACCCAAAAACCAACATTCTACCTTTAACGGTCTTGGAGGTACGAGTCAACATGTACGGCGTACGACGATACGGATTTTTTTTTGCTTTTTTAGGCTAATTTAGTCATGAAACGCGAAAAAACAAAATTTCAGGGTAGCAATTTTTTTTTCTACTTTATTATTAGAATAATAAAGTAATATGAAGGTAAGATAATTAATTACAAAATTTCAATTAAATTCGATATTCACATTACTTAATTAATAAAAAACAGATTCATCGCTTTGGAATGTTATTTTACAATTTTAACAATTTTTATCGCTGGTTCCTAATTTCAAACTTAGATGAATTAAATAGATCAAAAGAATTAGAGTGGATATTTTCTAAGCGCATTAGCCTGTCAATTATAGAGTTTCAACCATAATTTGTTCTATGTTGTAACAAAAAAGTAAGGGCACTTTGTAATGAAAATGAGTCGGACAAATGATATTTAAAATTTTTTTTTTGTAAGCTGGTAGGACTGTTTTTAATTATTATCCCAAAAATCAGCGTGGTCTGTTAATCTGTTTGTTTACAGCAGCTGGTTGAATGGATACATCTCAGTAGTCCACAGCGTACCTGCTTACCAAATAATACATTTTTCAAATATCATTTCCCAGACTCTTTTTAATTACAAAGTGCCCTTACTTTTTTGTCACAATGTATGATGTTCGATTCGAAATAATT
Organism: Chorisops tibialis; assembly: GCA_963669355.1. Classification (NCBI taxonomy): domain Eukaryota; kingdom Metazoa; phylum Arthropoda; class Insecta; order Diptera; family Stratiomyidae; genus Chorisops; species Chorisops tibialis. Next base: position 215,478,168 of record OY770262.1, read on the forward strand.
CATTTGATTTCTTATGTTCAAAACAGCATCGGCTTCTTTCAAGGGATGTGATATTTACCGAATCCATTAATGCATTATAGTCAATGTTTTCAACAGGTACGCCTATTTATATGCAATAAATCTGAGAAATTTATGTTGAACCCTTTCCAATGAATGACTATGTATTATATACATATTGTAACAGGGATTCCATATGACTGATAAATACTCTAGTTTGCTTCGTACAAAAGAAATGCATAGCGTTTTAATAGTCTTGATATTATTAAAATTATAGGAGACTCGCTTCATGAAACCTAAGTCTCTGTTGGAATTGTTGATAATATGTCGAATATGCTCACCGAACGATATAGATGAGTACAGCAATATACCTAAGTCTCGAACGACATTTACTTTACTTATAACGTGGTTGTCTAATTTATAATTGAAGTCTATAGGTTTTTTTGATAAAGAAAAGGTAATTGGATGACATTTTGAAGAATTGATCTCCAAACCGTTTTCTGCGCAAAATTTTCAAAATTTATTTACAGTATGTCAAATTCGTATTCGTACACCCACTTCGAAGGTAATAACTAGTGAATAGTAGCTTAGACTATTCCTAAACAACATAAACGATGGTAATAATCTGTCGTAAATGTGTCAAATAATTGTTCTGTAACTTAAAATTTCATTTCCATTCCAAGAAAAGAAAATAAACACATTTTTCAAAAAATAGCACAGATTAAATTCGTATTCGTACACTTTAGATCATAAGGGTATGTACGATTACGAATTTGATATACTGTAGATTTATTTGAAAGATTTCACAATCAGATAGAAATGTAATAGTATTGTATATTTCGCAGTCATCAGCAAACAATAAAAATTCATTTTCACCCAAGATAGATTCTAAGTCATTACCAATAAATTAAAAAATAAGGGACTGAGATGATATCGTTGGGGAATGCCTGAAGTAGTTACAAAAGGGTCTAACATGTGGCACTTCAGTTTTACTTGCGTTTCTCGACCCTGAAGGTAGTCAGAAATTCAATTCACAAGACTTCCATAAATTCGTTTTTTTTAGTTCACTAAGAGATCAATATTGATTTTATCGAATGCTTTACTGAAGTCGGTATATATGGCATCTACTAAGATGGGTTTCTCCATATTTTTACTAATAAATTGGGTAGAAGAGATTAAATTTGTGGCAGCAGATTTGCCTTTTCGGAAACTATGCTGGTTAGGAATAATTAAATTATGAGTTAAAAGACTAATTTAATCATAAATAAGACTGTCAAAGATTTTATGGCTTTCCTTGTAAAATTGTATTGCCTATTGGCTATTTAATCTAACTTTTTAAAAATATGACAGATGAGTGAGTGGTTCTTCTTAATTAGCAGAGCGCTATGGGTCACCTTTCTAGTAACGATGTAGACGATCTAAATTACGAATTAGCTAAATTATAATTAGAATCGCTATGTGGCAATGGTATAACGAACCGTCAAAATTCCATTCATAGCCACGAGTCTTCAACAACGTTCCAACCTACTAACAAAAACCAGCATCAAAACTAATACCAGCGGAAAGACCCTAATATAGTGGCTGATCTAAATATGTCTCCGAGCTTTGACGTCGGATGGCATCGCATCAAGCGAAAGGGAAGAAAATCTAGCCCTCGAACAATTCCCTGCAACAACAATAACATTCAGGTAATAACCGCTAGGATAAACGACAATTACTTCAGCCCGTTTGCTGAAATTAATAGGACCGAAGAAAACAAGCGATTGTTGAATAAAAAATCTGATAATAAATCGGGCGCAACTTTATTATCTTGGGACAAGTTGAGGATACGTGGGAAGACATTATAAAAGTTAGGGTGGATAGGGAAGACTATGTTAATGGGGGTTCTAGGGCAGGGCTGTTGATAATTATTTAAGTTTTAACTCCGATTACGATCAATAGCTCCAATACATAGAATCAATATTTCGTTCGTTTATATGTGCAAGTTTGGGTTTATGTTGGAGAAAGGGGGGGGGGAATTTTAGTTTCATAAAATTCAATCAAATCCTTGTTAAGACCTCCTATAGGGGCATAGGATAGGTATAACTCTCGTCCACAAGGCGCGATCCCTCGGCCTTAAGCTGTTGGCAGGACTTTTTTATTCCTTTGGCCTCCTGCACAGGATTATAATCCAGAGCTTGTTTGGCGATCCACTGCCTCTTCCGACTTTGAATCTCAATACCTATTTTAGTTTGGCCAGTTGTACTCCAAAGTTCACCGTTGGAGATCACTTCTGGCCAGTATATTCCTAAAATGCGTCAGAGGCATTGGTTCACGGAAGTCTGTAGTTTCTTGGTAAGTGGAACGGTCACTTCCCACGTAGTACAACTGTATAACAACATAAGATTTGACGCATGCGTCAAAAATTTGCAGCTTCGTGCGAAGGAAGATCTCTCTTAACTTCCAGAAATGGGAAAGGATACCGAAGGCATGACGATCTTTATGGCCTAAGTCGGCCTCATTATCCTTTTCGGCACCGCCGTCCATGCTGACAATGCTTCCGAGATAACAAAGATCTTGCACCTCTTCAGCATTTTGTCCGTTAAGGGCAATCGGTGTGCTTGCGTTCGAACCTAGGTATGTTCATGTATTTGGTTTTATGCACATTTATTTTCAATGCGTGTGGTATTGGATGGTGTGGTTTCCTCTTCTTATAAAATTATCGCTGGTGTCTCTTAGGACTCGGTTCTTTCTCCCACCTTTTTTCTAAATATTTATAATGGCATGCTATCTTCAACTTTCAATTCTAAACATAGCTTCGCTGATGACAGCACATTATACTTCTCCTATCACTTCAACACTGCGTCCTGAACCCGATTGTTGGCCTGCTAGGTAGGTTTTTATGGTGGGTCTAAATGAAATGATAGCTGATGATCGACTGACTTTTATTCCATTAAATTCTTACTAAATAGCTTAGGCTAACACTTATTTTGACAACTTAATCTAGTACAGATTTATGTGATGTAGTAAATTATATGATTTATTACATTATATGATTTGCTACGTCATATGATTTGCTACATCACCCTCCTCCTAGCTGAAGGCGTGATATATTTTATTTATAGGATATAAATTTTAATTTTACGTTGTATTGATTTTACTTAGGGTGAAGTTATATAATTCAATTTTTTATGTTAATGTTCTTATACATTTAATTCTTTAAATATTTCATTTAGATTTATACAAAAAAAAGGTTGACTATTTACATAATGTATTTTAAGTTTAAATGGTTATGTTTGATTTGTTTTATTAATTGTGATTATAATGGTATTTTAGCAAGAAAAAGTGAAATAATGAATAGTGAATTTTTATTATGCAAAATGAACGCTCTTATTTGACTTCTTATGATTGGATTCTATCGTGAATGCTGGCTTTAATCTGTCTATCGACACCGATATGTTTTTATTATTTTTATACTCTAGATGGAATCTGAGAGTATTATAAGTTTGCTCTAAGGTTTGTAACGCCAAGAAATAAGGCTCGGAGAAAAAATTGAATGATACAGAAGTTAATATTATCACTCAAAAATCTCAAAACCGGATGTCCGTCCGTCCGTCCGTCCGTGCGCTCTCTAGCTTGAGAACGCGTTGAGCTAGATAGTTCAAATTTTGTACGCGTCGTTTTTGACAAAAAAGTAAGGTCAAGTTTGTGAACGGGCCAAATCGCTCCACCCCTTCTACCCCCTCCCATACACAACGACACAATTGCGCAATTTGACAATGAAGAAATTTGTTCGAAAAGTATATAAGCTATTAGCCTGAAATTTGGAATATGTTATTTTTATGATAATATCATTCTACCGTATAAAAATTATGCGTGTCCTCCCCCTCCTTCTACCACCTCCCATATAAACTGTACTTGTCATGAATTATTCTAAGCCAATTTACGCGGTGCGTATAAAATTTAGCTGGCTGAAATTGTGCACCAAATATTTATTTAAAGTTGTTAGTAAGGTAAAAAAAAAATTAGACGATTAGCTTCACCCCTTCTACTCCCTCCCATACAAAATGACACAATTTCGCAATTTGGCAATAAATGGATTTACTCGAAAAGTATGGAAGCTATTAGGCTGAATTGTGGGATATATCACTTTCATAATGATCTAAATCTACAGTAGAAAAATTATTGACGTCCTTTCTCTTCTTCCACCCCCTCCCATACAAACATCACTTTTTCATGAAATTCTCTAAGACGATTTTCTCAGAACATATAACATTTATCGAGCTCATATTTTGTAATAAATTCTTAATTAGCATTATCACTAAGATCAGAAAAAAATATTTGATTAGCTTCACTGCTTCTACACCCTCCCATACAATATGACACAGTTTCACAACTTCACAAAAAATCGATTTTCTTGAAAAGTATGAATGGCACTAGTCTGAAATATAAGGGATGTCAATTTTATAATATTCCTAGTTATTTCTGAAAAAATCACTAAAATCCCCTCACTCTTTCTACCACCTCCCATACAAACTGCACATTTGCATTAAATATAACTCAATAATTTTCTCATTTCTCATTCAATTTTTGGAGTAAGCATTTTGAATAAAACATTTTTATAGCTACTTTAGCATGATGGGGAAAAAATTAGTTCAATGCTATCATTCCTTCTAAGACTCCACATACAAAATTTCTTGGGGTCACAAAAAAATTCTATTTCATCTAGAGTATCGTAAGATTGCGCATTACGCGCAATCGTAGCCCTGTTATGTTTATTAATTAAGAATTGCTTTCGAAATCTTCGTACTACTTGGTATGGACCTTGATATGGAGGTTTTAGATCAGGCTTAATGCCTTCAACTCTGACGAAGACTTGGTTGCAATTGTGTAAATCTTTGGGTACATAAGACGGTATGCATGACTTTGTCGTCTCTGTAGGTTTTAGCTGCGATAACGAAGTTTGCTAACGAAGTTGTTAGGGTCGTCACAATCTGTTTGTGAATCGCTTATGAAGAATTCGGATGGAAGTTTGAGAGGTTCTCCATAAACTAGTTCAGCTGGTGAATAATTTAAGTCTGCTTGAATGTAGCGCGAATTCCTAAGAGAATAATTGGCAGCTCTTCACTCCAATTTCTATCGCTACCACTACATTTTAATGAGGTTTTCAACAAGGCCATTTGATTTAGGATGATTAGGCGTTGTTTGTATTCGATGAGATCCAAGAGCCTTTGATAATTCGAGAAACAACTTTGACTCGAATTGTGAGCCTTGATCTGTTGTGACTTGAGCAGGAACACCAAATCTGCTAATGTATTTTGAGAAAAATGTTTTAGCTACTGTTGTTGCTGAAATGTCATTCAACGGATATGCCTCTGGCCAACGTGTGAACCGATCCACAATGGCTAGAATATATGAATATCCGTTAGAAAATGTTAAAGGTCGCACAATATCTATGTGGATATGTTCGAATCTTTTGCTAGGAAGACTAAAATTTTCTAGCGGTGGCTTTGTGTGTCTATTTATTTTAGATCGTTGCCAGGAAAGACACACACCATTGCTTTCTATCAGTATTCATTTTGGGCCAAAAATATCGATCACTTTGCGTGATCCACGAATGCCTGGATGCGATAATGAATGCAATGAATCGAATATTAATTTCCTTAGTTCTGATGGAACATAAGGTCTAGCTTGTTTTCCGGACATCTCACAGCATAGTGAATCTATAAGCGTTGGCATAATGCGTTTTTCTAAAATGAATTTCGATTTTCTTGCTTTATTGTTGGATTTTAACGTCTTTAGTTCTTCGTCCAGTTTTTGACTGGAAACTAGTTCTTCTAGCATTATTTTGGTTTGGTTTATTGCTCAAACAGGAATATCACTGCGCGACAGAAGATCGGCGACGACATTTTCATTACCCTTTATATGACGGATATCGCTAGTATATTGCGCGGTATAGTCAAGATGACGGGTTTGTTGTGGTCTTCGTTCTATTTTTGAAGGTAATGCATTTGTGAGAGGTTTATGATCTGTAAATACTATGAATGAAAGGAAATAACGGAAGTGTCTTATTGCTAAATAAATAGCAAGAAGTTCTCTGTCAAATACTGAGTACTTGGTTTCTGCAGGATTTAATTTTTTCGAGAAACATAACAGAATTATGATTGGGCTTTAAGCCCTGATACTCTAGATGAGACTTCAATATACCGGAAAATATATCATCTCAAATTCTTTTTGCATGGGAGGTGGTAGAAGTCGAGGGGGAGGTTTGTATTTTTCGTATATGACACCGAACATGGCATGCAAAATATGTTTTGCTGAATTTAAAGTTTTTAGTTTTCATTATTTTTAAAGAAATTGGTCATAGTTTTCCTGAGACTGGAGCATTTGTATGGAAGATGGCAGAGGAAATGGTGCGTTTAAGATGATTTTGAAACTGTTTATCATCATCCTTATGACCATGTTTTGATTCAATTTCAACGTTGATAGCTCTCGTATAATTGAAGAAGAAATGCTTTTCTTGAATTTATAATACAGATATCTGTATGGGGGGTGGTGGAAGGAGTGAAGTGGATCTGATAATTTTTTCTAACACTTATTTTAATTATTAAGAAACAAATTCTGGCAAAATTTAAAGTTTGTACTTTTTCTAGTTTGAATGGAAATCGATAAAATGCATTTAACAAAAATTATGCATTTGTAAGGGAGTGGGTAGAAAAAGTGTACGGATTAAAAAATTTTTTTCCGCATTATTGATATTTCTATTTATATACTTACTTACTTACAATGGCGCTACAGCCCAAATCGGGCTTTGGCCTCCTGAATGCTTTACCTCCATCCATCTCGCTTCAGTGACCGCGTCTTCCAGTTTGAAAATCTTAGCAGTGATTTGCTGTCTGCGTCAGTCGAATCCTCCCAGCGCTTTCGTGGTTTTCCGACCGATCTTTGTCCGTTTCTATTTATCACCGATTAAGAAATTCTGGGGCTCCAGTGACATAGGATATTTTCACTCTATTTCAATGCTTTCGAACGTAGGAAAAATTTTAGAAAGAATTATAGGGAATTATTTTGATTCTTTTTGCGAGGAACAGAATATTGTTCAATACCATCAATTCGGCTTCAAAAACTACCATTCCACAGAGCATGCACTACTGAAAATGCACAATGATATCACAATAACTAATAAAATATCTATATATATATATATATATAATTGTAGTGTCTGTCTGGTATTTGCTTATAAACGGGTATAAGTTAGTTTTTTGAGTTATTTTAGCAATAACTAAGCATAAAAACACATTTTTGAAATTTATGTCTGTCTGTTTGTCTCTCCGACCGCTTTTCACCCACAAACGGCTGAACCGATTGTAATGAAACTTGCACAGTTTGTTAGGTGTCCATCGAAATGAAATCTGCTTTTGATTTGATTTCACTCCCCTCACGCCCTCTACTCATTTTCAAAATATATATAAATAAAATTTTCTTGGAAACTATGAAAGCTATTAATTTGAAATTTGGAATATATTATTGCTATTATAAATGCATATAAATTGTTTGAGTTTCCTCACTCCTTTCACCACCTCCCATACAAACTACACTTTTCATGAATCACTTTACACCAAATTTCTCAGTACGTGTAACTTCCATCGAGCTAAAATGTTGTATTAAATCCTTAATTAACATTATTATTAATATCGGGAAAAAATTATCTGATTAGCTTCACTCCTTCTACCCCCTCCCATACAATGTTACACAGCTCCACGAGTTCACAAGAATTTGATTTTCTTGAAAAGTCTGAATGTTACTGATCTGAAATTTAAAATATATCAATTGCATGATGATTATAGTTGTTTTCCAAAAATTAACCTAAGACCCCCTTCTCCTTCCACCACCTCCCATATAAACCGCATGAAATGAGCTAAAATGTTGAACTTAATCCTTAATTAGCATAATTATTAATATCGGGAAAAAATTAACCAATTAGCTTCGCTCCTTCTACCCCCTCCCATACAATGAGACACATTCCTCGACTATATAACAATTCGATTTTCTTGAAAAGTATGAATGATACCGATCTGAAATTTAAAGTATATCAATTGCATGATAGTTATAGTTGTTTCTCGAAAAATCACCAAAAACCCTCCACTCCTTCTACCGCCTCCCATACAAATTGCACAATTTCATTAAATTCAATGCACTAAGTTTCTCAGTACCTACTCAATTTTTGAAGCTTAAATTTGGTACAAAACATTTTTATAGCTACTCTAGCATGATGTGAAACAAATAAGTTCAGTGCTGTCACCCCTTCTACCACTCCCCATACAAAATTTCTTAACACCGCAACAATTTCGATTTCATCTATACATAGTATCGTATGATTGGGCTTCACGCACAATCGTAGTCCTGTTATGTTTTTAAGCTTAATGTTATTTAATTTGTTTTTTTGTTAAATAACACCAGCTACAATTATTCACATGTCCTTAACGCTCTTCAACACGTATATGATCTCGAATCACGGGTTTGATTTGATCACGAGCCTGTTCCATAAAAATGGGAGTATCATTCTTTCATTCTTAATAATTTATGGTTCTGATTCCAACAATATACAAAACAATTTCTTCAAAGAGCCATTAAAGTGAGCAGATTATATATCCCACATAATGTATTACTAACTATACTCTCAAAAATTGCTTATTATTGCTATTTTTACGCGGACGAAGTCGCGGGCGTTTGCTAGTATACAATAAAATAATAATATGTTCCTTTGATATCAAAAAAGCATCCGATCTTGTATGGGTTAAAGGTCTTTTGTACGAACTAATCAGCCAGAAGATATCCTTCAATCTACTCACTACTACTACTTCTATAGTTTTCTTGAAAATAGAAAACTGTATGTAGAAATAAACAGTGACCAGTCGTCATTAATAGTAGTTACATCTGGAGTTGCCCAAGGATCGGTTAACGGACCAAAGTTTTATAATTTTTTCCTACACGACTTCCCCTTTACTGCACAACAAAACTCTGTGGCAATACTGTTTGCAGATAATACAATTTTATACGCTCCATCCAACGGCCCGAGAGTAGCACTATCATAAGTTAAGAAGGACATGGCAGTTATTGACAATTATAATATTATAAAACATGGGGTATCCAGAATAACCCGGATAAGTCTTCTCTTATTTGTTTAAGAAATCACAGCGGTAAAGGAAGAAGAAACACGGTAAAGCATAGCAAAAATCTTCACCTATCAATTAATGGCACAACTGTTCACTGAAAAATAACATTAAGTACTTGGGGGTACATTGTAATCTACTTTTTAAATTTAACGATCATGGGATAATACGCAGGAAAAATCAATTAAAGTCAGTAATGGCCTCGCCCCATTCATTCGAAACAAAACCAAACTTAACGATAAAAGCAAACTTTTTTTTTTATAAATAACTAATATGACCGATAATGACTTACCCCTGGAGAGAAAAATTCTTCGCAATTGTCTTTCAAAAAAATGTTGAAGCAGAATAAGACTATATTCCAATACATACACACAGAATCAGAAATAACACCTTTTATGACGCACGCTATTAATAAAAACATAACAGGGCTACGATACTCTAGATGAAATAGAATTTTTTGTGATCCCAAGACATTTTGTATGTTAGTTGTGTATTAGAAGGGGTGATAGGATTGAACTATTTTTTACCCATCATGCTAAAGTAGCTATAAAAATGTTTTATACAAAATGCTAACTCCAAAAATTGAATAGGAGCTGAGAATATTAGTGTGTTCGATTTAGTGAAAATGTGCAGTTTGTATGGGAGGTGGTAGAAACAGTGGGGGGATTTTAGTGATTTTTTCAAAAATAACTAAGAATATCATAAAATTTACATCTCTTAAATTTTAGACCAGTAACATTCATACTTTTCAAGAAAATAGATTTTTTGTGAAGTTGTGAAACTGTGTCATATTGTATGGGAGGGGGTAGAAGCAGTAAAGCTAATCAAATATTTTTTCTGATCTTAGTGATAATGCTAAATAAGTATTTATCACAAAATGTGAGCTCGATAAATGTTATATGTTCTGAGAACATCGGCTTAGAGCATTTCATGAAAAAGTGTAGTTTGTATGGGAGGGGTTGGAAGGAGGAGGAGGACGCAAATATTTTTTATACTGTATATTGAAATCATTATGAAAGTAATATTTTCCGAAATTCAGACTAATATCTTTTATACTTTTCGAGCAAATCCATTTATAGTCGAATTGAGAAATTGTGCCATTTTGTATGGGAGCGGGTAGAAGAGGTGAAGCTAATCGTCTAATTTGTTTAGCCTTACTCACAATTTTAAATAAATATTTGGTGCACAATTTCAGCTCGCTAAATTGTATACGCACTGAGTAAATTGGCTTAGAGTAATTCATGGCAAGTACAGTTTGTATGGGAGGTGGTAGAAGGAGGGGGAGGACACGCATAATTTTTATAAGGTAGATTGATATTATCATAAAAGTAATAAATTCCAAATTTCAGGCTAATAGCTTTTGTACTTTTCGAGAAAATCCGTTTATTGTCAAATTGCGCATTTGTGTCATTGTGTATGGGAGGGGGTAGACGGGGTGGAGCTATTTGGCCCGTTCACAAACTTGACCTTACTTTTTTTAGCACTATAGCTGAAAGCTTTCGAGAGTTGTGCTGTAGACAGACGCACAGACGGACAGACAGACAGACGGTCACTCGGATCGAGGTTTTTGAGCGACAACAAATATTTCTGTACCCTTGGCGAATCTGTGCGAGCGTTATTTCTTAGCGTTACAAACGGTAAGGCATACACAATATACTCTCAGATTTCATCTAGAGTATAAAAACATAACAGAATTTTGATTGGGCGTAAAGCCCAATCATCTGATGCTTTAGATGAAATTGGAAAAGGTTTATTGTGCTGGAAAATATGTCATCTCAGATTCTTTCGAATAGTGAATTATGAATATTGTATGGAGGAGGTTTGTAATTGTAATTTTGTAACACCGAACGTAGTATACAAAGTGTTTTATGCAGAATTTAAAGTTTGCAGCTTTCATAATTTTCGAGGAAATTTAACAATTGTTGTCTGAATTTAAGGCATTTGTATGGGAGGTGGCAGAGAAAGGTGAGGTATTGGATGATTTTGAATCTGCGTATCAATATCCTAAAGCTAGGGTGAGTTCAAATCCCGGTCAACGCAATACATAATTCTATCACATTGCCTGCTTGGTCACCTCAATCTGCGAAAATGAAAAATTCGTAGATAGAGGGTTGTGCGAAGGGCTAACAACCCCTCCACAATAATTAATGAAACATGTTAAGGAATCTGAATGTCAGTAGGCCAAGGTCCAATTTTGGCTGTAGTACCATTGTAGAAGTAGAAGTTATCAACATCCTAACCACATTGCTTTGTTACTCATATATTAGAAGGAGAAAAACTTTTCTTGAATTTTCAATTCAAAAATTTGGGAGGTGGTAGAAGGATTGAAGTGAAGCTCACATTTTTTTAGCATTTATTGTAATTATTAGGGGTCAAATTTTTCTAGTTTTAATTAAAGTCGATTAAATGCATTTACCGATATTGTGTATTTCTGTGAGATGGGATAGAAGGAGTATTCGAATCAAAACCAAATTTTTCGACATCAATGATATTTTTTATAGTATAATTTTCTAAAAATTTAAAGTTAATAGCTTTAACGGTTTTTGAGAAAATTAATTTAGTTAAAATTCCGAAATTGCTTGAAATATGTATGGGAGGGGTAGAAAGATTGAGGTGAAGTTGATAGTTTTTACAAAATTAGTAGCAATGTAATAAAATTAATTATGACAAAAATTTGTTCTTTTAGTTGTGCAATTTGCAATGCAAACCGAATAAATGCATTTTTGAAAATTGTGCATTTGTATGGGAGGCAGTAGAAGGAGTGAAGGGATCAGGTCAATATTTGTTGACGTCCATGATATTTATATCATTATACCATAACCTAATTTTCAATTTCTTTAAATTTCAAAATTTCGCGAAATTTGTATGGGAGTAGAAGGAGTTGGGGGATGTAGCCCGTTTACGAACTTACTTTTTTGCTAAAAATAATATATGAAGAATTTCAACACGATAAGTCAAAGCTTTCGCGAGTTATGCTGTAGACAGACGGCTACTCGAAAACAAGATTTTTGACCGACAACAAATATTGCTGTACCTTTGGCGACTCTGTGCGAGCATTATTTCTTTCCGTTACAAACAATAAGGCAAACACATTATACTCTCAGATTTCCTCTAGAGCACAAACATTATAGGAATACGATTGGGCGTAAGGACCAATCATGCGATACTCTAGATGAAGAGAAATTTTTTAATTTTAAGAAATTTCGTGTAGGGAGCGGTAGAAGAGGTAACGGCATTGAACCAATTTTTTCACATCATGCTATATTTGCTATCAGAATGTTTTATTGGAAATTTCAGCTTTAAAAATTTAATAGGTACTGAGAAAATCAGTGTATTGGATTTAGTGAAATTGTGCAGTTTGTATGGGAGGTGGTAGAAAGAGTGTGGAGTTCTGAGTGAGTTTTTAGAAATAACTATAAACGTTCAATCGCAGACCTGTAGCATTCAAACTTTTCAGGAAAATCACAACAAGTGAATCGTTAATTGAATTAATCAAAGCACTTAAATTTCCATAATTTTGCTGTATAAATTTTAACTACCTTCAAGTTTTAATCAATCCGGCTTGCATATATTTCGACATCCCCAATCTAATTTTTAACAAATAAAATCAAAAATCTTTTATTTGAATTAATCAAAATTGATTGATTGGCAGTTTAATTAAACTGATTGGTACTTAAATTTGCATCATTTTGAACTACTTTCAAGTTTAAATTAATCCTGCTTTTATGTACAATTCAACATCTTCAATCTAATTTTCAATAAGTACTTAAAAATAGAATTCCACCAATCCGTTCGATTTCAAACAATTTCCTTTTAAATTCAATTATTGAATCAAATTTCCTCATAATTCAATAGGATTTAAAATCATTATTATCATCATCACCATCGAATGATGATGATTCTAACCAGAATATCCTTCTACGAATTTCCTAAAGGGTTTATTGATACATTCTTTTCAATTGATTGACCGGAAATTAATGTAAACCAATTAAACAGTTTACACTCAGTCAACAGGATTTGACCGATTAAGCTATATGGAGTATATGATAGAACCGATTTTGATCCACTATGTAAAGAGTGGAAAGAATTGAAGCAGAGGGGTTGGAGGGAAAGGTCCTAGCAGACAGACAATCATTTATATTTAGAGCAACAGAGCTTTCGATACACGAATAAGTCATTAAATCGATATTACGATGACACGTTTACACACTGAATGCCAGAGCTCGGGGGATGATGAAATTGATAAATTGTTTCAATGAGACACTGATTGACTATTCATTTATTTATATTTGCTATTCAATTTCGGAATTCATAGCGTTTTTTTCTATTTTCGATGAGGAAGTAAGTGAATGAATGAAAATGAAATATGCAATAGGTGATAGTTTTAATTTTTTTGTTTTTTGCAAAAATTGATTCATTTTTGCTATTTTTGCTTTAAAGGGGGGAAAATGTTTTATTAGATTAAGGTAGAATAGTGCAGAATCTATATAAATATCAATATTATTATTAGTAGTGTCTGTCTGTTCTTTGTTTAGAAATGGCTATAAGTTAGTTTTTTGCTTTATTTTAGCAATAACTAAGCAGAAACTCACGTTTTTAAAATTCTTCTCTGTCTGTCCGTCTGTCTGTCTGTCTGGCTTTCACGCAAAAACGGTTGAACCGATTGTAATGAAACTTTCACAAGTTATTAGATATGCTCTGAGATGTAATCTGCTTTTGGTTTTATTTTCCTCCCCTCACTTCTTCTACCCCCCCATACAAAGTGACATTTTTAATAATATGTAATAATCAAATTTTCTTGGAAACTATAAAAGCTATTAATTTGAAATTTAGAATTTATTATTTCTATTACAAATGCAATCTTTAAGTACACAAATTATTTAAATCTCATTCGCCCACCTCCCATACAAACTACACTTTTTCATTAAATACTATACACCAATTTTCTCAGTACGTATAAATTCCATCGAGCTAAAATTTTATACCAAATCTTTAATTAGCATTATTATTAATATCGGGAAAAACTAACCGATTATCTTCACTATTTCTACCCCCTCCCATACAATGTGGCACGATTCCACGACTTTAGAAAAATTCGATGTTCTTGGAAAGTGTGAAAGTCACAGATCTAAAATTTAAAATATTTCAATTGCATAATGATTGTAGTTGTTTTTCGAAAAATCACTACAAACCCCTTACTCCTTCTACCACCTCCCATACAAACTGCACTTTTTCATGAAATACTCTAAACCAATTTTCTCAATACGTATAGCTTCAATCAAGCTAAAATTTTGTATAGAATCCTTAATTAGTATTATTATTAATATCGGGAAAAATGATTCGATTAGCTACACTCCTGCTACCCCCTCCCATACAAAGTCACACAGTTTCACAACTTTTCAAAAATTCTATTTTCTTGAAAAGTGTGAACGTTACTGAACTAAAACTTAAAATGTTTCAGTTTTGTTTCTCGAAAAAACACCAAAAAACAATTCCCTCCTTCTACCACCTCCCATACAAATTGCACAATTTCACTAAATCCAATGCACTAAGTTTCTCAGTACCTATTCAATTTTTGAAGCTTAAATTTGGTACAAAACATTTTTATAGCTACTCTAGCATGATGTGAAACAAATTAGTTCAGTACTATCACCCCTCTACCACTCCCCATAAAAAATTCTTAACATCACAAAAATTTCATCTATAGTATCGTATGATTGGGCTTTACGCAGTGTCGTAGTCCTGTTATGGTTTTAAGTTTAATGTTATTTTATTTGGGCTATTTTTTTTTTTAATTAAGACAAGCTATAACTATTCACATGTTCTTAGTGCTCTTCAATACGAATATAGTCTTAGATCCCCTTGATCAATCTCGTATTGATTTGATCACGAGCCTGTCCCATACAAATGCGAGTATCGTGGTTTCATTCTTAATAATTTATGGATCTGAGTCCAACAAAATATAAACCATTTTCTTCAAAGAGTCATTAGACTAATCAGTTTATATATCCCGGATAATGTATTACTAACTATATTCTCAAAAATTGCTTATTTTTCGATTCTTACGCGGACAAAGTCGCGGGCGATTGCTAGTTTTTAATAATTGCCGACTTGAATTGATTCAACTAACACTTTGTTGAAAGAAGCCTATATCGCATTCATGTCGAGCGTAGTGTATTGTATATATATTAAAATCCACCACGCGTCGATGTAGTGTATCGTAGTGAATTTGCTACTACGACAAAAACACTAAAGTTTGAGCAACCCTGTTATATACTACTACTAAACATGTAAATGCCATCGAAAATTGTAACGTACACGTAAATTCAATTAAATATTTCTTGATAATAGTTGCATTTTGACCGTCGAAGAAGGAAGTCACGGCACGAACTGCCTCCTCAAAAACCATTTTTTTTTCAAAAGACGCTTGGATTTTCGTTAGTATTTTTTTAAAAAAAAAAGGAAAAAAATCATCGTGAAAACACCAAAACGTCGGGAGGAGAAATAAATTCAATGAACGTGAAAAGTTGACAGCACGGCGAGCAGTTGTGAGGAAATTTCACGAAATCGAAAAGCGCGTGGATCTTGTCGACCCGAAACGAGGACGGAGCTCCAACGAAGTACCGAAATAACTTTTATAAAAAAAATTAAGAATTAACTACTGTAAAATTATTGTACATTTTTTTTTATTATCAAATTAGCAATATATTTTATGAAGAACAATTTTAGTATTCTCACTAAAATGAAATACCAGGTGCGGGATATAGGGGGGCGAAGCAGATTATGGGGCCTGTGAAGAAAAAAGGAGACTACGTGAGTAGCGTGTGTATTAAAGAGTGTGTGATGAAAAAAAAGTTGATATAAAAAGTTAGTGCCCCAACAACACAAAGATGTGGTGGGAGTTTTCGGAACCCCTCCGCGATTGACGCAAAAGCCGGCGAAATGTGCTGTTGTTTTTCCACAACGTAAAATTCTTTTTTTGCAACGAAAAAAAAGTGGCCTTACAAAATATAGACTTTTTCAAGCTTTCGATAAAACGAAGTTTGAGGAGTTATGTTTTATTTTCGAATAATTTCTTAAGATTCTCCTTTTTCAGGATTCTTGATTTAAAAAGAATTTTTCATTTCGCCATTGATGATGATGATGATCCTTTAACTGTTAATTTCAATTCCACTGCACTCTATTCCGACGCCAGGTGATCATTCATATATGTAAAGGCCGTATCCGTTCCACTACAGTACGCTCCACGTGAACGACATAATAGATAATAATTAAAATAGCCGTTGATCAACTAAAATTTTCCGCCGATAATTTTATTAAATAAATGTGCGTAAGATCAACACAAGTACACCGATTGTTCTTAACGGACAAGACGTGGAAGAGATGCCAGATTTTTGTTATCTCGGAAGCAGTGACAGCATGGACGGCGGAGCCAAAAATGATATTGAGGCTCGTCAGGCCTTCGATATCCTTTCCCCTTTCTGGAGATTAAAAGAGATCGCCCTTCGCTTGAAGCTGCGAGTTTTTAACGCATGAGTCAAAACTGTGTTTTTTATGGTTATACTACGTGGCAAATGACCGTTCGACTTCCGAAGAAACTGCAAACTTTCATGAACCAATGCATTCGACGTAATGCTCGAAAGAGAGACTAAAATAGGCATTGAGATTCAAAGGCGGAAGTGTCAGTCACACTTTGAGGAACGCAGAGCGAAGCATCGCCAAACAGGCTCTGGATTATAATCCTCAATGAAGACGTTGGGTTGGTCGACTATGTAGCACATGGAAGCGAGCAGTTGAGCAGGAAGCCAGAGGAATAAACAACTCCTGGCAACAGCTTAAGGCCGATGCTCAAGATTACGCCATGTGGAAGAGAGTTGTTTCTGTCCTATGCCCCTCTTGGGGGTCTTAACAGGAATTTGATTGATTAATTGACTAACCTACTAGTACATCTAGAGCTTTTTGGTGTACTGATACGTGCATCACGGCCTGTGCCGCATTAAGTTATTTTGCCGCCTAGATAATTTTATTGATACTGCGCGCTTTCAAATAATTATACATTCGTTGTTAATTTACCTTATAAGTCTAATAATAAAGTACTACGATCGACACAGGAAAATAAATTGCTACCCTGAAATTTTTTTTTTTTCGTGCTTACTACTAAATTAATTTAAATGCCAACAAGCCGGGTATAACTTCGATATGCAGGTTTGAGTGGTTAGGGACGACCAAGGGAAAGTGGGTTCTAGGGCAGGGGTGTTATCAATTTAACACTTAATTGCAAATACGATCATGAAACCAAACATTTGAATGGAACAGGGTAGAGGAGGTAAGGGAATCGTAACATTTGTTATGGAGTTTTGTTTCGTTTCTCTTATGAGGTGCTCGCACAAAATTTCTAGTTCGTAGCTTTTAATTTGTTGGTTATTAGTTGATTTATTGAAATTGGTCGAAATCCTATATTTTTATGAGAGGAGGTAGACAGCAGACGCGATCTCAAAACTGTTGACGAAATTTTCAGTTTTTGTGTTTTTATACTCTAGACGAAATCTGGGAGTATATTATGTTTGCCATACCGTTTGTAACGCAAAGAAATAATGACCGCGCAGAGTCGCCAAGGGTACAGAAATATTTGTTGTTGCTCAAAAACCTCGATTCCGAGTGACCATCTGTTCGTCTGTCTATCCGTCTGTTTGTCCGTCTGTCTCGATAACTCTCGAAAGCTTTGACCTATCGTGCTGATATTTTTCATATGTCATTTTTAGCAAGAAAGTAACTTTAAGTTCGTGAATGGGCCACATCCCCCACTTCTCTTCCTCCTCCCATACAAATTTCAATAAAATTTAATTGATTTTTCTCCGAAACCATTTCAGCTATTGACTTAAATATTAGGTCATAGTATTATGATGTAATTATTATTAACGTCATGAAATATTGATCTGATCCCCTTACTCCTTCTACCCCTCCTATACAAATGCAAAATTTTCGAAAGTGTATTTATTCGGTTTTGATTGCAACTAGCAAAGCTAAAAGAACCATTTTTTGCCATAATTAATTTTATTAAAATTGCAACCAATTTTGGAAAAACTATCAACTTCACCTATCTCTTTCTACCCCCACCCATACAAATTTCTCGAAATTTCGGCATTTCAATTAAATTATTTTTCTTGAAAACTGTCAAAGCTACCAACTTTAAATTTTGAAAAAAGTGAATTATCAGAAACATTATGTAAAGAAATTTAGTTTTGAGTCGTATGAATATATGCTGCCTCCCATATAAATGCACAATTTTTGTAAATGCATTTAATCGATTTTCATCGAAACTAGAAAAAGTACAAACTTAAAATTTTGCTAAAATTTGTCCCTTAATAATTGCAATGCATGCTAGAAAAGTATGAATTTCGTGTCACTCGTTTTACCACCTCCCATACAAATTTTTGTGTTGGAAATTCAAGAAAAGTATTTCTACTTCGAACATATGAGAGCTATCGACTTTAAAAGTGTAACAAAGCAATATGGTTAGGATGTTGATAAGCCAGATTCGAAGTCATCCAAAACCGTCCACTTTCTCTGCCACCTTCCATGCAAATGCCATAAATTTAGACAAAAATTGATCAATTCTCTCGAAAATTATGAAAGCTACAAATTTTAAATTCAGCATGGAACATTTTGCATACTACGTTTGTTGTTATATATACATAAACTGCCAACAAGTCGGGCGAAACTTTATTATTCTTGCGACAAGTTACGGATGCGTGGAAACTCAATATGCAGGTTAGAGTGGTTAGGGAAGACTAAGTGAAAGGGGGTTCTTGGGCAAAGCAATTGTCAATTTAACACTTTGCGGAAACGTTCAAAAGCTCCAGTACTTATAATCAATATTTCGTTTGTTTATTTATGCAAGTTTGTGGTTTTATGAGGGGAGGGGTGAGTCGTGATAGTAAGAGTGGGTGGATGTTAATAGTTTTTTAATTGATCGCTTGAATCACGTCCAATATTCTCCGTATAGAATGTCACTTTCATAAACGAAGTTGCATAGAATTTTCATAAGATTCGGTGTATTTTACAGTCACGAAACCAAACGTTTGTATGGGAGGGGGTAGAAGAGGTAGAGGAATCATAAAAATTTTTTGTAGTGTGCTCGTACAAAATTTCAAGTTTGTAGCTTTTAATTTGTTGGTTATTATTTGGTTCGATGAAATAGGTCGAAATGATATTTTTGTGTGGGAGGGGGTAGAAGGGCAAACGCGATTGTAAAACTTTTAAAGGAATTTCATTTCAAATATTTTTGTAAGTTTACATGCAAAATTTGAAGTTGATAGCTTTTAAGAGTTAGGTGATAATTAATTTCTTAAAAATGGTCGAAAAAATAATTTTGTATGGGAGGGGGTAGAAGTTTTGAAGGTATTCGACCAGTTAATATTTCATACTCTTAGGAATTTTTTTCAAATGCATTTCCCAAATTTTCAAGTTTCTACCTTAAAATTGCATCCAAAAATTTTCAGTTTTCGTGTGTTTTTCGCTGCACATGAAACACCTTGTGCCCGTTAGACCGGGGTGGTCGGCTCGAAACAATTGTGGATCAAATTATTATTTTTTTCTTTGTATATTAAATAGATGTATCCACTTGGAAAATTTAAAGTTTCTATCTTTGACCAGAGTCCTAAAAAAATCACTCAAAATTTTCGACATTTTTGCTTACCACCTCCCTTCCTTTACACCCCCTAACTTAAAATTTTTATCAAAATTATAAATTATATAGTTCTATAATTTGACGAATTTTTGATTTGATATCTGTACTCAATTTTGAGATATAACGATTTTTAATTTTGAAAAGTGCAACATTTTTGAAATGCTCCCCATTTCCCCCCACTTCTATAAGGACCAAATTTTATATTTTTTTTTTGTATTTCGCTGGTATAGCTTAGTATATGTTTTAAGTTTCAATTACATAGCTTAAGAGATAGTTGAGATATTAATTCTTAAGTGTTTTTCTTTGCACCCCCCTGACCCCCCCTTACAACAATTAACCTATTGCTAAGCTGATTCTGATGGATCTATATGCCACCTTAATGATCCCAAAATATGAATTTTTTATGGTAAGTAGTTTCGAAGATATAATCATTTCAAAAAAAGATTCGGCCGACAATTTGTTCTTAGCCCCCCCTTTTCGGACCCCAATGGGTAAAAAAATTAAATTATTTTTGGAGTTTGTCCAACAACCTTCTCTATACGTATGCTGATTTTCATCTTCTTATCTGCATTCGTGGTGAAGATATTAGCAAGTGTATTTTTTGACTTATTCCATCCCCCGCCTCCCCCTTCCACTTGACACTCCCCAAAATTTGGATAATGGAGCTCACTTACCAAATTAACAATCCACCCAAAAACCAACATTCTACCTTTAACGGTCTCGGAGGTATGATTCCATATGTACGGCGGACGGCGTACGGCGGGACGGATTTTTTTCTTTGCTTTTTTTAGGCTAATTTAGTCATGAAACGCGAAAAAACAAAATTTCAGGGAAGCAAATTGTTTTTTTTCTGTGTCGATCACAATTCTTTATTATTAGAATAATAAAGTAAAATTACAAACCTCTCCCCTCTTCTTTTACCACCTCACATACAAAAGTCACTTTTCATTATTCGAAAGAATTTGAGATGAAATATTTTCCGGAACAATAAGCGCATTCCTATTTCATCTAGAGTATCATATGATTGGGCCAATCATAATTCTGTTATATTTTTTCATTGTACATGAAACACCTTGTGCACGTTAGACCTGTCCCTCCCCCCCCTTCGCTTCATAGTAATTGTGGAACAAATTATTATTTTTTCTTCATGTGTATCAAATAGTTGTATCCAAAAAAATTTAAACATTGTATCTTTCAATAGAACCGTTAAAAATTCACTCAACATTTTTCATATTATTGCTTTCTACCAACGTAAAATTTTTACCAAAATCAAAGACTATGTACACCTATATAATCTGACAATATTCAATTTGGCGTATTCGGATTTGAGATATAACATTTTTGCAATGCTCCCCATATTACCTCACTACTATTATGACCAAATGTTATATTTTTTTCGTATTTCGCTAGTATAGTTTAATATATGTTCCCAGTTTTATTTATATAGCTCAAGAGATAGTCGAGATATTTATTTATAAATATTTTTCTTTGCAAGCCCCCCTGACCATCCCCTTTACAATAATTAGCCTCCTTATAAGCTGATTCTGATGGATCTGTACACTATCTCAACGGTCCCAAAATATGAATTTTTATGGTAAGTGATTTCGAAGATATAATTATTTTAAAAAAAATTCGGCGGACGATTTGTTCTTAGCCCTCCCCCCCATTTTCGGACCCCAATGGACAATAAAATTAAATTATTTTTAAAGCTTGTCCCACAAACCCCACTATATATATGTTGATTTTCAGCTTCCTGGCTATAACTCCACCATAGCCAATCCCAAGCCCGGTTGAGAAAGGAGAAGGAAGCATGGAGTTAAGCTGAAAGGCCAGTAATACCGGTGCGTTTCAGGAAGTAGGCAAAAAGTATAATATAGTTGGCCTCGCAGTATAGCTGTGAGAATTACAGCATGTCATATTTAACTAATAACTCCCACCCTTTTTCTACCAGAGTGTAATAAATAAGTAGGACTGGTCCTCCAGGTCGGAGGCTGGGTGAGGCCCTGAGAACGCACTGTCCAGAAACCTGAAGAACAGCCTTGGAAAGGATGGACTCAATGGCAACGACTCCACAAAACGAAAATTTACTACTCTTTTGGATCTGAGATGTTCGATCCTTATTTAAGACAGGAGCTCTGAAAGAGTTCCTAAAGAAGTAGCAAAACACAACACCAACATAACTGCCGTTCAAGTAACGAAATGGCTCGGTAACGAAATCATGGACATGAGATCATACACAATCTATCCAAGTGAGAAATTGTCGGGAGACAAAGATTTTGGAGTCGCTTTTGTCGTTGACAAAAAATTTAAACAGCAGGTCACGAGTTTCAAACCAGTAAGTGAAAGATTGTGTGCAATCCGAATAAAAACTAAATTTTTCAAAGTTTGGTTTGATCAACGTCCACGCACCAATATAAGACAAGGACGATATAATTAAAGACGAATTTTATGGTTCACTGTCCTCGAATGACCTTAAAAATTGTCTTGGGGGATCTTAATGCAAACGACGGAAAGGAGGAGGCTTATAGAGGAACAACAGGAGGGCACAGTCCCCATGGCATAACCAACGACAATGGCCAGCGTCTTGTTGATTTCGTAAGCAGGAAAAATATGACTTCCCACATTGCGATATTCACAAATGAACCTGGAAATCACCAGACGGCCACACCTTTAATCAAATGGACCATGCTCTAATTGAGAAAAGGCCTGCTATTAGTATACTTGACGTATGCAAATTGTGATTCTGATCGCCATCTAGTCAGAGCTAAGTATATAATCACCAAAAACACTTCCCTCATTCTACCACCTTCCATACAAGTTGCACAATTTCGTTAAGTCCAAGTTTCTCAGTACCTATTCAATTTTTCAAGCTTAAATTTGGTGCAAAATATTTTTAAAGCTACTCTAGCATGATGTGAAATAAATTTTGTACTGTCATCCCTTCTATCACTCCCCACACAAAAATTCTTAAGATTACAAAAATTTCCATTTCATCGGTAGTATCATATAATTGGGCTTTACGCACAATCGAAGTCCTGTTGTGTTTTTAAGCTTAACGTTATTTTATTTGGTCTTTTTTTATAATTAACATAAGCTACAACTATTCACATGTCCTTAACGCTCTTTCATACTTATATGATCTCAAATCACGGGATTGATTTGATCACGAGCCTGTCCCATACAAATGCGAGTATCATGGTCTCATTCTTAATAATTTATAGTTCTGATTCTAAAAAAATAGAAACCACTGTGTTTAAAAAGTCTTTAAACTAAACAGATTATATATCTCACATAATATACATATTAAAACCACATTCTCAAAAATTGCTTATTTTGCGATTTTTCCGCGGACAAAGTCGCGGGCGATCGCTAGTCGGAAATAAAAAAACATAACAGAACTGCGATACTCTAGATCAGGGCTTCTTAAACTTTTTTCATTCACGACCCCATTTATGATTGCGAGTTTCCTGGCGACCCCATATAAATATAAAACAAAGATAAATACATATTTTTTGATGATTTATTTATTGAGTAACAAAATACATATACATATTTACATATGAAAATATATAGTTTTAGAATTCGTTTAGAAACATACAAAAATCTAAAACTAAAAATTACACAAAAGTTGTAAAATTGTATTTATTATAGTTACAATTAAACTGCCAACAAGTCGGGCGAAACTTTATTATTCTTGGGACAAGTTGCGGATGAGTGGAAAGTCAATATGCAGGTTAGAGTGGTTAGGGAAGGCTAAGTGAAAGGGAGTTCTTGGGCAGGGCTGTGGTCAATTTAACAACATTTCATTCGTTTCTGCAAGTTTGGGTTCTTATGAGGGGAGAAGGTGGCGTAATAGTAAGGGTGGGTGGATGTTAATAGCTTTTTAATTAATTGCTTGAATCACGTTCAATATTCTCTGTATAGAATGTGTATCATAGACGAAGTTGCATAGAATTTTCATAAAATTCGGTGTATTTTACATTGACGAAACCGAACATTTGTATGGGAGGGGTAGAAAAGGTAGGGGAATCGTAAAATTTGATATGTAGTTTTATTTTGCTTCTCTTGTGAGGTGCTTGTATAAAATTTCAAGTTCGTAACTTCTAGTTTGTTGGTTATTAGTTGATTTAATGAAATTGGTCGAAATCATGGTTTTGTATGGGAGGGGGTAGAAGGGCAAGCGCGATTTCAAAACTTTTAAAACAACTTCATTTGAATTATCTTTATAAGTTTTTCTGCAAAATTTGAAATTGATAGCTTTTAAAAGTTAGCTGACAACTTATTTCTTAAAAATGCTCGAAAAAATAATTTTGTATGGGAGGGGGTAGAGGAGGGAGGGGAATCGTAAGACTTGTGATGCAATTTCTTTCCTTTCTGTTGAAAGATGTTCGTACAAAATTTAAAGTTCGTAGCTTTTAATTTGTTGATTATTAGTTGATTTAATGGAATTGGTCGAAATCATACTTTTGTATGGGTGGGGGTAGAAGGGCAAGCGCGATTTCAAAACTTTAAACGTAATTTCATTTCAATTATTTTTGTAAGTTTTTATGCAAAATTGCAAATTGATAGCTTTTGAAAGTTAGGTGATAATTGATTTTTTAAAAATGGTCGAATAAATAATTTTGTATGGGAGTGGGTAGAAGTTTTAAAGGTTTTCGATCAGTTAATATTTCGTATATTTAGGGATTTTTTTAATGCATTTTGCAAATTGTCAAGTTTCTACCTTAAAATTTCACTCAACAATTTTCAGTTTATGTGTTTTTTTCAATGCACATGAAACACCTTGTGCACGTTAGACCGGGGGGTCGGTTTATAACAATTATGCATTAGCTTATTATTATTTTTCTATGTACATCAAATAGACGTATTCACATGCAAAATTTAAACTTTGTATCTTTCAACAGAGTCCTAAAAAAATCACTCAAAATTTTCGACATTTTTGCTTATCACCTCCCTCCCCTTTCACCTCCCAACTTAAAATTTTTACCAAAATTAAACATTATGTAGTTCTACAATCTGACAAATTTTTGATTTGATATCTGTACCTTTTTTGAGATATAAAGATTCGTAATTTTGAAAAGTGCGCCATTTTTGAAATGCTCCCCATTTCCCCCCACTACTATTATTTCAACATGTTGTATTTTTTTTGTATTTTCCTAGTATAGCTTTATATAAGTTTTAAGTTTCAATTACATACCTTAAGAGATAGTTGAGATATTCATTTTTAAGTGTTTTTCTTTGCACCCCCCCTGACCCTCCCCCTTACAATAATTAACCACTCTCTAAGCTGATTCCGAAGGAACTATATGCCGCACTGACGGTCCCAAAATATGAATTTTTTACGAGAAGTAATTTTGAAGATATAATCATTTGAAAAAACAATTTGGCCGACAATTTGTTTTTAGCCCCCCCTTTTCGGACACCAATGGATAAAAAAATTAAATTATTTTTAGAAGTTGTTTCACAAACTCTTCTATATGTGTGTTGAGTTTTAGCTTCTTAGCTGTTACCATGGTTGAGATATTTGAATTCGTATTTTTTGGCTTAAGCGCTCCCCCCGCCTCCGCCTGAACTTGTACACCCCCCAAAATGGGTATCCGCCTGAGGTCCGCAACTATCTACAATCCTTCTAAAAATGAACTTTCTATCTTGAAGGGCTTGGGAGTTAATGTGCGCTCAGCCTACACGTCGGCGTACGGCGTACAGACAGACGGATTTTTTTTTTTGCATTTTTCGGCTAATTTAGTCATGAAACGCGAAAAAACAAAATTTCAGGGTAGCAAATTTTTTTTTTTTCCAAGTCGATCACAATACTTTATTATTAAAATAATAAAGTAAAATTATATGCCCTATTTTTCATTAAAATTGCATTTTTTGCAATAACATAAATAAAAGGGAATTGTGACCGTCTTAGTTCGCTAGAATATATTCGAACGCAGTCGTTGAGTGGTAAGTATTAAATTAAAATTAAAGGAAAAAATTTAATGAGATGGATGTGCCTGTTTTTATTGCATAACAAATTAAATCTTGGTGGAATGTTTGACACTGCTGCACGTAAGACCTCTTCAACATTTTTTAGCGATGAACGATATTGGGATTTAATATGTGTTAAAGCTGAGAAAGTAACTTCACATAAATATGTGGTGTTGAATGGCAGAAGAACATTTAACGCCATATCAGCGATTGTGGGAAATTCAGTTCTAGTTCCGATCCAGAATTCAGTCAAGGGCGTTTTTGGAAATTTTAGTTTTAAGTTTGAGTCACTCGAAAGCTCAGTAAATTTCTCTTGAGCTTTAAGTGGCAGGTGATCAATCTCACTTAAGCCAATCCAAAACGGCTTTTGAATCCAAGCTACCTTTTTGAAATCAATATTTAATATAAAATATTTACGGAACTGTGTTTCTAGCGCTTTTAAGTGATCTACAATAATTTTTGCAATAAAAGTTTTGCAATGATTTTTCTCGATTATAAAATTGTCGACACTGGAAAACATTTCGAACGAATTTTTTTCTACCCTACTTTTCCAAATGTTTAATTTTACTTTATTATTTTAATAATAAAGTATTGTGATCGACACAGAAAAAAAAAAAAATTTGCTACCCTGAAATTTTGTTTTTTCGTGTTTCATGACTATATTAGCCTAAAAAAGCAAAAAAAAAAATCCGTCCCGCCGTACGCCGTACATATGGACTCGTGCCTCCAAGACCGTTAAAGGTAGAATGTTGATTTTTGGGGGGTTATTAACTTGGTAAGTGAGCTCCATTATCCAAATTTTGGGGAGTGTGGGGTGGAAGGGGGAGGCGGGGGGATGGAAAAAGTCGAAATATACACTTGCTAATATCTTCACCACGAATGCAGATAGAAAGATGAAAATCAGCACACGTATAGAGAGAGCTGTGGGACATATTCCAAAAATAATTTAATTTTTTTATCCATTGGCGTCCGTAAAGGGGGGGCTAAAAACAAATTGTCGGCCGAATCTTTTTTTTAAATGGTTATATCTTCGAAACTACTTACCATAAAAAATTCATATTTTGGGACAATTAAGATGGCATATAGATCCACCAGAATCAGCTTAGAAATAGGCTTATTATTGTGAGGGGAAGGGTCGGGGGGGTGCAAGGAAAAACACTTAAGAATTAATATCTCAACTATCTCTTAAGCTATGTAATTGAAATTTAGAACATATACTAAGCTATACTAGCGAAATACAAAAAAAGTTTGGTCATAATAGTAGTGGGGTGAAATGGGGAGCATTTGAAAAATGGTGCACTTTTCAAAATTAGAAATCATTATATCTCAAAATTGAGTACAGATATCGAATTGAAAATTCGTCAGATTATAGAACTAAGCAAAAATGTCGAAAATTTTGAGTGAATTTTTTAGGACTCTGCTCAAAGATAGAAACTTTAAATTTTGCATGTGAATACATCTATTTGATATACATAGAAAAAAAATAATAATTTGATCCACAATTGTTATGAACCGACCACCCCGGTCTAATGGGCACAAGCTGTTTCATGTGCAACGAAAAAAACACGAAAACTGAAAATTTTTGGATGTAATTTTAGGGTAGAAACTTGAAAATTTGGGAAATACATTTAAAAAAAATCCCTAAAAGTATAAAGTATTAACTGGTCGAATACCTTCAAAACTTCTACCCCCTCTCATACAAAATTATTTTTTCGACCATTTTTAAGAAATTAATTATCACCTAACTATTAAAAGCTATCCATTTGAAATTTTGCATAAGAACTTATAAAAATATTTGCAAAGAAATTATTTTAAAAAATTCAAAATCACACTTGCCCTTCTACCCCCTCCCATACAAAAGTATGATTTCGACCAATTTCATTAAATCATCTAATAACCAACAAATTAAAAGCTACGACCTTGAAATTTTTTACGAGTACGTTACACGAGAAGAAAAAGAAAATTGCTTCACAAATTTTGCAATTCCCCCACTTCTTCTACCCCCTCTCATACAAAATTATTTTTTCGAGCATTTTTAAGAAATCAGTTATCAGCTAACTCTTAAAAGCTATCAATTTCAAATTTTGCTTAAGAACTTACAAAAATAATTGAAATGATATTCCTTTAAAAGTTTTGTAATCGCGCTTGCCCTTCTACCCCCTCCCATACAAAAGCATCATTTCGACCTATTTCATTAAATCAGCTAATAACCAACAAATTAAAAGCTACGAATTTGAAATTTTGTACGAGCACACTACATGAGAAAGGAAATAGAATTGCGTCACAATTTTTATGATTTCCTTACCTCCTCTACCCCCTCCCATACAAATGTTTGGTTTCGTGAATGTAAAATACAAAGAATCTTATGAAAATTCTATGCAACTTCGTCTATGAAACTGACATTCTATACAAGGAATATTGGACGTGATTCAAGCAATCAATTAAAAACCTATTAACATCCCTCACCCCTCCCCTCACAAAACTCAAACTTGCATAAATAAACGAAAGAAATATTGATTATATATACTGGAGCTTTTGAACGTTTCTACAAAGTGTTAAATTGATAACTGCCCTGCCCAAGAACCACCTTTCACTTAGTCTTCCCTAACCACTCTAACCTGCATATTGACTTTCCACTTTCCGCAACTTGTCCCAAGAATAATAAAGTTTCGCCCGACTTGTTGGCAGTTTATTTAATTTAATTTAATTTCGCAAAGATATCTGACAAATAACACAGCTTGGATAGCCATAAGTCATTTTGAAAAAAAGCAGCAAGTTCACATTTCCTTCGGTTAAAAATATTTCGATTTCGTCCTTTAATAACAATAATCTTCTTAAACTTTGACCTCTTGACAACCATCTGCATGTAATAATAAAGTTGTGTAGTTGGAATCCGTATCCTTACAGAGATTTGAAAATAAGCGGCTGTTAAGGGCATGGCTCTTAATAAAATTTATAATCTTATCAGCATCCTGAAGCACATCGTTCAATTCTGGTGCTAATTTTTTTGCTGCAAGGGCCTCTCGGTGAATAAGGCAGTGAGTAAAAGTTATATGATCATAATGGGCAGCTTGAAAAAATGATTTAAATCCAATATTTTTGCCCGTCATCGCTCTTGCACATGCTTTGATTCAAGATGTCTTTTTAATTTTGATGGTTTGTTATGGTTGAAGGCATGCGGGAAATATTTTTTTTGATAAATTTCAAAATTTTCCCGCGCGGAATTCAAACCTGACACTTCGCCTCACGGAGATTGAACCGGTCGGCTGTGGATTCCGCGTGGACTGTCACCCGCGGCCAACTTCAGAGTGACAGGCAGGGCGGAAATCCGTGTGGGAGGGCAGAAGAAAGAACGGCGGTGGGTGAGAGAAAGCCAGAAAAAAAGTGCGAATAAAATCGGGAAAAATCGCGGAAATCAAGAAAAGGAAATCGGTTCGGCGGGGGCGCAGAAAAGACTGCACGCCGCGATTGCTTCGACCGTCGCGCATTGCTTTTTACGGGCGAAAGAAGATTTTTTTTTCTCGTTTCGATATTTTGTCGAGTGCCACGTGCTTTGCGTTTGGGTTTTTTGCGTTGCTGCTGCGCAACGGGGAGAGACGAAGACTTAAAAATATCGCCAAAGAGCCTAAACATGAAGTGACCTTTCATAATAACAAATCGTGTTGCGTGTACGAAAACGGGTTTACGAAAACAAAAACCGTAATAAGCAATAAGAATCTGATGGATTCGAGAACGGCAATTTTTTTCATTGGAGTACTGTCAAGTTCCGTATTCAAAAGCACAGTGAGTAAATTGCCCGCGGAGAAATTAATCAGGTCTTTGTGCTATACTACGCAATTCGAGTGGCAATCGGTAAGTGTCCATGAAAAGTGAAAAAGGGAAAAAGTGAATCTTATCTTTGCCATAATTTTCCAATGTTTTAAAAGACAACCTGTAAAAAGAAAAAGAAAACTCATAAACCCTCCGTCGTGTCGAAAGTTCCACAAGTTCAAAGCGGTTTTCGCGAAAAGCGTACATTATATCTGAGTCGGCACGAAAAATCGACAAAAACTGAATCGTCGAGACAGGGCGATTTTCATATCAATTTCGATTGTCCAAGAAGGAATATTCGAAGTAACGCGCCGACGACGTCATTGCAAGGGAGAGTAGAAAAGGCGAATCCGGCTTTCCATGCCTTTCGTTCCGGAGAAGGTGTCATTTTCGAGACGAGATTCCTTTGAGTCTCCATCCCCCGCAATTTAGCTGCCATTGGACACATCATACACATGACATAAATGCAACCTTTGAGATTAGAAAAACGACTACGTGCAAACCAGACACAGATGATAGTCACCGTGTCGCAATCAGCGCATGAACCAGAAAGTGAAATCCTGTGTGCAGTGTTTATACAATTATTGAATTAAGGTTTGAAAGCTCTATAAAAATAGTGAAGATCCATTTACATTATTTTTTTTTGGTAAATTTCGATATTAATTAGACGAAATTCCTTTGCCTTCAAATGAATAGTGTGATAAGCAAATAGTTAATATTTTGACCTTGCTACTAAACGCGAATTTTAGTTAAGTGTAAATTCAATCATAACGATTGTTGCCTGTGGCAAGATATCTGAAATGTCAATATCAGAGTAAAATAGAGAGGATGTCAACGCGGAGAACACAAGTACGTTATGCGGACCCGCATATTCTTCGTTCTATTTAAACGCTTGTATGTCAATTCCGCGCTTGAATTCCGCAACCGCTCGAGCGAACAAATACTGCATCGACTGCATCGCAGCACACAACGATTGCGGTTGGGCCCGCCTAAATTGGATGACGTACAAAAGCGTATTACGTCGTCATCATCGCTTGCAATCTTTCTCGGTTTAGCCGGCTCGACTTGGCCATGACATCGGATGATATCGGTGTATCAACACGCCCGCTACGCAATTTAGTCTCGTATTTGTAACTGAAGGAAGCGGCCGGTATGATCTCATTATTGAACTAGGAAACCGAAGCTACTGGCGTTTTGTATGCGTTCCCGCCGTGCGAATTCTCCTCCGAATTGCTGAAGCGCACTTGTCATAACGTAACCAAAGGAAGATCATCTGGTGATTGTTGTTGTACGCGGTGGAACAGCCTAAATTGACAATCAAATCTCCGTTTAGATCGAATGACCTTTAATAAGCTAGCAAAACATGCATAAGGTAACATTTGAAATACTTCAAGTGAGTTGGTAATTCATTCTTGTGTATATATAAATCGCATATATTTATCTTCATAAAAGCAAATTCATGACTATCAAAAATTATTAATTTTGTTACTTCCTAGTATTAATTAGCTGTTAGAGATTGAAAAGAAATGCGCTAGAAAAAAAAAAAACACACTTAATCCCCGTCATGAATTCTATCGAAACTCGGGATAAAGATGATATAAGGCAATTAACAAATAGTTTAGTGTTAGACAGATTTTCCTTTTTTTTTTGTTTTGTTCGTTTTTTTTTTCTTGAATATACTTCATAATAACAGTTGTTGAAAACAAATATAATAAGTAGACATTTAATATCAGGAATTGATTCAGTCCTAAAAGGAAAAGAGAAAAAAAAATATAACAGTGTCTGAGAAAACAGTTTTTTTTTTCAGTTGATTTATCTCATGATTTTTTTCGTAAATTGAAATTGAAAATACCCAAGAAACGAAATGCATTTCTTTTTATGGAAGAAAATAATTAGTTTTTTGTTTTTCAAGTATAAACCGTGGTTACACCTACTTACTGAAATAAAATTCCTTGTGACACTAGATAACATAGGATATTAATGATAAAAACCAACTGATTTGTACTGAGTTGTAAATGATGAAATACAAAAAAAAGTGAAAAGAAAAACAAATTATGAGTTGCTAGAGTAGCCATTTAAAGGACTTCCCCCCCTAGCTTCCGCATTCTCCTCTTCCTCTCTCCATGGGGCCATAGGTTAAAGATTAAAGGAGAAACTATGGCTAAGGCAGGGTGGGCTGGGCGGTGTCAAAACATCAGACACCGTTTTCGTCGAAGCCTCTGGTCGAGCTAACATTCCGACCACGAGTTTCTTCCAAATTTTAAAGTTGCCCTTTCCTGGGTAAGTCGGCGTGATGAGCTCCAAAGCTCATTTTGTTGTACAAGCTTAGGGTTTTATGTTAATATTGGAGCAACGAACCTCCCCACACGCATACCGCAGCTAGACCCGGCAACGCGCTAGCACGTCGCTCCAGCCCAATATTAACACCGAGATAGACGTAGTGTGGATCTCGGCCCATTCTAAGTCCCGAACCCAGTTTATCCCTCGGTTTATTTCGATGCATGGACATCGAGATAAGCCATCCAAAAGCATTAAATACACAACAAATGGCGCCCAACGTGGGGCCCACGATAGCTTCACGCGCGTGTTTCCGAACGCGTGATGTCACGAAACTTGAGACGGAACAATTCCAAGTGAAATGCGTGACATCAAAGGACTCTGACTGTCGCCGGTGGCAGTTGTTTCCGCCTTTACGGCACCCATAGTCCATCGTGAAAGCCTTTGTGGAATTCCGCTCGTGATTTCTGGCGTCGTGAGTGTACTAGTTGATGGCGATATTCGTTTTTGCAGTCTACCCTGCCAGAGGCTGCATTAAGGAGTTTCGACATCATCTGGACCACTTCCGATGTTCGGATTTGCGAGAGGTGAAGGAGTTTGTCATGTGATTCATTCGCAGGCACGGTACCTTCTTGACAGCGGGACTTGGCTTGTCTTGACGGCCAAGTGTCCGACAGTAGGCATAATACCAGTGTCTGCAAATGAAACACGAGTCTGGTTTGGTTATCGACGCTCATGAAGTTTACCTCTTGAAGCGAGATTTGTTTTGTCTTTGCGAGCAAATCTTTGCCAGAGAATAAACCGATTGAGAATAGATGGACAGGCTGGATCGACAAGCCCAATCATCGAATCTCCTCAAGGTACCCAAAAATCCTTTGAATCCTTCCTTGTAGAGTAGTTTATCGTCCTACAAAAAAAAAAAAAAAAAAAAAAAAAAAAAAAAAAAAAAAAAAAAAAAAATCATTATGATTAATTTTCGGTTTTCTTTTGCAATTCATTTAAAGTAGTTTTTTTCTTTGAATTCTAATTGAAATATATTCTTGAATCCCTTTCCCACTCTGGTCGTATGTTGGCGTGGGCAGATGCTTTGACGAAAAACCAGCAGGTGAGAGGAACGGAGTTTGTGGAGTTTGGAGTGGAGTCCTGATTTCAGTATTATACTTTTGCTAGTTTAGCTTAATTTCTTTGGCTAGTTTGGCTTAATTTTGCTAGTTTAGCTTATTTTAGCTGGTTTAGCTTGATTTCTGTAGTAGGCCAGTTGAATACAGTACCATAAAAGTTTTTCTGGTGTACGGATTTTGTTTGTAGGAAAATTCAGTCTGTTTAGGAATCTTTGGGTAAAACTCAAAGTATAGGAATATTATTTAAAAAATTAAAAATAATTTGGGTGAAAATATTTAGGCATTCTGTTTTCGAATCTTAATAATATAGGAAATAATTTGAAATGTCACTATTACGCACCCCAGAGATGGAAACTATCCCGATTTGTGCAGTTTGTCAAGAAGAAGTCACAAAGGAGGAAGTTGTTCTGACTAAATGTGGTCATCGTTTTCATGAGTCATGTCTTGAGCCATGGGTGTTAAATAATAAATCGTGTCCAACTTGCAGACAGGTTCTTGGTCAGTCGGACTATTGGACTGTTCGGGGCATGGGGGGTGCGACCGCTCGTCCAGGACCGGTGACAAGAAGCGTGAGCAGGTCACTGATTCCTCGGCCTGACGACGGAATTTTCACCTCAGGGCTAAATTTAGATGTTCCGCAGGATGCAGGCGGTCGTGCTCTGTATGATCCGGACGGGGTTTTAGTACCGAGTGACCAAGAACCTCGTCTTCGTCAGAAAAAGAATTCTAGACATTCTTCGTCCGCCGGACATTCGACCAACGCTCCAGATCGAATACCTGAAGTGGGAATTCGGCAAAACGATCAACTAGAGCATCATGCAGGAGTGCATCTCGGAGTTGACGAGATCACTCACCTTATACGTAACATCCTTAGGGAGGAGCGGTCTCGTAGATTCCGAGAGGCATCTCCTTTACGAAACGATGATAGGGAGAGAGTCACTCGATCGTCTAATAATAACCCCAGGGTAGAACCTAATGTTATGCCACCTTCTAACATCTATAGAGACCATCGATTCTCAAACCCCAACGTAAGACGTCGCTTATCCACAAGTCCTATACGTACGTGGGGACTCAAGTATGACGGTAATAACATGGTACTCAGAGCCCAAGAGCTCATATATCGTGTCGAATACTTAGCCTCAGCTGATTTGGGAAACCACCTAGACTTCTTGGCTGGTCACTTCCATCTATTGTTACAAGGTAAACCCAACAAGTGGTTCTGGATTTGGCATCGGTCAAACCCAGTTCCTTCGTGGTCTTCATTACGTCAAGCATTCCTTCAAACTTGGGGAGATCGAAGTTCCGATTGGGACATAAGACGTCAAATGTTGGCAAAACGACAATCTCATTCCGAACCCTACCAGATATTCGAACAAGAAATGCTGGAGTTACGAATTCTTCTGACTAACCCAATGAATGAATCGGAATTTGTCGAACTCCTACGTGGAAATTTGTTACCTTCTACTCAGCAACAGCTCTGTTTGCAGCCAATTTGGTCGTTAGAACAACTACGACATTTGGTGTGCCGAATCGAAGATGTTAAACGAAACACCAGAGCTAGTTTTAATTCCCCTGTACAGAATAGATCAAGTTATGGGCAGCGAGGAGATTACCCAAGAGTGACGGAGTTAGTCCGGCCTCCGGTTTCTCCGACTGCAAGCCCAAATATCGAGACTGATACGCTAGTGGAGGTTGAAGCCGTCACAGCTTTAATCTGCTGGAATTGTGGCCAGCCAGGTCACAGTTACAGAGATTGTGACAAACCGGCTCAACATATTTTCTGCTATGGCTGTGGTGCGAAAGACGTCATCAAACCGCGATGTCTGGCGTGCGGTCGGGGAAACCGGAATTCGGACAGACGAGCCACGGGTCTCCCTCGTCCGAATGTACAAAAACCCCATCAAACACCACCACACGATTAAACTTGACCCAAAAAGCTCCGTGTAAAGATGTCATTTCATCCCCGAAATTGATAATCTTGAAAAGAGTTGAAACCTCAGATTCGACAAATCCAGTTCCGATCAAAACAATTTTACGTAATGATCCCTTACCTCCTACTCTAGTTAAAAATATGCCACAGAAGCCTTACCACCTACGACTTCGGGACTATATAAAAGCTAGAGAAAGGATTTTCAATACTCCCCCTTCTATCTCAAACATTTCAACCCCTTCCAAATTTCAACCCTCCTCATTCCCTAAACCCAAAAAGACAATCTTACGTTTACGCGAATTTTGGCGTAAAGTTCGGGCGAGAAAGAGGGCACTTGTGTCTTCAATTATCCCTGAACCTTTTGACGCACGTCCCTATGGTATGGTCTGCATCTTCAATGAAAAACTTAAGGGCCTACTCGACAGCGGTGCAAGTATTAGTTGTCTAGGATCCAATTCTCTAGAACGCCTAGCGCGAGCGCAAGTGAATTGGAAGCCGCTTTGTAGCGTAGTGAAGACAGCAGATGGTTCTTCACAAAGAGTTCTTGGCTGTGTGACGACTGAAGTAACCTTTCGTGATGCCACAAAACCAATTACTTTTTACATTGTGCCTACTCTATCTCAGGATTTATATCTTGGCGTAGATTTCTGGCGGGCTTTTCAACTTGCCCCAAGTATCATCAGTTGTATCGAAGAAAATTCCACTTCGCTACAATTTGAAACTAAGAAGACGCACACCTTAAGTATATCAGATGTTGAGAGGCTCGAGAATGCTAAGTCTAAATTTCCGTCATACGAAGCTCAAGGACTGGGAAAGACGAACATTCTCGAACACGTTATCGATGTGGGTGACGCGACCCCTATCAAACAACGTCACTACCCGGTATCACCTGCGATTCAAAACCTCATGTATGACGAGGTCGATCGCATGTTGAAAATGGGAGTGATAGAGGTTAGCCAGAGTGCGTGCAGTTCGCCGGTCGTATTGGTGAGGAAACCTGGTAAAGTGAGGTTATGTTTGGACTCGAGAAAGGTCAACGAGGTGACGGTGAAGGATGCATATCCATTACCTCACATCGATGGCATTCTAAGCAGGTTGCCACGAGCCAATTTCATAACTTCACTTGACCTGAAAGACGCCTTTTGGCAGATTCCTCTAGAAACCAAGTCCCGAGAAATGACCGCATTCACAATCCCTGGCCGACCTCTCTATCACTTTACCCGAATGCCGTTTGGTTTGTGCAATGCACCCCAACGTATGTGCCGTTTGATGGATTGTGTTATTCCACCGGAATTGAAGGACCAAGTGTTTGTATACTTGGACGACCTGTTGTTGATTTCGGAAGATTTCAACTCTCACCTTGTTTTGCTCGCAGAAGTTGCCGCATGCCTTTCAAAGGCAGGGTTAACGATCAACGTAGCAAAGAGTAAGTTTTGTCTGAAGGAAGTGAAATACCTCGGCTACATAGTTGGAGATGGAGGCCTGAAGACTGATCCCGACAAAGTCTCGGCAATTGTCGACTACCCCTCGCCTAAGTCCGTACGTCAAGTCAGACGCTTTCTTGGCATGGCAGGTTGGTATCGACGCTTCATCAACAACTATGCGGCTGTTGTTTCACCTGTTTCAGACACGCTGAAGAAGTGCGCCAAGTTCGCATGGACTCCGGAGGCAGAAACTGCGTTTCGGTCTCTGAAGTCCATGTTAACTGGGGCACCAGTGCTAATTAACCCTGATTTTCGGAGGTCATTCACCATCCAGTGCGACGCAAGCAAATCAGGGGTGGGAAGTGTCCTCTTTCAGGAGAACGACGACGGGTCGGAGTCTCCTGTTGCTTACATGTCCCAGAAGCTCAATTCCGCTCAGCGCAACTATAGTGTTACTGAACAGGAATGCTATGCTGCTGTGTTGAGCGTGAAAAAGTTTAGAGCGTACGTGGAAGGGACATCGTTTAAGATCATCACGGATCATGCGAGTCTCAAATGGCTGATGTCCCAAAAAGATCTCAGTGGTCGTTTGGCTCGCTGGAGTTTGAAGCTGCAGGGCTTCGATTTCGTGATTGAGCACCGTCGTGGGAGCCTGAACGTGGTACCTGACGCTCTCTCTCGCGTATACGAAGAAGGACTAAATGCGCTGATAGATGTTGCCCCTTTAGTGGATTTGGAAGCGGCCGATTTTTCTAACGAAGAATATGCAGAGCTCAAAGCCACTATTGAGACAAACGCCGATCGGCTTCCTGACGTATGCGTGAGGGATGGCTTCGTGTACAAACGCACAGTGCCTCACAACGGAGATCCAATCGCAGAAGACCAAGCCTGGAAGCTTTGGATTCCATCGAGTCTGACGTCTGCTGTGATCGCTCAGGCCCATGAAGCGGATACCACGGTTCACGGTGGGTTCGCCAAAACGCTAGAGCGCATCAGACGTTACTTGTATTGGCCCGGAATGTCTACACAAGTCCGCGAACGAGTTCTTTCGTGTTCGACTTGTAAAGAAACGAAGTCCCCGAATCGTCCACTCAGAGCTGCAATGGGAGAGGCCTTTAAGACGCAAAGACCCTTTCAGCATCTGTACATTGATGTACTTGGACCGTACCCTAGGACCAAAAGTGGTAAGGTTGCTATCCTTGTTGTCCTGGACCATCTGTCCAAATTTCCTTTCCTTCATCCCTTGCGTAAA
The DNA here is from genome assembly GCA_963669355.1 of Chorisops tibialis. Classification (NCBI taxonomy): domain Eukaryota; kingdom Metazoa; phylum Arthropoda; class Insecta; order Diptera; family Stratiomyidae; genus Chorisops; species Chorisops tibialis. Next base: position 215,515,794 of record OY770262.1, read on the forward strand.
ATTACAGCCCTCGAAATAACGACGTTCTTGGAGAGGGAGGTGTTCCATGCGTTTGGTACCCCCGAGACGATCCTCTCCGACAATGGGTCGCAATTCAAATCAGCGACATTTAACTCCATGCTTTCTAAGTATGGAGTTAAACACCTATACACCCCGAAATACTCGCCTCAAGCGAATGCTTCAGAGAGAGTCAACCGGTCAATTTTGGCAGGACTCCGTGCATTGAGGATCAAACACGATGGGACGAGAACTTAAGCAAAATCGGTTGCTCTCTCCGGAGTTCGATCCACCAAGCCACTAAGTTTTCTCCGTATCAGGTTCTGTTTGGTACTCACATGATAACGCACGGAAAGGATTACTCTTTGTTGCATCGTTTGAAAGCATTAGGTGATGCAGAATTGCAATTGCGACCTGCTGAAGGAATCTCAATTGTGAGAAACCTAGCGCAAGACAACATCCGGAGTGCCCACGAAGAGAGCAGTAGGCGTTATAACACGCGATCGGCTAAAACTCTATTTAGAGAAGGACAGGAGGTGTACCGAAGAAACTTCACTCTGTCCACAGCCACGCAAAATTATAACGCCAAGCTAGCAAAGAAATTCTTACGGTGTCGGATTCGTCGTGTGCTAGGAAACTCACGATACGAGTTGGAAGATCTCGGAGGCAAGCGTGTGGGCATCTACCACTCCAAAGACATTAGACATTAAACTTTCGACTTATAATTGTATCCAATGTCTATGCCCGGCTAATTCAGCGTGAGCATGAGACCCTCAACCCCTTTCCAGCTCGATCAGCGTTACTCCTAAAAGGGATAACGGCGACCGATCTGTGGTGTTATGGTTGAAGGCATGCGGGAAATATTTTTTTTGATAAATTTCAAAATTTTCCCGCGCGGAATTCAAACCTGACACTTCGCCTCACGGAGATTGAACCGGTCGGCTGTGGATTCCGCGTGGACTGTCACCCGCGGCCAACTTCAGAGTGACAGGCAGGGCGGAAATCCGTGTGGGAGGGCAGAAGAAAGAACGGCGGTGGGTGAGAGAAAGCCAGAAAAAAAGTGCGAATAAAATCGGGAAAAATCGCGGAAATCAAGAAAAGGAAATCGGTTCGGCGGGGGCGCAGAAAAGACTGCACGCCGCGATTGCTTCGACCGTCGCGCATTGCTTTTTACGGGCGAAAGAAGATTTTTTTTTTTCGTTTCGATATTTTGTCGAGTGCCACGTGCTTTGCGTTTGGTTTTTTTGCGTTGCTGCTGCGCAACGGGGAGAGACGAAGACTTAAAAATATCGCCAAAGAGCCTAAACATGAAGTGACCTTTCATAATAACAAATCGTGTTGCGTGTACGAAAACGGGTTTACGAAAACAAAAACCGTAATAAGCAATAAGAATCTGATGGATTCGAGAACGGCAATTTTTTTCATTGGAGTACTGTCAAGTTCCGTATTCAAAAGCACAGTGAGTAAATTGCCCGCGGAGAAATTAATCAGGTCTTTGTGCTATACTACGCAATTCGAGTGGCAATCGGTAAGTGTCCATGAAAAGTGAAAAAGGGAAAAAGTGAATCTTATCTTTGCCATAATTTTCCAATGTTTTAAAAGACAACCTGTAAAAAGAAAAAGAAAACTCATAAACCCTCCGTCGTGTCGAAAGTTCCACAAGTTCAAAGCGGTTTTCGCGAAAAGCGTACATTATATCTGAGTCGGCACGAAAAATCGACAAAAACTGAATCGTCGAGACAGGGCAATTTTCATATCAATTTCGATTGTCCAAGAAGGAATATTCGAAGTAACGCGCCGACGACGTCATTGCAAGGGAGAGTAGAAAAGGCGAATCCGGCTTTCCATGCCTTTCGTTCCGGAGAAGGTGTCATTTTCGAGACGAGATTCCTTTGAGTCTCCATCCCCCGCAATTTAGCTGCCATTGGACACATCATACACATGACATAAATGCAACCTTTGAGATTAGAAAAACGACTACGTGCAAACCAGACACAGATGATAGTCACCGTGTCGCAATCAGCGCATGAACCAGAAAGTGAAATCCTGTGTGCAGTGTTTATACAATTATTGAATTAAGGTTTGAAAGCTCTATAAAAATAGTGAAGATCCATTTACATTATTTTTTTTTGGTAAATTTCGATATTAATTAGACGAAATTCCTTTGCCTTCAAATGATTAGTGTGATAAGCAAATAGTTAATATTTTGACCTTGCTACTAAACGCGAATTTTAGTTAAGTGTAAATTCAATCATAACGATTGTTGCCTGTGGCAAGATATCTGACATGTCAATATCAGAGTAAAATAGAGAGGATGTCAACGCGGAGAACACAAGTACGTTATGCGGACCCGCATATTCTTCGTTCTATTTAAACGCTTGTATGTCAATTCCGCGCTTGAATTCCGCAACCGCTCGAGCGAACAAATACTGCATCGACTGCATCGCAGCACACAACGATTGCGGTTGGGCCCGCCTAAATTGGATGACGTACAAAAGCGTATTACGTCGTCATCATCGCTTGCAATCTTTCTCGGTTTAGCCGGCTCGACTTGGCCATGACATCGGATGATATCGGTGTATCAACACGCCCGCTACGCAATTTAGTCTCGTATTTGTAACTGAAGGAAGCGGCCGGTATGATCTCATTATTGAACTAGGAAACCGAAGCTACTGGCGTTTTGTATGCGTTCCCGCCGTGCGAATTCTCCTCCGAATTGCTGAAGCGCACTTGTCATAACGTAACCAAAGGAAGATCATCTGGTGATTGTTGTTGTACGCGGTGGAACAGCCTAAATTGACAATCAAATCTCCGTTTAGATCGAATGACCTTTAATAAGCTAGCAAAACATGCATAAGGTAACATTTGAAATACTTCAAGTGAGTTGGTAATTCATTCTTGTGTATATATAAATCGCATATATTTATCTTCATAAAAGCAAATTCATGACTATCAAAAATTATTAATTTTGTTACTTCCTAGTATTAATTAGCTGTTAGAGATTGAAAAGAAATGCGCTAGAAAAAAAAAAAAAACACTTAATCCCCGTCATGAATTCTATCGAAACTCGGGATAAAGATGATATAAGGCAATTAACAAATAGTTTAGTGTTAGACAGATTTTCCTTTTTTTTTTGTTTTGTTCGTTTTTTTTTTCTTGAATATACTTCATAATAACAGTTGTTGAAAACAAATATAATAAGTAGACATTTAATATCAGGAATTGATTCAGTCCTAAAAGGAAAAGAGAAAAAAAAATATAACAGTGTCTGAGAAAACAGTTTTTTTTTTCAGTTGATTTATCTCATGATTTTTTTCGTAAATTGAAATTGAAAATACCCAAGAAACGAAATGCATTTCTTTTTATGGAAGAAAATAATTAGTTTTTTGTTTTTCAAGTATAAACCGTGGTTACACCTACTTACTGAAATAAAATTCCTTGTGACACTAGATAACATAGGATATTAATGATAAAAACCAACTGATTTGTACTGAGTTGTAAATGATGAAATACAAAAAAAAGTGAAAAGAAAAACAAATTATGAGTTGCTAGAGTAGCCATTTAAAGGACTTCCCCCCCTAGCTTCCGCATTCTCCTCTTCCTCTCTCCATGGGGCCATAGGTTAAAGATTAAAGGAGAAACTATGGCTAAGGCAGGGTGGGCTGGGCGGTGTCAAAACATCAGACACCGTTTTCGTCGAAGCCTCTGGTCGAGCTAACATTCCGACCACGAGTTTCTTCCAAATTTTAAAGTTGCCCTTTCCTGGGTAAGTCGGCGTGATGAGCTCCAAAGCTCATTTTGTTGTACAAGCTTAGGGTTTTATGTTAATATTGGAGCAACGAACCTCCCCACACGCATACCGCAGCTAGACCCGGCAACGCGCTAGCACGTCGCTCCAGCCCAATATTAACACCGAGATAGACGTAGTGTGGATCTCGGCCCATTCTAAGTCCCGAACCCAGTTTATCCCTCGGTTTATTTCGATGCATGGACATCGAGATAAGCCATCCAAAAGCATTAAATACACAACAGGTTTCATACTCTCCGGAGCCAATAATTCATTGCAGATCAAACAAAGAGGTTGTTCATTACCCTTACAATTTTGAAATGTAAAGCCAAATTGAAGAAAAGACTCATCATATTTTCTTTTTCGCACATCAGATGCCTATTTTTCAATACTTTGTCCTGCCTGAGGAGAGTTTGTAGCATTATCATCTGCGTCATTACCATTCTTATTTAAGTTCAGCCATTTATCCATGGCCAAAAATTATTTCCTAAAATCCAATAAATATATAAAAATAACATATTGCATATAATAATTGATTAATTAATTACCGAATAAAAAAAAAAACTAGAATTTCGTTACGGTGGAATACTGACAATTGACTACATTAGAAGAGCGTCAATACATAGTGTTGGGTTACTCATACAAGAAGTGGTACAAATGTCCCATTCATGCACGTCAAAATGTCCCATCACTACAAAAAATATTGTTGTCCCACTTCAAAGTTTTTGTCCCACTTCAGAGCTTTTGTCGCATCTGAATTAAAAACATGCATTTGTATGGCTGCTGTACCAATACATTTGTAACACTCAAATCACACTCACTTCACCGGGTTTTGTCCCATGCATTTGTATGGCTGAAAGCAAAGCTCTCAGCACGGAAATATTACGAACCGGAGAACTCTGCAGATAAATGACAGATTCTCTTCGATGGGAGAAACCGAGATTTAACTTTCATCGCACTTTTTTCAATTAAAAATCTATTGCACTGATATCAACGTGTAGTAATTACATGCTGAGCACTATTAATAAAGTATTTTGGAAAACTGAACTATTTTTAACACTGCATTTAAGAATAAACGCGATTCTTACGAAGCCCGCCGTGTCCGCTACATACAAAAGCTGGCGAACGGAACTGTCATTTTTATTGTGACTACAACTTGTTGTTGTTGGATTGACTTACATGGCTAGTATAGTGTTTTAACCCTAGTGAAACCGAATAAGTGTAAATAAGAATAACTGAAATAAATAAGAATGTATTTTTTTGTGATATTTTGAGATTTGAGATTTTGTATTTTAATTTTTAAAATTAAATAAGAATAAATAAAATAAAAAAGAGTGTATATTATAAACACAACCCACAAATGCCACACCTAATAATACGTCATTTTACTACCGCATCTCAATAAGAAACGGTGTTAGTAGGGTTAAAATACTCTACGCGCACACATAAAAGCGCAATATACGTCATTTTTCGCTCATTTGCTACCATTGCTCCTCAAAAAGGCAAATTGTATGAATGGGACGGACATTGTATGTATGAATGGGACATGGAGCTTTTGAATGGGACATTTGAGGTGGGACATTGTACCACCTCAAATTTCAAATGAGCCCCTCATACAAACATGGGACAAAAATTCTTGTCCTACCCAACACTATACTACACTAGTTCACATTACAGTCAGTGTTATTGAATCATTGTCTCGCTGCACGTGTGCGCGCGCATTCCAACCCAGAGTACAACAAAGAGTAGGAACATTCAGCTAAAAATGCGACCCGGCTCCGAAAATTTGCCGAAAATACACTCGTGTTTCATCGCCGATACGTGTGCTTCCTCTCTCTCAAGCTCACAGTGAACATTTAATCTGATATTTCCATTTCATTCTCGCAAAGATTTTTTTTTATTAGACAAGAGCAAGAGAAATTTTAAGTCTCCGCCGCAGTGCTGCCACATATCAATTACCTAGTCGCGAATCAATTTATTATAAATGTCGGTATAAAGTTGAATTCTTACAGATAGGTATATATTTAATATTGTGATAGCTTTTTATATAAGTGGCAGCAAAGTTTTCTTTAGGTATTTTTTTTTATACTCTAGATGAAATTTGAGAGAATTATAATATTGCTCTAAAGTTTGTAACACTAAGAAAGAAGGAGGTAAGGTAATAAAATGCAAAAATGGAATAAGGTTGAACTGACAATTTTTATGACACTTGAACGTCTATTATAAATTTAATGGTATTCCCTGTAATTCGGGAGTACCATTAAAATTTCCGGATTACTATATATAGGTATTTATGTATATATGTATAGTAATCCGGAAATTTTTTTTCTTTCATTTCACATTTTACCCTAATAAAAAATGTGTGCTTAAATGGACTTAATATTATACATGGAGTATGCGATATGAGTGCATACGTAACTTTCTTTAATTTACCAGTTGCTACATTTGCAATTTGCTTCTTCGCAAACCGATAGAGACTTGGCGCCAAAATAAAAGTCAATATGTTCGATACTTTTTACTGCAAAAAAAAAACCTCTAATATCATTTGCAAATAAAAAACACAGTTCAATTCATCAAAATTTTATTACCACAGTAATTTACAATTTACTATAAAAATCGTAAGACATATTATCTTCATTAAAATTTTCCAATAAATAATCTGGTCAAACAAAAATAAGAAGATATAATTCAATTGGGCCACACTGAAAATATCGAAAACAGAGAGAATCGTCGACCATCCGCCGACCATTACCCGCGCACCGGCGTCCAAGTTGAATACGACGCGAGCAAAAGCTGTAAGAACGCCATGTACTAGAATGAGAGATAAGAAGTGTCGCGGACTCGGCGGGACACGTTTCTCTCATTATTTTCAGAGGTAAAAACCGGATTTTTCAGAGGTATTACGTCACAAACATGTTAACCCAGGCACTATACAAAGTGTTCTTACTCTTTGTTGTACTCTGTTCCAACCTTTGTTTGTGTGCAGGTGTGTGAGTGTGACTCTGCACAAATACACATCTAGATGTTATAAAATCGTGTATTTAAATATTTGACATTAAAATCTCTCGCGACCCCAGAAGAGTCTAGAGTCTAGATGAAAGGCAAATTTTTTTATTTTAAGAAATTTTGTAGGAGAAGTGGTATAGGTGGTGGCGACATTGAACTAATGTTTTCACATTACGATAAGGTTGCTGTCAAAATGTTTTATACAAAATTTAAGATTCAAAAATTTAGTAGGTAATGAGAAAATTAGTGTATTGAATTTAGTGAAATTGTGCAGTTTGTAAGGAAGGTGGTAGAAGGAGGATGGAGTTATTAATGACTTTTTTAGAAATAACTGTAAGCATCATTTATTTGACATACAGTGGCTCACAGCTTATTTCAACCAGCACGCGAAAAAATCTTTAAATGCCTATAAAAACTAAACTAAAGAAGATATCAACATTATTTAAACGCAGGTTATTAGTCTAATGTTTAAACTAATCAAATATGACTTCATTTATTTTTCTATATGTTTTTAATATTCTAAAAGAATTATAAACGAAAAAAGTAACTAAAAAATAATGCCACAGCTTATTTCAACCAAATACTTTGCAGGTGTGCAATGATCCGTTATCTTGCAATGTAACGGTTATTTGATTTTTCTATGTTTTAGTCATTATATTCGTTATGTGTTCAAGTTCAGTCTTGCTGAATTCTTTGCGAAGATCATGCAGAAAAATTAGTTTTGCGAAATGGGACCACGTACTACAATTGATCAGCAAGAACTAGTTCTCAGTCATTTTAAAAGTGGCCATTCGCGCAGGAAAATTAGTGAGATGGTAGGATTAAGTGATTCTACAGTGCAGAGCATCATATACCGATTTGTCTGCTAAAATAGAACGCACGATAAAGGTAGAAATGCCCCCAACAAAATTTTCAATCCAACGGACGAGCGCTATATTGTCCGGAAAATCTGGGAAAACCCAAGACTATCGGCTCCAAAAATTGCCAGTGAAGTGGAAGCTGAGTTGGGCAAGTCATGCTACCCGGAAACTATTCGCCGTGTGCTGTGAGAGCATGTGTTCAATGGTAGAATAGCACGTAAAAAGCCGTTTATAAACGCCAAAAATCAGAAGTGCCGTTTAAAATTTGCCAAGGAACATTTGGATAAGGATTCTGGATTTTGAAATACCGTTATGTTCGCTGATGAGTCAAAATTGAATATTTTTGGCTCTGATGGAGCCTCATATGTTTGGCGTAAGCCAAATACAGAATTGCAAAACAAAAATTTGAAAGCTACAGTCAAACAAAGAGGTATCAGCGTTATGGTGTGGGCCTGTATGTCCGCTTGTCCGCTGCGGAAGTTGAAAATTTGCAATTTATTGAGACTACAATGAATAAATCTCATTATCTCAAAATTTTGAAGTCCTATTTGCTTGAAAGTTCGGAGAAACTGGGCATTCGCGATGACTTCAGATATTATTTTTAGACAATGACCCCAAGCATAAGTCGGGTATTGTAAAGACATGGCTGATTTGGAACTGTCCCTATGTTATACAACCACTGACACAGTCGCCCGACATTAACGCCATCGAAAATTTGTGGGCCATTTTGGATACAAACATCCGAAAACGGGAAATATCCGACAAAAGCGATCTCAAAACTGTATTGGTTGAGGAATGGGCCAAACTTACCCCAGAAGTGACACAAAAACTGGTCGATTCAATGCCTAAGAGGCTGAAAATGATTGTTGACCAGAAGGGTGGTCATACTAAGCATTGAAATTTTTGTTTGTGCTTTTCAACTTCATTTAAACATTGAATCTGTTACTTGGTTGAAATAAGCTGTGACATTTTTTTTAGTTACTTTTTTCGCTTATAAATGTTTAAGAATATTAAAAAAATATTGAAAAATAAATGAAGTCATATTTGATTAGTTTAAACATTAGACTAATAACCTGCGTTTAAATAATGTTGATATCTTCTTTAGTTTAGTTTTTATAGGCATTTAAAGATTTTTTTACGTGCTGGTTGAAATAAGCTGTGAGCCACTGTATTTTAAATTGCAGATCAGTAGCATTCATACTTTTTAGGAAAATCGAATCTTACTTTATTATTTTAATAATAAAGTATTGTGATCGACTTGGGAAAAAAAAATTTGCTACCCTGAAATTTTTTTTTTCGCGTTTCATGACTAAAATAGCCTAAATATGCAAAAAAAAAGTCCGTCTGTGTGTACGCCGTCCGCCGTACGCCGACGTGTACGCTCAGCGCACATTAACTCCTAAACCCTTCAAGATAGAAAGTTCATTTTTGGAGGGATTGTAGGTAGTTGCGGATCTCAAGCGGACACCCATTTTGGGGGGTGTACGGTTCAGGGGGAGGCAGGAGGACCGAAAAATATGAATTCAAATATCTCAACCATGGTAACAGCTAGGAAGCTAAAAATCAACATACATATAGAGAAGTTTGTGGGACAACTTTTAAAAATAATTTAATTTTTTTATCCATTCGGGTGCAAAAAGAGGGGGCTAAGAACCAATTGTAGGCCGAATTTTTTTTTTCAAATGATTATATCTTCGAAATTACGTCCCATAAAAATTGATATTTTGAGACCATGAAGACGGCATGAAGATCTACTAGAATCAGTTTAGATAAAAGCTAATTATTGTAAGGGGAGGGTCAGGGGGGTGCAAAGAAAAACACTTAAGAATTAATATCTCGACTGTCTCTTAAGCTATGTATTTGAAACTTGAAATGTATACTAAGCTTTACTAGCGACATATGAAAAAAATATAACATGTGGACATAATAGTAGTGGGGGGAAATGGGGAGCATTTCAAAAATGGCGCACTTTCCAAAACTACAAATCACCAAATCTCAAAATTGAGTACAGATATCAAATCAAAAATTTGTCAGATTGTAGAGCTATATAATTTTTAGTTTTGGTAAAAAATTTAAGTTGAAAGGTGTAAGGGAAGGGAGGTGGAAAGCAAAAATGTTGAAAACTTTGAGTAGTTTTTTTAGGGCTCAGGTAAAAGATACAAAGTTTAAATTTTGCACCTCGACACATCTATTTAATGTACACAGAAAAAAAATAATAATTTGTTCCAAAATTGTTATGCACCGAAGTGGGGGTCTAACGTGCACAAAAGGTTTCATGTGCAATGAAAAAAACACATAAACTGAAAATTTTTGAATGAAATTTTTAGGTAGAAACTTGAAAATTTGCGAAATGCATTTAAAAAAAATCTCTAAGAGTTTGAAATATTAACTGGTCGAAAATCTTTAAAACTTCTACCCCCTCCCATACAAAATTATTTTTTCGACCATTTTTAAGAAATCAATTATCACCTAACTATTAAATGCTATCAATTTGAAATTCCGCACAAAAACTTAAAAAAATAGTTAAAATAAAATTACGTTAAAAGTTTTGAGATCGCACTTGCCCTTCTACCTCCTCCCACACAAAAGTATGATTTCGACCAATTTCATTAAATCAACTAATAACCAACAAACTAAAAGCTACGAACTTGAAATTTTATACAAACACCTTACAAGAGAATCGAAATAAAACTACATATCAAATTTTACGATTCCCTTACCTTCTCTACCCTCTCCCATACAAATGTTCGGTTTCGTGAATGTAAAATACACCGAATTTTATGAAAATTCTATGCAACTTCGTCTATGAAGCACATTCTATACAGAGAATATTGGACGTGATTCAAGCAATTAATTAAAAAGCTATTAACATCCACCCACCCTTACTATTACCCCTCCTCCTCCCCTCATAAAAACCCAAACTTGAAGAAACGAATGAAATATTGTTTTTTTGACAACAGCCCTGCCCAAGAACTCCCTTTCACTTAGCCTTCCCTAACCACTCTAACCTGCATATTGACTTTCCACTCATCCGCAACTTGTCCCAAGAATAATAAAGTTTCGCTTGACTTGTTGGCATTTTATTTTTTAAGTAGTCTGCCCTGAAATCGATTCTTTTCACTCAAAGCACGACAAATATGGGCAATATTGCCAGATCTACCTCTTCACAATTTTCTTCAACACTGGCAATACTTTGATCGAGAGCCAGAGCTTGGTATTGAAGTGGAACTTGCGCTCTCTGCGAGCGGTATTGGCCAGTGGTCTCGTTCTCTGGTATATGCGACTGAAAACTATGAGAAGAAGGGTGGAAGCATTTTTATTGCGACGCATCTCCCCTTCGTAAAATCGTAAAAAATTTCGTTCGTATTGGCCGGCGGTCTTAAAAATGCGTTTTTAAAATCGCATCTTTTTCCCTGTAGAAGGCTTTTAACTTTCGTTGGTCAGAAAAAGCGTGAGAGAAAAAGCTGTCCTGATCACGGAAATGTTGTAAACAGTGGTAGACGAAAATAATGCGCGCTTTCTTTTAAAGAAATTTTTAAATAAATTTGCATATCCGTGCTAATTTTAGTTTAGATTTTCTAAACTGAATAAAGGGCAAAACGTAAGGGAAGTATTCCTTCTCTTGCGTCAATGGACGCCACGCCACTGTTGAACTTCTGAAAAACGGTGGAAACTGTGTCTCTGAAATGTTATACAACATGATATGCAAAATTTAGACATAGAAAATCATACTCGACGATTGGCGAAAAAGCATAATATGTCCGAATCCCAAGAAAGGAGGGAGACAAATTCAGCTGTGAGAATTACAGAGGAATATTTGTTGTGTACACCCTATAAAATACTGACAAGAATATTTGAACGTTTTCTTAAGCCCTATACTAATGAAATAATTGGCGAATAAAAATAAGGATTCAGAACTGGACGTTCTTCAACAGACCAGATGTTGTTGGTGAAACAGACGCTTTAGAAATGCTGTGTACCAAATCTTTGTAGATTTTAAAGAAGCATATAAAAGTATCGACAGAAGAGTACTGTACCAAATCATGCTTGAATTTGGAATTCCTACAAAACTCTTCTACAATGGCACTACAGCCCAAATCGGACGTTGGAATCCTGATCTTCAGGTTCCTTAACATTTTTCATTACTTATTGTGGAAGGGTTGTTAGCCCTTCGCACAAACCTCTATATACAAATTTTAATTTTCGTAGATTGAGGTAACTAAGGTATACTCAAGCAGGTTGTGTGCTAGAATTATGCATCGACCGGGGTTTGAACTCACGACCTTCGCATTATAGACCAACACGCTACCCACTAGGCTACACCCTAGCTAGCATGCCAATGAACAATGATCGTGGACCTGTACTGTGTTGGATTTCTCCAAAGCGTTTGGTAAAGTTGATCACAATATCCGTACTTACAAACTTCGAAACTATTATCATTTTTCTATTTCTACTTTCGGTTTTTTTTTTTAAGGAACCGAACACAACTTAGGGGGTCACCCTATAATGCTATACAGCTGTGTCGGTATAGGAATTGGAGAAAAAACTCAAGTTAGATTAGTTTAATTTAGGTGGAGAAAGACGAAAGTGACGGTGTACATTACCCTTGAAGCACTGGATGCTGAACTCGTTGGGAAACACTTTGGATGGTAATATGTTCCAAAGTCTTGATGTTCGGGAAATGAATGACTGCCTATATTTCACTGTACGAGAAGGCAAGGGCTTAACGGTGTACTCGTGTGAGCGTTCAGCTTGACGAGTATCTCGGGGAAAATTATAGAGTGGAGGGATGAGTGTGCTTAGTTCCGCACTGCATTTACCATGGAAGTAGCGATAGTAAATGCTGAGTACTCCGACATTTCTGCGATGCTCGAGAGAATCGATAGAAGACGTGATGGTCTCGTCTCCAATCAGTCTGAATGCATGTTTTTGAATACGGTCGAGTAACGCGAGGTGTGATTTGGGTGCCCCAGCCCAAACATGCGAATTGTACTCTAAACGTGGTCTAATGTAAGCCTTATAGATGGTTGCGAGGTCGTTCGGCGTGAAATACTTCTTGCACTTTCTGAGCACACCCAGACGCTTAGAGGCGCCGAGGGCAACATCAAAGATGTGCTGGGCCCAATTCAGGTGGTCATTAATTTTAACGCCAAGAAGTGTGAAGTTATCTGAGGTACAAAGTCACATTTTGAGATAATACTGGAACATCACGTTTGAGGGATAGATGACAGGCCTGTGTTTTAGAAGCGTTGAACTCTACTCTATTTTTCCTGCCCCATTCCAGGATTAAGCTGAGGTCCGAGTTCAGCGAACGGAATAACTCCATGCGATTGGAAGCAATAGAATACTTGTGTGATTCCGCAGCAGAGTTAAATTCATAGGTGCTATCTAAAGTAATGTCATCCGCGAAACTATGGATTGGATTGAGAGTGGACGACAGAAGGTCGTTGATGAAAATTAAAAACAGAGTTGGAGATAAAACAGAGCCTTGAGGGACGTCGGAATCTATTGGGAAAGAGGAAGAAGTAACGCCATCTAGTACTACTCATATAGTGCGTTCAGAAAGTAAACTCTCAATCCATTGAACAAGGGTAGCATTAAGACCAATGGCCCTAAGCTTTGCTATGAGACATTCATGCCAAACTCTGTCAAAAGCCTTTGCAATGACAAGTGCAAGAACTTGACCTTCGCCGTGTTTATGTATGCATGAGTTCCAACGTTCTGTCAAGTAGACCAGAATGTCTCCCGTCGACCTTCCAGAACGAAAACCATACTGTCGATCATGGATTAGCTGGTTATCCTCGAGATATTCAACGATTTTGCGATTGACAGCAGTTTCCATTACTTTCGAGAGAACTGAAGTAATGGCTATAGGGCGTTAATTAGCGGGGTTCGCTTTGCTTCCTTTCTTGGGAATTGGCTGAACATTCGCAACTTTCCACATACGTGAAAAGCACCCAGAAGAGTAGGAAAGATAGAAAAGATTGCGAAGAGGTTTAGCTAAAGAAGAGGAGCACTTTTTAAGGGTAATGGGGGGAATACCGTCCGGACCAGCAGATTTGTGGATATTGAGCTCTTGAAGGATCCTAGAAATAAGTCTCGTGAGAAAATGTAGTTTAGGCAATGAGAAACCAGAATCAGTTAGAGCGGGAGGCGATTGGTTTAAAGGTGGAAGACGTGAGTTTCTAACGAAACTTGCTGCTAGTAAGTTAGCTTTTTCGACAGGATCAATAACGGTACGGTCGCCATCAACAAGAGGTGGTATTGAAGAACAAATGAAATTGTTGTTGACCGTTTTGACGAATGACCAGTAAGATCTCGAGCCTTTAGGGCACTGAAGGATCTCCCGTCGAAGTTTTTGGTCATGCTCAAATTTAACACAATTGAGTATGGATTTGCAGGCATTTCTTGACGCATTGAAAAGTTCTTTGTTGGCGGGTGTTTTATTACCTTTAAAGGTTCGAAATGCTTGTTTCTTGGTCTTAATTGCATCGAGACATTCATTGTTGAACCAAGAGTCCTTCGACGGCCTAACTCTTTTATAACTGGGAGGTATATAGAGCTTCATACCTTTCAGGATAATCTCGGTGACAAGTCTACAAGCTTCATCGCAGTCATTGGAATCAAAGCACAATTTCCAATTAAAGGCATTGAAGAAGTCATTTAGCGCCTCCCAATTGGCTCTTTTGAAATGCAAAATATTTCTTCGGGGTGCCTTGATTGTCAGCGGTGTTAGTGCTGCAAGTGGGAATTGTGCACGAATCAAAAAATGATCCGTATTTCCAATTGGCGATGGTGATATGACAGAGGCAGAATATTTCTCTGGGTGGCTGGTGAGAAAAAGGTCAAGAAGGTTGGAAAAATGCTCTGCAACATCCGATAAACGAGTAGGCTCATCTACCAACTGTGTTAAACCGTTTATAGAAGCAAAAAGCTCAGTATCACGCCCCTTCTGGTCCGTAGTCGAGGAGTGTTTAAGCCAGGCAATGTTATGAACATTGAAATCGCCCGCGATAACGATTTGAGCGTCAGGGTTTGCAGTGTTTATTGACTTGATAGATTCAGTTAACCCATCCAGTTCTAATAAAGTGTTCGCTGCATGACGTGTCTTTGGATCAGCAATTTTATCCAAATATAATTAAATTCTGGATTGGAGCAGTTCCCCAAATAGGGAACTAATCGGAAAGACACATCATCGCGGATGTAGAGTGCGACACCCCGTTGGCGAAAAAATGCGGGAATAAGGTGATATCCGGGAACAGAATAAAACTGTTCACTTCCCGGTAGCACCTTGCATTCGCCTAGTGCTAGTTTATCCGGTCTTTTGGTTTGGGTATGGATATACAGCGAGAGATAGGCAGAGTTCAGTCCCCGAACATTGACTTGATCAATAGTAAAGCTACTCATGATCAATACGACTTTCACTTTAGGGAGCGAATAATAAAAAATATAAAATAATAGCAAAATTAAGCCAACGAGAAAAAAAAACATAAATGGTATAGAGGAGAAAAGAAAAAGAAGAGAAAAAAAAATATCTACGAAAATGTACGAAAAAAATTTTTACTAATAAATTTAGCTAGGACACAAAAAAAAATCTAAATTGGAAAGTAAGAAAACGAAAATAAAAAAGACTAAAGACTACATAACAAATTACCTAGGACAATACACGGAAAAAAAATTATGCTACAAAATTTGCCTAGGACAACAACTAAAATAAATTTGAATAGCAAGAAAATAAATAAATAAAAAAGTCAAATAAATTAAAATAAACACAACGCTCTGGTAACACCAAACTGAGACGATACACAAACAGAGATACAACAAAAGTAATTTAGCTAGATCGGAGTCAACAGCGTTAAACTGTTATTTACCCGTGCAGTTCTACGCCTTAGCACGGGCAACAACAAAAACACTGCAGACTCCGTTAGCTGATACTTAGCTTCGAGAATAGGAATGAAGCCGACGCGCACATAATAAGAAATCAATTAAATTCAAACATAGTAAAAAATCACTCTGCATTAAAATTTTGAATTAAAAGCGAAAAATGTATAAATAAAAACAACTACAAAAGAAATTGGGTTGGTTGAAGATGCAACCAGTCGCATCAACGAAAATTTGACTCGTGTTAGTAACTGGGCACAAATGAATTTTCTACAACTTAACTCCTCTAAGACCAAGGGTATCGTTAAATACAAAACGTAGCTTGATTTGTCATATTTTCCCGCTGTTATCCTCAACAACTCTGTTAGCGAATGTGGTAAAAATTAAGAATCTTAAGGTTTTTTTTTAGCAGTGTCCTAACGTGGAAAGATCATATTTTATCTAAAATAGGAAAAGTTTATGGGATTCTTCAAACCTTATTTAGCGCACGTTGGTATGTACCAGTAGATGTCAAACTTTAGTAATACCAATTTTGATGTATGGACATGATATTTACTGTAGACTTGATTCTATATGCAGTAATCGGCTAAATTTTAATGTTCGTTATATCTATAGTTTGCGACGATTTGACCATTTTTCTCCTTCTGCTTATAATGTATTTGGTTGCTCTCTAGAGCGCTATATTCTATATCGCTTAACGCACTAAACGAGTAGTACCAGATGGCGTTACTTCTTCCTCCTTCCCAATAGATTCCGGCATCCCTCAAGTTTTCATTAATGACCATCTGTCATCTAATCTCAATCCAATCCATAGTTTTGCAGATGACAATACTTTAGATAGCACCTACATATGAATTTAACTCTGCTGCTTCCAACCGGGAATTATTTAGTTAGTACAGTAAATTTTCAGCAGTCATTCATTCATTCGAACGTCAAGACTTTGGAAGACATTCCCAGCCTAAGTGTTTCCCAACAGGTACAACCTCCAGTGCTTCAAGGACAATGTCCAGCGTCACTTTTGTCTTTCTCCATTTATGTTAGGCTATTATTAATAACTTTTTAAATTTTTCTTTCCAATTCCTATACTGATATAACGGTGCATAGCATTATAGGGTGACCCCCTCAATTATTTTCAGTACCTTACAAAAAAAAAAAAAAATCGTTGGTTGATTTTTCTTTTTAAGGTAATTCATTCTAAAAGGCCTGAGTATCTTTTCCAACAAATTACGTTCGCCAGTTGAAATTCGTAGATCAGGGGCACAAGATGATATGCAAAATTTGGTCAGAGGGAATCATACCAGCCGATTGGCGAAAAAGTATCATATGTCCAATTTAAAAGAAAGGAGACAAATTGCTGTGAGAATTACAGAGGAATATCAAAAATAATTGAACGTCGTCTTAAGCCATATACTAATGAAATGATTGGCGAATACCAAGGTAAATTCAGAACCGGACGATCTACACAGACCAGATATTCTCGGTGAAACAGGTGCTTGAGAAATGCTGGGAATATAGCACAGACCAAATTTTCGTAGATTTTAAACAAGCATACGAATCCGCCGCAAAAGAAGTCGGGTTGTACGAAAGCAAAACCAAAGTAATGACCCAAACATGAAGGAGAACGCTAATCAGACAAAACTTAACAATTGCGGCATGTAATTTGGACAGTGTGAACAAATTCATATATCTTGGGGCTAATCTAGCAAAGGACGGCAATAAAACGGACGAAATCAAGCGACTAGCAAATAAGACGTATTATTCGGTACTTCCGATAATGAAATCCAAAAAAGTGTACAGGAAGAATAAGCTGCGAATATATGAAACTAATATGAGACCTGTGCAGTTATGGCAGCGAGACGTGGACATTATCGCCAACTCCTGAAAATTAACACAATCGAAAGAAAGGTCCTTCGAAGAATCTTGGGACCTCTTAAGGAAGGAACAAAATGGCGAATGACATAAGTTTTATCAGGTTTACGATGAACCAGAAGCTTCAACCTTCATCAAGCTACGTAAATTGTAGTGGATTGACCATGTAAAGTGAATGAAAGATCGAAGAGTCCCCAAACGTCTTTAAGGCGAACCTAGTGGTAATATGCCAGTGGGCAAAGCACGCAAGCGACGGAAAGACTTATGCCCAAGGCTGAATCATGCGATACTCCAGAAGAAGAGCAAGTTTTTGATTTTAAGAAATTTCGCATGAGAAGTGGAGGAAGGGGTCACGGCATTGAACCAATTTTTTCACATCATGCTTGAGTTGCTATCAGAATGTTTTATTGGAAATTTAAACTTCAAAAATTTAATAGGTACTGAGAAAATTAGTGTTTTGGATTTAATGAAATTGTGCTTTGTATGGGAGGTGGTAGAAGGAGTGGGGAGTTCTTAGTGAATTTTTCAATAATAGCTATAAACATGATGCATTTAACATGTTTTCAATCGCAGATCAGTAGCATTCAAACTTTTCAGGAAAATCAACCTTTTGAAAAGTTGTGAAATTGTGGCATATTGTATGGGAGAGGGTAGAAGGAGTGAAGCTAATCATCTGATTTTTTTCGGTCTTACTAATAATTCTAAATAAATATTTAGTGCATAATTTCAGCTGGATAAAATTTATATGTACTGACTAAATTGGTTTATAGTATTTCATGAAAAAGTGCAGTTGATATGGGAGGTGATGGAAGGAGGGGGGATTCAAATAATTTTTGAACTACAGATTAAATTTAGTATTACAATAATATATTCTTAATTTCAGATATATAATAGCTTTAATACTTTTCGAGAAAATCGGCTTATTGTCAAATTCCGAAATTGTGTCATTTTGTACGGGTAAAGCAATTCGGCTTATTCACGGACTTGTCCTTATTTTCTTGTTAAAAACAACGTGTACAAAATTTTTTGCTAGATCAAGGTGCGCTCGATCTAGAGAAGTTGGACGGATGGACGGAAGAACATTCGGTTTTGAAATTTTTGAGTGATAATATGAACTTCTGTATCATTCATTTTTTTCTTCTATCCTTATTTACAAACGTTGTGGAAAACTTATAATACTCTCAGATTTCATCTAGAGAATATTTAGTAGCTAAGGGACGCGGTCTTTGGATCGAGACGATTGGAGGTGACGTTTTCAGGAGGGCAGGGCCCGATTTAGGCTGTCGCGCCATTGATGAAGATGATGAAGAAATAACTGATTAATATAATACATTTTATTCGGTATATGTAAAGCGAAAAAACTGTTTTCTTATGAGTGCCGATCTGAACGACTCAAATGTGAAAATAGTTTGCACTAATCTGACGGTACTCTTCATTGATCAACTATCGTGGAAATGTTGTTCAGTGAAATATGTGATTTATAAATAGTTCAATCAAATTCGGTAAACTAGAATTATTAATTCTTTCAAAGGATAGGCTGTAGACTATCCTTTCTAATTACAGGGATAAACTTAATTTTTCCCCCAACTTGAAGTTTTATTTTCTTTTTGATTTTTTTTGTCAAAAAAAAACATACATGAAAAGCCTTTAAATTGCATGATCCGAACGCCGTCACGTTTAACATCCCCGATAATGGTGGCGTAGGACTAAATTTTTAAAATTGAAAACAATCAACCGACCATTGATAAAGATTATCGACGTGCCATTCCATTAGCATCCTGTGATTCGAGAACAAGCTCCCTATGGAAATTTCATATCGTTTCGAAAGTTTTATCGAATCAGCTTCGCACCATCAACCTAAATCTCCATTCATTGACCAAATTTCATGACTTTCGGTTTTCTTCCTCTCTTTCCCGAAATTCTTTCTACTATATTCCGAGCTCAGTCTGGATGCACCGTTCCTTTTCGATTTAACGTGACGAAAAAAATAATAGAAAAGTAGATTACTGATACGTTGCCAGGATTTTTCTCTTGTTGCTGGGTACTGGGAGTGTTTGGCTCGAAGCCAAAAAGGAGTTGATTTTTTTTTTGAGCCATAATAATTTTCGGTGCGACATACTCCGGCCAATTTAACTTTTTGCCATAGATATACAAATAATGGTCGAATGTGCTAGAAGGACACCGATTCATTCAACAATTCGCCACATCACTAAACGCTGTTGCGTCGCATGACCTTCCTGCATTAAGAAGCGATTTTATCCATTGTGGTTCGGCATTGCACTAAATTGTATTAACATACAAAAGATAGAGAGATACACCAAGGGTATCGGACGAGAATTTAATAAGAAAATGCAAGCGTTGGAAAATACGTTGGTGAACTTGTTGCATTCTTCGACTTAAGGTGCTGGCGTGTATAAGCAATGAACATGGGGGGATGATTTAGGTTCTGCAGTCACGACATATTCTCTCCGTTGGGGTGCAGTTCGGTTCGTGGTTAGTTCCTTTCAGGAAGTAAATTACAAGTTCATAACAATTACAAAACAATGAAAACGCAAAAGTCTGGGGCAAATGCTGCTACCAAAAATTGTCGTCCGCGCTGGGTTTGGCCTTGGTAAAATACGAGGGGGACCTGCGATGTGGTTTGCAATTACTAAAATGTGCAATTTCGCATGTCATTCGAAATTGTGATATTAAATTGAGGTTTCAGGATATCCATGCTGTGCGGATGGCTTTATTGTACTTGTGTGGTTTTTCGGATTCATGTGACGTGGGCCGATTTCTGAGAACAGTTTGGAGTCCTACTTGAAGTTGATTGTTTTGAAATTTAAAAAATATCTGCTATACTACAAGTCCTTAATCATTCAATTAATTTCATGTTCAAGAAATCTATAGAGGCATAGAACAGGAAAATTTTTTATGCACATACTGAGTAGCGGTGTTTAGTTGTTCGTAGAACTTTTTTTTTCATCTGGCCTCTTTAGGGGTTTAATTATAAAACTTTTACCCCTAATTAAATAATCATTTTTAAAATAATTTCCCTTTAGTACATTTATTTAATTTTCGTTTTTATTAACAATCACCTTTAAGTAATTATTTAGGTCTTTTTATTTTAATGTTTTTTAATATTTAAACAAAAAGCTATTGATTTTTTTCAAAAGTTACTTTTTTAAAGATTTGGTAAAGATTTAAATAAAGGTTCCACTCGACTTAGTGAATCGGCGGTGCAAACATAATGAGGTTTTAACCTATCGATTGATATGTTTACGTTTTTATTACCTATTTTAATTTTAAAATGTTTGGCTTCGCGACTAATAATTTCGAATGGTCCTTCATAAGGGGCTTGCAGTGATGAACGCTTTGATTCTTGACGTACAAAAACATGAGTACAAGATCTTTGAAAACAAATGGTTTTTCATGGCAATGCTTGGTAGGAGAATGCGGTTTAATTTTGATAATAGTATTTCGAAGGTGTTCAACAAATTCACCAGCAGACAAACTTTGTGGATTTTCGCTAGTAAAGTCATAAGGTAATCTTAAATTTTGACCATATAACATCTCTGCTGGAGTTGCATTGATATCTTCTCTCAAAGTAGAGCGAAGACCAAGAAGAACAAAAGGTAATTCAACCGACCAATTTTGACTTTGTCTACATCTCAAAGATTCTTTAAAAGCTTGGTGCCATCTTTAAAGCATACCATTAGCTTTAGGACTATAAGCAGTTGTTCTATTTCGCTTAAATCCTATCATTTTACCTAATTCCGAAAACAGTCGTGATTCAAATTGATCACCTTGGTCAGTAATAATAGTGACCGGTGTTCCATAACGTAGAATGTACTCTTTAATTAATTTATCAGCAACTGTTTCGGTGCGAATATCACTAAGCGCGTATGCTTCTGGCCATTTAGTGAAACGATCAATTACTGTTAAACGGTAACTGAATCCTTTTGATATTGGTAGTGGACCCACCAAATCAATCTGAAATTAAATCGAATTCGCCGAGAGGACTCTTAACATGCCGAGAAACTTTTGCTTTCTGACATGCAGTACACTCTTTAGTCCAGTTGCGCCAATTTTTGATGAGTGATGGCCAGATAAATTTATGTCGCAAAATTTTTGTTGTAGCTTTAATACCTGGATGTAATAACTCATGCACCTTACGAAAAATACGCCTACGTAAAGGTTCAGGAATGTACGGTCTTATTCTTTTTGGCGAAAAATCACACCAAAGAGAATTTGATGTTCCTTCGAGACAAACTGGTTGCAATTTTAAGCTAGGCATTGCTTTAACATTGACTAATTCGCTATCTGAAATCTGTGTGTTTGCAATTTCAGAATAGTCAATTGTTGTTGGTAAGAATAATTCATCAATTCTCGACAATGCATCCGCAACTACATTATCTCGACCTGAAATATGTCGAATGTAAATCTATATCTATACATATAAATATAATTGTAGTGTCTGTCTGTTATTTGTTTGTAAATGGCTATAAATAAGTTTCTTGCTTTATTTTAGCAGTAACTAAGCAGAAACAAACGTTTTTAAAAATGTTCTCTGTCTGTCTGTCTGTTTGCATTTCCGGTTTTTACGCAAAAACGGCTAAACCGATTGTAATGAAACTTTCACAGTTTATTAGATGTGCACCGAGATGTAATCTGCGTGTGGTATTATTTCAATACCCTCACGCCTTCCACCCCCTCCCATACAAAATGACTCATTTTCAAAAACATATAATAATCAAATTTTTTCAAAACCATTGGAGCAAATCTTTTGAAATTTTCAACATACTATTTTTATCAGAAATGTGATCTATGGTACAAATTATTTGAATCCCCCTACTCCATCCACCACCTCCCATACAAACTGCACTTTTTCATGAAATGCTATTCACCAATTTTCTCAATACGTGTAACTTTCATCGAGCTTAAATGTTGTACTCTATCCTTAATTTGCATTATTATTCATTTTGGGAAAAAAATTAACCGAGTAGCTTCACTCCTTCTACCCCTTCCCATACAATGTAACACAATTCCACGACTTTACTTAAATTCGATTTTTTTGAAAACTGTAAATGTTACTGATCTGAAATTTAAAATATATCAATTGCAAATAATTATAGTTGTTTCTCAAAAAATCGCTTAATCCCCCACTCCTTCCACCACCTCCCATATAAACTGCACTTTTTCATGAAATATTCTAAACTAATTTTCTCAGTACATATAACTTTCATCGAGCTTAAATTTAGTACTCTATCCTAAATTAGAATCATTATTAATGTCGGAAAAAAATTAACCGAGTAGCTTTACTCCTTCTACCCCCTCCCATACAATGTGACACAATTGCACGACTTAACGAAAATTCGATTTTCTTGAAAAGCGTGAATGATGCAGATCTTAAAATTAAAATATATCAATTGCATAATGATTATAGTTGTTTCTCAAAAATTCGCTTAAGACCCCCCTCTCATTCCACCACCTCCCATACAAACTGCACTTTTTCATGAAATATTCTAAACTAATTTTCTCAGTACATATAACTTTCATCGAACTCAAATTTTGTACTCTATCCTTAATTAGCATTATTAATATCGGGAAAAAATTAACAGAGTAGCTGCACTCCTTCTACCCCTCCCATACATTGTAACACAATTCCACGACTTTACACAAATTCGATTTTCTTGAAAAGCGTGTATGATACAGACCTGAAATTTAAAATATATCAATTGCATGTTGATTACAGTTGTTTCTCGAAATATTACTAAAAACCCCCCTTTCCTTTTACCACCTCCCATAAAAATTGCACAATTTTATTAAATTGTACTAAATTTCTCAGTACCTACTCAATTTTTGAAACTTAAATTTGGTACAAAACATTTTTATAGCTACTCTAGTATGATGTGAAACAAATTAGTTCAATGCAGCCACTCCCCATACAAAATTTCATAATATCACAAAAATTTTGATTTCATCTATAGTATCGTATGATTGGGCTCTACGCACAATCGTAGTCCTGTTACGTTTTCAAGCTTAATGTTATTTTATTTGGGCTTTTTTTTTAATTAGCACAAACTATAATTATTCACATGTCCTTAATGCTCTACAATACGTATATGATCTCAAATCACGGGATTGATTTGATCACGAGCCTCTCCCATTCAAATACGAGTATCATGGTATCATTCTTAATAATTTATGGTTGTGATTCCAACAAAATACAAAACATTGTGTTCAAAGAGCCATTAAAGTAAGCAGATTATATATCCCACATAATGTATTACTAATTACATTCTCAAAAATTGCTTATTATTGTGATTTTTATGCGGACGAAGTTGTGGGCGTTTGCTAGTTGACTAATAAAGTCAAGATATCTAAGTTCTCGAGGTGATGCCTTGTTTAAATTTTGCTGCAAAGCGAAAGTTAGGGGTTTGTGATCTGTAAACAAAATGAAGTTTCTGCCTTCCAGCATAAATTGGAAGTGCTTAATTGCTACATAAGCTGCTAATAATTCCCTATCATACGCGCTGTATTTCCTCTGAGCTGAAGAAAGTTTCCTTGAAAAGAAGGCTAAAGGTTGCCAACGATTAACAGTTTGTTGCGGCAATGCAGTATCAGACGCGTCTACCGTTAAAGATATGTAAAGTGGAAATTGAAGAAGGAAATGTTAGAGTAACTGCCAGAGATAATTGATTTTTGCACTCAATGGCCTTAATTGACTCTGGCGTCCATTGCAATTTGGTCGTGTCGTTTTTCTTCTTACTACACATTGTAAAACGATCTAAAATACTTTGTGCTTGGGCTGCGTGAGGAATGAAACGACGACAGAAATTAATCATTCCTAGAAAACGACGCATTTCTTTAACATTTGTTGGTTGAGGATAATTGATAATAGCTTCGACTCGTGAAGTAATTGGTCGAATTCCGTTAGCGTCAATGTTCCAAAAATTCAACCTCAGATTTGAGAAATACACTTTTAGTTTGATTTATTATCAAACCATATTCACTAAGTCGTTTAAATATAATTGACAAATGTTGCAAATGTTGACTTTCTGATTTTGAGGCTATCAAGATGTCGTCAATGTAGACGAAACAAAAATCGAGATCTCTCAAAATCGAGAAAATAAAGCGCTGAAATGTTTGTGCTGCGTTTCGAAGTCCGAAAGTCATTCTTACGAACTCAAATAATCCAAAAGGCGTTGTAATTGCCGTTTTTGAATATCTTCCTCAATCAAGGGTGTCTGATAATACGCTCTTTCTAAATCAATAGTAGAGAAAATGGAAGTTCCATGTAATTGCTGTGTAAAATCTTGAATATGAGGAATTGGGTATTTATCGGGAACAGTTAATGCATTCAACGCGCAGTAATCTCCGCAAGGTCTCCATGAACCATTCTTTTTTACCATATGTAATGGTGATGCCCAAGCACTATCGGATGGTCTGCAAATACCATGATCAACCATGGTATTAAATTCCGCTTTTGCAGCTTTCAATTTGTCTGGATCAAGTCTTCGTGGCTTAGCGAAAATTGGACTTCCTTTGGTCACAATAAAATGTCGAACCTTATGTGATTCGGTGAAGCCATAATCCATAGGACGTCTTAAACTTTCGTTGTTTTGAAAAAGTTTTTCAATTCTTGAATCCAGTGCTGGCGAATTAACGACTGCCAAAGTTGATGACGGTCCTGGAACAACATTACGAATTGTAATGCATATATTCGTAAGTGGGTCAATAACACGTTTACGTTTGATGTCTACAATAAGACCAAAATGATTCAAAAAATCTGCACCGATTATCGGCTTCTCTACATCAGCGACGACAAATTTCCATTCGAAAATCCTTCGTAGCTGAAGAGAGACTTGCAATATTTTTGATCCGGAAGTCTTAATTATACTCTAGATGAAATCTGAGAGTATATTGTGTTTGCCTTACCGTTTGTAACGCTAAGAAATAACGCTCGCACAGAGCCGCCAAGGGTACAGAAATATTTGTTGTCGCTTAAAAACCTCGATTCCGAGTGACCGTCTGTCCGTCTGTCTGTCTGTCCGTCTGTGCGTCTGTCTACAGCATAACTCTCGAAAGCTTTGAGCTATAGTGCTAAAAATTTGTGTGTGTCATTTTTAGCAAAAAAGTAACTTTAAGTTCGTGAACGAGCCAAATCGCTCCACCCTTCTACCCCCTCCAATACAAAATGACACAAATGCGCAATTTGACAATAAGCGGATTTGCTCGAAAAGTATAAAAGCTATTGGCCTGAAATTTGGAATATATTACTTTTACGATAATATCAATCTACGGTATAAAAATTATGCATGTCCTCCCTCTCCTTCTACCACCTCCCATACAAACTGTACTTGTCATGAATTACTCTAAGCCAATTTACTCAGTGTATAAGTGTATAAAATTTACCGGGCTAAAATTGTGCACCAAATATTTATTTAAAATTGTTAGTAAGGTAAAAAAAAGTTAGACGATTAGCTTCACCCCTTCTACCCCCTCCCATACAAAATGACACAATTTCGCAATTTGACAATAAATGGATTTACTCGAAAAGTATGAAAGCTATTAGGCTGAATTGTGAGATATATCACTTTCATAATGATTTAAATCTACAGTAGAAAAATTATTGGCGTCCTCCCTCTCCTTCCACCCCCTCCCATACAAACTACACTTTTTCATGAAATGCTCTAAGACGATTTTCTCAGAACGTATAACATTTATCGAGCTCATATTTTGTAAAAAATACTTAATTAGTATTATCACTAAGATCAGAAAAAAATATTTGATTAGCTTCACCTCTTCTACTCCCTCCCATACAATATGACACAGTTACCCAACTTCACAAAAAATCTATTTTCTTGAAAAGTATGAATGTTACTCATCTAAAATTTAAGAGATGTCAATTTTATGATATTCTTAGTTATTTCTGAAAAAATCACTAAAATCCTTCCACTCTTTCTACCACCTCCCATATAAACTGCACATTTTCACTAAATTTAACACACTAATTTTCTCAGCTCCTATTCAATTTTTGGAGTAAGCATTTTGTATAAAACATTTTTATAGCTACTTTAGCATGATGGGGAAAAAATTAGGTCAATGCTATCACCCCTTCTAACAGTCCCCATACAAAATTTCTTGGGATCACAAAAAATTCTATTTCATCTAGAGTATCGTAAGATTGCGGTTTACGCGCAATCGTAGCCCTGTTATGTTTTTGGTTGCGTTTGAAGCTGATAAAATTAAAGCATTATCGCAAGCTTTGTGTTGTAAAACACTTGATGGAAGAACTGATAATTCAGCTCCAGTATCAATCAAAAAACTTAATTTAGATGTTGAATCTAAAATAAATAGGCGACATGAAATTGTACCTACATATGTCAACTGTCGCCGGAGTTGACAAACGATTCAGTTTTTTGGCTTGTAAGTACAAGGCTTAACACATTTAGTCGCTCTTTCACCAAATCTACTATGGTGAAAACATAAACCATTTTGACTACGCGAAATTGAACGGGACGATCTTCACGAGTTATTCCGCGAACGAGATCGATTTTTATTGTAGTTCTGTTGCAAAGTTATCGAAAGTTTTGCAACCTGGTCAGCCAGAACTGAAATTTGTCCTTGCAAATTTTCTAAATTAACTTGATTTTGTGTCTGAGATATATCATTTGAAATTGCTGCTAAATTTGAAACTGACTCTGTTTCCATAATTTTGTCGGCCAGAACACTTAATTTATCAAGAGTTACATCTGCGACTTCGTCCGTTTGCACATTTTTGGGCAATTTTTGTAGCCATAATTTCTTAAGAAGAACCTCAGCGATAGAGCCGCTCTCCAAAGATTTCATATGTGATAATAGTAAACTTGGTTTGCTATCTCCAAGTTCCATATTGTTTAGTAATTTATGAAACTTGAAGTCCTCAGTTTCACTAAAACGAGCAAGCATTTTTGTCTTTAAATCTAGGTAGGGTGTCTCCTCAGAAATATTTTCAATAATATCACTGATTCGATCACACTCTTCCTGACTTAACATACCCATAACGTGAGTAAACTTGGTCATTTCACGTGTGATTCTGGCAGAGCCAAACTGGATTTCAAGTGCTTTAAACCAAGCTGCCGGATTTTTAGTCCAAAAGCAAATTTTTTGAATATCAACAGCCGCGATATTTACCGAAAAATTCTCCTCGAAAGGATTGACCGAACCGTGTTCGTCATGAGGTGGGTGTGTACCGCCCGTTGCACCATTCTCATTAAAACCGGTGATTGACATTTTTCTTTTCTTTTTTTAATGTCGTGTTAAATATTATTTTAAAAAAGAAATAAAATAAAACTGATACTTGTTAACTTTCCTTTAAGAATCTTATTGCTGTTGTTATTGTTTTTCTTATTGCTGTTACTGTTGAGCGAATGTTGATGTTGATGCTGTTGTTGCTGATTTTCTGTTGTTAATCTTGCTGCTGTTTGCTGTTGCCGCTGTTGCTGTTGTTTCTATTATTAATCTTACTGCTGTTGCTGCTGTTG
This sequence comes from Chorisops tibialis, assembly GCA_963669355.1. Classification (NCBI taxonomy): domain Eukaryota; kingdom Metazoa; phylum Arthropoda; class Insecta; order Diptera; family Stratiomyidae; genus Chorisops; species Chorisops tibialis. Next base: position 215,543,705 of record OY770262.1, read on the forward strand.
ATGTTATTGTTATTGTTGCTGCTGTTGTTGCTCTTGCTGCTGTAGTTGCTGGCGTTGTTGTTACAAAGGATCCTGCTCGCTGCTTCTTTTGTTCACCAATGAATTGTTTATTGTTGTTGTCGTGGTCACCACTTTAGGGGTTTAATTATAAAACTTTTACCCCTAATTAAATAATCATTTTTAAAATAATTTTCCTTTAGTACATTTATTTAATTTTCGTTTTTATTAACATTCACTTTTAAGTAATTATTTAATTATTTAGGTCTTTTTATTATAATATTTTTTAATATTTCAACAAACAGCTATTTATTTTTAACAAAATAATATTTTTTAAATCCTTTTCATTCAATAACTTTTTCAAACTAATTTATTTTTTTTATTTTTAACGATTTTTTATTTAGAGTCAGGATTCGCCTGCTAAAGTAGAATTACAGTAGTAAGTAAAATTACAGTAGTCATTTGCGAATCCTGCTCATTATGAAAATCTATACGAGTAGAGACTATCGCACCACAGCCTCCTCTTCAATTGCTTGCTTCCATGTGACGGAGGCGTAGAATGGGCCCACTGGTGGCCTACGAATATTAGTGTCCCCTCCATGTACCTATGTGCTCTACCAATCTGACGTCATCCATCAAAAATAACTTAGAGGGTCACCCTTTAATGCGTGATGCACAGTTAAGTCGACATGGGTACGGGGAAACAAGTGGATATAGGAAAATTAGTAGGGAAACACAGGAGGAAAGATTTTCAAGTAGCGGTGAACGTTGCTCTTAAATTGTTGGAGGTTGTATTCCGTTTGAAAGAGATTGTCTGGTAATGAATTCCACATCACTGTCATCCGAGGGATGAAGAACTGCCGGAATGTCACTGTTCTCCTCGGTAAGGGCTCTACAGTGTACTCGTGTAAGCGTGCAGGTTGGCGAGTATTTCAGGGGGCATTAAATGGAAGGGGTATTAGGGCTTTCAGTTCCTTGCTACATTTACCATGGAAGTATCTAGAGTAAATGCAGAGTACTATGATATTTCAACGATGTCTATTGAGGCCGATATAGCCTCAATCTCCAATGAATCGGAATGCATGTTTTTGAACATGGTCGAGCAAAGCTAGGTGTGATTTTGGGACCCCATCCTAAACATGCGAATTATACTCAAGACGTGGTTGAATATAAGCCTTGTAGATGATAGCTAGTTCGGAGGTCGAAAAGTATTTTCTACATTCCCGCAGAATACCTAGACATTTCGAAGCATCAAGAGCAAATTCGTAAATGTGTTGGCCCGAATCAAGGCCATTGTTCAATTTTACATCAATACCGCAGAGACTGCAGAAGATTGAATCTGTGCGCCATTTAAGGGTATACTATCGACCGACGTCGTAACACTTTGTTTAAGAGATAGGTAGCAGGACTGCGTTTTTAAGGTATTAAAATTTACTCTGTTTTCTTGCTCCATTCCAGGATTAAACTGAGGTCAGACTTCAGTGATTGTATCGACTTATTACGACATGAGGCTACTGATGTTGGACGAGCCTCCGCAAGAGAGTCAAATTGGTGGATGTTACCGAGAGTGGTGTCCTCCGCAAAACAATGAATAGGATTGAGAGTAGACGACAGAAGGTCGTTTATGAAGATTAAAAAGAGAGTGTGAGATAAAACTGAACCCTGAGGTACTTCGGAATCAGTGAAAATTGGTGAAGTTACTCCGTCTACTCGAATAGAGTTCGGAGCGAAAACTTTCAATCCATTGAAGAAACGCGGTGTTAAAGACAAAGGCTTGGTTAACAGACATTTATGCTAAACCCTGTCAAACGCTTTGGCGATGTTAAGAGCAAGAACTTGACCTTGTGAATCCAAGAACTCCAACGCTCGGTAAAATAGACCAGGAGATCACCCGAGTGAAATTCATATTGGTGATCATGAATGTGATTTTCATCCACAAGAAATTTGACTATCTTGAGATTGACAGCAGTTTCCATTACTTTTGAAACCACTGAGGTAATGGCTATGGGGCGGTTATTAGCGGGGTTCGCTTTGCTCCCTTTCTTTGGAATTGGCTGAACATTCTCGACCTTCCAGATCAGAGGAAAGTACAGGAGCACTTCTGTTCAATAAGGCGCGATATATCAAGGAGTGACCGATCTACCGCCATTTCCACTTTTCAAATCTCTTGGTTTGCTAATACCAAAGTTCATTGTTGGAGATAATTCCAACCATTTTAACTAACTATGTCTTTGTCTCAAAACAACAACCATAAGGATAAAGCTTAAATCACATCTTCCCTTACCTCATCAAATAATTTTCCTTTCAATTCTTTAAAGCACCGGACAGAGTAATATCAGCTTCGCAAATGCCCAAAACACTCTCCCAATCATAAAAATCCAATACCTCATTGAAAACATCAACCGACCATTACCTCATTAATTATTTACCTGTTCATATTCAAATCAGTTGTCCTTAAATGTCTAAGCAGCCACTCCTCTGAAAACTTCCCCAAAACTCTCGCGTCTAAATGCAATCGAAAGATCAAGCACTAAACAACAGGGTGACATTTATTGCTAAACGAAAACCTACCCCAACGGTCTACTAACACAATTCTCTCTAAGAAATGCTGAAAAAGGAAACTAAATTTCCGTCCTCTTTGACCTCCCAATCCGGTCTATTTTTCCTACACCTCTCCTTACATAAAAGTCTTTCTCAATTCGAACTCCTTATCGGGCGCTGCCGAAAATGTCTCGAAAACACGAAAGATTGCAAAAGAAATCCGCCGCGACAACAATAACAACGACTCGAGAGGGTAAGAATGAGGAAGATCGATCGGGGAGGTCCTTTACTATTACGCGAAATATTACCATAATCCTTTGATTCTACTTCGTATTTATGGGGACTTTAATTTCGTGAAAAAGCTCCATTCTACCCCGACCGCCGCCCACTTATTTACTCTATCTTTCATCGGTCGCGCTGACCCTATCCAATTTATGTTAGACAGTAGACTAGAGAATCTTAAAGATTCCTGCGAGGAGGAGGAGGAGAACAACAACATATGAACTCGTCTCTGGTGGTTCAGGACTAAGGAACGAGCGATGAAAACTTTCGTCCTGGCGAAATGTGAAGCGAAAACAATGAGACGAAGCACATGTGGCCGGGGATTAGAAATCTAGAAGAAAATTGCGAGGACGTGAAGGAACGATGCGAACCGGATTTGATGAAAAATCGAGTATCTAAGATAGCGGATGGGCTAAAGAGACACGTCTCTTGAAGGAGGATTGATGTCGGAGCGGGAAATGGGCTATGGGTGAAAAGTAGTGCGTGCGATAATAGTGAGTCCTTCCGATTCCCTACTATGACATTCTACGACTGCTGACTGTAGTCTTCTTGGAGTTCTTCCGTCTATTTCATCGCATTGGAATAGTGTTTACGTGTATAGCAAGCTAATGTGGTGGTATGCGACATTGAGTTGTATTACTTTTGTGTGGGTAAAATGTGAACATGTGTACTGAGTTGAGCGGATTTATGGGAGATTTGCGCAAATAACACCCACAACTGAATTCACGTTGACAACGTACTGATACAGTCAGATCTATGGTACAGGGTGAGTTTTAATTTTTACCTTTGTCTTACTGGTATTGTAATTACGAATGAACTCAATATCAACTTATTGCAATGTCAGGGAAATTATGATTTCCACAATTTAAATTTTGTTGTTTTTACCTTTGAATGCTGTTTTTATGCACGTAGAGAGATCGTTGATACAGATGTAATTCTGATGTTTCAAGGGCATAAATCAAGCATATTTTCTCTACTTATCTGATGCCTTGGTTACTACTCTGTATCGTTCTAAATTCCGCAAAGTCTGGTAACATCCTTCATTTCCATTAATGCCCAAAGTCCACTCCCAATCCCGAACCATCCATTTCACGAATACTCCGCAATCTCTCTTTTGGCACAGCTATCGCAGGCTTTCAACATTCCGCCACGAGACTTTCCGTACATAACTATAGCTGCCACGCTGCGATGTGGGTGGCCACGGACATGTGGATTGGGAAAGTTCTGCTTCTGAGCACAAGTAAAGCTCGGCGGTTAACTTTTCGCACAGTACAATACAAGTTTGTATTAGACGTCCTTGTCAGTGGCCCCATCCTTCGTCGAACTCGGTCCCCGGACTGGAACAAGTAGTAGAAGAGGGGGGGGGGGAGTGCGGGTGGTTGAAATTCTCGTGTCTTTGAACGTTCGCTTTTCTTCTGGCTGGAACGACGACTCAACTTTGTTGCGATTCTTGGGAGTTTTCTTCGTGCGAGAAATTTTCCTGGCATTTACTTCCTTCTACTGGATCGGTGTAATACACATCCATTTCGATTTTCTCTGTCCTGGCTATTTATCCGCTATCGAATTGTAGAATTTCCTTTCGCGAAAGATATCGTCCTTTTCCTTGGATTTTCTCCGCGCGCTCTTTACTCTTGGATTTTCCAAAAATCCGGTCGTCGACTATTGGCTTACTCTCCCGTGAGAATTGGATATTTTTGCCCGTGTATTATTGGGGATGGTATTCGTCGGTATTTTTTTGTCGTCGTTGTTGTTGCTATTTTTTCCGTCCAGCCGTCATACACTGCCTTCCCCACATTTCCCATTTTCCGAAATAAATTGTTGGTAGTTGTGTATACCAAGTTGTGTGCTACTGCTGATGGTTGCTGTTGTTGTTGTTTTTGATCATGATTTCCCTTTGAACAGAAGGATTCCCCGATTCGAGGACATTCCTTCTCATTTCGTACTACACCTGTGACGATACACGCGCGGTTCTGTGTGCCACACTATTTGCTCCTCCAGTTTTTTAAGACTAAACTTTTTCCTAATATTCTATCAAAAAAAAAAGAAACATCATTAAATAATAATACAAAAACAAAAAAAAAATCCTTAAACTTTTACAACAAAGCAGTTTTTCTCGTCTTGATTTTTTTCGCGACAATTTTCTTGGATTTTTCGCCTGTTTTTTCCGCTATCTTTGGGTGCGTAAGGTCAATAAATTCGAGGAAAGAAAGAAAATTGTGTGAGTGAATTCGTTCGAGCCGTGATAATCCGCGGGCGTGTTTCTCATCGATGATACGGGGGTGAAGTGTTAAAAGGGAATTGGGAGCTAGTTTGAGTGAAAATTTGTAGCAATTTAATAAAAAGTGATTGTTTTTGTTTTCTCTGCCCCGTTTCGTGGCAGACGAACGAGTGTCCTGTCCGCTCTTCTATAACTCGTATCGAGCTTTGTTCAATGTTCACGAAATAGCGCCACCTTTTTTCTTCTTCGTTTCTCGCATTCGAGTACGCACTCTGCTCTAGGAGCAGCAGCACCCACACAACCACTCCAGAGACGTCAACAGATCCTGCAAATTTCACACCAACTTCGAGCCAGTACACAAACATTTTCGGAAAAGGAGTGTTGCATCTGGTGATAGTGCAAAGTGCGATACCATCTACCACCCAACAGTCCTTCGGGATTGAACTTAAAATACAAGAAACTCGGTGTGGATGTATATCTCTCCTACTTCGAAGTGAAAACTCCTTCTCATTCATTTTTCGCGTTGGATTAACGAATTTCGTTCGGTTTTCTTCGAATGTCCTTTAGGATCAACAAATCATTCCGTGATCCTTTATAACGAGGAAAAAAAAAATAAGTGCAAGTTTACGAAAAGGAAATTCGTAGTGAAATCAACATTTTTTCATCGGCGTAAATTGAAATTGTGTAAGTTACTACTGTGCATCGAGCTTTAAGCTTCACCAGAAAGCTCTTGGAGTCCTTCTTAACGTCTTTTCTTTTTTTTCTTTTTTAATAACAACTACATTTTTATTTTATTTGACGTAAATTCCGCTTTTAACATCGCATCGCACCTGTCATCACAAGCCTTCCAGCAAAAAAATTTCTCCTTTTCACAAAATCAAGGCATATCTTGGAGTAAAATTCATTGTCACTTCGGGAACTACTTATCGGCTCAGGTAAATCATGATTAAGATTTGGTAAGAGAAAGGTGTAGAAAATAAGAAGGTCCTTAATTTTATTTTCTTTGTTGATGTAATTAATGAATGCAAAGTTGGCATAAAAAATGTGTATCAAAAGCAGCCCCGATAGGAGAATCCTTCAAGGGCTTATTTTCACTTTAAAGATGTCATTTCGTCTTCCCTACACTTCAATTAGTTCGCTTTATCCTGCCTAAATTTTCCAACTTTTTCCTCGTTTGTATTTTCCAATTTCTGATTCTTACTTGTTGTACATTTTTTTTTTGTACTTTTCTCCCTTTTCACGAAGAGATTTCGCTGCATCCCGAGACAATATCTCTCCTAAGTCCTTAAGGGACTTAGAAAAACGAAAAGCATGCTTAAGTCGCTTGCAGGCATTAAGTGGCAAATTTTCAATGGGACAAGGACTAATTTAGTAAAACTGAAGCGAACCGAGCGAAAAGAAAAACAAAAATGGAAAAGCTTCAAATGCTGAGTCCTTGATCATCGAAAAAATTAGAAAACATGACGAGTGCTAGCGTCTTTTCTCTTTGCTTCGATGACTGCATTTCAGTTGCAGTTGTCTTTGATAAGATTTCAATTCAAATTTTTATTGGGTTCAAGGGGATGTAAATCGAATGGATAGCCTTGAGGTCTACATACTCGAAAATCTAGTTGAGAAAAAAGGTTTCATTTGATCTGCAATCGTATAGGTTATTCAATAGATTTGAAGATCAAGGCTGGCCAGAAGAAGACTGGAATGCTATTTGCTGAGTACTCTAGAAGATTCGTTTTGTTGATAACAGGAAAATGTGTTTACAGTGCAAACCTTAGATGAAACCTGAGTGTATTTGAAGTAATTATTATTAATTATTGAGGAATACGTGAGGGCACCACGCGCGTTTATGTCTCCCTTCCCCTACCAAAACTTGATAGCTTTAAGTATGTTCAAGGGAGCCATGATGAGTTCATCAGTTGTAACGAAATCTAGGAAACGCTAGGGTGTAGCCTGGTGGGTAGCGTCTTGGTCTACAATGCGAAGGTTGTGAGTTCAACTCCCGGTCGACGCATAATTCCAGCACACTGCCTGCTTGGGTCAACCTTGATCACCTCAATCTACGAAAATGAAAAATTTAAAGATAGAGGGTTGTACGAAGGTCTAACAACCCTTGCACAATAAATAATGAAAATTGTTAAGAAACCCAAAGGTCAGGAGGCCAAGGCCCGATTTGGGCTGTAGTGCCATTGTAGAAGTAGAAGGAAATCTTTTCCTAGAAGATTTTGTCTTTTCCTTACTATTGCTTTGCAGTGACATAGAATGTGTTCAGTCATTTCTGAGCCGTTAAGACAGAGGCGACAGAAGTCAGTTTCTGCCTGACCCAAAGTTTTGATTTGGTGGTTTACTCCACTGTGGCCAATCAAAAAGCCGATCAGAGACTTGATTCTACTCTTGCTTAGTTTTAGAATTTCCTCCACTTTGTTTTCTTCGCTAATTTTTTTGAGATTTATTCCAGTAAATTCTGTGCTCCTGGTCTATCCAATTTCTCAGTATTACATTGGAATGCTCTTCTGGTTTCCCGCAGAATGGCTCTGGTTCAAGCAAATTTTTTTCCGCACCATTTTTTGCAAGGCAGTTTGCTTCTTCATTCTCCTCAATTTTAATGTGCCCAGGAATCCACGTTAAGGTTATTTTGTTCCTTTTTCTCAGAGCGGTTAGCTAGTGTTTGTTGGATGCTAGTGCTTTGAAAACTGTCGACTACCAGATGAGATCTAAACAGTTTTGTTACGATGAGCTCTGAGGGACTGAAAGATTGTAGTTCCTTTGCCGAAGGGTTTTGAAACCGAGAAGTTAGGGCCTTTGACTATAGCCCCAGTTCCGTCTGATGAAAACTTCTCGGGTTTTGTAGTATTTTCAGATGACCTCCACCAGTCGAAATTCGTAGATTAGGAAGGAATGGTGGTTTTTACAGGAGGCTCAGAGTATACTTGGGAGGTTGAAATACAACCTTTTCTTCTTTTGTAATTAAATTATTATTGTTTTTGTTTTCTTTTTTCTATTCTTCTTTTGAATAACTGTTATTAATGTAGAACTAATTTGAAATGAGTTGCTTAATTTGAATAGTTAATATGCCATTATTACGCAAACAAAAGATTCTTGTATCTTAATTGTATTAAACCAAATAAATAAATAAATAAACTAAACTAAACCTCTAAGTTCTCCCAATTTATACACTTTTGAATATAACACCCCTTCGATACCACCCTTCTTCATTTGGAGATGTATAGGTTTAGGAACATTTCGAGTGCAGCAATAGAATAGGTTTTCATTTCTTTTGTAATACTAAAGCAAGTTAGTTCTTGAGTTTTCTGTAGCGTAAGCTCTGCGTTTTGTAGAAACAATTTAGATAGCCAGACTGTTGATCCATATGCGACTAATGGGAGAATAATTTGGGCTGTAGTCGTCAAACGAACTTTTACAGGCCCAAAACGCTTTCAATGATTTGGCTTGAGTCCATTCTATGTGTTTGTTCTGGTTGAGTTTATTATCAAATTAATAAAACACCTAGATATTGGACTTCATTCGAGAAGCGTATTGTTGGTCCGTTTATGGAAGGAGGTGTTATGAAGATTTTCCTTCTTTTCGTAAATAGTACTATGTATCTCAGTCTTACTTGGGTTGATGTTCAAGTCTTTAGACTGACACATTTCATAATAACTTCGAAGGGAGATTGTATCCTTTCCGACAAAGCTATGCCATATTTACCTCTAATGATAACAATGAGGTTATCGGCATATCCTATTACCTCGTAACCTTGTTCCGCTAGATGGTCCCTGAGTTCATCGAATTCAATTCAACACAAAATTTGAGATAGCACCCTTCGCTGGGAACACCCTTCTGGGTCTGTCCAATTAATAAGTTATCATCTATACCCGTGATTGTCAATCGGCATGTATCCATTTTATCGTTGCAGATTCAACTCTTTTTTTTCTGGCTGCTGTTGTGTAGTATTCTCGAATGATCTTCAATATCTAGGAAAGCGGTACAAGGACGACCCTCACTTTCCTCCAAATTTTTCGGATGTATCCCCATATAAAACTGGCCTTACAGATTCTTATCAAGATTGCCAATTGGATCTCTAACCCCTTCTGTGTCTATGTATAACAGGTGCTCTTAGAACCACACCAACTACAGCCCTGGAGGTAATTCTCTCACTAACTCCACTTGATATTTTTATAAACCAAACAGCGGGCATAGCTGCCACTTATTCGTGATCAGCACCACTAATTGATCATGGCAACATTTTAAACGTCATTAGAGACGCAAACTCCCTTTTAGACTGTGAGTATGATTGCATGAACCAACCGGAGGTTGAGAAACGGAAATTTCACATTATGTTTCCTTAACGAAATGAATGGGCAACAAACACGATACCAGGCATCTGTACAGGTCCTCATCTCTATACGGACGGGTCTAAACCTAACCAGGGGGCAGGTGCCGTAATTTATTCCTACGATCTCGACATCCAAACTTCATTTCAACTTTTAGAACGACAGTGTTCCAAGCAGAAGTATTCGATATTACCGAGTGTACAAATAATATTTTAGATATGTAGAACAGTCTCGGATGTTCCATTTTCTCGGACTGCAGGGTTGCGCTTCTGGCACTCCAATTCTACAGGACTGCGTCCAAATTTGTGTCTATTTGTAACCACAATTGAAATCGCCTAGCGATCATAACTAATTTGGATACTGGGTCATAGTGACCTGCTAGGAAACGAGGCAGCAGACATGCTTGAACGGCAAGGATCTGCTAACATCAATCACATCCACTAGGAAGTTAGTCAATGTAGCACCAACAGTGCTGAAGACTAGCTTCAAACGAACTATTTTGGATTATTTTTTGGCGGAGTGGCGGCAGCTGGACAGCTGCAGAACGGTCAGATCCTTTTGGGAAGAACGAAATAAGAATGTTGCAGCTCAGCTCTTAGAACGTAGTCGCTATAGCGTCCAAACTATTGTTGACCTGACCACAGGTCATTGCTTGCGACAGCCTTTACAGAGGTTGCGAGGAAGACGCAGAATCTATCGAACTTTGTCTTTGTCACTGTCCGCAAATCTCCAACAGTCATCTCTTTTGCTTAGGCTCTAGATTCTTTTCAGAACTAGACGACCTCAGAGTCGTCCAACATTCAAGCCTGCTACGGTTCGTAAACCAAGTGGCTAGGACAAGAGGAGTGACTTCCATATTATAATCAATGTGGGGAGTACAATAGGCCCAACTAGATAACCCCAGTGCATTGTGGTTCTACGAAACCACTCTCCTACAATCCAAATCTAAACCTAAGCCCCTTCTGAAGTAATGCGGCGAATATTTTATCTACTCCGGCCGATTTGAATGGCTTAAAGGTAATAATAGCCTATCTAATATTTTCCAGAGCGAAGATTTCAAGAGCAATACTATTGCTGTGATGATACGGATGTATCATCTCCCTTACTTCTAAATCTGTATTATTTATTTTTTGTTGCCTGAGAAATGTGTTGCCAATGCCACTTCAAGCGGTTCCATACTACTTTTACTTTATTATTCTAATAATAAAGTATTGTGATCGACACAGAAAAGAAAAAAAATTTCCTACCCTGAAATTTTGTTTTTTCGTGTTTCATGACTAAATTAGCCTAAAAATGCAAAAAAAACATAAAAGAATTATGATGAATCATATGATACTCTAGATGAGATGGAAATGACTTTAATATACCGGAAAATATTTCATCTCAACTTCTTTCGAATAGTGAATAGAGACTTTTGCATGAGAGGTGGTAGAAGTAGAGGGGGAGGTTTGTATTTTTCGTATATGACATCGAACATGGCATGCAAAATGTTTTTTGCTGAATTTAAAGTTTTAAGTTCTCATTATTTTGAAAGAAATTGGTCATAGTTTCCCTGAAATTGTGGCATTTGTATGGGAGGTGGCAGAGGAAGTGGAGCGTTCAAGATGATTTTGAAACTGCTTATCATCATCCTTATCACCATGCTTTGATTCAATTTCAAAGTCGATAGCTCTCATATACTTGAAGGAGAAATGCTTTTCTTGAATTTATAATACAGATATTTGTATGGGAGGTAATAGAAGGAGTGAACCGGAGCTGATAATTTTTTCTAACATTTATTGAAATTATTAAGAAACAAATTCTGGCAAAATTTGAAGTTTGTACTTTTTCTAGTTTGAATGGAAATCGATAAAATGCATTTAACAAAAATTTTCCATTTTTACGGGAGGGGGTAGAAGGAGTGTACGGATAAAAACAAATTTTTTTCGCGTAATTAATATTTCTATTTGCATACTTTATACAAAATATCAAGTTGATAACTTTAACAGTTTCGAAGAAAAATAATTTAATTTAAATTTGAAAATTTCGTGAAATTTGTATGGGAGGGGGTAGAAGGAGTAAGGTGAAGTTGATAATTATTTTTAAAATAAATTTAAATTATAGTATAATTAATTCTGACAAAATTTCGTCTTTTCAGCTTTACTAGTTTCAATGAAAATCGAAAATATGTATTTTTCAAAATCGTCCATTTGTATGGGAGGGGGTAGAAGGAGTAAAGGGATCGGGTCAATATTCCGTGATATTAATAACATCTATATTGCTATATTTTGACCTAAATTTCAAGTCAATACCTTAAACAGTTTCAAAGAAAAATCAATTTCTTATTATTTTGAAATTTCATGAAATTTGTATGGGAGGGGATAGAAGGAGTGGGAGGATGTACCCCATTCACGAAATTAAAGTTACTTTTTTGCTAAAAATGACACACAAAAATTTTTAGCATTATAGCTCAAAGCTTTCGAGAGTTATGCTGTAGATAGACGCACAGACGGACAGACAGACAGACGGACAGACGGTCACTCGGAATCGAGGTTTTTGAGCGACAACAAACATTTCTGTACCCTTGGCTGCTCTGTGCGAGCGTTATTTCTTAGCGTTACAAACGGTAAGGCAAATACAATATACTCTCAGATTTCATCTAGAGTATAAATAAACTGCCAACAAGTCGAGCGAAACTTTATTATTTTTGGGACAAAATGCGCATGCGTGGAAAGTCAATATGCTGGTTAGAGTGGTTAGGGAAGACTAAGAAAAAGAGGCTTCTTGGGCAGAGAAGTTCCCAATTTAACACTTTGCGGAAACGTTCAAAAGCTCCATATTTCGTTCGTTTATTTATGGAAGTTTCAGTTTTCATGAAGGGAAGGGTGAGGGGTGATAGCAAGGGTGGGTGGATGTTAATAGTTTTTTAGTTGATTGCTTGAACAAAGTCCAATATTCTCTGTATAGAATGTCAGTTTCACAGACGAAGTAGCATAGAATTTTCATTGGATTCGGTGTATTTTAAATTCACGAAACCAAACATTTGTATGGGAGGGGGTAGAGAAGGTACGGGAATTGTAAAATATGTGATGCAGTTTTATTTATTTTTTCTTATAAGGTGCTTGTATAAAATTTCAAGTTTGTAGCTTTTAATTTGTTGGTTATCAGTTGATTTAATGAAAATGGTCGAAATAATACTTTTGTGTGGGAGGGGGTAGAAGGGCAATTGCGATTTCAAAACTTTTAACGTAATTTTATTTTAACTATTTTTGTAAGTTTTTGTGTAAAATTTCAAATTGATAGCTTTTAATAGTTAGGTGATAATTGATTTCTTAAAAATGGTCGAAAAAATAAATTTATATGGGATGGGGTAGAAGTTTTAAAGATATTCGACCAGTTGATATTTCAAACTTTTTGAAATTTTTTTTAAATGCATTTAACAAATTTTGAAGTTTCTACCTAAAAATTTCATTCAAAAATTTTCAGTTTATGTGTTTTTTTCATTGCACATGAAACACCATGTGCACGTTAGACCCCCACTTCGGTGCATAACAATTTTGGAACAAATTACTATTTTTGTTTTATGAACACCAAATAGATGTGTCGACGAGCAAAATTAAAATTTTTTATCTTTTACTAGAGCCCCAAAAAAATCACTCAAAATTGTCAACATTTTTGCTTTCCACCTCCCTCCCTTCTGTCTAAACTGATTCTAGTATATCTATATGCCATCTTAATGGTCTCAAAATATCAATTTTTGATGGTAAGTAGTTTCGAAGATATAACCAATTGAAAAAAAATTCGGCCGCCAATTGGTTCTTAGCCCCTTCTTTTTGCACTCCAATGGATAAAAAAATTAAATTATTTTTAAAAGTTGCCCCACAAACTCCTCTATATGTGTGTTGATTTTTAGCTTCCTAGCTGTAACCATGGTTGAGATATTTGAATTCGTATTTTTCGGTTTAAGCGCTTCCCCAGCCTCCCCCTGAACCCGTATACCCCGGAAAATAGGTATCCGCCTGAGATCCGCAACTATCTACAATCCCCCTAAAAATGAACTTTCTAACTTGAAGGGTTTGAGAGTTAATGTGCGCTGAGCATACACGTCGGCGTACAGACAGACGGATTTTTTTTTTTGCAGTTTTAAGCTATTTTAGTCATGAAACGCGAAAAAACAAAATTTCAGGGTAGAAAAATTTTTTTTTCCAGGTCGATAACAATATGTACTTTATTATTAAAAACATAACAGAATTATGATTGGGCTTAAAGCCCAATCACATGATACTCTGGATGAGATGGAAATGACTTAAATACACCGGGAAATATTTCATCTCAAATTCTTTCGAATAGTGAATAGAGACTTTTGCATGGAAGGTGGTAGAAGAAGAGGTGGAGGTTTGTATTTTTCGTATATGACACCGAACATGGCATGCAAAATGTTTTTTGCTGAATTTAAAGTTTTTAGTTTTCATTATTTTTAAAGAAATTGGTCATAGTTTTCCTGAAATTGGGGCAATTGTATGGGAGGTGGAAAAGGAAGTGGAGCGTTTAAGATGATTTTGAAACTGCTTATCATCATCCTTATCACCATACTTTGGTTCAATTTCGAAGTCGATAGCTCTCATATACTTGAAGGAGAAATGCTTTTCTTGAATTTATAATACAGATATTTGTATGGGAGGTGGTAGAAGGAGTGAAGCGGAGCTGATAATTTTTTCTAACACTTATTTTAATTATTAATAAACAAATTCTGGCAAAATTTGAAGTTTGTACTTTTTCTAGTTTTAATGGAAATCGATAAAATGCATTTAAAAAAAATTATACATTTGTATGGCAGGGGGTAGAAGGAGTGTACGGATCAAAACAAATTTTTTTCGCATTATTTATATTTGTATTTGTTAATCTTATACAACATATCAAGTTGATAGCTTTAGCAGTTTAGAAGAAAATTAATTTAATTCAAATTTCAAAATTTCGTGAAATTTGTATGGGAGGGGGTAGAAGGAGTGAGGTGAAGTTAATAACTATTTTTAAAATAAATTGCAATTATAACAGAATTAATTCTGACAAAATTTCGTCAGCTTTACTAGTTTCAATGAAAATCGAAAATATGTATTTTTCAAAATTGTCCGTTTGTATGGGAGGGGGTAGAAGGAGTAAGGGGATTTGATCAATATTCTGTGATAGTAATGTCATCCATATCATAATACTTCGACCGAAATTTCAAGTCGATAGCTTATATAGTTTCAAAGAAAAATCAATTTCTTATTATTTCGAAATTTCGTGAAATTTGTATGGGAGGGGGTAGAAGGAGTGGGGGGATATAGCCCATTCACGAACTTAAAGTTACTTTTTTTCTAAAAATAACACACAAAAATTTTTACCACTATAGCTCAAAGCTTTCGAGAGTTATGCTGTAGACAGACGGACAGACGGTCACTCGGAATCGAGGTTTTTGAGCGACAACAAATATTTCTGTACCCTTGGCGGCTCTGTGCGAGCGTTATTTCTTAGCGTTACAAACGGTAAGGCAAACACAATATACTCTCAGATTTCATCTAGAGTATAATAATAAAGTAAAATCCGTCCCGCCGTACGCCGTACGCCGACCGCCGTACGCCGTACGCCGACCGCCGTACGCCGGACTCATATCTCCGAGACCGTTAAAGGTAGAATGTTCGTTTTTGGGTGGATTGTTGATTGGATAAGTGAGCTCTATTGTCTGAATTTTGGAAGGTGTTAGATGGAAGGGGAGGCAGGGGGAGGGAAAGAGTCAAAAACTACAATTGCTAATATTTCCACCACGAATGCATATAGGAAGTTGAAAATCAGTAGGGATGTAGAGAGGGTTGTGGGACAAACTCTAAAAATAATAAAATTTTTTTATCCATTGGCGTCCGAAAAGGGGGGGGGTTAAAAACGAATTGTCGGCCGAATTTGTTTTTCAAATGATTATATCTTCGAAATTACTTATTGTGAAAAATTCATATTTTGGGATCATGAAGGTGGCATATAGCTTCATCGGAATCAGCTTAGTGACTGGCTAATTATTGTAAGGAGGCGGGTCAGGAGGGATGCAAAGAAAAACACTTAAAAATTAATATCTCAACTATCTCTTAAGGTATGCAATTGAAACTTGGAACATATATTAGGCTATTTTAGAAAAATACGAAAAAAATATAATATGTTGAAATAATAGCAGTGAAGAGAAATGGAGAGCATTTCAAAAATGTGCACTTTTCAAAATTACAAATCGTGATATCTCAAAATTAAGTACAAATATCAAATCGAAAATTTCTCAGATTGAGCTATATAGTGGCTAGTTTTGGTAAAAATTTTAAGTTGGGTGGTGAAGGGGAGGGAGGTGGTAAACAGAAATGTAAAAAATTTTGAGTGATTTTTTTAGGGCTCTGGTGAAAGATACAAAGTTTAAATTTTGCATGTGAATACATCTATTATCTAGATATACATAGAAAAGTAATAATAACTTGTGGCATAATTGTTATAAACCGACCCTCCCGGTCTAACGTGCACAAGGTGTTTCATGTGCATTGAAAAAAAACACATAAACTGAAAATTTTAGAGTGAAATTGTAAGGTAGAAAATTGAAAGTTTGCGAAATGCATTCAAAAAAAGTCCCTAATTATACGAAATATTAACTGGTCGAAAATCTTTAAAACTTCTACCCCCTCCCATGCAAAATTATTTTTTCGACCATTTACAAGAAATCAATTATCACCTAACTATTAAAAGCTATCAATTTGGAATTTCGCACAAAAGCTTTTGAAAATATTTGAAAAAAAATTGCGTCAAAAGGTTTGAAATCGCGCCTGTCCTTCTACCCCCTCCCATACAAAAGTATGATTTCGACCATTATTAAGAAATCAATTATCACCTAAGTATTAAAAGCTATCAATTTGAAATTTTGCACAAAAACTTTTAAAAATAGTTGTAACAAAATTGCGTCAAAAGTCTTGAAATCGCTCTTGCTTTTGTACCCCTCCCATACAAAAGTATGATTTCGACTAATTTCATTAAATCAACTAATAACCAACAAATTAGAAGCTACGAACTTGGAATTTTCTACAAGCACCTTACAAGAGAAAGGAAATAAAACTGCATCACAAGTTTTATGGTTTCCTTATACGCTCTATCCCCTCCCATACAAATGTTCGGTTTCGTGAATTATGAACCCCTCCCATACAAAAGTATGATTTCGACTAATTTCATTAAATCAACTAATAACCAACAAATTAGAAGCTACGAACTTGGAATTTTCTACAAGCACCTTACAAGAGAAAGGAAATAAAACTGCATCACAAGTTTTATGGTTTCCTTATCCGCTCTATCCCCTCCCATACAAATGTTCGGTTTTGTGAATGTAGAATACCGCGAATTTTATGAAAATTCTATGCAACTTCGTCTATGAAACACATTCTATACAGAGAATATTGGACGTGATTTATGCAATTAATTCAAAAGCTATTAACATCCACCCACTCTTACTATTACCTCCGCCCCCCGTCCTCCCCTCATAAGAATCCAAACTTGCTGAAACGAATGAAATATTGTTATATTGCCAACAGCCCTGGTCAAGAAGTCACTTTCACTTAGTCTTCCCTAACCACTCTAACCTGCATATTGACTTTATACTCATCCGCAACTCGTCCCAAGAATAATAAAGTTTCGCCCGACTTATTGGGAGTTTATTTGTCATGGACTCATCTGGTCTCTCCTAGAGTCCAATCTTAATTGGAGTGTCTTTTGCTAACACCTTTTGGAGCCTTGACGTCCTTTGTAGGTAATATATCTGTGCACAAAATCTTCTCCATGACTTTTTTTTGACGTCTTTAAAAGTTTATAATATTCAATGTGGGAGTTACTGTGATTTTAAGTTTTTTTTAAGTTTCTTAAGGTGTTTGCTCCATTGAACGATTTCCTAGTTGGTTTGCATTTTATCGCCAGTTCCGCGCTCCACCAAGGCGTTTGCTTCGCCCTTTTTTTTATGTAGAACGGGACAGCTTTGTTGGGAGGCATTTATAACATTGTCTACGAGTTTCTTTGCTATTTGATCAATGCAGTTTGGGCCGCTAATAGATTCTTCTACGCTACGTACTCTAGGATTGACTGGTAGATATTCCAGTTAGTACATTTAAAGTTTCAACAGTAGCTTATATAGCTTAATGAAGTCTTGATATCAAAACAGATTCGCCTGTGATCTGAAAGTGAAGCTTCTTTAGACACGTGCGACTTGCCGACTAAGAAGGGGCTTGTTATACTTCGTCAAGTAATTCTTGACTAGCGGAATTCATGATGGTCGAGGTTCCCTTTTTTTCATATCTTTATTGATAGTGGTAAGAAACTCTAAAAGTGTGTCACCGGATCTAGAGGGGTTGCCCTTTTGTACTGAAGCACAGCTCCGGTGAGGGGGGAAGGATATTGGTTTTTGGGAATTAAGGGGATAGAGACGGAAGTGGCTATGAATATTTCCTTTAAATTGCTGAATGTTGTAGTCATGCGGGAACACCGAGATGGGCAGCGAGTTCCATATTCGAACAGTCCGGTTTAAAAACGAATCACAAAATTTGACAGTGCGACCGAAGGTGGGGTTGAGAGAATACTTATTAGCGCGCGAAGCAGCTCTAGTATTACGGGGTAAGGGCATACGTGTCAGAATCTCCTATAATTTTAATAGTCCGAGACTGGATACTATCCAGATAGGAGAGAGAAGTTTTTGCAGCTCCCGCCCATAGGTGGGAATTAAATTCAAGACGTGGTCTAATATAGGCTTTATAAATTGTTAGTAACCCAGAAGGGGTGAAGGAGTTTTCACACCGTTTTAGGTAGCCCAAACATTTAGATACTTCCTTGGCGATGTTAAATATATGATCGTTCCAAGATAAGTTATCTGTGATTTGGATACCTAACATCTTTACACTTGAAGAAGAGGTTAATGGCTGGCCTTCGAAGGTGATTGGGTCAAGGTTAGAGATGATTGATATCTCCACTTCTTCATATAGTGTGGTGTGCGTTATCGTCGCTGTTCAGGATGATTAATATTTTGTGGATTTTGCGATATTCCACAAGCTCTTTGACGTCTTGAGGTAGAGTATTTCGCTCTTTGCCTGGAAAGTAGGCCGAGGCGAGTATCGCCTTGTGAACCCCTTCCTGCCTTTGGTATTTCCACCAGGACTGCTGCTAAATTTAAAAAGAGGCGTGTTCAGAAAATTAATTTCGGGTGGTGTTAGAAGTGTAGTTTCAGGCCTGCTGCCTTAACTTATCCATTTTTTGAGGAATCCAATAAATTTTCCATTTGTGGCCCTTAACTCTTGCAAAAGGGCACATGGAATTCCTCCTTTGCAAATCTCTTAATACCTCTATAGCCGCCTCTGCAAGATGTAAATTCTCCGGAATAACTTTAATTTATTTAAGTTTACACTCTAGAATTTGCAGCATGACTATGTGCCTCTTTTGTTTAAGCTTCTCCATCGGTTGGCCGTCAATGGAAAAAGCTATTATAGTGTTTGGGCCCTCTACGCTCTTACTAAGGACATTCCGATTAGAGGCGCACGAACCAGTATTTTGAGCATCAATGACGGTAGTTATCTCCTCTGACGAATTTTCTTGGCGAGGAAAATATGATTATATCTAATTGTGGAATATTTTCCTTCCGGACGGTCCTGATGTATGCACTCGTCAGGCTTGATGCTCGCAGCTTCTTTTTCGATAACGATCAACATTCAGTGAAGCTACTCGGTTATTTTTTCGCGATATTAATAATAATGCAAATTAAGAATTAAGTATAACATTTAAGCTCGATGAAAGTTACACGTACTGAGAAAATTGGTGCATAGCATTTCATGAAAAAGTGCAGTTTGTATGGGAGGTGGTAGGGTGTTTTAAGTAAATTTTTGAGAAACAACTATAATCATTATACAATTGATATATTTTAAATTCTAGATCTGCATTATTATTATTATTACTATTAGGGGAACGCGTGAGAACACTGCGACCTTCTTGGCCTATTGTGCGATTATAGCCCCTACACCCTATTATAACTCAATAGCTTTAGCTAATTTGAGAATCTTTAAGGGAGCCGTATTGGCTAGTTTCTCCGTAGAAAGGAAACCCTTTCCAAGGAGACTGTGTCTTTTCCTAGCTACTGCTTTACAGTGACATATGATGTGTACTGTCGTTTCTGAGTCCTCGAGACAAATGCGACAAATGTCGGTTTCAGCTAAGCCCATATTTTTGAGGTGGTGGTTTACTCCACTGTGCCCGTCATTTGGCCGATTAGAGTACTAATATCCTTCTTGCTGAGTTTTAGAATATCTTCCACTTTGTTTTTTTGTGGTAGGATCAGTTTTTTTGAAATTGACAAGCCTGGAAGTCTATTCCAGTAGATTTTATGTTCTTTTTCTACCCACTTTTTGAGTATAGGGTTGAAGTACCCTTTTGGTTTTCCGCAGAATGGCTCTGGACCAATAAAATTTGTTTCTGCGCCGTTTTTTGCAAGGCGATCAGCCTCTTCATTTCCCTCAATTCCCATGTGTCCTGGTACCCACATTAAGGTTACATCATTCCTTTTCCCCAGGGTGATTAGGTTTTGAAGGCATTCCCATACTATCTTCGATTCGTGTTTATTGGATGCTAGAGCTTTGAGAACCGCCTGACTATCCGATAGGATATAAATGGATTTATTGCGATGAGCTCTCCTTATATTTTCTTGGATGCATAGCTCCATTGCAATTAGTTCGGCCTGGAAGATTGTGGCTTCTTTACCGAGTGGTTTTGACACCGAAAAGTTAGGACCTTTGACTCCGGCTCCTGTCCCCTCAGAGGTGCGAGAGCCATCTGTATACCAGATGGTTGATCCCTCTACTATTTCAGGTAGCATGGATTGCCAGTCCTTACGTTCTCTGATTATAACTTTGAAGGGGGTTTCAAAGTTGAATTTTGTTGGCATCGCGTCCGAAAATGTGGAAGTTATAACCTCTATTTTTGGGTCTTTTAGGATTTTGAGGTGACCTCTAAAATCCCCTGACTTATAATTGTTTTTCTCCTGTACGCGTAACATGATAGCTTCTTTTTTATGTGGATATGTATTGGAGGGATGTCAAGGAACATTTCCATTGCCGCTGTCGGACAGGTTTTCATTGCACCTGTGATACCAAGGCAAGCTAGCCTTTGGATTTTTTGTAGCGTAAGCTGTGTTTTCCTTTGTAATATTTTAGTCCACCATATCGTTGATCCGTATGTGACTATTGGGAGAATGATTGTTCTGTAACACCAGTAAATTATTTTGGGCTTTAATTCCCATTTTCTGCCAAATAAGCTTTTACAGGCCCAAAATGCCTCTAGTGATTTGGCATGAGTCCATTCTATATGTTTGTTCCAGTTGAGTTTGCTATCCAGTATAACACCTACATATTTTACCTCATCTGAAAAGGGTATTATTGTTCCATTGAAGGAGGTACAATGTGGTTTTTCCTTCTAATTGTGAATGGTACTATCTCAGTCTTACTTGGGTTAATGTTCAAGTTCTTAGACTGACACCAGCTCATTATCACCTCTAAGGCTGATTGTATTCTTTCCGATATTATTGAATCATATTTGACTCTAATGATAATGCCAAGGTCATCAGCATATCCTATTGCCTCGTATCCCTGATCTGTTAGACGGTCCAAAAGCTCATCTAGTACAATTGACGAAAGTAGTGGGGATAGTATCCCACCTTGAGGACATCTTCTGTGGTCTGTGCAGTCACTGTGCTATCACCTAGATCTGTGGTTGTCATTCGGCTCTTCAGCATGGCCTTTTCGATTTGTCTTATCAAACCATGAAGGGCTGACTCTGTTGATTTGCCTTTTTGGTAGGCATGTTGGTTGTTATTAAGACAGACCTTGTTAGGTTCCGTTCTTATGAGGATGTCCACTAATTTCTCCATCGTTTTGACAAAGAAGGAGGTAAGACTTATAGGGCGAAATGACTTTTGCTGTTCGCTGGGACGGTTCCCTGCCTTCGGTACAAATACCACTCTCGCTTTCCTCCAGTTTTTGGGATGTATCCTAATATAAAGCTGGCTTTAAGGATCCTTGTCATTATTGGCATTAGGATCTCTAACCCCTTCTGCAATAATGCGGGGAATATTTTATCTACTCCGGCTGATTTATAGGGTTTGAAGGTGTTGATCGCCCATCTGATCTTTTCCGGAGTGAAGATTTTACCAGCAATACTTTTGCTGAATGGAGTTTGACGATACATCCTTTCCTCTACCTCTAAATCTTAATTATTGTTAATTAACTTGCAGCCTGGGAAATGTGTTGCCAATAACACTTCAAGAGTTTCCATGCTGCTTTTGGTTCAGGACCCATCTGGTCTCTCTAATAGTCCGATATCTGTTGGGGTGTCTTTTGACAACACCTTTTGGAGTCTTGAGACCATTGGGAGATCATCTACCTCTTCACAGAATCTTCTCCAAGGTTGTTAGTAGTAAGGAACTCCAAAAGTGACTCACCTCTTTTGTTGATATTACTACTTCTCCAGATAGTGTGATGTGCGTTGGCGTCACAGCCCAGTATTACCTGTAATTTATGGAGTCTGTTGTATTCCACTAGTTCCATGACGCCTTGAGGTTGAGCCTCTAACTCCTCACCAAAAAAGTATGCTGAGGCTATTATTACCTCTTGAATCCCTCCTGCCTTTTGGTGTTTTCACCAATACAGCTACTAGATCTGTTCTAATGAAACTTGGAATATTTAGGTAATTAATTTCAGATGATATAAGAAGTGCCGCCCTAGGCCTCTCGCTTCTTTTGTCATAAATCAACTTACCAATTTATGTGGAATTCCAATAATTTTACCCTGCACGGCCCTTTGTTCTTCTAGGAGGGCAACATGGAATTCCTCTCTTGCAAATCTCCACGTCAGTACGTCCATGGCCGCTGCTGCATGATGAAGATTTGCCTTAATAACTTTAATGCTATTCAGGCTTTTGGCCATCGTCGGTAGATTGCGGCTTGCTGCTTCTGACCTCCTTAGCCTTAGGGCGTAGAGTCACACTTAAGAACTTGTACCAGACTCGGTGCCCCTTCTTTTTAAGCCCCTCCATCGATTGGCCGCCAATGGAGAAGGTTATGATTGTATTTGTGCCCTCTTTCCTCTTTCCTATTTGAGGCGCACAAACCTACGTTTTGAGAGTCGATGAGTGTTGTGATTTTCTCTGTCGAGTCTTCTTCTTGGGGGAAATATCTCGTGACTATCTCTAATCGCGAAATATCCTCCTCCCGGACTGCCCTGATGCTGGTGGAGTCATCCGGCTTAATGTTTTTGGCTGTTGTTTCAAGCCACGATGCGGTTTGTTCGTCTCCGCACACAATTAGCATCCATCCTGGCTTGAGGCTAAGTCCACAAAATTGTGTATGCCTTCTATGGCTGCTGTTCGTATGGTCGCATGCCTTGTTTGGGTTTTTCCCTTCTTCTAGCGGCCCCGCTTAACCTCTTTTTTCCTCTGTCAGACTCAATTGCTTTAGCTCTGATAATAGTACTAGAGGTGGTCTTATATGCTTTGGGTGAGGTGGTCTTATATGCTTTTTATTGACCGAAGTATTACTCTCTACAGTCAAGTCAAGCATAGTTTTTGGAGGGGTGCTTGTTCCACTACCCACTTCCGTTTCGTTATTAACCGCTGTTTGTGATGCATTGGGGGAAGCATCAGCCCCTTGTTTGTTTTTGTTATTAAAATTTTTATTTACTTTCACACGAGTAGCGCGAGAAAGTAGAGTCACCCCTAGCAGAGCTCCGCATTATTAGGGGAAGGCTAATTAAAACTGGAGGTCACCAGGTATTCAGAGTTCGCATATTAATGGTTAGTTACCCACTAACCATTCATCCATTGGCATATGCTGTTCCACCGTGGATTAGGGGATTTTTATATACGAGGTTTACTCCTCTAGCGTCGTACTTTATAATGGTCACCATATACGTAGTACGTACACCTGCAAATCACTACAGGGATAAATCCCCTTGTAACCATAGAGCTTCTTGAGAACTGCCTGAAACATGATCAGTCCAGATTTCAATAGGCTCCATGCTGTGATAGGATACGGAACCGACAGATAGCTGAGCGATTTAAATCCCCCCATCACATCCGCCAAAGACCATAGATAGGATACGGAGCCGACTGTTATCTGTTCGACATGTTCCCCCCTATCTTGATAGGATACGGAGCCGATAGCAAGCTATTCGACTTATTCCCGCCTATCTGTAGATCTTTTAGCATTATCCAGTCTGCACCACGTGGAGGCGATCTACTCAACAAACCAAAATCTGCATTATTCACGCTTTTCAAGAAAATCGAATTTTTGTAAAGTCGTGCAATTGTGTCACATTGTATGGGAGAGGGTAGAAGGAGTAAAGCTACTCGGTTAATTTTTTCTCGACATTAATAATGATGCTAATTTAGGATAGAATACAAAATTTAAGCTCGATGAAAGTTATATGTACTGGAAAAATTAGTTTAGAATATTTCATGAAAAAGTGCAGTTTGTATGGAAGGTGGTGGAAGGGGTGGGGGTTTTAAGTGACTTTTTGAGAAGCAACTACAATTAATTTGCAATTCACATATTTTAAATTTCAGATCAGTAACATTTACAGTTTTCAAGAAAATTGAATTTAAGTAAGGTCGTGGAATTTTGTCACATTGTATGGGAGGGGGTAGAAGAAAGAAAGCTACTCGTTTAATTTTTTTCCCGATATTAATAATAATGCAAATTAAGGATTAAGTATAACATTTAAGCTCGATGAGAGTTACACGTATTGAGAAAATTGGTGTGTAGCATTTCATGAAAAAGTGCAGTTTGTTTGGGAGGTGGTGGAAGAAGTGTGGGGTTACAAATAATTTGTTTACCATTGATCAAATTTCTGATAAAAATAGTATGTTCTAAATTTCAAATGATTTGTTCCAATGGTTTTGAAGAAAATGTGGTTATCATATATTTTTGAAAATGATTCATTTTGTATTGGAGGGGGTGGAAGGCATGGGGGTATTGAAATAAGGCCAGACGCAGATTACATCTCGGTGCATATCTAATAAACTGTGAAAGTTTTATTACAATCGGCTTAGCCGTTTTTGCGTGAAAACCGGAAAGACAGACAGACAGACACACAGACAAACAGACAGACAGACAGAGAAATTTTTTAAAAACGTGTGTTTCTGCTTAGTTATTGCTAAAATAAAGCAAAAAACTTATTTATATTCATTTATAAAGAAATATCAGACAGACACTACAATTATATTTATATGTATAGATTTTGCCGGTGTTCTGATGTTAGGATCTTGTGAGGATGTTCGGTATGTATAATAGCAATTCTAGTTCCTTTGTATTTATATAGCTATTGCCTGAGATGGAGAGCTAAGGGCTCTTCTACAATTCTACACATGACGCTTAAGGTCTTAGGCGTTTTGTTATCGCTTTCGAAAAATTGCGGTATTGTTGGTGAGGTTCTGCCTTTTTTCACTGCCTTATTCTTCGTCGGAGGTAACGTTTTTTGCATAGGCAGGTATGCAAGATCGTACGCTTCGTTTGCAGATTTGCCATGGTTACGGTGGTACAGATACCGTCTCCTAGCAGAGCCGCTTAGCGTCTTTTTGTTATTTTTAGGACTCGTTCAATAGAGGCTTACTGCAGGTTTTTGTGCTTTATATGGCAGTGTTTTTCACTTAATATTGACCAAAGGGTCGGTCTCTACAGTGGCTTCACGTACTTTTTTGGAAGGTTAGTTGTTCTGTTCCACTCTTCTTTTCCGCTTTTAGCCGCTGTTTGTGATGCTTTTTTTCTTTTCGTGGGAATGAAAATTTCCACGAGTAGCGCGAGATAGTAAAGTCGTATTGCCAGTAGAAGGCTGAGTGACACTGGACGATACCTGGTGTATAGACTTTGCATACTAGAGGTCACCCACTAAACATTCATCCTTGGCATATGCTTATCCACCGTTGATTGGTGGATTTTTATTTCCAAGATTTACTCCTCCAGCGTCGTACTTTATAATGGTTACCATATAAATAGTACCTACACTTGCGAATCACTTTAGGAGTCAATTTCCTTAAAACCATCAATATCTGATGCTGATCTGCCTAAACATGATCAGTCCAGATCGAAAGAATATCAATAGGATAGGATAAGTCGAACAGCTATCTGTTCCCCCCTATCTGTAGATATTTTAAGCATTACCCAGTCTGCATTGCAAGGAGGCGATCCACGCAACAGACCATAAAGAGTGTTTGCTTCAATGAATTTTGTAACGCTGAGAAATAAGGTTTGTAGAAAAAATAAACGGATTGAACAGAAGTTCGTATTGTCATTCAGAAAGTTCAAAACCAGATGCCTGTCTGTCCATTTCCGCTCTAGATTGAGAACGCGTTGAGTTGGAAAAATTTTATGCAATTTGCTTTTAACAAAAAAGTAGAGTGATGTTCTTAAATTGACCCAACCATTGTACTTCCTCTGTTACGAAATGTAAAATTTTCGTTAAGTCTCAATAATCCAATTTTCTTGGAAACTACAGGCGCTATGTAAAATTTGAAATATAATATTCTTACGGCAATTGTCTAAAGTATAAAAACTATTCATCCTTTTGGCCCTTTCGCCATCTCATATAAAAACTGCATTAAATCAAAAAATCAATCAATCGTTCAATCAATTTTTGAAGCTCAAGTCTTGCTTAAAATATTTTAATGAAACAAATTAAAACCTTTGTATAAATTCATTAATTTTATTTCACACGAAATCGAACTTTTATTTAGGTTGAAAATGGTATAAGGATTTTATTTTATTTTGCAATTTTTTATTACAATGGCACGATACGTGATTCAATTTTTTAAACTTTGTATCTTAATTCGAAGAATAAAATCAATACCGGCTCAAAAATGATAATAAAATCGATGCCGGAGATCCTTTTGGTTTATAAACATACGTGAATTAATTAAGAAGTAAAATAAATTGAGATTGGATCAAATTTTTTGCAGACAAGTGTAGGTAGAAGACACTTGGCTGCTAAATGTTTACTACTGAAACTCCTTACCTATTAGCTTATTATCAGCTGCACTATCAAAGCATCATCAATTTTTAAATATTCCTTATTTACCTTCTTTTGATTTAACGACAATTATTCGCCAGGGTCTAGTATTATATCCATGTACATTTTTCTTTAGCATCGAATTATTCGTATTATTTAGAGTTAAAAATCAAGGACCTAGGTTTTTCATTATAAATAAAGGAGCTTCCAAATCATCGCTTTATAGTACAGAAATATCTTGAATCAATTCTTTGCTTTTTCCCAGGCGCTCTACATTTCCTGTGTCAAGTAACTCTACTCCGACTTCAGACATTTCCTTCCTTCTATACCGACACTTCCTTATTGCATTGCAAATGGATATAATTTTCCAATTACAAGTTTAATGAGAGCCCCATATATCTGTGCACTTAAGTGCGTGCCACCAAATATACTGAGCCCCAAAAAAGCCCAATTAAAAATCATTAATTACCCGCCTACCTAGCATTCTCCTTCTTCATATCCTACGTTTCAATTTCACGTTCTGATTCTCCGAAGAGTCTGTATGCACCCTTTCTATGATTCGTCAGACTACCATAAACAAGTTTCATTCACTTTCGTCCTGTCTGTGTACGTACCTTTCTGGCTTCGTTGTGAAAATAACCAAAACCGAAGTAATTACGAAAGCTTCCAAAGTAATTGGCTACGTTATGTGAATGACATAAGGAGGCATCATTATCCACTCTCTTTGGATCCATCCCGGGTGGAAGTCGTCTTTGCGAAATGTTTATGAGCATACAGAAGAAAGCAGAGCAACAATCTTCGACTTTGAAATTGCGGCGGCGAGTAGTTAGTTATAGGGTACAACAAAGAACGAAACCTCTTTTCACATACAAAGGCTTTGCAGTAGCTTTTTCAGAGAAGATGCGGCTGCCACTGCCGAAGGACGAATAATGCGATGCTCAACATGTTGCCGCCGATGGAGACGCCGTCGCCAGGGGCTTAGCACTGTGGTAGCAAACACAAGTAAAATATAAACGGGCAACGGAAAAAGGATGCTGAGATGGGCGGTTTCCGGCGAAGAAAGGACTATACTCAAGTGGCTAGCATCGTGTCGGATGTCGAGATTTGAAGTGGAGCCGCGAGCGAGGAAATCATTGCTCTGGTATTTCTGAAATTGCATTTTTAATCCCTTAATAACGGCTTTCAGGCGAATATTGAAGGTGGAGTCTGCCAATGGGATAATTTGAACGAGGAAACTTCATGTTTTTATCAATTTAAGGATGGTGGAGGGAATAGGAAACTTCTTCTTTTCTGTTGAAATTGAATGGTAGTTAAGTTTTGAGACATAACAATTAGGCAAATAGACGAAAATTTAGGGATTGGAGCTCGATAATTAGTAGTTATCACTGTTTTGCTTTACAATTTAATTTATAAGCAAACTTGCGCACTCTTAGCACTCTAACTAATTAAAAGGGACGCTAGCCGTCTTGCAATTATAGCAATTTATAAATCTTAGTATTTCTAAAAATTATTTAACACCTTTAAATACAGTTTAATTTGCTTCAAAATTCATTACGGACGTTTTCACTCTCTTTCTCCGACCTCCCCATTCCTATGAATCCTTCACTCCATAACAGTGTTTGTGCATTGCACGTAAAAACCGAAATTGCCTGTAACACAAGTTATTGAGTGAGTGGTTGGATGGGTATAGACAGGGTAGGCATCTGATCGGCGTCATTAGGCGACGCCCAGTGTTGTAACTGCCATATACACATCAATTGTGCTCATCATACCTCCTCGTGGTAGCCACCGGATCCTGGTCTTGTCCATCCGGACTTGACTTGCTGAACTGATGGGCGCGAGTGCTAATGAAACAGAAAAATTCTAGCACTATAATAATATGGCCCTCCAAGTTGGGGGTTGGGCGATGTGTTAACAACTCATCCTCGGAAAAAACACACCCGTTTCGAAACCTGAAGCAACGCCTCGGACTGGATTGATTCAACGGCAACGACCACGCAAACGAAAAATGGACTATTCCTTCGGATCTTGGAACGTGCAATCCCTGTACAGAGCAGGAGCAGTGAGAGAGCTTCTGGAACAGGCAGTCAAATACAATATAAACATAATTGCACTCCAAGAAACTAAATTATTAGGTAACGAGATTAATGACTTAAGATCGAACACAATTTTCAAAAGTGGGAAATCATCGGGAAGCCGGGAATTTGGAGTTGCGTTTATCGTCGACAAGAAGTTTAAACACCAAGTTACCAACTTCAAATCCGTCAATGAACGATTGTGTGCAATTCGCATCAAAATAAGTTTTTTTAATGTTTGGCTTATTAATGTCCACGCCCCAACGGAAGACAAAGACGACGAAGTTAAAGACGATTTCTACAGCACCTTAGAATCAACATTCGACTCCCTTCCGTCGAATGATATTAAAATAGTATTAGGTGACTTTAACGCGAAAGTGGGCAAAGAAGAAGCATACATAGGGACAATTGGAAGGCATAGTCTCCATGATATTAGTAACGACAACGGCCAGAGGCTGACTGATTTCGCCAGCAGCAAAAACCTTATTGTAAGCTCGACATGCTTCCCGCATCGTGACATTCATAAGAGAACGTGGGCTTCACCCGACGGAAGAACATTCAATCAAATAGACCATGTTCTAATAGAGAAAAGGACGGCCTCCTGCATTCTCGACGTGCGTACATGTCGAGGGGCTAATTGCGACACAGACCACTATTTGGTAAAGACCAAGTTTCGATGTCGAATCGCTAACCGAGGACACTCAAAAATACAACCGGTTCCTAAATTCGACATAGGGAAACTCAAAAACGAGAAAATAGTTGCGAAATATGCGTTAGCCTTGGAGAGGCAATTCGCGACAATGCTGAATACCACTGTCAGCATGCCAATAGAAGAAATGTGGCAAAAAATCAAAGATGGCATTACATCTGTCGCAGAGGAGGTGATAGAACAACAACCCCGGCGCAAAAGAAATGATTGGTTCGACAAAGAATGCCAAGATGCCTTAGAACGAAAAAATGAAGCTTACAAAATCTTAACGGAACGGCCGACACGAGCCAAACAAGACAAGTACAAGGATCTTAGACGATTCGCAAACAACATATGCAGACAAAAAAAACGGAAGAACAATAATGACGAAATTAAAAACATGGACGAACAATTTAAATTACACAACACAAGAGCCGCGTATTCCCTTGTCAAAAGGATGAAAGAAGGTTACAAACCGAAAACGACCCTATGCAAGGATGCGGAAGGGAACATTATAAGTAACGCGGAATATATAAAACTAAGATGGGCACAATATTTTGAACACCTTCTTAACCCGAGCCCATCACCTACACGAACAGCAGCAGCAGATACAATAGCAGGTATAACTGATGTAACAGCTGATGAAGGATCCGCTTTGAGTCCTCCCACACTCGAAGAAGTAAAAACAGCCCTAAGGAACCACCCAAACAACAAAGCGCCGGGCACTGATCAAATCCCAGCTGAACTTCTGAAAGCCGGCGACACCTGCATAGCGCATCTCCTACATAGATTAGTCGCGGACATATGGACGCAGGAAATACTTCCTGAAGATTGGCGCAAGAGCATCATATGTCCAATTTATAAAAAAGGTGACAAACTCTGCTGCGAAAACTACCGAGGAATATCTCTGTTGTGTACGTCT
This sequence comes from Chorisops tibialis, assembly GCA_963669355.1. NCBI lineage: Eukaryota > Metazoa > Arthropoda > Insecta > Diptera > Stratiomyidae > Chorisops > Chorisops tibialis. Next base: position 215,573,807 of record OY770262.1, read on the forward strand.
TATAAGATTTTGACGAAAATTCTAGAAAAGAGAATTAAGCCCTATGCTGATAAAGTAATTGGTGAATACCAAGGCGGATTTAGAGCTGGACGCTCAACCACGGACCAGATATTCTCAGTTAAACAGGTGCTGGAAAAGTGCTGGGAATATAATATTGATGTGCACCAGATATTTGTTGACTTCAAACAAGCATACGACAGTATCGACAGGCGCGTACTGTATAAAATCATGTTGGAGTTTGGAGTCGCACCGAAACTGGTTCGACTGACAAGAATGACAATGACTGAGTCTTTGTCACAAGTCAGAGTAGAAAACGATCTGACTTCCAGTTTTAAAACAGACAACGGCCTTAAACAAGGTGACGGCCTCGCACCAATGCTTTTCAACTTAACACTCGAATATGTTGTTCGGAAACTTCCCGTTGACACCAAGGGAACACTATGCTTCAAATCCACACAACTCGTAGCATATGCCGACGACATAGATATCCTTGCAAGATCTCTGGAGAGTGCTAAGGAAGTATTTGTAAACCTTGACTCGGTAGCAAGGGAAGTTGGACTACGCATTAATGAAAACAAAACAAAAATTATGACGCAAACTAGGAAAAAGACGCCAATCAGACAAAATATTAGAGTAGGAGACTATAACCTAGAAAACGTAGACAACTTCATATATCTAGGGGCAAATCTATCGAAGGATGGAAGCGAACCCATCGAAATTAAAAGAAGGATAATGATGGCAAACAAGACTTATTATTCGGTACTTCCAATAATCAAAAACAAGAACGTGCACAGGAAAACAAAACTTAAGCTATACAAAACAATCATAAGACCTGTGCTATGCTATGGCAGCGAAACGTGGACATTAACTCAGGCGTCCGAAAAACGACTTAACGCCTTTGAAAGGAAGGTCCTCAGAAGAATCCTCGGACCTGTGAGGGAAGACTCGATCTGGAGAATACGATACAATAGAGAATTGTATGCCATCTTCGACAATCCAGAAGTGTCAACCCTCATAAAATTTAAAAAATTACAATGGGCTGGTCATGTGGAGCGGATGGATGACGGAAGAATTCCCAAACGCACACTAAAAGGGAAAGTCAACGGACAAAGACCGGTCGGAAAACCACGAAAGCGCTGGGAGGATTCGATTGACGCAGACAGCAAATCACTGCTATGATTTTCAAACTGGAGGACGCGGTCACTGAACCGAGATGGATGGAGGCAAAGCATTCAGGAGGCCAAAGTCCGATTTGGGCTGTAGCGCCATCGTAAGTAAGTAAGTAACAAGTTATTGAGTAAAAAAAATTGTACTACCTAACAAGTTATGAGTCTCGCAAGATGTACACGGATAATTGATAGACGCAATATTGATTGAATTTCGATATCGAAATTTCCTCGCATTTACTACGCCTTAAGTGAAGCGCCAAGAACATAATGAGCGCGAAAAGCGATGAAACTTTCTCTGCATTTTAAACGATTAAACCTGGAAGCAATGCAGATAGTACGGGTAGAGGGAGTGAGAGATGCTTTATTCAAGATTCATTGCAGTGTCTGTCTGTTATTTGTTTAAAAATGGCTATAAGTTAGTTTTTTGCATTATTTTAGCAATAACTAAGCAGAAACACGAGTTTTTCAAATTCTTCTCTGTCTGTCGGTCTGTCTGTCTGTCTCTCCGGCTTTCACGCAAAAACGGCTGAACCGATTGTAACAAAACTTTCACAGTTTATTAGGTATGCTCCGGGATTTAATCTGCTTTTGGTTTTATGTCACTCCCATCACGCCTTCTACCCCCTCCCATACAAAGTGACACATTTTCAAAAATATGTAATAATCGATTTTTTCTCGAAACTTTAAGAGCTATTAAATTGAAACTTAGAATATATTATTTCCATTACAAATGCAATCTTTTGGTAGACAAGGTTTCCAAATTTCCCCACTCTTTCCACCACCTCCCATACAAACTGCACTTTTTCATGAAATACTATACACCAATTTTCTCAGTACGTGTAACTTTCATCGAGCTAAAATGTTGTACTAAATCTTTAATTAGCATTGTTATTATTATCGAGAAAAAATTAACCGATTAGCTTCACTCCTTCTACCCCCTCCCATACAATGTGACACAATTCCACAACTTTTCAAAAATTCGATTTTCCTCAAAAGTGTGAACGTTACTGATCTAATATTTAAAATATATCAATTTAATTATGATTATAGTGATGTGAAATAAATTAGTTCAGTACTGTCACCCTTTCTACCACTCCACATACAAAATTTCTTAAGATCACAAAAATTTCGATTTCATCTATAGTATCGTATGATTGGGTTTTACGCACAATCGTAGTCCTATTATGGTTTTAAGCTTAACGTTATTTTATTTGGTCTTTTTTTTAATTAACACAAGCTACAACTATTCACATGTCCTTAACGCTCTTCCACACTTATATGATCTCAAATCACGGGATTGATTTGATCACGAGCCTGTCCCATACAAATACGAGTATCGTGGCTTCATTTTTAATAATTTATGGTTCTGATTCCAACAAAATACAAACCATTGTGTTTAAACAGTCATTAAACTAAAGAGATTATATATCTCACATAATGTACATATTACTAATTGCATTCGCAAAAAATGCTTATTTTGCGATTTTTCCGCGGACAACGTCGCGGGCAATCGCTAGTATTAAATAAACAGCCAACAAGTCGGGCGAAACTTTATTATTCTTGGGACAAGTTGCGGATGCGTGGAAAGTCAATATGCAGGTTAGAGTGGTTAGGGGAGACTAAGTGAAAGGGGGTTCTTGGGCTGGGCAATTGTCAATTTAACGCTTTATGGAAACGTTCAAAAGCTCCAGTACTTATAATCAATATTTCGTTCGTTTATTTATGCAAGTTTGAGTTTTTATGAGGGGAGGTGTGAGGCGTGATAGTAAGAGTGGGTGGATGTTAATAGTTTTTTAATTGATTGCTTGAATCACGTCCAATATTCTCTGTGTAGAATGTCAGTTTCATAGACGAAGTTGCATAAAATTTTCATAAGATTCTGTGTATTTTACATTCACGAAATCAAACATTTGTATGGGAGGGGGTAGAGCAGGTACGGGAATCGAAAAATTTGTGACTTAATTTTATTTCCTTTCTCTTATAAGGTGCTCGTACAAAGTTTCAAGTTCGTAGCTTTTAATTTATTGGTTATTAGTTGATTCAATGAAATAGGTCGAAATGATACTTTTGTATGGGAGCGGGTAGAAAGGCAAGCGCTATTGCAAAACTTTTAAAGGAATTTCATTTCAATTATTTTTATAAGTTCTTATACAAAATTTGAAATTTATAGCTTTTAAGACTTAGCTGATAACTGATTTCTTAAAAATGCTCGAAAAAATAATTTTGTATGGGAGGGGGTAGAAGAGGTAGGGGAATCGCAATTTTCTTTTTTTTCTCTTTGTTGCTCGTATAATATTTCAAGTCTGTAGCTTTTAAATTGTTGGTTATTAGTTGATTTAATGAAATTGGTCGAAATCATACTTTTCTGTGGGAGGGGGTAAGTGCGATTTCAAAACTTTTAAAATAACTTTATTTCAACTGTGTTATATTTATAAAAATTTTCAAATTGATAGCTTGTAATAGTTAGGTGATAATTGATTTCTTAAAAATGGTCGAAAAATTAATTTTGTATGGAAGGGGGTAGAAGTTTTGAAGGTATTCAACGAATTAATATTTCAAACTTTTACGAATTTTTTTTAAATGCATTTCGCAAATTTTCATGTTTCTACCTTAAAATTTCATTCAAAAATTATTATTTTATGTGTTTTTTCATTACACATGAAACACCTTGTGCACGTTAGACCCCCACTTCGGTGCATAACAATTTTGGAACAAATTACTATTTTTTTTCTATGTATATTAAATAGATGTATCGACTTGCAAAATTTAAACTTTTATCTTTTACCAGAGCCCTAAAAAAATTACTCAAAGTTTTCAACATTTTTGCTTTCCACCTCCTTCCTTTACACCTTCCAACTTAAATTTTTTACCAAAATTAAAAACTATATAGCTCTACAATCTGACAAATTTTCGATTTGATATCTGTACTCAATGTTGAGATATAATAGTTTGTAGTTTTGGAAAGTGCGCCATTTTTGAAATGCTTCCCATATCCCCCCACTACTATTATGTCCACATATTATATTTTTTTTTCTTCATATTTTGCTTATAAGGTTTAATATACGTTTCAAGCTTCTATTACATATCTTAAGAGACAGTCGAGATACTAATTTTTTAGTGTTTTTCTTTGCACTCTCCCTGACGCTTACAATAATTAGCCTCTTTCTAAACTGATTCTGGTGGATCTATATGCCACCTTAATGGCCCCAAAACTTTGAAGATATAATCATTTGAAAAAAAAATTTGGCCGACAATTTAGTTTTAGCCCCCCTTTTTCAGACGCCAATGGATAAGAAAATTTAATTATTTTTAAAGTTTGTCCCGTAATCCTCTTCATACCTCTGCTGATTTTCAGCTTCCTACCTTGATTCGTAGTGAAGATATTAGCAAGTGCAATTTTTGACCCCCCCCCCCCCTCCCCCCGCCTCCCCCTTCCACCTGGCACTCCACAAAATTTAGATAATGGAGCTCACTTACCCAATCAACAATCCACCCAAAAACGAACATTCTGCCTTTAGCGGTCTTGGAGATATGAGTCCATATGTACGGCGTACGGCGGAACGGGTTTTTTTTTTGCATTTTTAGGCTAATTTAGTTATGAAACGCGAAAAAAGGATTTCAGGGTAGCAATTTTTTTCTTTCTGTGTCGATCACAATACTTTGTTATTAGAATGATAAAGTAAAATTCATAATTTGGGACTGACCAGGTGGCACATAGTTCCATCATGATCAACTTAGAGGGAGTCCAGTAATTACAAGGGATGACCCTCGCGGGTGCAAAGAAAAACACTTAAAAATGAATGTCTCGACTACTATCTCTCAAGCGATGTTTTTGAAACTTGGAATATATAGAAAGCTATACTAGCGGAATATGAGAAAAATATAAAATTTTTATATTTAGTAGTGGGGGGAGGAATGGAGGGAAGTTCAAATAGGTTGCGCTTTTAAAATTTTTAAACATATTGTTACAGATCTGGCAACCCCGCAATTCAATCTCCCTTGAATAGACAAGAATTATGTAGAACAGTATCCCCCAATATGTAAAAAGCCATAATTAAAGACAACACCCGACGGAAGCATCGAGAACAGTCAAGAATAGGGGAAAAATGTATAAAAGGCACGAAAGCTTTCAGTCGAGCACCAGTCTTTTTGATGACGGAGACGCGAACCAGTGCAGGAAAGCGATAGAACAGCACGCGGCGGTAGTGCCATATAGTGCGAATAAAAAAATTATCACTTATTTTTAAACGAATCGTGTTTTACTTGAAATCCCGGCGAACCCCTAGGTCGCAACAATATATTGGTGTCCACGGACCTAAAATTGTCAGATTGTAAACCTACATGATCTATATTTTGGTAAAATTTTGAAGTTGCGTGGAGTAAGAGGAGGAATGTGGTGGACCGAATGTCGAAACTTTCACTAATTACTTTATTATTTTAATAATAAAGTATTGTAATCGACTTGGAAAAAAAAAAATTTTTTCTCCCCTGAAATTTTGTTTTTTCGCGTTTCATGACTAGAATAGCCTTAAAATGCAAAAAAAAATCCGTCTGTCTGTACGTCGTACGCCGACGTGTACGCTCAGCGCACATTAACTCCCAAACCCTTCAAGATAGAAAGTTCATTTATGGGGGGATTGTAGATAGTTGCGGATCTCAGGCGGATATCCATTTTGAGGGGTGTACGGGTTCAGAGGGAGGCGAGGGGAGCGCCTAAACCGAAAAATATGAATTCAAATATCTCAACCATGGTTACAGGTAGGAAGTTAAAAATACACATACACACAGAGGAGTTTGTGGGACAACTTTTAAAAATAATTTAATTTTTTTATCCATTGGGGTGCAAAAAGGGGGGGCTAAGAACCAATTATCGGCAGAATTTTTTTTTCAAATGATTATATCTGCGAAATTACTTACCACAAAAAATTGATATTTTGAGATCATTAAGATCGCATATAGATCTACTAGAATCAGTTTAGATAGAATTTAATTATTGTAAGGTGGGTCAGGGGGGGATGCAAAGACAAACGAGTGATTGAACCAATTTTTTTCCAGTTTAGTTCAACTAAATATAATAACACTTACCGCTATAATCGCGAAATTGCGGGTTTTGTTAATTACAAAATGATAGAAATGAAATTGCTAAGAGATTTATAAATACCTTATCGTTGCCAATCCCTGCGGCAACTTTCGGACAGGCCACCAATACTTCGAGCAGCTCCTCAGTCGATTTGTTTCAGCAAAAACGTAGTCGGAATTGTTCCTTCCAAGAGCTCCTTAATGTTCAATCTAAACCGACTTCGGCAGCTTCACTCGTATCTCTCGAACCACTTCCCACTTTAAGAAGAACCATCACTGCCTCTGTTTCTTCCGGAATATCTTCCGCCGATTTGGCAGACTATAACACGTGCACTGAAAAAAAAAAATATACTTCCGATTCCACAACATCCGCACGCTCTCGCGATCCAGTTACGTTCTCATCCGACGAAATTTTACCTAACGGTTTCCTAACCAGTTTTTTCTACGTCATTCTAGTTAAGTGCGACCACTACAAGTTTATCAATCTCTTTGATTAGAGCCAACTCATCTACGGAGTCGCTCTTGATGCTTCGAAACACAACACAAGCTCTTGATGCTTCGGAATACAACCTCGAGCAGTTTGAGCTCCGTATCCTATCTAGATAAGGGTAAAAGTCGAGTAGCTTGCTGTCGGCTCCGTATCTTATCTATTGTATTTACCGGATGTGGTAGGGGGATTGAATCGTTCAGCTAGCTGTCGGTTCCGTATCCTATCACAGTATTGATATTCTTGTAATCTGGACTGTTCATGTTTTAAGCAGATTTCAAGATATTGATGGTTACAAGGGGATTTATCCCTAAAGTGATTCGCAAGTGTACGTACTACCTTTATAAAGTACGACGCTAGATGAGTAAACCTCGTGCATAAAAATCCCCTAATCTACGGTGGAACAGCATATGCCAATAGATGAATGGTTAGTGGGTAACTAACCATTAATATACAAACTCTGGATATCAGGCGTCCTCCAGTTTCAATTTACCTTCCCTTGGTAATGCGGAACTCTGCCAAGGCAGACTCTATTTTCTCGAACTACTCGTGGGAATCAAATGAATAATCCTAGTGTAGCCAAAAGGGCAGATGCAACCCCTAAAGCATCACAAACTGCGGCTGGTGTCGTAAACGAAGAGGAAAACAAAACAACAAACCCTCTACAAAAAGTACGTGTACTGACTGTAGAGGCTAATCCTCCGGTCATAATAAAGTACAAAAGACCGCCACTCAAAGCGGATAGAAAAACTCTCAGTAAGCCTCTAGAGGATGAGCAACTTTTATCAGCAGAGCTGAAACAGTCAATGCTCAAAGAAAAGAAAAAGAGGCTAAGCGGAGCTGTCACGAAATGGTATTCGTACCACCGTAACCAAGGTAAAACCGCAAACGAAGTGTAGTATACGAGTATAAGAGCCGAGCACTTGGTGCCAATATGATGTGATGGAAATGCTCTCTAGCTCTAAGATTTGCAGCAGAGGCTCAGCCCTACACGTTGAGTACTAGCTACAGAGATGCGGTAAAAGGGATCAGGATCAGTATTACACATTCCGAACATCCTCACAAGATCCTTACATCGGAGTAGCTAGCTGAAACACAAAAATCGATCTTAAAAGAGATACCCAAACCTGCAAAAGTGGAGATAAATCCACAATTTGGTGGACTCAGCCTTATGCCGGAATGGATACTGATCGTTTGCCATGATGAGCAAACCGCAGCATGGCTGGAAAGAACAGCAGGGAGCATCAAGCCAGACGAGTCCACGAATATCAGGGCAGTCTGGGAGGAGAATATCTCGCGGTTATAAATGATAACGGGATATTTTCCTCTTGAGACAGACTCGTCAGAGGAAATGACCATCCACATTATTGCCCAAAATACTGGATTGTGCGTCTCAAATTGGAAGGTGCTTAGCAGGAGAGTAGGGCATAAACACCATTATAACGTTAAGGGGGCTTAAACTAAAGGGGCACAGAGTCTGCTCTAAATTTTCAAGCGTGACTCTCTGCCCAAAGGTCAAAGAGCTCAAAAGCGGTGAGCCTCAGCTCAATAAAGATGGCCTGAACTCTAAATAAACTTAGAGTTATTCAAGCAAATCTCCATTTTGCAGCCGCGGCCACGGACACAATGGAGATTCGCAAAAGAGGGATTCCATATAGCCCTAATACAGGAACCGAGAGCAGCGAATGGAAAAATTATTGGTATTCCTCAAAAACTGTTAGTTAATCTTCAATAAAAGAAGCGACAGGCCATGAGCTGCAGTTCTAATATCACCAGAAATTAATTACCTAAATATGTATATTTTCACCGGAACAGATTTAGTAGCGGTACTGGTGAAAATACCAAAGGCAGGAGGAAGTCAAGAGGTAATAATTGCCTCAGCCTACGTTCCTGGTGAGGAGCTAGATGCTCCACCTCAAGGCGTCATAGATCTTGTGGAGTACAGCGGAATCCACAAAATACCAGTCATTCTGGGCTGTGACGCTAACGTGCCTCACACTATCTGGGGAAGTAGTGATATTAACAAAAGAGGTGAGTCACTTATGAAGTACCTTACTACTAACAACCTAGATATAATAAATAAAGGCAACAACTACATTCATAAATTCAGCTAGACAGGAAGTACTTGACCTAACCATAGCAAGCCCCTGCCTGGTTTTTTAGGCACGTATCAAAAGAAGTTTCATTATCAGATCATAGGCATATCTGTTTTGATATTAAAACTTCATTTGGCTGTATAGGACAATACAGAAACCCTAAATTGAACAACTGGAATCTTTACCAGTCAGTCTTAGAACACGAACCAGGTATCAATAAGGAATCAATAAGCAGCCCAGACTGCATTGATAAAATCACGAACAAACTCGTTAACAATATTATTAATGGTTACGAACAAATTTGTCCCGTTCTACACAAAAAAGGGCCAAACAAACACCTTGGTGGAATGAGGAACTAGGCAAAACACAAACAAACTAGGAAATTGTTCAATAGAGCAAAATCCTTTGAGACCTGGGACGATTACAGAGAGTCCCTTACTGAATATAATAAACTTCTAAAAAAGTTAAAAAAATAGTCTTGGAGAAGATTTTGTGAAGAGATAGATGATCTCCTAACGTCCTTAAGACTACAAAAGGTGTTATCAAAAGACATCCCTATAGATATCGGACTATTAGAGAGACCGGATGGGTCCTCAACATAAAGCAGCATGGAAACTCTTGAAGTGCTAATGGCAACACATCTCCAAGGCTGCAAGATAATTAACAACAATAAAGATTTAGAGGCAGTGGAAAGGACGTATCGTCAAACTCCGTTCAGCAAAAGCATTGCTAGTAAAATCTTCACTTCGGAAAACATTAGATGAGCGATTAACACCTTTAAGCCTTACAAATCAGCCGAAGAAGGGGTTAGAGATCCTAATGCCAATAATGATAATGATCTTTAAAACCAGCTTTGTGTGAGGATCGATTCCAAAAATCTGGAGGAAAGCGAGGGTGGTATTTGTAATGAATGCAGGGAATCGTCCCATTGATCAGCCTAAGTCATATCGCCCTATAAGCCTTACCTCCTTCATCAAAATGATTGAGAAGCTAGGGGACATTCACATAAGAACAGGGCCTAACAAGGTCTGTCTTAATAGTAATCAATATGCCTACCAAAAAGGCAAATAAACAGTGTCTGCCCTTCATGGCTTTGCAAGACAAATAGAAAAGGCAAAAGACTATAAAGAAATTGCCCGTATATTCCTAGATACAGAAGGAGCATTTGACAATACTCCCCATGAAGCCATAATAGCGGCAGCTAGGAAAAGGGATTCGGAAGCGTTCACGATAAAATGGACACACGCCATGCTAAAGAGACGAATGACAACCACGGATCTAAGTGATAGCACATTGATTGCACAGGACTATAGGGTCTGTCCCCAAGGTGGGGTACTATCTCCACTTCTTTGGTCAATTGTAGTAGATGAGATCCTGTACCGTCTAATAGAACAAGGATACAAGGCAATAGGATATTCCGATGACCTTGTCATTATCATTAGAGGCAAATATGATTCAATAATATCGGAATAGTTTACCCGTGATCTTAAGACCTAAATGATACGAGAAACAGATACATCGCCTCGGATACGGACTGATTCTACGGTAACGACTTTTGGCATTCGAAAACGGACTATGATTGGCTTCTGGAACGTTCGAACATTGAATGACGGGGGAAGAGCTGGGGTTACTCGGTCCTTGCACCGCCAATCGGTGATCGACCGTGAAATGGAGCACTATAACATCCAAATCTTGGGCTTGAGCGAGATCAGGTGGACAGGATCAGGAGAAGAACGAACCCCTAGCGGAAACACTATTCTGTACATTGGCCCTGAAAGTGAAGCCAGAAATGGCGTGGCGTTCGTCCTTACGCCGAGAGCGAGAAACAGTCTCATTAGCTGGGAACCAATCTCGGATAGGATTATCGTCGTCAGGCTCAGGACCAGTGTCAGAAACGTCACAATTCTGCAGTGCTACGCACCAACTAATACCGCAACATCTGGTGACAAAGAGGAGTTTTATAGCCAACTGAGTGCCACCTTCGAACGTGTTCCAAGAGGTGATATTATTATCATCTCGGGAGATATGAACGCCCAGGTTGGATCAGACAACACTGGACTAGAACACGTCATGGGGAGGCATGGTGACCCTTGGGTCGACGCTTCACGACCTTGGATTAAGAGACCCGAAAACGGCGAATTATTTGTGGAGTTCTGTAGTACTCGGCAAATGGTCATCGGAGGGACCCTTTTTCCACACAAGAGTCATCATAAAACATCTTGGGTTTCCCCTGATGGTGTTACTCAGAACCAGATCGACCATTTGGCTATAAGTCGCCGATGGAGAAGATGTCTCCTCGATGTGCGAGCGAAACGTGGAGCTGACGTGGGGAGCGATCACCACTTGATGGTTGCCTGCTTGAGATTGTGTACAGCAGCTATCCGACGACCACAAATTCTTCAAATGAAGCGCAAGCTTAATATGGATAAACTCAGAGATCCCAACAAAAAACTCGAATACACCACCATTCTACGCGAAAAGTCATCCACATTGGGTGAACATGAAATGCGCACACTGGACGCCAATTGGGAGGCAACCAGAAACACTTTTCTAACTAGTGCTGAAGAATCTGTGGGATATGCGCAAAGCGGTGAGAAACCCAGGATGTCGCAAGACACATGGGACAAGGTTGGTAATCGGAAAAAAGCCAAATTGGCAATCATCTCTCAACCCGATGTCAACCAACGAGCGCCCGACTTGAGGCAGAACTACCGCGATGCTCATATACAGCTTAAAAAGGCTGTTAGACGCGACAAGAGAAAGGCCATTGAAGATCTGGCAAACAAGGCAGAATCTGCGGCTTACCTTGGGGATATGGGTTCACTATTTAAAATCATGAAACAGTTGACGAACAGGAATTTCACCGCCAACCACCTGGTGAGAGATGTCAACGGAACTCTCCTTAATATGAGTGAACACCAGTTGCGACGATGGAAGGAATACTTCTCTGATATTTTAAACATCTTGTCAGATGAAGATATTCCGGAAACAGAACAACTTCCAAACATCCAACCGCAACAATCCTCTATTAGGGACGATCCCCCAGATAAGGAAGAGATAGTTTCCGCCATTCGGTCAATGGCGGGAAGGAAAGCTCCAGGTATAGACGGACTACCAACCGAACTCCTCAAAGCGGACCCGGAAATAACAGCCGATATACTCCTCCCACTCTTCACTAAGGTGTGGAATGATGGAAGATATCCGACTGAATGGAAGGAGGGCGTCATTGTGAAAATTCCGAAGAAGGGCGACCTTCGGGATTGTGGCAATTGGCGTGGTATATGTCTTCTTACTGCCGTATCAAAAATTATGGCTAAGGTAATTCTCAATAGGATTAGTGATGTCGTCGAGAGCACTCTCGAAGTTTATCAGGTTGGATTCCGTAAAGGGTCGTCTTGTACCGACCACTCAAATACCCTACGGATAATATTAGAGCAGTCAGCCGAAATGGGTTCGCCACTACATCTCATGTTTGTGGACTTCGAGAAGGCTTTCGACAGCGTTAAGCGAGATTACATATGGAATGCTTTGCGTAGGAGAGGTATTCCAGATAAGGTCATAGCTATGATTAAAGAATCCTACGAAGATGCAAGGTGTCACGTCTTGCATAGAGGAGAGCTGTCCGAGAGCTTTCCTGTGCGAACGGGTGTCAGACAAGGCTGCATATTATCACCAGCCCTGTTTCTGGTGGTAATAAATGACATCTTGAAAGCTGCACTGGAAAGTGGGGAAGGTAAAGGTCTTCAATGGAGACTATTTAACATCTTAAGTCACCTTGATTATGCTGATGACGTGTGTTTGCTTACACATACCCGTTCGGACTTAGAGTCAAATGTTCGCTCGTTGCATTCTAAATGCAAAGAGGCGGGACTGAAAATAAATGTGCGTAAAACCAAGTACATGCACATGGGTTCGAACGCAAGCACACCGATTGTTCTTAATGGACAGGATGTGGAAGAGGTGCAAGATTTTTGCTATCTCGGAAGCATTGTCAGCATGGACGGCGGAGCCGAAAAGGATGTTGAGGCTCGGCTAAATAAAGCTCGTCAGGCCTTCGGTATCCTTTCCCCTTTCTGGAGGTTAAGAGAGATCTCCCTTCGCACGAAGCTGCGAGTTTTTGACGCATGCGTCAAATCCGTGTTGTTATATGGTTGTACTACGTGGAAAGTGACCGTTCGACTTACCAAGAAACTACAGACTTTCGTAAACCAATGCCTCCGACGCATTTTAGGAATATTCTGGCCAGAAGTGATCTCCAACGATGAACTTTGGAGTACAACTCGCCAGACTAAAATAGGTATTGAGATTCAACGGCGAAAGTGGCAGTGGATCGGTCATACTTTGAGTAAAGCAGAGCAAAACATCGCAAAACAGGCTCTGGATTATAACCCTCAAGGAAGACGTCGGGTTGGTCGACCATGTAACACATGGAAGCGAGCAGTTGAGCAGGAGGCCAGAGGAATAAACAAGTCCTGGCAACAGCTTAAAGCCGATACGCAGGATCGCGCCTTGTGGAAGAGAGTTGTTTCTGTCCTATGCCCCTATAGGGGGTCTTAACAGGAATTTGATTGATTTGATACTCCTCCCACTCTTCACTAAGGTGTGGAATGATGGAAGATATCCGACTGAATGGAAGGAGGGCGTCATTGTGAAAATTCCGAAGAAGGGCGACCTTCGGGATTGTGGCAATTGGCGTGGTATATGTCTACTTACTGCCGTATCAAAAATTATGGCTAAGGTAATTCTCAATAGGATTAGTGATGTCGTCGAGAGCACTCTCGAAGTTTATCAGGCTGGATTCCGTAAAGGGTCGTCTTGTACCGACCACACAAATACCCTACGGATAATATTAGAGCAGTCAGCCGAAATGGGTTCGCCACTACATCTCATGTTTTTGGACTTCGAGAAGGCTTTCGACAGCGTTAAGCGAGATTACATATGGAATGCTTTGCGTAGGAGAGGTATTCCAAATAAGGTCATAGCTATGATTAAAGAATCCTACGAAGATGCAAGGTGTCGCGTCTTGCATAGAGGAGAGCTGTCCGAGAGCTTTCCTGTGCGAACGGGTGTCAGACAAGGCTGCATATTATCACCAGCCCTGTTTCTGGTGGTAATAAATGACATCTTGAAAGCTGCACTGGAAGGTGGGGAAGGTAAAGGTCTTCAATGGAGACTATTTAACATCTTAAGTCACCTTGATTATGCTGATGACGTGTGTTTGCTTGCACATACCCGTTCGGACTTAGAGTCAAATGTTCGCTCGTTGCATTCTAAATGCAAAGAGGCGGGACTGAAAATAAATGTGCGTAAAACCAAGTACATGCACATGGGTTCGAACGCAAGCACACCGATTGTTCTTAATGGACAGGATGTGGAAGAGGTGCAAGATTTTTGCTATCTCGGAAGCATTGTCAGCATGGACGGCGGAGCCGAAAAGGATGTTGAGGCTCGGCTAAATAAAGCTCGTCAGGCCTTCGGTATCCTTTCCCCTTTCTGGAGGTTAAGAGAGATCTCCCTTCGCACGAAGCTGCGAGTTTTTGACGCATGCGTCAAATCCGTGTTGTTATATGGTTGTACTACGTGGAAAGTGACCGTTCGACTTACCAAGAAACTACAGACTTTCGTAAACCAATGCCTCCGACGCATTTTAGGAATATTCTGGCCAGAAGTGATCTCCAACGACTAACTTTGGAGTACAACTCGCCAAACTAAAATAGGTATTGAGATTCAACGGCGAAAGTGGCAGTGGATCGGTCATACTTTGAGGAAACCAGAGCAAAGCATCGCAAAACAGGCTCTGGATTATAACCCTCAAGGAAGACGTCGGGTTGGTCGACCATGTAACACATGGAAGCGAGCAGTTGAGCAGGAGGCCAGAGGAATAAACAAGTCCTGGCAACAGCTTAAAGCCGATGCGCAGGATCGCGCCTTGTGGAAGAGAGTTGTTTCTGTCCTATGCCCCTATAGGGGTTCTTAACAGGAATTTGATTGATTGAATATCGGAAAGAATACAATCAGCCTTAGAGGTGATAGTGAACTGGTGTCAGTCTGAGAACTTGAACATCAACCCAAGTAAAACTGAGATATTACTATTTACAAATAGAAGGAAAATCCGCATCATACCTCCTTCAATAAATGGAACACCAATACCATTTTCAGATCTGGTAAAATATCTAGGTGTTATACTGGATGATCGACAACGGACCAGATAATCTCAGTAAAAAAGGTGCTAGCAAAATACTGGGAGTATGACCAACTGCTCGTCGATGTTTGTGTGTCGACCGTACTGCTCTGTACAGAATAACGATTGAACTAGTTGTCCCACCGAAACTAGTTCGATTAATAAAAGCCGCAATGGAGAACAACGAGTGCCAAGTAAAAATCCAAGATGAGTTGACTTAAAGCTTCCCAATACAGTCAGGTCTCAAACAAGGAGATGGTCTCACCCACATGCTCTTCAACTTGGTGCTCGAGTATGTCGTCAGGAAGGCAACTTCTGTAACCTCAGTGGTCACCAGAGGTAAGCTAATCAAAAAATCCGCACAGTTGGTGGCGTACGCAAACGACGTTTATAAGTTCTTTTATGACTTTAATTTAAAATTCTGCTTTGATTCCAATAACTGCGATAAGGCCTGTAAGCTTGTCACCAAAACTATCTTTAAAGTGAGTTCAACTGTCGAAGGAACCTTGGTTTACGAACGAGTGTCTTGTTGCAGTTCATGCGAAGGAACTATCTAACAGAGTGCTTTAATCAAGAAATGTCCTCAAACGTGTTAAATTTGATTATGACCAAAAACTTCGACGGAAGACAGAATCCAAAAGGCTCAAGATCTTTCTGGTCATTTGTCAAAACGGTCAACAATAATTTTATCTCTTCATCAACACCACCGCTCGTTGACGGTGACCGCACCGTAATTGATCCTGTTGAGAAAGCTAAACTATAGGTAGCGATTTTCGCAAGAAACTCCACACTACCATTTTCAAGCCATACCCTCCTATTGCAACACCACCTGGTTTTTCTCTGCCTCCGCTACATTTTCGAATACGGCTCATATCCAGAATTCTGCAAATGGTCAATATTCACAAGTCCGCGGGCCCTGATGGCACTCCCCAATTACCTTTAAAATGCCAAAAACATGTGTTTCAACTTATTGGAGATGAAACCATTGTTCGAGCGAGTCGAAACCGTTCTATTGACTACCTTGAGCATCGCAGAAATGTCGGAGTACTCAGCATTTACTACCGCTACTCCCGTGTTAAATGCAGTACGGAACTATGCGCACCTATTCCTCCATTTTACACTTTTCCACGACATAATCGTCAAGCGGAACATGTGCACAAGTATATTGTCAAACTTTTTCTAACTGTACAGTCAAATTTATGTGGTCATTCATTTCCCGAACATCCAGAGTCTGGAACCCATTGCCGGGTAATTTTTTTTCGAATGGGTATAACCTCCAGTCCTTCAAGAATAAAGTTCACCGTCATTTTCGTCTCTCTACATCCGAATTTCCACAATGCTGCAAATTTTAATCCACTTCCTTTACTGACTTAACTGTGCAATACATTAAAGGGGGTCACCCTAAATTGTAAACGGTGCCTTAAAAAAACGTTGATATTCTGGCGCGATCAATACTTTGTGTTAAAGAGATATTCCAGGAGCTAGAGTCAGCAGCGGGTGAAATGAGGCTCACGGTCAATGAAGCGGAAACTAAATAATTACATGACCCAGACACGAAGGATTGTCCCAGAGAGGCAGAATAACACTATGGTGAAATACAACTTCGAGCAGGTGAATGAATTCGTATACCTGGGACATATATGTATATTAATTCGTCCTGTACTGATATATGGACGCGAAACGTGGACTTTGAAGCGGGGGTCGGAGTATTTAATCGACACGTTTGAGCGAAAAATTCTTCAGAAGGTGTACGGAGCAGTTAAGGAAGTAGATGATTGGCGAATTCGATTGAACTGTGAGCTTTATCAACTATTTGACGGACCACCAGCATCTGTCGTGATCAAACCCCGCAATGGGCTGGTCACGTGGAGCGAATGCACGTGGAACGAATTCGAAAACGAATACTCAAGGGCAAAGCTCAAGGCAACTCACTACAGAGAAAGCCACGAAAGCGTTGGGAGGACTCAGTCGATGCAGATTGCAGATCGCTTCTCGATTTTTCCAACTAGACTGAAACAACTGGAGGAGATGCATCCCGGAGGCCAAGGTTCGATGTGGGCTCTAGCGCCATTGCACCAGGAGTCATTTCCTAGGGGCGTAACTCCTCCGGGGATGGTCTAATGGCAAGACATTGTGGGTATCTTGGCAGTGCCACGAGATGACTGGTCGATTTCCGACCAATTTCGATGAAAACAACATCATTCGACGGGAAATAAATTTCTTGGAAGTATAATATTTTATTAGTTTTTCGCGATCGGTTCCCAATTCCGCCACACAAAAATTCTAGTTGCACTGCAAGCACTGTGCAGTGTATAGTAGAGGACTATAACTTGGATTACGTAGACAAAGTATCAGAGCAAACACATCGAATAATAGAAATAAACCAGACGAATTATAATCGCTAATATCATCTTGGTACATCGATGCTAATAATAATAGTTGCGTCTGATCTAGTGTTATGCTAGTAAAATGGGGGCGTTAAGGCATCTTTAAAAGTATGATTCGCAGGATAATTTATTGTTAGTAGCAATTGTTTTTGTTTTTATTTTTTTTAATATAAGAGTGGCTCCAAGTTCAACTTGTGCCCCGGGCGCCATTTTTCCACTACACGGCTCTGCGTAACATGTAATATTCGAAACATTTTTCTTAAAGTTGATTGATACACGTATCTCATTATATCCTTCCCATCGGCATGATACAATAATAATTCATTGCATTATGTACTGAGAAATGTTATATACCAGAGAAATACGATCCACAATACAATGTATCGCGGGAATTACTCTGAAAACTTTCTTTCAAATCGAACATTTTTGTTAGAAGCTGACTGTCTTGGGTTACAGAATTATTAATATCACCAAGGAGAATTATCTGCTTGATACGGAATTCATAGAGAACACTAACGCTTACAATATGTAAGATATACCTATATACCAGTTGAACTAAACAACATTACTTTTAATGGTTATCATGAATTCTTTATTCTTTCTTTGATTCGATATATGGTTAAATGTAGAACTAGATTATTATTTCGATAGTATGGCATTTGTAAAGCGTGAACGTTGGCGGTGTGGTTTGACCCAGAGACATGAAAGGTGGGTCATTTACTTGGGGCGGAAAAAAAACAGCCTTGTGTTTTTTTCAGTTCCATAAGCTGGAATGGCTATTATTATTGATATCGGAGGACGATATACCCGAAAATAGAGTATTTTCCAATTAGTAATTAGTGTACGGTTGATATTACTCCGTCAGCCTTTTAAAAGCACCGATTAAGTACTGCACGATTTCGAACTAGAGCCGGCAAGGATATCGGCAGTATTACTTTTAAGTTCTTAGCGTTTAGGTTCAATGTCGGGTGGTGGTTTTTCTTTCAACAAATTCTTTAACACTCTTCAAATCAATCACTTTCTCAACAAAGTCGGCCGTTTTGAATGATTGTCAGATCAAAGACTCACAAACTAACGCACTTTCATTTGAATAGTTCTCTTGTATTATTTGAGTGAGTGAAAACAAGGGGATTCCCCTTTAGTTTGTGTGTGTATAGTGTGAGCATACGTTTCAATAACCAGAAGTGCTGTGTTCTTTAATGAAATTGAGTTCTGGCCTTCTGCCGGTATCCTGCGGCGAAAAGGATTTAGTGAGTTAAGTTCAAGGCGGTAAAGAAACACTAAGCATACGGAAATGCTGATACAAAAACAGCAACAATAGTTTAGTTTCAGGCTGATTTTCCAGGCAACCATAAGAAACGAGTGGATACAGAATTAAAAGATGGTGACAACTTTGAACGCAAGAGCCTTAATGGTAAGCGTAAATATACACATTTTAGCTACACGCTACTCAAAATTGCACAAAATAAACGAGTATTGTTTCAATGCTTGTGATTGTCCCAGTTTTTCCTATTCGCCTTGTCTTCTCACCCATGAAAATTTGTTTAACTCGTGCTAATCCTTGCGATAAGCTCTTAACGTGTCAGATGTTTCTCCTTTAGCTAAGTCTTTCGTTGTCTTTTGCTACACAAACCCCCCCCCCCCCCCCCTTCTCCCTTCCGCGCCACCCCAAATGAAGGCGTCTGTAAAACATGTCTCGCATATATACACATGAGTAGTATTTCGCTAAAAAAGGACCCGCGCCGCTCCCATTTTCGGGAGTATATAAAAATCGCACTAAGGTCTTGTGTACGAGTCGTAAGTGCGGTGATGAAAAATCTGCAAGGATAAAAAGAAAGAGTTTATGAAAAGGATTTGTAAATATTGCCCTTGTTGTTATGTGCGGTAGCATCATAAGCACTTTAGATTTAGAGATGACGAGAACGATGATGGTGATGATGGCGGCACACAGCGACTTTGATTGCGGCACACAACGATTATGGCATAGAGCTCAATACTAGTATGTACAAAATGAAATGTTATGATAATGCTCCGGTAAACGCAATGGAAAATTTATAGAAGGAAGCAGAGAATGCAAATGTTTCCAACGGAAAAGAATATACGAGAGAATTTCGTGGTACATGTAAATAGGTGCTCCTTCAATTCAGGATTTCGGAAGCTTTCACATAAATTGGTTGAGTAGAAACGGTTGCATTCAACAACAAAAAAAATTCGAAATAATTTCGCTATAAACGTCGAAATTTCGTGAACCGTTTCGAAATTTGTGTAACGCTCTATGAAGGAACAGGAAGTCGAAATTGAAAGGATATATCCTTAATTTTAGATTGTGAGATCAGCGTAGTTTTTTCTAATCCTTTCTGTTTAGATGATTTTCTCTTAGTTGGATTTCGGTGATTGCGAAAAGGTGGGAATTAAAAATTACTGGCAATTTTATTTTATTGAAAAGTAGCGATCCCCCGCGTTTCTCTCCGCGTAAGAATATCAATAATAAGCAATTTATGAGAATGTAGTTAGTAATACATTATATGGGATACATATTCTGCTTAGTTTAATGGCTCTTTGAACATAATTTTTTGTATTCTGTTTGGTTCAGAACCATAAATTATTAAGAATGAAACCATGATACTCGCATTCCTGTGAGACAGGCTCGTGATCAGATCAATCCCGTGATTCAAGATCTTTTTTTTTTTTTTACGGAATGACCTGTGTTATAGGCAATTTCGGCTTTTATGTGCAATGCACAAACACAGTCATGGAGGGAAGGAATGGGACTAGGAAGGTAGAGGAAGAGGAGTGAGAACGACCGTAACGAGTGAAGAAGCTGATATATTTTTCAGGTGTACTGGCTGCTACTGACAAATATTTGCAGATGTTATGGGGGACTGAATGATAGAAAGCGAATAGAATCCATCTACTTCGTATCTAGGCCTTCTTGAAGTGGAATTGTTTCACTTTTACACCGTTTGCCCATTTTATTTCGAATAATTTTTCATCGCCAGTAGCAACTGAAAAATTCGTGCTTAAAAAAATCCCGTCTGGAGTGGGAATCGAACCCACGACCTATTGACTAAAAAGCAAGCACGCTGCCCACTACGCCACGGAAGCCTTATACATGTATTGAAGAGCGTTAAGGACATGCTTATGCTAATTAAAAAAAAACCCAAATAAAATAAAATTAAGTTTAAAAACACAACACGACTAAGATTGTGTGTAAATCCCAATCATACGATTCTATAGACGAAATCGAAATTTTTGTGATCTTAAGAAATTTTGTTTGGAGAGTGGTAAAAGGGGTGACAGCATTGAACTAATTTGTTCCATTTTGCATCGGGTGGTGGCGTGGGTTTTATTGATATAAGACCAAACGCAGATTACATCTCGAAGCATACTTAATAAACTGAGAAAGTTTTATTACAATCAGTTCAGCCGTTTTTGCGTGAAAGCCGGACAGATAGACAGACATACAGACAGAGAATTAGATAAACCGATGGGTCCCTACCTATCGGTAGAATCTTATAAACATATGTTTCTGCTTAGTTATTGCTAAAATATAGCACAAAACTAAATTGTGGCCGTTTATAAATAAATAACAGGCAGACACTACAATTATATTTATATGTGTACATGGTTATTGGTCTGTTCGGTTCATTTTACTTTATTATTTTAATAATAAAGTATTGTAATCGACTTGGGGAAAAAAAATTTGCTACCCTGAAATTTTTTTTTTCGCGTTTCATGACTAAAATAGCCTAAAAATGCAAAAAAAAACATAACAGGGCTACGATTGCGCGTAAAGCGCAATTTTACGATACTCTAGATGAAATAGAATTTTTTGTGATCCCAAGAAATTTTGTATGAGGAGTGTTAGAAGGGATGATAGCATTGAACTAATTTTTTCGCCATCATGCTAAAGTAGCTATGAAAATGTTTTATACAAAATGCTTACTCCAAAAACTGAATGGGAACTGAGAAAATTTGTGAGTTAGATTTAGTCAAAATGTGCAGTTTGTATGGGAGGTGGTAGAAAGAGAGATTTTAATGATTTTTTCAGAAATAGCTAGGAATATTATAAAATTGGCATCCCTTAAATTTCAGACTAGTGCCATTCATGCTTTTCAAGAAAATCGATTTTTTGTGAAGTTGTGAAACTGTGTCATATTGTATGGGAGGGGGTAGAAGCAGTGAAGCAAATCAAATATTTTTTTTTTGATCTTAGTGATAATACTAATTAAATATTTATAACAAAATATGAGCACAACAAATGTTATATGTTCTGAGAAAATCGGCTTAGAGCATTTCAGGAAAAAGTGTAGTTTGTATGGGAGGGGGTGGAAGGAAAAGGAGGAGGCAAATAATTTTTCTACTGTAGATTTAAGTCATTAAAAAAGTAATATATACCAAAATTCAGACCAATAGCGTTTATACTTTTTGAGTAAATCCATTTATTGTCAAATTGCGAAATTGTGTCATTTTGTATGGGAGGGGGTAGAAGGAGTGAAGCTAATCATCTAATTTTTTTGGCCTTACTAATAATTTTAAATAAATATTTGGTGCACAATTTCAGGAGGCCAAGGCCTGATTTGGGCTGTAGTTATATTGTAGAATTAGAAAATTATATATTATATATTATATTTCTGCTGAATATCAGTTAAATATCTTGATTCTACTGGGATGTGGCTATTGATTAATTCAACAATAGCAAATGCTTCAGCAGAAGTTGTGTTAAACGCATCTGTGTATGTAGATGTGTCTCCAGTGGGAAAAAGAAGCTAGAAGTTCTCGGAAAGACATTTGATACTGTTCGTGGCTGGTTGCGCTTTTGAGAAGTTTGTCTAAGGCTTCAATGCTGAAATCATATATTGGTGGAGCCGATCTACGCACGATTTGGGGACGTACTTGTTGTGGAGGAACTCGTAGATTATGGGTTTGGTATTTGGTTAACGCTTTCTGGAGGCATTAGGGTCTTCTATTGAATGGAGTACAATGAAAGAAACATCCAAAGGGTGTCGTGGTATGTATTGTAAGGATTACAAATGATTTTGCCTGCGAATTCCAGCTGCCTTTTTTCATGTCATCAATGTGGAATGTGTGGGCAACTGTACCGTTTTCAACTCTTAAAGCTGGAATCGGTATTGAGCGAGGAGAGCCTAACGTGGTTCGGTAAATGGCGTTCCATGATGTTTGAAGCTTTGATATGTTTGACATGCAGCTCCGTATAGGGTAATGCCATAATTCAGTGTGCCTTCAGTGATGGTTTTCGCTATTTTAGAGCAGGATTCTATTGATGGACCAGTGATACACTTTAGCAATTAGTTTATTTATATTAGTTTTTTGCGAATTTGTTTAAGGTGGTTATTCCAGTTCAATGATTTCAAAAATACTAGTCCAAGAATTTTGATGCATTCGACTGCTATAACACCATTTACTTGCACTTGCTGCATGGGGCACAGCTTTTTTCCACATACGTGCAGTAGTTCCGCTTTGATGTCGGAAGTAAGCACCCAGGTCTGTTATACCATGATGTTGCGATTTTTACCATAAACCATTGGATAGTGCTAATGTGACTATATTCCTATTACCTGGTGAATAAAGTAAAATATAGTAGGCATATACATATAAGATGGGAAGAGTTTGGGATGGGTGTAAGGGTTCCGGAAAGTGAGTAGATATGTATATTAAACATAACAGAATTATAATTGGGCGTAAAGACCAATCATATGATACTCTAGTAGATGAAATGGGAATGACTTTAATATATCGGAAAATATGTCATCTCAAACTCTTTCGAATAGTGAAAAGAGACTTTTGCATGGGAGGTAGTATAAGTAGAGCGGGAGGTTTGTATTTTTCGTATATGACACTGAACATGGCATGCAACATGTTTTTTGCTGATTTTAAAGTTTTTTTAGTTATCATTATTTTTAAAGAAATTGTACATAGTTTTCCTGAAATTGGGGTATTTGTATGGAAGGTGGCAGAGGAAGTGGACCGTTGAAGATGATTTTGAAACTGCTTATCATCATCCTTATCACCATACTTTGATTCAATTTCAAAGTCGATAGCTCTCATATATTCGAAGGAAAAATGCTTTTCTTGAATTTATAATACAGATATTTATATGGGAGGGGGTAGAAGGAGTGAAGTGGGGCTGATAATTTTTTCTAACATTTATTGCAATTATTAAAAAATAAATTCTGGCAAAATTTTAAGTTTGTACTTTCTCTAGTTTTAATGGAAATCGATATAATGCATTCAACATAAATTATACGTTTGCATGGAAGGGGGTAGAATGAGTGCACAATTTTTTTTCGCGTTATTGGTATTTCTATTTTTATACTTTACATAAAATATCAAGTTGATAGCTTTAACAGTTTCGAAGAAGTTATAAATTTCAAAATTTCATGAAATTTGTATGGGAGGGGGTAGAAGGAGTGGGGGTAGCCCATTCACGAACTTAAAGTTACTTTTTTACTAAAAATGATACACAAAATTTTTTGGCACTATTGCTCAAAGCTTTTAAGAGTTATGATGTAGACAGACGCACAGACAGACAGACGGACAAACGGTCACTCGGAATCGAGATTTTTGAACGGTAACAAATATTTCTGTACCCTTGCGGCTCTGTGCGAGCGTTATTTCTTAGCCTTACAAAGGATAAGGCAAACACAATATACTCTCAGATTTCATCTAGAGTACATATATAAAGTAGAGTAGATGGGGAGGAATTCCATTTTCCATTGGAAAGGGAATTGAATTGAAGCCATTGACACTTGCAACTACAGTTCGATTTGTCATGACATTTTGGATTAGCTGTATGAAGTTTCGGTCTAAGGACCAATTCGAAGGTTGCTTTCCTATTATGTGTTTTCCTACTCTATCAAAGGCTTTTTCTAGGTTAAGGTTTAATATGCCAGAATGCTGTTTTGCGGAAAAGGCTTTAGCCATATCAGCTTCTAATTGGAGAAGAAGAGATATTGTAACTCTACCGTTTCTGAACCCTTGTTGTTCCGAAATTAGATTTTCTTCGATGACTTGCTTCAGCTTCAAACCCAAAATCTTTTCCGGTAGTTTTGTGGTTGCTTCGTTTATGGAAGGAGAATTAGTTTGGTTTGTTCCCATTCATGTGGATATGTTGTGGTTGTCAGAATTAAGTTGTATAGGTCTTTCAATCTCTCTCTAAATAATATGGGACAATTTTTAACCCTACTGTAGGAAATCTTATTCTGTCCTGTTGTGTTGCCTTTCAACGTGATTAATGCTGCGTCAAGCTCGTGAAGGGATATGGGATATGGAAAATTGTATCTTGAGCTTACTGTTGAGTTTTTAGGAAGAGAAAAATTCTTCTTTGAAGTAGCTATCAGAGGAATAAATTGACCATGTTTCGCAAGCTCACCGGCCACTTCCTTAGAGCAAGTCAAGTTTCCGTTTGGTGTTGGGAGGTTCGCTACTGCTTTTTGACTGAAGTTACCGGAAAAGACCTACCTACCTTCTGCCAAGCCTTTTTAATGCTGGTACTGGGGCTTATTGAAGAAGCGTAGACGTCCCAAGAATTTCGTTTGGCGGTTTTTATTAGGCGTTCTGCTATTGCAAACTTTTTGTGATAAGTAATCGATCTGGCTGTCGAAGGAAGTCGTTTGAAGTCCTTTCACGCCACTTCTTTCTTTTTTATTTGAGAAGGGAGAGTACTTTTTATCCATGGGGGATTGCTACGTTTCTGAGTGAAAGTTGAAGGTATTGCTTGGTAAGTTGTTGACCTAATAAGTTTCCGGATAGTTGCTGCCTCGTAGTTTATTTTGACTGACGGTTGGTATTACGATGACAGTTGATTTAGGAAATCTGGGAATTTTGGCCAATTAGCCTGACTTGCCGCAAGGGGGTAGTTGTAGTATGAGGTATTACCAATTCCTGCAACTATCTTTGGAGTTAGCGACTCCACGGACCTGAGCTAACTATCCCCCTCTGGGATGGGGGCTGTAGAATTCACCCACAGCCAGTCCTGCTTGCCCTAAAAATGGCAAATGGACACTCACTGGATCATGGGCTTATCACCCGTGATCTTAAGACCTAAATGATACGAGAAACGGATACATCGCCTCGGATACGGACTGATTCTACGGTAATGACTTTTGGCATTCGAAAACGGACTATGATTGGCTTCTGGAACGTTCGAACATTGAATGACGGGGGAAGAGCTGGGGTTACTCGGTCCTTGCACCGCCAATCAGTGA
Source organism: Chorisops tibialis (assembly GCA_963669355.1). NCBI lineage: Eukaryota > Metazoa > Arthropoda > Insecta > Diptera > Stratiomyidae > Chorisops > Chorisops tibialis. The sequence goes on from OY770262.1 coordinate 215,599,434, forward strand.
TCGACCGTGAAATGGAGCACTATAACATCCAAATCTTGGGCTTGAGCGAGGTCAGGTGGACAGGATCAGGAGAAGAACGAACCCCTAGCGGAAACACTATTCTGTACATTGGCCCTGAAAATGAAGCCAGAAATGGCGTGGCGTTCGTCCTTACGCCGAGAGCGAGAAACAGTCTCATTAGCTGGGAACCAATCTCGGATAGGATTATCGTCGTCAGGCTCAGGACCAGTGTCAGAAACGTCACAATTCTGCAGTGCTACGCACCAACTAATACCGCAACATCTGGTGACAAAGAGGAGTTTTATAGCCAACTGAGTGCCACCTTCGAACGTGTTCCAAGAGGTGATATTATTATCATCTCGGGAGATATGAACGCCCAGGTTGGATCAGACAACACTGGACTAGAACACGTCATGGGGAGGCATGGTGACTCTTGGGTCGACCCTTCACGACCTTGGATTAAGAGACCCGAAAACGGCGAATTATTTGTGGAGTTCTGTAGTACTCGGCAAATGGTCATCGGAGGGACCCTTTTTCCACACAAGAGTCATCATAAAACATCTTGGGTTTCCCCTGACGGTGTTACTCAGAACCAGATCGACCATTTGGCTATAAGTCGCCGATGGAGAAGATGTCTCCTCGATGTGCGAGCGAAACGTGGAGCTAACGTGGGGAGCGATCACCACTTGATGGTTGCCTGCTTGAGATTGTGTACAGCAGCTATCCGACGACCACAAATTCTTCAAATGAAGCGCAAGCTTAATGTGGATAAACTCAGAGATCCCAACAAAAAACTCGAATACACCACCATTCTACGCGAAAAGTCATCCACATTGGGTGAACATGAAATGCGCACACTGGACGCCAATTGGGAGGCAACCAGAAACACTTTTCTAACTAGTGCTGAAGAATCTGTGGGATATGCGCAAAGCGGTGAGAAACCCTGGATGTCACAAGACACATGGGACAAGGTTGACAATCGGAAAAAAACCAAATTGGCAATCATCTCTCAACCCGATGTCAACCAACGAACGCCTGACTTGAGGCAGAACTACCGCGATGCTCATATACAGCTTAAAAAGGCTGTTAGACGCGACAAGAGAAAGGCCATTGAAGATCTGGCAAACAAGGCAGAATCTGCGGCTTACCTTGGGGATATGGGTTCACTATTTAAAATCATGAAACAGTTGACGAACAGGAATTTCACCGCCAACCACCTGGTGAGAGATGTCAACGGAACTCTCCTTAATATGAGTGAACACCAGTTGCGACGATGGAAGGAATACTTCTCTGATATTTTAAACATCTTGTCAGATGAAGATATTTCGGAAACAGAACAACTTCCAAACATCCAACCGCAACAATCCTCTATTAGGGACGATCCCCCAGATAAGGAAGAGATAGTTTCCGCCATTCGGTTAATGGCGGGAAGGAAAGCTCCAGGTATAGACGGACTACCAACCGAACTCCTCAAAGCGGACCCGGAAATAACAGCCGATATACTCCTCCCACTCTTCACTAAGGTGTGGAATGATGGAAGATATCCGACTGAATGGAAGGAGGGCGTCATTGTGAAAATTCCGAAGAAGGGCGACCTTCGGGATTGTGGCAATTGGCGTGGTATATGTCTACTTACTGTCGTATCAAAAATTATGGCTAAGGTAATTCTCAATAGGATTAGTGATGTCGTCGAGAGCACTCTCGAAGTTTATCAGGCTGGATTCCGTAAAGGGTCGTCTTGTACCGACCACACAAATACCCTACGGGTAATATTAGAGCAGTCAGCCGAAATGGGTTCGCCACTACATCTCATGTTTGTGGACTTCGAGAAGGCTTTCGACAGCGTTAAGCGAGATTACATATGGAATGCTTTGCGTAGGAGAGGTATTCCAGATAAGGTCATAGCTATGATTAAAGAATCCTACGAAGATGCAAGGTGTCGCGTCTTGCATAGAGGAGAGCTGTCCGAGAGCTTTCCTGTGCGAACGGGTGTCAGACAAGGCTGCATATTATCACCAGCCCTGTTTCTGGTGGTAATAAATGACATCTTGAAAGCTGCACTGGAAAGTGGGGAAGGTAAAGGCCTTCAATGGAGACTATTTAACATCTTAAGTCACCTTGATTATGCTGATGACGTGTGTTTGCTTGCACATACCCGTTCGGACTTAGAGTCAAATGTTCGCTCGTTGCATTCTAAATGCAAAGAGGCGGGACTGAAAATAAATGTGCGTAAAACCAAGTACATGCACATGGGTTCGAACGCAAGCACACCGATTGTTCTTAATGGACAGGATGTGGAAGAGGTGCAAGATTTTTGCTATCTCGGAAGCATTGTCAGCATGGACGGCGGAGCCGAAAAGGATGTTGAGGCTCGGCTAAATAAAGCTCGTCAGGCCTTCGGTATCCTTTCCCCTTTCTGGAGGTTAAGAGAGATCTCCCTTCGCACGAAGCTGCGAGTTTTTGACGCATGCGTCAAATCCGTGTTGTTATATAGTTGTACTACGTGGAAAGTGACCGTTCGACTTACCAAGAAACTACAGACTTTCGTAAACCAATGCCTCCGACGCATTTTAGGAATATTCTGGCCAGAAGTGATCTCCAACGACGAACTTTGGAGTACAACTCGCCAGACTAAAATAGGTATTGAGATTCAACGGCAAAAGTGGCAGTGGATCGGTCATACTTTGAGGAAACCAGAGCAAAGCATCGCAAAACAGGCTCTGGATTATAACCCTCAAGGAAGACGTCGGGTTGGTCGACCATGTAACACATGGAAGCGAGCAGTTGAGCAGGAGGCCAGAGGAATAAACAAGTCCTGGCAACAGCTTAAAGCCGATGCGCAGGATCGCGCCTTGTGGAAGAGAGTTGTTTCTGTCCTATGCCCCTATAGGGGGTCTTAACAGGAATTTGATTGAGCCTGACTTAGCGCAAAGCGTGAATGGAATAACGAAGTACCTATATCAATTGAAGTTTTGATAGGTATCGGTATGTGATCACTGTATTCTGGGCTGGAGAGAGTTTTCCAAGTACATGTTGGAGCTAGTGCTGGTAGAATGAAAGTTAGATCGATGAAAGTAAGGGCAGATCTTGTTGAAATTAATGTAAATGAGCCATCGTTTTAGAGGACTCATCGTCCATCCAATCTTCCATCCAATCTTCCACTAATTTTCTCGCGTGTTTGTTACTTGACATCACCATATTGTGCTAAGGGTATTAAAATCCCCAGCAACCATGGTGTTTTCTGGTAGTTGGTGGCGTAGGGAGGATAATTCGTTGGGGCGTATTCGATATATATATTTAAATGGGAGAGAGGTGAATTGGTGTGAATAATGATGGCATTCGATAATATATTGGAGGAAATAAGGGGGCTGTTATTTTTTAAAAGAATATTCAAATGAAGAATTGTCAGTCGTTTAACATTTTTCATTTTCGTAGATTGAGGTGACCAAGGTACATCCAAGCAGGCAATGTGCTGGAATTAAATATTGCACCGAACGGGATTTGAACTCACGACCTTCACATTACAAGACCAACACTCTACCCACTAGGCTACACACCAGCTAGAGTTTTACAATACCTCAACACCAATGATATTATTGACGACAAACAGTATGTATTCCGCAAGAAACGTTCCACAGGAGACCTTTTAAGCACCTTGACTAAACGTGGGAACAAGAGCATTCAGTGTGGTGAATCTTGTATTATCGCTTTAGATATTTCCAAGGCTTTTGGGTATGGCGCAGTGCCCTTTTAATCAAACTTAAAGCTATTGGTTCGGCCGACGCCCTTATTTCCTGGATTGAAAGTTTTTTAGCCAATCATTCAATGCGTATTGGATGGTGTGGTTTCCCATTTTTACAAAATTAATGCTGGTATCTCTCAGGGCTCGGTTCTTTCTCCCACGCTTTTGCTAATATTAATTAATGACTTGCTATCTTCAACTTTAAATTCTATACATAGCTTCGCTGATGACAGCACATTAGACTTCTCCTGTCACTTCAACACTGCGCCCTTAGCCTGATAAACAAGCTGAGTAGAACAACGTAAGTTTATTTTATTTAGGGAACACGTGAGAGCACCGCAACCTTTTGGCGTATTATGCTTTTATTGTCCCTTTACCCTACCATAACTCGCTAGCTTGGCTAATCTAAATATCTTTAAGGGTGCCATGTTGGCTAGTTCATTAGTTGTAAGGAAACCTTTTCCTAGAAGATTGAATATTTTCCTTGCTTCTGCCTTGCAGTGACATAGGACATGCTCTGCCGTTTCTGCGTCTTTGAGACAGAGACGGCAGTTTGAGGCCTATTAGAGTACAAATATCAGTCTTGCTGAATTTTAGAATATTCTCCACTTTGGTTTTTTTGTTTGTGGTAACATAAATTTTCTTTGAGACTAAGCCTCAAAGTATATTCCAGTAGATATGCTATTGTTCATTTCACTCTCTAACTATAAGGTTGAAGTGTTCTTTCGGTTTTCTACAGAATGGCTCTGGTCCAATAAAATTTGTTTCTGCACCATTTTTTGGGAGGTGGTCTGCCTCTGAGAACTGCCTGGCTATCCGATAAGATATAAATAGATTTGTTGCGATGAGCTCTGCTAATATTCGCCTGGATACATAACTCCTTTGCAATAAGTTCGGCTTGGACGATTGTGGCTTCCTTACCGTGCATGAGAGAGAGCCGTTTGTCGATGTCGGACGACCAGTCCGAATCCGAGTATCCAACCAAGTCACCACCGCCATACCGATACAAAATTTTGTAATCGAGCGTCCCGCTGAGATAGCGCATGATGCGCTTGACTGCCGTCCAATGTGGCTGTGCGTGACTGGAATTGAATCGACTTACATCATTTACGGCAAATACGATATCCGGACGCGTCGCCTGAACTAGGTACAACAAACATCCGACCGCTTGCTGGTAAGGGATATCCTCCAAAGCGCCGGACCCCTCTTCGACCATCTTGATCGACAGCTTCTAACTTGCATCGCTTGGTGTCCCTGCAGGTTTCGCGTTCTCCATGCCGAATCGCTTCAACACCGTCTCGATGCAACGCTTCTGTGAATTGTGATTCCTTCCTTGGCGTAATCGATGCTGATTCCAACAATGTTCACTGCCTGTCCAAGATTCTTCATTTTGAACTTCATGCTCAAGGCTGACTTAAGTGCACGCATCTGATTCTCGTTCTTCCAGAGAATCATCACATCATCGACGTAAACAGCCAGAATTACGCCCATATCGATCGAATGATACACGCACGGGTCCTCCTTTGACCTGGTCAGCCCGATATCCACCAGCACTGCGTTCGACACACTAGTCCTGTGTTGTCAACAAAACCCTCGGCTTGATCAGTGTATAACTCCTCGTCGAGATCTCCTTGTAAAAACGCTGTGACGGCGTCCATCTGGTCCACTTTGAATCCATTCTTCGCCGCTAGAGCCAGCAGAAAGCGAATCGACTCGTACCTCACAACAAGTGAGAACGTTTCTTCATAGTCCAGTCCAAACTGCTGCGAGCATCCTTTTGCAACAAGTCTCGCCTTGTAGCGACTAATCTCTCCTGAAGTTCTTCAACTTGTAGACCCATTTGGTTTTAATAGTCTTTCGTCCAGCCCGCAGATTGACCAGACTCCTTTTGCGTTTCTGAGTAGCCGATGAAGACCATTCTTAGACTTTGCGTCCAACTTCTTCTGCTTCTCCTTCGGGATGTGAACCATGACCGGCGTCCCAAACATCCGAATCTTTGACAGGTTGATTGGCAAATTAGTCCAAAAATGCTCTGGAATCTTGTTCTTCAAAGATCGATTCGGCAACCGACTGATTACATAGGCTGCCCGATAGATTGCTTCAGCCCACAGTTGCTTGTCCAACCCAGCGTCAAACAGCATGCATCTCGCTCGTTCCACTAGCGTCCGATTCATTCTCTCTGCAACTCCATTCTGTTGCGGAGTATATGCACAACTAGTTTGTTGAATAATGCCGCTTCGCTTGCACTCCTCTGCCAAATCACCCATATACTCACGGCCGTTGTCTGATTGCAACACCTTCACCTTGAGTCCAGTTTGATTCCCCACCAACGACTTGAATTCGGTAAAAACTCGCTGCACTTCGCTCTTGAGTTTGATGAAATACACAAACACCTTCCGAGAATGATCATCGATGAACGTTACCAAGTATTTGGCGCCCCAACTGAATCCGTCTCCATTGGTCCGCAGACGTCCGAGTGAGTTAACTCGAGGATTTGTTTTGACTTGATTTCAACCTCTGCTCGTCGAAAAGGTTGCCGATTTTGTTTGCCGAGCAAGCGTGTTATACACTTCGCCAAAACCCTGCGATTCACCAGTCCATTCAATTTCATCAAACCATCGTAGCCGAGATGGCTCATGCGGCGGTGCCACATCATCAATTCATTTCCATCGTCTGTGTGAGCTATCATACCGCATGCGTTTGTATTGTCAATTCTACATAAGCTGTTGTACGCTGCCACGTCTACGATAACGTCACATTCTTTGTCGCGCACACGAACAATACACTGCTGCCGGCCTTCTGAATGTCGTACACTGACAGCAAATTCGATGAAGCACCTTCCGCCAAAAGCACATTCTTCACTGGAATTCTCCTTCCATTCGCGTTTAAGTCGCTGCCCGTGACCTTCAATCTCTGGCCTCCAGCTGTCACGATATCTGGAAACCTCGAATTTTCTCGGAAGCTCTCAAAATGTTGGCGATTGCCAGTCAAATCATGCGTAGCGCCAGAATAAATAACCCACGAGTTGGATGACAAATCGCAATTCGTCGCCGCCATGGCATGATGCGCGAACACCTCTGCTTGCTAGGCATTTCCATCTTGCTTCTTCTTGTCATCGTCGGACTTCCTTTTTGGGCACTGATAGCTCTTGTGTCCCTTTTTATGGCACATGAAACATTCAATGTCGACACCCTTCGTCTTCTTGTTCTTCTTCTTCTTGTTGGCATTCAGCTTCGATGTCACTTGTTGTTGTGGCGACATTTCAAATGCGACACCCATGTTATTTTCTCCGTTCAGCATTGACTTCGCCTGAGCCGAATCGATCAACCGTCGTTTGAGAACCTCAAACGCTGCCCCGCGCCATGCACCACAGTGCTGCAATCGAGTCCGCCTACAAAAGATTCGTATTCTGGTGTGAGTCCATAAATTATTAATCCGCAGATCACATTATCACTGATTACAAAGCCAGTTTCTTGAACTCGACGCATCGCTGCCGTATGCTCTCGAATGAACTCTTCCATCGATGTGCAATTCGCCAACAGCGTGGCCAGATTTCCTATGATGCAAGCCTTGTGCATCCAGCTGTCATTTTGGTACAGCATCGCACATCTCGCCCAAAGCGACTCCGTTGTTGAGTGGTCTCCGATCTCATCATACAGTCTCGGCTCAATTGTCATCATCAATCGAGCCTTGGCTTGCTTGGATTTTTTGATGCGTTCCGCTGAAGTCGATGCATCAGCTGTCGCTGCTGCGACCGCAGCCACCTTGGCAGCCTTGGCTAACGCCTTCAGTTTATTGTCGTCCGGTTTATTTGATGCCGCAGGAGTTGCTCCCGCTGCTTTCCTCGCTGCTACAGCTGCTGTGTTTCCCATTGGGTCCGCCAAACTCAAAAAATCACCTAGATCGTACCATTCGAGCATCGTCCGTGCACTTCTCCGCCATGAGATGTAATTTTCGGTACCATTCAGTTTCGCCACTTTCATAAAATCGTGGCCTTTGTCGTTTTGATCCATCTGTATCTTTTCACACTTGGATCGAAAAATTCCATACAATGCGCCTAACCTGACAACTAAATACATCCAATAATTGATTTGCCTTCGCCTTAAGTTACTATTAAGGTTTATTTCCGCGGAAATAATAGCCACAATACGCAAAAAAAAATATTTCACGCACTTACTGAGCGCTCTGGGCCCATAACCTGATGATTGCAAAAAAACGAATGACCATCGGCCATATTTATTTATAAGTCAAAGCCTACCCCTAGTACATTCATAGTCGAAGTCTACTTATACGTACATTCATAATTACATTTCAAAATTATCAAGTATCACACCTAGATATTTGACCTTATCTGAAAAGGGTATTGGCATTCCATTTATAGAAGGAGGTGTTATGTAGATTTTTCTTCTTTTCATAAATGGTCTTATCTCAGTCTTACTTGGTTTGATGTTCAAGTTCTTCGACTGACACCAGTTCATAATCACTTCTAAGGCAGATTCTAACTTTTCCGACAAAGTCACATCATATTTGCCTCTAATGATAACGTATATACATGGTTGAATCATTGAATGACGACTTGGCTGAAACTCATAGTTGGGGCAATAAGAAGCAAGTTGAATTTAATGCTTCAAAAACCCATTGCTGTCTTATGTCCCACAAACGTGACTCTAAACTTGGTCGAATCACCTTCGGAGGCAGCCATTTACCAATTCTTCAAGTGCTAAGATGTTAGGTATTCAAATCACAGATAACTTATTTTGGAACTTTCACATATTTAACATCGCCAAGGAAGCATCTTAATTATTAGGTTACCTAAAATGTTGTAAGAACTCCTTCACCGCTTCTGGGTTACTGATAATTTAGAAGGCTTATATTAGACCAAGTCTTGAATTTAATTCCCACCTATGGGTGGGAGCTGCAAAAACTTATTTCTCCTATCTGGACATTATCCAGTCTCGAACTATTAAAATTACAGGAGTTTCTAATATCACTTCAGCGCTCGATTCGACGCATTGTAAGCTCCCTAATCCTTTTGTATCGCTACTACAATGGAGATTGTTTGGACAAAATCTCTAATCTCTTACCACCATGTATACCTTTACATCGTAACACTCGAGCTCCATCACGCGCTCATAAGTATTCTCTCAAACTTATTTTCGATCGCACCGTCAAATTTCATGATTCGTTTTTAAACCGGACTGTTCCAATATGGAAGTTGCTGCCCATCTCAGTATTCCTGCATGACTACAATATTCAACAATTCAAAAGAAATGTTCACAGCCACTTAAAATAATAATAATAACAATAATTTATTTCATCAAAAAATTGACTATTACATTTATGCAAAGTTATGCACAGTTGGAAACAATAAAAAAACATAACAGGGCTACGATTGCGCGTAAAGCGCACGCAATCTTACGATACTCTAGATGAAATAGAATTTTTTGTGATCCCAAGAAATTTTGTATGGAGAGTATTAGAAGGGGTGATAGCGTTGAACTAATTTTTTCCCCATCATGCTAAAGTAGCTACATATAAAAATGTTTTATACAAAATGTTTACTCCAAAAATTGAATAGGAGCTGAGAAAATTAGTGTGTTAAATTTAGTGAAAATGTGCAGTTTATATGGGAGGTGGTAGAAAGAGTGGAAGGATTTTAGTGATTTTTTCAGAAATAACTAAGAATATCATAAAATTGACATCTCTTAAATTTTAGATGAGTAACATTCATACTTTTCAAGAAAATAGATTTTTTGTGAAGTTGGGTAACTGTGTCATATTGTATGGGAGGGAGTAGAAGAGGTGAAGCTAATCAAATATTTTTTTCTGATCTTAGTGATAATACTAATTAAGTATTTTTTACAAAATATGAGCTCGATAAATGTTATATGTTCTGAGAAAATTGTCTTAGAGCATTTCATGAAAAAGTGTAGTTTGTATGGGAGGGGGTGGAAGGAGAGGGAGGTCGCAGATAATTTTTTCTGCTGTAGACTTATATAAATATTAAAGTAATATATCCCAAAATTCATACTAATAGCTTTTATACTTTTCGATTAATTCCATTTATTGTCAAATTGCGAAATTGGGTCATTTTGTATGGGAGGGGGTAGAAGTGGTGAAGCTAATCGTTTTATTTTTTTTGGTCTTACTAATAATTTTAAATAAATATATGGTGCACAATTTCAGCCCGCTAAATTTTATACACACTGAGTAAATTGGCTTATAGTAATTCATGATAAGTACAGTTTGTATGGGAGGTGGTAGAAGGAGGGGGAGGACACGCATAATTTTTATACAGTAGATTGATATTATCAGAAAAGTAACAAATTCCAAATTTCAGGCCAATAGCTTTTATACTTTTCGAGCAAATCCGTTAATTGTCAAATTGCGCAATTGTGTCATTTTGTATGGGAGCGGGTAGAAGGGGTGGAGCGAATTGGCCCGTTCACGAACTTGACCTTACTCTTTTGTCAAAAACGACGTATTCAAAATTTGAGCTTTCTAGCTCAACGCGTTCTCAAGCTAGAGAGCGAACAGACGGACAGACGGACAGACGGACATCCGGTTTTGAGATTTTTGAGTGATTTTATGAACTTCTGTATCATTCATTTTTTTCTCCAAGCCTTATTTCTTGGCGTTACAAACCTTAGAGCAAACTTATAATACTCTCAGATTCCATCTAGAATATAAAGAATAAAACAGAATTAGGTACATAAAAATTTTAACTTTTTTACAATATCAAACATAATTAACCTCAAGAAAGCTGATTTTACTTTATTATTCTAATAAGAGTCAAAAACTTCACTTGCTAATATTTCCACCAGGAATGCAGATAGGAAGCTGAAAATCAGCAAAGATATAGAGAGGGTTGTGGAAAAAACTTTAAAAATAATTAAATTTTTTTATCCATTGGGGTCCGAAAAGGGGGGCTAAAAACAAATTGTCGGCCGAATTGTTTTTTCAAATGATTATATCTTTGCAATTACTTATCATAAAAAATTCATATTTTGGGACCATTAAGGCGGCATATAGCTCCACCAGAATCAGCTTAGAGAACGGCTAATTATTGCAAGGGGGTGGTTCAGGAGGGTGCAAAGAAAATCACTTAAAAATGAATATCTTAACTATCTCTTGAGCTATCTAATTGAAACTTAAAACATATATTAAACTATACTAGGAAAATACGAAAAAAATGTAACATGTTGAAATAAAAGTAGTGGGGGGAAATGGAGAGCATTTCAAAAATGGCGCACTTTTCAAAATTACAAATCGTTATATCTCTAAATTGAGTACATATATTAAATTGGAAATTTGTTAGATTGTGGAAATAAATAACTATTAAATTTTGGTAAAAATTTGTAGTTGGGAGGTGTGAGGGGAGGCAGGTGGTAAGCAGAAATGTCAAAAATTTTGAGTATTTTTTTAGGGCTCTGGTGAAAGATACAAAGCTTAAATTTAGCATTTGGATACATGTATTTTATATACATAGAAAAAAAATAATAATTTGTTCCACAATTGCTATAAACACCTTGTGCACGTTAGACCGAGGGGTCGGGTATAACGTGCACAAGGTGTTTCATGTGCATTGAAAAAAACACATAAACTGAAAATTTTTATACTCTAGATGGAATCTGAGAGTATTATAAGTTTGCTCTAAGGTTTGTAACGCCAAGAAATAAGGCTCGGAGAAAAAAATGATGAATACAGAAATTAATATTATCACTGAAAAATCTCAAAACCGGATGTCCGTCCGTCCGTCCGTCCGTTCGCTCTCTAGCTTGAGAACGCGTTGAGCTAGAAAGATCAAATTTCGTACACATCGTTTTTGACAAAAAAGTAAGGTCAAGTTCGTTAACGGGCCAAATCGCTCCACCCCTTCTACCCCCTCCCATACAAAATGACACAAATGCGCAATTTGACAATAAACGGATTTGCTCGAAAAGTATAAAAGGTATTGGCCTGAAATTTGGAATATATTACTTTTATGATAATATAAATCTACCGTATAAAAATTATGCGTGTGCTCTCCCTCCTTCTACCACCTCCCATACAAACTGTACTTGTCATGAATTACTCTAAGCCAATTTACTCAGTGCGTATAAAATTTAGCAAGATGAATTTCTGTACTTAATATTTATTTAAAATTGTTAGTAAGGTTAAAAAAAATTAGACGATTAGCTCCACCCCTTTTACCCCCTCCCATACAAAATGACACAATTTCCCAATTCGGCTATAAATGGATTTGCTCGAAAAGTATAAAAGCTATTAGTCTGAATTTCGGGATATATTACTTTCATAATGATTTCAATATACAGTATAAAAATTATTTGCGTGCTCTCTCTCCTTCGAAACCCTCCCAAACTACACTTTTTCATGAAATGCTCTAATCCGATTTTCTCAGAACATATAACATTTATCGAGCTCACATTTTGTAATAAATACTTATTTAGCATTATCACTAAGATCAGAGAAAATTATTTGATTAGCTTTACTGCTTCTACCCCCTCCCATACAATATGACACAGTTTCACAACTTCACAAAAAATCTATTTTCTTCAAAAGTATGAATTTTACTAGTCTTAAATTTAAGAGTTGTCAATTTTATAATATTCTTAGTTATTTCTGAAAAATTCAATAAAATCCCCCTACTCTTTCTACCACCTCCCATACAAACTGCACATTTCAACTAAATCTAACACACTAATTTTCTCAGCTCCTATTCAATTTTTGGAGTAAGCATTTTGTATAAAACATTTTTTATAGCTATTTTAGCATGATGGGGAAAAAATTAGTTCAATGCTATCACCCCTTCTAACACTCCCCATACAAAATTTCTTGGGATCAGAAAAAAATCTATTTCATCTGGAGTAACGTAAGATTGCGCTTTACGCGCAATCGTAGTCCTATTATGTTTGAATGTAATTTTAAGGTAGGAACTTGAAAATTTGCAAAATGTATTTAAAAAAAATCCTTAAATATATGAAATATTAACTGGTCGAATACATTTAAAACTTCTACCCCCTCCCATACAAAATTCTTTTTTCGACCATTTTCAAGAAATCAATTATCACCTAACTATTAAAAGCTATAAATTTAAAATTTTGCATAAGAACTTCTAAAAATAATTGAAACAAACTTGCTTCAAAAGTTTTGAAATTGCGCATGCCCTTCTACCACCTCTCATACAAAAGTATGATTTCGACCAATTTCATTAAATCACCTAATAACAAACAAAATAAAAGCTACGGAACTGAAATTTTGTACGAGCACCTTACAAGAGGAATTAAATAAAATTGCATCACAAATTTTACGATTCCCTTACCCGGTCTACCCCCACCCACTCAAATGTTCGGTTTTGTGAATGTAGAATACACCAAATTTTATGAAAATTCTATGCAACTTCGTTTATGAAACACATTCTATACAGAGAATATTGGTCATGATTCAAGCAATCAATTAAGAAGCTATTAACATTCACCCACCCTTACTATCACCCATCCGCTCCCCTCATAAGAAACCAAGCTTGCATAATCGAATGAAATATTGTTAAATTAATAACATCCCTGGCCGAGAATTCTCTTTCGCTTAGTCTATCAAACCGCAACTTGCCCCAAAAATAATAAAGTTTCGCCCGACTTGTTGGCAGTTTATTTTACTTGTGGGACACTCGAGTAAAAATCCAATTGCGAGAAGAAGTTATTGAAATCTCTTAACATGAATGAAACTGGTTCATAAAACCCGTAGTTCGTGCGATGCTGCGGAATACTACAAAACTCATAATTTCGCAAAGGACGACATGGAATGTTGAATTTAATCATAGACAGCAATTTGTCAGAGTCAATTAACATACACCTGAAATAACTTTAAAACCAAAAACATGGATCCGCCTTTTGTCAAGGGGATCCATAGACAGCAGATTTAAGCGACCAACATATGGCGGCAACTTGAGTGGATCGGACCAGGGAAGGCCCTGAAGGACAAACCTTAAGAACCGACGCTGAATTGCTTCGATCCTACCTCTGTGAATGGAATAAAATGGCGACCAAATAGGACTAGCATATTCTAGGATAGATCAGACGAATGCACAATGTAACATTTTTGTTGTAAAGAAATCATTGAATTCTTTCGATTGTCTCCTAACAAAACCGAGGATAGCGTTCGCTTTACCAGCAATGTGATTCACGTGATCATCAAAGGTAAAATTACAGTTGAATAGTACGCCCAAATCACGTACTTTGTTAGAACGAAGTAAAGAGCATCCATCTACAACATAGTCAAAATTCATTGATATTCTCTTCCTAGAATACGAAACAGGAGTGCACTTATTAATGTTGAGATGTAAATTGTTAATTAAGCACCAGTCATAACAACGCGAGATAGCACTTTGCTGCTGGAGATAATCTTAAATATTTTCGCATCATCGGCATAGAGAAGAATGTTCAAGTTAGAGATAAACGAACTAACGTCATTAATACCTTCCGTCTCTATTCCCTTGATTCCCAACAACCCTTACCAGTGCTATGCTTCAATGCAAAAGCGAAAACCCTCTAGTTCTGGTGTCACATAAAAAAAAGATGTAATGGTTAGAATTTTATTTTAGGAACAGAAACACACATTATAATCAGTTCACTACTTCATTGACATACCATCCAGTTTGTATTCTCTAAAGGATATCTGAGAGTATTGAAAGTTTTTTCAATTGAATTTTAAAACGCGAAGAAATGAGGCTTGGAGTACAAAATGGATTGAATAAAAGTTCATATCGTCACTCAGAAAACTACACTCGATGTCTGTCCGTTCGCACTCTACACTGAGAATGCATTGAGCGAAAAGATTCAAATTTTGCACACGCTACCTTTATCGAAAAAGTAAGATCAAGTTCGTGAAAGGGTTGAATCCCTTCACATCTTTTACTCCCTGCCACATTTTCATTATTTCACAGTAATATGATTTTCTCCGAATTACTGAAATTTGGAATGAAATGTTTTTCTGAAAATAGTAATCTTCTGTATAGAAATTATTAAAATCTCCTCCCTAATCCCGCCACCTTCCATACAGATGCAAAGATAACATTTTTTTTCAGTAAGTACTAGCAACCAGCAGTCCCTTCGTCATTATGCATTAGTCACCAATGATCCGTAAATACTGATCTGATCGTTTCTAAAGATGGCGAATGTTAGGGAATAGCGGCTTATAGTCACATGTTATTGATGTTTCGTGAAGATGGCACAGTGGTCGTCTGCTTTGCGATCTAGGATCCAAGGTTCAAATCGACTCATCTCTTGCTTATTCGTTGCAGCACTTATGAGCCTAAATCGCACTTTTTGCTCAATTAAAAAAATATGCTTTAAGTTGGCTTCTAAAATATGTTTTAGAATTGCTTCTGTTAAAACTGAAGCGGAGTGCTTACTTCAGCGGACATGTAATGTTAAAATGTACGAGTATTAATGAAATGTTCGCTAATTCGAAGCACTTTCTCGCGATAAATTTAGCGCATTTAAAATACTTCGCAATCGCTTTTTTCTTCTCGCTGGGATAGTTAAAGAGTGAAAATTATTTACTTAGTAAAACCCGCCTGCATATACACACATAATTTGACATAGTGTTGTATTCTATATGCATTCCATCCACCGGGAAAAATTAGAAGAATCTGAATGTGAGGAAAAATCCTTCTGTACTTAAAATCTTATGTGCTCTAAAAATTTGAAATCAAGAAACTCTTATTAGTTGGAAAAAGAAAATGACGCAATTTTAAAATCGCGTCTCGTACAAAAAATTGGAACAGATAAATAAAACGATTCGGATCATGCAAAAGAAAGTAATAAATGCAACAGCAACTGTATTTCAATGGTGATTTTGAAGCGTTTTATTTTCAGTTTGGTTTGCACTTTTTTCTGTCATGGTTCATGTATTTATAAATATGTATATTGCAAAAAAAAAAAACATGGAGAACATATAGACAGTACGCGTTGCAAAATGTTGGATAGATACTAACCGGTAGATTCGAAATACACTTTCGCTCCAGATTTAAGCTCTCGAATGCTTGTTGGATATCGTGATCTGAATACGGGAGCTAGGGTATAGCCTAGTAGGTAGTGTGTTGGTCTTGTAATGCGAAGGTCGTGAGTTCAAATCCCGGTCGGCGCAATATATAATTCCGGCACATTGCCTGCTTGGATATACCTTGGTCACCTCAATCTAAGAAAATGAAAAATTCTTAGAAAGAGGGTTGTGCGAAGGGCTAACAACCCTTCCACAATAAGTAATAAAAAAAAATGTTAAGGAACCTGAATATCAGGAGGCCAAGGTCCGATTCGGGCTGTAGCGCCATTGTAGAAGAGTAGAATACGGGAGGAGTTTTTTCATTTTCCTTTCACCTTTTCTTTCGCCATGTTGCCGTATTTCAGCGGAAATCCGGAACCGGAACAGGTAAAGACATGGAACCCAGAATGGGCAGACCTTGATGAAAATGTCATTCCAATGGTATTTAATTTATTTATTTTGGATCATTGATTTGGGCTGTAGTCAATCAATCAATCAAATTCCTCTTAAGACCACCTATAGGGGCATAGGACTGAAACAACTTTCTTCCACAAGACGCGATCCCGAGCCTTAAGCTGTTGCCAGGACTTGTTTATTCCTCTGGCCTCCTGCTCAGCTGCTCGCTTCCATGTGTTACATGGTCGACCAACCCGATGTCTTTCTTGAGGATTATAATCCAGAGCCTGTTTGGCGATGTTTCGCTCTGGTTTCCTCAAAGTATGACCGATCAACTGCCACTTCCGCCTTTGAATCTCAATACCTATTTTAGTCTGGCCAGTTGTACTCCAAAGTTCGTCCTTGGAGATCACTTCTGGCCAGAATATTCCTAAAATGCGTCGGAGGCATTGGTTCACGAAAGTCTGTAGTTTCTTGGTAAGTCGAACTGTCACTTTCCACGTAGTAGAACCATATCACAAAATGGATCTGACGCATGCGTCACAAACTGGCAGCTTCGTGCGAAGGGAGATCTCTCTTAACCTCCAGAAAGGGGAAAGAATACCGAAGGCCTGACGAGCTTTATTTAGTAGAGCCTCAACATCCTTTTCGGCTCCGCCGTCCATGCTGACAATGCTTCCGAGATAGCAAAAATCTTGCACCTCTTCCATATCCTGTACGTTAAGAACAATCGGTGTGCTTGCGTTCGAACCCATGTGCATGTACTTGGTTTTACGCACATTTATTTCCAATACCGCTTCTTTGGATTTAGAATGCAACGATCGAACATTTGACTCTAAGTTCGAACGGTTATGTGCAAGCAAACACAGGTCATCAGCATAATCAAGGTGACTTAAGATGTTAAATAGTCTCCATTGAAGACCTTTACCTTCCCCACCTTCCAGTGCAGCTTTCAAGATGTCATTTATTACCACCAGAAACAGGGCCTTCTCGAAGTCCACCAACATGAGATGTAGTGGCGAACCCATTTTGGCTGACTGCTCTAATATTATCCGTAGGGTATTTGTGTGGTCGATACAAGACGACCCTTTACGGAATCCAGCCTGATAAACTTCGAGAGTGCTCTCGACGATATCACTAATCCTATTGAGAATTACCTTAGCCATAATTTTTGATACGGCAGTAAGTAGACATATACCACGCCAATTGCCACAACCCCGAAGGTCGCCTTTCTTCGGAATTTTCACAATGACGCCTTCCTTCCATTCAGTTGGATATCTTCCTTCATTCCACACCTCAGTAAAGAGTGGGAGGAGTATATCGGCTAATATTTCCGGGTCCGCTTTGGGAGTCCGTCTATACCTGGAGCTTTCCTTCCCACCATTGACCGAATGGCGGAAACTATCTCTTTCTTATCTGGGGGAACGTCCCTAATAGAGGATTGTAGTGGTTGGATGTTTGGTAGTTGTTCTGTTTCTGGAATATCTTCCTCTGACAAGATGTTTAAAATATCAGAGAAGTATTCCTTCCATCGCCGCAACTGGCGTTCACTCATATTACGAGAGTTCCGTTGACATCTCTCACCAGGTGGTTAGCTGTGAAATTCCTGTTCGTCAACTGTTTCATGATTTTGAATAAAGAATCCTTATCCCCAAGGTAAGCCGCAGATTCTGCCTTGTTTGCCAGATCTTCAATGGCTTTTCTCTTGTCGCGTCTAACAGCCTTTTTAAGCTGTATATGAGCATCGCGGTAGTTCTGCCTGAGGTTGGGCGCTCGTTGGGTGACATCGAGATGAGTGCCAATTTGGCTTTTTTCCGATTGCATACCTTGACACATGGGTCTTGCGACATCCAGGGTTTCTCACCGCTTTGCACATGTCCCACAGATTCTTCAGCACTAGTTAGAAAAGTGTTTCTGGTTGCCTCCCAATTGGCGTCCAGTGTGCGCATTTTATATTCACCCAATGTGGATGACTTTCGCGTAGAATAGTGGTGTATTCGCGTTTTTTGTTTGGATCTCTGAGTTTATTCACATTAAGCTTGCGCTTTATTTGAAGAATTTGTGGTCGTCGGATAGC
The DNA here is from genome assembly GCA_963669355.1 of Chorisops tibialis. Taxonomy (NCBI): domain Eukaryota; kingdom Metazoa; phylum Arthropoda; class Insecta; order Diptera; family Stratiomyidae; genus Chorisops; species Chorisops tibialis. The sequence continues at coordinate 215,617,691 of OY770262.1, forward strand.
TGCTGTACACAATCTCAAGCAGGCAACCATCAAGTGGTGATCGCTCCCCACGTCAGCCCCACGTTTCGCTCGCACATCGAGGAGACATCTTCTCCATCGGCGATTTATAGCCAAATGGTCGATCTGGTTCTGAGTAACACCATCAGGGGAAACCCAAGATGTTTTATGATGACTCTTGTGTGGAAAAAGGGTCCCTTCGATGACCGTTTGCCAAGTACTACAAAACTCCACAAATAATTCGCCGTGTTCGGGTCTCTTAATCCAAGGTCGTGACGCGTCGACCCAAGGGTCACCATGCCTCCCCATGACGTGTTCTAGTCTAGTGTTGTCTGATCAAACCTTTGGCGTTCATATCTCCTGAGATGATAATAATATCACCTCTTGGAACAGGTTCGAAGGTGGCACTCAGTTGGCTATAAAACTCTTCTGTGTCACCAGATGGTGCGGTATTAGTTCACACTGGTCCTGAGCCTGGCGACGATAATCCTATCCGAAATTGGTTCCCAGCTAATGAGACTGTTTCTCGCTCTCGGTGTAAGTACGAACGCCACGCCATTTTTTGCTTCACTTTCAGGGCCAATGTACAGAATATTGTTTCCACCTGGGGGTCGTTCTTTTCCTGATCCTGTCCACGTGACCTCGCTCAAGCCCAAGATTTGAATGTTATAGTGCTCCATTTCACGGTCGATCACTGATTGGCGGTGCAAGGACCGAGTAACTCCAGCTCTTTCCCCGTCATTCAATGTTCGAACGTTCCAGAAGTCAATCATAGTCCGTTTTCGAATGCCAAAAGTCATTACCGTAGAATCAGTCCGTATCTGAGGCGCTGTATCCGTTTCTCGTATCTGTTAGGTCTTAAGATCACGAGTAATAAGCCCATGATCCAGTGAATGTCCATTTGCCATTTTTAGGGCAAGCAGGACTGGCTGTGGGTGTATTCTATAGCCCCCATCCCACAGGGGGATAGTTAGCTCAGGTCCGTGGAGTCGCTAGTCTCCAAAGATAGTTGCAGGAATTGGTAAAACCTCATCATACAACTACCCCCTTGCGGGCTGTAGTGCGTTTACGAAAAAAACGCTTATTCTTTTAAATATGAAGATTAAGTCTATCGAGTTCAAATTGAGCACAACGTATTTTTAGCAAAACCAAACAAACTTAACCCTATACCTTAACCCTTTCTACCCTGATAAAATTTCACACCTACATACCACCTTGATTTTCTAGAAAAGTGAAAATTCACTCTTTCTACCACCACCCATATCAACTGCACAATTTCCCCCAAATTTCTCCGGAGCTATCAAATCAATGAAGCTGAGATCTGTTGACAAATATTTTGGCAACAACTATAACAAGCCCGTTCAGTCCAGTAATTCTTTCTACCACCTCCCAACAATAGAATATTATAAATTTCTTAGTCACAAAAATCCTTATACAATCCGAATTATTGCATAGAATCATTGTTCTGTTCTGTTTATCAGTGTTTTCACTTTTATACTAAAATTAATGCCCAAACAATCCATAATGCCACATTTGAAATGAATCCTCAAAATTCCATTCCATTCCTTCTCGCGATGAGAATCATCATATCGCGGTATAATTTGAAACATTTTGAACGAAATGGAGATCGATAAATCCACTCCCATCCTAATTTCATATCCTGTTTTTTTGCCCTTTCGTGTTTGCTCCAATTTTTTTTTCGCTATCAAACTACACACGTTATGTTACGTTATGCCATACACGGAAAAAAAGGACAATAGCGACGAGAGGGGAAAGTCCTAAATGAATAAATAATGCAAAATAGCGTGCTATTCTGTGGCAGATTTTCATCCTTTGAAATTTTTCGTGCTGATGGGTATTTCCGGGGAATCTCCGACTCATCGTAAAGATTTGCATTCGCAGATCGGTTTGGAAGGGCCAAATAAAACTAAGGAGGGAGCTGGAGTAAACCAGCCTTTGGCAGGCTGTCATAAATGTTAATGTCATTATCGCCGTTTGGCTTCACCGATTTGCGATATTTTCTGTGTGACTGAAGGATCTACAAGGTATGCAAGTACGCTGTTTTACACCGAGCTTCCTTCAGTCATCCATGCTAAGTACCTTTTATCGTTTTTATGGGCGATTATTTTTGGCTACTCACCGTTAAATGCCGCGCTATTGTAAGTCGGGTGCTTTATCGCTTTTCTTCATTAACGACCCTCGTTTGAAGGATTTTCTCGTGAAGTGTGTTGAGCTTTTGTAATTAGGCACACTTGATACTTGAAACAAAAAGAAGAAAAATTTATATCTCTCACCTTTTCGAAGCGCACGAGCTCGACTGCGCGTCCTTATTCACGAGAGATAGCACTTTCCCATGTGAGATTCGAGAATCCAATTAACGTGCCCAGGAGGTAACGAGAACTATATTTATCGGGAGTCGTTAACATAACTACGTGCGATATCGAACCGAACATATGCAGATGGGGAGTAGATATTTGACGTATTACAACCCGGCAGGCTTACCTCAGCCGTGATATCCACGTTTTGTAAACACGATTGGTTACATCCTTTAATAAAGTGGAGCCTTCAAAGGCATTTTACGATCCGATGTAGGCGACAACTACACCGATTATCGGTTGAGTGCGTTAAGCTTGTCATATGTAAGGCTCTATCTCGCATATTACACATATTCGAGCTATAGAGTAGTTTGATGTATAGTTGTCGGCATTTGCCAACAGAAGGAAATCTTAGTTCCGTCCTTGGCTTTTCTGTTAAGGAAAAATGAACACTTGAGATGAGAAGTTGAAGCGGTTTGTCTTGTAGTGGCAAGTAGGTTGCCTTTCGGGATTATAAGTACGTTTCGTTTTTTATTTGTGTTGTTGTTTCGTCCTTTTTTCCATGAAGTTTGGCTCAATTGTATGCGCTTCTTCTGAGAATATGGCAAAGAACTTGAAAGTGGGTCGCAAGTGGGTGCTATTTCATTCTGTAGATTTATATCAAGGATAATGAAGGATATGAGGACTTATGAAATCTTTAAGTACAATTTTTTTAATGTTATATCAATTGAGTTTCAGGAAAATTTATTTAATTTGAAGACCAGAGCTTAGCAAATAGAAGTGTGGTAGGTCTGTAGTGAAAGCGATTTCTCATATTTTGTGCCTTCCACTAAGCATCACGTCCTACAATATCACCAAAAAATCCTAGGATGTCGCTTCACCAGCTCCTTCAAATTCCGCCAAAAAACAACCAAAATTTGAATATCACGCTTCCAGTTAAAGTTAGGCAATAAATTCAATTTCTATTTAATCAAATGGTTTTCTGATGAGATTTGAATTAAAGATCGCAAAAAACCTTGAAACTGGGATAATCTGCTCAAATTTTTATGCATTAGTTAACCTAAAGTGGTAAACAACGAAATTTGATAAACAAAACCACAAATTTTCCGAAGTTGAAGAATTTTCCGAAAACTTGAACTTTTTAAGTCATCGCATCCGCCACAAAGTCGTTATTTTTATCCACCTAAATTTGTGTTGCTCTTTTCACCTGACCCGTTGTTTTTGCGAGTGTAAGCGTTTTAAAATTTAAAAACAAGAAAATTTATGACCCAATACTTTGTATACACGTTACAACGTGAACGTGCAACGTAGATGCTCCGTGTGTGGCCATTTACAATTTCATCGTTTTTACCGAGTTACGAAACGTATCTAGAGTGAATATGGTTAACCCGGCGAATAGTGCTCTCACGGTTCGCTCATAACTCGTACAAAGTATTTACAGGACATAAATAGGTTTTGGGGAATTTATATTTGCCTGACTTTTAAGTAAAGGTACTGGCAATGTACGACAATTTATGGCATCGAATTTAGCGATTCAAAAGAATAAAATTGAGTGTTTATTCGCAGAGTTGTGGCTAGTTTTCTGTATTGTAGTATGTGCCAGAGTCGGCTTTTATATCGATCACACTTAGCCAGTAATTTTCTTGAACACGATTGAGTCAATTAATTCCTAATAATTTTCACGGCAGCATCTCTAATATTTAAAAATTTGCAAAGTTTGGGCTTAGACTAATTTATAATCGATTGTATACTTCAAAACTTTTATTTGATTAAACTGTTTAATTAATTAGTATACTTGTAAGAAGTGGCGGCTCATGACGTGCGGTAGAATCGACACTGCTTCTGTGGTATAGCCTAGTGAGAAGCGTGTTGGTTTAAACTAATTCGTGAATTAAAATCTCGTAAAATGAATAATTCAGGCATCAATTAAATTCCTGTTAAGACCTCATATAAGGGCATAATACAGAAACAACTCTATTGCTCAAGGCGCGATTAAGCGCATCGGCTTTAAGCTGTTGCCAGGATTTGTTTATTCCTTTGGCCTCCTGCTCAACAGCTCGCTTCCATGTGCTACATGGTCGACCAACCCGACGTCTTCCTTGAGGATTTTAATTCACAGCCCGTTTGGTGATGTTTCGATCTTGCTTCCACAAAGTGTGACCGATCCACTGCCCTTCCGCCATTGAGTCTCAATGCCATTTTAAGTCTGTTCAGTTGTACTCTAAAGTTCGTCGTTGGAGATCACTTCTGGCCACGAAAGTTTGTAGTTTCTTGGTACGTCGAACAGTCAATTGCCACGCAGTACAACCATATAGCAAAACGGATTTCACGCATGCGTCAAAAACTCGCAGCTTCGTGCGAAGGAAGATCTCTCTTAACCTCCAGAAAAGGGAAAGGATACCGAGGACCTGACGAGCTTTATGTAGACGAGCTTTACTTAGACGAGCCTCAATATCCTTTTCAGCTCCGCCGTCCATGTTGACAATGCTTCCGAGACAACAAAAGTCTTGCACCTCTTCTAGCAACTGAAAATTTGTGCTTAAAATGCCCACTGCCTGGAGTGGGAATCGAATCCACGAGCTATTGACTGTGAAGCAAGCACGCTGCCCACTACGCCACGGAAGCCTCAGTTACCGTAGAATCCGTGCTATATCCGTTTCTCGTATCAGTTAGGATTTAAGATCACGGGTGATAAGCCCATGATCCAGTGAGTATCCATCTGCCATTTTTGGGGCAAGCAGTACTGGCTGTGAGTGAATTTTACTGCCCTCATCCCACAGGGGGATGGAGGCCGTGGAGTCGCTAATCTCCAAAGATAGTTGCAGGAATTATTAATTAATTGGCGATCGTTCTAAAATAACAAGAAAACTGAGCCTGAACAAAGCTCCGGAAGCCAAGGTTACAGCAATTGGTAGACTGCTGTCTACTCAGTTGTAAATGTCACGAGCCCTCACTGCTTATAAAATCATGGTACTAATGAGGAGTCTGAATAAGTGCTCCTTCCTAAATTCCTCGTTTTCAACAACATAAGATTAGCTTTAAAAGCTTATATTGGAGTCCGTTAGTTCTTAAGTTGAAATATTAATTTTACTCATCTACCAAATCAATCAAATTCCTGTTAAGACCCCCTATAGGGTCATAGGACAGAAACAGCACTCTTCCACTCTTTCACAAGCGATCCTGAGCCTTCAGCTGTTGCCAGGAATTGTTTATTCTTCTGGCCACCTGCTCAACTTCTCGCTTCCATGTGCTATATGGTCGGCCGTCCCGACGTCTTCCTTGAGGATTATAATCCAGAGCTTGTTTGGTGATGTTTTGCTCTGGCTTCCTCAAAGTGGGAAGTACGAAGGGAGATCTCTCTTAACCTCCAGAAAGGGTCTGACGAGCTTTATTTACGAGCCTCAATATCCTTTTCGGCTCCGCCGTCCATGCTGACAATGCTTTCGAGATAAGAAAAATCTTGCAAAACTTTCACATATTGTTTATTAAGAACAATCGGTGTGCTTGTGTTCGAACCCATATACATGACTTGGTTATACGCACATTTATTTTCAGTCCCGCCTCTTAGCATTTTTTAAGCATCAGGAGAATGACGAGCCCCGAGCGGAAACACGTCCTTACACCGCGATCGGGAAACAGTCTCATCAGCCGAACCAATTTCGGATCGGATTATTGTCGTGTGGCTCAGGACCAGTGTCAGGAACTTCTGCAGTGCTACGCATAAACTAATACCACAACACCTGGCGACAAAGAGGAGCTTTATAACCAGCTGAGTTCCACCTTTGAGCTTGTTCCATGATATTATTATCATCTCAGAAGATATGAGCGCCCATATTGGCTCTGACAACAGTGGACTAGAACACGTCATGGGGAAGCATGGTAATCCTTGGGTCAACGAATTCTTTGAGAAGTTTTATAGTACTCGGCAAATAGTCACCCAGAAACGCGTATCTAGCAAGTGCTGAAGAATCTGTGAGATATGTGGAAAGCATTGAGAAACTATGGAAGACAAAGCACGAGGTTAGCGATCGGAAAAAAACCAAATTGACAATCAACCTGATGTCGACCAAAGAACTCCTTGAGACAGAATTACAGCGATGATCATATACAACTTAAGAAGGCTGTTAGATGCAACAAGAGAACGGCCATTGAAGATTTGGCCAACAAAGCAGAATCTGCGGATATGGGCTCACTATTTAAAATTATGAAACAGTTGTTGGACAGGAATTTTATTGGTTTGCGAATGTTTTTACAGTGAATTTCGAATTGAAATACAAAATATCCATATTCTACCATACACTGTTACGTTTTATTATTCGTGACGTTTCGGTCTCTGCTGGATCCTTTATTAAATCGATCGACAATTACAGAAGATTATTATTTTATGCAGAATGGGGTTAATTGGGCGTGGGTTAGTGTTCATTCGTACACACAATTTGAATCAAAGTATTTTTAGTTTGGATACAGGGTCATAGCAACCTGTTAGGGAACGATGGTTCGCAAATCGAACCAAGTGGTTAGCAGAGGAGGAGCAAAATCCATATCATAATAAATGGCGGGAGTACAACGGGCCCAACTTCATGGCCCTAGTGCATTGTGGTCTTACGAAATCACCATCACCAATCTAAACCTTGTTGTTACCAAATTTTAAGGTAGATAGCTTGTATCCGGTGTCTCGGTTAAAGTACTATTCGTATAAAATATTGATTTGCCCTGGTCAGAATTTGCACATTGTCGAAATTCGATTGACGCAGACAGCAAATCACTGCTAAGATTTTCAAACTAGAGGACGCGGTCACTGAACCGAGATGGATGGAGGCAAAGCATTCAGGCCAAAGCCCGATTTGGGCTGTAGTGCCATCGTAAGTAAGTAAGTAATTCAGCTTTCGCCATGAATTACATGAATTAAATGACAAATCTTTGATAATTAATTTAACGTTCAACACTAAAATTGGAAAATTTATTATGTATAGAAAAGAAAAACACCAACAAGGAAGAGAACAAGTATAGAAGAGCCTTAATACCTTAGCGAATACTATTTTACATTCTGTTTAAGATATTTTTTAAGAGATTCAAACCAGAAACAAATAAACTGCCAACAAGTCGGGCGAAACTTTATTACTTTTGGGACAAAATGCGCATGCGTGGAAAGTCAATATGCAGGTAAGAGTGGTTAGGGAAAACTAAGTGAAAGGAGCTTCTTGGGCAGAGCAGTTCTCACTTTAACACTGTGCGGAAACGATTAAAAGCTCTATATTTCATTCGTTTATTTATGCAAGTTTGAGTTTTCATGAAGGGAGGGGTGAGGCGTAATAGTAAGGGTGGGTGGATGTCAATAGTTTTTTAATTGATTGCTTGAACCATGTCCAATATTCTCTGTACAGAATGTCAGTTACATAGACGAAGTTCCATAGAATTTTCATTGGATTCGGTGTATTTTAAATTCACGAAACCAAACATTTGTATGGGACGGGGTAGAGGAGGTAAGGGAATCGTAAAATTTGTGACGCAATTTTATTTCCTTTCTCTTGTAAGGTGCTCCTACAAAATTTCAAGTTTGTAGCTTTTAATTTCTTGGTAATAAGTTGATTTAATGAAATTGGTCGAAATCATGTGTGGGAGGGGGTAGAAGGGCAAGTGCGATTTCAAAACTTTTAACGTAATTTTATTTCAATAATTTTTTTTCAAATTGATAGCATTCAATAGTTAGGTGATAATTGATTTCTTAAAAATGGTCGAAAAAATAATTTTGTATGGGAGGGAGTAGAAGTTTTGAAGATATTCGAGCAGTTAATATTTCACACTCTTAGAGATTTTTTTTAAATGCATTTCGCAATTTTTCAAGTTTCTACCTAATAATTTCATTCAAAAATTTTCAGTTTATGTGTTTTTTTCATTGCACATGAAACTTCTTGTGCACGTTAGACTCCCACTTTGGTGCATAACAATTTTGGAACAAATTACTATTTTTTTTCTGTGTACATTAAATAGATGTGTTGACGTGCAAAATTTAAACTTTGTGTCTTTTACCAGAGCCATAAAAAAATCACTCAAAATTTTCAACAGTTTTGCTTTCCACCTCCCTCCCCTTACACCCCAACTTAAATTTCTTACCAAAATTAAAGACTATATAGTTCAACAATTTGACAAATTTTTGATTTGATAACTGTACTCAATTTTGAGATATATCGATTTGTAATTTTGGAAAGTGCGCCATTTTTGAAATGTTCCCAATTTCCCTCCACTACTCCACAAGTTATATTTTTTTCATATTTCGCTAGTAAAGCTTAGCATACGTTTCAAGTTTCAATTAGATAGCTTAAGAGACAGCCGAGATATTCATTTTTAAGTGATTTTTTTTGCACCCCCCGCTGACCCTCCCCCGTACAATAATTAGCTTCTATCTAAACTGATTTTAGTAGATCTGTATGCCATCTTAATGGTCTCCAAATATCAATTTTTTATGGTAAGTAATTTCGAAGATATAATCATTTGAAAAAAAAAACAAAATCGGCCGACAATTGGTTCATAGCCCCCTTATTGCACCCCAATGGATAAAAAAATTAAATTATTTTTACAAGGTGTCCCACAAACCCCTCTATATGTGTGTTAATTTTTAGCTTCCTAGCTGTAACCATGGTTGAGATATTTGAGTTCATATTTTTCGGATTAAGCGCTCCCCCCACCTCCCCCTGAACCCGTACACCCCTCAAAATGGGTATCCGCCTGAGATCCGCAACTGTCTACAATCCCCCCAAAAATGAACTTTCTATCTTGACGGGTTTGAGAGTTTATGTGCGCTGAGCGTACACACCGGCGTACGGCGGACGGCGCGGCGTACAGACAGACGGATTTTACTTTATTATTCTAACTAGCAAACGCCCGCAACTTCGTCCTCGTAAAAATAGCAATAATAAACAATTTTTGAGAGTGTAGTTAGAAATACATTATGTGTATTGTGTGTATAATCTGCTTACTTTAATGGCTCTTTGAAGAAAATGTTTTGTATTTTGTTGGAATCAGAACCATAAATTATTAAGAATGAAAGCATGATACTTGCAATTGTATGGGACAGGCTCGTGATAAAATCAAACTCGTGATCCGAGATCATATACGTGTTGAAGAGCGTTAAGGACATGTGAATAATTGTAGCTGGTGTTAATTAAAAAAAAAAAAAAAAACGAAACAAATAAAATAACATTAAGCTTCAAAACATAACAGGACTACGATTGTGCGTAAAGCCCAATCATACGATACTATCGAAATTTTTGCGGTGTTAATCAAATTCCTGTTAAGACCCCCTATAGGGGCATAGGACAGAAACAACTCTCTTCCACAAGGAGCGATCCTGCGCATCGGCTTTAAGCTGTTGCCAGGACTTGTTTATTCCTCTGGCCTCCTGCTCAACTGCTCGCTTCCATGTGTTACATGGTCGACCAACCCGACGTCTTCCTTGAGGGTTATAATCCAGAGCCTGTTTTGCGATGTTTTGCTCTGGTTTCCTCAAAGTATGACCGATCCACTGTCACTTTCGCCGTAGAATCTCAATACCTATTTTAGTCTGGCGAGTTGTACTCCAAAGTTCGTCGTTGGAGATCACTTCTGGCCAGAATATTCCTAAAATGCGTCGGAGGCATTGGTTTACGAAAGTCTGTAGTTTCTTGGTAAGTCGAACGGTCACTTTCCACGTAGTACAACCATATAACAACACGGATTTGACGCATGCGTCAAAAACTCGCAGCTTCGTGCGAAGGGAGATCTCTCTTAACCTCCAGAAAGGGGAAAGGATACCGAAGGCCTGACGAGCTTTATTTAGCCGAGCCTCAACATCCTTTTCGGCTCCGCCGTCCATGCTGACAATGCTTCCGAGATAGCAAAAATCTTGCACCTCTTCCACATCCTGTCCATTAAGAACAATCGGTGTGCTTGCGTTCGAACCCATGTGCATGTACTTGGTTTTACGCACATTTATTTTCAGTCCCGCCTCTTTGCATTTAGAATGCAACGAGCGAACATTTGACTCTAAGTCCGAACGGGTATGTGCAAGCAAACACACGTCATCAGCATAATCAAGGTGACTTAAGATGTTAAATAGTCTCCATTGAAGACCTTTACCTTCCCCACCTTCCAGTGCAGCTTTCAAGATGTCAATTATTACCACCAGAAACAGGGCTGGTGATAATATGCAGCCTTGTCTGACACCCGTTCGCACAGGAAAGCTCTCGGACAGCTCTCCTCTATGCAAGACGCGACACCTTGCATCTTCGTAGGATTCTTTAATCATAGCTATGACCTTATTTGGAATACCTCTCCTACGCAAAGCATTCCATATGTAATCTCGCTTAACGCTGTCGAAAGCCTTCTCGAAGTCCACAAACATGAGATGTAGTGGCGAACCCATTTCGGCTGACTGCTCTAATATTATCCGTAGGGTATTTGTGTGGTCGGTACAAGACGACCCTTTACGGAATCCAGCCTGATAAACTTCGAGAGTGCTCTCGACGACATCACTAATCCTATTGAGAATTACCTTAGCCATAATTTTTGATACGGCAGTAAGTAGACATATACCACGCCAATTGCCACAATCCCGAAGGTCGCCCTTCTTCGGAATTTTCACAATGACGCCCTCCTTCCATTCAGTCGGATATCTTCCATCATTCCACACCTTAGTGAAGAGTGGGAGGAGTATATCGGCTGTTATTTCCGGATCCGCTTTGAGGAGTTCGGTTGGTAGTCCGTCTATACCTGGAGCTTTCCTTCCCGCCATTGACCGAATGGCGGAAACTATCTCTTCCTTATCTGGGGGATCGTCCCTAATAGAGGATTGTTGCGGTTGGATGTTTGGAAGTTGTTCTGTTTCCGGAATATCTTCATCTGACAAGATGCTTAAAATATCAGAGAAGTATTCCTTCCATCGTCGCAACTGGTGTTCACTCATATTAAGGAGAGTTCCGTTGACATCTCTCACCAGGTGGTTGGCGGTGAAATTCCTGTTCGTCAACTGTTTCATGATTTTAAATAGTGAACCCATATCCCCAAGGTAAGCCGCAGATTCTACCTTGTTTGCCAGATCTTCAATGGCCTTTCTCTTGTCGCGTCTAACAGCCTTTTTAAGCTGTATATGAGCATCGCGGTAGTTCTGCCTCAAGTCGGGCGTTCGTTGGTTGACATCGGGTTAAGAGATGATTGCCAATTTGGCTTTTTTCCGATTGCCAACCTTGTCCCATGTGTCTTGTGACATCCAGGGTTTCTCACCGCTTTGCGCATATCCCACAGATTCTTCAGCACTAGTTAGAAAAGTGTTTCTGGTTGCCTCCCAATTGGCGTCCAGTGTGCGCATTTCATGTTCACCCAATGTGGATGACTTTTCGCGTAGAATGGTGGTGTATTCGAGTTTTTTGTTGGGATCTCTGAGTTTATCCACATTAAGCTTGCGCTTCATTTGAAGAATTTGTGGTCGTCGGATAGCTGCTGTACACAATCTCAAGCAGGCAACCATCAAGTGGTGATCGCTCCCCACGTCAGCTCCACGTTTCGCTCGCACATCGAGGAGACATCTTCTCCATCGGCGACTTATAGCCAAATGGTCGATCTGGTTCTGAGTAACACCGTCAGGGGAAACCCAAGATGTTTTATGATGACTCTTGTGTGGAAAAAGGGTCCCTCCGATGACTACAGAACTCCACAAATAATTCGCCGTTTTCGGGTCTCTTAATCCAAGGTCGTGAAGGGTCGACCCAAGGGTCACCATGCCTCCCCATGACGTGTTCTAGTCCAGTGTTGTCTGATCCAACCTGGGCGTTCATATCTCCCGAGATGATAATAATATCACCTCTTGGAACACGTTCGAAGGTGGCACTCAGTTGGCTATAAAACTCCTCTTTGTCACCAGATGTTGCGGTATTAGTTGGAGCGTAGCACTGCAGAATTGTGACGTTTCTGACACTGGTCCTGAGCCTGACGACGATAATCCTATCCGAGATTGGTTCCCAGCTAATGAGACTGTTTCTCGCTCTCGGCGTAAGGACGAACGCCACGCCATTTCTGGCTTCATTTTCAGGGCCAATGTACAGAATAGTGTTTCCGCTAGGGGTTCGTTCTTCTCCTGATCCTGTCCACCTGACCTCGCTCAAGCCCAAGATTTGGATGTTATAGTGCTCCATTTCACGGTCGATCACTGATTGGCGGTGCAAGGACCGAGTAACCCCAGCTCTTCCCCCGTCATTCAATGTTCGAACGTTCCAGAAGCCAATCATAGTCCGTTTTCGAATGCCAAAAGTCGTTACCGTAGAATCAGTCCGTATCCGAGGCGATGTATCCGTTTCTCGTATCATTTAGGTCTTAAGATCACGGGTGATAAACGGTGTTAAGAAGTTTTTTGTAGGGAGTGGTAGAAGGGGTGACAGCACTGAACTAATTTGTTTCACATCATGTTAGAGTATCTATAAAAATGTTTTGTACCAAATTTAAGCTTCAAAAATTGAGTAGGTACTGAGAAACTTAGTGCATTGAATTTAATGAAATTGTGCAATTTGTTTGGGAGGTGGTAGAAGGAGTTGGGGGTTTTTGGTGTTTTTTCGAGAAATAACTATAACTATCATGTAATTGATGTACTTATTTCAGATCTGTATCATTCACACTTTTCAAGAAAATCGAATTGTTACACAGTCGTGGAATGTGTCAAATTGTTGGGAGGTGGTAGAAGGAGTGAAGCTACTCGGTTAATTTTTTTCCCGATATCAATAATAATGCTAATTTAGGATTAAGTACAAAATTTTAGCTCGATGAAATTTAAATGTACTTAGAAAATTGGTTTAGAGTATTTCATGAAAAAGTGCGGTTTATATGGGAGGGGGCGGAAGGAGAAGGGGGTTTTTTGTGATTTTTTGAGAAACAACTACAATCGTCATGCAGTTGATATAATTAAAATTTCAGATCAGTAACATTTACATTTTTCAAGAAAATCGAATTCTTGTAAAGTCGTTGAACAGTGTTACATTGTATGGGAGGGGGTAGAAGGAGTGAAGCTCAGCTGTTCATTTTTTCCCGATATTAATAATAATGTAAATTTAGGATTTAATATAACATTTTAGCTCGATGGAAATTATACGTATTGAGAAAATTGGTGTAAAGTGGTTCATGAAAAAGTGTAGTTTGTATGGGAGGTGGTGGAAACAGTGAGTGAACTCAAATAATTTGAATACCAAAATACTTTATTTATAATAGAAATAATATATTCCAAATTCTAAATTAATAGCTATTATAGCTTCCAAGAAAATTTGATTAACATATATTTTTGAAAATGTGTCACTTTGTATGGGAGGGGGTAGACGGCGTGAGGGGAGTGAAATAAAACCAAAAGCATATTACATCCTGATGGACATCTAACAAACTGTGCAAGTTTCATTAGAATCGGTGCAGCCGTTTGTACGTGAAAAGCGGTCGGACAGACAGACAGACGAAAATTTCAAAAATGTTTTTTTATGCTTAGTTATTGCTAAAATAACTTAAGAAAATAATTTATAGCCAGGGAAAAAGTCGAAAACTAAACTTGCTAATATCTCCACCACGAATGTAGATAGAAAGTTGAAAATCAGTAGATATAGAGAAGGTTGTGAGACAAAATTTAAAAATAATTTAATTTTTTTATCCATCGGCGTCCGAAAAGGGGGGGCTAAAAACAAATTGTCGGCCGAATTGTTTTTTCAAATGATTATATTTTCGAAATTACTTATCGTAAAAAATTCATATTTTGGAACCATCAAGGTGGCATATAGTTCCATTGCAATCAGCTTATAGAGTGGCTAATTATTGTAAGGGGGAGGGTCTGGGGGGTGCAAAGAAAAACACTTAAAAATTAATATCTCAATTATCTCTTAAGCTATGTAATTGAAACTTGAAAAGTATTTTAAACTATACTAGCAAAATACAAAAAAAATATAATTTGTTGAAATAATAGTAGTGGGGGGAAATGGGGAGCATTTCAAAAATGGTGCACTTTTCAAAATTACAAATCCTTATATCTCAAAAAAGAGTACAGATATCAACTCAAAAATTTGTCAGATTGTAGAACTCCATAGAGGTTCATTTTGATAAAAGTTTTAAGTTGGGAGGTGTAAGGGGAGGGAGGTTATAAGAAAAAATGTCGAAAATTTTGAGTGATTTTTTTAGGGCTCTGGTGAAAGATACAAAGTTTAAAGTTTGCATGTGGATACGTCTATTTGCTATACATAGAAAAATAATAATAACTTGATCCATAATTGTTATAAGCCGACCCGCCCGGTCTAACGTGCACAAGGTGTTTCATGAGCATTGAAAAAAACACATAAACTGAAAATTTTTGAGTGAAATTTTAAGGTAGAAACTTGAAAACTTGCGAAATGGAATAAAAAGAAATTCCTAAATATACGAAATATTAACTGGTTGAAAACCTTTTAAACTTCTACCCCCTCCAATACAAAATTATTTTTTCGACCATTTTCAAGAAATCAATTATCACCTAACTATTAAAATCTTTCAATTTGAAATTTTGCACAAAAACTTTTAAAACTAGTTGAAATAAAATTACGTCACAAGTTTTGCGATCGCGCCTGTCCTTCTACCCCCTCTCATACATAACTATGATTTCGACCAATTTCATTACATCAATTAATAACCAACAAACTAAAAGCTACGAACTTGAAATTTTGTACAAGCACCTAACAAGAGAGCCGAAATAAAACTGCATATCAAATTTTACGATTCCCTTACCCTCTCTACCCCCTCTCATACAAATGTTCGGTTTCGTGAATGCAAAATACACCGAATTTTATGGCAATTCTATGCAAACTCGTCTATGAAACTGACATTCTATACAGAGAGTATTGGATGTGATTCAAGCAATAAATTAAAAAACTATTAACATCCAACCACCCTTACTATCACTAACCCCCTTTTACTTAGTCTTCCCTAACCACTCTAACCAGCATATTAACTTTCCACGCATCTGTAACTTGTCCCAAGAATAATAAAGTTTCGCCCGACTTGTTGGCAGTTTATTTATACTCTAGATGAAATCTGAGAGTATATTGAGTTTGCCTTACCGTTTGTAACGCTAAGAAATAACGCTCGCACAGAGCCGCCAAGGGTATAGAAATATTTGTTGTCGCTCAAAACCTCGATTCCGAGTGATCGTCTGTCCGTCTGTCTGTCTGTCTGTCTGTCTGTGCGTCTGTCTACAGCATAACTCTCGAAAGCTTTGAACTATAGTGCTAAAAAATTTTTTGTGTCATTTTTAGCAAAAAATTAACTTCAAGTTCGTGAAACGGCTGCATCCCCCACTCCTTCTACCACCTCCCTTACAAATTGCATGAAATTTTGAATTATAAAGAAATTGATTTTTCTTTGAAACTATTTAAGCTATCATTTTGAAATTTAGGTCAAAGTATCACGATATAGATGTCATTAATATTACGGAATATTGATCCGATCCCCTCACTCCTTCTACCCCCTACTATACTAATGGACAATTTTGAAAAATACATATTTTCGATTTTCATTGAAACTAGTAAAGCTGAAAAGATGAAATTTTGTAAAAATTGATTCTACTATAATTGCAATAAGTTTTAAAAAGAACTATCAACTTTACCTTACTCCTTCTACCCCCGCCCATACAAATTTCACGAAATTTTGAAATTTAAATTAAATTATTTTTCTTCGAAACTGTTAAAGGTATCAAATTGATAATTTGTACGAAGTATAAAAATAGAAATATCAATAACGAGAAAAAAATGTGTTTTGATCCGGACACTCCTTCTACCCCCTTCCATACAAATGTATAATTTTTGTTAAGTGCATTATATCGATTTCCATTAAAACTAGAGAAAGTACAAACTTAAAATTTTGCCAGAATTTGTTTTTTAATAATTGCAATAAATGTTAGAAACAATTATCAGCCCCGCTTCACTCCTTGTACCCTCTCCCATATAAATATCTGTATTATAAATTCAAGAAAAGCATTTCTCCTTCGAATATATGAGAGCTATCGGCTTTGAAATTTAATCAAAGCATGGTGATAAGGGTGATGATAAGCAGTTTCAAAATCATCTAAAACGTTCCACTTGCTCTGCCACCTCTCGTACAAATGCCCCAATTTCAGGAAAACTATGTCCAATTTCTTCAAAAATAATGAAAACTAAAAACTTTAAATTCAGCAAAAAACATTTTGCATGCCATGTCTGATGTCATATGCGAAAAATATAAACCTCCCCTTCTACTTCTACCACATCCCATGCAAAAGTCTCTATTCACTATTCGAAAGAATTTGTGATGACATATTTTCTGGTATATTAATGTCATTCTCATTTCGTCTAGAGTATCATATGATTAGGCTTTACGCCCAATCATTATTGTGCTATATTTTTTTTCTCTTTTTTTAGGCTGTTTTAGTCATGAAACGCGAAAAAACAAAATTTCAGGGTAGCAAATTTTTTTTCCAAGTCGATCACATTACTTTATTATTAAAATAATAAAGTAAAATCTTTGATCACGTTCACATATGTATGTATGTTTGCACCCTGTTGGAGCAAAAACAGAACACCAGCCTCAATTTTACAAATGTAGAACCATTCTTTTCGCAATGATGAACATTTTTGAAATTGGCAATCGTAAACCATCCTATCCAGAGTGTGGGAACATATACACGATTTGGTGCTATCTATTATGCCATTGCCCGAATCCGAACAAGAGATTTACTCGTAGTAGCAGTATGAGTGTCCAATAAAGTCTTTTCGTCGTCCTTGGCGTTTTACACACTACTGACTACTTTACACACAAATAAAAACACACATATATACCAGACAGGCATGGCATGATACGAAAATGGATTCAATGGGGTCTTAATGAATGCTATGTTTATTTTCATTTATGTCGGAATTAAATGAAGTATAGCGCATTGTGGAGAAAATAAAGTTTGAGATATGCACAATGGATTTCTGGCGAAGACACAAATGTTGCTCGAACTTTATGGAATTTGTGCAAGGAAACGAGCATTTTAACAAAGTTAAGTTTGATGGAATATATAGATATTGTTTAAGGACGATGCCATTTTAGTGTGTTCAGGATTAAATGTATACAACTTGAATAAAACAGAACTGAAGAAGAAGATAAAGCATTGAATTAGAATTGGAATTTATGAAATTATTAATTACACTACAGAGGATTATCAAAAGTTGATAGATCTGTGTAATCGTTATAGCCTAGGGGTCATCTTTTAATACAATTCGAAAAGCTGAGATGGAATAGAAATGGGTAAAAATATTACGCCTTCATGAAAATGGTGCGTGTTAACATTCAGCCGATTTTCAAACAAGCTCCAAATTCCACGATCCTGAGCATTGGCCTGTAGTTGTTACCAAGACTATTTTAATCCTTTTGATATATATCGGGGAATTTTGAGTGCATGCACTCAGTTTTCTGTGCATTCACTCAATTTTGTGTGCATTCACTCAATTTTCTGTGCATGCACCCAATTTTATGTGCATTTCCTCAAATTTGTGTGCATTTACTCGATTTTGTGTGCGTTCACTCAATTTCGTGTGCATGCACTCAATTTTGTGTGCTTTTATACTCTAGATGGAATCTGAGAGTATTATAAGTTTGCTCTAAAGTTTGTAACGCCAAGAAATAAGGCTCGGAGAAAAAAATGAATGAAACAGAAGTTAATATTATCACTCAGAAATCTCAAAACCGGATGTCCGTCTGTCCGTCTGTCCGTCCGTCCGTCTGTCCGCTCTCTAGCTTGAGAACGCATTGAGCTAGAAAGCTCAAATTTCGTACACGTCTTTTTTGACGACAAAAAAGTAAGGTCAAGTTCGTGAACGGGCCAAATCGCTCCACCCCTTCTACCCCCTCCCATACAAAATGACACAATTTCGCAATTCCACAATAAATGGATTTGCTCGAAAAGTATAAAAGCTATTTGTCTGAATTTCGCGATATATTACTTTCATAATAATTTCAATATACAGTATAAAAATTATTTGCGTCCTCTCTCTCCTTCCAACCCCTCCCATACAAACTACACTTTTTCATGAAATGCTCTAAGCCAATTTTCTCAGAACATTTAACATTTACCGAGCTCACATTTTGTAATAAATACTTATTTAGCATTATCACTAAGATTAGAAAAAAATATTTGATTAGCTTTACTGCTTCTACCCCCTCCCATACAATATGACACAGTTTCACAACTTCACAAAAAATCGATTTTCTTGAAAAGTATGAATCTTACTGGTCTAAAATTTAAGAGATGTCAGTTTTATGATATTCTTAGTTATTTCTGAAAAAATCACTAACATCTCCCCACTCTTTCTACCACCTCCCATACAAACTGCACATTTTCACTAAATCTAACACACTAATTTTCTCAGCTCCTATTCAATTATTGGAGTAAGCATTTTGTATAAAACATTTTTATAGCTACTTTAGCATGAAAAATCAGTTCAATACTATCACCCCTTCTAATACTCCCCATACAAAATTTCTTGGGATCACAAAAAATTCTATTTTATCTAGAGTATCGTAAGATTGCGCTTTACGCGCAATCGTAGCCCTGTTATGTTTTTTCTTTCTGGTTACGTCAGAGAGGTGTGGAATCTTCATTATATACCAATAGCCCGTACCATTGGTATGCACGATTCACATACTTGATCCTGCCAGAGAACTGTCAGCAGCATGTGCCTGCGTAAACCACACCCCCGCACACAGTCTTCAACCACTCACCCCGCGGGACGGCCGTTAAGTATTACTTCGCGGGGCTTTCTAGCATTTTATGCTGTGCTCCTGCTCTTTTTTCTCTCTCGATTCTCCGAAGATCCTTTTGCACATTCGTTACGAGTGTGCAAATTTCCATCCAATTTTCCTCTGATTCCATCATATAGTCTACGATGAATGGTGGACTTGGCATATTAATTCTTCATTCTGCGAAGCAACTGCAATTGAATACCGCGTTTTCTGTGTTTTCTTCTTGATCTAGGCGATTCGGACTTTGTCCGAGGCGAGTTATCGCGTCCGAATCTATGTAGGTATTTGCGGTAGCCGCCGTGAATTGATAGGAAATGCCTGAGGTAGCAACATCGATGTCATCTGCGAACCCGATTAATTTTACTCCTTCCGGCAACGGTAATCGAAGAACTCCATCGTACATAATATTCCACAGAAGAGGGCCTAGTACAGATCCTTGAGGGACTCCTGCGGTTATGTTGTAGTACCTTACCCCCTCATCAGTTTGGTACCTCAACTTCCTGTTGGTGAAGTAATTTGCAATTATTCTCAACAAATAGTGTGGTGTATCCATCCTGGCTAACCATCTGTTTATAAGTGACCAATCTGCTGAGTTAAAGGCATTTTTAATTATCTGTGTCACTACTGCACAACATTTCTTTGCCCCCCCCCCCATTGCCATCTTTCTCAGTGTATCCACTCAGCTGCAGTATCGACTACCACTTTTATGGCGTCAACAGTTGAACGCGATTTCCTAAATCAGAACTGGTGGTCTGAGAGTGCTCCTTTCTCCTCTGCTAGTACGAGCAATTTTGAGTGTTTTTTTCTGGTTACGCCAGGGATGTGTGGAATCTTCGTTAGATACCAATAGCCCGTGCCATTGGCATGCACGATTCACATACCTGATCCTAACAGATCTGTCAGCCGATATGTGCCTGCGTACTAAACCACACCCCCGCACACAGACTTCAACCACTCTCTCCGCGGGACGGCCGTTAGGTATTACTTAGCGGGGCTGGCTAGGATTTTATGATGTGCTCCATAAATTACTTCTGCTCTCCTTTCTCACTCGATTCTTCGAAGATCCTTTTGCACGTTCGTTACGAGTGTGCAAATTTCCATCTAATTTTTCTCTGATTCCATCATATAGTCAATGATGAATGGTGGACTCCGAATATTATTTCTCCATTCCCCGAAGCGACTGCAGTTGAAAACCGCGTGCTCTGTGTCTTCTTCGTGATCTGGGCAATTTGGACAAAGAGGCGAATTATCGTGTCCGAACCTATGTAGGTATTTGCGGAAGCCGCCGTGACCTGATAGGAACTGCGTGATGTGATAGTTGCAGTCCCCATACACCCGCTTTGTCCAGACCTCAATTTCGGGGATTAGCTAATAGGTCCATCTGCGTTTTGTAGCGTTGTCCCACCTTTCTTGCCACATAGCTATTGGTGTTGCCTTTTCCTCTTCTTTTATTTTCCTGGCAACAGCTGCCTCTTGTTGGATCGAGGATCTTCTTTCGTAGACCCTTAGCATCTCATTCGCGAGAATGTCAGTGAGGATCATTCCGGCTATGACACAGGCTGCCTCGTCCGACATTGTTCGGAAACCGCTGATTGCTCTTATCGCACAGAGCCTATATGTTGATGACATCGTTTTCTTTGTTTCCTTTGTCGCTAGCGCCGCCGCCCAAACTGGAGCAGCATATAGGAGAACCGAGCTCATTACTCTCGAAAGTAGTATCCTTCTGGCATATCCTGGTCCACCGATGTTTGGCAGTATTCGGGAAAGAGCTGCCTGTATGTGTGACGCCTTTTTGCTCGCGAAGTCCACGTAAGCTCTAAATTTTAATCTGTTATCGAGCATAACTCCTAGATATTTAATTGCCTCCTTGGATCTGATGATTTGACTGCCGACCTGAACGTTCACGTATTCTATTTTCTTTCAGTTTGTTATTAGAACAGCCTCCGTTTTGTGAGCAACTAATTCTAAGCCAGCGGACTTTAGCCAGTCTCTAATTTTTGATACGGCTTTATTTGTTACTGACTCTATTTCGTAGATGTTCTTAGCCACGGTAACAACAGCGACGTCGCCAGCGAACCCGATTAATTTTACTCCTTGCGGCAACGATAGTCGAAGAACTCCATCGTACATAATATTCCCCTGGAGAGGGCCTAGTACAGATCCTTATGGGACTCCCGCGGTGACGTTGTAGTACCTTAACCCCTCATCAGTTTGGTACCTCAACTTCCTGTTGGTGAAATAATTTGCAATTATTCTCAACATATAGTGTGATGCATCCATCCAGACTAACGATCTGCTTATGAGTGACCAATCTGCCAAGTTAAAGGCATTTTTAATGTCAAGTGTCACTACTGCACAATTTTTTTTTGTCCCTCATCGCCATCTTTCTCCTTATGGCGTCAACAGTTGAACGCGATTTCCTAAATCCGAACTGGTGGTCTGCGAGTGCTCCTTTCTCCTCTGCGTTTTATCGCCTTGTTTAGATCTCGTCTTGCCACTTTGAAAGTGTTTAATCGGTCCTGAAAGTCTACTCTTCCCCTTGATCGTTGGATTCTGCGTCGGGCTTGTAAACACTTTGCCCTGAGTGTTTTTATTTCCTCGTTTCACTAGTAGCATGGTGCACCTCTTCCACTAATTGTCCTTCTGGGCATCGCTGCATCGCACGCTGTGATGATAGTGTGGGTGAGTTGTTCCGCAAGGATCTTTGCTGTTTCGCTTCGATTTGTGACGTCGGTGTTCATCATTTCTTCGAACGAAGACGAAGAGTTCATCTTTCCATTTTGGGGCTGTTAATTTCGGTCGTTGTAAGGCTTTTCTTTCTGTTCTTTCTTTTGTATCAAGTATAATTGCCTGATGATCGTTGTGTGTATATTGCTCGCTAAGACGCCATTTCGTATTCCGTAGAACGGAGTTACTTAAGAAAGTTATGTCTATGATGGAGCCCATTCCTGCTTTGCAATACGTGTTTGCCCGGCCGATATTTGCAATTCCTATTTCCAATTGTGCAAATGTCTCGAACGAAATACTACTCCACTCTGTTGCCTATGCATTGAAGTCACCGCCTATGACCACTGGAGTTTAACCGCGTGCGTCGGCCGTTAGATTATCTAACATTATCCGGTATTCACTCGTCGTCCAGCTGGATCGCGCGTAACAGCTGTAGAAGTGAATTCCATTTATTTTTGCACGTACAAAGCCTTCCGCCTGTTCACTGGTTTGTTGGAACGCGTGTTTTCCACATATCCATATTGCTGCCAGCTTTGTTTTGTCACAGATCCAGATATTGCCGTCGAAAGTCTTGTATGGTTCGCTAATCAAAACGATATCCGCTCCCTCGTCCTTAGCAATTTGTGTCAGGATATCCTGCGCTGTGGTTTAGATTTATCTGTATTACCTTCAGGAATTTTACTTGTAATGGCTCCTCTAAAAACCGGGCATTTGCTGCTGCTGGCTACGTGCTTTACATTTTCTGGATGATCCTTCCTACAGAACATGCATAATGGCTCCTTGTCGCAGCTTTTCGCAATGTGGCATTCCGTTCCACTTTTCCTACAAAACCTGGACCGGTCTTCTGCATTTTTACACTGCCTGGCTAGGTGACCAAACTCTGGACACTTAAGACATTTTATAAGTTCCGTTCGTTCGCGAAAACGGCAGTTGACCAAGCCGATCTTAACTCTTCCAGCTTCTAGCATTTTCTGCAGGAAGACTGACTCTAGCTGTTTGTGTTTCGCCGTACGCCTTTCGTAGAGAAAAGATATCTGCTTGCAAAACTCCTTCGACTCCAAAATAGGTTTTCATTGCTTCGGTTATATCATCTTTTGTGGTGGCTTCATCAACATTTTTAATTTCGATGATAGAACGGTGCGTGAGAGACCTTACGCACGCTTGCACTGCTAAGGCTTCGCTAATAGCGCCCTTGAGTTCGACAGTCATGTCTCCTTAAGTTGAATAATGAGCTCTCCTTTTTGCGTCCTTCTGATTCTCGATACCGTATCTCCTACTGCTTCCAATTTAGGGTCTGACTTTACCTTGCGTAGTATCTGCGCATACGAACGCTCACCCTTCGCTTCGATTACAATAGCGTCCGGTCTAGTTTTTTGTGGCCCTGACGATCTTCTTTCTAACGGCTTTTGCCCCTCCATTGTCTCCTCTCGTCTACTTTTCTCTCTGCTTTTTGGCCTTCTTGTGAATGGCTATTGTCCATTTTACTATTTTTTGCTCCCTAATCAGTGGAGCCTCCGTGAAGGCCATGGCATCCTTCTTCAGGTTTTTTGCAACAGATGGATGTTTCTGCTTCCGCTTTAGCTCCAGGGTTTCGCTGCCCGTAACCTGCCTTTTTTTGTTTCTAGGCTTGGTCTTAGCCAGGGAGAAGTTTGAGAGGAGTTGTTTTTTCGGATCACCTCCTTTGCTTTCTCGTCGTGTAGCTGAATCGCCGAGAGCTCGTAGAGTGCTCTTATGCTGTTAATGGCGTCTCTCATCGTTTGGTGAATCGAACGCGTTTTTCCGTCTTCCAACATTTCTAATAAGCCCCTGATTTGCTCGCCTAGCTTCTGGAAATCGGATAATCGGGCTGACGGTTCGACAGTTGCTCGTCTTATTTGGGGTGACTCGCGTCGTTCCGTGCTTCTTTGTGATGCTTCTACATTGTCAACTGGTGGCCTCAGCATCTTTCAACTTCATCTGAATGTTTATTTTTTATTTATTTTTTTTTCCTGATTTCACCGTTGTTTATTATTATTTTTTTTTTATTATTTGTATCGAAAATTTTCTACACATATAATTCACAAATTAGTTACGTCCCGTAACTTAAAATTTGTTCTGAGAATATTTCGCACTGAAAATGCGAAGTTAGCGGTCTTGCATACAGTGTATTGGCCTTCTACAATGGCACAACGGCCCGAATCGGGCCTTGGCCTCCTGACCTTCAGGTTCCTTAACACTTTTCATTACTTATTGTGGAAGGGTTGTTAGCCCTTCGCATAACCCTCTATCTACGATTTTTTTATTTTCGTAGATTGAGGTGACCAAGGTATATCCAAGCGAGCAATGTGCTGGAATTATATATTGCGTCGACCGAGATTTGAGCTCACGACCTTCGCATTACAAGACCAACACGGCTACACCGTAGCTAGTGTATTGGCCTAGCGGGATGGAGACTTCCGTTTGCCAACCACTGTGCAAGCATTGAGACCGTCCGCAACAGACACTATTTTTAGGCGAAATCGTTCCACCGACTAATATATCGTGGGGAACTATTTCATAGCCAATACTATTCAAACACTTACCGTTTATTTCGATTTTATTTTCCATTTTTTAAACCAAGCACTTGAATTTGCACTAGCTCACCAAAATTGCAACTGCACTCGTCGACTTCCAGAACGCAACTCAAATTTGTGTGCATTCACTTAAATATCTGTGAGTTAAGTTTCCGGGTTCGAGAACTGTCTTATTCACTCGTAAGTCCTGGTTTTTTATCAAGACTTACGTCAAATTAACTTCGCAGTTTTACCGGGTCACACGTTACTCTTTAAAGGAAAGGCCAATAAAAGGAATTCTCATTTTAACCGTAAATTCTTTATTTAAAATTTAACCTTACTCTATTGATGCTAGCAAAATTGTGCGCACTGCTGGTTCTTGGTTCGGGCTTACATACATTCCCTAACCGGACGCTATCTACAAATAAACTGCCAACAAGTCGGGCGAAACTTTATTATTCTTGGGACAAGTTGCGGATGCATGGAAAGGCAATATGCAAGTTCGAGTGATTTGGGAAGACTAAGTGAAAGAGAGTTCTTGGGCAGGGCTGTTGTCAATTTAATAATATTTCATTCGTTTATGCAAGTTTGGCTTTTTATAAGGGGAGGGGGGAGGGTGATAGTAAGGGTCTTCTACTACTTCTACAATAGCGCTACAGCCCAAATCGGACCTTGGCCTTCTGATATTCAGGTTCCTTAACATTTTTCATTACTTATTGTGGAAGGGTTGTTAGCCCTTCGCACAACCCTCTTTCTACGAATTTTTCATTTTCTTAGATTGAGGCTACCAAGGTATATCTAAGCAGGCAATGTGCCGGAATTATATATTGCGCCGACCGCGATTTGAACCTTCGCATTACAAGACCAACACACTACCTACTAGGCTATACCCTAGTAATAGTAAGGGTGGATGGATATTAATAGCTTTTTAATTGATTGCTTGAATCACGTCCAATATTCTCTGTATAGAATGTGTTTCATACACGAAGTTCCATGGAATTTTCAAAAAATTCGGTGTATTCTACATTCACGAAACCGAACATTTGTATGGGTGCATTTTGCAGTAAAACTTATAAAAATAGTTTAAATGAAATTGCGTTAAGAGTTCTGAAATCGCACTTGCCCTTCTACCCCTGCCATACAGAAGTATGATTTCGACCTATTTCTTTGAATCAACTGCTAACCAACAAATTAAAAGCTACGACCTTGAAATTTAGTACAAGCACCTTACAAGAGAAAGGAAATGAAATTGCGTCAGAAATTTTACGATTCTCGTACCTCCCATACAAATGTTTGGTTTCGTGAATGTAAAATATACCGAATCTCATGAAAATTTTATGCAACTCCGTCTATGAAACCGACATTCTATATAGAGAATATTGTACGTGATTCAAGCAATGAATTAAAAAACTATTAACATCCACCCACCCTTACTATCACTCCTCACCCCACCCCTCATAAAACTCAAACTTGCATAAATAAGCGAAAGAAATATTGATTATATGTATTGGAGCTTTTGAGCGTTTCCGTAAAATGTTAAATAAATAAACAACGGCCCTGCCCAAGAACCTCCTTTTACTTAGTCTTTCATAACTATTCTAACCTGTATGTTGACTTTTCACGCATCCGCAACTTGTCCCAAGAATAATAAAGTTTCGCCCGACTTGTTGGCAGTTTATTTCAGTTTTACATCGTTTGCTTATTTGTTTTGAAATATTAGAAGATAAAAAGATTGTTCGGTGTTTTCTTAGTGTATTTTGTATTAACGGAAAGATTTCTGAAATCTAATAATCGCGACTTTTCAGTCTTTTATCGAAATAATCCTGATAAGTCTGAGAAAGTTCTTAGCACGGACTGAAACGTCTATGATTAATAAAGCATAAGAGTTTAGCCTAACTAAAATGTTCCTTTTAATTTTAAATTTTATCAAAATTTTATCCCTCATTTTGAAAAATTAATTTTCTTTCCCATCTCACATGAATAATTAGTTCAACTGTTACAAAATAATCGCATAAGTGGGATCTCTTTGCTACGGCAATATTTTCCCCCCTTTTGAACGCGTAGCTATATGGAAATTTTTCAATTAGCATCAAACTAAATTGTTGCCTAAACATGTTAAGTGTTTCCCATCGTCTTAAAGAGGCTTCCGACGTCGAGGGCAAGACATCCATAGTTTTACCTTTGGGGTCGCATCTTTATCATTTCAATATTTGATGAGATACTTAGCGTTTTTTAAGCGCAGAAGAAGTTCATGTTAAAAAATTTGTAAAGTTGTGAAAAGTTTCTTTTTAGATTTGGAGGTCGGGTTGTATTTGCAGTGCCATTAATTCTTATGTGAAATGGATTTCCCCCAAGATATTGCAGCGAATATTTGGAAAATTACTCATAAATGAGGTTTTCGCTCGGTCTAAAATATTGATACAAAATATATGTATGTAGGGTGAGCCAAATACAAGTTTTTTTTTTAAAAATGCAATAAAATGAAAAAAAACCAAATTTTTTTCCTTGTATTATGGCTTCATTAGTAAGAGCAAACATTCCCATTGATGGTGGAACACAATTTCGTTCAAGTTTCTGCCTCGGATGTCTTCGCAGTAGCGCATTTTGTCACTCCAATTTTCCAAGACCATGTCGATGGTTTCGGGCTGTAGCTCACGGATTGCGTGAATGATATTGGCTTTAAGTGCTTCAATCGATTCTGGATTGTTGGCATAACATCAGTCCTTCACGGTTCCCCAGAAAACAAAGACCAAAGGGTTAAAATCACAGCTCCGAGGCGGCCAATTGACATCGCCAATACGGCTGATAACACGATTTGGGAATTTGGTGCGTAAAAGATTGATTGTGGCATGGGCTGTGTGGCATGGCGCGCCATCTTGCATGAACCAGAGGTCGTCCAAATCCATGTCTTCAATTTCAGTAAAAGAAAAGTCGAATAACATGGCTCTGTAACGTTCACCGTTGACCGAAACGTTATTCCCAGCTTCATTTTCGAAGAAAAATGGTCCAATGATGTCCACTCCACAATCCGCACCAAACTGTCACTCACTGTTGATGCATTGGCTTCTCGACAATAACGTGCGGGTTTTCCGAGCCCCAGATGCGGCAATTTTGTTTGTTAACGTAGCCTCCGAGATGAAAATGCGCCTCGTTGATTTTTCGCACAAAATCGTTGTCCAATTCAAGCTGCTGTAAGGCCCAAACTGCCAAGTGTAAAGCGACTCATTTCGTTTTGCGGAGGTATGATACTGACTTTCTATCAAGATTTCGAGCAGGAAACAGCTTTCAGTGTCAAAATAACCTATGATTTAAAAAGAAACTACTGGATGGCCCACCCTGTATATATTTTTTGGATATAAACTTTTAACAAAAAGTGATTTCAAGTATTTTCTAGATTAAGTGATCTAATATTTTATTATGTGTGTTTATACGAGTGAGAACAATTTAAGGAAAATTTGAGTTTTACATTGTCTGTGATTGAGGTTTACCTGCAATTTGATTTTTTGTCTTTTATGATTTGAACCACACTTTTTCAAAAACTTTAAAATTTAACCACAGTCAAATTTTGATTACGAAATCATATAAATCTGGAACGGTCGCTTGCTCAACAGGACTATCGATGATGTTAAAAGCGGAGTTTACTACTACTTTTTAATTCAAACTGTTATTGATGTTCTTAATCATTTTCAGGTACTACAAAAATGTAAAAATCAGTGCTTCAAAACAACAAAAAGTGCTAAAAAGAAATGCGTTACATCGATAAATTCAAGAAAGAAAAAAAAAAAAGGCAGTGAATGAACATCGTAAATAATGTGTAAAAGTTCTAGTGAAATAATGTCGTAACAACAATATAATTGAGCTAAAAATAAAATCCTTCTACATATGTGTAATTTTGCTTCAAATAATATTAAGTGTATTGAAAATATTTGCTTGCAACCAACAACACACATACACATATTTACGCAGATAAGAATCAGAAATAAATTCATCATCTTTTACTACGGCTCTCAGAATATTATATCTATCACTGTTCGAAAAAATTGATGTCATGTATCTTTTATAAGGAAACATAAACGCTCATTCTTTTTTACATGTTTTTTTCGTTGTTGATGTTATTGTCTTCAAGTCAACTTGTTCTGCACCTTTGCCGCCTCATAAAAGGACTTTTCAAATTATATCTTTGTGTGTTCAAAATTTGATGTGATGTGTGTGTGTGTGTGTGTAGTACGCTCAACTAATGCTGCTGAGACTGCTGTATAAAGCTGCACTATATCTCTCCAGAATAAAATTTACCCGCTGACGCGAATTTCTTGTATGGCATTATAAACGGGGTAAGTTTGACCGAAATTTGTTTAATTTTCATTCTTTTTGTATTTTAGTAGCATTTTAAAGAAAATTATTATCACAGAACAACGCGTAACATATATAACATAACCAAATAATAACAATTTAAATTAATTTCAATGTGAATGTATGTTAGTGTGTTTGTTCATAAGGAGATGATAGAATTTAACGTATACATGTTTTGCATTTGAATTAGAAGTGAAATAACAGGTAAAATTAGTGCGCTATAGTGCGAGATAATTTATTTTTATAACGTAGACAAGGCAGTTTGTTGTTTAAGTCAAAATCGTAAATTTCGTAAAGAATAATGTAATATATTTGTCTTTATGAATGTTTCCTTCTAACAATTCCTGTTACTTGACCGTTAAAGTTATTCAATTACGTATTTTTGCACTCTAGATGAAATTTGATAGTATATTGTGTTTGGCTTACCGTTTTTAACGCTAAGAAATAATGCTCGCACAGAGCCTCCAAGGGTACAAAAATATTTGTTGTCGCTCAAAAATCTCGATTCCGAGTGACCGTCTGTCTACAACATAACTCAAAAAAGCTTTGACCTATCGTCCTGAAATTTGCCATATAACATTTTCAACAAAAAATTAACTTTAAGTTCGTGAACGGGCTGCATCCCCCACTCATTCTACCCTCTCCCATACAAATTTCACGAATTTTCGAAATTAAAAGAAATTGACTTTTCTCCGAAACTATTTCATTTATTATATTGACTTGAAAATTAGATTATAGTATAATGATATGAATATTATTAACGTCAAAATATGTATATTGGTCTGATTCCCTTACTCCCCCCCCCATCTTCTTTTTCTACAATGGCGCTACAGCCCAAATCGGACCTTGGTCTCCTGATATTCTGGTTTCTTAACAGTTTTTTTTACTTATTGTGGAAGGATTGTTAGCCCTTCGCACAACCCTCATTCTACGATTTTTTTTTCATTTTCGTAGATTGAGGTGACCAAGGCATATCCAAGCAGGCAATGTGCTGGAATTATATATTGCGCCGACCGGGATTTGAACCCACGACCTTCGCATTACAAGACCAACATGGCTACACCCTAGCGAATTACTCCCCCCATACAGATCCACAATTTCCAAAAATGCATTTATTCATTTCGCATTGCAACGCAATCAACCAATCAAATTCCTGTTAAGACCCCCTATAGGGGCATAGGACAGAAACAGCTCTCTTCCACAAGGCGCAATCCTGAGCATCGGCCTTAAGCTGTTGCCAGGACTTGTTTGTTCCTCTGGCTTCCTGCTCAACTGCTCGCTTCCATGTGTTACATGGTCGACTAACCCGACGTCTTCCTTGAGGATTATTATCAAGAGCCTGTTTGGCGATGTTTCGCTCTGGTTTCCTCAAAGTATGACCGATCCACTGCCACTTCCGCCTTTGAATCCCAAAACCTATTTTAGCCTGGTCAGTTGTACTCCAAAGTTCGTCGTTGGAGATCACTTCTGGCCACAATAGTTTTGATTCGAATAATTCCATACAAATGCAAAATTTTGGTAAATGCATTTCATCGATTTTCATTGAAACTGGAAAAAGTACAAATTTAAAATTTTACCAGAATTTGTCCTTTGCAATTGCAATAAATGCTAAAAAATATGAGCTTTTCTTCACTCCTTCTACCACCTCCCATACAAATTTTTGTATTGGAAATTAACGAAACATTTCTACTTCGATAAGCGTTGATAAGCAGATTGAAAATCGTTCAAAACCTTCCACTTTCTTTGCCACATCCGACAAAAATTGTTTAATTTCCTCGAAAATTATGAAAGCTACAAAATTTAAATTCAGCTTGAAACATTCTGTATACTACGTTCGGTGTTATACACAAAAATTACAAACCTTCCTCCTCTGATTTTACCACCTCCCATACAAAAGTCAAAATTTCCTATTCGAAAGAATTTGAGATGACATATTTTCCGGTACAATAAACTCTTTCCTATTTCATTTCGAGTATCATATGATTAGGCTTTACGCCAAATCATAATTCCGTTATGTTTTTTTACGTAGCCGAACACATCTCAGGGGGTCATCTTTTAATGCAATTTATCCAGTCCTGCCCGTAAAGGGTGGAAAAAGGAGTTAAGTATGAACGGAATTAAAAGGAGGGAACAGCCTAAAATGCCGGTGGACGTTGAGTTTGAAACGTCGAAAGTCGTAAGACAATGGGAGTAAAGTCTCTGGCAATGCATTTGAAAGCTTTGAAGTTCGGAGAATGATTGACTGCCTATATTCACTGTACGGGAAGTACAGCTTGAACCTAAGCGAGTATTTCTAAGAAATGTGTAAAGAGGTATAATAAGTTTAGAAAGTTTACCCTGAAAGTAGCGGTAGTATATGCTTAGTACTCGGATATTTCTGCGAAGCTCTTAGTTGTTACCACTGGGGGTCGTTACGTTTAGAAGGATTTGAGTTCTTCGTTTCAATCTAAACACTGGGTTTACGTTACAATCAATCTTTATTTTCACCTAGTTTTCTATTCAAGAGCTTTTAAAAATTTAAACAGAAAAACTTTTGGTTACTAAACTGCTAGATTCAAACTTTTAGTATCGAATCAACGGATGTTATAGAACTACTCATAGTTATTGAACAACTGTTGTTATGCAGCTCCGTATTTCGAACTGCCTGTATAGTAACAGTGTACTGGTATTGTTGAAATACCTCCGAGGTCAAGTTATCCTTTATATTACCCCGAGACGCTGACCTCGCGGTAGGTCATCAAATATTGAATGGTTCCTGGAATGTCGGAAAAAACAATCGAATTATCCTTAATTACCCAAAAAGGGTCACGTGTGTCCAGCTGCGAGCAAGTTCCTTAAGTCCTATCTCTAGTGACCCGGTTCTTTTATGCGCATATGTCATTGTTATTCGAAGGACTATGGGATTTATAACTCAGGCCGATTATGATATCTAATCATTGTTACGGGATGAAGAAAATCCTTCATCCTGCTTCAGATGATGGGGATTTCTTAGACCGGGGCAGCACGATTTTGCCGACGGCTCAGGAGCTTGGGGTGGGTCATTGACCTAAGATATCCTCATCCTAGTTCGTGCTGAGCAAAACGGAACGGGAAAAGGATCAGGATGCCGTACTACTATGAGCGGTAAATCCGCCTAACCGGAGGATTTCATGGCCGCTATTTTTAACTAGTGGAAAAGTTTACGTTTATCGCGTATCACTCATGAACCATATCAATGCCTACCAATTCTCCAGAGAAAGCCCGGGAAACTTCTTATGAGCTCCTCACTCACTCATATTATATTATTTCGCGCGCAAAAATTAAATATAATATAATTTATTTCACAAAAAAAAATTTCTTTTTCTTAAATTTTCAAAACGTTGGGGCCCTTGCTCCTTCCAGTGGCATTCTTCTCTGTAGAATCGATCGTTGAGGCGATGCACTTATTTTTATTATTTTAGTTTGCTCACTCAAAAAAATTAATATTAAGCTGAAGCTTTAATTGTTTAATATTTTATTGTTATATGTAATTTTTTTTTTTATTACAAGTCTTGTATCATTTCACTTTCAATTAGAACTAATTCACTTTTTGTTCTCTTTTTTTCGATATATTAATCACTTTTCAACATTCCTCAACACCCAAAAAGCATCCTCCGCTTCCTATAGTTCGATTCCTTCCCCCCAAAAACATTTTCGCTGTTTTACTTGAGCTCTCAGACCAGATCCCCAACGGTTTTTATTTCAATCTGGTCGACAGTTTTGGCGCCAAAGTATTTTTTTACAGCAGTGTTGCCCTGGCAGTTTTTTTCGCCCATTTTTTTTCTGTCTATTGCCGCGAACCGAATTTAAATGTGATTTATTAATATTTTTTTTATTATTCATATTATTAGTTATTTATTTTTATTATAGTGATTATATTTGTTTAACAAAGAAAGCTAATACAAAATAGTTAACGTACTTAAGAACAGAAAGAAAAAAAAAATCTCAAAAGAAATTAAAATTAATGCTACGAGTGACCTAGGATATTTGAATTCTGAAAAGTGAGTCAAAGAAAATATTTTGCAACATCATAT
The DNA here is from genome assembly GCA_963669355.1 of Chorisops tibialis. Taxonomy (NCBI): domain Eukaryota; kingdom Metazoa; phylum Arthropoda; class Insecta; order Diptera; family Stratiomyidae; genus Chorisops; species Chorisops tibialis. The sequence continues at coordinate 215,650,448 of OY770262.1, forward strand.
AGAAGACAACACGTCTTGTCGAGCTCCAGAATATTACTACTTTATTTTTTAATTAAAATACTTAAAACTAATTTTTACATAGGTATTCTTAATTCTAAAGTACATAATAATTAAAGCTATACAATTTTAAAATCCATAATAAATCCGTTTCAGAATAACGGGTCGGATTAGTTTGGTTTGAATTCTGTTAGCATTTACAAAATTGCTAAATAAAATTAACGGAGAGGATTAGCATTGAAATAGAAATATCAACTTAATGTTATTCGTGTGGGAAAATTATTTTCAATAAAGTCTAAGGGCCTATGTGCACTAGTCACCGCAGGACACTTGGTGCCCGACCAAATAACATAATAATTTGTATCTCGGCGATGATAGTATGTTGTTGGTGCGAAATCAAATGTCATAGCGTTGGCACGTTGTGTGTCGGATCCTAAGAGTAGATGGTTCCGTATGGTTATGCTCGGGATAGGGTAGTAATTGTGGTGTTCAAGATCAGTAGAAGAATGGTTAGGGTATCATGAAGCAATTTATGGTTGCTTTCCATCTTAGGAAGAGTGAGAAATGCATTGTGGCGCTTATATCGTAATATTTCGTTAAGCGATTCATAGGGAGTCTATAGAAATAGTGTTGGCTTCATCTCCAATTAGTCGGAAAGCATGTCTCTGAACACGATCGAGCATCGTGAGTTGCGTTTTGGGCTTCCCAGCCATCTATGCGATCTGTACCCGAGGCGTGACCTAATGTACTTATGGATATTTGCTAGGTCACTGGGAGTAAAATATTTTTTACATCTTTGGAGGACTCCTAGGCGTTTAGAAGCATCAAGTGCTACGTCGAGTATGTGCTGGTTCCAATTAAAATGGTTAGTTACTTTAATGCCTAGGAGTGAGAAGTATTCGAAAGAGTCTAGTTGGACACCACCAAAGGCTACATTAGAGACCAAGGTTTAAATGAAAGATGACAGGGCTGAGTTCTTGAGGCGTTGAACTCTTCTCTATCTATCCCGCTTCATTCCAAGATTAAGTTCAAGTTACTATCATCTGCAATGTAATGTATTGGATTGAGCGTTAACGACAGAAGGTCAATAATAAAACCAAGAAAAAGGTGTGAGTGATAAGATAAAGTCTTGGAGGACGTTGCAATCTATGGTAAAGGTATAACATACCAATCCATCCATTACGTCTTGTATGGTGCGTTCATATTAGAATCTCTCAATCCATTTTACGAGGTTATTATTAAAGCCGACTGCTTTGAGCTTCACTAAGAGACATTTATGCCAAACTCTGTCAAATGTTTTAGCGATATCAAGCGCCAGAACTTGACCCTCGCCAAATTTATGGAGGCATGATTTCCAACAGTCAGTTCATCAGTCCGATAGGTCATCTGTAGAACGTCCGGAATGGAATCCGTATTAGAAATCATTGATAAGTTTCTTTTCTGACTTTTGAATTAAAATCACCTAAGACAATTGTGAATCATTGGTTGTCTCTAGGGTGGCATAAAATTCGTCTTTAATCATATCGTCCTTTTCTTGTGTTGGTGTGTAAACGTTGATCAACTAAACATTGAAAAATGTAGTTTTTATTCGGATTGCACACTTACTGCTTTGAAACTCGTGACCTGCTGTTTAAATTTTTTTTAAATGACAAAAGCGACTTCAAACTCTCTGCTTCCCGACGATTTTCCACTTGGATAGATTTCGTATGATCTCATGTCCATGACTTTATTACCGGGCCATTTCGTTTCTTGGAGGGCAGCTATGTTGATGTTGTGTTTTTGCCACTTCTTCGAGAAACTCATTTAGAGCTCCTGTCCTACATAAGGATCGAACATTCCAAGTTCGAAAAGAGTAGTTCATTTTTAGCGGAGTTATTTCAGTTCTTCAGGTTTCCGGACAGTGTTTTTTTTCCAGTGATGCGTTGTTAGCGTCTCGCCCAATCCCCGACCTGGAGGGCCAATCCTACTTATTTATTACATCCTGGTAGAAAAAGGGTGGGAGTTTTCTGCTAAATATCACTTGCCGAAGTTCTCACAGCGATGCTTCGAATCCAACGATGTCATATTTTTTGGCTACTTCCTGAGACGCACTGGTGTTGCTGGCCATTCAGGTTAACTCGATGCTGCCACCTCCTTCCTCAACCGGGCTTGGGACCGACTATGGCGGTATTATAGCCACTGAGAACTCTCGTTCACCAAATGGTATAGAAATGAATGGCGAGTGTTGTTGAATAAGCACCAATTACCATCAATTGCAAACAAAAATGTAAGAAAACGTTTAGAAGATATGAAAATATCGGAAAGTGCTTTTGGAAAAAATTTGTTATTTCTGAATATCTACAAACTTCGCTCAGAACGTTCTTTTCATTCGATTGAAAATACGGCGAGGTCATGTTAAATTTAGCCAAAATGTCCTATATCTCGGCAGTTATACGTCATAGCGAAAAACCGCAAGAGTGAAGAAATTATGTTTTTACCCGACCTACAACTTTTTAATACAAAATTTTCCATTCGATTAAAAATGCAGTTTCAGTAATTTTTTTTCAATGTTAAATGCTTAATTAACGCTCTTTTCCGGCTAGTAGTCATGTTCAAAATCAACTGCATACTGTCTGAAGCGGAGCCCGACTTTGCGGGACCACTGCCAGCCAATTCTGTTGAGATTTACCCGAGTTATCGTCGGGACACACACGCAGACAGACATCACGGAGAAAATTCGTTTTTAGACTCCTTGAACCTCAAAACATATAAGCCTTTTAAAAAAATGGATGTTGAAAATTTTCACGGTTACCAAAGTTACCCATTATCATCATAGCGTGGAGAACTAAAAAAAAAATTCTAAAATTTGTCCGTGAATAATTTCAATAAATACTAAAAAAAATTATCAACTTCGCTTCACTCCTTCTACCCATTGAAATATGTATTTCAGAAATTCATGAAAAGCATTTATCCTTCGAACATAATAGATCAATCCACTTTAAAATTGGAAGATTTATTTATCACAACAATATAATTAGTTACATAATAAATTGCTTAATTTAATTTAATTTAATAAAACCTAACATAGTTAAATTTACCTTAATTAATTAAATCCAACTTGATATGAGTACGATAGGCACTGTTGGAAGGGTCAAACAGGGGGTGGGGGACTTTATGTGTAAAATGGAGCAAAGTCTCAGTCTGTATGTCAGCTTACTTATTGGAGGTGTATAGTGTGCGCTGAATTTGTTAAATGATGATATGAGTACGATAGGCACTGTTGGAAGGGTCAAACAGGGGGTGGGGGACTTTATGTGTAAAATGGAGCAAAGTCTCAGTCTGTATGTCAGCTTACTTATTGGAGGTGTATAGTGTGCGCTGAATCTGTTAATAGGTTCATTTTGTCCGTAATCTGTACGATTTTTAAGTCTGAACTTATTTGAGATGTGGTCAACCTTAATATCGCCATTCAAAACATCTAAGGTTAAACAGGATGTGAGCATAGTTCTTCCAGAACCAAGAAGTAAAAGATTTAATAATTGGTGCATGAATGTGTAGGGCGGAAGGTTTTCTAACTGTCCAGGATCATACAAGTCCTAAGAGCAAAAAGATGGAATTGTTTCTGGATTGACTCTATTCTGTTGCTGTATAACTGGAAAAGGGGTCCCAAATGGGACCAGAAGAGGGTGGACAGAATAGAGATTTAGTAACCCATACATTCTTAAAGAACCCAAGAATTCGATTGTATTGAGGTTTGAAGCACAGTTTATTGTCCAGTAGTAAGCCGAGGTCCTTAATTTGATCAATACGGTGTAGTTGAGTTCCACTTAGGATATAGTCATGGAGGCATGGGGATCTTTTACGTGAGAAGCTTATCACGTGGCATTTACTGACAGTAAGCTCTAATTTGTTTTGGCTGAACCAATGATCTAGCGCAATAAGCTTGGATTGCAGGAATGCGGCATCTGCGGGTGAGGTTATGGAATGATATATTTTAGATCATCAGCATACATCAAATGTGAAGCATTTTCCGATACTTCTGGTAGCTCTGAGATGAAAAAATTAAATAAGAGAGGTCCAATATAACTTCCTTGGGATACCCTAGAGGACACTAGTATTTCCTTGAAAGCTTGAAACTTAATAAATTGAGTTCTATTATTAAGATAGGATTTAAGCCACTCTAGTAAGGATCCTGACATACCAATTACATTATTATTTTAATAATAAAGTATTGTGATCGACTTGGAAAAAAAAAATTTGCTACCCTGAAATTTTGGTTTTTCGCGTTTCATGACTAAATTAGCCTAAGAATGCAAAAAAAAAATCCGTCTGTCTGTACGCCGTCCGCCGTACGCCGGTGTGTACGCTCAGCGCACATTAACTCCCAAACCGTTCAAGATAGAAAGTTCATTTTTGGAGGGATTGTAGATAGTTGCGGATCTCAGGCGGACACCTATTTTGGGAGATGTACGGGTTCAGGGGGAGGCGGGGGGAGCGCTTAAACCGAAAAATACGAATTCAAATATCTTAACCATGGTTACAGCTAGGAAGCTAAAAATCAACATACATATAGAGAGGCTTGTGGGACAACTTTTAAAAATAATTTAATTTTTTTATCCATTGGGGTGCGAAAAGGGGGGCTAAGAACCAATTGTCGGCCGAATTTTTTTTTCAAATGAATATATCTTCGAAATTACTTACCATAACAAATTGATATTTTGAGACCGTTAAGCTGACATATAGATCCACTAGAATCAGTTTAGACGAAAGCTAATTATTGTAAGGGGGAGGGTCAGGGGGGATGCAAAGAAAAACACTTAAAACCCAATATCTCGGCTATTTATTAAGCTATGAAAAAATATAATATTTGGACAAAATAGTAGTGGGGGGAAATGGGGAGCATTTCAAAAATGATGCACTTTCCAAAATTTCAAACCATTATAATTCAAAATTGAGTGCAGATATAAAATTCAAATATTGTCAAATTGTAGAGCTAAATAGTTTTTCAATTTTGTAAAAATTTTAAGTCGGGAGGTGTAAGGGGAGGGAGGTGGTAGCCAAAAATGTCGAAAATTTTAAGTTATTTTTTAAGGGCTCTGGTGAAAGATACAAAATTTAAATTTTCCATGTGAATACATCTATTTGTTGTACATCCAGAAAAAATAATAAAAATTCCACAATTGTTATGCACCGACCCCCCTGGTCTACCGTGCACAAGGTATTTCATGTGCAATGAAAAAACCACATAAACTGAAAATTTTTGAATGAAATTTAAAGGTACAAACTTGAAAATTTGCGAAATGCATTTAAAAAAATTCCCTAAGTTTACGAAATATTAACTGATCGAAAACCTTTAAAACTTCTACAACCTCCCATACAAAATTATTTTTTCGAGCATTTTTAAGAAATCAGTTATCAGCTAACTCTTAAAAAGCTATCAATTTCAAATTTTGCATAAAATCTTATAAAATTAATTGAAATGAAGTTGCTTTAAAAGTTCTGAAATCGCGCTTGCCCTTCTACCCCCTCTCATACAAAACTATGATTACGACCAATTTCATTAAATCAACTAATAACCAATAAACTAAAAGCTACGAACTTGAAATTTTATACAAGCACCTTACAAGAGAAGTGAAATAAAACTACATATCAAATTTTACGATTCCCCTACCTTCTCTACCCCCTCTCACACAAATGTTCGGTTTCGTGAATGTAAAATACACCGAATTTTATGAAAATTCTATGCAACTTCGTCTATGAAACTGACATTCTATACAGAGAAAATTGGACGTAATTCAAGTAATCAATTAAAAAATTATTAACATCCAGCTACTCTTACCATCACGCCTCACCACTCCCCTCATAAAAACTCAAACTTGCATAAATAAACGAACGAAATATTGATTATAAGTACTGGAGCCTTTGAACGTTTTCGCAAAGTGTTAAATTGACAATTGCCCTGCCTAAGAACCCCCTTTCACTTAGTCTTCCCTAACCACTCTAACATGCATATTGACTTTCCACGCATCCGCAACTTGTCCCAAGAATAATAAAGTTTCGCCCGACTTGTTGGCAGTTTATTTTTTTTTAACTTTAAAATTAGGATGTTGTGATCAACTCGGTCGAATGTTTTGCTAAAGTCGGTGTATCTATTTGATGCCCATTTTCAAGTGCACAGAGTGTACCAGATTCAAGAATCATGAGATTCGTCGTGGTCGAGCAACCTTTTCTAAAGCCGTGCTGCTGGTCATTAATAATAGGGTTTATCATGTTGGTCAATTTATCGCAAATAATTTTTTCGAACAATTTCGATAGAATTGCTATACCTCTGTAGTTCTCGCCTTTCGTTTGTCACCATTCTTGTGGATGGGTGTGAGATGCAACGATTTCTAGGCCGAATGGAAAGTTCCCAATGATAGTAACTGGTTGCAGAGAAAATATAGGGGTGTTGAAATGATGGGCACACTTTGATAAGAAGAATAGGGTAGGATTAAGATCAAGACCTGGACCGTTTTTGATATCAATAGTTGTGAGAGCATCAAGCACCTCCTCAATAGGCAATGAGATATTGTCAACTAGTAGAGGAACCGAAAAGTTGTGTTCGCTGTGGGTTGAATTTGACTGGACACCAAAGACTTCATGCACATATAGTAGATATTACGCCGGCAGGAAGATTGAACTTTTTCGTTTTGTATTAACAAATTCGAAAAATATGTTTGGTTCTGTTATGAAATCTTCATCAATTTTTTTTTTACATAGCACTCATACACAACCCGGGACTTAGAAGATAACTCTGAGGCCAGCGCGTCATATCTTCTTTGAAGATTAGGAGTAATCGCGCCCGTTCTCTTAAGTTTTTCAATAAGCTTTCTTCTTCTACTCCGCAGTGATCTGAAGTTTTTATCTAACCAGAGTTCTGATACTTTATCTTTTTGAAGAAAGCATGGTGATAAGGATGTTAATAAGCAGTTTCAAAACCACTTCATCTGTCACCTGCCACAGTAACGCCATAATTTCAGAAAATCCATATCGAATTTCCTTGAAAATTATGAAAGCCACAAACTTTAAATTCAGCACAAAAACATTTTGCATACCACGTTCGGTGTCGTCTACAAAAACATCCCCTCTTTGCTTCAACCATCCCCCTAACAAAAGTCGCTTATTCACAAAAAGTGTTCCCCACCGATTGCGTCCGCGTAAAAATCGCAATAATAAGCAATTTTTGAGAATGTAGTTAGTAGTGCATTATGTGGGATATATAATCTGCATAGCTTAATGGCTCTTTGAAAACAATGCCGATTGGAATTAGAACCACAAATTATTTAGAATGAAACCATAGTACTTGTATTTGTATGGGACACGTCCGTGATCACGGGGATAATTTGAGATTGTATACGTATTAAAGAACGTTAAGGAAATGTAAACATTTTTAGCTTGCGTTTATTCTAAAAAAAAATTAAATAACCTAACGTTAAGCTCAAAAATATAACAGAACTATGATTACGCGTTAAGCCCCTTGAGAAAATTTGTTTAGAGTATTTTATGAAAAAAATTCCATTTGTATGGGAGGTGGTGGAAGGAGTGGGAGAGTTCAAATAACTTGTATTTATTATTATTTGGGGAACACGTGAGAGAACTGCGACCTTCCTGGCCTATTGTGCGTTTATTCTCCCCTTTTCATACCGTAACTCGAGAGCTTTGGCTAATCTAAGTATCTTTAAGGGTGCCATGTTGGCTAGTTCCTCGGTAGTAAGGTAACCTATTCCTAGAATATTGTGTCTTTTCCTTCCTACTGCTGTGTTCTGTCGTTTCTGAGTCTTCGAGACAGAGGCGGCAGATGTCGGTTTCAGTCAAACTCATATTTTTGAGGTCGTGGTTTACTCCACTGTGCTCCGTTATTAGGCCAATATAGTACTAATATCACTCTTGCTGAATCTCAGAACAATTTCCACTTCGCTTTTATATTCTGAAATCTGAGAATATTATAAGTTTACCACAAAGTTTATAACGCCAAGAAATAATATATAATCACTCAAAGTTCTCAAAACCGGATGTCCGTCCGTCTATACATCCATCCGTGTCCTCTGTAGCTTAAGAACACGTTGAGCTAAACAGCCCAAATATTGTACACGTTGTTTTTGACAAAAATGTAAGGTCAAGTTCGTGAACAGGCCAGATCGATCCACCCCTTCTACCTCCTCCCATACATAATGACAATAAACGGATTTGCTCGAAAGGTATAAATGCTATTGATCTGAAATTTGGAATGTAATACTTTTTGATGATTTCTACTGCATACTTATTATTTGTTTCCTCCCGCTCCTTCCACCACCTCCCATACAAAATGCAATCTTAAACCAATTTATTTAATCAATCAATCAAATTTCTGGTAAGACCCCCTATAGGGGTATAGGACAGAAACAACTCTCTTCCATAAGGCGCGTTCCTGAGCATGGGCCTTAAGCTGTTGCCAGAACTTGTTTATTTCTCTGGCCTTCTACTCAACTGCTCGCTTCCAAGTGTTACATGGTCGACCAACCTGACGTCTTCCTTGAGGATTATAATCTAGAGCATGTTTAGCGATATTTCGCTCTGGTTTCCTCACATTATGACCGATCCACTGCCACTTCCGCCCTTGAATCTCAATACCTATTTTAGTCTGGCCAGTTGTACTCTAAAGTTCGTCATTGGCGATCACTTCTGGCCAGAATATTCCTAAAATGCGTCGGAGGCATTGATTCATAAAAACTTGTAGTTTCTTGGTAAGTCGAAAGGTCACTTTCCACGTAGCACAACCATATAAAAACACGAATTTGACGCATGCGTCAAACACTCCCAGCTTCGTGAGAAGGGAGATCTCTCTTAACCTCCAGAAAGGGGAAAGAATACCGAAGGCCTGAAGAGCTTTACTTCGACGAGCCTCAATTTCCTTTTCGGTTCCGCCGTCCGTGCTGACAATGCTTCCGAGATAGCAAAAATCTTGCACCTCTTCCACATCCTGTCCATTAAAAACAATCTGTGTGCTTGCGTTCGAACCCATGTGCATGTACTTGGTTTTACGCACATTTATTTTCAGTCCCGCCTGTTTGCATTTAGAATGCAACTAGCGAACATTTGACTCTAAGTCCGAACGGTTACGTGCAAGCAAACACACGTCATCAGCATAATCAAGGTGACTTAAGATGTTAAATAGTCTCCATTGAAGACCTTTACCTTTCCCACCTTCCAGTGCAGCTTTCAAAATGTCATTTATTACCACCAGAAACATGGCTGGTGATAATATGCAGCCTTGTCTGACACCCGTTCGCACAGGGAAGCTCTCGGACAGCTCTCCTCTATGCAAGACGCGACACCTTGCATCTTCGTACGATTCTTTAATCATAGCTATGACCTTATCTGGAATACCTCTCCTACGCAAAGCATTCCATATGTAATCTCGCTTAACGCTGTCGAACGCCCTCTCGAAGTCCACAAACATGAGATGTGGTGGCGAACCCATTTCGGCTGACTGCTCTAATATTATCCGTAGGGTATTTGTGCGGTCGGTACAAGAGGACCCTTTACGGAATCCAGCCTGATAACCTACGAGAGTGCTCTCGACGACATCACTAATCCTATCGAGAATTACCTTAGCCATAATTTTTGATACGGCAGTAAGTAGACATATACCACGCCAATTGCCACAATCCCGAAGGTCGCCCTTCTTCGGAATTTTCACAATGACGCCCTCCTTCTATTCAGTCGGATATCTTCCTTCATTCCACACCTTAAAGAATAGTGGGAGGAGTATATCAGCTGCTATTTCCGGATCCGCTTTGAGGAGTTCGGTTGGTAGTCCGTCTATACCTGGAGCTTTCCTTCCCGCCATTGACCGAATGGCGGAAACTATCTCTTTCTTATCTGGGCGATCGTCCCTAACAGAGGATTGTTGCGGTTGGATGTTTGGAAGTTGTTCTGTTTCCGAAATATCTTCCTCTGACAAGATGTTTAAAATATCAGAGAAGTATTCCTTCCATCGTCGCAACTGGTGTTCATTCATATTAAGGAGAGTTCCGTTGACATCTCTCACCAAATGGTTGGCGGTGAAATTCCTGCTCGTCAACTGTTTCATGATTTTAAATAGTGAACCCATATCCCCAAGGTAAGCCACAGATTCTGCCGTGTTTGCCAGATCTTCAATGGCCTTTCTCTTGTCGCGTCTAACAGCCTTTTTAAGCTGTATATGAGCACCGCGGTAGTTCTGCCTCAAGTCGGGCGTTCATGATTTTAAATAGTGAACCCATATTCCCAGGGTAAGCAGCAGATTCTGCCTTGTTGGCCAGGTCTTCAATGGCCTTTTTCTTGTCGCGTCTAACAGCTTTTTTAAGCTATATATGAGCATCGCGGTAGTTCTGCCTCTGGTCGGGCGTTCGTTGGTTGACATCGGGTTGATAGATTATTGCCAATTTGGCTATTTTTCGATTGCCAACCTTGTCGCATGTGTCTTGCGACATCCAGGGTTTCTCACTGCTTTGCACATATCCCACAAACTCTTCAGCACTAGTTAGAAAAGTTTTTCTGGTTGCCTTCCAATTGGCGTCCAGTGTACGAATTTCATACTCACCCAATGTGGATGACTTTTCGCGTTGAATGGTGATGTACTCGCGTTTTTTGTTGGGATGTCTAAGCTTATCCACATTAAGCTTGTGCTTCATTTGAAGAATTTGTGGTCGTCGGATAGCTACTGTACACAATCTCAAGCACATTGAGCAGACATCTTCTCCATCGGCGAGTTATAGCCAAATAGTCGATCTGGTTTTGAGTAACACTATCAGGGGAAATTCAAGGTGTCTTATGATTACTCTTGTGTGGAAAAAGGGTCCCTCCGATGACCATTTGTCGAGTACTACAAAACTCCACAAATAATTCGCCATTTTCGGGTCTCTTAATCGCGTCACGACCTTGGCGCGTCGACCCAAGGGTCACCATGCCTCTCCATGACGTATTCTAGTCCAGTATTGTCAGATCAAACCTGGGCGTTCATATCTCCTAAGATGATAATAAAATCATCTCTTGGAACACGTTCGAAGGTGGCACTCAGTTGGCTATAAAACTCCTCTTTGTCACCAGGTGTTGCGGTATTAGTTGGTGCGTAGCACATCGAATTGTGTAGAATTGTACCATTTTTGACACTGGTCCTGAGCCTGACGACGATAATCCTATCCGAGATTGGTTCCCAGCTGATGAGACTCTTTCACGCTCTCGGTGTAACGACGAACGCCACGCTTTTTAGCTTCGCTCTCAGGACCAACGTACAGAATGGTGTTTCCGCTAGGGGTTCGTTCTTCTCCTGATCCCGTCCACCTGACCTCGCTCAAGCCCAAGATTTGGATGTTATTGTGCTCAATTTCACGGTCGATCATTGATTGGCGGTTCAAGGACCGAGTGATCCCAGCCCTTCCCCCGTCATTCAATGTTCGACCATTTCAGAAGCCAATCATAGTCCGTTTTCGAATGTCAAAAGTCGTTACCGTAAAATCAATCCATATCCGTGGCGCTGTATCCGTTTCTCGTATCGGTTAGGATTTAAGATCACGGGTGATAAGCCCATGATCCAGTGAGTGTCCATTTGTCATTTTTAGGGCAAGCAGGACTGGATGTGGGTGAATTGTACTGCCCCATCCCACAGGGGGATAGTTAGCTCCGGTCCGTGGTGTCGCTAGTCTCCAAAGATAGTTCCAGGAATTGGTAAAACCTCATCCTACAATTACCCTTTTGCGAGGAATTCACAATTTATTTAGTGGGTATAAAATTTATTGTGCTGAAACTATGCAGTAAATATTTATTTAGAATTATTAGTAAGACAAAAAAAAACGGTTAGCTTTATCCCTTTTACCCACTTCCATACAAAATTATACAATTTCGCAGTTCGTCACTAAACGGATTTGCCCGAAAAGTATAAAAGCTATCGATCTGAAACGTGGAATATATTACTTATATGATGATTTCAATCTACTGTAAAAACAAAAACAAATGTATGTCCTCTCTCTCCTTCCACCACCTCCCATACAAACTGCACTTTTTCATGTGATACTCTAAATCAATTTACTTAGTGCGTATAAAATTTATCGACCTCAAATTGTGCACTTACTATTTATTTAGAATTATTAGTAAGGCCAGAAAAATAGACTATTAGCTTTACCCCTTCCCATACATTCCAACACAATTTCACAACTTTACAAGAAGTCGATTTTCCTGAAAAGTATAAATGCTAGTGATCTGGTATTGAAAACATGACAAAAGCATGATGTTTGTATTTATTTCTGTTTTTTGCAAGGCGATCAGCCTCTTCATTTGCCTTAATTCCCAAATATCCTGAGAATCACATTTTTGAAGGCAGTACCAAACTATCCTCGATCCGTGTTTATTGGATACTAGGACTCCGAGAACTGCCTGACTATCCGATAGGATATAAATAGTTTTATTGCGATGAGCCCTCCGTATATTTGTTGGACGCATAACTCCATTGCAATTAGTTCGGCCTGTAAGATTGTGGCTTCTTTGCCGAGTGGTTTTGAAACGGAGACGTTGGAACTTTTTACCATATTCCGGCTTCTCTCCCTACAGAGGTACGCGAGTCATCTGTATACCAAATCGTAGATCCCTCTTCCATTTCAGGTAGCATGGATTGCCAGTCCGAGAGTTCTTTGATTATAACTATGAAGAGGGTTTGAAAGTTGAATTTTGTCGGCATAGTCTCCGATAATGTGGAGGTTAGAGCCTCTATTTTAGGGTGTCTTAGTGGTGACCTCTGAAATCGTCTGATTTGAATTTGTTTGCGTAACACCCCTTCGATAGCGTCCTTCTTTATTTGAAAATGTATCAGAGGGATGCTTGGGAACATTTTCATTTTCGCAGTAGGACAGGTTTTCATTACTCCTGTGATACCAAAACAAGCCAGGGTTTGGATTTTTGTAGTGTAAGCTGTGTTTTGTTGTAATATTTTAGTTCACCATATCGTGTGACTATTGGGAGGATGATTACTCTGTAGCACAGTAGATCATCTCGGGGTGTTATCTCCATTTTCTACTAAATAAGCTTTTGCAAGCCCGAAATGCCATTAATGCTTAAGCATGAGTGCATTCTATATGTTTGTTCCAGTTGAATTTGCTATATAGTATAACACCTAGATATTTTACCTCATCTATTGGTGTTCCAATTATTGAAGGAGATATGATACATGTAAAACGTACTATCTATGTCTAGGTTCAAGTTCTTAGACTGACACCAGTTCATTATCATTTCTAAGGCAGATTGTATCCTTTCCGATATTATTAAGCCATATTTGCGTCTATTGATAATGACGAGATCGTCGGCATATTCCATTTCCTCGTTTCTTTGTTCTCTTAGACGGTCGAGGAGATCATCTACTGCAATTGACCAAGGAATTGGAGACAGCACCCATAGGTCTGTGCAGTCTATGTGCTGTCACTTAGATCCGTGATTGTCATTCAGCTCTTTAGAATGGCGTGTATCCGTTTTATCGTGGCGGTTTCTAAGCCCTTTTTCCTGGCTGCCGCTACTATGGCTTCATGGAGACTGCTGTCAAATGCTCCTTCTTTATATAGGAATCCGCAAAGGTCAATTTCTTTTCAGTTTTTTGCTTTTTCGATTTGCCTTTCCAAGAAGGCCTGACTCTGTTAATTTGCCTTTTTGGTAGGCATGTTGATTTTTATTAAGACTGACCTTGTTAAGCCCTGTTCTTATGTGAATGTCCACTAATTTCTCCATCGTCTTGAAGAAGAAGGATGTAATACTTATAGCTTATTAAAGATCCTTCTCATTATTGGCATTAGGATCTCTAATCCCTTTTGTAGTAATGCAGGCAACACTTTATATATTCCGGCTGATTTATAGGGCTTAAAACTGTTAATCGCCTATCTGATATTTTCCGGAGCGAAGATTTTACCAGCAGTGCAGTCCTTTCTTCTACCTATAAATCTTCATTGTTGTTAATTAACTTGCAGCCTGGGAAATGTGTTGCCAATAGCACTTCAAGTGTAAATAATTTGTATACCATGAATCACATTCATGGTAAAAAAATTATATTCAAAATTTCGATTTGTTAGCTGATTATTATATATTTTTGAAAATGATTTATTTTGGGAGGTGGTAGAAGGCATGAAAGGATAGAAATTCAACCAAAAGCAGATTACTTCTCAGAGCATATCTAACAAACTGTGCCAGTTTCATTACAATCGGTTCAGCCGTTTGTGCGTGAAAGACGGCCAAACAGACAGGCAGACAAGAATTTCAAAAACAAGATTTTACGCTTAGTTATTGTTAAAATGAAGCGAAAAACTAACAATTATATTTATATGTATAGATTCGAAAGAATTTGAGATATGATATTTTCCGGTACATTAAACTCTTTCCCATTTCTTCTGGAGTATCGCATTACAGCACTTTACGCCCAACCATAATTCTGTTATGGTTTCAGATTTGTAATTATTCATTTCACCGAAAAAAAAACTCTCTCTCTCCCCCCCCCTCATTAGTTTAATTATCCTCGAGCAAATGAAATGATAATTATCCAACTAATGAGTGAGTAATTAAGCTTTAATTTTAATCACATTTAATTTTTCCAACATTTATTCGAATATAAATCAATGGTTTTATAAATTTTGATAGCCTACATTATTATTTATGAAGCTAAGATAAATTGTATATTATTTACTGAAATTATCCGACATTAAAATTGAAATATTCCAACAACGGAAGGGATTTAGAAAAGACCCTTGGGAGGTAATTAATTTATATACCACTGCGGATTACGAACTTTTTCGATGGTATTAAAAGGAATTATTGCAAAAAAAAAAAGAAAATGGTTATCTATTCATATACAAATTAAATTTCTGGTGATATCCATCATCTATCATATTATTTTTGATACTTCGAAGAACATTTGGTGCCAATAAGTTTCTCAATTTTATCTCCATAACTCATAATTAAACAGTGCTTCCTCAAACCAACACCTTAACTCTCGCTTAAACCAATTTGCGTGTAATTAAACAAGATTAAAACTTGAATCTTGTAATCTACAAATGCAAACTCATCAGCAGATTCATTAAAGACAAATTGTTACTAAAATGTTAAAAATTTGAAATGATTTGGATTATTTAGATAAACAATTGGATTTAATGAACTTAGTACTGACCTTCTGCTGCTCAATATTTTTTTTTTCTATTTTTCTAATTAAATCAGGGGAGGAAAAAAAAGAACATTCCTCAAAGGTCACTACAAGGATATGTCTAGAATAGTGAATCCATTAAAAAAATTGATTCGCATCACCACCACACTACCACGGCGGTCTATTTAGCACTCGGCTACCTTTTCATATTAAGAATTAATTTGATAGCGGCGGCTTTATATTTAACTTATATTAAAAGTGAAAAGGCCAAGTCCTGCAGATTCGGCATAGCACTATTTGGCTTATCTGATAGCTGCTACCACATCAGGAGTTGTAGTGTTTGCCATATTTATATTGTTCAAAATCAATAGTTCTAGTGGAGATTTCAGAAAAAGGACAAAATATTGAAATGACAAAAAAAAAAAAATCCCGTAGACTAATTACATCGAGACTTCATTGTTTCTTGGTCATGACACCAAAGTTGCAAATATCTGGTTTTTGGTTTGCAACAATCGTTTTGTCGCCCATCCCCCCTTAACTTGTTAATTTTCTTATAATTCTCATAAATTATCAACTTGATGACGGTAATTATGTTAAATGTCTCATTACAGAAGTCACCACAATGAAAACCCAAACACCATCGTTAGCCACCCCTAGCGAAGCTCATGATGAATTTGAAATTGGGATTTGTTCGGGTGCAAAATGCCTTGACCTAAATTATAAACAGCTTTCGTCTTGGAGCAATCTTACTAATTACTTGACTACTTCTAAGCTATATCTTTGCTTCTTCTTCTAACTTAACCGTTATATAAATAATGAGAAAAAAAAAAAACAGAACCATAAATGATTGAGAGTACTCGAGAAATTTACTCTAGTTTGAATTTCAAGTATTGCTACTACTCGCAAAAAAAAAACTTTCTGAAAGGAAAATCCTTTCCCTAGAAAGCACGCAAATCCTGAAGTAGTTGCGGCAGCCGAAACTATGTGAAAAGCCGGGCTAGTTAGGTGCCAAATTAAAAAAAAAAGAAAAACAAGTGTGACTACGGACTTCGAATAGTTTAAGTGTTTAAGATAATGCGACCAGGAGAACTCCTGGAAAGTTTTCAACATTTTTTGGTTTATTAGTGCGCTAAAGGGCTTTTACCCTGGTATTGATTTTGAGCTACCGTAATTTGTGTACGTTTCCCATTTATGGCGGAGTGAAAAGCGGATATGACCAGTCCCACGTAATATAAATCATTTTCGAAATTAACCTAAAGTCGAGGCATAATTTTCGTTTTCATGTTTTGGTTCGGTTAAATAAATTGGAAAATTTGTTGATTACTAGATAGGTGTGATTGGTGGCAGGCAGTCGGTGTGTACGGTGGATGGATCATAAAGTCGAAATTTGTATCCCACCCGCCACCCTGGGGTGATTATAAGTATCAGTCAGTACAATTGCACGCATGCTTAGGACTTTAGTTTCTAGTGTCGGCCCTAAAGGAAAGTTATCATATTCGTTGAATCTTCCGTCCTTGAAGGGCAAATGAAAAACTCGAGCTAGTGCCGGAGGTATAATGTGCGCTTCCTGTATGATGCACGCTTCAAGCTGTTGTGGTGCTCGAACGATCGATAACCTCATTTTATTCGGTTTTCGGAACTAAAGGGATGTGTCAAAAGGATTGTTTATCACCAACCCCACTACTGCCATAACCCATATCCCCATTCCGGCCCCCGCCAACACGCTCATCATGTCAACTTCATTGTATGACTGCCAACTATGTTAGTAGAGCAGTTTGTTGTTTTCATATACCACCGACGACAACCAACGACAAACTAAATCACACACACAGTAGCGATTGTCTTCCCAAATAGTCCTCAAGGAAGTGAGAACGGTGCATAAACGATGAAGTGTAATGAGGTTAGAGTTTATGCAAAAGCGCTTGAATGGAGCTTGTCGGCAAAAAAAAAAAATAACACTATACAAAAACAACAAGTTTCTCAAGAAAAGAAGCATTTCCGTTCTGTAGATACAAGAAAATGAGTTTTAATTATTCTAAGGAGAAAAGAAAGGTCAGCGCTTAGTTTCAAGATGGAAGAGCCTCTTCGAGCCATTTTATTCTGGAGTGTTATGCTGTTTATTTAGGTGAAACACTCAACATTGGCTCTGTGCAAATATAAGAGATTCCTCTTGGTTCTCTGAAGTTGTTCTGGAAACAAAAAATCTGGAGAGGATCGATGTACTCAAAGTGGATGATACAAGGTCACAGAATGTAGCCTTATTTTCAGGTGTTAGAATTCATTAAAGTTTTTAGTTGGAGAAATAGATACACTACTTTGACTACTTCGAAAATGTCGTGATCAAGTCATGATGACCACGAAAGAATAACGTTCCCCAGACGTGCTTCGTTTCTTATTGGTTATGGTTGAAATTTAGTATAATTTTATTCAAAATGTTATTAAGGGCATGAAACCTTAGTTATAAACAAGTCAAACTGTCGAAGAATTATCTTACGGCCATCCTGAACATGAAAATTGTTTTTCAAATTTTAATGGGTAATCAACTATTCGGACTTAGAGTCAAATGTTTTCTCGTTGCATTCTAAATGCAAAGAGCCGGGACTGAAAAGAAATGCGTAAAACCAAGTACAATCACATGTGTTCGAACGCAAGCACACCGATTGTTCTTAAGGGACAAGATGTGGAAGAGGTGCAAGATTTTTGTTATCTCGCAAGCATTGTCAGCATAGACGGCGGGGACGAAAAGGATATTAAAGCTCGTCTTAACAAAGTCCGTAAGGCATTCGGTATCCTTTCACCCTTCTGGAGGTTAAGAGAGATCACCCTTCGCACGAAACTGCCAGTATTTGACGCTTACGTCAAATATATGTTTAGTTTGGTTCTACTAGGTGAAAAGTGACCGTTCAACTCACCAACAAACTGCAAACTTTCGTGAACCAATGCCTCCAACGCATTTTAGGGATATTCTGGCCTGGACGTTGGAATATAACTAGACAGACTAAAATAGGCATTGAGATTCAAAGGCGGAAGTGGTAGTGGATCGGTCACACTTTGAGGAAACTAGGGCGAAACATCACCAAATAGACTCTGGATTATAATCCTCAAGGGAGATGTTGGGTTGGTCGACTATGTAGCACAGTTGAGCAGGAGGCCAGAGGAATAAACTAGTCCTGGCAACAGTTGGAGGCCGGTACTCAGGATCGCACCTTGTAGAAGCTATTTCTGTTCTATGCCTCTCTAAGGGGTCGAGGCAATAGGATATGCTGATGACCTTGTCATTATCGTTAGAGGCAAATATGATTCAATAATATCGGAAAGAATACAATCAGCCTTAGAGGAGATAATGAACTGGTGTCAGTCTAAAAACTTGAACATTAACCCAAGTAAGACTGAGATAGTACCATTCTCAAATAGAAGGATAAACCACATTGTACCTCCTGTAATAAATGGAACAACAATACCCTTTTCAGATGAGGTAAAATATCTAGGTGTT
Source organism: Chorisops tibialis (assembly GCA_963669355.1). Lineage (NCBI taxonomy): Eukaryota > Metazoa > Arthropoda > Insecta > Diptera > Stratiomyidae > Chorisops > Chorisops tibialis. Next base: position 215,669,086 of record OY770262.1, read on the forward strand.
ATACTGGATAACAAACTCAACTGGAACAAACATATAGAATGGACTCATGCCAAAGCACTAAAGGCATTTTGGGCCTGTAAAAGCTTATTTGGTAGAAAATGGGGATTAAAGCCCAAAATGATTTACTGGTGTTACAGAACAATCATTCTCCCAATAGTCACATACGGTTCAACGATATGGTGGACTAAAATATTACAAAGGAAAGCGCAACTTACGCTACAAAAAATCCAAAGGCTAGCTTGCCTTGGTATCACAGGTGCAATGAAAAACTGTCCGACAGCGGCAATGGAAATGTTCCTTAACATTCCTCCGATACATATCCAAATAAAAAAGGAAGCTATCAAGGGAGTGTTACGCATACAGGGGAAAAACAATTATAAGTCAGGGGATTTTAGAGGTCACCTTAAGATCCTAAAAGACACGAAAATGGAAGTTATAACTTCCACATTATCGGACGCGATGCCGACAAAATTCAACTTTGAAACCCCCTTCAAAGTTATAATCAGGGAACGCAAGGACTGGCAATCCATGCTAACTGATATTGTAGAGGGATCAACCATCTGGTATACAGATGGCTCCCGCACATCTGAGGGGACAGGAGCCGGAGTCAAAGGTCCTAACTTCTCGGTTTCAAAACCACTCGGTAAAGAAGCCACAATCTTCCAGGCCGAACTAATTGCAATGGAGCTATGCATCCAAGAAAATATAAGGAGAGCTCATCGCAATAAATCCATTTATATCGGATAGTCAGGCGGTTCTCAAAGCTTTAGCATCCAACGAACACGGATCGAAGATAGTATGGGAATGCCTTCAAAACCTAATCATCCTGGGAAAAAGGAATGATGTAACCTTAATGTGGGTACCAGGACACATGGAAATTGAGGGTAATGAAGAGGCTGATCGCCTTGCAAAAAAAGGCGCAGAAACAAATTTTATTGGTCCAGAGCCATTCTGCGGAAAACCAAAAGGGTACTTTAACCCCATACTCAAAATGTGGGTAGAAAACGAACATAAAATATACTGGAATAGACTTCCAGGCTTGTCAATTTCAAAAAAACTGATCCTACCACAAAAAAACAAAGTGGAGGATATTTTAAAATTCAGCAAGAAGGATATTAGTATCCTAATCGGCCTAATGACGGGGCACAGTGGAGTAAACCACCACCTCAAAAATATGGGCTTAGCTGAAACCGACATTTGTCTAGAGGACTCAGAAACGACAGTACACATCCTATGCCACTGTGAAGCAGTAGCTAGGAAAAGACACAGTCTTCTTGGAAAGGACTTCCTTTCTACGGAGGAACTAGCCAATACGGCTCCCTTAACGATTCTCAAATTAGCAAAAGCTATTGAGTTAAAATAGGGTGAAGGGGCTATAAACGCACAATAGGCCAAGAAGGTCGCAGTGCTCTCGCGCGTTCCCCTAGTAATAATAATAATAATGGATCCTAACAGGGATTTGATTGAACCCGACTTTTACCGACAGATCTTTTTCCAACATGTCAAGAAGTACCTGTAAATCTATCTCGAAAAGTGTTAAGCTTGAACATGACCAAAAACTTCGACGAAACACCAAAAGGCTCAAGATCTTTTTGGTCATTTGTTAAAACGGTCAACAACAACCATAAAAAATCATCTAAGCCACCACTCCCACATGGGAATCGAATTGTAGACAGTCGTGTTTAGGAAGCCAATCTTCTTGCAGAAAGTTTCACCCGAAAGTCCTGGCTGCCACCGATAAGTCAGTCTACCCCGCATACAACACCATCTCGTTTTCGTGTACCTGCGATTAATTTTCTCATACGACTTATCTCCAGAGTTCTTCGTGAGCTCAATGTTCAGAAATTGGCACGCCCCAATGATATTTCCGCTATCAAATTCCTGTTAAGACCCCCTATGGGGCATAGGACAGAAATAACTCTCTTCCACATGGCGAGATCCTGAGCATCAGCCTTAAGCTGTTGCCAGGACTGGTTTATTCCTCTGGCCTTATGCTCAACTGCTTGCTTCCATGTGTTACATGGTCGACCAACCCGACGATTAATGACGCTAACCGCGTCTTGGTTATATTTAATCGTGCCGATTTTTTTCAATCATTGAACTCTAACCTAAGCCTAATCTTGGAAGGGGGCGGGACAGTTTTCTGACTTACCTCCTGAATGCTCGAGCCAAATAAAAATAAACTGCCAACAAGTCGGACGAAACTTTATTATTCTTGGGGTAAGTTGAGGATGAGTGAAAAGTCAATATGCAGGTTAGAGTGGTTAGGGTAGACTAAGTGAAAGGGAGTTCTTGGGCAGGGCTGTTGTCAATTTAACAATATTTCATACGTTTCTGCAAGTTTGGATTCTTATGAGGGGAGGAGGAGGGGTAATAGTAAGGGTGGTTGGATATAATAGCTGTTTAATTGATTGCTTAAATCATGTCCAATATTTTCTGTATAGAATGTGTTTCTTAGACGAAGTTGCATAGAATTTTCATGAAATTCGGTGTATTTTACATTCACGAAACCAAACATATGTATGGGAGGTAGTAGAGAAGGTAGGGAAGTCGTAAAATTTGATATGCAGTTTTATTTCGTTTCTCTTGAAAGGTGCTTGTATAAAATTTCAAGTTCGTAGCTTTTAGTTTGTGGTTATTAGTTGATTTAATGAAATTGGTCGAAATCATAGTTTTGTATGGGAGGGGAGCGCAATTTCAAAACTTTTGACGCAATTTTATTTCAACTATTTTTAAAAGTTTTTGTGCAAAATTTCAAATTGATAGCTTTTAATAGTTAGGTGATAATTGATTTCTTGAAAATGGTCGAAAAAATAGTTTTGTATGGGAGGGGGTAGAAGTTTTAAAGGTTTTCGACTAGTTAATATTTCGAATATGTAGGGATTTTTTTTTAATGCATTTCGCAAATTTTCAAGTTTCTACTTTAAAATTTCACTCAAAAATTTTCAGTTTATGTGTTTTTTTCAATGCACGTGAAACACTTTGTGCACGTTAGACAGAGGGGCCGGTTTATAACAATTATGGATCAAGCTATTATTATTTTTCTATGTATATCAAATAGATGTATTCACATGCAAAAGTTAAACTTTGTATCTTTCACCAAAGCCCTGAAAAAATCACTCAAAATTTTCGACATTTTTGCTTATCACCTCCCTCCCCTTACACCACCCAACTTAAAATTTTTACCAAAATTAACCATTATTTAGTTCTACAATCTGACGAATTTTCGATTTGATATCGGTACTCTTTTTGAGATATAAGGATTTGTAATTTTTGAAATTTCCGCCTAACCCCTTCCAAAATTAATTTAGAAAATAGAGGTAATTTACCCAATCAACAATCCACCCAAGACCGAACATTCTACCTTTAGTGGTCTCGGAGATATGAGTCCATATGTACGGCGTACGGCGGGACGAATTTTTTTTTTGCATTTTTAGGCTAATTTATTCATGAAACGCGAAAAAAAAAATTTCAAGGTAGCAAATTTTTTTGTTCTGTGTCGATCACAATACTTTATTATTAGAATAATAAAGTAAAATCTTAGCAGTGATTTACTGTCTGTGTCAATCGAATCCTCCCAGCGTTTCCGTGGCTTTCCAACAGGTATTTGTCCATTGACTTTCAGGATAAATGGAGTAAAATTTAACTCCTCAAAAATATAGGCCTGTCATCTTTCCCTTAAATGTGCTGTTCCAGTATCAGGATCTGATGAAGCCATCAGAGGAGTGCAATTGGACTCTCCTGAATAATTCTCACTCCTTGGTATTACTATAAATAGCCATCATAATTGGAACCAGCATATACTCGACGCTTAAAAATATCTAAGATTTCTACGAAGATGTAAAAAATATTTTACTCCTATTGACCTAGCTAAGATCTATAAGGCCTATATTAGGCTATGCCTCGATTACAATTCGCATAGATAGGCTAGAGTACGCTATTTTAGATCTCGTCCAGAAATAGGCGTTTCGATTACTTGAAGATGAAGCCAATGCATCGCAGAAATTTTGGAGTACTAAGTAACGATCTAGATATTCTGAAAAAATTTAGACGGGAAGCTCTTTAATAAAGCTAATTCCAGCAAACATGACACAGACTGGGACCAATACCAGGCAGCACGTACACTGTATAAGAAACAGTTATGAGCCGTTAAACTAAATTCATGCAAGAGATTCTGTGAAGAAGTCGATAACATCAATAATACCACTAGGATAAAAAGGACACTATCAAAAGTCCCATGCATGCCAGAAATACTGGCGGAAGGCGATGGTTCCAGGACGGAGTCTAGCAGAGAGCCCCTTGGACTTTTAATACAAACGCATTTTCCCAGATGTTTTGAGCTGCCGCCATATAGTTCATGTATGGATTGAATTCTAGCTACGAGGTCTATCCCGCTATGACCCAGAATTCGGATGAAACGATAATTCAGTACCTGGTTGACATATACAAAGCGTGTATTAGTCTTTGTCATAAACCGAAGCTATGGCAGGAGGTTAAGGTGGTTTCTACACGTAAACCAGACAGAGCCTTACATATCATCCCGAAGGGTTTCCGACCCTTCAGCCTCACTTGACCTTGCTTCTTTGTCAAAAACGACGAGTACAAAATTTGAGCTCTCTATCTCAACGTGTTCTCAAGCTAGAGAGGGCACGGATGGACAGACGGGCGGACGGACGGACATCCGGTTTTGAGATTTTTGAGTAATTACATGAACTTCTGTATCTTTAATTTTTTTCTCCAAGCCTTATTTCTTGGCGTTACAAACTTTGTGGCAAACTTATAATCCTTTCAGATTTCATCTAGAGTACAAAAAATTAGACGATTAGCTTTACCCCTTCTACCCCCTCCCATACAAAATGACGCAATTTCGCAATTTGACAATAAACGGATTTGCTCGTAAAGTTGAAATGCAATTGATCTGAAATTTGAAGCATATTACTTTTATGACGATTTCAATCTTCTGTATAAAAGTTTTTTGAGTCCTCCCTTCCTTCACCACCTCCCATACAAACTGCACTTTGTCGTGAAATACTCTGAACGAAATTACCCAGTACGTATAAAATTGATCGAGCTGAAATTGTACACTAAATATTTATTTAGAATTATTAGTTATATGAAAAAAAATGTAGTCGATTAGCTTCACCCCTTCTACCCCTCCCATACAATCCGAACAATTTCACAACTTCGCAAAAAGTTGATTTTTCTGAAAAGTATGAATGCTACTGATATGCAATTTAAAACGTTTTCAAAACCATAATGTTTTTAGTTTTTTTTGAAAAAGTCATTCAGAACTCGCCCCTCCTTCTACCACCTCCTATACAAACTGCACAATTTCACTAAATCCATTAGACTAATTTTCTCTGTACCTATAAAATTTCCGAATTCTAAATTTTGTATAAAACATTTTGATGGCAACTCTGGCGTGATGTGAAAAAATTAGTTCAATGTCGTTATCCCCTCCACCACTTACACTACAAAATTTCTTAAATTCAAAAAATTTCTCTTTCATCATTTACGCCCAATCGTAGTCCTGTTTTGTTTTATTATGCCTGTATTAACATCCATGTTCTATTGTCATAGCAAGGTCTTATTATAGTTTTGTAGATTCGCAGCTTCGTTTTTCAATGCTCGACTTTACATTTCACTATCGAAAGTACCGAGTAGTATGTTTTATTTTCTACCAATATGATCTTTTGATTTCATTATTTAGATTTGATTGACTTAAATCAAAATTAATCAAATCTGAGAGCTTATAAAGACTGCAATTACAAACCAATAGAATTAGATACCATCTCAATGGTCGATCTAACCCAATTCTTCGAATAGTATCACCCATAAAACTTCAGGTTAAACACATTTCTCTAGCTCCTTAACATAAAAACTCAAATACATTTCTTAGAATATATACGATCGCAATCTGGCACCAGTTTTCAAAAGTCAATTCCTTTGATTTTTATCAAGATTTAAGTGCATTCTGATTATCTCTGCTTGCAGTACAGGACGACGCTTCCTTTATTTGGCACACGTTTACATAATAGAAAAAAGGAAAGAAAATGTGCAATACGAGAGAGAAAGACGACCATGAAAATGCCTTCTAAGTTAGTTTTTTGTTTCCTTCTTCTTATATCTACTGTGTTAGTTCTGCAACTATTTAAGTAGTAGAAGGCGGATAAGAGCCTTTTTTTCTTAAACAGAAAGAAAAAAAACAAACAAGTCAGAAGCTATAAAGTGCGAGTCTCGAATGGCAAACCGCCAACATTTTGCATATATGTACATAAACTTTAAACGGGAAATTAAGGCACCACCATTTAATCTATATCAAATGAGGATAAGACAAGTCGACAAGCACATTAGCTGCCAAAAGGAGACTCAAAGGATTTACTTATGCATCTTATCTTGTTCGCCATATCTGTGCTTGCAGGCGGCACAATCGTGAGCCATTTTTCTGGACATACTTTTTAGCTGGAATTTAATTTCAAATTCTTCCGTTTGGCAACGGATCGCATGGAAAAACTTAATAGCGACAACAGGGACACGAAGTATATGTATACAGTATGTATGCAGGACTTAAAATTAGTTTCAATTTGCACGCAATTAGAATATACTACATTCAAGGATTGTTATTTTGGTTCGAGCTGAAAATGCTAAGACAAATAAGGGACTTTTTTCGGTTTCAGTAAGTCAAGTATGAGAAAACTTTTAGAATTAGGCAGTTTATGAAATGAAAGATGTTGTTTATTAATTTGAGATTATTGCTAATGCTGACTGCAAATAGTTGCATTACACATTCATGAGGTCTAAGCAGTATGAAATTGATTTCCTTTTAAACGATAGTGAATTAAAGCTATTAACTGAGTTAATCTTCGCTAAAGCTACAACTTCTAAAAATCTTGATTCAATAAGTTTGAGTATGAAATCGACGCACTTTTAACAACATCCGTCACGAGCAGTCCTACTCTCGGGATATCTTGGGAAATCCGAAACTTTTCGAGTTCTATCCAACTTAACAGATATTTCAAGTTCCCCTATATTTTTATTTACGACTAGCAATCCCCGCGACTTCGTCCGCGTAAAAATCGCAATAATAAGCAATTTTTAAGAATAGCTTACTTTAATGGCTCTTCGAATACACTGCCGATTGGAATCAGATCACATGATACCCGTTTTTGTATGCGACAGGTCTGTGCTCACGGGCGTGATTTGAGATCATGTACGTATTGAAGAGAGTTAAGGAACTATAAATAGTTGCAGCTTGAGTTAATTCTATAAAAAGACTAAATAAAATAACATTAAGCTCAAAAACATAACAGGACTACGATTGCGCGTAAAACCCAATCACAAGATGAAATAGAAATTTTTGTGATCTTAAAAAATTTGATGTGATGAGGGGTAGAAGGGGTTACAGCATTGAACTAATTCCTTCACATCATGCTATAGTAGCTATAGAAATATTTTGTACCAAATTTAAGCTAAGGTACTGAGAAAGTTAGTATATTGGATTTAGTGAAATAGTGTAGTTTGTATGGGAGGTGGTAGAATGAGTGGGGGTTTTTTTAATTTTTTAAGAAACAACTATAATTATCATGAAATCCATAAATTTCCAAATCAGTAACATTCCTACTTTTCAAGAAAATCGAATTTTTAAGAAGTTGTGAAATTGTGTCACATTGTACGAGAGGGGGTAGAATGAGAGAAGCTAATCGGTTTACTTCTTCCAGTAATTAATAATAATGCTAATTAAGGATTTAGTATAAAATTTGAGCTCGAAAAATGTTATACGTGCTGAGAAAATTGGTTTATAGTATTTCATGAAAAACTGCAGAAGACATGGGGGGATTGAAATAAAACCAAACGCAGATTACATCTCGAAGTATACCTAACAAATTGTGAAAGTTTCATTGCAATTGGCTCAGCCGGGAGATGCATGGAAGATGCGTGGATGCATGTTAAGGAATCGGTTGCGAGATGTGCTAGCAAATACGTCCTTGGAATCTTTGTGGATTTCAAGGGCACGTTTAACTATTTGAGCTGGGATGCTTTATAAACGACTGTAAGAAAATGGGTCTATAGCATAGCTATTTCTCTAACAGGTAAGCATGCGAGAGGGCTTAAGCGATACTGTGTGGAGAGATATAGAGTGGGGCTGTCCCAAGGGCTTCATCTGGTGTCCATTCATGTGGAACTTGATGATGGATATCCTTTTGGAACAGCTGTCGAAATCTATCAGTGCTGCGGTATATGCTGACAATCTGCTCATATTGGTGGAGGGAGGCTCTCGATCTGAGCTCGAGCGAAACTGTGCAGCACTAATGGCAACCATTCGGGCATGGTGTCAAAAGGAGTTATAGCATTCACGTCCTACCTCGATAAAGCTGGATGAAACCGGGCTTAGATATCTAACTAACATTAGGTATCTGAGCATCAGAGTTTCCGAGCGGTTGATATTCGAGCTGCATCTGCGAAAGCTCAAAGAGCGTGTCACTCCCACTCTGGGGCAGGTCCGCAGGGTTTTTACGAAAAGGAGCCTTGCCAGGCGAGTGGTTCGTATCATATAGGCCGGTCTATTCATTGCTTGTGCAGTGTATGGATCGTCGATATGATACGAGACCCTGGCGACTGGTACAGGCACCCGTGCTATTAGCGCTGCCAGCGAGTATGATTACCTATATGTTGTACAGTTTCTATACAGAAGCCATGCAGGAGCTCATGGATGTTCCTCCGTTGGTCTTCGAAGTGAAACGTCGAGCTATTACCTTCAAGATCCGGAAGGGTGTCCCAATATTGGCTAGCGATTGGAGGAGATTCGCAAATGCAAGGAACTCCTCGATCTCAAAGTCTTATCGATGTGGCAAACTAAGTGGGCAAACAGTGACAAAAGCAGGGTCACTTACGGTTTTATTGGAATCGCAACCGCAAATATGGGCCTGGTAGGCAATAGGAAAAAAGCTAGATATGAGCAGGTGCCGGTCGAGCTGACAAACATTCCTTTGTGCCTTCGCGCACGAAGTATTTAGAAGAAGGCTGGTCGAGATGGGAAGATTCAGGAGGACGTAGGGGCTTAGTGATTCCAATCACAAGGTTACAAGAAGAACTGGTTTTAATTACTCGCACGCAGGGGAGGGATAATGCAAGTTATCATATACCAACGACCAAGGTTAATTCGAGTATAACCTTTAGGGACCACTGACCCCACGTTTCCCGAACGGGAATACTACCAGTCACAGGTTTGCAAAGAGACATAAACTAGAAGTAATTTTCATAGTTAGGAAACCTGACTGGAGGTTTTCTGGTACCCGAGTATTGGGGAGCCCATGGAAGGCTACTTCCACCCCTGGCAATGGAAGATGGCCCTTCGGGGAGTATCGTGGTGGCTGTGGTTATTGCCCACATCGCAGGAGCTCAACGTGGAGTTGCGTCTTCCAACATGGTGCAATGACCAACAGAATGGCAGAGATTTTGATAGGTAAAATAATTCGTGTTACTAAAGACAACCCTGGCATCGAGGCTTAGTCTCAGCCCACGTCAAACAAAGTAAGATATGGTTATATGTCCAAATAAAGCAAAACACTGACTTATAGCCATTTATAAACAAATAACATACACTATAATTATATTTATATGTGTAGATTCGTTTCAAAAATTTGTTGGAGCGTGTGTTATTACTTTTCAAAGTTCCAGCATGAACGGAAAATTGATTATTTGGTTGTGAAAAAAACCCAACGACACAAACTTATCGAGAGTAATTAGAACTAAAATCAATAATTTATCTTATGCATATTTTACATTGCATAGCTGTTTCATACTACTAAAAAACTACAAATGTTTCTCAATTGTAATCTGATGGCAGTGACAAAATTACAGTAATAATTCATGTAAAAAAAAAATAAACTTGTTGCCAGCAAAATTTCCCATCGATACAAAACGGAATAAAAACGAGCACAACATATTCAAAAGTCAATTATAATTATGTTGTATATCGGAGACGTTTGTTACGGTATACTCTGTGGGTGATGATGCAAGCCACAAAATCAATATTCCATTATATTGGTGGAACGTAGTCACGTAAATTAAGTTGATAGATTGTGAAGTCAGAATGAAATCAACAGAATGGGTCATATACTCGTTAATGCAAATTGGAATAATAAAAAAAAGACTTGGAATAAGTGTGCTGGTAGAAATATGAGAGGTCATCAGATATTGGAGGTGTGTTGAAACGTAAATATTTATAGAATTTATAATTTGGATTAAATACTTTATGATGGGAATTGAAAAATTTCCTAAGCTTACCAAAGGTGACTACGATGATTTTTAAAATTTATTCCCCTATTACGTTCTCATTTATGGAGATAAATGCACATTTTGAGAATATGTGCATATAAATTTAAAGACCTATAATTAAAAAAAAATCATCCTACATAAAAGCCTCCTTTTTAATTAGTTCGAAGAAAAATAAATTTCCTGAAATTTCGTCAAATTTGTATCGGAGGTGGTAGAAGGAGTGGAGGGATTGGGCGCGTCTGTCTACAAAAGAATTATCCAAATCTTTTAACTTCCATGCGGAAAGTGGTTTCATGTCATTTTTAGCAAAAACGTAACTTAAAGTTCGTAAACGATCCCAATTCCACCACTCTTTCTACCACCTCCCATACAAATTTGACGAAATTTGGAACCAACTTAAAAATTGCTGTCATTTTGTTGAATACTATTCAGTCAATCCATTCCTGTTAAGATCCTCTTTAGAAGCATAGGACTGTAAAAGTTCGCTTCAACAAGGCGCGGTACTGAGCATTGGCCTTTAGTTGTCGCCAGGACATGTTTATTCGTATAACCTCCTGCTCAATTGCTCACTTCCTTCTATTATATGGTCGAACAACTAAACGTCTTCCTTATGGATTATAATCCAGAGCCTGTTTGGCGATGTTTCGCTCTGGTTCCTCTGCCACTTCCACCTTTGAATGTCAGTACCTATCTTAGTCTGTCCATTTGTACTACAAAGTTCGTCGTTGGAGATCACTTCTGGCCAGAATATCGCTAAAATGCGTCGAAGGCCCTGATTCACGAAACTTTGCAGTTTCTTGGTAAGTCAAACGGTCGCTTTCCATCTATAACAACACGGATTAATCACATGCGTCAAAAATCAGTGTGAAGGGAGATCTCTCTTAACGTGTAGAATGGTGAAAGGAACACTGGGAAGCTCTCGGTCAGCTCTTCTCTATGTAAGACCCGACACCGTGCATCTGTCTAGAATACTCTGATTATAGCTATGCTCTTACCTGGAATACCTTTCCTATGCAAAGCATTCCATTTGTAATCTCACTTAACGCTGTTGAAAGCCTTTTTGAAAAAGCGTCCGCCCACCATTCAAAAATGAACGAAAAATTGCACAAAGAACAATCTTTACTCTCCTTCTAAATGAAAAGTAGGAATTAATTATTTTAATGAGTGGACTCTGAGTAGGCGGCAAGTCGGCGCCCAATCTTAAGATATGACATAATTGAAAAACATAACAATTAAGCTCTATTTATGTGCTCTCATAATCCGGTAAATTCAAATTTGCTACACTGAAATTTTGTTTTTTTGTGATTCATGACTAAAATAACCTAAAAGTGAAAAGAAAAACATAACAGGGCTACGATACTCTAGATGAAATAGAATTTTTTGTGATCCCAAGAAATTTTGTATGGGAAGTGTTAGAAGGGATGATAGCATTTAACTAATTTTTTCCCCATCATGCTAAAGTAGCTACAAAAATGTTTTATACAAAATGCTTACTCCAAAAATTGAATGGGAACTGAGAAAATTAGTGAGTTAGATTTAGTGAAAATGTGCAGTTTGCATGGGAGGTGGTAGAAAGAGTGGAGGAATTCTAGTGATTTTTTCAGAAATAACTAGGAATATTATAAAATTGACATCCCTTGAATTTCAGACTAGTGCCATTCATATTTTTCAAGAAAATCGATTTTTTGTAAAGTTGTGAAACTGTGTCATATTGTATGGGAGGGGGTAGAAGCAGTAAAGCTAATCAAACATTTTTTTTTCTTTTTTTTCTGATCTTAGTGATAATACTAATTAAGTATTTATTACAAAATATGAGCTCAATAAATGTTATATGATCTGAGAAAATCGTCTTAGAGCATTTCATGAAAAAGTGTAGCTTGTATGGGAAGGGGTGGAAGGAGAGGAAGGACGCAAATAATTTTTCTACTGTAAATTTAGATTAATATGAAAGTAATATATCCCGAAATTCAGATTAATAGCTTTTATACTTTTCGTGTAAATCCATTTAATATCAAATTGCGAAATTGTGTCATTTTGTATGCGAGGGGGTAGAAGAGGTGAAGCTAATCGTCTAATTTTTTTTTGACCTTACTAACAATTTCAAATAAATATTTGGTGCACAATTTCAGCCCGCTAAATTTTATAATTTTATACGCACTGAGTAAATTGGCTTAGAGTAATTCATGACAAGTACAGTTTGTATGGGAGGTGGTAGAAGGAGGAAGACGACACACATAATTTTCTTTATGGTAGATTTATATTGTCATAAAAGTAATATATTCCAAATTTCAGGCCAATAGCTTTTAAACTTTTCGAGCAAATCCGTTTATTGTCAAATTGCGCAATTGTGTCATTTTGTATGGGAGGGGGTAGAAGGGGTGAAGGTAATCGTCTAATTTTTTTTTACCTTACTAACAATTTTAAATAAATAGTTGGTACGCAATTTCAGCTTGCTAAATTTTATACGCACTGAGTAAATTGGCTTAGAGTAATTCATGACAAGTGCAGTTTGTATGGGAGGTGGTAGAAGGAGGGGAGGACACGCATAATTTTTTTACGGTAGATTGATATTATCATAAAAGTAACATATTCAAAATTTCAGGCCAATAGCTTTTTTGAGTGATAATATTATCTTCTGTATCATTCATTTTTTTTTCCGACCCTATTTCTTGGCGTTACAAACTTTAGAGTATACTTATAATACTCTCAGATTTCATCTAGAGTATAAACATAGCAGCATTATAATTGGTCCAATCAAATGATATTCTCAAAAAATGGCTAAAACTCTCTACTCATTCCACCACTTCCCATACAAACTGCACCTTTTCATGAAACACTCTAAACCATTTTTCTCAGTACATACATAACTTTCATCGTGCCAAAATTTTGTATTAAATCCGTAATTAGCATTACTATTAATATCGCGAAAAGTTATCCGATTAGCTGCACTCCTTCTACCAGTGGCGTGGCGTGACTTTATAGCAAGGGGATGCAATTGTTTTTCGCCAAGTTACAAACGCTGCGTCAATTTGCATGACTCCACAAGTTTACATCATTATTTGAAACATCATTACAATTTTTTTATTTTAAGAAATTTTGTAGGGGAAGTGGTAGAGGTGGTGGCGACATTGAACTAATTTTTTCACATCACGATAAGGTTGCTATCAAAATGTTTTATACAAAATTTAAGATTCAAAAATTTAGTAGGTACTGAGAAAATTAGTGTATTGAATTTAGAGAAATTGTGCAGTTTGTATGGGAGGTGGTAGAAGGAGGATGGAGTTATTAATGACTTTATTAGAAATAACTTTTAACATCGTTTGACATACTTTAAATTGCAGATCAATAGCATTCATACTTTTCAGTTCAAGTTGTTGAATTGTGTCAAATTGTATGAGAGGGGGTAGAAGGAGTGAAGCTGATCGTATAATTTTTTTTGGTCTTACTAATAATCCTAAATAAATATTTAGAGCAAAATTTCAAATCGATAAATTGTATACGCACGAAATAAATTGGCTTAGAGCATTTCATGAAAAAGTGCAGTTTGTATAAGAGGTGGTGGAAGGAGGAGGAGGACACAAATAATTCTTTTACAGTAGATGGAATCCTCAAAATAGTATTATATTCCAAATTTCAGATCAATACCATTTATACTGAAAGAAAAGATTTCCGGATTCTACACTGTTACGCTTTATTATTCGTGACGTTTCGGTCTCTGCTGAGACCTTTATCAAACTTTATCTCAGCAGAGACCGAAACGTCACGAATAATAAAGCGTAACAGTGTAGAATCCGGAAATCTTTTCTTTCAATTCAAAATGCACTGTGAAAACATTCACCAAACCATTTATACTTTTCGAGAAAACTCGTTTATTGACAAAATGCGTAATTTTGTCATTCTGTATGGGAGGGGGTAGAAGGGGTGGAGCGATTTGGCCCGTTCACGAGCTTGTTCTTACTTTTTTTTCAAAAATGACGTGTACAAAATTTGAACTTTCTAGATCAACGCGTCCTCAAGCTAGAGAGGACACAGACGGACGGACATCCGGTCTTGAGAGTTTTGAGTGATTATTTCAACTTGTGTATCATTCATTTTTTTCTCCGAGCCTTATTTCTTAGCGTTAGAAACTTTGTGGCAAACTTATAATACTCTCAGATTTCATCTAGGGTATAAAAATCGATATTTTTCAATTTTTTAGGTAGTATTCCCCTGAAACCGATTCTTTTCACTGAAAGCACGACAAATATGGGCAATATTGCCAGATCTACCTCTTCACAATTTTCTTCATGATCATTTTTCAGCTAGTACAGAAATTTCAACACTGGCAATACTTTGATCGAGAGCCAGAGCTTGCGATTGAAAGCGCTGGCTGGAAGCAATTGCTTTAACGCATCTCTCCTTGGTATAGAAGTTGAACTTGCACTCGCTGCGAGCGGTATTGGCCAGTGGTCTCGTTCTCTGGTATTTGCGACTGAAAGCTATGAGAGGAAGGGTGGAAGCATTTTAATGCGACGCATCTCCCCTTCGTATTGTCGAACTTGCAGAAAATTTCGTTCGTATTGGCGGTCTTGCAAATGTGTTTTTAAAATCGCATATTTTTCCTTGTAGAAGGCTTTTAACTTTCGTTGGTCAGTAAAAGCGTGAGAAAAAAAGCTGTCCTGATCACGCAAATGCTGTAAACAGTGGTAGACGAAAATAATGCGCGCTTTCTTTTAAAGAAATTTTTAAATAAATTTGCATATCCGTGCTAATTTTAGTTTAGATTTTTCTAATCTGAATAAAGGGCAAAACGTAAGGGAAGCATTGCTTCCCTTGCATCAATGGACGCCACGCCACTGCCTTCTACCCCCTCCCCCCATGCAATGTGACACAATTCTCCGACTTTGCAAAAATTCGATTTTCTTGAAAAGTGTGAATCTAACTGATCTCAAATTTAGAACATATCAATTTCATGATGATTATAGTTGTTTCTAGCAAAATCACCAAAAAACCACCACTCCTTCTACCACCTCCCATACAAACTGCACAATTTCACTAAATGCAATAAATCAATTTTCTCAGTACCTGTTGAATTTTTTAAGCTTAAAGCTTTGTATGAAATATTTTATTAACAACTCCAGCATGATGTTAAAAAATTGGTTCAATGTCATCACCTCCTCTACCACTCCGCATACGAAATTTCTTAAAATCAAAAAATGTCTCTTTCATCTAGATTATCACATCGTAGTCCTTTTATTTTTCTTAATCACTAAATTTGGTTGCAACGATGATATTTAAGATTATGATAGGGTTTAACCTTTCAGTGATTTGAAGAAGCCGCCCCCAAACATGCCGCCCGGCGCAACTGTTCCATTTGAACCTTGGTAGGATTAGAGTTCCTATATAAGCTAAGCAGAACACGCCGAACTAAGGATTGGGACTTTAGGTACACCTTTTAGATCGTGAAAATTTTGAATATTTTTGCGATTTTCTTGATTCCGTAGAAGTTAGAATGGGCTCCGACTATTAACATCATTTATAGCCATGGAAAATTATCATAAATAAGCAAATCGTTAGCGATGTTCAAATTCTTCCACTGCGAAATTCTTTTCAGTATGGGACTCAACTAGCCGAAATTTTTCAACAGTCGCCAATTCACAAGCCGAAAATAGGCGCTGCAATCGTTTTAGAACGTAAAGGTCAAACCCTTTAAAGGGTGGTTTATGTCTTCTATACATTTATGTATTTATAGGAATTCTAGATGGGATTTTGAATATCACACTTCATAAATTTCCATTAAGACTAGAAAAAATAAATTTTTTGGCAGAATTTCTTTTATAATAATGGCAACAAATTATAAACTTCTACCACCTCCGGTACAATTTTCTCATATTTTAGAATTTTAAGAAAAGCAATTCGCCTCCGACATAAAGCTAGCGACGTTAACATTGCGCATAGGAAAGCTGAAAAGCAGTTTAAAAATCGACCAAATCCCTCAACTAACTTCAAAATTTCTCGTAAAGTTCAGCACGAAACGTTTGCACACAGAGTTTTGTTTCATATTCAAAAGCTATAAATCTCCTTTTATTACCTGACACATAACATTTACGATTCTGTAGAATTTGAGATGTCGTATTTTTTTGGTACATTAATTGCTTTTCTATTTCCTCCAGTATCACATGATTGGGTACTACGCCAAACAATTATTTTTTGAAAAAAGGAAAATTGTTGGAGCAGTCAATTCTGTTTTCCCCAAGTCGAAAAATCTGTGTGGGATAACAAGAAAATTATATTTCTCTTATACTTCCTTCCTTAAAAAACACTCACACACACAAGTTCCTATCGAAAAGACTGATAAGCGCCGTGAAAAGCTGTCTACAAACGGAAAAGCCATCTGTCCGTACTCAATTCCTGCATAAAACATCCTTACGAATGTGAGTGAGATGCGATGACTTAGCGGAATTAAAAACTTGGCAAGAAGCTTTTCAAAAATGTTTTTTTCGAAATGAATTCAATTTGATCCTGGCTCAGATTGCTTCCGCCAGCCAGGAATCACTCATCAAATTAATGCCGAGCTATTCTGACGAATAGTCCGGGCCGGGGGAAGACGGAGGCCATCGCACGAGGGCTGTTTAACTTTCGGAGGGCGTGCAAAAGGAGCACATACCCGAATACGTAGTAATTCATTCAGGATATGGTTTTTGGCTTTAAAGGGGAAAAAAATTGCATATGAGGATTCCATAGAGAGGAAGTGCTTTATGACATATAGATAGACTCTGATTGCCAGAGAATTGCTTATGAATCAAAGATGATTCGTTTATGTCTGGCTTAATGCAGAATGGAATCCTGTAGCTCCTATATTTGAAATCAAACGATTGACGAAGGCTTACTCGTAGATAAATCGGTGAGATTTTCCAACTTGAAAACGAATTAGATATTCAGAACAAAAGGTTAATGGCAATTAAATGGAATCAATTTACATGATGATGAAACAATTCGCAATTATTACAAGAGCTTTGGATAATAACTTTAATATTTGTTTTACTAATTGTTTGCCGCATAACCTTTCGATTCCTTTTAACTTCGCCAGCTCTGCACAAACCTCAATTACATAAATGAACTCAAACACTTGAAAACCGCTCGGAAAACTTTCTCACATAACTTTCTTATGTTGGCATTAACTTACATCCGTTTCGATTTACCTGAATAACTGCGTCTAATTTTCGTTACGAAAATGTCGACACTTTCCTCTCACAATTCCCGAAAGGATCAAAATGCGGTTCTAGTTTAACTTTCACATCAACGTTTATGGCATCTCTGTATTGCTTATATCCCGGCAAAGGACTAAAACATGTACTTTACGATGTTAGCTATTTTCCAACAAATATCTAGGCTCTGGATTTCTGCCACCTGCGATAGTCCTTACGAAGCCATTGAACATATGGCGATGGCAATTTGAATTATCCTCCAAGGACTGAAGCTTACGTAGGATATTTCGGTAGCAATTGCAATGGATAAGCCTGCCTGTTCATATGGTCATGTGCCCATATGTGCCATCTCTATCAGAATTAATGCGAGTTTATTGTCGAATAACGTTGTTACCTTCGAAATTTTTCTTACACCAGTGACACAATCAAATTGAAAATTTGGGTTGGACTTGTTCGGTTTTGGTATGCAAATTGTGAAAAATCCGGTTTAAGAGATGGCACTGGTGCACCATAAAATGGTGCGAATGATGTTGAAAAAGAATAATAAAATCGATAATTTCTCTGATCAGGTAAGTTGGAAAATTCCTTGAAATATTATTTGAAATTTAATCCAATCCAATATTATTCCATCGATTGTACTATTCCATTTATAGATTGTTAATTTAAAATCCGTTGTCGTCACTCAATCATAAATTCTGAATGGTCCTTGCCTCATTGTTTCAAATACATACTCAATCATAGCCCATCCTTTACACCTGCTCCGACCTTTTCTATAGAATTTTTCTTCTCTCCATCTTTTCACATATCAAACCGACTTTTTTTGCTTTCTGTAAAATCGATTACATCTTCCAGATACATGCAGAATTCGATCCTTTTGTAAATTTATAATTTTCTTATATTTCAAGATCGACTGGTTTTCTTGAATTCAAAAAGTTTGGAGCGCGTGTGCATGGCTAGTTGTTGTATTTTCCACTTTTTTCACTCTCGTGAGGTTTAATGTACCGTGTGTATAAATTTCTCCGGGTCAGTAGTTTATTCAAGAAGCAAAAAGCGTTCATGACGATTGTTCTGGTTCCTTGCTCGTAGAAAAAACTCAAGCAATTTTGACATTGCATGCTATACGATTTTTCCACCGGCACATAACCAACGACACCTTCGATTTTTTTGGGCAGCGGCAGAGGAAATAAACTGCCAACAAGTCGGGCGAAATTTTATTATTCTTGGGACAAGTTGCGGATGAGTGGAAAGTCAGTATGCAGGTTAGAGTGGTTAGGGAAGGCTAAGTGAAAGGGAGTTCTTGGGCAGGGCTGTTGTCAAGAAAACAATATTTCATTCGTTTCTGCTAGTTTGGGTTTTTATGAGGGGAGGAGGAGGGGTAATAGTAAGGGTGGGTGGATGTTAATAGCTTTTTAATTAATTGCTTGAATCACGTCGAATATTCTCTGTATAGAATGTGTTTCATAGACGAAGTTGCATAGAATTTTCATAAAATTCGCTGTATTTTACATTCACGAAACCGAACATTTGTATGGGAGGGGGTAGAGAAGGTAGGGGAATCGTAAAATTTGATATGTAGTTTTATTTCGCTTCTCTTGTAAGGTGCTTATACAAAATTTCAAGTTCGTAGCTTTTAGTTTGTTGGTTATTAGTTGATTTAATGAAACTGGTCGAAATCATACTTTTGTATGGGAGGGGGTAGAAGGACAAGCGTGATCTCAAAACTTTTGACGCAATTTTATTTCAACTATTTTTTAAAGTTTGTATGCAAAATGTCACATTGATAGCTTTTAATAGTTAGGTGATAATTGATTTCTTGAAAATGGTCGAAAAAATAATTTTGTATGGGAGGGGGTAGAAGTCTTAAAGGTTTTCGACCAGTTAATATTTCATATATTTAGGAACTTTTTTTAAATGCATTTCGGAAATTTTCAAGTTTCTACTTTAAAATTTCACTCAAAAATTTTCAGTTTATGTGTTTTTTTCATTGCACATGAAACACCTTGTGCACGTTAGACCGGGGGGTCGGTTTATAACAATTATGGATCAAGTTATTATTATTTTTCTATATACATCAAATAGACGTATCCACGTGCAAAACTTAAACCTTGTATCTTTCACCAGAACACTAAAAAACTCAAAATTTTCGACATTTTTGCTTATAACCTCCTTTTCCATACACCTCCCTACTTAAAATTTTTACCAAAATCGACCACTATGTAGTTCTGCAATCTGACAAATTTTTGATTTGATATCTGAACTCTTTTTTTGAGATATAAGTGGCTAGGGAAGACTAAGTGAAAGGGGGTTCTTTGGCAGGGCAGTAGTCGTTCGTTTATTTATGCAGAGTTCTTATGAGGGGAGTTGTGAGGGGTAATAGTAAGGGAGGGTGGATGTTAATAGCTTTTTAATTGATTGCTTGAATCACGTCCAATATTCTCTGTATAGAATGTCAGTTTCATGGACGAAGTTGCACAGAATTTTCATAAAATTCGGTGTAGTTGGGATAATGATTTGAGGATTTGTAGTTTTGAAAAGTGCGCCATTTTTAAAATGCTCCCCATTTCCCCCACTACTATTATTTCAACATGTTATTTTTTTGTATTTTTCTAATACAGCTTAATATATATTTTAAATTTCAATTACATAGCTTAAGACATAGTTGAGATATTCGTTTTTAAGTGTTTTACTTTGCACCCTCTCTGACCCTCCCTCTTACAATAATTAGCCACTCTATAAGTTGATTCCGATGGAACTATATGCCACTTTGATGGTCCCAAAATATGAATTTTTTACGATAAGTAATTTCGAAGATATAATCATTTGAAAAAACAATTCGGCCGACAATTTATTTTTAGCCCCCTCTTTTCGTACGCCAATGGATAAAAAAAGGAGATATTAACAAGTGTAGTTTTCGACTTTTTTCCTCCCCCCGCCTCCCCCCCACCCCAATATTTAGAAAATAGAGCTCACTTATCCAATCAACAATCCACCCAAAAACGGACATTCTACCTTTAACGGTCTCGGAGATATGTGTCCATATGTATGGCGTGCGGCGGACGGCGTACGGATTTTTTTTTTTTAGTCATGAAACGCGAAGAAAAAAATTTCAGGGTAGCAAATTTTTTTTTTTTCTTGTGTCGATCCCAATACTTTATTATTGAGGTATTGAGATTTAAAGGCGCAGGTGGCAGTGGATCGGTCATACTTTGAGGAAACCAGAGCAAAACATCGCCAAGCAGGCTCTGGATTATAATCCTAAAGGAAGACGTCGGATTGGTCGACCAAGTAAGACATGGAACCGAGCAGTTGAGCAGGACGCCAGAGGAATAAACAAGTCTTGGCAACAGCTTAAAGCCGATGCTCAGGATCGCGCCTTGTGGAAGAGAGTTGTTTCTGTCCTGTGCCCTTATAGGAGGTCTTAACAGGAATTTGATTGAATGATTGATGATCTTATCTGGAATGCCTCTCCTACGCAAAGCATTCCATATGTAATCTCGCTTAACGCTGTCGAAAGCTTTCTCGAAATTCACAACCAGCCCATTTCGACGGACTGCTCCAATATTATTCGTAGGGTATTTGTGCGGTCGGTACAAGACAATTCTTTACGGAATCCAGCCTGATAAGCTTCCAGAGTGCTCTCCATAACATCACTAATCCTCTTGAGAATTACCTTAGCCATGATTCTCGATACGGCAGTAAAAAGACATGTACCAAATTGTAAAATTGCCACAATCCCGAAGGTCGCCCATCTTCGGAATTTTTAATTAAGTCGGATATCTTCTTTCATTCCACACCTCAGTAAAGAGTGGGAGGAGTATATCCGCTTATATTTCCGGGTCCGGTTCGATGAGTTCGTTTGGTAGTCCGTCTATACCTGGAGCTTTTCTTCCCGCCATTGACCAAATGGCGGAAACCATCTCTTCCTTATCTGAGGGATCGTCCCTAATATAAAATTGTTGCAGTTGGATGTTTAGTAGTTGTTTTGTTTCTCGAATATCTTTCTCTGGCAACTGACTCTTTAAAATATCAGTATATCAAAGTATTCCATTCATCGCCACAACTGGCGTTCACTCATATTTTTTTTATATTTCACGAGTGTGAAAGCACTGCGACCTTCTCGGCCTATTGTGCGTTTATTGCCCCTTAACGCTACAATAACTCAATAGCTTTGGTTAATCTAAGTATCTTTAAGGCAGCCATTTTTGCTAGTTCCTCGGTAGAAAGGAAACCTTTTCCTTTTCATTTTGAGGTGGTAGTGTACTCCAATGTGCCCCGTCATAAGGCCGATTAGAGTACTAATATCACTCTTGCTGCTAAAATTTAGCAAGAGTGATATTAGTACTCTAATATCCTCCGTTTTGTTTTTTGTGGTAGGATTAGTTTTTTGAGATTAATAAACTTGGAAGTCTATTCCATTAGATTTTATATTCTTGTTCAACTCACTTTCTAAGTATATGGTTGGAGTGTCCTTTTGGTTTTCCGCAGAATGGCTCTGGGTCAATAAAATATGTTTCTGTGCCGTTTTTTTGCAAGGCAATCAGCCTCTTCATTTCCCTCAATTCCCATATCTCCTGGGGCCCACATTTAGGTCACATCGTTCCTTTAACCCAGGATGATTAGGTTTTGAAGGCAGTCCCAAACTATCCTCGATCCGTGTTTATTGGATGCTAGGGCATTGAGAACCGCCTGACTATCCTATAGGCTATAAGTAGATTTGTTGCGATGAGCTCTCCTTATATTCTCTTGGATGCATAGCTCCATTGCAATTAGTTCAGCTTGGACGATTGTGGCTTCTTTGCCGAGTGGTTTTGAAACCGAGAAGTTAGGACCTTTAACTTCGGCTCCAGTTTCCTCAGAAGTGATTGAGCCATCTGTATACCAGATGATTGATTTCTTTTCCATTTTAAGTAGCATGGATTGCAAGTCCATGCGATATCTGATTATAACTTTAAAGGGGGTTTCAAAGTTGAGTTTTGTTGGCATAGCGTCCGATAATGTGGAAGTTATAACCTCTATTTTTGGGCCTTTTAGGATTTTGAGGTGACCTCTAAAATCCCCTGATTTGTAATTGTTTACCCTCTGTATGGGTAACACCCCTTTAATAGCATCCTTTTTTATTTGGAGATGTATCAGAGGGATGGTTAGGAACATTTCCAATGCCCCGTAGGACAGGCTTTCATTGATCGTGTGATACCGAGACAAGCCAACATTTGTATTTTGTATAGCGTAAGCTGCGCTTTTTGTTGTAAAATTGTAATCCACCATATCGTAGGATCCTAGCTAGGGAATAGCCTAGTGGATAGCGTGTTGGTCTTACAATGCGAAGGTCGTGAGTTCAAATCCCGGTCGACGTAATATAATTCCTCCGCACTACCTGCTGATGTTGTGGGGGAATTTTAAATTCGATAGATCAATATCTTATATCAATATTTTTATTCTTCAAATTTGTTTCGATTTTCCTACAATTCAATTTTCACAAATAACTAAATATAAATTAATAATTTCAAAATATTTCACTTACCCTTTGGTTTGCTAATTGAAACGTCTGCACCTCGCCAGTTCAAGATGGAAAAGAGCGGTAATTTCTTTCGGTCACGTTGAGCTCCACAAACTTGACCACAGTGAAGTTTGTAGAGATCAAGCAAGCCGGAAGTTATTAGGTGCGCTCGGTAACACCTTGGTTACCTCAATCTACGAAAATGCATAATTCGTAGATAGAAGATTGTGCGAAGGACCAACAACCCATCATCAATAAATAATGAAAAAATGTTAAGGAACCTGAAGGTCAGGAGGCCAAGGCCCGATTTGGGCTGTAGCGCTATTGTAGAAGTGTAAATATCGTTGATCCATATGTGACTATTGAGAGGGTGATTATTCTGTAGCACCAGTAGATCATCTTAGGCTGTAGTCTCCATTTTCTTCCAAATAACCTTTTGCAGTCCCACATGCCTTTAGCACTTTGGCATGAGTCCATTCTATATGTTTGTTCCAGTTGAGTTTGCTATCCAGTATGACACCTAGATATCTTACCTCTTCTGAAAAGGGTATTGGTGTTCTATTTATTGAAGGAGGTATGATGTGGATTTTCCTTATATTTGTGAGTGGTACCATTTCAGTCTTACTTGGGTTGATGTTCAAGTTCTTGTCTGAGTCTTCACACCAGTTCACTATCACCTTTAAGGCCGACTGTATCCTTTCCGATATTATTAAATCATATTTGCCTCTAATGATAATGACGAGGTCATCGGCATATCCATTTGCCTCGTATCTTTGTTCTGTTGGACGGTCCAGGAGCTCATTTACTACAATTGACCAAAGAAGTGGAGATATTACCCCTCCTTGGGGACAGCCTCTATAAGTTTGTGCAGTCAATGTGCTATCACCTAGATCCGTGATTGTCATTTGGCTCTTTAGCATGGCGTGTATCTATTTCATCGTGGCCGTTTCCAAATTCTTTTTCCTCGCTGCCGCTACTATGTCTTCATGGGGAGTATTATCAAATGTTCCTTTTATAATGCGCAAAGGGAAATTTCTTTCTTGTCTTTTGCCTTTTCGATTTGTCTTACCAAACCATGAAGGGCTGACTCTGTTGATTTGCCTTTTTGGTAGGTATGTTGATTATTATTAAAACAGACCTTGTTAGGCTCTTTTCTTATGTGAATGTCCACTAACCTCTCAATCGTTTTTACGAAGAACGAATTAAGGCTTATAGGGCGATATAACTTAGGCTGATCAATGGGACGATTCCCTGCCTTCGGTACAAATACCACTCTCGCTTTCCTCCAGATTTTTGGGATGTATCCCCATACAAAACTGGCTTTACTATTGGCACTTGTCATTATTGGCATTAGGATCTCTAACTAATCCTGTTCGTGATTTTTTCAGTGCTGTCTGCAGTGCTTATTCATTCCTCTTCGATACCTAGTTCGTACTCTAGGATTGACTGGTAAAAATTCCATTTGGAACGTTTAGGATTTCTATATTGTCCTATGCAGCCAAATGAAGTCTTAATATCAAAACAGATATGCCTATGATCTGACAATCAACCTTCTTTTGATACGTGTCAATTTTCGCACTTGTCAACCAGGCAGAGGCTTATTATGGTTAAGTCAAGTATTTCCTGCCTAGCTGGATTATATGAAGGTCGGTGTGTTGCCTTTATCCATTAGATCTAGCTTGTTAGTAGTAAGGTGCTCTAAAAGTGACTCACCTCTTTTGTTGACAGTGTGGTGCGCGGTAGCGTCGCAGCCCAGATTGACTGTATTCTGATGTAATCCACAAACTTCATAACGCCTTGAGGTGGAGCATCTAACTATTAAAAGCTATCAATTTGAAATTTTGCACAAAAACTTTTACAAATAGTTGAAACAAAATTGCGTCAAAAGTCTTGAAATCGCTCTTGCTCTTCTACCCGCTCCCATACAAAAGTATAATTTTGACCAATTTCATTAAATGAACTAATAACCAACAAATTAAAAGCTAAGAAAAGAACTTGGAATTTTGTACAAGAACCTTACAAGAGAAATGAAATAAAACTGCATGACAAGTTTTATGATTCCCTTACCCGGTCTACCCCCTCCCATACAAATATTCGAATATGAATGTAAAATACAGCGAATTTTATGAAAATTCTATGCAACTTCGTCTATGAAACACACTCTATACAGAGAATATTGGACGTGATTCATGCAATCAATTAAAAAGCTATTAATATCCACCCACCCTTACTATTACACCTCCTCTTCCCCTCATAAAAACCCAAACTTGCAGAAACGAATGAAATATTGTTATATTGACAACAGCCCTTCCCAAGAAATCACTTTCACTTAGTCTTCCCTAACCACTCCTAACCTGCATATTGATCTTCCACTCATCCGCATCTCGTCCCAAGAATAACAAAGCTTAGCCCGATTTATTGGCAGTTTGTATTTGCGAAGACGTGGAATTGTGTCACATTGTACGGGAGGGGGTAGAAGGAGTAGAGCTAATCGGTTAATGTTTCCCGATATTAATAATAATGCTAATTAGGGATTTAACCCAAAGTCTTAGCTCGATAAAATTTATACGTACTGAGAAAATTGGTTTAGAGTATTTCATGAAAAAGTGCACTTTGCATGGGAGGTAGTGGTAGGTGTAGGGGGTTCTTAGTTAGTTTTTTAAAAACAACTATAATTATCATGCAATTGATATGTTTTAAATTTCAGGTCAGTTACATTTACACTTTTCAAGAAAATCTGATTTTTGCAAAGTTGTGGAATTGTGTCCCATTGTACGGGAGAGGTAGAGAGAGTGGAGGTAATCCGTTTATTTTTGCCTGATATTAATAATAATGCTAATTAGGGATTTAATACAAAATTTTAGCTCGAAAAAAGTTATACGTACTGAGAAAATTGGTTTAGAGTATTTCATGGAAAAGTGCAGTTTGTATGGGTGGGGGTGGAAGGAGTAGAGGGTTTTTGTTAATTTTTTAAAAACCACTATAATTATCATGCAATTGATGTATTTTAAATTTCAGAACAGTAACTTTCACACTTTTCAAGAAAATCAAATTTTTCAAAAGTCGTGGATTTGTATCAGATTGTATGGGAGGGGGTAGAAGAAGTAAAGCTAATTAGTTGATTTTTCCCTGATATTAATAATAATGCTAATTAAGGATTCAGTACAACATTTTAGATCGATGGAAGTTATACGTACTGAGAAAATTGGTATAGAGTATTTCATAAAAAAGAGTAGTTTGTATGGCAGGTGTTGGAAGGAGTATGGGGGTTCAATTTTTATACATAAAGATCAATTATAATAGAAATAATATATTTTAAATATCAAATTAATAGCTTTTATAGTTTCCAAGAAAAATTGAATATTATAAATTTTTGAAAATGAGTCACTTTGTATGGGAGGTGGTAGAAGGCGTGGGGGGAGTAAAATAAAACCTAAGGCAGATCACTTCTCGATGCACACCTAATATTCTGTGAAAGTTTTATTACAATTGTTTCAGCCGTTTTTACGTGAAAGCCGGAAAGACAGACAACCAGAGATATTTTTTTAAAACGTGTGTTTCTGCTTAGTTATGGTCCAAATAAAGCAAAAAACTAACTTATAGCCATTTATGAGCAAATAACAGACAGACACTACAATTATATTTATATGTATAGATTTCGTTCCGCAAGTTTTTTTTAAATAATTAAAACACTTTTCATTTACACTATTATGCTGCATTATTCGCATTGTTATTGCTGTTCATTATATGAACCTAACCGCTTCCGATTTGTGGAAGCGTTTTTCTGGCACAAGGATTCGCAATATCTCTCCATACGCGTCTATTTAAGAAGAAGGTAAGAAGTAATTTCTGTATGAAGTTGTTATTATTCGTTATTTAAACTTAAAAAAATATAGGGTGTTCTATTATCGACGTAAAGAAAAGCATTGTGTTAATAATTTCGGGACGTAAAACCAATACCGTATACCAATGGGAAGAAAAACAGGGTTCGCCTTTACTTTATGTGTCAAACTATGGTATATAATTGATGTTTTCATGCACAGTTATTTACGTTTGTGTCCCAATGTCCTAAGTCTCTAACAAATTAAATCCTTTCCTTGTCAACGAAGCGGTGCTTCAGCATAAAAGGGTAAGACCTCTTGTTCCGGTGTTACTTGAATACAAAATAACTTATGAGCTTATGATTCATTAAATTAGCAAACCTAAATCCGGGTTGTTTTAAAACCCGTATTCAAAAAGGTCCAGTTAATTAAGAGCAAGCTCTGACCAAAAAAAAACTGTTTCCAATCAACCCCAAAAATCACAAACATACCTTTAGATTCTTGAAATCAATTCCCGATTGGCATGTCATCTATGTTTCAGTAGCTTTCATGATAATCATGTTAATTGGCTTTTTCTAGGTCTGGGGAATTTCCCGCGCACATCCGATTTACAAGCCAATTAGCAACCACCTTTGACTAACTATAACTGCCATTTCTCGTATTTGACATCCAACCACCTCCTCCTCGACACCCCAATTTACTAGCAGGGTAATTTTCCACTTTTCTACCAGTTGATTCTCTCGCTGTCCTCGTCCTCGTTTTCGCTGAATAATGGAAAAAAAACACGGTCAATGTACTTGCATTTACAA
Organism: Chorisops tibialis; assembly: GCA_963669355.1. Lineage (NCBI taxonomy): Eukaryota > Metazoa > Arthropoda > Insecta > Diptera > Stratiomyidae > Chorisops > Chorisops tibialis. Next base: position 215,696,678 of record OY770262.1, read on the forward strand.
AAATTATTTTACGTCTATCTTAATGGTCGTGGAATCTAACTTAAGGGTCAGTTTGCACGCGAATTTCCATCCACTATATTTTTAAATCAGTTACACCCTAATTTTTATAGTCTCTTGTTTGATTTGTTCATGGCAGGAAAATAATGTTTTGCGAAAATACTGTCGAAACGGCTGCGAAGCTTTTCAGAGTCCTTCCTGTTCGGATTAAGTGAGGACAACCCCTTCAAAAGCTCGAACAAAGCAAGGATGACCTTTAAAGCATTAATTATCTTCCAAACAAGCTTTAGAAGCAATCAGTTTGGTCAGTTTGCACGCAAATTTTCATCCCCTACATTTTCGAATCTCTTACACCCTCATTTTTATAGTCTTTTGGTTGATTTGAATCTTTTGGCGGGAAATTGATTTTCGCGAAAATACATGTCGAAACGGCTGCGAAGCTTTCAGAAAATTTAAACTTTTCGGAGTCCTTCCTGTTCGGATTAAGCGAGGACAACATCCTTAAAAGCTCCAACTAAACATGGACGACCATGAAAGCTTTAATTATCTTCCAAACAAACTTTGGAAAGCTTACACTATCAGGTTCAGCGAGTTTTTCTTATACACATGTCCTTCGAGGCCGAATGCTCAAGTTAAATTTACCTACATACACGTAGAGATACGGCAGCCTTACCTGTCTCGCTAACAATGGTGCTGCCATTATCAATGCATGAGGGTCTGCTCATAAATCCCGGGATTATTTCCACACATTTCGCTAGCTCCCGGTAATTGGGGAGCCCATTTTTCATTATTCCGTCCTCGGAAAAGGACAGCGAAAATTGGAATTTTTCATAATGACGACGATGCAAGCGACAACTTGTTGCGCCTCCGGACGTTTTACAACTCCTTTGTTGGCCATAAAATATGCTGTCCGCTTTGTCAGCCGGTGGTTTTTTAAAAGGCAATTTTTGGGTTAAAAGTACATGAAATTTTATTGACATGAGTCCGGGGTTGGAGGGAGAGAGATTTATATGGTCAGAGGTGAGTGCTGATTTTGGAAAGTAAAAAGGTTCTTATTGGTCATGATATGCGCATCTGTAGTTTTATTCCCATGGGTTTGGTGTAGGAATATTTTATTTTTATTGGATTTCAAAAAAAAAAAAATAAAAATGGTTCCAATTTGGCTTTTTATTTTAGTAATAAAGATTTAGCAACCAACAGTCCCTAAGTGGCTCAATGAGTCTATATAATATCTTGTTATGCATTAGTCACCAATTATCTGTAAATGCTGATCTGATCCTCTCTTTGTGAAACAGCAGGACACGTGCTTTAAGGTCGCTTCTAAATATATTAGGGAAATTACTTTAATGGCGGCTTTTGTCCGAAAATGGCTTCGGGATTTATGCGTCTGCTTTGCGATCTAGGATCCGAGGTTTAAATATTCTTCTCGACAAAAAAAATCGCTTGCTTATTCGTTACACACTAATAAGATTTAAATTGCACTTTTTGCCCAATATACGAAATACGCTTTAAAATGGCTTCCAAAATACGCTTTAAAATCGCTGACAAAGCTCTAGCGGAGAGCTTATTTCAGCGGACATGTAATTTTAAAATGTAAACTATTTATTTAGTAATATTCGCCCGCAAATACTTTGACATCAATCAAATTCCTGTTAAGACCCCCTATAGGGGCATAGGACAGAAACAACTCTCTTCCACAAGGCGCGATCCTGCGCATCGGCTTTAAGCTGTTGCCAGGACTTGTTTATTCCTCTGGCCTCCTGCTCAACTGCTCGCTTCCATGTGTTACATGGTCGACCAACCCGACGTCTTCCTTGAGGGTTATAATCCAGAGCCTGTTTTGCGATGTTTTGCTCTGGTTTCCTCAAAGTATGACCGATCCACTGCCACTTTCGCCGTTGAATCTCAATACCTATTTTAGTCTGGCGAGTTGTACTCCAAAGTTCGTCGTTGGAGATCACTTCTGGCCAGAATATTCCTAAAATGCGCCGGAGGCATTGGTTTACGAAAGTCTGTAGTTTCTTGGTAAGTCGAACGGTCACTTTCCACGTAGTACAACCATATAACAACACGGATTTGACGCATGCGTCAAAAACTCGCAGCTTCGTGCGAAGGGAGATCTCTCTTAACCTCCAGAAAGGGGAAAGGATACCGAAGGCCTGACGAGCTTTATTTAGCCGAGCCCCAATATCCTTTTCGGCTCCGCCGTCCATGCTGACAATGCTTCCGAGATAGCAAAAATCTTGCACCTCTTCCACATCCTGTCCATTAAGAACAATCGGTGTGCTTGCGTTCGAACCCATGTGCATGTACTTGGTTTTACGCACATTTATTTTCAGTCCCGCCTCTTTGCACTTAGAATGCAACGAGCGAACATTTGACTCTAAGTCCGAACGGGTATGTGCAAGCAAACACACGTCATCAGCATAATCAAGGTGACTTAAGATGTTAAATAGTCTCCATTGAAGACCTTTACCTTCCCCACCTTCCAGTGCAGCTTTCAAGATGTCATTTATTACCACCAGAAACAGGGCTGGTGATAATATGCAGCCTTGTCTGACACCCGTTCGCACAGGAAAGCTCTCGGACAGCTCTCCTCTATGCAAGACGCGACACCTTGCATCTTCGTAGGATTCTTTAATCATAGCTATGACCTTATTTGGAATACCTCTCCTACGCAAAGCATTCCATATGTAATCTCGCTTAACGCTGTCGAAAGCCTTCTCGAAGTCCACAAACATGAGATGTAGTGGCGAACCCATTTCGGCTGACTGCTCTAATATTATCCGTAGGGTATTTGTGTGGTCGGTACAAGACGACCCTTTACGGAATCCAGCCTGATAAACTTCGAGAGTGCTCTCGACGACATCACTAATCCTATTGAGAATTACCTTAGCCATAATTTTTGATACGGCAGTAAGTAGACATATACCACGCCAATTGCCACAATCCCGAAGGTCGCCCTTCTTCGGAATTTTCACAATGACGCCCTCCTTCCATTCAGTCGGATATCTTCCATCATTCCACACCTTAGTGAAGAGTGGGAGGAGTATATCGGCTGTTATTTCCGGATCCGCTTTGAGGAGTTCGGTTGGTAGTCCGTCTATACCTGGAGCTTTCCTTCCCGCCATTGACCGAATGGCGGAAACTATCTCTTCCTTACCTGGGGGATCGTCCCTAATAGAGGATTGTTGCGGTTGGATGTTTGGAAGTTGTTCTGTTTCCGGAATATCTTCATCTGACAAGATGTTTAAAATATCAGAGAAGTATTCCTTCCATCGTCGCAACTGGTGTTCACTCATATTAAGGAGAGTTCCGTTGACATCTCTCACCAGGTGGTTGGCGGTGAAATTCCTGTTCGTCAACTGTTTCATGATTTTAAATAGTGAACCCATATCCCCAAGGTAAGCCGCAGATTCTGCCTTGTTTGCCAGATCTTCAATGGCCTTTCTCTTGTCGCGTCTAACAGCCTTTTTAAGCTGTATATGAGCATCGCGGTAGTTCTGCCTCAAGTCGGGCGTTCGTTGGTTGACATCGGGTTGAGAGATGATTGCCAATTTGGCTTTTTTTCCGATTGCCAACCTTGTCCCATGTGTCTTGCGCCACCCAGGGTTTCTCACCGCTTTGCGCATATCCCACAGATTCTTCAGCACTAGTTAGAAAAGTGTTTCTGGTTGCCTCCCAATTGGCGTCCAGTGTGCGCATTTCATGTTCACCCAATGTGGATGACTTTTCGCGTAGAATGGTGGTGTATTCGAGTTTTTTGTTGGGATCTCTGAGTTTATCCACATTAAGCTTGCGCTTCATTTGAAGAATTTGTGGTCGTCGGATAGCTGCTGTACACAATCTCAAGCAGGCAACCATCAAGTGGTGATCGCTCCCCACGTCAGCTCCACGTTTCGCTCGCACATCGAGGAGACATCTTCTCCATCGGCGACTTATAGCCAAATGGTCGATCTGGTTCTGAGTAACACCATCAGGGGAAACCCAAGATGTTTTATGATGACTCTTGTGTGGAAAAAGGGTCCCTCCGATGACCATTTGCCGAGTACTACAGAACTCCACAAGCAATTCGCCGTTTTCGGGTCTCTTAATCCAAGGTCGTGAAGCGTCGACCCAAGGGTCACCATGCCTCCCCATGACGTGTTCTAGTCCAGTGTTGTCTGATCCAACCTGGGCGTTCATATCTCCCGAGATGATAATAATATCACCTCTTGGAACACGTTCGAAGGTGGCACTCAGTTGGCTATAAAACTCCTCTTTGTCACCAGATGTTGCGGTATTAGTTGGTGCGTAGCACTGCAGAATTGTGACGTTTCTGACACTGGTCCTGAGCCTGACGACGATAATCCTATCCGAGATTGGTTCCCAGCTAATGAGACTGTTTCTCGCTCTCGGCGTAAGGACGAACGCCACGCCATTTCTGGCTTCACTTTCAGGGCCAATGTACAGAATAGTGTTTCCGCTAGGGGTTCGTTCTTCTCCTGATCCTGTCCACCTGACCTCGCTCAAGCCCAAGATTTGGATGTTATAGTGCTCCATTTCACGGTCGATCACTGATTGGCGGTGCAAGGACCGAGTAACCCCAGCTCTTCCCCCGTCATTCAATGTTCGAACGTTCCAGAAGCCAATCATAGTCCGTTTTCGAATGCCAAAAGTCGTTACCGTAGAATCAGTCCGTATCCGAGGCGATGTATCCGTTTCTCGTATCATTTAGGTCTTAAGATCACGGGTGATAAGCCCATGATCCACTTTGACATAGAGTTATATTATATTAGATTGTTGCAGATGAAATGGCAAATTTCGCGATGAAGTGAAGTTAGTTGCGATTTTCATGTCTCAAACTGTCGCCAAGTGGCTCTGGTAGTAATGAATATTGAAGTATAAATACTCCTAGATTTCGTCATAAAATCAATTCAGTTTTGAATTTTTCATTGAAATCGGAGAGAAAAAAAAAACATAACAGAATTATGATTGGGCTTAAAGCCCAATCATATGATACTCTAGATGAGATGTAAATGACTTTACTATACCGGAAAATATGTCATCTCAAATTCTTTCGAATAGTGAATAGACAGTTTTGAATGGGAGGTGGTAGAAGTAGAGGGGGAGCTTTGTATTTTTCATATATGACACCGAAAATGGCATGCAAAATGTTTTTTGCTGAATTTAAAGTTCTTAGTTTTCATTATTTTTAATATATATAATTATAATAGTTAATTATAATAGTTTTCCTGAAATTGGGGCATTTGTATGGGAGGTGGCAGAGGAAGTGGAGCATTTAAGATGATTTTGAAACTGCTTACCATCATCCTTATCACCATGCTTTGATTCAATTTCAATGTCGATAGCTCTCATATACTTGAAGGAGAAATGCTTTTCTTGAATTTATAATACAGATATTTGTATGGGAGGTGGTAGAAGGAATGAAGCTCAGCTTATAATTTTTTCTAAAACTTATTTCAATAATTAAGAAACAAATGCTGGCAAAATTGAAGTGTGGACTTTTTCTAGTTTGAATGGAAATCGATAAAATGCATTTAACAAAAATTATGCATTTGTATGGGAGGGAGTAGAAGGAGTGTACGGATCAAAACAAATTTTTTTCACATTACTAATATTTTTTTTTGTATGCTTTATACAAAATATCAAGTTGGTAGCTTTAACAGTTTCGAAGAAAAATAATTTAATTTAAATTTAAAAATTTCGTGAAATTTGTATGGGAGGGGGTAGAAGGAGTGAGGCGAAGTTGATAACTATTTTTAAAATAAATTGAAATTATAGTAGAATTAATCCTGAAAAAATTGCGTCTTTTCAGCTTTACTAATTTCAATAAAAATCGAAAATATGTATTTTTCAAAATTGTCCATTTATATGGGAGGGGGTAGAAGGAGTAAAGGGATCGGGTCTATATTCCGCGATATTAATGACATCTGTATCATAATACTTTGACCTAAATTTCAAGTCGAGAGCTTAAATAGTGTCAAAGAAAAATCAATTTCTTAATATTTCGAAATTTCATGAAATTTGTATGGGAGGGCGTAGAAGGAGTGGGGGGATGTAGCCCATTCACGAACTTAAAGTTACTTTTTTGCTAAAAATGACACACAAAAATTTTTAGTACTATAGCTCAAAGCTTTCGAGAGTTATGCTGTAGACAGACGCACAGACGGACAGACAGACAGACAGACAGACGGTCACACGGAATCGAGGTTTTTGAGCGACAACAAATATTTCTGTACCCTTGGCGGCTCTGTGCGAGCGTTATTTCTTAGCGTTACAAACGGTAAGGCAAACACAATATACTCTCAGATTTCATCTAGAGTGTAAATATAACAAAATTATGATTGAGCGTAAAGCCCAATCATATGATACTCTAGATGAAATGAGAAAAAGTTCAATGTACCGGAAAATATGTCACCTCTAATTCTTTCGAATAATTTCTAGTGACTTTTGTATGGGAGGTGGTAAAATCAGAGGAGGACGGTTTGTAATTTTTGGATATGACACCTAATGTGATATGCAAAGTATTTCGTGCTGAATTTAAGGTTTGTATAATAGCTTTCATTATTTTCAATTGGACATAGTTTTCCTGAAATTGGGGCATTTGTATGGGTGGTGGCAGAGGAAGTGGAGGGGTTCAGAAGATTTTGAAACTGCTTAACAACATCATTATCGCCAAGCTTTGTTTCAATTTCAAAGAAGATAGCTCTCATATGTTCGACGAAGAAATGCTTTCCTTGAATTTATAATACAGATAGATAGATTTATATGAGAGGGAGTAGAAGGAGTGAAATTCTTGCAAAATTTTAAATTTATACTTTTTTTAGAAATCGACAAAAATGATGCAATTGTATGGGAGGGGGTAGAAGGAGTGTACGGATCAAAACAGATTTTTTCTAGTTATTGCTATTTCTATTTTTATACTTTATACAAAATATCAAGCTGATAGTTTTAACAGTTTCGAAGAAAAATAATTTAATTTAAATTTCAAAATTTCCTGAAATTTGTATGGGAGGGGGTGGGTAGAAGGAGTGAGGTGAAAATGATATTTTTTTAATACTGATTGCAATTATAATAAAATTAATTCTGGCAAAAATCCGTTTTTATAACATTCCTAGTTTCAATGAAAATCGAAAAATGCATTTTTCAAAATTATGCATTTGTATGGGAGGAGGTAGAAAGAGTGAAGAGATCGGCTCAATATTTTGTGACGGAAGTGATATATACATCTTTATACTTTACCCCAAATTTAAAGTCAACAGCTTAAATAGTTTCGAAGAAAAATCAATTTTTGAAAATTTCGAAATTTCGTGAAAGAGGAGTAGAAGGAGTGCGGGGATGTGGCCCGTTCACGAACTTAAAGTTACTTTTTTCCTAAAAATGACACACAACAAATCTTAGCACGATAGCTCAAAGCGTTCGAGAGTTATGCTGTAGACAGACGGACAGACAGCAACTCGGAATCGAGGTTTTTGAGCGACAACAAATATTTCTGTACCCTTGGCGACTCTGTGCGAGCATTATTTCTTAGCGTCACAAACGGTAAGGCAAATATGGAATCGAGTCAAAAACGGTTACTTTTTCTTTACGAGTTCAAACTTGGCCACTACGAAAAGGAGGCAACCAAAAATATCAACAGGGCATTAGGAGCTGACACAGTAAGCGAACGAGCCACACAGCTATGGTTCAAAAAATTCCGATCAGGAGATATGACCCGTCAAAGTGAGCCATGTGGACACCCAGAACCATCGATAGACAACGACAGGCTGTGGAGCTAGTGGAATCTGACTCATGCCAAACTGTAAAGTACATTGCAGAGAAACTGGGCGTACACTATTCGACAGTTTTCCGGCACTTGCAACAGCTTGGAAAACTCAAAAAGCTTGATAAGTGGGCTCCACATGAGCTTACTGTGCAAAACACGGCCTCATGTATCAAGAATCATGGTCAAAAAATTAAACGAGTTGCATTATGAGACTCTTTCTCATCTATCATATCCACCAGACCTCTCGCCAACCGCTTACCACTTTTTGAAATATTTGGATCATTTTTTGGCAGAGAAACAATTTAACAATGAAAGTCGGACTTCTATAAAACTGGCATAAATGCACTTGTATCTCGTTGGGAGAAGTATATTGCATCTTCTGGTACCTATTTTGATTAATAAAATTCAGTTTTATAAATATAAATTTAAAATCTTATTTGCGCTTAGAGATTTCAAATCAAGACGCTCCTATTTGTTGGAGAAAAACAAATGACGCAATTTTAAAATGGCGTCAACAAAAAATTTAAACAATTAGATTCATGAAAATGAAGCAATAAAAACAATAACAACCGTATTTCGTGATGATTTTGAAGCTCCTTTATTTTCAGTTGGGTTTGAACTTTTTTCTTTCATGGTTTTATGTACCTATAAATGTATAACAAAGAGCATGGAGAACTCATAGACAGTACACGTTACAAAATGTTACCGGTAGATTCGAAACAGACTTTTAACATAAAACGACGATTCAGATATCAGATTCGAAACAGACTTTTAACATAAAACGACGCGTGCCGTTATAGAGAATAAGGACCATAGTAATGTTTTTTTTTTGGAGTCAGTAAGGATGCGAAGGCATTTTGTGTACTTATAACGATCGCACAACCGAAAGGAATCGTTATGTGCTATCCAATAAAGTAAGAACTATAATTGTCCAGCTTTTTATGACGATCTCCGCCCTTTTTCAAGCTTGTTTTTAGGCAATTCTGGCTTTTATGTGCACAAAAACAGTAATGGAGGGAAATATTTGGATTGGGATGGTAGGGGAAGGGTACTGAGAACGACCCTTCCGATTCGTGGAGCTGGTATATTTTTCAGTTGTACTGGCTGCTAATGGCAAATGTTTGGAAGTGTTGAGTGGTTATCGATTGTGTACTTATCGAGTGTATAGATATGAAATGAAAGATCGGTATGAATGGCGTTTGTGCTTTATGTATCGCTCCGGCTTCAAGCTCTTTTATGCTTTTCGGAGTTCGTGATCTACTACAGAAGTAGTCATTAATTTTCCATTCACCTTTTCTTTCATCATGTTGCAATATTTCAGCGGAAATCTGGAACCGGACCAGATAGAAACCTGGAACCCAGAAAAGGAACACCTTGATGAAAATACCTTTCCAATGATATTTAGCTCGGTGAATTTTGGATCTTTGATTTGGCCCATAGTACATTTACAAAAAATGCTTATTCTTTTAAATATGTAGATTGGGATCGACACAGAAAAAAAATGTTGGAATTTGTCTTTTAATAATTTCAATAAGTACCAAAAAAATTTGTCACAATTTGGAAATTCAAGACAAACATTTCCGATTCGAACGTATGAAAGGTATTAATTTCTATTCTACAATGGTACTATAGCTCAAATCGGGACTGGACCTTCCTTAACATATTCATTTTCTTATTGTGGCAGAACCTGTTTGCGGGCACAACCGTCTACGTACTAATTGCCATTTTCATATATTAAGGAAACTAAGGTATACCTAAGCAGGCAGTGTGCAGAAATTATACGTCGACCGGTATTTGAACTATCGGCCTTTGCGCTGTAGACCAGCACGCTACCGACTAGGCTACATCTTAGGTCAGGCATTGATTTACTATACTTTAAAATGTTAACATCGTTCTTAACGAACAAGATGTGAAAGGGATGTAAGAATTTTATTATCTCGGAAGCATTGTCAGCGCGGATGGCGGAGCCGAAAAGAATATTGAGGCACGTCTAAGTAAGGCTCGTCATACCCTCGGTATTCATTCTCCTTTCTGAAGATTAAGAGAGATCTCTCTTCGCACAAAGCTGCGAGTATTTCACGCAAGCATCTGTGTTGTTATATGGTTGTACTACGTGGAAAGTGACCGTTCGACTTAACAAGAAAAAACAAAATTTCGCGAACCAATGCCTCCGACGCCTTTTAGGAATATTCTGGCTAGAATTGGAGTACAACTGGACAGACATGCAATGAGATTCAGACGCGAAAGTGGCAGTGGATCTGTCTCACTTTGAGGTAACCACATTGTGGAATGAAACTGTTTCTGTCTTAAGTACCGGTGGGAGGGGGTGGGGGTGGGGGAGAGGGTCTTGAGAGGAATGTAATTGATACTTTAAAATTGGAACACAGGATAATGATAAGAATTTCAAAATCATCAGAAACCTTCCACCTCCCTTACAAATGTCTCAATTTTAGAAAGATAATGTATTAATTTTGCCCCTGCTTTGTTTCATTTTCGAAGCCTATACCATTCATATGTTCGAAGGACTTTGAATTTATAATATATTTTTTGTTTGGGAGGAGGTAGAAGGAGCAAAGCGAACCAAAATTATGCATTTGTATGGGAAGGAGTTGAAAGAGTATACGGATCAAAACAAAATTTTTCGTCGTCAACGATATTTCTATTATTTTACTTTTCACAAAACTTCAACAAAACTTGATTGAAATTTCAAAATTTCGTGAAATTTGTATGGGAGGGGATAGAAGGAGTGAGGTGAAGTTGATATTTTTCCAAACTGATTGCAATTATATTAAAATTAATCTAGAAATTCGTTTTTTCAGATTTTTTAGTTTCAGTGAAAATCGATAAAATTAATTTTTTAAAACATTGCATTTGTGTGAGAGGGGGTAAAAGGAGTGAAAGGATCGGATCAATATTTTGTGATATTAATGGTATATACATCTATAATTTAACACAAATCTCAAATCGACTGCTTAAGTCCTTTCAAACAAATTTCGAAAAATTTCGAAATCTTATGAAATATCTGTAGGACTGACTAGAAGAGGTACGAGGATTTATCCTGTTCACGAACTTAAGATTTCCTTTTTCTTAAAAATAACACTCAACAAATTTTAGCACGATATCTTAAAGCGTTCTAGAGTTATGTGGTAGACAGACAGATAGACAGACGAACAGACAGACGGACAGATGGTCACTCGGAATCGAGATTTTTGAGCGACAATCAATATGTCTGTACCCTTGCCGGCTCTATACGATCATCATTTCGTAGCGTTACAAACGGTAAGGCAAGCGCAACATACTCTCAGTTTTCATCTAGAGTACAAATGCGTAAGTTACAAACAATTCAGTGTTGAAAATCATAAATCTTCTCCTACTCCTTCTACCACTACTGCCGCCGATTCTACAGAATTTGAGAAGTGAAATTTCCCGGTACAATTTTGACAGTGAAAGTTATTTATGGCCATGCCAAATATTTTCTACAAATAAAAGTAACAGTGGTGTGGAGGGGAACGTAAAACAAAAAAGGTCCTTAATTCCAACTTTCGTTTTATGTATTTTAACTAATGATTGCAGAGCTATCTTACCACGTGGATTCTAGCATAACTCTAAATTTAATGCAAACTTCGAAAGACATAAATCTCCTCCTACTGCTTCTGCCACCACTGCCGCCGATTCTAAAGAATTTGAGAAGTGAAATTTCGCAGTGCAATTTTGATCATGAAAATTGTTCATGTTCAAAGTTGACCATGCAAATGCTTTCTACAAATTAAAGCAAAAGTGGTGGGAATGGGGCAAGTTAAACAAAAAAGATCATTAATTTCAATTTCAAATTCTTTGAATTTGGTTGTACGCATTTTAAGTAATGTTTGCAGAACTATCTCACCGCGTGGATTCTAACATAACTTTAAACTTTATGCAAACTTTAAAAACCATAAATCTCCTCTTACTCCTTCTGCTACCACTGCCGCCGATTCTAAAGAATTTGAGAAGTGAAATTTCGCAGTGCAATTTTGAGCATGACTATTGTTCATGGTCAAAATTGACCACGCCAAATATTTTCTACAAATAAAAGTAACAGTGGTGGGGTGGGCGCAGTGAAACACAAAAGATCTTTAATTTCAATTTCAAATTCTTTGAATTTCGTTATACGTATTTTAAGTATTGATTGCAGAACTATCTATCACGTGGATTCTAACAAAACTTTAAATTTTATGCAAACCGCAAAAACTCTCCATTTCGATTGTGCTTGCAATACCATCAAAATTCACGTCACTCTTATCATGCATAATTTCAACATCGATGGCTTTCCGCTTCACTCGAACGACCTTGCGTCTTCCGAGCCATCAACTCTAGCCGAAAAAGCCTTGAGTGCACATCGAAATATTCAAAAGCACACTTCCTTTTCTCGTAACTCAAAACAGCGGCAGCAGGCATCAGCTCCACGGAACTCCATCAGTCTCATCGCTTCAGCTCTTTTCGAGTCGCAAGTTTTGCGGGCTTTTAACTAAGCTTGTTGTACTGAGCGAGAAAAGTCCATTCATACTTGTCGGCCGAGCGGTTAAATCAACTTCGCCTGCACGCTTCTCATCGGATCCATATTCACCACAAAAACCCTAATCCAACTCTGTCTTTTTTGGGTGAAAGAACCGAACCTCCCCCACAGTGGTATTATATATCCATCGCAAGTGCAAATAGCCACCCGTTGAGCCAAAACCACCTGCTGGGTGCACTTTGAAGAGAACCTCTGAATCCTTGCCGAGCAGCTGAAACAGCTGAGCTTTGTGAAGGTGGGGTGGGAATATCAGGGAGCGACTATTGCAGGTGCTCTACACCCGGTACGGTGGGTGGTTTGGCATGTTTTACATGACCGTAGATTATTGCAATACAAACTTTTTGATTTTCATCCTTGCTGGGTAGATGGCACTCCCGACAGTCAGGGGTCTGTTAGTTCGTTGCCGTCGCTCGCTCGTCCTGATGGTCCGCTGAAGTTTTCGGTAGATTTTTTCCGTTTTTTCGTCCTTAGTTGAAACACAAATGAACTCTTTCGGTAGCGGAAGTCTCGACCCTAAGTACGTCCGTACGTTTTAGATTTTGCTGTTTTTTTTTCGCAAATTTTTTTTTTTTTATTGTTTTGTGTTCGTTTTGGAAACGTTTGTTTCTGGTTTGGGCGCAATAAACGGAAACGTAAAGGAAGTGACGCGGCGCAGCACAAAATTGTCTTTTCGAGTGGTCGACGAAAAAAATGTTTAAAGGTGTGAAGAAGGGTGCAATTAATTTAGCTAATTAGTGGTAAAGTGCGGGGAAATATTAGATAGGACTTGAAAATGTGTTTGGCATGACCACCCCCTTTGGTGCGACGAGGAGCGTGTGTATTAACTGGATGGGCGCGAGGCACAGGGTTTTTAATTTCGGAAAGTGATTGGGTGCCATATTGTCAGAGTATCGGTGAAGGTTGGTGCGTTGATTTGTGACCGGATTTGTTTTCACTCTTTTAAAGGATTTAAGGGGTGGTTTGGTAGTTTTTAAAGTGGCAATCGGGATATGGATATGTTTGAATAGTAAAATTTGCAATAACCATTTTTTTGAATTGTTTATGACATGATTTGACGTCAATTTTTTTTTATGTAAAGTTTTTAGGGTTGCTGGAAAAAGTTTAGATTAAAGCGGAGGAGGAGGTTGAAAAAAAAATTAATTTGAAAAATTCATATTTTAGTGAATTTTGTTCGAAAAAAACAAAACGTTTATTTCTTTTATGTGTTTTTGGGCAGTCACATATCGAATACTTTTTTACCAAATTCAAATCCAAATCTCAAAGCCACTATTCATGGCAACAGTGATGTAAAGAATACTTCAAGGCTTTACCGAATACGAATACGAATATTTACATATGAAATATGATCTTAAGAAAAAACTTGTCTGTTTTTCGAATATATAAGCTCGGATGTAAAGGACTGATGGAAATTGCCAGACCAAATGGTAGCCCCTACAGACTTGCGGTTTCTTTTTTATTAAATTCTTTGAAATATGAAAGTACTATACTATAATTTCTGATCCAAAACAACCAAAAAGGGGTTAAAACGGTTACTCACATAAAAAAAACTGTCAACATTACGCAAATGACTATATTTTGGAGAGATAAGCTTATCAGCGTCGGTGGCTTAGTGGTAGAGTGCTCGCCCGACGTGCAGGCAGCCCGTGCTTAGATTATAAATGAATACATGTTTTTCCGTGATTTGAATGAGTAAAAATATCATCAGTTGCCCACGTCATTCAAGGCCAAGAACAAAGATTAGTAATTAAACACCACCCCTGCCCCCCCCCCCCCCCCCCCCCCCTCTCATATGAGTCTTATGCATTCGCCGACGTAAACGGATAAAAAGACCGGTTCTGGAGTACGGCTAGTTTATTATATTTTAGAATTATAAAACAAATTTGTAAGGGAGTTGCTTTTTTCAGACTGAAGATTAACTGAGCGCCTTGAGGAAGAGAGCTGCATTTATCCTATGCCCCTATAGAGGGTCTTAACAGGAATTTGATTGATTGAAGGATTGACAAACATAAATATTCGATTAATGGCTGACTTTCGGTGAATACGAATATCAGTATTCGTATTCGTGGCTAGTTATTAGATTCATTTTATACTGACGATCCCCGCGACTTTGTCCGCGTAAAAAGCTCGGTGAGAACTGTCACGCAAATTTTAGTCACAGCATCCTAGATTTCCATGCTATTCAGCACATGTTGGACAATGATGTTGGGGCTAAAATTCTCTCTAACGACTTTTTCTACTCTCCTTCTATCCATTTCGTAGATTGGGCAGTGAAAGAATACATGTTCTGCATTTTGTATTGTGTCTGTACAGGTTGGACATGATATCGAGGAATCATGTCCAAATTTGTACAAATAGCTTCTGTAACTCCCATGCCCTGACAAAAATTGTATCTACTTCACCGTGTTTTCATCCGACCTATTAATCTACGTCTTTTATGAGCCTTTACGTACATTGGGCTTTATTCACGGTGCTCCATTGCGTTGCCAGTCATTGGTACATACTCGATGGCAGTACTCGTTTTTTCTCCTCTGTGGTCACTCTTGAAAGAAGTATCTTCCTGATCTGGATGGATCTTCCAATGTTCGCCATTGTTCTGCATAGGGCGGAATTCTTGTCCTGCTTTTTGTGCAGGCTATCTTGATGTTCGTCTTGAATGATAATCTTGCGTCAATCCTAAAACCTAAGTATTTGATGGAGAGAGGGGATACGATTTCATGTCCATCTATATTCAAGGTTATATGGTCTCTTTATTTTCTGCTTGTAATAAGAACTACTTCTGATGCTCTAAGCCAGTTCTTAATGTCAGCAACTGCTATATCATCCGCGTAGCCAATTATTTTGGAAGATGTCATCATATTGTATATTCTATAATATGGGTCCTAGTACTGAGCCCTATGGAACTCCGCATGTTATATTATATTCCTTCACTCATTCTTCGGTATCGTATAGTAATATTCTTTTTGCGATATAGCTCCTGACCATTCGTAGCGGAGCACTCATGGTATGCGCCATCACGCCTTTTTGACATCTAGTGTTATTATTGCGCAGTGTTCCTTAGATCCTTTCTGCTGCCTTCAATAGTCTTTTCAGCAATGTTTATTACTTTTGCGGAATTATTGATTTTCTAAAATTTTTTCAATCTCTTGTAGATGTTGTTCTAATCTGTTAAGAATTAAGCGATCTAGGGTTCTTCCCAGTGAGTCAAGCATGCACAGCGACCTTTATGAACTCGGATCTCCGGGCGGATTGATTGGTTTCGAAAGTATAACCAATGGCTAATGTTCCCATGTTTTTGATAAATACCATCATTTAGGCTTTGCGTATACATTTATGCGTGGACGTCTGTGTTGAGCTTTATAGCTAGTTCAAGCATTCTATTTGATGTAGCATCTAACCCTGGTGATTTATTATTCTCAAGCCGATTAGTTGCTTTGAGTATCCCCTCCGCAGTCACCACAGCTGATTTGTTATTTTCTTCAATGGCGCTTTTAGTTATTGCAGTAGCGTTACAATCGAAGCATTTCGGCAATAGCGATTCAGCCACTTTCTCCTTAAGTATCTGAAATGTTGGTCCCTTCAGTTCCAACATCACAACCTTATATGCTCCATCCCACAAGTTCTCGTTGATTTTGTAGCAAAGCTCTCTAAAAGGTTCGTGCAGGCGTTGGACACTAATATAACCAGTGCCTCCGTGTTTTTACAATGTAGACCTACAGTATCATTCAGCAAGCCGGTGCAACTAATGAACTTCATCGGTTCAAGGGACCGGAGATCATTCAGCTCGGTGTAGAAGTATTATTCGAGAATTTGTCTTCAAATTGCTTGGAGGCATGAGCAATGGCAGAGGAAATGCTCGGTAGTCGCATACTCCTCACCGCAACCTCTGCAAATGCCCTTGGCTCTTCGATCATGAGTCCATTTATGATCCTTTCGTATTCATTGTTGCCAACACTCAGTGGTATATAGCAGCAATATATAGCTATTCCACCAATTATTGCCCTAACGTAGTACTGGTTATCAGTGTATCTCATCTTGGGAAGTCTTGTCTCCACTGACCCAAATGCATGCTTTTTGTGTTCTGTCTGAGATACATTCTAAGCCTTCTAAGTTTCGGTACTACTCACCAATGACCGCAACATTAAATTTCTCTTCTTATATTCTCTGCTTTAAAAGATCCTGAGCCGCTTCACAGTGATTGAGGTTAATCTGGACTATTTGCATATTTTTTTTTAATTTTGCGTGATTCCAAGTATGCGAGACATACATCCGACTGCTCGTAGGATGTTTATAGTCGGTACTTATATTGATCTTGCATAGTACTCAGCTAGGGTGTAGCCTAGTAGGTAGAGTGATGGCCTACAATGCGGAGGTCGGGAGTTCAAATCCCGGTAGACGTATAATTTTAGCACACTGTCTGCTTGGATTATCTTGGCCACCTCAATGTGCGAAAATGGAAAACTCGTAGATAGAGGGTTGTGCAAAGGGCTAACAACCCATTCACAATAACAAATAAAAAATGTTAAGCAGCCTGAAGGTCAGGAGGCCAAAGCCCGATTTGGGCTGTAGTGCCATTGAAGAAGAATAGTACTCAGTATAGTGGGCTACTGCAATCGTTTGCAAAATGGGCTACTTCACCGTAAGTCATGCAGATCTTCTGTGTTTCTGTTGCAAGCTTTTGATATTGGCCGTGAAAGGCACCTGTAACACCTCGTTACGTTCACTGTTTCTCTAAGTCGGCAGAGGAACCATCCTACTTCCCTCTATTTGCATGCGTATAGCATCTACGATATCTTTCTTCGTCGTATGTCATCTAGATCTTTAAATTCTAGTTAAGTTTCTTGCATAAGAACTTTCGCTTCAGTAGCCAAGACTTTTTTTATTTCCTTCTTGAACTCCTCAGATTCTTCACTTGGTTCCAACAGTATTAGCCATTCTGCCTCTTCCTTATTTCGACACATTTTCTTCATATTTATTTAATTTGTCGTGTCCTTTCACCAATCGTAGGATGTCAGTGTATGACATCTCTCCTGTTTTGGTGATGACTATTGCATCAGGTTTGAATGCTTGGATTTCAAACTTCATCACTTATTTCGCCTTTTTATTCTTTTATCCTGGATTTTTGTCCATCCCATTTATTTAGGTTTCTTCGACTTAAGTCTGGGTGTAGCCTAGTTGTAGCCTACGGTTGTGCGAAAGGCTAGCAATCCTTCCACAATAACAAATAAAAATATTAACGAACCTAAAGGTCGGGAGACCAAGACCCGATTTGGGCTCTAATCCCATTGATGAAGAAGAAGACTTAAGTTTCTCAGCTGATACTTCTTGTAGTTACGTTTCCCTTTCTCAGCTTTTTTGGTAGGGGGGCTCAGTTCTGGTGCCCTTCGTCTCAATTTTTCTTCTGTGGATCATTATTGCTGCACTCTAGTTATGGCGAGGTTTGGGCAGTCTTCTCAGACTCTGTTTGCCAACGTACGTCCTTTGTAGCACGTTTGTGCATAGCCACCAACACACTCACCACTCTCTCAAGGCTTGACGGATCGTTCGCTTTCCACCACCCATCATTTGAACTAGCTCCTTAATTTTTCCATCAAGCCTGTCAAGAGCATCGAACTTAGAGGTTTCTTCTTCACCGGTTGCTATCGATTGGGAAATTCTTCGATTCAAGTATGAAGGCGATGGGTGCGTTGGTGGGACGTCTCCACTCATCAATATCTCCGGAGATCGTGTCATTCGTACACTTCTTGCCAATGGTGTCCTATCTTCTGTGTTGTTGCATTTTATTTGTTTCGCTGTTGTTATTATGGTTGAAGTTCCTGTTATATGGGTCTCTACTGGAAGTTGTTATTTCCATTCATTTGTAAGTTTGAGATAAGGACTTGCGTTTAGAGCCAGATCAATGTTAGTCAGGAATGTTACATCTAATCTTACACAGCCAGCTGATCTTCGAGCGTACTTTCAAGCCTTCCAGGATTTTAACGAGACGGAGGCAACTCTGGTATTAGCCTGAAAGCCATTTCGGGGGGATATCACTCCTACATACTGAGGTAACACGATAATACAGCCACCAGCCAACTCTGTCTTATACTCGTTTTCCAGTAAGCCAAAGTAAATATTTTACTGGTCGTCGTCTAAATATTCTTCTGTGGTTTTCATACGCTAATCTCAGTTTCGTATTTTTTCCGACTTTGGGCTAGATAATTACTTCAGAGTATTTATGCGTATTTGAGTTTTCACAACTATACTGTAAGTCCGAGCACATCGGGTTATTCATCGTTTTTATCGCATTTTACTTCCGGAGGCAAGTGTGTATTATAGTCATTCCGCACACAAAACTCCTTCCCTCTTCCTTTCCCAGCCGGGTTTGGGACTGTCTATGGCGGAGTTTGCTGGAATTCTGTGTTGATCGGGAATCGTATTCATTTAATGAGGTAGTCATTTTGTGTTGGTAAAGTTTAATTTTTTTGACGATATTTGTTACTACAACTACACATTTGCCAAGCTTTTTTTACTGCTATGATTTGAGAAACGAGAGGGTTTCAAAACCCATAAAAATTCAAAATTAATTTTTTAATGCAGTTCTATCTAAAGAAATTTCTTTTATCTGACCTGAAAAATTTTCAAGAAGAAATTCAAAATCTCCCCAAAATTTCACAAACTCGGTAACAACAAATATCACTTTTTCTCTCCCTCTCTCCCTTTCTCTCTCTTTCTCTCTAATATTTTAAGCAATAATTATATCTCATCAGTGGCGGCTCGTAATAAATTAAGTAGGTGGGACTAGTAACACAAAGAAAACCAACAGCCTTGTAAGACAGTTAGCTTTGTTTTTTCAAAAAATCACGAAGATGTTATTAGTTAAAAAAAAATTTCTTTGTTTAAACACTATGCCCTTTTCAAAAATTCCATTAGAGCTGATTGGGAGAATAATATTAAAAAAAATAAATCGAGACGATCTTATTTCTCTGAAAATCCCTTAAGTCAACTATCACTCATTTGAGCAATAAACCCTTGAAAACGGGCGCACTGGTTAAAAACAATTCTCTCTCGACCGCTATCTCTTTCTCTGCCGTACTATGTAGGTAAAGAGCAATAAAGTGATCAGCACTAATTTTGCATGGGGGCACACCTAATCAGACCTCAGGCAGTGCCTCACCAGCCTGATCTGATGAGCCGTCACTTTCTAAGCTAAAATAAGGAGAACGAAAAAAAACTGAAAACCTTAAGCACGTGCCACCGATACGAGTATATCATTTTTTTTTGCAAATATCACCACGAAATCATGTTTCCTAGCCAGACGTCAAGTCATGTTCTTTTAGTTTTCGGTTGGGGTAGCTTTTTCAGTTCGATTCCGAGAATGCTGTTTTTTTACGAAAGCCATGGGGAAATACAGGCGCAGAGCTCCATTACACTAATTAAAGTGAAAAGTATTCGAGCGAAAAAAAAAACAAATAAATAAAATAAAACTATCAAAATTGTAATGGTGTGAATACAAAAGCAACAACATAAAGCTTTTCGGTGGATGATTTCGTTCATGGCTGTGAAAATGTGAGGTGAAAAAAAAATAAATAAGTGTAAAGCAAAAATTATAAAAATTAAGATAATTTGGTGAAGAAAAAAAATCGTGAGAAGTTTGTTTTGTTAAATAGCAACAGCTTTTTTTTGATAATATGGGAGATGTAGTGGTGAATAATTCAAGGAAAGCTGTCTGTCGTCTATTAGTGTATCAAGTTTTAAAAGGGTAACCGCAGAAAATAATAATTATGTGAGAAGAAGTGTGAATAGAGGCTTAGTGATGGGAAATTGTGCTGATTAATCAGAATGAAAAGATAAGCAAAGAAATTGGTGTTATTAAATCCGACTCATAATTCGGTATGAATTTTCTTTTAGTTTAAGATTTCGGTTTAATTTGTTCATTAAGAAAATCGTATTTGGTAGAAGAGAGCATCTAGGATTTTATTGATTTTTTTTTAATTTGTAATAACTCCAAAAAATTTATTGCATGGAAAAGATATGGAAGAGATGCAAGATATTTGTTACCTTGGAAGCATGGAGAAGGATATTGAAGCATGTATAAATGAAGCTCGTCAGATCTTCGGTATTCTTCCACTTTCCGGAGGTTACGAGATATCTTCCTTCGTGTGACATCCGTGTTGTTATACGGTTGCACTATATAGAAATTGGCCGTTAAGCGTACCAAGAAACTGCAAACTGCCGTGAGCTTATACCTCCACGCATTTTAAGGATCTCATCTTAAAATGAAACAACGATTTTTTTAGTACAACTGAATAGACTAAGATAGGCATTGAAATTCTAAGGCGGAAGTGGCATTTGATCGGCTACTTTTTGAGCAACTCAGATCAAGACAGCTCCACAAAAGCTCTGAATAATAATCATCAAGGAAGTCGTCCGGTTGGTGGACCATTGAAGCAAAAAAATTCGCTTATATTAAAATACAAAACAATTTAATGACGGATTACTGCTTCAGTTTCTGCTCACAATTACGAGATAGCTTACTGTTCTGACTGCTATATTCGAATTATGAAACAAAATTTCAAATATTTCTGATTGAAGCGGAGTTGCAATTTCTCAAATTTCTTAACTTCATCAAAATTGTATTGAAATTCTCCTCCAAAACAATAATCACATAAGTTTTTTGCAATAAATCTGAAATTAAAATTCGTACGATTATCATTCGGAATAGGAACGTTCAAAATTGATGATTTATTTAAGACAGAGTCAAAATGAATTTCGTGTAATCGGCTGACATTAACATGAGTTTTTTTTTCGATAGTGGTGGCAAATACGAATATGATGTAAAAATAACGCTTACACATATCGTGTGTATTATATTTTGGCTTACTCTGGATCCTAACACCGCTCCACAACCAGCATTTCAGTTTGACTGTCATGTTTTTATTCAAATCCCCGATCCAATTTAGCCCGACTATCTATGAATTTTTGAAGGAATCTCGTCCTCGTCCCTTCAAGTGTATATGAAGCGTCGGACGCGCAGCTTTATGAAAAATTCATTTCTACATAGCTCGACGGTGATGGAGGATACATTAGAGTTAGGTGGGCGCATAAATGAATATCACCGTCTAAGAAACGTTACCTAGTTGAATCAATGTATCCGGTGGAATAAATTTCCCTTAGAAAAGGATCTTGTACCTGGTGAATTGGTCTCGCTCAGATTCTACTCTTAAACATGTTCGTATAAATTTGACTCGATTTTGATGGGTTTGAGCCTTTTCCGGAAATAATTCTTTCTTAATTTTTTTTCCAGTACTAATCACATCTCTAATTTTTATACTCATCGAATTTCCGTTGAATAATCGTTTACTGAATTCTAAAATACTAGCAGCCGGCTAGTACACTAATCACTTGCTGAGACGTAATTTTTCGGAAACGGCTGAGTTCCTGAATTCTGGTGGAAAAAAATGGCATGCAAAACTTTCCTACATTTGTGCACGAGGGCAAATGTAAATTGCCAACCGTTTCTGTTGGTATTAATTTTCGATTGGACTGAAGATACAGGTAGGTGATGGCGCTCGATTCATTTAACTTATGGCCATGTGGGAGTTGCAAAGCTCGTGATTTATTGATCCTATTTTGTATGGGATATATATGGTTACGTGTCCTTAATTTTTCCATTAAAATTGAAACGAAAATAATCCTGTAACCTGATACGAGAAGCATTTTCTTCAGAAAGTTTAACCTGTCGACAACTGGAAAGTAACCCTGACATTTTCATTTTTAACAAAATTCAAATAAAATTATTGGACCTGACGACGGTTTGGTGGTGGTTGGCCATGCGGCGCCCGTACCTCTATCGTCCTTATCTTTGTACGATGCCCGTAGAATTCTCACGAATTTTGTTTGCTTTCGTTGTATCCTTGGGAAAGTTGAAAGGAAACTTATGCTCCACGCTCAAATGTGATGGGGGCCAGTTTAATGCGAAATGGGGAAACAAGATCTTAATTTTTGCATTTGTCGAGAGAAGGATTGAAGAAAAAAAAGGAAAAATGTTAAGCGTGTGTTTTTCATATCAATGTACATAAAGCCACTTTGCATAATAAGGACATGTAGACAGTCGAAAATGAATATTCTTTTCTTTTTTTTTTGAAAATATTTCGTGCAAAACATTTCAGAGATTTCCTCACTGAGTTTTTAATGAGGTCATTCTTTACAATGATGCTGCAGGCTATATTATGTTGGTGTTGAGTTCACCTTAATAAATTTTGTTTTAGGGAGCATAAATATGGAAAAAAATGCATTCAAGACAAAATATTGTTTGGCTGGCTCAATCTAGAAAGATGTAGTTGTAAATTTACAAATTAGTACTTTTATAATGATTGCCAAATTCCCTCAGAGGTTTGAATTTCTTCTTAACATATTTCGAAATCTCTTGTGATAACTTATTGGCGCGCAAGGGACATTTCGAATTTGAGAATATCCCAAGCCAAAATTAAATAAAACTTAAATTAATCTGTTTTACTTGGAAAGTTATCACTTAATATTGTGACTTAATTTTGTATAAGCCATCAAACTTGAAGACAAAAATAGCTGCGATCTGTTCACCTCTCTCGCTATCTCATTTACAAATACCGCAATTTTAGAAAAATTTGGCTGCTTTTCGTATAACTTGACTTGTATCTTGTGGCCAGGAGGAGTGGGGCTCAAAAAACTCAGAACAGAGACATTTATTAGCCTCAAAACAGTGGCGTACGATTTTGTATTAGGAGGGGAGCTGTAAAAAGCTCAAGAAAAAAATTCGGTTCACGTGACATTTATTTAGTTTTGTAAAGTATATTTGGTAAAAGGTTATAGCTCATACCTGAAGTAATCCCGATTTCTACATAACTTAAGATAGTTTGGCAGATACTATATTAATCAGTCCTAGCGGGCAATTTTTGACCGATGTGCTCAGGGCAGGCTCTAGCAAAGTGCAAATGGAGCAATTGCACCGGACGCCATGCTTGAGGGCGGCAACATCATCAAAAGACCGAATTATTAAAACCAGTGAACAAGGAATACTCCATTCTGACAACATATAATGGGCTTCGACTGAACCTCACAGCATGGTTGCCGGCAAGTCCGGTAAAGACTCCATCCTTGAAAAGTCGTGTTGGAAGGGGCGAAAAAAAAGTGGACGGTAGAGGCGCAATCATAAGCCCCACATTGGGCGCCACTGTAACGAAATAAGACGCCATTTCGCCAACAGATATCGAAATTCCTCCGGACCTCACAGCATTCTGAGGCCGTAGTCTCCAGTCACTCATTACCAGGAGCCGCTACTTGATAGGATGTTCTTTCGATAATTTGCCCAAAACAGGTTTAAAAATGTACCGAGAGGCAAAGTGAATACCTTCCGTCTTTCTTTTTCTTCTTTTCATTACAGCGCATCGAGGATGGTGTCTTTACCAAAGACTAAATTTTCCCCTAAGCCTGGGTGCGGCCTAGTAGGTAGCGTATTGATTTACAACGCGATTCGTCGATAGAGAGTTTTGCGAGGGACTAACAACCCTTCTACATTAACAAAAAAAATGTGAAGAAACCTGAAGGTCAGGAGGGTAAGGCCCGATTTGGGCTACAGTGCAACTGAAGAAGAAATATTCCTCTACCCCACCGCCCTCAGCTCTCATTTTCTGAGAATTGCGTACAATATGTCCGCAGCAACCCTGCGTGAACTATTTCATAACAATCTTGCGACTTTGTTGTAATTCAAGAAAAAAAAATTGTTAAATTTCTGTCGAAACTGTTTACGTATACGATCCTGAAAAGTTCCTTACATCTCAGCGTCATATACGTTTTATTGTTTTTGGCCTGTATCCAAAATTAGTCACGACTTTTAAATGCGAAAATTTTTCACACATCAAAATTTATTATTCAGAAATTGGTCGCGAAATTTCGTTAAGAAAGTCTGTTTAAAAATTACAGTTTTTTATTGTCACAGAAATTTGTAATTATCATCTCTTGGACTGTGATATTCATCGAGAAATTTCTGATAAAAAATGTCACAAATTTATTGTCATATGTCGCAACATTTAAATTCTTTTGTCACAAAATATTGTCGAAAAAACAATTTTTTGGGACATTCCATTGATATTTTGTCACGTTTGTTGTGGTTATCCAATATAGAAACTGTGACAAGTTCTGCATTTTGTCGAAGAATTTTGTTGCTCTGGCTCTCATTCTAGTGATTAAAAGAGATCAGCCTTTGAGTGACGCTATTGTTGTAGCAAACTGAGATAGACACTTTTAAGCTCGTGTAGCAATGAATGAGTCAGAATATAGCTTGAACATGCAGTGCAAAAAATCACTAAATGGGCTCTCGGCTATGGGTCATTCTTTTACAAACCGTACACCTAATTGGACGACATATTTTCTATTGCTTCCAAAATTTTTCTATAGGTAGTATACATCGAATAAGCCGACACGTATGCAGAGATTTTTTTTTAAATTGTTTATTTTAAAAAATATGGATGTTTAAACATTTTGAGAACCGTTGGTTTTGCTCTTCTTAAAAAGCTATTATCTTCGGTTCTATTTGTCCCACAGATTTCGTTCTTATCTCATTTTAAAGGTAATTTTGTAACCTTTTTACTACATTGTTCCAAAAAAATTGTATTGTTAAATAATTGTAGTTATTAGCAATTAAAGTACTTGAAGTCGATTTTCATACTTGCGCCCAGCCGATAAAAAATCGAAAAAAATACTATCGTATTCCTTGATTGATTCTCTAAGAAATACATTTAAAAAAAAATGGAGAAATAACGGGATCAACAGAAAAAAAATAATTTGCACCACCGGGCGCGTATGAATAATAAAAGAAAAAATTTAGGGCAAAATGAATGCATTGTTATTTGTGATTTTTCTGAGAACTACGCTTTTGTGATCCAAAATGCTATTCAAGGCGTACATTGGAACAATGATCAGGCAACAGTGCATCCGTTTGCGATTTACAACAAAAGCAATAAACACGTACTATAAATGAAAAGCTTAGTAATGATTTCCGAATGTTTGCATCATGACACCGTAGCCGTTCACGTATTCCAATGGCATTTCCTCAATTTTATCAAAACTAACTTACATAATATCAATAAAATCATACATTTTTCTGACAGAGCGAGTGCACAATTAGTCCAGTCGGATTAGATAAAAAAGGGTCTGCTTGGCGAAATGCTGCGATTTCGATGTTGTTTTTAACCTCATTGTTTTTTTGCGTAGATTACGATAAAAATATTGCGGCCACTGGGGGAAAGACTCGAGAAATAGCAAAATTCGCAAATTTTCGTCTGTTTTAGAGGTTTTTTGAGCTTTATTACGTTATACTAAACAGTTTCGAAAAACTACAAATGAGGTTCGATTGCAGACACTTAGACCTTTCATTTGAGTGGTACATTGTTAAATTCGGTTTATTTAAACCTGATAAATACACTGTTATTCAAGACGTTTTTGACAATTTTCAAAGAATCTGAGTTTTTGGACGGAAATGAGTATCTCATAGACTGTAAAAAAAATATTCTACCAAAACTTGCGGCATTGTCTCTTAATAAATACACTTTAAATAACTGAATCAAAATTCAGCCCAAATTTAGCCGGTTTCATAGAAATTTCACCTCATGAATTTATTGGAAAATGACTTTTCGAGTAAATTTTTTCTTAACTCTTTTTTTAAGGCAGAAGGACTAAATGAAATTTTCAACTAACCTTTATAGTTTTATTGTATTGTGGACATTCTGATAAAGAATTTGCGGGGCTTGAAGTTCAATTTGACTTACCCGGAGCCGATATATCGAACTTTTTATTGCAGATTTTAAGATTTTTTTAATAATAACGTTATTTTTACTCGTAATAAGTGCAGTTTCAGCCTATTTTTTGATGAATAAATTCATATTCCTTTCAATTATTTATCCTTAAAATAAATAAAAACAGGATTTTTGGCCAACGCAGAGGAATAAAAAAGTCGACGCGTCACTAACACACTAAATTGTTTCGTCGCGCTGCGCGCCCGGTGGTCCAAATTATTTTTTTCTGTTGATCCCGTTATTTCTCCATTTTTTTTAAATGGATTGTTTAGAGAATCAATCGAGGAATACGATGGTATTTTTTTCAATTTCTTATCGACTGGGCGCAAGTATGAAAATCAACTTTAAGCGCTTTAATTGCTAATAACTACAATTATTTAACAAGACAATTTTTTTTTGGAACAATGTAGTAAAAAGGTTACAAAAATACCTTTAAAATGAGATAAGAACGAAATCTGTGGGACAAATAGAACCGAAGATAATAGCTTTTTAAGAAGAGCAAAACCAACGATTCTCAAAATGTTTAAACATCCATATTTTTTAAAATAAACAATTTAAAAAAAAATCCCCGCATACGTGTCGGTTTATTTCATATATATAGCACATAAAAAAAAATAAAGCGATTCTAGAAACAGACGTGAATTTTTTCGGCAAATCCGTACGGTTTGTAAAAGAATGACCCCTATAAGAAAAGTTATTTGAAAGAGACAATTATAATTAAAATGATCTGGGCGCGACAAATTAACTTAAACTGCAGCTATGTGCTAATATACCAAAAGATGTGTGAGAAGGAAGAACCAGTGTGGCAAATCTTATTCGAATTCATGTCACAATTCTTATGTTCCAAAAACTAGATTTATTTTTCGTTTTCGGAAATACTATTTCGTTGCATCAATTAAAAAATTCTTGTAAGCTTAAAATTACTTTTGGACCTAAAACGGACCTCTGTTTTAGTTGCCTGGTGAACAATTTTGACGGTTAATCAATTTATGAATTTATTTTTTAAACTAAAGAAACTTCGATGTTATTCGCGCCAAGTGAAATAACATAGACTCGTAATCATTGCTACCTGCAACGGAAGGATTGGGTAATTAATAGGGTGTAATCCAAAGTAAGTAAGTCCAAATTTTAACTTTCAAAATACGACCTTTATCCAAAAACTATCAAAGAAACATAACAGGGCTACAATTGCGCGTAAAACGCAATCTTAAGATACTCTAGATGTCATCCCAAGAAATTTTGGATGGGGAGTGTTAGAAGGGGTGATAGCATTGAAATAATTTTTTTCCCATCATGCTAAAGTAGCTACAAAAATGTTTTATATAAAATGCTTACTCCAAAAATTGAACAGGGACTGAGAAAATTTAGTGAGTTAGATTTAGTGAAAATGTGCAGTTTGTATGGGAGGTGGTAGAAAGAGTGGAGGGATTTTAGTGATTTTTTCAGAAATAACTAGGAATATTATAAAATTGACAACCCTTAAATTTCAGACTAGTGCCATTCATACTTTTCAAGAAAATCGATTTTTTGTGAAGTTGTGAAACTGTGTCATATTGTATGGGAGGGGGTAGAAGCAGTGAAGCTAATCAAATATTTTTTTCCGATCTTAGTGATAATACTAATTTAGTATTTATTACAAAATGTGAGCTCTATAAATGTTATATGTTCTGAGAAAATGGTCTTAGAGCATTTCATGAAAAAGTGTAGTTTGTATGGGAGGGGGTGGAAGGAGAGGAAGGACGCATATAATTTTTCTATTGTACATTTTAAATCATTATGAAAGTAATATACCCTAAAATCCAGACTAATAGCTTTTATACTTTTCGAGTTAATTAATTTATTGTTAAATTGCGAATTTGCGTCATTTTGTATGGGAGGGGGTAGAAGAGGTGAAGCTAATCGTCTACTTTTTTTTCGCCATACTAAAAATTTTAAATAAATATTTGGTGCACCATTTCAGCCCGCTAAATTTTATAGGCACTGAGTAAATTGGCTTAGAGTAATTCATGACAATTACAGTTTGTATGGGATGTGGTAGAAGGAGGGAGAGTACACGCATACTTTCTATACGGTAGATTGATATTATTATAAAAGAAATATATTCCAAATTTCAGGCCAATAGCTTTTATACTTTTCGAGCAAATCCTTTAATTGTCAAATTGCGCAATTGTGTCATTTTGTATGGTAGGGGGTAGAAGGGGTGGAGCGATTTGGCCCGTTCACAAACTTGACCTTAATTTTTTGTCAAAAACGACGTGTACAAAATTTGAATAATTTAGCTCAACGCGTTCTCAAGCTAGATAGCGAACAGACGGACGGACGGACGGACAGACGGACATCCGGTTTTGAGATTTTTGAGTGATAACATTAACTTCTGTATCATTCATTTTTTTCTCCAAGCCTTATTTCTTAGCGTTACAAACCTTAGAGCAAACTTATAATACTCTCAGATTTCATCTACCTAGTCTAGCCATAAATACTGTTACAAACTTTTTGAA
The DNA here is from genome assembly GCA_963669355.1 of Chorisops tibialis. NCBI lineage: Eukaryota > Metazoa > Arthropoda > Insecta > Diptera > Stratiomyidae > Chorisops > Chorisops tibialis. Next base: position 215,725,301 of record OY770262.1, read on the forward strand.
GCACTGTTCAATAAAAGAGGTGTTATATGTTAAGAAATCATTGTTTATTTATTAAATGCATTGTCAACAACGGAAATTGCAACAAGTTATTCGAAGTGATTGCCTTTTGCCTTTACACAAGCCTTTAATCGAGCTGGCCACTTATCTATGGAAGCACGCACGACTTCAATCGGAAAGTTGGCGACTGCATGTGTAAGAGACTTCTTTAAGGATTCGATATTAGGATGTCTTTTAGAGCACGTCATTTGCTCTAAGACAGACCATAATTCGTAGTCCAGCGGATTCAGGTCTGGGCTAGAGGAAGGCCAATCTTCAGCTTTAATAAAATCTGGAACATTTTCTTCAAGCCATTTTTGGGTTGACTTCGCCTTATGACCTGGTGCAGAATCTTGCTGGAAACTCCAAGGCTGATTTTTGAATAATGACGTGTTGAGAGGTTTCACTACATTTTCAAGGATACTTTCTTGATAAATTTTGGCAGACGTTTTGACGCCCTTCTCACAAAAATGCAACTTTGTCACCCCGTTGTAGCTAACACCCCACCAAACCATTACTGAGGGTGGATGATGACATCTTTGAACCTTTTGGGCAACTTGAGAAGCTTCTCTGGCACTGCGAGCATAAACCCTATCATTTTGTTTATTAAATGTTTCTTCGACAGTAAAAATTTTTTCGTCCGTAAACAAAATTTTACGGTGTTCTTGGTTTGCGTACCGGCAAAGTAATCGTTTTGATTTTTCCACTCTATTTTTTTTTAACGAATCTGTTAGTAAATGCCCGGTAGATCTACGATAAGCACCCAACCCCAAGTCACTTTTGATGATACGTGAAATTCTTCTTTGGGGTATTTTCATCTCACGCGATAAAATTTTTTGATTCCGAAGAGGATTACGGCGAATTCTCTCGCGCACGGCTTTAACCGCTTGAGGTGTTCCAGTAGTTCGCGGACGGCCACTTCTTTCACGGTCACTTACTCCAGACGTATCATTAAATCTTTCAATAGCCCGATATACAAACATTCGGCTTATACCAAGGGTATGCAGAGTCTTAAAAATATCACTTGGTTGCATTCCTACTTTATGAAGTGCAATCACAGCAATTCTATTTCCTTTGTCACCACAATCCATGTTCACTACACTAAAAATTAAACTCAAATGATGACAAATGCATCAAGCACAAGCGTACTATAGCGATTAGCTCAATTTTTAAGAAATGCAATATAACGGTTCCTTTCTGCAGGGTTGCCAAACCTTGTAACAATATTTATGGCTAGACTAGGTAGAGTATAAAAAGATAATGTTGAAGAGCCAGCTTTAGCTAAACAAATTAATTAAGAAAATACTTACAAAAAAAGGACTAGAAAAATCGTTCTCATTTTTAATCAGACTCCAGAGGAGACCTATACGCCCTTAGGTACGCCACTGCCAACAACTAGTCTTGTTTGCTCAAAAAATAGGGAAAGGCACTCACTGGACCATCTCTCTTCAATGGCTCTACAGCCTAAATCGGGCCTTAGCCTCCTGAGCTTCAGGTTCCTTAACATTTTCATTATTTATTGTGGAAGGGTTGTTAGACCTTCGCACAACCCTCTATCTACGAATTTTTCATTTTCGTAGATTAAGGTAACCAAGGTATATTCAAGCAGGTAGTGTGCTGGAATTATGCGTCGACCGGGATTTGAACTCACGACCTTCGCATTGTAAACCAAACACGCTACCCACTAATACTACACCCTAGCTCCACTCACTGGACCATCATAGGATTAAAATCTATGATGGTATCATCTTTAATATGCCAGGGATTTCTATTGGCTGTGCTTATAAAAGAGTATACTGAAAATCAAATGAGGTGCTACAGTTCACTTGCCTATTGTTACGAATTGCAGGCCTTTTATTCGCACTCTTTCGACCATCTCGCACTTTGCACCTCACCAATCACATCGTAGCTCACCAAACATTATCATGCACCAATCTACTCGCATCAGCTCTAAGCTCACCGATATCCTCAAAGCTCAGTTGAACAGTAACCAGCTCAACTACTCAGTAGCCTGCTTATCTGATCAGTATCCGGCTCATCCACTCAACCGTAACCTGTTCAGTAATGTGTTCAATAACCTGGTAATTTTTTTACAGTTTCCGAAATAACTTAGAGGGTAACTTAGGTATTGTAAGCCGCTGGAAAAAGATTGACTTCCGAAGGAAGAAGGACTGCCATAATTTCACTGTTCTCCACGGCAGATGTTTCATGGTGCACCTGTAAGCGTGTATAGCTCTATTACGAGGGGCATTTAGGAGAGGAGGTATTAGGTCCTTTAGTTCCTTACTACGTTTACCATAGAAATATCTACAATAAATGCAGAGTACAACGACATTTCGGCATCCGTTACGGTTTCGTCTCCTATTGGACGGAACGCATGTTTTTGGATATGATCAAGTAACACTAGGTGTGGTTTCGAGGCCTCATCCCAAACTTGCGAGACATGGCCGAATATAAGCCTTATAAATGGTATCCAGCTAAGAGGCAGAAGAGTATTTATGACACTTCCGCAGAATACCTAAGCGTTTCGAGGCATCAAGAATGATTTTGTAGATGTGTTGACGCCAATCAAGACGATTGTTAAATTTCACACCGAGTAACGTAAAGTCTGCAGAAGGTGGAATCATGCCACTGAAGAACATTATAGCGGCCAATGCTGGATCAGTATGCTTCGGAAATAGATGATAAGACTAGGTTTTCGAGGCATTCATCTCAATTGTGTTTTCGTGCCCTATTGCAGGATTAAGTTGAGATTAGAGAGTATTTATTAGGACACTGAAGTCGGATGTCCCTCAGCAAAGGAGCCAAATTAGAAGATGTTGTCAAGTGTGCTGCCAGGAAATAAACTATGGATAAGATTGAGACATAACGATAGAACCTCGTTTATAAAAACTGAAAAAAGACTGGGTGATAAACACTGAGGCATGAGGGACGCCGGAATCAATAGAAAAGAGGGCAGCGGTAACTCATATGGAGCGCTCAGACAGGAAGCTCTCAATCCATTTATGGAAGGCTGAGCTATGAGATATTTATGCCAAACTCTGCCAAACGCTTTCGTAATATTAAACGCAAGTACTAGCCCTTCGCCGAAATTGTGAATACAAGAGTCTCAACGTTCAGTTAGATATACTAGGAGATCTACCGCAAAGCGTCCCGAATTGAAAGCATATTGGCGATCGAGGATCACGTTTTTTCCACAAAGTAGTTCACTATGCTGCGATTAATAGCAGCTCCCACCTTTGCAAGCACTGAGGCAATGCAAATAAAGCGATAGTTAGTGGCGTTCACTTCGCATCTCTTTTTGGAAATCGGATGAACATTCGCGACTTTTCAGATATGTGGAAAGCGCTCTAAAGGATATGAAATATGATACGAAGTTCCTTAGCCAAAGTGGAAGCACATTTCTTAAGGAAAATGGGATGGATGTCATCCGCATTAGCACACTTGTGTACATTCAGGTCCTCCACGACGTTGAAAAGAACTCTAGTTCTAAAACTAAGGGGTAGTAGCGTGAAATCAGAGGAGGACTCTGGTTTGACAATATAAACTTAGAGTTCCTAGGGAAACTCACTGCTAAAAGTTTTGCTTTTTCCATGTTAACGTTCTTTTTTTTCTACAGATTGACGTGTATAATAGGTAATTTTGGCCTTTATGTGCAATACACAACACAGTCATGGAGAGAAGGAATGGGTTTAAGAAGGCATGGGGAGGGGACTGAGAATGACCGTAACGAGTGGAGAAGCTGATATATTTTTCAATTGTACTGGCTGCTGCTGACAAATATTTGCAGATGTTATGGTGGAATGATGGAATGAATGATGGAAAGCGAAAAGATACCATCTCCTAAGTATAGAGACCTTCTTTGAAGTGTTTCCCTTTTTCAACGTTTGCCCATTTTATTTCGAATAATTTTTCATGGCCAGTAGCTACTGAAAATTCATGTATAAAAAAATCACACTGTCTGGAGTGAGAATCGAACCCAGGACCTATTGACTATTATTTTTGAGACAGAGGTATAAACAGCCTTACAACCTTAGGAACTGTCTCGGTTACAGGTTTTGCTGCCAAGTCAAAACTATTCGGCTCGAGGCACTGTCTCCAATCAAAAGTATTGCAGATCTGTTAAGTTGCTCCAGCTCAACTGCTCAGTTGCTTCGTAACCTGTTCATCTACTCAGTTGCGTCGTAATCTATCAACTGATCGTTCTTCTTACTCTCAATAAACCTAATCAACATTGCTAGAAGCGGCGGCTCTTTAAGAACGATACTAAGCGCTCGGTACAGGAAATTTTGCTTCGTATATTGAAGTGCGCTAATGATCGCTGAATTTCAAGTAATCATTAAAAACATAATGAAATTATGATTGGGCGTAAAGCCCAATCATATGATACTCTAGGTGAAATAAGAAAGAGTTTATTGTACCGGAAAATATGTCATCTCAAATTCTTTTGAATAGTGAAAAACAACTTTTGTATGGGAGGTGGTAAAAGCAGAGTGAGGAGGTTTGTAATTTTTGTATATAAAACTGAACGTAGTATACAAAATGTTTCATGCTGAATTTAAAATTTGTAGCTTTCATAGTTTTCGAGGAAATTGAACAAATTTGTCTGTTTATAACATTTGTATGGGAGGGGGCAGAGGAAGTGGGAGGTTTTGGATGATTTTGAATCTGCTTCTCAACATCCAAATCACATTGCCTTGTTACTCATATGTTCGAAGGAGAAATACGTTTTTTGAATTTTCAATACAAAAAATTGTATGGTAGGTGGTAGAAAGAGTGAAGCGAAGCTCATAATTTTTTTAGCATTTATTGCAATTAGTTAGGGACAATTTCTAAGCTAGCGTGCAGCCTTGTGGGTAGTATGTTGGTCTTGTAATGCGAAGGTCGTGAGTTCAAATCCCGGTCGGCGCAATATATAATTCCAGCACATTGCCTGCTTGGATGTACCTTGGTCAATCTACGAAAATGAAAAATTCATAGAAAGAGGGTTGTGCGAAGGGCTAACAACCCTTGCACAATAAGTAATGAAAAATGTTAAGGAACCTGAATGTCAGGAGGCCAAGGTCCGATTTGGGCTGTAGCGCCATTGTAGAAGAAGAAGTAGGGACGAATTCTGGAAAAGTTTGAAGTTTGTAACTTTCCTAGTTTCAATGAAAATCAATTAAATGCATTTCCCAAAAATTGTGCATTTTTATGGGAGGGGGTTGGAGGAGTATTTGAATCAAAACCAAATTTTTCGATGTCAATGAAATTTATAATAGTATACTTTTCTCAAAATTTAAAGTTGATAGCCTTGACGGTTTTGGATAAAAATAATTTAATTCAGATTCCGAAATTTCATGAAATTTGTATGGGAGGGGGTAGAAGGAGTGGGAGGGTGTGGCCCTTTCACGAACTTAAAGTTTTTGCTAAAAATGACACGTAACAAATTTCAGCACGATAGCTGAAAGCGTTCGAGAGTTATGCTGTAGACAGACGGACAGACAGCAACTCGGAATCGAGGTTTTTGAGAGACAACAAATATCTCTATACCCTTGGCGGCTCTGTGCGAGAATTATTTCTTAGCGTTACAAGGCAAACACAATATACTCTCAGATTTCATCTAGAGTATAATAACTAATCCACAATGGTTTGGTGAATGGCATTTTGAGTCAAAATGAAAGATTTCTGGATTTTACACTATTTGATTTATTATGTGTGACGTTTCGGTCTCCGCTGAGACTTATCAAACTTAATTCTGTTCCACTTTAGTTTAACTACAAAACTTTATTTATTCATCCTTAAACTAAATCGATTTACACTTTGCGCTCACAAAATTTCGACTCAGCCCTCGCACTAATCGCTCTGTCGTTCACACGACTCTTTCGGGTATCAGTCTCTAACGTCGATTGCAAGTCGAACTCGTTTACTGGATTCTGCTTGTCGATCACAGGACTTACTCGCGCTTAGCGATCAGAAGTTTTACTGTCGCTTACTGAACTTCGCCTGTCAATCACAAGAGTTACTCCTCCCTATCGATCACAGGACCTACTCGCGTACTTGCTGAACTCTGCCTGTCAATCACAGACTTACTCCTGCCTGTCAACTTACTCGCTTACTGTTTACTGAACTTCGTTGTCGATCTTAGGACTCACTCGCTTACAAGTGAAGTTTGCCTGCCGATCATAGGACTTACTCCTGCTTGTCGATCACAGGACTTACACGCTCACTCATGGCGGCCGTCGATCGCACTTGCCTTCCGGCTCCCTAACTCGCTTCCCAAATTTGACTCTCCTGTACAAATATCAACTCACAGCACACTGCTCCTTCAACGCTCGCTCTTTTTTTTTCGTTCTTATCAGCCGAATCGTTTGCGAGTCGTCTGAATCATTTCTTTATGGGCCACTTGCTGTCGGACGCTTCCAATTCGATGAGCCATAAGTGCCCCGTATAATTATTGTTGCTTTCTCGGCAAAGAACTCACAGGTATTCTTTCGTTACTCCAGAATTGTTATTGGTTGAAGACTATGAACATTCGAGGAGCGATTAGGGCTGACTGTTACAATATTTAATCCAGCCACGTATAAAAAAAAATATTCATATAAATGGATGCTCATATAAATTTCTTCCATGGATACTTAATGAAAACCGTACTATTACTTTAGCCTCGAAAAAATCACCGAAAAACAAATCAAACCAAAATTCTACCCTCAACCGAATATCCAATAAAATCGAGTGAAAGCTCTAACTCTACGAAAGCCAACGAGCCAGAAAACAAAACATCAACGAGAGTAAGTCAACGCGAAATCGTTATGTTTAACTCGCATGCAAGGATAAAGATCGATAAAGTATGGCAGTAAAAGCGACTAAAATGAACCTAGCCCACCGTGAGAGAACGATACAGTTTTGTCCCGCCACCTCATTCAAACCCCTCATCCCTATCAACGAAAAAATGGTGCTAATTTAGCAAAAGCAGTTGTGTGAAGAGCGCTAGCGACCAATATGGAGGAAAAAAATAACAAAATCTCACCACGGCGAAAAAAATAATCCATAAAAAACCACCCCTATTCACAACCTTTCACCTTTGCGCTGCGGACGGGTTAATATCGATGTGATGACCTCATCAAAATGGCAAGAAGGTCAACTTCGCGCGCTCTACTCAGACTCTAAGCACAAAATTAGACTTTTCCCTTTCGAAATTAAAATCAACAGGTCCTTATACTTCATATGAGTGTGATGCTTTAATGATAGCCAGGACACGCAACTTGAACCGACCTAGTCGCTTCCCTTAATTGATGAAACCCAGCTGATATTGCTAATCGAGTTGACGATGTCTTGTGGAGTTTTCTGTTTCCTTAAATTTGAAAGAAAAAAGAAATACTGAATTACTTGTTGTTCCTTAATTTAACGGTTGACATTTGTTTCGAAACTATGGATGCTGTTTTCAATTGGACAAGGACAGCAGTTTAATTTTTTTCGAATATCAAAAATAATTTACTTATATGCCTCAGTGCATAACAATTTTATCCCAACTTTTCCAAATTTACGTAAGATACGGTCGTCATAAAAAGTGTAATTAGATCATGTTTCGCATGAAGTGTAAATTTTTCTCAAGGCTGAAACGGTCTGAAAAGCGGAGTTGGTTTGAATCATTATGAAATCTAAAAACGAAAAGATGCTTATTTTCGTTTTTGGAATAAAAAATTTAAAAGTCACGAATTCACACAAGTTTAATTTAACGAACTAATTATGGTGGGACTTAGCAAACATACACATAAGCTAGAAACTTAAAGCCCAGCCTCCATAATATTCCGCACGTTGTCAAGTGCAGCCATTCCATTCAACCGAGCTCCGCTTTAATGTTGTCCCGAACGTCCCGTTTCACAAATAAAAAGATGGGGGGTGCTTAGTGCATTTTATTAAACCAGCGTGCTATCGTCCTGGGACGAGTACATTTTCCTCCGTTATCCTTGATGGGAAAAAATGCTAGATGATTTTTTTTCCGTGCAAGCATTTCAACCTCCGCACTTTAGTCAGTTCGACACAATGAGGTCCTTGCTAGACTAAGGTACAGGCTAGTAATTCATTCGAATAGAATAGGCGAACTAAAAGTTCTAACCTTCCCACTGTAATAGTTTTTCTTCGGTTTTCACCACAGTATTTTGAACGTATGTATGTCATCACCATATGAAATGTGAAAATTTTTTCACGACAGAAGGGGTGGATTAAAGTGAGGTTTCTAGTCCGAATCGACCACAAACAATGAATGGAATATGCATCTTGTGGTCTTGCTTTCAATTTGATTGTGTGTATGTGTGGTTGGAAGAATGAGATGAAAGCAAACTGTCCAACAAGTTTATAAAATGGAACTAGGGTAATAGCTACAAGTATTGTTGGAAGGATGTTGCTGGTCATGGCTGGACATTGGGATATGAATGTGATTTTGTTCATTGGTAATTGGTTTTTATGGTGGCGTCAGTTAAACAGACACGATCATAAGATATGAATTTTATGGACGCTATAGAAGTGGAAAATATAGAATGGAAGGACAAATTGAAATGTTTCATCGAGGGATTGGATTAAAAGCAATTTGTCAGGACTTTGAAATGATGTAGATTCGGAATTGCACCTCATTGTTTGAATGCAAAAGGACGTTCCTAAAAATGCAACTGCGATATTTTGTTTTTATTTTCTTCTATTTTTCTGAGTTAAATACTCACCCTTAGGGTAGGAAGTAAAAAAAATGGAAGAAAATAATGAAATCCTTTTTATTTACATCGCGAGTTTCATTCCTTTCGCACCTAGTGCACCTCCATACCTCATTAATGGAATTCCGTTTTTAATTTTTTCTCTTAACCGTATAGGACTTGCATGCTTTTCGTCCTTCGTGTATTTAGTCTTCTACTTCATGGAATACAGAGCCACACAATTGTAGATGGAATTCTTTGTAGAGATAGTCAACTTGAGGTTTGCATTGTAATAAAAAAAGCCCGAAGACTTCCACTTCTCCTTCGCAAGATTCCCCTAGAAGTGCGGGAGATTCAAGACTATGTGTGAGTAATGGTGAGGGAAGGGAGGAGGGATGATGACCGAAGAAGAAAGAGGTTGGGGTATAATTCACTCCGATGTCTCATTAAAATCGTATCAGTGATGTTGGAATGAATTTCTTAGATATTTGAACGGAGAACGCAGAAATAACATGGGTTTATCCTAGGAAGTGCTTCAGGATGTTTTGCTATGGTAGGATAGATTGCATGAGGTATGAACTATCCACCACTTTAACTATTAGACGCTGCTAACTCAAATACATAGTGTGCTGTAATGGGACTCGTTATTGGATTTAATTCGACTGATGAGGCTTTAAATGCCTGAGGATATCTTAATGATGCGAAATAATGTCTTTTTTTTCGTCCTTGCTGGATCTAGGTTGATAGAGGAATTGATTTCTGCTGAATAGTTCAGAGTCTTAAGGTATTATTTACGAGAGGAGGAAGGCGAAAGAAACTGCATCAAGGTGACTTTGCTCGGGATTATAGGACACCATGGATACTAGAAAAATGAGAGAAGCTATTTGAATAGAGCTGGTTTTGAAAAAAAAATGCATTTTCATCTGTAAACGACTGTTGCAACGATACAAAAAAAACACCTGTTTGTAGAGTTATTGGTGTTAAATATGAGAGAGTGTTGCCCACTTTTCTAGAGGTACCACGTAAGGTATGAGATCCCCTTCGGCTCTTTTCCAGCATTAACCACCCTCCCTCCACACTTCTTTAATGGTAGCTGAGCATGGCGGCTGCACGCTTGTTGGCTGGAACGTCTTAGCTCGTCGGCAACCGGGGTGAATCTTGCCATCTCTTCCACTACATAAAATCTCGTGCAGTTAAAACGCTGTATCTCCAGGATATTTGAAAATCCGTGCCCAAGGATCAAAAAAATTTATGGTTGAAAGCTCACAACAATTCCGTGCTTTCTCAAAGAAAGAAATCTGTTGGGAGGGGGCCGGTTGATCAAGGGAGAGGAAGTAAGTCCGGGCATACCCTCTAGTTCCGGTGCGACTTAAGGAGGGCTTCTGCTGAGTCAATCATTCTTCCTAAGGGAATGACACTACCACCTTCTCTCAATATCTCGATCGTTAGCTGGAGTTTCCCTTGCCTCCCTGGCGAATTTCCTTAAACAAAAGAGATGGGGGGTATGTAGGCCGGGTCCAAGGTATGATGCTTTATTACAACTTTTTTTTCATGTACATAACTCGTGTTGTGCTAGGTTGTAGCGTAGTAGGTAGTGTATTGGTCTATGTATAATGCGACGGTCGGGAGTTCAAATCCCGGTTGACGTAAAATTTTAGCACACTGCCTGTTTGGATATATCTTGGCTACCTCAATCTGCGAAAATGAAAAAGCCGTAGGTAGAGGGTTTTGCGAAGGGCTAACAACTCTTTCACAAAAACAAATAAAATGTTCAGGAACCTGAAGGTCAGGAGGCCAAAGCCCGATTTGGGCTGTAGTGCCATTGAAGAAGAAGAAGACATAGCCCGTGTTCATGCCGGCAATTATAGACGATTTCTTTGTTTCTTGTTTTATACTCCTAGTTAAAATTATTTTGGTTTTTCAATTTGATTATTGGTCGCAAAACAATTTCTTTGAAAGCGAGTTAAATTAGTTTGTTCCTTTCCAGCAAGAAGAAATACATCAGATAAAACTCAAGAGTCTATTTGGAAGATTGAGACATGACGTCGACTGATGGTGGTATGAAATGAAACAGTTTAAGTCCGATGCTCTGGATCGCGCCTTGTGGAAGAGAGTTGTTTCTGTCCTATGCCCCTATAGGGGGTCTTAACAAGAGTTTGATTGATTTGATTCATATCTAAATCCAAGCCAGAATTATTGGTCGTAACTCTTTGTACCCAATTTCTGAGTATGAAGGTAACCAGCTGGCATGTTTCTAATAAGTCTTCAATTTCCAATCATAGGCATATTATTTTCGACAGTGAGTTAACAATTTATGTATCTGCAACGTTCAAACGACCAGAGTTACGAATGTAACTCATTTTCAACAGCACTTGTTTGAGGCTCTGGGTATAACACTACAAAATTTAAAAGATATAGATACATTGAGATAGCGCCAATTCAAATTTCCAATGATATTGAAACTTCTTACAACAACTACTGAATAAAACCAGAAGTAAGAACAGAGGCTTCCCTTGGTGCAATAAAGCACTCACCAAGCTTAGAGAATAAAGAGGAAACTATTTAATAAAGCTAAATGGAGGCTAGGACAAAAAAGCTCTAGCAAAGGAAACGAGAGAATTAGAAAGATCGAAAAATAGTCCCAAAAATCGTTCTGCTAGGGTATTAATGAATTAGCGCGAGGAAATGTTCGAAGGGGCGCATGTATAAAATGTGGTTGTTAGAGAAACCTGATTATTTCATCACAAGAAATGGGAAGCAGAAGTTATAGCTCTTAGCACAAACTCACTTCCTAGGATCCGCGACCACTGCACCAGCAAAAGAAGACATTTGAAATATTACGATCGCCAGTAGGCCATGCTGAATTGGGCACAGCACATCTTTGATGTTGCCCTCGACGCCTCGAAACGTCTTGGTGTTCTCCGAAAGTGCAAAAAGTATTTCACGCCGAACGACCTAGCAACCATCTATAAGGCATACATTAGACCACGTTTAGAGTACAATTCGCATGTTTGGGCTGGGGCACCCAAATCACACCTCGCGTTGCTCGACCGTGTTCAAAAACATGCGTTCCGACTGATTGGAGACGAAACCATCACGTCTTCTATCGATTCCCTCGAGCATCGCAGAAATGTCGGAGTACTCAGCATTTACTATCGCTACTTCCATGGTAAATGCAGTGCAGAATTAAGCGCACTCATTCCTCCAATCTATAATTTCCCCCGTGATACTCGTCAAGCTGAACGCGCCCACAAGTACACCGTTAAACTCATGCCTTCTCGTACAGTGAAATTTAGGCAGACATTCATTTCCCGAACATCAAGACTGTGGAACGCATTGCCAGCCAAAGTGTTTCCCAATGATTACAACCTCCAGTGCTTCAAATTCAATATACACCGTCACTTTCGTCTTTCCCCGCCCGAATTTAATTGACTCAACTTCAGTTTTTTGGTATTTTTTTCCTTTTTCTCCAACTCCTATACTGACACAGCTGTGCATTGCATTATAGGGTAGCCCCCTAAGCTGTGTTCGGTTCCTTAAAAAAAAAAATTCTTTTCAAAAATATTGTTTATATATGGGCTACCCTAGCTTATAAGGATATGCAGTAACTTCAGCATATTTACTACGTAATACATTCTGGGTTCCACTTCGAGGCTGCTTGCATTTGCATTCTACATAAATGCGAATCTTCTTCTGGTCATTGTTGATGGGGTTGCGCTGAAAGCTGAAGGCACGGTGGTAATAGTACGTACGGTTGCTGTACAGCTACGTGTTGTGAAGTTAATTGGTTTCATAATGCACGTACTTTTGGCCACGGTTTGGCCGCAATTGCCTTTGGCCTTAAGTAGACTATCTGAGGATATAATCACAAGAATACCTGTTTAATACCCATCGTCACGTCGAGAAGGCCCTGAAGCTTTTTGTAGCCGACGGGGCAGCCGGATCCTGCGTTTCCCTGGCGATATCCGACCTCGAATTTGTTCGGACCACACAAAAGCTATCGTTGTCTATCTACCAAATCTTGCTATGAGTCATGCGTGCACCTGGCACCGCTTGGGCTCTCTATGGCATGACTTTCAGGGCACTCTTTTGTGGTACGTGCAACAAAAAAAAAACATCAAAATTTAAGCTGCGTGTCAACACACTAGATGTCCGGTTGTCCACCCCGGCTTAATGAAAAACATTTCTCGCTAACTACGACTCTGAAATAACGTCCACTGTAGGTAGATAGATAGGAGGAGGCGGCTGCCCAGACACAAGTCCGGGCGCATATAAACCATAAGCTAATGCCACAGGATCTCAGAAGAGACTCCCACTCGGTGAACCAACCGTTGCTTCCTATAAAGCGTTGAAGGCTCCTGGCTTCCGCATATGCCAGGCTACTGAGACTTTCAACGAAGAGTGTACCTAGGTGGTGTCTCCTTCTTCTAGAGAGAACAGGGCGAGTATAACATATGAAGAATCGTCTCTTCTCTTCCTCATCTTTACTGCTTCTGCATCAGTAAACGTAAAGCCAAGCCTCTGTAACGACTACTACTACAAAGCTATTCGTCCGCCTGCTTAGCGAGATCAGTCTAGTAGAGCGTTTTAGATCCAACACAGGCCAAATCTGTCTGGTGGCATTTCATGTTAAACCATTTACCCATTTGTCGTGGGCGTTACTAATCGCATCCAACTTAAGTTGCAGCTTATAAGTTGCGAGAGGTATACTCAGGCTCTTTTTTCCCAGATTGAATCTATAAGGTGGTTCCGCGCCAGATGAGTTCGTCAACCCTGCAGTTCGCAAGAATGGGCCCTTGCCCTAGTACCCAACACAGGTTAATGTTAAATTCTACAGCCATCTACCTCAGCGATACGCGAAAATCAAGAACAGTTCAGTGTAGAATGATTTCAGGGATGTAATAGCAGCCTGGCTATCAGCGAAGATGCCAATATCCCTAGTAGATATTACACTTCACTAAAGCAAGACCAAGGCTTTTTTTTATCGCCATCACTTCTGCTTGGAAAACATTACAATAATCCTGAAGACTTAAAGATAAGCTTAAGTCAAGCATTGTGGAGAAAACACCACCTCCCACTCCACTTCTAGCTTTGGAGCCATCATTATAGAAGGACTGCCATATTTTATCTACCTCCTACTCTTACCTCGAGAGGATAACTTTGAGGAAATTATTATTAAAGTCAAATCTTGTTTAAGTGTAGTCTGTGTTTTCGGTTCAATTCTCGAAATCTTCAAAAATTAAGGAGTGACCAGTTTGATTACAGGTTTTTTTTAAAGTGGGCCGCTGCACTTGCAGCCATCTGTTTGTCAATAATATCTAGAGATAACAGATGAAACAGTACTTCTAATGCTGCGAAGGGGGTTATTTTCAGAGCCCTACATCTGCATATGTTAAACATACCGTTCTCTGCACCTTGCTGACGAGATCGCAGTTTGTCTCTGTCTTGAGGGCAGTCCACAATACAATCCAAACTTAAAGCAAGATGGGTCTGATGATGGCAACGTAGAGCCAATGCACTACTGGGCTGCATTCTCCATTTCTTACCAATGGCTTTCTTACAAGAGTAAAGCGCAGCCGTAGCTTTGTTCACACGTTTCTGAATATTAGGTTTCCAGCTCAGTTTCCTATTCAAATTAAGACCCAGATAATTGCTCTATCTACGAAAACAAGACTGGTACCATCCAGGTTAGGAGGATCAACATGGGGAGTTTCATGTTTCCTTGTGAAGGGACTAGCTCCGTTTTGTGTGGATTCATTCTCTCTGTAGAGAGTATTGAGATGGCATTCTGCGTAACCTCGACCAGAATATTCGGGTGTTTACCAGAGATGGCTACAGCAACTTCTTCCGCATAAGTAATCACTTTGCAGCCTGACTGCCACGTTCCAAAGAAGTGGAGAGAGGACCCCGCGATAAACCTCTACTAACAAACTTTCTAGCGGATGGAACGCCAGTTTTGTGCTGATAATCCTAGATGTCAGCACGCCAAGCGAAGCGTCCACATTCAGAATTCAATATCGATAAAACCTACCATAGTGTAATCTTTAGTACTTAGAGATTTTGCGATGTGCGTAGGACCGTTTCAACAGATTTCTCCTTCCAGCAGTATACGTATTGAGCTGCTGACAACATTCGCTCATCGATGTTTTTGCGAAGATGGATGTCTATTAATCATTCTAAGGTTTTTAGAAGGAATATTTATATAAATAAGAGGTATGTATATAATTTGTTTTTCAATAAAACAAACAATTGTTTATATGTCTCTGAAATTGTTATTGCATTATAGGATTGACACATGGAGATTATGTATGGAACACAATATCTGTCAAATGGCCGCCCCGGCTTTGCTTGAAGACCTTCATCCTTTTCTCCGAATTCTCGATCACTCTTTGGCTTAATCGGGGCTCTATTTTAGCGATGGTGGCTTCAATGTTCGCTTTGAGAGTTGGAGTTATTTGCGGATGGAACAAGTTCTACGCTTTGTTCTTAACACAACCGGAAAGGGAGAAGCTTGACGGTGTTAGTTCGCAAGATCTTGGTGGCCAAATGGTATCTCCAAAACGCAAAGTTACGCGATCTAGAGTATTCGTGCACAATGACTCGATTCTTTCGGAACTTGTATGGCAAGTAATACCATCCTGTTGAAAGTAGAGGTCATATGTGTCCATATACTTCATCTACGGTGATGAAAAATTGTTTATCATACGTCTGTAGCGCACTCCATTGACCGCAACGGTTCTCTCCTCTTCATTTTCAGAAATGTAAGGCTTCATGACGCCTCCGGCCCACAATCCGTACCAAACAGGCACTCGTTGTGAATGCGTTTGCTTCTCCTGAATCACTCAAGGGGTTTTTGGATCCCAAAATCATCATTTTTCTTTTTTTTCCTTTCACGGTGTGACGTTCTATGGTAAATTTTCCGCGTTTATAAATGACAAGTATCAACAGTTGATAGCAATCACGCGATCAGCTGCCAAATAATAGGCCCTTCCAACCCTACACCTCTTGTTGATACATCCTATAGGTCTAAGGCCCTTTCAACAAGTATGACCGCTTCTTCCTGCTTTGGTGATAAGAACCACTCTCACCCTCTTCCATATTTCAGGAATGTGCATCAGTTATAGGCAATCGCTCGTATTATACCATCCGGTCCTGGGAATTTATACGGGTTCCGCGATATTATGTTTTCTGAGCCGCCCATTGGCGGCTTGAGGCGGTGCTCTTTTCGATGCGGAACTACTGTAGAGCTACTCGGAAAGTGAGTATTTAAGAAAAATAAACTACCAACAAGTCGGGCGAAACTTTATTATTCTTGGGACAAGTTGCGGATGAGTGGAAAGTCAATATGCAGGTTAGAGTGGTTAGGGAAGGCTAAATGAAAGGGAGTTCTTGGGCAGGGCTGTTGTCAATTTAACAATATTTCATTCGTTCTGCAAGTTTGGGTTCTTATGAAGGGAGGAGGAGGGGTAATAGTACGGGTGGGTGGATGTTAATAGCTTTTTAATTAATTGCTTGAATCACGTCCAACATTCTCTCTACAGAATGTGTTTCATAGACGAAGTTGCATAGAATTTTCATAAAATTCGGTGTAAAATACACCGAATTCACGAAACCGAACATTTGTATGGGAGGGGGTAGAGAAGGTAGGGGAATCGTAGAATTTGATATGTTGTTTTATTTCGCTTCTCTTGTAAGGTGCTTGTACAAAATTTCAAGTTCGTAGCTTTTACATAGTTTGTTGGTTATTAGTTGATTTAATGAAATTGGTCGAAATGATAGTTTTGTGTGGGAGGGGGTAGAAGCGCAAGCGCGATTTCAAAACTTTTAACGTAATTTCATTTTAATTATTTTTGTAAGTTTTATGCAAAATTTCAAATTGATAGCTTTTAATAGTTAGGTGATAATTGATTTCTTAAAAATGGTCGAAAAAATAATTTTGTATAGGAGGGGGTAGAAGTTTTAAAGGTTTTCGACCAGTTAATATTTCGTATATTTAGGGATTTTTTTTAATTGCATTTCACAAATTTTCAAGTTTCTACCTTAAAATTTCACTCAAAAATTTTCAATTTATGTGTTTTTTTCAATGCACATGAAACACCTTGTGCACGTTAGACCGGGGGGGTCGGTATATAACAATTATGGATCAAGCTATTATTATTTTCCTATGTACATCAAATAGACGTATCCACATGCAAAATTTAAACTTTGTATCTTTCACCAGAGCCCTAAGAAAGTCACTCAAAATTTTCGGCATTTATGCTTATCACCTCCCTCCCCTTACACCTCCCAAATTAAAATTAACCATTGTGTAGCTCTACAATCTGACAAATTTTCGATTTGATATCTGTACTCTCTTTTTAGAAATATAAGGATTCGTAATTTTGAAAAGTGCGCCATTTTTGAAATGCTTCCCATTACTCCCCACTACTATTATTTCAACATGTTATATTTTTCTTGTATTTTTCTAGTATAGCTTAATATACGTTTCAAGTTTCAATTACATAGCTTAAGAGATAGTTGAGATATTCATTTTTAAGTGTTTTTCTTTGCACCCCCCTGACCTTCCCCCTTACAATAATTAGCCACTCACTAAGTTAATTCCGATGGAACTGTATGCCACCTTGACGGTCCCAAAATATGAATTTTTTACGATAAGTAATTTTGAAGATATAATCATTTGAAAAAACAAATCGGCCGACAATTTGTTTTTAGCCCCCCCCCCCCCCCCCCCCGTTTTCGGACGCCAATGGATAAAAAGTTAAATTATTTTTAGAGTTTGTCCCACAACCTTATCTATATCTCTACTGATTTTCAACTTTCTATCTGCATTCGTGGTCGAGATATTAGCAAGTGTAGAATTCGATTTTTTCCGTCCCCCCGCCACCCCCTTTCACCTAACACCCGCCAAAATTTAGAAAATAGAGCTCACTTACCCAGTTAACAATCCACCCAAAAACGAACATTCTACCTTTAACGGTCTCGGAGATATGAGTCCATATTTACGGCGGACGGCGTACGGCGGGACGGATTTTTTTTCGCATTTTTAGGCTAATTTAGTCATGAAACGCGAAAAAAAAAATTTCAGGGTAGCAAATTTTTTTTTTCTTGTGTCGATCACAATACTTTATTATTAGAATAATAAAGTAAATCAACGATTTCATCATTCTTCCAGGTCCCTGACCCTTCAGATTTTTCATTTAGCTCGGCATTGAGGGTTAGGTAAGGACAATTTTATAAAGTCTTGACGCCTCGGATGTCTGTTCTATCAAACTGCAAAAATTTCCTGGATTTGCGCTGCGCTTTCGTCAAGAATTAGGATTTCCAGTCTGAGGCCTCTTAAAAAGTCGTCCGCAGTCTTTCCTGAGATCTCGAATTTCGTCTTTCCACCATGGTGGCTTCTGTTTACCTCTTGGCCTCCTACTGGGACAAGCGCGTGACATTACCCCAATTAAGCCCCTTGTGAGGGTAGATACGACCCCATCAAGAGCAACGGTGGTGTCCGAAAGGCTTTGAACTTCGGAGGGAAGCTGTTCCTTTACTGTATACCTTTACTTTTCTTCCTGTAGTTCCTGACGACTGGTTTATCGGGAGGATGGTCATTTTAATTGAGTTTGAGGTATCGATGGTCCAAGAAGGAATGTCCATTGGATCTGTCCCTAACTAAATGCACGATATTCTTCGAGACTAGCGTAATGTCTGGGACAGGGAGTCCTATTTTTAGTTACAAGAGTGGGCTCCCCACCTCAGATGGAGAGCAGAAGGTTGGTGCTCATAAATTATTCAACCAAAACCGCGCCTCTTCCATTAATGTCAAAACTACTCCATACTGTATGATACACGTCAACGTCACATCCAATAATGAGGTCTGCTTTAAG
Source organism: Chorisops tibialis (assembly GCA_963669355.1). Classification (NCBI taxonomy): domain Eukaryota; kingdom Metazoa; phylum Arthropoda; class Insecta; order Diptera; family Stratiomyidae; genus Chorisops; species Chorisops tibialis. Next base: position 215,743,878 of record OY770262.1, read on the forward strand.
GCTCCCTGCTTTCTCAATCAGACCTCCCAAATCATTTGATGGAAGTGGTGCAGGGTGATCATTAGTTAGATAAGCCGTCCACAGTAACGCAAAACTATATCCACTGCGGCTTAATACAATAAAACGCTTAATAAGAGGCTCGGATTATTGCTTATTACTCCAATGATTCTCGATTCCCCGAAAGCTTTTAGTTTTTGACAGCTGATGCCCTTTCTGCCTCTGAGCTCTCTCACCTGTTTGGATGGTGAGTGGTAGTTTTTTGGCTGTATTGGCGCATGCAATTCAAAAATGTATGGGGCGGTTGGGAAATTCTTCTTCTACGTGTATCGTGATCGTAATGTAATGTAGTCTATGTATTATAGAAAGCTAAATGACTAAATATCCGATCGAGAAAAGGAAGGTATGAGCATGCATACAGGAAGCATTTGCAATAAGGCATGGAGACATCACTTACTCATGCCCAAGTAATTTCTTTCTTGTCTATGAATAAAAATATTACAGCTCAGCTGTTACAATGTAGTCGCTATAGCATTCGAACTATTGTGTGCCTAGCCACAGGTCATTGTTTGCTAAAGCTGCATGCGTTTAGGATGCGGATCGCGAGCGACAGCCTTTGCAGAGGTTGCGAGGATGACGAAGAATCTATCGAACATGATCTTTGTCACTGTCCGCAAATCTCCAACAGTCGTCTCCTTTGCTTAGGCTCTTGATTTTTCTCAGAACTAGACGACCTCAGAGGCGTCCAACATTCGACCTTGCTACGGTTCGCAAACCGAACCAAGTGGTTAGAACAAGAGGAGTGACTTCCTGCTTATAATAATTAGGGGGAGTACAATGGGCCCAACTAGATGGCCCCAGTGCATTGTGGTTCTATGGAACCACCCTCCTATAATCTAAACCTAAACCTTCATATCCGTGAAGTCTTATGCTTTTAAAGTACATAAAAGCCATGAAAAACTTACCCCTGCATAGCCTACAATGCAAATTGAAACCATTACTCATATTCAAGGTGCAATGCTTCCATTCGCATCAAATGTAATGCAGGAGTAAGTTGTACATTACTGCAGCATTATTTTTATTTTATTTTTCATTTTTCACTTAACCAAGAAGCCTTCAGTAGGAACAATATTTTTCAATAAAATGAATACCAAAACATCGGGAAAAATGTGCAACCTGACGTCCTTACACTGTGTTATCTACGTTGAAAGCATCCTGCTATACCATTTTGTTTTGATAGTATTCAATCATGCATCGATTCCACCTATTGATTGAGAAAGGGTGGGCCGTATATAGGTCTAGGACTCAAAACTATTGACGTCACACTTTGGGTTTAAAATGGTTTTAAGAAAATGTATTTTCTATCCGTTGCATAATACACACCGGTAAAGCGCTTAGCCTATGCACCATATAAAGTTAGTGTAATCTAAAACGAGCGAAAAAAATTTAATATTAGATGTCCTACCAACTTAAAAAAATGAACATAGAACTTCTGTAGCAAAAGCCCTTGTATAGATGAACTATTACTTGCATCATAGATTAATCATAACTATTCCCAGTTGAATATCTACATATCTATGATACGGTTCAACGGAAATCTTGTATGGGTCCGCGCGTTTATGCTCTTAATACGGTTCGTATATCGATCCCGGGTATTTATTATTATCGTAGAATTGAAAAAAGCCATATATATTTTTTCTGAGCTCTTCTCGGCGTGAAGATTTTGCATAATGAGGGATAATTTAAAAAGAAAACAAATTTTGCGAACACATGTATGTGGTATAATGGAGAGCGATAAAAATATTAAGGACAAAATGAATTTCATCGTTAAGGAGTTTGTGATGGAGTGTGTGATAGTCAGACTTAACAAATCGATTGCGTGATGATGTGAAATTTAATAAAATGACATCATTTTCACATAACTGGAAGGGGGGGGGAGCCTTCGAAAGTAGTTACAATTGAGTGCGACGAAATTTTAGTTAATCTATTCAGCATTGCACGAACAACTGATAGTACTGAAACTTATTTTTCGTTACGGGAAAATCTTCTTTCAAATTAATTTTGGAAAGGAGTATCGCACTTATTATAGCAAAGAAGTATAAAGCATCAAAGTAATTAATAGATGACGATTTTTCTCTACATCTATAATGTAAGATCATAGCTCATCAAAGCTAGGGTATACCCTAGTGGGTAGAGTGTACAATGCGAAGGTCATGAGTTCTAATCCCAATCAACGTATAATTCCAGCACCCTGCCTCCATGGGTATACTTTGGTCACTTTAATCTACGAAAATAAATAATTCGTAAATAGAGGGTTACGCGAAAGGCCTTTCACAAAAAGTAATTAAAATGCTATGAAACCTGAAGGTCAAGAGGTTAAGGCCTGATTTGGGCTGTAGTGCCATTGTAGAAGAAGAAAAAGAGCATACCTATCAAGCAGTGCCGTGAAGTAAACGACAATTTTAAACGATAAACTAACAGCATACAATCAATTGGATTAACGTGTACTCCTATCTCTAGGACTTTATACTACGGTTCTCTGCGAGCGCGGATTGATTTTATGACGAATTTGGGCCTCAAACAACAACCAGCAAGTTTCTTCACCAAGGTAGCCCTACCATTGGCAGGGGTGGAAGTAACTTTTAATGGGCTCTGCGAATGACGTGGTACTGAATAGCCTCCGTGGTGGCACTCCTCAGGTACATAGAAACAACATTCTCCAAAAGCATTGCCGGGCGAGACATGAGTCGTTCACTCGATAATGGAAACGAATTGATCCCACCTTGCATTTAATAAAACTTTCAGTTAGCCCCTCGGCCTCTCGACCCCTCTTCCCATTTTTCTGTTTTTGAATGATTCGCTAGCAGAACCGTGAAGACATTCGAAATACTCTCCATCTTATTTTGGACTCCAGTAAATCAGCCGGTGATCTTTTTTTACCTTACCTGCTACGAGTACATTCCCGTAAACTTAAGTTACGAAAGTTCGTTGCATTCGCAAAGGCACCTCCTCCACCTTCGTTAACCAACAACAGAAGACCTCTCCGGAATTTGTAGATAATAGAACGACGCTTCATCTCCAAGTTCAATGTTAGAGCTCTCATGAGCATCTGCATGGCGTCCGTGGAAACTGTACGATATGTAGGTTCCCCTCACCAGTCGCTAAAGTTTCGTACCGTACTACCGACATTTACTGTACGTACCGATGGTGTCGTAAAACCGTGTGAACTGAATCACATCGAGAAGAGAACATTGGCGACCATACCAATGAAGGAAGCCGTGTCACGTAAATGTTGGACAACAAGCTCTTTCCCAAACCTGCAATAGACATACACTAGGTAGGCTGGACCAAAGATTCTCAGCAACCGCAAACAGAAGTCACCCCTACCCCTCCTCATTTTAATTCTCAACAGTTCAAGACTAACAATCAGTATTGAGAACATACTAACGTCAGTGGCACAGCTTATTGAACATAAGTTTTCTTTGTTAAATTTTTAAATTTTTTTTATAACTAAAAATAAGACTCTATTCAAGGACTTCTTAGCACTCCTTGACTTTATTTAATTATTTCGTTTAGCAATGCAAATTTTTGCATCATACTTGAAAACGGGATTCGAAAAAAAATAAACTGCCAATAAGTCGGGCGAAACTTTATTATTCTTGGGACAAGTTGCGGATGAGTGGAAAGTCAATATGCAGGTTAGAGTGGTTAGGGAAGACTAAGTGAAAAGGAGTTCTTGGGCAGGACTGTTAACAATATTTCATTCGTGTCTGTAAGTTTGGGTTTTTATGAGGGGAGGAGTAGGGGTAATAGTAAGGGTGGGTGGATGTTAATAGCTTTTTAATTAATTACTTGAATCACGTCCAATATTCTCTGTATAGAATGTGTTTCATAGACGAAGTTGCATAGAATTTTCATAAAATTCGGTGTATTTTACATTCATGAAACCGAACATTTGTATGGGAGGGGGTAGAGAATATAGAGGAATCGTAAAATTTGATACGCAGTTTTATTTCGCGTCTCTTGTAAGGTGCTTGTATAGAATTTCAAGTTCGTAGCTTTTAGTTTGTTGGTTATTAGTTGATTTAATAAAATTGGTCGAAATCATAGTTTTGTATGGGAGGGGGTAGAAGCGCAAGCGCGATTTCAAAACTTTTAAAGCAACTTCATTTGAATTATTTTTATAAGTTTTTATGCAAAATTTGAAATTGATAGCTTTTAAGAGTTAGCTGATAACTGATTTCTTAAAAATGCTCGAAAAAATAATTTTGTATGGGAGGGGGTAGAGGAGGTAGGGGAATCGTCAAACTTGTGATGCAATTTTCTTTCATTTTTGTTGTTAGATGCTCGTACGAAATTTCAAGTTCATAGCTTTTAATTTGTTGGTTATTAGTTGATTTAATGAAATTAGTCGAAATCATACTTTTGTATGGGAGGGGGTAGAAGGGCAAGCGCGATTTTAAAACTTTGAACGCAATTTCATTTTAATTATTTTTGTAAGTTGTTTTGCAAAATTTGAATTTGATAGCTTTTAATGGTTAGGTGATAATTGATTTCTTGAAAATGGTCGAAAAAATAATTTTGTATGGGAGGGGGTAGAAGTTTTAAAGGTTTTCAACCAGTTAATATTTCGTATATTTAGGGATTTTTTTTAAATGCATTTCGCAAATTTTCAAGTTTCTACCTTAAAATTTCACTCAAAAATTTTCAGTTTATGTGTTTTTTTCAATGCACATGAAACACCTTGTGCACGTTAGACCGGGGGAGTCGGTTTATAATAGTTATGGATCAAGTTAATATTATTTTTCTATGTACATTAAATATAGGTATTCACATGCAAAATTTTAACTTTTTATCTTTCACTAGAGCCCTAAAAAAATCACTCAAAGTTTTTGACATTTTTGCTTATCACCTCCCTCCCCTTACACCTCCCAACTTAAAATTTTTACCGAAATTAACCATTATGTAGTTCTACAATCTAACAAATTTTTGATTTAATATCTGTACTATTTTTTGAGATATAAGGATTTGTAATTTTGAAAAGTGCGCCATTTTTGAAATGTTCCCCATTTCCCCCCACTACTATTATTTCGACATGTTATATTGTTTTTTGTATTTGCCTAGTATAGCTTAATATGCGTTTTAAGTTTCAATTACATAGCTTAAAAGATAGTTGAGATATTAATTTTTAAGTGTTTTTCTTTGCACCCCCCCTGACCCTCCCCCTTACAATAATTAGCCGCTTTCTGAGCTGGTTCCGATGGAACTATATGCCACCTTGACGGTCTCTAAATATGATTTTTTTATGATAAGTAATTTTGAAGATATAATCATTTGAAAAAAAAATTCGGCCGACAACCTTTTCGCACCCCAATGGATAAAAAAATTAAATTATTTTTAAAAGTTGTCATACAAACCCCTCTATATGTATGTTGAGTTTTAGCTTCCTAGCTGTTACCATGGTTGAGATATTTGAATTCGTATTTTTCGGTTTAAGCGCTCTCCCCGCCTCCCCCTGAACCCGTACACCCCCCAAAATGGGTATCCTCCTGAGATCCGCAACTATCTACAATCCCTCCAAAAATAAACTTTCTATCTTGAAGGGCTTGGGAGTTAATGTGCGCTGAGCGTACACGTCGGCGTACGGCGGACGGCGTACAGACAGACGGATTTTTTTTTTTTGCATTTTTAGGCTAATTTAGTCATGAAACGCGAAAAAAAAAATTTCAGGGTAGCAAACTTTTTTTTTTTTTTGTGTCGATCACAATACTTTATTAATATAATAATAAAGTAAATGGATGTGTCACTGTGTTCGAAATTATTCACTTCTTTATCAATATTTTGTTAAGAAAATTTTAATAAATGTTGTATGAAATTTGTTTTCTTAAGTGTGTATGAAATTTTTTGAATGATAAATTCCACATTAAAATTAAAATCAATTTGGTTTTAAATAATATTGTTGAAGCTTTTTTTTATTGAATGGGAATAAATAAAAATTTAATTTAAATCGTATTAAGTGTTTTTTTATTTTGTGAAGCAGTAATTGGTGCATTTAAAATCGTTGTTCTGCGATAAATAATTAATTAAAAAACAAAATTAATTTGTTACTGTTAAGTTGCCATACTCTATAATTCATATCAATTTCCTTTAATCCTCGTAAAAGAATGAATCATGATGAAAACTACTCCAAAATAAAATTTTCAATTAAGAAAATCTGGTTTTTTTTTACTGCCATAATGACATTTCCATATTCGAGTCGATGTATTATAGAAAATTAATTATAGGTGTGGGATGAAATGGAAATCTTTCCAGGATACACAGTAATGAACGAAGAAAATGGCACGAAAATATTTATTCCTGTGGTAAATCATAACCATAAGTTTGTTTTCAGGTCACCACTATTTACCTTTTTTTCAGAATTGCTAAAATAAAGTTTATTAATATCGAAATCCAGCTACAGTCGATGGGGTTTAAGTGTTATTAAAGCGGATACAATCGTGTATTTTTCAATGATTCGCTGCTGTTTTTATTTAATTAGGGAAGTTTTTTTCGTGCTCCAATTAGGAGAACTTATTGGTTTATTAATTTAAGTGGTATGGTGTTGGATTTTAAAAAAATAGTTTAACAGCGATTACGCAATGCGGTGCTCGTCAATTTCGGCCCACCCCACACAAATTAGCGTAATTCGAATTAATTTTTTCATTAATTTCAATTTCTATATCGACGTAATTGTGCATTGCATTAAAGGGTAAGTTATACTCGGTGCTATAAAAAAAAATCAAATTCTGTCAAAATTCAGTTTTCTACCGAACCATCATGATTTAATAAGATAAGGACTCGCTGATCGGGCGTGTTTTTTCACCTATCTAAATGCATCTTTCTTTAATAGATCTTTTTTCCAAAGTGTTTATACTCTAAATGAAATCTGAGAGTATTATAAGTTTGCCACAAAAGTTTGTAACGCTAAGAAATAAGACTCGGAGAAAAAAATAAACGATACAGAAGTTCATATAATCACCCAAAAATTTCAAAACCGGATGTCCGTCCGTCCGTCCGTCTGTCTGTCCGTCCGTGTCCTCTCTAGCCTGAGAACGAGTTGATCTAGAAAGTTCAAATTTTGTACACGTCGTTTTTGACAAAAAAGTAAAAACAAGTTCGTGAACGGGCCAAATCGCTCCACCCCTTCTACCCCCTCCCATACAAAATGACACAATTGCGCAATACCACAATAAACGGATTTACTCGAAAAGTATAAAAGTTATTGATCTCAAATTTGGAACATACTACTTTTATGATGATATCAATCTACCATATAAAAATTATGCATGACCTCTCTTTCCTTCTACCACATACAAACTGTACTTTTTCATGAAATACTCTAAACCAATTTACTCAGTGCGTATAAAATTTAGCGAGCTGAAATTGTGCACTAAATATTTATTTGGAATTATTAGTAAGACCAAAAAAAAATTAGACCCAGTTTCACCCCTTCTATCCCCTCCCATATAAAATGACACAATTTCACAATTCGACAATAAACGGATTTTTTCAAAAAGCATGAAAGCTATTGATCTGAAACTTGGAATATATTATTTTTTTAATAATTTCAATCTGCTGTATAAAAATTAGTTGAGTCCTCCCCCTCCTTCCACCACCTCCCATACTAACTGCACTTTTTTATGAAAGCTCAAATTATGCACTAAATAATTATTTAGAATTATTAGTAGGACCAAAAATAATTATGCGATTACCTTCAGTCTTTCTACCACCTTCCATACAATTTGACACAATTCAACAACTTTATAAAAAGACGATTTTCCTGAAAAGTATGGATGCTACTGATCTGATCTTAAAATATGTCAATTAAATGATGTTTACAGTCATTTCTAAAAACGTTATTAGTAAATTCACATTCCTTCTACCACCTCCCATACAAACTGCACAATTTCAATTAATCCAATACAATCTTCCCGCAAGGGGGTAGTTGTAGTATGAGGTTTTACCAATTCCTGCAACTATCTTTGGAGTTAGCGACTCCACGGACCTGAGCTAACTATCCCCCTCTGGGATGGGGGCTGTAGAATTCACCCACAGCCAGTCCTGCTTGCCCTAAAAATGGCAAATAGACACTCACTGGATCATGGGCTTATCACCCGTGATCTTAAGACCTAAATGATACGAGAAACAGATACATCGCCTCGGATACGGACTGATTCTACGGTAACGACTTTTGGCATTCGAAAACGGACTATGATTGGCTTCTGGAACGTTCGAACATTGAATGACGGGGGAAGAGCTGGGGTTACTCGGTCCTTGCACCGCCAATCGGTGATCGACCGTGAAATGGAGCACTATAACATCCAAATCTTGGGCTTGAGCGAGTTCAGGTGGACAGGATCAGGAGAAGAACGAACGCCGAGAGCGAGAAACAGTCTCATTAGCTGGGAACCAATCTCGGATAGGATTATCGTCGTCAGGCTCAGGACCAGTGTCAGAAACGTCACAATTCTGCAGTGCTACGCACCAACTAATACCGCAACATCTGGTGACAAAGAGGAGTTTTATAGCCAACTGAGTGCCACCTTCGAACGTGTTCCAAGAGGTGATATTATTATCATCTCGGGAGATATGAACGCCCAGGTTGGATCAGACAACACTGGACTAGAACACGTCATGGGGAGGCATGGTGACCCTTGGGTCAACGCTTCATGACCTTGGATTAAGAGACCCGAAAACGGCGAATTGCTTGTGGAGTTCTGTAGTACTCGGCAAATGGTCATCGGAGGGACCCTTTTTCCACACAAGAGTCATCATAAAACATCTTGGGTTTCCCCTGACGGTGTTACTCAGAACCAGATCGACCATTTGGCTATAAGTCGCCGATGGAGAAGATGTCTCCTCGATGTGCGAGCGAAACGTGGAGCTGACGTGGGGAGCGATCACCACTTGATGGTTGCCTGCTTGAGATTGTGTACAGCAGCTATCCGACGACCACAAATTCTTCAAATGAAGCGCAAGCTTAATGTGAATAAACTCAGAGATCCCAACAAAAAACTCGAATACACCACCATTCTACGCGAAAAGTCATCCACATTGGGTGAACATGAAATGCGCACACTGGACGCCAATTGGGAGGCAACCAGAAAAACTTTTCTAACTAGTGCTGAAGAATCTGTGGGATATGCGCAAAGCGGTGAGAAACCCTGGATGTCGCAAGATACCTGGGACAAGGTTGACAATCGGAAAAAAGCCAAATTGGCAATCATCTCTCAACCCGATGTCAACCAACGAACGCCCGACTTGAGGCAGAACTACCGCGATGCTCATATACAGCTTAAAAAGGCTGTTAGACGCGACAAGAGAAAGGCCATTGAAGATCTGGCAAACAAGGCAGAATCTGCGGCTTACCTTGGGGATATGGGTTCACTATTTAAAATCATGAAACAGTTGACGAACAGGAATTTCACCGCCAACCACCTGGTGAGAGATGTCAACGGAACTCTCCTTAATATGAGTGAACACCAGTTGCGACGATGGAAGGAATACTTCTCTGATATTTTAAACATCTTGTCAGATGAAGATATTCCGGAAACACAACAACTTCCAAACATCCAACCGGAACAATCCTCTATTAGGGACGATCCCCCAGATAAGAAAGAGATAGTTTCCGCCATTCGGTCAATGGCGGGAAGGAAAGCTCCAGGTATAGACGGACTACCAACCGAACTCCTCAAAGCGGACCCGGAAATAACAGCCGATATACTCCTCCCACTCTTCACTAAGGTGTGGAATGATGGAAGATATCCGACTGAATGGAAGGAGGGCGTCATTGTGAAAATTCCGAAGAAGGGCGACCTTCGGGATTGTGGCAATTGGCGTGGTATATGTCTACTTACTGCCGTATCAAAAATTATGGCTAAGGTAATTCTCAATAGGATTAGTGATGTCGTCGAGAGCACTCTCGAAGTTTATCAGGCTGGATTCCGTAAAGGGTCGTCTTGTACCGACCACACAAATACCCTACGGATAATATTAGAGCAGTCAGCCGAAATGGGTTCGCCACTACATCTCATGTTTGTGGACTTCGAGAAGGCTTTCGACAGCGTTAAGCGAGATTACATATGGAATGCTTTGCGTAGGAGAGGTATTCCAAATAAGGTCATAGCTATGATTAAAGAATCCTACGAAGATGCAAGGTGTCGCGTCTTGCATAGAGGAGAGCTGTCCGAGAGCTTTCCTGTGCGAACGGGTGTCAGACAAGGCTGCATATTATCACCAGCCCTGTTTCTGGTGGTAATAAATGACATCTTGAAAGCTGCACTGGAAGGTGGGGAAGGTAAAGGTCTTCAATGGAGACTATTTAACATCTTAAGTCACCTTGATTATGCTGATGACGTGTGTTTGCTTGCAGATACCCGTTCGGACTTAGAGTCAAATGTTCGCTCGTTGCATTCTAAATGCAAAGAGGCGGGACTGAAAATAAATGTGCGTAAAACCAAGTACATGCACATGGGTTCGAACGCAAGCACACCGATTGTTCTTAATGGACAGGATGTGGAAGAGGTGCAAGATTTTTGCTATCTCGGAAGCATTGTCAGCATGGACGGCGGAGCCGAAAAGGATGTTGAGGCTCGGCTAAATAAAGCTCGTCAGGCCTTCGGTATCCTTTCCCCTTTCTGGAGGTTAAGAGAGATCTCCCTTCGCACGAAGCTGCGAGTTTTTGACGCATGCGTCAAATCCGTGTTGTTATATGGTTGTACTACGTGGAAAGTGACCGTTCGACTTACCAAGAAACTACAGACTTTCGTAAACCAATGCCTCCGACGCATTTTAGGAATATTCTGGCCAGAAGTGATCTCCAACGACGAACTTTGGAGTACAACTCGCCAGACTAAAATAGGTATTGAGATTCAACGGCGAAAGTGGCAGTGGATCGGTCATACTTTGAGGAAACCAGAGCAAAACATCGCAAAACAGGCTCTGGATTATAACCCTCAAGGAAGACGTCGGGTTGGTCGACCATGTAACACATGGAAGCGAGCAGTTGAGCAGGAGGCCAGAGGAATAAACAAGTCCTGGCAACAGCTTAAAGCCGATGCGCAGGATCGCGCCTTGTGGAAGAGAGTTGTTTCTGTCCTATGCCCCTATAGGGGGTCTTAACAGGAATTTGATTGAATACACTAATTTTCTCAGTACCTATTAAATTATTGAATCCTAAATTTTGTATAAAATATTTTGATAGTAACCTGAGAGTGATGTGAAAGAATTAGTTCAATGTCGTCACTCCCTCTACCACTTCCCCTTCAACATTTTTTAAAATAAAAAAAATTCTCTCTTATCTAGAGTATCGCATGATTGGGCATTACGCCCAGTCGTAGTCCTGTTATGTTTTTTAATTTAACTGTGCATTTTATAAATATCTGGCGACATGACAGATTCCGACGGATCTACGACATTGCCCTCATACAATTAAGTAACATCCGGAAAATCACTAATACCTCTCTTAAACCCATGCGCGCTTCAATACACCTCCACAAGACATACAATTCCGTGGTAAACGCGACTAAGATTTCCAAAGGAAAACTTAGAGATGTTCTTGCAGACCACGTACAAGCAAAAAACCCTCCCGCAAGACAAAATTTTTGATGGGTTTCAAGTTTATGTTCCAGCGTCGGATTTCAAATCGCTGGAGTTATCGAATTCCCTACCATCACACGTCTATTGAAAGTTTAGTTTGGGTTAAATTTAAAAACCCCGCGATTCCACAACTGAAAATCCCAGAGGCATATCAATTGTGTGTGCCCGATTAGTCTAAGGAAACCAGAAATCGAATTTTACAATATATCCCCTCAAACGAGTGCACTTCCACGGTGAAAACCTGCCTGATTATGAAAAATACTTATCCCCGTAACATTACTTATCCCCGACACATTCGAAATCCAAGCACGTTGATACGCGAAACTATCCTTCATATTTGTGAGATCCTCGGGCTACCTGCAGCACTAGTCAACCTGATTGACTCCTAGTTATCACCTTTTGCAAATCTATTTGATCCAAACTTTTTCCAACAGTTTGCCTTGTTTTGTCCTGGATTCCACACAATTGATAGTTTTAATAGTTTAATTTTAGCTATTACCACAGTATAGGCTCTGACCTGGAATGTAGGTGTTTCCTTGTGTGAACTGAACAACAAAAAAATCCTTATCTTCTCAGTTTGCATACCACCTAACTAAACATTAACCGTCGCAGAGCTAAGAAGTGTCTTTAATCCTTAACACACACTAATTACTTCAGTCGGTGATTATAATGCACATAGCTTGGGGTTCGATAGTTAAAGACACGAGAACTAAATTATTCGAACCTTTCCTCTATGCAGCTGGATACATGACGTTGAATGACGTAACTCCAACTAAAATTCTTCCACCTCCTCGTAAGCGTAGCACACTTGACCTTTCTATTGTGTTATTAATTCTCGCACCATGCTCTACTTGGCAAGTCTTGGAAAATCCTGCCAGTAGCGACCATTTACCCATCCATAAAGCTCTCCCCTTCACATACACTACCGAATACTCCTCCTTTATGCTTGATTGCACAATGTTCATATCCTGGGAGATATACTGTGATGAAATCAATGCGGGCTTAGTTATGGTAAGGTCGGCTATATCTATTATGTATCCGTATCTCTCAAGGAGAGTTATTATAAGCTTAATCGCTAAAGCAACAAAAACAGCGCAAATAACACGTATTGCTCCCTCAAAATCGCTACGTAGGAGATATTCCACAGATGATTGTGGCTTTTAGAGAAGCGACAGCAGTTCCGCTTTCTTCACTTATCAAAGGCTTGAAAATTACCTCAACTACCACTTAGCTCTTAAAATGAGGCAAACTTTCAGGAATTTGTGCAATATGTTGTCCAGTCAAACGTTATTATCAATCTTACTATCAATGAGTAGAAAATTCGGAAGTATTAACCACACCTCTCCTACTCTTGCTGGTTTCCCAGCTTCGCTGTTTATTAAGAGATCTACTTAGGGGTCACTCTTTTATGTTATGCACAGTTGAGTCGGAATAGGGAGAAGTATAATATAAACTTTAGGAGTTTGGATGGGGAATTATAAAAGTGTCGATGGACGTTACTCTTGAAGCATTGCGGGTAATGCTCCACTTCTTTGTAGTCAGAGAAATGAAAGATTGCTAACATTTTACTGTACGGAAGGAAAACGGTTTAACGGTATACGGGAAACTGGAAAAAAGGGGGAATTAGTTCACGGAGTTCCATGCTGCATTAATCGTGGAATTAGCGACAGTAAATGCTGAGTAATGCGACATTTTTACGGAGGTCCCCACCATGGACTTAGCAGGATGTAGAAGGAAGTGTTGGCAACCCCGCACCAAGTTGCATCGATTATGTCTTAATTGGCGTGGATGAAGGAGCTGATGGATGATGGTTGAATGGTATGCATAAAGGTAACAAACTGAAGGATGCAAAAAGCAGGGGTTCGGTATAGCCGGGACGGCCTAGTAGCAAACGGAAGGATGTGAAATTTGATGCCAAACCACTGAGGGAGAATAAGTTGCAGACTGAAGGATGCGAAAAGCAGGGGTTCGGTATAGCCGGGACGGCTTAGTCTAGCTACAGATAAAAGTTAATTTGAAGCAAAAAGACTCAGTGAGCTATTAATAGATGAATTATTGGTGGCACATGGTCAAAAGCGCAAGAAAATAGCAACTATGAGGTTCAATGTGACACTTTGGATTCGTCCACCATAGATGTCGCAATGGGACACCATGGGAGCAAACTCTGTGCACAACTGAAGGTATGAATCGAACAACTGATGATCATACGTAGAGAGAACAGGAATTGAGACTTATCGATGTGACGTGGTGCGGACAAACCAATACATGCATGGATGATGTCCCTTTGGAGTAGACGTAGCTTGTTGGTTTACCACCTACATCGCAGGTAGAGCTTCATTCCGCACTGTTGTACTTGTACAGTATACGGTTTTCTTGGAATGTCTAGTGCAAACCTTGTGCTCTACGTGGAGTTTCGTATCAACCAGGTTCCATGACTCTAAGATTTGAAAAGGTTTGTATAGGCCTTACTCTTACCAGTGTGAATGCTGAATACGCAAAGAAGCATATACTGCTATCACTCGTTGTGATACGTGCGTCGTCCTTACGACTACCATTAAGCACAATGGATATAGACGTTAATGATTGTGGTCTTAAACAATACGTGTTGTTAAAAGAAACTGTGTGGCAATTCCACTTATGAGCTATGCACCACATTAAACAAGACTATCGGAACTGAACTTTTACTTGGGTTTTCGTCGGGCTAAAAGCAAATTTGCTGGTTTTAGGCTATTTGAGCGCAGTCGGCGACAGATAGGCGACAGTTGACTTTATTTGGCTCTGTAGGGGTCTACGTTTCCTGTCTTCATAAACTAAGGCCGGAATTTCTCTTGTAAATACATCGGCCAATTCAATTTTACACGACAATCTTAGTGAACTGCGACTTTGGAAAAGGAGACCGAGATACTGCTCTATTTGCTACATCACCTTGAAATAGTTCGTTTTACTCCTTTAATATCTTAAGAAATGGTGGAAAAGGTAAATGGGATCCCAAAGACTTTCCAACCACATATTTTAAGCGCACTGTTCTCGTCATTTAGCAGCTCACTATACCAAGCTCCGTAAATTCTTACACCGATGGATCCAAATCTAACAAGGGTACGGACAGTGCATTCTTTTATGATGACATTTAACAAGCGAGTGGCAAATTGGCGGATCCTGTTTCAGTATTTTCTGCAAAAATTATTGCAATTTACTTCGCCTGCACCCATACAAAAGAACATAATTCTCAAAGTAACTATCTCTCGACAATATTTCCTTTAACGAACGTAAGCTCAGTAACCAAACTCTCCCTCCTTTGCATCTATAAATGCAAAATCGTCTTGGAGGAAATTACGACGAACTGTTTCAATATTCTTTTTCATGGGTTTCCTCGCACTGCGGCATTAAAGGCAATAAAGTTGCAGATAGACTAGCCTGAAACCCAGTCCACTTGAAGAGGACTTTCTAGCGTTGGCGAGGAAAAGACTCTTGGATTCTTAACAATCTCGATGGGACCGAGCCAACATGAGCCGATACTGCGACTCCATAGTCACAAACGTATCTCTTCAAGCCTGGTTTAGGCAACTACCAAAAATTTTGAACCGTTAAACGATTATAATTTTACCGTTGCACATATTCAATCATATCGCTCTGAATAGTAGTCCCAACCATTTTGGAATAGCAACTAATCCTTTATTTGATATGTGCGAGCAATACGAAGACGTATATCACGTTCCCTGGTCATTTGCCAAATATCCAAGAAGAACCGCGCTAATTGCTTCACTGGCACAAAGTAGTTTCACTCCTCATATATTTATATTCGATATCTTGACAGTTTCCGTTTCCTCTTGGAATTATCTACCCTTTCATTATATTGCATTTTTTACTAAAATAAATAAGACTGGCATCTATACACCCAGAGAAAAAACAACTTAAAATCAAAGAAAACTACTTTGTTTCATAACGTTTTCAATATGATAATGAATTAAACACGGAAATTTTTAAATCAATGGTCTCCGACTTTGAAAACAATGTTTAATACGTAACCATTCGTTTTTAATATGAATCAGCTTTGAATTGAAGTAGACTTTCACCTTCATAACAAAAACTTTTGGCTTTAGAATAAATGTGTTCCACTTTGATTTAAAAATATTTCATTTTTGGATTAAACATGAAACAATTTTAACTTTAACCATTGTAGCTTTAAATCAATAATGATACACGTCTACTTCAAATCGAAAAATGCTTTGATTTGAACAGGAATCTCAAATGTTTCAAATTGAGACGGTATTTAATTCAATATTAAAATATGTTTGACTCAAAAATATCTCACCTTTGATTTTTTCTTTGTGCATATCGGCGGGCTATTGCAAATATGCCGAAATACCCGGTTCTTATTACACTATTTTATATCGTCACCTGCAAAAATATTATTATAATGTGTGATTCGGCATATTTCCCAAAAAATATCTTTTGATAGTAAAGTTCCTGAAAATTTAATATTTTGTTAAAGCTCATGGCAGAATATGTAATGTACCTTACTTATGTACGCCATGAGTTTCAGAAGCTGCGGATCAATAAAAATATGCAAAGTAAAACAAATAAGCTGGAATTCAGAGTTATATATTCAATTAACTTTATTTTGTTACAAATTATTACAAATATATTAAATAAACTTACGCTGTTTTACCGTTATAGATTTGGTATAAATATAAAGGTGGACTAGTAAAGTATTCAATATTTTTTATATGAATCTCATCGATTTTTGCACCCGTTTCATAACATTTAAAATGTTCATCAAATTTTATTATATTTATTGGGTAGCACAATAATAATATATTATCACTATGATAAACACGTGGAAGCTATATAATCTGATGTATTATATTTAATATCCTTATAAACTAATAATTTCGAAACTTTTGCAATTGAGAATTGGAAGCAATGTTTCGAGCTCGAACTCCTCTAACAAAGATCTTAGCTTTATTTGCTCCTCTTTCACGAGTTTGGAATTTCGTCCAGTAATAAATTAATTACACTCCCGTCTTCGTTGACAAAATGTGCACCTTCTAAACAAAATGCCGAGTTCATTTTCAACTACACTGAACTAACGAGGAAGTACGACTGACCTGATTCGACGCGCAAGTATGATGCTGTGCTTAAAACGGACGTTTCAACTTTGAATCAAGATTGTTTCACTTTTGATCACTTGGGCAAAAGCGTTTCACCTTTAAATTAAAGATGTTTCAATTTCAAATCAAAGTATTCCAAACTATTCTAAACATTTTTTCTTTGAATCAAAATTGTTTCGCTTTTGATTTCATAGGCAAAAGTGTTTCTTCTTTAAATTAAATGAATTTCAATTTTGAATCAAAGAATTTGGAACAACTTTAATTCAAAGGCGATCATACTAAAATTTACTATGCAATTTTTCTCTGGGTGATAGTGTTATAACATAGTAAGGTAAGATTGTTTTGATTTTAATAGATTCAAATTTTTCCACACCTCCAATATGGCTGCATTATCCTGAAGCCCTCTTAAACTCTTAAACTAATCGTAGGAGGAAAAAAAGGAGAGGGACTATGATTATTCAAAATTCGTACAGTGCGGGTAATTTCATCATGATTCTAATTCAGTTCAACTATATTCTGGTGAAAAAATAATTAAATAAATATGGCAACTTAAAAAACTTAGTTAGGTTCATCAAAAATACAAACATTATAATCTCATACCGTTCAAACACTATCACTCATCTTTTAACCTTTCTCTTTCAGCAAATGAAAAGAAAATTAAGAAATAAAAAAAGAAACAGAAAATAGAAATATGTAAAATGTGTTCCTTTGAAAATCCGTCACAAAAATTATAAACAAATAACATTCCCACTTACATGTAAATTATCCCTTCAACAGAAAAAAATCTTGCATAAATTTCCTACTCCTAATCATAAGAATTAGATAAATGATTTAACGGAACCCATCAGGATATAAATGTAACAAAAACTTTAAAGTAATTATTAAAAAAATAATGCATTAACGTAAATTAAAAAAAAATAGAAATCAAACAAAAATTACTCATAACTTCTGATTGCTTCCCACATTAAATTTTACTATACTAAACCAAAAAAAGAAGGAAAAGAAAAGAATAAATTAAATTTAGATTTATATAATATGAAAAAATCCCTAAGTGTCTTAATTATAAAAAACAAACAAAACAAAATTTAATAAAAAAATATTACATAGATTTGTTTGCTAGTCAAGTAAAATTAAAATTAGAATTTTTATATGTGCAAAACCAAAACGAAGAAAAAAGAAATTAACGATTAGAATAAAAAAAAACAGTAAAAACAAAGGTTATTATTAAAAAGCTTGTTGAAATGAATGTTGCTTTTTGTTTTATACGAAAGAAAAATAAAAGCATTAATAAAACTAAATTTTGTAATTTGTAAAAAGAAAATCCAGAATTAGATAAAAATAAACATTAACAAAAAAAAAAATTACATAAAATAACAAACTGCAAGACAATACGAAATAAAATTAAAAAAAAAAGGTTTTTTTTAAATAAATTAAACTTGTTGTTATTCGAAAAAAAAACAATGTTTAGTATTAATTTGGATTAGTTTACTTTAAATTATTTTCTAATATATAAAAACATAAACAAGAAATGGAATAGTTTTGTTAAATGTTATTTTTATATAATATAAAAAAAAAAGAAAACGATAAAACAAAATAGATTTTTATTGTTATAAAGCATTTTGTGATTATTATTGAAATTTTTATAAATCAAGTAAATTAAAAAAAACATGTTTGTTAAGATTTCATATAGAAACAAATTACAAAACTATTATCCTTCGCCATCCAAATTATAAATCCATTTCTAATATTGTTTAACTCTTTAATTTTTATTTTCCAATTCATTATACAAAAATACACAAATGCAGCAACAAATAGGAAAAAAGAAAATATACGAAAGGGTAAAAAGGGTTTCAACAACAACAACAAAACATTTAAAATCAGAAACATATTAAAAGAACGCATACAATCAAATGAATTCAACACCAAGTACAATCAGAAAACTTATAAAAATCAAATCAATTAAATACAAATTCGATTTTACAGAAACAAATAACACCAGCACCAACAGCATAAAAAAAATGTATTTCAAGTATGTGTGTGTTTGTGTATAAAACTTTGTACCTCGATTTGCTAATTCTCTCTATCAACAATTTTCTACTAAAAAATCTTTCTCGTTAACATTTTTTTATTTTTTCAATAAAAAGGATATTTTTCCTCTTCTAAAAGATTAATATCATTATTGCAACATATTTACAGGGAAATTAAAAAAAATACTAAATTATTGAAGTATACACACACACATACATCAACACAAACTCAATTACAATTGTTGACAATTCATTACACAAAAAAAAATTTAGAAGTATATTTCAATCCCACCAACAACAAAAAAACACATTCACACGCACAAAAAACGAGCAAATTGTATTTCAACAATCAACAACAATGCCGGCTGATCAGCTGTGCTGTTGTAAAAATACCTATCAAATATATTTTTCGCAAAATAGTAACTATTCACTGTAAATTCAACAAAAAATAAAAATGATGTAATAAGAATTGTTTGGAAAAAAAATCGTTGGTGAACATTTCACCAACGCTTTTATCTCTCTATATATATTTTTTCGTGCAAAAAAAATCATTGAGGTCTTTTCTCAATTCCTCACTAAATTTATACTCGGAAAAAACAAACATTGAATTCCCCTCCCACTTATATTACACCAACAAATTTTCCCCAACCCTGAAAAAAAAACGCGGTAAACTGTGAATAATGTATGCGGCAGCAGGTGGTGCTTCACTTGCCTCGCGTCAAGCTCGCCAACGTCAACGGCAACAGAACAACAAGAACAAGGTCCTTCAACAACAGGCGAAACTAGCTCAGGCTAAGACCAGCGGTGTAATAACACCGACGCGGGCGCAACAAAGTCGTCAATTTCATCAATTGCCATCGTCATATCTACGAACACCGCAAACAGAATCACGTAAACTAAGTGCGACCCAATCGAAACTACTACTGCCGATTGTTGAAGGCAACAATCAACAACCGCAATCACTCTGTCAGCCACATCATCAACAATTCGAACCGTACACTAGGCCGGTTTCACCACGCCCATCGATTCGGCCGAACGATCCACGAACCTATCAATTTCTCACAAAATCGGCAACAGCGACGCTTCCATTGAACTCTCAGACAGCCGACTGTACGCCACCAGCGACACCAATTATTTCGGTGACGAATAGCGGCCCGAAATTCGGCGGGGATTGTCGCATTAACGATCCCAGCCAGTATGCTGCAGCAGCATACTCGCATATCCTACCGGTGCCGCAGGATTCGATTATTGTCACACCTGCGACACCACTGACATCACCGGGACATCGTGTTGCAGCCAGTGGCGGTCCGGAACAGCCTGGAACTCTTCAATTGGAACGGAAATGTAGTTTCTACAGGGTACGACGTAGTGATGCTTTCGAATATGATGGGAGTCCGACAGCCGGACCTACTACGACGAACCAAGCACAAAATCAGGCCGATCCGCATCTGAACGATGGGATCTGCTATGGACTTCCGAATGGCGGTAGTGGTCATAAGTGGGCGCAGCACGCTACATATTGTGCTTACTGCGAAGATGGTTCCTACATATGCGATCACGTTGAGGTAACTAGGACTAAGGTTAAGCTCGATGTATTGATGTGTCCGTGTTTAGCATGTTGAGTGCTTTTCTTTTTGCATGTGTTCAATATCGTCTTTAAATCACATTTAAGAGTTATTATAAAAAAAAAAAATTCAAAACTGTGACAAAATCCTCTAATGTTAACGATCCCAGCCTATATGAAGCAGCGCAGTCGCCCACAGAATTTTTCCATGGGGAGGGGGGCAAAATTTTCAGAATGACAGGATTTTAGGGCCCCATTTTACTTTATTATTCTAATAATAAAGTATTGTGATCGACAAAGGAAAAAAAAAATTTGCTACCCTGAAATTTTTTTTTTTCGCGTTTCATGACTAAATTAGCCTAAAAATGCAAAAAAAAAATCCGTCTCCGCCGTACGCCGTACATATGGACTCATATCTCCGAGACCGTTAGAGGTAGAATGTTCGTTTTTGGGTGGATTGTTGATTGGGTAAGTGAGCTCTATTTTCTAAATTTTGGGGGGTGTTAGGTGGAAGGGGGAGGCGGGGGAGGGAAAAAGTCGAAAACTACACTTGCTAATATCTCCACCACGAATGCAGATAGAAAGCTGAAAATCAGTAGAGATGTAGAGAGGGTTGTCGAACAAACTTTAAAAATAATTTAATTTTTTTATCCATTGGCGTCAGAAAAGGGGGGGCTAAAAACAAATTGTCGGACGAATTGTTTTTTCAAATGATTATATCTTCGAAATTACTTATTGTACAAAATTTATATTTAGGGACCGTCAAGGTGGCATACAGTTCCATCGGAATCAGCTTAAACAGTGGCTAATTATTGTAAGGGAAAGGGTCACGGAGGTGCAAAGAAAAACACTTAAAAATTAATATCTCAACTATCTCTTAAGCTATGTAATTGAAACTTAAAACGTATATTAAACTATACTAAAAAAATATAACATGTTGAAATAATAGTAGTGGGGGGAAATGAGGAGCATTTCAAAAATGGCGCACTTTTTAAAATTACAAATCCTTATATCTCAAAAAACAGTACAGATACCAAATCAAAAATTTGTCAGATTATAGAACTGCATAGTAGTTAATTTTGGTAAAAATTTAATTTGGGGGGTGTAAGGGGAGGGAGGTGATAACCAAAAATGTCGAAAATTTTGAGTAATTTTTTTAGGGCTCTGGTGAAAGATACAAATTTTAAATTTTGCATGTGGATACGTCTTTTTGATGTACATAAAAAAATAATAATAACTTGATCCATAATTGTTATAAACCGACCCCCCCGGTCTAACGTGCACAAGGTGTTTCATGTACATTGAAAAAAACACAAATTTTTGAGTGAAATTTTAAGGTAGAAACTTGAAAAATTGCGAAATGCATTTAAAAAAAATCCCTAAATACATGAAATATTAAATGGTTGAAAACCTTTAAAACTTCTACCCCCTCCCATACAAAATTATTTTTTAGACCATTTTTAAGAAATCAATTATCAGCTAACTCTTAAAGGCTATCAATTTCAAATTTTGCGTAAAAACATTTAAAAATAATTCAAATGAAGTTCCTTTAAAAGTTTTGAAATCGCGTTTGCCCTTCTACCCCCTCCCATACAAAACCATGATTTCGACCAATTTCATTAAATCAACTAATAACCAACAAATTAAAAGCTACGAACTAGAAATTTTGTACGAGCACCTTACATGAGAAAAGAAAGAAAATTTCGTCACAAATTTTACTCTTCCCTTACCTCCTCTACCCCCTCCCATACAAAATTATTTTTTCGAGCATCTTTAAGAAATCAGTTATCAGCGAACTCTTAAAAAGCTATCAATTTCAAATTTTGCATAAAAACTAATAAAATTAATTGAAATGAAGTTGCTTTAAAAGTTTTGAAATCGCCCTTGCCCTTCTACCCCCTCCCATACAAAACTGTGATTTCAACCAATTTCATTAAATCAACTAATAACCAACAAACTAAAAGCTACGAACTTGAAATTTTATACAAGCACTTTACAAGAGAAGCGAAATAAAACTACATATCAAATTTTACGATTCTCCTACCTACTCTACCCCCTCCCATATAAATGTTCGGTTTCGTGAATGTAAAATACACCGAATTTTATGAAAATTCTATGCAACTTCGTCTATGAAATACATTCTATACAGAGAATATTAAACGTGATTCAAGCAATTAATTAAAAAGCTATTATCATCCACCCACCCCCATTTTTACCTCTCCTCCTCCCCTCATAAAAACCCAAACTTGCAGAAACGAATGAAATATTGTTAAATTGACAACAGCCCTGCCCAAGAATTCCCTTTCACTTAGTCTTCCCTAACCACTCTAACCTGCATATTGACTTTCCACTCATCCGCAACTTGTCCCAAGAATAATAAAGTTTCGCCCGACTTGTTGGCAGTTTATTTGAGCCGTTTATTTTGAAAGTGGCCCAAGTCCATTTTTATCTTTTTTCAAGTTAACTGTGGTGACATTTATAATTTATGCTGAACTGTCAAAAAATAAATCGACATTGAAATATATTTAATACATTTGAAAATTTTGTAACACGTACATTTTCATAATAATATAAATACTGAAAATCATAATTTTGAAAGTTACCTAAGTCCACTTTTTATTGATAATGTCAAAAGGTGCGGCCCAAAATCTTGAAAGCAGTGATGAAGGTAATTTAAATTACATTATAATATTGAATTAAATTTTAAAAAATAATATTTAATTAAAGAAATTATTAAACCCATGGGAAAGGATAAAATCATAAGATTCCTTGATTCTGAAAGTGAAGAAGAATTAAAATCATACAACAAATATAGAAAAAGAAAAAGAATTTTAGAACTTCATTCTTCAACAGAGGAAGAGGAACTAATTGAGAATGAGAATTTACAAAATAACAGCTTCAGAGAAGGATTCAGAGAAAACAGAAATGATACTTATATTCAGAAACTTCGTAAAATTAAACGAAATTCGGGGAAAAGATACGATACACAAACGGGAAAAAATTATACCTGCCAAAGTTTTTCAAAATCTGCTTAAAAAATTTAAATGAAACAGAAAGAGAACATATTTTTGAAAGATTTCGGAACTTAGGAGACTTTAATAAGCAAAATATATTGCTATACGAAGCGTCCGAACGCTGTACTGTAAAAAGAAGACGTCAGAGAAACGGAAAAGGTTCATATAGAAATGAGAGTTTTACGTACTGGTTCAAAGTTTCTGTTTGTAAAAAATTCTTTTTACACACTTTTCACATAAGCGAAGGAGGATTGAAACTTGTGTTAAAATCTAAAAATGTAGTCAACGATTTACGTGGGCGTTTGCCTGGATCGTCGAGAAAAATATGCGATGAAGCAAATATGGTTGTTCAAAACCATATTAACAGTTTCCCGAAATTTGAATCCCATTATACGAGGGATCATAATCCCAATAGAAAATATCTACGTCCTGAACTGACTATAAAAAAATGTTTGATTTGTATGAGCTTCACTGTAAAGAACATAATTTAAAAGCAGTTAATGAATGGACAGAAAAATATTCAAAAAAGATTTTAATCTACAATTCCACCAATCACGCAAAGACACATGCAAAAAATGTGATCTATTAAACATTAAAGTTGAAGCATCAGAAAACCATGAAGAAGAGAAAAAACTTTTGGAAGAACATGATATTCATTTAAAACTAGCAGAATCAGCGTTAAAACAAGATCATGAACTAGTATCAAGTAATCCATCTCATAATTTTGGCTTTTCTTTCGATTTGCAGAAAGCGTTACCATTCCCAAAGCTAACTACTTCAGTAGCTTATGCAACATGTATATTTTTAATTTAGGCATACACAATTTCCACAACATCCCAAGCGTACATGTATACATTAATACATGTACGCTTGGGATGAAACAAAAGCTTCTAGAGGTTCCCAAGAAGTGGCTTCATGCCTCTTCAAACACCTTAAAACTCTAAAAAGTGAAAAACATATCATTGCATATAGTGACATGTGTGGACGACAAAATAGAAACATCAAAATATCTTTAATGTGGTTAAAAATTGTTCAAATTAGAAGAAGCAGTTTACAAAAGATCCAAAAATACCAACGGGGAAAAAATAAACTGGCTGCAAATATGCTGGATGAGATTTTTCAGAAATGAACTATACAAAATTTTATATAAAGCAACCATGGATGAGAATGCAGAGTTTAAAATTCTTGATTTATTGCCACGTCGGGGTAGACCTAAAAAATTTGAAAATATTTTATTGCCATCATTATACAAAAGTATAAGAAGCATCACATCACTAAAATACCGACACATGATGGTCTTACTGCGATATATACCTCCGGAACACCATAACTACTTTAAATCCCTTCCGCATACTGAGAATGTTAACGAATAACTTGTTATTAAATTTAATTTTTTTCTTCTAAAAATATAAAGTAAATAAAATGGTTTTTTTTTAATTTTTTAAGCTATACATAACAGACTTAAGCTCTTTCACATTTTATAACAAGACAAATTTTTATTTTGAAAGTGACCTATGTCCTTTCAAGGTAAGCAAGGACATATTATACACTTAATAATAGCGATTTTTTAATAGGAATTTTAAAATTAACTTCCTGAAATACGATTTAGCATTGCGAGTCAACCATATACCTTACGTATATTTTTAATTTTGTAAAAACGCAAAACCTTAAATATTTCAAATTAAAGATAAATGGACTTCAACACTTTCAAAATAAACGGCTCATTCATGTTATATTTTATTAAATTTAACAGAATCGCATAATCATATGATACTCTAGATGAAATGAGAAAGATTTTAATGTACCGGAAAATATGTCACCTCTAATTCATTCTAATAGTTACTAGTGACTTTTAAATGGGAGGTGGTAGAAGCACAGGGGGAAGGTTTGTAATTTTTGCATATGACACCTAACATGGTATGCAAAATATTTCGTGCTGAGTTTAAAATTTGTAACTTTCATTATTTTCAATTGGACATAGTTTTCCTGAAAGTGTGGCATTTGTATGGGAGGTGGCAGAGGAGTGGAGAGGCTTAGAAGATTTTGAAACTGCTTATCAACATCATTATCGCCAAGCTTTGTTTTAATTTCAAAGTCGATAGCTCTCATATGTATATGTATATACAGTCTGTCAAGTATGAGTTTACACATAGGAAAACAATTCAATTTTTGATCTTTCTAATTATAAAATACTACTTTTTATATATGTAAATGAATTTTTTTTTTAAATTATTGTTATTTACATTATTTCTAACCGATATATACAAAAAAAGTACAACTTCAATGCAAAAAAAAGAACAAAAAGAACAACGAAAACAATTATTATAATTCTGGAAGTGTCAAGCAACTATTTACACAACTGTTTTTGTTTGCATTACTGGAACGATGCGGTAAATTTACCGTAATCTTTGCTCTGTATTGTAAAGTTCTATTAATTTTACCATTCATCATCATCATCATCAATGGCGCAACAGCCCAAATCGGGCCCTGGCCTCCTGAAGTCGTCGCCTCCAATCGTCTCGATCCAAAGACCGCGTCCTCCAGCTGCTAATTTTTAAAATGGCTTTGCTGTCTTCATCAACCGAGTCTTCCCATCGCTTGCGTGGTTTGCCTACTGGCCGGTTACCACTCGCTTTGCCTTTAAGAGCACGTTTGGGGATTCTTCTGTCTTCCATTCGCTCTATATGGCCAGCCCACTGCAGTTTACGTAGCTTGATGAACGTTGAAGCTTCTGGCTCGTCGTAGAGTTGATACAACTCATGGTTGTATCTTATTCGCCATTCCGTTCCTTCCTTCACAGGTCCCAAAATTCTTCGGAGGACTTTTCTTTCGAATGCGTTAACTGCTTTTTCGGAAGTTCGCGTTAATGTCCACGTCTCGCTGCCATAACAGAGCACAGGTCGTATAACAGTTTTATAAATCCGCAGCTTATTGTTCCTGTGCACTTTCTTAGATTTCATTATTGGAAGTACCGAATAATACGTCTTATTTGCAAGTATTATCCGTCGTTTGATTTCGTCTGTTTCATTACCGTCCTTTGCTAGATTAGCCCCAAGATATATGAAGTTGTCCACACTCTCCAAATTATATTCCGCAATTGTTATGTTTTGTCTGATTGGCGTTCTCCTTCTTGTTTGCGTCATTACTTTTGTTTTGCTTTCATTAATGCGCAACCCGACTTCTTTTGCGGCGGAGTCAAGATTGACAAATACCTCCTTAGCACTAGGGAAGGATCTTGCTAGAATGTTAATGTCGTCAGCGTATGCTACTAGTTGGGTGGACTTGAATAGTAGTGTCCCGTTGGTGTCGACTGGGATTTTTCGGACGACATACTCTAGTGCCAAGTTGAAAAGCATAGGAGCTAGACCATCTCCCTGCTTTAAACCACATTCCGTTCGAAAGCTGGTTGTGGAATCGGTTTGTATTCTCACTTGGGATTCAGTGTTCGCCATTGTGAGTCTTGTTAGTCGGACTAGTTTTGGAGAAATTCCAAAGTCAAGCATGATTTGGTACAGTACGCTCCTGTCGATACTGTCGTATGCTTGTTTAAAATCTACGAATATTTGGTGCACGTCTGTGTTATATTCCCAGCATTTCTCAAGCACCTGTTTCACCGAGAATATCTGGTCTGTTGTAGATCGTCCGGTTCTGAATCCGCCTTGGTATTCGCCAATTATTTGATTTGTATAGGGCTTAAGACGACGTTCAATTATTTTTGTCAGTATTTTATAGGACGTACACAACAATGATATACCTCTGTAGTTCTCACAGCAGAGTTTGTCTCCTTTCTTGTAAATTGGACATATAATGCTTTTTCGCCAGTCGTCGGGTATGATTTCCTCTGTCCAAATTTTGCATATCATGTTGTATAGTATTTCAGCGACACAGTTTCCACCGTTTTTCAGAAGTTCAACTGGTATTTCGTCAACTCCCGGCGCTTTGTTTCGTTTTTGGTCACATAGGGCTGCTTTGATTTCAGCAAGCGTGGGTGGTGTCGATGATGTTTCATGTTCGTCAGTTGAGGCTTCAATTGAAATGTTGTCTGTCGTTATCGGTGCTACTGGGATGGGATTCAAAAGATGTTCAAAGTATGAAGCCCATCTCCTTTTGATTTCTTCTGTGTCGCTGATGATATTGCCCTCTGCGTCTTTGCAGAGACTAGTTTTTGGTTTATATCCCTTTTTTAAGTCTTTTACTATGGCGTATGCGTCCCGCGTTTTATTTTTTCTCATCTCGTCGTCCATTTTTTGTATCTTGTCATTATGGTACTTCCTTTGTTTTCGTCTGCAGGTCTTTTTCGCATATCGCCTAAGCTCGTCATATCTTTCTTTTTTGGCTCGTGTTGGTCGTTCAGTAAAATTTTTGTAAGCTTCGTTTTTTCTATCTATTGCGTCGCGACATTCTTGGTCGAACCAATCATTATTTTTTCGCCGTGCTTGATACCCTAATACCTCTTCCGCGGAGGATTTGATGCCGTCTCGTATTTTTATCCACGCATTCTCCACTGGCATATTTTTGATATCTTCATATATTGGTGTCAGGTGTTTATTACATGCTAACATGTAAGCCTGCGCCACCGTATCGTCGTTAAGCTTGTCGACATTACATTTACCATTAGTTGGTGATTAATTTTTGACTAGTACGCATAATTAAGTGAGATATTGTGTTTTAAAATGCCAGGCAAAAGATTATCCTTTGAGTTGGTTCAGCTGATATATTATAACCACCAATTAGGTAAAAGTGCGCAGGAACTGTCTGAAATGTTTTCTGTAGCACGAAAGATAGTCTATAACGTTATAAGTCGTGCTGAAAATGAGGATAGATTGGAGCCAAAGTGTGGAGGTCGCCCAAAACCAAAAATGATAAAGAAACTTGATAAAAACCTCTGGATTTCGGCCAGAACACTTGCTAGGGAATTCAAGCAAGAGTGTGATGTTGCTGTTTCCCATGAAACAGTACGACAGGTCATCCTAAGAAATAAGTTCTCATCAAGAGCTGCACGAAAGAAACCACTGCTTTCTGCACTAAACATCGAAAAGCGTTTTTCCTTCGCTATGATGCACCTTTCTCAACCCGTGGACTTTTGGGACGACGTCATATTCTGCGATGAGACGAAAATGATGTTGCACTACAATGATGGACCGACTAGAGTGTGGCGCAAGCCTTTAACATCGTTGGAAAATCGAAATATCATTCCGACTGTAAAATTTGGTAAGTTATCTGTTATGATTTAGGGGTGCATCTCAAGCAGAGGAGTAGGAGACTTGTCATTCATCGAGTCAACCATCGACGCCCAACAATATTTGCATATCCTTAAAACATATTTGACAAGCAGTGCGCAGTGCGGGTTTATGTATAACAACAAACCAAATTTTAAGTTTTACCAGGACATCGATCCCAAACATAAGGCGCAAATGGTGCGAATGTGGCTCTTATACAACTACGCCAGCCCAGAATCCGGACTTAAATCCCATCGAGAATTTATGGGCCTACTTAAAGAAACAAGTCGCTAAAAGGCAACCCAAAAACCGAACTGCCTTAAAAACTGCGATTCTCGAAGAATGGCAAAAAATACCAACCACGTATGACCTGCAAAAGTTGATTCATTCAATAAAAAATCGGTTGCAATGCGTGGTGAATGCCAAAGGTGGCCATACCAAATATTAAATATACCAAATAATAAATCTTAAATATTCTGTAAAATAAATATTAAATACAATAATAATTTGTGTAAAGAGTTTCTTGACACTTCAAGAATTGTAATAATTGTTTTCGTTGTTCTTTTCGTTCTTTTTTTGCATTGAAGTTGTACTTTTTTTTCTATATATCGGTTGGAAATAATGTAAATAACTATAATTTCGTCCTGCGACGGCTGCCCCCCACCCCCTGGAACTAGTCACTGCGCGAGTGGGGCGTACATGGTGATCTAGAGTACAAGCTGAACGTGATGTTCGTATTTTCTTACTTTTCGGGTATTCGCATGGTCGCACTTTCGGGTTATTGTATTGTTCGCGGGACATAGTTCGTTGTATCGTTTTTATCGGGCTAAAACACGCAAAATATGGAACAAACTTACACGGCATTTCATTGAAAATATCATGGGTATCATAGGTAATTATGTGAATGCAGCGTTGCGCTAGCCGGTACACCCGCGTAATCCGCTTATAGGAGCTCGCTTTAACGTGTTGATCGCGTATTTATAGATAGAAACCGTAAATGAATTGGAAATGGACTTAATGACATACAAATAAAATAAGCATTTTGAAATAAATCCTCATTTTTATTATGTTGCATTATACTTAGGATTGGTCTGTGATACGTGTAATACGATACATAATTCTTACAATCTATATTCTCTAAATTACGAGCAAATACCTAGTCTAGCCATAAATATTGTTACAAGGTTTGGCAACCCTGCAGAAAGGAACCGTTATATTGCATTTCTTAAAAATTGAGCTAATCGCTATAGTACGCTTGTGCTTGATGCATTTGTCATCATTTGAGTGTAATTTTTAGTGTAGTGAACATGGATTGGGGTGACAAAGAAAATAGAATTGCTGTGATTGCACTTCATAAAGTAGGAATGCAACCAAGTGATATTTTTAAGACTCTGCATACCCTTGGTATAAGCCGAATGTTTGTTTATCGGGCTATTGAAAGATTTAATGATACGTCTGGAGTAAGTGACCGTGAAAGAAGTGGCCGTCCGCGAACTACTCGAACACCTCAAGCGGTTAAATCCGTGCGCGAGAGAATTCGCCGTAATCCTCTTCGGAAACAAAAAATTTTATCGCGTGAGATGAAAATACCCCAAAGAACAATTTCACGTATCATCAAAAGTGACTTGGGGTTGGGTGCTTATCGTAGATCTACCGGGCATTTACTAACAGATTCGTTAAAAAAAAATAGAGTGGAAAAATCAAAACGATTACTTTGCCGGTACGCAAACCAAGAACACCGTAAAATTTTGTTGACGGACGAAAAAATTTTTACTGTCGAAGAAACATTTAATAAACAAAATGATAGGGTTTATGCTCGCAGTGCCAGAGAAGCTTCTCAAGTTGCCCAAAAGGTTCAAAGATGTCATCATCCACCCTCAGTAATGGTTTGGTGGGGTGTTAGCTACAACGGGGTGACAAAGTTGCATTTTTGTGAGAAGGGCGTCAAAACGTCTGCCAAAATTTATCAAGAAAGTATCCTTGAAAATGTAGTGAAACCTCTCAACACGTCATTATTGAAAAATCAGCCTTGGAGTTTCCAGCAAGATTCTGCACCAGGTCATAAGGCGAAGTCAACCCAAAAATGGCTTGAAGAAAATGTTCCAGATTTTATTAAAGCTGAAGATTGGCCTTCCTCTAGCCCAGACCTGAATCCGGTGGATTACGAATTATGGTCTGTCTTAGAGCAAATGACGTGCTCTAAAAGACATCCTAATATCGAATCCTTAAAGAAGTCTCTTACACATGCAGTCGCCAACTTTCCGATTGAAGTCATGCGTGCTTCCATAGATAAGTGGCCAGCTCGATTAAAGGCTTGTGTAAAGGCAATCACTTCGAATTACTTGTTGCAATTTCCGTTGTTGACAATGCATTTAATAAATAAACAATGATTTCTTAATATATAACACCTTTTTTATTGAACAGTGCTTCAAAAAGTTTGTAACAGTACTTATGGCTAGACTAGGTACAGCATCTATACACGTGTTTGACCTAGTCGTCGATATATTAGGATCTGATCTCAGTTTTAGTCGAAACGTATTTTCCATGAATGTTTTAAAGCGCTTGTTTTCGGGTTTCATCAAATTTAAATTTAGATCACCGGATAATATAATTGGTATAGTGTGATATCTTCGTTTACGCACGACATTGAATAACTGAGCCGCTGCCGGTGTATATGCCATCAAGTATAACTCAAAGAAGTCTTCGATATCATCAATGTTGGTATTCGGACTTATATAGAATGTTACGAAAAAAGCCCGCTGTCCTCTGATTAAACTCTCAACCGCACAGATATCTCCGCTATGTAAACTTAATGAAACTATAGTAGAAAACCTGTTATCGAACTTCATTAATATATGAGGGGCCGACATCAGCAAGCAATCCCTTTTTTCGTATATAGAAACTCCACCCACTTGTACATTATCCCGTATAAATTGCGTTACACATCGATATTCAGGCAATTCTATCATTTCGTGATTATTTAGCCATGTTTCAGTTAAAGATAGAATGTTATTTTGTTGGGTTACAAAATCAGTTGCGAGATCTTCTTGATGTGCCTTTAGGTTTTGAACATTCAATGTAGTCATAGATAAATCGTCAGGGCCACTCGCGCATTTTATAATTTCAGTAGATTATCAATTCAGTAGATTATATCATATTCTCTCACGCCTACTATACATACAAATTAGGTTCGAAATTTTCGATAACGCTTTTTGATGACGATTTTTGATGACGGTTTTTGATAACGATTTTCTTATAACAGCCCCCGTAAAAGTATGTTCCATACTAAAAGTAGTATTTTATAATTAGAAAGATCAAAAATTGAATTTTTTTCCTATGTGTAAACTCATTCTTGACAGACTGTATGTATATGTATATATTTGTATAGGAATTATTAAGAATCAAACTCTGGCCAAATTTTGAGTTTGTACCCTTTCTACAATAGTTTTAATGGAAATCGATATAATGCATTTTCCAAAATTATGCATTTTAATAGGAGGGCTTAGAAGGAGTAACGGATCAAACAAAATTTCCCCTCGTCAATGACATTTCTATAATTATACAATATTTCCCACAAAACGATAGCTTTGGCAGTTTCAAAGCAAACTAATTCAATTCAAATTTCAAAATTTTGTGTAATTCGTATGGGAGGAGTAGAAGGAGTGAGATAGAGTTGATAATTTTTTTAAAACTGATTGAAATATAATGAAATTAATTTTATAACTTTGCTAGTTTCAATGAAAATCGAAAAAATGCATTCTGTGAAAATTGTGCATTTGTATGGGAGAGGGTAGAAGGAGTGAAGGGATCGGCTCAATATTTTATGACGCAAATGATTTATACATAATTTAATTTGTGTATAGTCTAGCGTGTTAGCGTCTTGGTCTACAATGCGAAGGTCGTGAGTTCAAATCTTGATCGACGCATAACTCCAGCACGCTGCCTGCTTGGGTATACCTTAGTCACCTCAATCAACGAAAGTGAAAAATTCGTGGATAGAGGGTTGTGCGAAAGACTAACAATTCTTTCACAATAAATAATAAAAATGTTAAGGAACCTGAAATTCAGGAGGCCAAGGCCCGATTTGGGCTGTAGTGCCATTGTAGAAGAAGATACATAATTTAATCCAAATTTAAAGTCAACAGCTTAAATAGTTTCGAAGAAAAATCATTTTTTCAAAATTTCGAAATTTCGTAAAATTTGTACGGGAGGCGGTACAAAAAGTGCCGGTGTAGTCCGTTCACGATTTTACAGTTAATTTTTTGCTAAAACTGACACACAACAAATTTTAGCACGATAGCTCAAAGCGTTCGAAAGGTATGTTCTAGACAGACGCACAGACGGACAGACGCACAGAAGGACAGACAGCTACTCGGAATCGAGGTTTTTGAGCGACGACAAATATTTCTGTACCCTTGGCGGCTCTGTGCGGGTATTATTTCACAATAAACACAATAAACTCTCAGATTTCATCTAAAGTATAACAAGTGAAGCAATCGCTTTTACTCTGCTCGTACCCTTGTACGAAAAACAAAATGAACGCGAAAAGCAATGCGAGTTTAGGGTATGTCCATTTATGGGAGAGTGTGATCGTTTCAGTTAAGACAACTAGCTGGACTTAGGGGTCACCGTTTAATGCTGTAGCGTAAAATTCAGACGGCTTGGAGAGAGAAAAAACAAAATGCAAATTCATTGAGAAAGGACATACAGGATAAAAGAAGTCGAAAAATGTTTGTTGTTAATTTTTGAATGCTATGAACTCTAGGAAAAGCGGCCGCGGATTGTGCATTCCATATTTTGCTTGCTCGAGGTAGAAATTACTGCGTACTTGTAATTGCACGTGATTTAGGTGGCTAAACCATATACGTATAACGTATGTAGCCGTGAGCGCGATCATCATTAGAAAGTACAACTAATTTCAGCACTACAGCGGCGGTGGAAATATCTTTAGTAGATCCTGATTAGATTCACTCCATTTAAGAAGGAGACACACTGTGTTAGAGTCAGGCAGAAATGTCACATTGGACAGCTGCGAATTTACATTCACTAATTTGCCATTCGTGGAGTGGTGAGCTTAGTGTTTTTTTTTTTTTGCCAATTTCATCCACCCCAAGATAAATCGTTCCTTCAAAATGTTTGTTTGTGACTTTTTAGTTGAATATTAAGAACTGCGCACAGTTCTTGATGTTCAGAACGTACCGACAAAAAATCAACTTTTTTTTTAAATTTCGCTCCAGATATCGAGCTTCACCTTTGCCAAAAAGCACCCATAAAGTAACTATAGTCCTGAGTAACTCAACATTTCTAAGATGTGCAAGGGAGTCTATGGATGCCGTCATAGCATCATCTCCAATATGTTGGGAAGCAAATCTCTGAATTCGGCCCAGTACCGCTAGATGAGTTGTGGGTGTTACAGCCAGATCTGCTAATTGCTCTCGAGTTGGGGCCTGATTTGGAGATGGTTGCTATGGTGGAGATTCCTTCGTAGCACTTGGAGGCATCTATAGCTACGTTGCGGGTTGTGTTGATTTCAAGATCACAGAAGACTGGTACGACACAGCAATTAAGTCCAAGCTATAGTTGTTTTCAAGTACACTGTGATCTGCAAAAGCTATGAATTGGATTGAGAGTCGACGACAGCAGGTCGTTAATAAAAACTAAAAAAAAGATAGGTGATAAGACTGAGCCTTTACAGCTCTCCAAGAATTGAAGGACCTTGCGGTTGACAGCAGCTTCTATCACTTTTAGAGAAGTGATGGCGATAATTTGGAGTTCCGCTTCCTTGGCTATAGGCTAGAAAATCGCTTGTTTCCAGCTATGCGGTAATTTTCCTGAAGAGTAGGAAAGGCTGCGAAGAGGTTTAGCCGAAGATGAAAAGCATTTTTTAAGGTTTTTGATAAGAATACCGCCCGAAAAAGAGTATTTATTAATATTAAGATACTGAAGAATTTTAGCGATGTTACGAGTGAGAAATTTTAAGGAATGCGATTTGGTCCCTGTAGGGGAGTATATATTTTAAATACACTACATAAATCATTCAATTATAAATTTATTTAATGAAAACATTTATAAAGTTATATGTAACAACGTAATGTTTTTTAAGTTTTAAAATCCAGTAACGGCCAAAAATATTTGGTGGTAATTAATTACCTAGTTCCTCTCATGCTAGGATGGGATAACCCATGTAAAGAGTCGAGAATGGTTCGACGTAGCAAGTGTGGAACCAAATTTCTAAATTTTCTCCTGGTATTAGTATTTTCTGTAGCTTACAAGATATTTTATTCATATACTGGTCTGCCAATATTGTGTTTAGTTCACCGTCTTGATCCTGCTCTTGTTTCGAGTTTTGTAAGTTAATTCTAGTAAAGTCTACTAAATCGATGTGTGACAGTGATAGAGTGTCTGCTACTATGTTTTGCGTACCTTTAATGTGTCGAATGTAATTGGTGACTTGGGCTTTGAATTCTAACTGTCGAGATGATTTTTCCGTTTTGGAAGTAATAGCTCGAGTTGAAGGTTTGTGATCTGTTAGAATTGTAAATTCTATGCCTTCAATGAAATGACGAAGTTTTTTAATAGCAAGGTACATAGCTAATAGCTACTCGAAAGTAGAATATCTTTGCTCAGTTGAACTTAATTTCTTTGAGAAAAGCCAAGTGACCTCCAACCGTCTTTTTCGTATTGTTGTAATACTGCATCAACTGCAGAACTACTAGAAGCATCCACCATAAGACTATATTTTGCATTTATTTTAAGATGCACTAGAAGTGTGGCTTTTTGTAATGATTGTTTTATTCTATGAAAAGCCAAGTTCGCTTCTTCGTTCCATTCAAATTGTAATTTCTTAGCTTTACTTTTGGAATGCGCTTTTACTAAAGAATACAGTGGGACTGCTATGTCCGCTTTATTTAAGAAAACGATGGTAGAAGTTAACCATTCCCAAAAATCGCTGAAGCTGTTTTAACGAAGATGGTGTTGGAAATTTAGAAACGAATATGAATTCCAAACCTTTATGAGTTTCATTTATAAAACCTTGACACGTTAGACATTTTTAATTCCGAAAGGCATGCGAAGAAGCTCGTAGAGCCCGAAATGGCACTGTTGTTTTGTGAATATCCTCAATAGCAACGGATATCTGATGGTATGCTCTTACAAGATCAATTTTTGAAAATATCGTGCAGTCGTACAGATTTAATGTGCAATCTTGTATATCAGACAACAGGTATTTGACCAAATTGGTTACAAATTTGTGAAGGCGATAATCACCACAAGGTCTCCAATCATTTGAGTCCTGTTTAGAGACCATGTGAAGAGGTAAATTAGGAATCTGTGTTCTTCATTTGTCGCATAATGAAGAAGATAGATTCACGTAAATAAACTAAAAGGTGGAATTTGTACAAAAAATCTGTACCAATAATGGCAAAGTGCTAACTACTTCTGAAGCTATAACAATGGGATAACTAAAATTCCGACTTAAGTTGCAATCTAACGTTAAATGTTTAAGCCCATAGGTTGACATTTTTGAATCACTGGCTCCAGTTAAAATGAAACTTGAATCATGCAAGCATTTAGGAAAACATTTTTTAGGTAGAAGATAAATTTCTGCTCCGGTGTCAATTAGAAATTGCATTTTGTTGTTGTTGTCATGGGCAAAAGGCGGCGTGAAAATGAGTGCTGCAATGTTCTTTGGACTATTTAGTTTTTTGAACCCTTGTAACTATAAGGAGGGATGCATTTTTTTGCATTTGCTTTGAATTTATAGTGGTACTAAAAAAATTATCGTGACTGTTGATTGGAACGTAATTCTGAAGATGTTCTTTTGCTGCTATTCCGCGAAGAATCACGTTCTCTATTCTGAAAATTATTAGATTTAAGATGTGAATTGCGTTTGGATAATTTATCAATAATTATTGATAAAGAATGTACAGTTGTATTTTCACCAGAATTATTTTCAAATTTTGGTGCGGTAAGTATAGCTGATATTTTCGCACTATAGAGGCATCATTAATTCGATCGGTGAGAGCTAAAATCTCTTCAGAACTATGGGATTTTTCAACATCAATAAGACAAGCTTTTGAGACTTTTGGTAATTTGTTCAACCAAAGCTTGTTTAACAGCTGCTTGTTGACAAGACTGTTACCACCAGTTAACGTCTCCATTTGCCGAAATAGTTCTGAAGGGTTTGAATCACACATCTCGATTCTATGCAGTAGAGAATCTAAACATTTTTCTTCTCTGTCCCTGGTTCTTTTTAAAAGAGCTTCTTTCAAGTGCTCATATTTATTAGAACCAAGAGGATTCGATAAAACCTCGGCGACTAGTTTCATTGTCTCTGATTCCAGGGAAGAGACAATGTAATCATATTTTGTGCAGGATTGTGTTATTCCCTTTAAGAGAAATTCAGTTTCCACTTTAAAGAACCAAAAGTCAGGCCTATTTCCTCGAAACGGTGGCAATTTGATTACATAAACGCCCTACGTTTCTGGAACATTTGCTCCGTGTATATCTTGGGTGTCGGATGTTTCAATTACGTTATTTTCAATTTCGTCAGGAATATTGAAAAAAGAAAAACAACACTTATCAAAAAGTAATGTAGAGATAAATAATTCTTTGAAGTTTCTAATTACAAAAATTCAAAACCAGAGATGGTCGTAACGTTGATGAAAAATGTGTGTCAGAATCAAAAAAATAAAAATTGATCATTTTAAATTGTATCGAGAAAGCGTTTCGATTCAGTGTCTGTATCGTTATTGGCGATGCGACCCTTCACGTTACAAACACCCTTACAAATTTTAATATGATTATTTATATAATATGAGTTTAAAATAATAATGCGTGAGAAATATAATAAAATGTGTAATGAATTATTAAAATGTACCAATTTTCGACTTCCGTATAACCTCTTGAAGTAGCTTGAGTAAATCTTGAATGACTAATTTTCGACAATTATTGGAATTGTTTATATAATAAATCTTGAACTATTATAGTTTCAATGATGAAAAGAAGAATTCAATAAATGGTAGTGATGAAAATGCAACCAAAGCACACAATAAATACATTAATGATCTGATGCTACCATTAAAGTCGACATTCGCTTTTCGGGGTCACCAATTTGTAGGGGGACACTACTTAAATCATCCAATTATAAATTTATTTAATTAAAATATTTATAAGCTTATATGTAACAACGTAATGTGTTTTCATGTTTTAAAATCCAATTGAAACTGAACTAGAAAATCAAAACTTTATAGAAAAAAACAAAAGTCTATGGAAAAAATAAAAATGGTTGAATTACCGTCAATGAATGTTCAAACGTTTCAGAAGCCAATGATAATCCGTTTTCGAATGCTAAAAGTCATTACCATAGAATCCATCCGAATTCGAGGCGCTGTATCTGTTTCTCGTATCAATTAGGATTTAAGATCATGGGTGATAAGCCTATGATCCAGGAAATGTCCATTTGCATTTTTAGAGCAAGCAGGTCTGGCTGTGGGTGAATACTACTGCCCACATCTCACAGTGTGAAAGAAGGAAAGCTTTACGTCACCATAATTGGAACGACAGAGCTCGTCTTCCTCCTTATACTGATCGAATTCAGCTATTAAATAACTCATCGCTCTCGAAACGACGTGGAGTAGCTGATGTAGTTTTTGCTCATAACCTTACAGGGTTAGTTGATTCCTCCACTCTTTTGGGTTTGATGCGGTTTGATGTTGATCAAGTTTTACCAAGATATCCTAGATTGCTGCGGTTTTCACCGGACAATATACGAATGAACCGATTTTGCGTCTCGCGTGGGAAGTTAATAAAAATGCTAATGTACTCTAACTTTTTTTGTTGATAAGCATTGCTTAAGACGTACATTTAACGCTTGTTGACACCTAATTGCTAATTTCTTGTTTTTTTTTTATTATCTGTACATACTTAGTGTTGAGATGTTGATGTTTGTTATGTCCCTTCGCTAAATGATGAGCTAGAGGATAAATCAATTTTTAAATTTGGAATCGATTTATCGCAATTCCTGTTATTAGGGAATCCTGATAATGATATCTTTTGCTTATATTAAATACAGTTGCACTTACATGACCAAATCATGCCATCAGAATGATCGTTCGTAACGACTAGCCGCTCCGTTCAGTCGGAACGCCTAGCCGCACTAACAAAATTCTACCTTTAGGATATTAAAGCAGAACAGTCTTACAAATGTTGAAATCGCCTGCAATAACGATTTCAATACTGAAGAATTTTGAAAAAAGGGTCCTATTACTGTTTTTAATGTATTGCGGATTGCGATGAATTATGCAGGCAGAATCTCATACTAGTTTCACACCGCACTTTCGCAGGTATCACAGCCTCTTATTTACAGTTTTCAAAAGGATCATCGAATCAGATAGGTCTACATTTTTTTTTTTTGTGTAAATGTAACTGGCGGCTCTGACAAGCCAGTGTACGATTACTAGCGTACGCACTCTAACTCATGAGTGGAGGTGCAGAAAGCGGCTGAGTGGAAGATTCTAGAATTGGAAATCATATGTATGACTACTGAACAGATCCCGTGCCAAGAGAGATATGAGGAGAGTTCAAAAATTTCGCGGAATAACGGGGGGAAAATTAAACAAGTTATTCCTTTTCCTTTCCAAGATATTCTCTCTTAAGCCTAATACATTTATCACATCTCTTCCAAAGTTTATTATTTATGTTTTACCCAGGCCTTCAAAATAGGCTGAAATTGACGATTTCATCTCTTCATCGTTGCTAAATTTTCCTCCCTGAAGTTCTTTGTTTAGTTTTGTCAACAAATAGTAATCGGAAGGGGTCACATCTAGAGGTGGGGAGAGAGGTAATTCAATATTTCGTAACCGCATTTCTGTAGGGCATCCATTGCAACGTGGCACTTGTGAACAGGCACACCTTGAGCCCACTTTCCTCTTCTTTTTTCTTTGATGGCATCCTTTAATTTTTGAAGCAGGTTGACATATTATTCTTCTGGGATATTTTGTCCTTTTTCTTTATAGTCGATCGTCAAAAGCCCCTCTGAATCCCAAAAAATAGTGGTTATGCTTTTTCCGGTGAATTGTGAAACCTTTAACTTCTTGGGGTGAAGCGCCTTTACGGAGCAACTGCATTGACCACTGCTTTGATTCAGGTTCATAATGATGAGCCCAAGTTTCGTCTCCAGTAACAATCCGGGTCATCCTTCTTGTCGCTACAGAGATCTAAAAACTCGCGTGAACACTCGACGTGATGCTTTTTCTGAACCGCTCAGAGCTCTCTCGGTACCCATCTTGCGCTGAGTTAAGGGGAGCACTCCCAAGAGCATTCAGTGCGAACTGAGGTACACTTTTCTCAGGAGCTACCTGGCCGATTTTGTCCAAATTTTGCAAGCATGTATTTTACTCGAAACTTAGCCATAGACAAAATGAAAAAAAAAAACCCTAAACGGTTGATAGCCAGTAGTGTCACTTTCCAACAAAAAAAAATCAAGTGGATAGGTTGTGTAGTTTTTTAGAAAAGTGTATCTAATAATAAATGCACTACGTGGTACGCAACCTTACGAAAAACTGGTTTGCCGGAGTATTGTTACTGTTTGTGGGGGAGATGGCGATTAGGCCAGTGTGTCGCCGCGACCGGGGAGTGAGCCGAGCGTCAAGTTATAAGCGCAACGTCGACTTCCCAAGTTTACATAATTATTTGAAACACTACTCATCCGAGAGGGGTGCGGTTTTCGGCAATCGATTTAGAATCCAGTCTCCATTATTAATCGGAAATAAGAAAATCGTTTTTTTTTTTCAATTTTTTAGGTAGTGCTTTCCTTAAGACATGCCGAGATGATCGTGAAGTATATTCAAAATGGTTGTATCTGACACTCGAACCATTTCTCTTCTTTAAACTACCTTCTTTGAGAACAAGTTTCTCCACTTTTTCGACGATTTCTGGGGAAGTGGCCTCAATCGGCCGCCCCTAGTGTTTACCATCTTCAGTTGACTCTCTGCGTTACCTGAATAAACTATGCCACTTGTAAATTATCATTGTTCCGTAGACAGGTGAATTTTCTTCTAAAATGATTTGTGGCGTTGACAATGAGCTTTATGACAGCACAAACCCAATTTTGTCCATAGTTAGCCTTTTCTTTCCGATTGACTTGCTGATTTGGCGATAACTAAAATGTTAGTGATTGGATTTCACAGAAACTTTTTAATTATACCTGTATTGAGTGTTAGAAAACCTTGAAGAATACCTTGAGGTAAGAATATATCCATCCCTTTCATTCCGCGAAATTTTTGACCAACTCTCGTGCACTTGTCGCCGCGTCTGTTGACTCACCCTCCCGGTTATTAAGTATTTATTAGTCTACTGCTATATGTCTTCTTCTTCTATGGCACTTCAACTCAAATCAGACTTTGGCCTCGTGACCTTCAAGTTCCATAACATTTTATTTGTTATCGTGAAAAGGTGGTTAGCCCTTCGCTTAAACCTCTATCTAGGAGGTTTCCATTTTCGCAGATTGTGGTGGCCAAAATATACCCAAGCAGGCAGTGTGCAGATTATACGTCGGCCGTAATTTGGACTCCCGATCTTCGCATTGTAAACCAACACGCTACCTACTAGGCTACCTTACTCTACGTCATCAGAAGACTATGTATCTTCCTTCTTAGAAGAAGGATCATTCAGACATTATACTCTGATGAATTTATATGCCTACATACTGTTACAGCACGATACTAAAAAGGAAATGTTTTATTAACATTTTTCATTAAAGCTCAAACATGTAATATGTATATATTTTTATGGTGTAGTAAGTTGAGGTCAAATTCTATGAGATGGAGCTGCCCGCTTCGCCCATTCCCTCCCCTTGCGAACGCCCTCTGTTGTCACATATCATAGTGGGGCTGCAGGACTCGACTTATGTATGTCACGCGTTCGAACCCAAGACATCGCGTCGCAGTCAGTGGTGGCCTAAATTACGTTTAAGAGTTTTTAAGAAAAAAGTAGCTCTAACATACTTCATAATTATGGCAAAGTCCTCCAAGCAAGCATACAGTAATGTAGTCGCATATCACACCGAGGCCGCTGAACTCGACTGTTGTCACACGTGCGACGATACCTCTGACATCGAGTTGCTCCCAGTGGTGGCATGAATTGCATTTAAGAGTTATTAAAAAAAACAGTTCCAGGCAACACACTTCAAAACTGTAACAAAATCCTTCAACTTTCCAAGAATCTCTTATTTAATTGTAATTAATTAATTGGAGTGATAGCTGCAGATAAAAATCTCCAGACCATTTAAACTAAAATGTAATGTGTAAGATACCTGCTAAAAAAATATGTACATATCTTTCAAAAATGAATGAATAATGCAGTGAAATAGGGCATAGGAATTCTATCCTTGACAGTTAACTGCACTACTCTTATTACGTTAAGTCATAAGAATATCCTTCACATTCTCTAATACATTAGAATTGAATGAAAAATCTCTAATTCATTCACGCTATGTACAGCGCTCTAGGCTAATTACAATAATCGACAATACCATCCTGCATACACTTTCCCCATAAATACCACCTACAATCATTAGATATAATTTTACACAACTAAATTTAAAGGTACCTCATTTATGCATTGCCTTCGTTGGGGTGGTATAGCGTGAAGAGGTAAAGCTATTAAAAATAAAATATATTCCGCAATTTTTCCACCCCATATAAGCCATTAAATATTTACGCTGGGTCTTCATAAAATAAGTCAGTATTATTATATAGGTATACATATGTAGGTGCCTACTTAAAAATAGTGCATGTATAGGTAAAGTAGTTGGGTCATACTTAGTTTTTTTTTCTTCTGTGTGCAATGGAACTTGTGGAAGGAAAAATCCGTTCTATATAAAATTGAAATGCTAACGAAAATTTCTATCCATAAAAAAATGAACTAACAGAAAACTTTTCTCATAAAGTTAGTTTGGTAGTATGCTGAAATGGATGACTATTCTACGAATTTATTGTTCGACGGAGCGTACTCGACAGGGTTTTGTAACTGGAAGGAAATTTGTTTAAATTTTGTCCTTTGTAGAAGCGGAAAAAATGAGGAAATTGCACGATTTGAAAACGACTATATACATATGTAGTTCAGGTAATGCGTTAATAAATCATATTAAATAGCTTATTTGTTAATCGCTGTAAATGGATCTACAGTGGAAGTCATGTATAAGATTTGAATTAGGACAATATTTTATTTAATCGGTTCTCCGCAATTAACCAATTATTGTATTAAGAGCCTCAAATGTCTAATCAATCAATCAATCAATTTCCTGATAAGACCCTTCACGGGAGTATAGGACAGAAACAGTGCTCCTCTACAAGACGCAATCCGGAACATCGACCTAAAGTTATCGCCAGGACTTATCTATTCTGCAGGCCTCCTGCTCAACTGCTAGGTTCCAACCCGACCAACCTGACGGCTTCCTGTTTAATACTAAATAAAATTTCGCTCTCTTCTCAATAACAAATGCTAATAGTAGTCCAAGAGCCCTGGAACAAAAATAACAACGAAAAGCGACAAGGGTGTGAAATACATTTAATGATAGTACACTTCGTAACTAAGACGAAGGACGAGACCAGGTGTCTATCGGAGTACACTGAAGTCACTCTCCCATATAGCTACGATATGGCGAAACGGCGATTATGCTGTCTTGAAAAACGAATAAGTCGATACCTGGAACAAACCGCTGTTCTGCAATAAAGGATACGTACTCAATTGAACGGATAAAGAATCATATCAGCCAGACCGTAGAACATAGTATTTTGCGTCTTTTCCCGTCATTAATCTCAATAAGCCAGGGAAGGTACGGATTTTCTAGGACGCAGCTGCAAGCGTTAATGGCGTAACACTCACTTGATGCTTCTTACAGGTTCCGATCAACGGGTTTCAATGCTGTCAAACTTATTTTAAATTTGGAGAGAGGCGAGTAGCTATCCGTGGTGACATAAGGGAAATGTTCCACCAGGTGAAAATTATTGAAGAGGACCAGCGATCCCGACGCTTTTCATGGCGTAGTGATATCTCGAAACAAGAACAGGGTGGAAGCGACGTGCTCTTCAAGTAGCGCGCAATACGCTAAGAACACGAACGTCATGAGATTCATTAATCAGCCTCTGTGAGCAGAACGATCCATAACCGAAAACCATTATGTAGATGTTCTACTAGATATCGTGGACACGGACGAAAGATGTGCGCTACATTCGAGATCCGAAAGTAGGTTTCAAATTCTTCAATCGTTCGCGAATCTGTTACAGATGCCGATGATACAAGAAATGTAAACATGACAACCTCTAACTATATGTACTATACAGACTATGGTGTAACTCATCTAACACTTTCGCATATCGAATATCCTATTTTAAAAATAGGAGGACCTTATGGGGTATGAATTTAAATGTCAAAAAATGATCCGATTAGATAGA
The DNA here is from genome assembly GCA_963669355.1 of Chorisops tibialis. Lineage (NCBI taxonomy): Eukaryota > Metazoa > Arthropoda > Insecta > Diptera > Stratiomyidae > Chorisops > Chorisops tibialis. Next base: position 215,787,902 of record OY770262.1, read on the forward strand.
TAAATATATTTATTTCTTTTTTAGTACCAACAATTAATTGCTTATTATTACATCGCTTAAGTGTTCGGATTAATATATTTTCATCTTTGTTTTGTTGTATGTATAAATGCAAGGAAATGAAAGTTTTAGTGTACACAATTCAGGGAATAAAAAATTTACAAAACCCTATGGGTTAACTTAAACTATCTATACTAACTTAACCTACATATAACGAAACAATAATCATTGATAGTTCTTACTGACAGTTTCTAAAATGCGAGGGTTGTCGCAATTTTTGATTCTATTCATGAACTTATAATGGAGTTTTGTGCACTAATTTGTAATTAATTTCACCTGAATTGTTTCATGTAAGATTTTTGTTGAAAAATGCCTGGGTTTGTTCAAAATAATTTTCAACCATTTGTTTTGAATGTTTTGTTGTTTATGAATGAACGCGCATTCAATCCATAAGTGAGTGCAGGTTGGTTGACCATTCTAAATAATAGCAGCTTATTTACCTGGGAATACTGTGACTTTCTATTAATCAGTCGATATAAGATGCCAATACTATTAGTGGCCTTAGATACTGCAGACTCGACATGAGTGTGAAATATAAGCTTTGTATCAAGTAGTACGCCTAAGTATTTAACACACTTTGACCAATTATTCTGTTGGTCTAGGAAATAACGGGCAGCTCTGCGCTTGGTAAAAAATATGGCTTGTGTTTTTTCGGTGTTTATTCTTATTTTCCACTTGTTATAATAAGAATAAATTATATCCATTTGAGTCTGCAGGTTGTTCACTATTAAACTGGGATCCATTGACGAAGTGTAAATGGCAGTATCATCGGCAAATGTAGCGATCTTGCAGTTTATGGGGTCGGGAATGGGAGACGTATAAGGATTGTAGAGGGTCGGACTTAGGCATGGTCCCTGGGGAACACCAGCAGGTATGTTGGTTTCGAGAAATCATTGTTAATCGTCATCGTGTAGCTTCTGTACGATAGGAATGACTAGATGATATTAATAAGAAATTTTGGGAATGAATATTTTGCTAATTTGTAAATTAGTCTTTCATGCTAAACAGTATCGAAAGCTTTTTCGATGTCTAGATGAATCATACTAGTAGACTTTTTCTCTTCGAAGGCCTTTTTTATGTCACATTGAACTCTGGCTATGGTTCGTGCTATGGTTGCTACGGAAACCAAATTGAAAGTTGGGTATTAGTTTATGTTCTTCAGAAATGTTTCTTACATGAATCAAGATGATCTTTTCAAATATTTTTCACATTGTGGGCAGTAAAAGCTGGAGCTTTGAGTCGGGTCTTTGCCTGGTTTTGGAATACGAAATATAATTGCCTACTTCCATGCCTGAGGAAAATAGCCTATTTTAAGAGAGGAATTATAAATATAATTTAGGAAAACAATAGCCTTATTTGGTAGGTTTTTAATCATTGACGTAATTATGCCATCGATGCCAGGGGATTTTTTTGGTTTAAGACGACACACTATTCTTCTAATGTCCTTTGGTTTACAGAAGTCACGGTGATTAATATTTGCAGGAGATAGAGGTAAACAGTCGGTAATAAAGTCGTTAACTGCAGCCTCAGTTCTAACATCGCCAAAGTTCAGGGATGAGTGATAGTACGATGAAAAACCGTCAGCTAGTGCTCCAGCTTTATCCTCACTTGAGTAAACTGGCTGACCACTAAAGTTTAAAGGTGGCATCAAATTTTTACGGTTTTTGAACAGCGTATTCAACTGTGTTTAAGAATTCGGCTAGCGTTGGGCATGGAGATGATGATCACTGCAGATCATGCAGCGGGTTTGAAGGTGATAGTTCGAAGAGCTGTAGCCATACATCTGAAAGTTTCTGCACTGAGTAGGACCGTTTCTTTTATATTTGTAACAGTTCCTGCTGACTATAGTGTTCATTATTGATTTAGTTTTTCGAAGGTCAGCGATTTTTATACCCGTTTCACGGTCGAAGTATAATAAATATACGGTTTGATCAACATACCGCTTCTTTTCAGGAACCAAATTAAAAACTTTCACCTCAGAACAGTTAATATTAAGGTCTTTTAGATTTGATTTAAGCATTTCAGGTTTCATTGAATGCAATCCAGTTAAAACAATTTTTAAGGGGCGTTTATCTGTGGCAGTATGGGTGTAAAAGTCAATTTTCTTTAGCACAAGATGATTATAAGTTTTTCGTATGTATCCAATAATTACAAGAAAAATTTTTTGCCAGTTGAGGTGAGTTTTACTTAATAGTCAACAATATCAAGGGCTCTCATAATGACTTTGATAGTATTTAAGTCTAATATTGGAATAACTATTGGGGGCACTTTAACATTTCTCTTCGGGATTTCGCCCGTTGAGTCGTCGTTATCTAGCAGGGCCAGATGTTGGTAATAGTTAAACCTATTCGGCTTCATTGTTTTCCGCAATTTTATTTTATAGCGTAAAAGTTTAATAGGGGAGCCATCACGTCCCCTTTTAGTGATTGTATTGTTCGTAGTAGACGTGATTTTTTTTGTAAATCTTCGCACAGTACAAAACTAGCAAAAGACAATAAATTTTAACTGCACAGCACGTTTACGACCGTAACGGTAAAATTGTCATTTTCAAACGATAACTAGTTCACTAGTAACAGATCCAAATGACTCGGATGCTAAACTGAGACTAAAAACGATACACTTAATTTGCGTGCACATTTTCTTATATACATTAAGGCAACAAAGTACCGGGAACTTGTAAATAAAATTACCCTGGAAAATAATATTTCAAAAACAAGATGTTGTTGTATTGACAATTAATTCAATACCATTGAAAATGATGTGTAGTCGTTGATGGTTGATAAGCAAGAGAGCGATATTTATTTTAGAATTCATAAAGTTGGCTTGAACAATAGCCGATTGATACAGTTAGGTTCGCAATACAATTTGTCGTAATGGGAATTCAATATACAACTAGATGTACATAACATTTAAGTATTTACATAAAAGAACATGAGTTTAAAGTGATGAACAAAAGTTCTTGAACATCTATGATGAATCCTGAACATCGTCCGGCCTCCTGATAGACTCCGGTCTATCAGCAAAGGGTAAAACAGCCAATTTGCATATAGGTCTAGTGAAGATGCCTTTCTGTGTTTTGATGTTGGCGATTCGAATTTTGCCATCTGCGCCTGGGAAGCACTCGACGACTAATCCAAGCGGCCATTTGGAGGGTGGGGTGTTACCATCCTTAATGATGACTACTGCTCCAGGTGTGATGTTGTTTGTTGCTTGAGTCCATTTCTGGCGAGGTTGTAGAGATGTAATATATGACTCGTGCCAACGTTTCCAGAATGCTTGCTGTAGCTGCTGAATTTGCTTCCAATTGGAAAAGACATTAACATGGGCTGGAATATTTGGTTCTGGAATAGAGGTGTAAGTTTCACCGATTAGAAAATGAGATGGAGGTAATATATCAAATTCTGTATCAGATACTGCAAATAAGGGTCTGGAATTAAGCAGTGCCTCTATTTGACTGAGCAGCGTGTACATTTCTTCAAATGTAAGAACTTCATTTCCAATTACACGTTTTAAATGCAACTTGATTGCCTTGATGTTCGATTCCCAGATTCCTCCAAAATGTGGAGAAGATGCAGGTATAAAATGCCAAGTTATACCATCAATTGCGAGGGTTTCGACAAGAGTGCGATTATGTTGTGATGATAGAACAAGTTTGTGCATTTCAGATAAGACACGGTCAGCTCCCTTGAAATTTGTTCCATTGTCGCTGAAGATGTCGGTGGGTTTGCCGCGACGAGCGATGAATCGACGTAAGGCGGCGAGAAAAGCTTCTGTTGATAGATCCGACACAAGCTCAATATGTATTGCTTTAGTAATAAAGCAAATGAATAAGGCTATATAGCCTTTAACAAACCTTGGATTTCGTCCTCGCGCTAACCGTAGAGTGAGTGGGCCAGCATAGTCGCATCCTACACGAGAAAATGGCCTGGAATAGGTGACCCTCTCTTGTGGAAGTTGCCCCATGAGTTGTTTTGCTGTTGCCTTGCGGTGCCGAAAACACTGAATGCAGTTAAATATCACCTTCCTTACTAAATTCCGGCATCCTACAATCCAAAATTCTTGCCTCAGGATTGTGAACAGCTGATCGATTCCAACATGCATGTACCTTCGATGATTATATTCAGCTACTAGGATAGTTACGCGATGGTCCTTAGGAAGAATCAGAGGATGTTTTTTGTAATACGATAGATTGGAATGTTCTAATCGACCGCCTACACGAAGGAGTCCATACGAATCAATGATTGGTGTTAACTTCTGAAGACTACTTGTGCGGGATAATTGTTTACCAATGCTCAAGGCGGCGATCTCTGCCGAAAAGCATGATTGCTGTGCGAACTTTATACAAATGTTTTTGGCTTCCATTAATTCAGTTGTTTGCAAGGGATTGTTAATATGTGATTTAGTATGAAGACAGAGAATGAATCGCTTGCAATAGGCAAGCACACGTATGAGTTTACTCCACGAAGAAACTCTGTCTAAAAGATTTGTTAGAAGATGGTCTTCTAGCGCCAGATGTGATGAGAAAACGATGTCAGAAGAAAATGTTGACATAGGTTTTTGACCTTGCCTTGTTGATAACAGTTCAGTGTCTGATAATTCAATATTTTGTAGTGGATGTGGTGAAGGGCCATCCTGCAACCAATGCGGCCCTTGCCACCAAAGTCTGAAGTCCAGCAAGACTGATGGCGACAGTCCTCGTGATGCACAATCTGCAGGGTTGTTCGCGGAAGTAATATGACGCCAACAGGATCTTGGTAGAATTTCTAGTATTTCCGACGTCCTGTTAGCCATAAACGTTTTTAAAGTTCGGGGTTGAACTGATAACCAACATAGCACTATTTTTGAGTCAGTCCACGCGATTAGCTGCTGGTTATTTATTTCTACAGAACCTTTTATTGTTTCAAACAATCGACAGAGCAGTACAGCAGCACAAAGTTCGAGTTTTGGCACAGAAACTTGTTTTAGTGGAGCTACCTTAGTCTTAGCAGCCATAAGCACAACACGAGATTCTTGAGCACCGATGCTCCGACAATATACTACCGCCGAATACGCCTTTTCGGAAGCGTCACAAAAACCGTGATATTCAAGATTGTCGGAGTAAATTAATTTACGTGAGATTTTTATATTGTCTAAACACGAGAGTTGATTGCGGACCTCAAAAAATCGGGAAGATATATCCTTGGGTACCTCCTGGTCCCATTCAAGGTTCCGAAGCCAGAGTTCTTGGAGAAGTATTTTTAGTAGAACTATCGAGGGTGCCAGGAATCCCAAAGGGTCGAATATTCTAGACGCATCAGAAAGTATGTGGCGTTTTGTGCAAGTTGCATGACTTGGTAGTAAGACTTTGAACGTAAAATGATCTGGAGCGTGATTCCACCTTAGGCCTAAAACTTTAGTTGAATTCGTCTCAAAGTCTAAGGGTGAGCACTCCAAAGTCTCTTTTGGCAGTATATTGAGTAGGCTCCAACAGTTGGAACTCCATTTCCGCAAATTAAAACCTCCCTTGGCTAATAAGGCGATGAGTTGTTTGCTTATGTTTATTGTATCTTCGACACTATCTGCTCCAGACAATACATCATCTACATAAAAATCTCTTTGGATTACAGCTGCAGCTTCAGGGTATTCGTGTTGATAATCTATGGCGAGTTGTTGTAGTGTTCGAATAGCGAGGTGTGGAGCAGCTGATGTACCATACGTTACAGTTCGTAACCGATAGTGTTGCACAGGTTTTTTGGGATTATCCCTCCAAACGACTCGTTGAAAATCCTGATGACGATCAGCGATCCAAATTTGCCGATACATCTTTTCGATGTCGGCTGAAAATACATATTTATGTTTTCGAAATTGAAGGCAGATAGAGAATAGATCCTTTTGAATTGATGGACCAACAAGTAAGCATTCATTTAATGAAATACCGGTAGAAGTAGTGGATGAGCCATCAAAGACGACACGAGTTTTCGTTGATGAACTATCATGTTTGAATACAGCGTGGTGTGGCAAGTAAAAATGTTTTTGATCAGGTGTTTCGATTTCATCTGATGGTATTGCAACCATATGTCCTAATGCTAAATATTCAGACATGAATTGAAGATAGTTTGTTTTTAACGACGGGTTATGTTGAAAACGGCGTTCCATGGCCTTCAACCGATTTGTTGCCTTGTTTAGTGAATTACCGAATACATCCATTGAGTGCTTCTTGAATGGTAGTTCTACGGTGTATTTCCCATCTTTAGAGCGAGAATGCGTTTTTGAGAAATGTTCTTCTGCTAGAAGTTCGTTCTCCGTTAATGATGGGGTGTATAACGCTTCTTCGAGTTCCCAGAAACGTCTTAGATTGCGATCAATATCTTCAAGAGCTAAGTAAGTTGATACGGTTTGTGTATTGTGTTGATTTGATATTTGTCCTGCTACTACCCAACCAAATATTGTTGAAATAGCCGAAACCTTGTCATTAAGGTTGTGAATAGGTTCTGCTCTGATAATATTAACGAATTTATCTGCACCAATGAGAATATCAATTTTACCTGGTTGATAAAATTATGGATCTGCCCATTCCAAGTATTCGAATTCGGCAAAGGCCTTCCTGTCGGCTATGAAATTTGGTAAAGAAGAGCTAATATTGTTAACAACATATGCTGAAATCTCAATAAATTCTTTATTATTTCGTGAACAAATAGATAGAGTTGTTCGACCTCTTGTTACTCCTGTACTAGATGATGACAATCCTTTGATTGGAATCCTAGCGTTAGATCGACGTAACCTTAGAGTTTGCGTATATGATTCAGTCACAAACGAAACTTGTGAACCGGAATCCAATAAAATGCGACAAGGACGATAGTTTCCTTGATTATCCTGTACCAGTGCTGTAGCTGTTGGTAGGAGTGTATGGGTACAGTGATTCGTTATTTGTGTTGAATGACTATTAATAGATTTATTACTAGATGTTGAAGTTTGTATAGCTGTAGTTTCATGAGAAGAATCTCGATTTGGAAGATTCGATACTGCATGAACTAGTGAGTGATGTCGTTTATTGCAGGAACAGCATCGATGCATTGACCTGCATGTATTTGTTGTATGACCTGAACGCAAGCAGTTATAACAGAGTTTTTCTTTTTTTACGAATGCCCGTTTTAGTTCTATGGGCATAGTCTTAAATACATCGCACTGATGAAGTAAATGATACACTTCGGACACAATATGTTAATTGATTGAACGTGAAAGTTTCGAGTATACGTTTTCACTTGAACAGTCTTAGGTTGATTTAATGACTCAAGGATATCACATCGAGATTGAAGAAATTGAAGAAATTCAGAAAATGATGGAGGTTCTCCTTGACTTGTTTCTGCCCATTTTTGTTTTGTGGTTTCGTCAACTTTGTTGAGCAGAATAAAAATAAGTCAAGGATCCCTAGATTCTAACCTAGGATCTAAAGCACGAAGCCCTCTTATAACTTCATCAGCTGTATCAGTCAATTTCCTTATGCCGTTAGAAGAACACGATGTTAGATTTGGGATGGACATGAATCGCTTAATAAGGCTTTTGGCGATATGATCCTTTTTATCATATCGATTAATCAGTTTGTCCCACGCTTCTTTATAATTATTTTCTGATATAGGTAGATGCTTCAGCAGATTAAACGCATCATCCTCAAGTAAACCCTTTAAATAGTGAAACTTCTGCGAAGCTGATAAATTACTGTTATTATGAATTGAACTGGTATATAAGTCTTTAAACGATATCCATTCCGTGAGATCTCCCGAGAATGATTTTATTTTAATTTTAGGTAGTTGTTTGTCTTGAACGGCACTTAAATCCTTTAACTGTTCGGTAAACGCTAATTGATCATTTGCACTTAATTCGTGATTTATTGCAGTTGAATTCGCAATTTCTGATAACCGTGAAAGTTCCTTAATTTTTGCTCGCAAAATAGTTTTGCAGCGAAGATATTTATCTTCGAATTCGATGCTATCAGCATCGTTTATGAATTCAGAAGGATCATCGGCGAGTTCCATTAAGCTCGTGTGAATAGCCCCATATTCCCTCCAAGAATCTTTAAATCTCTTAATTCCAATTCTTCGACCGAAAAACACTGAGATGATACTCCAAGTGAATCTAAATAAACCGCTAGCCGGGTAACAGAACCCTCCACGTGGCCTCTTCTAGCTCTAAGGACATCCATGTGTTGCAAGAATTATTTAATTACGGTGAAGTTTATTTAGAATAAAAATAACAAATTCCGAAAGTCTTTATACGTTATCTTAATCCCGTTAGTAAGAAAATTGATTTGATTTATATTGAACCCGATTCAACGCGAATAGCACTAACACTTTTTCAAGTCACTTGAATCACTTATGCTTTGTTCAATAGTCAAAAATTTTAATTTTTAATTAAATACAAATCTGTTACCAATCCAATGATTAATACTGCAATCCGATGATTAAATTGCAGTTCCATGAATATAATGCTGCCAAGTGTTTAAGAATCCAACCCAAAAGTCCAGATCGAGACAATGATCCAATAAAAGAAGTTAAACTTCCTGAGTGTGATGCTGCAATTCCAAAAAGTCCAAATCCAGATAATTAGTTGCGATCCGGCTCGACGGACCAAAATGAAAATGATGTGTAGTCGTTGATGGTTGATAAGCAAGAGAGCGATATTTATTTTAGAATTCATAAAGTTGGCTTGAACAATAGCCGATTGATACAGTTAGGTTCGCAATACAATTTGTCGTAATGGGAATTCAATATACAACTAGATGTACATAACATTTAAGTATTTACATAAAAGAACATGAGTTTAAAGTGATGAACAAAAGTTCTTGAACATCTATGATGAATCCTGAACAACCATATTTTGCGTTTTATTTACAAATTCCCGGTACTTTATTTTCTTAACGTATGTGTATCTGGTACAAGAAATTTGGCGATCTTCGTTACATTGGGATGAGAGTATCGACGATAATCAGGATATGAATTGCAATTTCCGATCGATCTTTGTCTTTCCCTTTTAGTGTGCGTTTGAGAATTCTTCCGTCACCTATCTACTCCACATGACCAGCCCATTGTAGCTTCTTAAATTTGATGAGGGTTGGAACTTCTGGATTGTCAAAAATGGCTTACAATTCTTCACTCACAGACCTGAGGATTCTTCTGAGGATCTTTCTCTCAAAGACATTAATTCATTTTTCTGATGCCTGAATTCATGTCCACGTTTCCCTGCCGTAGCATATCACAGGTCTTATAATTGTTTTAGATATTTTTAGTTCACTTTTCCTTCGACCGTTATTCTTTTTGATTATTTGCCATCATTACCATTAAATTTCGATGGGTTCGCTTTCATCCTTCGATAGGCTCAGAAAGCTGTCTACATTTTCTAGGTTGAAGTCTCCTAATGTAATATTCCACCTAACTGCCGTCTTTTTCCTAATTTGTGTCATAACTTTTGTTTTGTTCTCGTTAATGCGTAGTCCAGCTCGAACCACGCAGCGTCACTCAAAATAATGTCGATTCCCCGCCTTGAATTAAAAGCAGCGGTGTAAGGATCTCGATTAGCTCGAACAATCCATAACGCACAACCTAAAAAGTTCACATCCTGTAATTTTTCGTCCCACTAAACAACACTCAAAAATTCAGATCAAAGAAGATACCGATAGTTCATTTCATTTAGAGTGAGTGTGATTCTTGAATCATCGTAGAGTGAAGAGTGGCAGTGGGTCTCATCAAGATGCAATGTTGCAGATGAGGCTACAAAATGGCAAAGAAAACCGGATGCTACAAGCAATTAAGGGCCCAGAATACCTCCAACTGCATCCTGAGAAAAGGTCCAAATCGTCCAAGTAGCTTCACAATACAACTGAGAAATTGCGGCTGCACCTGACTCATGCTACCTCACCTCTCGCAAACGAAATATAAATCGAACGATTCTTGAAATGGCCTCGACCACACTGTACCCAAAACTTTGTTTTACGGCTGGTTCATAATCTGATTAGTAAACTGAAAGGACATGGAAAACGAACAGGACTCTTACGTCAAGAGGAATATTCAGAAGTCGAAGTGAACTCTACCAACTAGTTCAACCCTCGCAATACGCAGATGAAATCACTGGAGAAAAGGCTGCGATTTGGTAAAATATCTGTCAACGAGTCGGGCGTAAATTTAATATTCTTGGGACAAGTTTAAGATGCATGGGAATATGCAGGTTAGGGTGGATAGGGAAATTAGGGCAGGGTTCTTGTCCAATTATTTAACACAGCGATTACGATCAAAAGCTTCAGTACAGTGAATCGTTTATTTATGGAAGTTTTAATTCGTGTGAACGGAGAGGGAGATGGGGTTAAAAAGTTCGATGGATGCCAATAACTTTTTAATTGATTGCTTGAAACACTCTCAAAATTCGCTGCATAGAATGTTAGTTTCATAGACGAAGTAAATTCAATGAAATTTGAAGAATTTTATATTATTGAAACCAACCTTTTGAATGGGAGGGGCGAAAGGAGGTGGAGAAATCGTAAAATTGTTGTTTATATTGAAAGGTTGGTACAAAATGAAGTGTTGGCAACACTAACGAACCACGCTAACATCCGTTATAACCTCATTCGGTTTTCCGCATGAATATTGACCGACCGGACCTAACCTTATAACAGTGAATTAAAGAGGAAGCGAGAAACTTTTAAAGTGCTAACAGAACATCAAAAATGTTTGTTTCACTAAAGAAAATTCGTCTCCAAAAATTTTTTTTAATTCAAATTGCACTGTGAAAACTTTCACCAGACTAATAGCACTAGTCAACAAAAATTAACTTTTTTTGTGACATGGACAAGAAATGGTGTTCATTACGTAAAAAGGCCGAAAATGGCCTTCGATTTTTTTGCCACCCATAGTTTTTTTGCTGTAAGACATTTTTATATTCTAAGAAAATATAACGATAGAAGTATTACGTATTATTAATCTTAAGTGTATTTCAGAATGTTATTGTCGATGTTTCACGGTGATCTTTTCTTTTTGGAGCATCCCTTAACAATGTCCAGCAATAATCAGTAAGCAAACTGGTCCTCCATTTGCCTTGATATCGTTTTTCCATCGCAGAAATGTCCTACTGCAAGCATTCCCTATGTTCGTCACCTACTGCCCCCAAATATTCGGAGAAGCAATCGAGATGAGATGTTACAATCCATTCCTTTATAAGCATTAACTAATTCACTCACAATATCCTTATAATTGTCAGCTTTCACATTTCCAAAAAAATTTGTAACAACTGTTTTAAAAGCGCTCCAAGCTCGTAATTCAATTTCATTTACCACATTGTCAAATATTTCATCTCTCATTATTTTCCTTATTTGTGGATCCGCTAATATGCCCTCTTTAAGTTTTGCTTCACTAATTCGCGGAAATTTTTGTTTTAGATTCATCCGATCCATTGCTTTAACAAAATTCTTTATCAATCCCAATTTGATAGGCAAAGATTGAAGTAATGTCTTTTTGGGGTTAACTAGTAGTTCAGGGACGTTTTTTAGTCCCGGAGTTAGTACCTAACGTAGTGGCCACTCCTTCTGTACATAATGACGCAGTAGCGTCTCGTCAGGTGAAGTGCATGAGACGGCGCCTCACCTGCCAGAACATTTTCGGTTAATTGAATTTAACATTTCTAATACGATTAAATTTTGCATATTCAATTATCGTTTTAGATCATTCTCGTATCGCCCTTTTTTTACCTTTTTCCTTCCATATAACAGCGGCTTGAAGGACAAAAAACGTAAAAGCACTTGGACGGAAATGTGCGAGCTTGCAAACGATCGATTTCCCCAAATGAAGCGACTGAAAAGCTCGCTCCCTCAGCTCCTTCAAACATTGCTGGTTGCACACACACATTGCTGTGGCATGATTCGAATAGAGTTACTCTATGTAGAAGAAAGAATAAGACACCTGGTAATAGAATTCGGTCAAGTTGATAACCAGCTTTCCCTTTAAATTTGAAGAAGCACCCACCTATTTTCCAGGATGCGATAAGAAAATGTGTTTGCAAACCTTTCATTAGTACGTAAAACCTTCCAAATCAATTATTTAAAATTTCTGCGAATAAAAGATATTTGCAAAATAAACCCACAAAAAAATTACATGGACACGTTGCACGCATACATATTGTTGCGAGCTAGGGGTTCGCCGAAATTTCAAGTAAAACACAATTCGTTTAAAAATAAGCGATAATTTATTATTTGCTTTTATACAATTTTCCACCAATTCTCGAACCTTCCGTGGTGTATGTCGTCGAGTGTGAGTCCCAACTATACTGGAAAGTTCTAGATCTTTAATTATTGCTTTTTACATATTGGGGGATACTGTTCTACATAATTCTTGTATATTCCAGAAAGATCAAATTGCGTGGTTGCCAGATCTATAACAGTACCCTCTCCTTAGTCCCTGTTCGTCCCGAACAGAATCGTTCACTTCCTCAATGGCACCATGGTACTTTGTTAGTCGGTCGAGATGTACCACTTTCATTTTAGTACAAGGTTTTTGATGTAGTTGAATCCGATAGACGACATCATTTAACCGGTTGATGATCTGGTAAGGGCCTTCCCAGTTGCGCTGTAGTTTCGGCGATCTGCCCTTCTGTCGTTTGGGATTGTATAACCAAACCAAATCGTCCTCTTGGAATCCTGATGAATTCGCCCCTTGATCATACCTCGTCTCCATGCGGTTGGTCGCCAAATCAATTTTATTTCTGACCAGGTTATAAATTGTATTTAGTCGACATCGAAGATCCGAGACGTAATCTTTGGCATTGGTTGGTTGGTCTGGTGGCACTCCAAACATAAGTTCCGCAGGGACTCGAATATTTCTTCCGAAAATAACTCAGGAGGGAGTTTATCGAGAAAGATCAAATTGCGTGGTTGCCAGATCTATAACAATATGAAAATAAAAAGCGCCAAAGCTTTCTACATACTAAGCTAGGCAGAACTGACGTAGCGGCCATATTGAATGACTCCAGTGGGTGTAACGTCATGGATTTTTCCATTTCAAAAGACCACCTGTATTATTTTTAAACAATCTTGTCGTAAAAACACGTTTTACCGAAAACAACACAAAGAGATAATTAAATCAAATTCAGCACGGAAATATTACGAGGGTGCATACTTTTCCGTAATAACTAAAATTCTACAGTTTTCAGTGTGAAAATTAACCGGAGAACTCTGCACAATATGAGTGACAGATTTTCTTCGGTGTTAGAAACCGACATTTAACTTTGATCACATTTTTTTTCAATTAAAAATCTATTGCATTGATATCAACGTGTAATAATTACATGCCGAGCACTATTAATCAACTACCTTAGAAAGCTGAACTAACTTTAACACTGCATTTATGTAAGAATAAACGCGATTCTTATGAAGCCCGCCGAGTCTACTACTACAATGGCGCTACAGCCCAAATCGGACCTTGGCCTCCTGACATTCAGGTTCCTTAACATTTTTCATTACTTATTGTGAAAGGGTTGTTAGCCATTCGCACAACCCTCTTTCTACGAATCTTTCATTTTCGTAGATCGAGGTGACCAAAATATATCCAAGCAGACAATGTGCTGGAATTATATATTGCGCCGACCGAGATTTGAACTCACGACCTTCGCATTATAAGACCAACACACTACCCACTAGGCTACACCCTAGCCCGCCGAGTCTGCTCCATACAAAAGCGAACAAATTTGTATGGGACTGTCATTTTTGTTATGACTCCAACGTGTTGTTGTTGTATTGACTTACATGGCTTTCTACTTTAGAGAGCTTTGAAAGCGCCCAATATGACAGATTGACCTCTTTGAGGTGCCGTATTGTTTATTTTTCATAGAGTAACTCTAGATTCGACTATGTGGATCTGAGGCGCAAAATTTCATCGCCTAACCATTGCATTGTTGTTGTTATTTGTCATTTTCGGTTGTAGAGTAGTATGGGGCTCAATGGGACATCTTCGAGTCACTTCGACTGTACAGCAGTGTGTCTCTTTGACGAGACTGAACGGCCACCGGTTCTTAATTTTGAGAGCTTGCTAAACTGAGCAAAAAAGTGACGAGAATTACAAATTATTATCAAATCAACGCAATAAATATTAAATGTTAATGCTAAATCTAGCATTCCAAATTGGGAAATGACCACAATGAAACTAAATTTCATAGATTGATCTACTAGCTACTTTATAAAATCGACCAGTTCAGCCGCTGCCATTTTTATTGCAAGGGCATTTATCTGCAGTTATTTCAATGAATTTTTTTTTAAATGACACAAGCTAATTTTACGACATATTATTATATTACTGATACCGATACCGATATAAAGTTACTAAAGTTGAGAGATGTAAATGTCAAACAAAGTTCGCCCTGTGAAATCAATGCTGCGCCTCCGAACGTCCTGCTAAGCAAATATAGGATCCGTTTCCATTTCCTGCACGATGTCTGTATCATTACTTGAGATTCATTGTATTCGAGTTCTTTTTCATCAAAAGTTCAAGATTCTGGCGGCCTTACGACAGGAAGTTCATCACTATATTTGACAGGTCGTAAAGCTGGAGGTACATTAAGATGTAATATAGTATTTCTGAATCTTGGTCCGATACCTTACCTTATTTTTGCCTTACAAATATTAGTAAGGCAAAAATAATCTCTGACATGGTCTTTCTGTTCTCTCCAAACCATTGGTACGGCAATGGGCATTGTACGCTTTGCACCTCATAATTAACCTATTAACAACGTTAAACAAGTCGTTCAACAGATATGAGGGGCCCATGCTTTGTCTCGCTCTCCAACTTTAACTCTGCAATAAAGTTTCGAAGCTTCTAGTACAATTGTAGTAAAATTACGTTTCTGCAATTTAAAAGTTAGTGGAGTGGTAGAAGGAGTAACGGCATTAAACAATTTTTTTCACATCATGTAAAGTTGCTATCAAAATGTCATATACAAAATTTAAGCTTCAAAATAGTAAGAAAATTAGTTTACTGGATTTAGTAAAATTGTGCAGTTTGTATGGAAGGTGGTAGAAGGAGTGGGAAGTTCTTAATGACTTTTTTTTCAGAAATAACTGCAAATATCATCCAATTGACAGGTTTTCAATTTTAGATCAGTAGCATTCATACTTTCCAGGAAAATGGACCATTTGTAAAATTGTGAAGTTGTGTCATATTGTATGGAAAAGGGTAGAAGAACTGAAACTAATAGTCTCATTTTTTTCCCGCCTTACTACTAATTCTAAATAAATATTTAGTGCACAATTTCAGCTCGATAAATTTTATACGTGCCGGGTAAATTCGTTTATAGTATTTCAGGAAAATGTACAGTTTGTATGGTAGGTGGTGAAAAGGGTAAAGGGATTCAAATAATTTTTATACAGTAGATTGAAATAATTATAAAAAACATAACAGGACTCCAATTGGCGTAAGGCCCTCTAAATGAAAGAGCCATTTTTTTGATTTTAAGAAATTTTGTAAGGGAAGTGGTAGAGGGAGTGACGACATTGAACTAATTTTTTCACATCACACTAGAGTTGCTATCAAAATGTTTTATACAAAATTCAGGGCTCAAAAATTTAATAGGTACTGAGAAAAGTAGTATATTGGATTTAGTGAAATTGTGCAGTTTGTATGGGAGGTGGTAGAAGGAAGGGCTGATTCTTAATGACTTTTCCAGAAATAACTATAAACATCATGCTTTTGACATGTCTTGAATTGCAGATCAGTTGCACGCATACTTTTCAAGAAAATCGTCTTTTCGTTAAGTTGTGAAATTGTGCCAGATTGTATGGAAGGGGGTAGAAAGAGTGAAGCTAATCGCCTGATTTTTTGTTAATAATTCTAGATAAATATTTAGTGCACAATTTCAGCTCGATAAATTTTATACGTACTTTCTTTAGAGTATTTAATGAAAAAGTGCTGGTTGTATGGGAGGTGGAGGACACAAATAATTTTTATACAGTAAATTGCAGTCATCACAAAAGTAATATATTCCAAATTTGAGATCAATAACTATTTTACTAGTTGAGAAATTCCGCTTATTCAGAAATTCCGAAACTGTGTCATTTTGTATGGGAGGGGATAGAAGATTTAGCCCGATCACGAATTTGACCTTACTTTTTTATCAAAAACGACGTGTACCAAATTTCAACTTTCTTGCTCAACGCGTTCTTGACCTAGACAGGATTCGGAACGGATGGACGGACGGACATCCATGGGTGGTAGAAAATTCTGTTTGAGTATTTGATTTCAGGGTATTAAAATACATTGAAGCAAAGTGAAATTCACATGTTTGTTTATACAAGTACCGTATTGAAAACCTTGATATCCATTTCGCAATCACTCTATATCTGCCATTATTTGAATTATCTTTCAATCGATGACTCTGAACGTCGCAGAAAAGCACGCATACTTTGAAATACTCTTTCAGAATTCACACACACTCCCACAGAGTTGGCGACATGAGACAGAATAGGTGTGTGGCACGAGGTACTTATCATATATTTGTCAAGAAACCCCAAACCCAATATATCAATCGATCCCATGATACGCGTGTGTTACCGATTTCGAATATGAAGGATGTTTGCATTTCGCGAACTTCTAAGAGTAGTACCTGCCGCCTATCTATCACGAGAACGAAACACCTTATTCAAGATTTTCCATTTATAACTTTTGAAATTGATTTAATTTTTTTTTTTGTTTTTTTACTTCATAATTTTTGACTATCAAAAGATCCGGTTCATCGAAATTTGTGTATATTTCGATTATTTTATCAGTCAACTTCAAGTATCATTTATTGGGAACATAATAGGAACCTCTCATGATTTCATCGTTGAACGAGTTATTCCGTCGCTCCAGCAATTTTTATTCTTTCACATCCCATGCAAGTCCAGTCACCCGAATATTTCACCGTGTTCAGCAATTTTCATAATTATTTCTCGGGCCCACGGTAAACAGCATTATCCTATATAACCCCGGAGTGCAGACCAGAATTATGGTATTCAAATTCAATTAATAGCGCATTAACGTCAGCATAATTATTTATCCTGTACTTAGGAAAATATGGACAAAAGCATTGATTCTATGCAAAATGGTCTAGAGCGGTACGTCATCAGGGAGATTGTCGAATAGTGGCTTAGTAAATATTTAAACACCCCCCCCCCCCCCCCACCCTCCCTGCAACCACATATTCTACTTAATAATGTTATGCAGGGAGTTCGATATTTGTATGTGTGTATGAAACTTCATTACACTACTTTAACCACTTATGATAAATAATGAATAAGCAAAAACGAGAGGGCGGATAAGTATCTTAAGTGAGTTTTGCACTATCAGATATGAAATTTTGGAATGTGGCCCAGTTTTAATCTAAACGAATCATTGAATAGATGAGAGCACACCTCAAAATTGATCGCTAGGAAAATTTCAAGTTTGGGGTGCATCCAGAAGAGGCGTAGAATTTGTTGGTGCTACTGGTGGTTACAGTTCTTGAGCTATTTGGACCATGTACGCCCGCAGAGCGAAATCTTTCGTCAACATTCGCTACAGTGCGGACGTGGAGAGGTTAAGTTCTTGAGCACGGTGACGAATGGAAGTGTTTGGGTCATCTCCAACACTGTCCTTCACTGCGGCGATATTTTCGGTCGAACGTCTAGAGTGAAGTCGTTTCAGTATCTTCACATCTTGCACTTGCCTTCCGAATCCTACATCGCATGCTCAAACACCCATTATATTTCTTCTTCTTCAATGGCAATATAGCCCAAATCAGGTCTTGGCCTCCTGACCTTCAGGTTCCTTAACATTTTCATTATTCATTGTGGAAGGGTTGTTCGACCTTCGCGCAACCCTCTATTTACGGATTTGTTATTTTCGTAGACTGAGGTGACCAAGGTATACCAAAGTAGGCAGCGTGCTGAAATTACACGTTGATAGGGATTTGAGCTCACGATCTTCACATTGAAGACCAACACGTTACTCACTAGGCTACACCCAAGCATCCATTATAATTGATTAATAACAGTTATTATTTTTATTTCAGTCTCTTCTTCTTCAATGGTATTGTAGCCCAAATCGGACCTTTACCTCCTGACCTTTTTAATATTTTCATTTCATTATCATAAATGGCGCGACAGCCGCAATCGGGCCCTGGCCTTCTGGAGTCATCGCCTCCAATCGTCTCGATCGAAAGACCGCGTCCTCCAGCTGGTAATTTTACTTTACTATTTTAATAAGAAAGTATTGGGAGCAAATTGGAAAAAACAAATTTGCTACCTTGAATTTTTTTTCAGATAGGGTGTAGCCTAGCAGGTAGCGTTTTGATCTACAATGCGAAGGTCGTGAGTTCAAATCGCGATCGATGCATAACTCCAACACACTGCCTGCTTGGGTACACTTTGATTCGAAGATAGAATAAATAATAAAAAATATTAAGGAACCTGAAGGTCACAAAGCCAAGGCCCGATTTGGGCTGTAGTGCAATTGTAGAAGAAGAAGTAGAATTTTTTTTTCGCGTTTCATGACTAAATTAGACTGCAATGTACCGCCATACGCCGTACATACAGACTCCTAACTCCGAGACAGTTAAAGGTAGAATGTTGGTTTTAAGGTGGATTGTTAATTGGGTAAGTAGGCTCCATCACCTAAATTTGAAGGAGTGTCAGGGGGATACGGGGGAGGAAAAGAGAGTTGCCAATATCTCCACTATAATTGCAAAGAGGAATCTGAACATAACAGGACTACGAGTACGGTACTGTAGATGAAAGAGAAATTCTTGATTTTAAAAAATTTTGTGTGGGTAGTAGTTGAGGGGGTGACGACATAAACTAATTTTTTCACATCACGCTAGAGTTGCTATCAAAATCTTTTTTACAAAATTTGGTATTCAAAAATTTAATAGATACTGAGAAAATTAGTGTATTGGATTTAGTGAAATTGTGCAGTTTGTATGGGCAGTGGTAGAACGAGGGCAAGTTCTTAATGACTTTATCAGAAATAACAATAAACATCATGCTTTTGATATGTTTTACATAAATTGCAGATCAGTTGCATACATACTTTTCAGAAAAATCAAATTTTTATAAAGATGTGAAATTGTGTCAGCTTGTATGGGAAGGGGTAGAAGGAGTGAATGTAATCATCTAATTTTTTCGGTCTTACTAATAATTTATATAATAAATATTTCGTGCACAATTTCAGATCGATCAATTTTATACGCACTGAGTAAATTTGTTCAAAGTATTTCATGAAAAAGTGCAGTTTGAAGGGGAAGACTGAAATAATTTTTATATATCAAGGGGGTAGTTGTAGGGTGAGATTTTACCAATTCCTGCAACTATCTTTGGAGACTAGTGACTCCACGGACCTGAGCTAACTATCCCACTGTGGAATGGGGGCTGTAGAATTCACCCACAGCCAGTCCTGTTTGCCCTACAAATGGACACTCACTGGGTCATGGGCTTACCACGCGTGATCTTAAGTCCTAACTGATACGAGAAACGGATACAGCGCCTCGGATACGGACTGATTCCACGGTAACGACTTTTGGAATTCGAAAATAGACTATGATTGGCTTCTGGAACGTTTGAACATTGAATGACGGGGGAAGAGCTGGGGTTACTCGGTCCTTGCACCGCCAATCAGTGATCGACCGGGAAATGGAGCACTATAACATCCAAATCTTGGGCTTAAGCGAGGTCAGGTGGACCAACTAATACCGCAACATCTGGTGACAAAGAGGAGTTTTATAGCCAATTGAGTGCCACCTTCGAACGTGTTCCAAGAGGTGATATTATTATCATCTCAGGAGATATGAACGCCCTGGTTGGATCTGACAACACTGGACTAGAACACGTCATGGGGAGGCATGGCGATCCTTGGGTCGAAGCGTTACGACCTTGAATTAAGAGAACCTAAAACGGCGAATTATTCGTGGAGTTTTGTAGGAGGGACCCATTTTCCAGACAAGAGTCATCATAAAACATCTGGGCTTGTCCTGATGGTGTTACTCAGAACCAGATCGGCCATTTGGCTACAAGTCTCATATAGAGAAGATATTTCTTCGATGTGCAAGCGAAACGTGAAGCTGACGTGAGGAGCGATCACCACTTGATGGTTGCCTGCTTGAGATTGTGTACAGCAGCTATCCGACGACCGCAAATTCTTCAAATGAAGCGCAAGCTTAATGTGGATAGACTCAGAGATCCCAACAAAAAACGCGAATACACCACTATTTTACGCGAAAAGTTATCCACATTGGGTCAATATGAAATGCACACACTGGACGCCAATTGAGAGGCAACCAGAAGCACTTTTGTAACTAGTGCTGAAGAATCTGTGGGATATGTGCAAAGCGGTGAGAAACCCTGAATGTCGCAAGACACATGGCACAAGGTTGGCAATCGGAAAAAAGCCAAATTGGCAATCATCTCTCAACCCGATGTCAACCAACGAACGCCCGACCTGAGGCAGAACTTCCGCGATGCTCATAAACAGCATAAAAAGGCTATTAGACACGACAAGAGAAAGGCCATTGAAGATCTGACAAACAAGGCAGAATCTGCGGCTTACCTTGAGGATATGGGTTCACTATTCAAAATCATGAAACAGTTGACGAACAGGAATTTCACCGCCAACCACCTGGTGAGAGAAGTCAACGGAACTCTCCTTAATATGAGTGAACACCAGTTGCGGCGATGGAAGGAATTCTTCTCTGATATTTTAAACATCTTGCCAGAGGAAGATATCACAGAAACAGAACAACTACCAAACATCTAGAGATACTCGATACACTCTAACACTTCTGTCCTTATAGAGTTTAGACAATACATGTACAGCCATCGCGCAGGAAATTTCTCCCGAAATTTGGATTTTCTCAATTCTTTTGCTTTTATGAGTAAACACAATCATGCGTCAAATCCGTGTTGTTATATGGTTGTACTACGTGGAAAGTGACCGTTCGACCAAGAAACTACAGACTTTTGTGAACCAATGCCTCCGACGCATTTTAGGAATATTCTGGCCAGAAGTGATCTCCAACGACGAACTTTGGAGTACAACTGGCCAGACTAAAATAGGTATTGAGATTCAGAGGCGGAGGTGGTAGTGGATTGGTCACACTTTGAGGAAATCAGTGTCAAATATCGCCAAACAGGTTCTGGTTTATATTCCTCAAGGAAGACGTCGGGTTATTCGGTGGAAGAGAGTTGTTTCTGTCCTACGCCCCTCTATAGGGGGTCTTAACAGGAATTTGATTGATTGATTGAGATTGCAGTCATCATAAAAGTAATATATTTCAAATTTCAGATCGATAGATTTCAGAATTTTCGATCAAATCAGTTTATAATTAAATTGCGAAAATGTGCCATTTTGTATGGGAAGTGGTAGAAGGGGTGGAGCGATTTGGCCAGTTGACGAACTTCACCTTACCTTTTCATCAGAAACGACGTGTACGAAACTTGAATTTTCAAACTCAACGCGCTCTCACGCTAGAGAACACACAGACGGACGGGCGAATTTCTGTACCTTGGCGCCTCTGTGAGAGCATTATTTCTTGGCTTTAGAATCTTTAGAGCACAACTTATAATACTCTCAGATTCCATCCAGAGTATAAAAATCAGCACAGGTATAGAGAGGGTTGTGGGAAAAACTCCAGAAATAATTTAATTTTTTTATCCATTGGCGTCCGAAAGGAGGAGCTAAAACAAATTGTCAGCCGAATAAAACCATAAAATCTCAAAAAATTCATATGGTGGGACCATTAAGCTGGCTTAGAGATCCACGAGAATCAGCTTTGCGGGAGGCTAATTATTGAAAGGGAGTGGGTCAGAGAGGGGTGGGGGTGCAAAGAAAATCACTTAAAAATGAATATCTTAAGATATTAAGATAGTTAATTAACTATCTCTAAACGTAATTGAAACTTAAAACATATACTAAGCCATTCTAGCAAAATACAAAAAAAAATATTTAGAATTTCATCATAGCAGTATTGGGGGAAATGGAGAGCATTTCAAACATGCACTTTCTAAATTTTCAAACCGTTATATCTCAGATACAGATATCAAATTGAAATTTTATCAGATTTTAGAACTCAATCAAATTCCTGTTAAGACCCCCTATAGGGGCATAGGACAGAAACAACTCTCTTCCACAAGACGCGATCCTAAGCATCGGCCTTAAGCTGTTAAAATGTTAAATAAACAAATAAATAAGGGGAGTACAATGGGCCCAACTAGATGGCCTCAGTGCTTGTGGTTCTGTGCAACCACCCTCCTACAACCTAAACCTAAACCTAACAGGAATTTGATTGATTTAAGACAATTTTTAGGTCAGTCGAGGGCAGTGAGTCATAGGTTTTCTCTGGAGTGGCATAACATTCGTCTTTAGTTAAATCGTCCTTGTCTTCTGTTGATGCATGGACGTTGTTCAACTAAACGTTGAAAAATTTAGTTCCTATTCGAATTGCACACAATCTTTCACTTACTGGCTTGAAACTCGCGACCTGCTGTTTAAATTTTTCGTCAACGACAAAAACGACTCCAAATTCTCTGCTTCCCGACAATTTTCCACTTGGATAGATTGTGTGTGGCCTCATATCTATGATTACATTACCGAGCCATTTCGTTTCTTGGAGAGCAGTTAGGTTGATGTTGTGTTTTTCCACTTCTTCGAGGAACTCTTTCAGAGCTCCTGTCCTAAATTAGGAAATTCTAAGATGCAAAATAGTTGTCCATTTTTAGCCTCCGAGGTCATTGCCGTTAAGTCTATCTTTTCCTAGGCTGTTCTTCATGTTTCTGGACAGTGTTTTTTTTTCCGGAGATGCGTTGTCGGCACCTCGCCCAACCCACGACCTGGAAGGCAAGTACTACCTATTTATTACACCCTGGTAGAAAAAGCTAAATATGACTTTCTGGATTTCTCACAGAGGTGCTAAAAATCGATGCGCGCTGGTATTGTTGGCCATTCAGGTTAACTCTTTGCTCTCTGCTCCTTTCGGTTGAGAACGGCTTGGGTCCGGCTATGGCGGTGTTAAACATTTTTATTCAATACTAGCAAACGCCCGCGACGTCGTCTGCGTAAAAATCGCAATAATAAGCAATTTTTAAGAGTATAGTTAGTAATACATTATGTGGGATATATAATCTGCTTACTTCAATGGCTCTTTGAACACAATGTTTTGTATTTTGATAGAATCTGAACCATAAATTATTAAGAATGAAACCATGATACTCGCATTTGAATCGGACAGGCTCGTGATCAAATCAATCCCGTGATTATTATACATAATTGTAGCTTGTCTTAAAAAAAAAAAAAAAACACCAAATAAAATAACATTAACAGGACTAGGACTGTGCGTAAAGCCCAATCAGACGATACTATAGATGAAATCGAAATTTTTGTGGTGTTAAGAAATTTTGTATGGAGAGTGGTAGAAGGGGTGACAGCACTGAAATAATTTGTTTCACATCATGTTATAAACATGTTTTGTACCAAATTTAAGCTTCGAAAATTGAGTAGGTACAGAGAAACTTGAATTTAATGAAATTGTGGAGTTTGTACCCCCCACTCCTTCTAGGAGGGGGTTTTTGGTGATTTTTCCAGAAACGATTATCATGCAATTGATATGTTTTAAATTTCAGATCTGTATCGTTCACACTTTTCAGAAAATCAAATTTTTATAAAGTCGTGGAATTGTGTAACATTGTATGGGAGGGGGGAGGGGGTAGAAGGAGTGAAGCTACTCGGTTAATTTGTTCCCGGTATTAATAATAATACTACTTAAGGATTGAGAACAAAATTTTAGCTCGATAAAAGTGCAGTTGGTATGGGGGGAAGGAAGGAGTGGAGGGTTTATAGTTATTTTTTAAAAAACAACTATATTTATCATGTAATTGATATAATTTAAATTTAAGGTCAGTAAAATTTACACTTTTCAAGAAAATTTAATTCTTCTAAAGTCGTGGAGCTGTGTCACATTGTATGGGAGGGGGTAGAAGGAGTGAAGCCGATCGGTTAATTTTTCGTGATATTAATAATAATGCTAATTAAAGATTTAGTACAACATTTTAGCTAGATGATAGTTTCACGTACTGAGAAAATTGGTGTATAGTATTTCATGAAAAAGTGCAGTTTGTATGGGAGGTGGTGGAAGGAGTGATGAAATTTAAATGATTTATTTATCGAAACATTGCATTTTTAAAAGAAATAATATATTCTAAATTTCAATTTAATAGCTGTTATAGTTTCTAAGAAAATTTGATTAATATATATTTTTGAAAATGCGTCACTTTGTAACCAAAAACAGATTACATCTCGGAGCACACCCAACAAACCGTGAAAGTTTCGTTACAATCGTTTGTGCGTGAAAGACGGCCGGACAGGCAGACAGACAAACATTTCAAAAACGTGTTCTCATGCTTAGTTATTGTTAAAATAAATCAAAAAACTAACTTAAGCAAATAATAGACAGACACTACAATTATATTTAAATGTATAGATGTATAGATTGCGGAAATGATAGCCTTTCGCGCAACTCTCTATCTACGAATATAGATTTTCGCAGATTGAAGTCCAGAAAATATCCAAATATACCCACGCAGAAAGTGTGTTAGAATTATACGTCGACCAACACACTACCCACTAGGCTACACCCTGGTTATTATTTTTCCATAGTAGGAGAAAACTATAACCTCAACGGACGACTATAGCGTCGATACCTTCCGGATAAATCTAATAACAAAATCAATACAACGGTATACTATCATAGATTTGAACAAATTTTCATATTTTGCTTAAGGGTTCTGAAATAAATTATGGTTTGAAATTGACGTGGAATGTCCCATCTAAAGGGACGAATAATACTAAAAGATGGCATCCCCTACGGCAGGTGAGAACCTAGTTTAGTTCAACGAGGCATTCGAATGATACAATCAGATATGTCCTTCTCACAGTTGGCCATCACATCTGTCCTTCATAATTCCATCGAATAGGTCAGCAAGGACATGCAATATGTCCCAGAAATTCAAAACATATTTGAACTAATTTAGAAATTATAATGAAACCCTCTATGGACAGGATACGGCACAGTCGTGATTTAAGGACAACTGAAAATTGAATTTACGTGAGAATTTGTTGATTGCATGAGTGAAAAAAAAGGAATAAGGCTTGAATGTCCTTTTCATTCTCTTTGGGATTCACGAAAAATTACATTTATGTTGTGGGTTTTTTGTCTTTCGAAAGAGTAGGTGAGTTCTAACTTTAATAATGCATTTTGTTTCTGATGGATTTATGGAGAGACAGGTGCAATGGAACTTCCGCAGTTTACCCACGCTTACTTGAATTTCTTCACTTAATTATTGACACTAAGCTCTTGGGCTACGATCAGAGCCTTTATATACCTAGATGAAATCTGAGAGTATAATAAGTTTGCCTCAAAGTTTGTGACGCCTAGAAATAAGGCTGGGAGAAAAAAATGAATGATACAGAAGTTCATATAATCACTCAAAAATCTCAAAGCCGGATGTCCGTCCGTCCGTCCGTCTATCTCTCTGTCCGTCCGCCTGTCTGTCCGTCCGTGTCCTCGCGCTGAGCTAGATAGTTCAGATTTTGTACACGTCATTTTTGAGAAAAAAGTAAGGTCTAGTTCGTGAACGGGCCAAATCGCTCCACTCCTATTACACCCTCCCATACAAAATTACACAATTTCGCAATTTGACAATAAACGGATTTACTCGAAAGTATAAATGATATTGACCTGAAATTTGGAATGTAATACTTTTATGATAATTTCAATCTGCTGTATAAAAATTATTTATGCCCTCTCCCTCCTTCCACCATCTCCCATACAAACTGCACTTTTTCATGAAATGTGCGTATAAAATTTATCGAATTGAAATTGTGCACCGAATATTTGTTTAGAATTATTAGTAAAACTAAAAATAATTAGACGATTAGCTTTATCCCTTCTACCCCCTCCCATACAATCTGACACGATTTCACAACTTCAAAAAAAGTCGATTTCCTGAAAAGTATGAATGCTATTAATTCGCAATTTAAAACATGCCAAAAGCATGATTGTACAATTCGTATAATTGCACAAGGTTAATCAACCAGCATGTGCCAATCTTCAGATTGCACATGCCATCATAATATCGAAGACAAATGTCAGCGACCTACGTACAAGGTAATAAATGCAAAGGTGCATTTATTAACGTGCGTGGGTCAATGACTAAAATCATTCGATAATATTTATTCTTTACGCTGATGAGACACATTTCCAAAGTTCAAGCATACTTGGAATTTGGCGTAGGCTCATCAGCAACAATATGCAATCAATGCAATTATTATCAAAGAAAAATTGTATATAATTAGGATTAAGTCTGTAAATATTTTAGTCTAATAAAGCTTCTAAAGTGAGAACTACCGGTTGTTTGAAATAATTAACAATGATGTTTTTAGTTATTTCTGAAAAATTCGTTAAGATCTCGAGCCTCCTTTTACCACCTCCAATACAAACTGCACAATTTCACTAAACCCAATACACTAATTTTTTTAGTAGCTATTTAATTTTTGAATCCTAAATTTTGTATAAAACATTGTGATAGCAATTCTAGCGTGATGTAAAAAAATTAGTGGAAATTAGGGGAAGTGACTTCCTTCATAAATCGTGATGAAATCTGAAAGTTGAAATCGGAAAGTATATTGTGTTTACCTTACCGTTTGTATCGCCAAAAAATAATGCTCGCACAGAGCCGCTAAGGGTACAGAACTATTTGATGTCGCTCAAAAACCTCGATTCCGAGTGATCGCCTGTCTACATCATAACCCTCGAACGCTTTGAGCTATCGTGCTGAAATTTGTTGTGTGTCATTTTTGACAAAAAAACAAAATTTAAATTCATAAACGGGCTATATCCCTCCACTCTTTCTACCCCCTCTCATACAAATTTAATGAAATCGATTTTTCCTCGAAACCATTTAATCTGTCGACTTGAAATTCGGATCAAAGTATAACGATATCATTAACTTTACAAAGTATTGATGTGATCACTCCACTCCTCCTCCCCCCCCCCCCCCGTATGAAAACAAATGCAGAATTTTGAAAAATTCAGTTTTTAGATTTTCATTGAAACTAGCAAAGCTGAAAAGACGAATATTTGCCAGAATTAATTTTATAATTACAATCAGTTTTGAACAAATTATCAACTTCACCTTACTCCTTCTACTCCCTCCCATACAAATTTCGTTATTTCAATTAAACTAATTTTCTTCGAAACTATCGACTTTCTATTAATAGAAATATAATTGACGAGGAGAAGTTTTGATTTGAAAAAAATTTAAATTTTGCCAGAATTAGTTCCTTAATAATTGTAATAAATGCTTCGCTTCACTCCTACTCCCTTTCCATATTGATGTTATGGGTGTGGGAAGGGTAATTTATGGTTAAATTAGTTAATCAGTATTAAGTAGTGAAATTAGTTAAGAATTTCTGGGTACGAATTTCGTTCTCACCAGTGCCTTCCCGTTCTTTTGTCCTTGGATGCTTCGCTTTCCACAACTCGTTTATTTCACTCACTTTGTATCCATTTCCTGTGAAGGCCCGATTCCTTTTCCTTTCGAATACTGCGCGGATTTCCTTTAGTTATGCATCTGGGTCATTATCTAAAAATGGCAGTTTCGCGTAGCTTTCTGTTGCCAAACTTAATTTTTCCGTAGTGTGAGTTCAGGTGTGTCATCCACATAACGTAAATACAATTTCGATATTAATGGAGCTTCTTTTTGAATTTCCGTTACCACTGGTGAAATTTAAGATCCCATTGCCACTCCTTCCGTCTTCTAGTAGAGTTTCCATAAAACTGAAAAGAAAGCATTATTTAAAGAAAATTCTATTAAGTCATGATGAGCTCCCTGATGATACTTAAGGTGTCCTTAATCGGGATGTTGGTGAACAGTTATTCTACGTCTAGGCTGACTAAAATATCCGTTGGTTCCAAGCTGATTTTCTAAAGAATCTCTACAAGATGAGCGGAATTTTTAACAGAAGCGCGATGTGTTTTCTACTAGTGGACGTAGCTCAGTCGTAAGAGCCTTAGCCAGTTTTTACGTAACCGAACTGACGACGGGTTGAAGCGGAATATTCTCCATACAATTTTGGTCTATGAGGGTCTGAAAGGATTAATTTGGCATATTTTTCCGCTAATATTGGATTTTTCTTCAGGGATAGGGCAGCGGTTGAATCTCTTTTCATTTCGCCATATAGTCCTGTTTGTAGAATATCTCGTATTGTTCCTTGATCATAACTTCAGTTGCGTTTTCTTTGTCCGCTCGCATAATCGCTATCTCCTTCATTTGCTTGAGCTCCTTTAAAGCGTTCGATCTTACGGAGGGGCGAGGGAGACCTCGTGTCTGATTTGAATCGCTTACGATAGGCCTCTGATTGCCGGCTCTATTTGCTGAATGATTTTCCCGGTTGGAATACTTGTCGGAGTAAGCGCGAAGTTGAATCCTTTGCTTAACTTAACACATCCCCTTGTTTCTTGGTTAACGGCATTGATGAAAAGTGGACTACTACGTTATTGCTTTCCATCTGTATTAGTTGCACTGCTTCTAATGTTGATTCTAAGCCCTTGAACTTTCGTTCCGGTGTCGTATCCAGTGTCTCGGTGTCTATATATAAATTCAAGAAAAGCATTTCTCTTTCGAACATTTAAGAGCTACCGACTTTGAAATTGAAGCGAAGCAAGGCGATAAGGATATTGATAAGCAGTTTCGAAATCATATAAAACCCTCCACTTTCTCTACCACCTCCCATACAAATGCCCTAATTTCAGGAAAACTATGTCTAAATTCTTTGAAAATAATGAAAACTGGAGAAAAAATCAATACGAAACATTTTGCATGTTCAGTGTCATATACCAAAATTACTAACCTCCTCTCTCTACTTCTACCACCTTCCTTATAAAAGTATCTTGTTCATTATTCGAACGAATTTGAGATAAGATATTTTCCGGTACTTTAAACTCTTTCCCATTTCATATCATATCATATGATTGGGCTTTAATAAACCAGAAGTTCCATTCCATTTCTCTTCATATACCCTCACATCCTATATTTTCCTCCACGTCAATACGATTTAGTTCACACGAACTTTCAACAAGTGTGTTTGTAGCTCGAACTGAACTCACAATTTATGACGAACTCAATTATAAATTGGATGAGATAGTTTAATTGGGAAATGATAAATGGAAAAGGATATTGGCTATGCGATTGACATAATATTCGTGCATACAGAGTATATTTTTCGAATTAGCAATTGTCCGTTTAAATTTACCACTGGACTATAATTAAAGAATAGTTAAGCTGATGGTTCTATTAAATTAATAATTTCATCATGTATATCCGATGAGTTATTCTGAATGGCTGGATTCTGTTAATATTTTATTGAGCTATCGATTCAATAATCGAGTGCATAATTAAGGAAAGGTATCTGTATTCAAAAGTTTTGAAAATAGGTTGCAATACCTTGGCTGTGATGATTTTGTGTTTTAACCAAGTTAAATTTTGGCGCAGTAGAGCTTAAAATTTAAGTAAAATATCGATTAGCAGACAAAAATTTATTTCAAATTATTTAACTTATAAAGAAGTTTAAGGAGGAAGGCGGGCCTGGGTGTAGGCTAGTGGGTGGTATATTGCTCTACAATGCGAATGTCGTGAGTTATTATTGTTGGACTTTTTTGTTTATATTCTATTTGATTTTGATAGTCGTTTTACCTTAAATTTTTTTCAGCTCAAATAGTCAACTTCGTCATATATCAACTGAATGTTCGAGGATTGGGGCCGCCCGTCTCTCCCTATGCATTCACAATCACACTACAAGACCGGATATTTCAGCGCTTTACGAAACCAAAGTGTTGCCTGGTATCGAATAGTTCCATACTATCCCCGGCTACCATCTTCTCCCGACATTTTTTCGACAACGGGCAACGCAATATACATACGCGATGATATTGCCATCCAATTAGTTCCTCAATTGGAAACCTACTAAAATCTCAAGTTCAATTTCACCTGGGTAAAGCTAAACGTTCAAAAGCACATCATTTCTTTCTGTTATGTCTACATAAGCCCGGCCCTGGATACAACGAACACAGCAAACGAACTAGATAAGTTATCTTACTCTATCTAATTCCTATATACCATAAAACCTAACCTTGAAATCGTTATCGTGGGCTAATGTTTATAACATTACCTGGCTGAAATATTCTACAACCACAGACAAACAGGATCTTAATACTGAGCTCTTTGCCTCCATCAACAATCTATCACAGCTAATAACTGAACCTACTCGATTAGCAGAAATTAAAGGTCACTCTTCTAACTTACTTGAAATCTTCCTCACAAAATTAACCTGTGAAACATTATGTTTCAATTATATCTCCATCTCCAATTGGTAATACCGATCATTTCATGGTTCGAGCACAGTTTCCAATTCTTCCAGATAATTCATGTAATATACGGATGCCTAAAAGAACTTTTTGGTAACACAAAAGACCAAATTGGGGAGCACTATCTAGTGATTTCAGTTCTACAGAAAGTTCGGCTGGAAATTGTGCTTCGAATCTAAAAATTGTGATACAGTTTGTCAAAAGATTACTGAAACAATCCTAAAGGGTATAAAGATCTACATACCTTCCAGTTACAAAAGAATCCAATCATCGAAATATACATGCTTCAACAAGGATTGTTTAGAAGCCGTACAAGAGAAGAAAAAAGCATTTGATATTTTCGAAGGTAAACCAACTCCTGCCACCAAATCGCCTTACAATGTGTTAAAGAATACCTGTAAATCAACTGTCAAAAATATTAAATTCCAACATGACCAAGGGCTTCGACGGAAGTTCCTTGAAACCCAAAAGGTTAAAAATCTTTTCGGTCATTCATTAAAACGAACTACCAAGACTTCGTAAAATCTTCCACACCTCCTTGTAAAGATGGTGACCGAATTATTGCGATTCCTGTTGAGGAAGTTAATCTTCTGGCTGCGAACTTCGCAAGCAATTCTAAGCTCCCACCTTCAAATCAATCTCCCCAAAAACCACTTCATTCTGGTTTTACAGTTTCACCAATTCACTTTCGAACAAGTCCTATCTCCAAAATGCTTATACAAATCTGCTGGTCCTGATGGCATCCCCCTATTATACTTAAGAAATATTTTTTGTCTCAGGTTAAATCCCTTCGCAATCTATTTTACCTGCCATTCTGGAGTGTGGAGAATAGCGAATGTTCAACTAATCCCTAAGAAGGGAATCAAAGCGATTCCGTCGAACCACTGCCCTATAGCTATTACTTTAATGCTATCGAAAATGATGGAAATGGCTTTCAATCGCAAACTAGTCAGATACCTAGTAAATAACCATCTTATCCATGATCGCCAATACAGATTCTGTTCTGGGCGATATACCGGAGATCTCCTAGTCTATCAGACTGAACGTTGGAACTCGTACATTCACAAGTACGGTGAAGGTCAAATACTGGCATAGCCATAGGTGTTAGGTGATTCTTTTTGAATGATCAATACAAGACGTAATGGATAGTGTGTCATCCCAACCGTTTTAGACCGATTCCGGCGTCCCTTACAGCTCTGACCTCTCTTTTTAGCCTTCATTAACGTATTAAAATGGATGTTCCGGCAAGTTGCTCAAATATAATCTTCGGTAACGTACAATTACTCTCTTCAGAAGAATTTACATTACTCGGCATAAAACTTAGGTCTGCTGCGGAATCTAACAATCATTCTATTGCTTTCAATCACAGGAAAAATAGATTAGAGTTCAACGCATCCAAAACAGAGGCCTGTTATTTATCCCTCAAATGTGATGTTTCAGTGTTGTCTCACACTGTAACCACAGATTACCACTTCGGAGAATTTCACACTGTTAGGCATCAAAATTAATAACCACCTGAATTGGGCCCAGCATATCTTTGATATTGACGCATCCAAACGTCTAGGTGTTCTCCGAAAATGTAAAAAATATTTCACACCCATCGACATAGCAACCATCTATCTTACATAATACCACGTTTAGAGTAAAACTCGCATATTTGGGCTGGGTACTCAAAACACACCTCGCGTTGCTCAATCGTATTCAAAAACATAACAGAATTATGATTGGCCGTAAAGCCCAATCATATGATACTCTAGATGAAATTAGAATGACTTTAATATACCAGAAAATATGTCATCTCAAATTCTTTCGAATAGTGAATAGAGACTTTTGCACGGGAGGTGGTTGAAGTAGAGGGTCGGTTTGTATTTTTCGTATATGACACCGAACATGGTATGCAAAATGTTTTTTGCTGAATTTAAAGTTTTTAGTTTTCATTATTTTTAAAGAAATTGGTCATAGATTTTCTGAAATTGGGGTATTTGTATGGGAGGTGCCAGCGGTAATGGAGCGTTTAAGATGATTTTGAAACTGCTTATCATCATCCTTATCACCATGCTTTGATTCAATTTCAAAGTCGATAGCTCTCATATACTTGAAGGAGAAATGCTTTTCTTGAATTTACAATACAGATATTTGTATGGGAGGTGGTAGAAGGAGTAAAGCGGAGCTGATAATTTTTTCTAACACTTATTTCAATTATTTAGAAGCAAATTCTGGCAAAATTTTAAGTTTGTACTTTTTCTAGTTTGAATGGAAATCGATATAATGCATATAACAAAAATTATGCATTTGTATGGGAAGGGGTAGAAGGAGTGTACGAATCAAAACAAATTTTTTTCTCATTATTAATATTTCTATTTGTATACTTTATACAAAATATCAAGTTGATAGCTTTAACAGTTTCGAAGAAAAATAATTTAATATAAATTTTAAAATTTCACGAAATTTGCATGGGAGGGGGTAGAAGGAGTGAGGTGAAGTTGATAATTATTTTTAAAATAAATTCCAATTATAGTATAATTAATTCTGACAAAATTTCGTCTTTTCAGCTTTACTAGTTTCAATGAAAATCGAAAATGAAATCATGAAATTTGTATGGGAGGGAGTAGAAGGAGTGGGAGGATGTAGCCCATTCACGAACTTAAAGTTACTTACTTTTCCTTTTTTTTATTTGCTAAAAATGACACAAAAAGTTTTTAGCATTATAGCTCAAAGCTTTCGAGACAGACGCACAGACGGACAGACGGTCACTCGGAATCGAGGTTTTTGAGCGACAACAAATATTTCTGTACCCTTGGCGGCTCTGTGCGAGCGGTATTTCTTAGCGTTACAAATGGTAAAGCAAACACAATATACTCTCCGATTTCATCTAGAGTATAAACATGCGTTCCGACTAATTGGAGACGATACCATCACGTCTTCTATAGATTCTCTTGAGCATTGCAGAAATGTCGGAGTACTCAGCATTTACTATTGATACCATACTTTCATGGTAAATACAGTACGGAACTAAGCGCACTCATTCCTCCACTGCATACTTTTCCCTCGCCAAGCTGAACGCGCACATGAATATACGGTCAAACCTTTGCCTTGTCGTACAGTGAAATATAGGCAGTCATTCATTTCCCGAACATCAAAACTTTAGAACAATTTGCCAGTTAATTTGTTTCCCAACAAGTATAACCTGCATTACTTCAAGAACAATGACCACCATCATTTTCGTCTCTTTCCACCATTATACCTCCACTTCGTTTACCGACATAACTGTGCATTGCATTAAAGGGTGACCCCCTAAGTTGTACTCGGTGCCGTAAAAAAAAAAAACATTTCAATTGGAGCAAACATATGTATTTTTGATGTTGGAATTGATGCCTTCAAACGATTTGGTGTTCTTCGAAGATGTAAAAAGTTTTCGACATCTCACAATCTAGCTAATATCCTACATTCATCCCCGTCTCGAGTGCAACTCCTACATTTAGGCTGGAGCACCCAAAACACAACTCGATCGGATCCGTCTAGTTGGAGATGAGACTATAACAGTTTCTATAGATGCTGCAGAGCAGAAACGTCGCGGTACTCAGCGTTTACTATCGATATATCCATGGTAAATGCAGCAAAGAACTGTCCAACCTTATCCCTCTTCTTTTCAACTATCTCGGTAAGCAGCGCGTGCTCATGAATTCACTGTTAAACCTTTATCGGCGCGTACAGTGAATTAGTCAGTCCTTCATCACCCAAACGTCAAGACTGTGGAATTCATTGTCGCCCCACGTATTCCCATTAACTTACAACATTCAGTGTTTAAAGTTTAACATCCACCGACAGTATAAACTCTCCCCTCCAGAAACTCGCTTGTAACCCCATCGCTCATCTACCCTATATCGACTTGACTGTATCCAATACATTAAAGGATGACCTCCTAAGTTATGTTCGATGCAAAAAAAAATCCTAGTCGAACAAATCCCAGTTTGGGTCATCTCAATCCGCTAACATGAACATCTCTAGATAGATGTTTGTGCGAAGGACCAACAATCTTTCCACAATAAGAAATAAAACAAAAACGTTGAGGTGGTCAAGACGTCAACGCTCGATTTGGATCGTAGTACCAGTGAAGAAGACAATATTATTATTTCGACGTTAATTTTAATTTCAAAAGTAATATTCAAAATGTAACAATTGAATTTGGTTTTAGTAATATTTTTAACATCCTCGCCGCGGGATTGTAAATAATAATAAAATTTAAATTTATTTCAAGCGGTCTTCTCATTCGCGTTCCATTAGATAGTGTGACTTCACAAGCTCTGATTCTTCCATCTCGTCCGGTAAAAGTGCTTTCGATTAACATTAGGTCCCATAATAGACGAGAATTATCCTTGTCGTGTAATAGGACAATGTCACCGAACAACTGATGAAGTGTATGTTCTAGGGGTATAATGCGCTGATCGAAGTTGTCCGTTGACAACCTTTTCCAAAACGTATTTGTAGCTCTTTCGTGTTCCTTCCAAAGATTAATTATCTTCCTTGGCGGAATTACGTATGCTGATGGCATCAACCTTGTTGGAAAACCTTGGAAATGAGCAGACGGTAGTAATGGTGATAAGTTTTTTGGGTCGTCTGTCATGTACGGCAATGGTCGTGAGTTTATAGTTTGTTCCAAAGTTAATTCGTTTTTTCTAATTGCAGTTTTCATTGCGTCCATCAAGGGACTCTTTCTGGAATGAACTTTAATGAAATTCCTTATTTGCTGGCATATAAGATCCATTTTTATCCCTTCGCCAAATCGAACAATTTTTTTAGCTCTAGTCTGTATATTTAAATACACTACATTGCCCTACACTATAATGGCACTACAGCCCAAATCGGGCCTCGGCCTCCTGATCTTCAGGTTCTTTAACATTTTTCATTACTTATTGTGGACGGGTTGCTAGCTTTTCGCACATATTGAGGTAACCAAGGTATATCCAGGCAGGAAGTGTGCGGGAATTACGCGTCGACCGGTATTTGAACTCACGGTCTTCGCAATGTAGACCAACACGCTACCAACTAGGCTACACCCTGAACGTCTAGATGCTGTAACGTACGAATACTCTAAAATTATCTGAAAACGTAGTCTTTGGAATCCTTCTTCTGACAATAAATCTTCGTGAAGGATTTAAAATGATTTCGGTTGTCATATCTGTTACAAAATCTCTGGATGGACAGTCGCGCACGTAAGTAGAAGTAGGTAAACTTTCATCATTGTTATTTCGTCATGGTCTTCTTAACGTATAAGGGTCCAGTGAAGTTCAAGCCAGTGGTCTCAAAGATATCATTATGCGTTCACGTGGAAGTGGACTGAAAGGTTCTGTGACAGGCTTTACCGTTAAGGAATTTACAAAAACTGCATCTCTCTATAACCGCTTTAATTAGTTGGCGTCCTTTAACGATTCAATACCTTTGCCTCAATTTTGAAAGCACTGAATTTATGCCTCCGTTATAGTTAGGATCTCTGATTACTAGAGTTGTAAAAAGACATAAATAAAGAACTTACCATCAACCCCCAAAAAACCAATCTGATCCTCTTCTTCAGAAGAATAAAACCGCACGTTTTCAACTTTTCGGGGTATCACTATAGTCCTCTCGAACCAGGTGGAATATTAAGGTCTTATTTTTTATAGTAAATTATCCTAGAACATTCAAAAATAAGCAAAACAAGCTACCGTAGCCTTCTTCGCTTGCTAAAAGATATTCAGCTTGAGATGGGCCCTTAAGCCGCACGGAATGCATACCAGTATTGGAAGACAAATTAGACCAGCGGTGGTATTAAAATCCAACCTAGCACCTTTACAGCTAATCCAACGGATGGCATGTCTGTGTATAACAGGTGCTCTTAGAACCACACCAACTGCATCCCTGGAGGTAATTCTCTCACTACCTCTAATCGATCTTTTCTTAAAACAAACAGCAGGTCTAGCTGCCATTAGATTAAAAGCCTCTAATTCGCCGCAAACTGGTCATGGCAAAATTGTAAACGTCATTGGAGACGCAAATTCACTTTTAGACTGTGAGCAAGATTGCATGCACCAGCCACTGGTTAAAAAACGGAGGTTTCACATTAAGTTTCCTGAACGAAACGAATGAGCAACAGATACGAAACTCAGCGCCCATGCATGTCCTCATCTCCATACGGATCAATCAAAAGCTAACAAGGGGCAGGTGCAGGGATCTATTCCCACGACTTCGACATCCACACTTCTTTCCATTTTCCAGAACACGCGACTGATTTCCCAACGGTAGTATTAGCTATTAACGAGTGCATAAAACTTGTTTTAGATATGCAGAACAGTCTCGGAAATTGTTACATTTTCTCGGACAGCAAAGCTGCACTTCTGGCACTCTAATCCTACAGCACCACGTCCAAACTAGTGTCTATTTGTAAACACAATTTAAATCGCCTAGTGCGCCTAAGCGAAGTATTTCTGATTTAGATATATTGGTCATAGTGACCAGTTAGGAAAGGACAAAACAGACACGCGTGCGCGGCAAGGATCTGCAAATATTAATTCCACTAGGAAGTCAGTCGATGTAGCACCAACAGTGCTGAAGATTAGCTAACAAACTATTTTGGATTCATTCATGGCGGGGTGGCGGCAGCTGGTCAGCTGCAGAACATCCAAATCCTTTTGGAAAGAACCGATGAAAGATATTATAGCTCAGCTGTTAGAACGTAATCGCCATAGCGTCCGAACGGCCTGACCACAGGCATTCAGGATGCGGATCAAGAGCGACAGCCTTTGCAGAGGTTCAAAGGAAAACGAAGAATCTGTCGAACATTATCTTTGTCACTGTCCGCAAATCTCCAACATAAGAATCTGGACAACCTCAGAGGCGTCAAACATTCGAGCCTGCTTCGGTGCGCTAATCGAACCAAGTGGCTAGCACAGAAGGAGTAAGATCCATCTCATAAGAAATAGGGGGAGTACAAGGTCCAAAATAGATGTGCATTGTGGTTGTGCGAAACCACCCTCCTAGAATCTAAGCCTAAACTTAAAGTGGCATTTCGGTAAAATTATGGGATATGCTCTAAAACATTCATCCAATGATAGTGTGAAATTCACTCTAAGGGATAAGCATTTCAAGCTCGACTCGATCGTTGATCCTTTTTGCAAAGCATTGAATTTAATCGAGTAATACTAATAACCAATATTTTTAATAAATCATTATGAACTGGTGAAACCCTTGATGAAGATCTCGTTTGAATCCCCTATTTATAATTATTGAAAATTACTAACCGATACCTAAGCTTTCATCTATTCCTAAGGTTTTTGAGAGCATTGTAAAAAACAAGCTTCATTTTTCTATTAGTGACAACATGGGTTCATAAGCGGTCATTCTAACGAACTTGAATATTTTCAAAAAATATTGTGTTGATAATATTGAAAAAGTATACCAAATTGATGTTCTGTATACTGATCTACAAAAACTTTGCGACAGATTTAACCATTCGCTTCTCATCGATAAATTACAAGCACTTGGCTGAAATTTATTGTCGTGGATATCATCTTGTTTAAAAAACAGAACACAATTAGTTAAAATAAATAATGTTATTTCTTCGTTGAATTAGGTGTACCTCAAGGCAGTCACTTGGAACTTTCGCTGTTTCTTCTTTTCATAAATGATGTGCTCTCAATTTTTTAATGTTGTAAATGTTCCTTATATGCTGATGATATTGAATTTTCTAGACATTTTTCAATTTCTAGAATGGTTAAAGTTTCACTACAACTGAGTTTTCCGAAAATTAAAATTTATCTTCTCACAGATCTGATTTTCCCGCACATTTCGATTACAAAATTTACGACTTAGTTTTTTCAAAGAACAGTTGAAGTTAAAGATGTGAGTGTAATTGTTGACTCTCAGTTAACATTTAATTCTCACATAGGCAATTGCATTTCGAAATCTAATTCTCTGGTAAGATATATAAAACGTAATAGGACTGATTTTGCAGATCCTCTCTCCTTAAAAACTCTTTTTAAACCACTTGCAAGGACAATTTTAGAATATTGTTGCATTATATGGGATCCTTCATATGATGAAGAAATATTACTATTAAATTCGCATTGCCCAAATTGAACTGCCCCTCCATATAAAGTTTGATGTCATTACTAAGATTGCAAAACTTTGCACAACGTCGAAAGATGCTTAGACAATGTTCATCAAAGATTTTTCATCTAATCACATAAATTGCTTCGAATTGTTGTCATTTATTTCAATGTATGTACGAAAACCAATTTCTAGATCTTCTACTTCAACAATGGCGCTACAGCCCAAATCAGGCCTTGGCCTGCTAACCTTCAGGCTATTTAATTATTAATTGTGGAAGAGTTGTTAGACCTTCGCACAACTCTCTATCTACGAATTTTTCATTTTCGTAGATTGAGGTGACTAAGGTATACCCAAGCAGGCAGCATGCTGGAATTATGTGTCGACCGGGATTTGAACTCACGACCTTCGTATTGTAGACCAACACGCTACCCGCTACGCTACACCCTAGCTATATTTCTAGATGTCTAAAGCAAATGGTGTAAGTGCATAAAATCCATGTACTCTAGAAGTACCAACCAATGGATCCAAATCTGGGAGTTTCAACCATTGTATCCATTACGCTAGAGACTTTTTTACAGAAAGACCTATTTAATAGGCAATTTCAGTCTTTATGTGCAATGCACAAACATAGTCATGGAAGAAAAAGAGTGGGTTTGGAAAGGTAGGTGAAGGAGAGTGAGAACGACCGTAATGAGTGGTGGAGCTCGACTTAAAATTTTACCAACATTAAAGTCGATAACACTCATATTTTCCACGGCGAAATAGTCATTCTTAAATTCCTTAAATATGAGAAATTTTGGGGGATAGAGGTCTCAAAATTTCTTATATTTTTGAAATTTAAGAAAACCATTTCGCCCTCGAACATATGAGTGTTATTGACTTTTATGTTGGGAACCAGCATGATGATAAGAATGTGGTCGATCAATTTCAAAATCGTTTAAAACCTTCCTCTCCTTCTACCACCTCCCATAAAAATTTCAGAAAGGCAATGAATTAATTTCCTTGAAAGTGATAAAAGCTACAACACAAATCACTAAGCACGAAATGTTTGCATAACAAGTTCAGAGTGAAATTGAAAAAAAAATATAGTCCTACCTCACTACTTTCACCACCTCTCATAAGAAAGACAATTACGCACTATTCTAAAGAATTTTAGATGATACATGTTCCGGTCCATTAAACTCTTTCTCATTTCATCTAGAGTATAGGATGATTGGGAACATTTTTTTTTTATTTT
Source organism: Chorisops tibialis (assembly GCA_963669355.1). Lineage (NCBI taxonomy): Eukaryota > Metazoa > Arthropoda > Insecta > Diptera > Stratiomyidae > Chorisops > Chorisops tibialis. Next base: position 215,827,710 of record OY770262.1, read on the forward strand.
TTTTATTTCTACTTTTTTCAACCACATGCCATTTTGCCAATTATTTTTGCTTAACTATTAAAAAGAATTGAAATCAATTCAACACTTCACATCAGGCATAGTGCAGATTCGAAATAAAAAGATGCTTTCAAAACTCACTTGAATACTGATTTCAATCAAAACTGTTGAACTGCATATTATCCATAACCAATGAATGAAAAATCTTTTTATCGAGCTTTTCAAAAGAAAAAAAGAATTCTATATGAAAACATGCAACTTTTTGAATATAAAAAGGATACATGCATGCATGCGAGAAATGGAAGGTCATGCATTCGTGCTCCGATAGCTTAGTGTTGCTCTTGATTCAATCCTGGCAGGTCAGGCGAGACCAGCTGAACATTTCCCATTACGTTATACGGAAATCGCATCATTTGTCTATCTGTTGCTAACAGGAAATCCATTAAGCTTACTATCAACAGCTTTGCGATGAGTACGTGTATCTTGTATGTATTTATGTTCTACTCGCATATCGGCTTATAGATATTAAGCTAGTTGGCATTAGCAGGAAAACTGGCCTTTGCTCTGTCCTGGGAGTTTGTAGGGCTACTATTCTATATATAGTTAATCATTACAGGGCTGGTCAGGCTAGCTTGCTCGCTTTATGTAAAGATTTTAAGCTTGTAAACATATATGCGTCTAGAATAACATTACGCTCGGACACATACCGGATTTAAGCCATACATCTACACTGCAGAATTGCATACATCAAATTCTTCTTACGCCCAATTGGGTCGTGACGTTCACGTGATTCCCATCGATTTTCGAGATGACGGTCATCTGTGGTGTTGGATTGCGCGTTGTTGAAACACATGACCGTAGTGTGGATAATAATAATATATACAATTGTTCGGATTCATCCACTCCTGAAGAAACTAATGACATACTCTAACAATGCTGTATACGAGGCATTGAGAGGAGTATACCAATTCCTAGCCACCTCATAGTAGGCAAGGAAGGGTGTAGTAAAAATTACAGCCTTGTTTAGGAAGTTTTACGAGCAGCAGTATACCATATGGCACTGTAGTTGGAATTAAGTGAGCGTAAAATTGTTATATTGGCATTGGACATACAATACAATGGAGTAAAATATAATAAATATAATTCAAGTTGTGAAATTGTCCGTTGATTTTTATGAACCACTTGTTTCAGTGCGATGTTTTACAAATCAAGTTATAAAAAAAAAGACATCTATTGCAGAATTACCAATAAAAACTACGATTATTAATACAGAAAACGTCTTAACTTGACGACGTTTTATTAAGAAGTGCAGTAATTAATATAATTATTGTTTTTTATTCGATATTTCATAGCAACACGATCGCCAGTAGTAATAGCGACAAGTGCCGACTTAAAGGGTCAATCACAGCAGCATCACATATTTAAACTGATTTTAATTGTTGCTAGAAATGGTTGAAAAAATGGGTCCAAGATTTGTATTTGCCCCATATTATTTCCCAGACTTTCATGAGCCAGACTTGCAAGACTTTCATAAGCAAGATTAGTATTGCAAGATAATGAAAGTCTGGCTTTGAAAGTTTGGGAAATGAAAATCAGGCTTCTGAAAGTGTGGCAAAATATAGTAAAAGTGTTAAAGGAAAAACCGAGCAAATGTCTGTTCGGCTCTGGGTTGAAAGGACCATATTAGCCAGAAACCGCTATTATTAAAGTTCGGACGCGAATAGATTTCCGCTCAGTCACTCAGAGAATACGAAATACATATGTACAGTATGCATGACTATCCTGCGATATTATTTATCACTACTATGAAATCATAAACTATTTATTATCATAACCTCAAAAATACCCCGCTACTCATAAATCAACTCAACTCTTCAAAAAAAAAAAAAAAATTAATAATCAACTCGCAACATAAATATTTAACGAAGTCTGACATTGTTTAATAATTTCGTCCTTTCTTGTTCGATTTCAATTAATTTTCGGCACGATGGTGGTTGTGATTGTGATCGGTTCGATGACGTGATTACATTGCCCAACCATCCAAAAACTAAATTACCCGTAAATCAACATATTAAGTGGCGAATGTCAACATTGTCGCCCAAATATTTGCATTGAGTTCTTGTATTTTTTGGTGTAGTTTCCAGGAAACGAAAGTTAATGAATATCAAGTCGACGAACATCCTTCGTAACACTTTCCCCAGCTTTCTGGGAAGAATGCGGCTAAATGGTAGAGAAAATTGATTTATGAAATCGAAGGAAAAGTGGGTGTGAACGTTGAACTTTTGAAGTATTCGAATTTCATTCACTTTACGAAGAAAAAGAATATTAAGAAGTTTTTTATCATGAGAAAATTTGTTGCTCAAAAGTCAACAAATTAGTATGTTGGGTTCCAAATAATTATCTATAAATTAAATGCTCTCTTCTACCAATTTTATGTTAAACTTTTTCTCTTTCCAACATTAAATACAATTATTCAAAAGCATCTGATATAATTATTAACAAAAAAAAATTCAATCCAAACATTTTACCTATTTGTGATATAATTACGCTTCCTCTTAGACTAAAATATCAAAAAAAAACAAACAACGGATAATCAATTAACAAAATCGTCAATTAATTAAATTTAATAAGCAAAAACAAAAAAAACATTAAAAATGGTGAACTAATAATTTAAAAACTAAATTCACTGCATCAAAATGATAAAACATAAAAAAAGAAAAATCTACAATTGATTAATATCAGCGTAAATTTTTGTAAAATTTACGATAATAGTAACTTTATTTTATTATTTTTATTTTTTAATTTATTGGGTTTTCATTTATGATTGTGATCGGTATTAAGGTGGTTCATACTACCGGTCGACGACGTAAACGACGCCGCAGACGCAAACGTTTGCTTAATTTACGACGTGGATTAGAGAAAGAAGGCCAAAAACAACAGCGAAATGCAGGCGGCGTTAATGCTAAGGTCAAGCCAGCGGGTGGCAAGACGAAGAAAATTACGAAAATTAGGTCGACTTTGCGAATTACCGAGCAATGTTGCAACCAAAGAGATTGCACCGTTTCCACAATATCCGCCAGTTTCATGGGTATGAGAGCAAGTATAATTAGAGTTTTTTTTTTTTTTTTTTTCATTTAATTTAATTTTTAATTTGAAAAAAAAAAGTCGTTACAGGATTTTTTTTGTGTATGATAAAGTTTTCTGGTTTGATTATTGAACAATTTCGGTATCTTTAAAGGAAATGTGTCGGATTTCACACTGTTGCACTTTATCTAACGTGATGTTTCGGTCTTTGCTGAGACCTTTATCACGTACTGAGTAATTTCAAATAAACAGATCGGCTAGCCGATGTAACGAAAATACGTTTGCAGAGCCGCACTTTCGTCAGATATTTTTAATTGGGCCCGACTGGGGCAGCACCTCCTGCCGGATGTTATGGAGCGTTGGGATGGGTCGAAAATTGACCCGAAGAAGCACCCACCCTTTTTTATATGTGCTGCAAATAACTGCTTATCTATCCATCTACAATGGCACTATAGCCCATGGGGCATGGCCTACTGAGCTGTACATTCCTTAACATTTTCATTATTTTATGAGGAAGAGTTATTAGCCCTTCGCACAATCCTATCATCTACGATTTATACGATTATAGACAGTGTGATGGAATTATACGTCTATCAGAACTTAACTCACGACTTTCGAATTGTTGAACAACAACCTACCCCCTAGGATTATGCGATTATGAGCAGTCCCTGGGCCCCCGATGATGATGCAATGACGCTACAGCCCATATAGAGCCTTGACCTCCCGGATGCATCTCCTCCAGTTGTCTCGGGGCAACGGTCATGTTCTCCAGTTTAAAAAAATCGAGGAGTGATCAGCAATCTGCATCAACTGAGTCCTCCTATCGCTTTCGTGGCTTCCCTGCAATCGGTTGCCTTGAGCTTCAGCCCTTGTTTTATAATTCGTTCCTCGTGCATTCACTCCACGTGGCAAGCCCATTGCAGCCAGTAGAGTTTGATGCTGGTGCGTCGTCAAATAGTTGATACAGCTCATGGTTGTATCGAATTCGCCAATCATGTCCTTCCGAAGAATATTTCGCTCAAACGTGTCGATTAAATTCTCCAATACCCGCGTCAAAGTCCACATTTCGCATCCATATAGCAGCACAGGACGAATCAAAATTTTGTAGACACGTAGTTGATTTAATTATCGGGAGGACCGCATAAAATGCTTTGTTAGCTGCCATGATTCTTCTTTGAATTTCGTTCATTGCCATCCTTTGTGAGAAGGGGTCTCAGGTATACGAATTCTTCCCACTGCTTGAAGTTGTATTCGTAATAGTAATATTTTGCCTCTCTGAGACAGTCCTTCGTTTTGGGTGATATATTTAGTATTCGCTTCATTAACCCTGAGCTCTACTTCACCCGCTGCCGACTCCAACTTCTGGAATACCTCCTTAACACAAAGCATTGATTGAGTCAAAGTATCCACGTCGTCTGCGGATGCCACTGTCCACTGAGGTTACTTAAGTTGTCTTCCTGACGACATATTCGAGCACCAAGTTGAACAGCATGGGGTCGAGACCATCTCCTTGTTTGAGACCTGACTCCGTTGGAAAGCTTTGAGTCAAATCATTTTGGATTTTTTCTGAACCCATGTTGCCTTCTTCGTCCTTACATAGGGTAGTTTGCGGTTTGCAACCTTGTCTCATTTCTTTCACGGTATTTTCTTCAAGTTTTCGTCCAGTGATAAAAATTTTTCATTTTTCGTTGTTTTTTCTACAGATCTTCTTGGCATCTTGCCTGAGCCGTCCTCTCTAGCTCGTGTTTATCTTTCGAGAAACATTCGACAGGCTTCGTTTTCCTTGACATTACGCATTGAACCAGTCAATTCTGTTTGTCCGCTCTAAATATTCTTAAGTGTCTTCAGCTGCGCGCTGAATACCATCCTTAAAGTTACGCCACAGTTGGGCCATACTTTCCTTAGGTTCAGCCTGAGGTAATGCTATGTGCTTTGATTCTGGTCATATATTCAACTTCCGTTGTGTCGTCTTTCAGTTTTTGCATATTGAGCTTAAAAGTCCAGCTCCTTTTAGTGTGGCCCTTGTTAGCTAGAACAAGAAAATGGTCCGCGTCACAGTTGGTGTCACGTAGAGTTCTAACCTCTCGATTACTGGATGAAGGCAATTTTTCGATGAGAACTTGGTCAATTTGATTAATCTGACAACGTGCACGTCATTTTGTGAATGTTTCTATGCGAGAAGCAGGTGGATAACTCTAAGTTCTTACTGCTGGCGAAGTCAACAAGTCATTGGCCATTGTCGTTCGTTTCATTATGGAGGCTATGCCCTCCTGCTACGCCGCTGTGAAACAGTTCATTGCCAATTTTACCGTTAAAGTCTCCTACTAGAATTTGGATGTTATTGGAAATCAACCCGTCAAAAGCCGTGTCAAGTCGGGCATAGAAATCGTCTTTCATGACATCATCTTTTTCCTCTGGAGGAGAATCCCAGTTGATAAGCCAAGCGCTGAAGAACTTCAACTTGAAGCGGATTAAGCAGATTTGTTCGTTGATCAATCGTTAACTTCGCTTCCGAGCCATGCCGTTTCTTGGAGAGAGAGGATGCTGATGTTGTTACGAGACATCTCCTGAAGAAGTCATCGCAATGCATCCGTTCGATGGAGGGAACGCACATTCCAAGATCCAAAATGTAGTCCATTTTCTGCAGCAGTCGTTGCCGTTTGATCCGTCCAATCCGAGGCTCTACTCCGGGGTCCTGGACACGCGGGTTTTTTCCGATGAGTTGTTATAAGCGTTTCGTTTCACGCAAACCCCAAACTGAAGAGCCAGTCTGGATGAGAGTTCCGATTAGAGGCGCGGAACATTCGACTTCACACTTCTCAGTCTGCTGCTTTGAACAAAACACCCGCTCGTCAACGCGAGAGAGTAGAGATAAGATTCAGTAGAACAACTGTTGATGTTGTTTACACTGGACTTTTTACAGAATGTACCAAACCACGGATACGCCCTGTGACCCTTACTACCATTCGTTTGTATTGCGATTTCCTATTCTTCATGATCCGCAGCCTGGATGCGTACAGCTTTAGTAAGCAATAACCTGTGGTCAGACAGACAATAGTTCAAACGACATATTTTTATTCGGTTCTTCCCAAAAGGGCTTGATCGTTCCGTAGCTGTCCAGCTGCCGGACACCCCGCCAAGGAAGAATCCAAAACAGATTCTTGAAGCTAGTCTTCAGAACTGTTGGTGCTACATCGACTGACATTCTAATGGTCTGCTTCGTTGTTATGTCTACAAATGGACACTAGTTTGGATGTGGTCCTGTAATATTTGAGTGCATGAAATGCAACCGTGCTTTCCGTAGAAATGTAAAAATTTCCGAGACTGTTCAGCATATCTAAGATAATTTTTGTGCACTTTGTAATGACAAATACGCTTGGAACACAGCCGCGTATTCCGGGAGGTGAAAAGAAGTGTGGATTTCGAGGTCGTGGGAATAGATCTCTGTACCTGTCCCCTGGTTAGTTTTAGATTCGTCCGTATGGAGATGAGGACCTGCACATGCGCTGGGGTTTCGTGTCTGTTGCCCATTCGTTGCGTTCAGGAAACTTAATGTGTTAATATAGTCCTCTTAACCTCTTGCCAAAGCTTCAGTATGTGGCAAAGCATATACAAAGACATGCTTTGTATTTGCTAATCAGATACTGAATTATCGTTTCATCAGCCTATGTTTTCTGGCGTCACGACTATATCTACTAGTACCAAGTTTGTTAGAATATGATCAACATATGAACTTTGTGGCGGGGTGCTCAAAGTATCTGGGAAAATGCGGTTGCATTAAATGTTCAATCGGCCCGCCGCTAGATTCCGTCGAGAATCCATCTTCTTTTAAAAGAAAAGATTTCCGGATTCTACACTGTTACGCTTTATTATTCGTGACGTTTCGGTCTCTGCTGAGACCTTTATCAAATATTATATTATCAGCAGAGACCGAAACGTCACGAATAATAAAGCGTAACAGTGTAGAATCCGGAAATCTTTTCTTTTAATTCAAGCTGGAACAGGTCAGTCGTTGAAATATCCCTTGCTTCGTATGGCTGGAATGATGAAACCAGCTTAATATGTTGCGGCGTTCCGCTGAAGGACCTTTACCAGAGCATCATTGTTTGGTCTGGACTGCTAAATTGTGGAATTAATGTCAACTTTAGTGCTTTTTTTTTCATGACACATGTCCGTAGCTTACATGTTTTGGGTCCATGATGGACTGTAAGAGTGCGGTTATGTTTCTGCTTCAGTGGTTCGAGCTTACTACCGGGGACTGCGCAGGTGGACCATAAAGGTTCTTTGGCATTACCAGAGGCCGTTCCGACACAAGCGAGGATGAAAGTATTTGAACCACTTCGATAGCCTTGACGGCTTTAAACAAGGAGTAGCAACTGATTGAGGACTCGGAGTCACGCAATGAGTGTTTCTCCGTTGGGTTGCACTTCTGAGCATGTTCCTCCTTTTCGCTGCCGACATTTTCGGAAGCGCTATCCGTAGCAATGTTTGATGCTTCCTTCAGTAGTGTGGTCCCTGCGTGCAAAAACTCCGAAAATTCGAAGGAGGCTGTATTACTACTACCGCATTCACTTCGGAAGCGCTAGTTTTGTTAATCACAGAAGTGGCTGGGATACTGGGACCTTTCGTCTCAATTCTGAATGCTTCGACCGGCACGCTGGCTGGGCGTAAAGCTTCTGCAGCCCGCGATTCGCACGCCCCAGAGAACAGTCGACTCAGAACTGCATCCGATTTGCCCTTTACCACTCGTCAAACCTTGCTTTGGTAGCTTTTCCTTTTATCTTGGTCTTAGCTCGGCGACGGGCACGATTGTTAAGACCAACTTGAGAGGCTTAGATAATCTCATTTACAAGGCCAGAAGAGATAGTGTGCTGGATATTGCCGACGTCGAAGTGTGGTCAACGCCTGTGCATACCTTCATCAGCTTCCTCCGTTCATCAATGAGTTTCATTAATGTGAGGTCACTTAGCTCTGAGCTATCTAATGCAACTCGTATAAAGCGCCTTGAAAGAAAGCTCTTAATCCACTGGATAAGGGATGCGCTAAAGCCGATAGCTCTAAGCTTAACTAAAAAGGAATCATACCAAACTCTGTCAAAAGCCTTTGGGAGGTCCAAGGCAAAGATTCCCGACCGGAATCGGTATTGGCGATCGTCGATGAGGTGATTGTTCTCTAAATATTTAACAATTTCACGATTGACAGCAGTTTCCATTACTTTCGAGAGTACTGAAGTAATGGTTATCGGGCGTTAATTAGCGAAGTTCGCTTTACTTCTTTTCTTGGGGATTGGTTGAACATTCGCAACTTCGCACATTTGTGGAAATGACCCAGAAGCTTAGGATAGATGGAAAAGGTTGCGCAGAGGTTTAGAGAAAGAACATTTTTTGAGGGTAATTGGGGGGATACCATCAGAACCAGCAGACTTGTTGATTTTGAGCTCTTGCAGAATCCTGTGCACAAAAGTGTAAAAGGAGCAGTGTAAAACCAGTTGCAGATGGGATGGGGGGACTGGCCAGAATGTGGTAGTGTCGAGTTTCTCGCGAAACTCAAAGCCAATAGATTAGCTTTATATACCTAGTCGTGCCATAAGTTCTGTCACAAGTATATGGGCAATTTTTGTATAAATGAAAAAGAGTTTTTGACAAAGGAAAATATATTTTATTTTGGCATACTAATGGAAGTAAAATAAGCAACAAATTATTCAAAGTGGCCGCCTTTAGCCTTAACACAGCTCTTTAATCTGTTGGGCCAGTCATCGATAGCAGTACGCACTGTTTCTAGCGGAAAATTAGCTACTGCTTCTGTCAAAGATCGCTTAAGGCTGTCGATATTTGGGTGTCGTCTCGTGCACACCATGGACTCTAACTCCGCTCACAGTTTGTAGTCCAGGGGATTCAAATCTGGGCTCCCAGAAGGCCATTCCGTCGCCCTTATAAACTGTGGAATATTGGTTTCCAACCACGCTTGTGTGGTTCGAGCTTTGTGGGCTGGCGCAGAATCTTGCTGGAAAACCCAATGTCGATTGTTGAATAGCGTAGAGTTCAGCGGCTTCACACATCCCTCCAGGATGTCCGTTTGATAATTTTTCGCTGCAGTTTTTACGCCTTTTTCGCAAAAATGAAGCTCGGTGACCCCTTCGTAGCTGACACCCCACCATACCATGACTGATGCTGGATGATGTCCTCGCTGTACCCTAGTGGCAACTTCTCGGGCTTCTGCGGAGCTGTGGGCATACACCTTATCATTTTGGCGGTTGAAATGTTCCTCCACCGTAAAAATTTTTTCATCGGTAAATAAAATTTCTCGATGTTTGTTGTTGCCGTACCGCCGAAGGAGCTCTTTCGATCTGGTGCTCCTAATTTGCTTCAACTGCTCAGTCAGCAAATGTCCCGTTGATCGTCGAAAGGCACTCATCCCGAGGTCAGATTTTATGATGCGAGACATACTTCGGGTGGAGGTGTTCATCTCTCGAGCCATGATTCGTTGTTTACGAAGCGGATTTCGACGAATTCGACTCTCGACCGCTTTGATGGCAGCAGAAGAACGTACGTCACGCGGACGTCCAGAACGAGGTCGATCTTCAATAGTCTGGATCGCGTTATATCTCTGGATCGCACGATACACAAATCTTTGCGTTATTTTTAACGGGCACAACAACTTGAAAATTTCACTCGCGGATTTTCCACACTTATGTAGTGCAATCACTGCAGTTCGGTTTTCTATTACACCCCATTCCATCTTCACACGTTAACGAACACACTTTAAATGACCATCAACTGTCAACAACATTATGACGTTTATAAAACTGGCCGATATTGAAATGTCACTCATAAAATAAAGTTGTTGCCAATGTGAGAAATTATGTGACAGAACTTATGGCAGGGGTTTTCGTCATTGAGGAGGTTTTGAAGAGGAATAAAAATTATTGCTGACCTGAAGATGAATTATTAACTCCAGGCACATTTTCTTCAGTTCACGTCGGAGTTGCCAGTAATGTCTAGAGCATTCCAGACAACGACTTGAAGTATTTTTAAGACGAGAAGTAACAGTCTGAGTTGACTGCTCAACACAATGTAAAGACAAGTTACGGTTACGGATATTACGATCTGCTGAATCTGTTATCGTCTCTGCCTCGACAGTTCGGAATTGGTGTTAGAAGCCGTATTGGTCGCATTCCGGTTGAAGTTCCTCCAAGCTGGAGCGTGACCCGTTCCCGATTGCATCGCACTCGTTGGAATTCCCAGTAGTCGAGCAGTGCAACGAGAAAACTATTGAATTTTTGGCTCCACATCCGAAAGCAGACATATGTAGTACTGGCCTAGAGCAATCAGTGAACCGATGCTCAAATAATTTCAATAATTGTCGAAGCTATACTTAGCTTGTAATGGTGGTAGCATATGTAATGGCATATGAATGGCCGAAAATCAATTTCATGAATCTGTCTACACAAGAATTTAAGTCAGTGCGTGTCCTCGACTACTGCACATTTGCGACGTAGGAGGTGCACGGGTAAAAATTCTTGCCCAACCAATCCTGGACTCATGTTTCGCACCAGAACTTGTTGCAGGCTTAAGTCCAAGGGTGGTATACCGAGCTGTATCGCCAATTGTTCTATGGAATCGGCAAAGTCTTAGAATACCAAGATCGGTCCTTAATCGTCGGGTAGAACTAATTCCAGAACAGGTTTTCTCTGCGAAAGCACCAGATTAAAATTATTAGCCAGGTCTTCAAAAGTCACGTGATTAGTATCTGCTAGTCTTTGGGCCAGAAAGAGAAATCTCTCTACATTCAAACCATCAAAGAAAACACCCCATTGTGAGACACGAATAGTAAGATGCATGGAATTTGAATTTGAGCTATCTTGTCATAATACTTGAAATGTTGAGCGGCAAAGAGTAATTTCAAAGACACAGATCGGCTAGCTGGGTCTGGATATTTTTTCCAGGCGATCGATTTATTGTAACCATCCGGATGATTTTTTGTTTAATTTTAGGAGATTTTAAACTATCCTCTAAATATTAGGGTGATCGTGTGAGATGTCTATGCTTATAAGCTCTGTCGCAAGCGTGAATTCTGCTGCCGCCACCCCACAGGGGTGAGCTCAGATCCGTGGAGTCGCTATTCTCCAAAGATAATTGCATGAATTAGTAAAACCTAATCTGACTTACATACAAACATACATTCAACAGCGACATTCGACAGTATCTCTTTTTTTTCTTAAATAGAAACAAAATTTAAAAACTATTTTGTACAAAATAAAAATTTTTACTGCAATAAAAAATCAAGAGCTTCATCTTTCTCCACTTTCGATTTCGGTATGTAAATTTTCGCAATTTAAAGAAAAATGTCCAGGAGAAATCAGAAAACTTGTTCAAATTTTAATCTTCATTTTTTTTTTTTTTACATTAGAAAATAGAAAAGACTTACAAAACAAGCAAACAATCGAATAGAGCAAATTTATTTTTCTTTTCTCTCTTCTTATCTTCTGCTTTCAGTCTTTTCCACCACAATCTAGAAAAAAATATCTATAGACGTTATTAAAAAGAAACGTTTGCACTTAAACCGTTTTTTTCCGGAGAGATAAAGTTCGCTCTCTTAGTAGTGATGATAATTTTTTTTTTTAGAGAGAAACAAATTAAAACAAGAAAAGAAGAAATTACAAACGGAAATAAAAGTTTTCATCTGAATAAAACAAAAATAGCAACAAATCAGTAGAAAGTTAGTTTGTTAAGCATTTAAGAATTTAAGCGAACGCGAAAAAAAAATTAAATGGTTTTTTCTTATCATTCATCTTTCGAAAAAGGAGGTCTTTTGCAGAGTAAAGAATAATTATTTGGTGTTGGTGTCCTTGCTGTTCGTGTTACTTTAAATAAATTGGAAATAATTGGCGAAGACTGTTTTTTTTTTATAAATGTCTTGTTCTATGGAAATAATTTTACTCATACAAGTAATTGAATAAGGAAAAATTGGTTTTTCGTATTTTTCTTTTTTAGTTTGGCAATTGTTACAGTTTTGCATGAATAATTTTCTTTTTTTTTGGTAAATCCTTGAAATGAGTAAGAATTCTTGTAATGTTGTCAATGTTAGTTGAATCGTGGAAATTTTTGTTGTTCTTTTTTTTTTAATACTGGGAAAAATTTAAATAATGTTCTGTATATATTTATTTTATTTTTTTTTTTGGCATCGTAACTTTCGAATGTCTTAGTATACAAGTTCTGTAGAAGGAAAGTTTTCTGGAATCAATACTGCTAAGCTTTATTTTTCGTGACGTTTTGATCTCTGCTGAGACCTTTATCAAACACTTCAGTTTAATAAAGGTCTCAGCGGAGACCGCAGAGCGTAACAGTGTTTAATCCGGATATCTTTCCTTTCAATTCGAAATGCACTGTGAAAACATTCACCAAACCAAGCTGAAATTAATAAGTTACATAGGAGGTAGCCTTGTCCGCGTTACTGAGAACTAAATAGATCATTTTGAAAAAAGTCGCCAATAGAGAAGATATACGAACGAAACGTGAATCTGCTGTAGTGAGTGATCACCACTCGATGGTTACCAGCCCAGAGACCTCTCCACAACAAAACAAATAGCCATCACCATTCTAGGCCGTCGTAGCCAAAAAATGAGGACACTGTCCTGGCAGGTGAGCTCCTACCTTGCTAACATGTTCCTTCGCTGTGCGTACGAAAAACCGGGTAAATGCCCATCGTCAGCCACTCTTAACCAACACCCGCCATTCTCGGCCAACCGGCCCTCCACTCAAAGAATGATGATATTGTCTTAAAATTTCACGAAGCAATTCTCCAAAGGCTAGAGTTTCAAAGGAAAGGTTTTCCAGATTTCGCACTATTCTGCTTTATTAATCGTATCGTTTCGGTGTCTGCTAAAGCCTTTATCAAATCAATTTTTTTTTCAAATCAAATCCCTGTTAAGACCCCCTATAGGGGCATAGGAGAGAAACAACTCTCTTTCGCAAGGCGCGATCCCGAACATCGGCCCTAAGCTGTTCCCAGGACTTGCTTATTCCCCTGGCCTAATGCTCAACTGCTCTTTTCCATGTGCTACAAGGTCGACCAATCCAATGTCTTCCTTGAGAATTGTAATCCAGACCCTTTTCGCCAATGTTTTACTCTGGTTTCCTCAAAGTGCGACCGATCCAATGCCACTTCCGCTTTGAATCTCAGTGCCTATTTTAGTCTGTCCAGTTGTACTCCAAAGTTCGTCATTGGAGATCACTTCTGGCCAGAATATTCCTAAAATGCGTCGGAGGCATTGGTTCACGAAAGTTTACAGTTTCTTGGTAAGTCGAACGGTCACTTTCCACGTAGTAGAACCATGTAACAACACGGATTTAGCACATGCGTCAAAAATTCATAGCTTCGTGCGAAGGCCTGACGAGCTTTATTTATACAAGCCTCAATATCTGTTTCGGCTCCGCCGTACATGCTGACAATGCTTCCGAGATAACAAAATTCTTGCACCTTTTCCAAATCTTGTCCTTTAAGAATTATCAGCGCGCTTGCGTTCGAACCCATGTGCATGTATGTTTTCACGCACATTTATTTTCAGTCCCATCTCTTTGCATTTGGAATGTAACGTGCGAACATTTGACTCTAAGTCCGAACGTCATCAACATAATCGAGGTGAGTTAAGATGGTAAATAGTCACCATTGAAGACCTTTACCTTCCCCACCTTTCAGTGCAATCTTCAAGATGTCATTTACTACCACCAGGCACAGGACTGGTGATAACATGCAGCCTTGTCTGACACCCGTTCGCACAGGAAAGCTCTCGGACAGCTCTGCTCTATACAAGACACCATACCTTGCATCTTCGTCGAACTCTTTAATCATAGCCATGACCTTATCTGGAATACCTCTCCTACGTAAAGCATTCCATATGTAATCAAGCTTAACACTGTCGAAAGCCTTCTCGAAGTCCACAAACATGAGATGTAGTGGCGAACCCATTTCGGCTTACTGCTTTATCTAACTGATCTTAAATTTTCCAAGACTCTTATAAAAACGTAACAGAGCTACGATTTCGTGTAAAGCTTAATCATGCGATATTCTAGACCAGCGTTACCCAAACTATTTTCGACGCGGAACCCCCAGAGATTTTCCCAAAGATCACGGAACCCTTTTTTTTAACAACAGCTCCTCCAAAGCTTTTTGACATATTGTATGAAACAAAAATTATTTGGTGAGTTCAAATTTTTTTAATAAAACAAAACCAAAAAACAGAAAAAATATAATAGGACTACAATTGGGCGTAAAGCCCGTGCGATATTCTAGATGAAAGAGAAATTTTTTAATTTAAGAAACTTTATTGGGGAAGTGGTAGAGGGGGTCACAACATTGAACTAATTTTTTCACATCCCGCTAGAGTTGCTATAAAAATGTTTTACACAAAATTTAGGGTTCAAAATTATAAAACGTAGTGAGAAAATTAGTGTATTGGATTTGTGAAATTGTGCAGTTTGTATTGGAGGTGGTAGAAGGAGGGGTGAGTTCTTAATGACTTTATCAGAAATAACTATAAATATCATGATTTTGAAATATTTTAAATTGTAGATCAGTAGCATTCATACTTTTGAGCAAAATCGAATTTTTGATATTGTGTCCGATTGTATGGGAGGGGGTAGAAGAAGGATTGAAGCAAATCGTCTTCATTTTTTTTTTTGTCTTACTAATAATTCTAAGCAAATATTAAGTGCACAATTTCAGCTCGATAAATTTTATACGTACTAAGTAAATTTGTTTAAATATTTCATGAAAAAGCGCAGTTTGTATGGGAGGTGGTGCAAGGATAGGCAGGCCTGAAAAAATTTTTAAAGAGTGAATTGAAGTCATCATAAATGTAATATATTCCAAATTTTAGATCAATAACTTTTATGCTTTTCGAACAAATCAGTTTGTTGTCGAATTGCGAAATTGTCATTTTGTAGGAGGGTGGGAGAAGGGGGGAGAAGAGGGGTAGAAGGGCTAAGACTAATTGTCTTTTTTTGTCTTACTAATAATTCTAAATAAATATTTTGTGCACAATTTCAGCTCGATAAATTGTATGCGCACTGGGTAAATTAGCTTAGAGCATGTCATGAAATAGTGCAGTTTGTCTGGGAGGTGGTGGAAGGAAGAGAGGATACAAATCATTTTTATACGGTAGATTAATATCATGACAAATATTTGGTGCACAATTTCAGCTCGATAAATTGTATGCGCACTGGGTAAATTAGTTTAGAGCATGTCATGAAATAGAGCACTTTGTCTGGGAGGTGGTGGAAGGAGGAGAGGATACAAATAATTTTTATACGGTAGATTAATATCATCATTAAAGTAATATCTTTCAAATTTCACATCAATAGCTCAAATTGCGGAATTGTGTCATTTTGTATGGGAAGGAGTAGAAGAGGTCAATCACAGGACTTACTCGCTTACTGCTAAACTCCGCCTGTCGACCATAGGCCATACTCCAGCCTGTCGATCACAGCACCTACTCGCTCACTCCTCCCAGCCGTCGATCGCACTCTTTCGAAAATAGTGGAAGATTGCGAATATGTGATGAGCGACTAGGGCTTACATGTAACAGTATTAAATATTACATATTTTTTTATTAATTAAAATAAAAAATATGGCCGCCAAAGCTGTTACGCGAAACCCTTAGTTTCTTAGACTACCACTGCTCTAAACTTTAAGATATTTTGTATGAAAGGTGGTATTGAACTAATTTTTTCGGCTCATACTTGAGTTTGCATCTAAATTTGATGGATACTGAGAAAATAAGTACAAAGTATTTCCTGAAATATTGCTGTTTGTATGGGAGGTGTAGTAGGACTGCGGAGGATATTTATGATTTTTTAAAAAATAAATATGATAAAAATTTTAAGTTCCGGAATTTACGAAATTATGTTTATGAAACGTGATGTTTCGGTCTCTGCTGAGTTTGAGAAAAATAAACAAAACTGTTCACGAGGTACAACATACAACATTTAAATTCCGCAGCAACCATTTGTGATGTAACATTTTTTCCCCAAAAAAATCTCAGTTTTTTGAAGCATTAATTATAAGAACTATACATATAACTCGGAATGTTTATCCAAAAAAATAAAATAAAACCTGAATGCTATCGTCCGCTAGCAACACTCCCAGCTATTTCATTTATGCACCTTATTTCCTCCCTGGGTCAGCATTCAATCTACCATATTTTCTCATCTTGGCAAGAGGAAGCTTCATAGTGACCTGAAAGCTTAAAAGGCGACATTTCTGCAGTAAGTACGGTTGAGGCAAATTTTGATTTTGTATGGTGGTGTGGGCGGTTGCATATCCGGCTGTATCCTTTTACTTTTCATATCAATAACATTCTTCTGATGTTTAACCTTAATAAATATGCCATAAAACTTTTTTTTCTCCATTTTGTTCTCCGGTTTTTTTTTTCATTATAAGGAAGTTGAGGCTTGATAGGAAAGTTATGTAAAAAAATCTTATATTTAGAAGTGCAATAGAAAAGGAAAATAAAGGAAAAAATTTCACTCCTTATGTCTGTTTTTAATCAAGGGCTTGTCATATGCATCATAAATGTTTGTTACTTCAGCGGTAGGTTCTTGTCTGTTATATGAGGACTGTTTTCGAAGAAGCATCCCTTTGATCGATGATCGATTACAGCAAGCACAGACGATATGAAAAATTCAGGTGAAATCTAGGAAATCCATGTTAAATCTATGCCAGGGTTATATCATAACAACAGCAACAGCTTAGTTTGATAGGCCTGAACGCTACTCTCTAGCTCTCGGATGCTGCGGGAGTACGTGATGGTGGCACCCGTTCAAGTAGAAATCTTGAAAAGTTCAAGGATTACCTAGTGTGGATGATGTATATGAAGTGAAGACCTATAGGCAGGATATGGGTAGTTGTGTGATACTGTTTTATATGGATGGGGCTTTTGTTGTTCATATGGAGGAAGGAAAACAATAGGAGCTATTGTTTCTTTCATGCATTCAAATATAAAAATAAAATTGTACATTCTACATCCGGACTTTTTGTGGACGAGTCTTAGTTCATGAAAGTTTTTTTTGGAATCATAAAGACACGAGAGAGATCGTAGGAAATTTTTGTCCTCACGAGAATGTTAAGGATACGGAATAGTCGTAATTTGTGAAAGTTTTCTTTGATTGCTAGTAATATCGTGTTTAAGAATTAACATTTCGATATAATGTTTTAACCGATTTTTTCTTATACCAACTCCATATGCAATTTTATTCATATTATTCTAGTTAATTTGATCTTTTCGAAATTATTTTAACCTTAAGAATTATCGTAACCTTAAGAATTAAAGCTTACCAAAGTCAGTGTAGACGCAATCCAGGTGGTGAGCCTTTTCGATTGCATAAAGGCAGAAGGTCGAGAATTTCATGAGATAAGTTACATTGGATAAAGTTTTATCTCAGCAGAGACCGAATCGTCACATTTAATAAAACATAATATCGTGAAATCCAGGAACCTTTCATTTAAATTGCTCTATAATTTATTTACTTTTTAACCCAGACTTACCATAACGAGTTATAGTTGAGTATTCCATAACAAAGAAAATAAACTGCCAACAAGTCGTTGCGCCCGACTTTATTATTTTTGGGACAAGTTAATGATGCATGGAAAGTCAATATGCAAGTTAAAGCGGTTAAGTGGAACCCCCTTTCACAAGTGGAACCCCCTTTCACAAGTGAAATCCCCTTTCACATGTGGAACCGGCTTTAGGGCAGGGATGATGCCAATTCAGCACTTAGTTGCGAATACGATCAATAGCTTCAGTATATGTAATCAATATTTCATTCGTTTATGCAAGTTTGGGTTTTTATGAGGGAGGGGAGGGGTGATATTAAGGGTGGGTGAATGTTAATAATTTTTCAATTGATTGCTTCAATTATGTCCAATATTTTCTGGATAGAATGTCAGTTTCATAGACGAAGTTGCATAGAATTTTCATAACATTTGGTGCATTTTACATTCACGGAACCAATCATTTGTATGGGAGGGGGTAGAGGAGGTAAGGGAAATGTAAAATTCGTGATGCAGTTTTATTTTATTTCTTTTGTAAAGTGCTCGTACAAAATTTCAAGTTCGTAACTTTTAATTTGTTGGTTAGCAGTTGATTTATTGAAATTGGTCGAAATCATACTTTTGTATGGGAGGGGGTAGAATGACAAATGTGATTTCAAAACTTTTGACACAGTTCTGCTTCAACTATTTTCGAAAGTTTTTGTGCAAAATTTCAAATTGATAGCTTTTAATTTTTAGGTGATAATTGATTTTTTAAAAATGATGGAAAAAATAATTTCGTATGGGAGGGGGTAGAAGTTTTAAAGGTATTCGACCAGTTAATAATTCATTCTCTTAGGGATTTTTTTTAAATGCATTTTACAAATTTTCAAGTTTCTACCTTAAAATTTTATTCAAAAATATTCAGCATATGTATTTTTTTCATTGCACATGAAACACCTTGTGCACGTTAGACCAGGGGGTCGGTGCATAACAATTGCAGAATTTTTATTACTTTTTCTGTATGTGAAATAAATAGATGTATCGACCTGCAAAACTTAAACTTTGTATCTGTTACCAGAGCGCTAAAAAACTTACTCAAAATTTTCAACATTTTTGCTTTCCACCTTCCTCCCCTTACACCCTCCCACTTCAATTTTTTAACAAAATTAAAAATTATATAGCTCTATAGTCTGAAAAATTTTTGATTTGATATCTGTACTCAGTTTTGAGATATAATGGTTTGAAATTTTGGAAAGTTCAATGCTCCCCATTTTCCCCCACTACTATTATATCCAAATGCTATTTTGTCGTATTTCTCTAGTATAGCTTAATATAAGTACCAAGTTTCAATTACATAGTTCAACAAATAGCCAAGATATTGATTTTTAAGTGTTTTTCTTTGCACCCCCTCTGACCCTCCTCCTTACAATAATTAGCCTCTATGTGATTCCAGTGAATCTGCATGCCACCTTGATGGTCTAAAATTATAAATTTTTTATGCTAAGTAATTTCTAAGATATAATCATTTGAAAAAAAATTCGGCCGGCAATTGGTTTTTAGCCTTTTTGCACCCCAATGGATAAGAAAATTAAATTAATTTTAAAAGTTGTCCCACAAACCCTTTTATTCTATTATTATTGATGCTCTTCAAATGAGCATTGAGCTCGTAGATTGGAGCCAACCACCTGGTGAGAGATGTCAACGGAACTCTCCTTAATACGAGTGAACACCAGTTGCTGCGATGGAAGGAATACTTCTCTGATATTTTAAACATCTTGTCAGAGGAAGATATCTCAGAAACAGAACAGCTACCAAACATCCAACCGCAACAATCCTCTATTAGGGACGATCCCCCAGATAAGGAAGAGATAGTTTCCGCCATTCGGTCAATGGCGGGAAGGAAAGCTCCAGGTATAGATGGACTACCAACCGAACTCCTCAAAGCGGACCCGGAAATAACAGCCGATATACTCCTCCCACTCTTTACTGATGTGTGGAATGAAGGAAGATATCCGGCTGAATGGAAGGAGGGCGTCATTGTGAAAATTCCCATGAAGGGCGACCTTATTACGGTCCAGCCGTAACTTGAATGTTAATACCTGAAAGTAGGAAAAGCAATGGTTTAAAACCCCGTAAATAATGTTGAAATTTGAAGGCTTACCTCGATTACGATCAGGCCGCACCTTCCATGGCAGCCTTCAGCACTCCTACTACCTTTTTTTTGCACATAAAATAGAACGCAGCGAAAAAAAAGCAAAAAAAAGCACATCTAAATCCATGAAAGCAGAGAACCATCGTTGAATTGCGGCATCGTCATCCGGCACCAAACCAGGGAATGGACTTACATGTCAGATCCAATTCCCCGTCTTTACACCGTACATACGATGCCAGCAGTAGTCCCGAAAACGTCAACAACAATTGGACGTAACGAAATCAACAGGCAATCTAACAAACCAAAAATCAGTGGGTAGTACGAGTAAAACGAAAATAACACCGGACGAATTGTCCGATTCGGATGATCCACTTATTGAAGTAGCTGGTAAAGTGCGCAATTCGTAATGTCCCGGCAAATCAACAACACCGTAAATCGAAGAGAGCAAAAGGACGATATGAAACCCGAAGTAAAGGCGGAGCTTAAAACCGAAGTAGAAGAAGAACTTGTTTTTCCAACGAATGAAATGTATCCGGACCAATCCACCATGAAACAGCCGAGCATCAAGAAAACGATCCATGTATCAAAACGAAGCGGGAATTCAAGGAAGAATACATGAACCATTCGCAGGTGAGCTCTTGTGGTTATTCAATGTCACAATTTCGCGAAGACGAGCCACAATTCGATGCCAAAGAAGAGATGAGCGATGAAGAAGTCAACATCAAAAACAAGGATACGACCAACGAATACAAAAAAAAAGCAGTACTAATAATACGTTGGACGACTCAGTCAAGGAAGACTAGAAAACTATACTTACGGGAATGGCGGAATTCTTCGTGTCTTCACTATCACTACTATCCAGGATTTCCATTTCTCTCTTCTTCATAGCACGAACGGGTGAAATGGTTTCCTCGCCTTTTTCATCGTCCAACGAGACCAGCAATTTTTCGATTGTATTTACGTCGTTGCCCGAATCATTTAAGCTTTCATTGTGCGTTGTATTCGTTTCCACCGCTGCACTCGTCGTATGTTTTGTGATAAAGTTGATTCATCAGCATTCATTTGAATCGAAATTGGAAACTTCCTTTTACTGCACACACTGTTAACTACACTTGAGGTTAAAATTGCGACAGTGAAGGTGGCATTTTGCACAGTCAGCCGCTTTTATTTCCTTTTCCAATTACAGTCACAACACAACACCAGAACTGTCATTAAAATTTGACAGACGGGAACGTTAACAATCGAGAGCTGTCCAATCGTCATAGCGGCCATGTTTGTATCGAGCCATGTGGAAATACTTAGTATCAGAGATTGGGAAACGAGGAACAAGACAAGACGTGTGCGAAGCCTTTTGGATAAAATATTTAATTTGGTGTGAGAAAGAAGATAAAGTAAAGTGCCACAAGTCGGTGGATTTTTGTTTGAAAATAAAAGTGAAAAGTGTGTGTCAGGATCGACACCAAGCAGATACCAGGATTAAGTTTGAGCAGTATTCCACGCAACTAGCAGAAGCGTAATTCAACGACGAACAAAGGCGCAAGGGCGGAAAGGGCCCCAACGAGCAGCGAATTCGACGAGGCGGAAAATAAATATCAAGTAAATGAATAGCTGTACGAGAGCTTCCCTGTGCGAACGGGTGTCAGACAAGGCTGCATATTATCACCAGCCCTGTTTCTGATGGTAATAAATGACATCTTGAAAACTGCTCTGGAAGGTGGGGAAGGTAAAGGTCTTCAATGGAGACTATTTAACATCTTAAGTCACCTTGATTATGCTGATGACGTGTGTTTGCTTGCACATAACAGTTCAGACGTAGAGTCAAATGTTCGCTCGTTGCATTCTAAATGCAAAGAGGCGGGACTGAAAATAAATGTGCGTAAAACCAAGTACATGCACATGGGTTCGAACGCAAGCACACCGATTGTTCTTAATGGACAGGATGTGGAAGAGGTGCAAGATTTTTGCTATCTCGGAAGCATTGTCAGCATGGACGGCGGAGCCGAAAAGGATGTTGAGGCTCGGCTAAATAAAGCTCGTCAGGCCTTCGGAATCCTTTTCCCTTTCTGGAGGATAAGAGAGATCTCCCTCCGCACGAAGCTGCGAGTTTTTGACGCATGCGTCAAATCCGTGTTGTTATATGGTTGTACTACGTGGAAAGTGACCGTTCGACTTACCAAGAAACTACAGACTTTCGTAAACCAATGCCTCCGGCGCATTTTAAGAATATTCTGGCCAGAAGTAATCTCCAACGACGAACTTTGGAGTACAACTCGCCAGACTAAAATAGGTATTGAGATTCAACGGCGGAAGTGGCAATGGATCGGTCATACTTTGAGGAAACCAGAGCGAAACATCGCAAAACAGGCTCTGGATTATAACCCTCAAGGAAGACGTCGGGTTGGTCGACCATGTCACATGGAAGCGAGCAGTTGACCAGGAGGCCAGAGGAATAAACAAGCCCTAGCAACAGCTTAAAGCCGATGCTCAGGATCGCGCCTTGTGGAAGAGAGTTGTTTCTGTCCTACGCCCCTATAAGGGGTCTTAACAGGAATTTGATTAATTAGATTGAAATGAATAGCTAGGGAATTTTTTTTTGAATCTTATTTCATTAACGTAACGCTTAAATAGGGATTGAGACAATAAAGCCACCGGGCAATTCTATTTGATATCTTTCTAAATTGCTTTACTTTCACCATTACGTTACTTTGTGAAGATTCTTTGTGAGCGTCCTTTTTTTTCCAGCTTGCCACGCGTTTTTTTTTGTGTTTTCGCGAAAATTCTTGGACTAGTGGTTCGGTCTGCGACGAGCATAAAGGACCGCGGTCTCAAATACGAGCCACTGGCGCCCACGACCCTTCTTCGAGGGTTGGCCGGACAGGCTGCGTTCTGCCCCAGGTGCAAGGGGCTGAGAATAATAAGTACGTTTTCCTCAACCGGAGAAAAACGGTAACAACCTTCGGGATGTGGCAATTGGCGTGGTATATGTCTACTTACTGCCGTATCAAAAATTATGGGTAAGGTAATTCTCCATAGGATTAGTGATGTCGTCGAGAGCACTCTCGAAGTTTATCAGGCTGCATTCCGTAAAGGGTCGTCTTGTATCGACCACACAAATACCCTACGGATAATATTAGAGCAGTCAGCCGAAATGGGCTCGCCACTAGATCTCATGTTTCTGGACTTCGAGAAAGCTTTCGACAGCGTTAAGCGAGATCACATATGGAATGCTTTGCGTAGGAGAGGTATTCCAGATAAGGTCATAGCTATGATTAAAGAATCCAACGAAGATGCAAGGTGTTGCGTCTTGCATAGAGGAGAACTGTTCGAGAGCTTCCTTATGCGAACAGATGTCAGACAAGCATATTATCACCAGCCCTGTTTCTGGTGGTAATAAATGACATCTTGAAAACTGCACTGGAAGGTGGGGAAGGTAAAGGTCTTCAATGGAGACTATTTAACATCTTAAGTCACCTTGATTATGCTGATGACGTGTGTTTGCTTGCACATAACCGTTCGGACTTAGAGTCAAATGTTCGCTCGTTGTATTCTAAATGCAAAGAGGTGGGACTGAAAATAAATGTGCGTAAAACCAAGTACATGCACATGGGTTCGAACGCAAGCACACCGATTGTTCTTAACGGACAGGATGTGGAAGAGGTGCAAGATTTCTGCTATCTCGGAAGCTTTGTCAGCATGGACGGCGGAGCCGAAAATGATGTTGAGGCTCGGCTAAACAAAGCTCGTCAGGCCTTCGGAATCCTTTCCCCTTTCTGGAGGCTAAGAGAGATATCCCTTCGCACAAAATTGCGAGTTTTTGACGCATGCGTCAAATCCGTGTTGTTATATGGCTGTACTACGTGGAAAGTAACCGTTCGACTTACCAAGAAACTACAGACTTTCGTGAACAAATACCTCCGACGCATTTTGGGAATATTCTGGCCAGAAGTGATCTCCAACGACGAACTTTGGAGTACAACTGGCCAGACTAAAATAGGTACTGAGATTCAAAGGCGGAAGTGGCAGTGGATCGGTCATACTTTGAGGAAACCAGTGCGAAACATCGCCAAACAGGGTCTGGATCATAATCCTCAAGAAAGACGTCGTTTTGGTCGACCATGTAACACATGGAAGCGAGCAGTTGAGCAGATGACCAGAGGAATAAACAAGTCCTGGCAACAGCTTAAGGCCGATACTCAGGATCGCACCTTGTGGAAGAGAGTTATTTCTGTCCTAAGCCCCTATAGGGGGTCTTAACAGAAAAAATTTGATTACAAACACTTGGGAATAATCAATTCGATCTTAACCATGTCCTCCTACACGAACTTGTCTACGCCATTTCTGCACTATTTCTCAATTCACCCAACAAGCCACAATCCTTTATTAATAAGCTTCGCTATATAACAATTACCTTCCAATATGCATACTTCAACTATCGGTATTGTTCACCTGTGTGCGTTTTATATATTAATATTACTGCTCTGTGCATTTATTTTCGGTTTAATGGCAGCGAAAGTGGAATTCTCTAAGGACTGTACACGGACCGCAATAAAGCATGGGCTATTATTTATGTGATAATTACAAAGCTTCAGTTGATTGGGACTTACCAATAGCTTTTCGAATTGATTGATCAATAACTCCGATTTACATTGTTAACCATAATAATATTGCGGCAATTTAAATAAATCACACACATCCTCCCACGCATAGGGGGATTGTTATTACAAATTTATCGTAAAGGTGTAATTGTTATTTTATTTTTCTGTTTGATGTGAAACTATAATAGTTTGTGAATCAACTCTACAACAAGTTTATAGGCTATAAACTTGTTTGCAGGAATTAAGGTCGGAGGCTAAATCTTCCATATCTTCAACTTACGAGTCTCATTTTATTTATTTAATAGAACTGTGACTTAATATTGGGATTAATTTTTCCCTAGTGTTGTACCCTTTTCAAAATGAAAAATAATTGGCGTTGAAGGTTCGAGAAGAATAACAATGAAAATAAATTTCAAATCCAAATCGATTTAGAACTTTTAAACGACGAAATTTCACATTTCAGTACAGCACATTTTTTTGAGTTATGTTAAAACATGCATACAGGCAGGCATTGTTTCTAAAAAATCTCTTACATCAAAGATTTCGAAAATCTATTACAAAGGAACCGCTTTAGTAAGAAAAAAACAACTCGAAAACCATTACGACTGAAAAACAAACTCCAACGAGACGAATTCTTAAAACAAATTTTGTTATAAAGCCATTGATAAAGAGAGGTAGAAACCCACTCTAATAAACAAAAGGAAATGAAAAGGATTAAAAAAGCGAATGGAATGAGAGTTTTGTCGAGACGAAACAGCCTTTCGTAATAAAACGTAAAAGTGGAGCTTAAGTTGTGAAAATTGTTCAAATTTAAAATATCAGCCCAGTTTGAATTGAAAATTTCGAAATGTACCTTTTTCTTCGAAATTTTCGAAATGGTTATTTTGAAATTTAATAGGGTTGTTTTTGATTTGTACGAAAAGTTCTAAGCTTAAAAAATATTGCTCAGTTTCTTGAGTTGCTTGTAGGTGAGGAGAGGTTATTATTGTACTTCCAAACTTCATTACTTTAACTGTAGCAGTGGAGGCTCTGTATTATAATCCTCAAGGAAGAGACGTCAGGTTGGTCGACCATATAACACATGGAAGCGAGCAGTTGAGCAGGAGGCAAGAGGAAAAAACAAGTCCTGGCAACAGCTTAAGGCCGATGCTCAGGATCGCGCCTTGTGGAAGAGAGTTGTTTCTGTCCTATGCCCCTATAGGGGGTCTTAACAGGAATTTGATTTGATTGATTGATTGTGGAAGGGTTGATAGCCATTCGCACAATCCACCATCTACGAATTTTACATTTTCATATATTGAGGCAACCAAGGTATACCGAAACAAGCAGCGTGCTGGAATTATACGTCGATTAGGATTTTTAGGAATCACGACTTTCGCATCGTAGACCAACACGCTATTCCACTAGACTATACCCTAGCTTCAGTTACTACCCGGAAAAATACTAAAGTTTTCGGCTGCAGTAGAGTATTATAATACTCAACCTCCCATTATAATGGGATTGCATTCCCTACTACGTGGTGTACACAGATGTTGTTCCATTTGCACTTGATTTTATTGTGGAGACGTAAGCACTTGTGGTATAGTCCATCTCGCTAAATGACCTTCAACCTTTTAGAGTGTCTAATTTTTGAATTCGTTGCAATCTGGAATTATATGCGAGCCGTTTGCACATACCAAGCAGTGGGCTATGTACATAGGCAGGACGAGGTTTGTTTACTGGTTTAGTATGGAAGAAAGAATATTGATTCCATCTAGGTGTATGCGTATCTAGGAAACCACGATTGTGCGTTTGCCGTCCTGTTTGTAATCAATCGGAGGAATAGTGATATTACTCGTCTCTCTTGCTTGATCGAAAACGGCGTCCAGATCTCGTTACTCTGAATATTTCTGAAGACGAATCAGATTCTCCGCAAACCGTTCAAAACTGCTTATAAATGCCGGTCATCAATCTCCCCCTAAATGCCGGTAGATCCTTTCAAAGCATTTGACGTGCTGCAATAGGATGCGTTGTTAGTGT
Organism: Chorisops tibialis; assembly: GCA_963669355.1. NCBI lineage: Eukaryota > Metazoa > Arthropoda > Insecta > Diptera > Stratiomyidae > Chorisops > Chorisops tibialis. The sequence goes on from OY770262.1 coordinate 215,854,089, forward strand.
GGGAGTTGTTTCCTGTAGCTGTAGGTCTTGAGTAGTTGTAGACAGGCGTGAGGCAACTACTTCACTTTTGGGGTAGAAAAGAGAGGAGTGGCATCGCTCACATACAAAAAGATTCAAGATGCGCTATTAAATAACAACATTTTAAAATTTGGAGAGGCAGCACCCTCCCCTTCACCGGGTCGGCACACCATTTGTTGTCACGCTTCAAAACCTCTTCAAATTTTCGGCGAATGTTATTCGAGATTAAAATGGTGGTACTGGTGGAACTTGGCATAAACTTTTGTGCAACTGTAGATATAGGCTTCAATCTCCATATTAGAAGTTTTGAAAATGATGGATGTCTGCCATTATGTGAAACTGTAGGTACTGCCAACTGAAAAAGTGTAGAACGCGCGGGGTAGTTGCATAGTGTGCTCACTGTTAGGATTTCACCTACTTACTTACTTAATTACGATAGTGCTACAACCTTAGCTTCCAGTATACTTCGCCTCCATACACCTCGGTTCATTGACCGCGCCCTCCAGTTTGAGAATCTTAGCAGTGATTTTCTGTCTGCGTCAATCAAATCCTCCCAGCGCTTCCTGATTTACCAACCGGTCTTTGTCCATTGACTTTCCCTTTTAGTGTTTTTTTTTTAACGCGGGGAAAAGCATCGAAAGCCTTAAAGTGCGGGACTTGAACCCGCCTAACCCACTACTCCCGGGACAACCGTTAAGTATTTCGTCAGGAGGAGGGAGGAGCATAAAGCTCAAACCTCATTTTACTGTCACAGTGTCTTATGTCACCCTGTATATGTCACTGCCTATCTTATTCAACTACCAACTGTTGTAGCTGTTGTAGGCACTTCTATCTCAGATGGTTCCCTACGTAGTCTTTCGAGTATCCTCAGCTCGGTGAGAACTTAATTATTTGTACGCATCTTGGTACTGGAAGTCGTAAGATGTCATCAAATTGTATATTCCATAACACGGGTCCTAATACTGAGCCCTGTGGGACTCCACATGTTATGCTATACTTCTTCACTCCTTCTTCGGTGTCATATAGTAATACTCTATCTGCGAGATAGCTCCTAACCATTCGTAGGAGGTATGGTGGAGCTTCCAATTTTAATAGAGCATTAATTATGTGAGGCCACGTCACCAAATTGAATGCATTTTTGACGTCTAGTGTTATTATAGCGCAGTATTCTTTAGAACCATTCTTCCATCTACTACCTTCAATGGCCTTTTTAGCAATATCTATCACTTTTTTTATTGCGTCGACTGTAGAGCGCCCTTTGCGGAATCCATATTAATTCTCTGAAATGTTTTCATTCTCTTGTAGATGTTATTCTAATCTGTTAAGAATTAACCGTTCCAGGATTTTCCCCAGTGAGTCAAGCATGCACGAACTCGGCTCTGCGGGTGGTTTGTTTGGTTTCGGGAGTAGAACCAAAAGTTGGCGTTTCCATATTTTGGGAAAAAATACCATCCTTTAGGCATTTCGTGTACATTTCTGCGTAGACGTCTGCATTGAGCTTTATAGCTAGTTTATTTGGTATGTCATCTAATCCTGGTGATTTATTGTTCTCGAGCCGCTTAGCTGCTTGGAGTGACTCCTCCGCAGACACCACCGCTGATTCGTTAATCACTTCAGTGGGGCTTTCTGTTATTGCCGGAGTTTTACTATCGGAGCGTTTCGAGAATAGCGATTCGACCACTTTTTCCATAAGTATAGGACACGTTGGTGCTTGTCCCCTTGGTCCCTTTCAGTTTCGACATCACTACCCTATATGCTCCATCCGATAAGTTACCGTTCATATTGTTACAAAGCTCTCTGAAACATTCGTGTTTACTTTGCCTAATTGCCTTTTTAAGGTCTGACCTGGCTTCTTTGTATATATCGTTTAGAGTACTACCATTTACGGTTATTCTTTTCCGCTGCAGCTGTCGTCTAGCTTTGTGACATCTAGTGCGTAGCCGAGCAATGTTATCGTTCGTCCAGTAGTTTGGTTTCCGTACATTGTGCGCTTTTCTTCTCACCATTGCCGCGTCACAGGCCTTACTCAGTTCGTTTACTACACTTTGAGCATGATTTTCTATACCTTGTTGCGGGTCATGTTCGGCATTCAGTACCATCTTGAAGATTTTTTCATCTAGTGTATTATCTTTCCATCTTTTGTCTGCGCTTTCGCATGCTGGCGCTTTTGACGATTTCTTCTACCAGAATCAATTGTCACTACGAGTATTATTGCCTGATGGTCGCCATGCGTATATGTATCACTTAACCGCCATTCTGTGGGCTGGGATAATGTTCTGCTTGCAAAATTAATGTCTATTACGGAGCCTCTTCCGTTTTTTTCGAATGTGTTTTTGCGCCCACTATTTAAAACGATGACGTCAAGCGACGCAAAGGCTTTAAGTAGCATATTTCCTCTCGCATTCGTGCGTTTGTTTCCCCATTCCGTGGCCTATCCGTTGAAGTCACCAGCAATGATATTTGGGCTTGTTGATTTAACATCGATCGTGAATCCATCGAAAATCCTTTCATTTTCATCGTTGCCAACACTCGGTGTCAGCTATATATAATTATTCCGCCAATCTTTGCTCTTACGTAGTACTGGTTATCAGAGTGTGGCTTATCTTTTGCCTTTTGTGTTCTGTCTGAGATCCATCCTAAATCTCCTAAGTTTCGATATTGTTCATTAATGATCGCTACGTCAAATTTCTCTTCGTATATTCTCTGCTTTAATAGTTCCTGAACCGCTTCACAGTGATTAAGATTAATCTGAACTATTTTCAGTTTTTTTAATTTTGCGTGCTTCTGGGTATGCGGGACATGTTCGACTGCTTGTAGGATGGTTAGAGTCGGCACTTCCGTTGCTCTTGCATAGCATGCAGCATGGTAGGCTATTGCAATCTCTCAATCGCAAAATGGCTTGCTTCACCGTGTTTCATGCATCTTGCACTGCGATCTTCGGTGCTTTTGCATGCTTTGCTGAATGGTCGAAGGAAAGGCACCTGTAGCAACTCGTTACATTCACCGTTTCTCTAAGTCGGCAGACGACCCATCCTACTTTAATTTTCCCCTTATCGGTAATTTTATTCGCAGTTTCTGTCGGCGCCCTAATCACAGCTGTCTGTGTTCCAGCATAAGCCTTCCTAACTAACTTAATCCAAGAAGGGTTGAAGAAACTTAGCCCCTCTATCTGCATGCGTATAGCATCTACGATATCTTCCTTTGTCGTAATTTCATCTAAAACTTTCAGTTCCAGTTGAGTCTCTTGCGTAAGAACTTTAATTTCAGTTTTAGTCGCCAGGACCTTTTGTATTTCCTTCTTGAACTCCTCTGAGCCTTCACTTCGTTGCTTATTAAGTTCCAACAGCATATGTACTTTTGCCGTCTTTCTTATTTTTGACACATTTTCACTATATCTATTCAATGCTTCGTGTCCTTTCACCAATCGTAAGATGTCCTGTATGAAATCTCTCCTGTTTTGGTGATGACTATTGCATCATGTCTAACCGCTTTAGGTTTGGATTTCATACTTTGACGTTTATCTCGCCTATTTATTTTTTATTTTTTCATGACTCTCGTCCATCCTATTTCTTTAGGCTCCTTTTCCTCAATTTTCTCTGTTGATACTTCATCTAGTTGTATGTTACGAGTATCTGCGAGCGCGTTTTCCTTTCTCGGTTTTTTTGGTGGGGTGGCTCGTTTCAGGTGCCCTTTATCTCCCTTTTTTTGTTGTGGATCATTATAGATGCACTCTAATGATGGTGAGGTTTGAGCACTTTCATCAGTCTTCCGTGCCTCTGATTGTCGACGTATGTCCTTTTGGGCGCTTTTATCAAACTTCCCTACCTCCGTTTGACGACGTATGTCCTTTGTAGCGCGTTTGTGCATAGCCACGATTGCACTCACCGCGTCTCTCATAGGTTGATGGATCGTTCGCCTTCCACCACCCATCATTTCGACTAGCTACTTGATTTTCTCACCCAGGCTATCAAGAGCATCAAATTTACGGTTTTCCTCTTCAGCAGTTTCTATTGCCGGGGAAATTCTTCCATCAGGACATGAAGGCAATGACTGCGTTGCTGGGACGTCGTCTTTGCTCATCAATTTCTCCGGGGATCGAATTATTCGCGCACTTCTTGCAAATGGTGTCCTATCTTCTGGGTTGTTACTTCCGTTTGTTTCCTCGTTGTTAATATTATTGTTATTGTTAGTATTATTGTAATTGGTTAAACTCATGTCTTAAGGGTCCCCACTGAAAGTCGTTGTCTCTATTCATTTGTGTAGTCACTTTAAGATCCCATGGTTGTCTATACAAGCAGTGAGGCCATGCAAGCGTTGACACAAACCTTTATAAGGATTTGCGTTCAGGGTCGGATCAGCGTTAGTCAGGAATGTTATCGTACATCTCAGCCTATACTACCAACTGAATGATGATGAACTTCGAGTGTATTTCCAGGCCTGCCAGGGTTTTAACGGGACGGAGGCGGCTGTGGTATTAGCCTGAAAGCCATTTCTGCAGGATGTCACTCTTGCTTACTGACGTAACAGAATAACACAGTCACCAGCCCAATGCTATCTTGTATACATTCATTGTCCAGTATGCCATAATTGAGATTTTACTGGTCTCCATCTTAATATCCTTCTTCTGTGTATACGCCAATCTCCGATTCGGATCTTTTTAGATCTTGGCCTGGATTATTGCTTCAGAGTATTCATGTGTGTCTGAGTTTTCACAACTAAACTGCAAGTCTGAGCACACAGGGTTTTTCATCATGTATACCCTACTTACTTCCGGAGACGCTAGTCTGTTATAGCCATTTCGGTTACAATAATCCTCCCCTCCTCCTTTCTCAACCGGGCTTGGAACCGTCTATGGCGGAGTTTTAGTGTGCATTTGGGAATTCGTTATCCTTCCGCTTCACATAACCACCCGATTGCAGTTTCATAAATTTGATGACGGTTACCACTTCTTGATTCTTCGAATTTTTTGCACGCCTGAGTTAATGTCTACATTTCGCTACCATAACATAGCACAGGTCTTATTATCGTATGAAGTTTAAGTCCCTTCCCAATCCTATTCCTTCCCTCCATGTGCATTGCACATAAAGGCCCAAATTGCCTATAACACAGATCATTCTGTAAAAAAAAGTTTTGTTTTTCTGTGCATGGTTTCCCTCTCGCGTAGTGCTTTCTGCAACAAGTCAACCGATGAGGACATAGGCGCTACCTAAACGCCTTCTTTTTGAACAGACGAGAATCACTCCACCACCAGTGCTGGACATGTTCCTAAGCTGGACTCCTCCCTACTCCAGTTCCGCGAATAGCTAGTCTATTTTTTCGAGGAAAGTTTGATCCCGCTTTTCCCCAATCTCAAACAAGCTGTTTTGCTAGAAGAATGTACAAATTTCTTGTCTGTTTATTGGGATATCGCTTGGGATATCAGCAGTTGAAATACAATACTTTGGACAGATGAAGTTTCTGTCTTGACGCATCACAAATCATCACACGTCACATTAAACTATGTCATCCATCTTAAAATTTGACAACGAAAGTCAATCCCTTCATTTGTCGGTAATCTCAGAATCTTATTTAACCCTCTGAAGGAGCCCGATTAGTGCTGTAGTAGCTCGAGGAATCGCTTTGCTTCCTTTCGGGTGGACGTTGGTATCTTTCCACATGGGCTTTTGAAGGGGCACAGGCAGAGAGGAGAAATATCCTTAAGGACGATGGAGGAGATACGCCATCAGCACCAGCAGATTTGTAAATATTGAGATAAGACGAGATCGAAATTGAATAGGTGGAAGTGAAATCTCATTAAAGAATCCTATAAAGATGGAAGATGTCACCCCTTTTATAGAGGAGAGCTATCCAAGAGCATTCAGCTAGCAGACAATGTTCCATATTTTTTTTCCCGACCCTATTTCGGATGGTAAAAATGACATCAAACCTTCAACCCCAGTGATTTTCCTTTATTAGGTGCTAACCCATTACAATGTAATGGAGAAATTTCCGCAACAAAACTAGGTCATTGCTCATCAGTCACACCTCTAAGGAACAAAAAATTAACTGTTTCCTTTCAATAGCTCTACTTCTCCTACGAAACTTTACGTTCTAATAATACTTCCTCTTTTTTGGGTCAAATTTGTTACCCTTTTCTTTCTCCTCCTTCATAGGTTGATAAACAAACTCTGTGTAGATCAAACAAAAAAGGACGAAAACGAATGTTAGGTAGTCATAATATTTTCAATACACTATTTTCCCTAACAATAGTTTAGCACCATATAAAATTAAGGCGATTGTAATTGTAATTTCATATCACTTCGAAGCTAACTTCGAAATTTAACCGAAATTAAGGACTACCTTCACGAATTTCGAATTATCCGTTGGTTTGCCTATAACTTCATTTTACGAAGACTAGTCACGTGGAATTCCACGCGAAATCTTATCGTTATCCTTGAGTGGAGATTTGCGTGTCAACGAGGCACAGGACATACATTTGTAAGCACGATCATTGCTTTTTTTTCACTAAAGGGATATGGTTTTAGTTTATTTTTCTTTCTCTTTGCGGGTTAAGTATAAATCGATTTTTACTGACACATGAAATAAAGGACTATACTTTCGGTTTAGAGTAGCAGCGAAACAAATATTTTTGTTTGTAAATAAGCCGCTACTTAAAATGTCAAAGGATTAAGTTATTTTAATGGTATTTTAATAAATGTGGTTATTGCTTGCGAAAAGCAAACATGTATGAGATTGTTGGATTATTTACGTGAACGTTATTTATTAAAAATGCTTTATCAGCTTGAATTATGTTGGTTAATTTATATTCATGCTATTCAGGCCGATGAGCTATCTAATTCGTTATTCATTCAATCAAAATCAATCAAATTCCTGTTAAGACTACCCACAGGGGCATGGGACAGAAACAGTTGCCTTCCACAAGGCGCGATTCTGAGCATCGGCCTTTAATTGTCGCCAGAACGCATTCCTCTGGCATACTGCTCTACTACTCGCTTCTATGTGCTACATCATCTGCCGACCCAACGTCCTCCTTGAAGATTATAATCCAGATATTTCGCACTGGTTTCCTCAAAGTGTGGCCGATACACTGCCACTTCCGCCTTCGAATCTCAGTCCCTATTTTAGTCTGTGCAGTTGGATGAAGTCAATCTAATAATGAATAGGAGGAGTACAATGGGCCCAATTAGAAGGCCCCAGTGCATTGTGGTTCTACGAAACCACCCTCCTACAACCTAAACCTAAACCTGTACCTCAAAGTTCGTCGTTAGAGATCACTTCTGATCAGAATATTCTTAAAATACATCGGAGACATTGGTTCACGAAAGTTTGCAGTTTCTCGGTAAGTCGAACGGTCACTTTCACTTTCTAGGTAGTACAACCATATAACAACACAGATTTAGAATACTCGCAGCTTTATGCGAAGGGAGATCTATCTCAACCACCAGGAAGGGAAAAGAGTGCCGAAGGTCTGACAAATCTTTTTTATACGAACCTCAATATCCTTTTCGGCTCCGCCGTCTATGCTGACAATGCTTCCGAGATAAAAAAAATTCTTGAACTTCTTCCACTTTTTGTCCGCGAAGAACAATCGGTGTTCTTGTGTTCGGACCCTTGTGCATGCATTTGGTTTTCCGCACATTCATTTTCAGTCTTGCCTCTTTGCATTTAGGATGCAACGAGCGAACATTTGACTCTAAGTCGGAATGGTTATGTGCAAGCAAGCACACGTAATCAGCATAATCACGAGGTGACTTAAGATGTTAATTATCCTGCATTAAAGACCTTTATCTTGCCCACCTTCCAGTGCAGCTTTCAAGAAGTTGTTTATTACCGGCAGAAACAGGGCTGGTGATAATATGGAATCCTCCCTGACATCCGTTCGCAGAAAAGAGCACTCGGACAACTCTCCTCTATGTAAGACGTGACACTTTTAATCAGCTATGATCTTATTTTGAATACTAGCAAACGCCCGCGACTTCGTCCGCGTAAAAATAGCAATTATAAGCAATTTTTGAGAGTGTAGTTAGTAATACATTATGTGGGATATATAACCTGCTGACTTTCATGGCTCTTTGAAGAAAATGGTTTGTATTCTGTTGGAATCAGAACTATAAATTTCTAGAATGAAAGCATGATACTTGCATTTGTATGGACAGGCTCGTGATCAAATCAAACCCGTGATTTGAGATCATATACGTGTTGAAGAGCGTTAAGGACATGTGAATAATTGTAGCTGGTGTTAATTAAAAAATAAGCAAAAAAACAAATAAAATAACATTAAGCTTAAAAACATAACAGGACTACGATTGTGCGTAAAGCCGAATCATACGATACTATCGAAATTTTTGCGGTGTTCAGAAATTTTGTATGGCGAGTGGTAGAAGGGGTGACAGCACTAAACTAATTTGTTTCACATCATGCTAGAGTAGCTATAAAAATGTTTTGCACCAAATTTAAGCTTCAAAAATTGAGTGGGTACTGAGAAACTTAATGCATTGAATTTAATGAAATTGTGCAATTTGTATGGGAGGTGGTAGAAGGAGTGGTGGGTTTTTGGTGATTTTTTGAGAAACAACTATAACTATTATGCGATTGATATACTTTAAATTTCAGATCAGTTAGATTCACACTTTTCAAGAGAATCGAATTTTTATATAGTCGTGGAATGTGTCTCATTGTATGGGAGGGGGTAGAAGGAGTGAAACTACTCGGTTCATTTTTTTCCCGATATCAATAATAATGCTAATTAAGGATTAAGTTCAAAGTTTTAGCTCGATGAAATTTAAATGTTCTGAGAAAATTTGTTTAGAGTATTTCATTAAAAAGTGCGGTTTATATGGGAGGTGGTGGAAGGAGAAAGGGGTTTTTGGTGATTTTTTGAGGAACAACTACAATCATCATGCAATTGATATATTTTAAATTTCAGATCAGTAACATTCACACTTTTCAAGAAAATCGAATTCTTGTAAAGTCGTGGAACTGTGTCACATTGTATGGGAGGGGGTAGAAGGAGTGAAGCTAATCGGTTAATTTTTTCCCGATATTAATAATAATGTCAATTAAGCATTTAATACAACATTTTAGCTCGATGGAAATCACACGTACTGAGAAAATTGGTGTAAAGTGGTTCATGAAAAAGTGTAGTTTGTATGGGAGGTGGTGGAATGAGTGAGGGAACTCAAATAATTTGTATACCAAAAGACTGCATTTATAATATAAATAATTTATTTCAAATTTCAAATTAATAGCTTTTATAATTTCCAAGAAAATTTGATTAATATATATTTTTGAAAATGAGGCACTTTGTATGGAAGGGGGTAGAAGGCGTAAGGGGAATGAAATAAAACCAAAAGCAGATTACATCCCGATGAATACCTAATAAACTCTGGAAGTTTCATTACAATCGGTTCAGCCGTTTGTGCGTGAAAAGCGGACAGACAGACAGACAGACAGACAAAAATTTCAAAAACGTATTTTTGTGCTTAGTTATTGCTAAAATAACTCAAAAAACTACCTTATAGCCATTTATAAGCAAATAACAGACAGACACTACAATTATATTAATATGTATAGATTTAATCTCGCTCAACGCTGTCTAAAGCCTTCTCCAAGTTCACAAACATGATATGTAGTGGTGAACCCATTTCGGCGGACTGCTCCAATATTATCTGTAGGGTATTTGCATAGTCTGTACAAGACGACACCCCGGAATCCAGCCTTATAAACTTCGAGAGTACTGAGTACACAGCATCACTAATTCTATTGAGAATTACCTTAGCCATGACTTTTGATACTGCAGTAAGTAGACATATACGCCAATTGCCACAATCCCGAAAGTCACCCTTCTTCGGAATTTTCACAATGACGCCCTCCTTCCATTCAGTCGGATATTTTCCTTCATTCCACACCTGATTTAAGAGTGGGAAGAGTATATCGGTATTCGTTATTACGTTCTAAATCTGTTTCTCAATTCTAGTAACCATTTAATTCTAAATTTTTTGAAAAGTAACGAGTTCGGGTATTCGGGATTGGATAGAAATTTCATACGTTATTTTGTAGTTTGTAGTAATAATGGCAATCAAATTAATGCATGAACAAATTTCTGTGCATGACGAAATCCTTGATGAATGCATGACTAAAAAAATCTTACGTGTGCATGATCCTATCGCAATTTTCAGTTCTGGTTTCTGATCTGTGTGCGCCTAATTGGATTCTTAATGTCTGTCCGAATTATTCCTTCAATTACGCAGCTTAGTAAAATCTAAATTATCTTTTATTTCATTTCTAGTGTGCACAAGGACGTGCAGCATGGCTAGAACGTGGACGACGCTGTAGCGTTCAAGACAGCAATCCTGCTTCCTGTCATCGAAGATGGGTGAAAAGAAATCGAGTAAATAGTCGAGCATAGTCAAACGACTCAAAGAACTTAATCCTGTTTTTTTTTTTTTTCATCTCAACAGATTCAAGATTCATCACTAGGTGGCTCATCAGATGACGAAGACTTATTAGGCGTATTAAGAGGACCCAGTTCATTTGCAAATGCCTTTCTCTATGTTGGCTTAGGAACAATTGCAATTGGCTTAGTTATTGCTTTCGTTGGAACCGGCGAGAAAGGTTTCAAAACTGTTGAATTAAGACTTATAGGACCTTCGTTAATAGGTATTATTTTTTTCCGCCCCCACCATTTAAATCAGGCAGGACTTAATTTTTTCTGAAAATTTCTTAACAGGTATTGGTTTAATTTGTTGTATTCTCCGAATTTGCTTTTGTATTTGTCCGTCGCATTGTTTATCTTCAAGTAAAAGAGCTAGGAAAAAAAATAGTAATAAGATTGATGCGGACCACACAACTTCATTATTACGTGGAGAAAGTAAGCGAGTTTCGATTGCGAAAGGACCTCATCAGGTTAGTTCTGAAATTCGGGATTTCGTTCGTTATTTTTTGAAAAACCTTTTTCTAGAAATTTCCACTAACTCATAAATCGCGCAGTAATAGTAAAATGATAAACGAAGGTATGGAAGCGTTGCGGCAAATCGCAACGACATCGTTATTTTTACAAAACGAACAAAAACCCTCGACAAATCGAATCGTTCCTATTATTAAAGAGCCTGAAAAATCTGCCGGTAATTCAAAACCTTTCGAAATATCAAATTGTATCCGAAAATTTATTCGATTCCATTTCAGAAGCACCGCTCGAAATGAAAAAGCTCGATACAACGCTGAATATATGCGATATTACTGACGACGAGGACGACGACGATGATTGTGCAGAACCTTTCCACTCTAGTAGCTATCACAATCAAAATGAATCACTAGTTTTAACGCATAGTAAATTAGCACGTCAGCGTTTACCGACAAATCAATCGCCACAACAACATCAGCAGAAGCCACAAGACTCGGAAACACTCCTGATGGAGACATCTCTTATGATAGTTAATCCAATGCCATCGACATCATCTTCGAGTAGAGCCAACATCGTCCATTCACCTCCTCCTATACCGTCATCATCGCAAGGCCTCGACTTACCCCTTCCCAAATCGAACCGTCATCAACAACATATGCCAGCTCCGATGGTTCATACACCGCCACCGGGAACGAGTAGTGGTTATCTGCAACAACCACGGGTTGGCTTACATCCGGGTGCGTATCCTTCAATACAAGCACATCACTCCAGAAACCCACCTCCACTCTTATCATCGTCCGGTTCCTATTCGGCACCCAATCCTAATAAAACTACACAAACTGTAACAATCGTCGAACCTGAACTAGTTCTAAGTCCTGCGAAACTTGGACAATAGGGAATAAAGAAAATTAAAAATTACATTCAATTATAAAATTAACAACAAATTTATGTTCCTTACTGCTCTCGTCAGGATCAAAAAACTGTTTCGTTCGCTCATTAGGTTGATGCATTGGCTGAATTTTTATCCCGGCTGAAATTACAGAAGGAATATCAGTTTTCTGCGCACAACGTTTGAGAATATGAAGCCCTGAATATCAAATATTAAAATGAGTATTACGAGTATTTTGTTATTGATTCGACGCAAAAAAAAAAATAGTAGCCCCCTTTTCGAATAGTTTACATGCCACTCCTCAATTTGTAATCAAAACTACAATTATTGTAATTCTTACAATTATATGAAAAAAATCTGAAATCTACTCCGATTTGTGACGAATCCTTTTCATGGTCTGCCAGATGATAGCCTGCTTCTATCGGCGCATAATTAATGCAGTAAAATCCGTCGAATAGGAACACCAGTCAAACTTTCCGTGCTCGAAGCAAATTAAAACCTGCGGAATGGTTACTAATGGGCACTATGTCGAATGTATAAAAGCTTCTACGAATCGCATTATTTGTAAGCTTTTCAGTCGCCAAGATTAATTAGGAGTAAAAAAACAAAACAGAAAAAGTTTTCGTGATTGAAATCGCCGTTAAACGTACCACGGTTGATTGGTGTGATTGATCAAAACGGACGAACAGCTTTTACGCTAGTTGATAGGGTGGCGAAAATGCATGAGAAAGGACATGCAAACTATAATAGACTATCATAAATCTTGTATTGTTTTTTTTCGATTTAGTATATTCTTACCGAATAAATGTAATAAAAAGTTTTTTTTTTCACTATCGTTTCAAATTTCCTTTCAGAAAGCGGGAATAAAGAAAAAATTGTACCAAATCGTTTCGATTTCTTTAATGATCTTCTAATCTTTAAATTGCCAAATCTCCGCCAAATCGCATTCTGAAATTACCAAATTGTCGTCAACTTCAAAACAGCTCTTGAACCTTTTTGAAACCAATTCTGATGGCCAAAAAACCGCCTCGAAATGCACATAACCGCATCTAAAATGTATTTCTTTTTTTTTTTAAGTTGGAAAATAATCTGGGTAGCTATCTACATTTGTAAAGCTTTCGTACGCTATAACTTTTCTTTCCTTACTCCTTCAAATAATTAAAATTAATGATGGTTTTAAATTAAAATATATATACATAAATAATGCGTTATTATTCGTTATTAAATGGCTAAAATTGTTGTTAATCAAACTAAACGAATCGTTAATATCGATAAGATTATAAATAATATGGAAAAAAATTATGTATTACAAAAAATGTGTAAGAGCGAAAAATGAAAGTAAATATTAAAACAGATATATTAACATATATATATAGCTAATTGTTATAAACTAAATGAAACATGAGATCGAAAATTATATATTATAATAAAAGAAAAATCAGATATAAATAAACAACTAGTTATACAAAAGAATAAATTATATAAAAAAAATATAAATGAATAATTATAAAAGAGAAACCTGTAACAAAATATACATATATTTTTATTTTAGCGATAAGTTATTAAGTTTTGAACATATCGTTTACATTTTTAAGAATTTGTTTGAAATATATATATAAATATATGTGTATATATGTATATTTATATACATATATGCATATAAATATATACACATACATACATATATACACAATCCCTCCCTACTTAATAACTAGAACCGCAAAAAAGAGAAAGACACGCAGAAAAACTAAAAAAAATAAAATAATACTACGAAAAAAATAACAACAACATATAAAACAAATATTATAAAACGTGTATAAATGACCTAATAAACATATTAAAAAAAAGAACCGACAAGAACAAAATTATTCAATCGATGAGATTAAAAATTATAATAAAATATTTAAGAATTATAAAAAGCAGAAAAAAAAACACTGAAGGAAAACAAAAAAAAACCAAAACCAATAAAGATGAAAAGAAATTGAAAAAGATGATTTTGTAGATTAAAAATGATTCGGAGTTTTATTATAAAAGTGATTGATTTTATTTTCGGTTTCGAAGATTTAATTATTTATTTAGAATTCATCAATATATGATTACTTACAATCTACATAATTAAAAGAATAAGCGTTTTCTCGTAAACACACTACAGCCTACACCAATCATCCAAAATAATCAAATTAAATACCATCGGAAAGGTATTTTCGTCAAGGTGTGCCTTTTCTGGGTTCCAGGACTCTACAGGATTTTCACTGAAATACGTCAATATGATGAAAGGAAATGTGAAAGAAAAATTGATAACTGCTGCTGTAATCACGACAATCCTATAAGAACTTCAAGCCGGAGCGAGACAGAGACATAAAGCTCAAGCGCCATTTAGTGGTACTGCATACCTATCTTTCATTTCATATCTACACATTCAGCAAGTAAACAATTACTATCCCCATACCATCTGCAAATATATGTCAGTAGCAGAACAATTGCAAAATAAACCAGTTTCACCATTCGTTACGGTTGTTCTCACTCCCCTTCCCAATCACATTTCTTCCCTCCATGACTGTGTTTTTGCATAAAGGTCTAAATTGCCTATAACTCAAGTCATTGTGTACAAAAAGCTTGAAGAAGTGCGGGACAAAACGCAATTGTTTTTAGTACTTCGATGTTTTTTTTTAATATGAATACATGGAGAGCACAATAATCGACATTTCTTGCTTTGTTATTAGCATATAACGTTTCCATTGCAGTTGCGCGATCGATATACTTACTTAAGATGGCTATACAGCCCAAATCGGACCTTGGCCTGTTGAATGGTTTGCCTCCATCCATCTCGGTTCTGTGACCACGTCCTACAGGTTAAAAATCTTAGCAGTGACTTACTGTCTATAGTCAATTGAATCCTCCCAGCGCTTCTGTGGTTTTCCGACCGGTCTTTGTCCATTGACTTTCCCTTTTAGTGTGCGTTTGAGAATTCTTCCGTCATCCAGCCTATTGTAACTTCTTAAATTTTATGAGGATTAACACTTCTGGATTGTCGAAGATGGCATAAAATTGTCTATTGTATCGTATTCTCCAGATCGGGTCTTCCCTCACAGGCCCGAGGATTGTTCTGAGGACATTTCTTTCAAAGGCGTTAAGTAGTTTTTCGGACGCCTGATTTAATGTCCACGTTTCGCTGCCATAGCAAAGCACAGGTCTTATGATCGTTTTATATAGCTTAAGTTTTGTTTTCCTGTGTACGTTCTTGTTGTTTGGAAGTACCGAGTAATACGTATGGTTTGTCATCATTATCCTTCTTTTAATATCGATGGGTTCGCTTCCTTCCTTCGATAGGTTCGCCCCTAGGTATACAAAGTTATCTACGTTTTCTAGAATGTAGTCTCCTACGGTAATATTTTATCTGATTGGCGTCTTTTTCCTAGTTTGAGTTTCACCTGCTTAAGGCTGTTGTCTGTTTTAAAACTGGAAGTCAGATCGTTTTCTACTCTGACTCGTGGCAAAGACTCGTTCAATGTCATTCTTGTAAGCTGAACCAGTTTCGGTGGGACTGCAAACTCCAACATGATTTTATACAGCCTGTTGATACTGTCGTATACTTGTTTGAAGTCAACAAATTTGTGGTGCACAACAATATTATATTCCCAGCACTTTTCCAGCACCTGTTTAACTGGGAATATCTGGTCCGTGGTCGATCATCCAGGTCTGAGTCTGCCTTGGTATTCACCAATTACTTTGTCAGCTTAAGGCTTAATTCTCTTCTCTAGAATTTTCGTCAAGATCTTATAAGACGTACACAACAGAGATATTCCTAGTAGGTAGTTTCCGCAACAGAGTTTGTCACCCTTTTTATAAATTGTAAATAGGATGCTATTGCGCCAATCTTCAGGAAGTGTTTCCTGCGTTCATATGTCCGTGACTAATCTATGTAGGAGATGCGCTATTCAGGTGTCGCCGGCTTTCAGAAGCACAGCTAGAATTTTATTAATGCCCGGCGCTTTGTTGTTTTGGTGGTTTCTCAGGGCTGTTTTTACTTCTTCGAGTGTGGGAGGACTCAAAGCGGGTCTTTCACCAGCTATTACATCAGTTATACCTGCTACTGTGTCTGCTGCTTCTGTCCTTGCGGGTGATGGCTCGAATTAAGAAGGTGTTCAAAGTATTGCGCCCATCTTAGTTTTATATCTTCCGCATTACTTAAAATGTTCCGTTCTGCATCATTGCAGAAGGTCGTTTTCGGTTGGTATCCCCTTTCATTCTTTTAACAAGGGAATACGCGGTTGTTGTGTTGAGTAATTTAAAATGTCCGTCCATGTTTTTAATTTCGTCATTATTGTACTTCAGTTTTTTTGGCTGCATATTTTGCTTGCAAATCGTCTAGGATCATTTTATAATATTTGTCCCGTTTGGCTCGTGTCGGCCGTTCTGTTAATATTTTGTTGATTGATTTTTTCGCTCTAAGACATCCTGGCATTCGTTGTCGAACCAATCATTTCTTTTGCACCGGGGTTGTTGTACTGCGAAAATGAGATGTAATGCAATCTTTGATATTTTGCCCCCTATTGGCATGCTGGCGATATTGTTCAGTATTGGCGCAAAGTGCCTCTCTAAGGCTGATACGTACTTCGCAACTACTTTCTCATCCTTGAGTTTTCCCATGTCGAATTTAGGAACTGGTTGTGTTTTTGAGTGTCTTCGGTTGGAACTTGGTCTATACCAAATAGTGAGCAATTATTCCATCGACATATACGCACGTCGAGAATGCAAGAGGCCGTCTTCTTCTCTATTAGAACGTAGTCTATTTAGTTGAATGTTCTTCCGTCGGGTGATACCCACATTCTCTTATGAATGTCACGATGCGGGAAGCATGTCGAGCTTACAATAAGATTTTTGCTCTGGCGTTTGTCGTTACTAATATCATGGAGACTGTGCCTTCCTATTGTCCCTATGTAAGTTTCTTCTTTGCCCACTTTTGCGTTAAGGTCACCTAAAGTCGGTAAAGTCGTTCGATGGAAGGGAGTCGAATGTTGATTCTAAGGTGCTGAAGAAATCGTCTTTAACTTCGTCGTCTTAGTCTTCCGTTGGGGCGTGGACATTAATAAGCCAGACATTAAGGAATTTCGTTTTGATACGGATTGCACAAATCGTTTATTGACGTATTGGTAGTTGGTAACTTAATGTTTAAGCTTCTTGTCGACGATAAACGCAACTTCAAACTCCCGGCTTTCCCATTTTTTCCCACTTTTGAAAATTGTGTGCGATCCAATGTCAGTAACCTCGCTACCTAACAATTCAGTTTCTTGGAGTGCAATGATGTTCATATTGTATTTGATTGCCTGCTCCAGAAGCGCTCTCATTGCTTCCGCTCCGTAAAGGGATCGCACGTTCCAAGATCCGAAGGAATAGTCCATTTGTCGTTTGCGTGGTCGTTGCCGTTGAATAAATGTAGTGCGAGGCGGTGCTTCAGGTTTCGAACATGTTTCGTTTTTCCGAGAATGAGATGTTAACACATCGACCCACCCCCAACTTGGAGGGCCATATTATTATAGTGCTAGAATTTTTCTTTATCATTAGCACTAGCGCTTATCAGTTCAGCAAGTCAAGTCCAGATGTACAAGACCAGCACCCAGTGGCTACTACGTGGAGGTATAATGAGCACAATTGATGTGTATATGATAGTTACAACAATTGGTGTCGCCTAGTGACGCCGATCATATGCCTACCCTATCTATACCCACCCAACCACCAGGGTCTTCTTTGGATGGAACTTAATGGAAAGAACATCCGAAGGGTGTCGTGGTATGCATTGTAAGGATTAAAATAATTTTGGCTACGAATTCCTGCCTTTTTCCAATGTACAACGTGAGGAGAAGTGTACCGCTTTCAACTCTTAAAGCTGGAATCGGAGTTAAGCGAAGAACGCCTTATGTGGTTCGGCAAATGGCGTTGGTTTTCGCAATTTTGAAGCAGGCTTTCATTGATGGGCCATAAGAGTGACCAGCGATGCACTTTAGCAATAGGTTTATTTTTATTAGTTTTTTCCGAAGGTTTTTAAGGTGGTTATTCCACTTCATCAATTCGAAAATACTAATCTAAGAATTTCGATGCATTCGACTGCTACAATACCGTTTACTTGCATTTGATCGGTGGAGCATAGCTTTTGTCTACAACAGTAGCAGTAGCAGTTCCGCCTTTGATGTAGGAAGTAAGGCCCCCGTGCTGTTACACCATGATTTTGCGATGTTTAATCCATTGGATAGTACAGATGTGACTGTATTCCTATTACCTGATGAATGAAGTACAATATTGTCGGTTAAAGATGCCGACAATGGTAACAATTTGGGTTGAGTGTTAAGGTCTTGGAAAATGAGTAGATATATGTATTAAAAAGTAAAGTAGATAGGGGCGAGCCCTGGAGAAGTCCATTTTCAAGTTTAAAAAGGATTGAATTGAAGCTATTGACACTTGCCACTATAATTCGATTTGTCATGAAATTTTGGATTAGCTACATGAAGTTTCGGTCTAAGGACCAATCCGAAAGTTGCTGCCCTATTATGTGTTTTCCTACTCGATCAAAAGCTCTTAGTCAAGGCTTAATATGCCAAAATGCTGTCTTGCGCAAAAAGCTTTAGACATGTTAGCTTCTAATAGGTGGAGAAGAGATATTGTACCTCAACCGTTGAGAGGCAAGATGTGAGGAAAATTAGTCTGTAATTGCTAGTAGTACTCTGTAGGTGATTCGTTTTTGGAAGAGGAATAAATTTGGATTTTTTCCATAGGCCTTTCAATCTCTCTCTAAACAATATGGGACACATTTTAACCATCCTGTAGGAAATCTTATCCTGATGTGTTGCCCTTCAGTGTGCTTAATGCTGCGTCAAGCTCGTCAAGGGGTATGGGATATGACAAATCGTATGTTGAGCTGACAGTTGAGTTTGTAGGAAGAGAAAATTACCTTTTATTCTGTGCATGAGCCATTTTGAAGTTGCTATTAGAGGAATAATTTGACCAATTTTTGTAAACGACATAATTTCAATTCATTCAATTTAATCAAGAATCACGACAGCTAACAAAGCATTTTATGCGGTCCTCCCCACAATCAATTCAAGAAAGGTCTATCGAAACAATAAACTACGCATTTACAAGATTGAATTCGTCCTGTGCAGCTATATGGATGCGAAACGTGGACCTCGACGCGGTCAGAGAATTTAATCGACATGTTTGAACGAGAAATTATTCGGAAGCAGTTAATGAAGGAGATGACTGGCGAATTCGATACAACCAACTGTATCAACTATTTGACGA
Source organism: Chorisops tibialis (assembly GCA_963669355.1). Classification (NCBI taxonomy): domain Eukaryota; kingdom Metazoa; phylum Arthropoda; class Insecta; order Diptera; family Stratiomyidae; genus Chorisops; species Chorisops tibialis. Next base: position 215,873,195 of record OY770262.1, read on the forward strand.
CCCACTAGCATCTGTCGTGATCAAACTCCGCAAGCTACAATAGGCTGACCACGAGGAACGAATTCCAAAACGAGTGCTCAAGGGCAAAGCTTAGAGCAACTGACCCCAGGAGAAGCCACGAAAGCGATGGGGGGACCCAGTCGACGCAGATTGTAGATCGCTTCTCGATTTTTCAAACTGGAGAACGCGGCCGTTGGACAGAGACAACTGGAGCCTCCTTCGATAGGCAAAAGCTCGATCTGGGCTACAGCGCCATTGAATAATCATCATGTTTTTGCAAACTCACAGACAATTTCTTTAGAGCTAGTCAAGTTTACGTTTGGTGTTGAGAGGTTCGCTATTGTTTTGTGACTAAAGCTACCGAATAACACTCTTATACTATTGACACATAGCGGTCCTAATTATAATTTAGCTAATTCGTAATTTAGCTCGTCTTCATCGTTAGTAGATTAGTGACACACAGCACTTTGCTAATTAAGAAGGCCACTCACTCATCTGTCATATTTTTAAAAAGTTGAATTGCATAGCCAATGGGCAATACAATTTTACAAGGAAGGCGACAAAAGAAGAAAAACGATACATTGTCCTGTTTTAGAATCGCGTTTAAATCACGATTCCAAGATTTTGTATAATTCAGAACTGTCAGAAAATGACTTTATTTCTCTCTTGCACGACGAGGCTTTTATGAAAGCTCAATTACCAAAATGGTGATCATTTAGGCTAGAGTAGAGATACTCGATACACACATATACCATTGACACATAGCGGTCCTAATTATAATTTGGCTAACTCGTAATTTAGCTCGTCTTCATTGTTAGTAGATTAGTGACACACAGCACTTCGCTAATTAAGAAATCACGATTCCAAGATTTTGTATAATTCAGAGCTGTCAGAAAATGACTTTCCTTCTCTCTTGCACGACGAAGCTTTTATGAAAGCTCCAACTCTAGTACTACATTCTTCATCGTTATAGCCTAAATTATGAGAAAAATGAGAGGATTTAGCTAAATGAAATGATTTAGCTGAGAGTATGGTGAGATGATTTAGCTGATAAATGATCACTATTTTGGTAATTTAGCTTAATTACCGTATGACACACAGCCGCTTAATGATAATTTAGGCCTTAATTATAATTTAGCTGCGCAATGTGTCAATGGTATAAGACTTCTATCCTAATAGAGTTTGGACAATGCTCTAATACCAATAGTTAAGACTGTGTTTAGAAGCACAAGAAGGCAACATAAGAAATACGTAAATCAGCCAAACTTGAGAATTCTCAATAAAACCGAAAATAAATATGACTTTCATAAGTAACAATTCAATTTGATTGTGTTTACTTCATAAAAGAAAAGAATTGAGAAAATTCAAATTTCGGGCGAAATTTCCCGCGCGATCGCTGTACATGCATTGTCCAAACTCTATTACGACAGTAGTGCTAGTGTGTATCGAGTATCTCTAATTTATTGCCAGCTAAATATCCGTGGTATTGCCCGCTAAATATCCGTGGAAATTTCACGCATGTATTTCGCTCAGGCCGTACTCACCTACGCAGCTAAATGGAAGCGAAAAATGTAATGTCTCCACAGGGGAAATTCGAATTTGTCACATTTCACGAACCTAAATCGCGCGTTCTTTATGTGACAGTAGTGCGCTAAAAATGAAAACCGGTATTGGAAATGTGGCCAGCGCCGCTCTCGATTTAACAGAGACAGAGAAATATATGTGTATGACTGTGTATATGTTCTTCACAAGTGTTGACGACTCTTCACTAAAAATTTAGCTCAGCCATTTAAATGACCGCTAAATACAGCCAAGCGAACATTTAGTTTAGCTCAAGCTGAGTACCTAGCCTTAGCAGCTAAATCATCTCATCATGCTCTCAGCTAAATCATCTCATTTAGCTAAATCCTCTCATTTTTCTCATAATTTAGGCTATAATGATGAAGAATGTAGTACTAGAGTTGGAGCTGGCTTTTAATTATTCTAGCCAAATATAGATGGCAGTATTTCGTACTTGTTGTAGCGATCACCTAAACGATGAAAGCGCAGCTGGCGGTGGTCATCCGCATCGCATCGATGACAGGCAGCAACGACGTCACTCTGATTATGGTCTGGAATCTTCCTACTTGGCCGCCATTACATAAGTGTTCGCTAGTAATTTAAAAGTATTAATAAAAGCGTGATCCAATCGATTAGTTAGTGGTTTATTATTTACTGAGACTTAAACCCTACATTGGTGACCCCGAGAAGAACAAACCCTTAAAGTTCTGCCGAAACCGCGCGACGTGTTGTTTTTCCGCGAAATACAAAAACTACACCACGAATTTTTCACGCGCTATTTCGTTCTTTTCATTTTTTCGCGACTCTCGCCCCAAGTTGGAGGTCAGTTAGCCTGTGCAAGAAATTCTTCTCCCGATTTTAAACGCGATGACGGAGGAAAGTAACGACGCGGCAGTTAACATAAGCGACAATCCCTCGATTTATGCTTCTCGTATTTCGCAATTCCCGGAATTCAGCAAGGATCATCCGGATTTTTGGATCACTCAGGTGGAATCTGCTTTTTGCACACACGGCATCACTAAGGATCAAACAAAATTTGATTACATCGTCCAATACGCTCCTAAAGAAATTTACCCACACATTGTGGCGCTGGCGACGAACCCGCCGGAAACAAACAAATATGAAGTGATCAAGCAACGTATACTTGACGCCTTCTCGGAGTCGGAAGAGGCCCGCATCCGCAGAGTTCTACAAGGTCAGAATTTAGAAGGTAAGAAACCATCTCATTATTTGTTAGAACTCCGAAATATGGCGGGAACAAAGGTTAGCGATTCTGTACTTCGTTCGCTTTTCATTGAGCAACTACCGGAGTACGCACGCTATATATTAGCCGTGTCTGAAGAAAAAGACCTGGACGGACTCTCGAAAGTGGCAGATCGAATTGTTGAATTACAAGGTACCACTAATATGTCTGGAATACAGTCAGCAACGCAGCAGGTCAACTCAGGCGTACCCTGTGATCAAATGACCCAAATTATTAATCGTCTGGACAAAATGGAAACGAGAATTAATCGCTATCAGCGAGATCACTCTCAACACCGTAATAGATCCAAATCGCGAGACAATACAGGCAACAAGTTATATTGTTATTTTCACCTTAAATTTAAAGAAAAAGCTAGGAGGTGTGAGACATCCTGCAGTTGGGGGCATCAAAAGGCAGAGCAGGCGGGAAACTAATACAGTCGTCTTGTGAACAGGGGGTCGAAGACGACGAAACAGCGAAAAGCCGTCTGATAGTTGCCGATAAAAAACACGAATAAAATTTTTAATTGATACCGGCGCGCACTTATCAGTTTCACCCAAAATCCTGATGGGAAAATCAGCTAAGCCAGCAGCGCTGAACCTTTTCGCAGCGAACAATACACCAATTGATACTTTCGGAGAAAAATTAATGATTCTCGATTTTGGTTTCCGCCGTCCAATCAAATGGATTCTTACCGTCGCCGACGTAACTCAGCCCATCATCGGAGCAGATCATTACGGCATACTAGTGGACTTGCAAGGCAAGAAGCTAATAGATCGAACAAACAATATTTATTTAATGGCTGAAATTTCGGAAAAGCCATATCAAAGTGTTTCTAGTGTGGCACGCGATACCATATTTCGCGACCTGCTAAAAGAGTACGTCGACGTCACGGATGCAAGTAAAACATCGGTATCGAAAAAACAAAATGTTTTTCACCACATTTTAACCGAAGGACCTTCTATAGCACATCGTCCAAGAAGATTGTCACCGGAGAAATTACGTGATGCTAAAGCCGCTTTCGAAATTATGCTGGCGTAAGGAATTTGTCAACCATCGTCTAGTCCGTGGGCAAGCCCGTTGCATTTAATGGAGGAATCGAAGGGAGGATGAGACTTCCGTGGCGTAGTGGGCAGCGTGCTTGCTTCTCAGTCAATAGGTCGTGGGTTCGATTCCCACTCCAGACGGAATTTTTTTAAGCGCAAATTTTTCAGTTGCTACTGGTGATAAAAAATTATTCGCAATAAAATGGGGAAACGGTGTAAAAGTGAAACAGTTCCACTTCAAGAAGGCCTAGATACTCAGTAGATGGTTTCTGTTCGCTTCCTATCATTCAGTCCTCCATAACATCTGCAAATATTTGTCAGTAAGCAGCCAGTACAACTGAGCAATATTACCAGCTTCTCCACTCGCTACGGTCGTTCTCACTCCCCTTCCCCAACCTTCCCAATCCCATTCCCATTCCTTCCCTCCATGACTGTGTTTGTGCATTGCACATAAAGGCCGAAATTGCCTATAACACAGGTCATTCTGTAAAAAAAAAAAACCTTGCGGTAATTACAGGGCATTGAATTCGGTCACAACACCCGATAGATACCCCATAGCACATCTTCATGATTTCCCCCAGAAACTGAGAGGGACTACAACATTTACAACGTTGGACTTAACGCAAGCATATCATCAAATCCCGTTGCTCCGGAAGACGTACAAAAGACAGTGGTCACAACGCCGTTTGGACTTTATGAATTTAAGTTCATGCCGTTTGGTCTGCGCAACGCAGTGCAGACTTTTCAAAGATACATCGATACAGCGTTGCGAAATTTGGATTTTTGTTACATATACATTGACGACATATTAATTTGTTCAAAAAATAAGAAAGAACATCGAGAACACATTCGTATAGTGTTGGAGAGATTACGGGAATATGGTCTGACCATCAACGTTTCCAAATGTGTTTTTGGAGCAGCAGAAGTACGATATCTGAGTTACTTGATTAATGAAAAAGGAACCAGACCACTGCAAGAACGCGTTGCTGCAATAAAAAATTATACAAAACCTCGTACTATCGAAGAGCTTAGAAAGTTTCTCGGGTTAATTAACTTTTATAGGAAGTTCTTACGGAACGCAGCATTTATGCAAGCATCTCTCCACGAACTATTGAAAGGAGTAAAGAAAAAGGATCGAATCCTGAGTCAGAGTTGGCTTTCGAGAATTGTAAAGCCGAACTCTCAAAGGCAATTCTTCTACACCATCCGGTCGAGAATGCGGTCTTAGCTATAGCGACTGACGCGTCAGATACAGCATTGGGAGCAATGCTCGAACAGTACGTCGGAGGTTCCTGGGAACCATTAGGATTTTTTTCTCGCAAATTAAACAAGGCCCAATGCAACTACAGTGCATACGATCACAAATTGCAGGCGATTTACAGTTACTCAAGTTTTTTCGGCACATGGTTGAGGGAAGACCATTAGAACGGATCATAAACCTTTGATATTCGCTTTTCGTCAGAAACCAGATAAAGCATCGGCCAGACAACTCCGCCAATTGGACTTTATAGGTCAGTTCAGCACCAACATAGTTCACATTGCTGGGAATACTAACGTTGTCGCAGATGCACTATCCCGTGTAGATAGTATCCATATGCCTATCGCGGTAACTACAGAAGATTTGGCACAAGCTCAACAGGTTGATCAAGAATTAAAGCAGATATTGCAGTCAAAAACGTCTTTGGAACTTCGCAAACTCCGATTGGATAATAGTGACGTTACAGTTTATTATGACATTTCTTCCGAAGATGTAGCGCAAAATCTTGGAATGCGGATATTCGACACTATACATAGCTTGGCACACACAAGTGGGAGAGTAACAAGAAAGTTAATTCAGCAAAAATTTCTATGGCCTAATATGGCAAAAAATATCACGGAATGGGCGCGTTCATGTTTGCCATGCCAAAAGAGTAAAATAAGTCGACACGTCCGACTTCCTCATCAGCACATCCCAATTCCTGATAGCCGTTTCGATCATATCCACATTGATATAGTGGCACCTCTTAGACCTTCTAGAGAGTTTTCATATTTACTGACGATAATTGATCGCTACACTCGATGGCCTGAGGCAATACCACTGAAAAGCATTTCAGCAGAAGCTATAGCTGACGCCGTGTATACAGGGTGGATTGCACGTTTTGGATCTCGAAAAGTGTTAACAACGTATCAAGGTACCCAATTTGAGGCAATGCTATTTAAGGCATTAACACATCTAGTGGGGTGCGACAAAACAAGGACGACGGCATATCATCCTGCTTCTAATGGAATTCTCGAGCGCTGGCATCGACTGCAGTTATGTGCCACAACATCGACGAGTGGGTGGATGTTTTACCTACGGTCTTGCTGGGATTACGAGCTAGCTTACGGAAGACATCGGAGCATCAGCAGCTGAATTGGTTAATGGAACGACGTTGCGGATGCCAGGAGAATTTTTTTTTCGACGAAGACATGTCACCGGATCCAAGACCATTTTTGGAAAAATTAAGACAGCACATGCGACGAGTCCGTCCAACAGCAACTGTGCATCACGGAAGAACAAAAATTTTCATGAACAAAAATTTTCATGAACAAAAATTTAACTTCGTGCACTCACGTTTTTATACGAGTCAACCGTGTTAAAAAACCATTAGAGCATCCGTATAAGGGACCTTACAGGATTTTGGAACGCATTTCGGATAACGTTTATAGAGTCGACATCAACGGCAAGGAAACAAATGTAAATGTCGGACGCCTAAAACCGTCTTATTTTGAAGCAACTCCTGATGAAACACAACAAAGTCAACCAGAGGTTGAAGTAACAAAACCTTTAAGAGTCTACGCTGGACTTAAATCCAAAAGACACGTATCCTTTTCTCTTTCATCCCAACCATAATAATTTCTTTTAGTTCATTCTCAGAATACGTTCAAATGTCAAACATACAAATTCCAAGGCGGTAAATCACTCGGAGGGGAGTGTTGTAGCGATCACCTAAACGATGAAAGCGCAGCTAGCGGTGGTCATCCGCATCGCATCGATGACAGGCAGTAACGACGTCACTCTGATTATGGTCTGGAATCTTCCTACTTGGCCGCCATTACATAAGTGTTCGCTAGTAATTTAAAAGTATTAATAAAAGCGTGATCCAATCGATTAGTTAGTGGTTTATTATTTACTGAGACTTAAACTCTACATTATCGAGATAAGTATGGTCTTTTGTCGTGCTTATCTCACTGTCATTATGATGGGGTTTTGTGTGCTGATTAGTGTTGGGTTACTCATACAAGAAGTGGTACAAATGTCCCATTCATGCACGTCAAAATGTCCCATCACTACAAAAAATATTGTTGTCCCACTTCAAAGTTTTTGTCCCACTTCAGAGCTTTGGTCGCATCTGAATTAAAAACATGCATTTGTATGGCTGCTGTACCAATACATTTGTAACACTCAAATCACACTCACTTCACCGGGTTTTGTCCCATGCATTTGTATGGCTGAAAGCAAAGCTCTCAGCACGGAAATATTACGAACCGGAGAACTCTGCACATGAATGACAGATTCTCTTCGATGGGAGAAACCGAGATTTAACTTTCATCGCACTTTTTTCGATTAAAAATCTATTGCTCTGATATCAACGTGTAATAATTACATGCTGAGCACTATTAATAAATTATTTTGGAAAACTGAAATATTTTTAACACAGCATTTAAGAATAAACGCGATTCTTACGAAGCCCGCCGTGTCCGCTACATACAAAAGCTGGCGAACGGAACTGTCATTTTTATTGTGACTACAACTTGTTGTTGTTGGATTGACTTACATGGCTAGTATAGTGTTTTAACCCTAGTGAAACCGAATAAGTGTAAATAAGAATAACTGAAATAAATAAGAATGTATTTTTTTGTGATATTAATTAAGGAGATTTTGTATTTTAATTTTTAAAATTAAATAAGAATAAATAAAATAAAAAAGAATGTATATTATAAACACAACCCACAAATGCCACACCTAATAATACGTCATTCTCCTACCGCATCTCAATAAGAAACGGTGTTAGTAGGGTTAAAATACTCTACGCGCATACATAAAAGCGCAATATACGTCATTTTTCGCTCATTTGCTACCATTGCTCCTCAAAAAGGCAAATTGTATGAATGGGACGGACATTGTATGTATGAATGGGACATGGAGCTTTTGAATGGGACATTCAAATTTCAAATAGGCCCCTCATACAAACATGGGACAAAAATTCTTGTCCTACCCAACACTAGTGCTGATGACACTTTTCGTGCTGATAACGGGTATATGTGTCTATGCAATTAAAGACAAACAATTTTTTATGTTACAGCAGATACCGTTCCGATTCCATCCTCTTTTTTCTTCGGCCGCCATATACGCTCTGTTCGAGGTTGCGATCTCGGCTGGGAATTGTACGATCGAAGGGTAGTTGTCCCCGGGTGTTTGGAGGGGTGTTGAAATTGCTGCAGGCTAGCCAAACCTGTCACACACAACAAAAGGTCCCGTGCGCATCCGTTCCAAATGTCCACGACGATCGAGAATTGCACCACGGGGACAGTCCCCATTTCCGCAAAACATTTTTTCCTACTTACGTTGGATAAGTTTCACTCCAAATTGATCCGCACACGGTTTTTTACGACCTGTCGTCATGACCGCTGTCATCGGACCGCTTAACCTGTCCAAATGGCGCACACCAAGAGATATTCACTCACTTGGGGGCTCCCGATGTTCCTTCTGAAAAATCACTGCACCCGTTTCTCGCTTTCTGTTCACGCCTATTACTTCCCCGGTTTCGTCGTGTTTTTCACAAAAGGAAAGACGAGGAAACACCACAAAACGCGCGTGTGAACAACTCTGGTCCGCCGCGAAAATAACGATGTTTAGAAGTAAGAATTGACAATGCGCTTCTGAAAATTCGTAAGCGCCATCTCTTGATGCTAGGTGGAATCTTCAAAAACCAAGCAAAATTGATTTACGCTATCCGCTTACCTATGGTAAGAAAGAGAAAAATTGCTCACGCATTTTGGGCTACGTAAATGTGCTAGAAGACCAAAATTTACCAAGTGTCTTTATATGAAGTTGGCTGATATCGTGTTAACACGTGGTTAGCTACCGAATTACCTTCTGACAAGCGTCTTTAATGCTGGCACTGGAGTTTATTGAAGAAGCGTGGACATCCCAAGAATTTCGTTTTGCGGTTTTTATTAGGCATTTTGCTGTTGCAGACTTTGCAATAAGCAATCAATCTGGCTGTCAAAGATAAATCAAACTATTCCAATAAGGAAAACTGTCAACGGAAATTGCTCAAAAAAAAGTTCGTAGCTCAAAATTGCACACGATTAGCATTATATTACCCAATACACAAACCATGCATAATAAATGTATCCGCTGTATTAGAATAGCAAAAAAAAGCTCGAAGTTTGACAGGAAAAAAGTTCGAAGTTTAACAGCAAAAAAGCTGTCACTAACTCCCGAAAAATTAGTGCTGCCTATAACTAGTTTCCTCGCTTTTCTCATATCATGGGCAATATGGCATCCCCGGTTATTCGATGTTTTCTATTATTTATGTGTCACAAATGCCAAGAAGGGCAAATGCCAAAAAGCATTTAAAGGACAGTGACAGTGAAAAAATCCGGAAGAACATTTTTTTTTTTGAGGGTGGCAGATGCCTTTAATGAGGAGGAAAATTCAGACAAATTTTGTTTTTAATTTTGTGTTTCTTTTATTGACAAAATGAATTTCATTCGAAATCGAGAAAAAAACCAATATTTCTGTCTACTAAATTTTTCGCGCCATTTCTGACATGTTTTCAGTGCTGTCAGTGCTAGAGTCACTGTATAACTGAGCAACTCGGTATAGGAGTCCGACACATTGCTATTTTAGTACAAAAACAGCATGTTCTAAAAAATTTAGTACAAAAACAGAATATTCGAAAGATCAAAGTGTTAATGAAAATAGGTGTAGACTGTGTAGTCATTCTGACATATCCCAGTAGGGAGTGGAATCATTACCGCGCCGATGGTTCTTACCATGAAGCTATTACAGCTACTTACTGTCGTAAAACATAAATTACTTTAACATTGCAATGTCATAGGCAAGCATTCGTTTTTGCTACTTTCTGCATTACAAAGGATCGACATTGGAATCTAGGGAAACGAATGAATAATGTAATGATTGGAAAAAAATCGACAATATTATGGTCGCGATAGAATGGCTGTAAAAGAATAGAAAGCAAATTAATCTTTAAGAAGGTATTCTAATATTGAAGGAGCGATTCGCTTTGAATTCATAATAAAAATTGTGATGAAATTGGATCCTGCTTTTGATATGAATTCAGTAATTCTGTTGCTATAATTTAACTAATTTTGTTGCTGGAAAAATACGACTTAAGATTTTTTTTTCTCGCAATGAACAACTTGTAAAATTTTACGGGAATATTAGAAAGCAAACGGGTTATGATAATAATAATGTTTTCTATTATTAATCTTTCGTTTTGTGCGCGGCACGTTTTGAAGATGATCATTTATTTTATGCAGTCTCCTCACATTACCTTGCAATGAATATCAAATTCCCTAAATAAACTGCTGCTTTATGAAATGCCTTCACATTACTTCAGAATGCATTGCAAATTTCTTAGGACGATTTGAATGATTTCTCATTTTGAATGATTTTCAATAAAAGGGAATTCAAAAATTTCAAATTCCTGTTAAGACCCCCTATAGGACAGAAACAACTCTCTTCCACAAGGCGCGATCCTGAGCATCGGCTTTAAGCTGTTGCCAGGACTTGTTTATTCCTCTGGCCTCCTGCTCAACTGCTCACTTCCATGTGTTACATGGTCGACCAACCCGACGTCTTCCTTGAGGGTTATAATCCAGAGCCTGTTTTGCGATGTTTCGCTCTGGTTTCCTCAAAGTATGACCGATCCACTGCCACTTTCGCCGTTGAATCTCAATACCTATTTTAGTCTGTCGAGTTGTACTCCGAAGTTCGTCGTTGGAGATTACTTCTGGCCAGAATATTCCTAAAATGCGCCGGAGGCATTGGCTTACGAAAGTCTGTAGTTTCTTGGTAAGTCGAACGGTCACTTTCCACGTAGTACAACCATATAACAACACGGATTTGACACATGCATCAAATACTCGCAGCTTCGTGCGAAGGGAGATCTCTCTTAACCTCCAGAAAGGGGAAAGGATACCGAAGGCCTGACGAGCTTTATTTAGCCGAGCCTCAACATCCTTTTCAGCTCCGCCGTCCATGCTGACAATGCTTTCGAGATAGCAAAAATCTTGCACCTCTTCCACATCCTGTCCATTAAGAACAATCGGTGTGCTTGCGTTCGAACCCATGTGCATGTACTTGTTTTACGCACATTTATTTTCAGTCCCGCCTGTTTACATTTAGAATGCAACGAGCAAACATTTGACTCTAACTCCGAACGGGTATGTGCAAGCAAACACACGTCATCAGCATAATCAAGGTGATTTAAGATGTTAAATAGTCTCCATTGAAGACCTTTACCTTCCCCACCTTCCAGTGCAGCTTTCAAGATGTCATTTATTACCACCAGAAACAGGGCTGGTGATAATATGCAGCCTTGTCTGACACCCGTTCGCATAGGGAAGCTCTCGGACAGCTCTCCTCTATGCAAGACGCGACACCTTGCATCTTCGTAGGATTCTTTAATCATAGCTATGACCTTATCTGGAATACCTCTCCTACGCAAAGCATTCCATATGTAATCTCGCTTAACGCTGTTGAAAGCCTTCTCGAAGTCCACAAACATGAGATGTAGTGGCGAACCCATTTCGGCTGACTGCTCTAATATTATCCGTAGGGTATTTATGTGGTCGGTACAAGACGACCCTTTACGGAATCCAGCCTGATAAACTTCGAGAGTGCTCTCGACGACATCACTAATCCTATTGAGAATTACCTTAGCCATAATTTTTGATACGGCAGTAAGTAGACATATACCACGCCAATTGCCACAATCCCGAAGGTCATCCTTCCTCGGAATTTTCACAATGACGCCCTCCTTCCATTCAGTCGGATATCTTCCTTCATTCCACACCTTAGTGAAGAGTGGGAGGAGTAAATCGGCTTTTATTTCCGGGTCCGCTTTGAGGAGTTCGGTTGGTAGTCCGTCTATACCTGGAGCTTTCCTTCCCGCCATTGACCGAATGGCGCAAACTATCTCTTCCTTATCTGGGGGATCGTCCCTAATAGAGGATTGTTGCGGTTGGATGTTTGGAAGTTGTTCTGTTTCCGGAATATCTTCCTCTGACATGATGTTTAAAATATCAGAGAAGTATTCCTTCCATCGTCGCAACTGGTGTTCACTCATATTAAGGAGAGTTCCGTTGACATCTCTCACAAGGTGGTTGGCGGTGAAACTCCTGTTCGTCAACTGTTTCATGATTTTAAATAGTGAACCCATATCCCCAAGGTAAGCCGCAGATTCTGCCTTGTTTGCCAGATCTTCAATGGCCTTTTTCTTGTCGCGTCTAACAGCCTTTTTAAGCTGTATATGAACATCGCGGTAGTTCTGCCTCAAGTCGGGCGTTCGTTGGTTGACATCGAGTTGAGAGATGATTGCCAATTTGGCTTTTTTCCGATTGCCAACCTTGTCCCATGTTTCTTGCGACATCCAAGGTTTCTCACCGCTTTGCACATATCCCACAGATTCTTCAGCACTAGTTAGAAAAGTTTTTCTGGTTGCCTCCCAATTGGCGTCCAGTGTGCGCATTTAATTTTCACCCAATGTGGATGGCATTTCGCGTAGAATAGTGGTGTATTCGCGTTTTTTGTTGGGATCTCTGAGTTTATCCACATTAAGCTTGCGCTTCATTTGAAGAATTTGTGGTCGTCGGATAGCTGCTGTACACGATCTCAACCAGGCAACCATCAAGTGGTGATCGCTCCCCACGTCAGCTCCACGTTTCACTCGCACATCGAGGAGACATCTTTTGCATCGGCGACTTATAGCCAAATGGTCGATCTGGTTCTGAGTAAAAAATAAAAGGGAATGGATTGCAAAAATCCCTGTTGGGATGTTTTTCCGCCATGTGTCAACAAACAGAATCGTAAACTAGACCAAACAGCTGTTCAGTAAAGGTGTGTGGGTGCAGGAAATTGCAAAATAAAATTGAATTTTTGGCTGTTTCTAATGGAATGGCACAATGATATTAATTTTTCAGGGCACATAATCGAATTCCAATTGCATTTTGATAAATATCTAACCGAATATGTATATACACCAAAAAAATCAGACTTAACGGTTTCAACTCTGATATGCATATGCCAGACTCCTGGGCCGAGTTGCTCAGTTATATAGTGAATCTAGTCAGTGCTATCTGTATAGCAGTCCGAATTATGTATATATAATTTACCTAACTCGTGCTACATAGCGCTTTGCTAATTAAGAATATACACTATGAAGCATAACTATACAACCAGTCAAAATATGCTCATTTTTGCCATTTATTTGGTAAATACCGTTATTTTTTAATTGTTAATGAGAGATTAGGGAGAAAGAGTAGTAAACAAAAAGAATTAGCGACAACTGTTCGCAATAATTACCGTTAATTTAATTTTAATGAAATTTGGCCTGAGCGTAATTATTAACGCAGTAAGTCGATTGTGATTAGTTTGTGTTATCAACTGTTGATAACAAGTCAAATTTATTCAAAAATTATTAGGATCGTTGTTGTTGTTCCGCGCGGAGCAGTGCCTACAGATTTTATTTATTTATTTGGGCTCTTGAACAAGAAGATTACAATTTCAATTAAACAAAAGCGGAAAATAAAAGAATAGTAAAGATAAAAATTTAAACATTAAATATGATAGATTTTATTCTATTCTTAAATAATGGAAAAGAAGAAGCTAAAGAACCAAATTGGAGTCGATCATGGTTCCTTTGCATTCTTAGCATCGGAGAGTGACGGTATACATCGAAAGAGGCTCGTGGAGGATTGAAGATGTCTGAATTCCTTGTCGAGACTATTCCTGGTCTGAAATTCAGGTCGTCACAGAGGTGGGTATTGAGCAGGTAGTTACACAGCTTGAAGAGGAAGCAAGCATCGAGGAAGGTCCGCCTTAAATGCAGTGGCTGTAGGTGAAGTACTTCAAGTCTGCCATTGTAGTCGATATGATGCTTCCTTAATCTGTAGAAAAGGGTTCGAGTAAATCTACGCTGAACAGATTCGATGGTTCGAACATGGCAAGAATGGTGTGGGTTCCAGGCGGTGGAATAGTATTCAAAAATACTACGGACGAGTGTGGACAATAGGAGAGCAGCTGTTCCTGGACGATTAAACTGGACGGTCGTGCGGAGGACGAAGCCAGCAAGTCTGTATGCCTTATTAGTAATCTCGGAGAAATGATTGACGAATTTAAGTTTACGATCAAAAACCACTCCTAGATCCTTTATTGTGGTTACTGTTGTAAGGATGGATCCATTAGTAGACTAAGAGAGAACAGAGGAGGTAGTCTTATACGAGTAAAACACTTTTCTATGTTCAAAAAGATATCGTTGTTTGAACACCAACGAGAGACAGCAGACAAATCAGTCTGGAGAATCATGCCATCAGAAACGGAGGAAATTTCCCGGAACAAGTTTGAGGTCATCAGCGAATAAGAGACAGTTCGAAGATACAAATTGGGGCAAATCATTTATGAAGAGAGTAAATAAAAGAGGACCAAGGATCGATCCCTGCGGGACACCAGAGTTAGCAAGAAACTCAGTAGAGGAGTATCCGTTGAACGTAATCCGGAGACGACGGTCCGTAAGATACGAACTGAACCAGTTCAGGAGAGAGCCAGAGACACCGTACCTTCCAAATTTTGAGATTAGAATTTTACAATTAACAGTGTCGAAAGCTTTTGAAAAATCGGTATATATGACTTGGACAGTATTATGACGATCTAAGGATTGAGCAACGAAATTAGTGAATTCACATAAATTAGTAGAAGTAGATCTACCTTTCACGAATCCATGTTGGGCTGGTGATATCAAGTGATAAAGTTTATCCCATATTACTAATCTTTCAAAAACCTTTCCAAAACAGTTCAGGGTGGAAATCGGGCGATAATTCAAGACATTTTCGGTATCTCCTTTCTTTAAAATGGGTACTATGTTAGCTAACTTCCAGCATGCAGGAAACTAGCCTTCTTCAAGAGACTTATTGAATAAAATAGATAGTGGCACTGAGATCGGGATCCCATCCGGTTCTCCACCGATTTTTGAATCTAGAGAATTGATGATTGATATAGTTAGCATGTTCCACATGTGCTCAATGGGATTGAGGTCAGGACTTTGCGGTGGTGTCTTAAGCAAATGTGGAGTTTTCTACGCCAAGAACATCCTAGTATTATGAGCCATGTGCTTAGGATCATTATCTTGTTGAAAGTAAAAATCCTTTGAAAAACCCAATTTTTCAGCACTTGGCTCCAAATTTCTCTTGAGAATTTCAATATATGCCCGATGATCCATGACTCCTTCAATTATTTCTAAGTTTCCAACGCCGCTGGCTGCCATACAGCCCCATACCATTACGCCGCCGCCGCCGCCGTGTTTTACAGTTTTGATGGTGTTTTTAGGGTTGTAAACTTCCCCTGGCTTTCTCCACACTCTAAGTCTCCCATCAGACCCAAAAATGTTGTATTTGGACTCATCAGAAAATATAACATTGCGCCAGAACTCGAGAGATGCATTTTGGTATTGCCGAGCGAAGTCCAAACGTTTTTTGCGATTTACTTCACTTACCAGTGGCTTTCTGCGAGGTGTACGAGACTTAAATCCGGCATCAATCACGCATTTTCGTACTGTTTCTAGATGAACTTCTTTTTGATTGGATTGACGGAGCTCTGCACTAATTTTTGATGCACTTATGAACGGATCCTTGGCAATCATACGCTTGATTTGCAGCCGATCTGCATCGCTGAGAATTGCAGGGCGTCCTGATTTAGGATTACAGATTGGATAGTAGAACGGCTCCGGGACAGTAGTTTGGCTATTTCCGCGTATGATTTTTGCTCCTTTACGTGTAAATTCACTATAAGCTTACGCTCTTCAAACGACAAGTATTTACCAGGCATTATTTCGATTTATACTGAGCGAAACTCATAAAATTTACATACGACAGTAAACACACGTGTTTGTTTGTTTACTGTTATTACAAACCGTTATGAGTGGAAAATAATTATGATCGATAATTATCAGCCAAGAGATTGAAGAGCATGCGAAATCTTAAATGTACGAAGACATTATTGGAGGCAAATTGTCGACTTTGTTTTATTTTTAGTTAATAACTTTGTAATGAATAATTTAAATGGATTAGTTTTTATTTCTAAATTAAATAAAAATGTTTAATGAATAAATCTGCATTAAAACTTTTTCAAATTTCTTGCAACAATTTATTGTTTTTTATCACTCGAGTTTCAAATAGCTGCTGTACGAAGACATTATTGGTACACTGTATTTGGAAAGCAGCTGTTTTTGAAGGTTTAGATAAACTGAATTTAACTATGTTTTTCAATACAGGGTGTTTGGTACTCCGTACATAACCTTGTAAGGGGTTATTCCTGGATATATTTCGAGCAAAAAATTGTTCTACGGAGATGGCCAATTTTCAATATCCACGGAGATACAGGGTGATCAAGAAAAGTCCTTCGGACCTGTACCCTCACTCACTCAAAACGCTATATCTTGAAAACCAATAATCGCATTTCAAAGTGTTGTAGCTTGTTTTTTAGGGAATCAAATTATCTTTCATTTAGTGTAATAGTCCGTATTGTACCTGTACCCAATCCTGAGGTATTTCCTTCAGACCACAAATTTTTGATACTTTGACCCTCAAAATTCTGTGATCAATGTAGTTTTTCTCAAGAAAACGCATTATAAAAATGTCATTTTAATATTGTTTTTTTATGTGCCATATTATTGCCTACAAAAGATGTACACATACTTATGACTTAGGTTTTCCCGTTTTCCAGGTAATAAGCGAAAATACATATGGCTTAAAAATAAAATATGCCATAAACCAACCCTCGTTCTAAAAAAACTACCTGAAATGTTGCTAAACTGAAATATTCTTTGTGTCCTTTAATTACTATTTAAATTATCAATGAATGTCCTTTAGGTAGTATTAAAATTATCGAGAAAATGAATTAAATTAAAATGAGTTTCAACACAACTAGGTGCAGCACTTTTAATGGGTTACCTAACAAAATGAAAAGCCTATAAAAGCAAACCATACTTCATATTTTTATCAGTTTTAGTTAAATTTGTAAAAGAACAAGGTGTCACTAAAATTTAGAAAAGAATTTCGAAATGCCTGAGTTCACGAACGAAGAATATGCAGACATAATTTTCCTCTATGGAGAGTGTCAGGGAAATGAGCAAGCGGCGCGATCTTTGTATCATCACAGATTTCCCAATCGTCGAATACCTTACCCGAGAGTATTCCAAGACGTTTACAGAAGGATTAGGGAAACAGGCAGTGTTAGGACAAGCAGAGTGAATGCAAATCCTGCGCCGGTAATCGCTGTTTCAATTGATCAACGAATCCTAGCTGCAGTTCAAAATGATCCATCAACTAGTATACGACGCTTGGCATTGCGGTTTAACGTCTCTACGTGGAAAGTTTGGAGTATCCTGAAAGCAGAACGTTTGCATCCCTACCACCACACACCAGTGCAGGAGCTGTTACCCATTGATTTACCCAAAAGGATGGAGTTTTGCAATTGGGTCCTTGAACGACAAATAAGTGACGAGAATTTTATCAGCAACATTCTTTGGACGGATGAGTCCCAATTCACCAGGGACGGTATCACAAACTTCCACAACTTACACACATGGGCTGAGAGCAATCCACATACAAGAAGAGAGGCATCATTTCAGCACAGATTCAGTGTCAATTTATGGGCAGGTGTGATTGGCAACGATTTTATTGGTCCTATTAGGCTTCCGCCTACCTTAAATAGTTCCAATTACTTGCATTTTTTGACAAATGATCTACAAGAGTTATTGGATGATATGCCACTGCAACGATTGGCTTCCATGTTTTACCAACACGATGGTGCTCCAGCTCATTACGGCCGACAGATCAGAGATTGGTTAAATTCCAATTATAGCAATCGCTGGATCGGTAGAAATGGACCGATACACTGGCCTGCAAGATCCCCTGATTTAACTTTTATGGATTTCTTAGTATGGGGACGGATGAAGGACCTTGTCTACGCAACGGAAGTAGTAACGTTGCAGGATCTAAACACCAGAATCGATGCGGCAGCAACAGAAGTAAGGCAGCAGTTGAGGAGTATGAACACAAAGAGAACACTGGCAAAACGAGCTTTAGCGTGCATTCAAAATGAAGGTAGCCATTTTGAACATTTATTGTAATTAAGGAAATTTGAAATAAACCGTAAAAACCATTCTTAAGTTCTTTTAGTTCAAGCGGAGAGTGTTGATCAACCTATTCTTGCTTTTTTGACAAAAGTGCTAAATTATTGGAATGATAATTTCTTCTAAACTATAAAACTTATGCAATGCAAGTGTATGCGTCTTTTGTAGGCAATAATATGACACAAAAGAAAACAACAATAAAATGACATTTTTATAATGGGCTTTTTAGAGAAAAACTACATTGATCTTAGAATTTTGACGGTCAAACTGTCAAAAATTTGTGTTCTGAAGCAAATATCTCAGAATTGGATACAGTTACAATGCGGACTATTACCCCAAATGAAAGGTAATTTGATTTCCTAAAAAACAAGCTATAACACTTTGAATTGTGATTATTAGTTTTCAAGATATAGCGTTTTGAGTGAGTGAGGGTACAGGTCCGAAGGACTTTTCTTGATCACCCTGTATCTCCGTGGATATTGAAAATTGACCATCTCCGTAGAACAATTTTTTGCTCAAAATATATCCAGGAATAACCCCTTACAAGGTTATGTACGGAGTACCAAACACCCTGTATAGCTTAGTACAACGTCATAATTATCAAAAAACCTCTAAAACAGGCGAAAATTTGCAAATTTTGCTATTTTTCTAGTTCTTCCCCCACTCCCCCAGCGGCCGCAAAATTTTTATCGTAATCTACGCAAAAAAACAAATGAGATTTCAAAAAAAACATTGACATCGCAGCATTTCGCCAGACAGGCCTTTTTTTATCTAATCTGACTGGACTGAAAAAAAATTAGCATATGACACACAGCCGTTTATTAATAATTTAGGCCTAAATTATAATTTAGCTGCGCTGTGTCAATGTTATTAGACAATTGTTTTGACATTTCTCAAATTCGAAACTTTTTGTCAATATGGCAGCCCCGGGTATTCGATGTTTTCCAGTGCCCGAGCGAGTTGGAAGTAAGTTTTCTACAGTCAGTTGACTGAAATTTTCGGAGCCGCGCGAGCGGAATTGCTGCATTTTAATTCAACATTTCAAGGAAAAATCATCGGAGGAAAACTCCTCGCCCGTGAGGAAAACTGAAATCAGTTCGCGATTTATTGTTTTGTGTCTCGTGTGGAAAATCTGTGCTCGTTTTTCTGTGTGAAGTTATTTCGGCGGCGTTAAATGTGTCCGCGTTGCTTTTCGTCTCCGTTTGACGGATGAGAGAAGCCTACTTATTGTTTTCGCTGGAAGAATTTTCAGGAAAATCATCGTGAAATTTTTTGGAAAAGGAAAATTTTGTTTAGTTACGTGTTTGTGTGCATTTGTCCAGTTGAAATAAAAAAGCAGATAGGAATCAACTGGGTGTTTTGCGTTCCTCCCTCCCGTAGGTATGTGAGTTTGTTTTTGTTTATTTTCAGTTTTTTCGCTTTTTGTTTTTCTTCACTTTTGGCTGCGGAAGTTGCTTTTTAATTGTCTCATTTGCATACCGACCGCACTCTCCCCGCCCTGCTCTTGTTGTTGTGTTTGTGTGTTTACGTTTTACTCGTCCTTGTCCTTTCGAGTGTCAAAAAGATGGCGTTGCTACCGTCTCGAAATTCTCCTTGACTGCATTTTTCGATCGGCCGACTCGCTTTCTCGCAAGTTGCACAAGTTGAGCAAACTTTTTTGACATTTACGACGGGTAAAGAAGTGCGTGCGACTGCAACAAGGACGGCGCCGATGCAATTATGGAAGCGGAAGCGGGATGACTATAGCGGAGTTTCGGGGCGAATTGGTGGTGGGCAATTCGCCGTGGTTTCCTGTAATTGTAAGAAATGTGGGTGACAGATGGCATCCGTATTTTGTTGTCTATTACTTGTGAAGGACGAGTTTTTTGGGAAGAATATTTTTTTGTTTCCGAGGCTCAGCAATGCGGAATTATAGAAATTTTAATGATAAGTTTTTTACGAGTTCCAGATGTTACCGAAATTCGGGTGTACTAAAGGGTGTCCCATTAAGCCCCATTTTTTTGTGTCAGTCGTACAGCGTTTGTTAGATATTCTGTTCCATACAATATCTCCATATCTACTTCTACAATTTTCCATATCTACACTCTTTACAAAAATGAAAACATCTGAGCTTTTCAAGTAAACACTGCGTTTTTTTCAATTCGCAAAAATTGAAAATCGTTGACATAGGGCTGTACGACGGCCCCAAAGCACAGTTTGTGCTGCATATTTAGTGATGAAAAGACGTTAACGAAAGGTTGGGTCTTGTAAAACGCTTGATTTGGTGCATAATACGAAAATTGGTTGAACATTGACCTAACATAGTGAAGTGCGCAAGGGGTCGTCGGTAAGTAAGTTTTAAGTAAAAATAAACTTACTAATTTAACCGAAAAACTTTTTTTTTATCATCTTTCAACTAATTCGCTTCACACTTTTCACTTGAAATTTTTTCGTTCACAAGTAATCCCTTTCCAGTCTTGACTCTTTCGCTTTTTAAACATCGACACCGTCGACTGTTCAATCCGGACTCCTTCAACGAGATCACCTGATCTCGAGTTCTCTATCGCTTCCCACTATATCGCGACTTTACCTCGCGATGCTCTGATTTCGACTCCTCTGTCCGGACTGGCTGCTCCTCAAAACACTCGCCTTTTTTATATCGACCAAGGCCGCTTCTATAAATCATTTCCTTCTATGCCACTCGTTGCTGGTTGCTTCTATAAAGCATTTCTTTATCATCTGAATCATTCCCATGTCGTACGAATCTTTTCCTTCCCAATCATTCCCTTCTCGTCCGAGTCTTTACCATCTCGGCCGCTCGCTGGTGATTGCTTATATAAAGCACTTCCCTCTCCAAATCATTTCCTTGTCCTACGAATCTTTTCCTTCTCGGCCACTCGCTGTTGGCTGCTTCTTCAATCATTCGCTTGTCTTTACCTTCTCGGCCGCTCGCTTTTGGTTGCTTCTATAAAGCATTTCCTTCTCGTCCCAATTATTCGCTTTTCGTCTGAGTCTTTACCTTCTCGGCCGCTCGCTGTTTATATAAAGCATTTCCCTCTCATCCAAATCATTTCTTTGTCGCACGAATCTTTTCCTTCCCGGCCACTCGCTCTTGGGGTTGCTTCTATAAAGCTATCCTTCTTGTCCCAATCATTCGCTTGTCGTCCAAGTCTTTACCTTCTCGGCCACTCTTGGTTGCTTCTTTAAAGCATTTCCTTCTCGTCCCAATTATTCGCTTGTCGTCTGAGTCTTTACCTTCTCGGCCGCTCGCTGTTGATTGTTTATATAAAGCATTTCCCTCTCATCCAAATCATTTCCTTGTCGCACGAATCTTTTCCTTCCCGGCCACTCGCTCTTGGTTGCTTCTATAAAGCATATCCTTCTCGTCCCAATCATTCCCTTGTCGTATGAATCTTTTCCTTCTCGGCCACTCGCTGTAAGACCGCCTATTTTGAACTCAGCACCTTTTTTTTTGTCGGTAGTGCAGCTTTCTTGTTTGACAGTTGTATTGTGTGAACATTTAGGTTTAGTGATGGAGAATTAAACGGATGCACAACGTACGAGTATAGAAATTGTTTCAATCCACTTCCGAAATGGTGAGAGTTTTGTTGAGACGGTTAGAAAATGCTGTGACTTTTTCAGTCACCATAACGCACCTTCACGCCGTAGTGGTCCGATTGATCTAAAAATTTGAGGCGAATGGGTCAGTTCAAACCCAGGAGAGACCTGTCCGTGTTCGTGAAGCTCGGTCTAATGAAAACATTGCAGCTGTTCGTGAGAGTATTGACCGAAATCCTTCCACTTCGATTCGCCCATCGTTCGCAGCAATTAAGACTTTCACGAAGCAGTTCACAACGAATTTTAATTAAAGATCTGCATTTGCATTCTTGCAAGATTCAGTTGACACAACAGGTGAAGCCAGCAGACCATGCGCAGCGCCGAACATTCACATATTGAATCTTAGAGCAACAATAAGTGAATGTTGATTTTTCGAAGACAAACATATTCTTTGATTTCAAACCTGATGGCTGTGTGAACAAGCAGAATTCTCGCATTTGGAGAGCTGAGAATCCAAGAGTGATCCTTGAACGTCCCATGCATCTACCGCGAGTCACTGTCTTCTTCGAGAATGCGAACGGCAATGCAGTTACCGTCAACGGCGTTCGTTACCGTGAGATAATAAACAACTTTTTTCGGCCTCAAATTGCTGAAAGGGATCTCGAAGACATGTGCTTGCAACAGAACGGCACAACCAAACAGCGAACAAAACGATGGATTGGTTCAAGACGAAATTTGAAGGTGGAGTTATCTCACGCCTCGGCGACATGAATGGCCAAGATCATGTGATTTGACGCCATTGGATTTCTTTCTTTGGGGTTTTTTTGAAATAAAAGGTGTATGTCAATAACCCAAAACCGATTCCTGAATTGGAAGTTACGATTTATCGCGCCATTGATGAAATTGAGCAGGTACTATGCCAAACTTTCATCGAAAATTTCGTCAAAAAAATCAACGAGTGCCATTGTAGTGTGGTTATTTTATGAATGCGTTTTGAATTCTTTTTTAAAAAACTCATAATTCACTACATAACAAATATTATCATTTATTTTAGTCATAACAATATTTATAAATTAATATCACAATTATTATTTATATTTCTTTATCACGTTTGAGTATTAAAACATTTAATTATTTTTATTAATTATTTAGTGTCTATTATTATTCTCGTTTTTCTTGAGACTACTTTTTAATCCCTTTGTTAATCATTAATATGTTTTTTTATTAAAAAAAACCTACTTACTATAGTTTATTAAAAATACACACAAAGTATTTTAATTTTAATTCCACTACGATTCATTGATTTAAAAAATAGAGTAGTTATAAAAGTAAGCACCACATACCCCCTTCCTAGAGAAGATCTTTTGATCTTTTCGATACTCTGTTAATTTGAATAGGGTTTGTCTATGGTACAAATTTCCGTAATTATTTGGCAAAAGAAACCTTTTTTTTAATTTCTTGCGGAATTGATGTTTCGGACGAACTCAAAAAACAAGGTTTAAGACGATCAATAGACAATTTAGTTGGTTTGTCATTAATCTTAACGACGAAAAACTTGTTATTTCTTTGAATAACTTCGAATGGGCCTTCATACGGGGTTTGAAGAGAAGCGCGAACTGAATCAGTTCTCACGAAAACATGAGTACATGTTTTGAGATCTTCAAAAATGAAAGGTGTTTCATTACCATGTCTTAACGGGGGGCGTGGACTCGCATTATTGATCCGATCACGAAGAATTTCTACGTAATCACTTCCGGACAATGTGCTCGGTTTGTTCTCGTTTTGAACAAAATCATACGGAAGTCTTATATTCTGACCGTAAAGTAGTTCGGCCGGTGTCGCATTGGCATCATTTCGAATTACTGTTCGTAAGCCGAGAAGAGTAAAAGGGAGTGCATCCGACCAACTTTCGTTTGGCTTGCATTTTAAAGTTTCTTTAAGCACTCTGTGCCATCTTTCCAGCATTCCATTAGCCTTCGGATTGTATGCAGTAGTTCTGCAGCGTTTAAAACCTATCATTTTTCCTAATTCTAGAAATAGTCGCGATTCGAATTGGGGACCTTGATCCGTAATGATAGAAACTGGCGTTCCATATCGTGGAATATACTCTTTGAATAGGGTATTGGCAACAGTTTCTGCGCGAACATCTGTAATGGGATAAGCTTCAGGCCATCTCGTGAAACGATCTATAACTGTAAGGCAATATCTGAAACCGTTCGAAGATGGTAACGGACCAACCAGATCAATATGAATTGTTTCGAATTTGTTTGATACTGGTTTGAAATCTCCTAAAGGGCTTGTGACGTGTCGAGAAACTTTAGCTTTTTGACAGGCAATACATTCCTTAGTCCATTTGTGACAATCTTTATTGATTGAAGGCCAAATGAATTTTTGTCGCATAAGCTTAACTGTAGCTTTAATTCCTGGATGCGATAAATCGTGCACAGTACGAAAAACACGAGTGCGTAAATGTAAAGGAATGTAAGGTCTAACTTTATGCAAGGAAGTGTCACACCAAAGAGGATTAGATGTGCCATCAATAACAACCGGAATGAATTTTAAGCTAGGTATATTTTTAACTTTAATTAATTCAGAATCCATAAGTTGAGCGTCAGCAATTTCGGAATAGTCCATGGTTGTCGGAAGATTTAATGCTTCAATTCTCGACAATGCATCAGCGACCACGTTGTTTTGACCGGAAACATGACGAATATCTGAAGTAAATTGGCTAATGAAATCCAGGTGCCTAAGTTGTCGTGGTGAAGCTTTTTCAGGTTTTTGATTTAGAGCGAAAATTAACGGCTTATGATCCGTAAACAAAATAAAATTTCTACCTTCAAGCATAAATTTAAAATGCTTAATTGCAACATAAGCCGCTAGAAGCTCTCTGTCGTATGCACTGTAGTTCTTTTGAGCCGAAGAAAGTTTCTTCGAGAAAAAGCCTAGCGGTTGCCAGTCATTTCTAACTCGTTGTTGTAGAACAGCTCCCAAAGCTGTGTCTGAAGCGTCTACAGCTAATGATAGAGATGAAGATGTGGAGGGAAAAGCTAAAGTGGTAGCTTGAGCGAGTTGATTTTTGCAATGTTCGAATGCCTCAATTGAAGTAACCGTCCATATCAACTCTGTTTTATCATTTTTCTTTTTACTACCTGTAGTGAAGCTATCAAGTATTGATTGTGCTTCGGCAGCATGTGGGATAAATCGACGATAAAAATTTATCATTCCCAAAAATCGTCGCATATCTTTCACAGTAGATGGTCGTGGGTATGCTGCTATGGCTTCGATTCGTGAAGCAATTGGCTTGATTCCGTTTTTGTCAATCGTATGACCTAGGAAATCGACTGAAGATTTAAAAAACGAGCATTTAGCTTGGTTAATTACCAAATTATGCGAGTTAAGCCGTTCGAATAATCTTTCTAAATGATTTAAATGTTCAATTTCTGATTTAGAAGCAATTAAAATGTCGTCGATATAGACAAAACAAAAATCAAAATCATTTAAAACCGAGAAAATAAATCGCTGAAAAGTTTGTGCTGCATTGCGAAGACCAAAGGTCATCCGCACAAACTCGTATAATCCGAAAGGTGTAGTGATTGCTGTTTTCGGAATATCCTCTTCATTAATGGGTATTTGATGGTATGCTCTTTCTAAGTCAACGGTTGAAAAAATTGCACATCCTTCCAACTGTTGACCGAAGTCTTGAATGTGCGGGATAGGGTAAGTATCAGGAGTAGTTATAGCGTTTAAAGCTCTATAATCTCCGCAAGGCCTCCAACTACCATCTTTCTTTTTGACCATGTGTAGCGGTGATGCCCATGGGCTATCAGAGGGTCTGCAGATACCACGTTCGACCATAAGATTGAATTCAGCCTTAGCTGCTCTGAGCTTGATCGGATCTAAACGACGAGGTCTAGCAAAGATTGGACGACCTTCAGTAACGATAAAGTGTCGCACAGTGCTCGACTCTATGAAACTGTAATCTAAAGTGCGTCGTAATCCTTCGAATTTAGATAATAAAAGTTCCACTTTTGGATTTGTAGTTGCAGTTGACAAAACAGCGAGATTCGAAGATGGTCCCTTAACCAAAGAACCAGTTGCTGAACTAATTCGTGACAGTGGATCAATAATACATTTTCGTCGAATATCTACGATTAGACCGAAATGTTTAAGGAAATCAGCGCCAAGAATGGGTTTTTCGACATCAGCTATGATGAATTTCCAATTGAATATTCTTCGTAACTGGAGAGAAATATCTAAAGATTTGAATCCAAAGGTTTTGATGTTGGTGGAATTGGCGGCTGTGAGTACAACAGATTTATCACAAACATTGTTTTCCTTAGGATTAACTGGAAGAACAGAAATGTCGGCTCCAGTATCGATTAAAAAACTAAATTTAGATAAATTATCCAAAATGAATAGGCGACTTGATGATGATTTGTTGTCGAACGTCGCCACTTCAGACAACTTTTTTAGTTTTTTAGATTGTTGAAAGAACACGGTTTACGGCATTTAGTTGCATTAATGCCGAATTTTCTGTGATAGTAACAGAAATTTGAATTTTGTGATGAATTATCACGATTGTTACTCGATGAACGTGAATTATTTCTGGAACGTGATCGATTCCTTCTAAAGGATTGATTTTGATTCAAAGTCAATAATTCAAGTTGTTTAGTTAACAACGACATTTGATGTATAATTGAACTTTCGAAACTAAATCGATCAGTTCTATAATCGTAAACTTTTGGTTGAGAGACACTTGAAACATTCCCAATGAAATTAGGATTAGTTTCCATGACTCGATCTGCTAAAATACCTAATTCATCAAGTGAAACGTTAGCTACAGCTAAAATTGACTGAGTATTTTGTGGCAATTTTTGAAGCCAAAGTTTTTTCAAAAGAGGTTCTCCAACCGAAGACCCAGCCAAAACTTTCATCTTACTTAAAAGATGGGATGGTTTATCGTCGCCGAGATCAATACCATTAATCAATTTTTGTAATTTATTATCCTCCGATTCACCAAATCTAGCAATAATAGCTAATTTTAAATCAGAATAAGGTGTTGTAGAGGATAAATTTTCAATAATATCCAACACCTTATCGCATTCTTCTTGGGTCAACATACTTAAAGTATAACTAAATTTCGTTGTTTCCAACGAAATATTAGCTGACCGGAATTGAATTTCGAGAGCTTGAAACCAAGCAGACGGATTTCGTCTCCAAAGACAAACTTTCTGTATTGCAATAGTTGCAATATTATTAGCGTCGCCTAACCCTAAAAAAGGATTAGGTAGAAGTAATTCATCTCGGGATGAAGGAGGTAAAGCTCGTGCTTCATTGACCTCGTTGTCGTTTGACATGACGAAATTTTTTATGAAATTAATGATTCGTAATTAATTTAAAATTTACAAAATTGGTACACAAAAATTAAAATTTAAATAATAAAAATTTATACTCAAATATTCGGTTTTATATTTTCTTCATTTTTCTATTTTCTTTCTTCTTTTTTATTTAAATAAATCTTGAAATTGATTAAACCTCCAGCAGTCTTAAGATTTTCTTAAAAATTTTCTCTCTTGATTTTCTTAATTTGATTTTCTTTCTTTCTTCGATTTTCTTTTTTCAATTTTCTTAAATAATCCTTGAGTCCGATTTCGAAGATGTTTCGGATGGTGAAATATGCACAGCCAATCGGCTGAAAGGGACAGGAAAATTGTACGAATTAATATTCTATTGAATAATTTTTATTTTATAAAATGCGATGCTAAGGCGTGTTCGCCTGTCGAGGGTCACCAGTTGTAGTGTGGTTATTTTATGAATGCGTTTTGAATTCTTTTTTAAAAAACTCATAATTCACTACATAACAAATATTATCATTTATTTTAGTCATAACAATATTTATAAATTAATATCACAATTATTATTTATATTTCTTTATCACGTTTGAGTATTAAAACATTTAATTATTTTTATTAATTATTTAGTGTCTATTATTATTCTCGTTTTTCTTGAGACTACTTTTTAATCCCTTTGTTAATCATTAATATGTTTTTTTATTAAAAAAAACCTACTTACTATAGTTTATTAAAAATACACACAAAGTATTTTAATTTTAATTCCACTACGATTCATTGATTTAAAAAATAGAGTAGTTATAAAAGTAAGCACCACACCATCAGTCACAAGTCGGCAATTTGTCGGATATTCTGTTCCATACATAACCTTTATACATACACTCTTTATTAAAATAAAAACAGAGCTTTTCAAATAAACACTGCGTTTTTTTTTCAAAATTGGCGGTCTTAACGGGTCACGCTTTATAAATGATTTCCTTACCGTTCGAATCATTCCCTTGTCGACTACTTCTCTATATCGCCCGTGTAATTGTTGTTGGTTGGTCGTATATTCAGACCTTGAACATTCGATGATTACGCGTATATTTTGTTGCTGCGTTCTAAGAAACGAGTGCAGTTATTCTTTCATTACTGTTTGTTGAGACCTTGAAAATTTGATGAGTAACATAGTGTTCGCACGAGTGCTGTTTGGCGCTCTATCTGGTCATATTTCCTATAACAAGAAGTATTAATATTGTCTCTTAAGTTATAACTTACCTGCAGATCCTGGAGTGCCGCGAGAAGTAAATAACGGCACGAATACATACATTTGACGTCTCTCAAAATTTCAATCGGTTCGAGACTCGATCATCTGCAATTTTCTGACAGTTGATTCGAGCCTCGACTTCGATAGGAGAAGTTTGTTCCATTCCCTCGTATCAAGAAGGCGGCACCAACAAAACACACACAGCTGTTGTGAAGAATATTACGGTCCCTGCAAGCCGTTGCAGTTGGAATTTCGGCAGTTTCTGCGGCAAAATTTGGTCACTGTTAACGCAATCGTGGATTAAGCAACTTCTAATAAATTACAATCTCTCAATACGTCGTGTTTTCTTCTGTGGCAGTTCTATACATCCCTTTCTTTAGGTCATCGGATTGAGTGCTGTGAGTCTTCGCACATCAATCCATTAGAAAGTGCTGGGATTAATCGCACTGAGAAGAAACAGCGCTGTGATTTCGCGCTAAGAAAACATTGGAAACAGTTCTGCGATTTCGCGCTAAGTGTCTATTTATCAAAACTCGATAGAGATGTAAGAGAACAGTGGTTGTAAAAAAATTTGCTACCCTGAAATTTTTTCGAGTTTCATGACTAATTTAGCCTAAAAATGCAAAAAAAAAATCCGTCTCCGTCGTACGCCGTACGCCGTACATATGGACTCATATCTCCGAGACCGTTAAAAGTAGAATGTTCGTTCTTGGGTGGATATTTGATTGGGTAAGTGAGCTCTATTTTCTAAATTTTGTGGGGTGTTAGGTGGAAGAGGGAGGCGGGGGGAGGGAAAAAGTCGAAAACTACACTTGCCAATATCTCCACCACGAATGCAGATAGAAAGTTGAAAATCAGTAGAGATATAGAAAAGGTTGTGGGAAAAACTTTAAAAATAATTTAATTTTTTTATTCATTGGCGTCCGAAAAGGGGGGGCTAAAAACAAATTGTCGGCCGAATTGTTTTTTCAAATGATTATATCTTCGAAATTACTTATCGTAAAAAATTGATATTTTGAGACCGTTCAAGTGGCATATAGTTCGTTCCATCGGAATCAGCTTAGAGAGTGGCTCATTATTGTAAGGGGGCGGGTCAGGGGGGTGCAAAGAAAAACACTTAAAAATTAATATATCAACTATCTCTTAAGCTATGTTATTGAAACTTGAAACGTATATTAAGCTATACTAGGAAAATACAAAAAAAAATATAACATGTCGAAATAATAGTAGTGGGGGAAATGGGGAGCATTTCAAAAATGGCGCACTTTTCGAAATTACAAATCCTTATATCTCAAAAAATAGTACAGATATCAAATCGAAAATTTGTCAGATTTTAGAACTACATAATGGTTAATTTTGAAAAAAATTTTAAGTTGGGGGTGTAAGGGGAGGGAGGTGATAAGCAAAAATGTCGAAAATTTTGAGTGATTTTTTTAGGGCCCTGGTGAAAAATACAAAGTTTAAATTTTGCATGTGGATACGTCTATTTAATATACGTACAGAAAACATAATAAAAATACTGCAGTTGTTATGCACCGACCCCCCTGGCCTAACGTGCACAGGCTGTTTCATGTGCATTGAAAAAAACACATAAACTGAAAATTTTTGAGTGAAATTTTAAGATAGAAACTTGAAAATTTGGGAAATGCATTTAAAAAAAATCCCTAAATATACGAAATATTAACTGGTCGAAAACCTTTAAAACTTCTACCCCCTCCCATAAAAAATTATTTTTTCGACTATTAATAACAAATCAATTATCACCTAACTATTAAAAGCTATCAATTTCAAATTTTGCACAAAAACTTTTAAAAATAGTTGAAATAAAATTGTGTCAAAAGTTTTGAGATCGCGCCTGTCCTTCTACCCCCTCCCATACAAAAGTATGATTTTGATCAATTTCATTAAATCAACTAATAACCAACAAATTAAAAGCTACGAACTTGAAATTGTACAAGCATCTTACACTAAAAAAGAAAGAAAATTCCATCACAATTTTTACGATTCCCCTACCTCCTCTACCCCCTCCCATACAAAATTATTTTTTGGAGCATTTTTAAGAAATCAGTTATCAGCTAACTCTTAAAAGGTATCAATTTCAAATTTTGCATAAAAACTGATAAAAATAATTCAAATGAAGTTGCTTTAAAAGTTTTGAAATCGCACTTGCCCTTCTACCCCCTCCCATACAAAACTATGATTTCGACCAATTTCATTAAATCAACTAATAATTAAAAAACTAAAAGGTACGAACTTGAAATTTTATACAAGCACCTTACAGGAGAAGCGAAATAAAACTGCGTATCAAATTTTACGATTCCCTTATATCCTCTACCCCCTCCCATACAAATGTTCGGTTTCGTGAATGTAAAATGCACCGAATTTTATGAAAATTCTATGCAACTTCGTCTCTGAAACACATTCTATACAGAGAATATTGGACGTGATTCAAGCAATTAATTAAAAAGCTATTAACATCCACCAACCCTTACTATTCCCCTCCTCCTCCCCTCATAAAAATCCAAACTTGCAGAAACGAATGAAATATTGTTAAATTGACAACAGTCCTGCCCAAGAACTCCCTTTCACTTAGCCTTCCCTAATCACTCTAACCTGCATATTGACTTTCCACTCGTCCGCAACTTGTCCCAAGAATAATAAAGTTTCGCCCAGGGGACAGGGGCAGGGATTTATTCCCACGACCTTGACATCCACACTTCATTTCATTTTCCAGAATAAGTGTCCCAAGCGGAAGTATTAGCCATTAACGAACAAAAATTATTCTAGATATGCAGAACAGTCTCGGAAATTGTTACATTTTCTCGGACAGCAGGGCTGCGCTTCTGGCACTCCAATTCTATGGGACTACGTCCAAACTAGTGTCCATTTGTAGACACAATTTGAATCGACTAGCTATAATGGAAGTATTTCTAATTTGGATACCGGGTCATAGCGACCTGTTCGGAAACGAGGCAGCAGATACGCTTGCATGGCAAGGATCTGCCAACATCAATTTCACTAGAAAGTCAGCAGTGCTGAAGGATAGCTTCAAACAAACTATTTTGGATTCCTTCTTGGCGAGATGGCGGCAGCTGAACAGCTGCGGAACGGCCAAATCCTTTTCGGAAGAACTGAATAATAATATTACAGCTCAGCTATTACAATGTAGTCGCTATACCAACTATACTATATCCAAACTATTGTTGGCCTGACCACAGGCCATTGCTTCCTAAAGCTGCATGGATCGCGAGTCCTTTGCAGAGGTTGCGGGGAAGACGACGAATCTATCGAACATTATCTTTGTCACTGTTCGCAAACCTCCAACAGTCGGCTCTTTTGTTTAGGCTCTAGATTCTTTTCAGAACTAGACGACCTCAAAGGCGTCCAACATTTGAGCCTGCTACGGTTCGCAAACCGACCCAAGTGGTTAGAACAAGAGGAGTGACTTCCATCTTATAATAAATAGGGGGAGTAGAATGGGCCCAACTAGATGGCCCCAGTGCATTGTGACTTTATCGAACCACCCTCCTATAACCTAAACCTAAAAGCTACGAACTTGACATTTTGTACGAGCACCTTATAAGAGAAACGAAATAAAACTGCATCACAAATTTTACGATTCCCTTATATCCTTTACCCCCTTCCATTCAAATTTTTAGTTTCGTGAATGTAAAATACACCGATCTTATGAAAATTCTTTGAAACTTCGTCTATGAAACTAACATTCTATACAGAGAACATTGGACGTTATTCAAGCAATCAATTAAGAAATTATTAACATTCACCCACCCTTACTATCACCCCTCCCTCCGCACTTTCCATCATAAAAACCGAAACTTGCATACATAAATAAACGAATGAAATATTAATTATATGTATGTACTGGAGCTATTGATCGTATTAAATTGACAACAGCCCTGTTATAGAACCTCCTTTCATTTAGTCTTCCCTATCCACTCTAACCTGCATATTGACTTGTCACGCAACCTGATTTTGTCCCAAGAATAATAAAGCTTCGCCTGACTTACTGGCAGTTTATTTATTATGAGGTGGACTTGTTCGTAGTTCGTAAAGTCCGGCAAACTTAAATAAATAATTAAATGAAACTACCCCAAAATAAATTCATATATTTTTCGTTCAAACTAGAATAACGAAAACTATTTTAATTAGTTAAATGCATTACTTCGATATTCACAATTTATCTAAATTTCTTCAGACCTGATTTCAAATTCCTAAACCTAAACAAACTGGAGATTTTATTACCAAAAAAAAAAAAAAAACAATAATAACTGGCTATCTAGTTCCAACCAGTCGCGTAAATTCATGCCACAAATTTTATCTGGTTATCGTTGCAAGGTATTCTCAAGTGGGATTGAATCGTAATGAACCCCTTTAAGACCTGAATCTTAGCAGCGTAGAAATCTCGTTAAAATATCTTGAACGACGCAAAAAAAAAAAATTATCGCTCAAGAGTATTTCGCCCATAATTGAAAATTATAATCGACACTTAAGTTAAGATTTCACTTCCTACTTTTGGGCCTGGAAAAACACCTAAGAAAATGCAATTTTCTTACGAGTTTAGAGCTATCAGATCTCACTCTTAATAATCCCTGACTTTATCGCTCGACCCACTCACGTGCCACAGTCTTAAAACCACTTTTCCAGACTGTCGAGATGTAAGTTTAATGCACTCTCTTGGCTTTTATTTTATTTTTTTTCGGTTTGGTTTGCTTTAGTGGCTTTTTAAAAAGAAAAACTTGATGGCAAATTAAATCTCATTCGACCGTATTGAGCATGAAAATTTAGATCGTTAGAAAATGAGTGTTGTGGAAAAGAGAAAATCAATTAAACTAAATTAAACTTCAGTAGGGTAAGAATCGATTGTGTAATAATACAGAAAAAAAAATTTCAATAGAAAGAAAAAGAAACTCGATCTTGCCAGGAGTCGAACCTGGAATCTTCTGATCCGTAGTCAGACGCGTTATCCATTGCGCCACAAGACCCATATAACGATCGTGTACAACATTCAGTTTCGAGAAAATCGTTATGACGATCGCTTAGTCGTCACCATGTGCGATCATCGTACACAGCATGTGAGCAGGAGCGAGCGATCTTGCCATGGAATTCTGTTTCTTGACTGCGGGGTGATAAGATTTTCTCGCGTTAGAACATTTGGGTTGGTGGGTTGGCACTGTACGATCACTAATTGGCCTCATCTTATCTTAATTTTGTTCTTATAAAATTTTGTCTTGCTTACAAGACTAAGTTAAGCTGTTCGTTCAAAAAAAGAAAAAAAAACCTAACAACTTAAGAACAAACTTTGTGATGATCGTGTGTTATGTTCTCCACCTTGAGAGAAATGATCTTCAACACTTCAAACTTGATCGTGTCGCACTTATTCTGTAGATCATTTCAATTTTTTTTGACTATGTAAACAAAATTGCTTATGTTTGAAACTCTGCACCTAGGTGGCTCACCGCCCAGATTTTGTTATTATTTTGTTTTTACCTTAGCACTTAGTGTGTGCGGACGCAGATTAAAAGTGGGATTGCCTTGAGGGTTAACAACCGAACTTGGGTCAGATTTGTGTGTCGTGTCAATTTACAACTCGACTGGGACGAAATTTTGAATCATCACGAGCTTCATGATGAATGAGGGCTATGAAAATAATAACAACAATAAAAACACAAAAATGTAAATAAATGGGTCGGACCATAACGTTTTAGTTCGATGCGATCGCTTTGGCGCAATGCATTGCGATTATGAAAATTTCGTGTTGTAATTCGAACGAGATCAAAAGTGAATTCGCTTTTTTTCGGATGACCTTATCACGATCGGGCTAAGTACAAGCTTAGGAAATCTATAAATCGGTGTTTTTTAAACTACAAAGATTGATCGTTACAAATGATAAGCGACAAACTAAAAGAAACAATATTTGAACAGGTTTCGAAATTTTGCTGGTTAATATTTTTGATTTATTGCGATCAGTCGCAAAAAACATATCCAAATCGGACATATGTTAATCAGAAATCGATCGATGTTATCGGCATTATTGCTGATTTGATTATGGAAATTTGATGATGAATTAATTAAATTTGTTTTTAATTTGAATAAATTTATGGCACACCATCACGTAGCTTGTGATAGTCAGTCGGTTTTATGTGGTCCTGTGGCGCAATGGATAACGCGTCTGACTACGGATCAGAAGATTCCAGGTTCGACTCCTGGCAGGATCGGCGTTTTTTTTGAGCATTAATTCTTTTTCTAAAATTAATAAAATAAATTCTGTTAGCTTGTAAAATCCTGATAGGTTTAAGTCACCTCTCTTTGCTTCGATTTTGTTTTAAGGCTCTTGTATATCTGTCTACTTCTTTGGTTTTTTTTTGTTAAATTTTACACTTTTAAGTTTTAAATGTTCAGTTTCGGCCAGTCTTGACCGTTTTTATATTAGTTACCAAAACTTTGTTGATTAATTCACGACAAAAGCTGAATTAATTGTCCCGTAATTTGAAATTTAGAAAGCTAATGGGTTCTAAAAAACAATTAAAACGTGAACTGCTAAGAATTTTGAAAGATATGAAAAAAAAACATGAAATGGCTACGCTCAATCATGCGATACTCCAGATAGGGATGCGCAAGGATGGCAAAAAACTGCTATTGCAGCGATAAATATCTTTGAAAAGGGCTGCTTTTTTTTAATTTAGCAATAGTTCAAATTGAAACAGAAAAACGGAACAGCAAAGAAAATTGAAATGAGATCAAATCCGAAAAATGTAAAGTATTTATTTACATGTTGGTTAAGATAACACCACCCAAAAAAAACCAGACAAAACAGCAATTTTCTGCGAAATCCTGCATCTAATAATCAGGCGGACCCAATCTCATGCTCAGTACCACCAGCTAGACTTCCAGGCTTAACAACCTCAAAAAAACTAATCCTACCACGAAAAAAACAACGATATTAGTACTCTAATCGGCCTAATGACGGGGCACAGTGGAGTGAACCACCACCTTAATAATATGGGCTTAGCTGAAACAGACATCTGCCGCCTCTGTCTCGAAGACTCAAGAAGTGGCAAGAAAAAGGCATAATCTTCTTGGGAAAGGTTTCCTTTCCACCGAGAAACTGGCCAACATGGCGCCCTTACAGATACTCAGATTAGCCAAAGCTATTGAGTTATGGTAGGGTAACGGGGCAATAATCGCACAATAGGTCGGATAGGCCGCAGTGCTCTCAAGTGTTCCCCTAATATAAATAAATAGTAATATACCACCAGCTCAGTGTGCATAGTGAACATTTCCCTCTTAGGAATGAAATGGTTTTCTTTAACTATCCAAATGACGAAAAAACGATCGAGCGCAATCGAGTCAGGATGGCAAAAATGTCAATCGCATCGCATGTACACAAACCAAATAAAAAAACACCCGGTCATAGAAAACCAAACCAAAAGGGTCTATTGTTTTCTTTTTTACACACGATATTACTCACATAAGCAATTTCATCAATAAAGAACGTAAAGCTCTTATCGACACAGTGGGTTGCAACATAAATCTGCGGAACTTGCAATAGCCTCAACTCACATGTCCGACGAGATCGAAACTCAGAACAAAGCCCGCCAAACAAATTGCTGCTTACCCAGGAAAGCGCACCTCATTAACCACTTCGCACATCCCACACCTCACCGATCAGATTATAAAACCCACCGATCAGATCAAAACTCGCTAAACAAATCGTAGTCGCACTTCATCTATGACCTATTTATTCATTACTATGCTTCCTCAGTGTAAAGCAATGTAATGAGATCACGACCAGTGTATAGATGGTGTAGATATCACCAAAGATTATCAACTAGGTTTGGGATAACTTATATTATTGATAGTCTTTGATATCACTGAGCTGAGCAGTGAACAGTTTGCAGATATCGTTGAGCACGAGCTATATAACAGACACGAAGAAAGGCAATAGAATATATCAGATGTCCCTAGCGGCAATCGAGCAACGAAAGAGCTTCCATATGAACGACGTTCATATGAAAGCTTTTTTTGTTGCGCGATTGGTGAGCTTAGCGCTGGGGCTGGGTCGACTGCGTGCGACTGCGAATTGTTTAGCGAGCTTTGATCTGATCGATGGGTTTTGTGATCTGATTGGTGATGTGGGACATGCGAAGTGGTCAATGGGGTGAGCTTTCCTATGCGGCGGTTTGTTTAGCAGGCCTTGTTCTGGGTTTCATTCTCATAGCTTACTTGTTGTTTTTATATGGCGTACTTCTCTGTTTCCTTATTCATTGTACTTGTTATTATTCAAAGTTAACCAGTTGTGTTTTTTTACTCTATATGAAATCTGAGAGTATATTGTGTTTGCCTTACCGTTTGTAACGCTAAGAAATAATGCTCGCGCAGAGCCGCCAAGGGTACAGAAATATTTGTTGTTGCTCAAAAACCTCGATCCCGAGTGACCGTCTGTCTGTCTGTCCGTCTGTCTACAGCATAACTCTCAAAAGCTTTGAGCTATAGTGCTAAAAATTTTTGTGTGTTATTTTTAGCAAAAAGTAACTTTAAGTTCGTGAATGGGCTACATTTCCCCACTCCTTCTACCCCCTCCCATACAAATTTCATGAAGTTTCGAAATATTAAAAAATTGATTTTACTTTGAAACTATTTAAGCTATCGTCTTGAAATTTAGGTCAAAGTATTATGATATAGATTTCATTAATATCACGGAATATTGACCCGATCCCCTTACTCCTTCTACCCCCTCCCATACAAATGAACAATTTTGAAAAATACATATTTTCGATTTTCATTGAAACTATTAAACCTGAAAAGACGAAATTTTGTCAGCATTAATTTTACTATAATTGCAATTTATTTTAAAAATAATTATCAACTTCACCTCACTCCTTCTACCCCCTGCCATACAAATTTCACGAAATTTTGAAATTCAAATTAAATTATTTTTCTTCGAAACTGTTGAAGCTATCAACTTGATATTTTGTACAAAGTATACAAATAGAAATATTAATAATGCGAAAAAAATTTGATTTGATCCGTACACTCCTTCTACCCCCTCCCACACAAATGCATAATTTTTGTTAAATGCATTTTATCGTTTTCCATTAAAACTTCAAATTTTGCCAGAATTTGTTTCTTAATAATTGAAATAAGTGTTAGAAAAAATTATCAGCTCTGTTTCACTCCTTCTACCACCTCCCACACAAATATCTGTATTATAAATTCAAGAAAAGCATTTCTCCTTCAAGTATATGAGAGCTGTCGACTTTGAAATTGAATCAAAGCATGGCGATAAGGATGATGATAAGCAGTTCCAAA
Source organism: Chorisops tibialis (assembly GCA_963669355.1). Taxonomy (NCBI): domain Eukaryota; kingdom Metazoa; phylum Arthropoda; class Insecta; order Diptera; family Stratiomyidae; genus Chorisops; species Chorisops tibialis. The sequence continues at coordinate 215,910,910 of OY770262.1, forward strand.
ATCATCTTAAACGCTCAACTTCCTCTGCCACCTCCCATACAAATGCCCCAATTTCAGGAAAACTATGACCAATTTCTTTAAAAATAATGAAAACTAAAAACTTTAAATTCAGCAAAAACCATTTTGCATGCCATGTTCGGTGTCATATACGAAAAATACAAACCTCCCCCCATATTTCTACCACCTCCCATGCAAAAGGCTATATTCACTATTCGAAAGAATTTGAGATGACATATTTTCCGGTGTATTTAAGTCATCTCATCTAGAGTATCATATGATTGGGCTTTAAGCCCAATCATAATTCTGTTATGTTTATTATTATTATTTTGTTTTTATTTTTACTTGCTAATATTTGATAACTTTTTGCTAGAATATTTTATTAACGTGTATTTGTCTTTAGTAGTTTTTACGTAGTTTAATATGGGTTTATCGTACAATGCTGATAAATGCATTGAATCAAAATCTTTTGACACCCATATTTGTGTGTTTTGGTGTTTGTGGTAGAAATTACCATGCTAAGTGTGTAAGTCTTACCAATATTTTTGCTAGAGGTTGAACTCTACGCCCGGGCTATATTGGTATTCTCAAGATTGTAGGAGCCTCTCACTATCCTTGCTATCATTCAAGATATCTAGCATTGGTGTAGAGATGGCTAGAATTAAGGTGCAATTGGACAATTTATCAGGTGCGTTTGTCAATCTTGACAAATTTTTTAATTCACCTCAAAAACTCTCACATTAGTTGACTCTTCGACTGGTACTGACAATCCAACAATGGTTGATGCTTCGACTTGTTGTGAGAATATGCTCAGCAATAAGCATATTCCTTCTGGTACTGACTCAAATAACTATTAATAGTTCGAATTGTGTTGTTGGAAATGCTTCTCGGATTGATAATTGTAATTCAGTTGTAGTGGATATTGATAATAATAGAAATAGTCCTGCACTTCGTCCACGCCTTACCCGCGGAAAGATAAGAGTGAGTAACTCTACCTTTTCCTAAAATAGCCAAGTTTCTTCAAAAGCTTCCTCTAATAAAACTGCTGCACTCTCGAAGTCTGTCCAAGTTTCTACGACTTCTCAAACGCCTCCAATTAATACCAATCTCACTAAATCTTTTTCTACCTTACCTACATATATACTATCTATTCTACCTCGTCCGAAAGCCTTAACTGTTTGTCGACTTTTGATCCCCAAACATCCCCAGATGATGTCATTAATTAGGTTCAGCTGTTAAATGTGATAAAATTAATTTAGATACTAGTTCTGTTGCCTCCTTTAAAATTGTTATGGCCAATACCGAACTTTTTAATCTGTTGTTGGATAAAAATTCATGGCCGTTTGGAGCAGTTGTTAAAAAATTTATCTCTCGTCGTAATAGATCACCCGCTACTGGTCCAAAAAACTCAGACAACTGTCTCTTTACCATCAAAACCCAGATGTTATTTGTTTCAACACAAAATTCTTCTTATGATGTTATTGCTCTAACTGAAACGGGACTAAACTGTAGCTTTGCTGACAGTGAACTCATTAGTTCTGACTTCCAAGTCTTTCGTAGAGATCGATATGTTGCCGATCTTGGATTAAAAGGTGGTGGTGTATTATCATCATTGTTTGGAGATCTTGTGTGTTAAACTCGTGTTTAGCAATAAGGATATTTATGTTTGTTTTTTTTACATATAGTTCCCATCGAGTCCTTGTGATTTATATGAAGAAACAGGCTGCATAACTTTTGTTCATAATAGTATGAATATATCTGACGAACCCATTTTACTGGGTGATTATAATATTGCAGGCCTTTCTTGGTCGTTCTCTGACGAAGATTCTATTCTTTTAGTGTCTGATGCTTCGTCCTCGCTCGAATGTTTTTTTTTGTTGATAGTATATTTGCACTTGGTCTCCAGCAACTTAGCCTTGTTACGAATTTCTATGGAAGGCAGCTTAATTTGGTTTTTTATTCGGATTACTGTGCCTGTTCCGTGGATGAGAGCTTAACCTCAATTTCGATCATTGATGTCTTGCTCCCTCCTATTAACATATTCCTTATATTTGACGAGGAACATATTTTAAGTCCTAGTGAGAAAGAGCTATCTTTCGATTTTATGAAGGCAGATTTTTCGCAGTTGGACTACCTTATGTCTAATTTCAACTTTAATGAAATTTTTGAAAATCCCGATTTTGAGGGTACCGTTGTTGATTTTTATTATATCCTGCACTAAGTTTTTGTTGTTTGTTCTACAGTTCCTTTTACTTATCGCAAGAATATCTCATTGTCTTATCCCTGGTACACTAGTGCGTTGCCTGTGATTCATAATTCTCGCAATGCTGCCTGGAATAGCTATACTAGGACGAAGAATGACACTGATTTTCCTTTGTATGAAGAATATTATGACTTATTCAAAGATTTATCTACTCGCTTGTATTCTGAATATTTACTTAAAGTGCAGTCGGATATTATTAGAGATCTCTTGAATTTTTGGAAATTTGTTAATTGTAAACGTAAATCTGATGGTTATCAAGCTTCTTTTCAATTCCTTGATAATAATAGTAAGGATCAATTTACTATTTGTAATTTTTTTGCCACATTCTTCAGTGGATCTTTTACTGGTAGTGACTTTATCCCAAACATATCATACTTTGATGACTTTAGACATACTGCTTCAACCACTTTGTCTAGTATACCGATTTCTTATGAAGATGTAGTTAATCACATCTCTCACCTTAAGGATGTTTCTTCACCTGGCCCTGATGGAGTTCCAGCAGTGTCCTTAAACGCTGCTGTATCTCTATTGCTGAACCACTCTCTCTACTATTTCAGAGATCCCTTAAGACTGGGATTTCACCTGCTGTGTGGAAGTCTTCCTTTATCATACCGACCCACAAAAGTGGAGAAAAATCGGCTATTGTAAACTATTGTAGACCAATAGCTAAACTGTCAGCTATTCCAAAACAACATGATTTCGTCAGGAATAGATCCACTGTCACTAATCTGAGGAGTTTGCAAATAAATCCATTTTGGCTATTGAGGAGGGTAAGCAGATTGATTGTATGTATACCGATTTTGGTAAGGCTTGTAGCGATATCGACACTTAGTTTATTCAGTATTAAATCGACCTACTACTTAAAATTTCTATCGTTTATATTAAAAATACTTTTTGCACTAGTAATTATTAGTAGTAAGCGACGCGTTGAAAATAATAGATATAAAAATAAAAATAGATAATGATATAATTTAAAATTATTATAAAAAAATAATTCCACATTGTTTAAATAATAATATAATAATAAATAGTTGAAATGTTATTTTAAATAATAAATAAGTTATAAACAATAATTATAAATAAAAATTAATGTAAATATTACTCCGTGATTTTTATATAAATAAACGATTGGTGTAATAGGCTTTAGATAAATTACTCCACTCCATAATATAGCTAGGGTGTAGCCTAGGGGGTAGCATGTTGGTTTACAATGCGAAGGTCGTGAGTTCAAATCCCGGTCAACGCATAATTCCAGCACACTGTCTGCTTGGATACACCTTGGTTACTTCAATCTACGAAAATGAAAAATTCCACAATAAGTAATGAAAATGTATGTATGACGTATTGCCTCGAGCTTTCTTAGATTGATTCAATACGGTATTTAAAAAAAAACTGTCGGATGTCACATACAAAAGCTGTAGTAGAAGCTTTAATTTTAATACAATTTTATCTCTATCGTGTGTCGACAGCCTTAATATAGATTACAGAACGATATTTACTCGGGACTTAATATCGAAGTTAATATATATTAACGCAAGATAATATCGAAAAGTGAGTTACTACGATTTTATCTCTATCGTGTGTCGACAGCCTTAGACTAAGTTCCTATAACAGATAGATCTAAGCTTGAATATGGCTCTCAAGTTTGATCCCCTTATTATGATGAGGATGAGCACATTGGCTAAATTGAATCGATTCAGCGTAAATTTGTAAGAATAGCCTTATGTCACCTTAATTGGAACGACGGAGTTCGTCTTCCTCCATATACTGATCGACTTCAGGTATTAAATATGTCATCGCTTTTGAAACGGCGTGAAGTAGCTGATGTAATTTTTGGTCATAACCTTCTTACAGTGTTAGTTGATTCCTCCACCCTTTTGGGTTTGATGCTGGTCAATTTTTACCACGGTATCCTAGATTGCTAAGGATTGGTTTTCACCAGGCAAACTATGGTATGAATGAACCGATTTCGCGTCTCGTGAAAGAAGTTAATAAGAATGCTGATGTATTCGACTTCTCTATTGACAAGCAGTGCTTAAGACGTAGACTTAACGCTAGTTGACACCGATGTATGTGAATTTTTGTCAATTTCTTGTTTTTATTATCTATACTTGGTGGTGGGATGTTGATGTTTGTTTCGTACCTGCACTAGATGATGAGCCAGAGGATAAATCGACTTTCAATTTTTAAATTTAGAATTGATTTATGGCAATTCTTTACATTAAGGGATCCTGATAGTGATAGTTTCGATCACGTCGGGGTGAGGTGGGACATGTGAGTTGCGGCTATTGCAAGTTTCGCCCGATTTATGTTACAGTTCACTGTGTCGATAAGAGCTTTACGCCCTTTATTAATGAAATTGCTTATGTGAGTAATATCGTGTGAAAAAAAGAAAACAATAGACCCTCTTGGCTCGGTTTTCTATGACCGTATGTTTTTTTTATTTGGTTTGTGCACATGCGATGGATAAGCGGCGGTTTGCTTGGCGAGCTTTGTTCTGAGCTTTGATCTCGTCGGGATGAGGTGGGATGTGTGAGTCGCACGATTAATGTGCGAGCGCGAAAAAAAAACTCTGGGATTTGTAGCGATGATCATTGCGGCAATTTTATTGGCGATAGACCGCAAGCAGTATGCATTTGCTCTGCTCTTCTAATCGCAGCTCTTTTAAATTTTCAGTCGCAATATGCGATTGCTCTTTTAAAATAGCAGTTAAAAAATCGCAGGTTTGTAAAATAGCATACCATCTCTAACTCTAGATCAGTGGTCCTCAAAGTGGGTTTCACCTAAAAAGCGAAGAGTTTCGCGTAACAGCCTTGGCGATCAATTTTTATATTAGTCATAAAAAAATAAGAGTCTTATACAGGGTGTTTGGTACTCCGTGCATAACCTTGTAAGGGGTTATTCCTGGATATATTTTGAGCAAAAAATTGTTCTACGGAGATGGTCAATTTTCAATATCCACGGAGATACAGGGTGATCAAGAAAAGTCCTTCGGACCTGTACCCTCACTCACTCAAAACGCTATATCTTGAAAACTAATAATCGCATTTCAAAGTGTTATAGCTTGTTTTTTAAGGAATCAAATTACCTTTCATTTAAGAAGTTGCAGATCAGAAACAATCATACTTTACCGGAAAATCGAAATTTTGTAAAGTTGTGAAATGGTATCGTATTGTATGGGAGGGTGTAGAAGGAGTGAAGCTAATCGTCTATATTTTTGGGTGTTACTAATAATTCTTAATAAATATTTAGTGCACAATTTCAGCTCCATAAATTGTATAGGTATTGAATAAATTGGCTTGTAGCATTTCATGAAAAATTGCAGTTTGTATGGGAGGTGGTAGAAGCAGTGGGGTGATTCGAATAATTTTTATACTCTAGATTGAAATTTTCATAAAATTAATATATTCCAAATTTCAGATCAATATGTTTTTTGTCGAATTTCAAAACTCTGTCATTTTGTATGGGAGAGGGTAGAAGGGGTGGAGAGATTTGGCCCATTCACGAACTTAACGTTACTTTTTTTTGTCAAAAACGACGTGTTCAAAATTTGAACTTCCGAGTTGAACGGGTTCTCGAGCTAGAGAGGAGAAGGACGGACGGACATCCGGTTTTAAGATTTTCGAGTGATATATCCCTTATTTATTAGCGTTAAAAACTTTGTGGCAAACTTATAAAACACTCAGATTTCATCTAGAGTATAAACATCTTCGATAAATTAAACTAAAAGAAAAACTTGGTGACTAATAGAAGAACGCATAAGACTTGCCGAACGTACAAATCTAATCAATAGAAGTGTAATAGTTAGCAAAAAACATTTAAGAATTTGAAGATACGTATGGAAGAGCCTTAATCAATTTTCCTTTATATCTATTTATTAAACTCATTATTATTAAACAAATCTGTCGAACCCATTTCAGGAAATATTTCCATTACGACAGATTCTGTCTATTCAATAATTTTTTCATATCAAGTACGGTCGACCACCGATTTAGCTTATCGTAGGAATTTGATAAAGGTCTTATTCGTACCGCTAATCCTGATTGTATTTTATCCATAAGGACCTCATGATCTGGAGCATGTCGAAATTGTACTCGAAAGTTGAACAGGATGTCGATGAATTTGACAGGAGTAGAAATTTTCCTGGCCTTCCGAATTTGCATATTGTAGAAATTTGAAAAAGGTTTATTCTTACCGCTAATCCTGATAGTATTTTATTCATAATGACCTTTTTTTACGGCCATCGAAAAAAACTTGTGTCTGTGGGATATGTGCAAAGCGGTGAGAAACCCTGGATGTCGCAAGACACATGGGACAAAACTGCGCGATGCATAGTTAACTCGACATGGGTACGGGAAAACAAGTGAATATAAGAAAACTATTAGGGAAACACAGTTTAAAGTGACGGTGAACGTTGGAACTTGTATCGCGTTGGAAATAGAATTCTGCAGAAGGTGAAATCTGTACACCATTTTAGGATATATTAGCGGTTGACGTCGGAACGTTATGTTTAAGAGATAGATGACAGGACTACCCCATTCCAGGATTAAATCGAGGTCAGAGTTCAATGACTGTGCGGATTCATTATGGCATGAAGCCATCGATGTCGAACGTGCTTCAGCATGAGGAGTCAAATTGGTAGATGTTATCTAGAGTGCTGGCATCTGCTAAATAGTGAATAGGATTGATAGTAGACGACAGAAGGTCGCTTATGAAGACTCAAAAGATATTGGGAGATAAAACTGAGCCGTGAGGGAGATGCCGGAATCAATGGGAAAGGGTGCAGAAGCTACTCCATCTAGTACAACTCGAATAGAGCGCTCTGAGAGACAACTCTCAATCTATTTAAAAAACGAAGTGTTAAAACAAACGGTCTTTAGCTTGGCTAAGAAATATTTGTACCAAACTCTGTCAAACGCTTTAGCGATGTCAAGAGCAACATCTTGACCTTCACCAAATTTGTGGATGCAGGAATTGCAACCCGACTAGAAAATTTATATTGGCGATCATGGATGAGATTTTTACCCACAAGAAAGTTGACTATCTTGTGATTGACAGCAGTTTTCATTACTTTTGAAAACATTGAGGTAATGGTTTTGGGGCGGTAATTAGCGGAGTTCGCTTTACTTCCTTTCTTTGGAGTTGGTTGAACATTCGCGACCTTCCAGGTATGAGGAAAGTACCCTGAAGAGTATGAAAAATTATAGAGGCTACGAAGAGGTTTAGCCCCAGCGCTTACATGCCATCCGGCCCAGCTGACTTGTGAGTATTAAGATCTTGTAGGATCTTTGAAATAACCCAAGTTCAAAAACGAAGATAGAATCCGGTAATTACGAAGCACTCTGGCTCGACGGTGGAAGCTTCGAGTTGCTAACGAAGTTTCCTGCCAAGAGGTTTGCTTTTTCAATAGGATCAACAACGGTGCGGTCACCATCGAGATGAGGAGATGTTGAAGATGTTATGATCTCGAGATTTCGGGATTATCAATCTTAAGTTGACGTTTTCGATCATGTCGGAATTTTGCCACTTTTAATGAGTCTCTATTTTCTACCGTCGGATCGTTGTGGCTCTAATTGCTTCAAGACAATCATTGTTGAATCATGAATCATTTGTAGGTCTGATCCTTTTGAGATTGCATGGACCAAAAAAAATTCATGCCTTTTATGATTGTCTCGGTCACAAGTTGCGAGATGACATCACAACTTCGGGACCCAAAGCACAGCCTCCAATCAAACGCGTAGTAGAATGAATTAAGAGCCTCCCAATTGGCTCTCTTATAGTGACCCGTTCTATATGGTTTCTCATGGTAGTCGGTGGACTTGCTGCTGTGATGGGAAACTGTGCCCGAATAATATGGCAGATGTACCAACTGGAGGCAATAATAAGACTTAATACTTTAGTGGGTGGGTGATTAAAAAGAGTTCAAGCAAATTTGAAGACTGGCCTGCAATGTCAGGTAGACGAGTAGGGTTGTCTCCCAACCGTACTAAACCGTTGAGAGATGCGAAGAGCTCAGCGTCACGCACAAACCGGCTGGTCCGTATACGCAGAATGTTCAAGTCAGGCAGTATTATGAAGATTGAGATCGCACACGACAACGATCTCAGCCTCAGGTTGTGCAGCATAGGTATATATATCGGTATTTCAAATTGAAACCCGCCGTTTCCCAATAGATGGCGCCAGCAGTAAATGATGATCAACAATGGCGAATCAGAAACGTCACGTGGTAAGCTTAGACATCTGCCAACAACCGCTCATCATTAGATTTGTAAAGTTTTATCGGCGCCATATACTTTTTTGTGCGCGAATATGTCGAAGATTGATCCAAATTGTCGTCATTTGTTGGAAGTTTTGCTTTTTGTTTCAAATAAATCTGCCGCTAAAGCGCGTCGAATGCTCTCAAGCACGTTGAGGCTGCTCTTAGTGGAGTGGTTTTAAAGCATCTTGAGCGGTGATTTTGACGTCGGGGACCGGCATGGTGGTAGAAGATTGAAAATTATTGTGGTATCACTATCGACTGCAATTGATGCGTTTGAGCCGAGCGTTGAAGAAGAAACGACCACAGTACAAAAAGAGGCAGGACAAAGTGATTTTGCTGCGCGGCAATGCTCGGCCATATGGTGCTTAGGTTGGAAAACATACCTAGAAATACTGAAATGAGACATCCTGCCCTCCCCGCTGTGTTCGTCGCACCTACTGACCACCACCTTTGCACTCGAAAGTTAAATAGGAAGTCGGTGAATTTGATACGAGTAAAAATTTGCCCCGCACCGCTTTATTTCACTATGACGAATTTAAAAGAATTCTAGTGCTGAAATCGTTTTAGTTAGTTTTACCCAGTTCGGAAAAAAATTGGGAAACTGAATTTTCGAGTATTTTTGAACTCGTTTCGAGTTTATTTTGTTATCTCAAATCTCGAACGAGTTGAAGGCGTTCGAAAATTGTTCGGTTTTCCTTCCTGAATTAAATTTCCATCCCTTCAACCAAAGTTTAAACAAAAAATATCCAATATAGGGCGTATCAATAAGAAATGTAGGATTTGTTTCCAAGACCTAATCAGAGAACGTACGGCGCTGCTGGTGGTCCGCCGGCTGCAGTTATTGAGTCAATTGGACCTTGTATGCAGCGTCAAATATTTTGTCAATATTCGCTGCAGTGTGCACTTCGAGAGGTCGAGTTCTTGAGTAAGGTGACAAATGGAGTTACTTGGGTCGGTTCGTTTTCACATCTTGCACTGAGCCAGTCTTTTGGATTTTTTTGAGTAGGCTGTGCACACACGTCTCAGAAGGCACATGATTACTATCAAAATTTGCTCGAATTTCGTGCATCGTAGCTGCGATTGAACGCGCATTTTCGTAATAAAATTCAACGACTGTGTAGCATTCCATGGTAAATTTCCCGCGTTTATAGATGACAAATGTCAACATTTTACAACTGTTAAGCGACCATCTGTCAAATAATAGACCTTTCCAACCCTACATCCTATATAATCGAACCTTTCAAGTAAAAATTCGATTCTAAGATGAATTTCGATCAAAATTCAAATCTTTCTTAGAATCAATCAATCCAATCAATCTTCTTATATCTTAACACTTACCCATAAATCATTGAGATAATTTCCTTTCATTGTTTTTTTTCTTCTTCTCCCATAAAGAAAATTTCTTTTTATCATTATTACGACTTCGAGAAGAGAGCGCTTAGAAAACAGGTAAATAGGTCGAAACACTTAACAATTTCATATACATAAATGAACTTACTAGTCAAAAAGAAAAAAAACCTCACTTAAAAGTACATCAAGATCGCGTAATGCATTTTAAGAGGTGTGGCTGGCTGGTGAGAGACGTGTTTTGAGTATGACGTAGAGTTGATTTAGCACTTAATCCACTAAGAAGGAGGTCTAGCGTCATAGTCCAGAACACTTTTTTTCCTTCTCAATTATTAATAGGCCAAGTTTTAAATTGACCTATTTTTCTTGTAATCATAAATATGTAACAAATGGTGTGAATTCATTTTTATGGGGTGGTAGCTGTATACATACTTGTCTATCTTTAAGATGAACGTTTTGCTTTCTTGGTCTAGATCTCTGTATAGGGCTTTCACATAATTTTAATGAGATTCTCGTCCCGAGTTTTACATCTGAAGAACGATAACATCCAAATGGAATATTTAATCAAAGTATCTATGCCTAGATTTCAGTAAACTCCTCTTTTGTATTTTCATTCGAATTTGATGAGCCAAATGCATTGGGCTTTGTAGACGAGCAAAACTGACCTAGTAATGCGTGCTCTTTTGTCCACATGTTTGAGAACGAAAAGTAAACATGAAACGTATTTGTAATTGAGTAATTGAATTGTGTTTGGCAGCGATTTGGTATGATTTAATTAGAATCCGTTACGAAATAGTGTTCTATTACATTATTGACCTGTTTGGCAAGATAGCGCTCTATCAGTGGATTTTTGTAAACAATAGTTGAAATTTTCGGTACCAATGACGAATGGATTGCGTCCTACTTTTCGTTCAATTAGTCGGAAAGTTCAAATGAAAGATTGCCGAATTTCACACTGTTGTGCTGTTTGATAAAAGTCTCAGCAGAGACCGAAACGGTACGTTTAATAAAGCACAACAGTATGAAATTCGGAAACCTTTCCTTCAAAGAGTTTCCGAGAATTTCGTCGAGCCTGGAAAACTATAAAGTTTAATCCATCGAATCTGTGTAACCTGTCGTTAGAATTGTTTTCGTCCCAAGGATCTTGTAATAATTCAAGATCTGTGGAACTAAAACTATTTTTCCGAAATTTCAAAAGCGATAGACTTGTAGCGGCTTATACTGCAACGCTACTAACCAACTAAGCTGTATGATCTAGATAGCTCAGTGGTCAGCACAGTCGTTTTGCAATTCTTAAGCCCCCGGGTTCAAATCCAAATGCCTGCACATTATATTCCCTTAGCATCTAAGGCAGGGCCTCCTTACACAAGCCTTATTGTAGAGCAGGCCTGGAACGAAACGCAACAAAGTGCAGTAGTGGTATTTTGCCTTGCATCATCAAATTATGTTTTGATACATTCGTTGCTATTCGTGCCTCAGAATATTTACCTCCTTTTGCTACACCCGCCCAATAATAGGGATTTGATGCACGTTTTGCACTCAATCATTGATCTCTTTTGATCGTCAGAAAGAGAGCCAAAACACAATTGTTTGTACAGGGCATTTGGCATATTTAGGAATAAACTAGTCCTGGCGACAATAATTAAAGGCCATAGCTCAAGATCGCACCTTTTGGAATAGAATTGTTTTTGTCCTATGCCCTTATGGGGGGTCTTAACAGGAAATTGAGGGTTGTCATAGTTTTTGTATTGAATGCTCACAACAAATGTCAGAAAATTCTGATGGCAATACCACAAAAAAAGTTTGTTTTTCCACAGAAATTTGTGACAAAAGAGTTTAAATGTGTGACTTTTAAAATTTGTGGCAGTTTTAGGTAAGTTTTCTGAGCTATAATTGGAGAACAAAAGTTGACAGAGACATGTTAACTACAAATTTCTGTGACAATTAGAAAAAAATACTTTTCTATTTAATTTTTGCGACAAATTTGTGTGCAATATACAATAAGCACCGTTGTTGTGAAAAATTGCCGCATTTCAAAGTCTTGACATATTTTGAATATACGACGGACGATATTTTATTGGAAATTCGACAGAAATTTGACACTCTTTTGACATGGATATGCCTAATGGACTCAATCAAAAATTGTGTGCGTCCCGAAATCGTTACCGTGAGTCTGTCTCTCTAACAAGCGCCCATAAACGCCACTGAGCAGTAAACAAAAAAACCGCATTATTTCCATATCGAAACTAATCTGAAACACCAGGCAGGCACGCAGAGCTATGCTCATAGTAGTAGTGCTCAGATTCGGTATGAAAATTGTGAGATTACGATGGTGTTTCTGTTGCTGCGCGGCAGAATTGTCGCCGACTTTTCTGCCTACCGAATTATGGTCGCCAGGTATTTTACGTAGATATTGTATACGAAGCGGTCGAATTGCCGGTCGCATTTGTGCTCTGATTTTTTCTGGGGAGTACAGTGCTTTGTCGGCTTGTGATGGGAAATCTGACTCATTCCCTTGAGTCAACTCATTTCAATTCACTTACTTAAGTGAATCGATCTAAAAGAGTGCTTCAAGAGTCACAAAATTTCAGCCACACGCATATTTAGCACAGATATGAAAACGAAAACCGCCCACTTTGACAGGTTTCCTATAAACTTTCTGTGATGCCTTACTATTTCTTCTTCATAGATTAACTCTGGCTTGCTGTGTCGACCTTCATTCAAAACATCAACAGCCAAAAACAATCGCTTCTACTTCTACAATGGCGCTACAGCCCAAATCGGACCTTGGCCTCCTGATATTCAGGTTCCTTAACATTTTTCATTACTTATTGTGGAAGGGTTGTTAGCCCTTCGCACAACCCTCTTTCTACGAATTTTTCATTTTCTTAGATTGAGGTGATCAAGGTATATCCAAGCAGGCAATGTGCCGGAATTATATATTGCGCCGACCGGGATTTGAACTCACGACCTTTGCATTACAAGACCAACACACTACCTACTAGGGTATACCCTAGCTTACAATCGCTTAGCAATAAAAAAAACTATCAAAATACGTTGTAGGCGCGGCCACTCATCAAAGCCCTGTGTCCGTGTCGACTCTTCAAGATTGTGAGAGAAAGAGCCATCACTGCACGGATCAAAAACAGCACAACGCATTATCACATCAAATAAATTTCGGCGACTCACTATAGACCACACCACTTGTACATAACGGCAATGTGTCGCAGCGCAATAATACTTCGCGCACTTACCGTGTCATATGCGATGCAATGTTGTGTAGTGGTGGATAAATTGTTATCGACACAATTGATGCGATCCAACTCGTTTGTAGTGAGTCGAATCAGTCGCCTCAGTGCACTGACTGGCACGTTTTGATTGACTCATGAGTTGCCCATCTCTATTGCGTTTCTCCCTTGCCGCGCAACCGAGTTGATCGTAATTTTTGCTTGCTACTAAATTATTGGCGGGCTGTGAGGAAGCCGAATTTCAGACCGCGTTTGATTTTTTTTTTCTTGCCGAGCACAATTCGATACCCAGACTTTTGCTTGCTACTGAATTATGGGCGTCGAGTATTTCAGATCCGATTTTGTATGCCAGGCAATATTTCTTGCGACATAGAAGGCAGAGGAGTGAGTTAACAGGCTCGAAAGAACTTGTTGAAATAAACACAGTAATACAATCTGGGTGAAGAATGTGTGCGTTTTAAATTGACATATGTGCGTCCCGAATTCGTAACCGTAAGTCTATCTCTCTAACAAGCGCCCTTAATCTTAACCGAGCAGTAAGCCTGTTGGTCGGAATTCGTTTTGTGAGATTTTCACTTGTTAGCTGCCCGGGTTTTCAGTTTGTTATTGTTGTTGTTGGATTCTGCATCGTCGGGATGTTCTACTGCGTCTTAAATTTGCTAGCTTACAGCCCTAAGCTGAAAGGTTTGTTTAAACAACTTGAAAAACATCGATAATTGTTGGCGGCGATCTAAATAGGGGTTTACGCGGCCCTAATGGTGCCGAATTTGTCGAATTTATGCACGACGAACTCGGATTGGCACGATCTCGCCTTGCATCGACAGAATTTTCTAACGCCACATCGACCACCTGTATACAATAGCCTACGCTTCCTACTTTAGTACTTTAGTATTGACGGGAACATCTGGTACGACATTGTACGGAAAGTCAGGGCTGAGGGCCTGGAGAGCAGGATTTAGTGGCTATCCTTGAAAGGGAGAAAAAAAAGTAAACGGTAGTTCACGTTGGCTACCGGTAGACTCTTATGCCTGCTTTGATCGAATCATGACCAAATCATTGAGTGATGGCAGAACCGGGAACAAAGGATGTCCATTGTCTGTTGACAGAATGAAGTCGTTCATTTCGTTACAGTGGCGCCCAATGTGGGGCTTAAGTTTGTTTCGCTAGGCAATGTGTGCCCCAATCACGTCATCGATAAAAACGAGTGGCAGTCAGAAGGGGTCAAGTCTGGTGAGTAGAAAGCAGAAATGGTGTTTTTGACCGCTGTGTGTGATGGGGCGTTGTCGCGTTACAAAATTACTTTTCCATATCTTGTATCCCATTCCGCTCGCTTTTCGAAATTGAGCATTTGTTGACGGTAGCGAACGGTATCAACTGGTTCCACTGGTTTCAGGTGGTCCACAACATTCTTCTGATCCCCCAAATGCACAGCATTGTCTTCCTTCCAAAGCGATTTGGTCTAGCGGTCGATGTTGAAGATTGTCCTGGGCCTGTATGCATTTTTCGTCTCCAGCCACGATCCGATGCAAAAAACCTCCAACAAACAAAATCAGCTCCAACAAAAAAGTACCGGCAGCAAATGCTCTTCGAAACTCGACATGTTTACCATACGAAGAAAAATTAACGCTAACCGGAAATCGATTAAACACCAATAGCATTTTGAAAGGTACCACCATTGCAACAAAATGACATAAGTGGTTATACTGTGAAGCAACCCTTGTTTTCAGTGCCTCCTCTTAAAAAATTTAAGAATTATTAACCGCCACACCTAGTAAATACAGCAATTGAAAACCAGAAATGAAGTTATTACTCCGTAGCGTTTAAGGGGAGCACTCCCAAGAGCATTTTCAGTGCAAATTTAGGTATACTTTTCTCAGGAACTACTTGGCCGATTTCGTCCAAATTTTGCAGGCACAACTTAGACTCGAAACTTAGCAAATAAGATAGATGGCGATTAAAAAAAATTTACATGGAAGCTTTTATAAAGCTTCAAAGGTTAATAATTTTCTCGTGAAAACCTTGTAAAAAAGTCATAGTCAAAATTTAAAAAAAACTCCCCATAGGGTTGATAGTCAGTAGTGTCACCTTTCCAACAAAAAAAAAATCAATTGTTGTGTAGGTTTTTCGAAAAGTGTTCCTAAATAATAAAAACTCTACTTTTCAGGAGAAGCAAAAAACCAAATATAAGCTTTTTTCCAGTAGTAAGTGATGAAACTTTAAAAAGTATTTCCATTTTTAATAAATATAAATAATGTAGTATTATAAAATTATTGTTTATTAAAAAAAACTGGTTTACCGGAGTAGTGTTACTAGTTGTGGGGGGTGGTGATTAGGTCAGTGTGCCGCCGCGGCCTGGGAGTGAGCGCTGCGACAATATGCACGACTTCCCAAGTTTACATAATTATTTGAAACACTTCTACTCATTCGAGAGGGGTGCGGTTTTCGACAATCGACTTAGAAGCCAGTCTACATTATTAATCGGAATTAAAAACAAATCGATTTTTTTTTTCAATTTTTTAGGTAGTACTCGGAAGAGAGAAGCGAGGAAGCAAGGGATTGGAAATTTCTCGAGAACAGTCTCCCTTAAAATTATCGCTTAATTTTTTGACTTAATTTTGGCAAATTTTCTAATCGATTTTCCAACTAATAAGACTACGTCTTAATTTATGATTTAATTAGAATAAGACTCTTAGTACAGAAACGAAAGAAAGATATTTCTCCTATACGTGACATCTTATCTATCTATCGTATAATAATTCTGCACAAAAACAACAGCAATCATAAGAACCTCTTAATGTATTAATATAACTCATTGAAGAACATAAATTATATGATGAGCAATTCCAAATGAACATTCCTTATTTGAATCGGCGAGTACTTAGTTATTTGCGTCTTTGAAATTCTATTCTACGTGCTGCTAACATAGGGCAACTTAGCTATAGCTGTATATCTAAAGACTACACTCTTGTCTTCTTTAGAATAAGAAGTAGTAGTCATTCTGAAGAGTCGTTTTCTGGACAATGCACTTCCTTCTTGTTGTTTGGATTTATATATTGTCGATGCATACATATACTCTACAGAAATTTATTAATGGATATGTAAAGTCTTCAGTCCGACGAAGCGCAACATCTGCCCGCCTTCGAAAGCATCTTATATTTTTTTAATTTTATTTTCTTCATATTTTTTTGTTATCATTTTATAGACTTTTATTTGGTATTTAAGAAGTAATTTACGAGCATCAATGTAAGCTACTTAAAGGGTTAAATGATTATGACAAATATTATATGGGAAGAATTCGTCGTTAATGTGACTTTGATGATTGGAATTGTTAAGATAGTTTTTTTTTTCTAATTAAGATGTTATGGAAGAAAATAAAGTCTAGAGTGTTGATAATATATTAATTTAAATTAGATAAATCATATAACTTTTAGGATTATATACATATACAGGGTGTTTGGTACTCCGTGTGCCACCTTGTAAGGGGTTATTCCTAGATATATTTTGAGAA
Organism: Chorisops tibialis; assembly: GCA_963669355.1. Taxonomy (NCBI): domain Eukaryota; kingdom Metazoa; phylum Arthropoda; class Insecta; order Diptera; family Stratiomyidae; genus Chorisops; species Chorisops tibialis. The sequence continues at coordinate 215,927,532 of OY770262.1, forward strand.
AACAATTGTTCTACGGAGATGGTCAATTTTCAATATCCGCGGAGATACAGGGTGATCAAGAAAAGTGTTTCGTACGTGTACCCTCACTAACTCAAAACTAATAATCACAATTGAAAGTGTTATAGCTTGTTTTTTAGGAAATCAAATTACTTATCATTTGGTGTATTAGTCCACATTGTAACTGTACCCAATCCTGAGGTATTTGCCTCAGAACACATTTTCAAACGAAAATGGGAGATAGAGGAACTTGTCCTGAGTGGAAAATCGTTCCACACATACTCCAGTTTTTGCACCGTTGAGAAGATAGCGCGATTGTAAGGACGAAGGATTTTCATCGTACCTATGATCACTGTTTGATCTATAACTTCTGCCCTACTTAGCGTAACGCAATAGTTTTGGGCTCGTTGGACACAAATTCTTCTTTCCATATTGCTATCAACTGTGTCAGTCAGTGCTATACTTTTTGAGAAAAAGTCATTTCAATGAAACAAAAATAATAAAAAATTGAAGAAAATACAAAAAAGTCCTTTTTTCTGCAAGAAGGACCTAATTAACCACCAAATTTTATTACATTTTCGGAAAGCCCATAAAATTTCACTATAAGTTTGCAAACAGAATTTCTTCGTAGGTTGAATTGTAAAGGAGCGGGGCTAACAGTTATCAAGCAAGTTCCCTTCAAGTAAATCTGGTTTGACACCCGTCATTCGCCGAAGGAGTATGATTAATAATACTGAGGACGAACTAAAAGAGTTGAAGTATAGTTCAGTACGTTTATTTAGTTTATAAATAATTTACAACATGTCCGCCGTTGCAATTGGTATCGCCGACGAATGGCATTGGTGGGGTTCACACGCAGTAGTTGGGCTCGTAACTGATCGCATGCTTCGGTGATACGGGAGATGAGCCGTTCTCGTGTATGAATTTCCTCTGCGTAGACGATGCTTTTCAAATACCCCCAGACATAAAAGTCCATGAGAGTTAAGTCGGGAGATCGTGGAGGCCATGCAATGTGACCGCCACGACCAATCCATCGATCCTGAAAAGTCTCGCCGATGTTCATGATCACCGGGCAACAGTTGTTGCACCGGTGTATTGTGATAGGGATACAGTCCTTCTCCTTGCAGATTTCGGAATACTTGCATGTGGCTAATGCCTAATCGATGGCCGATGCGCCGGGTGCTTATTGTGGGGTCCCTAGCCGCGATGCGCAGTATGTGCTCCTCCGTGGCCACAGGTATCGAGTGTCGCCGTCTTCGATGTTGTGTCTCCCGCCGCGGCTGCAGTGTACCTCGTTCACGAAGGTTCCGATGAATGCTGATGATAATGGGGGTGCCGAGATCTGTTCGGATACCGTTCCCGGTAAACTCTTTCGGCTCGCCTAGCATTCCCGTCGCACAACCCATACACGAAGTGCATGTCTGCCCTTTCTTCCGTTGTAAAAGGCCTCCTATTGCTTGCCATGTTGCTCGTAATGATGTCTATGACATTCTGTTTGCTGCTGCTTCCTCCCGATGCTTTTATCGCAGAAAAATGTACGTAGGACGAAGTCATTCCTGTTCCTAAAGGGAGCGGGTAAACTCCACGCCCTACTTAAATGAAGATTACTTAATTAACTTAAATGGATGTTAGTTGATTTACTTAAATGGACGCTATCTAATTATTTGTCATATTTTTACTTACCTGTAACATAATTTCCACACATAAGATCAATACTTGTATTGTTAACTTGGTTGCTCTCATTACTGCATCTGTTTTGCGGTAAATTCTATGTTTAGCAGTATTTCAAACATGTGCAGGGAACTCACTTGTTGTTGCAAATATGAAGAAATTCTGTTTGCAGAAATTTTATGGGCTTTCCGAAAATGTAATAAAATTTGGTGGTTAATCAGGTCCTTCTTGAAGAAAAAAGGACTTTTTTGTATTTTTTTCAATTTTGTATTATTTTTGGGTCATTGAAATGACTTTTCGTCAAAAAGTATAGCACTGACTGACACAGTTGATAGCAATATGGAAGAATTTGTGTCCTTTCCAACGAGCCCAAAATTATTGCGTTACGCTAAGTACGGCAGAAGTTATAGATCAAACAGTGATCACAGGTACGATGAAAATCCTTCGTCCTTACAATCGCGCTATCTCCTTAACGGTGCAAAAACGGGAGTATGTGTGGGACGATTTTCCACTCAGGAAAAGTTCCTCTATCTCCCATATTCGTTTGACGCTTCACACAAGTTACACCCTGTATATATAAGGGTTCTAAATTAAATTGATCCAACTTTTTTCTTTTTCTCCAATTCCTTCACCGACACAGCTGTGCATTGCATTAAAGGGTGGCCCCCTAAATTGTGTTCGGCTCCTTAAAAAAAAGGGTCACGCAATAAATTACTAAGTTGAAATTATAAAAAAAATAAAACTGAAAACTTCTCTTGAAAAGAATTAAATTTTTCAATACAATTTCTCGTACTGTATTTATTATTTTGTCCACTCTATAATTAGGATAATGAATCCAAATCGGAATATATTAAAAACCTTTAACAGGTAATACGCTTTTTTTCCTACTAATATGTTCTACACAATTCAACGTATCGTTTCAATAGACTGACTTAACTTACAAGCTATTGAAAGCTGAAAAAATATATGTTTTCCAAAAAACGCTGGCGTGTATTTATTATTTTGACCACCAGAGCCGGCATCGAATCCACTAAACGTTCACAACTTTCTTTTGAAATCAGATGTCACTCTCTTTTCACTGCAGTCCACAATTCGAACTTATTTCTGGGTTTATGTACATAAACCTTATCCTTGACATGCTTCCACAAGTTCTCAATAGGATTACAGTCCGGTGACTACGCTGGCTAATCGAGAACCGACATTTTTTTGCGCCGCAACTACTCCTTCACTATTTTTGCAGTGTGCTTCGGATCATTATCGTGTTGAAATGCCCATCGAAGCGGCATGTGTTCCTCTGCAAATGGCAGCATTATGTCCTTTAGTATGTCCAAATAACTCTCTTTGGTCATAATCCCGTCAATCAACTGAATTGGGCCTACACCATACCAAGAAAATGCTGCTCACACCATTATGCTACCTCCCCCATGCTTAACAGTCTTTTTGGTATATTGTGGATCAAATGGTTTGCGGAACAGTGCTTATTTCGGCCCATGTTTGAACTAAAGAATTATTACAAAATCAGATAATTTGAACTTGTTAGAAAAGTTTTCACTTAACTTACTCGAAAGAAAATAAATTTGGAATAAAAAATTAAAAAGTAGCCCGAAAGTACTTATTTAAAAACACTGTATTTATTATTTTGTCCAATGTGAAAGTGGTCCTTTGACTATCAAATTCAAATTGACATGTCCGCATAAAACATATGAACAGGCTTGCTACTTAAAACAATGGCTTCCCAATCTAATGGTTCATTGCAGTTGATTACGTCACTTGAAAAAATAGATGTTTTACAAAAAACTTAGGGGTGTATTTATTATTTTGACCACCAGTGTATACATACCTAGTCGTGCCATAAGTTCTGTCACACGTATATGGGCAATTTTTGTATAAATGAAAAAGAGTTTTTGACAAAGGAAAATATATTTTATTTTGGCATACTAATGGAAGTAAAATAAGCAACAAATTATTCAAAGTGGGCGCCTTTAGCCTTAACACAGCTCTTTAATCTGTTGGGCCAGTCATCGATAGCAGTACGCACTTTTTCTAGCGGAAAATTAGCTACTGCTTCTGTCAAAGATCGCTTAAGGCTCTCGATATTTGGGTGTCGTCTCGTGCACACCATGGACTCTAACTCCGCCCACAGTTTGTAGTCCAGGGGATTCAAATCTGGGCTCCCAGAAGGCCATTCCGTCGCCCTTATAAACTGTGGAATATTGGTTTCCAACCACGCTTGTGTGGTTCGAGCTTTGTGGGCTGGCGCAGAATCTTGCTGGAAAACTCAATGTCGATTGTTGAATAGCGTAGAGTTCAGCGGCTTCACACATCCCTCCAGGATGTCCGTTTGATAATTTTTCGCTGCAGTTTTTACGCCTTTTTCGCAAAAATGAAGCTCGGTGACCCCTTCGTAGCTGACACCCCACCATACCATGACTGATGCTGGATGATGTCCTCGCTGTACCCTAGTGGCAACTTCTCGGGCTTCTATGGAGCTGTGGGCATACACCTTATCATTTTGGCGGTTGAAATGTTCCTCCACCGTAAAAATTTTTTCATCGGTAAATAAAATTTCTCGATGTTTGTTGTTGCCGTACCGCCGAAGGAGCTCTTTCGATCTGGTGCTCCTAATTTGCTTCAACTGCTCAGTCAGCAAATGTCCCGTTGATCGTCGAAAGGCACTCATCCCGAGGTCAGATTTTATGATGCGAGACATACTTCGGGTGGAGATGTTCATCTCTCGAGCCATGATTCGTTGTTTACGAAGCGGATTTCGACGAATTCGACTCTCGACCGCTTTGATGGCAGCAGAAGAACGTACATCACGCGGACGTCCAGAACGAGGTCGATCTTCAATAGTCTGGATCGCGTTATATCTCTGGATCGCACGATACACAAATCTTTGCGTTATTTTTAACGGGCACAACAACTTGAAAATTTCACTCGCGGATTTTCCACACTTATGTAGTGCAATCACTGCAGTTCGGTTTTCTATTACACCCCATTCCATCTTCACACGTTAACGAACACACTTTAAATGACCATCAACTGTCAACAACATTATGGCGTTTATAAAACTGGCCGATATTGAAATGTCACTCATAAAATAAAGTTGTTGCCAATGTGAGAAATTATGTGACAGAACTTATGGCAGGACTAGGTATATATATTTTTTTTTTTGAAAATGTGATGCAACGAATGAATAGTATGATTTCCGGATTTCTCATTGTTGTGCTTTATTAAACGTGACGTTAAGAACAGTCGGGAGTGCTTGTGTTCGAACCCATGTGCATGTACTTCGTTTTACGCACATATATTTTCAGTCCCGCCTCTTTGCATTTAGAATGCAACGAGCGAACATTTGACTCTAAGTTCGAATCGTTATGTGCAGGCAAACACAAGTCATCAGCATAATCGAGGTGACTTAAGATAAATAAATAGTTTCCATTGAAGACCTCTACCTTCTCCACCTTCCAGTGCTGCTTTCAAGATGTCATTTATTTCCAGTAGAAACAATGGTGATAATAGGCAGCTGTTCGCAGAGGAAAGCTCTCGGACGCGACACCTTGCATTAGGATTCTTTAATCATAGCTATGACATTATCTGGAATGCCTCTCTTAAGCAATGCATTCCATATGTAATCTCGCTTAACGCTGTCGAAAGTCTTCTCGGAGTCCACAAACAGGAGATGTAGTAGCGAAACTATTTCGGCAGACTGCTCCAATATTATCCGGGTATTTGTGTGTTTGGTACAAGACGACCCTTTACGGAATCCCGCCTTACAAACTTCGTGAAGGCCCTCCACGGAATCACTAATCCTAGTGGGAATTAACTTGGTTATGATTTTTGATACCAGTAAGTAGACATACATATCACCACCAATTACCACAATCCCGAAGGTCGCCCTTCTTCGGAATTTCCACAATGGGAGGGCGTCATATATTTATCTAGTATCGAATACATTCGAGTTAATATTTTTTTCTCCAAAAGAAGAATTGAAGTGATCTTCGGACAGTAGAGAATTGGGTTTTGCAGTATTGACTTGTTCAGCCAAGTAGTACAGAAAATAGCAGAGTAAGGCATAGACTCGATCAAACTGCACCGATTTGAAATATGTTTAAAACTAAAAGTTTAAATTATTTTAAATTGTAAATAATATTTTATTGAATATGAAATAATACAAAAAAAAATTAATATTTCATTTCACCAGATCAGCTGAAAACAGCGACTTTCTTTCTTCTTGGGGCTCGATCAACACTTTGGGTCTTCTTGAACCGATTTATAACCCGGTTCACTGTTTATTTCACAGTGTTGGATCATTTTCCGATCACAGAATGTGACGCCGTTGGGTTTTCTGCAAAAAAGTGCAAAATATTCTTCCTGTTTTCAACTTTCATCTCTTTTAATTAATAAAATATTAATTTCAAATGCGATTTTTTTTTTATTATGTGATATCAATAATGTTAAAGCTAATTGAATATAACTCTATTCCAATTTGATTTCAAATAAAAGTGCGCAATGCATTTTAAATCTGTGTAATTTGATCAGGCCCATCACTTATTGGGTTAAAAAAAAGGTCCATATCCTGTTCAAAATCATTCTTTTGTGCAAAAAATTTTATTGAAAATCTGAAGAAACCATTTCGTTAAGAATTGGTTTTTTGTCGAGTCAATTCTACAATACAAAACCTGAATTTGCTTAATAAGTGAAAAGTACTGACTAAAATGTATTAGATACAGAGTAGAGATACTTGATACACACTAACACTTCTGTCTTAATAGAGTTTGGACAATGCGATCGCGCGGGAAATTTCGCCCGAAATTTGGATTTTCTCAATTCTTTTTCTTTTATGAAGTAAACACAATCAAATTGAATTTGTTTTCGGTTTTAATGAGAATTCTATTCAAAAACTTGTAGTTTAACGCAAGTTTTCGCTCGTGTCCGTACATTTGAAATCGGTCAAACTCAAGTTTGGCTGATTTTCGTATTTCTTATGTTGCCTTCTTGTGCTTCTAAATGCAGTCTTAGCTGTTGGTATTAGAGCATTGTCCAAACTCTATTAGGACAGAAGTGTTAGTGTGTATCGAGTATCTCTAATATAGAGCTGTCAGAAGCAATGGCAGAATAGTGGGAAATGGGGGTGAGCATAATTTTCCAAAATCTGTACAAAATGGGTTAGACCATTCCGTAGTTTGTGGTATTTCGATTTCGGAACCGACTTGACTACGAACTCATTAAGTAAAATGTGTGAAGCGGTTGACAGCATTCTTAACGAAAAATCTCTCAACTTTTGTTGTAAAATCAAATAAAAGAATCGTAAGACAGAAACATGCGATTTCTATACGAATTCTAAAAAAAATCATTTAAGATTTAATATCCGACAATCGTAACGAAGACCATTCCACTTCTGTTCGAAATGTAGAAAAATTTCATTAAGATTTCAATACTGATTTCCATATGAGAACTTTTTCTTCCCAAAATCAAAAAAGGTTTATTGTGAATCTCGTTTTTTTTCTTTACGATGGCGCTACAGTCCAAATCGGTTCTTGGCCTCCTGTATACAACATCTCGATCCTTCTCGGTTCAGTGGCCGCGTACTCCAGTTTGAAAATCTTAAAAGTGATTTGCTGTCTGCGCCAATAGAATCCTTCTAGCACTTTCGTGGTTTTCCAACTGGTCTTTGTCCATCGACTTTGCTCCTTAGTATGCGTTTGGGTATACTTCCGTCATCCATCTGCTGCACATGACCAGCCCATTATAGGTTCTTGAATTTTATGAAGGTTGACACTTTTGGATTGTCGAAGATGGCATTTTTGCCATAAGATCGTGTCTTCCCAAACAAATTCGTCACTGTTCCGATTTTCCCGGCTGGGAAAACGTGTTAATGAAGTCCTGCACTATAGGGCGGAACGAAGCCTGTCCAATTAACCCATGGAGTCGGGCCGTGGGCGCCAGTGACTCAAAACTTTAGGCTTTGTCCTTTAGGAACTTACGCTCCAGGCTAATTCAGAGGCTCGGGGAGTTCGAATATTTCGTATACGAAAAAAAAAAATTGAGATTTGACTGAAAAGTATAACACCGAAATGAGCACAATCGACGAGCTGTCATATGAAGTGGCGATGGATTAGGCGGCACGATTGTTGACGAAATCAAATTTAAATTCCTGTTAAGACCACCTATAGGGGCATAGGACAGAAACAACTCTCTTCCACAAGGCGCGATTCTGAGCATCGGCCTTAAGCTGTTGCCAGTACTTGTTTATTCCTCTGGCCTCCTGCTCAACTGCTCGCTTCCATCTGTTACATGGTCGACCAACCCGACGTCTTCCTTGAGGATTATAATCCGAAGCTTGTTTGGCGATGTTTCGCTCTGGTTTTCTCAAAGATGAAATGCGAAAGATAATACGGTCAACATTAAAGCAGCTTTTCACTACCGGAATACCCATTCTCAGCCGCAAAGGACGAGCTGGCGTTGTAGAAGAAAAAGAAGAAAGTATAGGCTTTGGTTTCAGAGATTGAGGGGAAAGAAGGATCACCGGATTAGAAGAAAATTAACGCAAAATTAGCGTGGGTTTACGACGATTGCATAAAATCCTTTTAATGGATCCGGAACAACAGGAGCTTGGAACCCGAATACGACAGAACGTAGCTAAGTATTGTATATTGTTAGATACGAAGCTAGGGGGGAGGACAACGAAGATGAGGAAAAGGAAGACTCCAAGCGTCCAGCCGGGACATCTTGTCCAATTCCTCAAGACACAAGCGGGAACGAATTGCATATGCCGCCAATTCTTGACATGAGTTGTGTACCACTGGAAAACCAGGAAGCAGCCAAGCCAACGAAGAAGGACCGGATACCGAGCGAAACGTCAGTCAAGTGAAACATCAAGTCCCTCAGTGAGGTATGGAGAGGGTGGAGGAGTTACGCGAGGCGAGGGGCTGCAAGGAGGCTGAAGTATTTAAGTCGGCGGCCAACTTTTTCGATAAGGCGCTAATTTGGTTTAGAGTCAATAAACCTTTCGTCGCGAATTGGGCAGGACTGGTGTGGAAATTAAAAGTGGAATTTCTGCCACCAGACTATAATGACCGTCTGTTGGAGGAAATCCGACACCGAACACAAGGGCCAAACGAAAGCATTGCCATGTTTGTAAGTATAATACTCACGGCTAAGTGGCTTATGCACCGAATCGATAAAGCTCAGCTTCATCAAATAGACTCTGGCACCTTTCTATTCAGCCCAGTTTGCACCGATAGAAATAACGTCGGCCCAACAACTGGTGGATACGGGAAGGAGGTTGGAAAAAGCGCGCTTCAAAGTGCTCACTAAAGGGCGGACCAGTGAGCACAGAGCAAACTCCTGCGTAGTTCTTTACAGTAAATTTTTGTTTGGCTGGAGTAGGTGGTGACAGGAGACCACACCTGAAGATCTCGATTTTCGACGTCGAGTTTGTGGGTCTGTTGGACATAGGGGCGTCGTGCACGATTATCGGGGGTCCTGGCTAGAGGCTGTTGGAGAAGTTAGGTATCAGCTTGAGCAAAGCGGGGCAGATAAGTCAAGCTCGCCAATATCTAGAGATGCACGGTAGATGGTGCAATCCAGGTCCTCATGAAGGTGAACGAATGGAAAAGGTTGGTCGGATGTTTGATAATCAAAAGTCCACCTCAAGTTTTGATTTTGGGGAGGGATTATTGGGTAGAGTTCGGGTTAGTATTGGACTTGGAAAACGATGGTAGGATTTTTCCCTTCACCACGAGCTAGCAGGCCTAGAATATCGACACGAAACTAAGTAAACACCAGGGGAATTGTAAGAAATGCTGAAACAAGAGTTTGCGAAAATGAGGGAAGGAGTGGGACGAATGTCAGAGGTAGAACACGTTGTAAACACAAATTCCGCTCCAATTAAACAACGGTACTACCCGGTTTCACCAGCTATGCAGAAACACATAGATCACGAATTGAACGAGATGCTAAAGAACGAAATCGTACAGAGTACTTTGTCGTCGCCTATACTGTCGGTAAAGAAGAAGGATACCTCTTATCGTTCTTGCATCGTTTATCGAAAGGTTGTCAGAGCGGGACGCATATCCAATCCCGTATATATCGGTGACCCTAGACAAACTGTGGAATGCCAAATACCTATCATCATTGTATATAAAATCCGCATACTGGCAAGTACCTATGGCCGCTTACTCTAGGCAATACACTGCGTTTACAGTACCAAATCGCAGACTATTCGAGTTTTTGAGAATGCCGTTTGGCACCAGCAAGTTGGCAAATGCTGGTAGATAAGGTTCTTCTATTCGTCTATCTTTGCGATATAGGTAGTCGTAATAAAACAAACCTTCGAGAAGCACACCGAGACACTGAAAAAACTCTTTCGTAGACTACGGGAAGCGGGCCTGAAAGTGTCCAAAGAGAAGTGCGATTTTTGTTGTTCAGAACTGCGCTACTTAGGATATATCTTGGATGAGGGCGGACTCCATGTGAACTCAGAAAATGTGGAAAGTCTGGCAAACTTTCCACGTCCAAGGAACGTGAAAGAGGTCCGGAAATTCTTGGGCATGGTATCTTAGTACCGACCTTTCTTACTGAATTTCGCAACCATGGTCGCACCGCTAATCTTCTTGTTGAAGAAGAATAAGGCATTCGCGTTCACGGAGGACTCTGAACACGCGTTTCTTCAAGCCAAGATTAAACTGTCTTCAGCACCAGTACTAACGTGCCCTAAGTACGACTTATTTTTTGAGATTCAAACGGACGCCTTAAATTTCGGGCTGGGTGCGGTATTGATTCAGTCTCACAATGATGGTGAGTAGGTGATTAGTTACCTGAGCCGTTCGGTAACGAACGAAGAACGTAAATTCTCGACCACAGAGAAAGAGTGCCTGACGGTACTTTGGGCCATAGAGAAGTTGCGGCCGTATGTATAAGAAACGCGTTTTTGTGTGGTGACCGACCACGATTTCTTATTATGGCTGAACGATCTCAAGGACCGCACAGGAAGACTAGCAAGGTGGACAGTGGGGCTACAGCAGTATGACTTCGATATAGTCCGTCGCAAGGGGAAGGAACATTTGGAGACGGTGCTAGCAGAAGTGCAGGACGATGGTTGGTACCGGAAAATGTTAAAGTTAGTACCAAATGAACCGGAGCAATACTCAGCTTGGAGAGTTGAAGGAAACAAGCTTTGTAAGCACATATCTCCACGAAGGTCCCAGAGCTCACAGACGTTAACGCGTGGAAGATGGTAGTGCCGAGAGGGGAGAGAATGAAGGTACTCAAAGACTGCCATGATGATGCCAAGTCCCGCCATGGTAGTGTGAAAAGTACAATGAATCGAGTAGCTCGTGAATTTTTGCTGGCCGAAGATGCATTTGGACGTTCGCAAATACGTCCAGGCATGCCAAGTTTATCAGGCAATAAAACCGACGTGGACACTGGTTTTCATCAACACGTTCATTCCGACATGCCAATTCTCAAAACATTTTCTTCTGTTTTTTTTTTTTCAAACACAATATCTTGAAGATATCTGCAATACCTCAATCATTGCTATTTTCATAGCCTAAAAATAAATACTGGAAGTATAAGAATCGACTATCGGAATACAAGTTCCGATTGATTATCTCATCTCATATTTGGTTTTCTTTCGCTAAACTCAATTCCTACGCATGACAAATCTTATGAAAACAATCGTCGAATTTGTGGCGACATTTCTATCGATTTCTCATACTTTACAACTTCTCGATAGTCTCCATTAACAAATAAGGCGAGTAAATAGATCTCTCGTCACTTTTCATTTTTCTTGAGAACTGAATAGGGAATGGTGTACTTGATCGAATCAGTATTTAGTATCACTGTATTTAACCACAAAATTTTTTCACATTATAACAACTATGAGAGACTTTTTTTTTTTTTGATCTTATATCATAAATATTTCTCTGCGCTATACGGAGAAAAATGACCTAATTATTATTCACAAAATATTCAATAGCAAGTGTAAGAAAAATGGAAATAACTCTGCAATATTGAAAATATGCGGTTTTAATGGAAATCTATCCTTTACGGAAGCATTCAGGCCTATCATCGTTTTCACTGTGAAACCAATAACTCAATCTGTCCGTACTTCGTCATAATATTAATTTTTTATTATTATTATTATCGTCTTAGATTTATAAGATGGCTAAAAGCATACCAAAGCTTAGTGCATGTCCATAGCGAAATTTTACACTATCGGTTATTATGAGGAACGAAAAAGAGTTTTGTAATCGGGGAAAAGAAAAGAGTGAAATCAATTATGCATGTACAAGTACGCACATTGCACGCACTATATAATTTCGTGACGTCGTCTAATGCAGACTAAGAGGAAAGTTAGCGTTGCATTTGTAGTTTGTGTTGATCTATACTTGCTGCTATCAGATTTGAAATTTATGCGAGAATGTCGCATAAGACGGTTGGACTGTTAGCAAAAAAATAAAGGGTTTTCGCAATTTGTATGCAATGGGCGGAACACCAATGCATGCCTCGAGGGGCATTTCTTGGAGAGATCTTCTTCGACCGATATGGCTATGTGTTCGAAGAAAGTGCGAATAACGATTAGGCTAGTTTATGATAAGCGTTTGAAAAAATTGTATTCACGTGAAACTTTCATTGGTCTTATATATTCAAGAGGCAAATTCTTTTGAATTGTTCCTCTTTGTTGTTGATTATGATCACAAGCTTTTATATTCAATGAAATAGTTTTATGAAAGTTACCGTGAATAAACCTCGAATATAAGTTTTATAATTTTTCACAAAAAATTCGGTAACGGTTATTTAAAGTGACATAATAATTTTATAAACCTCTTATAAAATCAATCATAAAACTACCCAGCTTGAATAACTTCTGGTTACTGCAATGAAAAAATGAATTCACTGAGATATAAAGGGGATCACAAGTTTCGAAATCTAGTGTTATGTTGATATACCAGTTGAAATAGTCTTAGAGCAGTTACCGTCAGTAAACGTCGATTATAGTTTTATAAAATCAGACAAAATAAAGCATTGGTTATTTAAAGCTATATAGACTAAACCGTTACAAAATAGTCTTATAAACCTCTTATAAAATCAATCATAAAACTACCCAACTTATACAACTTTTGGTCACCATACTGAAAAAATTAGTTCGCTAAAATAGAAATGATCACATGTTTCGACCAGTCGAAATTGTATTAGAACAGTTACCGTCAGTAAACGTCGATTATAGTTTTATAGACACAAAATACGGCAACGGTTACTTAAAGTTACATAATAATGTTATGAAACTTTTATAAAACCATGAAGCGTCCCAAGTTATATAACTTTTGGTCACCAGTATGAAGAATTCACTGAGTTAGAAATATTAAAATAAGGGAAAATATTCATTACTGCTCTAAAACTATTCTGGTTGCATCTCATACAGAAATCTTTTCGTTCTATCAAATTTAATTCACATTTTTTCAATATCGATGCCAAACCAATTGCGCCACCACAGCTTCTGAATTACTAACAAATAACCCACGATTATGACCGCCCATTTCAAATCATTTCCCCGTGGGTGTAATCTCTGATGGAAATAATTGCACTATTAACTCTATAAATTATGACAAATTATTGACACTGTAAGAATATGGCACCATGTCATTGAATTTCGATTTATTAGACGGTGTCACTGTTTTCTTAAGGTAATCGAGACCGAAACTCAATTTGGCAATTTCTGCAATTTCTACTAAGCGTAGAGTAGAGTGTATGAAAAGGAGTGACTCATGAAAGTTTTTCTATTTCTTTTGCTTTTTATTTGTTTTGGAGTCGAATGCAATTTTACACGATAAATAATTCGATTTTCATTTTGATTAAGTCGATCGATTGTGATTTTGTGCTTGTCAACAAAGTTGGATACGAGTTAGCTGCTGACTCTCTGGTAAGGAAGCCAGGAAAATATGTATGTTGGATGAGCATTTATTTTTTTCTTTAGTTATGATTCATTGGATTTTTTTTATGAGCAATTCAACATAAAAATCGATGTTTTCTTATTATGTTTTATAGTTTTTTTTTTTTTTTTGTGTATTTCGCAATAATCAGAGGGAGTTTAAGTTGTTATTAAGAATGATATTGTAGAAAATTCATTGATAAATTTGTAATTTGAAAACGGAGATTACACGGATGGATTCTACGATAACGACCAACGGTCAACCACCTATTGGAAGATGTCAACGGGACCCTCCTTGAAATGCGTAAGCAAAAGTTGCGGCAATGAAAGGAATCTGCCTGCTTGGGGGTGTGCTGCCTGCTTGTGGATGTGCTGCCTGCTTGGGGTTGTACGTTGGTCACCTCAGTCTACTTTACTTACTTACTTACGATGGCGCTACAGCCCAAATCGGACTTTGGCTTCCTGAATGCTTTGCCTCCATCCATCTCGGTTCAGTGACCGCGTCCTCCAGTTTGAAAATCTTAGCAGTGATTTGCTGTCTGCGTCAATCGAATCCTCCCAGCGCTTTCGTGGTTTTCCGACCGGTCTTTGTCCGTTGACTTTCCCTTTTAGTGTGCGTTTGGGAATTCTTCCGTCATCCATCCGCTCCACATGACCAGCCCATTGTAACTTTTTAAATTTTATGAGGGTTGACACTTCTGGATTGTCTAAGATGGCATACAATTCTCTATTGTATCGTATTCTCCAGATTGAGTCTTCCCTCACAGGTCCGAGGATTCTTCTGAGGACCTTTCTTTCAAAGGCGTTAAGTAGTTTTTCGGACGCCTGAGTTAATGTCCACGTTTCGCTGCCATAGCATAGCACAGGTCTTATGATTGTTTTGTATAGCTTATGTTTTGTTTTCCTGTGCACGTTCTTGTTTTTGATTATTGGAAGTACCGAATAATAAATTTTGTTTGCCATCATTATCCTTCTTTTAATTTCGATGGGTTCGCTTCCATCCTTCGATAGATTCGCTCCTAGATATATGAAGTTGTCTACGTTTTCTAGGTTATAGTCTCCTACCGTAATATTTTGTCTGATTGGCGTCTTTTTCCTAGTTTGCGTCATAATTTTTGTTTTGTTTTCATTAATACGTAGTCCAACTTCCCTTGCTACCGAGTCAAGGTTTACAAATACTTCCTTAGCACTCTCCAGAGATCTTGCAAGGATATCTATGTCGTCGGCATATGCTACCTCAATCTACGAAAATGAAAAATTCGTAAATGAGGGTTGTGCGAAGGCTAACAATCCTTCCACAATAAATAATGAAAATGTTAAGGAATCAGGAGGCCAAAGCCCGATTTGGACTGTAGTGCCATTGTAGAGAAGAGTCGGTGGTACGAGTTAATGATGACTTGTTTCGGAGAATCCGAAGCGTCTTAAGTGGTGAGATGCAGAAATGGCGAGCAAACGAACACGAGTACGGGCTCTGAGGAAGAAATTTCAAAGGGCTCGTGCGAGGAGCCAATCCAATGCGCCCCAACTTAAACTCGATTACCAGCGAGGCCAAGGAGGACGATTGGAGACGTTTCGTCCATGTAAAATCCTGCGATCCCTGGGGTCAGGTCGATATGGTCTGCAGAGGAAAGCGATCAGGATCTGCAACGTCTGGCATCAATATTGGAGGCAACATGGATTGTGTGCGTAAAAGTACTATTGAATGAATTCTTTTCGGGTTCGTGATCGGCCAACAGCAGAGGGGGAAATCTCCGAGCTTGAACCGGAGGAGATTGAGGCTAGTTTTAGTAGGGGCAGATCCAGGAAAGCGCCTGGGGTCGACGGAATGACGGGCGAGATGTGCAAAAGCATCTGGTGCGCCATTCCCGAATACGTAACTTGCGTTTTAAATCGATGCTTTCAAAATCGTGTTTTCCTTGCAGGTTCGAAGATTGCACAGGTTGTCAAGTTCCTGAAGTCTCCAAATAAGGGCAGGAGTAAACCTCTGTCGTATCGGGGCATATCTCTTCCGGTCCTGGAGAGGATTATGGAGGAGAAAACGACCCATTTAGTAACCGGCAGTTTGGCTTCTGTGCCAGAAAATGCACGCAGGATGCGTGAAAGCATGTGAAAGACTGCGTTACTAGGAGTGCTAGCAAGTACGTCCTCGGAATCTTTGTAGATTTCAAGGGCGCATTGGACTAGTTAAGCTGGGATGCAATGATTGATGAGCTACGATCTTGTGAAGGCCAAAAATAGCCCTGTGGAAGAGCTAGAGTGTAGCCTAGTGGGTAGCGTGTTGGTCTACGAATAATTCCAGCACACTGCTTGCTTGGGTATACCTTGGTCACGTTAATCTACGAAAATTAAAAATCCGTAGATAGAGGGTTGTGCGAAGGGCTAAAAGCTCTTCCAAAATAAATAAAGTAAAAATAAGTAATTTGAAGGTCAGGAGGTCAAAGTCCGATTTGGGCTGTAGTGCCATTGTAGAAGAAGTAGAAGAGCTATTTCTCTTATATTAGGGTTTTGTGCGATACTGTGTCGAAGGTCGTGGAACGTGACTGTCCACAATGATCCATCAGTGGCCCATTCATATGGAACCTAATGATACATGACCTTCTGGTACAGCTCGCGAATTCATGCAGTGTCGCGGTGTATGCTGAAGGTCTGCTAATACTTGTGGAGGGAAACTCCAGGATTGAAGTCGAACGTATGGGTAAAGCTTTAATGGCTACCATTCGGGGATGGAGTTTGAGGGCTGGCGTGGCGATATCGAAGGATAAGAAAGTGACAATGATTCTAAAGGGCTCATTGTCACAAACACGTCATCCTTCGATAAAGCTGGAGGAAAGTGAGCTCACGTATGCGACCCACGTGAAATACCTGGGCATTATAGTTTCCGAGCGGCTTTCAGCCTCACCTGCGAGAGCTTAGGGAGTGTCTTCTTTCCAGTGTGAACCAGATTTGCGATGTACATATGTACTCGTGGAAAATAATGTTAGTCTGTATCTGTTGACGGCCACGGCAGCATGAACGCATTTCTCTACAGGATGGTTCGGAGTGAGCCAATAGGCTGCGAATGTGTAGCGCCGTTTCAAAGCTGGTTGCAAATCTTGACTGGAAGTCCAAGATACGCGGAATTCAAACAGCTGAACGACATGGAAATTTTGGGGAGTGGGGAGGGGTTGGATGTAAGGAGTTGCCTTGCGAGTCGAGAAAGCTTGCCTTCGCGTCTTCGCACGTGTGGCATCCAAGAGAAAAAGGTCCAAAGCTGCCATTACAGGAGGAGGAGTGGGGGACAAGACTATGTAGACAAACTAGATGTGTTATTTTTATCTCCTGTACGCAGGGAAAGGATAACGTTAGTTATCGTGAACGACATAGGACAATTGTGGTGTAACCTTTGGGGAATATCGACCACACGTTTTCCGAAGTGGTGTGCTACCAGTCAGGGGTTTGTCTTAAACTGGAAGTGATTTTGATTTAGGGGTTTACCGGTGCTGTAGTCTATTTCTTCCTAGCGCATTCCCTTTAACATTTAGTATCCTACTTTTTAGAGGATAATTCTAAAAAAGGATATGTCACTGTACTATATACCCTAGTCCTAAGGTCACTCTTTAATGCACGATGCACATGGTCGACATGGGCATAGTTGCTTCATGGGATACTAGAGGCGCTTTGGCAAAGTTTAGCAAATCTCTACATTTGGAGCGCAATTCAAAAAATAAATCTTGGTGGTACAATTTATCACTACTCCACAAATGTTAGATTCGTGTGGTGGAAGGTGAATTCGCAAGTGTCGACTATGGCTTCAGTCTGACCTTAATGTGTCTCCTTCGGGTTGCGTGGAGTGACATGGATAAGGAAAACAGGTGGATATAGGTAGGTTAAGTTAGGATTGTGGAGGGGTTGGACACCAATGTACGTAAGCCACCAGTGGGCCTTTGTACGCATCCGTGTTTGTTCATTGTGAACCTATATATTATTTAGCCAGCCTGCTCTACCGGTGAGACTTGTGAGCTTCATCGGTTCAAGGGACCGGAGACCATTCAGCTTGGCTAGAAGTACACTCCGAGAATTTGACTTCGAATTGGAAATGTTCTACGGTCTCATTGTCCTCACCGCAGCCTCTGCAAATGCCATCGGTTGTAAGGCGAAGCCGTCGAGCGTGTTTCCTAGGAAAACAGTGGCTCGTGACTATACCTACTAGTGTTTGTAGGTAGCTTTTGTCGAGTCCCAATATTTTTATGGATTTCTCTCTATCAAAGCCACCCCATAGCACCTTCGTAATGTTACACGAGTCGCTTTCTAACCATTTCAGATTTTCCCTTCCCCACACTTTGTTGGCATAAATTATCTTAATGATTAATCTCAAGGCAATGCCAACATTGTCCGTTTTCTCAACGGTGGCAGTGGCGAATCCGTTCCTGGTCAGCCTGACCGCCATCTCGTTTCCAGATATACCTCGATGTCTGGAATCCAACAAAGTGACAAAGTTTAGGTCTTCCCATATTCTTCCAACATGTCCATACAATAGTTCAAGCATCTTGAATTGCAGATTTAAGCGGAGAGAACCTTCAGTGCTACTTGGCTGTCCGAGTAAGAACTAACTCGCTTACCCTTTACTCCTGCACGCAAGGCCAGTTCCGACCCATAGCCATTACCTTCGATTGGAAGATCGTTACATAATATATTCTGGTAGATGCCTGGAGATTTGTAGATTAAGGCTTTCACAATACTCCTTCTTCCTTTTTCAGTAAATATCGCTATCTCGTCATTCTGCAGGACATGATTGTCAGTCCATTGCGGTCTGTCAAGTAGAGTGACTTCATAGTGCTGCACAAAGTGCATCTTTGATCACTTTGTATCACTACTATAGCTTGGAAAGAAGATTCCTTTTTCATACGCACCAGGATAGTGGCATGAGATTCTTGAAATTGGTCCCAAGCCATGCGCCAAATATTTCAAATCTTATAGCCGTAATGCCTGCCTTATCCAGAATTACAGCATTCAGTGGAAGGAGACCGAAAATGGCATCCAGCCCTGATCAGAGCGTTGTAAGCAATGCCCCCGTTATGCCTATTTTAGGCGATTCTTTGAATGTGACTCAATTTTGATTGGATATATTTCAGTTCGGTACTTTCCCACCATGTAACACCATGATACTGATATGCATCCCCCTTACCATATTTGATTTCAGTCCCCATTTTTCGCTAAAAGTTTTTTTTTCCACATTATTGGTGTTCGAGGGATGAAGGGCTGCCTAAATTCCATTGTTCACCACGACAAGGGTTTTCAGTTCTTTGCAGCATTTTCATTTTTTTATCTATAGTGAATGCAGAGTACTTCGATATATACTCAAGGGAGTCTAGTGAAGTCGATTTCGCCTCATCTCCAATTAAACTAAATGCTTGTTTTTGGATACGGTCGAGCGAAGCTAGGTGTGATTGTGGGGGTACTTTTAGGAAGCCAGAGCAATCATCTCGAAAGAAGCTGTAGACTATAAGGGAAACGCCGTGTTGGTCGACCATGCACTTATGTTAGAAGCGACTCGAAACAAGACTTAAACTCGATTCGAGTTACACAATTCCCGCAGAAACCATCGCAAAATGCCGTATACATATTTGTAATCTCCAAATCAGGATAAATCTTTTCGAATAATATCTTTTTAATCACATCTCAACTACGGATGCATAATCTCGTAACTTACTTACATAACTTTTGATTACCGCAAGCAATAAATCATTCTCAGAAAACTAGAAAACGTTTCGTAAGAAAATTCTCTAAAAGTTATAAATTATCTCAAACCAATCATCTTTCTTTCATTTCTTTCTTTTTTTTTCCTTTTTTTCCTAATTACTTCATTTATCTTGAAAATAAATCAGGAAAAAATGACAAAACCATCATCATTGTCATAATCGAAAGGGCGGCGTTGAAAAAAAAAACAGAAATGAAAGTGTCGATTGGATTGCATTCACTCTTACGGAAAACTTACCACCGACTTTCGATTTCACTATCCCATAAGATTCCGGCTGAAATGCAAGCGGCGGAGCAAGTTGTTGTCCAAGACAATCCTGAAGAATGTGACGAAACGAATTGGTACTACGGTCTTCTTCATGATAAACGAAGCACTGAACGCCAGTCATCAAGATACTTCAAAAAGGTACTTGAAAAGGTGTTCGGACTGATGAGAGATAAATCGAAAAAAAGAAGTGTTTCCGAGATCTCTTTAACACGTCTTTCTTTTATCTTACCTCGTTTGAATCTCAGGCGTCTTATTGATCCACTTAAATGTTAAGATCAGCCACCGAAAGTATGGGGGCTCCATGGGATTCTGTTCTGATCTCTCTGCTATGGCTTGACCTTTTTCGTAACTTAAAGAAGCTGAGATAAATAGACCGAGACAGACATTTGGTTTTTCTCAAAAGATCAAGATGCTACGATGGGTTTGAAGACCGGAAAGAAATAGGTGGTAATGAAGTTCAATGAGATTTGTATATGATCTAATTATAGCAGTCGAATTTTCTAATCTAAAGTCTCCCGTTTTACGTGAACTTAGAGCAACCTGTTTTTGGTCGTTGTGTGAATTTGAGGCATTATCGTAGTGGGCACTTGAAAAACTAAGGAGTACCTAGAATTTGTGACCTATGAAGCAATATTTTAGTGCTCTCCTTTTTTCATTTGAATTCCAAAAATCAGATAGAAGAAGACAATTTTAAAGTTATTATAAATTTTAATAAATCTCCATTGGACCAACATCAGAAAAATTATCTGCCAACCTTTTGTTCTCAGATCCCGGACATGAGTTCCTGTTTTAAATATCTCTGGTGAAATACAAAACAATATTCTCGTCCAGCAGTTGGAAATCGATATTAGAGTTCATGAAGGAGATTCTGTCGGAACATTCTGAAATTTTATATCTCATAGCTGAACTTTTTAATACTGAAAACTTTTTCACTTATTTAAGAGTTTCACTTGGCATGAATCCAAGACGGTCATTGATATTAAAGACCTTTATTGTCTTTTTCGTATTATTTCTGTTTTTGTTATTCTGTTAAGAAAATAGTTTATTCACATTGTTAGGTTATTAATCGAAGTATCTTATTTTCATGCTTACTGAAATGTATTTGTTACTATTTCGGGAGGAATAACGTTGCTACTCTGAAATTTTCCACTTCTGTCACATGTGATATGTGGAATCAAATCACTAAATATTCTCTATAACTTCACAAAAATTAAAAAAAAAAAAACTGAAAAAAACCGACTGGGTTTCAATATAATTCCCATGGATAATTAATACCACTTTTGGAATTGAGCATGCTCATAAACTTGCCAAAGTGCAGCCCGAAAAAGTTCTTTTATCTGCGAAAACGTGCAGCTCGGAGATAATTCGAAATGTTTTATAATTACTGTGTGGGACTATTTGAATAAAAATAATCCTCATTGAATTTTCGTACACGAAGTTAAGTGGCAATTTTACCTCGATTCTTCCGAATAGGTTAATTAGCCATCAGAATAAAAAAGGCATTTAAAAACGGAGCTAAATTGATGATTTTTCTTAGGTGAGATTCAAATTGTTGGCGCTAATGATGGGTGTTTGTGCGTGTGAGAAATTTGCAAAACGTGTATGGAAATAATACCCAACTAGGTTACACCCAAGTCCCGGACCATCTGGATCGGAACGCAATCTATGAGAAAATGTGACCCCCTATCGTTTTTAAGTGATATGCCTAAAGGACAGTACACACTCTATCCGGCATTGTACGTTTCTTTCGTATAGGAGGGTATTAAAAGAAGTCATTTCAGTCATTGTTAAAGGGCATTTTTTCCGGTAGGAAGTTGTGCTTCTACGGTTCACCGGTTTCTTCTATTCGGTGTCAATGTTCTCTATCACCAGCATTTGTCAGAGAAGAAGTCGCATTCCCCTTAACTCTTACCTCCCTTTCCGTGAATGCATGGCTCTAGTCTTCTGTTCCCTTCGCCCTGCTCAAATAATGAAACATGACACTTAACGAGAATAAATGATTGTGTCTCTTGTTGCTATAGTGTAAGGTAAAGTACTTAAATGGGATAAATTTAGATATGTAGGAAAATACGAACGGAGGTAATCTTAAATTATTCTGTTCCAGTGGGACTTGTGTGAAATTATTGCGAAAAAAAAACGAAAGAACCCAGAAAAGAAAGGAGAGTACGTTGAGGAAATATTAAGAAGGTTTGAATTGGGTTTTCAGTGAAATATTGATCGGAAAGTTTAGCTTCAAACGTGTAATACAAGTTGAACAGTTTTCTTCTTCTTTGGAACATGCAACAGGACCACCCTTTACATCCAACACTATGATATTTTAGAAAGGGTCTACTACCTGTTTGTACCTATCTGGAAAGTTCAAAAGTTAGTTCAACTTGGGCCGCAAGACAGTTCGCGTTATGTTATCTCATAGCTTTTAAGATACTGAGCTGTACATTAGTATTTAATATATTGAAGTGTGCAAGGGGTCGCCGAATTTCAAGTAAAAATAAAACAACGATTTCACTTTATTGAAATTACCGCAAAACTTTATTTAATTCGAGAGCGATTTAGAAAGATTAATTGAAATCGCTCTTGAATTGCCTCTATCGCTATCCAAAAATTTCGACTACCCGTCGATCACTTCAAATGGACTTCATGTTCACCAAACACGCTCGCCTATTTATACTGCTTTCTATTCATTCGCATCGCTTTCGCCATTTCGTTCGCCCTCGGCCTTCTCCGCGGTTTCAGCTATTACCGGCACCCGTCTGCAAAAGTCGGCCTTCTCCGTTATTTCGACCATTTCATTCACCTGTCGGCCACAGTCGACCATTTCCGTTCGACTAAATTATTCGACCACTAAGTCATTCCCCTTGTGTATATCGCTGTTCATTGCTTCTATAAAACATCGTTACCCGAATCTTTTTTTTGTTGTTGTTGCTTTCTATAAGTAAGGGAACGTTCGTGATCGGAGTTCATGTAGTAGTATTGTTGGAGACATAAGCGATCATTGCTGTATGATTAATCCAATGTCTCAGTAGAACTTGTGTGTATATGTGCGTGTATGTGTGCGCACGGGAAAAAGAGTGCTTCAGAAGTGATGATGAAGCGCTATTTTGGAGCTCAGTAGCGCTTCTTTCCAATACCCTGCTTAATTTTTTTCTAACATAGGTATTTCCGCTAAAAGAAGCGCCTCATTTGTGCGGCTTTGAGAATTGAAGGAGAAGCGCCTCATTTGGGCTGCTTCAAGCGGTGAATGAGAAGCGCTTCATTTGTGCTGCTTTTAGCAGTGATTAAAAATCGCATAACTGGTGCTGCACCGGCCATAGTGATTTAGAAGTATAGAGTTAGTACTTAAAGAAATAGAACTATTTAAAACAGAAAATAATTTTCAATATATTAACAAAATTAAAAAAAAGTTCAATACATATGGAGGTATATATATATTAATGTTAATCATAAACCGGCTTTCATTGCTTTCACATAATCTTCGTAGCCAAATTCTTCAGTTCGCACTGCCCCTATGAAATTAACAAAATTATTAGTAATTGTTGTAATGTACAAAAATTTGATTAACGTCACTGAATACATATTTATTGAATAGCTTAATTGTCTTAATGGAAAGTTTTTTGCGATACTCATTCAAAATTTACGCATAAAATTCATCGCCGAAAAGAAGGTGGAGCGATTTTGGAACCAGAATTTTTTTTCCCAATGTATTGGTTGTACCACCTGAAATGTCCGATTTTGTTGTACAAAATTAAAAGTCAATATTTCTTTTTTATAAAATTTTATTTAGTGAAAATATGAACCATTGACATCTATAACCTTCTTCAATCGTGATTCAAGGTCCATTATTCGTTTTTTATAGAAGGCTTGATTTTTTGACGCTAAAAAGTTTTCAAAGGCTTCAATGACCTCTGCTCGGTTTTGGAACACCTTTTGCCGACAAAATGACGCTAGACTTCGGAAAAGGTGATAATCCGTTGGAGAAATATCAGGAGAGTACGGTGGATGCGGAAGAATTTCGAATCACAACTGTAGCAGCTTTTGCACCGTTACGTGTGAGGTATGGGGTCTAGCATTGTCATGCAACAGGATCGGCCCATGCCTATTTGCCAACGCAGGCTGCTTTTCAACCAATTTCTTATGCATTATGTCGATTTCCTCACAATATTTGACTGCATTGATCGTTTCCCTTGGTTGAAGAAATGAAAAGTGGATTGGTCATTTCGATGTCCACCAGATTGTCACCATAACGTTTTCTGGGTGAAAACCAAGTTTGGGGGTGTGCTTTGGGCTTTCGTCCGCATCCAACCACTGCCCAGATCTTTTACGATTGTGATACAAAATCCACTTTTCATCACATGTGATTATACGGTGCAAGAACGGTGCATTTCGGTGCCTTAGACTCAACGATGCACATGTTTCTAAACGGCGTAGTTCTTGGGCCTGGTTCAATTCATGGGGTACCCACTTGTCGAGTTTTTTCACTTTTCCTATTTGAGATAGGTGTCGACCTTTTGTCATGGGATACTTCCATGTTGTGTGCAATGTCCCGCACCGTTTTTGTTGGGTCTGCATCCACCGTTTCTCGTAAAATGCCGTCGTTAATTACCGTTTCCGGTTTCTAACGCGGTTCGTTTTCGAGGCTTAGATCTACCGAACGGAACTTACCAAACCAACGCCGAATGGTGCGTTCGTTTACCGCTATATTCTCAAATGCGTCATTTATGTTTTTGGCTGCCAGAGACGCATTACGTCCCAGTTTGAACTCGTAAAGGAAAAAAGTACGAATTTGAACCGTTGACAGCATGATATAAAAATTCCTAGAAAAAAATAACTGTATTTATAACGGACCCTAAAAGTCGCACACATCAAACACACATACCACTTTATCTTATAAAAAAAAAATTTCACTGTGTTGTACAGATGTTCACTCGACAGCTTCTAATTGAGAACTATGTGAAAAATCGGACATTTCATGTGGTACAACCTAATATATCTGCAAAAAAAAATTCATTAATAAAATATAGATCAATTTTATTTAAATACAACAACTTTCCAAAACTCGCTCCACATCCAATTTCTCTTTTCTTATCTCAATCGCTCAAATAAATCTTCAAAGTAAGAACCATTTTTTTCCGAAAAGGACACGTGTTCTGTTCTCCTATTCGCAGCCAAAACGGTTTTTATTATGACGTTTTTCTTGTGCTTGCGACAGGAATAAAACAAGAGCTTCCTACTCGCTTTAAAACTTGCTTCAAGGGATGCAATTTTTCGGAGTTAAAGAAGTGCTACTTTTTCGCTTCAAAACTCGCATTTCGGGAAGCACTTTTCTGTTGCTTCCAGATAGGCGGTACAGAAGCGCTTCATTCTTGCTTCTTTTGCGACCACTGTTTTATTTCCCGTTGGGTTGTTGTTTTCTAGTACAGTGAAAGATTATGAATATTTGACTACGGCTATCATGTAACAATATGTATGGATAACTCAATACCTCCCATAAGAAGCCTACTCGAAAAAAACCATCGGAAAATGATTATTAAAATTTGGTTCGAAAACACAAACCTCACATTGAAAAATTGCCACCAGTAATCAAAAATACCCAGCTTTTAGGAAATGTCAGAAATTTAACTTTTGATTAGATCGAAAAATTGTAGACCAGTTAAATCGAGTAAATGTCGTCTCATAAATTTCTTCGCTATAAGTCAAAACTGTTGAGTTATAACGTACCTAGTCCTTGCATTCAATTTCATGAAATTTCGAAATTTAAAAAAATTGATTTTTCTCCGAAACCATTTCAGCTATTGACTTGAAAATTAGGGCATAGTATAATGATATAAATTTCATTAACCTCAAGAAATACTGATCTGATTTCCTTACTCCTTCTACCATCTCCCATACAAATGCACAATTTTCAAAAATACATTTATTCGGTTTGCATTGCAACTCGCACAGCTAAATGAACCAATTTTTGTCATAATTAATTTTATTATAATTGCAATTAGCATTAGCACCGATCACGACAGACGACATTTCAATTGAAGCCTCAACTGACGAAGATGAACTATCATCGACACTACGCATGCTTGCTGAAATCAAAGCAGCCCTATGTGATTAAAAACTAAACAAAGCGCCGGGAATTGACGAAATACCAATTAAACCTCTAAAAAACGGTGGAAATTGTGTCGCTGAAATACTGCACAACATGATATGCGAAATTTGGACAGAGGAAATCATATCCGAAGATTGGCGAAAAAGCATTATACACTCGGAAGAAAAAGTCTGCGTATCCAACATATTTATAAAAAACATCGTTTTAAGTAATTTATTTCATAATAATTTTTTTCTTTTTTTTTTCATGGCTTTATTACAAACATAAAACAAAACAAAAATGATGATTATTGTACTCCATAAAAATATTAAAATTAAAAAACGAAAACAAATCCAGAATTGCAACAATAAAAAGTCTGCGTACAAATATTTCTTTTCAAAATAAAACAATTGTTTTTCCTCGTTAATAGCTTGTGGGATATCCTCGTCTCTTTATTACTTCCCACAACCGTTTTTGCATGGAATCTACCAGCTTCTTAGTGAACTCTGGGGTTATTGAATTCCACTCCTGGATCAGGACTTCCTTGAGCATTACCTTCGACGTTATTGTGTGCGCTCGAATCCTTTGTTCCAAGTGATGCCACAAATGCTCTATTGGATTAAGGTCAGGAGATTGGGGCGGTGTACGAAGCTGATTCTGGGCATTATACAGCAACCAGAGTCTTACTACCTCCGCAGTGTGCTTAGGGTCGTTGTCTTGTTGGAAGTAAAATTTGTCGCTTAAGCCCAAATGTTCTGCACTTTTCTTCAAATTGCGCTGGAGAATATTAAGGTAGTCTATTTTATTCATAATACTTTCAATAAACTTCATTTTTCCAACTCCTCCACTAGCCATACACCCCCATATCATAACACCGCCACCACCGTGCCTTACTGTTGGACAGAGATTTTTTACGTCGAAGGCCGCGCCAATTTTTCTCCATACAATCTTCCGACCTTTGATTCCAAAAATACAAAATTTACTTTCATCCGAGAAAATAACTTGTTTCTAAAATTCTTTTGGCTTATTTATGTGTTCCTTAGCAAACGCCAGCCGCTTGAGTCTGTTTACTGTTATAAATGGCTTTCTACGGACAACGCATCCGTGATACCCATATTTCCTAAGAATTTTACGAACACCATCATCAAAAATAGACTTGCGGTACTTTGCTTTGATGTCCTTTGCCATATCAGCTGCAGTTAATCTAGGATTAACCTTCATCGTTCGGAGCAAACTTCGAGTTTGCTGAGGGCTCAACTTTGGAGGACGGCCAGATTGGGGTTTTGAAACCAAAACTCCTGTGTTTTTGAAGTTGTTTACGACTCGTTGAACAGATGAATGACTTCTACTGACTATTGCACCTATTTCACGATATGATGTACCTTTTTTCCACAAATCCACAACAATTTTCCTTTCCCCAAATTCAATTTCCTTTCCTCTTATTTAACGTTTTTTACCAATTATTTTTAACGCAAACCTTAAATAAAAACACGTTTATCAACTTTTCTACACAAACTTTATTGTTATTAATGATTTAACTGCAACTCAGAGACCTTGACTTCCCTTTATACGCTTTGAACGCAGACTTTTTATTCCTGGAATTTCAGACTATTTTTCGTTTCCGAATTTTACTGTTGTTTTAGAGTACAGTAATTCTCATTTTTGTTTTGTTTTGTGTTCATAATGAAGTAATGAAAAATAGGAAAAAAAAATATTTCGGAATAAAATGTTAGAAACGATGTTTTTATAGATATGTCGGATGTGCTGGGTATGTACGCAAACTTTTTCTGCCGAGTGTATGTCCAATTTATAAGCAAGGAGACAAACTCTGCTGTGAGAATTACAGAGGAATATCATTGCTGTGTACTTCCTATAAAATACTGACAAAAATAAGGCGGATTCAGAACCGGATGATCTACAACAGACCAGATATTTTTGGTGAAACAGGTGCTTGAGAAATGCTGGGAATATAACACAGACGTTTGATGCATCTTCGTTGATTTTAAACAAGCATACGACAGTATCGACAGGAGCGTACTGTATCAAATCATGCTTGACTTTGGAATTCCTCCAAAACTAGTCCGACTAACTAGACTCACAATGACGAATACTGAATACCAAGTGCGAATACAAACCGATTCCACTACCAGCTTTCGAACGGAATGAGGTTTAAAGCAAGGAGATGGTTTAGCCCCCATGCTTTTCAACTTGGCACTAGAATATGTCGTCCGAATAATCCCAGTCGACACCAACGGGACACTACTATTCAAGTCCACCCAACTAGTAGCATACGCTGACGACATTAACATCCTAGCAACATCCTTCCCTAGTGCTAAGGAGGTATTTGTCAATCTTGACTCCACCGCAAAATAAGTCGGGTTGCGCATTAGTGAAAACAAAACAAAAGTAATGACGCAAACAAAAAGGAGAGTGCCTATCAGACAAAACATAACAATTGCGGAATATAATTTGGAGAGTGTGGACAATCTCATATATCTTGGGGCTAATCTAGCAAAGGACGGTAATGAAACAGACGAAATCAAATGACGGATAATACTAGCAAATAAGACGTATTATTCGGTACTTCTAATAATGAAATCCAAGAAAGTGCACAGGAACAATAAGCTGCGGATATATAAAACTATTGTACGACCTGTGCTCTGTTATGGCACCGAGACGTGAACTAACGCAAACTTCCGAAAAAGCAGTTAAGGCATTTGAAAGAAAGGTCCTCCGAAGAATTTTGGGACCTGTGAAGAAAGGAACGGAATGGCAAATAAGATACAACCATGAGTTGTATCAACTCTACGACGAACCAGAAGCTTCAACGTTCATCAAGCTACGTAAACTGCAGTGGGCTGGCCATGTAGAGCGAATGGAAGACAGAAGAATCCCCAAACGTGCTCTGAAAGACAAAGCGAGTTGTAACCGGCCAGTAGAAAAGCCACGCAAGCGATGGGAAGACTCGGTTAATGAAGATAGCAAAGCCACCAAAAAAATTAGCAGCTGGAGGACGCGGTCTTTGGATCGAAACAATTGGAGGCGACTACTTCAGGAGGCCAAGGCCCGATTTGGGCTAATTCTATGTCCGTGTAAATTTTTGGTGGTTTTATTTCGCAAATATCTTTTATTTGCAGAACTTTTAAGTGATAAAAAATTGATTTGGTAGGTTTCGTGTACCTATGAACGATTTGCAATCAAATATGCTTATTTATCGAATGCTGGAAAGTAGGTGGGCTCTTTTTCGAATTTAACGGAAAAGCCGGATATCACCTTGACCGAACTCTATTATCAGGTGTCGTTCTTTCTTCTCCATAGAGTAACTCTACTCTACAATTCAAAGGTCCTTTTTGGTTTTCTTTTTATTTGCTATTGTTGTTAGCCCTTTCACAATCCTCCATCTACAAATTTTTCATTTTCGTAGATTGAAGTGTCCAAGGTAAACCTAAGCAGGCAGTGTGCTAGAATTATACAACAATCGGGATTTGAACTCACGACCTTCGCATTGTAGACCATTACGATACACTCACTAAGCTACACCCTAGCTTAGTAATTAATGGGGTTAAAAAATTAACAATTAATTCAATTTAAAATTTTTTTTGACACATACCATACCAGTCACGTGCACTGGAATTGCCTAAAGAGGGAGAAACCCCCATGCACACGAGCCTGTCTCATACATATATCATGGTTTGGATCCACAATTCACTTTAATGCAATATCTTGACTTAGCTAAAACTATTTTGCACCAAGTATGATTATAGCATGATGACAAAATTTCTTTATAACAGAAGATCCCCTTTTCATTATACAAAACACTAACAAATCAAAATGATCCACCTCTGGAAAAGTAGGCGAAAATTAAAATAAATATTGTTTTACACATTGGCTGTATGTAGCATACTCACAAGTTTGTGATTTCTCCAACTTAATAACGTATGCTTCTGATTCCAAAACTCAAAACATTGTGTAGAAAGAGCCATTAAATTAAGCAGATTATACATTCTATATATCTAGTCCTGCCATAATTTCTGTTACAAGGAAAATTTTCAATACAAAATGAAGACCACTTTGTAAATTTATATTTTCCGAAAATAGTATGTCGTACTTCATTACAATTAGTAAAATTCAGAATGACCTCCTTTTGCCGCAAAACAAGCCCGGAGTATGCGTGGCCAGTCGTCAATTGTAGTACGCACCTTTTCCAGCGGGAGTTTGTTCCTTGCCTTGATCACGGACCTCTCCAGGCTCTTCAAATTCGGATGACGTCGTCCTCAAGGGCAGACTATAAGGTGTAGTCCAACGGAATGAGGTTTGGCTTCCAGATGGCCAATGTGGGTTGATCTGGCCTTGTGGGTGGGTGCATAATCTTGCTGGAGCAGCCGGTGTCGTCACCAGAATACGGGATCGCTCAAAGGCGTCATAACACGCTCTAAAATATTTTCTTGATAATTACTGGCTCGAATTTTGACGCCCTTTTGAGAAATATTGAGTTTTTGGTGACTTCGTAGCTGACTCCCAACAGATTATCGCTGATGAGAGATAATGACCCCATTGTACTAAAAAAAAAAATTAAATAGGTACTGAGAAAATTTGTGAAATTGTGTAGTTTGTATGGAGTAGGAGTGGGGACTTCTTATTGATTTTTTTTTCATAAATAACTGCTAATATTATGCAAATGATTTCTTGTAAATTTCAGACTAGCAGCTTTCAGACTTTTCGAGAAAATCGAATTTTTGTAAAGTTTTGAAACTGGGCCACATTGTATGGGAGAAGGTAGAAGGAGAGAAGCTAATCAATTTATTTTTTTCATTCTTAATAACCAGTCCTACTTATTTATTACACCCTGGTAGAAAATGGGTGGGAGTTTTCAGCTAAATATGACATTGTGGAGTTCTCATAGCTATGTTGCGAGTAAAACTATATCATAATTTTTGCCTACTTCCTAAGACGCACTGGTTTTACTGGCCATTCAGGTTAATTCCTTCTTTCTCAATCGGACTTGGGACCGGCTATGGCGGAATTTAAAGGGATAACGTTATATATAGAAAAAGGCAATCTTTTCAGCTCAAGTATAGAATCAAAATTATTAGAAAAAATGATATTTTTACTTAAGTAAAATCGTAAAAAAAATTCGGCCGGAATCGAATTCAGAGCTGACCGCGTTGCAGGCGAGTTCTTCGACTGGACTACTGATACTGACGAAATTATTCGCTAAAACTTATTCACATACTTCACGTGACTTCAAATATATGCACAGTATTTGCTTATTATTATGATTTTACAAATATCAACTATAAGCTAGGGATTAGCCTAGTGGGTGGTGTGTTGGTCTACGATGCAAAGATCGTGAGTTCAAATCCCGGTTGATGCATAATTCTAGCACACTGCCTGCTACGAAAATGAAAAATTCGAAGATAGAGGGTTGTGCGAAGGTCTAAAAACCCTTCCACAATAAATAATGAAAAATGTTAAGGAACCTTAAGTTCAGGAGGCCAAGGCCCGATTTTGGCTGTAGTGAAGAGAACAGTAATAGAAGATCTGGAACATTCGATGATTAGCATATAACAATACCATTAACATCAAAAAATATTGACCCGATCCCTTCATTTCTCCTACCACCTTCCATACAAATGCTCAGTTTTGAATAATGCATTTCTTTAAATCTGGCAAAGCTAAAAGAAAGAATTTTTTCCAGAATTATTTTTATTATAATTTATTATAATTATCGACCTTACCTCACTCCTTCTACACTCTTCCATACAAATTTCACTAAATTTTGATGTTCGTTCGGGAACATAGCTTAACTTTGCGCCCATCCTGGATTATGGTTGGGTCCAGCTATGTTCCTGTAATATGGAAAACACATAAATATTAATGTAAAAATATTTGGAAAAAAATGGATGAGGATGAGAAAAGACCAGGCGATCACCGCTGCAGTTGTCCGTATAGGTACAGGGAAGACTTAATTGACTTAAAGTATATAAATAAGTGATTAAAGGCACACAAGAAAAAGATATACATAGCACGTAACATAGCTATCGGGGAAAAAACGAAAGCCAAACTTACCTATGAAAGCCTGGGTCTGCATGAGAGTTACAGAAAGGCTGGGTGTATGCCCATACTCATTGAATTTATTGGTCGCATTATGACCAAAACCCTCCGCACAGAACACCAGCGTCACGCACGAAGTTTGATGATCAAACTCACACATCCGAACGAGAGGAGGTCGATGAGACGAGGGAGTCGCAAAATTCGTGACTCCACCACGCCCGAAAGACGCTCGTACAAAACCTCAAGCTCGCAGCTCTGAGCCCATCTACCACTAGCCGATCCATCGAAACCGGTCGAAATCATACCTCCGTACGGAAGGTGACAGAAGGGCAAAATGGATCTCAAAACCCCCGACGAAACCTCGTTTCAAACATTCCCTGTAGCGCCATACAAAACCTTATGCTAACTGCCCTGAATAGCTTGGTGATAATTGATCTCTCAAAAATGGTCAAAAAAATACTGTCGCATGGGAGGGGTCAAGAGCCCCGAAGATATTCGACCAGTCAACATCTACTTCTACAATGGCACTACATCCCAAATCGGACCTTGGCCTCCTGAAATTCAGGTTCCTTAACATTTTTTTTTTCATTACTTATTGTGGAAGGGTTGTTAGCCCTTCGCACAACCCTCTTTCTACGAATTTTTCATTTTCGTAAATTGATGTGACCAAAGTATATCCAAGCAGGCAATGTTCTGGAATTTGCGTCGACCGGGATTTGAACTCACGACCTTCGCATTACAAGACCAACATGCTACCTACTAGGCTACACCCTTGCTTCTTTCGGACCCCACTAGACAATAAAAACAAACCACTTTCCAGAACCTTAGACCCTGCATGAGCATGATAAGTGAAAAAATTTGCAAAACCGGAAAAAATCGATAATTTGTAATGATTTTTTTACAATTTAAGGGGGCAAATCCCCGTTTCCAAATCTACCTCCTTGCTTGTTCATGTTCATGTCTTAGATCTTTTCACCGGTCCAGCCTCTCAAAAGGAATTGAAAGGCTAAAATAATCCTTTTCATCCCTCCAAATTATAAAATAAACTGCCAACAAGTTAATATGCAGGTTAGAGTGTTTAGGGAAGACTAAGTGAAAGGGGCTTCTTGGGCAGGGCAGTTCTCAATTTAACACTTTATGGAAACGTTCAAAAGCTCCATATTTTATTCGTTTATTAATGCAAGTTTGAGTTTTCATGAAGGGAGGGGTGAGGGGTGATAGTAAGGGTGGGTGGATGTTAATAGTTTTTTGATAGATTGCTTAAACCAAGTCCAATATTCTCTGTATCAGTCAGTTTCATAGACGAAGTTGCATAGAATTTTCAT
Source organism: Chorisops tibialis (assembly GCA_963669355.1). NCBI lineage: Eukaryota > Metazoa > Arthropoda > Insecta > Diptera > Stratiomyidae > Chorisops > Chorisops tibialis. The sequence goes on from OY770262.1 coordinate 215,960,597, forward strand.
AGGATTCGGTGTATTTTAAATTCACGAAACCAAACATTTGTATGGGAGCTGGTAGAGGAGGTAGGGGAATAGTAAAATTTGTGATGCAATTTTATTTCTTTTCTCTTATAAGATGCTTGTACAAAATTTCAAGTTTACAGCTTTTAATTTGTTGGTTATTAGTTGATTTAATGAAATTGGTCGAAATTATACTTTTGTGTGGGAGTGGGTAGAAGGGCAAGTGAGATTTCAAAACTTTTTACGAAATTTTATTTCAACTAGTTTTGTAAACTTTTGTGTAAAATTTTAAATTGATAGCTTTTAATAGTTAGATTGATTTCTCAAAAATGCTCGAAAAAATAATTTTGTATGGGAGGGGTTAGAAGTTTTAAAGGTATTCGACCAGTTAATATTTCAAACTTTTAGAGATTTTTTAAAAATGCATTTCATAAATTTTTAAGTTTCTACTTTAAAATTTCATTCAAAAATTTTCAGTTTATGTGTTTTTTTCAGTGCACATGAAACACCTTATACACGTTAGACCCCCACTTCGGTGCATAACAGTTTTGGAATAAATTATATTAATATTATTTGTGTCCTGTGTCAAATAGATGTGTCGTCGTGCAAAATTTAAATTTTGTATCTTTTACCAGAGCCCTAAAAAATAACTCAAAATTTTCAACATTTTTGCTTTCCCCCTCCTCTTACACCACCCAACTAAATTTTTTTACCAAAATTAAAGACTATAAGTTCTCCAATCTGACAAATTTTTGATTTGATATCTGTACTCAATTTACGGCGGACGGCGTACAGACAGACTGATTTTTTTTTTTTTTACATTTTTAGGCTATTTTAGTCATGACACGCGAAAAAACAAAATTTCAGGGTAGCAAATTTTTTTTTTCCAAGTCGATTACAATATTTTATTATTAAAATATTAAAGTAAAATTGATAAAAATAGGTTGGGAGGAGAAGGCCTCTCCCAAAAACGGTGGATGATGGGTAAAAACGGAATTTATATTCGGATTCAGGAGGTCATTTTACATAAGAATCAGCAGGAATGGTGTCAGGGCTTATTTTTATGCCGTAGAGTGTAGTAAAAAAGAATGTGCTTGTTTTATAATGACCTCGTTTCCCGCGCTAATCTTCCTTATACCTTTTGCTACATTTTGTCAAAGTATTTTACGTAATCAATCTGAACAAGATTAAGTTGCAAGATAAGTTAAAACTCTTTAATTCCTTTTACATTAGACCGATCTTGCCGACACACAAAACGCGGATACAAAAATCAATTAAATTCGCATCAGACGTAGTTTATAATGACTGTCAGCCAAGACTGCAACAAGAGACAAATCTATATGTATGCCTGTATATCGCCATCAATTAAGACCTTAAGAATGCCCACACAGAAATAATCTTACATGAAGTATAAATGGCTCCGTCGCTTCCTCCCTAGCCCCCCTGGAACACGAATGATCAAACAATTAACGACTTTCTCCATTCTTGTTGTAAGAAAAGGCCAATTTGTTGTCAGTCCAATATCGTAAACGTAATTTTTCTCCCGACGGGCAAAACAATACCAACCATGGTTCAACTCTTTACTCTTCGTCAATTTGTAGAAGTATTTCTCTTGCGAACATTTCGTTCAAAATCATTTCCACAATTGCATAAAAGAAAGCCGAAATCCGCGGAAATTTATAAAATTTAACTGCATCATCTCAAAATAATAATAACAACGATCGCATAATCGATTTTCAGATTGTTTTAAGCTTAGATGAATATCTTAGGATGACGATCATTTTTTTTTCTTAAATGACTTCTTGTATTGTCTTATGCTGCCGTTGAGATCTTGGACCATGTCCATATACTCGTAAATTGTCCATCATGTTGCTGAGCGCGCTGGCAACGAAACAAATTGCAATTCGTGACGCTTTCTCCTTTGGCACTAAATGGTTACCTTGAATCAAGATCGCGATCATAGCGACAATATAAGAACAAAAAATATAAGACGGTCAGGGAAAAGTCTTTACTAGGCCTAGAAATGATTGTGCGATCAATCCATCATTGGAGTAAGTTATTGGCTCAAAAAAGCCTAGCGAGATCGTAAAATCCGATCAAATATAAATCACTCAGAATCGCTTTAATCTCATAGTTTTTAGTATGTTATAGGACCCCCTATAGATAAATTTTGTATCTTGTGGTCATTTTTAATCATTATTATGACCTCGGCTCTATTTCATAAACGATCGCGTTCTTTTAATTGCCCTTGATAGAGTTGGTTAAGTTTTTGATGTCTTTATTATCATTTGTGTTGTGTGCCTTTCATAACGCTTTCTAACACACAGTTCGTCAAGTTTTAATTGAAACAGCATAAATGTAAGGTTATTGAAAAAAATATTATTTGAAAGAAAAAATAAATTTTAATATGATTGCGCTATAAGATTTTAACGGTTCGAATAGCGTGCCAAAAAGGGAATTGATTTTATGACTGATTGTTCGCTTAGACGTTGATTAATATCTCACAAAAAAAAATATATATATATTTAAAAGATAAATCTATGATCCATGAAGATAAAAACGGGTAACTCTTGATGATGACGGAATACAAACGTAATTACTTTACCATGCTTTGCCCATAATACGCTGATTTTCTTTTGTATTTCCTCGAAAAAAGAAAAATAAGGCTTAGGTGCTTTTTTATGTCCGTTATGCTCACCCACTTTTCGTGATTAAGTGGATTTACTTGATTGTTACGAAGATTTATAATGCATTTTATTTATTATGCTGAATTTCGAAAAAAAGGGAAATTTTCAGTTTCTTACTGGTGAACAGTGACCTCAAAAACGCCACGAAACATTTGAATTTTAGATTCGAAATCAGCGATTCCCAAACTGCAGAGGGAGCGGTCGAACCGATAGTGACTATTAAATCATTTCTGTAATGACAAAAACTAAGGCCCCCCTTACTAGGGAATCGACTAATTAACGCATTACACACAACAACAAGTCTTGGCAATAGGTAAAGGCCAATGCTCAGCGCCTTGTGGAAGGAAGAGAGCTGTTTCTGTCCTATGCCCCTATAGGGGTTTTAACAGGAATTTGATTAAAGCACTTACCTCATTACTAATGAATCGACTAATTAACGCATTACACAAAACATTTCATATAGTCAAGACCAAATCGACCCTATAATGCGAGCTGAAAATTTCTTTTCAAAGCATTTATATTTTGCATTAGCTGGAGTAGGTTTTTTTATACCGGCTGAACTTCGGAGTCACCCTTTAATACTGTTGTACAGTCCAGTCGGCCACTGGTAGTGCATTCCACATTTCCCTTTTTCGAGGTAGAAACGACTGCCTATATTTCACTGTACGTGATTAGGTGGCTCTGCCGTATATCCGTGAGCGTGTTCAGCTGCTCGAGTATTACGCGTTAATTTATATAAAGGAGGAATAAGACGACTAATTTCATAATTACAGCGGCCATGGAAATATATGTAGTAGATGGTGAGTACTCTGACATTTCTGCGATGCTCAAGGGAGTCTATGAATGCTGTTATAGCATCATCTCCAATATGTCGAAACTCGAATCTTTGAATTCGGTCGGATACCATAAAACTCTATGCCACCAGAGATGGGCGATCAACTACGGATCAAATATTCACAATGAAACAGGTGCTAGAAACATGCTGAGAATATAACAACGACGTGCACCAGATATTCGTAGACTTTAAGCAAGCAGTATCAATAGGACTCCCCGCAAGGGGGTAGTTGTAGTATGAGGTTTTACCAATTCCTGCAACTATCTTTGGAGTTAGCGACTCCACGGACCTGAGCTAACTATCCCCCTCTGGGATGGGGGCTGTAGAATTCACCCACAGCCAGTCCTGCTTGCCCTAAAAATGGCAAATGGACACTCACTGGATCATGGGCTTATCACCCGTGATCTTAAGACCTAAATGATACGAGAAACGGATACATCGCCTCGGATACGGACTGATCCTACGGTAACGACTTTTGGTATTCGAAAACGGACTATGATTGGCTTCTGGAACGTTCGAACATTGAATGACGGGGGAAGAGCTGGGGTTACTCGGTCCTTGCACCGCCAGTCAGTGATCGACCGTGAAATGAAGCACTATAAACAAGTCCTGGCAACAGCTTAAAGCCGATGCTCAGGATCGCGCCTTGTGGAAGAGAGTTGTTTCTGTCCTATGCCCCTATAGGGGGTCTTAACAGGAATTTGATTGATTGATCAATAGGACTGTGCTGTACAACATAATTACATAATGCATGAATTAGGAATACTAGTGAAACTCATCTAACTGGCAAGGCTTGAAATGATGAACTCAACATGCCAAGTAAGGATTCATAACGACCTGACAAGCTTCCAAACACTCTGCGAGCTTAAAAAAGGATATGGCCTTGCACCTACACTTTTAAATCCGGCCTTTTAATGTCGTGAGAAAAATCCCAGTCGAAACCAGAGGGTCGCTACTGATAAAATCATTGCAGATAGTAGCAGACGAATAAACATAATGGCGCGATCACAAGGAAGTCTTCATAAATTTTGACATGGCACACCGAGAAGTAGGACTACGTATGAACGAAAACAAAACGAAAGTTATGTTGCAATCACGAAGAAACACGCCAATCAGACTAACAATATCAGACTATAACATAGAAAACTTGGACAACTTCATGTATCTAGGAGCAGATCTCTCCAAAGACTGCAATGAAAGCAATGAAATCAAAATACGCATAATCTCCTCGGAGAAACTCGGTGAGAAAACCAGTCGTATAGAGGATTCGATTGAATCAAAAAGTGTACACCATTTTTGAGCAACCAGAAGTCCTTACTCTCATCAAACTTCGAAAGCTACAGTGGACTGGTCACATACAGCGAATGGAGGACTGAAGAATACCCAAACGTGTAGAAAAAGGAAAGGCGGAAGGAAAAAGGTCGGTCAGAAAACCAAGAGTACGCTGCGAGGATTCAATGGCCGACGGCAGAAAATTGCTTCTGAAATTTTCAATTTGGAGGACGCGGTTCTTTGGACCGAAAAAATTGACGACGAAGCGTACAAGAGGCCATGGTTCAACTTGGGCTGTCGCGCCATTGATGATGATTACCATTAGATCAGTTTTGGGTGCCCCAGCCCAGATATGCGGATTGTACTCGAGTCGGGACTTGATGTGTGACTTATGAATGGTTGCAAGATCAGATGGTGCATAATATTCTTTGCACCTTCGGAGAAAGCCTAAGCACTTGGCGGCGTCTAAAGCTACATGTGCTGGTTGCAGTCAAGTTTTTTATTAATGTGCATACCCAAAAGTTCGAAATTCTACGAATGATCGAGTGTTACACCATCAAAGAATAGGTCAGGCACCAATGAGTCATATTCAAGAAAAAGGTGACAGGCTTGTCGCTTAGTGTCATTAAACTCTACTCGGTTCGCCCTGCCCCATTCCAGGATTGTATTGAGCGATTCGATAGAAAACTCTCAATTCATAAAAAAAAACTAGTGGTCCGGCGATCCGGATATATCAGTTCCCTATATGCATAGTTCTTTGAATCATCAAATAATTAATTTATGTGCTAAGGCATCCAATTAGTGAAAATATACACTCGCGTTTACGTATAGCCAGAGTTCTGGAAAAGTATTTCGAATTTTCTAAAAGAATTTTCGGAGAAAGCTGCTCGAATAGATTGATTGAAGTACACTAACAAAAGTTAAGCTAGTGTGTTACCTAGTGGGTAGCGTGTTTTGTCAACAATGCGGAAGTCTTGAGTTCAAATCCCGGTCGACGTATAATTACAGCTCACTGCCTGGGTGGAAAATTCTTAGGCAGAGTGTTGTGCGAAGATCTAACAACTCTTCCACAGCAAATAATGAAAAATGTTAAGAAATCTGAAGGTCAGGAGGCCAAGGCCCGATTTGGGCTGTAGTGCCATTGTAGAAGCAGAAGAAGACAAAAGTTAACATGCTTCAATCAAAAATTGAATTCGATCGCAAAATTTACTGAGTCATGACTTCAGAAAGAAAGTTGGAATGGATCATAATTTTATTGAGACAAGTAAAGTTGATCATTTAGAGCACATTACGCAGATGCTGTTCGATTAATTTTCGGTAGAGTTTGTTCGATCAATTGAGGTTGATCAAATAAATTCGTCAAATCGCGGCTTTAACAACATATTATTCTCCTTCTCAAGCTACTACAAGCGTATCGTAGGATCTTACTTTGATAAATTGTTGGGATGTCAAAAACTTTCTTTACCGGTCAGTAGACATGTTCAAAAACAAGAGCATTCTGTCCGATGCGGAACCCGATTTTACGCGACCACTCCCACCCAATTCTGTTGAAATTTACTCGAGATGAGGTCATACACACAGACACACAGATATCATGGAGAAAACTCGTTTTTAGACTCCTTGGACCTCAAAATATATAAATCCATCAAAAACAGCAAATTTTCACGATTACCAAAGTTTCCCATGATTATTACATAACATGAGAAACTAAAAGGAGCATCAAAGCCAAATGCGTTTGGCTTAGAAAGTGGGGATTTATGCCAAACGTTTGCGCAATGTCTAATGCAAGCATTCCAGCGTTCGGTTCACCTGTGGATCTTCCCGACCGAAAACTATATTGGCGATCGTCTATAAGTTGATTGCTCTCCAAGTATTGCACCAAGTATTCCTGTTGACAGCAGTTTTAATAACTTTTGGAGCACGGAAGTGATGGCTTTTGGGCTATAATTTGCGGCGTTCGATTTGCTTCCCTTCTTGGGTATAAGCTGAACAATGGCACTACATTTCAAATCGGGCCTTGGCCTCCTGACTTTCAGGTTCCTTAACATTTTTCATTATTTATTGTGGAAGGGTTGTTAGACTTTCGCACAAATTGTTCATTTTCGAAGATTGAGGTGACCAAGATATACCCAAGCAGGCAGTGTGCTGGAGTTATGCGTCGACCGGGATTTGAACTCGCAACCTTTTGAGAATCAGCTTAGAAAGAGGCTAATTACTGCAAAGAGGAGGGTCAGGGGCGCTCAAAGAAAAACACTTAAAAATAAATATCTCAACTATCTCTTAAGCTATATAATTGAAACTTCAAACATATATTAATCTATACTAGCGAAATACGAAAAAAATATAACCTGTGGAAATAATAGTAGTGGGGGGAAATGGGGAGCATTTTAAAAATGGCGCACTTTCCAAAATTAAAAATCGTTATATCTCAAAATCGAGTACAGCTATTAAATTGAAAATTTGTCAAATTGCAGAACGAAATAATTATTCTACACTACAATGGCACTACAGCCTAAATCGGACCTTGGCCTCCTGACATTCCTTAACATTTTTATTACTTATTGTGGAAGGTTTGCTAGCCCTTCGCACAACCCTCTCTCTACGAATTTTTCATTTTCGTAGATTGAGGTGACCAAGGTATATCCAAACAGGCAATGTGCTGGAATTAAATATTGCGTCGGCCGGGATTTGAAGTCGCGACCTTCGCATTACAAGACCAACACGCTACCAACTAGGCTACCATACAGCCTAGCTAAAAAAAAATAATTATTAATTTTTGTGATAAGCAGAAATGCCCAAAATTTTGAGTCATTTTTTAGGGCTCTGGTGAAAGATACAAAATTTAAATTTTGCATTTGGATACATCTATTTGATATACATAGAAGAAAAATAATAATTTGTTCCACAATTGTTATAAACCGACCCCCCCTCCCACCGGTCTAACGTGCACAAGGTGTTTCATGTGCATTGAAAAAAACACAAACTGAAAATTTTTGAATGGAATTTTAAGGTAGGAACTTGAAAATTTGCAAAATCTATTAAAAAAAAAATCCTTAAATATATGAAATATTAAGTGGTCGAATACCTTTAAAACTTCTACCCCCTTCCATACAAAATTGTTTTTTCGACCATTTTCAAGAAATCAATTATCACCTAACTGTTAAAAGCTCTCAATTTATAATCAAACTTTGCATAAAAACTTTTAAAAATAGTTGAAACAAAATTTCCTCAAAAGTTTTGAAATCGCACATGCCCTTCTACTACCTCCCATACAAAAGTACATATGATTTTTCGACCAATTTCATTAAATCAACTAATAACAAACAAATTAAAAGCTACGAAATTGAAATTTTGTACGAGCACCTTGCAAGAAAAATGAAATAAAATTGCATCATAAATTTTACGATTCTCTTACCCGCACTACCCCCTCTCATACAAAAGTATGATTTCGACCAATTTCAGTAAATCAACTAATAACAAACAAATTAAAAGCTACGAAATTGAAATTTGGTATGAGCATCTTACAAGAGAAATGAAATAAAGTTGCATCACAAATTTTACGATTCCCCTACCCGCTCTACCCCCTCCCATACAAATGTTCGGTTTCGTGAATGCAGAATACACCGAATTTTATGAAAATTCTATGCAGCTTCGTTTATGAAACACATTCTATACAGAGAATATTGGAGATGATTCAAGCAATCAATTAAGAAGCTATTAACATCCACCCACCCTTACTATCACCCCTCCCGCTCCCCTCATAAAAACCCAAACTTGCATAAACGAATGAAATATTGTTAAATTAATAACATCCCTGCCCAAGAATTCTCTTTCATTTAGTCTCCCAAACCACTCTAACCTGCATATTGACTTTCCACTCATCCACAACTTGTCCTAAGAATAATAAAGTTTCGGCCGACTTTTTGGCAGTTTATTTATACTCTAGATGAAATCTGAGAGTTTGCCTTATCGTTTGTAACTTTAAGAAATAATGCTCGCACAAAGTCGTCAAGGGTAAAGAAATATTTGTTGCCACTCAAAAACCACGAATCCGAGTGACCGTCTGTCCGTCTGTCTACAACATAACTCTCGAAAGCCCTATCATACTGAAATTTGTCATATGTCATTTTTAGCAAAAATATAATTTTAAATTCGTGAACGGGCCACATCCGTTCACTCCTTCTAACCCATCCTATACAAATTTCATGAAATTTCGAAATTTAAAGGAATTGACTTCCGAAATAATTTCAGCTATTGACTTAAAAATCAGGTCATAGTATAATGATATCATTAACATCAAAGAACATTCATATGATTCCCTTACTCCTTCTACCCCTCCCATACAAATGCACAATTTTCAAAAATACATTTATTCGGTTTTCATTGCAACTAGTAAAGGTAAAAGAACCAATTTTTGTAATAATTAATTATATTACAAGTGCAGCCAATTTTGGAAAAACCATCAACTTCATTTCACTCTTTCTGCCCCCTCCCATACAAATTTCACGTAATTTCTGAATTTCAACTAAATTATTTTTCTTCAAAACCGTCAAAGCTATCAACTTTGAATTTTGAGAAAATTTTACTATTACAATTATCGTTGATGTCGAAAAATTTGGTTTTGATTGGAATACTCTTTCTATCCTCTCCCAAACAAATGCTCAATTTTGGTAAATGCATTTAATCGATTTTCATTGAAACTACAAAAAGTACAAGCTTACAATTTTGTCAGAATTTGTCCCTTAATAATTGCAATAAATGCTAAACAAAATATGAACTTCGCTTCACTCTTTCTACCGCCTCCCATACAAATTGTTGTATTGGAAATTCAAGAAAAGTATTTCTCCTTCGAACAATGAGAGCTATCGACTTTAAAATTGTAGCAAACCAATATGATTCGGATGTTTATAAGCAAATTCAAAATCATGCAAAACCTCCCACTTTTTCTGCCACCTCCCATACAAATGCCATAAATTCAGACAAAAATTGTTCAATTTTCTCCAAAATTATGAAAGCTGCAAACTTTAAATTCAGCATGAAACATTTTGCATACCCTCTACTTCTACCACCTCATACAAAAGTCACAATTCACTATTCGAAAGAATTTGAGACGACATATTTGCCGATACGCTCAATCATAATTCTGTTATGTTTTATTGTGCATTTAGATTTACTTAGTTTTGTCTATTATTTCCACAACGCTACACTAGTTCGAATGGTTTAAGTCTTCGCACTATCGTCTTATTGTTTAGGAGTTGAATCGCCTCGGTGACCTGTTGGTGAAGTCCTCGCTCGTGACTTTGTGCAAATTTTTTTATTTTATTCGTGACAAATTCTATATGTAAATCCTTATCTAGATTATCATTGCGTCTACAATATCTTGAAGTACTTTATTTTGAAAACTTTGTATTATTTTGATGTTACTTTGTTTAGTACAACCCCAAAGTTGAATACCATAAGTCCAGACTGCCTTAGAACTTGTTTGTACAGCAGAAGCTTGTTGTAAGTTGACCAGAAGGAGTATTTTCCTGTTAGCCAATACATTTTGTTGTATTTGTATTGAAGTTCATCTCTTTTTTCCTTGACGTGAGTTTTCTATCTACGCTTGGCATCTAGCGTCATGTCCAAGTATTTTGCTGTGTTCGAGTAAGGTATCACTTGATTGTTGATGTAGTTAGTTAGTCAAATGAAGAATTTGTAAGATGACCGTTTGCAATTTTTCTGTTGATTCCAAATTAGTGTCTCCTACAGCTATTATTGCTGTGTCGCCTGCAAAGGTAGCGATGGTGTTATGTTCCAAAGTTCGAAAGGTCATAGGTGTACAAGTGGTAGAGAACCGGTCCAAGTACACTTCCTTGTGGGATTGATATATATGACTTTAATATATCTGTGAATTGGGCGGAAAGGATCGTTCTAAGTTTGTTTATGAGCCACTCATGCCACACTTTGTCAAAAGCCTTCTCCACATCAAGTTCTTTAGACATAGCAGAAAAATATGATGTGTTTACAAAGGGTAAATTTTTTCTAACAAAATTTGAACGCTGGATTGGAGTTACATCCAAGGGATGGTACAAAATCGTAAGCAACATCATCGCGGATATATAATGCGAAACCCCCATAGAAAAAATAGGTTGTAATTAAGTGATATCCAGTAACGGAGTAGAACTGCTCACTTCCTGGATGCACTTTATTTTCGCCAAGTGCTAATATGTCCGGTTTTTTAGTTTGAATGTGAATATAGAGTGTAAGGTTATTTCTCAGAAAGAAATCAATCAATGAAGATATAAATAACGAAAAGATCCTTATATCTCGCACTACAAACAGGAATTACCGAATGGATGGAAAAAAGCTTTACACAATAATAAATGTATTCTCATAACTTTTTCACGTAACCATTCAACCTTTCGCTGCACTATCGGGTACAAATGTATCCCACGTAAGTTTTTATGATCGGTTTTAGATCCTTTAAACATTGAAATTTATATACATATTTGGCGTCACAAACCTTATGTCGAAATATTTAGCTCTCCCGTTCTATACATTAGAAAATTTCGTGCAGGATAGTAAACGAGATAATGGATAATCTCTCATATGCTTATTTTTTTTTTAAATTTTCTATGTAATTTTTCTTCAATATAAATTAGTTTTTTATTTTTATATTTCTCCCACGGTGCAGCTATGGTACTGGAACGAAGTTGTGCAACTAAGGGTTAAGCGAGTATTGTCTGGCACGAAATAAAAAACGAATTTTTCTTGTTTTTGGTTGAAGTGAGTTTAATATATTAATATAATTAGCATTGTGTTACAGATTTTAATGTATCACAATGAAAATAAGAAAAACGATTGGTACTGATTTAAAAAGTACTTTATTGTTTGAATCGTTTCGAGTCTAACTACTGACTAATCTTAATTATAAAATCATACATGCCTGAAAGTTCTTGTGCGAGAATTGCATTATGCCTTCGTCATCAAAAGGTATTGAATTACCATCGTACGATCTGTGTATTTCTTAGAATCGACATCGATGGTGGCAAGCGTTATCAGTATGAAATGCACGGTAAGCAGTAAATGCGTCCGCTCGCACAAGTTACAGTTTTGCTTTGCAACAATGTATCATTGATACAAAGTATCAATGTACATTCCTACATTCCTACATTCCTACAGCTTATGATCATTATATGATTGCTCCCCCCTTTAGTTTTTCGCGTCCCGCGAAAATGGATCTGATACGGGTTGTTTTATTTCGAACGTTTCGTCCTTTTCCTTCATTTGTATGTCAACGTTTACGTTTGATTTAAATTTTCTGTTATTGTTAAAGTAATACGTTAGGCCAATTATTATGCAAAAAATTACAATTATTACAAATGTGGAAGTTATGAATAAACCGTTAGTTAATTTTGTTTTGAAGTTAATGTAAGTGATTTCTTTTCTGTTTTCTATAGTTTCTAAATTGATCTTTTGTAATGTTATATTGTTATAATTTTTCGTTACATTTACATAAGCTGTGGGTAACAAAATTGTATCTTTGAATTCTTTAATCTCGCTAGTATACAATAAATCTTTAATTTTTATTATGCAATTGTGAAATTTAATGATATTATTTCCAGAAACTGTTATTAATTGGTTTGAACAAGAGTGTTTTAATTTTGTAAGTTTTAAGTTTTTGGTTACAATAATATTATCATTTATCATTTCGATACTTTCTTCGTTATTTATAATGTAATTACATGTTATATTTTCTGATATTAAACTTTTTATACATTTATTATTGTGTTCAGTAAGTTTATTCTTCTTGTATTCATTCTTGTTGTAAATTATGTTTCCTTTACTTAGTACGATTTGACTAATTTCGTCAATTTCTTCGTTGTTTGGACCTGGCATAGGTATTATTAAAGTATTATAATATTTTTCTTCAGTGAATTTAGGTATAAGCAATGCAAAAATGATAAGTTTTTCTTTGAAAATAACGTTATTTCTTATGAAAGGTATTACTTCTACTGTAATGTTATAACTATTTATCTCCTCTTCCGTCAGAATGTCGTGTGCTAGTACGTCTAATTTGCTTAGTAAGATTATATCTTCTATTTTATCTAATTGCTTAATTATCGTGGTTAAATCTAAGTGCAATTGGTATGTATATTTAAAGTTGTAAATAGTCTTTTCTAAATCTGTTGTGGTCGTCTGTAGTTTGTTTAAGTATTCTTGAATTTGTGTTTGTTCTCTATTAACATGGTCTTTTATCTTGTCCAAATTTTTTATTAAATCATTATTAATGATTACTTGTTCGTTTATTTGATTTGTCAATTGGGCTGAAAAAAAAAATTTCCTTGATTTTGGTGTGTGTACTGTCTATTTTATAAAAAGTTTAGTCTTGATTTTGGTACTTGTATCGTCTTTTTAGCTGAGTTTTGTAAAATTTTCGTTTGTATTTCCCTTCTTCTTGTTGGTAATCCACTGGATTAGTGTTCCTTACCGGTATTTTTTCGTATTTAGGGTTACTTTTGCCTATTCTCCTATTACTTACTATGTTGTGTGCACGAGGTTTGTTTACCTGTCTACTTTCGTTTAGTTTATTAATTCTTTTCGTTTTGTCGTGTACAAGTTTTTTGTAAAGTTTATCAATGTCTTCCGAAGAAATATTTTTATTAATGAAATCGGTGGGTTTGTAGTTTGTAGTACTGTGGATAGTTCTATTGTAAGACATAATAGCTGTGAAAACCTTGTCGTCTACTGGATTTTTGGGTTCGCTCACATTTAGTAAACGCATGTGCTCGTTAAGAGTTAAATGAAGTCGTTCGACGTCTGAATTTCCAGTTTTCAATGCAGCTGTTGTCGTATGTAAGTCAATGTTATTGTCCGTTAAAAATTGTTTAATATTCTGGTTGATAATACAAGATTCATTGTCAGTAACAATTTTATCAGGTTTACCCAAGTGTATGAATCTAGTTTTTAATGCTTTAAGTACTTCAATCCAGTTGCGATCTTCTAGCTTATGTGCTGTTGCATATTTCGAAAACTTATCGATTGTTGTCAAATAGGGTTGATTTCGAATAGGAAACCAAATATCTAAATGAATTATGCTGTTAGGTCGCGAAGGTGTTTCAGTAATTTTAAATTTCTCTATAATAGGATGTCTATCAAACTTCGCTAAATTACAAATTTCGCAATTATTAATTTTCTTTTGAATTTCGATCAATAGGTTTGGGTAGTAGTACTTGTTTTTTAGTTCCGTATAAACTGAATCTATACCACGGTGATTTTTATCCTTGTGTTCTTTGTCAATTAAGTAGCTTAAATAGCTTTTGTCGATTACGTCTTCCAATTTTTTCGAAGAACATACTGTTTTTAATTTTCTATTGCTTGCAAAATAAAGTTTGTAATTCTCTTGGAATTTAACATGAAGATCCGTGTCTGAGAAATGAACGCAAACGGAACCCTTATTCGGAATTATTTGCCTCATAATTTCTAATAAATTGGATCTCCTAGTTATCTGCACATGGTGCTGGTTTTTATCAAAAACATTTTTAGATTCAATCAGTTCTTTTCTGCCTTTGCTCAAGTAGATTTGAGTTTTGTAAATATTTATTGGAGATTCAGTTATATTAATTAATAGGTTTGAGTCTTCTTCTGCTGAGTGTACAGTGCCTTCAGTTGACATATTTCTCGTTCTTTGCTTGTTTATATCTATTTCATTAATAAAAGTGTCCATAATTTTTGGATTCCTGCTACTTCCTTCTGGTGGTCGACTAAGTCCATCAGCCACGTAATTCGTTTTACCCTTTACATAATCAATTTCATAATCGTATTCATTTAACATGATCTTCCACCTTTGTAATTTAAGGTTTGGTTCTTTAAGGTTTTGTAACCAACATAATGGTTTATGATCGGTTTGAATTTGAAACTTGCGTCCGTAAAGATATACTCGAAAATACTTAACGCACCAAACTATCGCGAGTAGTTCCTTCTCTATTGTGGAATATTTCCTTTCGTGGTTATTAAGTGTTCTACTGCAATACGCGATGGCTTTATTATTTTGTGATAAAACTCCACCGATCGCATAATTGGATGCGTCGGTTGTAAGAGTAAACTGTTTACTAAAGTTTGGGCTAACAAGAATTGGATCATTCGTTATTAGTTTCTTCAGTTTATTAAATGATTTGACATAATCCTTATCGTTTATGTCCATTTTAGAATCTTTTTTCAAGAATTTTATCATCGGTTGAGCTACTTTAGCGTAGTCTTTCACAAATTTGCGATAGTATCCTGTAATCCCTAAGAAAGCCTTTATTTCCTTCTGAGTCCTTGGAAGGCACAAGTTATTTATGGCCGCGACTTTTCCAGGATTTGGCTTTATACAACCGTTAGCAACTATATGTCCCAGGAATTCGGTTTCGACTTGTGCAAAATTGCATTTGTCTATCTGGATCTTCAAATTCGCTTCTCTTAAGCGGTTTAAGATCTTTTTGATAGACTGCAGATGTTCTTCCAAACTCGTAGAGAAGATTAAAATGTCGTCTAAATAGACAACACAAATCTTGTTGATGAATTCACTGAGAATCGAATTCATTAGCCTTTGGAAGGTGGCTGGTGAATTTTTTAGGCCAAAAGGCATTCTCGTGAACTCAAAATGTCCGCCTCTGGTACTAAATGCTGTCTTTTGTCTATCTCTTATGTCCAATTCGATTTGGTGAAACCCCTTAGCGAGGTCGAGCGTGGTAAAGTAGTTTGCTTTACCCAGCTTATCAAAGAGATCATCTATGTTGGGGATAGGAAATCTATCGTCTACCGTCGCCTCATTCAGCTTTCTATAGTCAATCACTATTCTCCACTTTTGCTCGCCACTATTGTCTAATTTTTTGGGCACCACCCAAATAGGGCTGTTAAATGGACTATTGCTGTATTTTATAATACCATTGTCCAACATCTCCTGTATTTGTTTATCGACTTCATTTCTATGCACTTCTGGGTAACGATAGATTTTAGAATAAATTGGAGAATCAGTCTTTGTTATGATTCTATGTTTAATTTCACTTGTGAAAGTTAGTTTATCGTTTTTTTTGAAGAAAAGATCTTTGAATTTGCTTAAAACAGCTTTTAGTGCATACGCATCTCTATTATTGAGATGTGATGGAATTTTGTATAAGGACTTATTTTCCTCGTAGTCCAATTGAAAATTTTGTGGAATGTTATTTAAGTGTGTATTATAGTGGTAATCTTCTTCTTCTTGGTTCAAAAAAAATTTCAAGGTTGCGTTCTTTGTAATCAAAAGTCGCTTCGGAAATTCAACGATCGTATCGAGTTTTATTAAAATGTTATTACCTATGATTCCATCGAAATCGTCGTGAAAATTTATTTCTAGGAACTCGACATCATAGTTACTTAGGTTGAATTCTTTGAATAACGGAAATCTACACACTGTATCCGTGTTATTTAACTTTTTAAATGATCGAATAGTTGTAAGTGGGATTTGAAATCTGTATTTCGGTTGACATAAGCCTTTGTTAATTATACTGCTCTCCGCTCCAGTATCTACAAGGAATCGCAGTTTTCTTACACTTGTTTCGATCACTAAATAGGGAAGTTGTTTGGGCCGTGCTGCTGAAAATTTTGAGGTTTACTGCGCGTTTGCCCATTTTGATTTACGTTAGTGTCCATTGGCTCTGGCAATTGGTTATTATTTCGTCTATTTTGGAAGGAATTATTATTGGCCCAGGACTGTTGGCTATTTGATCGCCCGTTCGAGTTAAAATTATTTCTACTATGTCCGTCATAGTTTTGTCTAGCGTTATTTCTGTTACTGTTCGTATATTGCGGATGTCTGTTGAAATTAAAGTTTTGTCTGTTTGGATTTCTATCATTGTACGTGTTATAGTTTTGTCTGTTAGAATTTCTATCATTGTTCGTATGTTGAGTTTGTCTGGTTGATGGTGGTCTGTATGTCTGTCGTGTATGGTTGTCTGGTGTAGCGTTACTTGCGTATTGTGTTTGATTGTTAGTTGCTCTATCTGTTTGTCGTCGATAATAGTTTGGATTATATTTGGTTTGTGCATAATTATTGAAATTATGTTTTAACCCTTGAAAGTTTGTGTACCCATTAATCTGGACTATTTTGTAAGCTTCTATCAAATTAAGTGGGTTTCTGTTAATGACGATACCTCTAATAGGCTCCGGTATTTCTTCTTTGAAATGATCCAAAGCAATTCTATTATGTGAGGCCAACATTTCACCACTATTTTCTGCTTGTAGCATAGAAATAGTGTTGAGTTTACACAAAAGTGAGTTTAATTTATTATAAAAATTCTCAATAGTTGAGTCACACTTACTTTTTGTAATTTGGTCGATTAGTTTGTTTCTAGGAGTACTGTCAGCAAAATTTCTGATCAGAATTTCCTTTATTTCTGTCCAATTTGAAACAGTCGCATTATGTGTTGTTAAGCTAATTCTAGCTTTATCCACAATTTTATCTTGTATATAACCCATCAGAATCAATTTCTGATTGTTATCTAAACCCTCCATTGAAGGAAAAAGTGACTCAATCCTCCCAATGAAATATACCAAATCTGTGGGATTACCCCCAAATGGCGTTATGCAGTTAATACACTGCAGCACTAGTTTAAATTGTTGAACGAGTGCCATTTTTTTTTCTCTTTACTATTTATACCTTTACAATTGAAAAAAAAAAATTTTAAGACTTGGGAGAAAAATATTTTTAAATAAGAAAGAAAGAAAAAAAAATTCGGAAAAATATGTACGGTTCCTTTATGCTGAACTTAAACGAATGATGTGCGTTGTATTTGCCGAATGATGTAAATTTGATGAATTCTTCCTTTTTTTTTTTGCTTGATGATTGTTGTGAACTTGATGATTGTTGTAAGTTTGATGGATGTTGTAAGCTTGAAAACTGTTGTAAACTTGATGATTGTTGTAAATTCGATGATTGTTGTAAATTTAACTGCATTTAATTTCAGTTGCTTTTATATTAATTTCAACCGCGTTTTTATTTTATTTGAATTTGTTTTATTTTAATTTTGATTTTAATTTTGATTTTATTTTATTTTATTTTACTTTATTTTTAATTTTATTTTATTTAAATTTTAATTTTATTTTATTTTAATTTTAATTTAATTTCATTTTAGTTTTGATTTTATTTTATTTTAATTTATTTTCAATTATATTTTATTTTAATTTTATTTTATTTTAATTTTGATTTTATTTTATTTTAATTTATTTTCAATTTTATTTTATTTTAATTTTATTTTATTTTAATTTTGATTTTATTTTATTTTCAATTTTATTTTAATTTTAATTTATTTTCAATTTTATTTTATTTTATTTTAATTTTGATTTATTTTGATTTTATTTTATTTTAATTTATTTTCAATTTTATTTTATTTTAATTTTATTTTATTTTAATTTTGATTTTATTTTATTTTCAATTTTATTTTATTTTTAATTTCATTTTATTTTAATTTTGATTTTATTTTATTTTAATTTTGATTTTATTTTATTTTAATTTATTTTCAATTTTATTTTATTTTAATTTTATTTTATTTTAATTTTGATTTATTTTAATTTTGATTTTATTTTATTTTCAATTTTATTTTAATTTTGATTTCATTTTATTTTAATTTTGATTTTATTTTATTTTAATTTATTTTAATTTTAATTTTCACTTTAATTTCAATTTCGCTTTTTTTCACAAAAGAACTTTAATTTCATTTATTTTACTTCGTTTTCACTTTACTTTCAATTTCGCTTTTTTTTTTCACAAAAAACTTTAATTTCATTTATTTTACTTCGTTTTCACTTTACTTTCAATTTCGCTTTTTTTCACAAAAGAACTTTAATTTCATTTATTTTACTTCGTTTTCACTTTACTTTCAATTTCGCTTTTTTTTTTCACAAAAAACTTTAATTTCATTTATTTTACTTTCAATTTCCCGAGTTTCCCGACTGCGCCATTAATATAATTAGCATTGTGTTACAGATTT
Organism: Chorisops tibialis; assembly: GCA_963669355.1. NCBI lineage: Eukaryota > Metazoa > Arthropoda > Insecta > Diptera > Stratiomyidae > Chorisops > Chorisops tibialis. The sequence goes on from OY770262.1 coordinate 215,979,379, forward strand.
TAATGTATCACAATGAAAATAAGAAAAACGATTGGTACTGATTTAAAAAGTACTTTATTGTTTGAATCGTTTCGAGTCTAACTACTGACTAATCTTAATTATAAAATCATACATGCCTGAAAGTTCTTGTGCGAGAATTGCATTATGCCTTCGTCATCAAAAGGTATTGAATTACCATCGTACGATCTGTGTATTTCTTAGAATCGACATCGATGGTGGCAAGCGTTATCAGTATGAAATGCACGGTAAGCAGTAAATGCGTCCGCTCGCACAAGTTACAGTTTTGCTTTGCAACAATGTATCATTGATACAAAGTATCAATGTACATTCCTACATTCCTACATTCCTACAGCTTATGATCATTATATGATTATATACAAAATAATTGTATTTTTAATTTTTTCACATCAAAACGAATTTTGATCGCGGATCATTGCATAGCCTCTACGACTCATTACCGGGTATTGCAAAAAGTAAGCTTTTATCCGCGCGCATTATACGATAAATTCGGTAGTTTCTGTTTGTAATTCGAGATGTTAGGCTTTCTTCATATTGATTTCAATTTCATCGCTTTCTGAAATTTCTACAAAGTCGTGACATTCTGTATTACCGGCTAACCACCTACAAATTTCTTCGATGAAATAAGTAATTACCAATTCGCTACTTGCAATTTGTTCGATCGGGTAATTTCTCTTTGCGAACATTATTGATTAATTTAAACACATAAAAATCAAATCTCGGATTATCTCTTAAAATTAAATTTTTCATAACTAATTGTTGTCTTAGCGGAACAATTAAAAACCGAAAAAGCATAAAACACAAAAAAAAAAAAAAAAACATTAACTAAAATTAAATTTCGTAATAGCGAAAAGTTTTTATCTTACTTAATGAAAAAAGATACCTACTGTACACTTGTAATTTATGTTCATATCTGCGAAAACATCGCCAGCAATAATAATTATGGATAATGACTTTTGTATGTTTCATACATGATAGGTATAAACAATGTTAACGCAAAGAATTAACAAAAAAAATTATGGGAGAAATTTCGATTGTGAAATATTTTTCATTGTTTTGATGTTAACAAAAAAAAAATTTAATCATTACATGAATTATTTCCGGAAAAATAATTTTACAGGTTTTTTTTTTGTGCAAGTTCAGGAAATTGGAAAATTTGATTTTAATGGCATTTGGATGGTGACTTCTCGGGTTCATTTATATAAGTTTAAAACTGTTTCACTTTGATCCGAAAATGATTAGCTGGGAGGCAAACTAGCGTACTGCGTAATGTCATACATCGTTAGTTATGTCTTTGGAATTCATTTTTCGCCCTCACATAATTTCAATTTTTATAACGAATTTTTTCTCACGTATTTATAATTCTTCTGCATTTGACCCAGTTAATGGTTCATTGTAATTAATATTAAAAAATTTCAGTTGGTCTATTTAAAGTTTACGTAGAGTGCAATTCGCCTGACTAAAACTCAGTACAAACTGGACCAATGCAGATGTTTCACTTTTGCTTCTTTTTAATATCCCTTTTATGCTCGCTTTTCATCCAGGACGGACATCCCTTTATTGCCTGTACCTACCCACACAGAACAAAGCTATGTTCAAGTACGATATGGTCATGATAAAATTCTGGGTTGATTGCAGTTTCGTGTCTTTAAAAATTAAAGTAAGGCTTAACATGAATTGGAGATACGTATCATGGTTTAAAAAAATTCGGATATTTACAATAGCATACAAATGGAACATGCCAGTAAAACTTGTACGCAAGTAATTAATGATGTAAGAAATACTATCGTACTTTAACGAATATGAATGCCGCTATTCACAGAATACGAATACAACTATTTATAGATGAATGATTTTAATATTCGAAATAAACTACTGAATATTACCAGCAAAGAAAAACGTCATTCCTGTGGGGAACATTTTTTTTAGCATTTATAATGAATATTCTTTGCAAATAATCACACCGAGAGAAAAACAAAGTAAGACCATATTAATAATACAACACAAAACAGATATCACCCAGTCGGACCGGTAATGACTACTGCAGCGATTCTGCAATGGCCAAAGGTAATGCCTACCCCTTAATTTTAGGATTACAGAACCGATTACTTTTCCATTCTGATGTTCGCATTTGTCACCACTTACTTTCTGCATTATTAGAGAATCGATTAAGTAACGTCTTATACCTCGTGCTATAGCACGGTAAAAAAAAAACCTTATGCCTGGAGTGCGAAATTTCTGCTGCCTGGAGTGGGAATCGAACCCACACTATGTGGACAGGGAAGCGAGCACGCTGTCCACTACGCCACGGCGGCCTCAATGAATTAATAACATTATAATTACCAGAGTTTAAGATGCGTTCATGCTTTGTCATGTGGTCATTACTTGTCGCATTCTAATTTAATTTGACACTACAGGACTGAAAAAATCGAATGCCATTTAATCGCATGCTGAAATTTCCACAGAGCCGTGACGCCATGACAATGTGCAATATCGTGTAATCGCCTATGAATTTCTTCCATAAAATAATCAATTACAAAATAACAATGATTTAACTCTGATTATGTACAAAATAAGAATGCATATTCTTAATTTTATATTTTTTTCCTCCTGTTTAAAATATACTACGAAGAAACCATCCTGATTATGGAATACAACGAATGTATTTAATGTATATAAATTTAATTTAGTAAATTTATTGCGAACTTCAAAATAGAATCAATCAACGAATCAATCGATTTCCTGTTAAGACTCCCTATAGTGGCAAATGACAGAAACAGTTCATTTCCGCAAGACACGATCCTGAGTATCGACCTATAGTTGTCGCCTAATCGAATTTACACAATTTGTATTTTTTCCAAAAAGCGGCGTGCAAAACGCTGTTCTCCGAACCAACCCATAAACATCCTTGGAGAGCCAGTTTCCTGGTCACAATCCATAAGGTACTTTGGACTATATCTTGACAAAAAACTAACCTTAAAGACACACACAGATCAAATTAGTAATAAAATTCCAAAAACAGCCATTCCTTTTTCTTCAATGGTACAACAGCCCAAAACAGGCGCTGGCCTCCTGACCTTCAGGTTTCATTATGTTATTTTTTAATTGCTATTGTGGAAGGGTTGTTAGCCCTTCGCATAACCCTCTATCTACAAATTTTCTTTTTCGCAGATAGAGGTCGCCCAGATACACCCAAGCAGGCAATGTGCTGAAATTATACATCGACCGAGATTTGAACTCACGACCTTTGCATTGTAGACTAACACGCTATCAACTAGGCTACACCAAGGCCTCCTCCATTCCTTGTACCCCTTCATAAATCGAAAGTCCAAGTTGATTCCATCCAAGAAAACTTCCTGGAAGATTTTTTCTCTTCTTACTACTACTGCTTTGCAGTGACATAGTATGTGCTCTGTCGTTTCTGAGTCAGAGGCAGCAGATGTCGGTTTTAGCTAGACTGAATATTGTCGGCATAGTGTCTGATAATGTAAAGGTTAGAACCTCTATTCTTGGGTTTTTTAGGATTTTAAGGTGACCTCTAAAATCCCCCGATTTATATTTGTTTTCCCTCTGTATGCATGATAACCTCTTATTGTATTCCGGCTCTTTAACATGGCGGGTATTTATTTTATCGTGGGCCTTTTTCCTAGCTTCCGGTATTATCGCGTCATGAGGAGTGAATAAGTCTTTTTAGACCATTTTGAAGCTATCATTATATTTCTCAACTCGCCGGTTGCCTGAAATGACAGACGCACTAATTATACTTAATGCATCGACTATTCAACGTAACAAATTTCTTTAGTGATGCTCTCACTCCAACAATCATAGATCTCATCCGTGCTGTCTCGTTAAAATCTTTTAATATTATATATATGCACTAGCGATCGCCCGCGACTTTGTCCGCGTAAGAATCGCAATAATAAGCAATTTTTGAGAGTGTAGTAAGTAATACATTATGTGGGATATATAATCTGCTGACTTTAATGGCTATTTGAACACAATGTTTTGTATTTTGTTGAAATCAGAAACATAAATTATTAAGAATGAAATCACCACACTCGCATTTGTATGGTACAGGCTCTTGATCAAATCAATCCTGATCATATACGTATTGAAGAGCATTAAGGACATGTGAATAGTTGTTAATTTAAAAAAACCCAAATAAAACCATTATGCTTAAAAACATAACAGGACTACGATTATGCGTGAAGCCCAATCATACGATACTATTGAAATTTTTGTGATGCTAAGAAATTCTGTATGGGGAGTGGTAGAAGGGGCAACAGTACTGAACTAATTTGTTTCAAATTAGGCTAGAGTAGCTATAAAAAAGTTTTGTACCAAATTTAACCTTCAAAAATTGAATAGGCACTGAGAAATTTAGTGCATTGGATTTAAGGAAATTGTGCAATTTGTATGAGAGGTGGTAGAAGGAGTGGGGGGTGATTGGTGATTTTCCGAGAAACAACTATAATCATAATGAAATTGATATATTTCAGATCAGTAACTTCATACTTTTCAAGAAAATCGAATTTTGATATTGTGTCATATTGTATGAGAGGGGGTATAAGGAGCGAAGCTAATCGGTTAATTTTTTCCCGATATTAATAATAATGCTAATTAAGGATTTGGTACAAAATTTTAGCGCGATGAAAGTTATAAGTACTGAGAAAATTGGTTTAGAGTATTTCATGAAAAAGTGCAGTTTGTATGGGAAGTGGTGGAAGGAGTGGGGGGTTCTTAGTGGTTTTTCGAAAAACGACTGTAATCATCATGTGATTGATATATTTTAAATTTCAGATCAGTAACATTCACACTTTTAAAGAAAATCGAATTTTTGTAAAGTCGTGGAATTGTACTACATTGTATAGGAGGGGTAGAAGGCGTGGGGTATTGAAATAAGACCAAACGCAGATTAAATCTCGGCACATACCTAATAAACTGTGAAAATTCCATTACAATCGGTTCAGCCGTTTTTGCCTGAAAGCCGGACAGACAGACAGAGAAGAATTTTAAAAACGTGTGTTTCTGCTTAGTTATTGCTAAAATAAAGCGAAAAACTAATTTATAGTCATTTACAAGCAAATAACAGACAGACACTAGAATTATATTCATATGTATAGATTTATTTATTTTTTTTTTTTTTACAGAATGACCTGTGTTATAGGCAATTTCGGCCTTTATGTGCAATGCACAAACACAGTCATGGAGGGAAGGAACGGGATCGGGAAGGTTGGGGAAGGGGAGTGAGAACGACCGTAGCGAGTGGAGAAGCTGGTATATTGCTCAGTTGTACTGAGCTTATTTCACTTTTACTCACTTGAATTGTGTATACAAGTGTATAAGACAAGTGTATAACACTCCCTGTAGAGGCATAGGACAGAAACAGTTCTCTTCTACAAGGCGCGATCCTGAGCATCGGCCTTTATTTGTCGCCAGGACTTGTTTATTCCTCTGGCTTCCTGCTCAACTATCCACTTCCATGTGCATATCGATCAATCCGATACCTTCGCTCTGGTTTCCTCAAAGTGTGACCGATCCACTGCCACTTCCGCCTTTGAATCTCAATGCCTATTTTAGTCTGTTCAGTTGTACTCCAAAGTTCTTCGTTGGAGATCACTTCTGCCCAGAAAATCCTTAAAATGCGTCAGAGGCATTGGTTCACGAAAGCTTGCAGTTTACGCTGACAGGTCACAAAAATCTTACACCTCTTCCATATCTTGTCCGTTAAGAACAATCGGTGTACTTATATTGGAACCTATGTGCATGTACTTGGTTTTATGCACATTTATTTCTAGTCCTGCCTCTTTGTATTTAGAATATAACGAGCGAAAATTTGCCTCTTAAGTGCGAACGGTCATGTGCAAGCAAGGCGTGTTCTTGTTCATCAGCATAATCAAAATGACTTAATATGTTAAACAGTTCCCACTGAAGACTTTTATCTTCCCAACCTTCTAATGCAGCTTTCAAGATGTCATTTATTACCACCAGAAATACGGCTGCGTAAAGTTTGCAGCCTTGTCTGACACCCGTTCGTACAGGGAAGCTCTCAGACAGCTCGCCTCTGCAAGACGCCACATCTTGCTTCTTCGTAGGATTCTTTAATCAGCTATGATCTTATCTGGATTACCTCTCCTGCGCAAATCATTCCATATGTAATCTCGCTTTACGCTGTCAAAAGTCTTCTTGAAGTCCTCAAACATGAGAAGTACCGAACCCGTTTCGGCGGACTTCTACAATATTATCCGAAGGGTATTTTATGGTCTGTTCAAGACAACCCTACGGAATCCAGCCTGATAAACTTCGAGGGTGCTCTTTGCAACATCACTAATCCTATTGAGAATTAATTACCTTAGCTATGATATGACAGTAAGTAGACTTATAACATGCCAATTGCACAGTCCCGAAGGTCGCCTTTCTTCGGGATTTTCTCAATGACGCCCTCCTTCCATTCAGCCGGATATCTTCCTTCATTTCACAACTTAATAAAGAGTGGGAGGAGTATATCGGCTGTTATTTACGGGTCCGCTTTGAATTTGACAGTACGTCTGTACATGGAGCTTTCTTCCCCGCCATTGACTAAATGACGGAAACTATTTCTTCCTTATCTGGTGGATCGTCCCTAATAGAGGATTGCCGCGGTTGGATGTTTTGCAGTTGTTCTGTTTCTGGAATATCTTCGTCTGACAAGATGATTTCAATATCAGAGATGTATTCCTTCCATCACCGCAACAGGTGCTCACTCAAATTAAGGAGAATTCCGTTGACATCTCTCACCAGGTGGTTGGCAGTGAAATTCCTATTCGACAATTTTTCCATATCCCCAAGGTAAGCCGCAGATTCTGCCTTATTGGTCAGATCTTCCATGGCCTTTCTCTTGTCGTTTCTAACAGCCTTCTTCGCATCGCGGTAGTTCCGTCTCAAGTCGGGAGTTCTTTGGTTGACATCAGGTTGAGTGATGATTGCCAATTTTATTCGTGTGTCTTACGACTCCCTGGGTTTCACACAGCTTTGCGCATATCCCACAGATTTTCAGCACATTTTAGAGATGTGTTTCTGGTTTGTTTTTGCTCATAATGGTAGTATCGCATTTTTTATTGGGGTCACCTAGATTATCCACATTAAGCCTGCGCTTCATAAGTAAGTATGTAATTGTAGTTCGTTCAATTTCTATTACTCAATTTTAAATTTTGTATCCGAAACGGTATTCGGCGAATATGAATATGTGCTTAAGAACTGATATTCGGCGATATATTTTATTCGTATTCGTTGCATCACTACAATTAATCCTCAAGTTAATTTAACACAAACTGCCATGTCACTGAATTATTCTAACAAATTTCAATCTACACAAAAAAAAATCAATTTTCTTGTGGGCGGTCTTTTCGCGTAATTAAATTCCATAATCGTTGTTTTGTCCAATCGAAGAAAGCATTTTCCCATAACGACGACATTTTTATATCGACAAGTAAAATGTATGAAAGATTCGCGGAAATGCGACGAAATTCATCTGTGTAAAAGATGTGAAAGGCAGAAAAAAACAGTCATGTTGTCGTCGGAGCATCTTTAAGATAGACTATAGAGCTACATATCTCATACAGCAGATATATACATAGCTGAGATAGATGTCGTTATTGTTGCAGCATTTCGATGGAAGCAATCCTCATCATTTTCAAACCATATCCCTCCCACCCTGGATGAAGATATGATGGCATTATAGGCTTTGTAACGTATAATCATCTATTTCCCTTTTTTCTCTATACAAGGAAATATCACATCAATTGCAAAATATATGCGCGCATCTTTTAAAGAAGATAAACATACAAGAAAATATTCATCTCATGTGTGCTCAATATATCATTTAAGGATATTTTATTTTTATGTTTTTGTGTGTCCAAGTAGCCACAGAGGAAAATAGGCAAGATGATGATTTTTCTCAGTGCGAAAAAAATAAGAAAAAAGAGCAAATCTCCAGTTTTTTCAGATGTCTATAAAGATGATATATTATCTCATTTAATTCTATTTTAGTGTTGTAGAGATTGAATTTTGATAATATTTCTATTGTCGTTATAGAAGAATAGTAAATAGAAGAATATTGTTTGTCCGGGAAAAAACATGAAAGACAAGATTTTAGATTCGTATTGGGTAAAAAGAAACTGTCAAGAAGTCCTAAATAAAATGAGGATAAGATTAAAATGGGTTTAGCCTAGTGGGAAGCGTGTTGTTTTACAATACGAAGTTCGGTCAAATCCCGGTCGACGCATATTATCTACCACATTGCCGGCCTGGGAATATCTGGGCCGCATCAATCTGCAAAAATGGAAATTTGTAGATAGTAGATAGGTCATATGCCTGACTAACAAGCTTTCCATACTTATTAGTTGTTTCCATGTTCCTGAGGTGTGCGCCCAGTCACGAGTTGCAAGGAGCTCAACTGGAGCAACTGCGGTTACGAGGCCTGACCAGATGTTTTCTGGAACCACGGGTGTCGGGGAGCATATGGAATGTTACCTCCACCCTCGGCAATGGTTGATGTGCTCCTAGCAGAACACGTGTTGGTTGTGGATAGCCCAAAACGCGAGAAGAGTTCTTCGGAGTTCGGCGTGCAGTTACGCCTTTTCTCAACAGGGAGCCTTAACCCACAAATAGGCAGAGGTGTTAGACAGACCTCGCATTCAGCAGTATGAATGCCTAACTTGCATTTGTTATAGATTGCGACCTTCGGGGGCGTTAATTATTGTCGGCACAAAAGCGATTCGTGTTGCTACCCGAGTATTCACGGAAAACTACATACATAGAAACGTAGTATTAATTATCGTACAATTAGAAAATTCATAAGAAAAACTTAGATTTTTGCGCATATTTTGACGAAACAAAACACTCGTAATTCTTTTAAACTACTGTCCAACCTCTCTAACTTGAACTTTCATAAGACATTTAATTTTTGTCCAACTTACAGAAATTCAAATTAAGGAAGTGCATTTCAGTATAAAGAGCTTGTTGTGGACTGTTAATGTTAGCAAAAATAGTTCAATTTATAGGAAAGTTCAAGTTATGGACGGACAGGAATTTTTTTTTTTTTACAGAAAGACCTGTGTTATAGGCAATTTCGGCCTTTATGTGCAATGCACAAACACAGTCATGGAGGGAAGGAATGGGATTGGGAAGGTTGGGGATGGGAAGTGAGAACGACCGTAGCGAGTGGAGAAGCTGGTATATTGCTCAGTTGTACTAGCTGCTTACTGACAAATATTTGCAGATGTTATGGGAGACTGAATGATAGAAAGCGAACAGAAACCATTTCCTGAGTATCTAGGCCTTCTTGAAGTGGAACTGTTTCACTTTTACACCGTTTCCCCATTTTATTGCAAATAATTTTTTATCACCAGTAGCAACTGAAAAATTTGCGCTTAAAAAAATCCCTTCTGGCGTGGGAATCGAACCCACGACCTATTGACTGAGAAGCAAGCACGCTGCCCACTACGCCACGGAAGCCTCAACGATTGTAATCATACAAACGCTTAGAGGAAACAGAAATTTTTGTAATCTTATGAAATTTTGTATGGGGAATGGTAGAAGGGGTGATAGCATTGAACTAATTTTTAAGATTTAGTGAAATTGTGTAGTTTGTATGGAAGGTAATAGAATTAGTGGGTGGTTTTTGTATTTCATGAAAAAGTGCGGTTTGTGCGGGAGTTGGTGCCAGTGGCGGCTCGTCCAACTTAGAAGTGGGTGTTCACTTAGAAAAAAATGGTATTTGGTGTCTTCTTATTTATATAAAAAGTCCATTCTTCTATTTTTCGATTGGGCGAAAACTTCAATAACTTTATTGTTAAAGTGGAGGGATCGCCTGGATCATTTCCAGTTCCATAATATTTCGTATGAAACTTTTGACCCGTTTAAGTTTTGAAAAACATCTTTCACTTTCAACACTTGTCATTGGAATAGTGCAAATTAATCTTAATAATTTAACAGTTTCACAAAAACAACTGACTAAATTTCTTTCAATGAAAAGTTGTAAAATCGCCAAAGCAGTTGAAGCACTATGATAATCATCTCTACTATATATTACCGAAAGTTCACTTTTTAATTTAGGCTTGTCCGAAAATGAGTATAATTTGACTACTAATTCAAAATCAGATGTTGGAAAACATTTATTGTAGGCATAAAATTTGTCAGAGAAAAATAATTTTGATGCTATCAAATGATCTCTATACTCAAATCGATCTCTTGTTTGATTTATGAGTATGTCAAAGACTTCTTTATTTTGCGCTGAAAATCGAAGATCGTTTGGTCTTCGTTTTTTTAAAGGTGATTCAGCGGAGTAATTGTCTCGTATTTTGACTATTGCTAGTTCGAAATTGTTCATTTTTACAGGGTCTATTGAACGAGATTGAAATTCTTGAAATGAAATTTCACAATGAGGCATAACTTTAGAAAAAAACTAAGCCAATACAAAAAGATGTTGTCATTCAAAAGCGATAATAACAATTCTGATTGATTTATTGTATTATAATCATTTCCATCGGTATCTAAAATGATCTGAAAACATTCTTTTAGGGCTTCTTTATTTTCAAAAATTGTGCCAACTATACGAGAATTGAAATTCCATCTTGTTTGAGAGACTGTTGGAATTCGTTTATTCACAACTAGATTTAAAATATACATTCGCTTTGGGGATCGCGAAAAAAAGGAGGAAAAGCATGGAGATTGGCAAAGAAATTTTAAATGTTTCTATTAACTGATAAACTTTTCTGTAAAATCAGATTCATTTGATGTGCGTAGCAGTGTATGAAGAACGCGTATGGGTACTCTGATCTTATAATGCTTTGCACTTCACCAATTTTTCCGGACATAACAGATGCGCCATCATAACTTTGACCAACTAATTTTTCGGGCGAGATACCTGAAATCATTAGCTGCAATATCCTTGGCAGAGTATGAATTTGGTTTCAAGAATTTCCAAAAACGTTCATGTAGCTGACCATTTTGCTCGTACCTTAAAATTAAAACTAATTGCTGCTTCGGTTGCTTCATCAACTTGAATCGCGAGATATGAAGTATTTGCGACCTGAATTTTAATTTCTTCGTGGCACACTGCAATAATAGCATCTAAGATATCGTTCTGAATAGTTTTAGATGTTCCTTTAAATGCAGAGTTTGATTGCAAATGTTGCTTCATGGCCATATCTATTTCCGATACTAAATCAATAAGACCTCTGTACACTCCACGATTTAATGATTCCGAAGTTTCATCATGACCGTGTAATGCGAGCTCAAATGCGCCACAAAATTTCACGCAATCTATTAACCAAATCTCAGTGCAATATAGTAATTAAATCGTACAAAAGTGGCGACAAAACTATTCTCATTAATAAATAAACACAATCCGCAATCCGCACGAATTCTAATCAGACAAGACGTCGAAATTAGGTGAAATGTCAAATATTCAATCAAAACAAGAAAAAAAAAACAAAAGCAATCTAAGCTTTCTCAGTTCCATTCATCCGTCGTGTTCATCGGTGCGCTGCACCGATGGCCTATATAAAGTGCCTACATAATTCAATTTTCACGCGTAGGACTGAAATTCATTTTTGTAAGGGATTTGAGAGAATTTTCGTGTGCGATATCTGAATTGCACCGCCACCAGGCTTTATGTCGCATATCGGGCAATGAATTTTTTTTTGTTTGAAAAATAACTTAAATGAATATGGTATGTTTGCAATATCTTTTTGATCTTTTAGCGCAGCTTATAACATTAAAGTTTAGGGGGTTCATTGCACGAATGAGCCTACAGGCCAGCCGCCTCTGGTTGGTGGAAGGAGTGAAGGAGATTCGAATAAATTACATACCATAGATAAAATTAATGATAAAGATAATATATTCTAAATTTGAAATTATTAGCTTATACAGTTGGCACGAAAATTGGATTATTGTAAACTTTAGAAAATGATTCATTATGTATGGGAGGAGATAGAAGGAGTGGATCGATTTGGCCTGTTCACGAACATGACCTTACCCTTTCGTTAAAAACGACATGTACAAAATTAGCTCAACGCGTTCTCAACCTTGAGAGCCTTAAAATAAAAATAATCATCTACAAAATAGATGTGACTTCGACCATTTTTTCCCTATATCTATCTCCCATAATTCATTTTTGACAGAATAATTCTCTGGCCGGGGTGTAAAACCACATAAGTCAACTCTTACAGTTTTTCAGAATAGAAGGAAATAGTTTTGGTATAGTGCATACAATTTATGTTTTTTCATTTCCTCTCTGATAAATGATTTTCTTTTTGTTCTAAATGGGTTTTAGGTCTCTTATGTTGTTAAAGCCAAAACAAAATTAAACTAGTTTTGACTTATGTACTGCAATAATCCAGAAAACGTAATTTTTTGACTTACGTGTTTTTACACCCCGGCCAGAGAATTATTTGCTAACTAGCAACCAGCAGTCCCTACGTGACTGAATGAGTCTACACAATACATTATTATGCATTAGTCACCAATGATCTCCGAAAACGCTGACCTGATCTTCTCTCTTACAAACAGCAGGACACGTGCTTAAAAATCGCCTATGAAATTATTGGGAAAAAACACCTTAATAGCGGCTTATAGTTGCTTTTGACCGACTTAAACGTTTGGTGAAAATGACTCAGCGGTTAACACGTCTGCCTTGCGATCTAGGATCAAATCTACTTCTTGAGCTCTAAATCGCTGTTTTCACTACAAACACGCTTTAAGACGGCTTCAATTAAAGCTAAAGCGGAGAGCTTTCTTCAGCGGACTTACAATGCTAAAATGTATATGAAATTGTATATGATCAAAGCACTTCCTCGCGACACATTAGGCGCATTTAAAATACTCGCCAGCGCTTTTGTACCCGCTAGGATAGTAAAAGAGTGAAACGTGCCCACAACTTTGACAGAGTGTTGTACTGTATGTAAATTCTAGCAAGGCGGGTAAAATTAGAAGATTTTAAAAGTGGGGAAAAAAATGCTTTTTAGAATATTATATTTAGAATATTTTTTACGCTTAGAAATGTCTCAATTTTAAAATGGCGTCAATAAAAATATTGCCACACAACTGTATTTCATTGATGATTTTGAAGCGCTTTATTTTCAGTTGGAAATATACTTTTTTCTTTCGTGGTTTCATATATCTGCATATTTATAACACAAAAAAAACATGGAGAACGAATGGACAGTGCGCGCCACAAAATGTTTGACAGATTTCAACCTGTAGATTCGAAACTGATTTTTAATACAAAATTGTGCTGAACGACGCGTGCTTTCATTGAGAAAAGGGACTATAGTAATGGTTGTTTTTTTTAGTCGAAGGCATTATGTGTACGTATAACGATCGCAAAACTGAAAAGGAAACGTTATATGCTTTCAACAAAATACGAACTCTAAGAGTCCAACTCATGATGTCGACAGTGATCGCTTTCTCTGTACAAAGAAAAACATTCGAGTACTGTATGCATGAAAAATATTGGGTTTTGTCCTGCTCTTCTTCAAGCTCTTGTTTTGTGCTGTATGTTTCCGTGTTGCTCTGGCCTGAAGTTCTTGTTTGCTTGTCAGATATCGTGATCTGATTGGAGTATGGAATAAGCTTACAATTTCCCTTACAATATCCCTTTATAAAAAATCCTTATTCTTTTAAATATGTAGATTGTATATTTCAATGTTAATGTTCTTATATCTTTTTTTTTTGTAATTGCAGAAATGACTGAAAGTAGTTACGAAGTATTCTTCATTATGCTATAAAACGGTAAGTACGAGCATACTATTCTATTTTTTATATTGGCTATATACCTACTTTACGTGACTAGACAGAACTGTCCTAATTTGGGCCGTGGGGCATCTCTTGGTGCATGTTTAAATCTTTCGGTTTCTGGCACGGCAACGTTTGAATATATAAAATTGCATAGTAGGTATTGCGAGAAAACTGTTTGCAAAATTAAGAAAAATAGGTACTTACTGTGCGATCGGCCTTCAGTTGTCGCGATGACTTGTTTATTCCTCAGCCTTCTGTTCAACTGCTCGCTTCCATGTATTACATGGTCGACCAACCCAAATTCTTCCTTATAATCAAAAGCTTGTTTAGGGATGGTTTTCTCTATCTTTCTCAAAAATCACAAAATTTTTTACATTACTCCTATTTTAAAGAGCTATTGCGGCTCTGATGTTACAAATTATTAACCAATAGCAAATTTCGAATTCTCTCCGCATATCAATGATAACTATTACTAATCTGGTTGTGTTCACAGATTTTTTACCGACAGCTATAGATAAATCAACACAAGTTGACACTTTTTGTATTAACTTCCGCAAGCCTTTGACAGAATATCATATAGAGTAAGTAATACTAAACAAATTACTCTCTTTCGGGTTCCATGTTAATTTCGTCCAGTCTTTTCACTCATAACTAACGGAACGGACACAGAAAGTTGTATGTATTAAGTGCCTCAATTTCGTGCGATATATTTCCAAGTTCAGGCGTTCCGCAAGGTTCAATTTTAGGTCCTTTGATTTTCAATAATTACATCAACGATGGTTTTATTGTATGCTAACGATATGAAATTATTTACAACCGTCAAGTTTATCATATACAAATTGAACGTGTCCAAAAAAGGTTTACACGGCTCTTACAGAAAATATAACTTTCTGACTGTTCACAAAGACTTGAAAACTTGCAGCTTTTAACCTTATGTTAAAGAAGACAACTAATGATGAACTGTTTTTACATAAAGTTGCAACCCATAAAACTGATTGCACATATTTAACAACCAAATTAAATATTAATGTTGGACACAGGGGAAATCGCTTAACTTCAAACAAAACATTTTATACAGCAAAACACAAAACGAATTTATTCCACAAATCTCCTATCGTTAGTCTTCAGATGTCTAATAATAAATTTTTCAGCTTCAGTGATATTCTTGATTCCATCTCTCTAATTCCAAAATTCAAATATTGAGCATATTATCTAGTTTTCCTTATCTACCTGCATACCGTCATACTTCAGCACTACAGCCCAAATCAAGCTTTGGCCTCCTGACCTTCAGGTTCCTAAACATTTCCACAGGCAGTGTGCTGAAATTATACGTCGACCGGGATTTGAACTCACGACCTTCACATTATAAACCAACACAGAGACAGCTACACCCTAACTGGCATACATCGAAATCTTATTTTGTTTATTTTTAATAACTTTTCAATTGTTTTTCTTCTTTTTGTTCCAATACCTACACTGACATAACTGTGCAAAGCATTATGGGGTGACCCCCTAAGTTATGTTCGGTACTATAAGAAAAAAAAAAAAATTTGAATTAATAATGTTGTTTTCTTCCAAATTTATTTGTCCTGTTTCTTCTTCATGTTACAATTATATGTTTATTAGTATGGCTTTGTTTCAATTCTTCATAATTGCATTTTTCCACATTTATACTATTACTATATTGTTTGTTTACATTTTTCGCAAATCTGTTATACAATTGATGTTCTTGAATTCTTTTCTAAAATACGTTGTATTTGAAAAAAAAATCTTCTTATAATTTCAAGCTATATCCTTCTTTTAAATTATTGTTATTGTTATTAAACAATTAATTATATTATCGCATTAGAGGTTTGTAATGGGTTCTTGGACTGTAAACCTTATGAATTAAATCTATACATATAAATATAATTGTAGCGCCTGTTTGGTATTTGTTTATAAATGGCTATAAGTTAGTTTTTCGCGTTATTTTAGCAAAAACTAAGCAGAAACACACGTTTTTAAAATTCTTCTCATTCTGTCTGCCCGGCTTTCACTCAAAACATTGCTGAACCGATTGTAATGAAACTATGACAGCTTAGTAGATATGCACGGATATGTAATCTGCGTTTGATCTAATTTCAATACCCCCTCCCATACAAGATGACTCATTTTCAAAAATATTTATTAAACAAATTTTCTTGAAAACCATAGGAGCGAATAATTTGAAATGTAGAATATATTATTTGGATCATAAATTATTTGAATCATAAATAATTTGAATCCGCCACTCCTTCCACCACCTCCCATACAAACTGCACCTTTTCATGAAAAACTATAAACCAATTTGCTCAGTACATATAACATTTATCGAGCCCAAATTGTTTAATAAATCCTTAATAAGTACAATAATTAATATCAAGAAAAAGTAAACCGATTAGCTTTTCCCTTTTACCCCCTCTTATTCAATGTGACACAATATCACATCATTTCCAAAATTCGATTATCTTGAAAAATATGAAAGTTACTGATCTGAAATTTAAAATATATCAATTGCATGATGATTATAGCTGTTTCTCAATAAATCACTACAAACCCCCCACTCCTTTTACCACCTCTCATACTTATTGCACAATTTCACTAAAAATAGTACACTTAATTTCCCAGTATCTATTCAATTTTTAAAGCTTAAACTTGGTACAAAACATTTTTATAGCTACTCTAGCGTAATGTGAAACGAATGCTTTCATCCCATCTATCATACAAAATTTCTCAAGATCACAAAAATTTCGATTTCATCTATAGTATCTTATGATTTGGCCTTACGAACAATCCCAGTCCTGTTATGTTTTTAAGCTTAATGTATTTTTTTGGCTTTTGTGTTTTATTTAATACACACTACAACTATTCACATGTCCTTAACGCTCTTTAATACATGTATGATCTCAAATCATTTGATCATGAGCCTGCCCCATACAAATGCGAGTATTATGGTTTCATTCTGAATAATTATGGTTCTGATACGAACAAAATAGAAAGCATTGTATTCAAAGAGTCATTGAACTAAGCAGATTGTATATCGCACATAATGTATTACCAACTACAATCTCAAAAATTGCTTATTTTTGCGATTCTTATGCGGATAAAGTCGCGGGGATCGCTAGTTAAGAAATAAATAAAGAGTAACTAATCCACTGCCACTTCCGCCTTTGAATCTCAAAGCCTATCTTAGTCTGTCCAGTTATACTGCAAAGCTCTTCATTGGGAATGATAATAGGCCAGAATAAATCAAATGTTTGTGAAACCGCCCCTTCAATGTGCCATTAAATCGTACCTATGTCACATCACATCAAACCGAACCAATTTCAAGTTTCAAATAATGTTTAAACTATGCCGACCGATTCTACATCAGTAGCACTCTCAATCAAAATATTTCTATGCCTCGAGTAAGCGTATTTAGAAAGAAACTTATCGGTATAATGTCTGTAATCAGATGACACATTTGATTAGGAGAACCTACCTGAACCTGGATATATTTAAACCTACAGAGGCCGTGCATCTCATCTATAAGTCTAGCTTCTCGAAAGAAAATCTTCCAAAGCCGGCCTGAGAAACCAGTTCTCGATTTTATAGGGTAATTTGCATTTTAAAAGATGATCGTCAGCCATGCATGCATGCATGCATAAAAGACCGGTTCAAATTTTTCTTTATAAATATTACATTCGAGCAGGTTGAAGCATTTTTTCTTCTTCTTCTATCTCTATAGATATTTCAACTTAAATCTTTTGTTTGTTTTTACATAACATAAGAAAAAATAAGAGTACTCTGCCTACTGCCTCGCGGTGTTGATTCGAGTGTTTACATTTTAATAGAATTTATAAGAAAGAAAAAAAAATATAAGAAATATATGTACTTCTAACAGGTATTATTTTTTTTTTTCGTAATTCGATACATTGGACACTACGTGTAAAGATAAAAAAAAACTGTGACAGTGAAGTATTCGTACAAGCTTCATTCGACATGTCCAAGTAGTGATATAGTGTATTGAGTTTTTAATTAAAAAAAAAATAGTATCGAAGCACCCACACACAATTCGTCATTCCAATCTTGTTTACAACAGAGATTTTGTTGTTTATAAAATTACAAAATTTCTACGTGTTTGCAACATGTCTCAATCTTAATGTAATTATTACGTTGTGGCAGAATAAGTATCTTTGTTGTTTTTTTTCACATAAATTCTGATATTATGAGTAAAAAATAATCGGCAATAAAAAATATTTATTGTTAAATGAGTATTTTTCACAGATATATTTTATTTTTTCTTGAAGCAATTTAATTCAAGGGTATGTTCGAAAATCTCGAATTAGAATTACAGATGTCAGGGAGTTCTTTTTTTTGGGAATTGTAAATTATGTTAATTCAAGGCGTAACAACGGGAAATAAAAATAAATCGTGAGAATAAGTTTAAATAGTCAAATATTTCTACTTTATATTGCGTCGACCGAGATTTGAACTCACGACCTTCGCATTACAAGACCAACACGCTACCTACTAGGCTAAACCCTAGCTAGTCAAATATTTAGTTAATACTAATATACTGCTATACATACAAATGATTAAAAATCGATTAGTTCATAAAAAAAAAAAAATTGTTGCTACTTGTTAAGTGTACTTTAATAAAGGTCAAAATTATTAATTTTCAAATTTGTGATTTTACGTCTCTTATTTTTTTTCGGTAAAACTGATTTTACTTCCGTATTATGAGGAATTGAAAAATTGAAGATACTGTTGGGAGTGCAAATTGAAAATCACCGTTTTTTTCGCAAAAATGGTTAAATATTTATTATTCAAAGAAATTCCCATCGCTAGCTACAACTTTCTTCCCATCTTTCTGGCAGCACACGGATTCCGCGTCGAAAAAAACTGCTCTCCTTTTGTGCCGATCCACGAATCGACCCTATTTTTGCCTTTTTCGTAAAAATAGTGTTGCTTAGCCAGACTATGCGTCATCGATCGGAATAAGTAGTAGTCGGAAGGGGCGATGTCTGGAGAATATAGCGGAGAGAGTAGGATGTCTCATTTCAGTGTTTCCAGGTAGGTTTTCCAACCTAAGCAACATATGGCCGAGCATTGCCGTGCAGCCACTTTGTCGTGCCTCTTTTGGTACTATGATGCTTTTCCCATTGAGCACTTTCTCCTCAAAATTAAAGTCTCTCATAGTAGATACTTATAAATGTATATGCTGTGTCTATATTCCTTGTTGCTGCGCAGTGAGAACTATTGAAAAGTTTTTTGACAGTCTTTCGGAAATATTCGACTCAATTGGCGCTACCTTGACAATTCTTATCTGTGGTGGCCTCAACCTTCCCAATATACAGTGCAATGCAAACTAGTCTCACCCTACACTGTCTTCATCTACCATAGACTTGTGTGTTGATCACTTTATAAACCCGTGTTCACTTACTCAACATAATATTACCACAAATCATCGGGAGAAGATCCTCGACTTGATGATCAATCATCAATTCTCTAGATTGCAAAATCGGTGCGGATGGAATCCCGAATCTTTTTGTGAAAACTCTTACCTCGGAGCTCTTGATGCCACTATCTCTCTTGTTCAATAAGTCACTTGAAGAAGCCTCGTTTCCTGCTTGCTGGAAGCTAGCTAACGTAGTAACCATTTTAAAGAAAGGAGATAGCGAAAAAGTCTTGAACTATCGCCCGATTACCACCCTAAACTGCTTTGGTAAGCTTTTTCAAAGATTAGTTCATAACGTAGTCTGGGAGAAACTTTATCATTTGATATCACCAGCCCAACATATGTAGATTCGTAAAAGGTAGATCTTCTTCCACCAATTTATGTGAGCTCACTAATTTCGTTGCTTAATCCTTAGATCGTTATAATACTGTCCAAGTCATATACATATACCGATAATTTGAAAGCTTTCGACACTGTTAATTGTAAAATTCTTATTTCAAATCTTGAAAGGTATGGTGTCTCTGGCTCTCTCCTGAACTAGTTCAATTCGTACCTTATGGATCGTCGTCTCCGAATTACGTTGAACGGTTACTCCTCTAATGAGTTTCTTGCTAACTCTGGTGTCCCGCAGGGATCGATCCTCGGTCCTCTATGATTCGCTCTCTTCATAAATGATCTGCCCCAATTTGTATCTTCTAACGGTCTCTTATTCGCTGATGACCTCAAATTGTTCCAGGAAATTTCCTCCGCCTCTGATGGCATGATCCTGATTTGTCTGCTGTCTCTCGTTGGTGTTCAAACAATCATACCTTTTTGAACATAGAGAAGTGTTTTACTATGGAGTACTCGTATAAGGCTACCTCCTCTGTTCTCTTTTACTCTATTAATTGATCCATCATTACGGTAGTAACCGTAATAAAGGATCTAGGAGTAGTCTTTGGCTGCAAACTTAAATTCGTCAATCATTTCTCCGAGATTACTAATAAGGCTGGTTTCGTCCTCCGTACGACAGTCCAGTTTAATCGTCTAGGAACAGCTGCTCTTATTTTCTACTCTCGTTCGTAGTATTTTATGTTGATTCAATTAAACACTACTACATCGTTCAATAAGTTCGTAGGATGACATATAGATGGCGGTACTATTGACAAATCTTTATGATTTTCAAGCAGTGCCAAAGCCTTCAAAGGATACATGTCAATATTTTATGACATTTTGACCATTACTTCACAAGTTACCAGTGTTGCATTTGTCTAATTTGTACTATATGGTATATAGTACTAAATCTACAGACAAAATAGTACTGAAGTATTTTTCGAATCTCTAAAGTTGATTAGGCAAAAACATGTAAGTGATAGAAACCAAAATCATTTTGTTTAATTCTTCAACACTAATTATTTCAAATAAGCTTTCTTAAGCATGAATGACCTTTAGTTTTTTTCTTTCGTGGTAAAGTTTATACATAACAAAAATTAAATACTAGTATGTTTATTAATCAAGAAGAATTTCCTAACAATTTCAAATTATTTTTAAAATTGTTTTTTAATATTTTCTTATCGGTAATTACCCAATTACAACATTCTTTATATTCCCCTCTTAAAAGATTTTTTACGCTTAATAAAGCTGAACAAGTAGACACTCCCTCCCACCCAATATGACACAATTTAACAACTTTACAAAAAGTTGATCCCTTTCAAAAGTATGAACGCTATTAATCTGAAATTTAAAACAAGTCATTTGCATAATGTTTACTGTTATTTCTGAAACGAAAAAAAAAAACTGTACGAAGCCTCCACTCTTACCACCTCACATACAAACTACATAATTTCACTAAATCCAATATACTAGTTTTCTCAGTATCTATTAAATGTTTGAAGCTTAAATTTTACACAAGGCGTTGATAGCAACTCTAGCATGATGTGATAAAATTAGTTCAATGACGTTACCCCTTCTGCCACTCCCCATACAGAATTTCCTGAAATCAATAAATTTCTCTTTTATTTAAAGTACCGCATCATTGGGCTTTACGCCCAATCGTAGCCCTATTATGTTTTTAACTATAATAATAATAATAATAATAATTTATTTAATAATTTCAATAACAATTTTAGATATAAATGTATGATTTAAATTCAATCCATCTTAAATAAACTAAATCTTACTTAAAACAAAATAATAACAATAATAATAATAATTTGGGTTGATTACATTACAATGAACGTTGAAGTTCACCCGAACCCGTATTACGGGTGTTCATCTGTTCATTGCAATTAACCATCACATTACAAATTAAATAAATTTAATGGATTAGTCCACATTCTATGGATAGTTTCCAAGACAGCTACGAGCTGGTATCAGGGAAATTTTCGTAATATCAAGAGATCGTATATAAAAAAATAATGAATAATCTAGATAAACCTTAATATATTTACGATTGCTGTATAAACTTCTTTACTGCAATCTTGAGACATTTGATGTTCTTCGCCTGTCGAATATATATTGGCAAGGAGTTGTAGTATCGAGTTGAATCGTAGATGGGATCCTTCCTCAATCGGTTCATCCTGCAATTTTGATTTCTTATCGAAGTTGCATTCCGTGTATTGTAATTGTGAATATCTGCGTTGTACGTAATGACTATTGAAGATTTTAGTCCTTGATTTATTAAATTGTATATTAATTTTGACCTCTCTAGGTTTCATGTTTGCTGCAGGTTTAGCTTGTTGTAGGTTACGTATAGATCTGCTGTTGATGTCAGGTGTGGTAAATTATAAACGGCCTTGATGCTTTTATTCATAATCCTCGATATTCTTTCCATGTTATACATAGATGTTTGGGTCCATATTACAATTCCATAGGTTATATTGGATAGAATAAACGAGTTATTCAAAATTTCTTTTATTGGTGTTGGTAGAAAATTGTTGCGCCGAAGGACTCCAGTGATGGGTGCTATTTTCTTGCGTACGTTATTAATGTGGAGTCCATGCTAGTTTCTCATCGATCGTTAATCCTAAATGCTTGGTTTGTTTTGTTCTAGATAATTCAATTCCATCTACATATGATGAGTTTTAGATTAATATCATCTTTGTTCGATTCTTTAAATATCATGAAATTAGTCTTCGATGTATTTAGGGTTAACCTATTGCCCAACAGCCATTTCTTAAATAACTTGAGGTCAGTGTTTATAAGAAGATCCAATTCTTGCTGATTTTTTGCTACGTAGAGCAATAGTGTGTCATCCGAATATACTATATATTTCACTCTTAGACCTACGTACCGTATGTTATGGATGTAAAGTAGATAAAGAGTAGGGCCAAGAATTGAACCCTGTGGAATTCCAATGTTAATGGTTTTGGGATCACTATGTCTTATAGTAATTCAAGAAAGCATGTGCAATTGATTAAAATTTGTTTCGAATTCATGAGCAGCCTTTTTAAAATAAATAACAAACTTTTCTACAGCAAAAGCAGCTTTATACATGTACAAAATAAGCAATCAACATCTGAAACATAAATTACTTTATTATTCTAATAATAAAGTGTTGTGACCAACTTATAAAAAAAAAAAAAAAATTTGCTACTCTGAAATTTTGTTTTTTCGCGTTTCATGACTAAAATAGCCTATCAATGCAAAGAAAAATCCGTTTGTCTATACGCCGTATGTGTACGCTCAGCGCACACTAACTCGCAAACCCTTGAAGATAGAAAATTCGTTTTTGGTTTAATTGTAGATGGTTGAGGATCTCAGGTGGACACCCATTTTGGGGGGTGTACGTGTTAAGGGGCCCCGCCTCCCACTAAAACCGAAAACTAAGAATGCGACTATCTTAACGATGGTTCTAGTTGAGAAACTGAAAATCAACTTATAAATAGAGGGGTTTGTGGGACAATCTTTAAAAATAATTTAATTTTTTCATCCATTGGGGTCCGAAAAGAAGGGCTAAAAACAATTTGTCGGCCGAATTTGTTTTTCAACTGATTATATCTTGGGACCATTAAGGTGGCATACGGATCCACCACAATTAACTTAGAGGGAGGCTAATTATTGTAAGGGAGTGGGTCAGAGGGTGATGCAAAGAAAAATATTTAAAATTGAGTATCTCAACTATCTCTTATGCTATGTAATTGAAAAATGGGACATTGTATAACTCCGCCATAGACGGTCCCAAGCCCGAGTTGAGAAAGGAGGAGGGAACATGGAGTTAACCTGAATGGCCAGTAACACCAGTGCGTTTCAGGAAGTAGGCAAAAAGTATGACATAGTTGGACTTGCAGCATAGCTGTGAGAACTCCAGCATGTCATATTTAGCTCAAAACTCCCACCCTTTTTCTACTAGGGTGTAATAAATAAGTAGGACCGGTCCTCCAGGTCGGGGGTTGGGCGAGGCGCCGACAACGCATCACCGGAAAAAGAACACTGTCCAGAAACCTGAAGAACAGCCTCGGAAAGGATGGACTCAACGGCAACGACCCCGCAAACGAAAAATGGACTACTCTATTGGATCTTGGAATGTTCGATCCTTATTTAGGACAGGAGCTCTGAAAGAGTTTCTCGAAGAAGTGGCAAAACACAACATCAACATAACTGCCATCCAAGAAACGAAATGGCTCGGTAGCGAAATCATGGACATGAGATCACACACAATCTATCCAAGTGGAAAATTGTCGGGAAGCAGAGAGTTTGGAGTCGCTTTTGTCGTTGACAAAAAATTTAAACAGCAGGTCACGAGCTTCAAACCAATAAGTGAAAGATTGTGTGCAATCCGAATAAAGACTAAATTTTTCAACACTTGGTTGATCAACGTTCACGCACCAACAGAAGACAAGGACGATGTAACTAAAGACGAATTTTATGCCACCCTAGAGACAACCTATGACTCACTGCCCTCGAATGACCTAAAAATTGTCTTAGGGGATTTTAATGCAAAAGTCGGAAAGGAGGAGGCTCATAGAGGAACAACAGGAGGGCACAGTCTCCATGACATAACCAACGACAATGGCCAACGTCTTATTGATTTCGCAAGCAGCAAAAATATCATAGTAAGCTCTACGTGCTTCCCACATCGCGATATTCACAAACGAACGTGGGCATCACCAGATCACCTTCAACCAAATAGACCACGTTCTTATTGAGAAAAGGGCTGCTTCCAGCATACTTGATGTACGAACTCTCCGCGGTGCGAATTGTGACTCTGATCACTATCTAATCAGAGCTAAGTATCGATGCAAAATAGCTTGTCGTGGGTATTCGAAAACGAGTAGAGCTCGCAAATTCAATGTCGACAAGCTTAACGACGAAACGGTGGCGCAGGCTTACATGCTAGCATGTAATAAACACCTGACACCAATATATAAAAATATCGAAAATATGCCAGTGGATAATGCGTGGATGAAAATACGAGACGGCATCAAATCCTCCGTGGAAGAGGTATTAGGATATCAAGCACGGCGAAAAAGTAATGATTGGTTCGACCAAGAATGTCGCGACGCAATAGATAGAAAGAACGAAGCTTACAAAATTTTTACTGAACGACCAACACGAGCCAAAAAAGAAAGATATGACGAGCTTAGGCGATATGCGAAAAAGACCTGCAGACGAAAACAAAGGAAGTACCATAATGACAAGATACAAAAAATGGACGACGACATGAGAAAAAATAATACGCGGGACGCATACGCCATAGTAAAAGACTTGAAAAAGGGATATAAACCAAAAACCAGTCTCTGCAAAGACGCAGAGGGCAATATCATCAGCGACACAGAAGAAATCAAAAGGAGATGGGCTTCATACTTCGAACATCTTTTGAATCCCATCCCAGTAGCACCGATAACGCCAGACAACATTTCAATTCAAGCCTCAACTGACGAAGATGAACCATCATCGACACCACCCACGCTTCCTGAAATCAAAGCAGCCCTATGTGACCAAAAACGAAACAAAGCGCCGGGAATTGACGAAATACCAGTTGAACTTCTGAAAAACGGTGGAAACTGTGTCGCTGAAATACTGCACAGCATGATATGCAAAATTTGGACAGAGGAAATCATACCCGACGACTGGCGAAAAGCATTATATGTCCAATTTACAAGAAAGGAGACAAAGTCTGCTGTGAGAACTACAGAGGAATATCATTGTTGTGTACGTCCTATAAAATACTGACAAAAATAATTGAACGTCGTCTTAAGCCCTATACCAATCAAATAATTGGCGAATACCAAGGCGGATTCAGAACCGGACGATCTACAACAGACCAGATATTCTCGGTGAAACAGGTGCTTGAGAAATGCTGGGAATATAACACAGACGTGCACCAAATATTCGTAGATTTTAAACAAGCATACGACAGTATCGACAGGAGCGTACTGTATCAAATCATGCTTGATTTTGGAATTCCCCCAAAACTAGTCCGACTAACAAGACTCACAATGACGAACACTGAATCCCAAGTGAGAATACAAACCGATTCCACAACCAGCTTTCGAACGGAATGTGGTTTAAAGCAGGGAGATGGTCTAGCTCCTATGCTTTTCAACTTGGCACTAGAGTATGTCGTCCGAAAAATCCCAGTCGACACCAACGGGACACTACTATTCAAGTCCACCCAACTAGTAGCATACGCTGACGACATTAACATTCTAGCAAGATCCTTCCCTAGTGCTAAGGAGGTATTTGTCAATCTTGACTCCGCCGCAAAAGAAGTCGGGTTGCGCATTAATGAAAGCAAAACAAAAGTAATGACGCAAACAAGAAGGAGAACGCCAATCAGACAAAACATAACAATTGCGGAATATAATTTGGAGAGTGTGGACAACTTCATATATCTTGGGGCTAATCTAGCAAAGGACGGTAATGAAACAGACGAAATCAAACGACGGATAATACTAGCAAATAAGACGTATTATTCGGTACTTCCAATAATGAAATCCAAGAAAGTGCACAGGAACAATAAGCTGCGGATTTATAAAACTATTATACGACCTGTGCTCTGTTATGGCAGCGAGACGTGGACATTAACGCGAACTTCCGAAAAAGCAGTTAACGCATTCGAAAGAAAGGTCCTCCGAAGAATTTTGGGACCTGTGAAGGAAGGAACGGAATGGCGAATAAGATACAACCATGAGTTGTATCAACTCTACGACGAGCCAGAAGTTTCAACGTTCATCAAGTTACGTAAACTGCAGTGGGCTGGCCATGTAGAGCGAATGGAAGACAGAAGAATCCCCAAACGTGCTCTTAAAGGCAAAGCGAGTGGTAACCGGCCAGTAGGCAAACCACGCAAGCAATGGGAAGACTCGGTTGATGAAGACAGCAAAGCCATTCTAAAAATTAGCAGCTGGAGGACGCGGTCTTTGGATCGAGACGATTGGAGGCGACGACTTCAGGAGGCCAGGGCCCGATTTGGGCTGTCGCGCCATTGATGATGATGACATTGTATATTAAGCTAAACTAGTGAAATACGAGAAAAATATAACATTTTGTCATAATAGTATTGGGAGAGCATTTAAAAAATTCTGCATTTTCAAAAATGGTGCAGTTTCACAAATTTCAAACCATTATTTCTCAAAATTGAGTACAGATATCAAATGATATTTTGTCAGATTGTAGACCTACATGGTGTTTAATTTTGGTAAATTTTTGAATTCAGTGGTGTAGGGGGAATGAGGTGGTAAGCAAAAATGTTGAAAGCCTTGAGTGATATTTTTAGGCGTCTGGTAAAAGATGGAAAGTTCAAATTTTGTAGGTGCATATATTCATTTAATTTACGTACTGTAGCGAACTCTTCTGTTCGATAACTTTTATTTTTGTGAGTTTCCTCAGTAAAACAGGTTTAGTATGAATTCAAGAGTTTTATTTATAATATTCTATTTGTATATTGAATTTCTAATATAAACAATTCAAGTAATTCCAAATTTAGCTGGGTGACGCGATATCTAAAGCCTTAGACCCCGAAGGATGCAGAGGTGTCTCTAGATATGATTCTAATCCAAAGCCTTAGACCCCTAAGGATGCAGAGACGTTATGAATTAGAATGATTTATCCAGTGTGCTGCTGCTGCTTTTATAGCCGGCGATGTAGTGCTGCCACATTGTGATGTTGCCAGACGGCCATGTTGCGTTGGGAATGTTGCTATGCTTTCATGTTGCGTAATGTTGCGTAATGTTGCTAGACGGCCATGTTGTGCTATCTGACAGCTGCTGCGGCAGTACGTTGTTGTGACGTTCGTTTTTGTTTTGTATCGTATGGCGTTAGTTGTTACAAACTCCCCTTCTGTCTTCGAAGGCGTCTCGACGAGAAGGACAGGATTCTTGGTTTAGTTTTGCTGCTTTCGTGGTCTTCCTCTTTTACGAATCGGAGCGATTGGTGCTAGTTCTGTGTGTTCAGCATCATCTGTAATGATTTTTGTTAGGGCGGAAGTATGATAGGTAGCAAGGTATAAACTAGGATTATCTGGGGAGGATACGTCGTAGGTTGTGGGACTCTTTTGGGTAAGGATAATGTAAGGACCATCTCTTTTCGGCATGAATTTAGAGGTGATTCCGCGAGCTTTCTGACTACGTGTGTGCGTATTGACCCATACCCTATCTCCAGGTTGATATTGAGGTACAGATCTTCTTTTCTTATCTTGCTGCGTCTTCTGCCGATCTTGTTGCTTTTCAAAAGTTTCCCGAGCTCGTTCTGTAGTTTTTACGAGTTTTTGCAGAAGAGGCGTAATTTCTGGAATGAAGTTTTCGGACTGGATAATTTGCCGTAAGTCTTGATGAGCTTCATCCGGTGTACGCATTTCTCTACCGAACGTCATGTAAGCTGGGGTAAATCCAGTATTCTCACATTTGCTGCTATTTATTTATTTATTTATTTATTTAAGGACTTGATGAACAGAAAGTAAAATATTCCAATTATACAAGAGGTCCAAAACAAATATAAGTGAATTACAATATTAATAATAGAAAAAATGAAAGTTAAATAGAAATTCAATATATGTACAAAGTTATTTAATAGAAAACTTGAATTTTAAATATACCTTGAAAGATTGTAGACTGAAGTCATGAAAACTAAGGCAAGATTGATTGAACACAGCGAATTTTTCGATGATTAAAATTTTATTCATAGCGAATCTTATGAATAGTAGTTGTTCACTCCATTCAGTGTGATTTTTCCCTACTAAAATGCCCAATTGCGTCTTGAGATCTCTGTTGCGTCTTTCCACTGGGTTTGCCTGGGGATGGTATACTGGTGTGAAATTTTGCTTGATTCCTAGGCAATAAGTGAGTTGTTGCATAATTCCACTAATGAACTGTGTACCATTATCACTGATTAATCTACGTGGTAGTCCATAACGTAGAAATACTTCATTTAATAAGATAGTGGCGCACTGTTTTGCTGAAGCGTCGGGTAATGCGAAGAGTTCTACCCATTTCGAAGCGACGTCTTCGATGATTAGGATCCATTTCAGTTTATTTTCTGTTTCTGGAAGGGGTCCAAACAGATCGACAGCCATTACTTCGAAGCGTTGATTCATGACTGGGGTCTGGAGTAATCCAGCTGGTTTCATATTAGTGGCTTTATACCGTTGGCACTGAATACATTTTTTGACGAATTTATCGATGTCGTGTCGCATTCCAGGCCAATAGTATCGATGTACGATTTTCTGTAGAGTTCTTTCGGTTCCATAATGTCCGGCTGTTGGTTCATCGTGGTAATGAGAAATAATCTGAGTACGATCTTGACTAGGGATTACTAGTTGAGGTTCTTCCGATTCTGAGTCAGGATTGTATCGATACAATACACCATCGTCGATTAAGTAACCGCGTGCCGTCCACCTCGAAAATTCTTCTCTAACTGAATCTGTTTCGAAAGACTCAATGATTTTCTTAAGCTCATCATCTTTGAGTTGCTCTTCACGAACTTCTTTCTTGCCTTTTCTAGGGATATCGATCATTGTTACACAGATTTCACAGGTAGCTGTGTTATCTTCAGTGCAAAAAGGTCTAGAGAGAACATCCGCGACAATATTTGCTTTTCCAGGGATGTATTCCATTTGAAGATTATATGGTTGAAGTTGTAGGGCCCATCTGGCTAATCTACCCGTTGGTGATTTAAGTGACATAAGCCATTTTAGAGGTTGGTGATCTGATGTCACTACTACTTCCTGACCTTCTATATAGCCTCGAAACTTGGACACGGCCCATACAACTGCCAGGGCTTCTCGTTCCGTGGTACTGTAATTACGTTCGGCCGGGGTGAGTAATCTACTAGCATACTCTATGGGACGTTCATCTGGCCCCTCCCCTTGCAGTAAGGCTGCTCCCACTGCGTAGCCACTAGCGTCTGTACGCAGGATGAATCTTTTATTTTCATCTGCCTGTTGCAATATAGGAGCGCTTGTTAATAAATGCCTTAATTCATTGAAAGCGTCCTGTTGACTGGATACCCAAGTCCATTTTGCATTCTTTTTGGTTAGTTCTGACAATGGTCAAGCTATGGATGCGAATGATGGAACGAATCTTCGATACCATGAACACATTTGTAGAAAAGAAATGAGCTGTTTCAAATTTTTAGGATTTGGCAATTTAGCTATGGCGTTAACTTTATTTGGATCAACATTTATTCCTTCTTGGTTGATAATGTGTCCTAGAAACTTGATCTCGTCGCAACCGATCTTGCATTTCTTTCTATTGACTCGTAGATTAAATGTTTTTAATGCGTTAAACACCGTGACTAATGATTCACACATTTTGTCAAATGATTCACATAGAATAAGGAGATCATCCAAGTATGCTAGTATCTTGATGTTTGGGCATTTCATTTTTAGTTTGTCAATAAGCCTTTGAAATGTTGCTGCTGCGTTTCGTAATCCAAATGGCATTCGTTTGAAGCGATATAACCCAAACGGTGTACACATGGCTGTTTTATCGACGTCCTGTGGATGCATCGGAATCTGCCAATATCCAGAATGAAGGCCCAATGTTATCATATACTTGAATTCTGCGGTTTCGTGCAGTAAATCGTCCATTCTAGGCAGAGGATATCGGTCGGGTTTTGTTATGGCGTTAATTTGTCGAAAATCTACACATAACCGTGTCCCGCCATCCTTTTTAGGTACCAATACTACTGGTGATGCCCAGGGTGATTCACAAGGTTCAATTATATCATTTTCTAGCATTTGTTTTAATTCTTCTTGTAAGAATTCTTTTTGTTTGCTTGTCATTCGATATGGGGGCATAGCTATAGGGTCATTGTCTCCTGTTTCGATTTTATGTACAGCGTATTTCGTTGCTGGACCATTGGGTTGAAATAATTCTGCGTAACCTGTCAGTAGCTGGTTTATGCGTTCTCTTTCTGTCACAGTGAGCGATTGTCCCTCGTCACTTCTAAGTAGGATAGCATCCAAACTACCAATTTCAACGTTTGGAAGTGTAGGTTCGTTAACGTCCAAAATTATCTTTTTGAAATAAAAATCATTTGGGTAATTCATAATGTTTTTATTATTTATTTGTTTTACAGGGGGATCCACTGTAGTTTCATCGGCTCCTTTAGTTGATTCGATGTTCAAACGTTTAGGCGTACCTCTGAGGGGTGAAATCGGTTTTAGGCATTCCATCATCGTGATGTACTTCCTTATCTGTGGAGGTGTCTTCATCTCGATGATATTGTTGTCGTTGTAGTCGGTTTCGTGCTCTGGTGTCTGAATATTGATTTCCGAGAATCCGTAGAATGGCGAAGCCTGGTGGGACATGTATGTATGCCCTTCGTTGTACGAGAAATCGTACTTGGTTTTCGGATCGTCCGAAAAATGCCAATGCCTCTGGGGGATGCTTAGCTCGATGTTTGCGTCTTCGATAAAATCGCACCCGAGTAGTGTGCGGTTTTTCTCAGCCGATGGTAGAACTAGTAGTTGTGTAGGGATGATTTTGTGTTTTATATGGATGTCCACGGTTGCATACTTTATTTTCTGCAGCCTTTCGATCCCATCTGCGAACACTGTTTGTACCTCGTCATCGGTGAATCTTACTCCTTTAGCCAGTAACAGTTTGTAGAGATCGTTACTGGCGATGCTTGCTCTTGCGCCTGTATCCAAAAATACGCAACCTTCCTCTCCTTTAATCTTGATGTTGATCGCTGGACGGCTTCGTAGCGTTATTTTTTTGGGTGGCTCGATGTCGGCATAGCAAAAGTTTGCTGCAGGTGCTGGAGTTTTGGTATATTGGTTGCATTTTGGGCACTTTGCTCTGACTACGCCTGGATTGCCACACCCGTAGCATTTAAGCTGGTATGCCTCTGTTTTGGGGTTTTTGGCATTTTCCTCAGCTTTATTTTTTTTGCGGCAGTCGCTCAGCGTATGACCGAAAGAGCGACAAAAGGTACAGCGCGTCACTTTCGCATTTTCACTAGCACCGTTACCTTCCGTTTTCTTGTTTCTTCCCATCTCTAAATGTTCTTTAATTTTGTTTTCTATTTCTCTGCTTTGTATTAAAAGCTCCTCGAAATTTCTTATTTGTTCACGTTGTAGTTGTTCACGTTGTAGTTGTTCACGCACTTTTATGTTTAATAGCCCGTAAACTAAATCGATTTGCACTTCTTCGCTGTGTCTTCCTTTAGGGAGTTCCGCTAATAGACTGCGTTTTGTGCAAATGAAGTCGTCTGTAGTTGTGTGGTCTTCTTGCTTAGTAGCGAAAATTTCACCGTAAATTTGGTAGAATGGTCGGGCGGGGGCAAATGTTTTCCGTATATTTGCTATTGCTTGAGCCCATGTCGTTATGTCAGACTTTTTCCCAGCCCACCATTGCGCTGCTAGTCCTTCCAATAGGAGGGGTAACCCTTCTAATGCAATCTCATCGGACATGTTCTCGCAAGTTTTAAAAATATTGATTTTTGTGATGAAATCCTCTACTATAGGCTTATCACGAATACCGCTGTACCTCGCAGTGCAGCTGGTGAAGTTCTTTCTCCTCTCCTCTCGAGGGGTAATTCGAACAGCATCTAATAATGCTTGAAATTGTTCAGCGGAGAAATTCATTGTTGTGGTGTTTTGCCTTGTTTGGGGCATTTGAATGTTCTTTCTCTTTTTATCCTGTTTTACTGGCCCCACGTTGGGCGCCAATTATGTAGCGAACTCTTCTGTTCGATAACTTTTATTTTTGTGAGTTTCCTCAGTAAAACAGGTTTAGTATGAATTCAAGAGTTTTATTTATAATATTCTATTTGTATATTGAATTTCTAATATAAACAATTCAAGTAATTCCAAATTTAGCTGGGTGACGCGATATCTAAAGCCTTAGACCCCGAAGGATGCAGAGGTGTCTCTAGATATGATTCTAATCCAAAGCCTTAGACCCCTAAGGATGCAGAGACGTTATGAATTAGAATGATTTATCCAGTGTGCTGCTGCTGCTTTTATAGCCGGCGATGTAGTGCTGCCACATTGTGATGTTGCCAGACGGCCATGTTGCGTTGGGAATGTTGCTATGCTTTCATGTTGCGTAATGTTGCGTAATGTTGCTAGACGGCCATGTTGTGCTATCTGACAGCTGCTGCGGCAGTACGTTGTTGTGACGTTCGTTTTTGTTTTGTATCGTATGGCGTTAGTTGTTACAGTACAAAAATAATAATAATTTGAACCAGAACTGTTATGTACCGAAGGGGGCCTCAATTTACACGGGGTTTTTCATGTGTATTGAAAAAAAAAATAAAAACAGAAACTCTAAATTTTACGCTACAAACTTGAAAACTTGCAATATTTATTTAAAATAAAAAAAAAAAATGCTGAAAATTTCAAGATAATAACTGGTTGAATACATTATTAACTTTTACCTCCTCCCAAACAAAAGTAAGGACGACTGTCGTCCGCTCATTTCCTAAAAAAAAAGCTTATACCCTCTGGTACCAGGGCTGTAGACATTGGTATACGCCGTTAAATACGTCGTATACTTTGTGTTTTTTCATAGAAGTAGCTTTTAACGCATATTTCTTACATGGAGATACATATATGTGTTATATGTATCAGAGTATCGAAGAAAGGGGGATCATATTTTAATGCAATGTACAGTTATGTCGATATAGGAAGTGGAATGGGGCTTATTATGGTGGAGAGATGAAAATGATTAAAATACCGCCCTATTCTAGGATTAAGTTAAGAATAACTCCCTGCGATTGTAAGCAATAGATTGATTGTTTGATTCCGCAGCAGGGTGAAATTCATAGGTGTTATCTGGAGTACTGTCATCAAAACTATGGATTGGATTGAGAGTGGACGACAGAAGGTCGTTGATGAAAAGAGTTGGCGATAACACGGAACCTTGAGGGACGCCCGAAGTAATAGTGTGGTAGGAAGAATTAACGCCATCCAATATTTATCGTGTAGTACGTTCAGAAAGATTATTCTCAATGCATTGAACGCGGGCATCATTAAGGTCTATGCCCCTAATTTTAACTAAGAGATATTCATGCCAAACTCTGTCAAAAGCTTTTGCAATGTCAAGTGCGAGAACTTGACCATCGCCATATTTAAGTAAGCATGAGTTCCAACGCTCTGTCAAATAGACCAAAAGTCTCGTCGACTTTCTAGAACGGAACCTTTACTGACGATCATAGATGAACTGTTTTTCCTTTAAATATTTGACGATTTTATAATTGACAGCAGATTCCATTACTTTCGAGAGTATAATGTTAGTTGGCGGGGTTCGCTTTGCTGCCTTTTTGGGAAGATACTGAACAACTTCGCAACTTCCCACATACGTGGAAAGCATCCATATGAGTAAGAATTATAGAAAAGATTGCGAAGAGGTTTAGCTAAAGAAGAGGCGCAATTTTTGGAGGTAATGGGGGGTATACCGTCCGTAGCAGAGGATTTCTGGATACTGGGCTCTTGAATGATCCGAGAAATTAGGCAATGAGAAACCAGAAGGATTTTCAGCGGGAGGTGGTTGATTTGATGGTGGAAGACGAGAGTTTCTTGCGAGACTTGCTGCTAGTAAATTTGCTTTTTCGCTAGGATCAATTACGGTACGGTCGCCATAAACTAGAAGAAGGAATGAATTCGTTGTTGACCATTTTGACAAATGACCAATAAGACCTCGAGCCTTTAGGGCACTGGAGTATTTCCGTCGAAGTTTTTGGTCATGCTCAAATTATGTGCTTGTGTTGATTGCTTTAGATCCTTCGCTGTTAGTTGCGTTTATTGCGAATTCGATCATGTTTGCGGCTTTCACTTGTTTAATTGGACATTTCTTAGTTCGACTTGGTTATGAAACGAGCCAAAGCAGTTCCCCCGAAATTTGGAAAGTTTTAAAACCGTCTCCGGTGAAAAAAACACTTTGGCTAGCAGCAAAAATTTCAAATTTAAGAATATCCCCTTGGTGCGTAATCTAAGAATCGTGTCATAATAACAAACAATTATTTAATAATAAATTGTTGCGTAGGATAATCAAATATCAGTTTAATATTATTGATGATTTCATGATTTTATAAATTTAGCAGCATCGGTCGCCGGTAACCACTGTAGCAACAGCGTATACCCTCTGCAGGACTTACGACTACAGCCCTGTTTATAAGAAATTAATTATCACCAAACCATTAAAAGTTAATCAACTTGAAATTTTGTACAAACTCTTCTAAAAATATTTAAAACAAAGTTTTATCACAAGTTTTGAAATCTCTCCTGCCATTCTAACCCCTCCCATACAAAAGAATGATTTCGACCAATTTAAATAAATCAAATAATAACCAACAAATTAAAAGCTACGAATTTCAAATTTTGTACGAACACCTCTCATGAGAAACTAAATAAAACTGCATCAAAAAGTTTGTGATTCCCCCTTCTCCGCTACCCCCTCCCATTCAAATGTATGATTTTGAGAATTTATTACTCCAATTCCATAGAATTTACTTCGTCTACGAAACTTGCATACTATGCCCCTTGCATACTATGCCCCCCCCCCCCCCCCCAACAAACAAACCCAACTTGCACAAATAGTCAAATTAAAAATTGATACTACGTACTGAAGCTATTGATCGATCGTAATCGCAGTTAAGTGTTAAATAATTGACATAAACCCTGCCCTAGAACCCCATTCACCTAGTCTTCCCTTTTCATTCTAATCTGCATATTAACTTCCCACGCATCCTCAACTTGCTCCAAGGATAATAAAGTTGCGCCCAACTTGTTGGCAGTTTATTTTAGTTCTGAAACCTGTTTCTAGTTGCACAGTAAAATTCCGGATATGGAACACGCTACCACCCAATGTGTTGCCAATCCAATACAATACAACATCCAGAAGTTCAAGGCGAATCAAACGCCTCTTCCGATTTAACCATCCAAAACCTTAATCACCTTCTGCCTTCTCGGTACCGTGCTTCTGAACTGAAGGAAAATTCCAGTTTCCAAAAAAAAGCTACGATCAAGAATCAGGTCCAAATCGTATAGTTCCACAGCTCTGTATAGCATTATAGGGCAATCCCTAAGTTATAATCGGTGCCTTTAAAACAAAAAAAAATTTTTTTTTTAAATATTTAATTTTTCCGTTCTCAATTTTTGTACGTTTTCCCTTTGTCCGTATTACTATCACATAAAACTCCCAATTGTCCATTAAGTTTCTGTTTTTTTTCGTATATCTTTGACCCAGTAACCAAATTTTTTTCTTAGTAATTTTCGATTACATTTCCATATATGTATGTCTGCGCAATGGACATAATTCAAAAAAATAAAACTGAAGTAATGTAAACCATTCACTCTGCATGTCGTTTTATTTCAGTCGTGGAAACGTTCTCGTTTCGTGTACAGAATAAAACATCATTATGCAACCCATTATACGCCATAAGATACTCGTATTTCGTACATCTACATTTATTTCCCCGTTCCAGAAACAGATAAGCGTGTGCTCTCTCTCTCTACTGTTACAAAATTTGTATAAATTTAAATGACATATACATATATGTACTTCTTAATTAAATGCCATAATAACTCGTAAACAGTTGCTAGAATTTTTATAACTTGAGCGCAGAATAAATCGACGAATCAAACGTATGTATAGCGCAAGTAATGCAATCTACATATTTGATTCGATTTTCATCCGGATTGAACATCTGTGAAGACGATTAGATTTTATATACTGGTTTCGACTAAATTTATTATGCTATTCTAGCTAGCGATCTATCACCAAGCCGATTGCTGTCTTTGACTACTGATACGGTTCGATAATTAATAGCGCCCAAGAATAGGATTCGAGAAGAACAATCCGATTTATATTTTACGTATAGACATCTTTATTCTAAGCGGACAAGTCTATTTTGCATTCATGGAAGACGAAGACATTCAGTTATTCGATACGATAATGATGGTGTGTATACGTGCGCGGTCGAACTAAAACACTTGCTTCTTGTTCCGAACTGATGAAAATGCTTGAAGACGATTAGAAAGATATTTATAAAACCCCCATTGGAATGGTCTATATGCAAGGAATTTTCATTTTCTCTTACGCATTTATTGCTTGCAATTTATGAATATATGTAAAGAAAAAATAAATTTCTTTATAATTCTGATAACTGTTTTTCCCCAAAGATGTTTATCTTTCTCTTCATATCAACGGAGAAGAATTTTTCGTGAATTTCGATTCAATTCTTATGATTATATTCTTGAAATAGAGAGAAAAGGAAGTAGAGCCTTTTATTTCTAATTAGTTTAGCAAGGGAATTGACTATGAAATGGAATGGTCCCGATTTCTGCACGCTACTGTCGTTTACTACAGGGCTGGATCCAGCCAATTTGGCGACTCGAACAAAAATACATTAATTCGTTCACTTCTGTTCCAGAGAACACAACAGGTCTAGACGAAAAAAGCGCGACCGAGCCCCGGAATGAAAAAGGGACATATTCGCGCTTGAAGAAAAAAACCTTCTCTCGGTCCTGCACCTAATTATTTATTAATTGTGATATTGTTTCACACAATGCACGCGTTGCGATTTTTTTTTTTAGAACAAATGCAGTTCAAAGGTATTCGACGAATACGAATATTTGATTAACGTTCGATATTCAGCGAATAAATTAATATCAGCATTCGTATTCTTTGCTTATTAATATAGTAGAGTATCAAACACAAAAGCTAGTGGGTAGTGCGTTGGTTTTACAATGCGAAGGTCGGGAGTTAAAATCCCGGTCGACGTACATTGGCGAGAAATGAAATGTTTCCACACAAAATATATCTAAAAGTGCGAAATTCTACTGAAAATTTTGATCAGAAGATAAAATATTTTTTTTTTTAGAATATTAAATCATAATATTAGCTATATAAAATGCAAAGCTTGAGTTTTGTTTATAGAAACATAACAGAATTATGATTGGGCGTAAAAAATTCTTTCGAATAGTGAAAAGAGACTTTTGCATGGGAGGTGGTAGAAGTGGAGGAGAGGTTTGTATTTTTATACTCTATATGAAATCTGAGAGTATTATAAGTTTACCACAAAGTTTGTAACGCTAAGAAATAAGGCTCGGAGAAAAAAATGAATGATACAGAAGTTCATATAATCACTCGAAAATCTCAAAACCGAATGTCCGTCCGTCCGTCTCTCCATCCGTCCGTCTGTCCGTCCGTGTCCTCTCTAGCTTGAGAACGCGTTGATCTAGACAGTTCAAATTTTGTACACGTCGTTTTTGGCAAAAAATTAAGGACAAGTTCGTGAACGGGCCAAATCACTCCACCCCTTCTACCCCCTCCCATATAAAATAACACAATTGCACAATTTGAGAATAAACGGATTTGCTCGAAAAGTCTAAAAGCGATTGGTCTGAAATTTGGGACATATTACTTTTATGATGTTATCAATCTACCATACAAAAATGATGCGTGTCCATTCCCTTCTTCTACCACCTCCCATACAAAGTCTACTTTTTCATGAAATACTCTAAGCCAATTTACTCAGTTCGTATAAAATTTAACGAGCTGAAATTGTGCACTAAATAATTATTTGGCATTATTAGTAAGACCAAAATAAATTAGACATTTCGTTTCACCCCTTCTACCCCCTCCCATACAAAATGACACAATTTCGCAATTCGACAATAAACGGATTTTTTCAAAAAGCATGAAAGCTATTGATCTGAAGTATGGAATGTATTACTTTTATAATAATTTCAATCTACCCTATAAAAATTAGTTGAGTTCCTTCCACCACCTCCCATACAAACTGCACTTTTTTATGAAACACTCTAAATAAATTTACTCAGTACGTATGAAATTTATCGAGCTGAAATTATGCACTAAATAATTTAAATTTAAAAAAAATTTAAAAGTATTAGTATGACCAAAAAAATTAGTCGATTAGTTTCACTCCTTCTACCCCCTTCCATACAATTTGACACAATTCAACAACTTTACAAAAAGTCGATTTTCCTGAAAAGTGTGGATTCTACTGATCTGCAATTTAAAACATGCTCATTAAATAATGTTTACAGTTATTTCTAAAAACGTCATTAATAAATTCACACTCCTTCTACCACCTCCCATACAAACTGCACAATTTCACTAAATCCAATACACTCATTTTCTCAGTACCTATTAAATTTTTGAATCCTAAATTTTGTTTAAAATATTTTGATAGCAACCTTAGCGTGATGTGAAAAAATTAGTTCAATATCGTCACCCCCTCTACCACTTCCCCTACAAAATTTCTTACATAAAAAAAATCTCTTTCATCTAAAGTATCTCACGATTGGGCCTTAAGGCCAGTCGTAGTCCTGTTATGTTTTGTATGTGACACCGAAGATGGCATGCAAAATGTTTTTTGCTTATAGTTTTCTTTATTTTTAAACAAATTGGACATAGTTTTCCTAAAATTGGGGCATTTGTATGGGAGGTGGCAGAGGAAGTGGATGATAAGATGATTTTGAAACTGCTTATCATTCTCCTTATCACCATGCTTTGATTCAATTTCAAAGTCGATAGCTCTCATATATTTGAAGGAGAAATATAATACAGATATTTATATGGGAGGGGGTAGAAGTAGTCAAATGGAGCTGATAACTTTTGCTAGCGTTTATTGTAACTATTAAAAAACAAATTCTGGCAAAATTGTAAGTTTGTACTTATTCTAGTTTTAATGGAAATCGATATAATGCATTTAACAAAAATTATGCATTTGTATGGGAGGAGGTAGAAGGAGTGTACGAATCAAAACAAATTTTTTTCGCGTTATTGATATTTCTATTTGTATAATTTATACAAAATATCAAGTTGATAGCTTTAACAATTTCGAAGAAAAATAATTTAATTTAAATTTCCAAATTTCGTGAAATTTGTATGGGAGTTGATAATTTTTTTTAAAACTAATTGCAATTATAGTAGAATTAATTATGACAAAATTTCGCCTTTTCAGCTTTACTAGTTTCAATGAAAATCGAAAATATATATTTTTCAAAATTATTTATTTGTATGGGAGGGGGTACAAGGAGTGAGGGGGTCGGATTAATATTCCGTGATATTAAAGACATCTATATCATAATACGTTGGCCTAAATTTCAAGTCGATGGCTTAAATAGTTTCAAAGAAAACTCAATTTCTTAATATTTCGAAATTTCATGAAATTTGTATGGGAGAGGGTAGAAGGAGTGAGGGGGTCGGATTTATATTCCGTGATATTAAAGACATCTACATCATAATACGTTGGCTTAAATTTCAAGTCGATGGCTTAAATAGTTTCAAAGAAAACTCAATTTCTTAGTATTTCGAAGTTTCATGATTTTTTTATGGGAGAGGGTAGAAGGAGTGGGGGGATGTAGCCCATTCACAAACTTAAAGTTACTTTTTAGCCAAAAATGACACTCAAAAAATTCTAGCAGAGTTATGCTGTAGACACACAGACGGACAGACAGACAGACGGACAGACGGTCACGCGGCATCGAGGATTTTCAGCGACAACAAATATTTCTGTACCCTTGGCGGCTCTGATCGAGCAATATTTCTTAGCGTTAAAAACGGTAAGGCAAACACAATATACTCTCAGATTTTATCTAGAGTCTTGAAGTCAAGTGAATGCAAGACATAAGCTAAGAAATCGTAAAGGAAAATTCCGAATTAAAAAAAACTATCAGAATTATAATGGTTCGTGACGCCCGCCCAATCATGTGATACCCTAAATGAAATGGAAAAGAGTTTAATGCATAATTGTTTATGTGAGGTGGTAGAAGGAGTGGGAGAGGCTTATGAGTTTTGAATATGACACTAAACTTGGTACGCAAACATTTTGTTCTGAATACCATTTTTGTAGCTTTCATAATTTTCAAGAAATTCTGAAATTTGAGAGGTGGTTTTTGAAGATTTTCAAACTACTTCTTGACATTTTTATCATTATGCCTTTGCTTCAATCGTAAATTCGATAGCTCTCACATGTTCGAAGGAGAAAAGTTTTTTTTTAATTTCTAATAAATAAAACATAACAGGGCTACGATTGCGCGTAAAACGCAATCTTACGATACTCTAGATTAAATAGAATTTTTGTGATCCCAGGAAATGTTGTATGGGGAGTGTCAGAAGGGTTGATAGCATTGATCTAATTTTTTCTCCATCATGCTAAAGTAGCTATAAAAATGTTTTATACAAAATGCTTACTCCAAAAATTGAATAGGAGCTGAGAAAATTAGTGTGTTATATTTAGTGAAAATGTGCAGTTTGTATAGGACGTGTTAGAGAAAAGTGGGCAATTTTAGTGATTTTTTCAGAAATAACTAAGAATATCATAAAATTGACATCTCTTAAATTTTAGACTAGTAACATTCATACTTTTCAAGAAAATAGTTTTTTTGTGAAGTTGTGAAAATGTGTCATATTGTATGAGAGGGGTACAAGCGTGAAACAAATCAAATATTTTTTTCTGATTACAACACTAAATAAGTATTTATTACAAAATGTGAGCTCGATAAATGTTATATGTTCTGAGAAAATCGGCTTAGAGCATTTCATGAAAAAGTGTAGTTTGTATGGGAGGGGGTGGAAGGAGAGGAAGGACGCAAATAATTTTTATTTTATAGATTGAAATCATTATGAAAGTAATATATCCCAAAATTCAGATTAATAGCTTTTATACTTTTATTGTCGAATTGCGAAATTGTGTCATTTTGTATGGGAGAGGCTAGAAGGGGTGAAGCTAATCTTCTAATTTTTTTTTGGACTTACTAAAAATTTTAAATAAATATTTAGTGCACAATTTCAGCCCGCTAAATTTTATACGCACTGAATAAATTGG
Source organism: Chorisops tibialis (assembly GCA_963669355.1). NCBI lineage: Eukaryota > Metazoa > Arthropoda > Insecta > Diptera > Stratiomyidae > Chorisops > Chorisops tibialis. The sequence goes on from OY770262.1 coordinate 216,020,861, forward strand.
CTTAGAGTACTTCATGACAAGTACAGTTTGTATGGGAGGTGGTAGAAGGAGGAAGAGGACACGCATAATTTTTATACGGTAAATTGATACTATCATAAAAGTAATATATTCCAAATTTTAGACTAATAGCTTTTATACTTTTCGAGTAAATCCATTCATTGTCGAATTGCGAAATTGCATCGTTTTGTATGGGAGGGGGTAGAAGGGGTGCAGCTAATCATCTAATTTTTTTTTTGGTCTGACTAATAATTCTAAATATTTAGTGCACAATTTCAGCTCGCTCAACTTTATGCGCACTGAGTAAATTGGTTTATAGTATTTCGTTAAAAAGTTCAGTTTGTATTGGAGGTGGTGGAAGAAGGGGTAGGAAACGCAAAATTTTTATACGGTAGATTGATATTGTCATAAAAGTAATATGGTATACTCCAAATTTCAGACCAATAGCTTTTATACTTTTTGAGCAAATCCGTTTATTGTCAAATTGCGCAATTATGCCATTTTGTATGGGAGGGGGTAGAAGAGGTGGAGCGATTTGGCCCGTTCACGAACTTGACCTTACTTTTTTGTCAAAAACGACGTGTACGAAATTTGAGCTTTCTAGCTCAACGCGTTCTCAAGCTAGAGAGCGAACGGACGGACGGACGGACGGACATCCGGTTTTGAGATTTTTGAGTGATAACATTAACTTCTTTGTCATTCATTTTTTTCTCCGAGCCTTATTTCTTGGCATTACAAACTTTAGAGCAAATTTATAATACTCTCAGATTTCATCTAGAGTATGAAAATTTGCATGGGAGGGTGTAGAAGGAGTGGATGCATTAGCACAACATTTTTCTGGTAATAATATCGATATACTTTGACCAAATTTTCAAGTCGATAGCCTTATGGGAGGTGGTGGAAGAAGTGGGATCATGAGGCCGGTACAAGGACTGTACTTGGGAACTCTGTTGTGCCATTGCAACAAATTTTAGAGCAAACACATTATACAGGGTGGGCCATCCAGTGGTTTTTTTTTAAATCATAGGTTATTTTGACACTGAAAGCTGTTTCCCGCTCGAAATCTTGACAGAAAGTCGGTATCATACCTCCGCGGAACGAAATGAGTCGCTTTACACTTGAACAAGGCTTTGCAGTTGGGGCCTTAGAGCAGCTTGAATTGGACAACGATTTTGGGCGAAAAATCATCTTTTCTGACGAGACGCATTTTCATCTCGGAGGCTACGTTAACAAACAAAATTGCCGCTCTGAAAACCCGCACGTTATTGTCGAGAAGCCATTGCATCCACAGAGAGTGACAGTTTGGTGCGGAATGTGGAGTGGTGGCATCATTGGACCATTTTTCTTCGAAAATGAGGCTGGGAACAACGTTTCGGTCAACGGTGAACGTTACAGAGCCATGTTATCCGACTTTTTTTTTACTGAAATTGAAGACATGGATTTGGATGACCTCTGGTTCATGCAGGATGGCGCGCCATGCCACACAGCCCATGCCACAATGGATCTTTTACGCACCAAATTCCCAAATCGTGTTATCAGCCGTCTTGGCGATGTCAATTGGCCGCCTCGGAGCTGCGATTTGACCCCTTTGGACTTTTTTCCTGGGAACCGTGAAGTACCGATGTTATGCCAACAATCCAGAAACGATTCAAGCACTTAAGGCCAATATCACCCAAGCAATCCGTGAGCTACAGCCCGAAACCATCGACATGGACAAATTGCAGTGACAGAATACACTACTGCGAAGCCAGCCGAGGCAGCCACTTGAACGAAGATGTATTCCATCAATAATGGGATTTGGATTTGTTCTTACTAATGAAGCCATAATACATGGAAAAAAATGTAATTTTGTTCATTTTGTTGCATTTTTAAAAAGAAACTTGTATTTGGCCCACCCTGTAGTCTTAGCTTTCATCCAAACTATAATGAAAAAAGCTCAAACTGTTTATTACTTCGAAATGCCACTTAAAGTCAATTAAATTGATATTTAGACCAAGAATTTCAATCTAGCACATATATAGAAGACGCATAACACTCTTGTATAACCATCGCGTCTAACCATACTCTTTTGAAATCTATCGAAAACAATTTTCCTAACACTTGCCATCTTAAGCAGAAAAATCACTGACCCAATTCCGAGCGAAAAAAAACAAAATTTCCGCGCGCAAAACAAGAAATTCTACGGTACAAATGTACACAGAATATACTCTTCGAGCGAAGCATAGATTTCAATCTTTTCGATATGAACAACACGCATAATGAATTCAATTAAAACAAGTTAAAGACGGATAAAATAAGGAAATACATGCAATTGAATCTTCATTCAGGTATGTCCTCTTGTTTTGCACAGGAAAGCCACCACCGAGTAAAACTGTTTTCATAACCAACTAAGGAATAGCAAGCAAGATACCAAGAGATTTTATGGGTCGGTCAAGTCGATTAATCCAAGATTAAGAAAACCAGAGAAACAACCATAAAATACAGTTCAAAGTCAAGTCGCTCTTGTTGAGATATAAGACGTCGTCGTCGTTCGTCGGACGCGTTCTATGCTATCTAACAGTTTATAACAACAAACATTACAGAAAAAATTGCATCGATTCGAAAATTGCAAACTTTTTCGTATTGCACATGTGAGCGCCAATAGCGAACCGCCGCCGCCGTAGTTTACCGAAGCGTGTAAACGCTACTTGTTCCACTTTTTCACCTCACGTTTTACACGTTGTACAATACGAGTATGTATCTAGTTCGTGGCCACCAGAGCCCAGTGCAATGACTTTCCTTAGAATTTAAGCTGTAGGATGCACTTATGCATCACATGTGTTCGAATTTGAAAATAAGAAAAGTACGTTTCATTAACGTTGGCATTTTGTTTCCCTATAACGCTTGGCCGATTATTGCATTATGACGCCATTAGCGTCTTATTTTCATCACGTAAAAAGCACAAATAACGAAGCATTAGGACCGTTTTGGAACATTACGCAAGAAATTAAGAGCCCCTTACTGCCATTATAACGATAGGAATCGATAGAGGCCAAGCTGGAAAATGTCACAAAGCAAAATTGATTTATCTATTCTTCATCTATTGTTTTCAGAAGATTTCTCGATCGAAAATTCCTTAGAAATTAACATAATCCAGTTATTCGAGATACTGTGTCAAGGATTTGGATTCAATCTTAGCTTACAAACTACAGGAGAAAACTATGTTCATCACAGATTGAAAATTTAGTATTAAAATCTGGGGCGATGTTCTCAAATTATATTAAGGGCTCTCTTATCGAGGACGAAACTTTAAATTTTTGTACTCTAGATGAAATCTGAGAGTTTATTGTATTTCTATTACCGATTATCTACTACAATGGCGCTACAGCCCAAATCGGACCTTGGCCTCCTGATATTCAGGTTCCTTAACATTTTTCATTACTTATTTGGAAGGGTTGTTAGCCCTTCGCACAACCCTCTTTCTACGAATTTTTCATTTTCTTAGAGTGAGGTGACCAAGGTATATCCAAGCAGGCAATGTGCCGGAATTATATATTGCGCCGAGCGGGATTTGAACTCACGACCTTCGCATTACAAGACCAACACACTACCTACTAGGCTATACCCTAGCTTACCGATTATAACGCTAGGAAATAATAATAAATATCTAAATAACTCTCAAAAGCTTTGAGCTATGCTGCTGAATTATGTTTAATGTAATTTTTAGCAAAAAAGAAACTTAAAGTTCGTGAACGGGCTACATCCCCCATTCCTTCTACCTCCTCGCATCAGGGCTATCGTCCTAGGGTATACGGGGTATACGCCGTATACCATCTCCCCATTTCCTAGAAAAAGCGTATAATTTTTGGTACCAGGCTGTATGTGGTGGTATACGTTGTATACGTCGTGTTCTCTGATTTTTCATAGAAATAGCTTGTAACAGTAACTTGAGGCAGTGCAATACCTGCAACAGCACGTTTCGAACAATTTAATCTAACATTCCTAATACGATATTCAATTATCGGTTTAGATCATTCTTATATCAGCGATACGCCTCTGTCTTTTTACCTTTTGCCTACTGTTGTTGGGGATGGGCTTGAAAAAAAAGCGCTTGGACAAAAGTGTCCCAGTCTACAAACGATCGATATCTTCAACTTTAAAAATGAGGCGCCTGAAAAGCTTGCTCACTCACAGCTCGTTCAACACATTGCTGCCGTGCCGGCTTGTATGGTTTGAAACGATGTCGACGTTATAAAAGGCGAAAGAACTGAGCTCATCACCTCTCGGCAAACTTCCACAGCTACCGGAGCTCCCACAGATTTCCTTGTTGATTAACTATTACATTGTTGTCATTTTCGGTTGTAGAGCAGTATGGGGCTCGATGGGACACCTTCGAGTCATTCCGGTTGTAGAGTAGTGTGGGGCTCGATGAGACAAGACTGGACAGTGGCCGTTCTACATTTTGAGAACTTGCTAATCTGAGCAAAAAAGTAATGAAGTTTATATTTTATAGTTTTATATTTTGAAAGGAATGATTTCCGGATTCTACACTGTTACGCTTTACTATTCGTGACGTTTGGATCTCTGCTGAGACTTTTATCAAACTAATCCGGAAATCTTTCCTTTCAATACAAAATGCACTGTGAAAGCATTCACCAAAGCTTTAATAGCAATTATTTTTTTGCTTTATTTTTTTTTAATTTATAAAAATAGCGGTTTCATATATTGAAAGCTTTGCTAGTACATAAACCAACAAATCATTATGGATCAACGTAATAAATATAAAATGCTAATGCTAAATGTAGCATTCAAAATGGCGATAGATCAGACTGAAAACTACTTTATACAGGGTGTTTGGTACTCCGTGCATAACCTTGTAAGGGGTTATTTCTGAATATATTTTGAGCAAAAAATTGTTCTACGGAGATGGTCCATTTTCAATATCCGCGGAGATACAGGGTGACCAAGAAAAGTGTTTCGGACCTGTACCCTCACTCACTCAAAACGATATATCTTGAAAACTAATAACCCCATTTCAAAATGTTATAGCTTGTTTTTTAGGGAATCAAATTACCTTTCATTTGATGTAATAGTCCGTATTGTACCTGTACCCAATCCTGAGGTATTTGCTTCAGACCACAAATTTTTGATACTTTGACCCTAAAAATTCTGTGATCAATGTAGTTTTTCTCAAAAAAACGCATTATAAAAATGTCATTTTAATGTTGTTGTTTTATGTGCCATATTATTGCCTACAAAAGATGCAAACATACTTATGACTTAGGTTTTCCCGTTTTCCAGGTAATAAGCGAAAATACATATGGCTTAAAAATAAAATATGCCACAAACCAACCCTCGTTCTAAAAAAACTACCTGAAATGTTGTTAAACTGAAATATTCTTTGTGTCCTTTAATTACTATTTAAATTATCGATGAATGTCCTTTAAGTAGTATTTAAATTATCGAGGAAATGAATTAAATTAAAATGAGTTTCAACACAACGACGCTGTCCGACGCTTGGCATTGCAGTTAAACGTCTCTACGTGGAAAGTTTGGAGTGTCCTGAAAGCAGAGCGGTTGCATTCCTACCACCACACACCAGTGCAGGAGCTGGTACCCATTGATTTGCCCAAAAGGATGGAGTTTTGCAATTGGCTCCTTGAACGACAACTAAGTGACGAGAATTTTATGAACAACATTCTTTGGACTGATGAGTCCCAATTCACCAGGGACGGTATCACAAACTTCCACAACTTACACACATGGGCTGAGAGCAATCCACATACAAGAAGAGAGGCATCATTTCAGCACAGATTCAGTGTCAATTTATGGGCAGGTGTGATTGGCAACGATTTTATTGGTCCTATTAGGCTTCCGCCTACGCTAAATAGTTCCAATTACTTGCAGTTTTTGACAAATGATCTACAAGAGTTATTGGATGATGTGCCACTGCAACGATTGGCTTCCATGTTTTACCAACACGATGGTGCTCCAGCTCATTACGGCCAACAAATCAGAGATTGGTTAAATTCCAATTATAGCAATCGCTGGATCGGTAGAAATGGACCGATACACTGGCCTGCAAGATCTCCTGATTTAACTATTATGGATTTCTTTGTATAGGGACGGATGAAGTACCTTGTCTACGCAACGGAAGTAGTAACGTTGCAGGATCTAAATACCAGAATCGATGCGGCAGCAACAGAAGTAAGGCAGCAGTTGAGGAGTATGAACACAAAGAGAACACTGGCAAAACGAGCTTTAGCGTGCATTCAAAATAAAGGGAGCCATTTTGAACATTTATTGTAATTAAGGAAAATTGAAATAAACCATAAAAACCATTCTTAAGTTCTTTTAGTTCAAGCGGAGAGTGTTGATCAACCTATTCTTGCTTTTTTGACAAAAGTGCTACATTATTGGAATGATAATTTCTTCTAAACTATAAAACTTATGCAATGCAAGTGTATGCATCTTTTGTAGGCAATAATATGGCACATAAGAAAACAACATTAAAATGACATTTTTATAATGGGATTTTTAGAGAAAAACTACATTGATCCTAGAATTTTGAGGGTCAAACTGTCAAAAATTTGTGTTCTGAAGCAAATATCTCAGAATTGGATACAGTTACAATGCGGACTATTACAGCAAATGAAAGGTAATTTGATTCCCTAAAAAACAAGCTATAACACTTTGAATTGTGATTATTAGTTTTCAAGATATAGCGTTTTGAGTGAGTGAGGGTACAGGTCCGAAGGACTTTTCTTGATCACCCTGTATCTCCGTGGATATTGAAAATTGACCATCTCCGTAGAACAATTTTTTGCTCAAAATATATCCAGGAATAACACCTTACAAGGTTATGCACGGAGTACCAAACACCCTGTATAATCAACTATTCTATCGCTGCCTATCGCTAATTTGAAGATATATTATATATACATATATATATTAATGATACCCCCGCCCACAAAGAGCGCATCATCTATCGGACAAATGATGAACCGCCAGTGGGGTATATGAACCAACGTCTTCTTTTGGAATCATGGGTTATTTTGACACTAAGAGCTGTTTCCCGCTTGAAATCTTGGCAGAGAGTCAGTATCACACCTCCGCAAAACGAAATGAGTCGCTTTACACTTGAACAACGTTCACAACAACAAAACAACAAAAACACAACAACAAATCATCTTTTCTGACGAGGCGCATTTTCATCTCGGAGGCTACGTTAACAAACAAAATTGCCGCATCTGGGGCTCGGAAAACCCGCACGTTATTGTCGAGAAGCCAATGCATCCACAGAGTTTGGTGCGGATTGTGGAGTGGTGGCATCATTGGACCATTTTTCTTCGAAAATGAGGCTGGGAACAACGTTTCGGTCAACGGTGAACGTTACAGAGCCATGTTATCCGACCTTTTTTTGCTGAACTTGAAGACATGGATTTGGACGATTTAACGTGGAAGAAATCGAGGCAATTAAAGGGGTCTTGCCGACAACAGCGAAATTTTTCAATGCTGTCTGTCAATCGCAAAATCATTCACTATCGCGAGGATAAACAGCTTTTCCACATCAGCAATACGGTTTCCGTTCTGGAAGGTCAACTGCAGATCTCTTGGTCTATCTGACGGAATGTTGGAACTCGTGCTTGTATAAATATGGCTAAGGTCATGTTTTTAGGTTTGAGATTGCAAAAGCTTTTAATAGAGTTTGGTATGAATGTCTCCTTGTTAAGATAACGGCCATTGTATTTCCTGTCCCTACGCACTATGTGAAAAGTATTAGATGGCATTACTTCTTTCTCCCGCCCAATTAATTTCGGCGTCCTTCAAGGTTCTGTTTTATCTCCAACACTTTTTATAGTTTAAACGACCTTCTGTCTTCTACTCTCAATCTGCTGCGCTCAATCTCATAAGCAATCTGTTGCTTCCAAATACACGAAGTTATTCAATTCGCTAAACACCGACCTCGACTTAATCCTGGAGTGAGGCAGGAAAAATAGGCCGTTAAAACACAATCCAGTCATCTTTTTCTTAAACGTGATGGTGTCGTCGTTACAAAATGCACAATTTTACACAATTCATTTCTTCGAATTTCATTAAGACAGCTAAAGCTAAAATAACGAAATTTTGTCAGAATTAGTTTCATTATAATTGCAATCAATTTTGAAAATCGACTTCACCTAACTCCTTCTACACCATCTCAACACAAATTTCACGAAATTTAGAAATTTCAAGTAAATTAATTTTCTTCGAAACTCTTAAGACTTGAACAAGTATTAAAGTATAATAATACAAATATCACTGACGTCGAAAATTTTTCTGATCAGTATACTCCTTTCACCCCCTCCCATGCAAATGCATAATATTGGTAAATCGATTTCTATTAAAAATAGTAAAAGTAGAAACTTAAAATTTTGCCAGAATTATAATTAATAATTGCAATAAATGCAAAAAAAATTAACTTCGCTTCACTCCCATATTCCATACAAATTTGTTGACAACAGTAGCGTGCTGAAATAAGTGTTATTCCATTCTATAATCAATTTTCCTTTAAAATTTCAAGTTAAAAATGTAGCAATCATCTTCCTTTTATTTCTATTTCCGGAATCTAATTAGAAGGGCGCCAAATATTCTTTATCCAGCGCTGTAGTCGTCGACGTGCGAAAATAGGGGTCTATCCGTTTCAAAATCAATTTTCTTGCTAAATTTTACTGAACTAGTTCTTCAGAAGGAATTATCTTGCTTTTATTTCTGTTTCATATAAAAATGTTGGGGTTGATTGCGTTCTGGTCTTAGATTTGTGATCGTGTTCATATCGTTTCGTTGCGGGTGATTTCGGGGCTTGCGAAGTCTCAGAAGTTGTTCCTCTGAGGGGTTGGTTGGATATGTAGGCCGCGCTCTGTGCAAAAAATACAAAATATGAAATTTTGGCCTAAACTCATGATTTGGCCTGCACTGGTGGTTTCGCCTGGGCGGGGCGTGGTTCTTTCCGTCAGCTTGCGTCACATATATTTTCCTCTGCCCTCCTTAGCGTTAGTTTGTTTTTGGCCAGTTCCCTCGAACCTCGCCTTCCTTGTGAAGGAGCAAAATTTCAGGATAGTTTCGAGGCCTTTGAAGTACATTAGTACCTTAGATTCTCTGGTGACCTGAGTGTGAAGCGTAATAAGCGGTCAAACAGGTATAATGATCACTGCGGTGCATTCATTCAAAAATTAATTTTATGACTATCGTTCCACCAATAGTGAATCATTTACATGCAACACCCTAAATTCTCTGGTGATCTGAGTGTAACGCATTATACGCGGTTAAGCAGTTAATATGATTTAAACGGTATCCCCATTCAAAAATTTATTTTATGGCCCCGTAACTATTATGCGACCAGCAGCGAAGTTTTCTACCTAGATATCTGCGTCGCAAATGTCTGAGCTGGCTTTTTCTAGCGTTTAAAGTAAATTTGGGAAACTTACTTTGGCAAGGTTTTCTCGTTGACTTAAGCTCTGATTCAACAGTCTACCTGATTTGCTGCAGAGTCGCCTTATATGGGCGCACCTTTCGATATATTGCTTGGCGGCGGGGTTCAACGAGTAGGCACGTATTTTTCAACTTGAATATTATTTCTACCTTGCCTTCGACGATCGGTCCCGCACCTTGCCGACAACTACTACAATGGCCTTGGCCTCCTGACCTTCAGGTTCCTTAACATTTTCATTACTTATTTATTGTGGAAGGGTTGTTAACTCTTCGCACAACCCTCTATCAACGAATTTTTCATTTTCATAGATTGAGGTAACCAAGGTATATCCAAGCAAGCAGTGTGCTGGAATTATGCGCCAACCGGGATTTGAACTCAAGACCTTCGCATTGTAGACCAACACGCTACCCACTAGGCTACACTCTAGCTAGCCACCTGTCAGGGGTAGTTCCAGACTCTCGGTAGCCACAAAGCATTTATAAATCGCAACGCCACACATCCATCCAAGTACGATATCCGTCGCAGACCATTACCAAAGGAGGAAAAGGTAAACTTAATGTGTTTGCGAGCCCCCACTACTCTTGTTATCGTAAGCGTTTTCCCTCGTCCTCATGCGAGTCATCGCTCTTTGACCATTCAGTCATCAGGGGACTTATAAATGGCCATTTTTCACCCAATCCTCCAACCAAATGAATGGAATTCCATCCCAACTGCACCACAGAATTCAATCAAATAGATACATGTCATGCTCAAGCCTGTAATCCAGATGAAACGCACCCAACAGACTGAGGCAACTTGCTGTTCCCAAGGTTGTTAAGACCGCCAAGTTTCTCTTCCCAAGGCTCAAAATCTTATGCTCGCAAAGTACTCGGAATTCGCAGTTTACATAAAACGCTAAATCTTCTTCAAAAAAAGCAGCGCGAAAATGTCGTGGAAGAGCCAATATCATCTCCCAAGCACCGCATCTACCGTATACGGCTCCGCGCGACTCACGTTTTCGTGGGAAGCGTTCCGAGACGATCAAAATAACAAAATGGAATCCGCAAAGGGAACCGAACGCCACACCGAAAAATGTTCTGAAGACTGGAAGAAACGCATCCCTGCACAGCAACAAAACAAACATTGATGAATAATCGAGCCACCGTTGCCCTGCCTACTAATTTCGGGCACCTTCATACATATATGGGAGATGCAGCGTAAAATTCCTAAACATGGCCGAACAGTGCACATGGACACTGGGTTGGGCAGTCGTAATGTCTAGAAAACTAAATTATAGTCAAACTTTGGCCTCAATTACCTCAAACTCCCTTTTTTGTACTTCAAAATTCCAGATTTCCACACGATTCTTGCGGCGTTCTCTTTAAAATTCTGGTCCTTTACCCAATGATCTCGGGGACTCAATTTTATCTTCTGGTAGTATAGGATATTGTCAGCGTGCGTCACATATAAAATAGATGAGTCCTAGTGGGAGTCAGTAAGTTTTCGTTATGATTCTGGTATGTAGTCATTGTGTCAAATTTATATTTAGTTTAATTTGGGGAACACGTGAGACTGCGACCTTCTCTATTGTGTGTTTATTGCCCACAACTCAATAGCTTTGGCTAATCTAACTATGTTTAAGAGCGCCATGTTGGCTAGTTCATCAGTTGTAAGGAACCTTTTCCTAGAAGATTTAGTCTTTTCCTTGCTACTGCCTCGCAGTGACACAGTACGTGCTCTGTCGTTTCTGACTCTTTGAGACAGAGGCGGCTGATGTCGATTTCAGCTAGACCCATATTTTTAAGATGATGGTTTACACCGCTGTGGCTCGTCATAAGGTCGATCAGAGTATTAATAACACTCTTGCTGAATTTTAGAATATTCTCCACTTTGTTTTTTTGTGGTATGATAAATTTTCTTGAGATTGGTAAAGTCTATTCCAGTAGATTCTATGCTCTTTCTCAACCCACTTTCTAACTATAAGATTTGAGCGCCCTTTTGGTTTTCCGCAGAATGGCTCCGGTCCAATAAAATTCGTTTCAGCGCATTTTGTTGCGGGTCGGTCTGCCTCTTCATTTCCCTCAATCCCCATATTTCCTGGGAGTATTTGTAGTGCTTAAAGGTGTTAATCGCCCATTTTATCTTTTCCGGAGTGAAGATTTTACCAGCAATACTTTTGCTGAATGTACTTTGACGATACATCATTTCCTCTTCTTCTAAATCTTGTTAATTATTTTGCAGCCTGGGAAGTGTGTTGCCAATAAGACTTCATGTGCTTCCATGCTGCTTTTAGTTAAGGATCCATCTGGTCTCTCTAAGAGTCTTTTGCTAAATCCTTTTAGAGCACTGCGATCTTTTTGGTCTATCATGCGTTTATTGCCCCTTTACTCTACCATAACTCTATGGCTTTGGCTAATCTAAGTATATTTAAGGGAGCCATGTTGACTAGTTCATCAGTTGTAAGGAAAGCCTTTGCTAGAAGATTGAGTATTTTCTTTGCTACTGCCTCGCAGTGCCATAGGACATGCTCTGTCGTTTCTGAGACAGAGGCGGCAGATGTTGGTTTCAGCTGGGCCCATATTTTTGAGGTGGTGATTTACTCCACTATGCCCTGATGTTACTTTTGCTGAATTTTAGAATATCCTCCACTTTTTTTTTGTGGTAGCATAAATTTCTTTGCGATTGATAAGCCTGAAAGTCTATTCCAGTAGATTATATGCTCTTGTTCAATTCACTCTATAAGTATAAGGTTGAAGTGTCCTTTTGATTTTCCACAGAATGGCTCTGGTCCAATAAAATTTGTTTCTGCCATTTTTTCCGAAGCGGTCTGCCTCTTCATTTCCCTTAATCCCCGTATGTCCTGGGACTTACTTTGTTCCTCCTTCCCAGGATGATTAGGTCTTGAAGGCAGTCCCAAACAAGCCTCGATCCGTGTTTTTTGGATATCTGATAAGATATAAATAGATTTGTTGCGATGAGCTCTCCTAATATTCTCTTGGATACATAGCTCCATTGCAATAAGTTCGGCTTGGAAGATTGTGGCTTCCTTACCAAGAGGTTTTGGAACCGAGAAATTAGGACCTGTGACTCCGGCTCTTCTTGACCTTAGGGCGTAGAGAATTTAAATCTTACTCGGTGCCCCTTTTGTTTTAGCTTTTTCATCGAATGGCTGTCGATGGGAAAGGTTATAATGATCAGCCCAGTGTAACTTCTTATATTTTATGAGGGTTAACACTTTTGGATTATCGAAGATGGCATACAATTATCTATTGTATCGTATTCTCCAGATCGAGTCTTCCTTCAGAGGTCCGACGATTCTTCTGAGGACCTTTCTTTCAAAGGCGTTAAGTAGTTTTTCGGACGCCTGAGTTAAAGTCCACGTCCCGCTACCATGTTTTGTATAGCTCAAGTTTTGTTTTCCTGTGCACGTTCCAGTTTTTGATTATTGGAAGTACCGAACAATAAGTCTTGTTTGTCATCATTATCCTTCTTTTGATTTCGATGGGTTCGCTTCTATCCTTCGATAGGTTCGCCCCTAGGTATATGAAGTTGTCTACGTTTTCTTGGTTATAGTCTCCTACTGTAATATTTTGTCTGATTGGCGCCTTTTTCCTAGTTTGCGTCATAATTTTTGTTTTGATTTCATTAATACGTAATCCAACTTCCGTTGGTACCGAGTCAAGGTTTACAAATACCTCCTTAGCACTCTCCAAAGATCTTGCAAGGATATCTATATCATCGGCATATGCTACGAGTTGTGTGGATTTGAAGCATAGTGTTCCCTTGGTGTCAAAGGGGAGTTTCCGAACAACATATTCGAGTGTCAAATTGAACAGCATAGGTGCAAGGCCGTCACCTTGCTTAAGGCCGTTGTCTGTTTTAAAACTGGAAGTCAGATTGTTTCCTACTCTGACTCGTGACAAAGACTCGGTCATTGTCATTCATGTAAGCCGAACCAGTTTCGATGGGACTCTAACATGATTTTATACAGTACGCGCCTGTCGATATTGTCGTATGCTTGTTTGAAGTCAACAAATATCTGGTGCACATCAATATTATATTTCCAGCACTTTTCCAGCACCTGTTTAATTGAGAATATCTGATCCGTGGTTGATCGTCCAGCTCTAAATCCGCCTTGGTATTCCGATTACTTTGTCAGCATAGGGCTTAATTCTCTTTTCCAGAATTTTCGTCAAGATTTTATAAGACGTATACAACAGATATTCATCGGTAATTTCCACAGCAGAGTTTGTCACCTTTTTTATAAATTGGACATATGATGCTCTTGCGCCAATCTTCAGGAAATGTTTCCTGCGTCCATATATCTGTGACTAATCTATGTAGGAGATGCGCTATGCAGGTCTCGCCGGTTTTCAGAAGCTCAGCTGGAGAAGGTCGTTTTCGGTTGGTATTCCGCTTTCATTCTTTCGACAAGGGAATACGCGGCTCTTGTGTTGTGTAATTAAAGTGTTCGTCCATGTTTTTAATTTCGTCATTATTGTACTTCCGTTATTTTTGTCTGCATGTTTTGTTTGCAAATCGTGTAAGATCATTATATTTTCCCCGTTTGGCTCGTGTCGGCCGTTCTGTTAATATTTTGTAGGCCTGGTTTTTTCGGCCTAAGGCATCTTGGCATTTGTTGTGAAACCAGTCATTTCTTTTGCGCCGGGGTTGTTGTCCTATCTCCTCCTCTGCGACAGATGTGATGCCATCTTTGATATTTCGCCACATTTCTTCTGTTGGCATGCTGGCGTTGTTGTTCAGTATTGGCGCGAAGTGTCTCTCTAAGGCTGATACGTACTTTGCAACTACTTTCTCATCCTTGAGTTTTCCTATGTCGAATTTAGGAACCTGTTGTGTTTTTGGATGTTCTCGGTTTGCGATTCGACATCGGAACTTGGTGTTTACCAAATAGTGATCTGTGTCGCAATTAGCACCGTGACATGTACGCACGTCGAGAATGCAGGAGGCCGTCCTTTTCTCTATTAGAACGTGGTCTATTTGATTGAATGTTCGTCCGTCGGGTGACGCCCACGTTCTCTTATGAATGTCACGATGCGGGAAGCATGTCGAGCTTACAATAAGATTTTTGCTGCTGGCAAAATCCGTCAGTCTCTGGCCGTTGTCGTTACTAATATCATGGAGACTGTGCCTTCCAATTGTCCCTATGTAAGTTTCTTCTTTGCTCACTCTTGCGTTAAAGTCACCTAATACTATTTTAATATCGTTCGACGGAAGGGAGTCGAATGTTGATTCGAGGGTGCTTTAGAACTCGTCTTTAACTTCGTTGACTTTATCTTCCGTTGGGGCATGGACATTAATAAGCCAAGCATTAAAGAATTTTGTCTTGATACGGATTGCACACAATCGTTCATTGACGGGTTTGAAGTTGGTGACCTGGTGTTTAAACATGTTGTCGATGACAAACGCAACTCCAAACTCCTGGCTTTCCGATGAAAATTCTGTGCGATCTAATGTCAGTAATCTCGCTACCTAACAATTAAGTGTCTTGGAGTGCAATGATGTTCATATTGTATTTGGCTGCCTGTTTGAGAAGCGCTCTCACTGCTCTTGCTCTGTACAGGGATCGTACGTTCCAAGATCCGAGGGAATAGTCCATTTTTCGTTTGCGTGGTCGTTGCCGTTGAATCAATCCAGTCCGAGGCGTTGCTTCAGGTTTCAAAACGGGTGTTGTTTTTCCGAGGATGAGTTGTTAACACATCGCCCAACCGCCAACTTGGAGGGCCATATTATTATAGTGCTAGAATTTTTCTGTGTCATTAGCACTCGCGCCTATCAGTTCAGCAAGTCAATTCCAGATGGACGAGACCAGTACCCGGTGGATACCACGTGGAGGTATGACGAGCACAATTGATGTGTATATGATAGTTACAACAATGGGTGTCGCCATATGACGCCGATCAGATGCTTACTCTATCTATACACACCCAGCCACCATATTAAGGGTTACTTACTCACTAACCACTCATCCTTGGCAACTGCTGTTTCACCGTAGATTAGGAGATTCTTATTTCCGAGGTTTACTCTAGCGTCGTATTCTATGGTGACCACTACCATATAGGCACACTTGCGAATCATTTTAAAGATAAATTTCCTTGTAACCATAGAACTTCTTGACATCTGCCTGAGACATGATTTCAAGATTTCAACAGGATCAATGATCTGTGATAGGATACGGGACTGTCAACTAGCTAATCGACTTAGGATATGGAACCGACAGCAAACTATTCGACTTGTTTTTCCCCCTATCTATAGATCTTCTAGCATTGTCCAGTCTGCACCACGAGGACGCGAACTACCCAACAGACCCCAATATCCAAGTGTTTTCCATATTACAGGAACATAGCTGGATTTGGCCGTAATCCAGGATGGTCATAATACTGGGCTATGTTCCCGAACGTACGAACGAGTTAGGTGTCAAACTATATACCTACTTTAAAAATATCTCGTACAAAAAAAAAAAGAAAAAGAAAAACGTCCCCATTACTGCCACTGTGGGCAAAGAAAATTGTCCGTATGAATACAATGATTCTATGATCCTGGAGCAATAGTTAATAACAACTGCTAATATTCGGTCAGAAAAAAGAATTGGTCTAGGCACCTTCAAAAAATCCTTTTCATATTTTTTTTTTATAAAATGTACCTTTGAGCTAGTAAACGGTGCACATCCACCCACCCCTTTTATTCCCTTCTTACATTTTTTTTTTACTTTTCCAAATAATATGTACAAAATCAATTTCGAATAAACGCTTTCACAAATCTTCCATTTCTTACAATTTTCTGATTATACTTTCAGATTTCATCTAAATTCTTTAGATTCACCAAAATTTGGAACCAAGAACCGCATAAGATTCATTTTTTGAGCCGAAATTCGATTACATGAACAAAACTTGATTTTCCAAAATTTTCCTAGTCAAAAGTGAAATTTTCCACCATTTTAAATGCACTCTTCATATTGAGCTAACATTATTTTATCTTATTTATTAGTTAGTATCGAAAAATATGATCGATTTATATGACGTCAAAGGGTAGAGAATGACGATAATTTAACGGTTCAGCAATAATAATTTCGCTAATATATTCAGGGTCTTCAAACAGAAACGCGTATTCCCATTAATTTTTTTTTTTTGTGCTTTTTCATAATTCTGAATAATTTAGGGTCGAACGGAGATATCGTATAAAATCATATATTACTCTATCATCTAGCGATGTACTAATCCGATAGTGCGGTATGGAAGTATCTAATGACCGTAAGATCTTCTCCGTGTAGCGCTTCACGATCTCGAATATGTCTCTATGATGTCTGATTCGTATGTAAATTACATTTTTAAGATGCTTGAAATCTTAAGTTGTAAAGATCTCTTGAGCTTCGGCCAATCCGATCCGAAAATTGATGTGAAATTCTCAAGCGCGAAAACTAACTAAACTTGTTGCTGCCGAAGATGCTTGAGTCTTAAAAGATTTTCCACGAAGTCAAGTCTCAGTCACGTTTCGGCTTCGACTTTGGATAGAGGCGATAAAGTATTTCAGCCAACTATTCTGCGAGTTTCGTATCACTTTTACAGTCAGTGGTGTGTGCTGAGCTTTTGATTACAGCGATTCCGCATCGGTCATTTGAAATAAATAGCTATAAAGTTAAATTGGTAGAAATAGCTAGTTACCCCACTCAGCACGCATGTGCGACTTCATTAACGCAAAGCGAATTTCACTGTAGATCTAGATACACGCTCGCTACTTGCTAGTCGTCGCTAGCAATAAATTAAAATGTTGATTACGTGCTAATTTCGAGAATAAAAAATTTTCCTTTTCGGTATCGGATTGTGCGGTGTTTTTCGTCGCCGCGGTCTTTTCCAGATACGTTTCGAATCCGTGGAGAGACGGACTATAGCATAAATCGTGCGAGTGTAATTTCGATATTTAGTAGAAAGGTGTGTTTCGAGTGCTAATTCAGATATGAGATGTACAAATCTACCGAATACCGCACCTGTTTCGTTAATGTCGTAGCTTTTAAATTGTGTTTTACATTAGTGCTGCTGGCAGCCAAGGGGTGAAAAAAGTGGTCGTGAAATGTCAATCGCGCATCGACTTAAGGTTACCACCATTTAAAATATTGTAATTCAGTTTTATTGCATCGAAAGTAGACGTTGCTAGTGCAGTGTGTGGAATTGCGCTTAACGTCACGTTTTAAGTAGTTGAATGTTGTTTTAATGGTGACAAGTGGGATTGATTTGGATTCATCAGTTTTTATTACCCAGAAGGAGGAGTACACATGGATCTTAGCTGTGAGAAATGATCGAAGACAGGTTGGTTTTTTCTAGTGGTGGCTATCGATGCACTTTAATACGATTAAAACGTTTTGTATTTATAATAACTACGTTGTTCCGTTTTTATTGCATGAATCATTGGTCCGGTTTCATGGTATTCTGTTCAGGTGCTGAGATTCATTGTAAAATGTGCGTAGGGGTAGAATATCATCTCGTTCTCTAAAGCTTCCAAAATGGAAAATTTAATTTTTTAGATTTTAGTCTGTCCCATCATCAATGGCGCGATAGTCCGAACCGGGCCCTGGCCTCCTGAAGTCGGCGGCTCCAATCGTCTCGATCAATTTTTAAAAAGGCTTTGCAATCTTCATCAACCGAGTCTTCCCATCGCTTGCGTGGTTTGCCCACTGGCCTGTTACCACTCGTTTTTCCTTTAAGAGCACGCTTGGGGATTCTTCTTCCTTCCATTCGCTCTACATGACCACCCCACTGCACTACTTACGTAACTTGATGAACGTTGAAGCTTCTGACACGTCGTAGAGTTGATACTCATGGTTGTATCTTATTCGCCATTCCGTTCCTTTCATTACAGGTCCCAAAATTCTTCGAAGGACCTTTCTTTGGAATGCGTTAATTGCTTTTTCGGAAGTTCGCGTTAATTTCCACGTCTCGCTGCCATAACAGCACAGGTCGTATATTAGTTTTATATATTCGCAGTTTATTGTTCCTGTGGACTTTCTTGGACTTCATTATTGGAAGTACCGAGTCTTATTTGCTAGTATTATTCGTCGTTTGATTTCGTCTGTTTCATTGCCGTCCTTTATTAGATTGGCCCAAAGATATATGAAGTGGTCCACACTCTCCAAATTATATTCCGCACTCTCCAAATTATATTCTGTCTGATTGGCGATCTCCTTCTCGTTTGCGTCATTAATTTTGATTTTCTTTCATTAATGCGCAACCCGACTTCTTTTGCGGCGGAGTCAATATTGAACAATACTTCCTTAGCACTAGGGAACGATCTTGGGAATATATTTATGTCGTCAGCGTATGCTATACAAGTTGGCTGGACTTGAATAGTAGGGTCCCTTTGATGTCGACTGGAGTTTTTCGGACGATATACTCTAGTGCCAAGTTAAAAAGTAAGGGCGCTAAACCATCTCCCTGCTTTAAGCTACAATTCGTTCAAAAGCTGGCTGTAGAATTGTGAGTCACGTTAGTCAGACTAACTTTCTGGAATTATAAAATCAGGCCTACAGTACCCTCCTGCCGAAACTATCTTCTGGTTGCTTAAAATCTACGATGCCCATACTGATTTCTTTTTTTTTGCACATTAAATGAACATTATAGTTTGGGTGTAGCCTAGTGGGTCTACAATGTGAAGGTCGGGAGTTCAAATCCCGGTCGACGTATAATTTCAGCACATTATTTGCGTGGGTATATCTCGACTATCTCAATTTGCAAAAATGAAAATTCGTATTTAGAGAGTTGAGCGAAGGGCTAACAACCTTCTCACAATAACAAATAAATGCTAAGGAACCTGAGGGTCAAGATGTCAAAGCCCGATTTGGGCTGTAGTGCCATTGAATAAAAATTGAACATTATAGCAACCTGTTATAAAATATCTTTAAATTCGTCTGGAGAACTAAAGTTTCTTCAATTCGGTATAGGGAAAAAGTGGCAAACGTGTGTCCCAATTGGAATACTCTAACTTCAATTTTGTAACTATAAAAGATACAGAAATAAGTTAAATTCTGGAATTAAAGCCGCCAAGTGCTCTTATTATCAAACTGAACCCGGTAAATAATCTAAAAAAATACTTTGGAAGAGTGTTAATGAAATTGTTTCGCTTATTGGAAGCCTGATAACATGGCTTTCAACAAATCTGTGACAATAATAACGTTTTTATAAAGTTGAAAATCGTAAATTCAATGAACAATCATTTCAAAAACATTGATGACAATTTTTTTTCACAACTCCTACAAAAATCTCTGCTTCTAAATATTGGCATAAATGACCCCCTTTCAATGTTTCATATACTACCAATCACTCAAAACGAAATAAAGAAACATCGCATAACATATCTCCTGGTATTGATGGCTTTACAGCACGTATCTTTAAGACACTTTCTGGAAAGATAAACTTTTGATAAATAATATTCAACAAAAGTATATTCCAAGAAATTTTTCCAACAAAATTTAGGAGAGCTATTTCATAGCTGTAGTTAAAGAGCGAAGATAAAAAGGATCGGGGAAACTGCAGGCTGATATTTTTACATTCTGAGGTAGCAAAAATAATTGATAAGTGCATCAAGAGCAGAATGGTAAAATTCTTGATACAATATGATATCCTGTCCAAAGATCAATATGGTTTCAGAAAAAATTTCACTGAGTGCACCTACAAGTCGTTAGACAATAATGAAAAAGTCTAAGCATCTTAAAAAGGCATTCGACACTGTTTATCACTAAGTATTGTTAATGAAGTTGCAAGTATTGGAAATTACTTGAAATGCGTTCTTATTACTGAGCTCCTATCTATCACATTGCAAGGAAATGGTCAAATGGGTATTTCTAATAGTCAAAATTGTTAGCGGATGGTCTACGTCCACAAATTTATCAATTTTTACGAAATACTGTTTAGATATGTTTGAAAAACGCTTTCAAGTTTACGTGTTCTACAATGGCGTGGATCAACGGAAGTATTGCTTCCCTTACGTTTGCCTTTCATTAAGTCTAGAACTACTAAACTTAAATGAGGACGAATATGTAAATTTATTGAAAAATTCCTAAAAGGAAACTCGCATTATTTTCGTCCAACACCACTGTAAACAACATTTACGTGCATAGGACAGTTTTTTTTACTGACAATTTTTCGCAAACAAAACCGGTCGAATGAAAGTCTGCTGTAGAGGAAAATTGGCGAGATGCGATTTGAAAAATGCATACACGAGACTGCCGCCCTGTACATGGCAAAGTTTTCGCGCCCGACAAGCTCAAATTCGACTTATATAGAAAGGGGAGATGCGTTGAGGTAATTGCTTCCACCTTCCTCCCAGTACTTTCAGTCGCAAGCTCTCGCATTCCTTCGATCAAAGTATTGCCAGTATAAAATTTCGGTACTGGCCGAAAATTTATCAGAAAGAAATATGTGAAGAGGTAGGCCTCGCAATTTTCCGCATATTTTTGCATCGTATCGAAGGTCCAAGGTCTGCACCAGGAACTGAAAGTCGCTCTGTTGATCGGTTGTCGTGGTCTGTAAAATATCGGCCGCAGATCTTCGTAACAATATCAAGGCCGTCGCTAATTCCTGATCCGACAAATGGTTGGTTGTGGCTGCCGCCTCAAATTGGATCTTGTAGGTGATCCATGGTGTTTGACCATCGAAGAAGACAACACATTTTATTTACCATTTGTAGACTTTGTTTTCTTAGATCGTCCTTTAGTTCACTCGTCTGCTCTTTAGCCTTCAGCTCTTTGACATGTTAGCTTTGCTGTTCCATTTTATTTGTTGAGATCTTGACTTTGTTGATCCATTTTTGCCACCATTTGTTGCATCAGCAGCATTATCGGGTCTAACGATCCAGAACTTTCCGCTACGCTTGCCTGAACAATTTCTTGTACGATTTGTTGCTCGACCTCCTGTTCGGCCTTCTGTTCGATAGGGAACTCAGAGTTTTCGGCACTGTTTCTCTCAGCTTATTCAATCATACGGTTTACAAGTTCTGCTTTGTTTCCGGCCGTAGACAACACATGTTTACCAAGTTCGTCTTACAATTCTGTCACCTTCAAGTCTTTCACGTTACGCCGCATTTTTATCTATTTTACGCCACAAGAATTTCCCACACAATATCGCGCCGCGGAAACAAATCACAATAATTCTCACTGTTTGTTCGGGAACCTTCCACCGATCACTCGATTTTAATCGCAGAATCCCGCTTTCGAGAATTTCGCACTCGCGCCTACACGATCACTTAATTCTCATTTTAAACCTTCTAATATTTTCTACACTATTTTCACTTTCACAATTGTCACTGGCGATTTTTGCTTGAAATCCCACTTCTCACACTAAATTGAAGTGGTCGCTAGATTTTAAATAATAAAACTATTTTTCGCTTTAATTTTTAATATCCACACCTTTATTTATCGCTTTTTCATAGATCCCTTTACAGTTTTTGTTCACACTATATCGCTCTCATTCTTCGCACCATTCGTGCTGTCGATCCCACAACTTAATCGCCTTCTAAACTCCGACTTACTCTTTATCACAAATGCTCGCCCTTTTTATATCATTTTTGTAGGCCGCTGTCGGCCCTCCATGCCGCTTCTGAGTACGCGAAATGCAAATCATTCGGAACTAGATTGGAAAAATAATTACGATAGAGGAAATGACATGAAAAATAAACATTGTAATCATGGTAGGATATCATAATCAGGTCTAAATCATGGAAAGTAAAAATCAGTTTCCTCTTATAGATATTCATTATGTATGTAAATTGTACAAGCGCGAAAAGTCGCACAGCTTGCACATGTAGATACAAATCCAGTTCATACATATATCTAAATTAATCTAAATTAAAAAGTGTATTTAATCTAAAACTAATAACACACAACTTCGCATGCACAAAACTGACCCAATTCGAAACGCGATAATAGCCTGAAGCAGTACCAGTTTTAATCCGGACAATAAACATTTCAGCTAAAACTTAATCGGACTTAAACATTTTTTCTTCTTCTGTTGTTATGGTCAAGATGATGCCTAATCAAATGCGTTTTAAACTTTCAATTTCTTCTTTTCAATCAGCGAGAAAAAAAAACAATTTATGCCACATTCTTTAATGACCTCAACTTGAAAAGCAGAGTGCGGTTGAAAAAAAAATCAGCTTAGTAATTGTTTTCATCCAGTGCATTGAATGCTTGAAATTTAATTACATATATATATTTCCTGAACGACCTAGACCGCTGGTTCATGGTTAAAAAGATGAAAGATATTATCAAGTCCATAAAATGATAAATGAAATCATTCATTTCCTATGTAGAATTTGTGGTATGCAGACTTTATATGTATTTAGAGTGCACGAGACATTATTGAATCAGAGAACGCAGACCTCTCATCCTGCGCTTAATTAAGCTCGGCTGGCTTAATTCGATTTCCAGCTATTAAATACGGAAATTTAAGAGTCGACCATGGATTGAATTTTTTATTTCATTACGAGATGTATCTGTTTTTGCAGCAATTCTGTTTTATATTTTGTTGCCCAGGTCAATCAGAAATGCCACGAAAACTGCTTTAGCGAATACCAATTTCAATGCCACTATACACAGAACACGAATGTTTGTGTACATTTCACCAGTTTGATAAAGGTCCCAGCAGAAACCGAAATGCAACGATTAATAAAGCAGAACAGTGTGAAATCCGAAAATCTTTGCAATGTGAAGACATCCAAAAATGTATTCATTAAAAAATGATGAAAGTTTAAAATTTTAGACCAGTTGCATTTTTATTTTTTAAAAATATTGACTTTTAATAAAGTGTTCAAATTGTGTCATTTTGAATGGAAGGAAGCGATAGATGGAGTGGAGTGTGCGCATTGACTAGGTAGGAAGGTAGAGGTGACTGCACAGACACAATTCATGGCGCCCATAGACCATAAGCTGGACCGTTGTGATGCCACAGGATCTCAGATGGGACTGATACTCGGTGAAACAACCGGAGCTTTCTGTGAAGCGTCTAAGTCTTCTGGCTTCCGCATTTACCAGATTACCGAGAATATCGAAGAAGTGTGCGCCTAGAAGGCGTTTCCTTCTTCTAGAGAGAGCCGGGCAAGTACATAACAGATGAAGAATCGTCTCTTTCTTTTCCTCATCTTTTCAGCTCCTGCAAAAATCATTAAACGGGAGACCAAGCCTCTGAGCATGTCTTCCTATCAGGCAGTATCCTGTACCGACTCCTACTACGGAGCTAATCATCTGCCTTCTTAGCGACATCAGTCTAACAGAGCGTTTTAGATCCAGCGCAGGCCAAATCTGTCTGGTGGTATTACATGTAACACCGTTTGCCCATCTCTCACTCCACCGAGGAGAGTGCGGTTTGTCTTTGTATTTAGGGCACCACACAATCACACTATAAAGCAAGATGGGTCTGACGAAAGTAACGTAGAGCCAAAGAACTACTTTACTTTAGCTATGGCTTTCTTACTGGAGTAAGCGCAACCGTAGCTTTTTTTTAAACGTTTTTAAACATATGGTTCCCAGCTCAGCTTCCTATCCAAAATAATACCCAGATATTTTGCTCTTTCCGTAAAAAACTACTGGTACCATCCATACTCTGGATGAGTGAGCATGGGGAACTTTGTGTTTCCTTGTGGAAAGAACTAGCTTGGTTTTGTGTGGATTCACTCTCAAACCACATTCACGAGTTCATTTAAAGAGTATTGAGATGGCATTTGGCACAACCTCGTCCAGAGTATTCGAGTGCTTACCAGAGATGACTATTGCAACGTCGTCCGAATAAGCAATCATTTTACAGTCTGCCTTTTCCAGTTTTAGTACTACTATATCCATTGATCGTGGAGAATTGGAGTACCTCTACTAACAAACCTTCTAGCGGATGCGATGCCCTCTTTTGTGCTGATAATCCTAGATGTCAACATCAAATTAATCAGCACGCCAAACGAAGCGTCCACCTTCAGAATTGAAAGTGCGATCGTAATTGCTTCTGGTCTTACGTCGTTGAAAGACCCGTCGATATCGATAAAAGCGACCATAGTGTACTCTTTATTACTTAGTCATTTTTCAATATGGCATACAGTGCCGGAAAAAAGTTTGGAAACATGGTCTCTCAACCCACAATCATAGCTCTGAAACAGAATTCCTGGTACTTACACCTATGAGACTTTGCATAGAATAGCTGTATCCCATTTCTTTTTAATCTTTAATGGGATATTTAATTATGGCAACTCTAAAAAAAATAGTGACAACAGTTTCGAATATGTCTGGTAATACTTGCGGAAAAAAGTATGGAAACAAAACGGTTTTTGTTGTCAAAAAGTTAATTAGAACCGTTTACTTTGAAATTGAATGTCATTAGTAGTTATTTGTTGTGCGACTGAATTACATTTAACTCCAATTAAAGTTTTTTTATGAAACATAATTAAAAATGCCGAAGTGTAAGTTGTACTCAATGGATTTGAAGGAGAAAATCGTTTCTATGTACAATAACGGAACAAAACAAATTCAAATTTCACAAAAACTTGATATACCAAGATGAACAATTTCGAAAATTATTAAAAACTTTCATCAGCGAGAGACAGTCGAATGTGCTCCAAAGTCAGGGAGGCCTAGAAAAACAACAGCAACCACCGATCGCATAGTTCAAAGGATGTCTAAACAAAAACCAGGACAAACGGCCACTGAGATCAACGCCGAGTTAAAGAACAGAGGTATTTCAGATGTGACAGATCGGACAATTAGAAATAGATTGATGGAAAGTGGCCTTTTTGGAAGATCTCCACTGAAGAAGCCACTCTTATCAAAAGCCAATATTGCAAGAAGACTAACATTTGCAAGAGAACACATTCTTTGGACTCCCAGAAAATGGAATACAGTTCATGTTTTTCACGTTCATGTTTTTCACGTTCTGGAGTTGGCCCAATTTTTCGGATAGATGGGATAATCGATCGGTATCGGTATTTGGAAATATTGCAAAACAATATGCTTCCATATGCTGAAGAAGAAATGCCGTTACGTATTTTTATTACGTATTCTTCGCGTTTAGTTAAGGATTGGTTCCAACAGGAAAAAGTGAGTGTTATGGAATGGCCTTCACAATCCCCAGATCTGAATCCAATCGAACACCTATGGGAACATGTAAAGCGTAAAATTCGACACACAAAAATTTCTAATAGGAATGCACTGTACGATGAAATCATTAGAGAATGGCAAAATATCCCGGTTTCATTTTGCGAAAAGTTGGTGGACTCAATGGAGAGGAGATGCAAGGCTGTACTAAAAGCAAAAGGGAGAAGCACTAAATACTAAGAAAAACATGTTATTTCCTTTAAATAAACTCGAATTATATGAAAAAGATATGTGTTTCCATTCTTTTTTCCACGAATAATACCAGATAAAATCGAAATTGTCCTCACAATTTTTTTTAGCGTTGTTATAAACAAATTTCGCTTTGAAGATTTATAAGAAATGCGGCACTGCAATTCTATGCAAAGTTTCATAGGTGTGTGCACAAGGAATTTTGTTTCAGAGCTATGATTGTGGGTTGAGAGACCATGTTTCCAAACTTTTTTCCGGCGCTGTACGTGTGTGTGTCTAGAGCCGTTTCAATCGATTGACTAACTTGAACTTACTTTTCGAAAATAACATGTACAACATTCGACCTTCCTAGCTCAACGCTTTTTCGAGCTTTAGAGCGAACGGAAGACCAGACGAACGGACATCCGGTTTCGAAATTTTTATCTCGTAGTATCGTATTTCTGTGTAATCTATTTTTTTTTCACCGATCCATATTCCTTGGCGTTACAAACTTATTATACAAGGAAGCCATGGGTGTGCTATATTTATCGTGACGTTTCGTTCAGTGCCGAAATAAAGGTCTCTGCAGAGATCGAAAAGAAAATCCGGTTATTTCCTTTGATTCGAAATGCACTGTGAAATCGTTCACCAAAACATTAATCAACTCTTTCACAATATAAATTTTAATATTATAATTATAAAAAATTTATTATATATATTATATATATATTTATTCGGTGTTTAGCAATTAATTATTTTACCGACGCGGCCATGCAGTGATCTAAGGAGATGATCGCTGGTCGCTGGATTTCAAGTAAAAATAAAACAAGTTGATTTCAAATCACCGCAAACTTTATTTAATTGCTTTATTTTAACCATCACTTTTTTCTTCACAATTTATTGCAATTATATTCGCGTTCTCGCGCTCCGTCACAATTCCGACTCTATCGCCTTCTAAACATCGACTCTTTTGCTTCCCCCTTCGACTGACTCCGTCGACTTCACTACGTGATCTCGACTGCCTCTTTTCACGAATACTTATACACAGCACAACCGACTATCGTCCACATCGTTGCCGTCCATAGCGACTCCACAGCGACTCCACAGCGACCGTCATCTAGTCCGTCGCTCATACGACTATATGTTCCTGACTGTCAGTTCGGTCGTCGCCCATACGATGAAGTATTTCTGACTCTCGCCACCCATACAACGATGTGTTCCTGACTGTCGACTTTCTCCAAGGCGATGAGTATGCAAAGTTGTTGTTGTCGAGAATATGGCGATCACGCGATGAGCGACTAGGGTTGATATGTAACAATATCTTTGGAAAAATGGGAAAGCAAAACACATGGATAAAAAGGAAACTTCGAATGGATAGGGTTGAATGTTCAACTCAAGGAAAAAACTTTAAGTAGGTAGTTAAAGTAAATGTAACAGTAATCGAACACTTAAGTACTTAAATGACTTTTTACAAACTAGTGATAATGCTAGACTATTAAAAATTGTACTGCATACAAACTGTATCCTCTTTAAATAAAATACGTCATTAAATTTTGCAATACATAAAATACCCTAAACTTAAGAAATATGGAGCCTCCCAAATGAACGTATAGTGGATCTGTAGTGCCTACTTTACTATCACTACTTTACTTTTTATAAATTAAGTAAATCGTAGAAACTTACTTTAATAGCGCTACTTTACTTTTGATAAATGAATAGATCGCAAAAAATATAAAAATAATCATATTAGTTTTTAATGACAAAATTGTAAAAAACAAGTTAGTTGAAAAACGGATTTGATAAAAGCGAGTTGCTAAAAAGATTAATAAATATCTGTCTTAGAAAATTAATTAAAAAATCAGATAAATAATTATGAATAGTGAAATGTTGTTGTAAAATATATGTATATTACTAATGTGTTGTTAAAATATTAAATAGTGTGATAAATAATATAGTCAATAAATTATAATAATAAATAATGTTATTTGTATAAATAATAATAAATATTTTATGAAATATAAACAATAATTAAGAGTTATATAATAAATATAATTAAATATTAACCAATTGATATAACTTAATATAATATATAATTTAGTGAATTAAGAGTTCGTCATATTGTATAAAAGATATTATAAACGCATTCACTAAATAATGGTGACCCCAACAACCAACTATAAATATTGGTGAACATGCAAACCAGACAAACAACAATTCACCATAAATATCGCACAACAACAGCAGCAACGACAACAACATCAACGGTAACAGCGAAAATAGAAACATCAGCAATAATAACAACAGCAAGCACAACAATAGCAGCAACAGGAAAATTGTAAATAGAAAATTAAAACAATTCTCATCCAACTTTGAAAACTACCAGCGGCATAAGAAATTTATCAAATTATTTTTTGGAAGAAAGAAAATACAAAAATTGAGTAAATTTTAATCTATTATTTAAATATTAATCTTTATTATTTAAATTTTAATATTAATTTTTCATTTTGTAAATTTTAAATTTTTTGCGATTTATTGATTTTAATATTAGTTGCGTCATGTCGAACTATAATAATTTTGAAACCTTACCTCCTTCACCACGAGATGAATCGTTGCTAGCTAATCCTTTTTTAGGGTTAGGTGATTCAAACAACATTGCGACTATTGCAATTCAAAAGGTCTGTTTATGGAGACGAAATCCGACTGCTTGGTTTCAAGCTCTCGAGGTTCAATTCCGGTCAGCTAATATTTCGTCAGAAGCAACGAAATTTAGCTATGCATTGAGTATGTTGACTCAGGAAGAATGCGATAAGGTGTTGGACATTATTGAGAATTTATCCTCTACCACACCTTATTCGGATTTGAAATTGGCTGTTATTTCTAGATTTGGTGAATCGGAAGATCACAAACTTCAGAAATTAATTAACGGTCTTGATCTTGGAGACGATAAACCATCTCATCTTTTAAGTAAGATGAAGGCGTTAGCTGGGTCTTCTGTTGGAGAACCTCTTTTAAAGAAGCTTTGGCTTCAAAAATTACCACCTAATGCACAATCGATTTTAGCAGTAGCGAATGTTTCACTCGACGAATTAAGCATTCTTGCAGATCGAGTTATTGAAACTAATCCTAATTTCAATTGGGACGTTTCAAATATCTCGCAACTAAAAGTTAATGAAATTAGAACTGATCGATTTAGTTTTGAAAGTTCAATCATTCATCAGATGTCCCTGTTAACGAAACAGATTGAATTATTGACTCTTAAACAAAACCAATTTTATAGAAAGAATCGATCACGTTCTAGAAGTAATTCACGTTCTTTTAGTAACTATCGCGATAATTCAATACCAAATTCGAATTTCTGTTTCTATCATAAAAAATTTGGAACTAATGCAACTAAATGTCGCAAACCTTGTTCGTTCAACAATCCAAAAAACTGAAAAAGTTGTCTGAAGTGGCGATGTTCGACAACAAACCATCATCATCAAGTCGCCTATTCATTTTAGACAATTTATCCAAGTTTAGTTTTTTAATTGATACTGGAGCTGACATCTCTGTTCTTCCGGTTAATCCAAAGGAAAACAGGGTTTGTGATAAATCTATCGTACTCACAGCCGCCAATTCTTCTAATATCAAAACTTTCGGATTTAAATTTTTAGATATCTCTCTCCAATTAAGAAGAGTATTTAATTGGAAATTTATTATAGCCGATGTTGATAAACCCATTCTTGGTGCAGATTTTCTTAAACATTTCGGTTTAATCGTGGATATCCGACGTAAATGTATTATCGATCCTCTATCACAAATTAGTTCAGTAACTGGTTCCTTGGTTAATGGACCATCTTCAAATCTCGCTGTTTTGTCAACTACACCTTTAAATCCAAAAGTTGAGTTGTTATTATCTAAATTCGAAGGATTACGACGCACCTTAAATTATAGTTTCATAGAGTCGAGCACAGTGCGACACTTTATCGTTACTAAAGGTCGTCCAATCTTTGCCAGACCTCGTCGTCTAGATCCGGTAAAGCTTAGAGCAGCTAAGGCCGAATTCAATCTAATGATTGAACGTGGTATCTGTAGACCCTCCGACAGTCCATGGGCATCACCGCTTCACATGGTGAAGAAGAAGGATGGTAGTTGGAGGCCTTGTGGTGATTATAGATCTTTAAACGCTATCACTACTCCTGACACTTATCCTATTCCTCATATTCAGGACTTCTGTCAACAGTTGGAAGGATGTACATTTTTTTCAACTGTTGACTTAGAAAGAGCTTATCATCAAATTCCCATTAATGAGGATGATATTCCGAAAACAGCCATTACGACACCTTTCGGACTTTACGAGTTTGTGCGGATGACTTTTGGTCTTCGCAATGCAGCACAAACTTTTCAAAGATTCATTTTCTCAATTTTAAATGATTTTGATTTTTGTTTTGTCTATATCGATGACATTTTGGTAGCTTCTAAATCAGAAAGTGATCATTTCAATCATTTAGAGAAATTGTTTGAACGACTTAACTCTCATAATTTGGTAATTAACCAAACTAAATGCTCGTTCTTTAAATCTTCGGTCGATTTCCTCGGTCATTCGATTGACAAAAATGGAATCAAACCAATCGCTTCACGAGTCGAAGCTATATTAGCTTATACACGTCCATCTACAGTAAAAGATATGCGACGATTTTTAGGAAT
The DNA here is from genome assembly GCA_963669355.1 of Chorisops tibialis. Taxonomy (NCBI): domain Eukaryota; kingdom Metazoa; phylum Arthropoda; class Insecta; order Diptera; family Stratiomyidae; genus Chorisops; species Chorisops tibialis. The sequence goes on from OY770262.1 coordinate 216,051,280, forward strand.
GATTAATTTTTATCGCCGATTTATTCCTCACGCTGCCGAAGCACAGTCAATTCTTGACAGCTTCACTATTGGTAGCAAGAAAAAGAATGATAAAACAGAATTGGTTTGGTCGGTTACATCAATTGAAGCGTTTGAGCGTTGCAAAAAGCAACTCGCTCAAGCTACAACTTTAGCTTTTCCCTCCACTTCTTCATCTCTTTCATTAGCAGTGGACGCTTCAGATACAGCTTTAGGAGCCGTTCTTCAACAACGATATGGAAATGACTGGCAACCACTAGCCTTTTTCTCGAAGAAACTTTCTTCATCTCAAAAAAATTATAGTGCATATGATCGAGAGCTTCTAGCGGCTTATATTGCCATTAAACATTTTAAATTTATGCTGGAAGGCAGAGATTTTATTTTGTTTACGGATCATAAGCCGTTAATTTTCGCTCTTAAACAAAATCCTGAAAAAGCTTCGCCACGTCAGCTCAGACATTTGGATTTCATCAGTCAATTTACATCAGATATTCGTCATGTTTCTGGTCAAAACAATGTTGTCGCTGATGCTTTATCGAGAATTGAAACATTAAACCTTCCGACAACTATTGACTACTGCGAAATTGCTGATGCTCAAATAATTGATTCTGAATTGAATAAAGCTAAAAATTTACCCAGTTTAAAAATCATTCCGGTTATTATTGAAGGTACCATCAATCCTCTTTGGTGTGACAATTCCTTGCATAAACTTAGACCTTACATTCCTTTAAATTTACGAACTCGCGTTTTTCGTACTGTTCACGATTTATCGCATCCAGGAATTAAGGCTACCGTTAAACTTATGCGACAAAGATTCATTTGGCCCTCAATCAATAAAGATTGTCGTAAATGGACTAAGGAATGTTTTGCATGTCAAAAAGCAAAAATCTCTCGACACGTCACAAGTCCTTTAGGAGATTTCAAACCAGTTTCAAGCAAATTTGAAACAATTCATATTGATCTGGTTGGTCCTTTGCCAACTTCGAACGGTTTCAGGTACTGCCTTACAGTTTTGGATCGTTTCACCAGATGGCCCGAAGCTTATCCCCTTACAGATATTCGCGCAGAAACTGTTGCATCTACTTTATTCAAAGAATATATTCCACGTTACGGAACGCCAGTTTCTATTATTACGGATCAAGGTCCTCAATTCGAATCTCGATTATTTCACGAATTAGGAAAAATGATAGGATTTAAACGCTGCAGAACTACTGCATACAATCCTAAAGCAAACGGCATGTTAGAAAGATGGCACAGAGTTTTTAAAGAAACTTTGAAATGCAAAACAAACGAAAGTTGGTCAGATGCACTTCCTTTTACACTTCTCGGTTTACGAACAGTAATTCGAGATGATGCCAACGCGACCCCCGCCGAATTACTTTACGGTCAGAATATTAGACTTCCTTACGATTTTGTTCAACACAAGAACAAATCGAATACAATGTCTGGAAGTGATTTTGTTGAAATTCTTCGTGATCGGATCAACAAATCAAGCCCTCGCCCTCCATCAAGACATAGTTTGGAAACTCCTTTTGTTTTTGAAGATCTCAAAACATGTACCCATGTTTTTCTGAGAACAGACAAGGTTCGCACCTCTCTTCAAACTCCATATGAAGGCCCTTTTGAAGTCATTCAGAGAAACAACAAGTTTTTCGTCATTAAGATTAAAGACAAACCGACTTCAGTATCAATTGATCGTCTTAAGCCTTGCTTCATTAGTTCTTCCGAAGCAACAAACTCGTCAAGAGTTAAAAAGAAAGTTTCCTTTGTCAATTAAATACAAAAATGCGTACCACAGACATTCCTTTCCTTTTTTGTTTATTCTTAAATGTATATAATATCGAAAAGATCAAAGATCTTCTCTAGGAAGGGGGTATGTAGTGCCTACTTTACTATCACTACTTTACTTTTTATAAATTAAGTAAATCGTAGAAACTTACTTTAATAGCGCTACTTTACTTTTGATAAATGAATAGATCGCAAAAAATATAAAAATAATCATATTAGTTTTTAATGACAAAATTGTAAAAAACAAGTTAGTTGAAAAACGGATTTGATAAAAGCGAGTTGCTAAAAAGATTAATAAATATCTGTCTTAGAAAATTAATTAAAAAATCAGATAAATAATTATGAATAGTGAAATGTTGTTGTAAAATATATGTATATTACTAATGTGTTGTTAAAATATTAAATAGTGTGATAAATAATATAGTCAATAAATTATAATAATAAATAATGTTATTTGTATAAATAATAATAAATATTTTATGAAATATAAACAATAATTAAGAGTTATATAATAAATATAATTAAATATTAACCAATTGATATAACTTAATATAATATATAATTTAGTGAATTAAGAGTTCGTCATATTGTATAAAAGATATTATAAACGCATTCACTAAAGATCCAATTAGTTAGTGAGGTTCCTATAATGGACTCGCCAGTGATGGACCACTATTTTTGAAGATCCTCTAGGGTTTTCTTGAGCTGTTGTGCCTTATGTTTTGCAAATTCAGGTTTTATTGGTTTCCATCACCCATGGCACTGCAAAATATAAATTAATATTGATTTATAAAAATAAAATAGTTTAGTATGAGACGAAATATATGTGCCTCTATAGTAGTCCAAGCGCGGTACCAGTATCGGACCGTGGTCCAAGGTACCCTATACTAGAACTTTGTAGATCAAATAAAACAGCTTAAAAAGAACTTAGAGCTTACTAACACAGCAAATATAGAAGTTGGACCACGTGGTCCAGCTTAGACACATCTAGAATTTTCCTGCCTATAGAGAACCACCCATGTATAACACACTAACATTAAGTTTCCTGTTTTATAATGCTGTTTATAACTAATATAGAACCATTTTTATTATCTCAGATGATATAATTAATAATAATATCAAGCAGTAAAAACCAAAGATATAATTTAAAAAACTTACCTGTGGAAAATTCATCAAGAAACGCATGAAAAGCTCCAAATTTGAAAGTGTTGAGATATTAATGTGCACTGATCAAAAGAAAAAATAGAACAACGATGGAATAAGAGGGTTGGTGATTTGGAAGAGCCCAAGGCAACTCCTGTATGTGTTTGTAATTGGGTATGTGAAGTTAAAATTTTTAATTTTTTATGCTACGAAATACAACTAAAAAAATATATCAGCTTCACTCCTCGTTATGGTCGTTCTCACTCCCCTTCCCCAACCTTCCCAATCCCATTCCTTCCCTCCATGTCTTTGTGCATTGCACATAAAGACCGATAACACAGGTCATTCTGTAAACAAAAACATGGCCCATTACTGGTATAGTTACCTTATTGGTAATTATAATAATCCATGTAGTGTAGTAGGCAAATTCTGTAACTTTCATCATGTGGAAACGAGTATATTTCACTCGACTAAATTTGTACGTGAATATACAGATCTCTATCTAGGGCGTAACCTAGTGGGTAGCGTGCTGGTCTACAATGCGAAGGTCATGAGTTCAAATTCCGATTGACGTATAATTCCCGCACACTGTCTCCTTGGGTATACGTTGGTCACTTCAATCTACGAAAATGAAAAATTCGTAGATAGAGGGTTGTGCGAAGGGCTAACAATCCTTTCACAATAAATAAATGGGAAAAAAAGGTAAGGAACCTGAATGTCAGGAATCCAAGGCTCATAATGGGCTATAGTATATTGGAAAAAAAAAAAATTGAAAATAAACATAAAATAATGAAGACAAGATCGAAAATATTTGAAACTTTTTGACAATAATTACACCATTGTTCTCTCTGAACCAATTACATATTGTTGTACTTGTTACAATAAAGTTTGTCATCTTGTGGAATTGACTTCTGATAGAGTTGCTTTCAGATGTGAGCTATTACGATTATCTTACACAATCGATTTGTAGTATCACATAGTATTTATCTTTTCTTTTTTTATGTTAATAGTAACTTTATTTTTTGTTTTCTTATTTTACGCATAGTTTGTAAGGTTGTTAGTAGTCTGTTGGAGTTTTTTTATCTGTAGACTGAAATAAATAAATAGTCCGGGCATAAATCAAATTCCCAATCAATCATTCTCTATAGAGGTCTATAGGTCATCAATTCATAATTATTATAACATAATTACTAATTTTTATTACTATAATTATTATAACATAATTACTTAAAAATCTTAAGATATAGGAGAAAACGATCAATATCTCAGCTCAGGATGAGTCAAATTGACTTTCGAATTCCGCAAATTCTTAGTCAGGATGTCTACAATACAACCTGACTATAGAAGTTAGTCGGAGATTTGATTTAGACCAACTATTTTTGAAAAAATTATTAAGAAGAAATTTTCTCCAAAAGATATTTTGCCATAACTTCACCAGATGAAATTTCTACAAAAACGGCTAAATTGAGACTGAATTTTGTTTCATTTACTTAAAGTACATTTAATAAAAGGCCAAGCCAAAATTTTGGTAGAATATCTTTTTTACAGTTTGTTAGATACTCATCTCCTTCCCAAATCACGAATTCTTCGAAAATTGCCAAAAACGTCTTAAATAACAGTCTATATTTCAGGTTTAGATAAACCAAATTTAACTATGTACCACTTAAATGAGAGGTCTAAATGTCTGCAAACGAACCTCATTTTTAGTTTTTCAATATAGTTTATTACAACGTCATAAATTTCAGAAAACCTCTAAAACAGGCGAAAATTTGCAAATTTTGCTATTTTTCGAGTCCTTCCCCACTCCCCCAGCGGCTGCAATATTTTTATCGTAATATTCTCACTGTCCTTAATAAAGGAATATTTCTCTGATATTGTCAACATCTTGTCGGAGGAAGATATTCCAGAAACAGAACAGTTACTAAACAACCAACTGCAACAATCCTGTATTAGGGGCGATCCCTCAGATAAGGTAGAAATAGTTTCCGCTATCCGCTCAATAGTGGGATGGAAAGCTGCAGGTATAGACGGACTACCCATTGAACTCCTCAAAGTGGACCCGGAAATAACAGCCGATATACTCCTCCCATTCTTTACTGAGGTGTGGAATGAAGGAAGATATCCGGCTGAATGGAAGGAGTGCGTCACTGTGAAACCTGCAACCTTTAAGATTCTGCAATTGGCGTGGTATAAGTCTACACTGCCGTATCGAAAACCATAGCTAAGGTAATTCTCAATAGGATTAGTGATGTCGTGGAGAGCACTCTCGAAGTTTATCAGGCTGGATTCCGTAAAGAGTCGTCAAATACCCTACAGATAATGTTGGAGCAGTCAGCCGAAATGGGTTCGCCACTACATCTCATGTTTGTGGACTTCGAGAAGGCTTTCGACAGCGTCAAGCGAGACTAAATATGGAATACTTTGCGTAGGAGAAGTACTCCAGATAAGGTCATAGCTATGATTAAGGAATCCTACGAAGATACAAGGTTTTGCGTCTTCCGTAGAGGAGAGCTGTCCGAGAGCTTTCCTGTGCGAACGGGTGTCAGACAAGGCTGCATATTATCACCAGCCCTGTTTCTGGTGGTAATAAATGACATTAAGCTGCACTGTAAGGTGGGGAAGGTAAAGGTCTTCAATGGAGACTATTTAACATCTTAAGTCACCTTGATTATGCTAATGACGCGTATTTGCTTGCACATAACCGTTCGGACTTAGAGTCAAATGTTCGCTCGTTGCATTCTAAATGCAAAGAGGAGGGACTGAAAATAAATGTACATACGTAAAACCTAATATATGCACAGGGGTTCTTACAGATGCGCATCGATTGTTCTTAACGGACAAGATGTTCAATAGGTGCAAGATTTTTGTTAACTCAGAAGCATTGTCAGCATGGACTGCGGAGCTGAAAAGGATATTTAGGCTCGGCTAAACAAAGTTCGTCAGGCCTTCGGTATCCTTTTCCCTTTCTGGTGGTTAAAAGAGATCTTCCCTCGCACGAAGTTGAGAGTTTTTGATTCATGCGTCAAATTTGTGTTGTTATATAGTTGTACTACGTGGAAAGTGACCGTTCCGTTACCAAAGAATTGTCAACTTTCGTGAACTAATGCCTCCGACGCATTCTTGAAATATTCAGGTTAAAAGTGATCTCCAACGACGAACTTTGTAGTACAACTGGACAGACTAAAATATTGTTGCGAGCTAGGGGTTCGCCAGATTTCAAAGAAAACTCAATTCGTTTTAAAATATAAGGATAATTTATTTATTGCACTTTATACACAATTTCCCGATCACTTCACTAAATTCGCTCTAAAAACTTAATTCGCACAACCCAGGAACACCGCCGATCTATCACTTTCGCTTACTTATACCGATAGGTGTTTTCCATGAAACTGTCACTGAGTAACTAAATTCCTTGTCGTGAGCTCTGGCTATTTATAATGGATTTATCCGAGTCTCGAACCTTCTCTGGTGTATGTTTTTCTGCTGGGTCTGGACTATTCTGGAAGTTACTAGATGGCGTCGGGTGTCATTGTTTGTGTCTTTGAGAATTTACTAGAAGTTTTTACTATGGCCCTCTACATGTTGGAAGAATATTCTAAATAGTTCTGGCAGATTTGAGAGAGATCATTGCCAGATCTATAACATTACCCTCTCCTTAGTCCCTGTTCGTCCCGAACAGAGTCGTTCATTTCCGCAATGGCACCGTGGTACTTTGTTAGTCGGTCGAGATGTACCACTTTCATTTTTGTACGAGGTTTTCGCTGATTCCATCCATCCTCTGGTTCGATCGTTAACCTCCGAATGGTTTTTCCGGCTTCTTTTTCCTTCTCACGTTCGCGTTCTTTCTCCGTTTCCTTTTCGCGCTCATTCTCCTCCTTAGCGGCACGTTTACTTCCCTTTTCTCGTTTCGCATTCTTCCTTTCGCGATCTTCTTGATCATATCGCTTCCCATGTTTGGTCTTGTCACGATTATTCGCATGAAGTACTTGACCGTCACGACTTCTACCCGTTCGTTCGCGATCCTTATTCGATTGTCCATCTTTGCTTCCATGATCTTTCCCGATGTATTGTTCTTGTTGCAATCGAGCTTGCCGACTCGGGGTTTTCGATCGACTCCGGCGTCTTTTATCAAAACCGTGTGTAAGATTTGAACTCTGACGACTAGTTCTTGACCACGAACTACCTGCCCGATTTCCATCTTCGCATTGGTTAGCAGCGCAGCCGGAACAATAGTTGGTCGCTTTTCGGCAGTCGAGTCTCAAGTGTCCTGCCTGTCCACAATTCCAGCATCGGGGGGCACCAAATCTTTCGCTCCGTTTGGTGTACTCTGCTTTCTGACACATACACTCTTTTGCTCTTTCTCGGCCTCGATAATTACTCCGTGAGCTTTGCTTGGCAGCTTCGAACGTCAGCCCATATACCAAGGCTTCGCCTATCGTTTTCTTACCTGCCAATTTCAACGCCTGTTGCAGCTCTCTGTCCAGTACAGCATTGTTGAATGCGAAAACAGCCGTATCGTTGCGTTGCTCTGTTTGCGCATTGGGCAGCGATAATAATGTGAGTCGTTCAATATCGCGTGCCAGCTCCTGAAGTGTTTCACCATTCTTTTGAGTTCGGTTGTACAGCTCTATTTTGTAGATCTCTTTCATGCGGTCACTGCCGTAATGAAGATCCAATGTTTGGACTAACGTTGAAAAATCTTGTTGTTGCTCCTGCGGAATCGTTTGAAGAACCTCCGCTGGTGGACCTCTTAACGCCAATATAAGAGCCGTTCCTCGTTCGAGATCATTCCAATGGTTGTTTCTGGCGGCAGCCTCAAATTGGATCTTATAAATAGCCCACGGTGTCTGTCCATCGAAGATTGGAGCTTTGACACCCTTATGCGTAACGTGCTCTGCTTTCATGACTCCGACTGCTTTCACGTTATCCAAGTCCCTTTTTAGGCGTTCGACTTCTTGTACAATCCCGGATATCTTTTCCGTAATTTGCTCTTCGAAGATTCGAAGTTTCTTCTCAACGTTTTCTTCTATGGCCTTACCCATGGTGTCTATTTTATCATTTTGCAGCTCCAATTTTTGGTTAAGGTCCTTTGAAGTCTGGTCTAATTTCTCTAGTTTCTGATTAATGTCCGCTGATTGTTGTTTAATGTCCACCGATTGTTGTTCAAACTTCTGATGCATGTCCGCTGATTGTTGCTCTAATTTCTGATTCATGTCCGCAGATTGTTGTTTAATGTCCAATGATTGTTGTTTAATGTCCAATGATTGTTGCTCTAATTTGTTCATCATTTGTTGCATTAACTGTGTTAGAGCATCCGATGTACCAGAGCAGTCATCTCCACGAGCTTCTTTGATTTGGAACTCGAAACTATCTGCATCCTCACCCTCAGCCTGGAGTGTCTCGATCATACGGCTGACAAGTTCAGACTTGCTCCCTGTCGTAGGTAACTCGCGTCTACTGAGCTCTTCCTTCAGCTCCGCTAATTTTAAGTCCTTTAAATAACGCGGCATTTTCACTACCGATTATTTCCAGTTTTTCCGCGATTCGAATTCACTTCAATTTACGTCACTAATTAAAGTCACTGCTCACTCGAGAATATTCGTTTTCACAAAATTCTCACTGTCCGTTCGAGAATTTTAGTTCCGCGATTTTACTTCGCTAATTTACGTCACTGCTCACTAAATCACCCGAGAATATTCGATTTCACAAAATTCTCACTGTCCGTTCGAGAATTTTAGTTTCACTTTTTCGCTCTCACAAAATTATCCGTTCGAGAATTTTAATTTCACTCGCGATTTTTAACCCGAATTTATCCTTGAAATCCCACTTCTGACACCAATTGTTGCGAGCTAGGGGTTCGCCAGATTTCAAAGAAAACTCAATTCGTTTTAAAATATAAGGATAATTTATTTATTGCACTTTATACACAATTTCCCGATCACTTCACTAAATTCGCTCTAAAAACTTAATTCGCACAACCCAGGAACACCGCCGATCTATCACTTTCGCTTACTTATACCGATAGGTGTTTTCCATGAAACTGTCACTGAGTAACTAAATTCCTTGTCGTGAGCTCTGGCTATTTATAATGGATTTATCCGAGTCTCGAACCTTCTCTGGTGTATGTTTTTCTGCTGGGTCTGGACTATTCTGGAAGTTACTAGATGGCGTCGGGTGTCATTGTTTGTGTCTTTGAGAATTTACTAGAAGTTTTTACTATGGCTCTCTACATGTTGGAAGAATATTCTAAATAGTTCTGGCAGATTTGAGAGAGATCATTGCCAGATCTATAACAATATGTATTGAGATTCAAAGGTGGAAGTGGCAGTGGATCGGTCACACTTTGAAGAAACCAGAGCGAAACATCGCCAAACAGGCTCTGGATTAAAATCCACAAGGAAGACGTCGGGTTGGTCGACCATATAGTATATGGAAGCGAGCAGTTGAGCAGGAGACCAGAGTAATAAATAAGATCTGGCAACAATTGAAAGCCGAAGCTCAAGATCGAGCCTTGTGGAAGAGAGCTGTTTCTATCCTTTAACCCTATAGGGGGTCTTTAACAATAAATTGAGTGGAAGATAAGTAAGTAAGAAGTGAGTCTAAAAAATGTAGAGTTTAATTCTTCTACGAAAATTTCCTTAATTCGGTTTAATTAGCATAGCTTTTTTTTTTTTAATTTCAATTGCAACACAATATACCAGTAATTAATTTTTTACCTCTCACAATCTCAAACTATCGGTAATTAATTAATCACGTCTTGTAGAAATTCAATGAAAAAAAATTACCAACAGCTAATGATCAATTACCATAAAGGCAAATGTTGCACATAAAGCGCATTACATAATTGCTTAATAGAGGAGGCGTTGTACAAAAATTTGAAACCCTGTCTTTAAGAAAATGCTTCCGATACCAAAAAAAAAGATCTCTTGTCGATATCTCAGATACAAAAAAAAAATTTAAAACTAAAACACTAGCACTTAAAACTACGAAAACTTGAATAGCCCGTCCACTAAAATCCAATAAATAGAAAGTGCAAGTGAATTACTTACATAAAAGTGAATGTTGCTGCAAGTTGTTGGAAGGCTCTATACAGTGGACTTTAATGTCCATATAATCGGTCATGTTTTCGTTCAACCGGTAGCGTTAATTAGCTTTGACCGTGCACAATATAATTTTATCTACTCGATGTTCATCCGACAATTTAATTGCCAAAAGAATTGCGCGCTTTTTCTTGAACCGATTTCTTGAGGCACAATTTTTATGCAATGAATATCACATTGCTCAATTTTATTATTATTATTGTATGTTTTTTTTCCCTTTTTTGTTTGTACTACCAGACCATCTTGTGGATAGGTATAATTTTTTACGGTTTCAAAAATTAGATACGCTCAATTCGGTTGCTTTAAGATGCTTTCATTCTTATTATAGTAACCTTTTATTAATTTTTTACGTCTTATTATTTTTATTACAAAATAAAATCAATTTCTCACTTTTAGTGTCGAAATAGTGACATGAGAACGACCTCGACATACTATTGTAAAAAAAAATCCCAAAAAACCGCATCACAAAATAAAATTTGCCAAAAAAAAAAAAAATTATGAAAAATATGAAAAATGTGTGCAATCCATAAGATTGCATTATTCTAGAGAAATGCCAACATTTCTATGACGATGATTGAGTTATCGCATTTTAGTGGCTTACATTCGGTTTATTTCTTGCCATCTTTCTTAATTCTGGGCGATGTTTTATTTTCTATGACAAAATTACGAAATGTATGGTCTCCGTAAAAGTGAACGGAGGAGACTTTTATGTCTTGTTGAAATTGGATGAGATTTCTTAATTTCTTTATTAATGTAGTTTTTTTTTTGTTATTAAATTGAGAGCAAGTCGTTTTTGTGTTTCGATAAATGAAATTAAGATTTATTTCGCACAATTTTCAATATCTCTGGATTTTTTTAATGGAAAAATTTGTGGGTCATTGATTAAATTATGCAGTTTGTGATTTTTGTTTTTTTTAATAAATTAATGACTATGTTATAAAAATGCATGATATACTCGTACATCTGGTGAGTTAAACGCTGAAGTTCAAGGTTCGGTTAATTAAATTTTGTAATATAGTTTCGAAAATAAAAAATCCGATGGGTTGTTGCGATTTATGGTTGCTAAAAAAAAAAAAAAATGTTACTCAACTGGTGTCTCTGCAAATGCAAGACATGCGAGTTGTCTGTTTGTCGTCCTAAAGTAATTATCGTGAGCCTTAAGGATATAGGAAATTTTTAATAAACTTACCTTCATGTTAAATCTACTACGAAAGTTATTCCTGAAAGCGAACAGTTATATAAATTCCTCCTTTTTGAAGGAGGGTAGAAAACCAAGCACTCATTTAGAATTTCCGTTGTTTCCGGTGCCACATTGAACAGACAGTGACAAATCAGTATCACCCTGGTACTTTGTATAATTGTAGATTATGTCACGCCAAATAATGTAAATGGAGTGGTAATTTTTGCAAAAGGTCCTAAATAATTGATTAAAAATGTCCGGCCGGCAACTTCGCCTTACAACCGAAGACATTTTCAGAGGCTTTCCTTTGCCATAGCCCATGCCTCCGAACAATTCGAAGACAAATTCTGGGAGTACTTCTTCAACGCGCTGAATGATCCTTTGAACCGATAAAGCTTATTAGTTTCACCGATAGAGCGGGCTGACTGAATGGTACGTAGGTCCACATGGCAAAAACACGGAGGCGTGTAATGGGCCAACTGATGGCCTACGTATATTGGTGTCCAACCCATCTACGAACCTAACCTAACCTATATTGAAACGAAGGATCCAGTCCTCCAAGCACCGCTACCATGGGTCTATTCCGCTTTACACGTGAGAGCAATGCGACCTTCGTGGCCTATTGAGCGTTTATTTTCCCTTTCCTCTACCACAATTTGATAGTTTTGACTAATTCAAGTATATTTAAGGGAGTCATGTTGGCTGGTTCATCAGTTGTAAGACCTTTTCCTTGCAGATTTCGTCTCTTCCTTGCTACTGCTTCGCAGTGAGATAGAATGTGTTCTGTCGTTTCTCTGTCGTTAAAACAGAGGCGGCAGCTCCCTCTGAGGTGCATGAACCATTTGTACACCAGACAGTTCCTACTTCCATTTCAGGTAGCACGGGTTGCCAGTCTTTGCTTTTTCTGATTATATCTTTGAAAGGAATTTCAAAATTGCATTTGGTCGGCATAATTTTGAGGCTAAAACCTCTATTTTCGGGTTTTGTGGTATTTTGACGTGTATCCATTTTATCTTGGTCAATTCAAGTCCCTTTTTCCTAGGTGCCGCTATTATGGCGCCATGTGTGGAGTGTTGTCGAATGCTCCCTCTATATCGCAATGCGCAAAGGGCAATTCCTTCGTGGTGTTTAGCCTTTTCAATTTGTCGTAATAGACTGACGCAGTTGATTTGCCTTTCTGGTAGGCATGTTGGTTATTAGCAAGATAGACGTTGTTTGGCCCTGTTCTTATGTGGAAGTCCAGTAATTTCTCCATCGTCTTGACGAAGAAAAAGTAAGACTTATAGGGCGATATGATTGTGGCTGGTCCATGGGACGATTCCCTGCCTTTGGCTCAAAGACCACGTTAGCTTTCCTCCAAATTTTTGGGATGTATCCCCATATAAAACTGGTCTTAAAGATCCTTATCAAGATTAGCAATAATTTCTCTAACCCCTTCTGCAGTAATGCTGGGAATATTTTATCTACTCCGGCCGATTGGAAGGGTTTAAAGGTGTTAATTGTCCATCTAATATTTTCCGGAGTGAAGATTTTACCAGCAATTCTATTGCTGAATAGATTTTGGCGATACGTTCTGTCCTCTACTTATAAATCTGCATTATTTATTCTTTTGCAACCTGGGAAATGTGTTGCCAATAACACTTTAAGGTTTTCCATGTTATTTTTTGTCAACGACCCATCTGGGCTCTCTAAGAGTGTTTTGCTAACACCTTTTGGAGTCTTGACGCCGTTGGGAGGTCATTTATTTCTTCTCAAAATCTCTTTTTTTTAACTTCTTTAAAAGTTTATTGTATTCCCTTTGTTCGTAGGCATTTATAACATTGTCCATACGGGGTGGTATGTGCCACTTTATTAGTTTTACTTGATTTCTCCATTAGATTCTCACGAATACCGCGAGAAAGTAGAATCAACCCTGGCAGAGCTCCGCATTACCAGTGGAAGGCTGATTGGAACTGGAGGGCGCCTGGTATTCAGAGTTCGCATATTAGTGCCTAGTTACCCACTAACCATTCATCCTTGGCTGTTCAACCGTAGTATCACAGGAGTAGTCCTCGTTCAGTTTTATTTGCTTGAGGAGAAGGATACTTTGGGCGAGGTCTAAATTTGAGATGAAGTGTTGGCTATTGCCTCCCTGCTCCCTAAAATGTCTTCGGAGGTCTTTGATATTACATGAAATTTGTATTGGTCGGTGGTATCCAATGCTCATTCTCTTAACATGTCCTTTTCGTATTCTTGTTACAATTTGTACTTTATTCCATAGCACAGGTGGAGCAGCTGCTGGGCTTGTTTGGCGGAAAGGCTTGTTAAGAAATTACAAATTGGCTAGCATTTCTAAATTGTCTAATGTTTTTTTTATGGAGCAGATTTAAATTCCGGCGAAGTGTTCTGGGCCAATACGGAATCCTTCCGGTCCATGCTGGACTGCAGTTTTGATTCGTTCTACGCCTTCACGACCAAGCACCCACCCAAAACAGAGAAAGTCTGTTTTTGGGGCCGATGTTATACTCCCGCACTAACTTCATAAGAAATTCAAATCAAACCAAAACGTATCTTTTCTAAAATTTACGATCGGTCCGAATTTATCTGCCTTAAGTTTTAATTTTTCATTTGAAAGAAGAAAAAACAACGACACTTCCATAATCAAAAAATTCATGCACGATCATCAAGATAGTACCACTGTTTTTTCTTTTTTTTTCTTTTTTTGATCGTGGGTGCTATGACTCAAAAGTATCTTAACAAAATTAACAGAGAGATTTCACAGGAAAACAAAACTGTAAAAATCCATAAAAATGCGCATCGTAATTTCTCGTGTAATCACCAAAATGAAAATCTTTGCAAAAAGATTCGCTTAAAATCACTGATGCCAAACGAAAATATCTACAGACGAGAGAATCACCATCAAAAATTATTACTTCTTGAAGATAGCTTTCAAGAAAGTAACTTTGTTGACATAACGGACAGGCCGGTGACCTCATATAATACACCGGTGAATAGGAATTATGCCCAGTTAAGCAAAATATATGTAAGAATGTATCTAAAATCCAGTCGAGGTGCTTCTCTCTACGCATCAGCACTTCCCGACCACCTTTCATTCATGAATTATGCGGAAATAAAACGCAAAATTACCTGTCTTCATAAGAAGCTACCTATATATTCCCAAATCCGTCAAATACAGTCAAGTACGACGGGACTTCACGTACGGTACGTAGATATTCGTTAAAGCACCGGCCCAAATTTTTTTTTTATAAGTCGATACTTATCTTGAGTATCATTTCGTGGCATCACATTTCCCATAGACCTTTGTCGGCGGCGACCTTCTTTCTGAATAAGCGAAAACGTTTCTAGCATTAGATATTTAGCTCGATAGATCCAAAGCTGTCTAGTGGCATTCTGTTAGATGTTCAAATTTCTAGATAGCCTATTTTTTATTGGAGTTACTGAGGTAGTTGTAGATCATCCCAGCCTTATAGATAAGACAGATGAGCGCATTAGATAATGAAAACACACAATAACTGTTCCAAAAACTTCCAAAACTTTTGTATTATTTACACGAAAAGATACTGCAGTGTACGTTAATAAAAAAAAAGTGAACATGAACTGTATCTTTTTGAAAGAATCAGGCACTAACTACATTAAAAAAAAGTCTAAACAAAAGATTTTCGATATTTGATTTAATAATTCGCATAATTTAAATGTCAATAGAAAATATTTACATAATGATAAAATCTACGACTCTCAAATGTATAGAAGATTGTTTGCAAAATAAAAATATTTCACTACAAATTAAATCTTTAGGGAATTTAGAACAAATTTGGTTGTTGCTTTTTTCACTCATGCTAATTTAAATTTAGGGAAAAAATAATCCGTAGGTTTTTAATGATGATTAATAATGTAGTCAATCAAAATTGCCGTTAGATAGAGAAAAAAACCTCTCAAAATTCATCATAATTTTTTCAGAATTCGTACGTCATTTGGATATTATAATTATACCCAAAAGAATTGGGAACGAAATAGAATCTTGTTTGTTATATGAATAAATGGAATGTGCAAAAAATTGTTGATAGAGTTTTAACTGGATATGGATAGAATCGAAAACTACAGATGCGATTACCTCAACTATGGCTTTAGATAGAAAGCTGAAAATTTAAGTTCATCAAGAGGGGCTGGAGGACAAACTTTAAAAGTAATTAAATTTTTGATTTGGTAAATGTTTTCACAGTGCATTTTGAATTGAAAGAAAAGATTTCCGGATTCTACACTGTTACGCTTTATTATTCGTGACGTTTCGGTCTCTGTTGAGACCTTCATCAAACTGCGTACTGTATGCAAATTGAATCCCGCCGTTTCCCATTAGTAAATGATGATTAACAATGGCGGATCAGAAACGTCACATGCATTCCAAAGTCTGGATGTATACGTCTATATGTATTTCACGGTACGAGTAGGAATAGGGTTGACGGTAAACTCGTGCGCGCGTTTAGCTTGACAAGTATTTTGGGGAAAAATGTAAAGTGGAGGAATGAGTGATCTAAATTCCCCACTATATTTACCATGAAAGTAGCGATGGTAAATACTGAGTACTCCAACGTTTTTACGATGCTCGAGGGAGTCAATAGAATCGTAATGGTGTCATCTCCAATTAGTCGGAACGCATGTTCTTGGATTTGATCGAGCGCAAGGTGTGCTTCGGGTGCCCCAACCCATAAATGCGAATTGTACTCTAAACGAGGTCGAATGTAAGCCTTGTAGATGGTAGCTAAGTCGTAGGGCTTAAAATATGTTTTGCATTTCCGAAGAATACCTAGGCGTTTGGAGGTATCGTGGGCAACATCGAAGATATGTTTGCTCCAATCAAGATGGTTATTTATCTTTACGCTTAATACGATCAAATCATCTAAAGAGCAAATTGGTGGGCTATTAAAGGCTAAATTAGATAACGAAGCTGGAACATCACGTTTAAGGGAAAGATGACAGACCTGTGTCTTCAATCGAAAAAAATCTGCGGCTTAGGCGCGTCGAATGCTCTCAAGCACTTAGGTCGTGGCTGCTCTTAGTGGAACAACATGTCATGAGTGGTTTTAAAGCTTCAAGAGCGCTTATTTTGACTTTGAGGACCGGCAGGACCACCACAGAAAGAAAATTGTTGTGGTATCTCATGAGCTGCTGAAACCGAGTGGAACCATTACGGGAGGTCACAATGGACTACAATTGATGCGTTTGAGCCGAGCGTTGAAGGAGAAACGACCACAGTTCCAAAAGAGACTCGACAAAGTGAAATTGCTGCACGGCAACGCTCGGCCTCATGTTGCTTAGGTTGGAAAACCTACCTGGGAACTACCCTCCCCGCTGTATTCTCCAGACATTGTCCCTTCTGACTACCACTTATTCCAATCGATGACGCATGGTCTAGCTGAGCAGCGCTTTGATTTTTACGAAAAAATTGGGTCGATTTGTGGATCGGCACAAAAGAAGTGCAGTTTTTTCGACGCGGAATCCGTATGCTTCATTCTGGGAAAAAGTTGTAGCTAGCGATGGACATTTCTTTGAATAATAAATATTTATCCATTTTTGCAAAATAAAAGCTTGAATTTTGGAAAAAAAAGGCGGTTTACAATTTGCACTGTAAATACATCCCCCAGTGGGATGGAGGAGTAGAATACGCCCACAGCCAGTCTCGATTGTCTTAGAACTGGCAAATGGACACTCACTGGATCGTGGGCTTATCACTTGTGATCTTAAAATTTAACTGATACGAGAAACGGATACAGCTCCTTGGATACGGACGGACTCTGCGCTAACTTGGAGTCTTGTAGAACTTAGCAAATGGTCATCGGATGAACCTTTGTTCCACACAAGTGTCACCATAAAACATTTGTGGTTTCCCCTGATGGTGTTATTCAGAATCAAATCGCCCAATTGGCCATAACTCGCCGATGAGGAAAAGTCATCCTTGAAAGTGCTGTAGAAAAATAATTAAATTCAAATTTTGAATTTCGTGAAATTTGTATGGGAGGTGGTGCAAGGAGTGAGTTCGATTACGTGGTTTTTTCATAATTTATTGCAATTACTGAAAGATAAAAAAAAAACTTAATTTTCTGTCTTTTCAGTTTCAATGAAAATCGATATAATTTATTTTCAAAATTATGCGTTTATATTGGAACAGAATATCCGACAAATGGCGGCCTTGTGACTGATGGCACTGTTGATGGTGATTGTATTGCCGTCCGCATTCTCGAAGAAGAACGGTCCAATCACTCCCTCAGCCTAAAATGCGCACCAAACAGTGGCTCGCGGTGAATGCATGGGACGTTTAAGGATCACTCTTGGATTCGCAGCTCCCCAAATGCGACAATTCTGCTTGCTGCGGTAAACTGTTTCGTAAAAGTCTCAATGGCCGAGAACGATGGCGAATCGAGGTGGAAGGGTTCCGGTCAATACTCGCGAATAGCTGCAGCAGAAATAAAGGGGGAGTATAGATTTCATAAGCAAAGCCGTAAAGTGCACATGGACACTTAATTAAAAATTGTCGAAATGTCTAAAGCTTGTAAAAATTTTAGCCAAATTTGAACCTCGAGTATCTCAAAACTACCCTTTTCCACTTCAAAATTCAAAATGCCATAACTTCGTCAACTTCTAAGATTTTTACGCGATTCTTGCAGCGTTTCCTTCAGAATTGCGCCCTTTAACCAATAATATCAGAAACTCAACTTTATGGCAAGATAAGGTCCCATTTGTCAGCTATGTATATACATTTGGAACTGAGACCAAATTTTTTACAACTTATTTCAGTGCTAACTTAATATAAAAATCTGTAGAGGAACCCGATGGACAAAGGTGTACCGGGGCGGAACGAAGTTCGACGTTTTTCGGTGTCAAGGAGGTGCTACCAGCGAGTGACAATAAGTGGAACTAGACCAACCTGTTACTGCTCAACTACGGCAGACATGTTAGTCTAGTTTTCTTCAGCGTTGGTGCGTGACATTTTCGTTCAGTGTTTTTTTTGCTCCTGTATTGAAACTTCTGGTGATTTTGTAACCACGGTAAGGTATATACTTGTTTACATTACAACTGCTTGTAGTACATTCAATCGTTTCGTGTAGTTAAACGTTTGTTTACGTATCTATATCGAGTGCCCTTACCTCCCTAACCTGAATCACGTCCTGGGGCGGAACGAGTGGGACGAAATGGGGATTTACCTCATTCCGCTTGTTTATATTGCGGCGAATTCTACTCAAAGTCAATTGAAGGCTGGGTCGCTTACTCCATGTGTGAAAATTGGGCAAACAATTCCTGTGTGGGAACAGATAGCAAAAATGATTAGGATGTCCTAGTGTGTAAATTTTGTGAAGAGGTTGAAGAAAAATACATAATCAATGAAATTTGTAGTTAAACCTTTATAGTCACTTAAAACTAAATAAAAAGCGAGCAATCTTATTATACTCTAGATGAAATCTGAGAGTATTATAAGTTTGCCACAAAGTTTGTAACGCCAAGAAATAAGGCTCGGAGAAAAAAATGAATGATACAGAAGTTCATATAATCACTCAAAAATCTCAAAACCGGATATCCGTCCGTCCGTCCGTCCGTCTGTCTGTCCGTGTCCTCTCTAGCTTGAGAACGCATTGAGCTAGAAAGTTCAAATTTTGTATACGTCGTTTTTAACAAAAAAGTAAGGTCAAGTTCGTGAACGGGCCAAATCCACCCCTTCTACCCCTTCCCATACAAAATGACACAATTGCGCAATTTAACAATAAATGGTTTTGCTCGAAAAGTATAAAAGCTATTAGCCTGAAATTTGGAACATATTATTTTTATGATAATATCAATCTACAGTATAAAAATTATGCATGTGCTCCCCCTCCTTCTACCACCTCCCATACAAACTGTACTTGTCATGAATTACTCTAAGCCAATTTACTCAGTGCATATAAAATTTAGCTGGCTAAAATTGTGCACCAAATATTTATTTAAAATTGTTAGTAAGGTCAAAAAAAATTAGACGATTAGCTTCACCCCTTCCACCCCCTCCCATACAAACTACACTTTTTCATGAAATGCTCTAAGACGATTTTCTCAGAACTTATAACATTTATCAAGCTCATATTTTGTAATAAATACTTAATTAGTATTATCACTAAGATCAGAAAAAAATATTTGATTAGCTTCACTGCTTCTACCCCCTCCCATACAATACGACACAGTTTCACATCTTCACAAAAAATCGATTTTCTTGAAAAGTATGAATGGCACTAATCTGAAATTTAAGGGATGTCAATTTTATAATATTACTAGTTATTTCTGACAAAATTACTAAAATCGCCCCACTCTTTCTATCACCTCCCATACAAACTGCAAGTTTTCATTAAATCTAACTCACTAATTTTCTCAGCTCCTATTCAATTTTTGGAGTAAGCATTTTGTATAAAATATTGTCATATCTACTTTAGCATGATGGGGGAAAAATTTGTTCAATGCTATAATACTTTCTAACACTCCACATACAAAATTTCTTGGGATCACAAAAAATTCTATTTCATCTAGAGTATCGTAAGATTGCGCTATACGCGTAATCGTAGCCCTGTTATTTTTTTTTTCTGCATTTCCACTAGTCTTATATGTTTTTATAATTCCATGTCCTTAACACCCCGTTCTGCCTCAAGCCTGTTCTTTTGTTTTCTTACGATATTAATGTATTTTTGTGATTATTATATTATAATGTGTTTATAGAAAATTTGCAGCGCCATTAATTAACCCTTTTGTGTTTTAGAACATATTTTCAACTTAGTACCCCGTTCTGCCTCGGATACCCCTGTTAATTGAGTGTTGATATGTCGCTGGTAAAGTTTCTGAACTCATCAGTCCTTGTAGAGTTTCGAAAAAAATTCTGCAATGTTGCTCAAGCTGCGTGTAGTTGTAGAATTTTCTATCAAAAGAGTAAAATTAACATTCTTTTATGCTATTTCGAAGATGAAAGTCTTAAGGAATCTAATTTATCGGACATGGAACGGTTTGATGTTTTAAAAAAATGATCTGAAAGGAAATATAAGGTGTCCACAATTTACACCTTATAAAAGAGTGAAGGTACGGTCTTCAAAGTGTCTTAAGTCTTAAGCGCTAAACGGCTTTAACAATCCAAGTAAAAAATCTATACATCATAACTTTTCTCTTTTTTAACAATTAAATAACATAAATGGACTACGATTGGGCGTGAAGCTCAATCATGCGATGCTATAGATGAAAGAGAAATTTGTTGATTTTAAGAAACTTTGTTTGGGGCGTGGTAGAAAGGGTGATAGGATAGAACTCATTTTTTCACGTCATGATACAGTTGCTAGCAAAATGTTTTATGCAAAATATAAGTTCCAAAAACTTGATAGGTGTTGAGCAAATTAGTGTATCCAACTTAGTGAAATTGTGCAGTTTGTATTGGAGGTGGTAGAAGGAACAGCGGTTTTTCAGTGCTCTTTGTCAGTAATAATTTTGAAGATTTTGCAATTGACATCTTTCAAAGTTCAGACCAATAATATTCATACTTTTCAAGAAAATCGATTTTATGTAAGGTTTTGAAAATACGTCACTTTGTATGGGAGGGGGTAGAAGGAGTTAAGCTAATCAGTTAATTTTTTCGATCTTACTAATAATTCTAAATGTGTTCGAAGGGCTAACCACCCTTCCAGAATAAGTAATGAAAAATGTTAAGGAACCTGAATGTCAGGAGGCCAAGGTCCGATTTGGGCTGTAGCGCCATTGTAGAAGTAGAATAATTCTAAATAAATGTTTAGTGCTCAATTTCAGTTGGATAAATTTTATACATCATGAGTCAATTCATTTATATTTATTTCAATAAAAAGTGCAGTTTGTATGGGAGGTGGTAGAAGGAGTGAAGCGATTCAAATAGTGTTTATAGTGTGGATTGATACCATTAAAAAAATAATATTTTATAAATTTTAGATCTATAGCTGTCATACTTTTTGAGAAATTCTGTTTATTGTGCAATTCCGAAATTAGTCATTTCGTATGGGAGGGGGTGGAAGGGGTGGAGCGATTTGGCCGTCTTATGAACTTGGCCTTACTTTTTCGGAAAAAACGACTGGTACAAAATTTTAACTTTCTAGTTCAACGCGTTCTCGAGCTAGAGAGGACTCGGGCGGACGGACAGACAGACGGACGAACATCCAGTTTTGAGATTTTGGCTGATAATTCGACCATCATATGTTTTTTTCTCCGAGCCTTATTTGCCTTACAAACTTTGTGGCAAAGAGTATCATTACTCTCAGATTTCATCGAGAGTATACAAATTTCAACTCTATGTAACTGTGTATATATTTGACGTCACGGCTTCCGTGGCGAAGTGCTTCACAGTCAATAGTTCGAGGGTTCGATTCCCAATCCAGACAGTGGGATTTGTTAAGCACGAATTTGCTACTGGTGATGAAAAATTATTCGAAATAAAATGGGCAAACGGTGCAAAAGTGAAACAGTTCCTCTTCAATATATATACTCAGTAGATGGTTTCTGTTCGCTTTCTATCATTCAGTCCCCTATAACATCTGCAAATATTTGTCAGTACCAGCCAGTACAGCTGAAAAATATACCAGCTTCTCCACTCCCCTTCCCCTACCTTCCCAATCCCATTCCTTCCCTCCATGACTGTGTTTGTGCATTTGCCGAGATAATTTCATCTGTATCGGTGGATCAGTGGAAAAACTCGCCTGCCACGCGAGCAGCCCGGGTTAGATTCGCGGCCGGAATTTTTTTTTACGGTTTGACTAAAGTAAAAATATCATAATTCCAAATAATTTTTATTCCATGAAGTCAAGTTTTTTAATTCGAAACTAACGACTTGATGTCTAAAAGTGAATCCATTTGATTCTTGATTTTTTATGTACACAGACGGACAAAAGTATTCGCCACTAGCTGTCTGCTAGAATTATATGTTTATAAAAGGTTAAAAAAAACTAGTAATAGTAAAATTATTATTGAAAAAGAAACATCGTATATTCTCGAAAGTAATTTACTCAAAAAAACTCAGATTACATTCACAGATATGAAAGAAAAATAATAATAGCTTGCGTAAGTTCAAATTTCACCTGGACAAAAGTATTCGCCATCTACTAATAAATATTAAAAAACTTAATACTAATTCACATTTTTAGAGTTTAATATTTAGTGGCTTTTCCGTTTTGCTTAATAGTTTCCCTTAAACGATTTTCCATTGAATTGACAAGTTTTCTTGTTGTTGTTTCACTGACCTTTGTCTCATTCGTCTTTTATTACGGATTTCAGCCGGCTCTTTGAAGAAATATGGTGCTTTCTTATTGCCTTATCCAGAGCATCCCATAAATGCTCTATGGGATTTAGGTCTGGTGACTGGGGAGGAGTTTTCAGGGTGTGTGGTGTATTATAAAGTATCCACAAGCGCACTATTTCAGCAGTGTGCTTAGGATCGTTGTCCTGCTGAAAGTAATAATCGTTTACAATGTTAAATTTTTCGGCACTTTTTTTTAAATTTTCCCTTAAAATGTTTAAATAATCTTCTTTTTTCATAATGCCGCCCACAAACGCAAGTTCTCCCACTCCAGAAGCTGTCATACACCCCCCATACGAACACCGCCACCATGCTTTACGGTAGATTGAATGTTCTTTTCGTCGAATTCAGATCCTGCTCGTCTCCATATGCGGATTCTTCCATCTGAGCGATACAAACAAAACTTACTTTCATCCCAGAAGTTTGTTGGTTTGTTTATATAATCTTTAGCGAACTTCAACCTCTTTATTCTATTAACTTTACTGATGAAAGGTTTTTTCCTGCAAGATCGTGACTTATACCCATCGCTTTCTAAGACCCTGCGTATAGTGCGAGGATGCACATCGATTGCTGTATCTTCCTGAAATGCTGCAGCAATTAGTGATGAACTGGATTTTGGGTTGTTTTTAACAAATTTAATAATTTTTCGCTTATTTCTAGCATTAAGTTTGCTAGGTCTCCCAGATCTGTTTTTATTCCGAAAATTACTATTATCTTTAAACCGTTTTATGATATCCCGAACTGTAGTTCTACTACGTTTAACTATTTCACAAATGTCCTTCACTGATTTGTTACAATTAGATAAATTTAAAATTATTTTTCTTTCTTCCACAGTGGTTTCTTTTCCTTTTCGACCCATTTTGACTCTTAATAGCTGAAAAATACTTTACTACCGTATGCACATTAATCAAACTGCGAAAAAGTATCACATACTGAAAAATATTTTCATTCTTTTGACACTCGTGCAGTTCCGAGAATTTAACCGTCTCCCAATTCCCGGTATTTTAACAAGAAATGCACGTGGCGAATACTTTTGTCCAAGCGAATTTCATACCATACTTAAATTATTAGTTTTTTTCTTGAAATGGAAGCAACAAATTGAATAATTTTCTATTGAACGTTAAACTGAAAATGAAAACATGGATTTGCCTTAACAGATTTCTTATAGATTTGTATCAGGAAAACTCTAGGACCATTAAAAGTCGGTATACGTAAAGTGGCGAATATTTTTGTCCGTCTGTGTAGATCGAAAAATTATGTCTAAATTTCGGCAAGAAAATTTCATTAGCATTGGTGGTTCGGTGGTAGAAATGTCGCCTGCCACGCGGGTGGCCTGGGTTCGATTTCCGGCTCACGGAACATCCTTTTAATAATTTTTTATCACTTTCAAATTCGAATTTTCCCAAAATAAAATTTTTTACGATTTGACTAAAGTAAAAATATCAAAATTTTAAATAATTTTTACTCCATGTATGAGTTGAAAAATTAACTAAAAAGATACTTGCGGAAGACATAAGAAAAACACTGATAAATGTCTGCAATTTTACGGTAAATACATTTCAAGTGCACCTTCTTATTCATACCGATTTCGTTATTTCGAAGGAAATTAACACTAAAGTTGACACAATTTCATGATGAATATAATTATTGTTGCTATTGTTGTTTTTTCTATGAACTCCAGAAACAGTTTTAAACAGCAAGCGAAAGATAGTGCCATATACGACTATGTCATTAGTCCAGAGTAATCGTTTAATTTTGTTGCGTTCAATTTTGCTAATTTTAGGTATAAATAAAAACCCGCGGTTTTTTAGATCACCATCATTAAAACGGTATAGCGGTGCGTATAAGTCTCTCGCTAGCTTAGCATGCAGTGAAATGCTGCAAACTACTCATATAGGTATATATGTATGTACACTTAATAAATTGATGATCTTGATTGGCGTCAATTTTGAACAGTCTTACGGCAACTTTACGGCCACGTTTATATTATTCCCAGTTGGTATTTTATGTATGTATGATGTGTTTATTCAAATCATAATTTGTGCTTGGCAACTTTCTTTTCTCACTACGATCCGTAATGTTTGCTACCAAACAATAACATAATCGATTTTTTTCGTGAATTTCACTTAGAGTTTAGGCCAATTGTTCACGTGCCGATCATTAACGGCTCACCTGACTTTGTCGTTCCAAATTTTTTGAATTATTGGCGCCATTTCAAGCAATTCAATTTGATCAAAAGTTTTATGTCGAAAGTTTAGATAGGTAGATTGTTTTTTTTGATGGAAATTTCTTTGAAAGATACAAATTGTTGGATTTGTTTATATTATTAATAAAAATAAATAAACCAATTTAAAATGAATAAATCTAAGTGAGCGTTAATATCTGACCTAAAAAGACTAAATTAAGAAAATTGGAGGAAAAAATTAATCACAATAACAAATTGATGGAAATTATTACTTTAAACTCCTCAGGGTTTCTCCTTAGCATTTTCTTAAAATTATTACTATTATATAGTTTGGCCCGACTCTAGGTCAAAAAATTTAATCCGGAAATAATTTAAAAAAAAAAAATGAACCGCTAGCACCACACACAGAATGCGTATCCCGCAGAATACAATCAGGAATACATGAGAAGCAATTTTCAATATTTCAAATTTAATGAAAATTAACTAAAAAAAACATCCCAAAAATATACGACCTACCGAAATTATCGCATGGCAATGACCCTGGAATTGTTTTGTTAAGATTTCTCTTAAATATTTTTTTTAAGGGGTTATTAAAGCATGAAGGCGTCGCTCTTTAAAAAATTTAACGCTTATTATGATATTTTTGATTGACTTTTTATTTACAGAATTTCGGGAAAAAAACAGTTTTTTTTATTCTTGTAGAGTTCATTATCTAGTTTTTTTTTTTTTTTTCTAACAATAATTTGTAGTAAGTTTTTGTTCTCAAACAATTGTAATAATTTTTTGTTTAATTTTAAATAATATTCGGGAGATTCGTCGAATTTCGTAGGAAATTACATAAATAATACCGCGTGAAATAATGTTTTAAGTAGCACACCGTTTTCTTATGTTTTCGAGTGTGTTTCATAACAAAATGGAAAAATATGTCGAATATATTGTGAGTTCCAATTGAAAACTGCCGTTTATTTTTCAAAATTGTGCAAAAATAGTTAAGTATTTATTATTCAAAGAATGCGCATCGCTAGCCACAACTTTTCCCATCTTTCTGGCAGCATACGAATTCTGCGTTGAAAAAACTGCTCTTTTTTAGGTTGATCCTCGAATTGTTCCAATTTTTGGCTTTTTCGTAAAAATGGAAGTGCTGCTCAGCCATGCCATGCGTCATCGATCAGAAGAGATAGTAGTCAGAAGGGAATACGACGGGTGGGGTCAATCAATCAATCAAATTTCTGTTAAGACTCCCTATAGGGGCATAGGATAGAAACAACTCTCTTCCACAAGGCGCGATGTTTACTCTTCTGGCCTCCTGCTCAACTGCTCGCTTCCATGTGTTACACGGTCGACCAACCCGACGTCTTCCTTGAGAATTATAATCCACAGCCTGTTTGGCGATGTTTCACTCTGGTTTCCTCAAAGTAAGACCGATCCACAGCCACTTCCGCCTTTGAATCTCAATACCTATACTAATCTGACCAGTTGTACTCCAAAGTTCGTCGTTGGAGATCACTTCTGGCCTGAATATTCCTAAAATGCGTCGGAAGCATTGGTTCACGAAAATCTGTAGTTTCTTGATAAGTCGAACGGTTACTTTTCACGTAGTACAACCATATAACAACACGGATTTGACGCATGCGTCAAAAACTCGCAGCTTCGTGCGAAGGAAGATCACTCTTAACCTCCAGAAAGGGGAAAGGATACCGAAGGCCTGATAAGCTTTATTGAGACGAGCCTCAATATTCTTTTCGGCTCCGCCGTCCATGCTGACAATGCTTCCGAGATAACAAAAATTTTGCACCTCCAACATCTTGTCCGTTCAGAACAATCGGTGTGTTTGCATTCGAACCCATGTGCATGTATTTGTTTTTACGCACATTTTTCAATCAAGGTGAATTCAGATGTTAAATAGTCTCCATTGAAGACTTTTACCTTCCCCACCTTCCAGTGCAGCTTTTAAGATGTCATTTATCACCACCACAAACAGGGCTGGTGATAATATGCAGCCTTGTCTGACACCCGTTCGTACAGGAAAGCTCTTGGACAGCTCTCCTCTATGCAAGACGCGACATCTTCGTAGGTGTAGGACGTCCTATCTCAGTGATTCCAGGTAGGTTTTCACAATGTGAGCGACATGTGGCCGAGCGTTATCGTGCAGCAAAATCACTTTGTCGTGTTTATCCTCGTATTGCGATCGTTTCTATTTCAATACTCGACTCAAACGCGTTAGTGTTTTTTTTTGTATCGATCTACCGTGATTATTTCACCCGTTCGCAGCAGCTGATAACCACGTCGAGCTGGTCCCACCAAATATACAGCATTATTTTCGAATCGTGGATGTTGGGCTTGGCCGTCGATATTGATGCATGGACCCCGGTATCCCCACCATTTTTTTCGCATCGGATTGTCATAATGGATCCACTTCTCATCGTCAGATGCGATACAAAAAAAAAACCATTTCTTTTTTTTCCGTTAGAGCCGTTCGACGTTCCTTGGCTTCAACTCATATGACACTCAATTCCCTTGCTTTTGCATCATTCCCAAGCAAATCTAAAATTCTTATAGCCGAATGATTTTAGTTACTATTAAGTTTACAATCATGGGCTTATCACCCGTGATCTTAAGACCTAAATGATACGAGAAACGGATACATTGCCTCAGATACGGACTGATTCTACGGTAACGACTTTTGGCATTCGAAAACGGACTGTGATTGGCTTCTGGAACGTTCGAACATTGAATGACGGGGGAAGAGCTGGGATTACTCGGTCCTTGCACCGCCAATCGGTGATCGACCGTGAAATGGAGCACTATAACATCCAAATCTTGGGCTTGAGCGAGGTCAGGTGGACAGAATCAGGAGAAGAACGAACCCCTAGCGGAAACACTATTCTGTACATTGGCCCTGAGAGTGAAGCCAGAAATGGCGTGGCGTTCGTCCTTACACCGAGAGCGAGAAACAGTCTCATTAGCTGGGAACCAATCTCGGATAGGATTATCGTCGTCAGGCTCAGGACCAGTGTCCGAAACGTCACAATTCTGCAGTGCTACGCACCAACTAATACCGCAACATCTGGTGACAAAGAGGAGTTTTATAGCCAACTGAGTGCCACCTTCGAACGTGTTCCAAGAGGTGATATTATTATCATCTCAGGAGATATGAACGCCCAGGTTGGATCAGACAACACTGGACTAGAACACGTCATGGGGAGGCATGGTGACCCTTGGGTCGACGTGTCACGACCTTGGATTAAGAGACCCGAAAACGGCGAATTATTTGTGGAGTTTTGTAGTACTCGGCAAATGGGGTCATCGGGGGGACCCTTTTTCCACACAAGAGTCATCATAAAACATCTTGGGTTTCCCCTGATGGTGTTACTCAGAACCAGATCGGCCATTTGGCTATAAGTCGCCGATGGAGAAGATGTCTCCTCGATGTGCGAGCGAAACGTGGAGCTGACGTGGGGAGCGATCACCACTTGATGGTTGCTTGCTTGAAATTGTGTACAGCAGCTATCCGACGACCACAAATTCTTTAAATGAAGCGCAAGCTTAATGTGGATAAACCTAGAGATCCCAACAAAAAACGCGAATACACCACTATTCTACGCGAAAAGTCATCCACATTGGGTGAATATGAAATGCGCACACTGGACGCCAATTGGGAGGCAACCAGAAACACTTTTCTAACTAGTGCTGAAGAATCTGTGGGATATGTGCAAAGCGGTGAGAAACCCTGGATGTCGCAAGACACATGGGTCAAGGTTGGCAATCGGAAAAAAGCCAAATTGGCAATCATCTCTCAACCCGATGTCAACCAACGAACGCCCGACTTGAGGCAGAACTACCGCGATGCTCATATACAGCTTAAGAGGGCTGTTAGACGCGGTAAAATAAAGGCCATTGAAGATCTGGCAAATAAGGCAGAATCTGCGGCTTACCTCGGGGATATGGGTTCACTTTTCAAAATCATGAAACAGTTGACGAACAGGAATTTCACCGCCAACCACCTGGTGAGAGATGTCAACGGAACTCTCCTTAATATGAGTGAACACCAGTTGCGGCGATGGAAGGAATACTTCTCTGATATTTTAAACATCTTGTCAGAGGAAGATATTCCGGAAACAGAACAACTACCAAACATCCAACCGCAACAATCCTCTATTAGCGACGATCCCCCAGATAAGGAAGAGATAGTTTCCGCCATTCGGTCAATGGCGGGAAGGAAAGCTCCAGGTATAGACGGACTTCCAACCGAACTCCTCAAAGCGGACCCGGAAACCACAGCCAATATGATCCTCCCACTCTTCACTAAGGTGTGGAGTGAAGGAAGATATCCGACTGAATGGAAGGAGGGCGTCATTGTGAAAATTCCGAAGAAGGGCGACCTTCGGGATTGTGGCAATTAGCGTGGTATATGTCTACTTACTGCCGTATCAAAAATTATGGCTAAGGTAATTCTCAATAGGATTAGTGATGTCGTCGAGAGCACTCTCGAAGTTTATCAGGCTGGATTCCGTAAAGCGTCGTCTTGTACCGACCACACAAATACCCTACGGATAATATTAGAGCAGTCAGCCGAAATGGGTTCGCCACTACATCTCATGTTTGTAGACTTCGAGAAGGCTTTCGACAGCGTTAAGCGAGATTACATATGGAATGCTTTGCGTAGGAGTAGTATTCCAGATAAGGTCATAGCTATGATTAAAGAATCCTACGAAGATGCAAGGTATCGCGTCTTGCATAGAGGAGAGCTGTCCGAGAGCTTCCCTGTGCGAACGGGTGTCAGACAAGGCTGCATATTATCACCAGCCCTGTTTCTGGTGGTAATAAATGACATCTTGAAAGCTGCACTGGAAGGTGGGGAAGGTAAAGGTCTTCAATGGAGACTATTTAACATCTTAAGTCACCTTGATTATGCTGATGACGTGTGTTTGCTTGCACATACCCGTTCGGACTTAGAGTCAAATGTTCGCTCGTTGCATTCTAAATGCAAAGAGGCGGGACTGAAAATAAATGTGCGTAAAACCAAGTACATGCACATGGGTTCGAACGCAAGCACACCGATTATTCTTAACGGACAGGATGTGGAAGAGGTGCAAGATTTTTGCTATCTTGGAAGCATTGTCAGCATGGACGGCGGAGCCGAAAAGGATGTTGAGGCTCGGCTAAATAAAGCTCGTCAGGCCTTCGGTATCCTTTCCCCCTTCTGGAGGTTAAGAGAGATCTCCCTTCGCACGAAGCTGCGAGTTTTTGACGCATGCGTCAAATCTGTGTTGTTGTATGGTTGTACTACGTGGAAAGTGACCGTTCGACGTACCAAGAAACTACAGACTTTCGTAAACCAATGCCTCCGGCGCATTTTAGGAATAATCTGGCCAGAAGTGATCTCCAACGACGAACTTTGGAGTACAACTGGCCAGACTAAAATAGGTATTGAGATTCAACGGCGGAAGTGGCAGTGGATCGGTCATACTTTGAGGAAACCAGAGCGAAATATCGCAAAACAGGCTCTGGATTATAATCCTCAAGGGAGACGTCGGGTTGGTCGACCGTGTAACACATGGAAGCGAGCAGTTGAGCAGGAGGCCAGAGGAATAAACAAGTCCTGGCAACAGCTTAAGGCCGATGCTCAGGATTGCACCTTGTGGAAGAGAGTTGTTTCTGTCCTATGCCCCTATAGGGGGTCTTAACAGGAATTTGATTGAAGTTTACAACATTGTTGAACATGCCCCGTACTTCGAACGCGTATTTTGATCGAAAAGGAAGAAATTTTTGTAAGGCCCACCTTATTATTATTAAATAAGTCAAAAAAAAAAAAAAAAATGAATAAATAAAAATAATTTCTCCTCTTAGAAATATGTGTTTATTTAATAAAATACATATGTAATATATAATTAATTTTTAGTTATTTTCGGTCCCTTCAAACATTCTTGATTTGCCAAACTCAGTCCAGAACTTAAAATTTTGTATAATGTAATGAAAGAAGTCGAGGTTTCATATTAGATCTCCCTTATACACGACATTCTTTGTGACGAATTTCCCATTGGCTTTTTTTTTAAATTGCTTCAGATCTTTTTGGTTATAAATAATTGAAGTCTTCTTGTGTTTGGACTCATGTCATAGTGACATGAAGTTGTACATGTGAAAATACATTGTCAGTTTGGGAAAATTCAAATTCGCAATGTGCTAAGAAAATATTAAAAAAAATTTTTTTCTTGGTCGAAAATCGAACCCGCGTGGCAGGCGAGCATTTCACCACACAACCACCGATGCTGATGAACTTGTTTCGCTAAAATTTAGTAACAGTTTTTGAATTTACTCGAATTAGATTCAAATTGATTCAGCTTTAGACATCAAGTCGTTAGATTCGAGCTAAAAAAAAATAGATTTTATTTTGAATGGAATGAAAATTATTTGAAATTATAATATTATTACTGTAGTCAAATCATAAAAAAAAAATTCATAAAGAAGAATATCGGCCGGGAATCGAACACGGGCCGTCCACGTGGCAGGCGACCTATTCCACTGCACCACCAATACTTATCTAATAATCTACTTAATGTGAATCACGTGACTTCAAATGTATGCACAGTTTTTCCTTATTATATGGATTATATATACGATATTTTTGAATTATAATGTATGCGTCGAGGAGCTGCAGTGCCTAAGGGAAGTTGAACTCAAGTTATACTCCAGATTTAAGATCATTATCAATGGCGCGACAGCCCAAATCGGGCCTGGCCTCCTGAAGTCGTCGCCTCCAATCGTCTCGATCCAAAGACCGCGTCCTCCAGCTGCTAATTTTTAATATGGCTTTGCTGTCTTCATCAACCGAGTCTCCCCATCGCTTGCTTGGTTTGCCTACTGCCCGGTTACCACTCGCTTTGCCTTTAAGAGCACATTTGGGGATACTTCAGTCTTCCATTCGCTTTTCACTGCAGTTTACGTAGCTTGATAAACGTTGAAGCTTCTCGCTCGTCGTAGAGTTGATACAACTCATGGTTGTATTTTATTCACTATTCCGTTCCTTCCTTCATAGTTTTATAAATCCGCAGCTTATTGTTCCTGTGCTTTTTCTTGGATTTCATTATTGAAAGTACGGAATAATACGTCTTATTTGCAAGTATTATCCGTCGTTTGATTTCGTCTGTTTCATTACCGTCCTTTGCTAGATTAGCCCCAAGATATATGAAGTTGTCCACACTCTCCAAATTATATTCCGCAATTGTTATGTTTTGTCTAATTGGTGTTCTCCTTCTTGTTGTGTCATTACTTTTGTTTTGCTTTCATTAATGCTCAACCCGACTTCTTTTGCGGTGGAGTCAAGATTGACAAATACCTCCTTAACACTAGTGAAGGATCTTGCTAGGCTGTTAATGTCGTCAGCATATGCTACTAGTTGGGTGGACTTGAATAGTAGTGTCCCGTTGGTGTCGACTGGGATTTTTCGGACGACATACTCTAGTGCCAAGTTGAAAAGCATGGAGGCTAGACCATCTCCCTGCTTTAAACCACATTCCGTCCGAAAGCTGGTTCTGGGATCGATTTGTATTCTCACTTGGGATTCAGTGTTCGTCATTGTGAGTCTTGGTTATCGGACTAGTTTTGGGGGAATTTTAAAGTCAAGCATGATTTGGTACACTACGCTCCTGTCGATACTGTCGTATGCTTATTTAAAATCTACGAAGATTAGATGCACGTCTCTGTTATATTCCCAGCATTTCTCAAGTACCTGCTTCACCGAGAATATTTGGTCTGTTGTAGATCGTCCGGTTCTGAATCCACCTTGATATTCGTCAATTATTTCATTAGTATAGAGCTTAAGACGACGTTCAATTATTTTTGTCCGTATTTTATAGTACGTACACAACAATGATATACCTCTGTAATTCTCACAGCAGAGTTTGTCTCCTTTCTTGTAAATTGGACATATAATGCTTTTTCGCCAGTCGTCGGGTATGATTGATATCATGTTATGCAGTATTTCAGCGACACAGTTTCTACCGTTTTTCAGAAGTTCATCTGGTATTTCGTCAATTCCCGGCGCTTTGTTTCGTTTTTGGTCACACAGGGCAGCTTTGATTTCATCAAGCGTCGGTGGTGCCGATGATGGTTCTTCTTCGTCAGTTGAAGCCTCCATTGAAATGTTGTCTGTCGTGATATTTGGTAATGGCAAGGGATTGAGAAGATGTTCAAAGTAGGAAGCCCATCTCCTTTTGATTTATTGTGCGTCGCTGATAATGTTGCCCTCTGCGTCTTTGCAGACACTGGTTTTTGGTTTATACTTTTTTTTAAGTCTTTTACTATTGCATATGCGTCCCGCGTTTTATTTTGTCTCATGTCGTCGTCCATTTTCTGTATCTTGTCCTTATTGTACTTCCTATATTTTCGCTTGCAGGTCTTTTTCGCATATCGCCTAAGCTCTTCATATCTTTCTTTTTTGGCTCGTGTTGGTCGTTCAGTACATATTTTGTAAGCCTCGTTCTTTCTGTCTATTGCATCGCGGCATTCTTGGTCGAACCAATCATTATTTTTTCGCCGTGCTTGACATCCTAATATCTTTTCTGCGGAGGATTTGATGCCGTCTCGTATTTTCATCCACATATTCTCCACTGGCATATTTTGGATGTTTTTATATATTGGTGTCAAGTGTTTATTACATGCTGACATGTAAGCCTCCGCCACCGCTTCGTCTTTAAGCTTTTCGACATTGAATTTGCGAGCTCTGCTCGTTTTCGATTATCCACGACAAGCTATTCGGCATCGATACTTAGCTCTGAATAGATAGTGATCAGAGTCACAATTCGGACCGCGGTGGGTTCGAACATCAAGTATGCTGGAAGCAGCCCTTTTCTCAATTAGAACGTGGTCTATTTGGTTGAAGGTGTGACCATCTGGTGATGCCACGTTCGTTTGTGAATATCGCGATGTGGGAAGCACGTAGAACTTACAATCATATTTTTGTTGCTTGCGAAATCAATAAGACGTTAGCCATTGTCATTGGTTATGTCATGGAGACTGTGCCCCCCTGTTGTTCCTCTATGAGCCTCCTCCTTTCCGACTTTTGCATTAAAATCCCTAAAGACAATTTTTAGGTCATTCGAGGGCAGTGAATCATAGGTTATCTCTAGGGTGGCATAAAATTCGTCTTTAGTTATATCGTTCTTGTCTTCAGTTGGTGCGTGAACGTTGATTAACCAAGTGTTGAAAAATTTAGTTTTTATTCGGATTGCACACAATCTTTCACTTACTGGTTTGACTAATTTTTTTGCTGACTAAATTTTTCGTCAACGACAAAAGCGACTCCAAACTCTCTGCTTCCCGACAATTTTCCACTTGGATAGATTGTGTGTGATCTCATGTCCATGATTTCGTTACCGAGCCATTTCGTTTCTCGGATGGCAGCTATGTTGATGTTGTGTTTTGCCACTTCTTCGAGGAACTCTTTCAGAGCGCCTGTCCTAAATAAGGATCAAACATTCCAAGATCCAATAGAGTAGTTCATTTTTCGTTTGCGGGGTCGTTGCCATTGAGTCCATCCGTTCCGAAGCTGTTCTTCAGGTTGGACAGTGATTTTTTTTTCCGGTGATGCGTTGTCGGTACCTAGTCCAACCCCCCGACCTGGAGCACCGGTCCTACTTATTTGTTACACCTTAGTTGAAAAAGGGTGGGAGTTTTCAGCTAAATATGACATGGGGGAGTTCTCGCAGCTATGCTGCGAGTCCAACTATGTCATACTTTTGCCTTTCCTGAGACGCACTGTTGTTACTGGCCATTCAGTTTAACTCTATACTCCCTCCTCCTTTCTCAACCGGGCTTGGAACCATCTATGGCGGAGTTAGCTTTAAGATCGGTTTTTCTCTTTAAGAACCTTATACCCAGAAAGTTTTTTTTTTTTTGTGATTCTTCTGAAAGAATAATTTTGTAAATTTTCTTTCTTTGTAACGAAAATCCGACTTCAGAGCCGCACTTTCGTCACAGATTCTGTCACGCGTTTCAGTGTCAGGCAGCACTTCCTGCTGGCTGCTTAAGAGCATTGCGGTGGGACAAAAATGACCCGCACGAGATTAGTGCTGCAAGAAACGAGCGAGAGGATTGAGCTCCACTTGATGTTGAGCAAGCAGCCTATGGGGTTCTATATGAGGATCTACTCTCTACTTTTTTTTACGCTTAATCATGCGATTCTCTAGATGAAAGCAAGTACTTTGATGTACCGGAAAATATTTCATCTCAAATTCATCCGAATGAGGTATTCATGTTTCGTGCTGAATTTAATGTTTGCAGTTCTCATTATTTTTAAGAAAATTTTACATTGCCTTTCAGAAATTATGGCATTTGTATGGGGGGTACTAGAGGAAGTAGAAGGTTCTAAAATTTTGAACCATTTATCAACATTCCAACCATTATGCTTTACTCCAATTTCAAAGTCTCTAGCTCTCATATGAATAGTATCCCGCTGCTCCTTCTATCACCACTAATACAAAATGACACAATTTCCCAACTTTATTATAAATCCTCTCTTAAATCTAAAACCATTTTCTTGATGACTATTTTTGCAAAAAAAAAAAGATAAATTAAAATCCTTCCACTTCTTCTACCACCTCCGATGTAAACTGCATGATATCACGAAATGAAATGTAAAAATTTTTTCACTACATATCAGAGTTATAATGCTCAAATTTGATGCATAGTAGTGAGAGGTGAAAAAAGAGGTTTGATACCGCCACCCCTTCCATCACCTCCCATACAAAATCACACCACCATATAATGTATCGATTTTCTTGGGAAGTATAAAGGTTACTGATCGGAAATTTATATCGCATCATTTCTATCTTAATTTTAGTAACCTCAGTAAAAAACGTAGAACCTCCCCTCCTTTCCCACACTTCTTCTTCCAGCTCTCATTCAGAAATCACAGTTTGACCATTATGCGTTAAAAAAATTTGCAAAGTAGGCTTCATATATAATTTTTTAGTTCAACAGTTTATTGATTTGGCAGAAAAATCACCCCTTCTAAGATCACTGAAACTTTTATTTTATCTGCGGCATCACATCATTGAGCTCTATCGGCAATCATAGTTCTGCAGTATTTTATTTTGCTTACATTCATACCCACCCCCTAATACACAGTTCCATCATGCAAATTTCTTGCGTGAAAATCAAATATTTAACTCCCAATTCAATCCGCGGCTCCCTCGTCCAAACATCTAATCAATAATATAAACCCACTCTACCAAACATTTAGTTAATATTTGCTCGATTTCATCTCAATTAAATTAACCATCCCCTTTCACATATTTCCTCTCGTTTTACTTTCCAGATAATTTCGTAGAATCTCAGTCGTGAGAGAGTGACACCCTGCAATCGAGGTCAGCAATTTGGACGGCCAATTGCACAGCAAGCTGCAGTCCGAATTGGGAACGAGGACCGACATCGCGACAGCATCAGCTCCTCCATTTCCAAAAAAAAGAAAAATGACCGAAAAGACCCGATCGATAAGCAGCAGTGGTACTGGTAGCAGTAGTTATGGTGCAGCCGGAGGTAGTGTCGTTCACATGGCCGGAATCAGTGGTCCAACTCTCATTTCGGGCCCCCTATCATCGTCATCGCCGTCATCTGTAATTGCTGGTGGATCAACAATTGGTCATTTTTCGGCCTTCGGCGGAGGTGGTGCAGGCGGCGGGGGTGGCAGTACATCGGGAAATGATAGTGAATCGGAGCTGGGACATGACGGAGCTGGAGATTCGGTTATGAATTCGTCACAAATATCGACTGCCTCGAACGATTCGGTTTCAATAGCAAAGACCAATTTAAATATAGCGCATAATATTGTTGGGGTGAGTATTTATGTAAGGGTGGTGCGATGAGGGGCGAGTGATGAGTGGGTTTCGTGCCTGGTAAATGTGGATGGTACTCCAGGCATGTACTTGCGTCGAGACAATTTGTGTCATGCTAAAATGAACCTGAAATTCAATTTGCCCGGATAATTTATTAATTAATTCTGGCGTTCAGATTAATCTTTCGGGGACTCCGGTTGAAGACTGTGAACTGATTTAAAGAGGGATTAGAAACACTTGTAGAACGAACTCGAATGAACGATGAAAGCTGCTGGCTTTATGACTAATTCTTTAATTAATTACAACTCTGTTTGTATAAGAGCTGCTAGGTTTGCTCATCACATCGCAAACGTTCACAGTACCCTACATGACATTCATATGAATTAAGAGTCACGAAAAATTGCCACGATCTATACGCGAGAGCTATCAACATGCCCATTAATACTGATCATAAAAAATGAAATCGGATATAACCTTGCAGAATACATCCAATTCTACCAAATCTTAATCATTAATAAGCTTCCTATTTCTTTCTATGTAATTTACCTCGTCCCAACTCCATTTAAAGATGGCTTCTTCACAAAAACAAAATCATCCATCAATATGCACCTGATTTATAAAATCAATGATAACTATTGTCACCGTGACTATTCCCGACGTTTTGAAATTGATAGTCTGCTTCTGAACAGTGCGTAGTTTCGAATTTCACTAGGTACGTCGCATTTAATCTATGGCCATACCACTTGACGTTACCACACGGCTTGCATACCTAATGCCACTTTTAATTGTTTCCAATTCACTGCAAATAATTCTATTAATGGAATCGAAAAATGATGACTTAATTCAAAGAAACAAACCACTACCACCTCCATCACTATCACGCATCGCCTAGCTATCCCGGTCGAACTAGCCTTTCTAATTGTTGTACTCTACCGGATTTGTGGTTTAGCACTTTCAAATAAAAATTCTCGAAACGTTAAGGTTTAACGTTGTCTTAAGGTGCGAATTTAATGCGGCTTAGATTGTTTCAGCCAGATTCCCAATGTTTCGATTACGATTCCGTTGAAAGGAAATTACAAATTAAATGAAAGTGCTTTTAAGTAGCGATAGTGGCGGTGGTGGTAGGACTGCTATTTTATAGTTCACCGCGATTTCCCATTAATACGAAGGTGTTTCTCGTAATAAGCAATAATTTGGAACTATAAGAATTGTTTTTGCTTCCATAAATGCCGTGAAATGAAAGCTGGCTATTTAGTATATCATGACCTAGAATATACGAAGCTGCATTGTCCAAGTCTTTCCTGCTGGTAGTTATGGCACTTCTTTAAAGACTGCAGCGCCATGCAAAAAAAACTGGAAATTGGGTCAAATCTTCACGAGACATGCTATGACTCGACTCATGAATTTTGAACTGCACGAGCAAACAGATTCACTTTTATAGTCGCCATAAATCATCTAAAATTTACGAGCGATTTCCATTCGCTTCCTTATTAATCATCGTCATATTGATCTTCTTGCAGAGTTCTTGTCGTTTTCCCAAGCTGGAAGAATGTGCGCACTTTCACTACGAACGCGTACAGCTCGGACCGATTAGTGTGCGGTTAGCCGACGATAAGTCCGATCTCCTGAACAGTAGCATTGCATCCCAATCGATTAGTGGTGATCCGCAGCATAGCCATCCGGCGCGAACATTTAATCCGTTGACTTGCTGGTACATCATGAAAGTGGTGTCGAGCCGTACCGATCCGTTTCTGATCAAGCGTTCGTTCGATAACGTTCAATTGCTGGACGAAATGCTGCATCGGTGCGTCTACGATCGAAAGATTAGCGGCCTGAAAGATTTGGCACTGTTGGATTTCAAAAACGAAGACGAAGTCGAGTATGCTGTTGGCAAGTATTTGGAGAGATTCTCGAAAATAGCATCGGATTCGTTGACGTGCGGTACGGTTCTGACATGGTTTCAATTGGACAATAAGGGCAGGCGTCTACCGTTGGCCGATGGCGATACGATGCGTAGCATAAATACTCCAGCTGTCGGTGCTGCTTATGGGGTTCGAAGGTCAGTTATTCCTCAGGGCAATTAAAACGATATTAAATTTCTCGTCTAATCTTAGATACACCGCCCAAGCTTGCGATGAAATATCGATAGAAGTTGGCGACATGATTTCCGTTATCGACATGCCAAGTCCGGCCGAATCGGTTTGGTGGCGCGGCAAAAAGAGTCATCTCCAGAAGAGTCACTACGAGGTTGGCTTCTTTCCGCAAAGTTGTGTGGCCACGATTGGTGATAAAGTGCCGCGTCACTTGCAATTACCAGCGCCAATGGTCGGCCAACTGGATGTGTCGCCGACGAAACCAGTTCTACGAAAACATGGAAAATTGATCGCATTCTTTCGCAGCTTCATTCTGTCGCGACCTTCACGTCGTCGCCTGAAACAGAGCGGAATTTATCGCGAAAGAGTCTTTTCGTGCGATCTAAGCGAACATTTGTTGAATAGCGGCCAAGAGATTCCCATGGTTTTAAAATATTGCACGGAATTTATCGAAGAGAATGGTATTGTCGATGGAATTTATCGATTATCGGGTATCACATCGAACATTCAAAAGTTACGTCGTGCGTTCGATGAGGAACGCGTACCGGATCTAACGCATCCCGAAATTAAGCAGGATATTCATGCGGTTAGCTCGCTATTGAAAATGTACTTTCGGGAATTGCCAAATCCGTTGTGCACTTATCAACTGTACGATAATTTCGTAGAGGCTATCAAAACACGAAGTGATACGACGGAACAGCTAAGACTGATGAAGGAGACTGTTTTGAAATTACCACCTCCGCACTATAGGTAAGCTTGCGATCAACATCATACTTTCTAAATATTCTTGAGCAAACACACGTTTTTAATTTCCAGGACATTAAAGTATCTAGCAACACATTTAAATAAAATATCGCGACATTCCGCCAGCACTGGAATGACCGACAAGAATTTGGCGATTGTATGGGCGCCGAATCTTCTTCGAAGTCCAGAACTTGAGTCTGGCGGTGAGTAAAAAATCATTGCCTGGAAACTTTACGATCGATGTTATTCAAAAATTTCAATTACAGGTGTCGATGCATTGCGTGGCGTCGGTGTCCAGGCTGTTGTAACCGAGTACCTGATA
Source organism: Chorisops tibialis (assembly GCA_963669355.1). NCBI lineage: Eukaryota > Metazoa > Arthropoda > Insecta > Diptera > Stratiomyidae > Chorisops > Chorisops tibialis. The sequence goes on from OY770262.1 coordinate 216,090,995, forward strand.
CGAAACTGCAGCTTGATATTCGATCACAGCGACGAGTACAATCGAAGTGGCTACGATCAAAGGCTCGATTCATTGACGGATTGCGAAAGTTTATTGGTTGAGCAACGCGAGCACGATCAATCGCTATCGCTAATTGAACGTCCGAAAAGCCTAAGTGCCGGCGGAGCCAAGCTTATAAGTCTCGAAGAAGCACAAGAAAGACATAGTCGAATCGATGCATTCGATGCTAACAAATCGATTCCGATCAATGCCCCATCGGCAAACATCGGATCGTACATTGAGGTCGGTGGCGGACCATCCAGCCTCCCGGATAAATACCATACTGTTTTGGCGGCACCCCGGAATTGGCAGAAACGCAAAACAAACTCATGGAAATCCTTATTTACTCGTAATCCGAAAAATTCGAATAGCAATAACGATATTAAATCACTGCACGTCTCGTCGCCGATACAAAAAGAGGCCGAAACCAATGCCCCGTTTTCCGAAGATACCGACAGCGATCTGGATCGTATCCACTCGGTTCCGTTAAACGGGCAGTCACAACAAAAGCCGAAATCAATCGAACTGTTCGATGGCAAAACAATGGACATTTGTGTTCGGTCGAATTCAATCGATAGCCTTCGTACTGCCGGACATTCGCGATCCGTATCGCACGATTCGTATTTCGATTTATTACAGTCACCGCTTCGCGGCATACCGACTTGCACTTCACGCGAACTATCCGAGCTCGGGTTAAATTTTGATCGGGAGGAGCCGGAAATGCGAATATTTTCGGAAAGCGAAAGCCTGGTTAGTAGCCCGAAAGTTGGCAAAGAAAATATTCCGCCGAGTCGTCGCGTGATGCGAGCACGTCCCGAGGAATTTTCGAGCACAACGAATAGCGTTAACCCAAGCCCGAAAAAGCAACCGAGGCTAAATTTGCTGAGCCCGGGCGATCCACAACCGTGGCCCACCGTTACCGAAGAGTGTCATGCGGACGAAAGTTGTTGCAAACGCTACAAGCTCGAAGATCAGCTGTCCGACATTCAATTCATCGACTGTAGTACGCCCGAGCATACGGTCTCGAACTCGAACACGGTCTATACAAGTGTTCAGGTTCATAATCCGCCCAGTTCGTTGTCGAAGAGCTCGAGCTACAACGACGAATTGAGCGGTGCTGGTGATTGCATAAAAAAGGCTGTGAATAATAATTTTAACGGAATTTTCGAGAGTTTAAACGGCGGCGGAGAGAGCACGACTGGCATCGCTACTCGTTACAGCTATCCAATCGTTCAGCCGGGCAGTAAGCGAAAAGATAACGATCCCATTTTGAAGGAACGATTCAGCTATCCGGGATCGGGAAATCGTGAAAACAAATATATTTGTAGGATGCCGGTTGTCAGTGATGTTAAAATGAATTGTACCGAAGAAGAGAAGAAGGACGATTTGGATCTGAAGAGGTAATGCAATGCATTTGAAATCAGTACGTTTCTAATTTTGTTTTTGTCTTCCCCAGATCAAACTACTCTCATAAAATGGACAAACCCAAAAACCGTTACAGCTACTGCGAGCCAAATTCAATATCTGCGGAAACAAAATCACCAATTAATTTCATTCTTCGTAGTAGTTCGGCTGATCTAGTGAAGAATAAAAACGAAATGGAACGCTCGAAGCTGAGCGTAGCGACGCCTTCCTCTCCAATGCAAAGTCCACGATATTCTCTGCTCGTCGGAGAAACTAGTTCGGAGAATAGCAGCGCCGTGAATACACCAATCTACGAAATGGACGTTACATCACTATCACAAGTTGGCATCGGCAGTAGACGAAGCGGTGACGATGAGAATACTAGTGGACAAAATTGTGGCATTCGTAATTTTGATACCAAAGATTTTAGTTATATAGTTTCAGAAGATAGCTGTAGTAATGTGAGTACATAACTGGAGATACTTCTTTACTTTTTCTTTTGCTAATTTTATTTTTTCGGGCACATTTCTAAAAATTTCTGGTAAAAGTTTACTATCATGGAGCGAAAATCTTATTCGGCAATATCTACTAAATGTTAAATTAAGAACGAATATTAATATATTAAAATTTGGTGATGGATTTAGGCTAAGAATAGAAGTATTTCTATATTCCAGAAGTCCCAAATACAAATCTTTACCGTATTTTTCTGCAAAACCATTCGATTTGGGATAATACTGCTTTGAAAAAGTAATCTTAAATCCTAATTCAACTGCAAAATTGAGAAAATAATTTGAGTTGAAAGGATTAATGTCACATGCTACTTCATTAAGAATACTGTGCGTGGCAAGAACAGGATTCAACTTATCTTGAGATCTATAATCTCAGTTCATTTGGAAGAATTATCTCGTCTCACTCTATACAATTTTATTTGAGTATTCCATTAAATCCATTCCTAATTTCAAAATATAGGAATGTTGTGAAACATAATACTTTCGTCACAGCTTTGTTTTTTATTTTTTTTGCCAAGTTTGACACGTTTGGATAGTACACTCGATTTCCTGGTTTCAGAAAGGCCAGTCGACAATCTCGTTAACTCTGCTTTTAGTTTTTTGTAATCTTAAGTGCAATTCATGCAATTGATTTAAGATTTCATTTCGTATTGCGCTTGGTATAATAACACGAAATTTTTAAAAAAGTTCCCCATCTTCCAGAAATATTTCAACTCTGACCAGGTGTGGCGGTTAATAATTCTTAATTTTTTTAAGAGATGGCTCTGAAAATAAGGGTTGGTTCACGGTCTTAACTCTTATAGCATTTTGTTGCTATGACGGTACCTTTCAAAACGATTTCCGGTTTGTGTCAATTTTGTTTTCGTGTAGTAAATATGTCGAGTTTCGAGCCAAATGAAGAGCATTTGCAGCACGTACCTTTTTTTTGGAGTTGTTTTTGTTTTGCGTCACGATGCAAAACATAGATACGAAAATTGTATACATTTTGAGAACCCAAAAGGGAAAAAATTATGAGCAATCCCAGGAAAATCATCATCTCTAAACCGAATCACTTTGGAAGGAAGACAATGCTATGCATTTGGGGGGATGAGAAGGGTATCGTGGACCAGAACTTCTGAAATCAAGTGAAACAGTTGATACCGTTCGCTAACGTCAACAAGTTATCAATTTGAGCCATGCATTGATCATTGAGCAGAATCGCAAACAAGACACGGAAAATTTTTTGCAGCACGACAACCCTCTACCACACACAATGAAAGCGGAGAAAGACTCCATTTATGCACTTGGCTGGGAACTCAACTCCAGACTTGGCTTCTTCTGACTACCACTGGTTCTCATCGATGTCTCCCGCCCTCTCCATGCAACACTTCAACAATTACGGAGATGTCCAAATTGGCTTCATGATTGAATCATCTCAAAAGATGCACGGTTTTTGTGTGAGATCATCCACAAATTGCCAGAGAGATGGTAAGAATGTGTGACTAACGATGGCGCCTACTTTGAATAAATAATTTTTTACCTTTCTTCCATTTTGAACGTTTTTTTTTAATGAAAAAAATAAGAATTTTTAACCGCCACACCTGGTACTTTAAAATAAGGTAAAAGATTTTCTGGAACTCCACTTTTACGTGCTGGCCATCCAGTCCTGCAATAATATATTACTTGGTTGGAATATAGTATCGTTAGAAGGTGCATATCGAATTTAACATTTTTTGTTATCGCTTTTGTTAATGGAATGAACGATTTCATTGAAGTAAAGAAAACACGTCTTATATTCGCGGCGGTTTATTCCCAAGTCCTTTTTCAAAGTTTTCTTACGTGTTAGTTTTGCAATTGTATATGTGTGTGTGGGTGTGTTTTAAATATACTTACAACACTACAAGTCCGTACTCGGTCTACGGTCTTACTTCAGCGACATCCCGCCCCTTATCATTGTCGCACTATAAAATTTCGTAATTCGTTCTTAAACCGGACTGTTCGAAACTCGCTGTTCATCTCAGTATTTCTGAAAGACTTCAACATCCAACCATTCACGAGAAATATTCATAGCCACTTCTTCTTTCTCCTTAATTCCCAAAAATCAGTATCCTTCACATATCACTGGACCGGAGTTGTGCTTCAGTACCAAATGGTAACCCCTCTAGTTTCGGTGTCACATAAAAAAAACCGAATATTCAAACGGTAAAGCTTCGTAACTGGTCGACGGTACCTACCTCTGAAAATTTTCACGTCTGCTACGCGTATGATTCCATCTCCTCCAGGAAAAGTCTCCACAATTTTTCACCTCTTGGGAGATTGGTGTCATTTATGGTGACGACTACACCTTCAAGATTCGGCTCATCTGATATTCATTTACGTCTTCCGATTAACGTTGGTAAATATTCGTGTAACTATCTCTTCCGAAATAAATCGGTTAGAACTGTGATACTCTCCATTGTCCTCGAAGCATTAGATCCTTTTCGTCAAAAACTCCTGGAGATCGAACATATACTGCATACTACATATATTCCAATTACGTACAAATTTCCGAGGAGCCAATTTTTTAGTTGATCCTCGCCTGGACGAAAATCGGCGAATTGCTATTATGAAGGAATCTGTGTTAAGAGTCTTTTCAGTCTTTCGTCCTGATTTTATGAGAAAGAGGCATCCAATCGTCTCGATCCAAGGACCTCGTTCTCCAGCTGCTAATTTTTTAGATGGCTTTGCTGTCTTCATCAATTGAGCCTTCTCATAGTTTACGTGGTTTGCCTACTGGTCTGTTACCACTCGCTTTCCTTTAAGAGCTCGGATTGGATACATGGCCAGCCCACTACAGTTTACGTAGGTTGACAAAAGTTGAAGCTTCTGGATCGTCGTAGAGTTGATACAATTCATGGTCGCCATTCCGTTCCTTTGTTCACAGGTCCCGAAATTTTTTGGAGGACTTTTCTTTCGAATGCGTTAACTGCTTTTTCGAATGTTCGCGTTAATGTCCACGTCTCGCTGCCATAACAGAGCACAGGTCGTATAATAGTTTTATATATTCGCAGATTATTGTTCCTGTGCACTTTCTTGGATTTTATTATTGGAAGTACCGAATAATATGTCGTCTGTTTCATTGCCGCCCTTTGCTAAATTGCAAAACAAATACCTCCTTAGTACTAGGGAACGATCTTGTGAGGATGTTTATGTCGTCAGCGTATGCTACAAGTTGGGTGGAGTTGAATCGTTGTGCCCCTTTGGTGTCGACTGAGATTTTCAGACGACATATTCTAGTGCCAAATTGAAAACCATGGCGGCTAGTCCATCTCCCTGCTTAAAACTACATTCCGTTCGAAAGATGGATGTAGAGTCGGTTTGTATTCTCACTTGGGACTCAGTGATTGCCATTGTGAGTCTCATTAGTCGGACTGATTTTGGGAGAGTTCCAAAATCAAGCATGATTTGGTACAGTACAGTACATTTGTCTATACTGGCGTATTTGTATGTTTGTTTAAAATCTACGAAGATTTGGTACACGTCTGTATTATATTCCCAGTATTTCTCAAGCACCTATTTCACCGAGAATATCTGGTTTGGTGTAGAACGTCCGGTTCTGAATCCACCTTGGTATTCGCCAATTATTTTATTAGTATAGGGCTTAAGACGACGTTCAATTATTTTTGTTTCTTCTGTAATTTTCACAGCAGAGTTTGTCTTCTATCTTGTAAATTGGACATTTGATGCTTTTTTGCCAATCCTCCGGTATGTTCTCCTCTGTCCAAATTTTGCATATCATGTTGTGTATTTCAGCGACACAGTTTCCACCGTTTCTCAGTTCAATTGGTATTTCATCAATTCCCGGCGCTTTGTTTAGTTTTTGGTCACATAGGACTGTTCTGGATGTTCAAAGTGAGAAGCCCACCTTTATTTTTAATTTCTTGCGTTTCGCTGATGATATTGCTCTCTACGTCTTTGCAGAGACTGGTTTTTGCCTTATATCCTTTTTTTAGGCCTTTTACTATTGCGTATGCGTCCTGCGATCTATTTTATCTCATATCGTCGTCCATTTTTTGCATCTTGTCATTGTAGTACTTCCTTTGTTTTCGCCTGCAGGCCTTTTTCGCATATCGCCTAAGCTCGTCATATCTATCCTTTTTGGATCGTTTTGGTCGTTCAGTAAATCTTGTAAGCCTGTTCTTTCTATCTTTTGCATCGCGACATTCTTGGTCGAACCAATCATTGTTTTTTCGCCGTGCTTGATATCCTAATATCTCTTCTGCGGAGGATTTAATGTCGCTTCGTATTTGTATCCACATATTCCCCACTGGCATATTCTGGAAGTTTTCATTTATTGGTGTCAAGTGTTGATCCAGTGCTGACATGCACGCCTGTGCCATCGATTCAACTTTAAGCTTATCGATATTGAGCTCTACTCGTTTTCGAATATCCACGAAAAGCTATTCGGCATCGATACTTAGCTCTGACTAGATAGTGATCAGAAACACAATTTGCACCGCGGAGGGTTCGTACGTCAAGTACACTGGAAGCAACCCTTTTCTCAATTAAAACGTGGTCTATTCGATTGAAGGTGCGACCATCTGGTGATGCCCACTTTCGTTTGTGAATATCGCGAGGTGGGAAGCACGTAGAACTTGCTATCATATTTTTGCTAATTGCGAAATCAATAAAACGTTGGCATTGTCGTTGGTTATGTCATGGAGACTGTTTCGTTGTTCCTCTATGAGCCTTATTCTGTCCGACTTTTGCATTAAAATCCCCTAAGACAATTTTTTGGTCATTCGAGGGCAGTGAATCATAGGTTGTCTCTAGGGTTTCATAAAATTCGTCTTTAATTATATCGTCATTGTCTTCTGTTGGTGCGTAGGCGTTGATCAATCAAACGTTGAAAAGTTTAGGTTTTATTCGGATTGCACACAATATTTCACTTACTGGTTTGAAACTCGTGATCTGCTGTTTAAATTTTTTGTCAACGACAAAAGCGCTTCAAATTCGCTGCTGCTCGACAATTTGTGCGATCTCATGTCCATGAGTTCGTTACCGAGCTTCTTGGAGGACAGTTGTATTGATGTTGTGTTTTGCCACTTCTTCGAGAAGCTCTTGTCCTAAATAAGGATATTCCAAGATCCAAAAGAGTAGTCCATTCTTCGTTTGCGGGGTTGTTGCCATTGAGTCCATCCTTTCCGAGCCTGTTCTCCACGTTTCTGGACAGTGTTTTTTTTTTTTCGGTGATTCGTTGTCGACGCTTCGCCCAACCCCCGACTTGCAGGTTCAGTCCTAATTATATAATATAATAGAGTTCTCGCAGCTATGTTGCGAGTCCAACTATGATGCGAGTCCTATGTCGTAGTTTTTGCGTACTTCCTGAGACGCACTGGTGTTACTGGCCATTCAGGTTAAATCCATGCTCCCTTCTCTTTTCTCAATTGGGCTTGAGACCGTCTATAGCGGAGTTCGATAGCTTTCGTAATTTACCAGTTTTGTAAAATTTTTCAGTTTTCATTCATCTTCGGGAAAGCAAGTTTGCTGTACATGTTTCCATTATTGCTGTTCACTCCATTGTAGCTCCTTTGTCGTCATCGATACGTTGGTTCTCTTACCAGGTTGATATTTTGAGTTATCCGAAGGAGTTTAATCCAGGTGTAATGTGTTTTGATCGTAGGTAATGATGACGATGATGAATTAACTAAATTCATGGCCAAGTTGATTTCGAGCTGTTCTTGTATATCAGCACAGACTGGTGCTCATGATTTTGATCATTCGTCTTTATTGTCATAGAGAAATTTGGGCACTCTGAGTCATTCGTGTTCATAGTTTAAATTATTAACGTCCGCAAGAGGTCGCTGGATTTCAAGTGAAAAACACAAAATCGCTTTAGCTTAAATAACCGCAAATTTTATTTTAATCGCTTCTCACTAACTCTTACAAACAGTAGAAAGTTCTTTCGTTCACCAGCTGTCGCTTTTCTGTTTCCGATTACTATCGCGACTTTCCACGCGATCTTCACTCTTTCGCTTCCAAATTCAGACTGAGACTTTCGTTGTAAATGCTCGCATTGTTATATGGTTCTTTTCGCCCGCCTTTCGCCGGTATTTCGTCTGCATTTCACCTGCTTTTCATCTGCCTGCATTTCAGTATCCACGAGCAGTTCGAGATCACAAGCAATTGATGATCGAGGATTGTCAATGATGCATGTATACAGATACAAAGAATGGGTAGCAGACGTTTTTTATGGTAATTCAATGATCTCGCTTTTATTTGTTTTTGGTTGAAGACCTTGACATTCCAATGAAGTCGCATAGCGTTTCTTATAGTGTAGAGCTGACATTTTACATTACTTTTGAGTACAGTGGAAGACCGCGGATATTTGATGAATGACTAGCGCTAACATGCAACAGTATGTATTGTTTGTCTCGTGCACATTTATCTACTATGTTCTGATCTGAAGAAATCCAATGCCATTCGTATGTTTCTGTGAGTTCCAGGATTTCTCCAATTCTTGCGGCGATAAATATTTGCAACTTCTTATCCGATTTAGTTCATTGTAGAACTGTACGAGAGTCTGTCCAATAGTATTGTTAGCGGTTGTCAAGCTTAAGGATTTAATTACTTCCTTTCATAAGCTTGCTTCCATTTTTGGTATTGTAATCGTCTCAAGTGGCACGACGCATACTTTCGCGGCAATCAAAAAAATCTCAATCGTCTTTCGGTTTTCCATGGGTGCATATATTGATGAAGCATATGCGTTTTCGCTCGAGTCGTTGTATTTTAAGTTGTTTGACGTCATTAAGTTCTTCAAGCCATATTTTCCACTTTGGCGTCTTACTTTTGCGGTGGCTTGTTCTTAAGTCCTTTTATTCAAAGTTTTCTTACGTGTTAGCTTTTCAATCGTATGTAAGTGTGTGTGTTAAATCTGCTTACAACGCTACAGGTCCGTACTCAGTATACGGTCTTACTTCGGCAACATTAATTTACTGACTTCAATCATCCTTCCTCCATTAACAATTTTATTTTATTCAATTATTTCGGCTGCGTCATGATTCATTTGTTATTTATTCATTCTTAATTAACACAACTAGTTATTTAATATATTATGACTACTATGGTGGCTCTACCTCGACAGTTTTCAATTTAATCAAACGTTTTTTTTTTTAGTTAAACTCACAACTATCGCATAATGCAAGCGAAAAACGTGATATTTCAGCCCTTAAACGGGAGCTATCGCTAGATCTGGAAGGCGGAGGCTCTAAAATGTCGGTCGATCTCACTGATATGTCGCTGTCGTCGAACAACAAGCAAATCATCAATATCCCGTCATCGCCAAATAATTCGAATTTCACGCACACTTCGGACAACACTAGTCAGTCGATTACGCCGAGCGAATTCGGCTATCAGCATTTGAATCGGCCATCAAATGTCGTCTCGCTAGAGAACTCGCCCAAATTCGATGGCTACGAAACAATGGATCATGCCTTCATCAATTACGATAAGCTGCCGCATCATCATCATTCGCCGTCGAAAACGAAAGCTTCCAGCCCGATTAAGGCCACGATTAACATCACGTACAATTTAAAGTCGCCGATTCACAAGAACTTTCCGGGCAGTGACAGCAGCGACAAAGATGACTACGAGACCGTCAATATAATGGACTCGAGTAAGAGCAGTCAAAAACCGTTGCTCGAGACCAGTTTCGACGAGAATATGGTCTACGAGCAGGTGAAATTTTTTAAATCCTCTGTATCAGAGGTCAATCAGATGTTGAATAACGGAAATCATGAATATAACGAAATCAAGATCGGCGAGGTGGAGCAACAAATCGTGCCGGACTTGGGGGTCGATGTGGGTAGAAGTGATATCGAGGTGAATAGCAATCTAATAGTTAACGAACTTGCAACGCCCAAGGCGGAGTTCAATGAATCCGAAGACATTTTAATGTCCGACAATAACGTCGACAGTCTCGAAATGGATCAGAACTGTTCACTCTACGAAAACGTTGAATTTCGCAAGCCCGCCATTGTTTATGAAAACATGAAGATGAGCCCAAGGCCATCGAAAAATTCCGACGGTGGTCGATCTCAATCGGCTCCTTCCACCGGCAATCAAAAGAAATCGCACGATTCTCGAAAATCAGCATCGAATTTTAGCGTACGACAATTGGCAATCAAATTCGAAACTAGTCCCGTCGAACAGTCGGCGCCATTCGATTTCCCGAATCGCAGTAATCCGAAAAAGCCCGAACCGACGACAACAATAAATCGTGATGCTCCGTGTTACGTTCGAGCGAAAAACAACAGCAAACAGCTGAATAAGTCGGCGCAAATAACGCGTAGCCTCGACGAAAATGCCTTCGTTCGCGAGTTCGGTCACCGGCGACTCGAAGACATCACAAAAAGTGTTCAACAAATCGAAAAGATCGACGACGATTCACGCCGAAAATCACTGGACTTCGTCCGACCGAAATCTCTCAATCCGCCAAAATATCTACCGAATCTCGATTCGAACGAATCGATCGAACTGTGCAAGTCGTCGAGTAAATATGTCGCGGGAAAATTAAAGCTCGACCTGGCTAAGGTCGATGAAACCGTTTCGAAGCCATCAACTGTCGATATTAAAATTACGCCAACAACTGAAAACCGAATTTCATTGATTCAAAACAATGTCATCGATGTTAAATCACAATCCAACACCACCGGCGCAACAACCACCACCGCAGCAGCAGCCACCACAAACACCGACGACGATCGTAACTCACCGAATTTCTCAACAATGAAAATGCTAAGCGGTTGTAAATTGGATCGCGAAAGAATCGAACGCATCAAAGAGGAACGCCGACATCAGCTCAACGAAAAATACCGATCGGAATCGTTCAAATCGAAATCAAAAACCGAACTTCGGGAATTCATCAAAGATGAAAAATTACAATCGGAATCGCTACGAATAAAGTCGAAATCGCGCGGCGATGTACGATCGATGCAAAGAGAAATTGATAATTTGAAAAGCTGTAGCGATACGTTTCCAAATCATCGTGTACGTCGAGCTAGCGATGAGAAAAATCAAAATAATTTACAAGAGTTGAAAACAACGACGACAGCGGCACTCGATGATTTCAATACGAAAATTGGCGGTGGTCAGAAATTTGATAAGAAAACGGCGATCGCGACGGATTTTCAGCGTGATCGGGAAATTTCAGAGGCTCGACCGCAACCGGCTACGAGAAATAGTAATAGTTCGGCGTAAGTTTTTTGTTTTTTTATCAAATTAAAAAAGACGAAAAAAAACTAATTCTTAATATAATTTCAGGCGTGAAAAAATTTCACCGCAATTCTCAATACGGGACGTAGCTGCAATGTTTGAATCTCGGTCACAAAATCAATAAAAAAAATAATTTCAGTAATCTTCTCCGCGCTCCTATTTCAAAATATGTTTCGTACTTATTTAATTTATATTTAAAATACAAAAACAGAATACTTGTATAGGCAACTTTAAAATTAAAAACTCATCAAGAGAAAACTTCAAACAAAAAAAAATTTGCATAATACTCTTAAAAGCACATCTAAAATTATTTATTTATTAAAAACTTAACTATATGAATGAAAACTAAACAATAATTATTACAAAAATAACTATTTAATAAAAACAAAAACAAAAATTGTTCAAAAACTCTTTCGAAATATTTGAAATTTTACGTTGTAAGCTTTAATTCAAAATGATAGAATAAAAGTACAGATAATTGTTTTTGCTAATCGCTTACGATAAAAATAAGAAGATCCCCGGTTCATTTTAAAATTATTAAAATTTTTTTTCTTTATTTTATCCTTTATTTGACTATGGTAGAGTTTTTTCGATGTTATTCTTGTATTTTAATTATAAAATTTATTTATTATTAGTTTTTTTTTTCTTTGAAATCAATTTGTTTCTATTTGATCGCTGTTTTCTTATGGTAAGGTCGTTGCTTAGCTGCGAATTAAAACAAAAAAAAATAAATAAATAAATAAAAAGAATCGATTAAATTAATTGCTTAGCAAAATAACAATAAATTGAATTATTACAATTTATTATTAAATGTAATTTACGAAAGAAGAATGCTTGTTTGTATGATTTTTAAACCTTTTTTTTATATCTTTGACCAATTCTTGGTGTAAGAATTATCATACTTATTCTCGTCGCTTCGTTTGCGTGAATTAAACAATCAATACTCTTATAAAAATGCATAATAATTTGTGGATTGAATTGCCCCGACCTTTTTTTTCTCCTCCCCCTGAATCTGTTAGGTATTGTAAACGTTTTTATTCTATATAAAAAAATATTGCTTAGATTTTAAATATAACAGAAGCGATTTTTTTTCTTTAAAGAAACCATTTTTAATTTTTTGCAGTAACTAACATGTGTACAAAATATTTTCTTAAGCGGTACTGAATAATTAAAATTAGAAAGAAATGAAGAAAAAAAAATTTATGAAAGTGTAAAATAAATTTCTTATTTGAATGCTTTAATTTGTAAAAGAAATATTGAAAAAACAAATTGCTGGAGTTTTTGAAAAAAAAAACAACCGGAAAACCGCTGAATAAAAATTAATCATCGATGATTTATAGTTAGTTTATAGGCAGTGGCATTTATTTCTGTATTTGAAATTGTGAAAGAAGAAACATTGAATGTTCTTATTTTAGTGACTAAGTTTGTAACGAGTTTCTTTCTTCTTTTTTTTCGTTAATTTTAATGTATGCGAAATATTTGTGTAAAATTGAGAGAAAGAAGAAATAAAAAAAAACGGATCAATATTTAAGTGAAAATAATTTTTAATTATTAATTTTGATAGATAGACAAAAATTTTACATATTGAAATGGATTTTATTTATAATTTCTTTCGCTCATGGAAATGATTTTTTTTTTTATGTTTTGAATGTTTTATTTTTCGATTATGATTATTTTTTTTTTTTTTTTGTTTAATTTTAAAATTTAATGCTTTTTAATATGAGATTAAACTATAGTTCGAAATAATGTTATTTTTCGTTTGATTACTATTATTATTATTATTATTACAATTTATGTTTGAGCAAATATAAAAAAATCACTTTTATAAAAAAAATATTAATGAGTTTTTAATTGAAATGACCCGAATATCCTGGGGGTCGTAGCATGTAAAGTGTTTCGGCTTCGTCGTTTCGACTAGTTTCGACCAATAAAACAGTCGAAACGAAAACTTATCGTAGCATAACTTTGCTTCATTCCCTTTTTTCTGTCTAAGCGCTCAAATTTTAGACGCAAGGTAAATACCTTTCGAATGGTATTGTTATTATACATATTTGCCCTCGCTCGCCGTCTGTTCACGTCTTCAGATGTTTTGATCGTGAACGATTTCGCACGAGAGAAATCTTTGCGTCCTATCCGAGTACTAAACTAAGCGTAATACCTATGATACACTGCTGGTATACAATACCTGGTATAGTATACTACGTAGGCTGATACACTTCGCATAAGTGGTATGGTTTGTCATCAATTGTTCATGAAACTAAACGTCGCACCATATTTCATAAAAAGTGTGCGCAATTTTTGCGTTGAAATATTCGCCACATCAATTAAATCCCTTTTTTATATGATGCTATATTATGTACTTAAACCCTTTCATGGTATAGCATGAAAAATTTGCGAATTTCGTATACCACGAAAGGTCTCAATACCACGTTTATACCAGGTTGTAGGTGGTATTGAGTGATACACTGATGGTATTGTCAATCTTCTGCCTATTGACTGTGAAGCAAACACGCTACCACTATGCCACGGAGTCGAAAATGGCGAGAAAAACTCAGCTGATGAGCAACCGGCTGAGAAATGGGCAAATAACGAATTATCACGTTTACTAAGCAATTATTCTCCATATTTAATGCTGACAAGAGTGGGTTTTAAAGCACTACCTGCTGGAATCATCGCGAGAATAGATGAAATTCTTACTGGAGGTAAATTACGAAAGGATCGAATTACATCACTATTTTTATGTAATATGGATGGTTCGTATGAGGATGTTTACGAAATTGGTCGAAATAGCCGCACTGTTTCAAAAGTCAAGAAATACCAATTAAATATTGTAATAAAAAAATCATGAATGGACGGTTTCATATGGACAAGAATTTTACCACAACTTGATGGGAAAAACGGGTAAGCAAAATTGTTATTATTTATTGATAATGCCGCTTGCCATAAATACAATAGTAAAACTAAGATGAAGAATATTGAAATTCAGTTTATCCAGCAAATACCACAAGTCATATTCAATCCCTTGCTCAAGGGACTATATTCTACTTTAAGGCTTATTATAGACAGACCATCATCAGTAAACAACTTTTCTCATTAGAAAAGTAAAGGAGGTGCAATTCGCTAAGTCAATTAATATTATTGAAGCATTAAAATATATATATGTATATATATTTTTTTTTTATTAATTAATGCAATACAACATACTATAATAGTTCATAAATATAAACAATCTTTATGCACTACTCCTCCTTATGAGGTAGAACACCTTGTATTAGGAGTGAAGAGTTTTTTGCTGATTTCTTTTTATACTCTAGATGAAATCTGAGAGTATATTGTGTTTGCCTTACCGTTTGTAACGCTAAGAAATAACGCTCGCACAGACCCGCCAAGGGTACAGAAATATTTGTTGTCGTTCAAAAACCTTGATTCCGAGTGACCGTCTGTCTGTCTGCCCGTCTGTGCGTCTGTCTACAGCATAACTCTCGAATACTTTGAGCTATAGTGCTAAAAAATTTTGTGTGTCATTCGTAGCAAAAAAGTAACTTTACGTTCGTGAATGGGTTACATCCCCCACTCCTTCTACCCCCTCCCATAAAAATTTCGAAATATTCCTTCCACCCCCTCCCATACAAACTACACTTTTTCATGAAATGCTCTAAGACGATTTTCTCAGAACATATAACATTTATTGAGCTCACATTTTGTAATAAATACTTAATTAGTATTATCACTAAGATCAGAAAAAAAGTATTTGATTAGCTTCACTGCTTCTACCCCCTCCCATACAATATGACACAGTTCCACAACTTTACAAAGAAAATGGATTTTCTTGAAAAGTATGGATGGCACTAGTCTGAAATTTAAGGGATGTCAATTTTATAATATTCCTAGTTATTTCTGAAAAAATCATTAGAATTCCCCTACTCTTTCTACCACCTCCCATACAAACTGCACATTTTCACTAAATCTAACTCACTAATTTTCTCAGTTCCCATTCAATTTTTGGAGTAAGCATTTTGTGTAAAACAGTTTTGCACCTAATGGTTTGGTGAATGTTTTCACAGTGCATTTCGAAATGAAGGAAAAGATTTCCGGATTCTACACTGTTACGTTTTATTATTCGTGACGTTTCGGTCTCTGCTGAGATCTTTATCAAACTGATCGACAATTACAAAATACAATTATTATATAGAAGGAAGGGTAATTAAGGTTGAATTAGTTAATTAAGGTTAATTAATTAGTATCAGGTAGTTAAATTAGTTAAGGATTTGTGGGTACGGATTTTGTTCTTACCAAATTTTAAGGCAGGTAGCCAAACTGCTTATAACTTGTATCCGGTGTCTCGGTTGAAGTTCTGTGGATGCTTCGAAATTTCTATTGCTTCTCATACTATTCGTTGATAATTTTATTTTTAATTTATCACTTCATCAACATATGATTACTTACAAAAAATTAATTACGACATTACTTATTTTTTAACAAAGCTGACTTTATCTGAGCAATATTTAGATTGAAATCAATGTTGCTATAATTAGCGTTAAAAGCACGTGAAATAGAGGTTATCGGTTCGTGCTGGCCGTAATTAGTTCGATGGAAACGAATGTCGAGGAGTACGCAGTCTCTCAAGGAACGGCAAGGAATTTTGAAGGAGAGAGCTCCAAGCAAGATGGGGGAGTCAATTTCGCCTGAAATTAATTTGACTGCGACTGCAGTACCAAGAACAGATCGCCTATCTTCGAGTGAATCCAACGAAAGCAGTTGAAGTCGTTCTTGGTAAGGGGGGAGACATATTGGGTCTGACCAGGGAAGTCCCTTAAGAGCAAATCTCAAAAATCTTCGCTGCACGGACTCAATTCTATTCTTATGAATATCATAATAAGGAGTCCACACCGGGCAGGCATATTCGAGAATTGATCGCACAAAAGTACAGTTAAGTGTTTGTGATGTAAGGGTCATTAAAGTCCTTAGACCATCGTTTTACGAAGCCCCAAATGGAGTTAGCCTTGATAACAATACAGTCAACATGGTCGTCGAAGGTAAATTTATCATTAAAAAGTACGCCTAAATCGCGAACTATGCTTAATTTTTGCAAAGCAATTTCCTCTAAAACATACACAAATTCAATTGGATCCTTTTTCCTAGAAAAAGATGCAGTGGTGCACTTTCCAATGTTTAAAGGCATACAGTTTAGGGTACACCAGTCAAAAAATAGCTTTAAGTCATTATGCAAAAGTAAATTATCATTCGTACAGGTGATAGTACGAAATATGTTTGCATCATCAGCATATAAAAGAATATTAGAGTTAGAGATTACCGAACTCGCGTCATTAATAAACAAAATAAACAGGAGTGGGCCGAGATGGCTACCCTGAGGTACACCAGAAGTGTTTGGAATAACCGATGAAAAAGCATCTCGAAATTTCACCTGTTGGGTGCGACTAGAAAGATAGGATTTTATCCAATTAGTAAAAATAGTAGGAAATCCAAGTATGCAAAGCTTGTGAATCTGTATTTTGTGATTAATCTTATCAAATGCTTTGCTAAAATCTGTATATATGCAGTCAACTTGTTTGCCTGCTTCAATCGCTGGGATGGCAAAATTCGAAAATTCTAGTAAATTTGTTGTTGTGGATCTACCTTTGATGAACCCGTGTTGGGTTGGGCTTATTATTGATTTGCAATGAAAGTACATTGCGTCACAAACAATTGCTTCGAATAATTTTGGAACACAAGACAGCTTGGCTATTGGCCGGTAATTGCATACGTCGTTCCGTTTACCTTTCTTAAATACAGGAGTTATTGTTGAGTATTTCCACAAACTAGGGAATACCCCACAACGAAGAGATGAAAAAAATAGGGACCTAATTGAAGATAAAAGTGCAGAAGAGCACCTTTTAAGTACAACAGATGGAATTCCATCTGGACCACTATTAAAACTCTCAGTGATGTTCGTGATAAACTTTGATGTAGTGGGTTCATCAATAAGAAGATCCTTCATCTCCAGTGTAGTGAGGGAAATTTTGTCAAGTATTGAAAATTATTAAGTCAATACCACAGTCCCGGGCATCAAAAGCAGCCCGAAAGTGATCGCCAAAAAAGTTGCTAATCCTTTTAGGGTCATCACTAACTTCACCATCAAAAGACAGAGTCGCAGGGAAACCATCTGTGCGCCTCTTAGAGTTGACAAAATTCCAAAACAGCTTAGGCTTATCTTTAATAGACTTCTTCATATCGAGCAGATAGCACTGATAGGCCAATTTTGACTTATTAGTAAATAAATCGCGTAGCTCGGAGTAGCACCTATAGTCAGATTCATTCCTTAAGAGACAGTACCTCTTCCATGCTTTAGTTTTCAAATTTTTCAGATTAATTAAATCGTCGTCAAACCATGGCAATCTTTTAGGTGAACTATTACTCGTAACCGGCACGCACCTAGTGAAGCAACCGAAGAGGATATTGTAGAAATTATTAACAGCAGTATAAATGTCTGTTTCGTTAAGTACGCCCGACCAATCACATTTCGAGATATCTTCATTCAAGGCAACAAAGTCAGCTTTGTTAAAGTTAAATCGATGAGAAATATCGGTGTTCCAATTCTTAACATTATCAGCAGCAGTATTTGAAGAAAAAATCACGTGGAACGCAGGATGGCGTGCTGATTCTGGAAGCAAAGGCGAGTTGCATTTGTTGATAGTTAGGTGACTCACATCCGAACAGAACACCAGGTCGAGGAATGTTCCAAAAAGTTAGGTATTGCATTGGATTGATGTAGGCCTGTTGAAAACATACTATCCAAAAAATTTTCATCTTGTCGTGAGCAGGTTGAAAACGCTGGCAGTAGGCAATCGTCACTGTCGGAATAAGACCAATTAACAAGAGGCATGTTGAAGTCACCAAAAATGAGTAGCTCATCTCGGGATTGCATAAAATTGCTGACATACTCAATCGCATTGTAGGTTGCCTCGTATACAACATATGGTGATAAGGGTGGTATATATAACGTAACGATATATATTTGTTTGTCCGTAAGTGAGAGAACGACACATAAAATCTCAATTTCAGAAGCTTCAGTGATGACCACAACTTCAGTCGGAAATTGGCTTCGAACTGCACAAAGCACTCCACCACCCACATTGGCATCCAAAAGCTCAAGATGGCGATCACGGCGAAAAATTTGGTATCCCGAGTCGAGTAGTTCAGCATCAAGGAAACTACCACAGAGCCAAGTTTCAGTGAGGCAAATAACATCAAAGCAAGAGCCAGCAGCAGCGATGTAAAGTTGTCGTGTTTTGGTTCGCATACCACTTACGTTGGCATAATATATTGAGATGGAGCTATTCCGTTTTTTGACTGAGTGACAGACCGATGTAGTGTAGAAATATGTCGACTCTTTGGAATGAACTACCTTACTATAGCTGAAGTAGGCCAACAGTTGGATGTAGAAACTATATTGATTTGTCCTGGCCAGAATTTGCACATTGTCGAAATTGATTGTATGGTCCTCTGTCGTTGCATGTTCCGCGATCGCTGATGACTGTATTTGGTTTTTCCGGGTGCATCATTGGTGCTCGTTGATCCTTGTTTGGACTGTGCGTCCCGTTTCTCCTATGTATACTTTATCGCATGAGCCGCACGGTACTTTGTATACTCCTTCAGTCTCCAATGGTTTTTTGTCCTTCTGGTTTCCTAAAATTCCTCGGATAGTAGTTGAGGTAGTGAATGTTGTTTTGATGTTGGATTTTCGAAGGATTTTTCCAATCTTATCCGTCGTACCCTGGATGTAAGGTAGTCTTACCCATCGTTTGTCTGCATTTCCTTCTTCAGTGTCTTCTCGTTCTGTTGTGCTTGGATGCTTCGGTTTCCACGCCTTGTTAATTTCGCTCGCTTTGTATCCATTTGCTGTGAATGTCCGATTCAACTGTTCCTTTTCCTTTCGTAGACTGCCCGGATTCCCTTCAGTTATACGTCGAGCTCTGTGTATTAGGTTCTTCAGTACGCCCGTTTTCTGGCTTGGGTGGTGATGTGAATCAGCGTGGAGATATCTGTTGGTGTGAGTTGGCTTCCTGTATACCCCGAAGCTTAGCGACGTATCATTCCTTTCGACGAGTACATCCAAGAATGGCAGTTTCCCGTTGCTTTCTAATTCCATGGTGAACTTAATTTTCTCGTGAGTTCAAGTGTGCTAAGAATTTGTCGAGCTCTTCCTTCCCATGTTGCCAAATGATGAACGTGTCATCCACATACCGTATATCTACGGTATGTGGATGATGTGGTGTTAATGGAGCTGAGTCCAGGGCGTTCTTTTCGAATTCCTCTATGAAAATTTCCGCTACCACCGGTGAAATTGGAGATCCCATTGCCGCTCCTTCCGTTTGCTTGTAGAGTTTCCCTAGAGCTGAAAAGAAAGTATTATTCAAACAAAATTCTATTAAGTCATACCTGTTGTCCCGAATGAGTTTCCTGATGATACTTAAGGTGTCTTTAATCGGGATGTTGGTGAAAAGCGATTCCACGTCTAGGCTGACTAAAATATCAGTTGGTTCTAAGTTGATTTTCTGAAGGATCTCTACTAGATGAGCGGAATTTTTAACACAGCGTGATGTGTTACCTAATAGCATAATCGCTATTTCCTTCGTTTGCCTAAGCTCTTTTAAATTAAAAAAAAAAAAAATTAATCCCGTCAGACCCTCATACACCAAAAATGTACGGACTTCCGAAAATTCATAAGGAGAATACCCCACTTCGACCCATCGTCAGTTCGGTACAATCACTTACCCAAAAACTGGCTAAGGCTCTCACGACTGAGTTGCCTCATGCGATAAAGTATACATAGGAGAAACGGGACGCACAGTCCAAACAAGGATCAACGAGCACCAACGATGCACACGGAAAAACCAGATACAGTCATCAGCAATCGCGGAACATGCAACGACAGAGGATCATACAATCGATTTCGACAATGTGCAAACTCTGGCCAGGACAAATCAATATTATCAACGAATAGTACGAGAAGCAATAGAAATTTCGAAGCATCCACAGAACTTCAACCGAGACACCGGATACAAGTTATCCGCAGTTTGGCTACCTGCCTTAAAATTTGGTAAGAACAAAATCCGTACCCACAAATCCTTAACTAATTTAACTACCTGATACTAATTAATTAACTAATTTAATCTTGATTACTCTTCCTTCTATATAATAATTGTATTTTGTAATTGTCGATCAGTTTGATAAAGGTCTCAGCAGAGACCGAAACGTCACGAATAATAAAACGTAACAGTGTAGAATCCGGAAATTTTTTCTTTCATTTCGAAATGCACTGTGAAAACAGTCACCAAACCATATTAGTAGTTTTCAAATTAGCAATTTTTTTTATCAAGAGATTTTATTTCTGGGTGTTATATCTGCAGTAAGGCTAGTTCATGCAGCTTCATTAACTATTTCTTCCTGAAGTGAAGATAAATTATTTAATTTTTATTTAACTCTTTCTTCAGCCGTGGGGACATTTGATTGAACTTCAAATACAATATCCTTGAATCGGGGGTCGAAAAATGTCACCACAGTAGTAATATTATCACGTTCATAAGGAATCATACTGGTTTCCACTCATGCAATCAATAACTGCTGTAAAGAATTTTCTTCGTCAGTAGTGCATAAACGGTTCCGTAAGGCGCGAACGATAGGTATAATAATAGAAACTAACATACTTTTCGCCATGGCTCGGTAGCGCAATCATGGACATGAGATCACACACAACCTATCCAAGTGGAAAATTGTCGGGAAACAGAGAGTTTGGAGTCGCTTTTGTCGTTGACAAAAAATTTAAACAGCAGGTCACGAGCTTCAGACCAGTAAGTGAAAGATTGTGTGCAATCCGAATAAGGACTAAATTTTTCAACACTTGGTTGATCAACGTTCACTATGATTCATTGCCCTCGAATGACCTAAAAATTGTCTTAAGGGATTTTAATGCAAAAGTCGGAAAGGCGGAGGCTCATAGAGGAACAACAGGAGGGCACAGTCTCCATGACATAACCAACGACAATGGGCAACGTCTTATTGATTTCGCAAGCAGCAAAATATCATAGTAAGCTCTACGTGCTTCCCACATCGCGATATTCACAAACGAACGTGGGCATCACCAGATGGTCACACCTTCAACCAAATACACCACGTTCTAATTGAGAAAAGGGCTGCTTCCAGCATACTTGATATACGAACTCTCCGCGGTGCGAATTGTGACTCTGATCATTATCTAGTCAGAGCTAAGTATCGATGCAGAATAGCTTGTCGTGGATATTCGAAAACGAGTAGAGCTCGCAAATTCAATGTCGACAAGCTTAACGACGAAACGGTGGCGCAGGCTTACATGTCAGCATGTAATAAACACCTGACACCAATATATTGATATATATGAAAATATTCAAAATATGCCAGTGGAGAATGCGTGGATGAAAATACGAGACGGCATCAAATCCTCCGCAGAAGAGATATTAGGATATCAAGCACGGCGAAAAAATAATGATTGGTTCGACCAAGAATGCCGCGATGCAATAGACAGAAAGTACGAGGCTTACAAAATTTTTACTGAACGACCAACACGAGCTAAAAAAGAAAGATATGACGATATGGCGAAAAAGCATTATATGTCCAATTTACAAGAAAGGAGACAAACTCTGCTGTGAGAACTACAGAGGTACATCATTGTTGTGTACGTCCTATAAAATACTGACAAAAATAATTGAACGTCGTCTTAGGCCCTATACTAATGAAATAATTGGCGAATACCAAGTTGGATTCAGAACCGGACGATCTACAACAGACCAAATATTCTCGGTGAAACAGGTGCTTGAGAAATGCTGGGAATATAACACAGATGTGCACCAAATGTTCGTAGATTTTAAACAAGCATACGAAAGTATCGGCAGGAGCGTACTGTATCAAATCATGCTTGATTTTGGAATTCCCCCAAAACTAGTCCGACTAACAAGACTCACAATGACGAACACTGAATTCCAAGTGAGAATACAAACCGATTCCACAACCAGCTTTCGAACGGAATGTGGTTTAAAGCAGGGATATGGTCTAGCCCCTATGCTTTTCAACTTGGCACTAGAGTATGTCGTCCGAAAAATTCCAGTCGACACCAACGGGACACTACTATTCAAGTCCACCCAACTATTAGCATACGCTGATGACATTAACATTCTAGCAAGATCCTTTCCTAGTGCTAAGGAGGTATTTGTCAATCTTGACTCCGCCGCAAAAGAAGTCGGGTTGCGCATTAATGAAAGCAAAGCAAAAGTAATGACGCAAACAAGAAGGAGAACGCCAATCAGACAAACCATAACAATTGCAGAATATAATTTGGAGAGTGTGGACAACTTCATATATCTTGGGGCTAATCTAGCAAAGGACGGAAATGAAACAGACGAAATCAAACGACGGATAATACTTGCAAATAAGACGTATTATTCGGTACTTCCAATAATGAAATCCAAGAAAGTGCACAGGAACAATAAGCTGCGGATTTATAAAACTAGTATACGACCTGTGCTCAGTTATGGTAGCGAGACGTGGACATTAACGCGAACTTCCGAAAAAGCAGTTAACGCATTCGAAAGAAAGGTCCTCCGAAGAATTTTGAGACCTGTGAAGGAAGGAAGCTAAGGTATAGCCTAGTAGGTAGTGTGCTGGTCTTGTAATGCGAAGGTCGTGAGTTCAAATCCCGACCGGCGCAACATATGTATAATTCCGGCACATTGCCTGCTTGGGTATACCTTGGTCACCTTAATCTAAGAAAATGAAAAAATTCGTAGAAAGAGGGTTGTGCGAAGGGCTAACAACCCTTCCACAATAAGTAATAAAAAATGTTTAGGAACCTGATTATCAGGAGGCCTAGGTCCACTTTGGGCTGTAGCGCCATTGTAGTAGTGTAGTGAAGGAAGGAACGGAATGGCGAATAAGATACAACCATGAGTTGTATCAACTTTATAATGAGCCAGAAGCTTCAACGTTCATCAAGCTACATAAACTGCAGTGGGTTGGCCATGTGGAGCGAATGGAAGACAGAAGAATCCCCAAACGTACTCTTAAAGGCAAAGCGAGTGGTAACCGGCCAGTAGGCAAACAACGCAAGCGATGGGAATACTCGGTTGATGAAGACAGCAAAGCCATTTTAAAAATTAGCAGCTGGAGGACGCGGTCTTTAGATCGAGACGATTGGAGGCGACGACTTCAGGAGGCCAGGGCTCGATTTGGGCTGTCGCGCCATTGATGATGATAATGACACTTTTCGCCAGATAGTTCGGCTGTTATTCGTTCAAAGGATTTCAACAGAGGAACACAATCCTCCAGGATACTTCATTCAATGTTAGAAAGAGACTTTGGACTTGTCAATAGTACTAACAATGTAGCTGGAAGTGGTTCCTTTAAAAGTATTAACCTTTCCATCATTAATAGGGTTGAATTCCACCTAGTGACAACATACTTCTTTAATTTGATTTCATTAAGACCAATTGCTTTCTGCGTCGCTTTGAATTTTGACATTTAATTAAAACAGCAGGCTTATGAGTGATCGTAGTTTGCAACCACTGTCTCTTTCCACTTCCAGTAGAAAATTCACAAATAGTAGAAGCCGAACCTGTGACATTAGTTGACCTTGATGGTAAGGGGTAGCTTCGAGTTTCAGGCTTCTCTATCTCTAAACTTCACTGTTTTTATCATGAACGACTGTAGGATGTCTTCGTTTTATATAGTCATTCAGATTTGAGGTATTTCCACTGAAATCCTTTTTGCATAATTTACATTGCACTTTCGTCAGTCCAACTTTTTCAAAATTATTCCAAACACGACTTTTTTTAAAGACCGACTCATCATTACTATTAGCCGAAAGAAATAAAAAAAATACATAGTTACATTATATTTCAATTAAAAGTACATGAAAAAACAATTACAATTATTATATTAACATCTGTGATCTGTGCACACTTTCTGTTTTTACGCAAAGTGTGAATTTTCACAGAGGTTGATTTCACTGGGATTGAAAATGCGTTGCTTGTAAAAACAAGTGAACTACGAAACCTTTTCACCAGCTGTAACATTTTTACTAAACACCATTATAAAAGGTTAACAATTCCTTACCGCCGAAATATTATTATTCTTATGAACTGGAAAAACGAGAGTGCAATATGTTTGATAATAAATATGCGCATCTGAACATAAGAAAACCGATAAGGTATAATCTTTATACCACACACGCGTTAATGTAAACAAAAGAGATCACACCTCAGCAAGCCGAGAGATCATATCGAACTCAAATTTTCTATGTAAAAATCTTTAAAGTATCGAAAGTCCTTTATTTCATTCACTATTAGTCGGACGGCTTTAATAGACGCATTCAGTCCATAGTCATTTTCATTCATTCAAAAAACTAATTTCATAACCGCTACCGATAGTCGCATTTGGAAGACTTCGTAATTAAAAATAAAAACGTTTTGTTTTACTAAAAAGTTGTGCATTTCGGAATACCACATTTTATGTGTTCTTTCGGAAAAACTACATTTACCAAATTTGATGGTCTTTGGAAATACTAAATACATAGGGAAAATCCTTCGAAAATCCATCATCAAGACAACATTCTCTATACCGACTACTATCCGGGGAATTTTAAGAAACTAGAAGGACAAAAAACCGTTGGAAACTGACGGGGTGCACAAAGTGCCTTGCGGCTCATGCGATGAAGTGTAGGAGAAACGGGACGCACAGTCCAAACAAGGATCAACGAACAGACGGCATAGATAATGCGAACAAAAGGACGCCAAGTTCAACTTATGCCCCGGGCGCTATTTTCCCTCCGCACCGTCGTACGACTTTTCGGCAGAAAGTTCAAATGTTTAGTAGGAATAAAGTTAAGTTGCCTTTTTAGACAACTCCCTTAAAATAATTTTATTATTGAAACGCGTCCCAAAACAACTACACATCTTCCTGATCACAAAGTTTTCACTTACCTTATCTTGTGAATAACTTAATACACTCACTCAAACTAAATTAAATTTTTTTTTTCAGCTCCTGCTAAATACGGACTACCGTAATCCTCAATTTTCATTAATTCCTCCGTGTCTTCATAGAAATCGCATCGCACAGGTATTTCCATTGTTTTCAACCGCCTTATCCTTCTTGCTCTGTATACTTGCCATTACGATTTAATAAACATCCCAGCAGGACTATCTCTGAATATTGTTTGGTTTATTACAGTTTATGTATGAGTATTATATTATTCAGTATGGCAAAGTTAATGAAAATCGATTTTCTTTCCTTGCAATTTTCTACTCCCATTCAGGAAATCTACAAAAGGACGAAAACAATTTTTATTAATTTATATCAAACTGAGTTTTATGCAGGTATGAAAATATTTATACTTTAGATGAACAGTAGAAAATTATAAAAAAATCGAGGGGTTTCCCCGGAGCTATTTAATTCGTGAAAGGAAAAGAAACGAGGAGGAAATACATGTTGAAAGAATTTCGAGGTGTTTTCATTAGAGGAAATTGAATTAAAAGGATGACGCGTGCCAATAATTTTGATTTTTATCAACCAGTAATTGAAATAATGTTTTTTTGTTGTTGTCACTTAGTTTTTCGAACATATGCAATCACGTCGTAGAAGGGATGTATGCAACATTTAAATGTAAAAATCCCGGGAAAATGAAATTAAAAGGACGTGCCCTAGTCGGGAATATGTTTGAATCGAAGTTTGATTAGCTTTGTAATTGTGGGAGGATATATTGGGAGAGTTTTTTTCTTCCCAAGTCAGACAAGTGTGACGGTAATTAGAAACACACTTGTAGCGGATTTTATTCGATGGAGTTGTTTTTGGCGAGGAAAAAAATATTAATTGAATATTGGGAAAAAAAAATAATTTTTAATATACGGTTGAGGAATTCATAGACTTTTGTCGTTAATTCGTTGTAAGAAAATGCAAAAAAAAATTGAAAATGTCGTAAATCGAAGCTTAAATATGGAAGATTGGATGAGTTCAAGGAAAATTACATTAATTTTGAAAATAGTAACTATAAGTCGAAACACAAAGGATATAAGTCGAAGGTTTTTCCCTTAATATTGAAGCGTCGAAGTGGTATAGGTATAGATATGCCTATACTTTTCCATGATCTCGCTTAATTTATCAGGAGGGTGGTTTCGTAGAACCCCAATGAACTGGGGCCATCTAGTTGGACCCATTGTACTCCCCCTATTTATTATGCGATGGATTTTTCTCCTCCTGTGCTAGCCACGCTTGCAAACCGTAACAGGCTCGAATGTTTGACGCCTCTGAGGTCGTCTAGTTCTGAGAAGAATCTAGAGTCTAAATAAAGGAGACGACTGTTGAAGATTTGCGGACTGTGACAAAGATAATGTTCGATAGATTCTTCGTCTTTCTCGTAACCTCGGCAAAGGCTGTAGCTTGCGATCCGTAGATGTCATCATTTTGTATACTAGCCATACTCCAACACTGGCTTTCGACCGGTCTTATTCTACGCTGGCGAGCTGTATTTAATTGCTGTTGGCCTTACATCGCACGGGCACAACTGCTACCGTGCTTCACTAAAATTAGGGTATTTTTAATCTAGTCAAATCTTAATCTTGTTTATGAAAAAAATTATTGTTACATACATACCCCTAGTCGCTTGCCGTATGTTTTCGTCTCCAGATATCCTCAACAAAAAAAAATAGAAATATACGGCCACATGTACTCCGATACTGAAAGGAGCGAATACTTCGTACCGTGACGACGATTAGGAAGAATATCTACGAGTTATTTGTCGAGAACGGAGTGAACAACAATTCCATAGGTTTCGATTAAGTTACATGCCGTGAACTGCTCATGAAAACATCAACGACGGTTGCTCTGAAATCGACATCGGCGGCGACGATGGGAACGACAACGACGATCGTTGTAGAGTCGCTATAGGTGGCGACGATGTGAACGACGACGCCGGACGTTGTAGAGTCGCTATGGGTGGCGACGATGTGAATGACGACGATGATCGTTGTGGCGTCGTTATCGGCGGCGACGATGTGAACGACAACGACAGACATTGTAGAGTCGCTATGGGCGGCGACGGTGTGTACGACGTCGACGAGAGCGAATGCACACAAATTTGAGCGAATGCACACAAAACTGAGTGAATGCACACAAATTTGAGTGAATTTTATTATTTATTTAATGCTTTATATAAAAGTTAACACATTCTTAATATTCCGATTGACCCGTGTGGCATTCACCTTACACGCGCATTCCCCATTTCGTAATTAAACACCTTACAAAAGCATTTCCCATGCACCCATTCCTAATTCCACTCAAAGTACCTGCTTGGCAACTTTCGCTTACTGCACTTTCAACTCGAGTAGCATATTTTATATTTTATGCAAGTTTGCATCTTGCACCTTTAATTCGGCTAGATAATAAAATTGTGTAGATTTAAGTTTAGTTGTCGCAGATCCACGAAATAAATAAGACTAAAAATCTAAAATTCAAAGCTTCGTTGTTTTCTTTAAAATAAGTCTGACAAATAGACTTAACTGAAATACCTTGATTTTATTATACATTTTGAAAGAAAGGCACTCCTCCCCCTTTTAAGGCAAACCTTGTGTTAGCGGTGAGGAGTCGTTGAAATTTATCAGATAACAATCAATAATACCACATTCATTCTAACATATTACAATTTTTTCAAAAATTTTCTCATGCCAAATATTCACTTTTAATTAAATTTTTTAATTTAACATCAAATATCAATTCGTTTCTTTGATTAATTGTAAAAAAAATGTTTAATTATTTCCTTAAAAATGACAACATTTTCGCTTCGTCTTACATGATAGGGCAGAGAAATGAAGAAATTAATGCCGATATACATTGTGACCAGAAAATACCGACAATTTGTAAATAAAATTACTCTGGGGAATAAAATTAAAAATTTTTTTTGGTAAGCAGGTAGGATTGCCCTTAATTATTATCACAAAAATTAGCGCAGTCTGCTGATTAGTTTGTTCACAGCAGCTGGTTGCATAGGTACACCGCAGTAGCCCACGGCGATTTTTGTTTTAAGCCCTCGATCTACTGAAAACGGGTTCCACGGAGCCGTAATTTCAGTTTCGAGGATAGAAAAAAGTTACACGGGGCTAAATCTGGTGAATACGGTGGTTGACTGAAGCAATTTATTGCTCATTGGCCTTAAATTTGGTCACAATTGAGGCTCAATGCGATGCCGCATTTTCATCGTAGAAAATTCATGAATTCTCCTTCCATAATGCCGACCGTTTTTTAAGGATCTGCTCACGCAAACGTTTCTATACGGTCAAATAGTACTCCTTATTGACCGTCTGTCCCTCTCAAAACGAATTCATGAATGAAAAAACCTCGAATATCGAAAAAATAAACAATAAGTATCGACTTGATTTTTGAACGGCTTTGGCGTGGTTTTCTCGGATTCGGCTCAATTTTTTCCTCCATTCCGATGACTATTGACTGGTTTATATGTCAAACTCGTAGAGTCATGTCTCATCACCAGTTATGATGCGCTCCAAGAATGTGAAATCAGAATTCGCACGATCTAGCATGTCCAAAGTAACCTGTTCACGATACCTTTTTTTTAAAAAAAAAATCTGCTTTATTGGAAAGAGTCGGAGAAAGGACGCGTTGTCTGGCCACAGTATCCACTAAAATCGAACAAACGGACTCGCAAGAGATGTTGAGCTCTGCTGCTATCTCCCTAACACTGGTATGACGATTTCCGACCGCCATTTCCTTCACTTTTTGAATGTTTTCGTCAGTTGAGGTTGTCCAGAACGAGGCATGTCTTCAAGGATCTCTCGACCGTCCTTAAAGACATTGAACTATTCGAAGGCTCGTGCTTTTCATTGTACTAAACCACCGTAAGCCTTTTCCAACATTCGCAACGATTCCGCACTCGAAATTTGGTTGGAAATACAAAATTTGAGACCAACTCTTTGTTCCATATTTTTATCCATTGTAAAAATCGCCGTGGACTACTGAGGTGTACCGATTCAACCAGCTGCTGTAAACAAACTGATTAACAGACCGCGCTAACTTTTGGGATAATAATTACCTGCTTACCAAAAAAAAAAAAAAACTTTTTTGAAATATCATTCCCCAGAGTAATTTTATTTACAAATTGTCGGTACTTTCTGGTCACAATATTGGAATAATGGGCTTGCACACAAATTTGAAAGAATGCACAGAAAACCGAACGAATGCATACAAAACTGAGCGAGTGCACTCAAAATTGAGTGAATTTACATAAATTTTAGTGAATGCACACAAGTTTGAATTACTGCACATAAAATTGAGCGAATGCACACAAAACTGAGCGAATGCACACAAAGCTGAGCGAATGCACATAAAATTGGAGTTGCGTTCTGGAAGTCGACGAGTGCAGTAGTCACATACCCTTCATCATACGGTCAGAAACCGACCACTCCATGCAGCGTGCCTAAGCCTGTGACATATAAGGAAGACTGGCCCGAACATCTAAAGAATCCGAAACCGTTTGTGTGAGGTAAATCGTGTGAGGTCAATCGTGAGAGGTCTCTTTAGACCTCCCTACAATAGAGGCTATAAATTAGAATAGTTTTTAGATAGTGTTCGGTACGGGAATGTATATGTATAAACCTGAACCAAGAACCAAGAACCAACAGCGCGCACAATTTTGTTAACCTCAGTAGTATGAGGTTAAATAATTAATAAAGTATTTTATTTTAAAATAAGACTTCCATTTTTTCCTTTTCTCGAGAGCAACGTGTGACCCGGTAAAACCGCGAGAATATTTTGAAGTAAGTCTTGATAGAAAATCAAAACTTACGAGTGAATTGAGGCAGTTCCCGAACCCGGAAACTTAATTCAGTCAATTTTGCTTGGTTTTAAAATTAAAAATAAATAATATCAGGAAACATTCGAAATATACGGTGTTACAGCAGAAAATACTGCTGTTACATCATCTAATTCGAATTCACCAGAAGTAGCGCGTATGTTGCAGAATATGCAGCATTCTGAGTGAATCATCGATTAATCTATTCAATTTGATGCGCAATTTATTCGATGCACGATATCAATGTTTATTTAAAGTGCACGAAATCAATTTTCATTATATAAACATACTCAAATCAAACATAGACATAAATCGATATTCAGTTCCTAAAAATCTAGTAAGGTATCATAAAATACTTCGCTCCACAGATTGATTATAAACAATGGGAAATAAACATAGCGCGGAACCAAGATACCAGCGACTTTTTCACTGTGAATATTGTTCCAGCGATAAACATAATTTGGACAAGTGTCCGCATCGAAATCGAATCGGTAAACAGTTGAACGGTAAACTATCGAATATTAAAAAATAAAGATTGTTTATAAACAGATCAAATTACTCCTTGTTAGAAAATATGTAAAGAGAGATGTAGTACAGTTCAAGTCAGTCCAGTCCAGTTCAGTAGCATTTAGTATTCAGAGATTAGATTCAGTTGCATTTTAAACGTGAAATAAAGTTTTGTTTTAACAGTGAAAAGTGTTGTTGTTGTAAATGAAGTAGTAAGTGAAAGTGATAAATAAAAGAAATCAACGAGGGAGTTATTTCACTTAGAAAAAGGGAAACTTGTGAGTAAAACATTTTCCTTTTGTTTTATAAATATAATTACGGTAAGTGTTTGAACAACGTTGGCTGTGAAATAGTTCCCTACGACATATTCGTGGGTTGAACGATTTTGCCCAAAAATAGTGCCTATTGCGGACGGTCTCAACGCCATATTTTTCAAATTGGAAAACAATAAATACTAAAATAAATAGTTAAATAACGGAGAAATCGAGAAAAAAAACAATTAATAATGGAAGTTCGAGGATGCTGAGGTCACCAGTTGACAATGCAGCATCACAAAGAAAGGGTACGGAACGACGCGAGCCAGCCCATATAACACGCGCAACTGTCGAACCGTCGGCCCGATTATCCGATTTTCAGAAGCTAGGCGAGCAAATCGGGGGCTTAGTAGAAATGCTGGAAGACGGAAAAAGGCGTTCGATCCACCAAGCGATGAGAGACGCAACTGACAGCATAAGAGCACTCTACGAGCTCTCGGCGATTCAGCAACACGACGAGAAAGCAAAGGAGGTGATCCGAAAAAACAACTCCCTGGCTAAGATCGAGCCTGGAAACAAAAAAAAAGCAAGTTACGGACAGCGAAACCCCAGTGCTAAAGCGGAAACTGAAACATCCATCTGCAACAAAAAACCTGAATAAGGATGCCATGACCTTCACAGAGGCTCCATTGATTAGTGACCAATCAACAGGAGAAGATGAATGGTCAATAGCGCTTTCGCAAGAAGACTGCCAAAAAGCAGCGAGAGAAGCAGATGACAACAGAGAATGGTGGGGCAAAAGCTCCAGGAAGACGATTGTCAGGACCAAAAAAACTAGACCTGATGCTATTGTAATCGAAGCGAAGGGTGAACTTTCGTATGCGCAAATACTACGCAAGGTAAAGGCAGATCCTAAATTGGAAGCAGTAGGAAAGGCGGTATCGAAAATCAGAAGGACGCAAAAGGGAGAACTCCTAATTCAACTTATTGAGACGGGAGACATTACTGCCGAACTCAAATGCGCCATTAACGAAGCCTTAGCAGAGCAAGCGAGTGTAAGGTCTCTCACGCACCGTTCTATCATCGAAATTAAAGATGTTGATGAAGCCACCACAAAAGATGGCATAAGCGAAGCAATCAAAACCTAGTTTGGAGTCGAAGGAATTTCGCAAACAGACATATTATTTCTACGAAAGGCGTACGGCGAAACGCAAACAGCAACAGTCAGTCTTCCTGCAGAAAACGCTAGAAAGTTGTTAGAAGCTGGAAGAGTTAAGATCGGCTGGGTCAACTGCCGCACTCGCGAACGAACGGAACTTACATAATGTTTTAAATGTCTATAGTTTGGTCACCTAGCCAGGCAGTGTAAAAACGGAGAAGACCGCTCCAAGCTTTGTAGGAAATGTGGAACGGAAGGCCACATTGCGAAAAGTTGTGACAAGGAGCCATCATGCATGTTCTGTAGGAAGGATCATCCTGAAAATGCGAAGTATGTAGCCGGCCGCAGCAAATGCCCGATTTTTAGGAGAGCCATCACAAGTAAAAAATCATGAAGATAATACAGATTAATCTGAACCACTGTAGGATAGCGCAGGATATCCTGACACAAATTGCTAAGGACGAGGGAGTGGATATCGTCTTGATTAGCGAACCGTACAAAAATCTCGACGGAAATATCTGGATCTGTGACAAAACAAAGCTAGCGACAATATAGATATGTGGAAAACACGCGTTCCAACAAACCTGCGAGCAGGCGGATGGCTTCGTACGAGCAAAAATAAATGCAATTCACTTCTACAGTTGTTATGCACGACCCAGCTGGACGACGAGTGAATACCAGACAATGTTAGATAATCTAACGGCCGACGCACGCGGTAAAACTCTAGTGGTCATAGGCGCTGATTTCAATGCATGGGCAACAGAGTGGGGTAGCAGGCTCACCAATGCTAGAGGACGCATTTTGCTCGAGACATTTGCAACACAGGAAATAGGAATTGCAAATATCGGCCGGGCAAACACGTATCGCAAAGCAGGAAATGGCGTCTTAGCGAGCAATATACACACAGTGATCATCAGGCAATTATACTTGATGAAAGAATTGAAAGAAAAGCCGTACAACGACCGAAATTAACAGGCCCGAAATGGAAAGATAAACTCTTCGACAAGGACACGTTCGAAGAGATGATGAACACCGACGTCACAAATCGAAGCGAAACAGCAAAGATCCTTGCGGAACAACTCACCCACACTATCAACACAGCGTGCGATGCAGTGATGCCCAGAAGGACAATTACTGGAAGAGGTGCACCATGCTACTGGTGGAGCGAGGAAATAAAAACATTCAGGGCAAATTGCTTACAAGCCCGACGCAGAGTCCAACGACCAAGGGGAAGAGTAGACTTTCAGGTCCGATTAAACACTTTCAAAGTGGCAAGACGAGATCTAAACAAGGTGATAAAACAGAGTAAAGCAATTTGTTTCAAAAGTCTCTGTAACGAAGCGGATATTAATCCCTGGGGTATAGCATATAGGATGGTGATGACAAAGCTAAAGGGTCATAGGTCCCCACAAATAACTTGCCCGATAATGCTAAGATCAATAGTAGAGCACCTGTCCCCCCAAAGGCCATCTACTACGTCTAGCATATCCAGAGAGATCAGCATAGAGTCTATCCCTGCAATTACATCGGAGGAACTATTTGAGGCATGCGGAAGGATAGGAAACAACCCGATGGCATCCCAAATATGGCAATAAAAGTTGCTATTCAAAAGAGGCCCGACATCTTTATAGCAACTATGCAAAAGTGTTTCGAGGAAGTAGTCTTTCCTGAGCCATGGATGCTCCAACATTTGGTACTTCTACCAAAAGGAATCAAGCCTCCTGGAGAACCATCGTCATATCGCCCAATATGTTTACTTGAAACGTTGGGAAATATCCTTGAGCGAATTATTAACAACAGACTGCTCGTACTAGCAGAGGAGAAAGGAGCACTCTCAGACCACCAGTTCGGGCTTAGGAAATCGCGTTCAACTGTTGACGCTATAAAAGTGGTAGTCGATACTGCAGCGGAGGCGATACAAGGAGAAAGATTGCGATGGGGGACAAAAAAATTTTTTTCCGTAGTGATATTAAAAATGCCTTTAACTCGGTAGATGGGTCACTCATAAACAGATCGTTAGTCAGGATGGGTTCACCACACTACATGTTGAGAATAATTGCAAATTACTTCACCAACAGGAAGTTGAGGTACCAAACTGATAAGGGGTTAAGGTACTACAACGTCACCGCGGGAGTCCCACAAGGATCTGTACTAGGCCCTCTCCTGTGGAATATTACATACGATGGAGTTCTTCGACTACCGTTGCCACAAGGAGTAAAATTAATCTAAGTACATACACGAAATTGAGTCAGCAACAAATGAAGCCGTATCACAAATTAGAGACTGGCTAGAGTCCGCTGGCCTAGAATTAGCCGATCACAAAATGGAGGCTATTCTAATAACAAGCCGAAAGAAAATTGAATACGTGAACATTCAGGTCGGCAGTCAAATCATCAGATCCAAGGAGGCAATTAAATATCTAGGAGTTATGCTCGATAACAGATTAAAATTTAAAGTTCACGTGGACTTCGCGAGCAAAAAGGCGTCACAAATGCAGGCAGTCCTTTCCCGAATACTGCCAAACATCGGTGGACCAGGATATGCTAGAAGGATACTACTTTCAATAGTAGTCAGCTCGGTTCTCCTATATGCTGCTCCGGTTTGGGTGGCGGCGCTAGCGGCAAAGGAAACAAGGAAAAAGATGTCATCAACATATAGGCTCTGTGCGATAAGAGCAATCAGCGGTTTCCGAACAATATCGGACGAGGCAGCCTGTGTCATAGCCGGAATGATTCCCATTGACATTCTCGCGAATAAGATGCTAAGGATCTACGAAAGAAGATCCTCGATCCAACCAGAGGCAGTTGTTGCCAGGGAAATAAAAGAAGAGGAAGAGGCAACATCAATAGCTATGTGGCCAGGTGGGACAACGCTACAAAAGGCAGATGGACCTATAAGCTAATCCCCGAAATTTAGGTCTGGACAAAGCGGGTGTATGGAGACTGCAAATATCACATCACGCAGTTTCTATCAGGTCACGGCGGCTACCGCAAATACCTACATAGGTTCGGACACGATAATTCTCCTGTTTGTCCAAATTGTCCAGATCAAGAAGAAGACACAGATCACGCGGTTTTCAACTGCAGTCGCTTCGGAGAATGGATATTCCGAGTCCACCATTCATCATTGGCTATATGATGGAATCAGAGTAAAATTGGATGGAAATTTGCACACTCTTAACGCATGTGCTAAAGGATCTTCGGAGAATCGAGAGAGAAAGGAAAGCAGAAGCAATTTAAGGAGCACAGCATAAAATGCTAGCCAGCACCGCGAAGTAATACCTAACGGCAGTCCCGCGGGGAGAGTGGTTGAAGTCTGTGTGCGGGGGTGTGGTTTAGTACGCAGGCACATATCGGCTGACAGTTCTGTTAGGATCAGGTATGTTAATCGTGCATGCCAATGGCACGGGCTATTGGTATATAACGAAGATTCCACACCTCCCTGGCGTAACCAGGAAAAAAAGCACATAAAATTGAGTGAATTTACACAAATTTGAGTGAATACACACAAACTTGAATTAATGCACACATAATTGAGGGAATGCACACCAAATTGAGCGAATGCACACAAATTTGAGCGAATGCACACAAAATTGAGCGTTTTTTTTTAACGCGGGGAAAAGCATCGAAAGCCTTAAAGTGCGGGACTTGAACCCGCCAGAAACCCCTCGCCTAACCCGCTACCCCCCGGGACAACCGTCAAGTATTTCGTCAGGAGGAGGGAGGAGCATAAAGCTCAAACGTCAATTTACTATCAAAGTGTCTTATGTCACCCTGTATATGTCACTGCCTATCTTATTCAACTACCAACTGTTCTAGCTGTTATAGGCACTTCTATCTCAGATGATTCCCTACGTAATCTTTCGAGTTTCCTCAGCTCGGTGATAACTTTCACGCACATCTGAGTCACCGCATTCCAGGTTTCGCTGCTGCTCAGCATATGTGGAACTATGTTGTCGGGGTTAATATTTTCGCCAACGATGTCATTTCGTAGACTGGACAGTGAAAGAATGCATGCTCTGCATTTTCTATTGCATCTGTACAACTTGGACATGACGCAGAGGAATTATGGCCATATTTGTGGAAATAGCTTCTATAACAGCCATGCCCTGACAGACATTGGGTCATGTAGTAATCTACTTCACCATGCTTCCGTCCGACCCACTTATCTACAAAATTGAGCGTATGCACACATAATTTAGCGAATGCAGAAAAATTTGAGCGAATGCAGAAAAATTTGAGCGAATGCTCTGAAATTTGAGCGACTGCATACAAATTTGAGTGAATGCACAAAAATTGAGTGAGTGCACACAAATTTGAGTGAGTGCACACAAATCTGGTGACGATGTATGGATGATGGTCGTATGTACTGGGTATAAATATGGCGAGCGTTCGTGAAAAAGGATCAGTCTAGTTTGGAGCCGTCGACTAGTCAGTCGATGTTTAGAAGGTTATTAAGTCGGAATTGACGACGGAGCGTGATAACGCGAATATTAAGGCGATAAAGTGTAGACAAAAAGTTAAAAGATAGCGATTAAATAAAGTTCTGCGGTTCAATTAAAAGCGACTTAGTTCCATTTTTACTTGAAATCAAGCGACCCCTTGCACACTTCAATATTTATTTATATATATTTCTGAAATTGAACCCGTGCCGCCCGGATATCAGACGAGCATCCTTCCACTGAGCCAGCTACACTGATAAACTTATTCCTCCGTAATGTACGAATGTATATACATAATCTACTTCAAGTGCACAGATTTTATGTGGAAAACCCTTTAAAACCCTTTTCGGAGGCTTAGAGTGTAATGATATTTTTTTGGATTTGAAAGTTTTTATAGTATTTTCATGTTTCACAGTATTTAACAAAAAAAAACCGCAAGGCCGTAGGTGCTACTGTTTGGTCTGTTTGTTGGTCAGTCACTCACATCCGGGAACATATATTAGATTCCAGTCCTAGTACTGAGCCCTGTGGAACTCCGCATGTAATAACTATTGTACTTCTTCACTCCTGCTTGTGTGTGTTTCCCAACTATTGAAAATATTACATAGTTGACACAATTGCTGAGTGTCTTAGTGTTGACATGTAATATCGCTTTTTTCTTAAACTTCTTATTTGAAAGAAATAATATCCTTGAAACTTCGCGTTTTTTTTGGTATCACTAATCTCGATCTAACTACAGGAGAGAAAACCGTTATGTGGTTTTTATTAAATCCGCTTTTGTTTGCGAGCTCTGCTTATGTTTTATACTTCGCATAAAATCCGAGAGTATTATACGTTTACTCCCACGAATTTTGTAAAGCTAAGAAGTAAGGAAAAGACGGATTGTACAGAAGGTTCAAAGCCGAATGTCTATCCAAATGTTCACTCACTAACTTGAGAACGCTTTGAGCCAAAATCTTCAAAATTTGTGAATGTGCCCAATTTTTTCCGGCCCTTCTAATCCCCAGATTTAAGAGTGATTGCATGTAATGTCTTTCCATCTACTTGTATATGAGCTCTGTTGCCCTCACCCTCCTCACTATCTGCAATCTGATTTCCGGTGTACAGATATCGATTTGGTTACGAACAAACAGAAGTACAATTCAACTAATTTCCTATTACGAACCCCTAAGGGGACATAAAACAGAAATAGTCCTTCGCCTTCTAATTTTCGCCTCTCTGCTCAAATGCTCACTTTCATATCGTACATAATTGATCAACCTGACGTCTTCCTTAAGAGTTATAATCCAGACCTTGTTTGGGGATATTTTGCCCTGGTCTCCTTAAAGTATGCCCGATTTGCTGCCAGTTCCGCCTCTTAGTCTCAATGCCTAACATTGTCTGTCTCTTCCAAAGCTTGTCGTTTGAGATAACATCCATTGCTTGTGAACAATAACAAATATATACGTAATGAAATAAAAACTCGAATCTAGGGAATGTCTTCAACTTACTGAGTGCAATATACAAAAAAAAAAAAAAACTAAAACTTGATGCTTGTTTTTTTTTCGTATTAACTGGCCCACATTTTTGTAATTTTTCTGTTTTTTATTTCTATTAAAACTTTCCTTTACCATTTTCATCCTCTTACTGAACCCCTAGTTCAATTGATTAACATCAATCAAACTAAGTACGTAGAATTTATCTTTAATAAAAAGGCTTAGCGCAGTCTCAATCCTCAATAAATGAGCACTTAGAAGTCAATTCATTCGTACAATCAAAAGTAAATCATCCCTAAAATCGTTCGAATAAAACGACCGCACCGCTCTAAAAGTAAGGAAAAGGATAATTGAATAAGAACCGCTACCGAAAGGATCAACTATGTACATAGACGGTTCCCCGCGCTACCGAAGAACCGATACGTAATTGAATTTTCCGTCAATTTGCAATTTGGCTTTCAGCTCGCTCTTTTCACTCTGCTTTCTTTGAATGCGTGCTCTCGTATATACTATCATCATCAGGACTCGGATAATGAACGCAGCGTGAATCCTTCAATCATAAAAACCCATCTCGTTCATAAAGTGAGCCTTTCGCACACTATCGCCTCCTAAAGGACTCGACAACGTCCGAACATATTTCTACATTAACTCCACTTTAGCCATGCGAGGGTTTCGTTTTGATGTCCAAAACGCCATAATATTCTTCGAAACTGTGCTCCTGATTTATGAAAGGGATGAAAATGGAGGAAATGTTTTTTTTTCTCTCAACTTTGATGGGGATTTGATTTTGCCGCCGCTGTCCTATTAGGGTATGCGAATGTTGGAGAATAGAGGCATATGCTCTCATCCGTTTTGGATCATACAAAAAAAAAACTCCGCCTCTTTTGTAATTTATGTGGTGGGAGTTTCTATGGTAACCAACCCCAGACGTTGAACGAAACGAATGGAACGAACATTTCAGCCACTTCGATGAGCTTGTTAAGGACGAATTATACGATGGTTCTGTATCCTTTTGGAATATGCTGGATATTATGAGTAGGAAACGTAACTACGATTTGGTATTATTTTAATAACATTTAAATTACTGTGTTTTAACAATGTCGTTCTATCATTTTACTAGTTTAAAAAATTTTCAAATTCTTTTGCTCAGTTCAAAATGATTTGAAACCGTAAGAAGTCCTAGAACAGAAAAATTTTTTTATCAAAATCACTTTCTTTGAAAAAATCGATTTTTTTGAATATCGTTTTCTAACTGCCCAAGAATAAAGTCTCGAATCGAATTTCTAGTTTCGAGTATTTATAATCTGATTTCGAGTTGGTTTCGATCGAGCAGTAAACAAAATTTCCGTTTTATTTCACAAGTTTCCTGTTTTCTCAAACCTATGACGAAAGAGGATTTGCTGCAATTTTCTACCTTCCGTTAAAAATCTCTTTTTTGGAATTCTTTTTTTCAGAAATGGAGAATTTCGGAGAGTTTTCATAAAAGCCGCCGGTTATAAAAAAAAAACGTACCAAAAATTGAATACATGTTTAAAATGTTTATTTATTCTTATTATCATCATTACAGTCACAGAACTTCGTTGAAATTTTAAAATATGATCTTTTTTTCTTAAACAATTATTCAAATCGATAATAATTTTACACTTACATAATTTATTTTATTCAATAAATGCTTGACTAGAATTGCTCCATAAATATCGAATATAATGCGACTTATGTACAGAAGTGCATGCCTGACTTAACTAATATCGTTCGCCCTAATTTTAAATCAGTGAGAAATTAAAAAAAACCAAAAAATATCATTTTCATTCCGCTGAATCATTTCAGGACATGGAAAATTATTGGTTTTACTTTATTATTATTATAATTGATTGGATTTCCAACCGGATATTATTGTGGAATTCCAGTCGGAAATCGTTTGGATTTCCACTGGAAAAAAAAATCTAAATTTATTTTTCTAAAACCATCATTACGTCATGTATTCCTTCGAATCACCCATTATATCAACTTCGCTGCCCTCATCATCCGAATTATCATCGCTGATCATGTCGTGATCGCTCATCGAATGGGTCCTTCGTCCGGCAATCATGGTTTCATCGGAAACACTCGACAGAGAGCGTAGCAATTCGAAAGAATTTCCTCCATGATTATGCTGCTGGTGTTGGTTCGAATTCGAATAGTTCTGATATGATTTTTCCGAATCGGATGATAAGGTCGTTACCGACGGTCCTGTTAAACCAACAATCGGAGTAGTTGGAACCGTAGCGCTATTCGATTTCGTCGTCTCGTTACGTGAGAAGTCAACGGGTTCTGCGTAAAATAGGAATTCAAAGAATACGAATAAATTGTTTTCGAAGAAAATAAATTAATGTCGTGTACAAAACTAATAAGAGTAAAAGTTTAAAAATAAAAAAGTTGAAGAAGGTCGTGTATTCCCAAGAACAATATTTCCCAAGATGAAATTCAATTAGGACTTTAGCTAGTCAGCTCGCAACCACTATGCCTTAACCAAGAAGGACAAAGTTTATAGAACACAAGAACTTTTGTCCTCTCCGTAAAGAATGACTTTCTCGAAGATTTCCATTTTCTTACAGGGTATGTGATGATGTCGAGAGCTGGAGAAATCTTAAGAAAACTAACAAAGGGGCTTTTAATGTCAGCATAATTGCTTTAAGAAAATTTTGTTAGACGAAAGTTGGACATGGGGTTCGGAAAAGTTACCGAGGTTCAATTAAAATTTGGGCAGAGTACATAATTAAAATTTAGAGGTCGTGAAGGAGAACTTACCATTATTAGCATCGCGTCGCCTTAATTGTTTTTTATGCTTCATTCGGCGATTTTGGAACCATGTTTTCACCTGCGTTTCGCTCAATCCCAGTGCGGTTGCCAGCTCGACACGTTCGGGTGTCGAAAGATAGCGCTGCGCCTCGAATCGCTTCTCCAATCCGGTCAGCTGCGGATCACTGAACACTGTCCGAGCCTTTCGCCGACGGCAATGCCGCAATGCACTTACGCCCATACCGATTCCGAGCGCAAGTTCAGGAACAGGACATCCATTGCCGGCAAATAGGTGGCCACCACCAAAAAGTCCTGTAAAATTTTATAGCATTAAAATTTTGTATTGTCGTGTCCGACAAAGTTTTCCGTTCTCTGTGGAGATCGAAGTGACCTCAGGGAAACTTTCGTAATTGAATCAGAAATTGCATTTACACCACAGCATGTTATGCGCTATTAATTGCGGGTGAGAGAAAAAAAAATTATGCAAGTTTTCGATTCGGTTACCTTGTGATAAGAAGTACGGATCCACCGATTTGTATCCGTTCGAGGAGGGTGTCAGGTAACCAAGAGTCATCTGAAGGAATCCGTGATCACTGTACGCTGCCGTCGGGTATATTATGCCTGAATTTGCGGGATTGAATGATGGCGGTATCGGGCCAGACCCGTTTATTTGTTGTGACGGTGGAAGACGATCCGATATTTTAAATCTGAAAAATAACGAATTTGTTATTCATAATTTACTGAGATGTAATGTACAAGATGAATTTTTTGAGAAACTTAAAAACTAAGTCAGTATTTGTGTATCGTGACAGACACATTCATACTGTGTGGCTAAATTATTGACATAGTCTGATTGTCTATTTGAACGTTTAATTAATTCGGGAAATTAAACGTTACCAGCATTTTATTGGTGAGATTCTATTGATACTAAAATGCAAGATTTCCATCTCATATTCTCTTCGAATACCCTTTGATTCATGCCACACAAAACAATGAACAGAGTCATTAGATGAATCAAAAACAGTGTAATTAAATGTCCACAGTTTTGGTAAACATTTCGGGAGATCAGCACGATGTATTTTCCATCATTTTTAGCTTCTGCCGTATCTGTTGTTTTTAATGAATACCTAAATTTAGCAACATTGAGGTGCTCCTAATGTTATTTCTATACTCTATATGAAATCCGAAAGTATTATAAGTTTGCCACAAAGTTTATAACGCTAAGAAATAAGGCTCGGAGAAAAATATGGATTGGACAGAAGTTTATTTCATCGCTCAAAAACTTCAAAACCGGATGTCCGTTCGTCCGGCTGTTCGCTCTCTAGCTAGAAAGTTCAAGTTTTTTGCGCGTTGTTTTTGACGAAAAAGAAAGATTAAGTTCGTGAACGGGCCAATTCGCTCCAATCCTTCTGCTCCCTCTCATACAAAGTGACGCAATTTCACAAATTTACAAAAAATTAATTTTCTCCAAAAGTATAAATGCTACTGATTTCAAATTTGAGAGAAGTCAATTGCATAATGTTTGTATTTATTTCTGGAAAATTACTACAAACTCCCCACTCCTTCTACCATCTCCAATACAAACTGCACAATTTCACTAAATCGAACGCACTAATTTTCTTAGTATCTATTTAATTTTTGCGGCTTAAGTTTTGCATGAAGCATTTTACTTTATTATTTTAATAATAAAGTATTGTGATCGACTTGGGAAAAAAAAAAAAATTTGCTACCCTGAAATTTTGTTTTTTCGCGTTTCATGACTAAATAAGCCTAAAAATGCAAAAAAAAAAAAAATACGTCTGTCTGTACGCCGTCCGCCGTACGCCGGTGTGTACGCTCAGCGCACATTAACTCCCAAACCGTTCAAGATAGAAAGTTCATTTTTGGAGGGATTGTAGATAGTTGCGGATCTCAGGCGGACACCCATTTTGGGGGGTGTACGGATTCAGGGGGAGGCGGGGGGAGCGCTTAAACTGAAAAATACGAATTCAAATATCTCAACTATGGTTACAGCTAGAAAGATAAAAATCAACATACATATAGAACGGTTTGTCGGAAAACTTTTAAAAATAATTTAATTTTTTT
The DNA here is from genome assembly GCA_963669355.1 of Chorisops tibialis. Classification (NCBI taxonomy): domain Eukaryota; kingdom Metazoa; phylum Arthropoda; class Insecta; order Diptera; family Stratiomyidae; genus Chorisops; species Chorisops tibialis. Next base: position 216,133,760 of record OY770262.1, read on the forward strand.
TATCCATTGGGGTGCAAAAAGGGGGGGCTAAGAACAAATTGTCGGCCGAATTTTTTTTTCAAATGATTATATCTTCGAAATTACTTACCATAACAAATTGATAATTTGAAACCATTAAGTTAGCATATAGATCCACTAGAATCAGTTTAGACAAAAGCTAATTATTGTAAGGGGAGGGTCAGGGGGGAGGGGGGTGGGGTGCAAAGAAAAACACTTGAAACCCAATATCTCGGCTATTTATTAAGCTATGTAATTGAATCAGGTTCTTAAGCTATACTAGAGAAATACGAGAAAAATATAATATTTGGACAAAATAGTAGTGGGGGGAAATGGGGAGCATTTCAAAAATGGTGCAATTTCCAAAATTTCAAACCATTATTATTCAAAATTGAGTGCAGATATAAAATTCAAATTTTGTCAAATTGTAGAGGTAAATAGTTTTTAAATTTCGTAAAAATTTTGGGTCGGAAGGTGTAAGGGGAGGGAGGTGGTAACCAAAAATGTCGAAAATTTTAAGTTATTTTTTAAGGGCTCTGGTGAAAGATACAAAATGTAAATTTTCCATGTGGATACATCTATTTGTTGTACATACAGAAAAAATAATAAAAATTCCACAATTGTTATGCACCGACCCCCCTGGTCTACCGTGCGCAAGGTGTTTCATGTGCAATGAAAAAACCACATAAACTGAAAATTTTTGAATGAAATTTAAAGGTAGAAACTTGAAAATTTGCGAAAAGCATTTAAAAAAAATCCCTAAATTTATGAAATATTAACTGGTCGAAAACCTTTAAAACTTCTACCCCCTCCCATACAAAATTATTTTTTCAACCATTTTTAAGAAATCAATTATCACCTAACTATTAAAACCTATCAATTTGAAATTTTGCACAAAATCTAACAAAAATAATTGAAATGAAATTACGTTAAAAGTTTTGAAATCGCGCTTGCCCTTCTACCCCCTCCCATACAAAAGTATGATTTCGACCAATTTCATTAAATCAACTAATAACCAACAAATTAAAAGCTACGAACTAGAAATTTTGTACGAGCACCTTACATGAGAAAAGAAAGAAAATTGCGTCACAAATTTTACTCTTCCCTTACCTCCTCTACCCCCTCCCATACAAAATTATTTTTTCGAGCATCTTTAAGAAATCAGTTATCAGCTAACTCTTAAAAACTATCAATTTAAAATTTTGCATAAAAACTTATAAAATTAATTGAAATGAAGTTGCTTTAAAAGTTTTTAAATCGCGCTTGCCCTTCTACCCCCTCCCATACAAAACTGTGATTTCGACTAATTTCATTAAATCAACTAATAACCAACAAACTAAAAGCTACGAACTTGAAATTTTATACAAGCTCCTTACAAGAGAAGCGAAATAAAACTACATATCAAATTTTACGATTCCCCTACCTTCTCTACCACCTCCCATACAAATTTTCGGTTTCGTGAATGTAAAATACATCGAATTTTATGAAAATTCTATGCAACTTCGTCTATGAAACTGACATTCTATACAGAGAATATTGGACGTGATTCAAGCAATCAATTATAAAATTATTAACATCGATCTACTCTTACCATCACGCCTCAGCACACCCCTCATAAAAACTCAAAGTTGCATAAATAAACGAACGAAATAAAAATGATTATAAGTACTGGAGCCTTTGAACGTTTCCGCAAAGTGTTAAATTGACAATTGCCCTGCCCAAGAACCCCCTTTCACTTAGTCTTCTCTAACCACTCTAACATACATTTTGACTTTCCACGCATCTGCAACTTGTCCCAAGTATAATAAAGTTTCGCCCGACTTGTTGGCAGTTTATTTATAGTTGATGAAAAAAAATTAGGTCAATGCTGTCACCTCTTCTACCACTCCCCATACGAAATTTCTTAACATCACAAAAGTTTTTCTTTCATCTAGAGGATCGTATGATTGGGCTTTACGCACAATCGTATGTTGCATTTTTCTTCTGCAATTTCATTTCTTTTTGCAGTCTCAAACGCATCACAAGTATCCATTCCAGGAGTTTTAAATGAGTTTTTCGCCACCCCGTGCGCCCACAGGTTGCGGATAGCTTACGACCGATCAGCTGCCAAATAAGCTATTTTTGTGAATAAGCAGCCGCGGATAAAGAGAATGTTTTTCATCCAAATAATGCCGTTTCTACACAAAAACCGTTCCCTAATTTTAGTAAAACGTTTCCCTTATCCTTCATGACATCAAATCTCATCGTCTTTTTTTTGCAGGTTGGCAGTCAGAATAGAAAACCTCGGTTCAGGAACCACACCATGCATGACGTGAAAGGAACAACACGGGTAGGGATGTTTACTCAAGTGTCGGTAGGAATTGCGACTACCGGCGAGGTAATGACACCTCCTTAGTCGCTAGCAGAATAGCCTCCACGACATTTGGAATATATCGTGGAAGTAATCATGTTTCTGATCCATCCCATGCAGCAGTGATTGAGCAGGCTGTTGCAATCGAAACCACTACTGCTTCGATTAATGGTGAGAGTACGCTCCTTAGCGGCATCTTTGATAGTGATATATCGCTGGAAGACATTACTCTGACTGAGGAAACTTTGAACCATCAAAGTGAATCGTCCTCGATTCTTGAGCCATTATCGATAAGAAGTCGCTGTTGAAAGAAGCGGATGCAAAGAAGACCGACTCTGGCACGCGAGGAAAAAAGCCTAGTTCACGAACTTTCGCTCGCAGACGGCAACGGGATAGACCAAGACTACGCGAAAGAGAGGAGGCCGAAGCTGCGGCTCTGCACCAACACTGCATGCGAGTTGAAGCGAAAGCGAAGAAGACCGTAACCGCAATGCACCCGCGTGATCTAAAGTCAGTTACTTCATCGTCGTCTGAAGCTGTAAGCGCTAAATGAAAGAAGCGGCTGGACGAGAGTGTAGAAAGTCCTGATGCCAAGTAAGCCAAATCCGTTGATCGGCCTTCCAGTGCCGTGGCTGCGAATAGTCTTAGAATCGCGTAGACTTGGCAGATCTCGAGGGAAAAAGTATCCGCTATATAAGAGGAGGTCACAAACCTACTGGACGAACACATGGACGTAGGAGGTGTTCCCAAAATCAGGTTTGATTGGAGCGAATGGGTGCACGGTATTTTTAGAATATCGTGTACAGGCCAGCGCTCGAGTGAGTAAGTAGAATGAAACCGGCATATGACAACGCAAGTGTGGCCTTAGCCCATAAGGACCCCAGACGGAGAACAGTTTGATCCATACCATCGTTATATTTAAAGACCGGAACATCGCGATTTTTACAGCGGATCAGGAATCAGAACGACTTCAGTCCGAGAAGGATGTCAAAGTAGAAATTGTTATATACCGAAGTTCAGCACTAGCCATTACGAAGATGAAAGGTTTAGTGTACTTCGGACTATATCGAATCCATTTTACCCCGGGAAGAAGGTGTAGCATGGCCACAGATAAACCACTACCACAGTGCAGTGGCGACTGTGAATCTGCAGGCCGATCTGCGTCAGCGTAGGGGCGATTTGGCGCTAATCCAAGAGCCGTGGAGGGGTAGTGACTTCAGGATCCTTAAATGAAGCGCCAGTATGTTTGCCCTGCAGCAGGTAAGCCGCGTTAGTGTATAGTAACAAAGAAAGATTTTAAATGAATCAGGCGAGCTCAGTTTTGCAGTGAGGACCGAATGGTTGTGTGATGACGCGAAACTGGGGTATTGACCAAAAGAACCGTCATTATCAGACAAACATTCGCTATCGCGGGGAAGGTCACGGTTCTGACGTAACTCATTCAGGAGGCATAAACAAAAAGCCATAACGCAACGTTGTTGCACTAACAGAATTTCGATGTTAAGCTGCATGCCTGTCGTTTGGTCACCTGATCTCTGTAAACAATGACAAGCGCTATGCCCGAACTCGAGATTATGAGATTTTGTATACAAAAACAAGAACAGATGCCCTATGCGCATACTATGTATGTATATCAGCATGTGCGGCTAAGAATGAGTCGTAAGAACGTAAGTGCACCTTGGAATGCGAAAGAAAAAAAAATATATACGAAGAAGAGGAAGACATGAAGCGACGGTCAATGTACTTTATGGTTCCGCGTTATCATACCCAACATTTTGTCGGGAGGAAGATACACTGAAGATGATTCCAAATTTGCTGACTGGGAAAATCTTGCAGCGCATGCACTTTGCAATTGATGGTAACTAGCTCATCCGAGGCAGATATTGTTTACTGAAAAAATTGCTAGCCTCAGCATAAATAAAGTATAAAATGAAGACACCGATCTAGAATCGAGGCCTTTTTCATTCCGTGTCAAGAAAGAGCTTACCTAGCGCTCTCCAGAACTTGAACGGTTGAAAAAAAAATAGATAAGTTTCTGACAAGCCGAAAATAAAGATGAGCAAAATACATAAAATGGAGGTATTTTTATTTTAAACATTAAATTTTAATTTCATCTGCAAATTTCAGGGTCTGAAATAAATCCTGGACCGTCCATGGCTCCTTAGAGCCAACCAGTACGGCTGGATCTAATAGGGCCACATATCCAGGTAGTCCTTGCCCTCACATAAGTCGGCGACGTTTCGTGACGTCGGCCAGTAGTTCCGCGATTGGGTTGTAGCAAAAACCCAATACGCCACTTTCCGATGACTGCGAATTTACATTGGGTAAATTCATAGTGCATCTTCAATACTCTTTCGGACGAAAGATAGCTACGGATCTACATTGGGTAGATTCGTAGTTTATCTCTACGTCTCGTTAACTCACTAACTTCACGTATCGTGAGAATCTTTTCAGACTTTATGGATTTGCATTGGGCAAATCCATACGAATCAGGTTTCGCTTAATTCCTTTATGGAAAATATGGACTTGTAGCGGGCAAATCCATGCAAAAAAGTAACCCAGAAGCGAAGAAATAACCCAGTTGTGGGTTTACATTGGGTAAACCCATAACCCACAAATTCTTGGCGTTACAGTTGTAGTTTGGGGTAGGGTAGCAAACGGTTCCAAAAATCTAAAGCTTTTGCTATAGTATAATAATTTTCTTAATCATGTAATTGGGAATATTATTGAGACCGAATGATTTCTTGTTGTTAAAGGAGCGAACAATGTTGACTAAGAACTCCCGCGTTATAAAGGCTGTTCTAGCTGAGATCCGCTGGAAGGGTTTTCTTTGTCAAACGTTTTTAACGGTGTGAACTTATTGTTGGTCATGTTGTCTGATTTAAACTCTGCAACTGTATGGTTTACTAAAGCCAGGCTATCTCTATCATGCTGGGGATATTTATATGCATATAGTTCTTCGTAGAATTCCTTAAAGGCTTCTTTTTTTTCGGGTAAGTGTTCATACGGGATTCACGGAAAATTTCCCCATGTTCCCAAAGTGCTCTTATATCAGCAGGAAGAAGTTTGTAAAAGCTGTCACTAGTAATTCCCTTGGAGTATTGTGATGTAACCTGTGATAAATTGTTGTTAAATTTTTCAATATTTTCGTTTATCTCCTTATAAGTGAGATTTCTACTATTATCAAGGCTTATGTGCGAGAAGGCGGAATCCAGTCCTTTTTTAAAGTGGTCCCAGTTAGTGTAGGCATATGACACAAATTTTCTGGATCTCACTAGCTCTGATCCATATTCATCTAAGGATATTGTTAACTGCACAGCGTAATGGTCTGAGAAGGATGATAGCATTTTGCATGAAAAATTTGCATTGAATATATTGGCGATGTTGTTTGAAGTAATAAAAAAGTGAATACAACTTTGGTTCTGAGGAAATGTAATTTCGTCGGGGTTAACTATCATTAAATTAGATTGATTAATATTTCTATTAAACCAGTCCTTCAGTATCCGTCCGTTAGGATTTATGTAATTAAATCCGCAATGGGCCACCATTGCGGATACTTGGAGTTCCAGTCTCCCTCACGTCTGGTGCGACGTAACTTCTTATTCACGTAAGATAAAATGCACCTTTTCGTCAATTACGATTTTCGATGAAAAATCGTCTACCATCCGAAAGTTACGAGGGTCATTAACAATTTTTTTTTATTCTTATACTCTAGATGGAATCTGAGAGTATTGTAAGTTTGATCTAGTCACTAAGGCTACAAATATATTTGTTGCCACTAAATAAGCTCGAAACCAGATGTCCGTCCGTTCGCTCTCTCGCTTGAGAACAAGTTGAGCTCGAAAGCTCACATTTTCTACACGTTTTTATACTCTAGATGAAATCTGAGAGTATATTGTGTTTACCTTACTATTTGTAACGCTAAGAAATAACGATCGCACAGAGCCGCCAAGGGTACAGAAATATTTGTTGTCGCTCAAAAACGTCGATTCCGAGTGACAGTCTGTCCGTCTGTCTACAGCACAACTCTCGAAAGCTTTGAGCTATAGTGCTAAGAAAATTTGTGTGCCATTTTTAGCAAAAAAGTAACTTTCAGTTCGTGAATGGGCTACATCCCCCTACTCCTTCTAGCACCTCCCATACGAATTTCATGAAATTTCGAAATATTAAGAAATTGATTTTTCTTTGTAACTATTTAAGCTATCGACTTCAAATTTAGGTCAAAGTATTATGATATACATGACATTAATATCACAGAATATTGATCCGATCCTCCAACTCCTTCTACCCCCTCCCATACAAATGGACAATTTTGAAAAATATATATTTTCGATTTTCATTGAAACTAGTAAAGCTGAAAGGACGAAATTTTGCCGGAATTAATTCTATTATAATTTCAATTCAAATAATTCAATTTAAAAATAATTATCAGCTTCCCCTCACTCCTTCTACCCCCTCCCATACAAATTTCACGAAATTTTGAAATTTAAATTAAATTATTTTCCTTCGAAACTGTTAAAGCTTGATATTTTTTATAAAGTATAAAAATGGAAATATCAATAACGCAAAAAAGAAATTGCTTTGATCTGTACACTCCTTCTATCCCCTCCCATACAAATGAATAATTTTTGTTAAATGCATTATATCGATTTCCATTAAAACTAGAAAAAGTACAAACCTAAAATTTTGCCAGAATTTGTTTTTTATTAATTGCAATAAATCTTAGAAAAAATTATTAGCTCCGCTTCACTCCTTCTACCCCCTCCCATATAAATATTTGTATTATAAATTCAAGAAAAGCATTTCTCCTTCGAATATATGAGAGCTATCGACTTTGAAATTGAATCAAAGCGTGGTGATAAGGATGATGATAAGCAGTTTTCTTTAAAAATAATGAAAACTAAAAACTTTAAATTCAGCAAAAAAAATTGTGCATGCCATGTTCGGTGTCATATACGAAAAATACAAACCTCCCTCTCTACTTCTACCACCTCCCATGCAAAAGTCTCTATTCACTATTCGAAAGAATTTGAGATGACATATTTTCCGGTATATTAAAGTCATTCCCATATCATCTAGATTATCATATGATCATAATTCTATTATGTTTTCTAATGAAAAAGTAAAGTTAATTTCGTGAATAGGCCAACTCGCTTCACCTCTTCTACCTCCTCCCATACAAAATGACGAATTTTCACAACTTTATTATAAGTTAATTTTCTTTGAAAATATAAATGCTATTGATCTGATGTTTTAAACATACCATTTGTTTCTCAAAACCATATTGCAATCGCCCCTCTTCATTTGCCAGCCATCTTCTATAGAGACTGCACAATTTAACGAAAAGTACTGCACCATTTTTTCAGTATCTATAAAATTTATGGAGCACACATTTTCTGTGAAGCATTTTGGTATAAGAAGAAACTTAGATTGCTCTCGCCACTCCTTCTATTGCCTCCCATACCAAATGACACAATTTTACAACTTTAAAATATGTCGATTTTCTTGGAAAATATCAAAGCTAGTGCCTCAAATTTATCAGTGACATTATTTAATTCTATTAAAATATTTGAAATCGCCGGACTCATTCTACCGTCTCCCTTACAAACTACAGCATTTAACGAAATTCAAAGTTTTGAAGCTCGATACAAAGCATTCTGGTAGTGAAATGTAAAAAAAAATAAGTTTGTCCTCACCTCCCATACAAAATGGCACAACTGCACAACTTAAGTGTATGTCGATTTTCTTCGAATTTATCTCTATATAAATTTTTGCTACATCTACCGAAATCGTTGAAATTCGCCAGCCCCTTCTGCCACCTCCATACAAAGATCACGATACTATTTAAAACAGTTTTCAAGACAATACTGCTATAGTTGGACATAAATTATGTATAAGTAGGTTTTTGATATGGCAGGAAAATTATCCCTTCTAAAGTCACTGAAACTTCAATTACATCGAGAAAATCGCATCGTAGTTCGGTTGTTTTTTCTTGTTTATTTTTGTTAGAAAAGGTTATTAACATTTATACGAGATGGGCTAGTTGAGTGTACAGTGGCCGACAAAAGTCTAAATACGGCCCCTATTTTCGCTGCTTGACGAGCCCAACAGCACTATTTGAAAAAGTAATGATGTAGTCTTGTTTATAATCTATTTTTATTGATATGTACCAAAAAAATCCAAAATAAACTTAACGATCTATTTATAAAAAAAAAACTAAAAAATAGCATTGACAAAAGTCTAAGTACGATATGCACCAAAAACGACATTAAGGAATTTGCATTTTATTTCAAAACTTAATATTAATATTTTGTTGGCCTACCATGGGCATCTATAAATGCCTGCAAGCATCTTGGCATTGATTCATTTGACCCCATTCCTCAATGAGCTGCTCTTTGTAGCACTTCTAATGTCGTGTTTTCTTTTTTTCGATCCAGAAGCTCCCAAACGTGCTCGATGACATTCAAGTCCGGACTTTGTGGGGTGTATTTAGCTGTCTTGGAGCATAATACAGTAGCCAGTCCTTCACGATTTGAGCGATGTGCTTGAGATCATAGTCTTGTTGGAATATCCAGCTTTCACCTATTCCCTTATATTGTGTTGCAAGATGGTTTTGTAGAGATGGCGATCCATGACACCATCAATGAACACCAAATTTCCTACACCCGACGCTGCGACAGCACCCCAAACCATCACATTGCCACCGCCATGTTTGACTGTAGGAATTAGGTGTTTCGGGTCCATTCCTGTGTTTTCATTTCTCCAAACTTTAGCTCTACCGCCCCCTCCAAATATGCTATACTTCGATTCATCCGTGAATAAAGCCTTCTTCCAAAAATCAAGTCCTTCGTCTAGATGGTTTTGGCAAATTCTAAGCGAAGTATGCGATTTTTTTCGCTTATAAGGGGTTTTTAGCGTGGTGTTCAGCTGTGATAACTATTATTATTTAATGTTCTTTGAACTGTTCTTGGATGTCCTCCGCCAATTTTGATTCATGCGCCTTTGGATTTTGGTTCACTTTTTCAAAATAAAGGAGACATCTCTGCGATCCAGCTTCTTCGGTCGACCACTGCGCGACTTGTTTTCAACAGAAAACTTGCTTTTGTAGTTGTTGAATATGGTTTGAACTGTCGATTTACTTAAATTCAACAATTTAACTATTTCTCCGAAAGATTTTCTTTTGTTTCGATGTTTAACCACCAAGTTCCGTACTTCTGATGAGATTTCCATACGAGAAGCCATCGTCACAGCTGCGGCCTTATCGAAACTGCCCAAACTGTAGCCTAACATAAAGCACAAATGCCAAAACTTGATAAACGGTACTTCCCGTTATAAAACAGAACTGCACAGTAGCACAAAGAATGATTTACCTAGCCGTATGTAGACTTTTGTCAATGCATTTTTATACTCTAGATGAAATCTGAGAGTATATTGTGTTTGCCTTACCGTTTGTAACGCTAAGAAATAATGATCGCACAGAGTCGCCAAGGGTACAGAAATATTTGTTGTCATTTAACAACATGGCTCAGAAATCCTAATCAGGAAGGAAATCAAGGAATCAAGGGGAATCTTATGCCCCATTTGAATGATTAGAAATCGCAGATTGAATGGCGTTTCGTTACACGGAGCAGGCAAACACTTCTGAACAAGGAATTAGGAAAAACTCTCTTGTCTGGATCCTATGAAATGAAAAGAGCAAATTTTAAGTTTTGATAAGAAAAAACTTACGTTTTTTAGTTATACGGTAGGTGGTAGATCGAAAGTCAAGAAAGAAGTGGACCCAAATTGGAATTAAGCGCCCTTCGATTTCGGTGCCTGGTTCATCTGCTCCATTTGCTTCGCCCCTGTATAGCAGTTGAGTAGCAAGCCAGAGAAATAAACAAGTCTTGCCGATAACTAAAGGCCGATGCTCAGGATCGCGCCATGTGGAAGCGAAGTGTTCTGTTCTATGCCTCCATTGTGGCAAGGAAATTAAAGAAATAAGTTTCGTACAGAGTTGCTAAGGGTACAGAAATATTCGATGTCATTCCAAAACCTTGATTATGTGTTTTGCGTCTTTCTAAACAATAACATTCGAACACTTTAGATATCGAACCAAAATTGTTCCTGTATCATATTTAGCAAAAACGAAACTTTATGTTCATAAATGGGCCACTTCCCGCCACTCGTTCTACCACCTCCCATACAAATTTCACGATTTTTTGAAATTTGAAGGAAATTATTTTTCTACGAAACTATCAAATTTATCGATTTGGAAATTTGTTCGAAGCATAATGATATGAGTATCTTTAATGTTGAAATTTGTCTGTTCCGATCTGTTCACTCCTTCTATATGAAATTTTCAAACCCTCTCCTATACAAATATCTCATAATTTTTGAAATTTCAGCAAATCATTCATTTTTCCGATTTAAATTTGAAACAAAATATGATGATAACATCCTGATGTGTAGTTTCAAATTCGTCCTTCAACTCCTCTTACACGAATTCTTACCATTTAAAAAAAATTAAATTACAAATATTCTTAAAAATTATTTAAGCTGCAAGCATTAAATTCAGCACGAATCAACTTTAAAAAATTATAAAACTCCGTCCTCACCTTCTACCACCTCCCATACAAATGACACTAAAAAATTTGGGGTGACATATTTTCGTATCCCATGTTTGAAATCTGAACCTTGGTGGCCGACTGTCATACAGGCCGAAAATTTCCAACGTATCCGCTAAGAACTGATTGCAATGAATAGATACTAGATAAATGAGTACAGGTGCTAAAACTTAAAATTGATATAACAAGGACCACAGTGCATTAATTTCATCGCTGTTCTCTTACAATATAAATTTTGTATCAATCACCTTTGATTTTGTATAATCCTTTGATATTCGTCTTCATCGCGCGAATTAATCGTATGAATCGAATCACTATTCGAAGTTTTGCTCAATTTAATTTCACTATCAACGACCGGAATACCACTCAATCCCGATTTATTCCCAACCGGATTCGTTGAGCACTTATCACTTAGCGAATATTTAGACACTTTGGTGCTGGCACTATTAAATCCGTTACTAATTTTTTCACAACTCGTGCTGCTTATGTTTATCTTATTGTTGTTATTATTATTATTATTACTAATATTATTATTATTGTTGCTCTGACAGAGAATATCCTCGATCGAGAATGGTGTCTTAGCGATTAGATTAGTTCCCGGTGATTGTTTACTATCGGTTAATTGTATCGACATTGTTGCGAATTTTCTCTAAACATCGAATTGTTAAATTCTTGAGGGCGAAAATATCTTCGAAAAGAGGGGACGAAAACGATGACGACTTACCCAAACGGTTAACAATCGAGTTATGATGATTTTGTAAATCTGAAACCAACATCAAAGTCCTTGATTAAGTACGAAATACATAAGAGCATGTTTCCGTGCTCACATACTTCTCTGGACCACACCCTCTTTTTATATGTACCCCAGTACCATCATTTTCACCCTTGTTGCCGCATCATCATCCTGGCCTTAAGGATCCCGAAAACATTGCTAATTTTCGGATTGTGGCCATTATAAGGGGATGAATGCGACGGTATCCTGGCGAAGGGATGGCCAGGACGAGAACTGGGAAGGGGCATCATGAGAGTGTGGACCGACCAGGAAAAGAATCATCGTCATCATCATCATTCGCAGATACCACCAATTGGTGGTATTTCAGGATGATATACGTATGTGGTGAGGTCGGAGAGTCGATGATAGTGAGGGTGCTGCGAGGTTCTCTCGGTCCCCACCCGTTCGAAGGGAGGACACGCTCAAATGAGTTGATGGAGCATTTCTGGTCTATTTGACAGCAATTAGCATTTGCTTCAGCTTCAGCCTCGAAGCTTGTTAGTCGTGACTCCGGATGGGGAATATGGTAGATCCGATCTGATGTACTCTATATACACGCCGAGAGCTATTTAGATGCGAGCGGAAATCATTGACATCAGCATGCATTAGAGTTTCAAGTTTGATCTAATTATGAAATTTTGGATAATTAGCAATGTCAGCAGATGAGATTGACGAGGTTTTGTATTAATTAAGTGGAGCTTGTTACAGTCAGGATAACTAAGATTAGATTGGAATCGCTTATTCTGGGAAATTAATTATTTTGTTTGGCAAGTTTATTTTTAGATGAGTCAGTTGAATTTAAAAGAGAACAATGAAGATGGATTAGATACAGTTTTTCGTTTTTAGATGAATTTTTGGGCATTTATTTATTTGAATCAGTAGTCTAGCCCGAAATAAGTAACACGTTCTTAGTTTTTTTTTTGTAAAACGACATTTGGGTGCCTGAGAAGATCATATTTTACGTTTTTGTTGGATAGGGAAATACATATACATAATACTCAATATATATATATATATATTCAGTATTATATATATGTATTTCCCTATCAAACAAAAATTACGTTTTTGTTGTATAGGGAAATACATATACAGGGCGTTTGGTACTCTGTGCACCACCTTGTAAGGGGTTATTCCTACATATATTTTGAGAAAAAAATTGTTCTACGGAGATGGTCAATTTTCAATATCCGCGGAGATACAGGGTGATTAAGAAAAGTATTTCGGACTTATACCCTCACTCACTCAAAACGCTATATCTTGAAAACTAACAATCACAATTCAAAGTATTATATCTTGTTTTTTAGGGAATCAAATTACCTTTCATTTGGTATAACAGTACGCATTGTAACTATAATCAATTTTGAGATATTTATTTCAGAGCACAAATTTTTGATGCAATGTTATACGAAATTTTAAATTATGTTTAAAAAAAAATTAACATGGTCATATCTACTGACTTGACTTAACCAAAAACTTTGTGCATCCAAAAGATGTTACCGCGAGTCTATCACTCTAATAGGAGCCCATTATCTCAACTGAGTAGTAAGCAAATAAATATTCAGTCCACTCACTGTGCATGCGCTCGCAGCCGGCCGAAAAATCCACATTTTTTCCCATACCGAAACGAATCTAATACCAGGCACGCAGAACTATGGTCAGTGAGTTGTTCAGATTTAGTATGAAAATTGTGAATGTTTATCTCAGCGAGCGGCAGAATTGTCCCCAAATTTTATGCTTGCAACTAAATTATGCCCGCTAGGTATTTCAGGTGAGGAGTTCGTGGGAGCGAGAGACGTCTGATGACATTGCTGGGCTTTCGGATATGGGCACGCGAGTTGGGGCCACTGAGTGGGAATCTCGAGCTTTGAAATTTATCGAAAAAGTTTCAAACACCGAAAGCGACACATTTTTCACCTAGTGAATCGAAATTTTATAGTTCATAGATCAAGGAAAGGCTTAACTCAACCTAAAAATAAAAGTTTTAAGGGATCGACTCCAAGCTAAGCTTAGTGAATGTATAGGTGCAGTACAATATAATACTTTGTTGTTTCCCTAAAAAATTGGTAAGAACACATATAAAAACAGACTTAAAGACAAATAAACCACACATTAAGCTTAGCTTGGCCTCGATTCGTCATTTGAATTAACTATGCTTTTTTCTGTTAACTGCAAATCTTTCGATACCATAAACTCGAATCGTAGCTATTGTTACGACAGATAGTCGTATTACATCAAATGATGTAAATATTGCATCATCTTCGCCAGAGATTACTCACATGTTGCGAAATATGCAACAACCAAACGCATAAAATCTATTTATTTGACGCGCAATAAATTAATGTTCATGTGCATAAGCACAGTATTCGAATTTGTTTACATATTCATGCTTATAAACGTATCTGAAATAGTGGACACCTGCATTTAATAAACATTCGCGAGAAACTAAATTAATAAACAATAAGCTCGCATTGTTAACTCCGCCATAGACGGTCCCAAGCCCAGTTTGAGAAAGGAGGAGGGAACATGGAGTTAACCTGAATGGCCAGTAATACCAGTGCGTCTCAGGAAGTAGGCAAAAAGTATGACATAGTTGGACTTGCGCCATAGCTGTGAGAACTCCAGCATGTCATATTTAGCTCAAAACTCCCACCCTTTTTCTACTAGGGTGTAATAAATAAGTAGGACCGGTCCTCCAGGTCGGGGGTTGGGCGAGGCGCCGACAACGCATCACCGAAAAAAAAAACATTGACCCGAAACCTGAAAAACAGCCTCGGAAAGGATGGACTCAACGGCAACGACCCCACAAACGGAAAATGGACTACTCTATTGGATCTTGGAATGTTTGATCCTTATTTAGGACAGGAGCTCTGAAAGAGTTCCTCAAAGAAGTGGCAGAACACAACATCAACATAACTGCCATCCAAGAAACGAAATGGCTCGGTAGCGAAATCATGGACATGAGATCACACACAATCTATCCAAGTGGAAAATTGTCGGGAAGCAGAGAGTTTGGAGTCGCTTTTGTCGTTGACAAAAAATTTAAACAGCAGGTCACGAGCTTCAAACCAGTAAGTGAAAGACTGTGTGCAATCCGAATAAAGACTGAATTTTTCAACACCTGGTTGATCAACGTTCACGCACCAACAGAAGACAAGGACGATATTACTAAAGACGAATTAAAAGACAACCTATGATTCACTGCCCTCGAATGACCTAAAAATTGTCTTAGGGGATTTCAATGCAAAAGTCGGAAAAGAGGAGGCTCATAGAGGAACAACAGGAGGGCACAGTCTGCATGACATAACCAACGACAATGGCCAACGTCTTATTGATTTCGCAAGCAGCAAAAATATCATAGTAAGCTCTACGTGCTTCCCACATCGCTATATTCACAAACGAACGTGGGCATCACCCGATAGTCATACCTTCAACCAAATAGACCACGTTCTAATTGAGAAAAGGGCTGCTTCTAGCATACTTGATGTACGAACTCTCCGCGGTGCAAATTGTGACTCTGATCACTATCTAGTCAGAGCTAAGTATCGATGCGAAATAGCTTGTCGTGGATATTCGAAAACGAATAGAGCTCGCAAATTCAATGTCGACAAGTTTGACGATGAAACGGTGGCGCAGGCTTACATGTTAGGATGTAATAAACACCTAACACCAATATATGAAGATATCCAAAATATTCCAGTGGAGAATGCGTGGATGAAAATACGAGACGGCTTCAAATCCTCCGCGGAAGAGGTATTAGGGTATCAAGCACGGAGGAAAAATAATGATTGGTTCGACCAAGAATGTCGCGCTGCAATAGATAGAAAGAACGAGTCTTACAAAATTTTTACTGAACGACCAACACGAAAAAAAGAAAGATATGACGAGCTTAGGCGATATGCGAAAAAGACCCGCAGGCGAAAACAAAGGAAGTACCATAATGACAAAATACCAAAAATGGACGACGATATGAGAAAAAATAAAACGCGGGACGCATACGCAATAGTAAAAGACTTAAAAAAGGGATATAAGCCAAAAACCAGTCTCTGCAAAGACGTGGAGGGCAACATCATCAGCGACGCACAAGAAATCAAAAGGAGATGGGCTTTCTAATTTGAACATCTTTTGAATCCCATCCCAGTAGCACCGATAACGACAGACAACATTTCAATTGAAGCCTCAACTGACAAAGATGAACCATCATCGATACCACCCACGCTTGTTGAAATCAAAGCAGCCCTATGTGACCAAAAACGAAACAAAGCGCCGGGAATTGACGAAATACCAGTTGAACTTCTGAAAAACGGTGGAAAATATGTCGCTGAAATACTGCACAACATGATATGCAAAATTTGCACAGAGGAAATCATACCCGACGACTGGCGAAAATGCATTATATGTCCAATTTACAAGAAAGGAGACAAACTCTGCTGTAAGAACTACAGAGGTATATCATTGTTGTGTACGTCCTATAAAATATTGACAAAAATTATTGAACGTCGTCTTAAGCCCTATACTAATCAAATAATTGGCGAATACCAAGGCGGATGCAGAACCGGACGATCTACAACAGACCAGATATTCTCGGAGAAACAGGTGCTCAAGCAAGAAATGCTGGGAATATAACACAGACGTGCACCAAATTTTCGTAGATTTTAAACAAGCATACGATAGTATCGACAGGAGCGTACTGTACCAAATCATGCTTGACTTTGGAATTCCTCCAAAACTAGTCCGACTAACAAGACTCACAATGACGAACACTGAATCCCAAGTGAGAATACAAACCGATTCCACAACCAGCTTTCGAACGGAATGTGGTTTAAAGCAGGGAGATGGTCTAACCCCTATGCTTTTCAACTTGACACTAGAGTATGTCGTCCGAAAAATCCCAGTCGACACCAACGGGACACTACTATTCCAGTCCACCCAACTAGTAGCATACGCTGACGACATTAACATTCTAGCAAGATCCTTCCCTAGTGCTAAGGAGGTACTTGTCAATCTTGACTCCGCCGCAAAAGAAGTCGGGTTGCGCATTAATGAAAGCAAAACAAAAGTAATGACGCAAACAAGAAGAAGAACGCCAATCAGACAAAACATAACAATTGCGGAATATAATTTGAGAGTGTGGACAACTTGATATATCTTGGGGCTAATCTAGCAAAGGACGGTAATGAAACAGACGAAATCAAACGACGGATAATACTTGCAAATAAGTCGTATTATTCGGTATGTCCAATAATGAAATCCAAGAAAGTGCACAGGAACAATTAGCTGCGGATTTATAAAACTATTATACGACCTGTGCTCTGTTATGGCAGCGAGACGTGGACATTAACGCGAACTTCCGAAAAAGCAGTTAACGCATTCGAAAGAAAGGTCCTCCGAAGAATTTTGGGACCTGTGAAGGAAGGAACGGAATGGCGAATAAGATACAACCATGAGTTGTATCAACTCTACGACGGGCCAGAAGCTTCAACGTTCATCAAGTTACGTAAACTGCAGTGGGCTGGCCATGTAGAGCGAATGGAAGACAGAAGAATCCCCAAACGTGCTCTTAAAGGCAAAGCGAGTGGTAACCGGCCAGTAGGCAAACCACGCAAGCGATGGGAAGACTCGGTTGATGAAGACAGCAAAGCCATTTTAAAAATTAGCAGCTGGAGGACGCGGTCTTTGGATCGAGACGATTGGAGGCGACGACTTCAGGAGGCCAGGACCCGATTTGGGCTGTCGCGCCATTGATGATGATGAAGCTCGCATTGTTTACACAATGGGAAATAAACCGTACTTAGAAATCAAATATCAGAAGCTTTATTATTGTGAATATTGCCACAGTGACAAACATAATGTAAACAAATGCCCTTTTCGAAATCAAACTAATAAACAATCGAAGCATAAACATAAATAATTTACGCGGATATCAAATTACTCTTTGTTTCGAAAACGTATAAATACCGATGTACGAAAGACACTTTTAGACAGACAGTTTTTGATAGTTCATAATATAGTTGATAAGAAGACAGTTTTTGAGCCAAGAAAATTTTTTAATTGAAAGTGAAGTGTTTTCTTGAAGTGTAGTGAAGTTGAGATAAATGAGTGAAGTGATATTGGAAGTGAAATAGTGTTATGTTCATATATATATAATAAACGTCCTGGGGACATTGAAATAAACTTTTGTTTGTACAACCGTGGGAGCTGCCACGTCCTGCATTCGATAGCGCTATAGATCCAGACGTTGAAATTATCATCATTGATGATGATGATGATGATTAAAAGCAGATAAAAAGGTAAAACAAACTAGTATAAGAGTACTAACATTTAATTCTATTCTATAGGCGAGGAGCATCCTATGGAATAGCTACAATTTGAGTTGATGGTATTGATACGTTTGCAGTTTACAGAAAAATAAAAATTTCAATTATGTTGCAATTGGAGTACTTTGGATCAGAGCGAAAGAGGACAGAGTGCACAGACTTGCTATGTTGCCCATAGATCAAAAAATTTTTCGCATAAAAAAATTCATACCACTCAAATGAATAGCTGGTTACTAAGGCTTATCTTTACACGTAAATTGTTCGCATTTGTGCGTGAAAATTGCACACAAATTGGTGAGTTCGATTCGAGAAGTTCTCTCCAGTTTGTAAACTGTTTTACGTATAATTAGACTGTGCTTTGGATATTGAATCGCTGTTTTTAAGTCTGCCTTTTGCACACTAACCTCTCCAACATTTTTACTCTTTTCCTCTCATCGGTTCATGGCTTTGTTTTTGTGCCATAAGTTTTACTTCACCCGTGACTCTTAATACACTACACTCATTTTACTTTATTATTTTAATAATAAAGTATTGTGATCGACTTGAAAAAAAAAAAAAAATGCTACACTGAAATTTTGTTTTTTCGCGTCTTATGACTGAAATAGCCTAAAAATGCAAAAAAAAAAAATCCGTCTGTCTGTACGCCGTACGCCGGTGTGTACGCTCAGCGCACATTAACTCCCAAACCCTTCAAGATAGAAAGTTCATTTTTAGAGGAATTGTAAATTGTTGCGGATCTAAGGCGGACACCCATTTTGGGGGGTGTAAAGATTCAGGGGGAGGCGGGGGAGCACTTAAACCGAAAACTAAGAATTCAAATATCTCAAACATGTTTACAGCTAGGAGGCTAAAAATCGATATGCATATAAAATGGTTTGTGGGACAACTTTTAAAATTAATTTAATTTTTGTATCCATTGGGGTGCAAAGGAGGGGGCTAAAAACCAATTGTCGACCAAATTTTTTTTTTCAAATGATTATATCTTCGAAATTACTTAGCATAAAAAATTTATATTCTTAGATCATGAAGGTGGCATATAGATCCACTGGAATCAGCTTACAATATTTGTAAGGGGAGGTTTAGGGGGGGTGCAAAGAAAAACACCTAAAAATCAATATATCGGCTATTTGTGGAGCTATGTAATTGAAACTTGGTAGTTATATTGAGCTATACTAGAAAAATATGAAAAAAATATAACATTTGGACGAAATAGTAGTGGGGGAAAATGGGGAGCATTGCACTTTCCAAAACTTCAAACCATTATTTCTCAAAATGTAGTGTAGATATCAAATTCAAATTTTGTCAAATTGGAGAACTACATAATTTTGAATTTTGGTACGAGTTTTGCGTCGGGAGGTGTAAGGGGAGGGAGGTGGTAAGCAAAAATGTCGAAAATTTTGAGTGATTTTCTTAGGGCTCTGGTAAAAGATACAAAGCTTAAATTATCCATGTGAATACATCTATTTATTATTCATACAGAAAAAATAATAAAAATTCTGCCATTGTTATGCACCGACACCCCTGGTCTAACGTGCACAAGGTGTTTCATGTGCAATGAAAAAACACATTAACTGAAAATTTTTGAATGAAATTTTAAGGTAGAAACTTGAAAATTTGTAAAATGCATTTACAAAAAATCTCTAAAAGTTTGAAATATTAACTGGTTGAATACCTTCCAAACTTCTACCCCCTCCCATACAAAATTATTTTTTCGACCATTTTTAAAAAATCAATTATCACCTAAAAATTAAAAGCTACAAATTTGAAATTTTGTACAAAAGCTTTCGAAAATAGTTGAATTGGAACTGTGTCAAAAGTTTTGAGATCGCACTTGTCCTTCTACCCCCTCCCATACAAAAGTATGATTTCGAGCAATTTCAATAAATCAACTGCTAACCAACAAATTAAAAGCTACGAACTTGAAATTTTGTACGAGCACTTAACAAAAGAAATGAAATAAAACTGCATCACAAATTTTAGATTTCCCTTACCTCCTTTACCCCCTCCCATACAAATGATTGGTTTCGTGAATGTAAAATACACCAAATTTTATGAAAATTCGATGCAGCTTCGTCTATGAAACTGACATTCTACGCAGAAAATATTGGTCGTAATTGAAGCAATCAATTGAAAAATTATTGACATTCACCCACTCGTAATATCACCCCTCCTTCATAAAAACCCAAACTTGAATAAACGAATGAAATATTGATTACATGTACTGGAGCTATTGACCGTATTCGTAACTAAGTGTTGAATTGGCATCATCCCTAAAGGGGGGTTCCACTTGTGAAAGGGGGTTTCACTTAGTCTTCCCTAACCACTTTAATTTGCATATTGACTTTCCATGCATCTTTAACTTGTCCCAAAAATAATAAATTTGCGCCCGACTTGTTGGCAGTTTATTTTCCCTACTGCTCTCTATTGCTCGGTTAAGATTATGGAGATTTGGTCGGGGCTCGTTTTGTGGAATTTTCACTTGTCGGCTGCCCGGGTTTAGAGCTGTTGCTGTTGAATTCTGCTTCGTTACGAGAAGGAGAATAGAACACCAAAGGAGTCGTGGGGCCGCGCTGCTCAGGATCGCGCGCTTTGCAGAAGATAGAGAAAGGAAGGGAGGGTAGTTTTAAATCTGAGTCTGTCTTTCTCGCTCCTGTGTGTATATATATATGTATGCAGTATGTATGATATTTATTCAAAATTTTTCGAGTTCACTTGTAACAGTTCTATAGCTCCAAATTCCCAAGGCTACTTAATGCGTGAGTCACATAAGTGTAACCGAGAAAACGAACTACGTAATAGCCACGAGTTTATGCAGTTTCTACGCGATACACTATTCAGTTCAAGTAATAAAGAAATTGAAAATTTTCCAGAATTTCTCCGATACACAGTGGCCGACAAAAGTCTACATACGGTCCCTATTTTCGCTGCTTGACGAGCCCAACAGCCCTATTAGAAATGGTAATGATGTAGTCTTGTTTATAATCTATTTTTATTGACATGTAACAAAAAAACCTTTTCTCCAATATGAACTTAACAATCTATTCATAAAAAAACTAAAAAACATTATTGAAAAAATTCTACGTACGATCATGAGATCAACTAAAAACTTCATTAAGAAATTTACATTTCATTTCAAAACTTAATATTAATATTTTGTTGGCCCACCATGGGTATTTACAACTGCCTGCAAGCGTCTTGGCACTGATACGACCAAATTTTCTAACTCGTTAGGCGTTATTTGACCCCATTCCTCAATGAGCTGCTCTTTGTAGCACTTCTAATGTCGTGTTTTATTTTTTTTCGATCCAGAAGCTCCCAAACGTGCTCGATGACATTCAAGCCCGGACTTTGTGGGGGTGTATTTAGCTGTCTTGGAGCATAATATAGTAGCCAGTCCTTCACGATTTGAGCGGTGTGCTTGGAATCATTTTCTTGTTGGAATATCCAGCTTTCACCAAGGTCCAACTTATCGACCGATTTCCTTAACTTGTGTTGCAAGATGGTTTTGCAAAGATGGCGATTCATGACACCATCAATGAACACCAAATTACCTACATCCGACGCTGCGACAGCACACCAAACCATCACATTGCCACCGCCATGTTTGACTGTGGATGCACCGTGATTCCTGTTCGTTTTGCTATATCCTCCGCCAATTTTGTGTCATGCGCCTTTGAATTTTGGTTCACTTTTTTTCAAAATAAAGGAGACATCTCTGCGATCCAGCTTGTTCGGGCGACCACTGCGCGGCTTTTTTTCAACAGAGAGCCTGCTTTTGTAGTTGTTGAATATGGTTTGAACTGTCGATTTACTTAAATTCAACAATTTGACTATTTCTCCGAAAGATTTTCTTTCGTTTCGATGTTTTACCATCAAGTTCCGTACTTCTGATGAAATTTCCTTCCGAGAAGCCATCGTCACAGCTGCGGCCTTATCGAAACTGCCCAAACTGGAGCCTTACGCGAAGCGCAATTGCCAAAACTTGATAAACGGTGCGGTACGGTTATAAAACAGAACCGCACAGTAGCATAAAGAATGATTTACCTAGCCGTGTGTAGACTTTTGTCAATGCATTTTTTTAGTTATGTATGAATAACTTGTAAAGTTTATATTAGAGAAAGATTTTTGTGTTAAATATCAAATAAAATAGACTTAGAACATAACTGCATCATTACTTTTTTAATTAGTGCCGTGGGGCTCGTCAAGTAGCGAAAATAGGGGTCGTATGTAGACTTTTGCCGGTCACTGTATATTTATACAAAGCCATATTCATGATCCTTATGTACTTCTGTGCAGCGGAGGTCAGTTTTTTTTTGTGAAATGTTCATAACTTTGATTTTCGGTAGGCAATCATTCTCAAAAAACAGTACAGGTCTGTCCGGCGATGAGGTCGATCTGTTGCGACCGCTCCCATCATTTTCTGTTGGTTTACTCGAGTCTTCGCAAACATACACACAGACAAACGTTTTAACGAAACTCACTGCTTTAGATTCTTGAGACCTCAAATAGTGGAAAACTGTGCTAAAGCGGATTTCGAACTTCACAATAGTTTCCCTTTATTTCATAATATTAGGGATTATGAAGGGCGGATTCGGCTGTGGAGCCATTGATGAAGAAGAACCGAACATTACTGCATACGTAATCATCCAAATAATAATAAACAAGTCCAATAAACAAGTCCTGGCAACAACTTAAGGCCGATACTCAGGATCGCGCCTTGTGGAAGAAAGTTGATTCTGTGCTATGCCCTTACATCATCCAAAGAATATTTCTACGCTATTAGAAAGGTGAATGCAGCGCAACATCGCCTATATTTATCTTTAGATGTTGCATATTTTCATTAAGGTTCCAAACAGGATTCCATTGAAATACAAAGTTCAACTCTTGATAATTTCGATTTTAATTCAATTACATGACTTTCCCGTTCTCTCACCATTGCATGGAATCAATTCATTAAATTGTTTAAGTTTAATCAAAAATTAATAACAATAAAAACCGTAACGTCGAAAATATGTAATTAGGCGAGACGAAAATTTCCTACCGGATGAAATATGATAAAATTATAATAAGCGGTCAACTCTGCTCTAATTAGCATACTTAACGCCATGAATATCTGTATAATGCTGTCCTTCCCACTCTACACATAGGAGAGCCTCCAACCTCCTAGATTGGATCGTTCCGGACTTGATATTTCCGCCATTAATTATTTTGCCCCCATTTAATGCAACAAATTGGTCGTAATACAGGCCATCCTGTCGCACAGCGTACCACTCAACGTACCTACCCTGCCTTCTTATTTATTTGGATATCCTTAAAAGGGATAATGATTCGCGCCTATATACAACGGAGGGATATCCTTCGCGTGGAAGGGCGGAGTCACAGCTTAAATTGCCAACCTCCAATAAGCAACGAATTGTGAATTGCGCAAATGTAAAGTTTTATCGCTCTCTCGTATCCCCTTTTCATATTGTCGTCCTTCCTGGTATGAAATGACAAAATGATTGCCGCTTTAAATCCAAATTCTTCAATTTTCTGTATGAAAATTGACACAAAGTACTGAAATTTGTGCCTTATGTGTGTGCGACATTGCTAAGCATCTGTCGAGGGATGTAATCTATTTTTTTCTGCTGTTTCCTTCGTTCCTTATTCTTCATCGCCAGGCGAGCTTGACAACGATTTGGTTTTCTTTTCGTTCGTGCATGTTTTGGTGAAATTTAAGTCCGGGTGGGGTTTGATCAGGTAAGTTATTGTACTCGGATTTTTATTGAATTTCATCAGTGCAGGAGATTTTATCTTTATAGGGTTAATTAGAAAGTTGGATTTCATTTAATTTGAGACGTAGAGTCGGAATTATTTTGATAATGGAGTGGATCGTTTAAAGTCGAAATTAGTCATAACGATAGACAGTTTTATCTAGATTTGAAATTTTGACAATAGCATGCGTTAAATTTTTGTGGATCGTTCTAAGTTGATAGTGAGGTAGGTATAAAGGCATCAAACTCTATTTAGAGCACGAAGGGCTTTAATATTGTTAAAAATAAACCAAAATAATACATCTTATTTTTCAGAGAATCGCAAAAATTTTTGAATACTGAATTTTTCACAATGCACCATATCTTGGCAACACCTGCAGATTTGGTCCATTAGGTTTGATTTTCACCTTGATCCTCTCGAATTTATTCTGAAATAGAGCTATAAATCTCAAAAAATTACGTAAAATTAAGAGAGCTTAATTTTTTCGAAAACTTTATTACGTTTTTCATCAAACCACTCTCGAAACGAGTTCAAAGCTTCTCGAAACGAGTTTAATATTTCTCGAAAATTCGATCGAATTGTAGATTTTTTTTTACTAATTTTTTTCCATATTTTCTCATGAGAACATCACTGAAAGTGGTGATTCCGTAAAGATCGTTACCCATACACCGTAAAAACATCTTGAAAATGCTTAATTCTCTGTTTGAACTAGCGGAAGGGGGACCTTAAACACCTCTATATTCTTCTGTTTTCACTACTAAAAATTTATGCAGTAGTGGAAGGTATTTTTATGTACGGGCGCCCCTGTTTCACACACAGAGCATACATCAATTATAATCTGATTTTCGCTAAAGTACAAGTATCTAAAGTTCGTGCCTTCGTTTAAGAGTCAACGAACAAGTTCTGTACTGATTAGTCGGATGTAATTGGCGTCACGTGTCCTATCGCCGGCATCAAAACGATGCCATACTGTTTGTGTTTTGCACGGTCCTTAACGCGTCATCCTGAATACAAAGAGTCTCATTTTGTTACTAAACAGTGCATTTATGAATCAGAAGTTTAGGGGTTTGAATTTTGCCATGTGCACTTAGCGGTAAGCATTTTAAGACTATTTTTTCCCGGTTGCATACTCGATCTCCATGAGGGCTAAACTAAAGGTACTAAGTGTGAAGAAGGGTTTTTTTGCTGAGCTCTTAAACAAACGTGCTCAATAGCCTGAGAAATTAACTTAATTGATTATTAAAATAGTTTTTGAAATTTTATGTTTTTATGGTATGTCTGTGGTATTAGGTATTTTGCATCCAGATGTAGATATTGTAACTCTCATTAGACCAGCTGCAGTAGCTTTCTCAACGGAACGGGATTAAATCTAAAAAAATTAAAAACTTGCAATGATATTTAATTTTCAGATCAGTAGCGTTTATACTTTTCATGAAATTTTTCGCATTGTATGAGAAGGGGTAGAAGGAGTGCAGCTAACCAGCTAATTTTTTTTGGTCTTTCTAATAATTGTAAATAAATATTCAATGCATAATTTCAGCTCGATAAATATTTTACGTACTGAGTAAATTTGGGTTATAGTATTTCAACAAAAAGTGAAATTTGTATGGGAGGTGGTAGAAGGATCGAATCGATTTAACAGAATTTTAAAGTCATCATAAAAATAATATATGCTACATTTCAGATCTATAGCTTTTAAAAGTTTTGAAAAAATCAGCTTGAAGTTCAATTTTGAAATTTTCATTTTGTATGGGAGGGGGTAGAAGGGGTGAAGCGATTTCGCCCGTTCACGAACTTGATCTTACTTAACTGGAAGGGCTCGGTTCCATCCTTTAATAAGTTTGCCCCTAGGTATACAGAACTGTCTACTTTTTCTGGTTTATAGTCTCCTACTCCAATATTTTGTCTGATTGACGTCTTTTTCCTAGTTTGGGTCACAACTTTTGATTTACGTAGTCCAACTTCCCTTGCTACCGAGTCAAGGTTCATAAATACCTCCTTAGCACTCTCTAGAGATATTGCAAGAATATCTATGTTATATTACGAGTTATGTGGATTTGAAGCATAGTGTTCCCTTAGTATCAAAGGGTCGTTTCTGAACAACTCTTTCGAGTGGCAAATTGAAGAGCATTGGTGCTAGAATGTTACCTTGTTATAGACTGTTTTCAGTTCTAAAGCTAGAAATCAGATCAATTTCAACTCTGACTTGAGACAAAGACTCGGTATTTGTCATTCTTGTAATCCGGAATAGTTTTGGTGAAGTGTCCCTCCAAGGCTGAGACGTACTTCGCAACTACTTTCTCGTCCTTGAGTTTTCCTATGTTGAATTTAGGAACTGGTTGTGTTTTTGAGTGTACTCGATTTGCATCGGAACTTGGTCTTTACAAAAAAGTGATCTATGTCGCAATTAGCTCCTCGACATTTACACACGCCGAGGATGCAGCAGGCCGTCCTTTTCTCTATTCGAACGTGGTCTTTTTGGTTGAATGTTCGTCCTAGGTGATGCCCACGTTCTCTTATGAATGTCATGATGCGGGAAGCATGTCGAGCTAAAATAAGGTTTTTCCTGCTGGCCATTATCGTTACTAATGTCATGGAGACTGTGCCTTCCAATTGTCCCTATGTAAGTCTCTTCTTTGCCCACTTTCGCGTTAAAGTCACCTAATAATATCGTTCGGCTGAAAGGAGTCGATTATTTATTCTAAGATGCTGTAGAAATTATCTTTAACTTCGTCGTCTTTGTCTTCCGATTGCCATTAATAAGCCATACATTAAAGAATTTTGTCTGGATAAGTAATCTCGCTACCTAACAATTTAGTTTCATAGAGTCCAGTGATTTTTAAGTTGATATTGAAGCGCTCTCACTGTGCCTGCTTTATGCAGGGATCGCACGTACCAAGATCCGAAAGAATAGTTCATTTCTCGTTTGCGTGGTCGGTGCCGCTGAACCAATCCACTTCGAGGTAATATTTCTGGTTCTGATTTTTCGGAGGATGAGTTGTTAACACATTGCCCAACCCCAAACTGGAAGGCCATATTATAGTGTTAACATTTTTCTGTTTCATTAACACTCGCACTTATGCGTTTAGTAAGCCAAGTCCGGATTGACAAGACCAGTACCTTAGCTACGTGCAAGTATGATGAGCACATTTGATGTGTATATGATAGTTACAACACTGAACGTCACTTAATGACACCTATCAGATGCCTACTCTATATACATCTATCCAGCCATCTTTTGCCAGGTCTGGTGGCCTATTACCTCTTCTACAACGAACTTAATACCATTTTTGGAGAGCCATAACTGCTCTATTGGTATTTTGTTTTGGTTGAACATTTGGGCAAAATGTCTCTCTAAAAGTGATGTATGTGCAGCTGCGATGGACTCGTCCTGCGGCTTCTCGATGTCGGCTTTAAGTATCGGTTGGTGTTTTTCAGGACCATTGTTTGGTATTCGACATCAGAATGTGGTCTTAGCCAAATAGTGGTAAGATTCGCAGTTAGCACCCCTGATTGTTTTAACATCTAAGATACTGGAACGTGATCTATCTGATTATACGTCCTTCCATCGGGAGAAACCTAAGTTCTTTTGTGAATGATCCAATGTGGGAAGCATGGAAGTAGCTTACTATGATATTTATCTAAAGGTGGGATTTCGCTGGTGCAGCTAGTCGCTGCGTCTGATCGCAACGACTAATCGGATTATACTGGCAGGCGAAGTCAACTAGACGTGTGTCGTTGTTAATGCTAATGTCGTGGAGACTAGAGATGTGTAGGTCGTAAATGAACTAGTTCATTTGAACAACTCATATCAATGAACTAAACGAATTATTCACTAAAATTTCCACATTTATTTCAAAATCAACTGGTAGTGAGCTGAATGTAAAAGTCTAAATTCTGCGTATTCAATTGACAATTTATTATTCACATAAAAGCATAACCTCATCGTTCAGCACATCAGCAAAAGCTGTATTCATCCCATACAGAAATCGATTGTGTTATCGCCAACTCAATAAGATCGTACCTCACCTTTTACGCAGAGAAGTAACTGTATCTTGAATGAGTATTCGAAGTATTATGGAACTAAACTGATCAGACTGGTGCACTGATGTATATGTTTAGTTCACGAATGAACTATGAGCTTAATACGATCGTACCTCGCGAAGAAATGTAAGCATTTAGTTTGAAGACAGACTATGGAATTGCTTGTAGATCGAACTAATCAGACATTTTTTTCAATTTGATACGTTTCTGATACGTTTAATTCACGAACAAACTTTCAGCTTTTCAGTTTTTTCTTCTTCCTTTTTTGTAACCGCCTCTACTCATTTGTATATATCTCGGA
Source organism: Chorisops tibialis (assembly GCA_963669355.1). NCBI lineage: Eukaryota > Metazoa > Arthropoda > Insecta > Diptera > Stratiomyidae > Chorisops > Chorisops tibialis. The sequence continues at coordinate 216,161,898 of OY770262.1, forward strand.
AACGGATGTTTGAGTTGAGTCGGGTGCATCATTTTCCCCTTTTTCGACTCGGGATATCTGTAAAATTCAGTTTATGACATGTAAAGTTTGACTCGATTATCTGCAATAAAAGAAATTTATTTTGTAATTTTTTGCACAAATTTCGAGAATTTTCGGATTGAGTCAGGTATGATTTTTTTCGTATCATTTCCTTCCCTTATTATTGACTCGATGTATCTGGCAAAAAACAAAATAAATAACCAACCATTTTTCTCAGATGTCTAGAAAACGTCTGCTAGAATCGAGTCACATGTTTTTTATTCATCTTATTCTTGTTTACTCGGAAGGTCTGAGAAAAAACCGTGGTTGCAGATTTTTTCATATACATATCTCGAGAGCAGCTACTCGTATTAAGTCGGGTGATGTTTTTTGTATTACTTCTTTTTTTTTTTTGATTTGAGATATCTTCCATAAAGCTGTATTTCTCATTTTTTACAGACATCTCGGGAATGGCTGTTCGGATCTAGTCGAGAATAATTTTTGTCCTTTCTACTTTCTAATTCGTAGCCGAGATATCTTTAAAAATCTGAATTTTGCAGACACAACCTCCTAAAAACTAAATGAATTGAAAAATTTAACACAAAGAACTAGTCCTTTTAGTGAATAAGAACTAGTGAACTAGTTCAGTAAAAGAAACTATTTTGCCCATCGCTGGTGGATACTGTGCCCTCCAGTTGTTTCTCTATGTGTTATCTCTTTCTCAACCTTGGCGTTTAAGTTACCTAAAATGATCTTGATGTCATTTTCTTCCTTAGTTGCCTCGTCCTTGTCTTTCGTTGGTGCGTGAATATTAATGAGCCAGATGTTCAAAAAAGTTGTCTTTTGCGAAGTGCTCACAATTTTTCGTAGATGGGTTTGAACTTTGTTACATGCTGTTCGCGATGGTTTTCATGTTCGTTATTTCGCTGCCAAACCATTTAGTTTCATAGAATGCGACAACATTAACGTAAAATCTATCAACCTGTTCCGGGAGTGATTTTAGAGCTCCAGGTTGTACCAGGTTCCGAAAAAGTGCTCAATTTTTCGTTTGCCGGGTCGTTTCCATTGAATCCGTCTAATCCGAGGTGAAGCGTCAGACTTCGTAACAAGTGCTGTTTTTCATGGGGACAGGTTGTTACCCATCGTCCAATCCCTAACCTGGAGTACCAGATCTGTGTACTTAACCGCATAGACATGACTGGACAATTTCATCTGAGTAGGATATGTTGGAGTTCTTTCAGCTACACAGCGAGTCCAATTATATCTATTCTTAGCCTACTTTCTAAGACACACTGGTGTTTCTTCCTTACTAATTTTCAAACCGGGCTTGGGACCGTCTTATGCGAAGTTAACCCTCTATTAACGAATTTTCAATTTCGCAGATTGAGGTAATCAAGATTTATTTTTTTTTTATAATTTGTTGAACAAGTGAGAGCGCGTTTCTTGCCTCTTTGCCCTACCATAACTCAATAGCTTCGGCTAATCTAAGTATCTTTAAGGGAGCCATGTCGACCAGCTCCTCGGTAGTAACAACCAAGATATACAAGTAGTGTGCCGAAATTATGTGTCGACCGGGATTTGAACTACCGACCTTCACATTGTAGATCAACACGCTTCCCACTAGGTTACACCCTAGCTAATTTTTTGTTTAGTTAAGTATTGAAAACTGCGCATGGTTCTTGATGATGTTAAAAACGCACCAAAAACAAGATCGACCCTTTTTTAAATTTGGCTCTAACTATGATAAAGCGCCTCTAGTGTCCAAGTGATCGCCAAAAATTTGTGTCTTTTTTTTTATTTGATGGTGATTTTTTGGTTACATTGGAATCCGATTTGACATATTGTCAATCGAAACAAAAATATTTCTGACTAGAAGTTGTATAGCATCCAAAAATAAAAACATTTTGTCATAATAATTTTTTTCCCATTTAAACTTCATCAGCTTGAAAGGAAAGATTTCCGGATTCTACACTGTTACGATTTATTATTCGTGTCGTTTGGGTCTCTGCTGAGATCTTTATTTTTATTATCGCATTTTTAAATTTAAAATTTTTGTAATTGAATGTTAGTGGTATTTTGTTTGGTGGTACCCTTGTTCGGAGTATGTCACTTCCGTCGTAGAGGAATTTTTCTTTAAATGGGACTGTGCATTAATTACTGATATAACCGGGATGAGAGATTATCTTGGTACATATTTGAAAATACCTTACTGAAAAGATTGTAAACAGATGGTACAGATTGTAAAAGGAAAATCATTTAATGTATTTGTCGCCAAAGACCACTTCTCATCCCCTGGGCAACTGGACTTTTATATAATTCACAATGAAAGCTTAACAACTTGAAATTTATTTAAAAAAAAAAACTTACATATCGATCACAGTATGGACTCCTTCTTGGAACAACTTAACTAGCATCCTGCTACCTTATAATAATAAAATGTCGTATCGAAACGCTCTCGATATCCCATCCAGCTTTCTGAAACAACAAGCACTTGAATATGTCCATATCAAATGAAAATTAATTCCATGAATTACGAACCATAAGTGGCGGATCATCATTATCACGAAACAAAAAAAAAAAAAAATTAAGCCGCTAAAAGCCATACCAATTGAATAAGAAAAGGAAGTCAATCCCGTGTGTCCTTAGAATAAAATTGAACTGTATCCGGGTCGATATTTTAATAAGAGGAAGAATCTTACTCATTTTGTTTCCACCCCTCATCCTCGATACATTTCTATAGAATACTTGAAGAGACCTGGAAGGAGCATGTCCTTCATAACGTACTCTATACGACGAAAGGATGACAGCAACATGATGCATTACCGGCTCTCCAGATTCACGTTTCTACCGCGAAACACGAAACACAATAAATGAGAATAAACGAGGGCCTTTATCCTTTCGGATCAGATAGGTATTACGTTTTAATATGTGCCTCGGTGTAAAATTGCACAAGACGAGAGATGAGGGCGTCAAGTATTACCGAGAAAAATTATGATGCCCTCCAATTAGTCGACAGTGATCATCTTAATGTCACTCGGTCGTAAGCGTCTTGTCATCTAAGTAAATCGGCTTTTGTGTGTTAACTTTTGTGCAATTTTAGCCCATTTTACTTGTCTATTGTTTTTTTTTGAGTACATGTCTTAACTTCATAAAAATCTAGTTGTATTATCCTTGACACTCATAGGTGGAACAATATGAGTCTGAAAAAGATTGTAGTAGAACGGGAAACAATGGGTAGGATGGATAGATATGGGAATCGTGAGTGAATGGATATTGTCCACCAAAACTCTTTTCTGCTTCAATAGCTTCATCGTCATTGTACTCAAATGGATAATTCTAAAAAATTATAAAAGTGGTCCATAAATTTCCAAATTGATTTGCCGACCATTATATGTACATGCTTCTTCTCGAAAAAATAAATAGCACAGCGAAATCCTCCTCACAAACACCGTCTCAACGAAAAAAGCAATACTATCGTATTCGCCTACACCCTTCTTCCAAATTTTAAAAATTGTAAAACAAGATTTTCAAACAATTCTCAAAAAAAAAAGAAATGATAATAATAATAATAAACTGCCAACAAGTCGGGCGCAACTTTATTATTTTTGGGACAAGTTGAAGATGCATGGAAAGTCAATATGCAAGTTAAAGTGGTTAGGGAAGACTAAGTGGAACCCCCTTTTGCAAGTGGAACCCCCTTTCACAAGTGGCACCCCCATTCCCAAGTGGACCCCCTTTAGGGCAGGGCTGCTGTCAATTTAACACTTAATTACGAATACGATTAATAGCTCCAACACATATAATCAATATTTCATTCGTTTATGTAAGTTTGAGTTTTTATGAGGGAGGGGGAGGGGGAGGGGGAGGGGTGATATTAAGGGTGGGTGGATGTCAATAATTTTTCAATTGATTGCATCAATTACGTCCAATATTCCCTGCATAGAATGTAAGGTTCATAGACGAAATTGCATAGAATTTTCATAAAATTTCATTCACGAAACCAATCATTTATATGGGAGGGGGTAGAGGAGGTAAGAGAAATGTAAATTTTGTGATGCAGTTTTATTTCATTTCTCTTATAAGGTGCTCGTACAAAATTTCAAGTTCGTAGCTTTTAATTAGTTGGTTAGCAGTTGTTTTATTGAAATTGCTCGAAATCATACTTTTGTATGGGAGAGTGTAGAACAGCAAGTGTGATCTTAAAAATTTTGACGCAGTTCCGTTTAAACTATTTTCAAAAGATTTTGTGCAAAATTTCAAATTGATAGCTTTTACTAATTAGGTGATAATTAATTTCTTAAAAATGGTTAATTTCTTAAAAATGGTCGAAAAAATAATTTTGTATGGGTGGGGGTAGAAGCTTTCAAGGTATTCGACCAGTTAGTATTTCATTCTTTTAAAGATTTTTTTTAAATGGATTTCGCAAATTTTCAAGTTACTACCTTCAAATTTCATTCAAAATTTTTCAGTTTATGTGGTTTTTTCATTGCACATGAAACACCTTGTGCACGGTAGACCAGGGGGTTCGGTGCATAACAATTGTGGAATTTTTATTATTTTTTCTGTATGTACAACAAATAGATGTATCCACACGAAAAATTTAAACTTTGTATCTTTCACGAGAGCCCTTAAAAAATCACTCAAAATTTTCGACATTTTTGGTTACCATCTCCCTCCCCTTACACCCCCCGACTTAACATTTTTACCAACTTTAAAAACTATCTAGTTCTACAATTTGACAAAATTTGAATTTGATATCTGCACTACATTTTGAAGCTAGAGTATAGCCTAGTAGGTAGTGTGTTGGTCTTGTAATGCGAAGGTCGTGAGTTCGAATCCCGGTCGGCGCAATATATAATTCCGACACATTGCTTGCTTGGATATACCTTGGTCACCTCAATCTAAGAAAATGAAAAATTCGTAGAAAGAGGGTTGTGCGAAGGGCTAACAACCCTTCCACAATAAGTAATGAAAAATGTTAAGGAACCTGAATATCAGGAGGCCAAGGTCCGATTTGGGCTGTAGCGCCACTGTATGGATGGACTACATTTTGAATTATAACAGTTTTGAAATTTTGGAAAGTGCACCATTTTTGAAATGCTCCCCACTTCCCCCGACTACTATTTTGTCCAAATGTTATATTTTTCTCGTATTTCTCTAGTATAGCTTAATATACCTAGTCTAGCCATAAATATTGTTACAAGGTTTGGCAACCCTGCAGAAAGGAACCGTTATATTGCATTTCTTAAAAATTGAGCTAATCGCTATAGTACGCTTGTGCTTGATGCATTTGCCACCATTTGAGTTTAATTTTTAGTGTAGTGAACATGGATTGGGGTGACAAAGAAAATAGAATTGCTGTGATTGCACTTCATAAAGTAGGAATGCAACCAAGTGATATTTTTAAGACTCTGCATACCCTTGGTATAAGCCGAATGTTTGTATATCGGGCTATTGAAAGATTTAATGATACGTCTGGAGTAAGTGACCGTGAAAGAAGTGGCCGTCCGCGAACTACTCGAACACCTCAAGCGGTTAAAGCCGTGCGCGAGAGAATTCGCCGTAATCCTCTTCGGAAACAAAAAATTTTATCGCGTGAGATGAAAATAAGCCAAAGAACAATTTCACGTATCATCAAAAGTGACTTGGGGTTGGGTGCTTATCGTAGATCTACCGGGCATTTACTAACAGATTCGTTAAAAAAAAATAGAGTGGAAAAATCAAAACGATTACTTTGCCGGTACGCAAACCAAGAACACCGTAAAATTTTGTTTACGGACGAAAAAATTTTTACTGTCGAAGAAACATTTAATAAACAAAACGATAGGGTTTATGCTCGCAGTGCCAGAGAAGCTTCTCAAGTTGCCCAAAAGGTTCAAAGAGGTCATCATCCAGCCTCAGTAATGGTTTGGTGGGGTGTTAGCTACAACGGGGTGACAAAGTTGCATTTTTGTGAGAAGGGCGTCAAAAAGTCTGCCAAAATTTATCAAAAAAGTGTCCTTGAAAGTGTAGTGAAACCTCTCAACACGTCATTATTCAAAAATCAGCCTTGGACCTGAATCCGCTGGATTACGAATTATAGTCTGTCTTAGAGGAAATGACGTGCTCTAAAAGACATCCTAATATCGAATCCTTAAAGAAGTCTCTTACACATGCAGTCGCCAACTTTCCGATTGAAGTCGTGCGTGCTTCCATAGATAAGTGGCCAGCTCGATTAAAGGCTTGTGTAAAGGCAATCACTTCGAATAACTTGTTGCAATTTCCGTTGTTGACAATGCATTTAATAAATAAACAATGATTTCTTAACATATAACACCTCTTTTATTGAACAGTGCTTCAAAAAGTTTGTAACAGTATTTATGGCTAGACTAGGTAGATTCTAAGATTCAATTACATAGCTTAAGAGACAGTCGAGATATTCATTTTTGAGTGTTTTTCTTTGCACTCGCCTGACTCTCCCCCTTATAATAATTAGCTTCTATCTAAACTGATTCTAGTAGAACTATATGTCATCTTAATGGTCTCAAAATATCAATTTTTTATGGTAAGTAATTTCGAAGATATAATCATTTGCAAAAAAAAATTCGGCCGACAATTGGTTCTTAGCCCACTCCCACCTTTTTGCACCCCAATGGATAAAAAAATTACATTATTTTTAAAAGTTGTCCCACAAACCCCTCTATATGTATGTTCATTTTACTTTATTATTCTAATAATAAAGTATTGTGATCGACACAATAAAAAAAAAAAATTTGCTACCCTGAAATTTTTTTTTTCGCGTTTCATGACTAAATTAGCCTAGAAATGCAAAAAAAAAAATCAGTCCTGCCGTACGCCGTACATATGGACTCATACCTCCGAGACCGTTAAAGGTAGAATGTTCGTTTTTTGTGGATTGTTGATTGTGTACATCTCTACATCTACAATGGCACTACAGCCCAAATCAGACCTTGGCCTCCTGATATTCAGGTTCCTTAACATTTTTCATTACTTATTGTGGAAGGGTTGTTAGCCCTTCGCTCAACCCTCTTTCTACGAATTTTTCATTTTCTTAGATTGAGGTGACCAAGGTATACCCAAGCAGGCAATGTGCGGGAATTGTATGTTGCGCCGGCCGGGATTCGAACTCACGACCTTCGCATTACAAGACCAGCACACTACCTACTAGGCTATACCCTAGCTTTGTTGATTGTTGTTGATTGTGTAAGTGCGCTCTATTTTCTAAATTTTGAGGGGTGATAGGTGGAAGGGGGTGGTGGGGGAGGGAAAAAGTCAAAAACTACACTTGCTAATAATTCCACCACGAATGCAGATAGAAAGTTGAGAATCAGTACAGATATAGAGAGGGTTGTGGGACAAACTCTAAAAATTATTTCATTTTTTTATCCATTGGCGTCCGAAAAGGGGGGGCTAAAAACAAATTGTCGGCCGAATTGTTTTTTCAACTGATTATATCTTCGAAATTACTTATTGTAAAAAATTCATATTTTCCGACCATCAAAATGGCATATAGTTCGATCAGAATCAGCTTAGAGAGTGGCTAATTATTTTAAGGGGTAGGGTCAGGGGGGTGCAAAGAAAAACACTTAAAAATGAATATCTCAACTATCTCTTAAGCTATGTTATTGAAACTTGAAACGTATATTAAGCTATACTAGGAAAATACAAAAACAAATATGATATGTTTAAATAATAGTAGTGAGGGGAAATGAGGAGCATTTCAAAAATGGCGCACTTTCCAAAATTACAAATCCTTATATCTCAAAAACGAGTACAGATATCAAATCGAAAATTTATCAGATTGAAGAACTACATAATGGTTAATTTTGTTAAAAATTTTGAGTTGGCTGGTGTAAGGGGAGGGAGGTGGTAAGCAAAAATGTCGAAAATTTTGAAAGATTTTTTTAGGGATCTGTTGAAAGATACAAAGTTTAAATGTTGCATGTGGATACGTCTATTTGATGTACAGAGAAAAATAATAATAACTTGATCCATAATTGTTATAAACCGACCTCCCCGGTCTAACGTGCGCAAGGTGTTTCATGTACATTGAAAAAAACACATAAACTGAAAATTTTTGAGTGAAATTTTAAGGTAGAAACTTGAAAATTTGCGAAATAAATTAAAAAAAAATCCCTGAATATACGAAATATAAACTGGTCGAAAACCCTTAAAACTTCTAGCCCCCCCCCCCATACAAAATTATTTTTTCGACCATTTTTAAGAAATCAATTATCACCTAACTATTAAAAGCTATCAATTTGAAATTTTGCACAAAATCTTACAAAAATAATTGAAATGAAATTACGTTAAAATTTTTGAAATCGCGCTTGCCCTTCTACCCCCTCCCATACAAAACTATGATTTCGACCAATTTCATTAAATCAACTAATAACCAACAGATTAAAAGCTACGAACTAGAAATTTTTAGCAAGCACCTTACAAGAGAAGCGAAATAAAACTACATATCAAATTTTACGATTCCCCTACCTTCTCTACCTTCTCTACCCCCTCCCATACAAATGTTCGGTTTCGTGAATGTAAAATACATCGAATTTTATGAAAATTCTATGCAACTTCGTCTATAAAACACATTCTATACAGAAAATATTGAACGTGATTCAAGCAATTAACGAAAAAGCTATTAACATCCACGCACCCTTACTATTTACCCTCCCCCTCCCCTCATAAAAAAAACTTGCAGAAACGAATGTAATATTGTTAAATTGACAACAGCTCTGCCCAAGAACTCCCTTTCACTTAGCCTTCCCTAACCACTCTAACCTGTATATTAACTTTCCACTCATCCGCAACTTGTCCCGACTTGTTGGCAGTTTATTCACCTTCTTAGCTGTAACCATGGTTGAGATATTTGAATTCGTATTTTTCGGTTTAAGCGCTCCCCCCGCCTCCCCCTGAACCCGTACACCCCCCAAAATGGATATCCGTCTGAGATCCGCAACTATCTACAATCCCCCCCAAAAAGAACTTTCTATCTTGAAGGATTTGGGAGTTAATGTGCGCTGAGCGTACACACCGGCGTACGGCGGACTGCGGACGGCGTACAGACAGACGGATTTTTTTTTTGCATTTTTAGGCTAAATTAGTCATGAAACCTAAAAAACAAAATTTCAGGGTAGCAATTTTTTTTTTCCAATTCGATCACAATACTTTATTATTAAAATAATAAAGTAATGACAAAACCATCTTCTCGAAAAACCAGAAATGGTACCGAAATGCTTCTCGCAAAAAAGTTACGATGGATCGGTCCATGTCAAACTATCGAATGTTTTTTCATATTCATTCATTACCCTGCTCTTGTATTGGGGACGATTCGTCTTGTGGCAAAACCTCGAATCTGTAGCCCCTAAAGGAACGCTGGAAATGACATTTCCACAGATTCGAGATGCCACAAGGCGAATCGTGCCCATTGCAAGAGCAGGGTATTGAATGAATATGAAAAAACGACTTTTTCACATTCGATAGTTTGACATGGTAGGGACGATTTATATGCAAAACCAGTCCAAACAAGCTCTGAATTGTAACCCTGAAGGAACGAGCAGTTCTAAGAGAGACCAGAAGAAGAAATGAGCCTTTCTGTACAAATCGATTAACTCCACTTTTGAATTTAACATTTTTAACACAATGTAAGTGTCAAAGCACTTGGTTCAGTCATAGCTCTTTATATGTTTAACAAATTAGATGAAAGCTTCATCTGTATATTTGCATTCTACAATACAATATTTATTTGAATTTATATTATTAAAAATCAATGTACATTAGTTCATCGCATTTCTTCACATTTCGTTTTATGGAGTTAATCGGTTTGTGCAGTAAACGGCTCAAATAAGTTCTAAGAACGAAATATTTAAGTATTACTTCTTAACAGTCCATAAATAAAAGTTCTTGAAAATCATGCGAATGAATGTATTGAATATTTTTAATAATATTCTGTGAATTTGAACTAATTTGATATCAAAGAAGCAAACGACTATTTTCACATAGTTCTTGCACGAACCATCCTTTGATTGGTTGAATCGTTCGAATCGATCGGCGAACTGGGCCATAGTTTTTAATCACATACTCATAAACTAAGTTGCAATAAACATTCGCCTCGAAATCTATTCATCTATATGTTTAACTCCGACTTATTAATTTCAAAGAAATTTACAATAGAATGGCATCATTTCATCCCTTTTTTCCCCACCCCCCTTCTAAAATCGCATCCCTATATTCACTCTATAGCTTATAATTAAATTGTTTCCGGGTCATAATCAGATAAAGGGGTGGAAAATTAAGGATTGATTGAAGTGTAAAGATAACTTGTCCAACTATAAATTACCGAGTTAAGTGCTATTATTGGCGGCACATCGAGAGTCCGTCCTCATCGAATCGAGTGATAACCGAAAGGTCATAATGTGCCCGATAAAATTTAATTTTAGGGGTTGTAATTGTTGCTTTCCAAAGAGAGGGAGCGATTCGAACAAAATTCATATAAAGCGAATGGAACCTATTCTTTTTCTTGGTAACTACATTAAATTATACACAACGAAACGTATTGAATTTCAATCGCGTTCTTTTATTCGTCTATGCCTCGTGCTACCCGTAAAACTTTCATTTAAGTGTCAATACAGCAGTGAATGGGGGAAAAAACAGCCAACTTTTACATAAAAAGCAACCATAGTTAAGGATGTATGTAGAGAGTGAGGGGTTCCGATGTCAGTCAAACTGGTTAAGCCAAATTGGAGTAATTAATCCTTTAACTTGGAACAATAATTCCATATAATTGAACGAATGTTGGGTATTAGGATCATTTTTTGGGCTTAACGTTTTAGTTTTTAAACAAGTTTAGCGGAATTGTATGTTGTAGTATGGGGTTTGAAATGGAATTAATTATGTGATGAATTGAAGAGAATGTATTCAGAATTATGTTGAACTACTCCCAAATATGTTATACAAATAAAAAATGTCAGCTAGTACCAGCACTGTCGGTCTTTTTTATGGAAGAAATTTACAAATTTCTCTAAGTTGAATTAAATCTATACATCTATACATATAAATATAATTGTAGTGTCTGTCTGTTATTTGCTTATAAATGGCTATAAGTTAGTTTTTTGAGTTATTTTAGCACTAACTAAGCATAAAAACACATTTTTGAAATTTTTGTCTGTCTGTCTGTCTGTCTGTACGACCGCTTTTCACGCACAAACGGCTGAACCGATTGTAATGAAACTTGCACAGTTTGTTAGGTGTCCATCGGAATGAAATCTGCACTTGGTTTCATTTCACTCCCCTCACGCCTTCTACCCCCTCCCATACAAAGTGACTCATTTTCAAAATATATATTAATCAAATTTTCTTGGAAACCATAAAAGCTATTAATTTGAAATTTGGAATATATTATTTCTATTATAAATGCAGTCTTTTGGTGTACAAATTGTTTGAGTTTCCTCACTCCTTTCACCACCCCCCAAACAAACTACACTTTTTCATGAATTACTTTACACCAAATTTCTCAGTACGTGTAACTTCCATCGAGCTAAAATGTTGTATTAAATCCTTAATTAACATTATTATTAATATCGGAAAAAAATTAACCGATTAGCTTCACTCCTTCTACCCCCTCCCATACAATGTGACACAGTTCCAAGACTTCACAAGAATTTGATTTTCTTGAAAAGTCTGAATGTTACTGATCTGAAATTTCAAATATATCAATTGCATGCTGATTATAGTTGTTTTTCAAAAAATCACCAGAAACCCCCTTCTCCTTCCACCACCTCCCATATAAACCGCACTTTTTCATGAAATACTCTAAACGAATTTTCTCAGTACATTTAAATTTCATCGAGGTAAAAATTTGAACTTAATCCTTAATTAGCATTATTATTAATATCGTGAAAAAACTTAACCGAGTAGCTTCACTCCTTCTTCCCCCTCCCATACAATGAGACACATTCCACGACTATACAATAATTCGATTTTCTTGAAAAGTATGAATGATACAGATCTGAAATTTAAAGTATATCAATTGCATGATAGTTATAGTTGTTTCTCGAAAAATCACCAAAAACCCCCCACTCCTTCTACCACCTCCCATACAAATTGCACAATTTCATTAAATTCAATGCACTAAGTTTCTCAGTACCTACTCAATTTTTGAAGCTTAAATTTGGTACAAAACATTTTTATAGCTACTCTAGCATGATGTGAAACAAATTAGTTCAGTGCTGTCACCCCTGCTACCACTCCCCATATAAAATTTCTTAACACCGCAAAAATTTCGTATCGTATGATTGGGCTTTACGCACAATCGTAGTCCTGTTATGCTTTTAAGCTTAACGTTATTTTATTTGGTCTTTTCTTTCATTAACACAAGCTACAACTATTCACATGTCCTTAACGCTCTTCCATACTTATATGATCTCAAATCACGGGTTTGATTTGATCACGAGCCTGTCCCATAAAAATGGGAGTATCCAACAATATACAAACCATTTTCTTCAAAGACCCATTAAAGTAAGCAGATTATATATCCCACATAATGTATTACTAACTACACTCTCAAAAATTGCTTATTTTTACGCGGACGAAGTCGCGGGCGTTTGCTAGTCTATACATATAATATAATTGTACTGTCTGTATGTTATTTGTTTAGAAATGGCTATAAGTTAGTTTTTCTCTTTATTTTAGCAATAACTAAGCAGAAACACGCGTTTTTAAAATGCTTCTCTGTCTATCCGTCTGTCTGTCTGTCTGTCCGGCTTTCACGCAAAAACGGCTGAACCGATTGTAACGAAACTTTCACAGTTTATTAGGTATGCTCCGAGATGTAATCTGCTTTTGGTTTAAAGTCACTCCCCTCACACCTTCTACCCCCTCCCATAGAAAGTGACACATTTTCAAAAATATGTAGTAATCGATTTTTTTTCGAAACTATAACAGCTATTAATTTGAAGTTTAAAATATATTAATTCTATTACAAATGCAATCTTTTAGTTTACAAGTTATTTGAATCCCCCCACTCCTTCCACCACCTCCCATACAAATTACACTTTTTCATTAAATACTATACACCAATTTTCTCAGTACTTATAACTTCCATCAAGCTAAAATTTTGTACCAAATCCTTAATAACCATTATTATAAATATCGGGAAAAATTAATCGATTTGCTTCACTCCTTCTACCCCGTCCCGTACAATGTGACACGATTGCATGACTTTTCAAAAATTCGATTTTTTTGGAAAGTGTGATTGTTACTGATCTGAAATCTTTACATATAAATACAATTGTAGTGTCTGTCTGTTATTTGTTTAGAAATGGCTATAAATAAGTTTTTTGCTTTATTTTAGCAATAACTAAGCAGAAACATGCGTTTTTAAAATTCTTCTCTGTATGTATGTCTGTCCGGCTTTCACGCAAAAACGGCCGAACCGATTGTAACGAAGCTTTCACAGTTTATTAGGTATGCTCCGAGAGATAATCTGCTTTTGGTTTTATGTCACTCCCATCACGCCTTCTACCCCCTCCTATACTAAGTGAATGTTACCGATCTGAAATTTAACATATATCAACTGCATGATGATTGTAGTAGTTTCTCAAAAACTACTAAGAACTCCTGACTACTTCCACCACCTCCCATACAAACTGCACTTTTTCATGAAATAATCTACACTAATTTTCTCAATACGTATAACTTTCATCGAGCTCAAATTCTGTATCAAATCCTTAATAAGCATTGTTATTAATATCGAGAAAAAATTAATCGATTACCTTCACTCCTTCTACCCCCTCCCATACAAAGTAACACAATTCCACATCTTTTCAAAAATTCGATTTGCTTCAAAAGTGTGAACGTTAATAATCTAATATTTAAAATATATCAATTTCATTATGATTATAGTTGTTTGTCGAAAAATTATTAAAAACCCCCCACTCCTTCTACCACCTCCCATACAAAATGCACAATTTCATTAAATCCAATGCACTAAGTTTCTCAGTATCTATTCAATTTTTCAAGCTTAAATTTATTACAAGACATTTTTATAGCTACTCTTGCATGATGTGAAATAAATTAGTTCAGTACTGTCACCCTTTCTACTACTCCCCATTCAAAATTTCTTAACATCACAAAAATTTCGATTTCTTCTTTAGTATCGAATGTTTAGGCTTTACGCACAATCGTAGTCCTGTTATGGTTTTAAGCTTAACGTTATTTTATTTGGTCTTTTTTTTTAATTAACAAAAGCTACAACTATTCACATGTCCTTAATGCTCTTCCATACTTATATGATCTCAAATCAGGGGATTGATTTGATCACGAGTCTGTCCCATACAAATGCGAGTATCGTGGTTTCATTTTTAATAATTTATGGTTCTGATTCCAACAAAATACAAACCATTGTGTTTAAAACTAAACAGATTATATATCTCGGATAATGTATTACTAACTACATTCTCAAAAATTGCTTATTTTGCGATTCTTCTGCGGACAAAGTCGCTAGCGATCGCTAGTAAACAATAATTTTGGGATTCCGTATGAATCAAATATCATTGGAACTTTTTAATTTTTTAGATTTAATCCCGTTCGGCTGAGAAGGCTACTGCAGCTTGTAACGTACGCACGTGAATTTAATTCAATTAAATATTTCTTGATAATAATAAAAAAAACATAACAGAATTATGATTGGGCTTCAAGCCCAATCATATGATACTCTAGATGAGATGGAAATGACTTTAATATACCAGAAAATATGCCATCTCAAATTCTTTCGGATAGTGAATAGAGAATTTTGCATGGGAGGTGGTAGAAGTAGAGGGGGAGGTTTGTATTTTTCGTATATGACACCGAACATAGCATGCAAAATGTTTTTTGCTGAATTTAAAGTTTTTAGTTTTCATTATTTTTAAAGAAATTGATCATAGTTTTCCTGAAATTGGGACATTTGTATGGAAGGTGGCAGAGGAAGTGGAGCACTTAAGATGATTTTGAAACTACTCATCATCATCCTTATCACCATGCTTTGATTCAATTTCAAAGTCGATAGCTCTCATATACTTGAAGGAGAAATCCTTTTCTTGAATTTATAATACAGATATTTGTATGGGAGGTGGTAGAAGGAGTGAAGCAGAGCTAATAATTTTTTCTAAAACTTATTTCAATTACTAAGAAACAAATTCTGGCAAAATTTTAAGTCTCTAGTTTTTCTAGTTTGAATGGAAATCGATAAAATGCATTTAACAAAAATTGTGCATTTGTATGGGAGGGGGTAGAAGGAGTGTACGGATCAAAACAAATTTTTTTCGTATTAATAATATTTCTAATTGTATACTTTACACAAAATATCAAGTTGATAGCTGTATCAGTTTCGAAGAAAAATAATTTAATTTAAATTTAAAAATTTCGTGAAATTTGTATGGGAGGGGGTAGAAGGAGTGAGGTGAAGTTGATAATTTTTTCAATACTGATGGGAATTATAAAAAAAATAATTCTGGCAAAAATTTGATTTTATTACTTTACTAGTTTCAATAAACTTCGAAAAAATACATTTATCAAAATTGTCCATTTGTATGGGAGGGGGTAGAAGGAGTGACGGGATCTGATCAATATTCATTCATATTAATGACATCTATATTATAATATTTCGACCCAAATTTCAAGTCAATAGCTGAAGTGGTTTCGGAGAAAACTTAATTTCTTTAAATTTTGAAATTTCATGAAATTTGTATGGGAGGGGGTAGAAGGAGTGGGGGGATGTGGCCCGTTCACGAACTTAAAGTTACTTTTTTGGTAAAAATGTCATAAAAAAAATTTCAGCACGATAGGTCAAAGCTATCGAGAGTTATGTTGTAGACAGACGGACAGACGGACAGACAGCAACTCGGAATCGAGATTTTTGAGTGGCAATAAATATTTCTGTACCCTTGGTGGCTCTGTGCGCGCATTATTTCTTAGTGTTACAAACGGTAAGGCAAACACAATATACTCTCAGATTTCATCTAGAGTATAAAAAAATCAATTGAAAAATAATTATAATTAAGCGACACTTACCTCGCAATAGAAAAAAAACTGTAACATGTTATCAATAGTACCAATAAACTGCCAACAAGTCGGGCGAAACTTTATTATTCTTGGGACAAGTTGCGGATGAGTGGAAAGTCAATATGCAGGTTAGTGTGGTTAGGGAAGGCTAAGTGAAAGGGAGTTCTTGGGCAGGACTGTTAACAATATTTCATTCGTTTCTGTAAGTTTGGGTTTTTATGAGGGGAGGAGTAGGGGTAATAGTAAGCGTGGGTGGATGTTAATAGCTTTTTAATTAATTGCTTGAATCACGTCCAATATTCTCTGTATAGAATGTGTTTCATAGACGAAGTTGCATAGAATTTTCATAAAATTCGGTGTATTTTACATTCATGAAACCGAACATTTGTATGGGAGGGGGTAGAGAATATAGGGGAATCGTAAAATTTGATACGCAGTTTTATTTCGCGTCTTTTGTAAGGTGCTTGTAAAGAATTTCAAATTCGTAGCTTTTAGTTTGTTGGTTATTAGTTGATTTAATGAAATAGGTCGAAATCATAGTTTTGTATGGGAGGGGGTAGAAGCGCAAGCGCGATTTCAAAACTTTTAAAGCAACTTCATTTGAATTATTTTTATAAGTTTTTATGCCAAATTTGAAATTGATAGCTTTTAAGAGTTAGCTGATAACTGATTTCTTAAAAATACTCGAAAAAATAAGTTTGTATGGGAGGGGGTAGAGGAGGTAGGGAAATCGTAAAACAATCAATTTTCACCTAACTATTAAAAGCTATCAATTTGAAATTTTGCACAAAAACTTACAAAATTAGTTGAAATAAAATTACGTTCAAAGTTTTGAAATCGCACTTGCCCTTCTACCCCCTTCCACACAAAAGTATGATTTCGATCAATTTCATTAAATCAACTAATAACCAACATAGACAGAAGACTCTGACAGCCAAGCTAATCCCAAAACTAATATTTGGAAGAAATACACTAATACAAAATAATATAGCTAACCTGACCAAAACAAAAAGGTACCACGCATTCCTTCCACGTTACACAACTGGCTAACTATAGCGCAAGAGCTAGCTACATAGATCCACAAGAGCTATACCAGAAAAGCCAAAATCAAAACCTCCTTGGAAGATACCTACCCAGAATATCAATATGGAATTGGCACAATATCCCAAAATACTAACAACAGCGTGTACAAAACACTGTTCAAATGCATTACCTTTACATTCTCTAACGAGGGCTGGACCATGCTATACACAGATGGCTCAAAATCAGAACTTAACACGTCATATGCCGTTGTAAAACAAAATAATGAAATAATAAAGTTAGGTATTCCTTTTGACTTTTGCTCCATATTCACAGCTGAAGCACAGGCAATATTATCAGCTATCAACTATGCCTCAAATAATCGAGCAAAATTTTACATATGTTCCGACAGTTTCTCAGTTATAAAATCAACCCTAAATGTTAACTCCAAAAACCAGATCATTAAAGAAATCATATACGAACTAACCAACTCACCTAACAAAATAAAACTTTTATGGGTTCCTGGGCATGTAGGAATAGAAGGGAATGAGGCAGCGGATTGAACTTACTAGAAAAAGAGAAACAAGAGGGGCCTGAACGCCGAAACTTCTATTCAACCTTCGTAAATCCGCATAACTCGTCGTGAAGCCGCTATAATTGTTAGAATACGAACAGGACACACTAAAGCCACTCATCTACACCTCATCGAGAAAGAAGCGCTACCCAGAAGCAAATATTGCAACACTACATTGAACTTCGAACATTTAATCAGCTGCAACAGACTTCTCAACGGAACGGGAACAAATCTATTAGAATTAATAAAAAACATAACAGGGCTACGATTGCGCGTAAAGCGCAATCTTACGATACTCTAGATGAAATAGAATTTTTTGTGATCCCAAGAAATTTTGTATGGGTAGTGTTAGAAGGGATGATAGCATTGAACTAATTTTTTCCCCATTATGCTAAAGGATCTATAAAAATGTTTTATACAAAATGCTTACTCCAAAAATTGAATGGGAACTGAGAAAATTAGTGAGTTAGATTTAGTGAAAATGTGCAGTTTGTATGGGAGGAAGTAGAAAGAGTGGGGGGATTTTAGTGATTTTTTCAGAAATAACTAGGAATATTATAAAATTGAACTCCCTTAAATTTCAGACTAGTGCCATTCATACTTTTCAAGAAAATCGATTTTTTGTGAAGTTGTGAAACTGTGTCATATTGTATGGGAGAGGGTAGAAGCAATGAAGCTAATCAAATATTTTTTTCTGACCTTAGTGATAATACTAATTAAGTATGTATTACAAAATATGTTATGGGCTCAATAAATATTATATGTTCTAAGAAAATCGTCTTAGAGCATTTCATGAAAAAGTATAGTTCGTATGGGAGGGGGTGGAAGAAGAGGGAGGACGCAAATATTTTTTTTACTGTAGATTTACATCATTATGAAAGTAATACATCCCAAAATTCAGACTAATAGCTTTTATACTTTTCGAGTAAATCCATTTATTGTCAAATTGCGCAATTGTGTCATTTTGTATGGGAGGGGGTAGAAGGGGTGAAGCTAATCGTCTAATTTTTTTTTTGACCTTACTAACAATTTTAAATAAATATTTGGTGCACAATTTCAGCCCGTTAAATGTTATACGCACTGAGTAAATTGGCTTAGACTAATTCATGACAAGTACAGTTTGTATGGGAGGTGGTAGAAGGAGGGGGGGGACACGAATAATTTTTATACAATAGATTGATATTATCATAAAAGTAACATATTCCAAATTTCAGGCCAATAGCTTTTACACTTTTCGAGCAAATCAGTTTATTGTCAAATTGCGCAACTGTGTCATTTTGTATGGGGTAGAAGGGGTGGAGCAATTTGACCCGTTCACGAACTTGAACTTACCTTTTTGTCAAAAATGACGTGTACAAAATTTGAACTATCTAGCTGAACGCGTTCTCAAGCTAGAGAGCGCACGGACGGACGGACGGACATCCGGTTTTGAGATTTTTGAGTGATAATATTAACTTCTGTATCATTCATTTTTTTCTCCGAGCCCTATTTCTTAGCGTTACAAACTTTAGAGCAAACTTATAATACTCTCAGATTTCCTCTAGAGTATAAACAGTCAACAACAAAACATCTGCAAAGCGATTATAGATATAATCAAAAAAAAATGTTAAAAAATTGTCAATGAAATATAATTTTTTCCGAATTCTGCAATTAATACAGTGTTCACCTAATTTAAAAATAAACTGCCAACAAGTCGGGCGAAACTTTATTATTCTTGGGACAAGTTGCGGATGTTTGGAAAGTCAATATGCAGGTTAGAGTGGTTAGGGAAGACTAAGTGAAAGGGGGTTCTTGGGCAGGGCAATTGTCAATTTAACACTTTGCGGAAACGTTCAAAAGCTCCAGTACATATAATCAATATTTCGTTCGTTTATTTATGTAAATTTGAGTTCTTATGAGGGGAGGGGTGAGGGGTGATAGTAAGCGTGGGTGGATGTTAACAGTTTTTTAATTGATTACTTGAATCACGTCCAATATTCTCTGTATAGAATGTCAGTTTCATAGACGAAGTTGCATAGAATTTTCATAGCATTCGGTGTATTTTAATGATTTCAATATACAGTATAAAAATTATTTGCGTCTTCCCTCTCCTTCCAACCCCTCCCATTCAAACTAAAGTTTTTCATGAAATGCTCTAAGCCGATTTTCTCAGAACATTTAGCATTTATCGAGCTCACATTTTGTAATAAATACTTATTTAGCATTATCACTAAGATTAGAAAAAAATATTTGATTAGCTTTACTGCTTCTACCCCCTCCCATACAATATGACACAGTTTCACAACTTCACAAAAAATCTATTTTCTTGAAAAGTATGAATGTTACTGGTCTAAAATTTAAGAGATGTCAATTTTATGATATTCTTAGTTATTTCTGAAAAAATCACTAAAATCCCCCCACTCTTTCTACCACATTTTCACTAAATCTAACACACTAATTTTCTCAGCTCCTATTCAATTATTGGAGCATTTTGTATAAAACATTTTTATAGCTACTTTAGCATGATTGGGAAAAAATTAGTTCAATGCTATCACCCCTTCTAACACTCCCCATACAAAATTTCTTGGGATCACAAAAAATTCTATTTCATCTAGAGTATCGTAGCCCTGTTATGTTTTTATTACAAATTTTCCATAAAAATAAGTGTTTACAGTGCTGTTATAATATATTATTTGTGATTAATTTATCAGCAGTATAAATAATGTCTTCTTCATCAGATGTATGTAAGGACTCGTCATTTCGAATTGTTCTCAAGTTTTTAAAGTAATTATGGTTAACAGGAGGAATGAATTTAAGCAGATCCATCATGTCTCTCCTTTTTTCCCTTGTCACTGTTCTGCCTTTAGGATATAATAAAGGCTGATCTACATTTTTCATACTTTGTGGCCTACCTGCTACAGATTTCCTTATGTTAATTTCGTTAAATTCTAAATCTTCATTATAGTCATATTTGAATTGTATGAGATGGGGTTTGGACCTTCCTAACTTTATGCAGCGTATTTTAAGCCAATTTACTGGAAACCCTGTAACGGTTGCTTTTCTGTTAATGATTGAGTTTTCTAAAGATTTTGTTGAAAAAAAATCTTGGTGGGTCATTTGGATTAGATTAAATCGTGCTTTCTTTTTGCATGTTTTGATTATACAGGGTGTTTGGTACTCCGTGCATAACCTTGTAAGGGGTTATTCCTGGATATATTTTGAGCAAAAAATTGTTGTACGGAGATGGTCAATTTTCAATATCCACGGAGATACAGGGTGATCAAGAAAAGTCCTTCGGACCTGTACCCTCACTCACTCAAAACGCTATATCTTGAAAACTAATAATCACAATTCAAAGTGTTATAGCTTGTTTTTTAGGGAATCAAATTACCTTTCATTTGCTGTAATAGTCCGCATTGTAACTGTATCCAATTCTGAGATATTTGCTTCAGAACACAAATTTTTGACACTTTGACCCTCAAAATTCTAGGATCAATGTAGTTTTTCTCTAAAAAACCCATTATAAAAATGTCATTTTAATGTTGTTTTCTTATGTGCCATATTATTGCCTACAAAAGATGCATACACTTGCATTGCATAAGTTTTATAGTTTAGAAGAAATTATCATTCCAATAATGTAGCACTTTTGTCAAAAAAGCAAGAATAGGTTGATCAACACTCTCCGCTTGAACTAAAAGAACTTAAGAATGGTTTTTATGGTTTATTTCAATTTTCCTGAATTACAATAAATGTTCAAAATGGCTACCTTCATTTTGAATGCACGCTAAAGCTCGTTTTGCCAGTGTTCTCTTTGTGTTCATACTCCTCAACTGCTGCCTTACTTCTGTTGCTGCCGCATCGATTCTGGTGTTTAGATCCTGCAACGTTACTACTTCCGTTGCGTAGACAAGGTCCTTCATCCGTCCCCATACAAAAAAATCCATAATAGTTAAATCAGGAGATCTTGCAGGCCAGTGTATCGGTCCATTTCTACCGATCCAGCGATTGCTATAATTGGAATTTAACCAATCTCTGAATTGTCGGCCGTAATGAGCTGGAGCACCATCGTGTTGGTAAAACATGGAAGCCAATCGTTGCAGTGGCACATCATCCAATAACTCTTGTAGATCATTTGTCAAAAACTTCAAGTAATTGGAACTATTTAGGGTAGGCAGAAGCCTAATAGGACCAATAAAATCGTTGCCAATCACACCTGCCCATAAATTGACACTGAATCTGTGCTGAAATGATGCCTCTCTTCTTGTATGTGGATTCTCTCAGCCCATGTGTGTAAGTTGTGGAAGTTTGTGATACCGTCCCTGGTGAATTGGGACTCATCAGTCCAAAGAATGTTGTTCATAAAATTCTCGTCACTTAGTTGTCGTTCAAGGAGCCAATTGCAAAACTCTATTCTTTTGGGCAAATCAATGGGTACCAGCTCCTGCACTGGTGTGTGGTGGTAGGAATGCAACCGCTCTGCTTTGAGGACACTCCAAACTTTCCACGTAGAGACGTTTAACTGCAATGCCAAGCGTCGGACAGCGTCGTTGTGTTGAAACTCATATTAATTTAATTCATTTCCTCGATAATTTAAATACTACTTAAAGGACATTCATCGATAATTTAAATAGTAATTAAAGGACACAAAGAATATTTCAGTTTAACAACATTTCAGGTAGTTTTTTTTAGAACGAGGGTTGGTTTATGGCATATTTTATTTTTAAGCCATATGTATTTTCGCTTATTACCTGGAAAACGGGAAAACCTAAGTCATAAGTATGTATGCATCTTTTGTAGGCAATAATATGGCACATAAAACAACAACATTAAAATGACATTTTTATAATGCGTTTTTTTGAGAAAAACTACATTGATCACAGAATTTCGAGGGTCAAAGTATCAAAAATTTGTGGTCTGAAGCAAATACCTCAGGATTGGGTACAGGTACAATACGGACTATTACACCAAATGAAAGGCAATTTGATTCCCTAAAAAACAAGCTATAATACTTTGAAATGCGATTATTAGTTTTCAAGATATATCGTTTTGAGTGAGTGATGGTACAGGTCCGAAACACTTTTCTTGGTCACCCTGTATCTCCGCGGATATTGAAAATGGACCATCTCCGTAGAACAATTTTTTGCTCAAAATATATCCAGGAATAACCCCTTACAAGGTTATGCACGGAGTACCAAACACCCTGTATTGTACCAATCATCTGGTGAATAAATGTTTTGAATTTTTTTCGCATGTGACTCAATAATGGCAAAATCTGAGTCATTAGGTAAATAGATGTGACCACTTACCAAAAATTTCATTTCAATTGACTCAGCTCTTATTTCCGTACTTTGAACTAGTTTCAATAAACTTAAGACAGTTTTAATATTTCTATTTTGCCCGGTACACGAATCAGTTCTGCCTCTTTTAAGTGGGTTTCCTTTTCAATTTTTGCCGTCTTAATTCCCTCACCGTCTGAAGATTGAATTTTTATTTGCAAAGCGTCACAAGTTTGACACGTATCTTTTGATGGTTGTTTAAAATGTAAATTAAATTTTGTAGAGAACACATTATAGTAATATTTTTCTTTCACTGGTACTACATTTTCTTTTTCACATTGTGTGACGTATAGTTCGTACATTTTCTTAATATTTAAGTCAGGATTTAAATATTGTCGTCTTGGATTATGAGCTCTGGTGTAGTGACTACTGTAGGCTGGGAATGACTTTATATGTTTGATAACATTTGTGTCATCTATTTTACTGCTTGCAACACGGCCTTTACGCTGATCAACCAAAAAAATAACTTGTACTACAGAACAACACTTGTATATCCGCCCGTCACTCACCTGATAAGTGTCTTTAAAATATTTTTTGCAAACGGGCATATCAGTTTTGTCTTTTCGAAGGTAATATGTGCAAGAACGTGATCTTTGTTCTTTAGTTTTATTCGTGGGACGCCTTCTTTTTATTTCTTTAACTTTAATACAGCCTCTTAAAAAAATATTTTGGTCAAGTTGACTATGTAAATTATAAAATGCCTTCATGGCAGCCTCTCTCTCATCCGAAGGAATTTTTTCGTTGCACTTTTTACGGCATCTGCATATAATATCGATAAATGTTTTTGCAGGTATTAAATTACCTCCTCTATTCCTGTATGCCAAACCTTTTCTTCTTTTATACTTTTGTAAATTTCGTGCCCAATTATCAGGATTACGACTTCTTTTCCTCCCAATCAATGTGTTTGTTGGGATATTTGTACAATTACAATCAGATGAATCCGAGGAAAACAATAAAAGTTTTCGTGAGCTAGACTTTCTGTTGATAAATCGTATTGAACAACCATCAGATGATTCACAGTTTTCCACATCCACATTGTTATTAATCTCACTCATCTTGACTATAACGGTACAATATTTATTTCTTTATAATTATAAAGAAATAATTTTTTATAATAATTCAAACCTAAATACGATCTGCGAGTAATGTTGTGAAAAGGCCAAAAAAATATGTAGTCCGTGTAATATTGGTAAAGTAGAAGTTAAAATAAATCCAATTATACTTTATTTTTAAAATAATTAATTCCACTTCACAAGTACGGGATCCTGCGGTAATTAGACTGTGCTTGACTAACTTATTTTACTTTAATTCTGGTAAGAAGGCACTAAAATTTGACATTAACATGGAACGCTTGCTAGTGTATTTGAGTTGGACAAAAAATGTACAGTAACTGCAAATTGATAACTGTTATCATTCAACGGTTGCTAGTGGTGCATTGCAATTGCGTTATTGAAACGATTTACATAAGAGTATGGAGTTAATCAAAATGTCTTCTGAAATAAATTACTTATTATTCAATGGCCCAACAAATTTTGTCGTTTAATGGTGTTAATCTTTACTATTCAGGAAAGTTATAATAAATATAAAAAGTTATGACTATCCCAAGTGCTTTGACACTTAAATTTAAGGTTTTTCAAAAAGTGGAGTTAATCACTTTGTGCACTGAACGGCTCATATATCAAATCGAAAATTCATCAGATTATAGAACTACATAGTCCTTAATTTTGGTAAAAAAAAAGTTAGGGGGTGTAAGGGGCGGGAGGTGGTAAGCAAAAATGTCGAAAATTTTGAGTGATTTTTTAGGGCTCTGGTGAAAGATACAAAGTTTAAATTTTGCATGTGGATACATCTATTTGATATGCATTGAAAAAAAATTATAATTTGTTCCACAAATTTTTATAAACCCCCGGTCTAATGTGCACAAGGTGTTTCATGTGCATTGAAAAAAATAAATGAAAGTTTTTGAATGAAATTTAAAGATATAAACTTGAAATTTTGCGAAATGCTTTTAAAAAATATGAATGAAATATGAATGAATATGAAAATATTATATGGTCGAATACCTTCTAAGCTTCTACCCCCTCCCATACAAAATTATTTTTTCAACCATTTTTAAGAAATCAATTATCACCTAACTATTAAAACCTATCAATTTGAAATTTTCCACTAAAACTTTTAAAAATAATTGAAACGAAACAGCGTAAAAAGTTTTGAGATCGCACTTTTCATTCTACGCCCTCATATACAAAAGTATGATTTCGACCAATCAACTACTAACCAACAATTTAAAAGCTATTAACTTAAAATTTTGAACGAGCACCTTACAAGAGAAACGAAATAGAACTGATAGTTTGGTGAATGTTTTCACAGTGCATTTCGAATTGAAAGAAAAGATTTCCGGATTCTACACTGTTACGCTTTATTATTCGTGACGTTTCGGTCTCTGCTGAGACCTTTATCAAACAGAGTAACAGTGTAGAATCCGTAAATCTGTTGTTTCAATTCGAAATAGAACTACATCACAAATTTTACGATTCCCTTACCTCCTCTACCCCATCCCATACAAATTTTTGGTTTCGTGAATATAAAATACACCGAATCTTATGAAAATTCTATGTAACTTTGTCTATGAAACTGACATTCTATATAGAGAATATTGGACGTGATTCAAGCAATTAATTAAAAAACTATTGGCATCCACCCACCCTTACTTTCACCCCTCACCCCTCTCCTCATAAGAACCCAAACTTCTATAAATAAAGGACTGAAATATTGATTATACCTATATGTACCTAGTCAAGTCATAAATATTGGTACAAAACTAAACGCATTCATTACGAATGCAATATTGGGCGCATTCATTTCGTCTTGACTGCGATTTGACAGTTGACATTTCTGCTTCATTGCCACGTAAAAAGTTTTTGGCATCAATTGTTTACAATCATGGAATGGGGCGACATCGAAAATCGTATTGTTGTAGTTGGACTACTAAAATGCAACATGGAAAAAGACAATATCTTTCGGACGTTGCGACCGCTTGGAATCACTCGCAATTTTGTGTATCGTGCTGTGAAGTTGTTTGAGGATACTGGTGGAGTACGAGACCCTCAAAGATCCGGCCGCCCGCGCACTGTGAGAACTCCGAAAGCGATCAAAGCCGTGAAGAAACGAATCGACCGAAAACCGCTGCGAAAACAGAAAATCTTGTCGCGGGAAATGCAAATTTCGCAAAAATCCATGTCTCGCATTATCAAAGAAGATTTGGTACTCAGCGCGTACAAGCGACACACTGGACACCTGCTCACGGCCGCATTGAAGGAAAAACGCGAGCGAAAATCGAAAGTGTTACGCAGCCGGTACGCGAAGAACGCTCACAGACAAATTCTGTTTACTGAAGAATCGTTCAATAAACAGAACGACCGTGTGTATGCTCAGTCATCCAGAGAAGCATCCTAACTCATCCCGAGGGTCCAAAGAGGCCACCATCCCGCGTCTGTAATGGTATGGTGGGGAGTGAGCTACGATGGCGTTATCAAGCTCTTGCGAGAAAGGAGTGAAAACATCGGCCAAAGTATATCAATCGACCGTCTTGAAACCCATTGTGAAGCCTCTTAACCAATCAATATTCGCCAACAAGCCGTGGACTTTCCAGCAAGACTCTGCTCTAGCTCACAAGGCAAAAACGACTTAACTGTGGCTCAAAAACAACGTTCCGGAATTCATATCAACGGATGATTGGCCAGCTGGTAGTCCAGACCTCAACCCGTTGGATTACAAGTTGTGGTCCGTATTAGAGAGCATGGCTTGCTCTACTCGACACCCAAATATTGAGTCGTTGAAGCGAGGCCTTGTCCGTGCAGTGGACAATTTCCCCATGCATGAAGTGCGTCTCGCGATCGATGAGTGGCCAGATCGTCTCAAGTCATGCTGGTAGGCAAATGGAAGTCATTTCGAATAAGTTGTTCTAAAATTTGTAGCCATTGAATAACCCAATAAAAAAAAAAAAGTTTTTAAACTAATTAATTATTAATTCGTTTTCATTTGGCGTCGATTTTTCTGTGTACCAATATTTATGACTTGACTAGGTACTATGTATTGATCGTATCTGCAATTAAGTGTTAAGTTGATAACAGCCCTGCCCAAGAACCCCCTTTAACTTAGTGTTCCCTAACCACTCTAACCTGCATATTGACTTTCCACGCATCCTCAACTTGTCCCAAAATAATAAAGTTGCGCCCGTCTTGTTGGCAGTTTATTTTCAATTGTGTCCACTAGCTATGTTACTGAAAAAGGCGGTTTTAGTTTTAGAACATTAATATGTTACAGGCAGCTCAAAAAAATACAAAATCTTAGAAAACTGGAATAGAAAAAAATTTCCCATACCGGGAAAACCGGGCCTTCTGGGTGAAAGCCAGATATCCTAGCCACTAGACCATATGGGATACAGAACATATTTATGCGATGGTCACATTTCACCTAGTGACTAGAGTCAACATTAACTGTCTGCCCACCTTTGGCTAGTGAATAAGTCTAATAATATGCAATCCACAGAGAGTATTTTATTTCTTAATATTAATTCGGAAGAGAAGTATGTGATGATCTAAGAGCGAGCTAACTTTACATTCGGTGTTGATGTAGGGAAACGGACAAAAGTAGCCACTGTATAAAGTGACAAGGTCTTGAAGCTACATAGTTTAAAATATTTGTTGTTATTTTATGAGTCTACACCTCAAGCTGGGATCAAGGCTAAAGATTCTTTATTGAGACTTAAATAGATACATCGTCATAACTGAATAATTGAGAAAAATAAGATTGCTGGGTATGAAATTTGGCGAAGCATTATATATAATAAAATATGAGAACTAAATTACAAAGCGATTGCATATGTAATCTTGCATAGGGTCACTCTTCATCAGGGAGTTGATGACTTCAAGTATTTTTTTTAAACTAAACTAGAACGAATAACTACAGACTACTTATGTATGTATGCTAATGATATAACAAAAATTAAAACTAAATCAACGAGAAAGAGGACGGTTAGTTGAGATCTCAAAACATTAAAGTACCTACCAGCCATCCCATTTCATTCCTTACCATTGTTACGAAGGAAGTAGTAAGATTTGTACGGTAACTTACAATTAATCAAGCATGCTACTAGATCATATTCGAAAATAAGTTTGGTCTTTGATTGTTTTAGGGTGGAACTATGGTTCAGTCATTTCGTGGGACTAAATTTTTGCTTGCTACCAGTATATCAGAGGGTTCCGCACCAAAACTTGTAAAGAATTGATTGTGAAGCTGGGAAAGATCAAATAGTTGAATGAAATTTCGAGGCTGATTGAAGCCGCCAATCCAGACTATTTTCTGTCCTCTGTTTTCGGTGTTGGCTGTTCAACTTCCGCGATCAATAACCAGCTTAACTTCAAGGCGATTTACTCGTACCTTGAACGCATGTGCATAACAGCACTACATATAGTCGCGTAACTAAATTAGTGATAACAGTGGGCTCGTCTTTTCTAGCCGGATACTTAATTTTTCTGGCTCATTATTATACGATTCAAGATCGACTTCTCGAATACCACGCAAACATGTATTTTGTTGTATTTGTAGATATTTCCGTTGGTATTGTATCTGAAAATATGTTGTTTGGTTGAACTTGACTCGCGCGGCCCCCCAATATCAAGAAATTGATAAGTCCATAATAACGCTGTGCCGGTATCTTCTAGGTTGGCTGGCTATTCGCCGTCCCATAAGAGACTTGGAGACCAGTCTTAGTACGCGTTCTCTACTGTGAGGAAGTTTGTATAATTCCAAAGGTTGGTCGCTTTTTCGATCGGGCTATTCTTAGCATTTCTGGTTTTTTTCTTCATCTTCGGAATAAAAATTTAATTTAACTCTGGGGTCATGCGTGAAAGTTGTGGTAAAATTATGGAAAAAATGAGAAAGGTGTCGGTACTTTAGAAGTGTTTATTATTTATTTAGAGATCGATAGTTAGAACAGGGACAAAGGTTACAATGGGACTACTAACCTCTTAATAATAAGATAAGTTGTGTATAGGCTTATTCATATTTTTGATAAAATTCGTTGTAAAATGCAAGATAATTTATTTAGCTAGAAAATTTGATAGATTGGTTGAGTTCCTGTTTATAAATGATAAAGAAAAAGTTGCTATCTTGAAGGTGAAATTATCAACACACCCACGGCGGCAGCCAAAGTGGGTATTCTAGTGGAAATATTCAAGTATTTTTGTCTTTTGATAGAATTATGTAAGTTTGTGTGAGGTGAGATGTTATCAATTCTTTTTTTTTGAATAACTAACTCTGAAACACGTGTACTTGTGTGCGAGTATATTGGTCTATTATCGAATAGAAATTTAATTTTTATCGAAAAAATATAGAGTGGAGAGTTTAGTTTAACTTTTAAGGCATCGAGTGTAACTTAGGTCATGCATTTAATGCATTGCACAGTTAAATCGGTAAACGAAGTGGATAAAATTTGAGTATATTATGGAATTTGCGTAGACGGACAGACGGAAATGACATTATTTTTGAAGTACTGGAAGCTATACCCGTTTTGAGAAAACGTTAGCCGGCAATGCGTTCCAAAGTTTGGATGTTCGGGAAATAAATAGCCGCCAAAATTTCACTGTACGGCAAGATAAAAGTTTGATGCTGTACTCGTGCGCAATTTCAGCTTGACGAGTATGTCGTGGCAAGGTGTAAAGTGAACTGCTACCCAGCAAACAAAATAATTCGTCAGAAAATCGTTAATGAATTATACTAAAGAGCGATTTGATCGTTAATGATTTATCAAGCGGACTAAATGAACATTCATTAATGAATTACTTTTAACGATTCATTAATGATTTACTTTTAACGATTCATTAATGAATTACTTTTAACGATTCATTATTGTAAAACGCTTACAAGAAACGAGTACATAAGCAAGCATATACTCGTTATCAATGAATTATTAATGTTTCATTAATGATTTTTATTCTTATTCAATAATATTGTTTAAGATTCATAAACGATATTATTTATGAAAAATTAACGATTTATTAATGAACTGGAATTTTAAAGCCAATCAAAAGAAGATCGCAGATGCTTTTTCTATTTCCGATCCTCTGCAAACTAAATCTCACCAACTAATTTTTGGCACTGTCAATGAGATGAAAACTGCTTGTATGTATATAATAAGTTCGAAGTCGTGTGACCCTTCTTGTTTTTACTTATGGCTTGTTTGCCTAAGATCATCACGCAGTTTTTTTGTCTTGTGTCACTTCTCGCTCGTTTTATGGTCGTTATTTGCTAGCGCTCATTAAATTCTTTGCTGGGTAGGGTGTAGCTTAGTGGGTATAATCCCTGAATACTGCCTGCTTGGATGCACCTTGGTTACCTTAATCTATGAAAAGAAATATCTTCGTAGATATAGTGTTGCGCGAAGGACTAACTATCCTTCCACGATAAGTAATGAAAAAATGTTAAAGAACCTGAAGGTCAGGAGGCCAAAGACCGTAGTAGCTCCGAGGCGTCAAATATTTTTTGCATTTGCGGCGAATACCTAGGCGCTTGGAGGCATCAAGGGTAACTTCAAAGATGTCTTGACTCCAATCGAGGTTATTATTCAGATTTACGCCGAAATGGATAAAATCTTCGGAAGAGCAAAGTTGTACGCCGGCTACATTAGAAGACGACGCCGGAACATCACATTTAAGCGAAAGATGATGAGTTTTAGAATGCTTGTTCGATTCCGCAGCAGATTCGAAATCAAAGATGTTATCTAGAGTACTGTCATTCGCAAAGCTGTGAATTGGATTGAGAGTAGAAGACAAAAGATCGTTAAGAAATATTGGGCGATAAGACAGAACCCTGAGGGACACCAGAATTGATTGGGAAGGAGGAAGAAGTAACGCCATCTAATACTACTCGTATAGTGCGATTTTACAAGATACTCTCAACCCATTCAATGAGGGAAGCATCAAGGCCAATGTCCGTGAGCTTAACAAGAAGACAATGATGCCAAACTCTGTTGAATGCTTTTGCAATGTCAAGTGCGAGAACTTCGAAACCGTATTGGCGATCATGGATAAGCTGTTCAGATATTAAACGATTTTGCGATTGATAGCCGTTTCCATTATTTTCGAAAGCACTGAGTAAAGGCTATCGGGCGGTAATTAGCGGGGTGCGCTTTGCTTCCTTTCTTGGAAATTGGCTGAACATTCGCAACTTCTACAGTTGTGGAAAGCACTTGGAAGGGTAAAATAGATGAAAAAGCTAGCGAAGCGCTTTAGGAGCACATTTTAAGGGTAATGACGGTAATGCCATCCTTGCAAAATCTTCGATATGAGACGTATGCGAAAATGTAGCCTAGACAGGGAAAAACCACAGATACTTCTTTTCCTTCCTTTTTCTACAGATTTTGTTCGCAAATCGTCTAAGCTCGTCAAATATATCTTCTTTGGCGCTCTTTGGTCGTTCAGTAAATTGTTTGTGAACCTCGGGATTCATCATCGAACCAATCATTCTTTCAACAACCTCGCCGGGTCTGGTGGTCTATAAACTCCTCTGAAATGGACTTAATACCGATTTTGATGGAGAACCATAACTGCTCTATTGGCATTTCATGTTGATTGAATATTTGGGAAAAAATGTCTCTGATGTGTTTGCAGCTGCGATGGACTCGTCCTGCTGCTTTTCGATGTCGATTTTAAGGGTCGGTTGGTGTTTTTCAGGTCCGTTTTTGCTATTCGACATTGGAATCAGGCGTTAACCAAACAGGGTTCAGAGTCGCAGTTTGCACCTCTGAAGGGCCTTACATCTAGAATGCTGTAGGCTGCGCTTTTGCCAATAAGAACGTAGTCTATCCGAAAATACGTCCCTCTATCGGGTGACGCCCAAGTTTGTGAATGCTCTGATGCGGGAAGCATGTTGAGCTTACTTTCTACTGCAGGCGGAGTCAACTAATGTCAACTCATGTTGTCTATCCTAACGTCGTAGACACTATGCCATCTGGTTGTTCCTCTATGGGTCTCCTCCTTCCCAATCTTCGCGTTGAAATCACCTAAAATAATCTTGATGTCATTTGAGGGCAATGAGTAATACGTTGTTTCAAGGTGACTATTAAACTCATTCTTAGTTGTCTCGTTCTTGTCTGCTCCAAAGGAATATTAATGGGCCAGATGTTAAAAAAGTTGTCTCTATGCAAAGTGCACACAAATTTTCGTTGATGGGTTTGAAGTTGGTGATATGCTATTTAAATGCTGTTGTCGTCACCACGAAAGCTACTTCAAACTCACGGCTTCCCGATGGTTTTCCACTTTTAAAGATTGTATGCGACCTTATGTTCGTTATTTCGCTGCCAAGCCATTTAATTTCCTGGAGTGCGACAACATTAATGTTGAATTTATGAACTCGTTCCAGGAGTGATTCTAATTGCTCCAGGTTTGAACAAGGATAGTACATTCCAGGTTCCGAAAGAGTGCTCAATTTTGCATTTGCCGGGTCGTTTCTGTTGAATCCATCCAATCCGAGGTGAAGCTTGAGGTTCCATAACAAATGTTTTATGTGGGGACAGGTTGTTAGCGAGGACATTTTAGGAGACCGAAAAGGGTAATTTCGGCCTATAGGTATTCTGCCGCGTAAGGATTTTCAGACCAAAAATGGAAATAATATAAAGAATAAGGAGAAGAATAAGGCTATTCTTATCGATTCCTCGATGGAGATTAGGTTCTCGGGTCCAGTCCTGAGGTCGCAAAAAGTTCCGGCTAAGGCCATCGGAATGACGGAGAAAAGCTCCGATTACGATTTCATGGGCGAAGAGAGAGTGCCCGGTAAAATATTGGGAACGTTCTGACTGAGGTCATGAAGAAGAGAGCGAAAGAGGAGACTGCAGCGGCGAAGGATATCGAAGTAGCTACAAGGCCTGAATGCGATCATCGCAAAACTGGTTGGTGATGCGGAGTTCTTCCACGGTTAGGCGGTAGTCGCAAGAAGAGCTGGTTGCGCTCAGTCGTTCGACAGAGTGCCTCCAGCGTCGGTAGGTCCTCTCTTGGAGCTGTGGTACCAGATTGCCGATCGACTGGCACATGTGAATATTAACGCAAGGCATAAACCAAGCAAAGAATACACAAAACTACTATCGATGCACTGGCAGTGGGTGTCCGAATGGATGGTAGATTTCCATGCTCCGGGCAGAGTGGATCGTTATGGATGACAGTATGCAGTTGATTTTCTTGCTGATATCACGGCGTCAAGCAGTTCACGAATTACGTTCGAAGAAGACGGAAATGACGCTTAAGTAGTGGTCCGTGGCAAGAGCTTGAAAATATTTTCAAACAAGACTAACATTACTGTATCACCAATCAGCAAATGAGCTAGCGTAAGGGTCGCTAGATCGTTGGGATCTGATGGGAGTGGTATAATTGAACGTGAGTTGAGTATGGCTTCCACTTCAATGACTACAGTCTCCATCTTCTCAAAGACTAGTGAGGCTGAGACTAGGTTATGCAGCAAGTACTTGGCTGAGTTTATTGCAGCTTCTCATAGTCCACCAAAGTGCGGCGCTCGAGGTGGAATGAATTGGAACTCTATTCCCTAACCAAACTCAAGCGCGTTTGAGATCATTGTCTTGGTTCCCGAACAAATCGTGTACTGGTCTAAGACCTTTGAACACCTAAAAAAGAATCTTGGCGCTAAACTAAGGTTAATCTTGACTGAAAATATTTAAACAAAAGAATTTGAATCAAACAGATTCAATCAAATAGCTGTAATTTTGAATAAAGTAGTATGGTAAGTTAGGTCAAACATCTCTAAGGGCCTCGACACATGACACGAGGTGCAATATTTTAACTCGCGATGTTGGTCACGTTATTCAATTTTTTTTTGCTACCGATATTCTTCTTCTTAACATCGACCTTCTATACTTTTATAGCCTTATGATAGTTCGAATCAGAGAAATACGTTTGTTTCTATTTTTTTAGACACTAAGTAAATAATGCAATAGATGGTTTGGTGAATTTTTTCCCAGTGCATTTCGAATTGAAAGAGAAGATATCCGGATTCTACACTGTTACGCTTTATTCTTCGTAACGTTTCGGTCTCTGCTGAGGCTAAGTTTGATGAAGGTCTCAGCAGAGACCGAAACGTCACGAATAATAAAGCGTAACAGTGTAGAATCCGGAAACCTTTTCTTTCAATGCAATAGATATTAACATAAAATTATGGTAAAATCAGAACTTAAACTCTTAAAATTACATAATACATATCTTAACACAATTTCGTTAAACTCTAACAAAACATATATTCAGTACAAATTTATTTTAAAGGTTTTACAACACGAAACATTTGGACGATCATACTTAAAATGGGCGATCGTAAGTCTTGAAGCCTTGAGTTATGTGTGATATTATTTGTTTATCGTTGTTGCTTTGGATAATTTAGTTTTGGATAATTACTAAAATGATTATTATTAATCGCTTTAATAAATGTAATTAATCGGCATTGGTTATCATTATCGTGCGCTGAGCGCATGTCATCTAGAATAATGCATTAAGTTGAATGAAGCACATGGAACATTTGCGTAAACGCATATAAAACTTCGTTCACACTATGCGCTTTTTCGTTCAATTTTGCGCAGGCAGCAACGCAAGAGAATGGTACCTCAAACACATGCACTTTTTCTTGAAATTTTATGAATCATGCAATTGCGCAAGGCTAACCGACTGATATGGGGATCACGAGCGCTATTTAGAGCGATTTGCTTGTACGCGGTAATACAACAATTAAAAATTTCTGATTGAAATTTTAAGCTAGGAACTTCAAAATTTGAGATATTTATTTAAAAAAAATGCAAAAAGTTCAAATTAACGCTTTGTGCCATTTTCGTGCGCTAAGCGCATACGTTCTAAAAGAAAAGCGTAAGCAATAAGTTGTGTATAGTTCAGCTTAATGAATTTGCTTTTCTTCTAGAAGGCATGCGCTTAGCGCACAAAAATGACGTAACATGTGCATGTAGCAAAGTCTCTCTTCCACAGAACATCAAGTGTTCCATGATTCTCAATAAAATTGAGAATGTTTGTTTCTTTGATTTTCATTTTGTTGCTTATTACATAGCGTAGAATAAATACCGCGTACAAGCGAATTGCTCTCAATAGCGCACGTGATCCCCATATCAGCCGGATAGCCTTGCGCTATTGCATGAATCATCAAATTTCCAGAAAAAGCGCCTGCGCTTGAGGGGCTGTAGTTTTGCGTTGTTGCTTGCGGTTGACTCAAGTGCAAGATTGTACGACAAAGCGCATCGTCTGGACATACGCGATTAGTACTAAATTAACTTGGCATGAAATTTTTGTTCATAGTTAATTGTAGTTAAAGAAAATTAGTTTGAATGTAATTTAATTTTTCTAGCCGAGATGACACAACAAGGTCCAGCCTTCGATTCGAATTGTATGACCCTAACGCGGTTCGTACTTCACGAACAGCGTAGATTCAAGCATGCGACCGGCGATTTATCGCAACTTTTGAACTGCATTCAAACCGCAATCAAGGCTATTGCATCGGCCGTACGAAAAGCTGGTATTGCAAAATTGCACGGAATCTCAGGCGAAACGAATGTTCAGGGCGAAGAAGTCAAGAAACTCGACGTTCTTTCGAACGAGCTATTCGTGAACATGATGAAATCGTCGTATACTACCTGTTTACTGGTTTCGGAGGAGAATCAGGATATTATCGAAGTGGAGACCGAACGACAGGGTAAATACGTTGTCTGTTTTGATCCGCTGGATGGCTCTTCAAATATCGATTGTTTAGTTTCGATCGGATCAATTTTTGCCATCTATCGTAAAAATACTGAAGGAATTCCCCAGATAGCGGATGCTTTACAGCCCGGCAGAAATATCGTAGCGGCTGGGTACGCACTGTATGGCTCGGCAACAGCAATTGTACTGTCGCTGGGCAATGGGGTCAATTGTTTTACGTACGATCCGGCAATCGGCGAATTCGTTTTAACCGATCCGAATATGAAAATTCCGGAGCGCGGTAATATCTATTCGATTAATGAAGGTTACAGTTCGTCGTGGGAGAAAGGTGTATTTAACTATGTGGCAGCGAAAAAGGATCCGACCAAGGGGAAACCGTACGGTGCACGTTATGTTGGCAGTATGGTAGCCGATGTTCATCGTACTATCAAATACGGTGGTATTTTCATCTATCCCGCTACAAAGTCGGCTCCAAACGGTAAACTTCGTCTACTCTACGAATGCAATCCGATGTCCTACATCATCACACAGGCTGGCGGTTTGGCAAGCAATGGCAAAATCGATATTTTAGATATTGTTCCCGAAAAAATTCACGAACGTTCGCCCGTATTTTTGGGCTCGAAATTAGATGTCGAAGAAGCGCTCAGCTATCTTAAATAGGACGTGTATGATTGTATGAAACAGAAAACGAAAAAATATATTTTTATAAAGCTTTTATTGTTTTTCTACAATTTATTTGTTGTTCTACTCAATACTATGAATATGAATTAGCTTTATGCTTGGGCAAAAATGTAAAACCATCGGGTACACGGCCGAGCAACATTTCACTGATCTTAATCCAATCAGCACAGTAATTCGAAATCATCAGAGTTTCCATTTCGTCACGTCCGCGATATTTTTGTGGTCGCTGATTGATTTTTTGTGGTGGATTTTCCAGTAGGCTTGATGGCACATACCGGAATAGAAACGACTGCCATTCCAGCAGAAATCGTCGAGTGTTTTCAACTCCTTTTGTATCCGAGCCCCAATGTTCTAGGCCATAGTTCACGTACCTTTTCAACATTTCGAAACGTTCTGCACTGCTTGGATCCCATGTTTTTTGCTCTTTAATTTCCTTGAAAATCCACGGTTTGATTAGAGCGCCTCGTCCGATCATAACAGATGAAACGTGCGGAGCTGCAGCCTAGGATTAATTGGAAAAGATAAAACAAAATAAATTCAATGACGATAAATATGAACCTTTCTTTCATTGTAATCTTCGTAACTTAAAATATCACCATTCCCGATAATGGGAATACTTTTAGCTTGGGCTGCACATTTTTCGATGTAATTCCAGTTGGAATTTTTCGTGTAGCGTTGCTCTCTTGATCGACCATGGATCTGAAAAATAACGTCTAATACAAAAAAAAAAAAAATTGGCATCACTGAGTTCTTACTGTGATTGCTTTCGCTCCCCATTCCTCCAAATTCGGAACCATTTCATGTGCCACACTCTTATCCGCGTAGATACCAGTCCGTGTCTTTACTGTAAAGGGAATATCGCCTAAGATTTGCGAACAGCTTCGCGTTATAACTTCCAAAATATTCTGTCGACGGATCAGAGCACTGCCACCGCCCTGTTGATAGATCAATTCGATCGGACAGCCAATATTCAAATCGACATAATCAACCGAACAGTTTTCTTTGATGAGCTGAACGGCTTGCGTTATGATTTTCGAGCTATTTCCGCAGATTTGAACACCAAAAATATCTTCGGATTCGTGGCGTTTAGTTAGAGCCCATTCTTGCGTAAGACCTTTCACCAACGGAACTGTGCAGGCCATTTCGCCGCACGTTATGTTCGCACCGAATTCTTTGCAGATTCGTCGAAATGGTAGATTGCCGACCGTTGTTAACGGGCTAAGGATTAATTTGTTTCGGAAGTCGACCTTGATTGGGTTTTTGCTGGTTGCTTCATCGTCGTCAACGACACATCCGATATTTTTGGAATTTCCATTCTTTGATAAATCTTTCAGTGCTTTGATTCTGTCTTCACGTTGCTTTTCGAAATCATGAACAGATTTGGTTGTTTCGTCAAAATTATAGTCGCGTTTTCGCAGGGCAACTTGAAGTTCTGAAATGAATTAGTTTTCGGCCTTGATTATGACTCTTTGCTGAAGTAAAACTGAAAACTTATCCGTCCCATACTAGAAATGGTTCCAAGGACTGACAATGGCAAAAGAGCAGTAGTAGATGCTAAATATTTTTATATTGTTCAAGGGAGCTTCTACTGCACCTACTGAGTTCAACTCTACAGATTGATACAATTTGAGCATATTGTTCTATAATCGGAAATCTACAATGCTTCTGGTCAATTTTATCGCAGAAAGAATTATGGAGTGAGATGATACTGTGAAGTGCGCAAGGAGTCGCTGGATTTCAAGTAAAAAAGGAATTTATTTCTCGTTAAAATAACCGCAAACTTTTATTTATCGCTTTTTATTAACTATCACAAACACCTTTTCCGTTCACCAATTGTCGCTTTTCTATCTCCGATTCTTTCGTTTTTCGCCTTTCGACTAACTCTATCGCGAGTTTACCACGCAATGTCTCGATCTTGAATCTTTCGCTTCCCAATTCGGACTGGCTCTTCTATCGCAAATTCTCGTCTTTTTTTATCGTTCTATTCGGCCGCTATTCGTCAGCTCTTGATGATTGGGGATCGTCAATGATGTGTGTGTACAGAATAGTAGACAGCTGAAGATTGCAAATATTCATTGAACGACTAGGGCTGACATGCAACAATACGATTAAAACATTGGAAATTTACTGGCACCCCTATCCGACGAATTTCGCATCTAATAATAATTCAGAAAATAGACATGGTGATGAAAAGAGGCTCTCTCGGATGTTTCTACCCTGTTCGATTCATTGGGGTGGTTCCCGAAACCATTTCCATAAAACTATCATTTCAAGAAGTATGGAAAGTAAAAATCAATTGGGATAATGGTTTACCGGTGAAGATCAACACCCAATGGACTAAAATTAGAAATGAACTGATTTTTTTATAGAAGAGATTGAATGAATTTCGTGACGTGTCGGAAAAGTAGTTAAAAGGTTACAAAAATAAACAGATATATAATCATAAGTCTGGCTGCAAAAAATAAGGTTGCTCTATTGAAAGTAAAATTGACAATTCCTCGTTAAGAGTTAAGCGAAACTGTACTTCTAGCTGAACTTATAAAACAAACAATAGAGACCTTAAATATCAACTTTGACAACTTTTATGCCGGGGTTTTGACAACTTCTTAGGCAGATTCAAAAATCGTATTAGCATGGCTAGCCTGGGTCTATCCTAGAGGGTAGCATGTTGGTCTACAATACGAAGGTCGTGAGTTCAAATCCCGATCGAAATATAATTCTACCACAATGCCTACGTGGGTATACCTCAATCTACGAATATGAAAATTCGTAGATAGAGTGTTGTGCGAAGGGCTAACAACCGTTCCACAATAACAAGGAAAAAAAATTCAAGGAACCTGAAAGTCAGGAGGCTAAGGCCCAATTTGGGCTGTACAGGGTGGGCCAAATACAAGTTTCTTTTTAAAAATGCAACAAAATGAACAAAATTACATTTTTTTCCATGTATTATGGCTATGGAGCAAACATTCCCATTAATGATGGAACACAACTTCGTTCAAGTGGTTGCCTCGGCTTCGCAGTAGCGCATTCTGTTACTCCAATCTTCCAAGACCATGTCGATGGTTTCGGGCTGTAACTCACGGATTGCTTGGATGATATTGGCCTTAAGTGCTTGAATCGTTTCTGGATTGTTGGCATAACATCGGTTCTTCAAGGTTTTTCAGAAAAAAAAGTCCAAAGGGGTTAAATCGCAGCTCCGAGGCGGCCAATTAACATCGCCAAGACGGCTGATAACACGATTTGGGAATTTGGTGCGAAAAAGATCGATTGTGGCATGGGCTGTGTGGCATGGCGCGCCATCCTACATGAACCAGAGGTCGTCCAAATCCATGTCTTCAATTTCAGTAAAAAAAAGTCGGATAACATGGCTCTGTAACGTTCACCGTTGACCGAAACGTTGTTCCCAGCCTCATTTTCGAAGAAAAATGGTCCAATGATGCCACCACTCCACAATCCGCACCAAACTGTCACTCTCTGTGGATGCATTGGCTTCTCGACAATAACGTGCGGGTTTTCCGAGCCCCAGGTGCGGAAATTTTGATTGTTAACGTAGCCTCCGAGATGAAAATGCGCCTCGTCAGAAAAGATGATTTGTTATTGTGTTTTTGTTGTTGTTGTTGTGAACGTTGTTCAAGTGTAAAGCAGTCGCATTTCGTTTTGCGGATGTATGATACTGACTTTCTGTCAAGATTTCGAACGGAAAACAGCTTTCAGTGTCAAAATAGCCTATGATTTAAAAATAAACCACTAGATGGCCCACCCTTTAGTGCCATTGAGGAAGATTAGCATGGCTAAATGGATCATCAGAGAAATGGAAAATTTGTGTTGCCAACAAAGTAGTTCAGATCAATTCAGTGCTGAAAAGAAAGCAATGAAATCATATACGAGGGTGAATCAAATATAAACCTGAATTATTTTCGTACCTATAGTACTGCCGGGGTTGCTTAGAGAACTCTGCATTGCTGTAGAATGCCACATTACCGCATGTTCAGTTACTATCGCGATGTCTGAGCGAGAAGTACCGTCATCCGTTGTGCAACGTATTATACTTAAATTTCTTACGAAAGAAGGCGTAAAACCATCAGAAATTTTGAGAAAGACTTCAGGCGCAGTTCGGAGAAAATACACTTAAAAAGATTCAAGTGTATTTATGGCACAAACAATTTTTAGAAGGGTGAGAAGCAGTCGAAAATGAACGTCGACCAAGAACCAGTGTGACAGAGGAGAGCATTCGTACTATCCGCCGACTTCTAGAGGACAACCGACGATAAACATTAGCTGAAATTGCTTCTGATGGTAATCAGCCTTGGCAGTGCTCAGACGGTCATTACTGACGACCTCGGGTCTCGGAAAGTGTCCGCAAGGTGGGTACCTCGTCTTCTCACCGAAAATCAAAAACGGAATCCTATGGAAGTTTGCCAACGGCGTTTAAACCGCTATGTAGCTGAAGGGGAAAGTTTTTTTTTTTTGCACCGGATAGTGACTTGTAACGAGACTTGGGTGCACCAATACACCATCGACTCGAAGCAAGCAAGTATGGAATGGCGACTGAACAACGAAACTGCACCTGTCAAAGCCAAAACTCGGCTCACGGCT
Source organism: Chorisops tibialis (assembly GCA_963669355.1). Classification (NCBI taxonomy): domain Eukaryota; kingdom Metazoa; phylum Arthropoda; class Insecta; order Diptera; family Stratiomyidae; genus Chorisops; species Chorisops tibialis. Next base: position 216,202,904 of record OY770262.1, read on the forward strand.
GGAAAAGTTTTGGCGACAATATTTTTCGAATTTAAAGGATTCCTTTTTATTGATTTTTTCCACGAACGTCGAACTGTAAATGCCGCGTACTACTGCCAACTTTTTGATGATGTAAAAACTACATATCGTCAGAAAAGACGCGGCTTTCCCATAAGAGACGTTATCCTGCTGCATGATAATCTCCTGCCCTATACAGCTGCCTTACCTACGGAAAAATATTGAAACATTGTCGTGAACTACACTGGAACACCCTCCATACAGTCTGGACTTCTCGTCCTGCGAATACCACCTGTTTGGACCGATGAAAGAAGCTCTTGGAGGAAAACGTTTTGATTACGATGTTGGAGTTGAAGATTTCGTGTACAATTGGCTTATGGCGCAACCATCTTCGTTTTAAAAAAACGGGATAACAAAATTACCCAACCGTTGGGGAAAATGTGTCCCGAAATCAGAAGATTACGTAGAAAAATAATTTTCAGCCTTTGTATTTTTATCATGTCCCAAGTTTATTTTATAATTTGGGGAACACGTGAAAGCATTGCGACCTTCTCGCCCAATTGTGCGTTTATTGTCCCTTTACTCTACCATAACTCAATAGCTTTGGCTAATCTAAGTATCTCTAAGGGAGCCATGTTGGCTAGTTCCTCGATAGAAAGGAAATCTTTTCCGAGAAGATTGTGCCTTTTCCTAACTACTGCTTCACAGTGACATAGGATGTGTTCGGTCGATTCTGAGTTTTCGAAACAGAGGCGACAGATGTCGGTTTCAGCTAAGCCTATATTTTTGAGGTGGTGATTTACTCCACTATGCCCCGCCAATAACCCGATTAGAGTACTAATATCACACTTGCTGAATTTTAGAATATTCTCCACTTTGTTTTTTTGTGCTAGGATTGGTTTTTTTGAGATTGATAACCCTGGAAGTGTATTTTAGTAGATTTTATGCTCTTGTTCAACTCACTTTCTAAGTGTAGGGTTGGAATGCCCTTTTGGTTTTCCGCAGAATGGCTCTGGACCAATTGTTTCTGCGCCGCTTTTTGCAAGGCGATCAGCCTCTTCATTTCCCTCAATTACTATATGTCCCGTGTTTATTGGATGCTGGGGCTTTGAGAACCGCCTGACTATCCGATAGGATATAAATAGATTTTTTGCGATGAGCACTCCTTACATTTTCTTGGATGCATAGCTCCATGGCAATTAGCTCAGATTGAAAGATTGTGGCTTTTTTACCGAGTGGTTTTGAAACCGAGAAGTTAGGACCTTTGACTCCGGCTCCTGTCCCCTCAGAGGTGCGCGAGCCATCTGTATACCAGATGGTTGATTTCTCTTCCATTTCAGGTAGCATGGATTATCAGTCCTGGCGTTCTCTGATTATAACTTTGATGGGGGTTTCAAAGTAGAATTTTGTCGGCATAACATCCGATAGTGTGGAGGTTAGAACCTATATTTTTGTGTCTTTTAGGATTTTGATGTGACCTCTGGAATCCCTAGAAATCCAAGAAAGTGCACAGGAACAATAATCTGCGGATATATAAAACTATTGTACGACCTGTGCTCTGTTATGGCAGCGAGACGTGGACATTAACGCGAACTTCCGAAAAAGCAGTTAACGCATTCGAAAGAAAGGTCCTCCGAAGAATTTTGGGACCTGTGAAGGAAGGAACGGAATGCCGAATAAGATACAACCATGAGTTGTATCAACTCTACGACGGGCCAGAAGCTTCAACGTTCATCAAGTTACGTAAACTGCAGTGGGCTGGCCATGTAGAGCGAATGGAAGAAAGAAGAATCCCCAAACGTGCTCTTAAAGGCAAAGCGAGTAGTAACCGGCCAGTAGGCAAGCCACGCAAGCGATGGGAAGACTCGGTTGATGAAGATAGCAAAGCCATCTTAAAAATTAGCAGCAGGAGGACGCGGTCTTTGGATCGAGAGGATTGGAGGCGACGACTTCAGGAGGCCAAGGCCCGATTTGGGCTGTCGCGCCATTGATGATGAAAATCCCTTGATTTGTAATTGTTTTCCCTCTGTATACGTAACACTCCTTTGATAGCCTCCTTTTTCTTTGGAGATATATCGGAGGGATGTTAAGGTACATTTCCATTGCCACGTAGGACAGGTTTTCATTACTCCTTTCATACCAAGACAAGCTAGCTTTTAGATTTTTTGTAGCGTAAGCTGTGCTTTTTGTTCGTTGATCCGTATGTGACTATTGGGAGGGTGATTGTTATGTAGCACCAGTAGATCATGTTGAACTGTAATCACCATTTTCTGCTAAATGCTTTTAGTGTTTTGGCATGAGTCTATGCTATATGTTTGTTCCTATCCAGTATAACACCTAGATATTTTACCTCATCTGAAAAGGATATTGGTGTTCCATTCTATTTGTAAGTGGTAATATCTCAATCTTACTTGGGTTGATATTCAAGTTCTTAGACGGACACTAGTTCACTATCACCTCTACGGCTGATTGTATCCTTTCCGATATTACTAAATCATATTTGCCTCTAATGATAATGACGAGGTCATCGGCATATCCTATTGCCTCGTATCCTTGTTCTGTTAGACGGTCCAGGAGCTCATCTACTACAATTGACCAAAGAAGTGGAGGTAGTACCCCACCTTGGGGACAGCCCCTATAGGTTTGTGCAGTCAATGTGCTATCACCTAGATCCGTAGTTGTCATTCGGCTCTTTAGCATGGTGTGTATCCATTTTATCGTGACCGTTTTTCCTAGCTGCCGCTATTATGGCTTCATGGGGAGTATTGTCAAAGCTTCTTCTATATCTAGGAATGCGCAAAGGGCACTTTCTTTATAGTCTTTTACCTTTTGGATTTGTCTTACCATGAAGGGCTGACTCTGTTGATTTGCCTTTTTGGTAGGCATGTTGAGTTTTATTAAGACAAACCTTGTTAGGCCCTGCTTTTATGTGAATGTCCACTAAATTCTCCATTGTTTTTACAAAGAAGGAAGTAAGACTTATAGGGCGATATGACTCATGTCCCAATAAAGTTCTAAAAAATAATTCCGGTTTATATTTGATTCACCCTCGTATCATTTAGTGAAAACCCGGCAGACACAGCATCTCGAGGAATCTATTCAGCTCAACTGAAAGAATATTTATTATGATGGAATGGTCTACAATGGCTAGAACTCTCAAACTAGAAACGTTAGAGAGCACATCAGAGGAAATCAGAGAAACCAAACTAGAAAAAAGGAAATAGAAAACACACTCTTCAACCACAAACAATCATAGTGGCCCCGAATAATGCGCAATTTAGGCAGCCTTTATAGACGCGCTGATGAGAAATCTAGCCGAAACCAGGTGGAAAAGTACCACAACCTGTAAGCCCACGAAATCAATGTGAGTGGCGCGAAGAAGATCGGCCATTGCCATACGAATTCTGCAGAAAAGCATGTGTAACTGAACGGCTCTTGCTAGAAGGCTTAAACCCCTCTGCGTACTGTTATTCCTTAATCTCAAACATTCCGTTGAATTTCGTCGCGGCGACAGAAACCTTTGAGATCAACAAGAAACTCGCAACATTGCGGGATGTTATACATTTGGTTTTCCTTAATTTATATGATATCACTATGCATTCCAAGAGGTCTATGTGGACTAAGTCCACCACACTAACCTAACCTAGGCAGCCTCACAATCAGTGAAACATTAAAAGCTGAAAGTAAATTGATAAAATCCGTGCAAGGAAAATATTGGGTCTGGGATCAACTTCATGGCGTTTTTTTAGTAAAATTGAACTGGATAAGAAAACCAGTTGAAATGTGGAAATGAATTTATTTAAACCAAATATGCTCCGTTATCGACAATGTTTCACCATTTTTCGGGTAGAGCCATGATGCCATCGGTGAAGAACTTCTGTGGTTTCTGGTTGAACAACTGAATCAAGTGGTTTTCACAGACTTCTTTTGAAACCAGCTAAATTCCATTGAGAGAGTTCTGCAGAGATCGGAACAAGTGATAGCTAGAGGGTGCTATGTCTGGACTATACGGTGGATGCATCAAAACTTCCCAACCAAGCTCTCGCAATTTTTGACGTGTCATCAAAGAAGTGTGTGGTCGGGGGTTGTCATGATGGAAGACAACACCTATCCTATTATTCAATTCGGGCCGTTTTCTTTCAATTGCCTGGCATAACCTCTCTTGTTATCCGCAGTAGAGTTGAGAATCAGTCGTCTGACTAGGTGGAAGTAGCTCATGGTAGACGATTCCCTTCCAGTCCCATCATACATACAGCATCACCTTTTTCGGCTTCAATCCTGGCCTCGTGAACGCTTGTGACGGCTCACTATCCCTTGTCCACGATCGTTGCGTATTCCGATTGTCGTACGTGACCCATTTTTCATCACCGGTTATGACACGTTTCAGAAATGGATCGATTTCATTGAGTTTCAGCAGCGCATCGCAGATGTTAATTCGGTCAATCATGTTTTTCGTGCTCAACTCTTGAGGAACCCATACATCGAGCTCCTTTTTGTAGCCAGCTTTGTGTAAATGGGTCAAAACAGTTTTGTGGTCAATAGCTCAATACCAATTTTGATAGTGCTGACATGCTCATCTTGCTGGACGTTTTTGAAAATTTCATCAGCTTTTTCAGTGAATGGGCGACCACAGTATGACATATCTTTCACATCAAAATTACCAGAATGAAAGCGAGTGAATTGTTTCACAGCAGATTTTGATAAAGTACCTTCACCGTACACAGCACAAATTTTTTTCACAAGCCTGCGCAGCGTTCTTCCCTTTGCCGTAATAATATTGCAAACTTTTTCATTACTTTTCTCCATTTTCAAACGTAAACAAATTTCTAACCACTGCACCATTTCCATGTTTATGCACTATAAGAATCGCTCGAAGAGTCACCTTTCCAAAGAGCGTTTAGTGGTGTCGCTGAGATTACAGATCTATAAACATTTCCTGAGTTCTTTGTAATTGTCGTCATCAATCGGGAAAAAAAACATCACGAACTTTTTCCCAGACCCAATAGTTTATTGATGATAGATCACAGTTCACAATCGGAAAACAATTGAACAGAAAATCCAAGATACTTTGCCTCAAGCAATTAATTACATGACATCTCTTAAATAATACGAATTGGAGGGCGTTTGCAAGAAGCGGGTCTAATAGTTATTCCACACAAAGAGCCACCCACCGCACTTCTTACTGATAAGATGCAAAAGCAAATAATGAATGGGAGCCGCAACTTACGTCTGACAATCCTAAGAGAAATGTATTTGATCATTGGCTTACGGATCGCTGTGAAGTCCCAAATCCACAAGTGTGTAATCTGATCTGCAATTAGCAGACCCAAATTTCGACTAGTCAAGGAGTATCGATATGTTACTAGGGGCAGACTTTTAGGAAGTACCGTCCTAGATGGTGTATTGAAAGAGCAACCTCTGAGTCCATTACACAACGTACCGAACTAGGCTGGATCTTAATTGGAGCAACTAACAACAATATGGCAAACAAAAAATATCGCAAATCTTGCTTCATAGCGGAAGCAAAAGTAGAAACGCAACTAAGTAAATTCTGGGAGATAGAAGAACTACAACCGATGAGATTAAGGTTTCAGTGAAACCATTCGGGTTTTTAATTTGTCAAGCTTCGTTCAAATTGCCTAAGCTCACTAAAAATCAGAAAGAACTTCTCCTGTGGGATGGGGGGCAGTATAATTCACCTACCACCAGTCTTGCATGCCCTAAAAATGGCAAAAGGAATCTTACTGGGCTTTTCTGCCTTGATCTCAAAACACTAACTGATGCGAGAAACCGATATAGTGCCTCGGATACGGACGGATTCTACGGCAACGAAGTGGAAATAAGTCCTGTCGACAACAAAAGAGCGATGCTGAGGATCGCGGCCTATTGGAAGAGAACTGTTTCTTGTTTGAATTCATTGATTTCCATTCGATTTGTACGCACGAGTCTGCAAATTGCATTCCATTTGAAAACTGAAAATACTCGTACGTATCTCGACAGTGTCAACTGAGTCCACTGCTTTAAAGGAAGCTTAGGATCTTGCGCGCACATAAAATGAGTATGCTTTTCGCATTGGATCAAATGGATTGTTTGACTATATAAAAAAAAAGAAAGCGTTACCTGACTGGATTCCATTGCAGGTAGTCGGTTTGGCATCGGGATCATAGAAATCCTGCTTTAAATTATTTAAATTCTCGTCAAGATGAGCCCTGGCAAATCGGCAAGTCAGTCCGCGCTGACAAAAACCTTTCGTCGAATAAATATAACAGAAGTCGCCTAAAAATAAAGATAATAGTGGCCGATTACTTGATTGCAGTTGCGGTGGCAAGACTCTCCTACTTATGTCCTTGGGCTTGGCATCCAGATAAGCCTTCACGTCGTGCATGTAAATGCAATTCGGATGAGTGCATTCACCGCTGTCCGGACCGTTGAAGAACGCATTGCACAAGTTCGAGCCACGAATTTCTTTGAACACAGGGCGATCCTGGGGGTGGTCTAAATGTTAGTAGTCAGTCCTGGACCGAAGCCGGCGAAACTCTTACCTTATTCTGTCCCCGACGTTTATCCTTTTTCTTGCCGTCGCGGCCTTTCTGGGACTTGGCTGGGCTCTCATTTTTGTCGCCTTCTTCGGACAGGGGACGTTTCTGAGCCTCGTCTTCCGGTGAGCAAGATTTCTGAATTTTGGATTCTTCGAGTTTTTCCGGCCGCGGTTTATCTGGTAGTAGAAACCTGTAACAGGAATTCTTAGGCAGTTTCTTGATTAATTACTTCGAAATACTTACTCCGGCTTTATGTAGCAAATACCTGTGTCCACCATTCTAAAGTTTTCAAACCTGTGTCCAAATTGATCTCCGTAAAAATCAAATCGTAAACAATTACACTCGTACTGTCAGATTTTACGAAACACGTGGGGTCTTGGAGGTGACCATTTTTTGCAGGCTCGAGTGTAAGCGTCAGATGGTTTTGACGTTTCTCGATTTGAAGGTTGCTGGTCTGTTCCTTTTATTTACAACGAGAACTTTATTCAATTTTGGAGTTATTATTGTGTCGTGTTGGTGAAAGTGGTGCTATGGTTCACGTGGCTGGAGTTCTTCTAAATGCAGTGAAAAAGGTAAGAATTGGTGTTTTGTTTGGATGAATATTTGGCCGTTTTCAATGGCGCGGCAACAGTTCCTATTGGATGTTGCCCCGTTGAATCTTTTGCCTTAAGTCTTCCCAATACGATGAAATACTCTGCAAAACTCCAATTGTTTGTTTTTGGTATTGAATTGCGATTTTCATTGTCCGAGTCTTTCGCAGTTTGCGCGCCATTCATATATTCTTGATTTTTGGGATACTACCGCTTCCATTTAAAGGAGCTGACAGGGCGTTGCTGTTCTACATCTGCGGCATTGCTCATAGAATTAAGCAGTATCCGGGAAATAACTGATACCCCTCTAAAATCCAGGCGTGCATCAATCCGCCTGGCGGTAAAAGCGATGTCTAAAGGAAAATTTGAAGTTGTTCTTACAGGCAAACAGTCTACCACAGGATAAATTTTTCGATGGGTTTCGGGTTTATATTCCGGCATCGGGTGTTGAAATCGCTGGAATTATCGAATTCCCCACCGACGAAGATCACACGTCCATTGAAAATTTAGGTTGGGGCCAAGGAGGATATATAATGTGGAGTGACTGAGTGTTGTTTTGCCTAGAGTCACTGTATAACTGAGCTACTCGGTCCAGGAGTCTGGCAGATGCGTATCAGAGTTGAAACCGTTAAGTTTGAATTTTTTGGTGTATATACATATTCGGTTAGATATTTATCAAAATGCAATTGGAATTCGATTATGTGCCCTGAAAAATTAATATCATTGTGCCATTCCATTAGAAACAGCCAAAAATTCAATTTTATTTTGCAATTTTCTGCACCCACACATCTTTACCAAACAGGTTTTTAGTCTAGTTTATGATTCTGTTTGTTGACACATGGCGGAAAAACATCCCAACAGGAATTTTTGCAATCCATTCCCTTTTATTGAAAATCATTCAAATCGAGAAATCATTCAAATCGACCTAAGGAATTTGCAATGCATTCTAAAGTAATGTGAAGGCATTGCACAAAGTAGCAGTTTATTTAGGGAATTTGATATGCATTGCAAGGTAATGTGTGGAGATTGCATAAAAGAAATGATCATCGTCAAAACGTGCCGCGCACAAAACGAAAGATTATTAATAGAAAACATTAATGTCATATTCCGTTTGCTTTCTAATATTCCCGTAAAATTTTACAAGTTGTTCGTTGCAAGAAAAAAATCTTAAGTTACACCGTACTTTTCCAGCAACAAAATTAGTTAAATTATAGCAACAGAATTTAAAATACTGAATTCATATTAAAAGCAGGATCCCATTTCATCACATTTTTCAATATTAATTCAAAATGAATCGCTCCCTCAATGTTAGAATACCTTCTCAAAGATTAATTTGCTTTCTATTCTTTTGCAACCATTCCATCGTAGATTCTATTGCGACCATTTTTTTTCCAATCATTACATTATTCATTCGTTTCCCTAGATTTCAATGTCGATTCTTTGTAATGCAGAAAGTAGAAAAAAACGAATGCTTGCCTATGACATTGCAATGTTAAAATAATCTATGTTTTACGACAGGAAGTAGCTGTAATAGCTTCATCATCGGCGGTAATGATTCCACTCCCAACTGGGATATGTCAGAATGACTACACAGCAACGCTGTCTACATCTCAAGCTGGGCAGAACTGACGTAGCGGCCATCTTGAATGACTCCAGTGGGTATGACGTCATGGATTTTTCCATTTCACAAGACCACCTGTATTATTTTTCTACAAACTTTTCGTAAAAACACGTTTTGCCGAAAACAAGAAAAGAACATAATTAGTTCAAATTAAGCACGAAAATATTACGCGAGTGCACACTTTTTCGTAATAACTAAAATTCTACAATTTTCTGTGTGAAAATTAACCGGAGAACTCTGCACAAAATGAGTGACAGATTTTCTTGGGTGTGAGAAGCCGAGATTTAACTTTGATCGCACTTTTTTCAATTAAAAATCCATTGCACTAATATCAACGTGTCATAATTACATGCCGAGCACTATCAATAAAGCACCTTAGAAAGCTGAACGATCTTTAACACTGCATTTAAGAATAAACGCGATTCTTACGAAGCCCGCCGTGTCAGCTCCATACAAAAGCGAGCGAATTTGTATGGAACTGTCATGTTTGTTATGACTCCAACGTGTTGTTGTTGGATTCAGTTACTCGGCCTTCTACTATAGAAGGCATTGCTACACAGTCTACACCTATTTTCACCAACACTTTGATATTTCGAACGTTCGATTTTTAGTACCAAATTTTTTAGCACGTTCGATTTTTGTACTAAAATAGCTATCTGCCAGACTCCTGGACCGAGTAGCTCAGTTATACAGTGACTCTAGTTTTGCCTACCGGCAAAATGCTCGAAATTTTTCGAAACAATCATACCAATATGCCAACATGAAAAAATTCTGACATTTCTCTAAATGACAAATGAGTTTTTATTGATAATCTCTAAATTGGAATCATCGACGGGTATGGTCTAGACGATCCTGATATCCTGACAAATCGGAACGAGCAGATCCAGAGTACCCCATTCGGGGCGTTATTATAGAAGGCGACATTCAAGGTGTTAAATGTGCAATACTGGTTCGGCACGGAAGGAATCACTCGGAGATTCTCAGCAACGTGAACTATCGTGCGAATAATTGGGCGCTGAAGACTATCGGTTGCACTCATGTTATCGTCTGACGGTAACAGGTATGTAGAAATGTTATTCTGCAGGGGAAAGGAAAAGAACGGCCGTGAAGTTCGAAAGACCGCGTTTCTCTTCAAAAGCCGAGAGTTTGATGTTGCGACAATGGGGCGGAGATTTTATTAATATGATGGTCGTACCGGAAGTGGTTCTTGCCAGGTAGACTACATTATTGTATGGGGTCGTAGCAATGGCCACCGACTACGATTGCTAGCGCGAAAAGTGCAAAGCCGTTTGCGTAGCAGATATTCTGGCTGTCTTCCAGCAGAACGTAAGCAAAGTGAAGAGCATTTTGATCTAGGCGGTTCAGAATATTGCGAAAGAAGACTGGACCGAGGATATCGATGCGATTAAGTTAAGGATTTTATACTTGCGATTCGATTTTATTTCCAGAAAATGGTTGCAGACAGCGACTTGCTGAAACCAGAGAATTAAAAAAAAAGAATTGTAATTGAACTACGCGAATTAAGTTCAGGTTCTGTTTAAACTAAAGAGATTTAATTGTAATTTACTTTTGTCGATATTTCATTTAAAATAATTCGCCTCTGCTTCTGCATTCCACCATTCACGGGCATTTCCTTTTCATCTGACTCTACCCAGATTTCTCGTAATCCTGCGACGAGATCCACATTTGCTGGAATGGAAAGCTCCGAATCTCCGCGTTAATGTTCGACGAAATCATCTCGAGTCTGGTGTTGGACCGAGCCCTGTGCTGGAGGTTGCGATTCAACCGTTCGGGGAAGCCCTGCAGTAGTGTATTCCCACCTGAAGCCGATTAGTTTCGTCTAGTTTTACGCAGTCCTGGAATATTTCGATTCGATATACAATTTTTCACTAAGCACGAAATTTTCACGATTGGTTTAATAATAATTACAAAAATAATAATTTTAAAATTTTACTTTGTCAGTCTTGCGATGGGCCGTTGGTATTTCTTTTTTATCCCGGAATCAAAGCGCATTACAAACTTATCCCATGACATCAGGGGGTCTAAATATGTTTATAATATTTGGTTTCAGTAAATATTTATTTTTTCTTTTGAATTAATAATATTTTTCGAAATTATTCAAATATTTCCGCCAAAAACAGCTGTTTTTTCGAATGTAATTAATTTTTTTTTTCGTCATGTTACTGCTTTTGATTATCCCCTTCCTAAAAATATCGTGCTGGAATTTTAACATGTCTTCCTGATCTGGTCGTTACTCTTGCATGATTCTCTGGCGAAGTTGAAGTTGCCGAAATAGTCTCGTCATTATCTGGACCGATCGTAACGAATGATGCTTTCAAACGATCAATTAAAACTTTCGATGTCCTGTTGTCCAGCTATTTTTTGAAATACCTGTCATATTTCTTGATCACCTTTAAATATCCCTTGTATTGTGGGTGAAAAAGTGCATCATTTCGTATAAAAACGCGCGTACAGGTCTTTAACGATTTTCGTATAAGAATCTTCGCCTTATCATGCACTGACTGAGTAGGTCAGATTTTCGACAGTAGTTTTAAGTTCTTTTACAAACTCTGGTTCGATTCATATTCACAAAAAATCCGTCATGCAGTTTCAGTTTTGTCCCGCATACCATTTCTGCTAGAGATGATTGGATATCTTCTTTGAAGGATTTTTGCTGACATGTGATAGACAATTTTAAGGTTCCATGCCACCTTTCGATCATCCCATTGGACTGCGGATGATGCGGAGTTGTCCTTAGATTAAGTATTCCTAATATTTTTGTAAGTTCTTGAAACAGCTGAGATTCAAATTGGCGTCCCAAATCTATAGTTATTTTCTGAAGTATTCCAAATCGTGATATCCATCCGGAAACTAGATTACTTGCAACCAAGGAGGATATATAAAAGGAGTACCTGATAGTCTGTCTCATGTGGGAATATTTTTTGATTCGGAAATTTTCGAAAATTGCGTCAAAGCTTAACATGGCTTCAAACTTTTACAAAAAAAATATCATAATTTGTATTCTCTCTTAATTGCTGAATACAGTCAGCAATAAAATAATTTTCAATACAATGGTGTTTGCTGTTTCATTTCAGAAATTTTTATTAGTTTTGGTTTGTGTTTAAGCTAAGTACTTTAGCAACGGACAATTTAACGCGGGACAGAGATAGTTACTTTGGGTTTAAGTATGTCAAACAAGGATAGCGAAACATTTTTTTCGAAAATTTGACAACTGTTTCGAACAATTTATCGTGGGAAAGAGTTAGTTGCAATATTTTTAAGTGTGGCAGACAAAGATAGCGAAACGATTTTTTTCGAAAAATTTCGAGCATTTCGGTAGTAAGGGAGGGAAATACATTCATTCCCATTTTGCTTACAAGGCAAAGCATGCTCATAGTCACTCCTTTTTATATATCCTCCTTGCTTGCAACTGTTTCAGCTGTTATGTCTATGAATATTTTCTGGCCATTTTGTGAAACTATCAATTACTGTATAGCCATATCTGTACTCGTTTGATGTTGGCAATGGACCGATGATGTCAATATTGATATGTTGAAATCTTTCATTAGGCATCACGTACGTTGAAAATTGGGTCAGGTTATGCTTCAAAACTTTTGCTTTTTTTACATGAAATACAAGTTTTTACATAATAAGCGCAATCCGTTAACATATTTGGCCATATATAACGTTCGCGTACTAAATTCTTCGCTGCTTTAATACCAGGATGACCAAGTTTTCGTAAAATAGCTTCTCGAAAATTCTTGGGTATAAAAGGCCGAATGACGTTTTTCGAAATATCGCAATAAAGTAACTTAGTTGAATTCGGCATCTTAATTTGTTTGGAATAATGTTGCTGTCTGGCTTGGAAGAAGTAATCAATTTTGCTAATTCGAGATCTTGCTGGGCATCAGCAATTTCATCAACATTTATATTAGAATTAGTGACAGCGTCTATCATCATCAAGCTACGTAAACTGCAGTGGGCTGGCCATATAGAGCGAATAGAAGACAGAAGAATCCCCAAACGTGCTCTTAAAGGCAAAGCGAGTGGTAACCGGCCAGTAGGCAAGCCACGCAAGCGATGGGAAGACTTGATGATGAAGACAGCAAAGCCATTTTAAAAATTAGCAGCTGGAGGACGCGGTCTTCGAAGGCGACGACTTCAGGAGGCCAGGGCCCGATTTGCGCTGTCGCGCCATTGATGATGATTGTTCGCACGATAGCGGTAATTTGTTTTTAAATGTTAGCACGATAGCGATAACTTCTTCTTATACGAATAAATAAAAGTCCGAGTTCAAAATCGAGAATTTTACTTCCTTTATTGTCGATGGTTGGTAAACGAGTCCCTTAACAAAACTCCAAAAATGACAAAAATAGCCAATTGCTGTGCGGTAAAATATCGAGTACCGCTAGCGGTTATGCTCGATTGCTTTTAAGCACCAGGGCCGTATTCAAGATTTTAAGTTAATATTATAAAATTTTACAAAGGTAATAATTAACGCAAAAAATAATATGAATAATAATTAATGCAAAAAATAATATGTTGATGAACTCTAACATTCCGGCCGCCTTGAAGTCTCTTCAACTAATCCATGGGTAATGGCGCCACCTTAGTTATCGACCGACGAATGACTCCAGCCTTGGTTTTTATGTCAACCACTCGCACATGTCCATCAGGGCCCGGAATAGCTTTAATGATTCTGCCAAGCAGCCAATTTTGCGGTGGCAGTTGGTTGTCGACGACAAGTACTAGCATATTTTCTTCAATGTTGGGCGATGATTTCAACCATTTATACTTCTGTTGTAGCTGAGGAACATATTCCTTGGACCATCGACGCCAGAAGTGCTGCTGTAACGACGACAACACCTGCCATCGAGTCAAATGAGTTAATTTTTTCTCCGTTAAATCGGGCTCCGGCAAAGCGTTGAGAGGGCTATTCACCAAAAAATGACCAGGTGTTAGCGTGGCCTCGTCGTTCGGATCTGACGACATCGCTGCTATTGGTCGCGAGTTAAGAATAGCCTCGATTTGCGCAGCCACTGTGGAAAGTTCCTCAAAGGTCAGCGACGAAGATTCGATAGTGCGGACTAGGTGAAATTTTGCAGATTTCACTGCCGCCTCCCACAAACCTCCAAAATGGGGTGCACGTGGTGAGATGAACTGGAACTGAATACCAGTTTTTGTGCAGTGTTCGATGATTTTTTTTTGGTTTTGTTCTGTGTAAAACTTCTGGCGAAATTCTTCCATCTTCGTTTTCGCTCCGACAAAGTTGGTTGCATTATCGCAGTATAATGTGGCGCAGATTCCACGACGACTGACAAATCTCTTCAGCGCCGCAATGAACGCTTCCGAGGAGAGGTCAGATACTACCTCTAAATGGATAGCCTTCGTCGCGAAACAGATGGAGACTGCAATATAAGCCTTTTGACGTTGCCTCCCACGAAGCTTAAACGATATCCAAAAGGGTCCACAAAAGTCGACTCCACTGTGATTGAAAGCACGAATTGCCTCAGTGCGAAGTTTTGGCAGGTGTCCCATTATTTGCGTCTGAACTCGTGGGCGGTAATGGAAACAATGTACGCACTTCCGTACAACCCAGTTAGCAACCGACTTTGCATTCAAAATCCAAACGGTCTGTCGTAAGTTAGCCACTAATGCCTGACTTCCAGCATGTAGCGATCTGCGATGAAGATAGTTAGCTTACGAAAAAACAAATGGATGGTTTTTGGGAAGGAGTAAGGGATGTTTCATATTATAAGGTATGTCTGCGTTCTGCAAACGCCCGCCGACTCTTAGGAGTGTTGGTGAGTTGTCATCCAGAAAAGGAGATAGTGTTTTGATGATACTCTTCGGGCTAATCAGTCCATGTTTCCGCAATGATTCTATTTCTACTGCAAAACTCCCTCGTTGGAGAACGAATACGATTCTCTTAAATGCTTCTTCCAATTCTAGAGCATTAAGATCCTTGTCGTGAGAGTGATCCTTCCCCCGAATCCGAGCAAGTAAAATGTTGATGAACCGAACAACAAACCCGAAAATTCTAGTCAATTTTTGATAATTGTTGACGTACTTGTGGTCGGATATCAAATCGTGTGAGCCACGCATTCCAATTAAGATTGATTTCACACTGCGACGCTCTGGAACATTGGCTGCCGCATGATCGACGAATTTTAGTTGCGGCCACTCTTGTTCAGACTTCAATAAGAATATTGGTCCAGTGAACCAGAATGAAGCCAGTAGCTGTTCGACGGAAGCGCCCCTGGATATGACGTCTGCTGGATTTAATTTCGTCGGAACATGTCTCCAAGATGCGAATTTCGTAGTTAGTTCCTGTATTTGAGCAACGCGATTTGCCACAAAGGTGGTCCACGTTGATGAGTGTTGATGTATCCAATGTAATACGATCTCTGAATCCGACCAAAGGTAAATTTTCGACGCTTTGTTGAATAAACCGCGAACTGATTTAAAAAGGTTCGGAAGTACTAACGCCGCGCATAGTTCCAAGCGCGGGAGGGATACCGATTTTATAGGTGCAATTCTCGACTTTGCTGCTATCAATGTGACCGATATTTTTCCAAAAATGTCAATTGTGCGAAGATAAAGACAGCCACCATAAGCGCGACCAGACGCGTCCGCGAAACCGTGTAATTGATACGAAACCGAAGTGTGCGAGTACAATAAGCGAGGGATATAAATTTTCTCCACGTCTTGCAATTCCAGACGATAGCGCATCCATTTATCTGATTGTTCCTTCGAAAGAGGTTGATCCCATTCGAGTTTCATGGTCCAAAGTTCTTGCATGAATACTTTCGCCAACACAATGATCGGGTTGATAAGCCCCAGGGGATCAAACAATTTTGCAATATCTGAGAGAACAAGCCGTTTAGTTATCTTGGAAGAACATTCATTTATCTGCCAGCGAAAATGAAAGCGATCCTCAGAAGGCTCCCAAATGATACCGAGAGTTTTAATAATATCTGCGTCGTTGATTCTGAGCGGGGTTTCTCTATTCGTTTTTGTAATTCCGTGTAGAAAACTTCTCTCATTCGAAAACCACTTTTTTAATTCAAACCCCCCTTCAGAAAGAATACACTCAACCTCCATTTTTATCCGCGTCAGTTGTTCCAATGAATCCGCTCCGGTGATCAGATCGTCCACGTAAAAATCCGATTTTATCACTCGATGTCCCACAGGATACTTGTCCTTGAAGAGGTCAGCTAAATAGTTTAGACAACGTGTTGCTTGAAAGGGTGCTGATTTTGTGCCATAGGTTACCGTCTTCAAGAAAAAGGTTCTTAATTGCTCATCCGGATTTTCTCTCCATAAGATAGCTTGATGGGGCCAGTCCTCCCTTGCAATCCAAATCTGACGGTACATTTTATGTATATCTGCAGTCATTGTATATTTATGACACCGGAACCTCATTATGATTGAATATAAATCATCCTGCACAATCGGTCCGCACATCAAAATGTCATTTAACGATAAGTTCGCGTTCGTTCGGCATGACGCGTCAAATACGACCCGAAGTTTGGTACTGGAGCTTTCCGGACGCAAAATAGCGTGATGAGGAATGTAATACCTTGCAGTTACGCCATCCGATTCTGACACCTGCATATGTCCCAATGCCTCATATTCTCGCATGAACTGGATATATTTTTCCTTTAACTCTGCGTTGTTGCTAAGTTTTTTCTCTAGCATGAAGAATCTCCGTTTACAAATCTCAAATGAGCTTCCCAAACGATTAGGGTCTTCCTTTAAAGGTAATCTGACAATAAGTCGCTTCTCCGATGACAGTGTGACAGTTTTTACAAAGTGTTGTTCAGCATTCTGCTCCTCTTCATTCCATTTCGAGTTGACAGATTCTAGATTTTCTATTTTCCAGAAGCGTTCCACTTGATTAGACAGAGTTTCATCTTCGTTGAATGTCTAATTCGACTATCAGGCAGTCGCCACTTAGTGGCGGATGAACTCTATTACAAGACCTCCTATTACCCATCCGAGCTCTGTATTGGCTAGAACAGGAAGATTATTGCCTATTTTAAACTTTCCTTCCAACATAACGTCATATACCAGACCTGCACCTAGTAGCAAATCAATTTTCTTCGGCATATTGAATTCAGGATCAGCCAAGTGAACGTCCTTCGGAATGTTCCAATTTGAGATGCCAATTTTCCTATCTGGCTGCACTCCAGTAATCACTGGAAGGACCCACGCTTCCAGATCAGCTTCAAATGATTGAGATTTAGATTTGATTTTCGTGATTACTAAAGAGTTTGATCGCGAACCAATTTGAGCGATTCCAGTTATAGACTGATTCAAGCGACGACTCTTGAGCGACAATCTTTTAGCCAAATCTTCGGTAATAAAATTCAATCTCGACGCAGAGTCTAAAATGGCACGGGCAGGAACTAATTCGCCAAAGCTATTTTTTATCCAAATAATTGCCGTAGCTAGTATTACTTGATCATGCGATGCCGCTGAATGAAGAGATGAAGCGCAACTCGTCCTTACCACATTATCCGGATTCCCGGTCAATAGAGTTGTTACATTCTTGACTTGAGTGTAATTGGGAGTGTCAGGAGATGCATACCGATGTAACAATTGGTGATGCGGTGCGTTGCATACAATGCACCGAGGATGAGGACAGTTTCCCGCCATGTGACCTTGAACAAGACAGTTCAAGCAAACGCCTACTTTCTTAGCTTGACGGTACCTTTCGAGCACATTTAACTTTACGAACTTATAACATTTGTCGATGTTATGATTTGTCCCATGACAATGAAAGCAGCTGGGCTTAGATACGGTCAAACTAGTGGATTTTCTGCTATTAAATTTGCTAACAGTCCTTGATCTAACATTGTCTGGAACCATTGGTTCATGAGACGATTTTCGCGTCTCTAATTGTTGACAGCGCTTGTTTAGAAAAATGGCACATGACTCCCAAGTAGGTATCTGAGAAAAATCCAACGATTCTTCCCATTTAGTAAGTGATTGCTCATCTAATTTTCCTTTCACTACATGTAAGATAAAAACATTTAATATCTCTTCAGCAGATCCCATTGAATTAAGTGCTCTCAAATTAACATTCAGTTTATCCACCAGGCTACGTAATTCAGCCGGTGTACCGTTAACAGCAGCCGGGATGGCAAATAATTCCCGCACATGTGCTTGAAAAACAATGCACTTATTGTCGTAGCGGGATTTCAATAAACCTAACGCTTGCGGATAATTTTTATCCGTTACTTCTAATCCATCTAGCAATTCACGTGCTTGACCTTCGAGACAGCTCAATAAGTGTTGAAATTTATGCACGTTGCTCAAATCCTCACAATTATCAACCAGAGTTTCAAAATTATTCATGAAACTCAGATACTCGGTGTAATTCCCAGAAAATTTGGGTAACGATAATTTAGGTAGCCGTTGATGCGGCGAAATTTGGCTAGAATTGCCGAAATACGACTGCTCTGCACGTGTGTTCACCGGTGAGGGATTGGGGTCGAATTTTGGATTCAAAAGGTTCATTAATTTTAAGATCTTGGATTTCGTGGAGCAAAAATTGTGCTCGATCTCTTCCCGTTGAGACGGCTGGGATGGGTCTTCGATTTCCAAAATTTCTTGATGAACCAAAATCTGTTCAAAGTACCTTTCTAAGACGCCAAGTCGGCACGCCAATTCCTCGCTGGTGATCGTTGCCTCGTTTTGATCGACGAAATTTTTAATTTTAGTCATGCATCCCTTGATGATTGACCTGCGCGATTTTACTTTCGCAATTTCTGCCGGATCCATTTTTCGCCAACACTTTCTCCTTCAAATAACGTACGAGCGAGTCGAATCGAGGGAACGATATGTCCAATCGCGTTCTGTTGTCGAATTGCACTAACAAACGCACAAACTATATAACAGTTTAGGTTCACATGCAACGAATTGATCGAAAAAAAAAAAAAAAACCCAAAAATCAAAATCCTTTTCGATATGCACTCCACTACGATTGAGAAAATTTACACAAACTATATTGCAATTTAACGTCGCACCGCTCGATCCAATTGATCGACAAAAATCAAAATTAATATTCGAAAAAAATGCACTGCGATACAGAATAAACCAAATCCAAAAATACACTGCGATATCCAACATATCACGTCGGGGTCACCAAAATGTTCGCACGATAGCGGTAATTTGTTTTTAAATGTTAGCACGATAGCGATAACTTCTTCTTATACGAATAAATAAAAGTCCGAGTTCAAAATCGAGAATTTTACTTCCTTTATTGTCGATGGTTGGTAAACGTGTCCCTTAACAAAACTCCAAAAATGACAAAAATAGCCAATTGCTGTGCGGTAAAGTATCGAGTACCGCTAGCGGTTATGCTCGATTGCTTTTAAGCACCAGGGCCGTATTCAAGATTTTAAGTTAATATTATAAAATTTTACAAAGGTAATAATTAACGCAAAAAATAATATAAATAATAATTAATGCAAAAACTAATATGTTGATGAACTCTAACAATGATGATGACAGCGTCTATCCTTGATAGCAAATCTGCAACATTATTTTCAACACCAGCGATGTCTCGAATATCCGTTGAAAATTGACCTATACATATAATCTAAATGTCTGATCTGCCGTGGTGAAGGATTGTTTATTTTCTGCTTAAACGCAAAGGTCAAAGGTTTATGATCCGTAAAAATTATGAATTGTCTTCCTTCAAGTAGATACTGAAAATGTTTGATGCCTTGAAAAATTGCGAGTAACTCTCGATCATATGTGCTGTATTTTTTCCGCGAATTCGAAAGTTTCTTTGAATAAAATCCAAGTGGCATACATTTTCCTTCATACATTTGGTGTATAACCGCACCAATTGCTGAATCCGAGGCATTTACTGTTAGTGTTAACTCCGCATTTTTCACCGGATGAGCTAGCAATGTTGCATTTACTAAATCAGCCTTGCAATTATTGAAGGTTTTCTCACCATATATATTTCACTTTATGATAGTTTGATAATATTTCTTGTTGCCGGTTATAAATTGTTGGCGAATCATTTGATTGCGTTAGGAATCTTTAGAAATTGATCATCCCTAAAAATCGTTTCAGTTCGCTGACCTTTTTCGGAAGTTGAAAATTTTTAATAACGTTCACTTTTTCTGGGAGTGTTTTAATCCCATCTTTGGTTATTAGATGAACAAGAAACTTAACGCTTTCCTTTGCAAACGTACATTTTGCGATATTTATGGTAAGATCATGATCCTTTAATCGTTGAAAAACTTCCTTTAGATGCAACTTATGTTCTAAATTTTCGGAGGCGATACATAAATTATCAATGGATGGAAGTACGTATGTCAACCCTTCTCTGAAATGTTTGCGCAGCATTACACACACCAAAGGTCATGTATACAAATTCACACAGTATTTTTTTTTAACTGGATATCATTAAAATTTAACTAGACTGGAACTCGTAGCTTCTCTAGTTAAAAATCTAGTTAGATTTCTTTAACTAAATTTTCAGTTGATTATACTAATTTCTGTTTTCACAGTGAATTAAACTTACTTTAATCTTTTTAATTTTTCCACTACTCATCCGTCTTCTACAAGACAATTTTTTACACAGTAATCTGGAAATGAGTATTTAAATGAAGGTCAAAGATGTAGGGAAATTTTAAGCAAATAAAAAAAATGTTAGTAAGAAAAACAAATTTATTCATTTAAACACAATAAGGGCAATTCTGCTCTACATAAAATATTGGGTTGTTGCTCCTTTACCTTCAAAATCGCGTTCTCGACATCATCATCAAGGTAGCAAATAAAAAAGTATATTTGTAATGGGATGTTGATTAATTATAAATAAAAACTATTAAATACAAAACAAAGCTGCGGTCTGGAGATTTTGCGCCAACTGGCTAAAACAACGAAAGAATATGTGAAGTATTATATATCTGAAAACTTCTTTTCGCTCATTTCTAATGAAAAACAGTTGAAAATGACTGGAAGTCTTGTGAAATTTAAACGAAAATCAAGCGGATTGGACTAGATATTCAATGAATTTAATTGCAAATGTCATCATCAATGGCGCGACAGCCCAAATGGGGGCTAAGCATCCTGAAGTCGCCTCCAATCGTCTCGATCCAAAGACCGCGTCCTCCAGCTGCTAATTTTTAAGATGGCTTTGCTATCTTCATCAACCGAGTCTTCCCATCGCTTGCGTGGCTTGCCTACTGGCCGATCCCCACTAGCTTTGCCTTTCAGAGCACGTTTGGGGATTCTTCTGTCTTCCATTCGCTCTACGTGGCCAGCCCACTGCAGTTTACATAGCTTGATGAACGTTGAATCTTCTGGCTCGTCGTAGAGTTGATACAAATCATGGTTGTATCTTATTCGCCATTCCGTTCTTTCCTTCACAGTTCCCAAAATTCTTCGGAGGACCTTTCTTTCAAATGCGTTAACTGCTTTTTTTGAAGTTCGCGTAATGTTCACGTCTCGCTGCCATAACAGAGCACAGCTCGTATAATAGTTTTATACATCCGCAGCTTATTGTTCCTGTGCACTTTCTCGGATTTCATTATTGGAAGTACCGAATAATACGTCTTAGTTGCTAGTATTATCCGTCGTTTGATTTTGTCTGTTTCATTACCGTCCTTTGCTAGATTAGCCCCAAGATATATGAAATTGTCCACACTCTCCAAATTATATTCCGCAATTGTTATGTTTTGTCTGATAGGCGCTCTCCTTCTTGTTTGCGTCATTACTTTTGTTTTGTTTTCGTTAATGCGCAACCCGACTTCTTTTGCGGCGGAGCCAAGATTGACAAATACCTCCTTAGCACTAGGGAAGGATCTTGCTAGGATGCTAATGTCGTCAGCGTATGCTACTAGTTGGGTAGACTTGAATAGTAGTGTCCCGTTGGTGTCGACTGGGACTTTTCGGACGACATACTCTAGTGCCAAGTTGAAAAGCATAGGAGCTAGACCATCTCCCTGCTTTAAAACACATTCCTTTCGAAAGCTGGTAGTGGAATCGGTTTGTATTCTCACTTGGGATTCAGTGTCCGTCATTGTGAGTCTTGTTAGTCGGACTAGTTTTGGAGGAATTCCAAAGTCAAGTATGATTTGGTACAGTACGCTCCTGTCGATACTGTCGTGTGCTTGTTTAAAATCTACGAAGATTTGGTGCACGTCTGTTTTATATTCCCAGCATTTCTCAAGCACCTGTTTCACTGAGAATATCTGGTCTGTTGTAGATCGTCCGGTTCTGAATTCGCCTTGGTATTCGCCAATTATTTGATTAGTACAGGGCTTAAGATGACGTTCAATTATTTTTGTCAATATTTTATAGGATGTTCACAACAATTATAATCCTCTGTAATTCTCACAGCAGAGTTTGTCTCCTTTCTTGTAAATTGGACACATAATGCTTTTTCGCCAATCGTCGGGTATGATTTCCTCTGTCCAAATTTTGCATATCATGTTGTGCAGTGTTATATTTTATATTTATATTTTTTGTCTCTCCGATACCAATGAAGTTTAAAACTGAAATGATTCCATGACCAAATGTAGGAGTATTTATACTTCAATATTCACTACTACTAGAGCCACCTGGCGGCAGCTTGAGACAAGAAAATTGCAACTAACTTCACTTCATCGCGAAAGTCGCCATTTTTTCTGTAACAACCTAATATTTGCATATGTATCTCCATGTAAAAAAAATTGAATTACAAGCTACTTCCGTGAAAAAGACTGCGTATAAAACCATACACAACTCTTGTACCAGAGGGTATACGCTTTTACTCAAAAATGGGACGACAGCCCTGCACATGCTGATCGCGCTTTCACTTAACGGCACACTGTCGACCAACCGCTGCTGATTTCGAACATAATGTAATTCAATTCCCTCCCAAAAGGCGGCTAAGGAAAAGCACTGTGCTTACAATACTCATCCATATTTTTCCAACAAATACGAAAATATTTTTGTCAACCGCCCTACAATAAATACCTCTAAACGTGGAATAGCCGTTTTCGTCAATAAGAGCTTTCAGTTTCAACAAGTTTTCATATCTAGCAACATCCTAGCCTATGCCGTGGAAATACACACTTCTATAAAGTTTATAGTCGTCTGTGTATATGTTGAGCATGATAAAAATATAACCATTCAGGATCTTGAAGACTTAACAAGGAACTTAAATCTTCCCTGTATCCTAATTGGCGACTTCAACAGCTGGAGTCCTATTTGGGGCTCCACTGCCACTAACACCAATGGCAAGTTGGTTGAAAACTGGATTGCATCCTCAGACCTCATCCCACCCCACCAGATTTAAAACCAAACTAGCAAATTGGCCAAAATACACACATCTAATAGGAAATATATTTGGAAATGCTGCACAGATAAGAAATATTAATAAAGAAGCTGCAAACATTAGAAAAGCTAATCTGATCGCTGCAAACCAAGCCATACCACACTCCCGTCTAAACAATACAAAACAAAAACCCCAATTGCCTTGGTGGAATCCAGAGCTTGCGCAACTTAACACATTGCGAAAAGAATCCTGGAGCACCTTTAAAAAATCCCCTATAGTGATCAATGAGATTAACTATAAAAGAATTAACGCTAAATTTAAACATGCCATGAAAACTGCAAAAGACAATTCCTTCAGTATCTTCACCGACTCTATAACACCAAAAACACCTATTGCTAAGATTTGGAATACAATCAAATCAATCTCAACAAATCCAAATCAAACAAGAACATACAAGAACTGCAAATCGGTACCAATTTCATATCAACATCTATAGAAATAAGTAACGAATTTGGTAAACTATGGTCCAGCGCTGCCGCAGATGATAATTTTTCACTTCAATTTAGACGAGAAAAAAACAATCTCTCAAATAGACTTTTCGAGTACATAAGAACCCCGAAATCACAACAAATAGAAACCGAAATAACCCTATTTGAACTCGAAACAACACTTCAACTAGTTAAAGGCAATACACCAGGCCTAGATAAAATGACCTATAGCATGATTCAAAATCTACCAACTAAGGCTAAAATCAGACTATGTGCCCTGTACAATAAAATCCTCACAGATGGCATTACACCACACTATTGGAAAATTGCAGCTATAGTTCCTCTGCCAAAGCCTAACAAACCAAAAAATATTTTAGAAGGATATCGACCCATTTCACTTTTGCCCTGTCTGAGTAAAGTATTGAAAAAAATCATAGCCCGAAGGTTATCTTGGTTTCTTGAATAAACAAAGGCTTTCAATAACGAACAATTTGGCTTTCGTCCCAACAAAGGATGTCAAGATGCTCACATCTATATAGATTACCTGATTAGTCTACAACTATCAAGCAGGAACCATATTTCAATTGTCGCGGTAGATTTTGAAAAAGCCTTCGACCGCATAGGTGCGCACACAATACTGTTAGAACTACAACGTTTAGGTATAGGACCAAAAATATTTCACTGGATTAAAAATTTTCTGACTAACAGGCAGTGTAGAGTTAGAGTGAATAATACACTCTCTGATTTATGAAAACTGCATAATGGCATACCATAAGGATCTCCTATCTCCGTAGTTCTTTTCTTGATTGCGTTCAATACACTATCAAATACCATCAACAGCTTGGGGTTATGCAAGCACATAACCTACGCCGACGACTTATATATTATAGTAAAAAAAGCAAATACAAACTCTGCAATTAGAGACCTGAACCTAATATTTTCAGCGATATTGGATTGGGCATCCTTCACAGAACTAATGTTTTTATAACGAAAAACAACAAAAAAAATAATAATATTAAATAAGAAAAATAAAACTTAAGTTTTTATTAAAATCTTTATTAAGTCCAAACTTGGCGAACGATCGATAACGACTGACTTGTGTCTTAATCTAATTGCTATGTTAATTGTCAGCATAAGACTTTATTTTCTCACATTCAGAAAAGTAAAGTCTTATGTGGATTAAATTCCGAAGGTTCAGGTTTCGTCTGGAAATTCGCTTGATCTATGGGAACTACAGAGAATGTAGATTCCCGTACAAATTTGTTATCAAGCAAATTTGAAGACGGTAACGTGACTCTTCCTTCGTTAAGATTTGAATTCTCCTGAATTCGATTAATAATTTTTAACTTTAATTTTCCTTGTTTACAATATATGTATATAATTATTACAATTACAATGAATACAATTAGAGTGGTAAGACTAATTCCTGAATAGACCATGATTTTGTGATATTTTAATTCTTGAATTTCTTCTATGTTCCTTTTTGTTTCTAATATAATTTCACTGAATGTTAAAGTATTATTTTCAGATTTATAATTCAGGTTTGGTATAACATATTTATTTTTTATTTCTCTGATGTTGTTATAATAAGTTTTGTTGCCAATATTGATTGTACAGTTATAGAATTTAATGAAATAATTTCCGAATAGTTTAAATTTTCTTTCGTCACAATTTGAGCTTAAAGTTATATTATTCGCTAATTGAATTATTATACTACTGTCATCTATGTTATAAATTTCCGTATTACAATTTTTTATGTTTTCACAATTTTTATTCATAATACAATATTTCAAACTATTTAATTGGTGCAATGCTTTATTTTCATCGTATTCATAATATTTATCTTGGTATTCTAATGTTTTTGTAATTGGAGAGTTTATAATGTTACATGTTTTTTCGTTTGCTAAGGGTATTATTAATTTTTTATTAATTGGTGTCATATTGTACGGAATTTTGATTAGAAATATCAGTTTATGAGTTGTTGTTTTAGAAAAACCAACTTTAAGACCTTTTATTTTGTTTGCATTAATTTGATAGTCAATAATTTCTTCATGAGTTAAAAGTGATGGGTGAATGACATTAAGGTTGGAGAGAATGATATTATCTTGTAATTCGGTTATTGTTTTATCTATTTCTTGTATACTTAGTTTGGTCTCAAAAGTAGCAATTTTCAATCTGGTTTTGTCACTTTCTGTTTTTATAAAGTCTTGTATTATTTTTCTGTCGTTTTGAATTGCACTAAGTAGCTTGTTTAATGATGTGTTAAAATTCTCGTTTATCTGTATTTGTTTATTCATGTTTGTAATTAAGTTGTGGTTGTTCGTGTCAATAATTTCTAAATGATTGTTTATGGTCTGTCTGTCTTCGTCGTCCATTGTTCCTGTTATCCATTTGTTTATTGTTCCTACAAAATTAAATAATCCTCGTTTTTGTATAGTGTGGTGTCCATTACCTAAAGTTGAAAGTCTGTCCTGTAGTTTGTCAATGTCTTGTACTAACTGGTCTCTAATGTTTTGAGGAAATAGCGTCGCGGTAGTTATCAGTTCGTGTATTATTCCTTCAATTTGAAATAAATCAATAATATGTAACGAATAGTTGTAACTTTTTGGTATTAAAATTTCTTTTTCTTGTACTATCGTATATCCGGTGTTAGATTCTATTTTGTCGACTTGGAGTTGGCTAACTGTCGGTTGTAGCGTTGCTAGTATTAGCATGACAATCAACATTACCTAGAAATTTAAGAGGTCGTTTAATATTAGAGGGATGTACGTTGGATAAATTATATTTTCTAAATTTCGGTTGATCTTTATGTCTTAAGGACTT
Source organism: Chorisops tibialis (assembly GCA_963669355.1). Lineage (NCBI taxonomy): Eukaryota > Metazoa > Arthropoda > Insecta > Diptera > Stratiomyidae > Chorisops > Chorisops tibialis. The sequence continues at coordinate 216,229,249 of OY770262.1, forward strand.
GTAATTTTTTATGTAACCTTGTTTTCTTGTCTCTTCATAATCTTCCCTACCTTTGTTGTGCTTTTCTAACCTTTTCTCCTGTGATTTAACAAGATTATTATATATTTGTTCATTCGGGATTTTTCCTTCTTCGGCATTTAATGGAGTTGTTTTAATTGTACTGTGGTATTGGGTGTTATAATATTTTATAGCGACTAACATTTGTGTTCTTACAGGGTTCGGTTGATCTAAATTTAGTAAACGTAATTTTTCGGTGATAGTATTGTTAAGTCTTTCTATATCTGAGTTTCCAGTATGGCTGTTGGGTTTAGATAAATGTAATTCAACGTTTTCTGTTTTTAGAAATTCTTTCACATTGATGTATTTAAATTCATTGTCACCTACTAATTTTTTGGGTTTTTTATGGTTAAAGTACATTCGGAGTTTTTCTATAATTTCTGTATGGTTCTTATGTTCCATAGGATAAGCAGTAGCAAATTTAGTGAATTTATCGATGAAGATCATGAACGATTGTTTTTTGTTCACATAAGTATCGACATGTATTATTTGGTTTTTTTCTGTAGGCATCTCTGTTTTCTTAAATTTGGGTTTAATGGGGTTTCTATCATATTTTCCTTGATTGCATATATCGCAATTGTTGGTGATTTTATTGATAGTAATTTTGAGTTGTTTATGATAAACTTTAGTTTTTAAATCTTCATAAAGTGCAATTATACCGGGGTGTTTTTGTTGGTTATGTTGTAAGGATAACACTTTTACAAGTTGTTCTTCAGTTTCGATATCTTGGGCAAAATAAGAGCATTTCACAAATTTAATGGTTGGAAATTCTTTGATTAATATTTGTTGAATGATATTAAATTCATGATCGGTTATTTCAGTGTAAATAGCTGTTTTATTGCCTGTTAAGTAGTTTTTTATTGTACTGATTAAGTCTTCTGGGGTTGAATCAGGATTTATGTATATTCTTCTGTTTCCTGATATTAGTTCAAATTCTTGTGTGAAATTTGGGGTGATTATGATTTGTGATCGAAATCTATTTACTATGGTATCTAAAATTGGTATGTGATCGTTAAGTTCTTCTTCTTGAGAATGAATTGTAGGTTGAAGGGAAAGGTTGTCATTTAGATTCTCTGAAAGATCGTTAATATTTTCTAAGGGTTCTCTTCCTTCGTTAGAATTGAACGTCTCGATCAATTCATTGATTTCATGTTCGTCAGTATTAATTCTACTAAGAAAATCTGCGATTTTGTTTTCTTTTCCTTTTAAATGTTCAATTTTTATGTTATATTCGCCTAAGGACAAAATCCATCTTTGTAACCTTGGATTTAAATCTTTTCCTAGATATTTGGTGTGTAGCCATTTTAAAGGTTGGTGATCCGTTAGTAGTTCAAACTGTTTACCATAGAGGTAAGGTCGAAAATATTTAATTGCCCATATTATGGCCAATAGTTCTTTTTCAGTAGTACTATATCTGATTTCATGGGTATTTAAGGTTCTGCTGGCATAAGCAACTGGATGTTCATCTTGAAGTAAGACAGCACCTAGAGCATAATGACTAGCATCTGTATTCAGCTTAAATGGTTTATTAAAATCGGGATACACAAGTAAGGGATGTGAAGTTATCAGGGTTTTCATCTGTTCAAAAGCATTAATATAAGACGGATCCATTTTATTTATTTTAGCATCTTTCTTTAAGTATTTTGTAATTGGTTGCGCTATCTTGGCATAATTTTTTATGAATTTCCTATAGTACCCGGTAATTCCTAAAAATGATTTGATTTGTTTCGGCGTAATAGGAAGTTTTAGTTCAATTATATCTTTAATTTTGTTGGGGTTAGGTTTTATTCCATTAGGGGTCAATACATGTCCGAGATATTCCGTTTCTTTGCGAAAAAATTGGCATTTATCTATTTGAATTTTCAAGTTTGCTTGCCGGAGCTTATTGAAAACTCTTTTCACATTTGTTATGTGCTCTTGAAGTGATGTTCCGAAAATTAGAATATCGTCGAGATATACTATACAAATTTTGTTAATGAATTCTCGAAGAACTGAGTTCATCAACCTTTGGAACGTTGACGGTGCGTTTTTTAAACCAAACGGCATTCGAATATATTCATAATGTCCAAATGGCGTAGAAAATGCAGTTTTCTTTTGATCTTCTTCCTTCACCAAGATTTGGTGAAAGCCTTTTGCAAGGTCGAGAGTTGTAAAATATTGCGCCCTGCCCAATTTGTCTAAAATGTTATCAATATTCGGGATAGGAAACTTATCATCTATTGATATCTCATTCAGTTTCCTATAGTCGGCAACAATTCTCCATTTTTTTATGTTAGAGTTGTCCATTTTTTTGGGGACAATCCATAGCGGAGAATTATATGGTGAGTTGGATTCTCTAATAATTCCTTGTCTTAACATGTCACTTATTTGTCTTTCTATCTCTTTTTCATGGATTTGAGGATAGCGGTATAGTTTACAGTAAATGGGATTTTCGTGTTTTAATCTAATTTCATGACGAATTTCATGTGTTGCGGTCAAATTATCACCTTCATTGTAAAATAAATCCTTATTTTGCACTAATAGTTCTTTTAAATAAGATTTTTCTTCAGAATTTAGATGGTTTTGATTTATTTTGTTCAAAATCTCTTCTTTTGAATCGCTTATTGGTTCTAGGTGATTTGCTTGAGCAATCTCACTAGGGTAATCGATATTTTCGAAGGGAATTTGGTATTTGGAGAAAATTTCCAAATACTGGTTTTCAATATTAATCATAGCTTGAAAGGGAATTAAGAAATTCATGCCTATTATTGCATCGTATTTTCCGCTTTTAAGGGGAAAAATTTTCCATTCCAAGGTACCTTCTCTCTTTAGTTCTTTTGGGATTGGGGTGATCATTTTAAAATTTACATAATTAGGACCTCCTAAAGAATTGTAAGTAAGGGGTCTTGATAATTTTGTAATATTGAAAGGTAAAACATCAGGTTTCATGAGACTCGTGTCTGATCCTGTATCTATTAGACAATTTATTGCTATATTGTTGAATGTAAGTTTTAAGATTGGTAATTTATTTTCCGAGGCTAGTTTGTAAAATTTACTTCTTGATTAATGTCTGCATTTGTATTGATATTGTCAATTTCCATCGGTTCTTGTTGGTTGTTATAGTTTCGGTACTGTCCTGGGTTATTTTGTGTGTAATTCGTTCTTTTATACTGTCCCGAGTTTCGGTTATTATTACTGTTTCGATTAAAGTGAGGTCTTGGAGGATTATAAAAATTGGAAGAATTTCGAAAATTTGGTGAATAAGATTGGTTATTGCCAGAATTGTGATGGACCTTGTTTTTTTCATTCACTCCTTTATTAAACTTTTGACTTTTGTGAATTTTGAACTCATTTTTAATCACATCTTCACTTAAATAAATTTCCGATTGACAAAAGCAATTATCCAATTCAAATAACGTTTTTTTATTATCAATTTGAATTTGCAGAATCGGGATTAATTTTGATTTTAAAATTTGCACTAATTCTTTGTCAATAGCATCGTAAGTGAAATTATCTTCGTTATCGAAGTCACAGATTTCACTCGTTTCAGACTTAATACTAGAGAGTTTATTGAATAAATCTTTTAAATTATGTACCTTTAAATCCTTTGCGTAAAATAGTAATTGATGAATCGTCCTTTTGGGTCTGAATTTAAGAATGAGCGTTTCCGTCACGGTTTCCCAGTTTCTTCGATGATCTGGAATTTCCAAGATGACGTTCCTTGCCTTGCCGATGATTTTGCTGTTGACCAGTTTCCTTAAACAGTATTGCTTCAGCGATATGTTGGATTCTCCACAGAGTGCTTCGACGTCTTCTACGGTTTTCAGGAACGATTTTAATTTGAACGAATCTTCTCCGGAAAATGGAGGAATATCGTTGAAATTTCGGATGACTTGATCCGCCGTTAACTCGAATCTCGTCGTCCTCATTTGGTTGAGCCTTTCGGTTTGCTCATTTAAACTCTGGGTGAGCAAATTCACTTGAGCTGTTAACTGCTCGATCGTTGCCATGTTGAAATTTCGATTTCGATCGAAATGTTTCTTTCTTTTTTCACTTATTTTGATCACTGTGTCTACACAAAATTTATTTTGAATTTTGCTCCGTTAATAATTGATCACTTAACTTTGAGATTTTAATCTCAATTAACTTTAAAATTTTAGTCACAATTAATTTTGAATTTTAATCACAATTAACTTCACTAGGTTTCATTTTATTTATCGGATAGTGTTCTTTTGAGCACTATCCTACCGACTGCGCCACTAATGTTTTTATAACGAAAAACAACAAAAAAAATAATAATATTAAATAAGAAAAATAAAACTTAAGTTTTTATTAAAATCTTTATTAAGTCCAAACTTGGCGAACGATCGATAACGACTGACTTGTGTCTTAATCTAATTGCTATGTTAATTGTCAGCATAAGACTTTATTTTCTCACATTCAGAAAAGTAAAGTCTTATGTGGATTAAATTCCGAAGGTTCAGGTTTCGTCTGGAAATTCGCTTGATCTATGGGAACTACAGAGAATGTAGATTCCCGTACAAATTTGTTATCAAGCAAATTTGAAGACGGTAACGTGACTCAGACGCAAAAATCTCAATTGCAAAATGCAAACATTTACACGTCTGTCGCAAAACCAGCTGTAAATTATACAACGTTGCGATCGGGAGCGAAGTAGCAGAAAATGTAGACAATCTAAATATTTTGGGGCTTACAAAAGATTTAATTGGAACACACACGCAACAATCTATTTAAGAGACAATATAAAGGGTGGTCCAACCAAAACGCACGATGTTAATTGTAAATAAAACAAAAAGTTTTCAGAGAATTATCTTAATATTTTTTATTATGATAGTTTAATGTCGTTAATGTGCTGAATTATCTCATCCTTTAGCTCTTGAATTGTTCTTGTCTTATTGACGTACACTTTTTCTTTTAAATATCCCCAGAGAAAGAAGTCCAACGGTGTCAAATCACATGATCGTGGCGGCCAATTAACATCACCACAACGGGAGATAACACGGCCATTGAATTTCTCGCGCAAAAGAGCTAAAGGCACCATCCTGTTGGAACCACATATCGTCCAGGTCCATATTCTCAATTTCTGCACCAAAATAATAAAGTTGGGTATTCTTTTTGACTTTTGCTCCATATTCACAGCTGAAGCACAAGCAATATTATCAGCCATCAACTATGCCTCAAAGAATCGAGGAAAATTTTACATATGTTCCGACAGTCTCTCAGTTATAAAAGCAACTCTAAATGTAAACTCCAAAAACCATATCATTAAAGAAATCATATACGAACTAACCAACTCACCTAACAAAATAAAACTTTTATGGGTTCCTGGGCATGTAGGAATAGAAGGGAATGAGGCACCGGATTACACTGCTCGAGAGTCAACTCGACATCCACTTCTGACTGACAACACTTTCACTGCCCCTGACATAAAATTATTAATAAATAAGCACTTACTAGAAAAAGAGAAACGAGATTGGCCTGAACGCCGAAACTTCTACTCAACCAGCACTAACTCGTCGTGAAGCCGCTATAATTATTAGACTACGAACAGGACACACTAAAGCCGCTCATCTACACCTCATCGAGAAAGGAGCGCCACCCAGATGCAGATATTGCAACACTACATTGAACTTCCAACTTCGTAATCAGCTGCAACAGACTTCTCAACGGAATGGGAACAAATCTATTAGAATTAATAAAAAACAGTCAACAACAAAACATATGCAAAGCTATTATAGATATAATCAAGAAATCAGAAATTTTCAATGAAATCTAATTTTTCTGAATTCTGCAATTAATACATTATTCACCTAACTTAAAAATAGCTCAACAATTTTGTCAATACAAAAAGCCGATGGTACCTGTTACTAGGGCTGAACTTGTTTTAGTTTGTATATTTGATATGTATAAATTAAAGTAACTAAATAAATAAATAAATATATATAAAAATAATAAGCATAAAACGTAAGGCCCCAATGTGCAAGCATCTGAATTTTTGAACCCTAAGCCAGGATCAAGTAGCTTAGTGCACGTGGAGAAAAAATCGGTTTCCTTCAAACCAAATGCAGATAGCACACAGCCGGTAAAGTCAATAGACACCAAACCTGGACCCATAGCGGCGTGCACTGTGGAACTGGTAGATGGGACCCACCCAAATCTCCGGTGGTTAAATCAGGAGGGAATCGAAGGATTTCACCCTCAAAACAGCTCTTTAGGAAGCAGCGTAGCGCCCAAAGGCTTCTGTGTCGCCTGGGTAACATCCCGGAACACCTCAGAATCGACAAGACGAGAGAATCTGCGGCGTGGGCTTCCAAAATGATCGTCGAATATACAGATCTCCCCTGTGCGGAAAAGTGTACAAGATTTCAGAATGAGTCCCCGAAGAAATCGAAGAGGCCGAAGTCAGCCAGCACCGGTACCGGGGATTTGACAAGGTCCTTTAGCGACATAGGATAGCCTGGTAGTAGCTGTCATCGACAAAAGTGATGCTGATGGAAGCATTACTCATGAGCGCTAGAGGAAGATTGAAAGCAAACTTTCAGTCAACTTCCTAAGCATTATTCGGGACCATCCTGGTCATCCACTGGTGCGCAGAGACTGCGGATGGCACCAGGAAAGGTCAAAGATCCACGGATTTGCACAAAATCGTAATCGCTATATTGGGAGAATTGTGGCAGGCGCACATCTCAAGGTTGTGTCAAGGGATGAGATCACAAGCCGACCACGTGTATGGTTGTCTTCATAACCGAGCGATGCAGGTGCGATTTTGGACATTATTCGGTCTTGCAAACCATAACCATAACCTGTCTACCCATAATTCGAGGCTTGGGAAGCTGGAGGAGATTAAAGGGAACTGTAGATGCGCCGTAATAGTGATCAACTAATGGTCCCTAGGTCCCTTGGCAAAACCGGAGGCCTCATCAATTATGGGTTCGGTGCTATCACAATGAAAGTGTATAAAAAGACGGATGGGAAGCAGAGCAAAGAGCCCAGGATGCCGTTCCTCCAGTACCCTTGATGGACATGGTGGGAGAAGACTCTAGATCCAAACCCGATCCAGGCCTTCATATGGCCAGTCTAGCCGTTAGCCAAAACAACTCTCAGTTGCTAGTCATAGCGATGGAGGACGATCATCTTAGTTCTCATCCGCTCAGCGAGGACGAACTTTAGGCTTCCGAACTGGCAGAAGCGGACGTCACAGTGGTGGAAGTAGAACGTAGAAATGGCCAAGACACTGAAGTTTCACCACTCCAAATTGACGCTAGCCTTCTTACTTCTTCGGCTGAATCAGCAAGGAGAGGACAGTCTTGATCCAAGAACCTTGGGCTGTTGGGAACCTAATCTATGGACTCAAGACTTCTAACTATACTCTCATCTACGCACGGAATCAGTGTAGACCTATAACTTATATTCTTGCAAAGAGCGCAAAAACTACTGGCTGATTTCGGCTTATCTGGCTTATCTGGCTCATGATCACCGCAGATAATCTGGGAGGATTGATTGCTGAAGCACGGAGCCTCGAAGCAAACGTTATTATTGGATGTGACTCCAACTTGCAACATACAGTATGGGGTAGCTCCGACATCAATGAAAGAGGCGAGGCGCTGCTTGAATATCTCTTGAGCACCAACCTACTGCTCTGCAACAGAAGGGAAGATCCTACTTTTGTTACTGGAAATAGACAGGAAGTCCTAGACCTTACCCTAGTCTCAGTTATTATCGCACATTGACTTAGGACTGGAAGGTGCCCAATGAACATTCCTTTTCAGATCATTGCTACCCCTAATTTAGTATAGATGCCTATCCTCCCAAAAAACCAGTCTTCAGAAACTACAGGAAGACTAACTGGTCCAAGCACAGGGATACTGTCCAGGAACTGCTTCCCACCGAAGTTGCTCTTGATGCGATCGTGTCAACCCTCACAAGGGCTTTAAATGTCCAGCTCTTGTCCCACAAGCCACCATGGTGGAGCAATGAAATTCGAGATCTCAGTAAAGGCTGTAGACGATTTTTTGAATAAGGCAATCGGTTCAAACGGTCCTACACACACTTGTATGCCATATTGGAAAATCTCTAAGTATTAAAGAGTACACTATGGTAGCTTTTATCGATATCAAGAGAGCTTTTATAACGTAAGACCAGAAGCAATTACGGACGCACTTTCAATTCTGATGGTGAACGATTCGCTTGGCGTGCTGACTAATTTGATGTTGACATCTAGGATTATCAGCACGAAACTGGGCGTCGCATCCGCTGGAATGTTTGTTTGTAGTGGTACTCCGCAAGGCGGGGTCCTCTCTCCACTTTTTTGGAACCATCAGTGGACTACTGCTAAAACTGGAAGAGGCAGGCTGTAAAGTGGTTGTTTATGCGACGACGTAGATGTAGCCATCACTGGCAAGCACCAGAGTATTTTGAGCGAAGCTATGCAAAATGCCCTCTCAATACTCTCTAAATGGGCTCGTGAATGTGGACTGGGAGTGAAGCCTCACAAAACCGAGCTGGTCCTTTTCACAAGGGAAGATAACACTCCCCATATTGACCCTCCTAACCTGGATGGTACCAGCCTTGTTTTCGCGGGTAGAGCAAAATATCTGAGTTTTATTTTGGATACGAAACTCGGCTGGAATCCTAATATTGAGGAACGTGTCAAGAAAGCTATTGTTGCACTTTACTCCTGTAAGAAAGCCATAGATAAGAAATGGGGAATGCAACCCAAAATAGTGCATTGGCTCTACGACTCATCAGACCCATTTTGCTTTATGGTGTGATTATTTGGTGGACTGCCCTAAAGGCAGAGACAAACCGCGCTATCCTCGGTAAGGAGCAAAGTACAGCATGTGTATGCATAAGTGAGAACAACTCCCTCCGTAGCATTAGAAGTGCTATTTTATCTGCCATCTCTCGATATTATTGGCAAACAGATGGCTGAAATTGCAGCCACCCGCCTCAAAGAAAATGGCCAGTGCACCTGCATTCAAACTGGTCTCTCCTTAGCTCTGGAAGATTTCGAGAATTGAATCGAAAATATAGACTACACTTTATCAAGTGTTGATTTTGATAATAATTTCTTCACCGCCATCCTTTCGAGACAAGAGTGATCGGCAGCTGAAATTCGGGAGGCAGAGTTCATATCCGTCTATACTGATGGATCCAAAACGAGAAGTGGAGTGGGAAGAGGTGTTTTCTCAGCAATGCCTAACTAAAACATATCCTTCCGTCTCCCGCATTATTGCAGTGTGTTCCAAGCAGAAGTGATGGCGACAAAAGAAGCCTTGGCTTGGCTGAAGTGTAATGTAGTATCTACTAAAGATATTCGTATCTTCACTGATAGCCAGGCTGCAATTAAGTCCCTGGAATCAGTCATGTCGACATCCAAGACTATTACTGATTATCGCGCGTCTCTAAGGTAGTACCAGGGCATAAGGCTATTCCGGGGAACTGCAGGTGAACGTAATGATATACCGTATGCAAAACGCAATTCGGACGGTTATACTCCGCTCACTCTTCCGGGATACATGCGAAATCCAAGCTCATCGACACCTGAAACTACCCTAATTATTTGTGAGACCCTCGAACCACCTGCAGTACTAGTCAGCGTGATTGACTCCCTAGTTATTCCCTTTTTGGAAATCTATTTGGTCCAAACTTTCCCTATCAGTTCCCTTATTTTATCTGGGATTCCACCCAACGGATAGACCACTTAAAGCTAAAAATCTGTCCCTATTACAGTTTAACTGCCGCAGTATAGTACCTAAATTACTCCTATTTCGGCACTTGCTGGAAATTTCTAATATTGATGTTTTTGTACTAAGTGAGATGTGATTTTTGCCAATTATTTGACTAAGTGATTATAATGCACATAGCCTGGGTTGGGGTCCAATAATTGAAGACACGAGAGCCAAATTATTCGAACATTTCCCCGATGCAGCTGGATTGGTGACATTGAATGACGGCACTCTTACTAGAATACCTCCACCTCCACGAAAGCGTAGCGCACTTGACCTTTCTATATGTTATCAATTCTCGAACCATGCTCTACTTGGGAAGTTTTGGAAAGTGCTGCCGGTAGCCACCCATATAGCTCTCTACTTCACATATACTACTTATGCCTGGACTTCACAACGTTCATATCCTGCAATTTGTAGATCACTCTACCCGCCAGAAAGGTTAAAGGTTTTTTTTCTTTTCAGCCCGTTCGTCGCCACCTGCAAGGAAAATTCATCGACTCGCTACGCCTAACAGTTCGTGGCGGTCACGGCGGTAACGGCTTACCAAAATACGGCGGTGTAGGTGGCCAAGGGGGTTGCGTTTATTTCATTTCGAAAGAAGGCGTTACGTTGAGAAATGTTTCGCAAAATTTCGAATCGAAGCGGATCGCAGCAACGGCAGGCGAAGACAGCAGTAAACAGCGAATCCTAGGACGACGTGGTGTTGACATTGAAGTACAAGTGCCGACCGGAGTTCAAGTTTTAGACGACTCGGGGAAAATTCTGGGCGATTTGAACGACGAGAATGCAACTTGCTTGGGTGCTGGCGGTGGAATCGGAGGATGCACTGGAACCGGATTTATTGGCCGTCCGGGCGAAGCGAAAACCATCACGCTCGATTTGAAATTGATTGCCGACGTCGGGTTAGTTGGTTTTCCGAATGCCGGCAAGAGTACACTGCTGAAAGCCATTTCAAACGCTTCACCGAAAATTGCTTCGTATCCTTGTAAGATGGGTTTTCTTTTTTTGTTCACATAATATTTCTTGTTTTTCAGTTACGACAATCCGGCCGCAAATTGGAATAGTGGAGTATAAAGACCTGCGAAGTATTTCGTTAGCCGATCTGCCTGGCCTGATCGAAGGAGCTCACGCAAACATAGGTACGAATAAAACAGTTTTCTTCTGGTTCTTTTCTAATTTTCGGAACCCGCTCGAAAACAGGAATGGGTCACAAGTTTCTGAAACACATCGAACGAACACGCTTGCTGCTTATGATGGTTGACATCTACGGCTTTCAGCTCAGTCAATCGCACGTGAAACGAAATTGTCTGGAGAATGTTTTCGCTCTGAACAAGGAGCTTGAAATGTACGACGATAGCTTGCTGCACAAGCCGTGCGTTCTTCTAGTGAATAAAATGGATTTGGATGGAAGCAACGATGAACTCAATCGAATAAAATCGACTCTGCTTAATTTGCAGCTCGGCTTAAGTGAATGCCCTGACGAAATCAAACCGACAAAATTGATTCAATTCGAACGAATCATTCCGATTGCGGCGCGTGATCGATTGCGTGTAGCGGAGGTGAAACAGGAGCTTCGAACTGTGATGGACGAGCTGGCCGAGAAAGAATTGGCGGAACAAGTCGTTCGGGAGAATGCAGCTGAGCGGATCCGTGAAAGGGGGCCGCGAATTACGTGAGCTCGGAGTTTTAGTTTTAGAAGAATTCTAATAATAAGAAATGCAGGCAAACTGTAATTGAATTTGATGTTTATTTTCGAATAATTTTCTTGAATTTCAAAAAACTACTGACTTATCCCTAACGTACAATTGACCCTTGACAACACTCATATGAATAATGGATTTGGTCATTTTTGGTAAAGTTCCGCATGTCGTTTTAAACGTATTCCGATGCGATATTAAATTTTTCACGCATGAAAATCTCTGGCCGCAGTGACACAAGAATGGTTTTTCGCCGGTATGCGTGGTGATGTGTGTAAGCAGACTCTGACGATATGGAAATGCTTTCGGACACAGCTGAAAAAAAACAACAAAATAACCGACGTTCTTCTTTCGGTCCGGAAATGATTGCAACTTACGTTACATTTGAACGGTTTTTCTCCATTATGCTTACGAATGTGAACCTTATGCTGGCCTCTCGTCCGGAAACCTTTGCCACAGTACGAGCACAGGAACGGCAATGATCCCGTATGAATCGACTTATGCGTTTTCAAAGAGCCAGCACTGTGATAACTCTTATTACAAACGTCGCAGTTATAAAGCGGATTTGCTCCGCAATTGGATTTTTCGTGGTCTTTCAAAACAAAACGACTCGAAAAGTGTTTGCCACATTTTTCACAAACAAAAATCACTTTCGAATCGAACGATGCGTTTACTTCGGATTTCGTTGTTTTGTCCTTTCGATTTTCCGATTCTGCAAAAAAAAAAATCCTTAGACACAAAAATAAAAAAATTGAAAAAATCGAGCCTACCATGTGTTTTCAAATGTCTCGCGTAAAGCATTTCCCAGCGAAATATTTTATCGCAGTGCGGACACTTCATTGGCGCTACGTTCAGTTTAAAATGCTGCTCGATATCTTCGTCCGGCATTTCATGCACTTCGGCTAAATGTTCGATGAGTACTTCAGAATCGTTAAACTCCAAGGAACAGGTCGAACAAGTTTTCCAGTCTGTTTTTTCGTTCAGTTCTCCGGGTTCGTCCTCGCTTAAATCTTCTATCTTTTTTTCGTCGGTTAAATATTCCTCCACAATGATATCGCTTCCATCCTATAGAAAAACAACCACTTCATTGCGATGCTGTGTTTTACAATTTCCAACTTACCTTCGAAATAATTTCGTAGATGACATTCTCGGCGAATTTTAAGTCTTCCGAACTATCGGGTTGACCGTTGCTGGATGCGACGTTTGTGGATTTATTTATTGCGTCCTGGAATACATCGATCGGATCGATTCCAACGTATTCATTTTGCACTGGTTCTTCCACGCTGGCGACATTCGTCATCAATAAATCGACTTGTTCCAGATATTCTGCATTTTCTATTTTGGAAAAGATTGATAATTTTTTATGCGTATTTTATTAATCTGATGGCGTCACCAAATTTAATTTAGAACAGTGGAGTGACACCATCACCAAAGTTAAAAATACGTTGTACCATTTTCCATTTTAAGTATTTCGACATTGAAAGTTTCGACAGTGTTTTTTTGGGATTCCATTCTTTTGCAATCTTCCACAGGTTGTTTCTCAGATTCTTGATTTCCCATGTCCATTGAATTTTCACCGACACTTTCACTAAACGAATCATTTCCGATTGAATCGATTTCTATTGCGTTGTTTTCCGAGAAGCTATTTATTTCCGGTAATTTCTTGAGCACTTTATTTACGCGAATCTTTTTTTTCGCTGCAATTAAACAAGAAAAAAGCCGCAGTTAGCTTGAATAATTTACCAGAAATGTTGCTACAAATCTAAAAAGAGAATTGGTAGAGCGCAATTATTTTGTATACTGTTTTGGTTGCTACAAGCTAGAAGGTTTCATTTGGCAAACCCCCAAATGGTGGCAATCATTTCTTCAAATAAATAAACTGCCAACAAGTCGGGCGAAACTTTATTATTCTTGGGACAAGTTGCGGATGAGTGGAAAGTCAATATGCAGATTAGAGTGGTTACGGAAGGCTAAGTGAAAGGGAGTTCTTGGGCAGGGTTGTTGTCAATTTAACAATATTTCATTCGTTTCTGAAAGTTTGGGTTTTTATGAGTGGAGAAGGAGGGGTAATAGTAAGGGTGGGTGGATGTTAATAGCTTTTTAATTAATTGCTTGAATCACGTCCAATCTTCCCTGTATACAGGGTATTTGGTACTCCGTGTGCCTCCTTGTAAGGGATTATTCCTAGATATATTTTGAGAAAAAAATTGTTCTACGCAGATGGTCAATTTTCAATATCCGCGGAGATACAGGGTGATCAAGAAAAGGGTTTCGGACCTGTACCCTCACTCACTCAAAACGCTATATCTTGAACACTAATAATCACAATTCAAAGTGTTATAGCTTGTTTTTTAGGAAATCAGCAACAGGGAATTTAGGGAATAACACCAGGCGATGAGATTGGCGAGCAAGAAAACACTAACGGAAGTTTTGGGTTACGTTTTTACTTTCGAAGCTGCTAAACAAATTCCTCGCAATAGCAATTCGTCCGGGAACTAGATGTTGAGACCAAGGAATGCGTTTGTCAGAGAGTGGAGTTTGTAAGGCAGAGTGAAGGTTCCACGTTGCTGGAATTGCGGACAAGCAGGACATCTACGAAGTAATTTCCGCAAGCCCAGACGGGCAACAAATCCTTGCCCCGAATGTATCAAACAACGGGATACAAAAGGCGTGAGTTCACAGCAGTACACCTGACCCGCTAACAGCCCGAAAAATGAGTACAAGTCAACCTCAAGGGGCAGAGGTTGGCTGGTGGAATCGACGCCACTGAAACCATCATCGCCGTCTCCAACTTCATTGCTGCGAAAACGATCTGCTCATGAGTGGCCAAATTGAAAACTTCAATTGTGTGGTTACAATCAATAATGGAGCTACGAGATCCGTGCTGAGATCGGTCATGATAAACCACGGCTGGCTTCATAACAATGCAAGGTTCGCAGGAACACACTAAAGTGCATGGAGAAATAAGATCGCTTCTCCAGTCAAGCAACCTTCAAAGAGAGCAGTACCAACAAGCAGCGCATCTCATCGATGAATACCAAGACATCTTTCAACCGGCGATGACGATTACAGAAGAACATTGTGAAACACCGTATAGACACACGCGGGTGCTGTACCGATACGTCAACCTACTAGAAGAGTTCCGTTAACAAAAAAAGAAGAGGTGAATTCAATAATCAACTCAATCAAACAGCCCATGGACGTCATCAGTAGTAACAGCTAAGAAGGAAGGTGGCAGCACTAGATTTTGCGTTGACTACAGACAGCTGATCGATGTCACCTAAAAGAACAGTTATACACTACCAAGAATCGATGACATGGATACTCTAGCTGAGTTCTTAACGCTGGACCTGAAAAGCGTGGCAGGTGAAGCTAGACAAAAAGGAAATAGAGAAAACAGTTTTCTCTGTCGGCAGCGGATTGTGGCAGTTCCTAGTGGTACCTTTTAGGCTCTGTAATGCCTCAGCTACGTTCGAGAGATTAATTAAGTTCGTATTGCGTGGCCTTAGCTGGAAAACCTATCTCGTTTATCTCAACGATGTGATTGTTATTGGGAAAACCTTCGAGGCGCATTTAAGAAATCTGCGAGAAGCTTTCCAGCGATTTCGAACAGAACAGCTGAAACTTAGCCCGAAAAAGTGTATTTTATTTAGCTCCAAAGTCAGATATTTGGGACACATCATACCAGCTGACTGTGTTAAAACTGATCCAGGAAAATTATGACAGTTAAGGACTGGCCAATACTGTAAGATAAGCACCAGCTGCGTAGGTTTCTGGGATTGGCGACGAACTATCGTCGAAACCGCTCCATCAGTTAACGGAAAAAGGAAAATTGTTCGTTTGGAATCAGAAGAGTCAAAAGGCGTTCGAAGAGCTGAAGCAGCAACTTTGGAATATCGGACACCAGGAAAAGTTTTCATCATTGACACCGATGCTAGCAATTCAGGAATCGCAGCAGTTCTCTCACAGGAAATTGACGGACAGTGCTCTCAAAATCCGCGAAAAACTACTGTGTGACCCTTTTAGCAATCGTAAAAGCCACGAAGAGACAGGAGTCATATGATTTTGAGATACTCCATTTAAGGGGAAAACTCATGGTAATGCTTTTTCACTACGGCCATGTCAGCCGAACTGCATGTATTGCCACCGTCTAGGGGAAAAAGAAGTCGGAGAGAGTTTACGAATTGTAAAAGCGAGCCCAACGGATGGATGGGATCAGCAGGACCTGGAAAATGCACAACGAGATGATCCAGATATTGCACCGATGGAAGGCTGGGAAACATAGCGGAGCGACCTCAGTGGAAAGAAATCTTCAAGCGTAGCGAGGATAGAAAGAGTTACTGGACATAATAAAATTTTCTCCACATGGAAGACGGGTTATTGAAACGCAAATGGGAATCTGTAGACGGAATATCGCATCATGTGCAGACCATCGCTCTACGCGCTAAGGTTGAGTACATTCTGAAAGAGTGTCACGAACGAACCTCTGGAGGACATCAGCGTGTGAATAAAACATTGGTCAAGATCAGGGAAAAATTCTACTGGATTCACCTGCGCGATGATGTGGAAGACTGGTGCCGTAAGTGCACTACCTGTGCATCAAGTAAAGGCCTTCAGCGAAGATCTAAGAGCGAAATGCAAATGTACAACGTTGGAGCCCCATTCGAAAAGATTGCAATTGATATTGCTAACCTTTTCCGGGAGTCAGAGAAACATAACCTTCTACAATGGCGCTACAGCCCAAATCGGACAATGGCCTCCTGACATTCAGGTTCCTTAACATTTTTTTTTTTATTATTTATTGTGGAAGGGTTGTTAGCCCTTCGCACAACCCTCTTTCTACGAATTTTTCATTTTCGCAGATTGAGGTGACCAAGGTATATCCAAGCAGGCAATGTGCTGGAATTATATATTGCGTCGAACGGGATTTGAACTCACGACCTTCGCATTACAAGACCAACACGCTACCTACTAGGCTACACTCTAGAGAAACATAACCGCTACATAATGATTATTTTAGTAAATGGCCTGAAACATAAAAAAAATTGTCAGATTCGTGGTTTCATAAGAGCTACACTCTGATCAAGGCTACCACTTTGAATCGGAAACATTTCGAGAAATGCGCAAGCTTCATGGAATAAATAAAACCAGGACGGTCCCGTTCCATTCACAATCTGGTGGGATGGTAGAACGGTTCAAAAAAATACGCAACTCGGGTTTATCCAAACTCGTAAGCAAAAGACAACAAGACTGGGAGCAGCATATTCCGCTGTTCTTGATGGTCTACAGTAGAGATACTCGATACACACTAACACTTCTGTCCTAATAGAGTTTGGACAATGCCCTTATACCAACAGTTAAGACTGCGTTTAGAAGCACAAGAAGGCAACATAAGAAATACGAAATTCGGCCAAACTTGAGTTTGGCCGATTTCAAATTTACGGATACGAGCGAAAACTTGCGTTAAACTACAAGTTTTTGAATGGAATTCTCATTAAAACCGAAAATGAATATGACTTTCATAAATAACAATTCAATTTGATTGTGTTTACTTGATAAAAGAAAAAGAATTGAGAAAATTCAAATTTCGGACGAAATTTCCCGCGCAATCGGGGTACACCCCATGTCCAAACTCTATTAGGACAGAAGTGTTAGTGTGTATCGAGTATCTCTAGTCTACAGGACCTCAGTGCACGCGACAACAGGAGACACACCATCTCTCTTTGGGAGAAACACACAGATCCCTGAAGACCTTATGTTTGGAACACCATTAGATCAGCCAGCGTTTTCAAAGGATTACGTTTCAGATTTGCGACAGCGATAACATACGATCCACAACTTGATCAGAAATACCATAGAACCAAACTCGCCACCGATGGCATAAAAACTCGATACGATACACGATCAGATTTTCAAGAGGGCGGCTTGTTATGGCTGTATAATCCTCGATGCCAGAAAAGATGGTCACCGAAACTCCAACTGCCAAAAGTTGCTGACCAAAATGAAAGTATTGCATCTGGACAAATTGGCGAAATACAGTTGACAGTTAAGACTATGTTCGGGACGAACAAGAGCTAAGGGTGGGGTGCATCGCATGTGCGCAATCTTCCACTATTCTCGACAACAAAAATTCTGCACACCAACACGCACACATATTGCACACATATCGACTCGTAGAGAGCCGACAAGTCGTCGAATGGCTGACGTCTCTCGAGAAACACATCGTAGTATGGGCGATGACCAAGCCGACAGTCAGGAACGTGTATAAAAAGGGCGAGATTAAAGCGATCAGTGATAAGTTGATATTTGGACAGGAGAGTCGAAGCTTTGAAGGCGAAAGAGTCAAGTAGTGAACAACAAGTGTTGACTTAGTTTTATTTTTGCTTGATATCCAGCGACCCCTAGTGCATTTCAATTTAATAAATACTTACTGGTTTTCGTACTCATCCGTGGCGCCACCCTAACCATCTTTTCGCAATATTGCGGCATACCACACGTATTCGGGCGGGTGCGACGATGCTTCTGTAAATTACCAATACAGGAAAATGTCGAGCCGCAGCATTCGCAAATGTACGGTTTGATTCCTGTGTGCAATGAACTGTGCGTTATGAGACTTTCGCGATACGGGAACGATTTATGACAAACCTGAAATACAATAAGAAATCAGCACATCGTTCTGGCCGCTATTATCAAAATCTACATACTTCACACTCGTACGGTTTCTCCTTTGTATGCTTCCGTTCGTGGACCGTAAGTTGTCCGTTGCTGATGAATCTCTTGCCGCAGTAGCTACAGCAAAAGAACTTTTCGCCCGTATGGATGAGTTTATGAGCGGCTAAAGTTATCTTACTCATGTAGTTCAAGCCGCATTCGTTGCATTTGAAGGTCTTAATTGTGCCGCATTTCGACTGCAGATGAATGTCAAGGGCATTCTTACTGCGGAACTTCTGGCCGCAGCTCTCGCAGACCCGTTCGTAGGCGCCCTGCTGACCTTCGTGCACTTTTTCCAGATGTTCCACATAGTCGTCGATAGTTTCGTAGCAGATTTTACAAACGAGGCACTGGAACACCTGACAAGATGGTGAAGAAGACGGTTTTCGACTAGAATGAAAATTCGGTCTGATACTTACAGCGTGACTATTTCGGACGTGTTCGGTGAGATCTTCCTTGGTGCAATGCCGAGTGCTGCAGTGTCGACACAAAAATGCACCCGGCGCTTCATGCCGCTTCATATGCTGGCCGAATCCGTTCGGCGATTTGAATTGTCGCTGGCAGAAATTGCAAAAGAACTTTGGCATTACTTTTCGAATTTTCAACTGTCGTAATTTTGCTCGGATCTGTGGGTTGGGCAAACTTATCAGGCGCGTGCTGTGCTACTGGTATCCATAATGACATTAGGGATGTAGCCTCAGAACCGAATAAGCCGAAGGAGGTGGGTATAGATGTTGTTCGACAAAATCATGCACAACTATCTCGGTGACCATGGTACTGAGACCATCCAACCTCCTCAACCGCGCTTGTCGCCGTGCTAAAACCAACCTAAAAAGAAAAGCTGCCAAAGCAAAGTTTGACGATGCGGCCGAAGTAATCAGAGTGGAGGCGAAAGGTCTCAGTATTCCAGCAACCTCTCTGATTAATAAAGCTAGTACTTCCGAAGCGAATGGAGACAGAGTAGTAAAGCCTCATGCAAAAGAGTCTTTGAAAGCTCCGACCACTCTGCTGAAAGAAGTGTCGAACATTGCAGCGGATAGCGCTGTGGTTCCGAAACTGTCGGCAACCAAAACGAGGAGTATGCTCAGAAGGGCAGCCTAACAGAGTAAGACTCATAGCGTGACTCCGGGTCCCCAATCAGCTGATACTCCCATTTTCCAACCGTCAGTGGAACATGTGGAAGCGGTTGAAACACTTTCATCCCTGCTTGCTTTGGGACGTTCGATTCGTGACACCGTTTCTGGCAATGCCAAAGAAGCCTCATCGTTCGAACCACTGCAGCAGACACACAAGCGCATCCGATCGGATGATAGCAATACGTCGATAGCTGCAGCAAAAACGAAACAGCCGAGATCGGCTACCTATAGCGACGTCTCTAGGAGTTCCCTCCAGGCAGCAGTCATTAACACCAACAACTTGCTAGGCATTATACAGAGTTGGTGAGGCCTCAGATCTACTCTCCATTGAGGAACATTTTAAGGGAACACCTCTCAAAATTACACCAGCTAAACCAAGCGGTTCCGAATATGATCGAGCTCTTGAAGGACATTAAGCTACAGGTGGTGGAAGGTGCTGAGGCTCCTAGACTAACAATAGTGTCTGTATTGACCCCGGGTATCATTGAAGACCCTGGAAATCAATCTTTGCACGGAGGTATGGAAGCTTTTCTACAGAGAACAAAAAGACAAGGGCCAACTTCTTGTTCTGGGAATCGACCAAAGCTCTATGGAAAGGTTGTCTGTAGCGAAAGGTTTCGCGGATTGTGGACTCAACAAGGTCCACTTCAAACTACCGAAATCGCGGCCAACCTCAGAAGCCGGAAAACTCAGAGTGGTTCAAGCCAATCTGCATCACAGTAGAGCGGCGACCGCCACTCTCCAACAACACGTCTTAAGAGATTACTCAGATGTTGCACTTGTCCAGGAACCGTGGTTGAGTGGCTCTAACCACATTCTAGGGTGGTGCAACAAAACTTTTACAGTCCTTCTCGGACCCAAAACAGGTAAGCTAGGACATGTGTCGTTGCAAAAAAAAACAACTAAAATTAACATTAATTTCGCAATTCAGCAGCCTGGAACAAACAACGACGCTCTGGGGGAGGTCATTTAACGGTGGTGGAATAACGATCTCCATATTCTGAAAAACGAGCAAGGAAACTCTTTAACAAAGCTAATTCCAGCAAACTTGACACAGCCTGGGAAAAATATCAAACGGCACTTACACTGTATAAAAAAACATCTAAGAGCCGTCAACGAAATTCATGGAAGAGATTCTATGAAGAAATCGATAACGTCAATGATACTGCTGAAATAAAGAGGACCCTATCCAAAGACCCATACATGCCTGAATTACTGGATAAACGCGATGATTAATGGGCGCGGTCTAGCGATGAGTCATTTGAACTTTTAACGCAAACGCATTTCCCCGGATGCTTTGAGTCCGCGCCACAAAGTTCATGTGTCAATCGTATTCTAGCCAACTCAGAACTAGTAGATACAGTCGTGACGCCAGGAAACATAGGAATTCCTTCAAACCTTACAAGTCACCAGGACTGGACGAAGTCTATCCCGCAATGATTCAGAATACGGATGATGCAATAATTCAGTACCTGGTTCACATATATAAAGCATGCATCAGTCTTTGCCACATACCGAAGCTATGGCAAGAAGTTAAGGTAGTTTCCATACCTAAACCAGGTAGAGCCTCCCTCAACATCCCGAAGGCTTTTCGACCCATGGACCCTAACTTCGTTCCTTCTTAAAGACTGGTGGACAGCTACCTATGGGCAAATCTGAACCTCTCGGTCAGATGCCCCCACCAACACGCCTATCTGAAAGTTCGGTCCACTGACATTGCCTTGCATGTGACGGTAGCCGCCATAGAGAAAGCTTTCCATCATAAAGAGGTTGCACTCGGCCCCTTTCTAGACGTGGAAGCCGCTTTTAACCACGTCAACATTGATGCCATACTTGAGGTCTTGCGCAGTCATAGTGTGGAGCCTCTCCTGACTGCATGGATATCTAAGCTTCTTCGCTCACGAAAAATCGTAGCACGGATGGGTAACGAGACAAGAAAAGGCTCTGTCAACAAAGGAACGCCACAGGACGACATAATATCGCCTCTCCTGTGGGTCCTAACAGTGAATGAACCCCTTTCCATTTTAAATCGGAACGGCTACCCGACAATAGCATATGCAGACGATCTTGCCATCATGCTAACTGCTAAGTTTGAGCAAGTTCAAACATCAATTCCGCTAGGAAGTCAGTCGATGTAGCACCAACAGTGTTGAATACTAGCTTCAAACAAACTATTTTGGATTCTTTCTTGGCGTAGTGGCGGCAGTTGGAAAACTTCGCAAATCCCTTTGGGAAGAACCGAATAAAAATATTACAGCTCAGCTGTTACAACGTAGTCGCTATAGTATCCGAACTATTGTCGGCCTGACCACAGGCCATTGCTTGCTAAGGCTGCACGTATTTAGGATGCGGATCGCGAGCGACAGCTTGTGCAGAGGTTGCGAGGAAGACGAAGAATCTATCGAACATTATCTTTGTCACTGTCCGCAAACCTCCAACAGTCGTCTCCTTTGTTTAGGCTCTAGATTCTTCTCAGAACTAGACGACCTCAGAGGCGTCCAACATTCAAGCCTGTTAAGGTTCGCGAACCGAACCAAGTGGTTAGAGCAAGAGGAGTGACTTCCAACTCATAACTATAGGGGGAGTACAATGGGCCCAATTAGATGGCCTCAGTGCTTGTGGTTCTATGCAACCACCCTCCTACAACCTAAACCTACTCAGTACGTATAAAATTGATCGAGCTCAAAAAAAAATTAGCGTCCGAACTATTGTTGTGCATGCTAAAAATGTACGCACTCAGGCTTCAAATGTAGAATTTTCTTTTTCTTTGATCCAAACTCCTTAAGACGGATGTGACGTAGTTTGGCCGTTAAATTATTTTTGAGATCGAACACTTAACACTGTAGTAAACTGTTAAAAAGAATTGTAAAAAAAAATTTACAGTGAGAAAAAATCTGACATTTACACTGCCATTTTGAAAGTTGATAGGAAATCTACCCGAAGTTACTCGGCTTGAAATGTAGATGGCCGGCCATTCACTCAGTGCCACTTTTCATTTGGCACGTGCGTTTAAATGCCGCTTTTAATTTCCGTTTTTATTCGTGGTTGCAGTTCAGATAATTCCGCATAATTGTAATATGGAGTTATATATTACATAATTTTACATAATATAAATAATAATAATAGGGATTTAAGGCGGAATTTGCAACGAAGGATTTTGAGACAGAATGTGCAACGAAGGATTTTAAAACGCATTTTAAGACATATTAACGTATGTATAATATAATAATTATATAATTATATTATACTATGTATAATTAAATTACGTTCATTTACATAATTTAAACTTTATATATTTTTAGGTGGTAACGTCTCTGAGAAAAACAATTAAAACGATTCCGAACTAGTTCGAAAAACAATTGGAGACAGTGTCCCAACCTAATTTGTACTAAATTTACAGACAAAAATGTACTAAAGCATTTTTCAAATAAAACGCTAACCTAAACATATAAATATAATTGTAGTGTCTGTCTGTTATTTGTTTATAAATGGCTATAGATAAGTTTTTTGCTTTATTTTAGCAATAGCTAAGCAGAAGCGCACGTTTTTAAAAATTTTCTCTGTCTGTCTGTCTGTCTTTCCGGTTTTCACGCAAAAACGGCTGAACTGATTGTAATGAAACTTTCACAGTTTATTAGATGTGCACCGAGATGTAATCTGCGTGTGGTCTTAGTTCAATACCCCCACGCCTTCCACCCCCTCCCATACAACTCATTTTCAAAAATATATAATAATCAAATTTTCTTCAAAACCATTGGCGCAAATCATTTGAAATTTAGGACATACTATATTTATCAGAAATGTGATCTATGATATAAAAATTATTTGAATTCCCCTACGCCTTACACCACCTCTCATACAAACTGCACTTTTTCATGAAATGCTATTCACCAATTTTCTCAGTGCGTGTAACATTCATCGAGCTTAAATGTTGTACTTTATCCTTAATTTGCAATATTATTAATATCGGGAAAAAAATTAACCGAGTAGCTTCACTCCTTCTACCCCCTCCCATACAATATGACACAATTCCACGACTTTACGAAAATTCGATTTTCTCGAAAAGCGTGAATGATGCAGATCTGAAATTCAAAATATATTAATTGCATAATGATTATAGTTGTTTCTTAAAAATTCACTTAAAACCACCTACGTCTTCCACCACCTCTCATACAAACTGCTCTTTATCATGAAATGCTATTCACCAATTTTCTCAGTACGTGTAACTTTCATCGAGCTTAAATGTTGTACTTAATCCTTAATTAGCATTATTAATATCGGGAAAAAATTAACCGACTCGCTTCACTCCTTCTACCCCCTCCCATACAATGTGACACAATACCACGACTTTATAAAAATTCGATTTTCTTGAAAAGCGTGAATGATACAGACCTGAAATTTAAAATATATCAATTGCATGATAATTATAGTTATTTCTCGAAATATGACCAAAAACTCCCCTTTCCTTCTACCACCTCCCATACAAATTGCACAATTTCATTAAATTCAATACACTAAGTTTCTCAGTACCTACTCAATTTTTGAAACTCAAATTTGGCACAAAAAATTTGTATAGCTACTCTAGCATGATGTGAAACAAATTAGTTCAATGCAGCCACACCCCATACAAAATTTCATAATATCACAAAAATTTCGATTTCATCTATAGTATCTTATGATTGGGCTCTACGCACCATTGTATTCCTCAAGCTTAATGTTATTTTATTTGGGCTTTTTTTTTAATTAACACAAGCTATAATTATTCACATGTCCTTAATGCTCTTCAATACGTATATGATCTCAAATAACGGGATTGATTTGACCACGAGCCTCTCCCATTCAGGTATGAGTATCATGGTATCATTCTTAATAATTTATGGTTCTGATTCCAACAAAATACAAAACATTGTGTTAAAAGAGCCATTAAACTAAGCGGATTATATAGGTATATCCCACAAAAATTGCTTATTATAGCGATTTTTATGCGGACGAAGTCGCGGGCGTTTGCTGGTTGTTAATAAGGCTAAAACGTGTTAGTAATAAAAACTAAAACAATTTTAATAAATTCTTCAACATTAAAGAAATTTAAACAAAAATACAAACTAAGCCAAATTTAATTTTTTTAATTATTAAAATTAAACTTTCTAATACCATGTGCAACTAGCGGCCTTAATTATTATTTAACTATTTAGTAATTAAGCTCGTCTATGTCGTTAGTATAAAGGTGACATATAGTACTTTCTTCAGCTGTGTAATTTGGGGAGTGGTGGGCGGGCTCGAGCCCTCAGTGAATGCACACAAATTTGATTGAGATCACACAAATTTGAGCGAAAGCACTCAAATTCGAATGACACAAATTTGAGTAAATGCACACCAAACCAAAATTTAAGGAAATCGAAAATTAAGGTATCAAAAATTAAGGACTGGCTAGAGTCCGCCGGTTTAAAACTTGCTGACCACAAAACGGGGGCTGCTCTAATAAAAAGTGGGAAAAAAATGAATACGTGAATAAGCAGATCGGCAGTCAAACCATTTAAATATCTTGGAGTTAAGCTCGATAATAGATTAAAATTTTAAGTTTCCGTGGACCTTGCGAGCAAAAAGGCGTTACAAATGCAAGCTCTTTCCAGAATGCTGCCAAACATCGGCGGACCTGGATATGCCAGAAGGATTCTATTTTCCAGAGTAGTCAGCTTGGTGCTCCTATACGCTGCTCTGGTTTGGGTAGCGGCGTTAGCGACCAAGGAAACAAGGAAAAAAATGTCATCATGGGCTCTGCGCGATAAGAGCAATCAGCGGTTTCCGAACTGTTATAACTTTAATATATATTAACTTATAATGATAAGTAAAACACACTGTTTTATTTTCAAACACTTTTTTATATTTTTCACATCACTTTTACAAAAATTTTATTTTTTAGTTAATTCGCGGTCGGAGTCTAAACAGCAACTGACTCGATTTTCATTTACATTTTTTCTCTAAAAAATTATTGTCATCAATAAATTAATTGCGCGTGCTAACAGTGCCGGCCGGACGAGAAGTTCATTGCGCCGAAATCGCTTCCTCTAATATTGCACTACTTGCACAATATCGATTCCGGCTAGAACTTAACGCTCAGCAGGTCATTGGTAGCACGGAGAATTTTAGCATGTGCCATCAGGTCAGTTACATTAGCGGTTAATGTTACTAATCTGATGACATAACATTCCTCCCTCTTATAGAAAGAAGCGTGATGACGATTTACATAGATTTTCATGGAATGAAATGACATATGTACGATACACAAAGATATTACAACAAATTTATAATTATACTCTAGATGAAATCTGAGAGTATATTGTGTTTGACTTACCGTTTGTAACGCTAAGAAATAACGCTCGCACAGAGCCGCCAAGGGTACAGAAATATTTGTTGTCGCTCAAAAATCTCAATTCCGAGTGACCGTCTGTCCGTCTGTTCGTCTGTCCGTCTGTCCGTCTGTGCGTCTGTCTACAGCATAACTCTCGAAAGCTTTGAGCTATAGTAATAAAAATTTTTGTGTGTCATTTTTGGCAAAAAAATAACTTTAAGTTCGTGAATGGGCTACATCCCCCCACTCCTTCTACCCCCTCCCATACAAATTTCATGAAATTTCGAAATATTAAGAAATTGATTTTTCTTAGAAACTATTTAAGCTATAGACCTGAAATTTAAGCCAAAGTATGACGATATAGATGTCATTAATATCGTGAAATATTGACCCGATTTCCTTACTCCTTCTACCGATTTTCATTGAAACTAGTAAAGCTAAAAAGACAAAATTTTGTCAGAATTAATTTTACTATAATTGCAATTTATTTTAAAAATAATAATCAAATTCACCTAAGTTCTTCTACCCCCTCCCATACAAATTTCACGAAATTTAGAAATTTAAATTAAATTATTTTTCTTCGAAACTGTTAAAGCTATCAGCTTGATATTTTGTATAAAGCATACAAATAAAAATATTAATAATGCGAAAAAAATTTGTTTTGATTCGTACACTCCTTCTACCCCCTCCCATACAAATGCATTATTTTTGTTAAATGCATTTTATCGATTTCCATTCAAACTAGAAAAAGTACAAACTTCAAATTTTGCCAGAATTTGTTTCTTAATAAATGAAATAAGTGCTAAAAAAAATATCAGCCCCGCTTCACTCCTTCTACTCCCTCCCATACAAATATCTGCGTTATAAATTCAAGAAAAGCATTTCTCCTTCGAATATATGAGAGCTATCGACTTTGAAATTGAATAAAAGTATGGTGATAGGGGTGATGATAAGCAGTTTCAAAATCATCTAAGTCGTTTCACTTCCTCTGCCACCTCCCATACAAATGTCCCAATTTCAGGAAAACTATTACCAACTTCATTAAAAATAATGAAAACTAAAAACTTTAAATTCAGCAATAAACATTTTGCATGCCATGTTTGGTGTCATATAAGAAAAATACAAACATCCCCCTCTACTTCTACCACCTCCCATGCAAAAGTCTCTATTCACTATTCGAAAAAATTTGAGATGACAAATTTTCCGGTATATTAAAGTCATTTCCATCTCATCTAGAGTATCATATGATTGGGCTTTAAGCCCAATCATAATTCTGTTATGTTTATAATTAAGTTATACAATTTTTTTTTTTTTTCATATATCCGTACTTTTTTTTTTAAAAATGAAAAATACAATAGTTTTGATTTTGTCTCTTATTTTTTTATTTATTACTTATTTTTATTATACTTATTTAACTAAAGTAGAAAGAAATACAAGAAAAAGTATAAATTCTTTATTACTTACATGTATGAATGGAATATAATAAAAGAACAGAATCTAATAAAGTACATACATACATCAACTATAAAATTTTATTTTTATTTATACGCCATTTTTTGTAGCAATCTCATGTTTATTTCATTTTATTTTAGTTACATTTTTTTTTTTTAAACCATTTCTTTTAAAACTAATTTTTCTTTTGTTTTGGAGGGCATGTCCAAGCTTAAATTAGATTCATGTAAATCTTCTTTTGAATTTTCTTTTCTTAATGATTCTTTGGGTCCCGACACCCGTAATTCTATTTTGCTATTAATTCCGACTTTAGGTTTTAGATAGTTCTGTATTTTCGATTTTATATAAATGACCGTTATTATTGACCCGACTACTACTACTAAAGCTAGTACCGTTGTTGTGCCTGTCTGTACCAAAGTTTGCTTTCTTTCGTAGGCTTCCTTACGTCTGCGGTCTTGTTCGTCAACTATGTGTTGCGTTAGACTTTTAAGACTGTTAAAATACAGGTTTGTATGATGGTTTCTCAAGTCACTAATCTTAAGAGGCTTTTAAACTATCGATAGTAGGTACTGGACTTCGCTTGTATGTGGAAGGTTCCTGAGCAAATAAATTTGGTAAAGTGAAATTACTGCTTGCTAACGGAATTTTTTCGGTTTTGACCATTGAGTTCTCAGGGGATAGAGTTATATCTTCTAATAGGAAGTCACACCCACCCGTAAGTCTCAATAAACCGCCACCAGTGATTTCAGTTTTTTGTGATGGCATGTATCATATCCATTTTTTGGGTAAAAAAATGAGTACAGCCACATATTGGGACTATGCATTTTAGTCAGGATATTTTTGGGGTAAGTTTCAATACAGATTTTGCAATCCAGTGACTGATAATTTATATTGAAAAATAACTGAATGACACAATCCTTCCTTGCCCCGTTCACTAGTGGAGCACTTAGTGGGCACACCAGGGAAGTTTTTCCATCTACAAGTGTATAAGAAACACACTTACCGAATTGCTCAGTAGTCAATTCCATTTACTGATTTCTCGATCTGTTTGCTGCCAAGTATTCTGTTTCGAGCTCATAAATGAATTGCGATCCGTTTCTAATCACAGGTAGTGAGTAAACTTTGTACATTTGAAATATGACTTGTACTGGTAAAGGAATAGTAATTTTGATTATAATATTTCTGTTAGACTGGAAAGAAGCAACATGAAGGATTTTTCTTAAGTTTTGTGTGTCTGAAAATATTTCACTCAGTTGTTTGAGCTTAGCAATGGTTCGCAAGGTTTTTTCTAATTGTGGGTTATGTAGGTAGAGGTAATTTTTTTGATTGAAGTGAATCTAAAATTTCGATCGAGGATAGTTGTATTCTATTAATTTGCATTAATTTTAGGAGTATGATGGAGGTGACTTCACTTAACCTACGAACTTCGGTTATCATCGCTTCGTTATTTGCGGAATCAAGATTTAATTTATTTAAATTTTCTAGAACTGTATTGATTTTTTGTTTAACATAGTTAGTATCTTCTACTACATCATTCAGTGTGTTATTTTGTTCACTGAGTCCTGTACTGAATACTGATATTTGTTCTCTAATTAGATTTAAGTTCCCTTCTGTATTTTTGTGAACCTCTTTTAAACGAGAGTAAATGTCTTCACAGTCTTGGTCATCCATAGTTCCGAACAGTACTTTATACAGTCTACCTACACCACTCACTATAGCTCGTTTTACCTTATGGTGATAACTAGCATGGGCTATTTGGCGGTCCTGTTCCGATAATACGGAAATTGTCTGTCTAACTTCAGCAATAAAGTTCGGACAGTCTAAATCGGTGTCGTTAGAGGTTGTGTGTGCTTCATCAATGGGCACCATGTGTCATAGCCGGAATGATCCCATTGACATCCTCGCGAATGAGATGCTAAGGATCTTCGAACCAACAAGAGGCAGCTGTTGCCAGAAAAATAAAATAAGAGGAAAAGGCAAAATCAATAGCTATGTGGCAAGCCAGGTGGGAGAACACAGATGGACTTATAAGCTAATTCCCACAATTGAGGTCTGGACATAGCGGGTGTATGGGGACTGGAACTATTACATCACGCTGTTCCTATCAGGTCATGGCACATAAATTTGAGTAAATGCTTGCAAATTTGGTTGAATGCAGACACGTTTTATTGAATGCACTCAAATTTGATTGAATGCACACAAATTTGAGTAAATGCACACAACTCGACGTTCACAAATTTGAGTGAATGCACAGAAATTGAGTTGCGTTCTGGAAGTCGACGAGTGCAATCGCAATTTTGGTGAGCTAGTGTTCTAGTGCTTAGTTATTAAAATTAAAAAATAACAGGAAATAATCGGTAAGTGTCCGAACAATATTGGCTGTGAATTAGTTCCCCACAGACATATCCGTTGTGGGTTGAACGATTTCGCCCAAAAATAGCGCCTACACATAATGCAGCACCACAAAGGGGTACGGAACGACGTGAGTCAGCCCAAATAATACGCGCAACTGTCGAACCGTCGGCCCGATTATCCGATTTTCAGAAGCTAGGCGAGCAAATCGGGGGCTTAGTAGAAATGCTGGAAGACGGAAAAAGGCGTTCGATCCACCAAGCGATGAAAGACGCCATTGACAGCATAAAAGCACTCTACGAGCTCTCAGCGATTCAGCTACACGACGAGAAAGCAAAGGAGGTGATCCGGAAAAACAACTCCTCACAAACTTCTCCCTGGCTAAGATCGAGCGTGAGTAGTAAGGAAGGGTCCTCCCCTAAGCATTTCACGTCGAGCGATAGGGACAGGCTATTTTGGAGGCACCTCGGAACCTGTTTTTTAACCTGTTTTTCTATGGACAAAATCTCGACAAAATCTCAGAATAATTGGTGGCACCTCGGGAATGTATGGACGGTGCCAACAAAATATTGTAAACAAAGTCTGTGGAAATGAGAGAACTATATGCAGAAAGCAGTCTAGCAATATGCAAAACTAGTCTACCAACATCCAGAAAGTAGTTTAACAACTATCTATTTTGCATGCATGGCCAGCTCCACTTTGTATCTTTAATATTAGAGCGAAGAGTTAGACAGGCTCTAACTCTGTCGATTAATTGTAAACAAACTTTGTAAACACCTTTCACTTTCTGCCGGTATCATAACGCAACTGGTAGTTGCTTATCTACTTTAACACGTGTTTTCTTTTTTCAACAAACATGCCAGCATTACCTTTATTTATAAACAATACCTCTCACTTTCTGCCGGTATCATAACACAACTGGAAGTCACTTATTGACTTTTCATGCCGGCTATGACGTATTAACTCTACCAGCATGTACTTTTAGGCAGGTTTATAAGTATGCGGATCTTGAATGTAGAGTCTTTCAATAGTTGCTAAGAAAAATTGCATGCAAGACACTGACCTAGTCACTTGCAGCCGGTTTGTTTATGATATGTACATATGTTGATCTGTTATCGCGGTAATGAGATCTTTTTGTGTCTTCCATTTTTCTTAGTCTATGGGTGTAGTAATAAAACAGATTTTAGTGTATAAGGTTTTTATTGTGTATTTATAGAGTTATGTTATATCATGTCTGGGTAGTGATAAAACAAGTTTTCAGTTTATACAGTTAATATCTTAAGAGTTATTATTTTGATTACAGTATTCGTTATATTTCTTAATTAAAATAGGTTGTAGTAATTCCTCCATTGATAAAATTTTGCGTTGAAACCTGAGTCGGTCTAATACATAGCTCTGCCAATTACCCTTTCTGCTAGATCGTTATGCATAATCCCAGGTAATCATGTATTTGACCGAAACAAGATCAGAAAAGCGAACGTGTTTAAAATCTGTAGATGGCATCGTATAGGCTGATGATCTCGATCGCCATAAAAAATATCAGAAATATCAGTGTAATAAACTTTAGTACGGTAGAAAATGATGTTAGATAGGATTTGTATGATTTTTTAAGCGGCTGTAATTATAATTTACCTGATGTTAAGAAAGTATTATGTGATGGGGGAGGTTGGTAATAAAACAAGTTTTGGTGAATAAGGTTTTTTCTTTTTATTGCAATTTTTATGTAACTTTTTTTAAAAATCTTATTTTCAAAAATCCGCCACGAGTCTCGTCAACCCCATCAAACACCATATACTGATCTGATGCTTGGTTCAGATCATCCACCTGACGTTGGGTCTTTACTTTTTCCGAAAATCGAGGCGGCAAAAAACAAAAGACACCGTCATCCAGATGGACTGTCAGTCTAAGACCGAATCTTGTCTTTAACAATCGGAAAAATTTCACATGGTGATGCTTTCCGATATCTAGAGAGCTTGCGGACACCATAGTATCCCCATCACCTCCGACAGCCGACGACAAAAGTTCAAAAGTATTCTAAAAACAGAAAAAAAAAGCAATTAGTTAAAAATACCAAGAACATCAGAGCATACAAACACTTACCATTTTGTACAGTTAGAGTCTCAAGAATGATATGATATTCCTCAGGAAGTTTGTATGCTTTTATATCTAATCGGAATATAGTACAACTTTGCAGATACGAATATTGTTAACTATGAATTTATATTTTATGTGAAAAGATGGAATGACCTGATAAAAGATCTTTGATCAGATAAAAGATCTCTGTAAAATAACCTTGATATTATGTATAAAAACAGCGAGTGAAGCTGCTAGAGAATATTGTCGTCCAGAACGTCACCCTGGTGGAATATTACAGGAAATACAGCGGAATGAAGTAATGGAATTAGTAGAAGATACAGGTGTTTCCAGAAAAACTACTGGTAACAGGTCGTCTGCAGAAAATGGAGTATTACAGGAAATACAGAGAGGCGAAGTATCAGTTCAGACTGGTGAGGGGTTAGAAAGAAATATTGAGATTTTATCAAGAGAGGAGACTTTTTTTAAAAATTTCAACATGAGAGGGGTAAAGATGGTGTTCCGACTAAAAGAGTTCAGACAGACCACTGAGGATCCTGTTAAAGAACTTGAGAGCATATTTGACAAGATAGTAGAAGAGTTAGCTTCCAGCTCAGTTCAGGGAAGTAAAATTAGTCTATCTATTGAACTTCCTGATTCACCTGATGTGAAAACTATCTGGGCCAGTTTACGACCTGTAAGTGAGATGAGTGGTGCTACGATTATAGGACTAATCTCAAATGTGAATCAGTCCAATACATCTTTTCTATCGGATGAGGTTATGCAAATAAAGGCAAATATTATAAACTTCCCCTAAGTTTAAAGTATTGTTTTCTCAAAAATATATAAATGTGTATAAATAATACTGTCTTTCACTTTATTGCACTACACCTTACCACAAACATGAGCAGTTTTATTTTCGATATACAGTTTGTCACAGGGAATTGTGGTCAGTATTTTGCTAAAGAGCTTGCCATACTACCTTTTGGTTCGATATATCAAATGCTCTATCACTTTCTACCCCCATACTCCTATCAGGAATTGAGTGTAAAAGCTGATCAGCAACAAAAGTATGAACGAGAAAACATCAACGGCTTGCACTGGAATGGTGGTGAGACATATTACAACAGTATACCCGATATTCTGAAGGACTTTACCAACTCTACTATATACGTGAAGGGGCTTGTGAAAGAGAACTTCATCAGAAAATACTTACCAGACGTTGAAATAATACAACTTGAAATCCAAAAAATAAAAGATCTTCAACATTTCCAAACAATCTGTAAAAACCATAGTGAAGCCCGACCTACACGTTGTGCTGCACAAAATTGTGTAAACATTTATCTATTTATGCTAATGAATAAAATTTATATATAAAATAAAAATAAAAAGTTTTTGTTTCACTATATTTTTTATTTAAGCAATCGTTATATTAAAAATAATTCTAGCACTACAAAACCATGGAATTTCATAAAACAGTCTTGAATAGTTAATGTGTACATATGAAGTGCGTGGAGGTATAAAAAAGTCATCATTTGACAGCTGTAATACATCTTTCTCCTTACATCTGGCCGCGTACTGATCGAAATACTCTGCAACACTTTCTGCAGCGTTGTTATTGTGAAACATAACAATATTGAAGAATTCCATCTTTTCGAATAAATTTAAAAGATGCTGGGGTGTCAGCCGAATACTGCCTTTGTCGATCGGTATAATGTATTCCTTTTTTAAATTAGCTTGATTTGCACGAATAAGTTCGCCATCTTTTTGCTTCATCTTAACCAGATGACTGTATAATGAAGTCCATCCGGAGTAGTTTGTCGACATAGAAAAACGTCCAGTGTGACTAAAGATTATTTTCGCCTCAAATGTGAACGGATCAAAGCCCAATACTACCTTTCGGTTTTCACAACCGTCTAGATAGTATGTGTAGTTTAGTAGAGCACCTTCACCAGGAACCTCGGATCTTTTCTGCTTGGTCTTCTTATTAGCATATTCAGCCGATGTTTCTGATTTTTTTCTTTTATTAGCTTGTTGCTGCTTCGTGACATCCTCGTTTTTTGTAATATCTGGAGTCATATTGTTCGGAAGAATTTGAGAGAAAAAACTGAAAGTCGGGTGTTTCAACTTGGTGCTTTTATACTTTCAGCCTCCGATTTACAATGTTGGTTACGACAAATGCCTCCACTTTGTGTATTTGAAAAAATATGGTGGTATAAATTAACTACCTTGACATCGTTATGTGTAAAGTCTTTTGAAGAAAACTGTTTAAGAAATAACTTTAGATCCTTCCCCCGGCAGCGAAAATATATGTATACGCAACAATATTTACCGCATGTAGACGAAAATAGTCCTTGTATTCTCTTTTTATTATTTCTAAACACCTTTGAGTTGTCATGTAAGAACTTTTTAAAATATTTATTTACTGGATATCTTCCGAAAGAGTCGAAATATTCAGCAGGACCATTCTTCGGTAGATAAAAAGCTACCCAGTGGGTACCGCCTTTATGAGAAGGATCTGTGTTTGCTATAATGTATGTAGGCTTTTTTATTTTACGGGGTAGGTGGTTGCAGGGAAAGACCCCTCTGAATAAATTTTTAGTGACATCATTTTCTTTTAGAACGCGTGCAAGTTCGATCGTGTTCATTCTTGACTTTCTGAAATTACGTTTTCAAGATTTATGATCTTTGTATAAGAAGTGACGTAGCTTTCTAAGAATTCCTTTGATGATTTGCCATTAACGAAAACTGTTGAAAATTTTGCCAATGTTTTGATAAGATCTTCATCTAGTCGTTTCAGCTCCAAGTTTCCACATACCCCCGTTTGATCTGTAGAAGTGGTTGAAGTTGTAGGATATTTATATATAATCTCTTTTGAGTAGAGCTTATTCTGTGTGTTGAAACCTGCAAGTGATATTTTCTTAAAGAAGGTTAAATTACCTTCTGACAAGTATTCAACATTTACCAAGCAATTTGACATGTTTGCTTTTTCGTACCTAGTTTGATACTGCACTAACATTACTGCTTATCGTATGTGTATATATACTTTTTTAGAAACTTGTGTATACATTTCGGTTTTTATCGATTTCAATATTACTATCATACTCTGTGTATACAATACAGGTAACACTGTGTTTTAGAGAGTTCTTGAATCTCCCTTCAATTCTTACAACGCCTTGGTTCAGCAAGTTACTGCATGCTGAGTCGTATGAGTTGTCTGCCGTTAAATCAAAAGCTAGCAAAAAACATCCATTATCGAAGAATTGTTTTGATATCTGGTGGCCTCTATCGAAGTAGTTAATACCAGTACCTTTGAAGAGTGTGAGATATCCCCTAGTACTTAACGGCTTATCTGCTCTCGAATAATCAAACTCCAGACGTTGGTTTGGAACTTGAACCCCATTTACTGATAAGTTTAAGCTTGTTATGTTGTTATGCTTGAAGTTATACGGATTCTTTGTCCTACTTCCATTGTATGAATCGTTGTCAATCATACCGAAAACCAGCAAATTGGGTAGTTGTCCAATCACTACATTATCCAGAGACAGTGTAGACGTGTTAGCCGGTAGTGTGTATGTTTTTACCTCAGACCGTTTGTACGGATACATGGCATTCACGCGCTGAAGTACACTTTCATGAGCTAATAGTATTCCAGGATTGACGGTAACGTGATTCATAAACATTGTTGCTTCTAGGATTTTAATACGTGGATTAAGATCATTCTCCTTAGAATAAAGATAGAATTCGGGCTTCTCCAATGAAAGTATTAATCGCAAGTCAACACCATTTATTAATAGTTTATCCTGATTCAACATATCGCTATGAATCGTACCCATCAGTTCCACTATGTTGTTTTTCTCCATTAACGCGGTTCTTTTAAGAAAACCTTTATTCTCTTTAACTGTTCCGGTCTTTCCGTCGATCATCTCCATTTCATTTTCATCCAAATACCATCCTACTGATTCCAGGTGGGTTGATGCGGCATCTTTACCATAATTTAGTAGATTCTCAATGTAGGCCCGGTAATGGTAGTTGTTGTCGGTTTGAGCTATATTCTTGCCATTTAGCTGTATCGTGCATTGTTTAAATAATGAATGCATTATATTGTTAACAACACCGAACGGGTCAGATTCAGCTTCTTTATCAGTGAACTTCTCTTCCTTACCAGATTTAAATTTAATGAGTTGTACTTTTAGCCGTAAGTAGATGCTGGATAAATCACGATATGTATCGCCATGTCCGAGAGATACAAACTCTAGTACGGAAGAATTATCCAGGGATGCTATCGGTTTGTAAGCAACCTCTTCAGTTTTTAAAATATTACTCTGAATTGGCGGTGTGGCGGAAAGATCCAATTCAGACTTCATACACTCTTTCTGCATTGTCATCGTATTTATCTATCAAATATATCCAACACACGTTTTTTTAAAGTACGATGTCTTTCTACAACTTTCTTCCTACTGGTTGACGATGACGGTTTTATCACTTTACTTACTTTTGTACGTCTTTTACACTTAGATGAGTTTCTTGTCTGTATACTTGTGTATGGATTAGCTCTTTTTATAGGTATTTGATTCCCTCTGCCGTCCATTGCGTCAAACATTTTATTTATACCCTTTTGAGCTAATTCTTGCATCGCGTTCTTTCCCTGCTCCTTTAGTATTTGCTTAATAGGCTTACTTCCAACTTCTTGAAAGATTGTCTTTCCTGTGTTAATAACTTGTTTTCCTATAGCCTTTGCTCCAGATGTAAATAATGGCTGCAGATAACGTATCAATCCACTAAAAAAACTTCCGACTCCTCTCCCACGCTGGTACACAAGAGGTGAGTGGTACAACTGACCTATATCAGATAATTTACCTCCACTCTGTGTAAGATAGTACTGCGTGTAGTGTGCATTCATCTTATCAAACAAGAATGTTACATAAAACCCGTTCTATAACTATTTAAACATCTATCAAATGTGAATATATATATATAGCTTTCTTAGCATCGTTTGAAGTGCAACATTATATAGGTGGGTGTATAACTTGAATTGAAGTTAACTAACTCGCCTTGTTGGTCTGTAATTTTGATAGAAATACTCTCAATAAAGGTTTTTTCCAATGGACAGTACTCCACATGATCAAATCTGAAAACACTATCACAATCCATCAAAGGAATCACTCGAAGATTCCGCACCAGCTTATTTCCTATAATTCTAGGTTTAATGATATCTGTGTAAACGTGTATTAACCTGATTTCACTACATGCATCAGCAACTGTTTTCCGACCAATTCTCTTTTCTGGTTCAGGACCAGATGCATCCATTTCTTTGGAGCTAACCATAATTACTTCTGTTTCCTTTACTGTTTTGTCAACTAATACAGGATCGCGTTTATCAACTGGTGTTTTTAAAAAGGCATCAACAAATAATTCCCCAATTTTTTCTGTTGTAGTCACATCGATTTTTACCGGTGTTACTCCTATAGTTCCATCAGCTTTCGTGTAAAGTACGTCTAGAACCGTCCCTTCTACTGGGACCCAATCGTCAGGTAATATTTTTACACCTGCTTCTCTTACCGCATTAGATATTGAGTGACAAATTGAGTTCAACACATCATTGAAAATCTGTTTTTTTACATTATATTCGGACATGCCTAGTAGTCTAGACTTGTTCACTATGACTCTTTGATCGTATTGTATACTACTCATTAATAGAGCTATGAAATCAGGAATGTTAATCGGAGATTTAATCGGGAGTTTCAGATCAAGGTTTACCCCGTAATCTTTTAGATGGTATGTGTGAGAAGGCTTAGACTTTTTCGCTCTACCCATATGAATGCTATTTTCTGGCGGTATAAAATCATCAATCATCGTTATTAATTCTTCGTGTTTTCTAGGCGATCTCGGTATCTGACCGATTATGTAATCAAAAAGAAGCTGTACTGATTTGAATTGTTTACCTTATTCCAGATAAACAGTGACTGCCTTTTTATCCTTTTGATAAACGTGTAAACGAAAATTTCCTGTTATTTTTTTGTCACTAATATCAGGTATATGCTTCTTATCCTTATCTTTGTAAACATGGTTGAAAATGTCCCGTTTAACATAAGACAAGTATCGTTTTGAGTCAAATGCCGTCGAAATTGATGCTAAGAATATTCCGAAATTAATGTCATTACTTTCATAACATAACTTTTGTAATTCGGCTTCAGTCCAATTTAAGTATAAGCTACTTTTCTCATATATTATAGCCCTTAAACTTTTTGAAGCAGGGTCTGATTTCTTTGTTGTTGTGTCTGCCCGACGAAAACGTTTATGTTCATTTTCACGTTCAGAATCAATAGATCGCTTAGATCTACCGGATGGTTCACTCTTTTCTATGTTTCGTCTCGGTAATGCGATCTCGGTTATTCCAACACTCCATTCACTACCAAACTTGCATGTTCGCGGTAGAATATTCTCAAATGACGATAGTGTATTTTCAGGGTAAATATCTAGAGAACTGTTGCTTAGCAGGCAAACGTAGAATTCTTTTTCTGTTATAGTTACAGGCATTTCTTAAAGTCTCTCCCAAATCGGTTTATTTCTGCTGGAGGTGCTCTCTGACTTATTCTTCAACCTTTCACTATGTCTTGTAACACGTCTAATAGGGAAGTCGGTCTCAGCAGGTCTTAATATAGATTGTCTAGGTCTGTTTAATACTAGTTCATCTTGCTGACTTTCTTCCTGACCCCCCGCATCACCAACTAGCATCGTGGGTGTACCTTCGCCGTCCTCATTGTCGTATGTATTGAAAACATCATCCAACTCGTCAGCACTCATGTCAAGTGGAACTGTATATTGAGTTATACCGTCATCGCCGGTTACTATCTTATAATCTCTTTTCGGTATATCCAGTCTTTTCTGAAATTTTGATGGGGGCTTAAGAGTTTTTGCAATACCACTTGCCGATAATCGTCTCTTGAAAGTGGACGGCATTTCTTTTTTTGGAGGTGTTAGATCTATCATTGATTCAAATATCTCTTCCCCCCGCATCGGTGAAGATTGTGTTGATTTGTCGTCGCTGAATTTAATTCTAGTTTGAGTAGTATTGTCACGCATACTTTTATATTGTTGTTGTTTTGATAGGCTGGTAGCTGGTCTACTTTTAGGTTTCATTTCCAAGAATGTGTTATTCCTACGTCGCATATTAAAAAATTTTATAAGCTCGTTCCGGTATTGATACCATTTGCTTTTATCACCAATACTCTTACTCTTCAAAATCTTGTTAATGGCTTTATCAAACAAAGTTTGAGTCTTTGTATTTTCAATTGTCTCCTTTATGTTTTCATACACTTCAGGAGGCAGAAGCAACATTTTATTTAGATTAGTATTTTTAGACATATTTTTCAATTAACGATCCTATAACACCAGAAAGCACACTTCCTAACAGCACTGGTAGAAACCCACCGTGTTGAATTAATACTTTACGCTGTCGCTGTACAGAATGCTTAGCATCCACTAACTTACGCATACCCTTTT
Organism: Chorisops tibialis; assembly: GCA_963669355.1. Lineage (NCBI taxonomy): Eukaryota > Metazoa > Arthropoda > Insecta > Diptera > Stratiomyidae > Chorisops > Chorisops tibialis. The sequence continues at coordinate 216,268,313 of OY770262.1, forward strand.
TATATTTGCTAAGTTGTGAATGTTTTTTCCCGCGAGGTAGATGATTACCTTTTAATGTATTCAGGGTAATTTCACAAAGAGTTTTAATTACCTCCGGATGTGCTGTTCTTATTATAGATTTTCTCAAACAAGGACTTGCGCTTTTAAGTACGTACAACATATGCTTGTTGTCCTTCAATCTTTTCATTCGAGACACCATTCTCTTCTGTCAGACTATCAGTAGAGCAGTAACACGTTAGGAAATTTTTATTAAAAATATCTGACCTAAATCTCAATATATCATTTATATCTTGAGTTAGATCTACCATTAAATAGCTATGTGGTTGTTGAGTAATTCCTTTATATATTCTCATAAGCTCGGAACTATTTTCAGGGTATATTTGTTTCGCCAGGTGTTGAAATTGACTTTTGTCTCGCGGGTTCTTGAAACATACTAGGTATTTACAATTAAGAGATATATCACGACAAAATTTACCTTGATGAAATACATTCTGTGTTACTAGAATGACGGAGAGATTACGATGATGGGATCCCTTTGTAAATAATTCGCATACTTGTCTTGAAAATGCATTAAGCATCATATCGTCTAACACAATTAGTATCGGTTCATTTGTATCGTTTGAAAATTCATCAGGAATTGAGTTTAAATACTCTATCTTTTTTAATGATTTCTGTGCTGGTATAGCACTTTGCTCAGCATTGCACCACATGACTTTTTTTACTTTAGGTTGTATCATTGCTTCGTTTACAAGAAGATTTTCTATAAAGGTCGTTTTTCCACATCCAGATGGCCCTGCAACCATCATTGTGAATGGATGCCTAAACTGCATCATTTTTCTTATACGTGTGATTACAAGGATTATATTTCGGATATAAATATATATAGTCAGTGAGGTCATATTTAAAACTTTATTGTGATGAGTAGACAACAAGTTGTTAATGAGCTACATAGACCTGCTCGAAGACGATTCTTTCGTCGACGGGTTACTATAAGAGGTATAGATGATTTATGGCAAGCAGACCTGGTTGATATGAGTGCATTCTCAACAGAAAATCGAGGTTTTAACTTTCTTTTAACTGTAATTGACTGTTTTTCTAAATATGCATGGGCTATACCTGTTAAAAATAAAAGTGCAGGTGTAGTAGCAGATGCTATGAAAAATATTTTTAAACACAGACGAATACCAAAGAATCTACAAACCGATGACGGTAAGGAATTTTTTAATAAGGCATTTCGTCACATGATGAAGTATTATGAAATCAATCATTACTCTGAATGTAGAGTAATGATTGATTGAAATCGTTGAAAGCTTCCATTGTAGAGAGATTTAATCGAACATTGAAAAATATCATGTGGAAGGTATTTAGTATGAACGGTAATTATCACTGGATTGGTATATTACCTAAGTTGATTAATAAGTACAATAAGACAAAACATCGTACTATTAAGATGCGACCTATAGATGTTAACACATCAAACGAGGTACAACTACTGTCATCTTTTTTTAGAAAAGTTAAGGTTGTTTCAAAACCTAAATATAAAATCGGTAATTATGTTCGAATAAGCAAGTACAAACATGTTTTTGAAAAAGGTTACACGCCAAACTGGTCGACAGAAATATTCAAGATAAAAGAAGTAAGAAAAACACAACTCCGAACATACTTCCTTGAAGACTATCAAGGTAATATTATCCAAGGAGGTTTTTATGAAACAGAATTGAAAAAAGTCAAACACCCCGATGTATATCTTGTGGAAAAGATTTTGAAACGCAAACAAGATCGTGTGTTTGTAAAGTGGCTTGGGTTTCCATCATCTCATAATTCCTGGATTGATATAAAAGATGTTCTATAACCCGTGAACTTTCAGTCAAAATGTTAAACTTAAGGCATGAATACGATCGTCACAAGACTTTCAAAAATTTAAATCTAGAGGAAAGAAAAGTTCATAAACTTGTAAAAAGTGGTTTCTATCACACCAACTTGAAGGATTACGTCAAGTGCTATTTTTGTTCCTTGATAATGAGTGCATTTTCTTCACCATCTGCTGTGGAAGCTGAACATTTACGTTTGTCTCCAGATTGTGTGTTTGCAAGCGGTAGAGACGTCTGCGGTCCATATGAAAAACCGCTTAAAAAATCATACAAATCCTATCTACCATCATTTTCTACCGTATACTAAAGTTTATTACACTGATATTTCTGATATTTTTTATGGCGATCGAGTTCATCAACCTATACGATGTCATCTACAGATTGTAAACATGTTCGCTTTTCTGATCTTGTTTCGGTCAAATACATGATTACCTGGGATTATGCATATCGATCTAGCAGAAAGGGTAATTGGCAGAGCTATGTATTAGACCGACTCAGGTTTCAACGCAAAATTTTATCAATGGAGGAATTACTACAACCTATTTTAATTAAGAAATATAACGAATACTGTAATCAAAATAATAACTCTTAAGATATTAACTGTATAAACTGAAAACTTGTTTTATCACTACCCAGACATGATATAACATAACTCTATAAATACACAATAAAAACCTTATACACTAAAATCTGTTTTATTACTACACCCATAGACTAAGAAAAATGGAAGACACAAAAAGATCTCATTACCGCGATAACAGATCAACATATGTACATATCATAAACAAACCGGCTGCAAGTGACTAGGTCAGTGTCTTGCATGCAATTTTTCTTAGCAACTATTGAAAGACTCTACATTCAAGATCCGCATACTTATAAACCTGTCTAAAAGCACATGCTAGTTAATACGTCATAGCCGGCATGAAAAGTCAATAAGTGACTTCCAGTTGTGTTATGATACCGGCAGAAAGTGAGAGGTATTGTTTATAAAGAAAGGTAATGCCGGCATGTTTGTTGAAAAAAAAGAAAACACGTGTTAAAGTAGATAAGCAACTACCAGTTGCGTTATGATACCGGCAGAAAGTGAAAGGTGTTTACAAAGTTTGTTTACAATTAATCGACAGAGTTAGAGCCTGTCTAACTCTTCGCTCTAATATTAAAGATACAAAGTGGAGCTGGCCATGCATGCAAAATAGATAGTTGTTAAACTGCTTTCTGGATGTTGGTAGACTAGTTTTGCATATTGCTAGACTGCTTTCTGCATATAGTTCTCTCATTTCCACAGACTTTGTTTACAATATTTTGTTGGCACCGTCCATACATTCCCGAGGTGCCACCAATTATTCTGAGATTTTGTCGAGATTTTGTCCATAGAAAAACAGGTTAAAAAACAGGTTCCGAGGTGCCTCCAAAATAGCCTGTCCCTATCGCTCGACGTGAAATGCTTAGGGGAGGACCCTTCCTTACTACTAGCGTGGAAACAAAAAAAGGCAGGTTGCGGACAGCGAAACCCCAGAGCTAAAGCGGAAACAGAAGCATTCATCTGCAGCAAAAAACCTGAATTGCTGACTCTATTTCGTGGATGTGCTTAGCCACGGTAACAACAGCGATGTCGTCAGCGAACCCGATTAATTTTACTCCTTGCTGCAACGATAGTCGAAAAACTCCATCGTACATAATATTCCACAGGAGAGGGCCTAGTACAGACCCTTGTGGGACTCCCGCGGTGACGTTGTAGTACCTTAACCCCTCATCAGTTTGGTACCTCAACTTCCAGTTGGTGAAGTAATTTGCGATTATTCTCAACATGTAGTGTGGTGTATCGATTCTAACTAACGATCTGTTTATGAGTGACCAATCTGCCGAGTTAAAGGCATTTTTAATATCCATTTTCACTACTGCACAATGTTTTTTTGTCCCCCATCGCCATCTTTCTCCTTGTATTGCCTCCGCTGCAGTATCGACTACCACTTTTATGGCGTCAATAGTAGAACGCGATTTCCTAAATCCGAACTGGTGGTCTGACAGTGCTCCTTTTTCTTCTGCTAGTACGAGCAGTCTGTTGTTAATAATTCGCTCAAGGATCTTTCCCAACGTATCAAGTAAACATATTGGGCGATATGACGATGGTTCTCCAGGAGGCTTGTTTCCTTTTGGAAGAAGTACTAAATGTTGGAGCTTCCTTGGCACACGAAAGACTCCTTCCTCGAAACACTTTTGCATAGTTGCTATAAAGATGTCGGGCCTCTTTTGAACAGCAACTTTTATTGCCATATTTGGGATGCCATCGGGTCCAGATGCCTTGTAGTTTCCCGTCCTTCCGCATGCCTCAAACAGTTTTTCGGACGTGATTGTAGGAATAGACTCTATGTTGATCTCTCTGGATATGCTTCACATAGTAGTTGGCCTTTGGGGTAACAGGTGCACACAAATTCGAGTAAATGAACATGAGTAAATGCTCACAAATTTGAATGAATGCACACAAATTTGAGTAAATGAACACAAATTTGAATAAATGAATACAAATTTGAATGAATGCATAATAATATGAGTAAATGAACGCAAATTTGAGTGACTGCACACAAATTTCGGTGAATGAACAAAAAGTTGAGTAAATGAACACAAATTTGAGTGAATGTACATAAATTTCAGTGAATGAACACATATAAGTCACATTATATTTTCCACACGCGAGATTCAACACATAAACCATGTGGATTTAGGATTGAAGACCTCACCAAATATGCCCTAACCACATGTTGATATACGCCTTCAGCATTTTCAAAATAAGAATAAGATAGCTTAAGAACATTTTTATTTACTTTCAATTAAATTCTTGAAACTATTTTTTGATGATAAGGAAGTTATTATTAAGATAATAAAACAAGTATATAACAGCGAACGAATAACGTTCGTCAGCTCAGACTTACTTGATCAGTTAGGATAAGAGTTTCATAATAAATCTATTTAAAACTGAAACCCAAGTATTTTATTTTGAGCCCGGTTTAAAATCAAAATTGAAAGTTTTGAGATTTTGTCCGTAAACAAAATAAAACTTATATAAGTAAAAGAACAGAGATTTTAGTGAATAAATACAAATGTGAGTAAATGAATACAAATTTGAGTAAATGAACACGAATTTGAGCAAATGAACACAAATTTGAATGAATTCCCACAAATTTGAGTAAATGAGCATATATATAAGTAAAAGAACAGAGATTTTAGTGAATAAATACAAATGTGAGTAAATGAATACAAATTTGAGTAAATGAACACGAATTTGAGCAAATGAACACAAATTTGAATGAATTCCCACAAATTTGAGTAAATGAGCATATATATAAGTAAATGAACAGAAATTTCAGTGAATAAACACAAATGTGAGTAAATGAATACAAATTTGAGTAAATGAACACAAATTTGGGTAAATGCACACAAAATTGAATGAAAGCACACAAATTTGAGTAACTGTAAATGCACACAAATTTCAGTGAATTAATACAAATTTGAGTGAATGAACATAAATTTGAGTGAATGCGCATAAATTTGATTGAATGTATTATATTTGATTGAAAGCACACAAATTTGAATGAATGCACACAAATTTGATTGATTGCTTAAAAATTTGATTGAATGCACACAAATTTGAGTTGATGCACAAAAATTTGAGTGAATGCACACAAATTTGAGAGAGTGCACACAATTTTGATTAAATGCATACAAATTTGAGTGAATGCAAAAAAATTTAATTGAATTTGCACAAATTTGATTGAATGCACACAAGTTTTATTGACTGCACACAAATTTGTGTGCACTCACAAATTTGAGTGAATGCACATAAATTTGTTACTGGGATCTCGCTAATTCTATTTGTTTTCAAAACTTTGTTTCAGATTTCTCGGTTCATAATTTTTATGAGAATTGCTGTTGTTCTCAGTTATTTTTTTCACGTATTTGATTCCTCTAATTATTTTGAATGGGTTGTACTGGCTCAGGGTTCTGTTCCTAATATCGCCACCAGCTTTCATCATTATGAAGCGTGGAAGCCTGGTTTGTTGCGCAGTTGGCAGATGTCCGTGCAAACTTTTTCGCGCAAGTTTTCTGCGCCGGACCCAGGGTGATGCGCTACCAAGGACGGCGTAGTAATTTGTGTTGGGCGTTTTACTCCCCATTCTCACTGGTGGCGCTAAATAATTGACTGAGAGTTATTTTTCTTTTATCTTACGTCTATGGCACGTGTTTTTGTTAATGTTTTTATATGAAAATTCACTCAACTTAAACGTATTTTTGCTTTTATTCTCTAGATTAAATCTGAGAGTAAATTGTGTTTGCCTTACCATTTGTAACGCTAAGAAATAATGCTCGCACGGAGTCGCCAAGGGTACAGAAATGATTGCTCAAAAACCTCGATTCCGAGTGACTGTCTGTCTGCCTGTCTGTCTACAACATAACTTTCGAACGCTTTGAGCTATCATGTTGAAATTTTCTTTTGTCACTTTTAGCAAAAGAGGACCTTTCAGTTCGTGAATGGGCTACATCCCCCACCCTCCCATATAAATTTCATGAAATTTCGAAAATTCGAAATGGTGATTTTTCTTCGAAGCTATCGACTTGGAAATAGGAAAAATTACATCAACGTAAATACCATTATTGTCCTAAAATATTGATGTGATTTCCTTACTCCTTCTACCCCCTCCCATACAAATGTACAATTTTGAAAAATGCATTTCTCCGATATTCGTTGGAACCAGCAAAGCTAAAAAAACGAATTAGTTTTTAATTATCAAATTAACTTCTACGCCCTCCCATACACATTTCAAGAAATTTAGAAATTTTAGTAAAATTATTTTTATTCGAAACATGAAATTTTGAGAAAAGTATAATAATGCAATTATCATTAACGTCAACGTTTTGTTGCGTAATATCGATTTGCATTAAAACTAGAAAAAGCAGAAACTTGAAATTTTGCCAGGGCTTGTGCCTTGATAATTGTAATAAATGCTGAGAAAAATATCAACTTTGCCTTATTCCTTCTACTCCCTATATTATAAATTGAAGAAAAGCATTTCTGCTTTGAACATATGAGAGCTATCGACTTTGAAATTGAAACAAAGCATAGTGATAAGGATGTTGATAAGCAGTTTCAAAATCACTTAAGACCTCTGGTACCTACTAACTATGTCCAATATCTTTGAAAATAATGAAAACCGTAAACTTTAAATTCAGCACGAGACATTTGGCATGCCCGGTGTCATATACAAAAATTACAAAGCTACCTCCCTGCTTCTACCACCTTCCATACAAAAGCCACTATTCACTATTCGAAAGAATTTGAGATGACATATTTACCGCTGGACTTTACGCCCAATCATAATTTGGTGATGTTTATACTCTAGATGAAATCTGAGAATATTATAAGTTTGCTCTAAAGTTTGTAACGCTAAGAAATAAGGCTCGGAGAAAAAAATGAATGATACAGAAGTTAAGGTCAAGTTCGTGAACGGGCGAAATTGCTCCACCCCTTCTTCTACAATGGCGCTACAGCCCAAACCAGACCTTGACCTCCTGATATTCAGGTCCCTTATCATTTTTTATTATTTATTGTGGAAGGGTTGTTAGCCCTTCGCACAACCCTCTTTCTACGAATTTTTCATTTTCTTAGATTGAGGTGACTAAGGTACATACATATATCCAAGCAGGCAATGTGCCGGAATATATATTGCGCCGACCGGGATTTGAATTCCCGACCTTCGCATTAAAAGACCAACACACTACCTACTAGGCTATACCCTAGCTACCTAGCTCCACCCCTTCTACCCCCTCCAAAATGACACAATTACGCAATTTGACAATAAACGGATTTGCACGAAAAGTATGAAAGCTATTGGCCTCAAATTTGGAACATGTTACTTTTATGATAATATCAATCTACCGTATAAAAATTACGCGTGTCCCCTCCTCCTTCTACCACCTCCCATACAAACTGTACTTGCCATGAATTACTCTAAGCCAATTTACTCTAAGCCAATTTACTCAGTGCGTATAAAATTTAGCGGGCTGAAATTGTGCACCAAATATTTATTTAAAATTGTTCGTAAGCCCAAAAAAATTTAGACGATTAGCTTCACCCCTTCTACCCCCTCCATACAAAATGACACAATTTCGCAATTTGACATAAATGGATTTACTCGAAAAGTATAAAAGCTATTAGTCTGAATTTTGGGATATATTGCTTTCATAATAATTTTAATCTACAGTAGAAAAATTATTTGCGTCCTCCTTCTCCTTCCACCCTCTCCCATACAAAATACACTTTTTCATGAAATGCTCTAAGACGATTTTCTCAGAACATATAACATTTATTGAGCGCATATTTTGTAATAAATAATTAATTAGTATTATCACTAAGATCAGAAAAAAATATTTGATTAGCTATACTGCTTCTACCCTCTCCCATACAATATGACCCAGTTTCACAACTTCACACAAAATCGATTTTCTTGAAAAGTATGAATGGCACTAGTCTAAAATTTAAGGTATGTCAATTTTATAATATTCCTAGTTATTTCTTAAAAAATATCTAAAATCCCCCTACTCTTTCTACCACCTCCCATACAAACTGCACATTTTCACTAAATCTAACTCACTAAATTTTTCAGTTCCCATTCAATTTTTGGAGTAAGCATTTCGTATAAAACATTTTTATAGCTACTTTAGCATGATGGGGAAAAAATTAGTTTAATGGTATCATCCCTTCTAACACTTCCCATGCAAAATTTCTTGGGATCACAAAAAATTCTATTTCATCTAGAGTATCGTAAGATTGCGCTTTACGCGCAATCGTAGTCCTGTTATGTTTTTTTTTATTTTCACTTTATACATAAATAAAAGGCTTTGTTTAAGCTTCCCTTATAGTAGGACCTTGGTAACTACATTTTGGGGAGTAACACTCCGTTTCGCGATTTCAAGAACACTCTAAGATTCGCACTGAATTGTTACCTTATCTTATGAAAGATGATAGCAATGCGTCTGATGGCTTCGATGGCTCACGTCGACTGGAAATTGTACATTCTTGCGATTCAGGTTTAATAACAGAAGTTTCTTGTGATTTTCGTTAATGTTGGAGCGTCTTGAAGGAGACGCGGGCTATTAGGTAGGCGGTTGTAATGCATTTTTTCAAATTGTTTAATATTCTCCTTTGGCTGGCTTGCGTTGCGTCAGACTAGGAGAATATTAAGAATCCAAATAATCCAATAAAGGAAATCATTATTTCTTCAGCAAATTGAATTTTCCGAATTTATTTCAAAGCCAACAATACACACATTTATGTAAATTAGGAATATTGTATTCACGAGTACCATCTCATATATGAAAGTTTTCTTATAGTGCTGCACTAAACCAAACTTTTATTTTTCACCCTTCTAAAGGTCAAGATTTTCAAATCAAAATCTCCAATATTTTAACATTCAACTCGTCGCACTCAGTCCCGGAAAATCCTCTCAAAACTCTTCCAATAATACAAAACCATCTGCAAACCATCCATTCGAATCGATCCCGATAAGGACTCCAATGATACCAATGGATCATAAGCATCCATAATTCGCCATTCATGATATAGCATACCCGACCCAAAAATATTCGCCATCAGCATTGAATGCACTTATGGCCAGAAATGTACGAAATATCGTTGGGCTACATCCTCCCCTCCACTCATATATAAAGCCATAAGTGACAGCGATACTAAAAATAATCACCGCTTATACCGCCCTCGAAATCACATGCCATTTGCACACACTCACACAATTCTGGCAGAGCGAGCACGTCACGGGACGCGAGGGTGGGTGCAATATGCCCGGTAATGTTCTGTCAATCAAATCGCGGAGTATCCGTAAAGGAAGCTTTCAGGACCTTTCGTGCATGGCAAGAGTACGAGTTGGAACACGGAATCCTCTTGAGGATGGTGAAGGTTAGTACCTCGTCAACCCTTTTTTTCGAGTCCTTCTTCCTATTTTCGAGGACTTTTATTATAAAAGAGGCCCTACAAATATTGACAAAGAAATCTCCTTAGAGCAGCAGCCCCATTTTCGCACACACAAAAAGGATTGCACTAAAATCAACAACAGCCTAAAGAAATTTAAATTTGATTTTTTTTTCTCCTTTCACAAGAGGTAGAATAGTAACAACTTTTTATTTTTCGGATATTCTTTACGGCCCCTTGTAATCGATGAAAGGCAGGCTGTCAATAAGAATAAGACATAGGGTGATGGTGGTGGCGATAAAAATCAAACGATGAAACTGATAATGATACGCGAAAGTGGGTTGTATGTGACCTCTAAAGGAAATTTATCGATTCGCAATTCGGAGTCCAACCTTTCTAATAACGTTAGATGAAATATAAATGTGTGTTGTGTTTAGTCGAACGCATAGAGTCGCCAAGAGTTCAGAATTTTTGGTTGTTGCTTAAGAAAGATCGAATACGGGCAACCGTCGGTCTGTCTACTAAATAGCCAAATCTCCGTCTACCCCCTCCCATAAAATTTCACAAAATTTTTAAATACATTTTCCTCCAGAACTATTAAAGCTATCGACTTGAAATTTGACCATAGTGATGTGAACACAATTTACGCTGGATCGCTCACCCCTTCTACTGAAATTTGTGAAAGTTCATTGTATCGATTTTTTCAAAAACTAGCCAACATAGAAGCATAAAATTTTAAATTTATTTTATAATAATTGCAATAAATGAACAAAACCTTAAATTTTTCACATTTTAATTATTTGCCCAAAAAACTAAAATTATTATCCCACTAATTTACAGGTATAACTCGATAACTAGGTGAATCGCCAATGTTGCAGCTTACAGGCCATCCTAAACCATACAGATAAATCTCCAATAACAATGTAATTTCGCTTTGATCTTATTTTTTTCCACATAAATTTCAATCGATAAAAAGGATTTCGGCCGTTCTATTGCCTGGCACAGTTCTTTCTTGTGTCTTTGGAACCGTCTACAGAACACACCTTTCTTCTGTATTTTCTATATCTTAAAAAAAAAACGAAAATAAATAAAACAACAAAAAGGACTTCCTGCGATTGGAGAAGAAGAAGTCGAAATCGAGAGGAGCGAAGGGGTTCAAACAAAAGTCAGCAGAATAAAAATAACCAGAAAACGCTCCCGAATAGAAAAGCGATGAAGCAGCAAAAGGTCACATAGGCAGCAGCTCCTACTTTGGCTCTTTGCGGTATTTTTCGAGTGAGGCTTTAAAAAGGAAAAACTTAAAATCGATCGTGAATTTTCCTTATCACCATCATCATCATCGTCGTCGTCGTCGTCGTCGAGTAAGGGACTAAAAGCTACCTATCTCGAGTAGCACGTGTGTAGAGTATTTCGGGCATATTATATGACCGCATCAGGAAGATCCTTGAAAGGATGTGCTCTGCGATTCAATAGTGTGGTATGTTCCAAAAATCGTCCAGAGTCTTCAGATGGCCACTAACCTAATTCCGACAACAAGGCGAAAGACCTACCTCATACCCAAATATCCGGAACATCTCGCTTAAAAACAACTCCGGACCAGCTAATTGGGCAACATTTTTGATTCATTCGTTTATTTCACTGAAGGGGCAAATATAATGTCGCTACCTTTCTCGGCGACCTTACCTTCATATCTTTTACGGAAGAATCTCCTTTAACTCTTTCGTCGGCGGCCTGGTTGAAATCGGGACGAGAGAAATGGGAGGGGTAGGAGGGCGTGAGATGGCTGAGCTTTTACACGGAAGCTCTTATTAATTTTTCTGTATGCCGACTTATTCTCAATCTCAAGTTTCGGAGTACGAATAAGGAGCGCATGCCGTGGAAGTTGTTGTTGTTGTATTCTAAAAACTCGCATTTTTAAAATAAAGCTATTTCCAAAGCGGGTGGTTATGCTCGTTTGGTTGGACAATACAATACCCTAGATGGCTCTCATGGTTCATCCTAGGGTATTAATTCTCACCTTGATTTAAGTTTCTCAGTCAGAAGTAGTTGGGTCTTAACCTGAATCTTGCAGATGGTACTGGATCTGAATGAACACCTTCTGCTACCTTGATTTCACAAGCACATACGAATAGGAAGCATCCTTGCAACAACATAAACCTTGCGTGCATAAATTCGGCTCTACAGATAAGATTCTCATGTTTGTCTTCACATCTGATTGCAATCATGGTTTTTGACGTAACCGAAAAAGGTAGAAGTAGAAAAAGGAAGACGGCCACTTCACGCTAGTCCCTGTTTCGTTTGAAGGAATTCGCTATAGAGTCGAAGCTTAATGGCGTTCAAATTTTTCGAGTATATCCTAGTCGCATGTGCGGAAGAGCTTTCGCAGGATTTTCCCCAAGAATTTCAATGTCTTCGGTAGAAGAAAAGCATTTTATTTTATTTGCCGCGCCGATATGCATGAGAAAGTCATAGAACGGATATATGGGTATACTAGAATGTGAAAAAGCCACCCCTAAAGCATGAGGAGAGGATATCAAGTTTTTCTGCTGCGAAAATTTTTGTTGATTCCACGAATATTTTCGATACACTGTTAAATACGGGAAATTCAAAACACCATGCTTAAGTTTTCTACTTCTACAATGGCACTATAGCCCAAATTGGACCTTGGCCTCCTGACTTTCAGGTTCCTTAACATTTTTTATTTGTCATTTTGAAAGGGTTGTTAGCCCTTCACACAACCTTCTATTTACGAGTTTTCATTTTCATAGATTGAGATAGCTAAGGTGTACCCAAGGAGGGTATTGTGCTGGAATTATGCGTCGACCAGGATTTGAGCTCACGACTTTCGCATTGTAGACCAACACGCTACCCGCTACACCCAAGCTAGGTTTTGACGAATTATTTCTTGATTTTGATATTTTTCATTTTGGAGAATTTAATTTTTATACTCCAGATGAAATCAGAGTATATTGTGTTTGCCTTACCGTTTGGAACGCTAAGAAATAATGCTCGCACAGATCCGCTAAGGGTACAGAAATATTTGTTGTCGCTCAAAAACTTCGATTCCAAGTTGCTGTCTGTCCGTCTGTCTACAGTATAACTCTCGAACGCTTTGAGCTATCGTGCTGAAATTTGTTGTGTGTCATTTTTAGCAAAAAAGTAACTTTAAGTTCGTGAACGGGCCACATCCCCCCACTCCTTCTACCGCCTCCCATACAAATTTCTTTGAAACTATTTAAGCTATCGACTTGAAATTTGGGTCAAAGTATTATGATATAGATGTCATTAATATGACTGAATTTTGAACCGATCCCGTCACTCCTTATACCCCCTCCCATACAAATGCATAATTTTGAAAAATGCAATTTTTCGATTTTCATTGAAACTAGCAAAGTTATAAAATCAAATTTTTTCCAGAATTAATTTTATTATAATTGCAATCAGTATTGAAAAAATTATCAACTTCACCTCACTCCTTCTACCCGCTCCCATACAAATTTCACGAAATTTTGAAATTTAAATTAAATTATTTTTCATCGAAACTGTTAAAGCTATCAGCTTGATATTTTGCATAAAGTATAAAAATAGAAATATCAATAACGAGAAAAAATGTGTTTTGATCCGTACACTCCTTCTACCCCCTCCCATACACTCCTTCTACCCCCTCCCATACAAATGCATAATTTTTGTTAAGTGCATTATATCGATTTTCATTAAAACTAGAAAAAGTATAAACTTAAAATTTTGCCAGAATTTGTTTTTTAATAATTGCAATAAATGCTAAGAAAAATTATCAGCTCCTCTTCACTCCTTCTACCCCCTCCCATATATCTGTATTATAAATTCAAGGAAAGCATTTCTTCTTCGAACATATGAGAACTATCGACTTTGAAATTGAAACAAAACCTGGCGATAATGATGTCGATAAGCAGTTTCAAAATCTTCTAAGCCCCTCCACTTCCTCTGCCACCTCCCATACAAATGCCCCAATTTCAAGAAAATTATGTCCAATTGAAAATAACGAAAGCTACAAACCTTAAATTCAGAACGAAATATTTTGCATACCACATTAGGGTTCATATCCAAAAATTACAAACCTTCCTCCTCTGCCTCTACCACCTCCCATACGCCCAATCATAATTACGCCTTTACGCCCAATCATAATTCTGTTATGTTTTTAATTGAATTTAAAATTTTAATAAATATTTTCAAGGCACAGAAGCCACAAGTGTCAATTAAATTCCTGTTAACATCCCCTGTAGGGCATAGAACAGAAACAACTTTCTTCCATAAGGCGCGATCCTGAGCATCGGCCGTTAGCTGTTTCCAGGACTTGGTTATTCCTCTGGCTCCCTGTTCAACTGCACGCTTCCATGTGCTACATGGTCGAACAACTCGACGTCTTCCTTGAGGATTATAATCCAGAGCCTGTTTGGCGATGTTTCGCTTAGTGTGACTGATCCACTGCCACTTCCGCCTTTGAATGTCAATACCTATGTTAGTCTGTCCAGTTGTACTCCAAAGTTCGTCGTTGAAGATTACTTCTGGCCAGAATATTCCTAAAATGCGTCTAATGCATTGGTCCACGAAGTTTGCAGTTTCTTGGTAAGTTGAATAGTCACTTTCCACGTAGTACAACCATTTACCAACACAGATTTGGGGCTTGCTTCAAAAACTCGCAGCTTCGGGCGAACCGAAATCTCTCTTAACCTCCAGAAAGAGGAAAGGATACCCAAGGCCTGACGAGCTTTATCTAGAAGAGCCTCAATATCCTTTTCGGTTCCGCCGTCCATGGTGACAATGCTTCCGAAAGAACAAAAATCTTGCACTTCTTCCACATCTTGTCCGTTAAGAACAATCGGTGTAGTTGTATTCGAGCCCATGTACATGCACTCGTTTTTACGCACATTTATTTTCAATCCCGCTTCTTTGCATTTAGAACGAACGAAAATTTGACTAGATATTTCAATTTTTTTTTTTAAATTTCTCTTAAAATTTTGATGAAACTCTAAAATTATTTTTATTTAAAGAGCTTTCAATTGTTTGTATGATTTAAACGAATTCCCTGAAGTGTTAAAAATTTAGGCTCAAAATTTTCATTGGACGCACTCAATTAGAATGCATAGAACAGTTCAGTGAGAGGGCTGCCAAAAAAGATAAAGTGGACTTGTAACGTGAAATTATATTTTGGAAAAAACTAAATTTGTGCATTATAAACAGTTGCCAAGCAGAATCTCCTAATTTCTTTGTCAGTTGTACAATCGCAGAGGCTTACTTCAGTTAATGTGACCTACTCGGTCGAACCTTCCGATCCAATTTAATCAGAATTAAAAACTTACATAACCCAAGCACTTTGTTCAACTAATATTATTATAAATATTTCAATAGTTGCAAAATGTTTCCTTTCTTTTCTCTGCTATACCATGAATACAAACTAAAGCCGTGAAATGAAATGGTTACAAGGGTGTACCTTTCATACTTGTATTTACATTGTCATGGAGGCATAAGAATTTCCATACAATGATGTTACCTTGGTTTCTGGAAAGCGAAAGAGGAACCAACCAAACATATCCTATCCATATCAACACACAAACATTTCCATACTCACAATTTACTTAGCCGAGTACGTTCCTTTATGATGCCACATATGATTCCTTAATGTTCACGTTTATAAAATTTTAAACAGCGAGCAATGTAAAAAAAATATCGGGCCGAAAAAAAAGAGGCAGCATATTATTTTGCATGTATACGATGCTGGCTGGAATGAGTGCTAAAATTTCATACCTACATTACCTGTGACAAAAAAAGGACGTAGCTCTATATAGCTGCAGATATAGCGCACGATTGTGCTTTGTAGAATGTCTGCATTGTGTTTGATAACAAATCATAGAGTTCGTTCTGGAAAAATGAGGGGTTCCGCTTCAAAAGAACCTTCGCGTAGAAGAAGGGTGCCATTTCTCGATAGTGTGTGCATCATACGTAACACCCAGGTTGTATCTTATCCGGGAATAATATCGAAGCATGTAGTAAAGCTTTTCGTACTATCCTAGTAAAGTGAATACGAAAAGTCTTAGGACGCGTAAAATGTCCTTTACAAGAATTGGGACGTTTCGAGTAGATCCGTATTAAGTCAATCTTCTTTGAATCCGCGTAAAAAATTAAAAAAAATCCATCGTCCTGGCAAGCAGATTTATCGGTTACTCAAATGCGCAGTTTCACTTATCGCAATGCTCCAAAAGAAATACTCGCAATCATGCGCAGAAAAAAATCAAAAAATCAATTTCCGGTCAATAAATTCATTTAATAAAATATTTGAAACTAAAAATGGTCGAATCTGCTTTAAATTTTGCTATCCTATATAATAGTTTAGGGTGAAATAACAAATCCATATGTTTGATAAATGCAATTTTTTTTTGGTTAGCACAATAGAAAGAAACAATACGAGAAGATACTAAATATTCTAGAAACAGGACCCTATGCCGAAATTAAAAGAGACCAAACCGCTACCCACCACCGAAAATTAGCCTTATCCTCAAGAAAAATTCAACAGCAGCGGGAAGTTATGCCAAACTAATCGCTTCAGACCCGCATTTCCCAAAAATGTAAGAACTTTCAAAAATTCATAAGGAGAATACCCCGCTTCGACCCATCGTCAGTTCGGTGCAATCATCAGCATCATCATCAATGGGGCGACAGGCCAATCGGACCCTTGCCTCCGGAAGTCGTCGCCTCCAATCGTCTTGATCCAAAGACCGCATTTTGCTGCTGCTGGAGCGAAGGATCTGGTGCTCCCCGATGCTAGAATTGTGGACAGGCAGGACACTTAAGACGTGACTGCCGCAAACCCAGAAAAGCGATCAACTATTGTTCCGGCTGCGCTGCTAAACAAAGAGGAGGGAGGGGCGAACCGTCACGAGAGCACGCATCGCCTAATGACAGTCCGGGAAACGAGTAAAGGCCAACTTCATGGGGCAGAAGTTGGCTGGTAGAATCGACGCCCCCGGAACCATCATCGCAATTTCTCGACTACATCGTTGTGAAAACGACTTATGTATGAGTGGTCGAGTCGGCAAATTAAACTGCATCATAACAGTCGACACAGGCGCAACACGGTCAGTGCTAAGATCTGACCTCGTAGATCGTACTTGGCTTCACAACACCAAGAAGTACGCACTTCGCACTGCTACAGGAGAAACTACAACGGTCCATGGAGAAATAGCTCGTGACATACAGCTTGGGGATTTGACGTTCTCGCATGTATTCGTGGTAGCTGACATTACCGATGAGTGTATCCTTGGAATGGATTTTCTGAAACCACACGGTATCCAGCTGGACTTAGGACAACGAATAATGAAGAGGCGGAATATTGAAATCCCGATGGAAATAACATCCTCCAACGCAACAAAGCTACGAGTTGTATTGTGCGAAGATGCGGATATACCAAAGTCATCCGAGAATGTTATTTGGGCAGAGCTCGATGGTGATCTCGGGAACCACCGATTCTACCTCATAGAACCGGAAACGACACCTGCATTACGAAGTCTAATACTAGGAAAAACGCTCGTAAGAAGGAATGAGCAGATGATGGTACCAATAAGAGTCCTCAACGTTTCGGACAGCATTACCAGCGTAAAGAAAGGAGATGTAATTGGCAGCTGTGAACCAATATCGGCGGTGACGAGCATCGAAAAGGCAGAATCACATGACGTACCCTCTAAAAATAAGCCAAGAAGGAAGGACAATGTAACATCAACACTTCTTCAGTCAAGCAACCTTAGAAGAGAACAACACAAGCAAGCAGTAGACCTAATCGAAGGATTCAGCGACGTCTTTTCCACCGGTGATGACGACTATGGCAGAACAAACTTAGTGAAACATCGCATAGATACCGGAAGTGCTACACCGATACGTCAACCCCCAAAAAGAGTACCGTTAGCGAAACAAGGAGAAGTCAGTTCAATGGTCAAAACTATGGAGCAGCAGGGAATCATCGAAGAATCAAAGAGCCCGTGGATATCGCCTGTGGTGCTGGTAAAGAAGAAGGACGTCAGTACCCGTTTTTGTGTGGACTACAGGCGACTGAATGATGTTACGAAAAAAGATAGCTATCCACTACCTAGAATCGACGATATCATGGACACCCTGACTGATGCTAAATGGTTCTCAACGTTGGATCTGATAAGTGGTTACTGGCAGGTGGAGATAGATGAAAAAGACAGAGAGAAAACAGCATTCTCTGTCGGCAGTGGACTGTGGCAGTTCATCGTAATGCCATTTGGCCTGTGCAATGCTCCAGCTACGTTTGAAAGGCTAATGGAATTCGTTTTGCGTGGCCTGAGCTGGAAAACTTGTCTCGTTTACTTGGATGATGTGATCGTTATCGGCAAAACATTCAAGGAACATCTAAAAAATCTACAGGAAGTCTTCCAGCGACTGCGAGCGGCAAAATTAAAGCTGAGTCCGAAAAAGTGCACTTTGTTTAGTGCAGAAGTCAAGTACTTGGGTCACATCGTTTCAGCTGATGGCGTAAAGACGGATCCGGAGAAGATACTGGCGGTGAAAAATTGGCCTACTCCGAGTGATAAACACCAGTTGCGCAGCTTCCTAGGCTTAGCGACATATTACCGTCGATTCGTAAAAGACTTTGCCAACACGGCAAAATGTCTGCATCAGTTAACGGAAAAAGGAAAGTCATTTACATGGAGTCAACAGTGCCAGAAAGCATTTGAGAAAATAAAAGACCAACTCTGCGACTCCCCAGTTCTGGCGTACCCAAAACCAGGTTACGGTTTCATCATAGACACTGACGCCAGCAATGTCGGTATCGGAGCAGTGCTATCACAGGAGATCGACGGGCAGGAGAGAGTGCTATCATACTACAGCCGAGTACTCTCAAAAGCAGAAAGGAACTATTGCGTAACTCGCCGAGAGCTATTAGCCATTGTAGAAGCAACGAAACATTTTCACAAATATCTCTATGGTCAAAAGTTCCTTCTTCGAACGGATCACGCATCGCTTAAATGGCTACTTCAGTTTAAGAATCCCGAAGGCCAAGTATCCAGATGGATTGAAAGGCTCGAATCCTACGATTTTGAAATTGTTCATCGAAGAGGAAGAATCCACGGTAATGCCGATGAGCTTTCACGTCGTCCTTGTCCACCGAACTGCAAGCATTGTCACCGTATAGAAGGAAAAGAAGCCGGAGAAGCCATTCAGAGGATAACGACCGAACCAAAGGATGGATGGAGTCAGCAAGAACTGAAAGATGCCCAACGTAAAGACCCAGACATTTCACCGATCATGGCATGGAAGGACGAAATGAAACGGCCTGAGTGGAAAGACATCTCACAATTCAGCGAAACCCTGAAGTGTTATTGGGCACAATGGAACTCCCTTCACCTAGACGGCGGATTATTAAAACGGAAATGGGAAAACGCTGACGGAAAGTCGTATCACATGCAAACCATCGTCCCGCATTGTAAAGTCGAGGAGGTTTTGAAGGAATATCATGGAGGTACCTCCGGTGGGCATTTGGGTGTAAATAGAACCTTGGCAAAGATACGAGAAAGGTTCTATTGGATCCATCTCCGAGATGATGTCGAAAATTGGTGCCGTAAATGTACTACGTGTGCATCAAGTCAGGGCCCACACCGCAGATCAAAGGGAGAAATGCAACAATACAACGTGGCAGTCCCATTTGAGAGAAATGCTGTAGATATTTCTGGACCCTTTCCGGAATCAGAAAATGGTAATCGCTACATTTTAGTGGTCATTGATTATTTCAGCAAGTGGCCTGAAGCTTACGCAATTCCAAACCAAGAAGCAGTAACCGTCGCAGAACAAATTGTTACCAACTGGGTAAGCAGATTTGGAGCTCCACGTGAACTACACTCCGATCAAGGGCGCAATTTTGAATCTCAAATATTCAAACACGTGTGCCAAATGCTGGGAATAAACAAAACGAGGACAACTCCATTACATCCACAGTCCGATGGAATGGTGGAACGTTTCAATAGGACATTGAACTCAAACCTATCCAAACTCGTCAGTGAGAGGCAACAGGACTGGGACCAGCACATCCCTCTATTTTTAATGGCCTACAGAACATCGGTGCATTCAACAACAGGAGAAACTCCGTCCCGAGTCATTTTCGGAAGAAATATTCGAGTCCCTGCGGAACTAATGTTTGGAGTGCCACCAGACCAACCAACCAATGCTAAAGATTACGTCTCGGATCTTCGATGTCGACTAAAGACAATTTATAACCTGGTCAGAGATAAAATTGATTTGGCGACCGACCGTATGAAGACGAGGTATGATCAACGGGCGAATTCATCAGGATTCCAAGAGGGCGACTTGGTTTGGTTATACAATCCCAAACGACAGAAGGGCAGATCGCCGAAACTACAGCGCAATTGGGAAGGCCCTTATCAGATCATCAACCGGTTAAATGATGTCGTCTATCGGATTCAACTACATCAAAAACCTCGCACTAAAATGAAAGTGGTACATCTCGTCCGACTAACAAAGTACCATGGCGCCATGGAGGAAGTGAACGATTCTGTTCGGGACGAACAGGGACTAAGGAGAGGGTAATGTTATGAATCTGGCAACTTCCCGAATGTACCAGAACAAATCCCCCAACATGTAAAAAGCTATAAACAAAGTCCCCGAACATTCTAGACGCACACCCGGCAACATGCACGATCGCAAATTCTAGAACTGACAACGATTGTATATAAACACGAAGCTCTCAGACCAGCTGTCAGTTAGTTCAGCAACTTCTGCGAGAGAACTTGAACCGATACAAGAACGCGATAACAGTGATGCCGTATAGTAAAAGTGTAAACTAAATTAAAAGTGCGAATTAAAGTGAAACGTGCGAATAAATAAAATTATCTATTATTTTTAAACGAATTGAGTTTTACTTGAAATCGGCGAACCTCTAGCTCGCAACAATATTATGCTTTTTCGCCAGTCGTCGGGTATGTTTTTCTTTGTCCGAATTTTGCATACCATGTTATGTAGTAAAAAAATATCTGAAATAGTTAACTTTATTCGAAAAGATCACATGAATCAGGAACTTTTACCAATCAAATAAAACATAGTATACGAACTATTGATGAAATACCTATTCATCAGAAAAGCTATCGTTACCCTTTTATACTCAAGGCCGAAGTAAATTCTCAAATAAGAAAAATGTTAAAATGAGAAAAATATTATTGGGGCAAGCAATTCATCTTGGTCTTCCCTCATATGGGTGGTTCCAAAGAAACGAGATGCTTCTGGAGAGAAAAGACCATTGATGACCGATATCCAATCCCCAACATTAGCGACATTCTGGATAAGCTTGGAAAATGCAATTATTTCTCAACCCTGGACTTAACGAGTGGCTTTCAACAAATAGAAATGAGCCCTGACGATGTCCAGAAAGCAGTTTTCAATGTCGAGAACGGTCATTATGAGATTCTCAGTATGCCTTTGGGCATGAAGAATTCCCCAGCCATGTTTCAACAATATCTTGAAAGGCTTACAGGGTGAAATATGTCTCGTATATTTAATCGACATTATTGTGTTTTCGACGTCACTTCAGGAGCACATGGTGAATTTGAAAATAGAGTGGTTACGGGAAACCAAATTCAAACTACAATTGGATAAATCTGAATTTCTTAAAAATAAACCGCTTTCTGAGGCCATATAATAACTCCAACCAGTATTAAACCCAATCCCGATAATATCAGGTGCATTAAAGAATTTCCCGTTCCGAAAACTCAGAAGAAATCAAAAGCTTTTTGGGTCTTCTCGGATACTATCGTAATTTTATCCCAAATTTCGCGAAAATCACAAAGCAAATGACGGCTTGCTTAAAAAAAGGAGCCAAAGTAGTTTTTACCCGAAATACTTACGAATACCATGATTTAAAACCTGTAAAGAACTCTTAACTAACGAACCAATTCTTCAACTTGACAACGGATGCAAGTCAATTCACTATTAGCGCTGTGTTGTCCCAAGGTCCTGTAAACCAGAATGAACCTATTGCACCTACAACTCTTAACCAATCAGAAATAAATTACAGCGGAATTGAAGGAGAACTTTTGGCAATCGTTGAGGCCACTAAATACTTCCGTCCCTATTTGTATGGTCAAAAGTTTTACTTTATTATTTTATTAATAAAGAATTGTGATCGACATAGAAAAAAAATTTGCCACCCTGAAATTTTGTTTTCTCTCGTTTCATGACTAAATTAGCCTAAAAATGTAGAAAAAAAAATTCGTTCCGCCGCACGCCGTACATATGTTCTCATATCTCGGAGACCGTTAAAGGTAGAATGTTCGTTTTTGGGTGGATTGTTGATTGGGTAAGTGAGCTTCATGATCTAAATTTTGGGGATTGCCAGGTGGAAGGAGGAGGCGTGGGAGGGAAAGAGCCAAAAACTACACTTGTCAATATCTCGGCTACGAATACAGATAGGGAGCTGAAAATCAGCATAGGTATTGAGAGGGCTGTGAGGCAAACTCTAAAAATAATTTAATTTGTATATCCATTGGCGTCCGAAAAGGGAGGAGCGACTAAAAACATTTTTTTTTTCAAATAATTACATTAGGCATACAAATAAGTTTCCGCCGTTTTCTATCAAAAATTGGGAATGTTTTGTGAAAGAACGGTACATTACTTTTTGTTCAAAGGACTGTATATCACTATCCACTACTTTTTCCAATCTTTTTGGCAGCATTCACATACCATGTCGGAAGAACTCTTCATTTTTTGTGGCTATCCATAAATCAGCGCAATTTTAAGTATCTTCATATGATGTAAAGCGCTGCTTAGACAGGCCATGCGCCATCGACTGGAACAAATGATGATCGGAAGGGGCAATGTCTGATGAATACAGCGGGTGAGGTAGGACTTCCCAATTAAGTGTTTCCAAATTTTGATCGGCGCCGCAACATGCGGACGAGCATTATCATTTAGGAGAATAATTTTGTCGTGTCTGAAATAGTAATGGGCGTGTTTTTCCTTGAGTGCTCGGCTTAATCTCATTAATTGGGTTCGGTAGAGAGCTCCAGTAATAGTTTCGCCCAATTTGAGCAACTCATAATACACGGCACAAAGTTGTTCCCACCAAGTATACAGCATGGGTTTTTTTGCATGAATATTCGGTTTGGCTGTCGATGTTGAAGTATGGCCAGGTGGTTCCCATGATTTTCTCTTCTTTGGGCTATCGTAGTGAATCAATTTTTCATCACCAGTGACTATACGATGCAGAAACCTCTTTCTTTTATGCCTGGCAAGCAGCATTTCACACATGCAAAATCGGCGTTCCACGTCTCTAGGCTTCAGTTCATATGGAATCCAATTTCCTTGTTTTGAATCATTTGCAACGATTTTAAACGATATGAAATTGCTTGTTGAGTCTTTTCTAATGTAAGTGCAAGTTCTTCTTGCATTTGTCACGAATCTTCCTCCAATAGTGCTTCCAATTCTGTGTCTTCTCACACTTTCTTCACGTTCTTCAACGTCAAATTCACAATTTTTAAACTTTAAAACCTCTCACGACAGCTTCTCTCGCTTAAAGCAGTCTCACCATATGCTTTTACAAGCAATCCATGCACCTCAACAGCAGATTTCTTCAAATTAAAGAAGTAAATCAAAAGTTCTCGCAAACGACGCTTATTCGGCACAAAACTTGACACTTTCGCACGAACAAAGTAATGTGATGCTGATATGTTGTTAGCAGATGTCCAAACTTACGATGATACGTTATACATTTGACAATTTAAACATAATCTTCTGGTGGGGCCATCTTTTGTCCAAGAAATTCTTATTTTAAGACCAATCAGGTGGTATACACTTCCACTACAATCTACTAAAAGAGAGGCCAATAATGGTAAGGCGATAGGGTGCAAAGAAAAACACTTAAAAACGAATATATCAACTATGTCTTAAGCTATGTAATTGAAACTTCAAACATTTATTACTAGCGGAATACAAGAAAAATATAAAATTTGGTCTTAATAGAAGTGGGAGAAATGGGGAGAATTTCAAAAACTGTGCACTTTTCTATATTTCAAAATGGTTCAAATCGTTATATCTTAAAATTCAAAACAGGTGTTAAATTGAAATTTTGTCAAATCTTAGAGCTCTTTTTTATAATTTTCGTAAAAATTTTAAGATGGAGGGTGTAACGGGAATAACGTGGTGGGCCCGAATGTCGAAAATTGTCACTAATTATTTTAGGGCTCTGGTAAGAGATAGGAAATCAAAATTGTGTACGTGCATACATCCATTTGATATACATACCTAAAGAAAAAATTTGAGCCAGAACTGCTATCCACCAGGGGGCGAGGTGTTTCACGTATATTGAAAAAAAAACTCAACATTTTTCAGTGAAATTTTAACCTGAAAGCTTTTAAAATTATTTCAAAATGCTTAAAACTTTAAAATATTAGCTAAATAAATACCTTCAAAACATGTACCCTCCCCCTCCCCTCTTCCCCCCCTACAAAAGTATTTTTTCGACCATTTTTAAGAAATCAATTATTACCAAACCATTAAAAGCAACTTAAAATTTTGTACAAACACTTTTAAAAATATTTCATATAAAAATGCAACAGTTTTGAAATTCATCCAGCCCTACCACCCCCTCCCATGCAAAATTATGATTTCAACCTATTTCAATAAATCAACAAATTAACAGCTACAAACACCCATCAAAAGAAACTTAACAAAACTGCATCCCAAGTTTTGCTACTCCCTCACCTCCTCTACTCCCTCCCATATAAAAGAATGCTATTGAGAATATAAAATACACCGAGAGTTTCATAGAATTTACTTCGTCTACGAAACTAACATTTAATTAAAAAATTGTTGACATGAAACCATCCCTTCTATCGCACTCTCCCCCTCCATACAAATCCAAACTTGCATATATGTATAAACGAATGAAATATTGATTCTATGTAGTGGAGCTATTGATCATAATCGCAGTTAAGTGTTAGAACCCCCATTCACATAGTCTTCCTTATCCACCCTAAGCTGCATATTAACTTCCCACGCATCTTCAACTCGTCCCAAAAATAACAAAGTTGCGCCTGACTTGTTAGCAGATTTTTTTTTTTAATTTCGCAGATTAAGGTGGCCCCATGTAACCAGTATGCGGGAATTATACGTCGACCAGGATTTGAACTTCCGACTTTCGCATTGTAGACCAACACGTTACTCACTAGGCTACACCCAGGTTCTGCTTTTTATTTACTTATATTAATCATTGTTTTTTTTTCTGTAATCCTTAGAGCTTGACTCGCTAGATGATAATAAATTAAATGAACTAAAAGATGAAGAACACTCAACGTTCATCAAGCTACGTAAACTGCAGTGGGCTGGCCATGTAGACCGAATGGAAGACAAAAGAATCCCCTCCTCTGCTCTGAAAGGCAAAGCGAGTGGTAACCGGCCAGTAGGCAAGCCACGCAAGCGATGGGAAGACTCGGTTGATGAAGATAGCAAAGCCATCTTAAAAATTAGCAGCTGGAGGACGCGGTCTTTGGATCAAGACGATTGGAGGCGACGACTTCAGGAGGCCAGGGCCCGATTTGGGCTGTCGCGCCATTGATGATGATGATGAAAAGATGAGATTTCCATTTAAATGAGAAAAATACGAAATTAAATTAAATGGAACTTAAAACAGATTTATTTGAAAACGGATAGACTTTTTTTGCGAAAAAGGATTAATTCAAAATGGAAACGATACTTTCATTGTTTTTCAATAAAAATGTAAACCAAATGTGACCATAAATCATAAATTTCATTTCTTGCCGAATTTCGTGCAATTACTTTCCACACTTAACGTGCAGCCGTTTTTTCTTCCTACAACATGAAAATCCTTCGCACATGTATAGCAGAGAAAACCTGCTATTTTTTCCGCTATAGTACTGCACATGCTTACTATAAGCCATTGTAGGGGTAGATTTTTTTTTTAATTTTATTTCAGAGATGTATATTTCCCAGTTTTAAAAGATATCCTGGAAAATTCGAGGCTTTCGTAGGCACCTTTCCAATACTCTAGTAAATTTTAGTGTGTAGTATCCATATAGGAGGATCTGTTCTCTCACCATTTCTGTTGCGCTATCGCGAGGATATGGGAGTAAATTTTTGAAGGTTCGCGTTGATTGTGTGCAGACTTGATTCCCAAAAGCCCCAGAAGGTGCGTTAGTACTGGTTGTACCTTATGACACTCGATTATATATACGTTGAGAGGAAGAAAAACGGGCCTGCTAAATATTATAACGCAGAGGAGAGATAGCTTTTTTTTTGTTCCTCACACAAGGTTTTTTTTTGCTCCTAAATAGCAGCCTTAACAAAATTTCAAAGCTTTTTTCGTATGAATACGATAAGATTTTTAGTTTGTGCGCGTCCATACTCGATATCGGACCGACAATACTGATAAGAGATTCAACTGAAAATAAAATTATAGTAACAATATATTTTTTTAGAAATAATATCAAATAATGATTAAGAAATATATTATTGTTAAAAAGTGTTAATAGTAAAGAAAAATTAATATTTAAAATAAATTGTGGATAAATTTAATGAATGAAATGAAGCAAAGCTACCTTAAGTATTATTAAAAAATAAAAACCGTTTTAATAACTTTAAGGCAACAAAAAAAATGTAGGATTAAGAAAATCATAATGATTGTGTTTTTAGGACTACGTCCTTAGGTAGTGTATAATGAAACGAAAAAATTGTAGCAAAATGTATCCCACGATTTATGCTAAATAACTTGATATTTAACGTTATCATTGAAAATAGAGATGAAATTTTTCGGCAAAATAAAAGAAAATCAAATAAAAAAAGTTAATTTATATAAGAGAGACGTGTGAGAAAAGCAACATACATTCGGGTTTTCGCTCTGTGTGTATGTGTGGAGGCGAACAAAATTTAGCTAGCCCGTGAAAATCTAGTGTTTTAATTCTTACATAATCTTCAACCATAACAACCAAATTTTAATTATGATCGCAAACAAATCGAAACGTTTATACAGTAAAACTCAGTTCCATTAATTTAAATAATTAAGCCAGACGAGGAATTCTTTAGTGTTATTAACCATTCTAAAACATATATATAACATATAATAATTGTTAATTTTTTAAGGTGTGTGTGTTACGCAATCAGTGCACAATTTAAGAAAATGTTATGTGAATATTTCCCAAGGAAATTCTTTATGAAAAACATGAAATTGTACCGATGTTCGATTCCGTAACGTAGTACTATTTGAAATTGTTGTTTCTGTCCCTTCTTCGTCGTATATGTTGAAAATAATGTCAGTCGGGAAAATTGTGTGTGTTAAAAAAAAATATATATATACAAATATATCTAAGAAATGTATGAAATAAAAATTAGAAAGTCGAATTCGTAGAAAGCAGAAAAAAAATAATAATCATAAAAAGGATATTTTCCAAAGTGGTAGTAAAAAAAGCTTTGAATTTCAGAAGGGGAAGCGAAAAGTCTTTTTAGTCCTCTTCCTTCTATACCAGGAGACTAGTTCTTATGAGCTCTCCTTGATTTCCACACGTTCTCTCTGTATTTTAGACACACAATACTTAAAAATATAATACTAAACATTTTTTTCGCTTATAACTAATCGAATAAGTCGACAAATCGCTCGCTACGAAAAATAATACGAAAAATATTGAAACTTTTAGGTTTTAACCATATTACAAATACATATGTAAAATTTTCTGGTAAAAATTTCACAAATACACAAAAAAAAAAATAAATAAATGAAAATTTTTAAAATGATTTTATCGAAACAAATGATAATTCACGAGAGATCTAATTCGAATAGTTGGAGTCATCCAGGTCAGCCGGTTTCCACTATGGCTATCTAACAGAAATATAATAAATTGCTTCAGCCTATTTACACAGATCGAATTGTGTAATCGAGTGGAAATAAGTGAGCTAATATTTAATCTATAATACTACTATTAAGAGTCTAACTTCAAGCTTTAGCGAAAATATATCAAAGTGTCTTCAGTTAATTTAGATGTAATTAAAATTTTATTAAAAACGTAATCCTTAAAAATGTGAATGAAATCATTTTTTTTTCTTATCGAAAAGAAAGAACTGGAAACAGTAAAAAATTTGGCAACATGAAAAAAGAAAGCAAAATATGGAATAAAAGTCTTCTACTAACTAAATTAAAAAAAAAACATGAAAATGTTCTCAAAAAATCATTGAAATAACTAAAAATCTTCGATAAACCGCAAGGCAGTACTATGGGTCCAATGTTGTTTCAAGATCATTATGACGACATCGCACCATCTACCCTAGAGATATGCATGAAAAAATATGCGTCATCTATTCCTGAAAAACGACTCTACGACGCTTCACGATCGAAACATGGAACAGCCGACGTTTGTTCGAACGAAACCACAACAGCTAATAATAAACTTAATAGCAATAGCATTCAATCCGTATCTTCCATAATAAGATCATCTAAACAGTCACGTAATTGTGTCGATTCTACGGCGGCTACTATTACTACTAATACTACTACTACTGCTACTACGAATCCTAACATCAGTGCTGCCAGTTCGAATGGCGGCTGTGGAAATATTGTGAAAATTAATAAGACGCGACGACGTCAGCAACGGCGACGTCGACGCGGCCGTCTAAGGTGTTTCGGTAGTCCTCTAACGAACTATTTCGATTCGGTAATTTCAAATCTAACACTGTATTTAATGTCTTCGAAACGTGATTCATCGTCACCGTTAATACTATCGTTAGTGTATATTTATCGTTACGTAGCAAAATTATTATCATCACGTATGACCTCACAAATTCTATGGATTGTCGGTTTAATTGTCGCTGTTTCATTGCTTCCAATTAATTTAGTAAATGCTTCTTCGTCGTCGTCGTCATCATCATCGTTATCGTCGATATCGTTACATTCCGATGAACAATACGACTTAGAATCTAGCGACAGTGAGAATTCATCGTTTATGAATAGTAAGTAACTACAAATTATATAAAATTATTTACAATAAAATTATTTACAATAAAGGTATTTTATGATTATTAAGTATTGTGATTATTTGGTATTAAGAATAGAATATAATAGAATAGTTTGGAGTTTGGGATAGCTCATTAAGATAGGACGTTAAACTAATGCGAAGGAAAAACCATATACATAACTGAGTAATCTTACAACTTAAAGTATTAAAAGCAACAAGTATCGCCTGATGCTCTCCAGCGTTTTGGTGAACTCACCGTGAACCGTTTTTTTGTGAGTCAAATAATGCGCGAAGTCATTATGTGAACGCATAAAGAAAATTGAAAAGGAAACGCTATATGGTAATAATAAAATAAGAACTCAAAGTGTCCAACTCTTGATGGCGATCTGCTTTCTCTCCAAATATGTTAAAAAAACATAATAGGAGTACGATTGGGCATAAAGCCCAATCGTGAGATACTCTAGATGAAAGAGAAATTTTTGTATCTTAAGAAATTTTCTAGAGGAAGTGGTAGAGGGGGTGACGACATTGAACTAATTTTTTCACATGACGTTAAGGTTGCTATCAAAATGTTTTATGCAAAATTTAGGAAATTTAATAGGTACTGAGAAAATTAGTGTGTTGGATGTAGTGAAGTAGGGCAGTTTGTATGGGAGGTGATAGAAGGAGAGGCGAGTTTTTAATGACTTTTCAGAAATAACTATAAGCATCATGCTTTTGACATGTTTTAAATTGCAGATCAGTAGCATTCATACTTTTCTGGAAAATCGACTTTTTATAAAGTTGTGAAATTGTGTCATTTTATATGGGAGGGGGTAGAAGGGGTAAAGCTAATCGTTTAAATTTTTTTTGGTTCTACTAATAATTCTAAATAAATATTTAGTGCACAATTTCAGCTCGATCAATTTTATACGCACTGAGTAAATTGGCTTAGAGCATTTCATGAAAAAGTGCAGTTTGTGTGGGAGGTGGTGGAAGGAAGGGGAGAACTCAAATAAGTTTTGTACAGCAGATTTATATCATCATAAAAGTAATATATTCCAAATTTCAGATCAATAGCATTTATATTTTTCGAGCAAATCCGTTTATTGTGAAATTACGAAATTGTGTCATTTTGTATGGGAGGGGGTAGAAGGGCTACAGATAATCATCTAATTTTTTTTGGTCTTACTAATAATTTTAAATAAATATTTCGTGCACAATTGCAGCTCGATAGCTATTATACGCACTGAGTAAATTGGTTTAGAGCATTTCATGAAAAAGTGCAGTTTGTATGGGAGGTGGTGGAAGGAGGGGGAAGACATAAATCACTTTTATAGAGTAGATTAGAATCATCATAAAAGTATTACATTCCAAATCTCAGATCAATGTCATTTGTACTTTTCGAGCAAATTCGTTTATTGTCAGATTGCGAAATTGTGTCATTTTGTACGGGAGGGGGTAGAAGGAGTGGAGAGATTTGGCTCGTTCACGAACTTGACCTTAATTTTTTGTTAAAAACGACGTATACAAAATTTGAACTTTGTAGCTCAACGCGTTCTCAAGCTAGAGAGGACACGGACGGACAGACAGACGGACGGACGGACATCCGGTTTTGAGATTTTTGAGTGATTATATGAACTTCTGTATCATTCATTTTTTTCTCCGAGCCTTATTTCTTGGCGTTACAAACTTTGTGGCAAACTTATAATACTCTCAGATTTCATCTAGAGTATAAAAACATTCAAGTACAGTACGCATGAAAAATATTGGGTTCTACCTTGTCTCTTGTCGAATGTATGGATATGATGCTCTGGAATGAAAGATATGTAGGCGGTACCGATGAAGAACGTTTGTATTCCATGTTTCTGTCTCGCTCTGGTTTTAAGTTCTAGTACACTTGTTAGATTTTGTGATCTGATTGGAGTACGGCATGTATCTGAAATATCCATTCCACCCTCTCTTTCATCCTGTTGCCGAGAGAGATAGTGTGTTTCACATTCTTTTCAAACGATTTGGTGTCATCACTTCTGGAAGAAAATTTTCTTTCTGATCTGGTAGAGCACAAGATATTCAGTGTTATACAGTCCATAAGGGCCGAAAGTCTAGGCGTAGCGTGTTGGTCTATAATGTGAAGGTCGTGAGTTCAAATCCCGTTCGACGTACATTTCCTGCTTGCTTAGTTATATCTGGGCGTCTTCAATCTGCGAAAATAAAAATTCGGAGGTGGCGGGTTGTACGCAGGGCTAACAAACCATCCACAATAACAAATATGTGACGCAAGCAAAAGGGACCTTAGCTTGCCATAGGTAAAATTTTCAGTACAGGCTAAAATATGAGTTTAGGTAAAAATTTCATGTTTTGAGTTTTTGGCCCCAAGCGCTACTTATTTATCGTAAAATCAGCTACAAAGTGATTTCATTGAATATTTAAACAGCTATTCGTAGATGCCATAAAAATTAACTTTCCGAACCTCTGTTCAAGAAAGACTTAGACTTATGAATCTTAGCTACCAGTAATTGAGGAATGGCTGCCCTTCGTGTATACGCAGCAGATATAAGGGAGAGCGTAAAATTCACTTGATTAGGGAGTCGTAATGTCTAAAAACTTATTAAAATTATCTTCGTCTTCAATGGTACTAAAACCCAAAGCGGGCCTTGTCCTCCTGGCTATCAGGATGCTTAGCATATATGTATTTCTTTTTGTGAAAGAGTTGTTAGATCTTCGTACAACTCTCTCTCTTGGATTTTTTTTTTCATTTCCACAGATTGAGGTGACCCAGATATATCCACACAGGAATTATGGATTTGAGCTCCCGGCCTTTGTATTGTTACGCTACTCACTGGGCTACAATCAGGCTGTCAAAATTATAGTCAAACTATAACCTCAATTATTACAAAACTACAGTTTTTGTTATTCAAAACGCCATAACCTTGTCAATTTTAGAGATTTTTGCACGATTCTTGCGACGTTCTCTTCAGAATTTTGTCCTTTATGACAATTAGTCTTGATTTCTCTTCTTTTTTTTAAAATGGCACTACCACTCAAATCGGGCCTTGCCCTCATGACCACCAGGTTTCTTAGCATGTATTTCTTTTTTTGTGGAAGATTTGTTAAACCTTCTCACAACCCTATCTGTACGATTTTTTTTAGGTGACCCAGATATATCCACGTAAGTAGTGTGCAGGAATTATGCGTCGACTGACATTTGAACTCCCGGCCTTCGTGTTGTAGACCAACAAAGGCTGAAGCCAGGCTGTCAAAAATTATAGTCAAACTATAACTTTAATTATCTCAAAACTACGATTTTTGTACTTCAAAATCCAAAACGCCATACCAATTTTCGGGATTTTCGCGCATTTCTTGCGTCGAAGAATTTCGTCCATTATCCAATGATATCGAAACCTCAATTTTGATCTTCGGGAAGATAATGTCCCTTTTGTTAGCTTGCGTCACATGTGGGAACCTGAAAGTTAGGACGCCAAAGCCTAATTTTGAAGAAGAAGGCCAGAAATATTTCCCAGTCTGGAGAATTTAAAAAATATCACTAATTTTAAATTTTCTTCAGTTTAACAAAGCAGTAATTGCTTGCTTTTCGCTGGATGCTATGGGGTAAATATTTTCTCCAATCGTCTGGATTGATAATTTTCTGTAAAAAAATAAAATTGCCTAAACAAGTTATTATTGATCATAAAAGTAAGATTCACAAGGATAGCCTATAAATTTTCTATGTATTCTTGCAGAACTTCAATTATGAAAAAATCTGCATTAAAGAAGTCTAACCCGGGAAAAAAAATTAAGCACTCGGCCCCCTGGAATGTGCTAGAGTATTAATGACAAACTTTTATGAAACGTTTCTTTTCTATATATTATAGTGTGGTAACAGAATGTGTAAAAAGTTATCTCAGTATGATTTCTTCTTCTAAGATACCCTTTGAAGATAGATAGTCATACGACAGTATTGAAGGAGAGTAGTAACAACTTTACGACTGGAAGGGTAGGTCAATAGAGCTTGTGACAAGTGTATGTCTTTTGTCATAGGCTCTGTTGAGTAGCCATATATTCATACGATATAAGTTTTAGAATCTAGAGCGGTCCGTTCTGAACCTCGCCCTGTGAGTTAGGGTGTGTACAATAATAATTGCACACCAGCTACTCAGGGCCGCCACCTACTTCTGCATACAAAAATAATTAAATTATAGACCTATCTAATTCTACGATGCTTTTAAAATTGCGGAAAAAGCTGGGATGTAGTGCGATGCGAGACTCGCATGCGATTCTGCTTACATAATTCCTCGTGCTCTTCATTACAGGTGATTCTATCGTACGTAAAACTGCTTGGTTTCAATACTATAGGTGAGTAGGTAGATACGTAGAAGTGGCTGTTCAGACACTAGTCTGAGCGGACATATACCATGAACTGGTCTGTTATGATGACACAGGATCTCAGGAGAGACTCCTACTCGGTGAACCAATTGTAGCTCTCCATGAAGTGTTGAAGGATCTTCATCATCCGAAATGGCGCTAAGCTCCATAACATCCGCAATAAAAGTGACCTCTTAAGTCTTTCTTCGCCACTCCGCTTTCCAAAGAAACTGACCTTGGCACTGAACACTGAACTAATGGCTTATATGAATCGTACATCTGGAATTTTGGTTTATTTTTTTGGGCGCTAAATTTGAATATGCAACTGCACGAAATTTCAAATTCCGATTTAGTGAGTAAGAGCGATCATTACAAAGTGTTTTAACAGAATAGATCCTATACTGCGGGTCTCACGATCTGGCTTCCCTTCTAACCAATACCAACTGTCGATCCCTACACGCACGTCCTGAAATAGCAGTGCGCTCAAGCTACGGAGCCTGTGTTTATTATGAGTTGGGTCAATATTGTTGTTTCTAGGCGTGAACAAAAAATAATTAGCCCCGACGGAACGTAAAAGGGATGGAAACCGAACTGTTCTCGTCATGGTTCTTCCGTTGTAATCGGTGGATAGTACCTGTATCTTTTTTCTGGCCAGGTGTATATTTAGTTTTGGCACGAGACCCAAGGTAAAAAATACAATACTGTACTGGATTCTATGATTCGCTAAAAATCCAATATTTTGCCCCACTATCCGTCCACAGTTTAAGCAGTAATCGAATTATAATCCCTCGATCTTTTCTCGGCCTCGCTATATTTTCGGATTGGCTAGGGAATCACGAGATGACACATCCGCAAGAAAATTACAGTCTCCTCCAAAAAAATATTTCAGATCACACAGTAAATCCACCAGACTACGTTCAGCGTCCCACCCCCCACCCTCTTTTTCGCCACCCAGCTTCGTCCTTGCCGTGATAGGGATTTGATATATTTGTTTCTTCTTCAATGGCGCTACAGCCCAAATCGGGCCTTGGTCTCCTGACCTTCAGGTTCCTTACAATTTTCATTATTTATTGCGGAAGAGTTGTTAGCTCTTCGCACAGCCCTCTATCTACGAATTTTTCATTTTCGTAGATTGAGGTAACCAAGGTATATTCAAGCGGACAGTGTGCTGGAATTATGCGTCGACCGGGATTTGAACTTACGACCTTCGCATTGTAAACCAAACACGCTACCCACTAGACTACACCCTAGCTGATATATTTGTTTGGCGCGAGGTATTAAAAAAATAAATACATTTTTGAGCGCGATCATTACAAGGCTTGTGACTTTTACGCCACTGAGCTGTAACATTGTCGGGATAGGTGTGTGCGAGAAATTCAAACGTAAAAAATCATCTGCGAGTTAAGAGCTTTCCAATATCTTCAGTGTTAAGTCAGTTCCTTCGCATAACAAATTAATTTTCAGATTTTAGTCTTCGTTTTCTACATTGCCCTATCCAGTGGCGTATCGATAGGGAGATGGTCCAAGGGTTCTGGACCCACCTCTTGAGCACATCTCTAATTTTATTTGTTATGCATTTCCAAGTTAATTATCAACTAATTACTTTCAAATATGTTTGCTATTACAGTTCTTCATTTCGTATCGACATGTATTACTTACGTTTATACTTTCAACAAATAACAAACAGATTTATATGACACAGTTACTCCACACCCCGGTGCCTGTAAGTTTTAATTATTCTGTCGATTTTAAATTATATTTACATTAATAAATTTCCTATTATTGTTCTCTATTAACTACCAAACCTTGAGGCTATAATTTAATTATGGCTTGACCTTTCCTACTATAAAAAGTCTGGTTATTATTTCCAACAAAATCATATGTGTTTTGGTATATCCTGAAACACGACAACGTGACATAATAAAATCTCAGTAAATGGATAACGAATTTTGAGATAGGTTTGAAATAGAAAAAAAATTCTAGCTTTTCGTTATTTAGCTCATGAACAGATTCGCTCCTCTTCTCTATTTTTGGTTTCTTCCGCACTTGATTCATCCCAGAAGACATTTATTTATTACATCTCCCTTGACATTATTTTGAACTGTGCTGCCTCCCTCCTTTTCGCTTCAGGGATAGTGATTTCTTGAAAATAACGAAAAAAAAACTGAAAAGAAAAAGAATTGGCCTAGTTTCAAATTATGTAAGAAACATGCAAGGGTACATCATGAGTTTAAGAGAGAAGAAAAAAAGAAAAGTTTTCTGGTTTAAGGGACAATAAGTTCCGATTCCGAACAATGTCAATTTCTTTTCGTGTAAATTTGGAAAAAAGAAAAAAATTTCAATGAAAAATTATTGCTAATTACTTAGGGTGATTTTATTCTTCCAGTTATAGTATGCCTCAACTATTTTTAGTTGTTAACTAATTACTTTATTATTCTAATAATAAAGTATTGTGATCGACACAAGAAAAAAAAATTTGCTACCCTGAAATTTTTTTTTTCGCGTTTCATGACTACATTAGCCTAAAAATGCAAAACGAAAAAATCCGTCCCGCCGTACGCCGTACATATGGACTCATATCTCCGAGACCTTTAAAGGTAGAATGTTCGTTTTTGGGTGGATTGTTGATGGGTAAATGAGCTCTATTTTCTATATTTTGGAAGGGGTTAGGTGGAAGGGGGAGGCGGGGGAAGTGAAAAAGTCAAAAACTACACTTGCTAATATCTCCACCACGAATGTAGATAGGAAGTTGAAAATCAGTAGAGATATAGAGAGGGTTGTGGGATAAACTCTAAAAATAATTTAATTTGTTTATCCATTGGCATCCGAAAAGGGGGGGCTAAAAACAAATTGTCGGCCGAATTGTTTTTTCAAATGATTATATCTTCGAAACTACTTATCGTAAAAAA
This sequence comes from Chorisops tibialis, assembly GCA_963669355.1. Lineage (NCBI taxonomy): Eukaryota > Metazoa > Arthropoda > Insecta > Diptera > Stratiomyidae > Chorisops > Chorisops tibialis. The sequence continues at coordinate 216,304,431 of OY770262.1, forward strand.
TTTATATATTGGGACCATTAAGTTGGCACATAGTTCCACCGAAATCAGCTTAGAAGGGGGCTTATTATTTTAAGGGGGAGGGTCAGGGGTGGTGCAAAGAAAAACACTTAAAAATCAATATCTCGGCTATTTATTAAGCTATGTAATTGAAACTTGGAAAATATATTAAGCTATACTAGGAATATATAAAAAAAATATAACTTGTTGAAATAATAGTAGTGGGAGGAAATGGGGAGCATTTCAAAAATGGCGCACTTTTCAAAATTACAAATCCTTATATCTCAAAAAAGTGTACAGATATCAAATCGAAAATTTGTCAGGTTGTAGAACTACGTAGTTTTTAATTTTAATAAAAATTTTAAGTTAGGAGGTGTAAGGGGAGGGAGGTGATAAGCAGAAATGTTGAAATTTTGAGTGATTTTTTTAGGGCTCTGGTGAAAGATACAAAGTTAAATTTTGCATGTGGATACACCTATTTAATATACATAGAAAAATAATAATAACTTGATCCATAATTGTTATAAACCGACCCCCATGGTCTAACGTGCACAAGGTGTTTTATGTGCATTGAAAAAAACACATAAACTGAAAATTTTTGAGTGAAATTTTAAGGTAGAAACTTGAAAATTTGGGAAATGCATTGAAAAAAAAATCCCTAAATATACGAAATATTAACTGGTCGAACACCTTTAAAACTTCTACCCCCTCCCATATAAAATTATTTTTTCGACAATTTTCAAGAAATCAATTATCACCTAACTATTTAAAGCCATCAATTTGAAATTTTGCATAAAAACTTACAAACATAATTAAAATGAAATTACTTTAAAATTTTTGAAATCGGGCTTGCCCTTCTACCTCCTCCCATACAAAACTATGATTTTGACCAATTTCATTAAATCAACTAATAACCAACAAACTAAAAGTTACGAACTTGGAATTTTGTACAACCACCTTGCAAGAGAAGCAAAATAAAACTACATATCAAATTTTACGATTCTCCTACCATCTCTACCCCCTCCCATACAAATGTTCGGTTTCGTGAATGTAAAATACACCGAATTTTATAAAAATTCTATGCAACTTCGTCTATGAAACACATTTTATACAGAGAATATTGGACGTGATTCAAGCAATTAATTAAAAAGCTATTAACATCCACCCACTCTTGCTATTACCCCTCCTCCTTCCCTCATAAAAACCCAAACTTGCAGAAACGAATTTAATATTGTTAAATTGACAACAGCCCTGCCCAAGAACTCCCTTTCACTTAGCCTTCCCTAACCACTCTAACCTGCATATTGATTTTCCAGTCATCCGCAACTTGTCCCAAGAATAATAAAGTTTCGCCCGACTTGTTGGCAGTTTATTTTACAGGCATAACAGTCAAACTTCTTTAATTTGAACCTTATCTTGAACTTTTGTCGTTGCCAGTACAACAAACTTTTGATACTGAAATTCATCTTCTTAATTGGATCTAAGCAATTGGAACTAAATTTAATTACATATCGAAGGTGTAATGCTAATACCTTGTAACCCACTTTTTGATCCTGAGGTCACGAGCCATGTCCATTGTGGAGGGTGCACTGAATCGATTGTAAGATATCTCAAAAGCCGCAGGGGAATCTTCTGTCCAGTCGACCGGGATTTGAACTCACGACCTTCGTATTGTAGACCAATGCGCTACCCTTCAGGCTACACTTGGAGTTAATTTGTTTTTTAGTTAATCACTTTATTAATTCGTATCAGGTAATTAAATTAGTTAAGGGTTTTTTGTGAATGGCTTTTGTTCTTACCTGGTGATAGCTTGTATCCGGTTATTCGGTGTCTCGGTCAATGTTCCGTGGATGTTTGGAAACTGATTTGTTTTTCCGAGAAATTGCACATTTTTGAAATAGATTGTGTGATCTTGTATCATTGCATGTTCCGCGATCGGTGACGACTGTAACTTGGTTTTTCGTATGCTTCGTTGATGTTCATTGATCCTTGTTTGGACTGTGCATCCCGTTTTTCATACATAGACTTTGTCGCATAAACTGCAAGGTACTCTAAACACTCTTTCGGTTTCCAATGATTATTTGTTCTTCTGGTTTCCTACAATTCATCGGATAGTAGTCCTTGTAGGAAATATGAGGGTATGAGTGGTAAAAGTGGCCAAACCCCAACATGCTTCTCTTAGGGATAGGCTACTGTTGCTCTCATAACCTCTTCTTGTCTTGATGTTAGATTTCCGAAAATTCGAAAATTGAGAAGCTATTAACTAAGGTCAGTATCACGTTCTACTCGTGCAATAGGGTATTCGGTATGAAGTGCGGATTGCGGCCATAGTAAGACCAATTCTGCTGCATGGTATACTGACATGGTAGCCTGCACTGAATAAAGTAACATATCAGCAAGGAGTACGGCCCAATTAGATGGCCCCAGTGCATTGTGGTTCTAAGAAACCACCCTCCTACAACTTAAAAATACCAGCAAAGATTGGAAAAAGCACAAAAACAGGCATGTTTGGGAATCACTGGGGCTCTTTCGAACAAATCCTCAAAATCAGCCTATCAGCAATAACTACTGATTCTATGGTTACAAAGTCTGGGTTTGATAGGAAATCATCGATGCCAATATCAATCAGGGAACACTGGGAAATAAGAGCCGGGGTCCCTATAGGATCAATAAATCTATTCACTGACGGATCCAAAATGGAAGGAGGAGTGGGTGCAGCAGTATACTGAACTGACCTTCCAACGTGCTCGTTCTTCAGGTTACCGAATGACTGAAGCATTTTTCAGGCGGAGATTTTGGCTATCCAGAATGCAGCCGTATACGCCGCGGACCGGTAATGGAAAAATTACTATCTTTACAGATAGTCAGGCTGCCTTGACTGCCCTACAATAATTTATCATCAACTCTAAGACGGTATTCAGCTGTCATTGCGCGCTATAGAATCTCAGTGCTAAAAGAAAGTTTGAAATTTGCTAGTTTCTGAGCCTTAGAGGCATAACAGGTAATTAAAAGGCAGGACGAGCTAGCGAAAAGATGTACTAACCTTCAAATAGATTACATAGAAAACTTACATATCGTCAAAGATTCCATAGACGCGTAGATAATAAATTTAGCTTAAGGGCTTACCCGGGGCAAAAATAGGCAAACAGCCAGCAGAAAGGGAGACGGTGGAGTACGTGTTGTGACTTTGTGCAGTTCTTGCTAGAAGAAGGCTCAAGATGGTTTGGTGGTGCATTTCGAATTGAAAGAAAAGATTTCCGGATTCTACACTGTTATGCTTTATTATTCGTGACGTTTCGGTCTCTGCTGAGACGTCACGAATAATAAACCATAACAGTGTAGAATCCGGAAATCTTTTCTTTCAAGGCTCAAGATCCTTGGTACACCGATTTTCTCCGACCTCTAGCTGGTCTGAGACTGCGGTATGTGGAACCTGTTGAATTTCGCCGCGGCGGGAAATCTTTGAGCTCAACAAGGAACTTTTAACATTGCTAGATGATACACTATGGATCCCATGGGGTCTATGTGAGCTAAGGCCGCCATTCTAACCTAATCTAATCTAGATTTGCGGCTTGAGTGCGTCAATACAGCACAGTTATACATGTGGCTCTATGTATTAGGGTTTTCAGGGTCTTGGGGGATGACGTGAAAGTGCGTGGATATATACTTCGAGGATTAACGACATGTCATTCTTTTTCATAATACGTTCAAAAAATGTAGCTTTCCGTTTGTACAGTGAACCTTATTTTCTCGTGGTCTAAGTTCAGGTGGGCTAAAAATTTATTCAACTCTTCTTTCCTTTGTTGCCAAATGATAAAGGTGTCATCCGCATAACGAAGATTTAATTTCGGTTTCAAACACTTCCATGAAAATGTCTACTAGTACTAGTGAAATTGAAGATTCCATAGCCGCTCCTTCCGTTCGCTCGTATTAAATTCTATCAAGTCGTATCTGTTGTCCGAGATGAGTTTCCTAATGATTTTAAAGTGCACAAGGGCAGTGGCGTGGTGTAATTTTATAGCTAAGGGAAGCAATTATTTTAATATTCCGAAAACCTCTCTCGTCGGCTGCTAGAAACATTCCATTACAAACAAATGATTTATAAAAAAAAGGATCCACATCCACCCCTACTACCACAAAGCATTTAAACTCATAAATTATCTTATTCAATCCTCTGCCAAGGATGGTATTTAGTTTGGATGGTAACGGATCAAAATTATGTATGTCTTGTTGAAACCGACATCTGTCGACTCTGCCTCAAAGATTCAGAAAAGACAAAGCACATCCTATGTCACTGCGAAGCAGTAGCAAGGACTTTTGTTCTAGGAAAAGTTTTCCTTTCAACCGATGAACTAGCAGACATGGATTCCTTAAACATACTTACATTAGCCAAATCTATCGAGTTGTAGTCACGTGTCTCCCAAATTAAAAAAATAAATAAATAAATAAATAAATAAGGGACAAAAATTCGAAGAAAATTTATAGTGTCGTCTTGCTTTGACAGATCCTTCAACCTTTTTTTTATTATTTAACGTTGAATAATTTAATGAATACAAGCTTTAGTTTAAAGTGATAAGCTTAGTTTTTATTTTCTTAATAAAAAAGTGTAGATGTCGTCCGATCTGCAAAAGTTTAAACCTATTCGTTACTTATCAAAGCACGACAAATATAGGCAATATTGCCAGATCTACCCCTTCACATTTTTTTCCTGGTAATTTTTCGGCTAGTAACGAAATTTCAATACGGGCAGTAGTTTGATCAGAGGAATAAGATGGCTTGCGACTGAAACCATTAGGTGGAAGAAATTACTGCGACGTATCACCCCTTCCTATTGAAGTCGAACTTGCGCTCGTCGTGAGTGAAAATTTTGCTCGAATTGACCGGCGGTCTCGTTCTCTCGTATATGCGTCTGAAAACAATGAGAGGGAAGGTGGAAACAATTCAATGCGAGGCACCTTCCATTCCTATTGAAGTCGAACTTGCGCTCATGGCGCGCGAAAATTTTGCTTGTATTGACCGGACGTTTCGTATATGCGCTTTTCAAATCGCATCTCATCTGTTTTTTCCTGTGGAAGGCTTTGAACTTTCGTTGGTCGGAATCAGAAAAAACTGTCTGTGTAAAGTGTAAGACGAAATTAATGCGCATTTCCTTTTAAAGAAGTTTTGTAATAAATTTTCGTATTCGTGCAGATTTCAAATTAGTTTTTCTAAGCTGAATAAAGGGCGGAACGTAAGGGAAGCATTACATCTCTTGTATCAATGGATGCAACGTCACTGTGCAAGCGGTTACTGAATTTCATATAAAATAAAACTACTTCACTTTAATTTAAAATAGCGACAAGCTTTATTTATTACACACCAATTCTTGCTTTAGTATTCGCACTAATAGCCCTCCGTATTGAATTTCGACTCTATCGCCTTCTAAATACCGACTGACTCTTTTGCTGTCCAATCTTCGACTGACTATCGCAAACTTTCTTTCGATCACCCCGCTTTCCAATCTTAACTGACCTTCTCTTCGCAAACGCTCGCTTTGTATCCAATCTTCGCTGTTCAATCTTCGACTAACTATTGCGACTTTCGGCGCGATCGCCCCGCTTTCCAAACTTAACTGACCGTCTCTTCGCAAACACTCGCCTTTTTATATCGTTCTATTTGATCGCTTTTCGTCCATTATTCGTCCACTATTTGTTTGATATTCGTTCGTTATGAGCCCAGTCTATGAGCAATATGTGCGTGCGCTTGAGTGTAGAGCAGCTGAAGATCGCGAATACTTGACGAACGACTAGGGCTGATACACAACAATATTTAAGGTGTCCTTTATCGGGATGCCGGTGATGAGTGATTCCATATCTAGACTAACTAGAAGGTCCGTTGATTTCAAATTGATTTTCTGAAGTAGCTCCATGTATGTACCATCTAACTCGTAACTCACTGGCGAGTTTAGCAAGTTTTTTGGTGAGTGATAGCGATTCTGATGGATTGAAGCGGGAAATTTTTCTTGTGGAAGTATGTACATTTTTGGGGTATTAAGGTCTGAAGGGATTGTTTTTACATATTCTTTTCCACTAACATTGGGGTTTTCTTGATGAAAAGGGCTCATTTCCGATATGGGGTCCTGTTTGTAGAATATCTTGTATCTTCTCTTCGTTTAGTTTCTTGTCCATAGCTCACATAATTGAAAGCTCCTAAATTTGTTCAAGCTCCCTTAGAGCTTTCCGTTCTTTTGGAGAGATATTATTTACAGGAGGCACTGCTCGCTTGAAAATAAGAGAGATCTTGTGTCTGATTTCAATCGTTCTGGTTGCCGGTTCTAAGTATTTCCTGGATAATTTCTTCGGTTTGGAATACTTATCGAAGTAAACGCGAAGTTGAATCCTTTGTTTAAAACATCCGCTTATTCCTTGGTTAATGGGGTATTGATGAGAGGTTGACTACTACATTGTTGCTTGTCATCTGCATTGGTTGCGCTGCTTCCACTGTCTATTCCAAGGTCGTGAATACCACTCCCTGTATCGCTTTGTTCTTGCTAAATCCTGTTTCTCTGCGTTCTGAAATGAAAAAAATTAAAATAACTAAAGGTAAGAAGAAGGCTACCGAGGAGAAGGTGAAGGGATAGGGCTTTTTTATTGAGACAGACCAGCTTGGCTCTGTTGAGTGTTGAGTCTAATGTCATTCGTCAAGAACTGCTCATTTTTTTTTTTAAAATACTCATTGTGTTATCACTTGATGAAACTAAGCCATGTTAACCGAATAATGGTTTTTTCCTACTCGTAGAAGGAGCGAGCAGTCTAAACACGCGAAGATAACATTGGAGATATGTTCCCTACTCAAGGATGGATCGACAGAAGAAAATTTCCTCTTCTGCAATAGCACTATAGCCTAAATCGGGCCTTGGCCTCCTGATCGTCAGGTTCCTTAATATTTTTTTTTAATTACTTATTGTGAAAGGATTGTTAGCCCTTCGCACAACCCTTTTTCTACCAATTTTTTATTTTCGTAGCTTGAGGTAACCAAGATTTATCCAAGCAGGCAGTGTGCTGGAATTATACGTCAACTGGGATTTGAACTCAAAACTTTCGCATTGTATCCGAACACGCTACTTACTAGGCTACATCCTAGCACACAAGAGAATGCAGGAGTATAAAATTGCGAGCAAGAGTGGGAGAAGTATTGGGTTTTTAACTATTCGTAAACAGCAAGCATGGAAATATTTTTTTTTTTAAAAAGTTAAAAACCCAATACTGAATCTAATTTGAGTTTTTCTAGGCAATTTAATATTCTCGTATTTTCAAATATTAAACAAATCCTTTACTGCTTGCAAACAGAAATCTTGTTACCAATTTTTATTTTTTTTCGAGCTATAAAATCGGAAACCGTGATTTTTTCAAGACTTATACCAAAATTTATGGGATATTCGTACAAAATGTTACGCATCTATTCGAATACACGACACCCTAGCTATAATACACACAACTTGAACAATAATGGCGCTAAGACTTCAACTAAACAAGACGACCAGCTCATGAACAAGAATAAGAAATATCCCATTATCTCTTGTTTTTTATCACTTATCAATAGACCATGTCCTCTAGGTTATTCACGTGCGAAGTCTCTTCTTCTCTACTTGTGTGCGGCTTCTCACATCAGAAGAGCCTTCCTTTTCAACTAATGACATAAAAATTCCTTTTAACGTCTCGAATGTCATAAATTTTTTTTTTTTATAGCCCAAAAATGAACAGTGCGAAGAAATTCACGAAAAAAAAAATCTCTGATAAGGACCCATTCCACTAAAACGGAAACTTTTCGTTCCGCTTTTCCGGGTAATATTATTTTCGAAAAGTATGAGTTCCTTCAGTTCCTAGATTTTTCAAACGTATAGCAAGGGAAAAGTTTTGGGAAATGACAAGCGATAACAAAAGAAAATTTCTTTAGGAAATAGAGAAAAAAAAATTAAGTTCAAAAATTTTGTTTCGATTAATGCTGTTATTTAAGGCAATCATCGACCTTGGTTATATCTTTGAATCATTCAATTGAAAGTAGATAGTGTGCAGTCAAGCCAAAAGCGATAAAAAATTAAATTTTCGTACAAAAAAAAACAATCTTAAAATGTTTTGCCGGAAAATCTATTAAAATTATACTCTCAATTAAGTCTCAGTATAGAAATATTTTAATGCGAATTATCGACTTAGAGATTCAACGGCGAAAGTGGCAGTGGATCGGTCATACTTTGAGGAAACCAGAGCAAAACATAGCAAAACAGGCTCTGGATTATAACCCTCAAGGAAGACGTCGGGTTGGTCGACCATGTAACACATGGAAGCGAGCAGTTGAGCAGGAGGCCAGAGGAATAAACAAGTCCTGGCAACAGCTTAAAGCCGATGCTCAGGACCGCGCCTTGTGGAAGAGAGTTGTTTCTGTCCTATGCCCCTATAGGGGGTCTTAACAGGAATTTGATTGATTGATCGACTTAGAGAGCTCTCCCTGCCCGGAGCATTATTACATCAACGATTTCGAGCTGAAAACAAGATTTCGTCCACATTTTATTATTTTATTAGATATTTGTATCGCATAAGCAATTCAAGAATTAGTAAAAACATATTTTATTACATCTAAGCTATGTCTGTTGAAATTATTTTTTCATAAATTAGAAACCTTAAAATTAATTTTGAAACTAAGCTTCATATCTCAGTATCATATCAATTTCGTCCAGGTTTAAAAATTCTACTACTTGAATCTAACGAGCAATTATACGTTTATCACAATTTTTTTACAATAAGAAATAAGGCTTGAAAAGTGCTAAGTTCAATACAACCAAAAACTTCGACGGAAGATTCTCGAAACACAAAAAGGGTCGAGATCTTTCTGGTCATATATTAAAACCGTCAACAACAACCATGTAAAATCATTTACGCCAGTACTTGTAGATGGAGACCAAATTGTAGTCCATCTGTTGAGAATGCCAATATTCTTGTAGCAAGTTACGCCCGAAACTCCAGGCTACCTGAATTTTGTCTACATGCGATTTATTTTCGCCCATAGTCCTTAAAAATTGTTTTTCTTCTCTGGCGAAACCGCTATGCGATTTATTTCATCTCTCTTTTCTCTCAATTCGCGCACGTGGAAAGTGGCGAATGTTCAGCTGATTCCCAAAAAAGGAAACAAAGCTAAACTCTTACCTCCATAAATTTGGCGAAGGTCCAGGAATTCAGGCACTTGCCATCGCTAAAGCGTTTGACAGAATTCGACATCAATATCTCCTAGTGAAACTCAAAGCAGTCGGCTTTAATAATAACCTCGTAAAATGGATTGAGAGTTGGTTATAAGAACGCATCATAAAAGTCATAATGGATGGCGTGGTATCTTCTTCCTTTCCCATAGATTCCGGCGTTCTCCAAGACTCTGTATTATCACCAACAGTCTTTCTTGTTGTTTAATAACCTTGTCAATCCGATACATTGCTTTGGAGATGACACGATTACTAACGCTCACTGAACTACTTAGATCATTGAACGCTGACGTGATGATCCATCATCGGTCCCCAATATAGCCTTTGGTGGTGTCCAACTAGACTCTTCCGAAACCTTCTCACTCCTTGACATTCAAATAATTGGAACCAGTACATACTCGATGTCTCAGCTAGGGTATAGCCTAGTAGGTAGTGTGTTGGTATTGTAATGCGAAGGTCGTGAGCTCAAATCCCGGTCGGCGCAATATATAATTCCGGCACATTGCCTGCTTGGATATACCTGGGTCACCTCAATCTAAGAAAATGAAAAATTCGTAGAAAGAGGGTTGTGCGAAGGGCTAACAACCCTTCCACAATAAGTAATAAAAAATAAAAATGTTAAGGAACCTGAATATCAGGAGGCCAAGGTCCGATTTGGGCTGTAGCGCCATTGTAGAAGTAGAAGTGGACATACTCGACGTAGCACATGACACTTTCAAATGCCTAGGAGTCCTCCGAAGATGTAAAAGATATTTTACTCCTAGCCAATATCTATAAGGCCTACATTGCGAGTAAAACTCGTATTTATGGGCTGGGGCACTGAAAACGTAACTCGCGATGCTCGCTCTTATCCAGAGAATGGCGTTCTGACTAACATGTTTCTATAGACTCCCTAGAGCATTGTAGAAATGTCGGAGTACTAAGCATTTACCACCGCTACTTTCATGGTAAATGCAGTGAGGAACTTTCTAAATTTATTCCATCTCTTTACACATTTTCCGGAAATACTCGCTTAGCTTCAAGCTCACATGACCTTACTGTTAAGCATAACTTTAATTCCTTTTTGTACCTCTACCGATTTAATTGTGTGTGCATGAAAGGGTGACCTCTTAAATTGCTTTCAGCTACGCAAAAAAAGGCTCGGAGAAAAATATCAGTGGTACAGAAATTCATGATATGACTCAAAAATATCAAGCTATTAATTATTACTGACTGCTGAAATAGAATGTGGCACTCCCGCTGCATCTGAATGTGTCAAAAAGTTAATAACGAATAAATTAGTAACTGCGGTTTGTCGTTATATCTAGCGCTGCAGCTATGGTAGAAAGTTGGCAAAATTCAACTTTTGATGCACTACAAAGTTGTCATTGCGAGTTTAGAAATGGCAGACGAAGTGAAATTTTTTTCAAGTGATTAAAATTAACAAAGGTAAAATTTCGAGCTCAGAAATCAGCCGGGTCGTGACACTAACCTCTTCGCATTTCACAACGGTTTAGTACAGCTGGTAGGCAGCCCTATTCATCTACCTGACATCGCAGGCCATTCTTTAAATTTGCTTGGCCTTTTTTTAAGCCTCCACCCACTGTGCCGTTGTTGGCTCTAGTTGGTACTTCTGACCATTTTTTGATCCAACTACAAGGACACCACGTAGAACGGTATGGCAACATAAGAAAGCCAATTGGAAGGCTCTTAACGCATTATACCGCGCCTTTGATTGGAGGCTGTGCTTTGAGTCCAGAAATTGGGATGTTATCGCACAATTTGTAACCGAAACTTTTATTCCATGCAATTTAAAAAGGATCAGACCTTCGAAAGATTCGTGGTTTACCAATGAGTGCATCGAAGCAATTAGAGCGAAGAAGCAATCTTTTCACGCTTTTCACAACAATCCGTCTGCACAAAATAGGAACTCATTAAAAGTTTCAAGAAACGCCAGCAATAAAGTTTTAAAGCGTGCTAAATTCGAACATAACCAGAAACGTTGGGAAATCTTCCAATAATAATTTTAGAATGTCTGTAACACCTGACCTTCTCGATGGCGACAGAACTGTTGTTGATCCAGTTGAAAAAGCAAACAATCTGGTAGCAAACTTCGCTTGAAACTCCTAGGTCTCACCTTCGAATCAGAGTCCTGCGTACTTACCGGACTCTAGCTTCTTGCTGCCATCACTTCGTTTTCGAGCTAGGGTTATTTCCAGGATCCTGCAGAGGCTCAAATTCAGAAGTATGCTTGGCTAGATGGATCCTCCCCCCAATTGTCCATAAAAACTGCGCTTCCTAGCTAAACTTCTTGGTAATCTCTATCCCTTTTCGCACTCTTCAGTGTGTTTTCCTCGGATTTGGAAGGTCGCAAATGTTCAGCCAATTCCTAAGAAAGGAAGCAAAGAGATGAACGACCTTCTGTCGTCTACTCGCAATCCTATTCATTGCTTCGCAGATGACAGCACTCTAAATAAGATCTACCAATTTGATTACACTACTGAGGCACGTCCAACATCAGTGGCCGTAATGAGTCAATACTGTAATTGAACTCTGACCTCAGTTTAATTCTGGAATAGGGCAGGAAAAACAGAGTAGGGTTTAATGCCTGAAAAACGCTATCTCTTAAACACAAAAATTCGACGTCGGCCGCTATTGTGCCCTGTACGGTACTAGGTGTTCAATTTAACAATTACCTTGATTGGAACTAATACATCTACAAAGTCGCTAGGTACTCTGCAGAAATGTAAGAAGTACTTTTCTGCCTTCGAACTAGCTACCATCTAGGTATAAGACTTATACCCGATCACGTCTTGAATATAACTCGCATGTTTGGGTTCAGTCAAATTCCTGTTAAGACCCACAGAAACAATTCTCTTCCACAAGACGTGATCCTGAGCATCGGCCTTAAGCTGTTGCCAGGACTTGTTTATTCCTCTGGCCTCCTGCTCAATTGCTCGCTTCCATGTGTTACATGGTTGACCAACCCAACGTCTTCCTTGAGGATTTTAAGCCTGTTTGGCGATGTTTCGCTTGAGTTTCATCATAGTGTGACTGATCCACTGCCAGTTCCTCCTTTGAATCTCAACACCTATTTTAGTCTAGCCAGTTGTACTCCAAAGTTCGTCGTTGGAGATCACTTCTGGCCAGAATATTCCTAAGATGCGTCGGATGCATTGGTTTACGAAAGTCTGTAGATTCTTGGTAAGTCGAACGGTGACTTTCAACGTAGTACAACCATATAACAACATGGATTTGACGCATGCGTCAAAAACTCGCAGCTTCGTGCGAAGGGAGATCTATCTTAACCTCCAGAAAGGGGAAATGATACCGAAGACCTGACGAGCTTTATTTAGCCGAGCCTCAACATCCTTTTTGGCTCCGCCGTCCATGCTGACAATGCTTCCGAGATAGCCAAAATCTTGCACCTCTTCCACATCCTGTCCGTTAAGAACAATCGGTGTGCTTGCGTTCGAACCCATGTGCATGTACTTGGTTTTACGCACATTTATTTTCAATCCCGCCTCTTTGCATTTAGAATGCAACGAGTGAACATTTGACTCTAAGTCCGAACGGTTATGTGCAATCAAACACACGTCATCAGCATAATCAAGGTGACTAAAGATGTTAAATTGTCTCCATTGAAGACCTTTACGTTCCCCACCTTCCAGTGCAGCTTTCAAGATGTCATTTATTACCACCAGAAACAGAGCTGGTGATAATATGCAGCCTTGTCTGACATCCGTTCGCACAGGGAAGCTCTCGGACAGCTCTCCTCTATGCAAGACGCGACACCTTGCATCTTCGTAGTATTCCTCAATCATAGCTATGACCTTATCTGGAATACCTCTCCTACGGAAAGCATTCCATATGTAATCTCGCTTAACGCTGTCGAAAGCCTTCTCGAAGTCCACAAACCTGAGATGTAGTGGCGAACCCATTTCGGCTGACTGCTTTAATATTATTCGTAGGGTATTTGTGTGGTCGGTACAAGACGACCTTTTACGGAATCCAGCCTGATTAACTTCGAGAGTGCTCTCGACGACATCACTAATCCTATTGAGAATTACCTTAGCCATAATTTTTGATACGGCAGTAAGTAGACATATACCACGCCAATTGCCACATTCCAGAAGGTCGTCCTTCGTCGGAATTTTCACAATGACGCCCTCCTTCCATTCAGTCGGATATCTTTCTTCATTCCACACCTCAGTAAAGAGTGGGAGGAGTATATCGGCTGTGATTTCCGGGTCCGCTTTGAGGAGTTCGGTTGGTAGTCCGTCTATACCTGGAGCTCTCCTTCCCGCCATTGATCGAATGGCGGAAACTATATCATCCTTATCTAGGGGATCATCCCTAATATAGGATTGTTGCGGTTGGATTTTTGGTAGTTGTTCTGTTTCTGGAATATCTTCCTCTGACAAGATGTTTAAAATATCAGAGAAGTATTCTTTCCATCGCCGCAACTGGTGCTCACTCATATTAAGGAGAGTTCCGTTGAGATCTCTCACCAGGTGGTTGGCGGTGAAATTCCTGTTCGTCAACTGTTTCATGATTTTGAATAGTGAACCCATATCCCCAAGGTAAGCCGCAGATTCTGCCTTGTTCGCCAGATCTTCAATGGCCTTTCTCTTGTCGCGTCTAACAGCCTTTTTAAGATGTATATGAGCATCGCGGTAGTTCTGCCTCAAGTCGGGCGTTCGTTGGTTGACATCGGGTTGAGAGATGATTGCCAATTTGGCTTTTTTCCGATTGCCAACCTTGTCCCATGTGTCTTGCGACATCCAGGGTTTCTCACCGCTTTGCACATATCCCACAGATTCTTCAGCACTAGTTAGAACAGTGTTTCTGGTTGCCTCCCAATTGGCGTCCAGTGTGTGCATTTCATATTCACCCAATGTGGATGACTTTTCGCGTAGAATAGTGGTGTATTCGCGTTTTTTGTTGGGATCTCTGAGTTTATCCGCATTAAGTTTGTGCTTCATTTGAAGAATTTGTGGTCATCGGATAGCTGCTGTACACAATCTGAAGCAGGCAACCATCAAGTGGTGATCGCTTCCCAAGCCAGCTCTACGTTTCGCTCGCACATCGAGGAGACATCTTCTCCATCGGCGACTTACAGCCAAATGGTTGATCTGATTCTGAGTAACACCATCAGCGGAAACCCAAGACGTCTTATGGTGACTCTTGTGTGGAAAGAGGGTCCCTCCGATGACCATTTGCCGAGTACTACAAAACTCCACAAATAATTCACCGTTTTCGGGTCTCTTAATCCAAGGTCGTGACGTGTTGGCTCAAGGATCACCATGCCTCCCCATGACGTGTTCTAGTCCAGTGTTGTCTGATCCAACCTGAGCGTTCATATCTCCTGAGATGATAGTAATATCACCTCTTGGAACACTTTCGAAGGTGGCACTCAGTAGGCTATAAAACTCCTCTTTGTCACCAGATGTTGCGGTATTAGTTGGTGCGTATCACTGCAGAATTGTGACGCTTCTGTCACTGGTCCTGAGCCTGATGACGATAATCCTATCCGAAATTGGTTTCCAGCTAATGAGACTGTTTCTCGCTCTCGGTGTAAGGACGAACGCAACGCCATTTTTGGCTTCACTTTCAGGGCCAATGTACAGAATAGTGTTTCCACCAGGGGTTCGTTCTTCTCCTGATCCTGTCCACCTGACCTAACTCAAGCCCAAGATTTGGATGTTATAGTGCTTCATTTCACGGTCGATCATTGATTGGCGGGGCAAGGACCGAGTAACTCCAGCTCTTCCCCCGTCATTTAATGTTCAAACGTTCCAGAAGTCAATCATAGTCCGTTTTCTAATGCCAAAAGTCGTTACCGTAGAATCAGTCTGTATCGGAGGCGCTGTATCCGTTTCTCGTATCAATTAGGTCTGAAGATCACGGGTGATAAGTATATGATCCAGTGAGTGTCCATTTGCCATTTTTAGGTCAAGCAGGACTGGCTGTGGGTAAATTCTACAGCCCCCATCCCACAGGTGTATAGTTAGCTCAGGTCAGTGGAGTCGCTAGTCTCCAAAGATAGTTGCAGGAATTGGTAAAACTTCATCCTACAACTACCCCCTTACGGGAATGTTTGGGTTGGGGCACCAAAATCATATCTGGCTCTACTCAACTCTATCCAGACACATGCATTCTGATTAATTGCAGATGGGGCTATATCGGCGTTAATAGACTCGAGCATCGTCAAAGTATCGGAATACTCTGCATTTACTACAGATATTTCCATGGTAAATACCGTAAGGAACTGAAAGCCCTAATAGTTCTTCTATTTCAATGCCCCCGAAATACCCGCCAAGTTACACCTTTATACGATTACACAGTGTAGTCCTTGCTGTGGAGAACAGTGAATGTAGGCAGTCCTTTATCCCTTGGACGAAATTGTTGTGGAATTCATTAGCGGGGAATCTCTTCTCAATGGAATGAAACTTCCAGTAGCTTAAGAACAAGGTTCACCGCCACTTCAAACTCTTCTCTGATGTGTTTTCCTGCTAATTTTTCTATTTCCACTTGTTTCCCTTACACATGTCGACTTAACTGCCCATCGCGCTTTAAAGAGTTAAGTTTAAGTTTATTTCGATAGCCGTAAAAAAG
The DNA here is from genome assembly GCA_963669355.1 of Chorisops tibialis. Taxonomy (NCBI): domain Eukaryota; kingdom Metazoa; phylum Arthropoda; class Insecta; order Diptera; family Stratiomyidae; genus Chorisops; species Chorisops tibialis. The sequence continues at coordinate 216,320,254 of OY770262.1, forward strand.
CATATTTGCCTACGATGCGAAGGCCGTGAGTTCAAATCGACGCACAATTTCAGCACGCTGCCTTTTGGAAATACCTTGATCACCTTAATCTACGAAAAACAAATCTTCGTCGATGGAGGACTGTGCGATGGGCTAACAACTCTTCCATAATCTATATAAATATAATTGTAGTGTCTGTCTGTTATTTGCTTAGAAATGGCTATAAGTTACTTTTTTGCCTTAGTTTAGCAATAACTACGCAGAATCTCACGGTTTTAAAATTCTTCGCTGTCTGTCCGTCTGTCTATCTGTCTGTCTGTCTGTCCGGCTTTCACGCAAAAACGGCTGAACCGATTGTAATGAAACTTTCAGAGTTTATGTATGCTCCGGGATACAATCTGCTTTCAGTTTTATTTCCCTCCCCTCACGCCTTCTACCCCCTCCCATACAAAGTGACTCATTTTAATAATAAAGTATTGTGATCGACTTGGGAAAAAAAATAAAACTTGCTACCCTGAAATTTTTTTTTTCGCGTTTCATGACTAAAATAGCCTAAGAATGCAAAAAAAAAAATCCGTCTGTCTGTACGCCGTACGCCGCCCGCCGTACGCCGACGTGTACGCTTAGCGCACATTAACTCCCAAACCCTTGAAGATAGAAAGTTCATTTTTGGAGGGATTGTAGGTAGTTGCGGATCTCAGGCGGATACCCATTTTGGGGGGTGTACGGGTTCAGGAGGAAGCAGAGGGAGCGCTTAAACCGAAAAATACGAATTCAAATATCTCAACCATGGTTACAGCTAGGAAGCTAAAAATCAACATACGTATAGAGAAGTTTGTGGGACAACTTTTAAAAATAATTTAATTTTTTTATCCATTGCGGTGCGAAAAGGGGGGGCCAAGAACCAATTGTCGGCCAACATTTTTTATCAAATGATTATATCTTCGAAATTACTTCCCATAAAAAATTGATATTTTGAGACCAATAAGACGGCATCAAGATCTACTAGAATCAGTTTAGATAAAAGCTAATTATTGTTAGGGGGGGTGCAAAGAAAACACTTAAAAACTAATATCTCGACTGTCTCTTAAGCTATGTAATTGAAACTTGAAATGTATACTAAGCTTTACTAGCGACATATGAAAAAAATATAACATATGGACATAATAGTAGTGGAGGGAAATGGGGAACATTTCAAAAATGGCGCACTTTCCAAAACTACAAATCACCAAATCTCAAAATTGAGTATAGATATCAAATCAAAAATTTGCCAGATTGTGGAGCTCTATAGTTTTTAATTTTGGTAAAAATTTAAGTTGGGGGGTGTAAGGGGAGGGAGGTGGAAAACGAAAATGTTGAAAATTTTTAGTGATTCTTTTATGGCTCTGGTAAAAGATCAAATCGAATCAATCAAATTCCTGTTAAGAACCTTGTGACATCCAGGGTTTCTCACCGCTTTGCACATATCCCACAGATTCTTCAGCACTAGTTAGAAAAGTGTTTCTAGTTGCCTCCCAATTGGCGTACAGTGTGCGCATTTCATATTCACCCAATGTGGATGGCTTTTCGCGTAGAATAGTGGTGTATTCGCGTTTTTTGTTGTGATCTCTGAGTTTATCCACATTAAGCTTGCGCTTCAGAAGAATTTGTGGTCGTCGGATAGCTGCTGTACACAATCTCAAGCAGGCAACCATCAAGTGGTGAAGATACAAAGTTTAAATTTTGCACGTCGACACATCTATTCAATGTACACAGAAAAAAATTATAATAATTTGTTCCAAAATTGTTATGCACCGAAGTGGGGGTCTAACGTGCACAAAGTGTTTCATGTGCAATGAAAAAAACACATAAACTGAAAATTTTTGAATGAAATTTTTAGATAGAAACTTGAAAATTTGTGAAATGCATTTAAAAAAAATCTCTAAGAGTTTGAAATATTAACTGATTGAATATCTTTAAAACTTCTACCCCCTCCCATACAAAATTATTTTTTCGACTATTTTTAAGAAATCAATTATCACCTAACTATTAAATGCTATCAATTTGAAATCTTGCACAAGAACTTACAAAAATGGTTGAAATAAAATTACGTTAAAAGTCTTGAGATCGCACTTGCCCTTCTACCCCCTCCCACACAAAAGTATGATTCGACCAATTTCATTAAATCAACTAATAACTAACAAATTAAAACTACAAACTTAAAATTTTGTACAAGCACCTTACAAGAGAAAAGAAATAAAACTGCATCACAAATTTTACGATTCTACTACCTTCTCTACCCCCTCCCATACAAATGTTTGGTTTCGTGAATTTAAAATACACCGAATCCAATGAAAATTCTATGCAGCTTCGTCTATGAAACTGACATTCTATGCAAAGAATATTGGATTTGGTTCAAGCAATCAATTAAAAAACTATTAACATACACCCACCCTTACTATCACCCTCCCCCCTCCCTTCATGGAAACTCAAACTTGCATAAATAAACGAATGAAATATGGAGCTTTTGAACGTTTCCGGAAAGTGTTAAATTGAGAACTGCCCTGCCCAAGAAGCTCCTTTCACTTAGTCTTCCCTAACCACTCTAACCTGCATATTGACTTTCTACGCATGCGCATTTTGTCCCAAAAATAATAAAGTTTCGCCCGACTTGTTGGCAGTTTATTTGAAAATATGTAATACTCAAATTTTTTTTGAAACTATAAGAGCTATTAACTTTAAATTTAGAATATGTTATTTCTATCACACATGCAATCTTTAAGTATACAAATTATGTAAATCCCTCCACTCCTTCGCCCACCTCCCATACAAACTACACTTTTTCATTAAATATATACTATACACCAATTTTCTCAGTACGTATAAATTCCATCGAGCTAAAATTTTGTACCAAATCCTTAATTACCATTATTATTAATATCGGGAAAAACTAACCGATTATCTTCACATTTCTACTCCCTCCCGTACAACATGACACGATTCCACAACTTCAAAAAAAATTAAATTTTTTTGGAAAGTGTGAAAGTCACAGATCCAAAATTTAAAATATATCAATTGTATAATGATTGCAGCTGTTTTTCGAAAAATTACTAAAAACCCCCACTCCTTCCACCACCTTCTATACAAACTGCACTTTTTCATGAAATACTCTAAGCCAATTTTCTTAATACGTATAGCTTTCATCGAGCTAAAATTTTGTACGGATTCCTTAATTAGCATCATTATTAATATTGGGAAAAAATTAACCGAGTAGTTTCATTCCTTTTACCCCCTCCCATACAATGAGACACATTCCACGACTATGTAACAATTCGATTTTCTTGAAAAGTGTAGATGATACAGATCTGAAGTTTAAAGTATATCAATTGCATGATAATTATAGTTGTTTCTCGAAAAATCACCAAAAACCCTCCACTCCACAAATCGCACAATTTCAGTAAATCCAATGCTCTAAATTTCTCAGTACCTGTTCAATTTTTGAAGCTTAAATTTGGTACACAACATTTTTATAGCTATTCTAGCTGATGTGAAATAAATTAGTTCAGTACTATCACCCCTTCCACCACTCCCCATACAAAATTCTGATCATAAAATCAAGCTATAACTATTCACATTTCCTTAGTGCTCTTCAATACGAATATGTTCTTAGATCACGGGATTGATTTGATCACGAGCCTGTCCTAAATGCGAGTATCGTGGTTTCATTCTTAATAATTTATGGTTCTGATTCCAACAAAATAGAAACCATTGTCTTCAAAGGGCCATTAAGCTAATCAGTTTATATATCCCGGATAATGTATTACCAACTACATTCTCAAAAATTGCTTATTTTGCGATTCTTACGCGGACAAAGTCGCGAGCGATCGCTAGTAAGTAATAAAAAATGTTCAGGAACATGAAAGTTATGAGGTCAAGGTCCGATTTGGGCTGTTGTGCCATTGTAGATGAAGTAGAATTTTGTCAGTACTTAACAAATTTAAGATTTTGTTTTGTGCATTTTAATAGAAACTTTTTAATTTTTTATACCCACGCAAGTAGTGTGCTGAAATTATGCGTCGACTGGAATTTAAACTCTCGATCTTCGCATTGTAGGCCAACATGCTACCCACAAGGCTACACCTTAGCTATATTAATACCCATAGAGATAAACTAATTACCTCTGATTAAAAAAAAAAAAAATTGCAATTTATTTTACCACAACAATCCGCTAATTAATTTTATTTTTATATAAATTCATTTATGCCGTCTCTATAGGCGTATACAAGGACGACACGACATTGTATCATTATTAATCACTGCTCATGTTTTCCAATCATGTTTTATTGATTTATTCAATCGTATTTTTGTGTGAGGTAGATTTCGATGATATTAATTCCCCATCCAACTTAGCTTTTTATTTATTTAGTTTTTGTTTTGGTGATTGTCACGCTAGGTACCGTAATAATTTTTATAATTAAATTTTTCATTTCGGAAAAAATGATTGTGCATTAAATTGACAACCTGCAAAAATTCAGAAAAAAACTCATTCCCATCACAATATCCTATTTTGCTTGCTCATAAATGAATCTCTGGACAAACAAAAGTCCATAAAGCAGCTATAAAGGCGAATAGATCCACAAAATTATCACAAGCTTATAACTTCATATCGACTATAGTCTGGCAAGATTCAACCATGATAGTCGGGATAGTGGTGGTGGTTTCGGTGGTTCAAATATTGCCGGAAAGCCAGAGCTACTGTGCACCACGCCAAGGATATTTTTGGGACTGCTCGCATATACGACGAATCATTTCAAAAATTTCATGTACGAAGAAACTGCATATATGAGCGGATGCATCCTGGAAAATCGAGCGGCTATGGATACTGCACAACTAACACTATGATGAGAAGATAAACACATTATCGTGTTATTAGGAAATTGTTGCAATGCAGATGTTCCTTCATAGCTTTATACGAATTCAATTTTCAATTGGATCCTGGTTTTTTTTCCTCCGTCGTCTAGTTTTTCATGAAGGACTTAGCAAAGTATTGCCTGGCTTTGTAGCATTTTCGGCAGTATATAGATAGGATTGAGTCGCATAGCACTCTGTATGTAGAGTTTGTGCAATATTTGAACGACCTCATTCGTGACTTTATTCCATAAAATCGTGCTATGAGTATATGATTGATTTTTTATTTTTTACTTACTGTTTTTTTCTTCTAAAAACGAAGCATCTTCTTGGCACTACAACAACAAAATTTCATCTCTTATTTTTATTTCACTGAAAACTATCCTCTTCTACTCGAATTTTTTCTTAAACGATTTTATTAAATCTTATGATACAAGCAGAGTTTGATGAAAAAAGCATTTCTTCTTCAAATAAAAGAACGAATTGCGATGAAAATTGGATAATTTTTGGAAAAGTTTCTTTGTACTTAACCGAAATTATTGGCTGTGGGATCTTCCTATGTCCTCTATTCAATTGTAAACTAAAGTTGGGACAAGATTGCACTATTTTTACTTATTTGTGTAATTATACAGCCTCACATGTATACGCGTTGATGGAAATTGTGGGGTAAAACACGTGTCCACTGGTGGTTAGGCTTTCCTTAAATCTGCAGCATGAAGAAATGTTTTTTTCTCTACCACTTAAAACCTTAACATATTTTTTCAATCGCCTTCATCGAAAAGACAACCGCCAAGCATACAGTATAAAAAAAGAAAAATATCTGGGAATGTTCGACCTACTTTTACTAAAAATACAAATAAGAAAACTTAAACTATTTTATTTTCAAGTACTCCCACTTTCGATAGAAAGATCGCGACAAGAAGCCATCAGAAGAAATGTAGCTGAAAGCAATTGAATAATGAACAGGGTTAAGTGATTTGAGAAATATCGAAGATATATTCGTGGTCTCAGCATAAGGAGGTGACTTCGATAGAAAATTTCAAATTTCTGTGAAAAGTTAACTCCTCCTTGTAGGACATAATCGAAATGTAGGGGAGATTTGTTCGTAAAGAATGGAACACTTGCACATTTACTAATATTTGAAGACATACAGTTCAAAGTGCACTAGTCAAAAATGCGTTGCAAATCACTTTGAAGCAGTGCGCATTCATTCTGATTCGCAATAACACGAAACAATTTGACATTATCAGCGTAGTGCAAAATACCAAAAATCAGTCTCCCGTAAGCAATGGAAATCCTCAGGACTACGATTTGAGGTAGTGAAAGCAGTATGGAAATGGTCGCCTAAAAAGTTGCTTATATCTAAGGGCTCATCGCACCGTCAAAGGACATAGAAACCAGGATAAGTGTCAGTACGCCTTTTGGAATTCACAAAATTCTAGAACAGCTTAGGCACAAAAGTGAGTGAATGCACACAAATTTGAGAGAATCCACACAAATTTGAGCGAATGCTCACAAATTTGAGCGAATGTACACAAAACCAAGTGAATAAACTCAAATTTGAGTGAAGACAATCAAAATAATATGAATGCGCACAAATTTGGGCGAATGCACACAAATTTGAATGAAAGCACACAAATTTTAACGAATGCACACAAATTTAATCGAATGCACACAAAATTCAGTGCCACGCAAATTTGAGTGAATGCACCCAAAGTGCAATGAATACACACAAATTTGAATAAGTGGACACAAAATTAAGTTTTTTTTTTATTTTTTTAACGCGGGAAAAAACATCGAAAGTATTGAAGTGCGGAACTTGAACCCGCTAAAAGCCACTCGCCTAACCCACTACCCCTCGGGACAACCGTTAAGTATTTCGTCATGAGGAGGGAGGAGCTTAAAGCTCAAACATCAATTTACTGTCACATATAATGTCTTATGTCACCCTGTATATTTCACTTTCTATTTTATTCAACTACCAATTGTTCTAGCTGTTGTAGGCCCTTCTGTCTCAGATAGTTCCCTACGTAGTCTTTCGAGTCTCCTCAGCTCGGTGAGAACTTTCACCCACATCTGAGTCACCGCATTCCAGGTTTCGCTGCTGCTCAGCATATGTGGAACTATGTTTTCGGTGTTAATATTTTCTCCAACGATGTCCTCGACTCTCCTTCTGTCCATTTCGTAGACTGAGCAGTGAAAGAATACATGCTCTGCATTTTCTATTGCATCTGTACAACTTGGACATGACGCAGAGAAATCATGGCCATATTTGTGCAAATAGATTCTATAACAGTCATGCCCTGACAGAAATCAGGTCATGTAGTAATCTACTTCACCATGCTTCCGTCCAACCCACTTATCTATGTCTCTAATGTCTGTACGTACAACGGCCTTTGTTTACGGTGTTCCATTGCAATTGCCAGGCATTGGTACTTACCCGTTGCTCTTGCTTCTTCTCTTCAACTGTTAAGCATCGGCTTATCGTATTCTTTTTGTGATATAATCGTTGTGCTTCATCAGTTAGTATGTCTGGCGGCTGTAATCCAGCTATGACATTAGCGGCGTTATATGAAATTGTGCGAAATCTACTGCATACCCTTAACGAACTAACTCTATGGGGTTTTTTTTTAATATATTCGCGTAAGATTCGTTTCGTAGTGCTTCGCTCCATATCGGTGCAGCATACATTATGATACTTCGCGTCACTCTTGCAAGAAGTATCCTCCTGTTTTGGCTGGGTCCTCCAATGTTCGCCATTGTTCTGCATAGGGCGGAGTTCACTCGTCCTGCTTTTGCGCAGACAATTTCGATGATCGACTTAAAGGATAATCTTGCGTCAATCATAAATCCCAAGTATTTAATGGAGGGTTAGGATACGATTTCAAGTCCATCTATATTTAACATTATATGCTCTTTGTTTTCTGCTTGTAATAAGAACTACTTCTGTTTTTTGTGCAGCTAGCTCTAGATTAGATGCTCTAAGCCAGTTCTTAATGTCAGAAATCACGTTGGTGCTTACGTTGTTGATGCTCTCCAAGTCTTTTGCTACCACAGTAATTGCTATATCATCCGCGTACCCAATTATTTGTACGCCTCTTAGTACTAGAAGTCGTAAGATGTCATCATATTGCATATTTCATAACACGGGTCTTACTACTGAGCCCTGTGGGACTCCGCATGGTATGCTATATTTCTTCACTCCTTCTTCGGTATCATAGTAATGCTCTATCTGCGAGATAGATATGGTGGGGTTTCCAATTTTAGTGGAGCATTAATTATGTGAGGCCACGTCACCGAATTGAATGCATTTTTGACGTCTAGTGTTATTATAGCGCAGTATTCTTTAGAACCATTCTTCCTTCTACTGCCTTCAATGCCTGCCTTTTCAGCAATGTCTATTACTTTTTTTGTTGCGTCGACTGATTCTCTGAAATGTTTCCATTCTCTTGTAGATGTTGTTCTAATCTGTTAAGAATTAACCGTTCCAGGATTTTCCCCAGTGAGTCAAGCATGCACAGCGGCCTGTACGAACTCGGCTCTCCGGGTGGTTTGTTTGGTTTCGGGAGTAGAACCAAACGTTGGCGTGTCCATATTTTGGGAAAAATACCATCCTTTAGGCATTTCGTGTACATTTCTGCGTAGACGTCTGCATTGAGCTTTATAGCTAGTTTAAGCGCTCTATTTAGTATGCCATCTAATCCTTGTGATTTATTGTTCTCGAGCCACTTAGCTGCTTGGAGTACCTCCTCTGCAGTTACCACCGCTGGTTCGTTATTCACTTCAGTGGGGCTTTCTATTATTGCCGGAGTATTACTATCGGAGCGTTTCGGGAATAGCGATTCGACGATTTATCCCCTTGGTCCCTTCAATTTCGACATCACTACTTTATATGCTCCATCCCGTAAGTTACCGTTCATATTGTTACAAAACTCTCTGAAACATTCTTGTTTACTTTGCCTAATTGCCTTTTTAAGGTCTGACCTGGCTTCTTTGTATATATCGTTTAGAGTACTACTATTTACGGTTGTTCTTTTCCGCTGCAGCTGTCGTCTAGCTTTGTGACATCTAGTGCGTAGCCGACCAATGTTATCGTTCCACCAGTAGTTTGGTTTGCGTACGTTGTGAGCTTTTCTTCTCACAATTGCCGCGTCATAGGTTTTACTCAGTTCGTTTACTACACTTTGAGCATTCAAATTTGAGAGAATGAACACAAATTTTAGCGAATGCACACAAAATTGAGTGAAGGCAGACAAATTTGAATGAATGCACACAAATTTCAGTAAATTCACATAAATTTGCGTGAATGCACACAAATTTGGTCGAGTGCGTTCAAATTTTAGCGAATGCACATAAATGGTATGAAAATGTTAATTTTCCATTTAGTAAAGAATGTATTTATTATATTACAATCATACACAAATAAATCAATAATTAGATCCATATTTTTATTTGAGACATAGATCTCTGTATCGTCAGCAAATAGGTCTTTATTGCAATGTGATTGTCGTGGGAAGAGTCCTTGCACGAGAGCAGCAATATAGTGCGAATAATCACAGCACTATTAATTTTAACAAGAAGAATTAGGCGAAACTCACAGCGCAATTCGAAACTAAAAGAAAATACACAGGAACAAAGTAATCCAAATAATTAATGTTATCAAACGAATTAAATGAAAAGAAGATTTCGTTAATAATCCAATTTATTGAAAGGTGTCGAAATTAACTACTGAACAAAGGAATAAAATGACTCCACGATATTAAGTATTGACGATCAACAGGCTAGAGAGCAAGTGCACCTAGCAAATTTTCATCTTCGAACAAAGGCCAACTGTAGCTAAAACCAACGGCTCCTTATGTAATCGACCCGCATTCAGTTGCACTGCTCAGCTGTCGTGTGCATTTACTACATCTGCAAACAGTTGTATGGGTGGTATTGCGATGCGGTCAGCTGTGTGAGTGCTTATTGCAATTTCACTCAAACTTTGAGTGACATCTGAATATGCTGCGCTTATGGTTGCTGAATTGAAATTCTGTCAAGTTATGTTGTGGATTTGTGCACTGTGGTTAGACGCCAAACACAATGTTTCAGAGGTTGGATGTCAGAATCGTAAATGTGGTAGAGACAGGGACTCAGAACGGAGTCTTGGGGTACTCCAGTCATCCATGTATGTTGATGTACTTCCGTTTATTGAAACTTAGAACTTACTATCCGAGAGAAAACTTTGAATAATTTTAATAGCCTACTCTATTGGAAGTTCACTGTTTATGTATAAGCCCAGCGTGCCACACAGAATCAAATGCTTCTCAATATTTAAAAAAAATGGCTTCGGTAGACTTTTTGCTATTTAGTGTAAATAGAATTTCATTTGCAATTCGCAAAAGTTGATTATCCCTTGTATGGCCTGGGCGGAAGCCGAATTGGTAATCAGGTATTAATTGATGATGGATGGATCAATGAAGGATGAGATTATTTTTATAGATTCGTTTTTCAAAAAGTTTCGCTAAAATATTCAGGGATAGGAAAATAATATGAACATACAAGCTTAAAAAAAATTGGTAAGATATATGATACCCTGTTTCAGTACATGCTTGATGAGAGTAACATTGATATTATCCGCAGCATGCGCTTTTTTTGCTTCTCAATTATTTCATTTCCATTCTCACATCTTTTGGTTTAAAGAAAACTTTTTTTTTTAATCTGGTTTACTCTTGATGAAATCTGAGAGTATTATAAGTTTACCATAAAATTTGTAACGCTAAGAAATAAGGCTCGGAGAAATAAATGAATGATACAGCGTTATTTCTGAAAAAGTCATTAAGAATCAGCCCCTCCTTCTACCACCTCTCATACAAACTGCACAATTTCACTAAATCCAATACACTAATTTTCTTAATACTTATTAATTTTTTGAATCCAAAATTTTGTATAAGACATTTTGATAGCAACCTTGGCGTGATGTGAAAAAATTAGTTCAATGTCGTCACCCCTACCACTTCCCCAACAAAATTTCTTAAAATAAAAAAATTTCTCTTTCATCTATAGTATTCTACATCCTGTTATGTTTATTATTTATGGATGACACTGATTCTTCTACTGATTGTTCCCTAGAAGGTGAGCTAAGATTTTCTTGCCAGAAAGATTTTGAACGCATTTTTTTAAAGCATTGAGTTTATTTTCCCAACTGATATTTCCGAGTGCGTGTAGTTTTGTTCTTATTTCTATCTGTAAATTGTTTAGTATAGTTTTGTATGTCGGGGATCTGGTGCTAAACATATGAAATTTTTATAGGGAATTAAGTTTTTAAGTTCTAATGGAAACTTGTATAAGTTTGCGTCTTTCGATGATTTCTTAATAATGCAGTTATCTCTCGTATTTCTAATGATGTTAGTAAAGAAGGTGAAGAAGACGATTTTTATACTCTAGATGAAATCTGAGAGTATTATAAGTTTGCCACAAACTGTAACGCTAAGAAATAAGGCTCGGAGAAAAAAATTAATGATACAGAAGTTCATATAATCACTCAAAAATCTCAATTCCGGATGTCCGTCCGTTCGTCCGTCTGTCCGTCCGTGTCCTCTCTAGCTTGAGAACGCGTTGATCCAGAAAGTTCAAATTTTGTACACGTCGTTTTTGACAAAAAAGTAAGAACAAATTCGTGGACGGGCCAAATCGCTCTACCTCTTCTACCCCCTCCCATACAAAATGATACAATTGCACAATTTGACAATAAACGGATTTGCTCAAAAAGTGTAAAAACGATTGGTCTCAAATTTAGGACATATTACTTTTATGATGATATCAATCTACCATATAAAAATTATGCGTGTCCCTCCTTCTACCACCTCCCATACAAACTGTACTTTTTCATGAAATACTCTAAGCCAATTTACTCAGTGCTTATAAAATTTAACGAGCTGAAATTGTGCACTAAATAATTATTTGAAATTATTAGTAAGACCAAAAAAAAATTAGACATTTAGTTTCACTCCTTCTACTCCATCCCATACAAAATGACACAATTTCGCAATTCGACAATAAACGGATTTTTTCAAAAAGCATGAAAGCTAATGATCTCAAATTTGGTATATCTTACTTTTATAATAATTTCAATCTGCTGTATATAAATTAGTTGAGTCTTCCCCTTCCTTCCATCATCTCCCATACAAACTGCACTTTCTTATGAAATACTCTAAATAAATTTACTCAGTACGTATGAAATTTATCGAGCTGAAATTATGCACCAAATAATTATTTAGAATTATTAGTAAGACCAAAAAGAATTAGGCGAATAGCTCCACTGCTTCTACCCCCTTCCATACAACTTGACACAATTCAACAACTTTACAAAAAGTCGATTTTCCTGAAAAGTGTGAATCCTACTGATCTGCAATTTAAAACATGCTCATTAAATAATGTTTACAGTTATTTCTGAAAACGTCATTAATAAATTCACACTCCTTCTACCACCTCCCATACAAACTGCACAATTTCACTAAATCCAATGAACTAATTTTCTCAGTACCTACTAAATTTTTGAATCCTACATTTTGTATAAAACATATTGATAGCAACCTTAGCGTGATGTGCAAAAATTAGTTCAATGTCGTCTTCCCTCTACCATTTTTTCTTCTTCTTCAATGGCGCTACAGCCCAAATCGGGCCTTGGCTTCCTGACCTTCAGGTTCCTTAACATTTTCATTATTTATTGCGGAAGAGTTGTTAGCGCTTCGCACAGCCCTCTATCTACGAATTTGTCATTTTCGTAGATTGAGGTAACCAAGGTATATTCAAGTAGGTAGTGTGCTGGAATTATGCGTCGACCGGGATTTGAACTCACGACCTTCGCATTGTAAACCAAACACGTTACCTACTAGACTACACTCTAGCCTCTACCACTTCCCCTACAATATTTCTTAAAATAAAAAAAAAACTCTTTCATCTAGAGTATCGCACGATTGAACTTTACGCCCAGTCGTAGTCCTGTTATGTTTTTTTTTTGAATTTGACATGTACTATACGCAAAAAAAAACAATCAAATTCATGTTTAAATCTAGATTGAAATTTTGCAACGATACATTTTTCAAACCAGTAGAGTTCCTTATAGCTAGGGTGTAGCCTAGTAGGTAGCGTGTTGGTCTGCAATGCGCATAAGTCCAGCACACTGCCTGCATGGGTGTACTTTGGTCAGCTCAATCTACGAAAATGAAAAATTCGAAGATAGAGGGTTGTGCGAAAGTCTATCAACTCTTTCACAATAAATAACGGAAAATGTTAAGAAATCTGAATGTCAGGAGGCCTAGGCCCGATTTGGGCTATAGCGCCATTGTAGAAGTAGAATAACTCTTTATTATCTATTTTTTTTTTGCACCAGTTGGCAATTTTGAAATCGAAATATGCAGCTTGGGTGGCGTGTTGCTGTACAATGCGAATGACGTGAGTTCAGATCCCGGTCGATGCATAATTGCAGCACAATGCCTGCTTGGATGTACTTTAGATACCTCAATCTGCGAAAATGAATTTTTTTTAGATAGATGGCTGTGCGAAGGGCTAACAACCCTTCCACAATAAATAAGTAATGAAAATGTTATGGAACTTGAAGATCAGAAGGCCAAGGCCTGATTTGGGCTGCAGTAGCATTGCAGAAATAGAACAGTTGAATTTTGCTGGAGATAGCAAAGCTTTCCGGGATTTGTTGGAAAGGTATTACATAGTTGAGAGTGGGTGAAGTGATGTTGTGCGGAAAGTTCGTTAGAATTAAATCTATTGTAGATGCGTAACGATTTCCCAGTTGGCTAGAATTGTGACGAATAACGAAGGTAGATGACCTTCTAAAATTGTTCGTTTTTCGCCAGCAGATTATTTTAGCGGATGTTGTTCTTTGGATAAAGCGCGATTTTGCTGACTAGTCAGGAACAAGGGGGTGGTTGGAAATTTTCCGACGAAAAACAATTTTTCCGCTCTTGTACGCGCTTGACGGAATCGAGAACGACAGGCAGTTACTTTTCTTTTATTTTAAAGGGAATTTCAAGATCGAAACGAATGCTTTTCAATTTCTTGATGAAGCCCCAGGGTAATTAATTTACTCTAGTCCAAACATTTTATGTTGGGCGGAACACATGAGAAAAAAATATATATTCATATATATAAATCGCAACACCGATAGGGTGTAAAAGAGGAAAAAAAAACTGTGGTCTACCAAAATTGAATTAGGTTCGTACTTGTGGACACGTACAAAAATCGTTACACCAAAAAATATTCTTTAGAAAAAAAAATAAAAACAAAAAAAAAATTTAAGCCACCATTTTTATTTAAGACTAGCAAACGCCCCCGCAAGGGGGTAGTTGTAGGATGAGGTTTTACCAATTCCTGTAACTATCTTTGGAGCCTAGCGACTCCACGGACCTAAGCTAATTATCCCCCTCTGGGATGGGGGCTATAAAATTCACCCACAGCCAGTCCTGCTTGCCCTAAAAAATGGCAAATGGACACTCACTGGATCATGGGCTTATCACCCGTGATCTTAAGACCTAAATGAAACGAGAAACAGATACATCGCCTCGGATACGGACTGATTCTACGGTAACGACTTTTGGCATTCGAAAACGGACTATGATTGGCTTCTGGAACGTTCGAACATTGAATGACGGGGAAGAGCTGGGGTTACTCGGTCCTTGCACCGCCAATCGGTGATCGACCGTGAAATGGAGCACTATAACATCCAAATCTTGGGATTGAGCGAGGTCAGGTGGACAGGATCAGGAGAAGAACGAACCCCTAGTGGAAACACTATTCTGTACATTGGCCCTGAAAGTGAAGCCAGAAATGGGGTGGCGTTCGTCCTTACACCGAGAGCGAGAAACAGTCTCATTAGCTGGGAACCAATCTCGGATAGGATTATTGTCGTCAGGCTCAGGACCAGTGTCAGAAACGTCACAATTCTGCAGTGCTACGCACCAACTAATACCGCAACATCTGGTGACAAAGAGGAGTTTTATAGCCAACTGAGTGCCACCTTCGAACGTGTTCCAAGAGGTGATATTATTATCATCTCAGGAGATATGAACGCCCAGGTTGGATCAGACAACACTGGACTAGAACACGTCATCGGAAGGCATGGTGACCTTTGGGTCGACGCGTCACGACCTTGGATTAAGAGACCCGAAAACGGCGAATTATTTGTGGAGTTTTGTAGTACTCGGCAAATGGTCATCGGAGGGACCTTTTTTCCACACAAGAGTCATCATAAAACATCTTGGGTTTCCCCTGATGGTGTTACTCAGAACCAGATCGACCATTTGGCTATAAGTCGCCAATGGAGAAGATGTCTCCTCGATGAGCAAGCGAAACGTGGAGCTGACGTGGGGAGCGATCACCACTTGATGGTTGCCTGCTTGAGATTGTGTACAGCAGCTATCCGACGACCACAAATTCTTCAAATGAAGCGCAAGCTTAATGTGGATAAACTTAGAGATCCCAACAAAAAACGCGAATACACCACTATTCTACGCGAAAAGTCATCCACATTGGGTGAA
This sequence comes from Chorisops tibialis, assembly GCA_963669355.1. Classification (NCBI taxonomy): domain Eukaryota; kingdom Metazoa; phylum Arthropoda; class Insecta; order Diptera; family Stratiomyidae; genus Chorisops; species Chorisops tibialis. The sequence continues at coordinate 216,335,655 of OY770262.1, forward strand.
TATGAAATGCGCACACTGGACGCCAATTGGGAGGCAACCAGAAACACTTTTCTAACTAGTGCTGAAGAATCTGTGGGATATGTGCAAAGCGGTGAGAAACCCTGGATGTCGCAAGACACATGGGTCAAGGTTGGCAATCGGAAAAAAGCCAAATTGGCAATCATCTCTCAACCCGATGTCAACCAACGAACGCCCGACTTGAGGCAGAACTACCGCGATGCTCATATACAGCTTAAGAGGGCTGTTAGACGCGACAAGAGAAAGGCCATTGAAGATCTGGCAAACAAGGCAGAATCTGTGGCTTACCTAGGGGATATGGGTTCACTTTTTAAAATCATGAAACAGTTAACGAACAGGAATTTCACCGCCAACCACCTGGTGAGAGATGTCAACGGAACTCTCCTTAATATGAGTGAACACCAGTTGCGGCGATGGAAGGAACACTTCTCTGATATTTTAAACATCTTGTCAGAGGAAGATATTCCAGAAACAGAACAACTACCAAACATCCAACCGCAACAATCCTCTATTAGGGACTATCCCCCAGATAAGGAAGAGATAGTTTCCGCCATTCGGTCAATGGCAGGAAGGAAAGCTCCAGGTATAGACGGACTACCAACCGAACTCCTCAAAGCGGACCCGGAAATAACAGCCGATATACTCCTCCCACTCTTCACTAAGGTGTGGAGTGAGGGAAGATATCCGACTGAATGGAAGGAGGGCGTCATTGTGAAAATTCCGAAGAAGGGCGACCTTCGGGATTGTGGCAATTGGCGTGGTATATGTCTACTTACTGCCGTATCCAAAATTATGGCTAAGGTAATTCTCAATAGGATTAGTGATGTCGTCGAGAGCACTCTCGAAGTTTATCAGGCTGGATTCCGTAAAGGGTCGTCTTGTACCGACCACACAAATACCCTACGGATAACATTAGAGCAGTCAGCCGAAATGGGTTCGCCACTACATCTCATGTTTGTAGACTTCGAGAAGGCTTTCGACAGCGCTAAGCGAGATTACATATGGAATGCTTTGCGTAGGAGAGGTATTCCAGATAAGGTCATAGCTATGATTAAAGAATCCTACGAAGATGCAAGGTGTCGGGTCTTGCATAGAGCAGAGCTGTCCGAGAGCTTCCCTGTGCGAACGGGTGTCAGACAAGGCAGCATATTATCACCAGCCCTGTTTCTGGTGGTAATAAATGACATCTTGAAAGCTACACTGGAAGGTGGGGAAGGTAAGGGTCTTCAATGGAGACTATTTAACATCTTAAGTCACCTTGATTATGCTGATGACGTGTGTTTGCTTGCACATAACCGTTCAGACTTAGAGTCAAATGTTCGCTCGTTGCATTCTAAATGTAAAGAGGCGGAACTGAAAATAAATGTGCGTAAAACCAAGTACATGCACATGGGTTCGAACGCAAGCACACCGATTGTTCTTAACGGACAGGATGTGGAAGAGGTGCAAGATTTTGGCTATCTTGGGAGCATTATCAGCATGGACGGCGGAGCCGAAAAGGATATTGAGGCTCGACTAAATAAAGCTCGTCAGGCCTTCGGTATCCTTTCCCCTTTCTGGAGGTTAAGAGAGATCTCCCTTCGCACGAAGCTGCGAGTTTTTGACGCATGCGTCAAATCTGTGTTGTTGTATGGTTGTACTACGTGGAAAGTGACCGTTCGACTTACCAAGAAACTACAGACTTTCGTAAACCTATGCCTCCGACGCATTTTAGGAATATTCTGGCCAGAAGTGATCTCCAACAACGAATTTTGAGTACAACTGGCCAGACTAAAATAGGTATTGAGATTCAACGGCGGAAGTGGCAGTGGATCGGTCATACTTTGAGGAAACCAGAGCAAAATATCGCAAAACAGGCTCTGGACTATAATCCTCAAGGAAGACGTCGGGTTGGTCGACCATGTAACACATGGAAGCGAGCAGTTGAGCAGGAGGCCAGAGGAATAAACAAGTCCTGGCAACAGCTTAAGGCCGATGCTCAGGATCGCGCCTTGTGGAAGAGAGTTGTTTCTGTCCTATGCCCCTATAGGGGGTCTTAACAGGAATTTGATTGATTGATTGAAACGCCCGTGACTTCGTCCGCGTAAAAATAGCAATAATAAGCAATTTTTAAGATTGTAGTTAGTAATACATTATGTGGGATATATAATCTGCTTACTTGAATGGCTCTTTGAAGAAAATAGTTTGTATATTGTTGGAATCAGAACCATAAATATTAAGAATGAAAGCGTAATACTCCCATTTTTATGGGACAGGCTCGTGATCAAATCAAACCCGTGATTCGAGATCATATAACGTTTTGAAGAGCGTTAAGGACATGTGAATAAATGTAGCTGGTGTTAATAAAAAAAAAACAAATAAAATAACATTAAGCTAAAAACATAACAGGACTACGATTGTGCGTAAAGCCAAATCATACGATACTATGTATAGATGAAATCGAAATTTTTGCGGTGTTAAGAAATTTTGTATGGGGAGTGGTACAAGGGGTGACAGTACTGAACTAATTTCTTTCATATCATGCTAGAGTAGCTATAAAATTGCTTTGTACCAAATTTAAGTTTCAAAAATTGAGTAGGTACTGAGATACTTAGTGCATCGAATTTAATGAAATTGTGCAATTTGTATGGGAGGTGGTAGAAGGAGTGGGGGGTTTTTGGTGATTTTTTGAGAAACAACTATAACTATCATGCTTTTGATATACTTTAAATTTCAGATCTGTATTATTCAAGCTTTTCAAGAATATCGAATTGTTATATAGTCGTGGAATGTGTCTCATTGTATGGGAGGGGGTAGGAGGAGTGAAGGTACTCGGTTAATTTTTTTCCCGATGTTAATAATAATGCTAATTAAGGATTAAGTTCAAATTTTTACCTCGATGAAATTTAAATGTACTGAGAAAATTCGTTTAGAGTATTTCATGAAAAAGTGCGGTTGATATGGGAGGTGGTGGAAGGAGAAACAACTATAATCATCATGCAATTGATATATTTTAAATTTCAGATCCGTAACACTCAGACTTTTCAATAAAATCCAATTCTTGTGAAGTCGTGGAACTGTGTCACATTGTATGGGAGGGGGTAGAAGGAGTGAAGCTAATCGGTTAATTTTTTTCCGATATTAATAATAATGTTAATTAAGGATTTAATATAACATTTTAGCTCGATGGAAGTTACACGTACTGAGAAGTTTGGTGTAAAGTGATTCATGAAAAAGTGTAGTTTGTATGGGAGGTGGTGAAAGGAGGGAGAAAACTCAAACAATTTGTATACCAAAAGACTGCATTTATAATAGAAATAATATATTCCAAATTTCAAGTGAATAGTTTTTATAGTTTCCTAGAAAATTTGATTAATATATATTTTGAAAATGAGTCACTTTGTATGGGAGGGGGTAGAAGGCGTGAGGGGAAATAAAACCAAAAGCAGATTACATCCCGATGGACACTTAACAAACTGTGCAAGTTTCATTACAATTGGTTCAGCCGTTTGTGCGTGAAAAGCGGTCGGACAGACATACAGACAGATAAAAATTTCAAAAATGTGTTTTTATGCTTAGTTAGTGCTAAAAGAACTCAAAAAACTAACTTATAGCCATTTATAAGCAAATAACAGACAGACACTATAATTATATTAATATGTATAGATTAAAAAAAAAAATCTAGACCAAGGTATCTTTTATTTCTCTTTGTTTAAAAAAATCAAAGTTGAGGCTCTAATTACTGCACCCTCCGCTTGTCCTCCGCTCGATGATAGGTCCTTTTTCGTTAGTTTGTTCTGCTACCACAAAACTTAGTTTTTGGTTTTTTTCTTACTTTATTTTTTATATCAACCAATTGCCAAATAACACACTTTCATTATAAAAAAAAACTCTTTTGTAGAATGGAAAAATTCGAACTTTCTTTTCTAAATGAAATTCAACCGAACTCGGCAGAAGTTGAAATCGTCCTCGTCTTATCGGTTTCTCTTGAATTTTTATTTTGGTGTGATTTTTGACGCCTGAAATTCGCCGGATTTTTTTCCAGAGTTGCCTGCACAGCAAGGACAATTTATATTCTCTCTTATAGATGTCGCTACACAGATTATACAAAAAAAAAAAATCTTACGCTCTTTCAATTATGTACTTTGGTTCTGCGGATAATGACTGCAACAAATTTTGATATGAATTCTTTTTTCTGCGACCCCAAATTGAGTGGTATGCGTTTAAATCACCAGTAATCGCGAAGGAATCGTTTATATTAATGAGCTTTGAAATATCCGATTTGAAACTACTACTACCACCGGGAAAATGTACTGCACTTAAGAAAATTATTATAACTTAGCTTTGCTATAACGTTTTCAATATCTCAGTGAGAATAGGTACCGAGACTTGGTGAAATCTTAATACATAATTACGGCAACATCTTTGACGTGGTTTCTATCTAATCTATAAATATTATAATTAGTTATTTATATTATTTATTATTTTCTAGCCAAGTTACTGTTAGATGATAATGAATCTGCAGCATATTTCTATGTTGCTTTGAGAAAAGGCTAAAACATTAGACTAAGATAATTATTAATAGTTACCCCACAATTCAAATTTTTCCAACCCCATCTTGAGCGCGATCTCAATTCACGCAATTCCAATTTCTTGAATAAAATTATGATGCGGTTTTATTTTGGTACCAAGTCGTCCTTCCGAAAATATTTAATCCAAACTAAACCAACTTCCAATAATATCGCGCACCAATTAATCCGTAAAGCATATATTCGATTCCTTCTATTGCAATTAAGGACTATTACGGCATGACTCCTTATATTGATTTCTTTTCCATAACCACAATAGCAAACCACTTTGATTTCTCCTTCCATTCACTTGAAAGTCAAAGTACTTAGCACCTCACCAACAAAAATCACAGAATACTGAAGATTTAGAGCGAAGTATTAAGCATAGAGCCTAGTGAAGTGATTTTTTTACCTAAAAGGCGAGCTGTGAAATGCCAACAAGCGAAAACGCGAATCTGGAACAAAGTTTTCCACTTGTGTTTTCATGATTTTCGATTTTCCGTGAAAAGCTAGGTAGCGGTATCTAAACTATACTGATTTTTTTTTTGCTCCAGTCCTGTTCGTTTCTGGTTGCCATTAATCTGCCATCTAATTCCTGAAATGTATGCGTATCTCATTTTCTGCATGCCACCAAACAATTGGAAGCTTGTTTTTACCTCGGGTAATCTCCATAGGAATAGGACATACTATGTAGTTCTCTAGACTTATAGGACTTGAAATACCACACTACTACTACTACTGCTAGTGCTGTCTCGAGGCCGATGGGAAAGGAAAGAAAAAAAAGTCCTGAAATGTGAACTGGAAATGAAATAAAAATGTATTGCTGTATTGGCTGCAGCACTAACTTTTAGCAAGCTGGGTGTAGGAGAAGGAAAAACCCTAGCAGTGTTAGCGTTTTCTTCTATTTTCGGTGCTTTTTTCCATGTTGACCTCATTCGGGGCAACCACAAATTAGTAGGTTTGCAATCGAGTATACCTGAACGCTGAATAACACGTACCGCCTATCGGTCATTAGTTGAACCTAATCGTATATTTGTATTGGTGAACGATGATGGTGATGATAATGGTGGATATTGCTGGATGATGATGGACAATGGTGGAGGATACGAACACAATGAATAAGAATTGAAATTATATAGAAGTCCGATGTTTGCTTTTCTGTCCTGAATGTTCCTATCTATGAAATCGAGAGCACGATCTAAAGACGATGTAGTTTATTCCCAAAAAAAAAAAAAACACAAAGATACTAATTACGATTAGGTTGATTCGAAATCGAAGCTGGAAGGTAAGATTTTAGATTAACTGCATAGATGTGTGACCTATTAAAGCAATGCCATTTTGATAACTCTGTAGAGCAGTGAACTCGGGGCATGTATTGGTGAGAGAAGATGATAACACCAAAATTGATGATGTAGGTAGAGAGGGAAGTCAGGGTAGTAACGTTTTCAAAATGCAGAATTTCTTTATTAAGTAACACTGAAACTGGAGACACTAGGCACAGGTAGCAAAAAGCTATGGTGTAGCCTAGTGAGTAGCGTGTTGGTTTTACAATGCGAAGGTCGGAAGTTCTAATCCCGATCGACGTAATATAACTATATAATACAACCAAACTGCCTGCTTGGATATACCTTGGATACCTCAGTCTACGAAAATGAAAAATTCATAGATAGAGGGTTGTGCGAAGGGCTAACAACCCTTCCACAATAAGTAATGCGAGAAAAAAAGTTTAGGAATCTGATGGTCAGGAGGCCAAGGGCTTTAGTGCCGTAGTAGAAGTAGAAGTAGATGGTAGCAAAAAGAAAGATCCCGTGTTAGAAGAATGAAGCATGAAGCGGTGTCAACGGTTCGCCTGGAACCTGAATTTTACGGTGACATTACATTGCCTACGTTACATCGAGACCAACATCGTCATAATGACTTTTTTTTTACAGAATGACCTGTGTTATAGGCAATTCTGGCATTTATGTGCAATGCGCAAACACAGTCATGGAGGGAAGGAATGCGATTGGGAAGGTAGGGGAAGGAGAGTGAAAACGACCGTAACGAGTGGAAAAGCTGGCATATTTTTCAGTTGTACTGGCTGCTACTGACAAATATTTGCAGATGTTATGGGGGACTGAATGATAGAAAGCGAACAGAGTATATATACCTTCTTGAAGTGGAACTATTTCATTTTTACCCCGTTTGTCCATTTTATTTTAAATAATTTTTCATCGCCAGTAGCAACAGAAAATTCAAGAAACAAACAACTTACCTCCGAAATGAAGATCAAAAGTTTGCACAGAAAACAAATATGCACTCCACAATATAAACTAAGTCGTTGGTTTAAGGAAGAAAAACATAATTCGCCGAGTATGAATCAATGCACAAATAACTTTTTCTGGCAGGATTTGAAACGTGCTAAGTCATATCACATAAAATAAATTTCAAACTTTGAAAGCTCATCAGTCGCATTAGTTTCCGCTCTAATATCCCAGCATCAAAGAAACCTCAAGTAGAACGTATACATAGGTCCATAGCTTTTTCGAGCATCTCTCGAGCTTTGTTTTAAACGGAGGGATGCTGTCAAATATGTATCTGCTACTATACTATATCTTAATTTTGATATCGTCCTTCCTTTTGCCAGTTCACCGTTTTTATTGAGCGAAATCTCCTCGCTGATCGAAACGGAAAAATTCTGTTATCCTGCTGAAAATTTATTAAATTTAAATAGTGGATTCAAAACAGTTTCTCTATGGTTTTTGAGTTAAAAACTTTGGTTTATGAATGATCACAAACTATCTTTTTGTCAAAGAAAAATTATGAAAAAATATCTCTTCCCTAATTCAATGCTTTAGCCATTTAACTTGCATTCGTACAGACGTATCACGTATCACTCGAAGCTGAAGTTTTGTGCGACCAGGAACATTCCTCGAGAATTTTTTTTGTCGCGAACAAACATTCATTTAAGTACAGCATGCTCTTATTTAGATTCGAGTGCCCGCATTTGTTATTAGAACTTCTGTACATTTTACAAAAATTGCATTATACTTTTGCTTCACCAATATGCTAATAATAATTTATACCCTTTTGCACACAGATATCTATCTACGCGTGTCTACCCAGTGAAAATATTGCAAGCCCTTCGCACAGGAATCACTCATTAAGCGCTTGAATTTCCAAAAATAAGAATTGCTTCTAGGCAAACAGGTCACGTACTTTAAGTTTGCTTCTAAAGATCTGCTAGGGAGAAGAACATGCCATATTTTTGATTTCAATTTTATGATGCCATCATTATTATGATTTTTCATACTTAAGATAAAATCTGAGAGTATATTGTGTTCTTCGTATATTGTGTTAGCCTTACCCTTTAAAATGCTCAGAAATAATGCTCGCACCCAGTGGCCAAGGGTACAAAATATTTGTTGTCGCTCAAAAACCTCAATTCCGAGTAACCGTCCCACTCCTTCTATCCGCTCGCATACAATTTTTATGAAATTTCGAAATTTTAACAAATTGATTTTTCTCTTAAACTTTTTAAGCTATTGATTAGGTCAAAGTATAATGATGTAAATATCATTAGCGTTAAAAAATATTGGTCTCATCCCCTCACTCCTTCTACCCCTGCCATGCAAATGCACAATTTTAAAAAATCGAGTTTCCGTGATTTTCAATGAAACTAGCAAAGCTAAAGAGGTGAAATTTTCCAGGAAGGGTGCAGTCCAAATTTAAATTTTTCCTTGAAAGTGCTGGAATTTAATTTTTAAAAGTACGAAACGCAAACAACCAATTAACTTGTACTACTGATGCTAGTCTAGCCTAGTGGGCAGCGTGTTGGTTAACAATGCGAAGGTCGTGAGCTCACTACCTGCTTGGGTATACGTTAATCATCTCAATCTACGAAAATGACAAATTCTTAGATGGAAGGTTTGCGAAGGGCTAACAACTCTTTCACAATATTATTATTATTATTATTAGGGGAACGCGTGAGAGCACTGCGACCTCTTGGCCTATTGTGCGTTTATAGCCCCTTCACCCTATTATAATTCAATAGCTTTCGAGAATCTTTACGGGAGCCGCATTGGCTAGTTCCTCCGTAGAAAGGAAACCCTTTCCAAGATGACTGTATCTTTTCCTAGCTACTGCTTCACAGTGACATAGGATGTGTACTGTCGTTTCTGAGTTCTCGAGACAAAGGCGACAAATGTCGGTTTCAGCTAAGCCCATATATTTGAGGTGGTGGTTTACTCCACTGTGCCCGGTTATTAGGCCGATTAGAGTACTAATATCTTTCTTGATGAATTTTAGAATATTCTCCGCTTTGTTTTTTTGTGGTAGGATCAGTTTTTTTGAAATTGACAAGCCTGGAAGTCTATTCTAGTAGATTTTATGTTCTCGTTCTACCCACTTTTTATACTCTAGATGGAATCTGAGAGTATTATAAGTTTGCTCTAAGGTTTGTAACGCCAAGAAATAAGGCTTGGAGAAAAAAATTAATGATACAGAAGTTCATAAAATCACTCAAAAATCTCAAAACCGGATGTCCGTCTGTCCGTCCGTCCGTCCGTCCGTCTGTTCGCTCTCTAGCTTGAGAACGCGTTGAGCTAGAAATCCCAAATTTCGTACACGTCGTTTTTGACAAAAAAGTAAGGTCAAGTTCGTGAACGGGCCAAATCGCTCCACCCCTTCTACCCCCTCCCATACAAAATGGCACAATTGCGCAATTTGACAATACACGGATTTGCTCGAAAAGTATAAGAGCTATTGGCCTGAAATTTGGAACATATTACTTTTCTGATAATATCAATCTATCGTACAAAAATTATGCGTGTCCTCCCCTCCCTTCTACCACCTCCCATACAAACTGTACTTATCATGAATTACTATAAGCCAATTTACTCAGTGTGTATAAAATTTAGCGGGCTAAAATTGTGCACCATATATTTATTTAAAATTGTTAGTAAGACCAAAAAAAATTAGACGATTAGCTTCACCCCTTCTACCCCCTCCCATACAAAATGACCCAATTTCGCAATTTGACAATAAATGGATTTAATCGAAAAGTATAAAAGCTATTACTCTGAATTTTGGGATATATTACTTTAATAATTATATAAATCTACAGTAGAAAAAATTATCTGCGTCCTCTCTCTCTCCTTCCACTCCCTCCCATACAAACTACACTTTTTCATGAAATGCTCTAAGCCGATTTTCTCAGATCATATAATATTTATCGAGCTCATATTTCGTAATAAATACTTAATTAGTATTATAACTAAGATCAGAAAAAAATATTTGATTAGCTTCACCCCTTCTACCCATACAATATGACAGTTTCACAACTTCACAAAAAATCTATTTTCTTGAAAAGTATGAATGTTACTCATCTAAAATTTAAGAGATGTCAATTTTTTGATATTCTTAGTTATTTCTGAAAAAATCACTAAAATCCCTTCACTCTTTCTACCACCTCCCATACAAACTGCACATTTTCACTAAATCTAACACATTAATTTTCTCAGCTCCTATTCAATTTTTGGAGTAAGCATTTTGTATAAAACATTTTTATAGCTACTTTAGCATGATGGGAAAAAAATTAGTTCAATGCTATCACCCCTTCTAACACTCCCCATACAAAATTTCTTGGGATCACAAAAAATTCTATTTCATCTAGAGTATCGTAAGATTGCGCTTTACGCGCAATCGTAGCCCTGTTATGTTTGAGTATGGGGTTGGAGTACCCCTTTGGGTTTTCCGCAGAATGGCTCTGGACCGATAAAGTTTGTTTCTGCGCCGTTTTTTGCAAGGCGATCAGCCTCTTCATTTCCCTCAATTCCCATGTGTCCTGGTACCCACATTAAGGTTACATCATTCCTTTTCCCCAGGATGATTAGGTTTTGAAAACATTCCCATACTATTTTCGATCCGTGTTTATTGGATGCTAGAGCTTTGAGAACCGCCTGACTATCCGATAGGATATAAATAGATTTATTGCGATGAGCTCTTCTTATATTTTCTTGGATGCATAGCTCCATTACAATTAGTTTGGCCTGGAAGATTGTGACTTCTTTAGCAAGTGGTTTTGACACCGAGAAGTTAGGACCTTTGACTCCGGCTCCTGTCCCCTCAGAGGTGCGAGAGCCATCTGTATACCAGATGGTTGATCCCTCTACTATTTCAGGTAGCATGGATTGCCAGTCCTTGCGTTCTCTGATTATAACTTTAAAGGGGGTTTCAAAGTTGAATTTTGTCGGCATCGCGTCCGATAGTGTGGAAGTTATAACCTCTATTTTTGGGTCTTTTAGGATTTTGAGGTGACCTCTAAAATTCCCTGATTTGTAATTGTTTTTCTCCTGTATGCGTAACACTCCTTTGATAGCTTCCTTTTTTATTTGGATATGTATCGGAGGGATGTTAAGGAACATTTCCATTGCCGCTGTCGGACAGGTTTTCATTGCTCCTGTGATACCAAGGCAACCTAGCCTTTGGATTTTTTGTAGCGTAAGCTATGCTTTCCTTTGTAATATTTTAGTCCACCACATCGTTGATCCGTATGTGACTATTGGGAGAATGATTGTTCTGTAACACCAGTAAATCATTTTGGGCTTTAATCCCCATTTTCTACCAAATAAGCTTTTACAGGCCCAAAATGCCTTTAGTGCTTTGGCATGAGTCCATTCTATATGTTTGTTCCAGTTGAGTTTACTATCCAGTATAACACCTAGATATTTTACCTCATCTGAAAAGGGTATTGATGTTCCATTTATTGAAGGAAGTACAATGTGATTTTTCTTTCTATTTGTAAATGGTACTATCTCAGTCTTACTTGGATTAATGTTTAAGTTCTTAGACTGACACCAATTCATTATCACCTCTAAGGCTGATTGTATTCTTTCCGATATTATTGAAGCATATTTGCCTCTAATGATAATGACGAGGTCATCAGCATATCCTATTGCCTCGTATCCCTGGTCTGTTAGACGGTCCAGAAGCTCAACTACTACAATTGACCAAAGAAGTGGGGATAGCACCCCACCTTGGGACATCCTCTATAGGTCTGTACAGTCAATGTGCTATCACCTAGATCCGTGGTTGTCATTCGGTTCTTCAGCATGGCGTGTATCCATTTTATCGTGGCCGTTTCGAACCCCTTTTTCCTAGCTGCCGCTACTATGGCTTCATGGGGAGTATTGTCAAATGCTCCTTCTATATCTAGGAATGCGTAAAGGGCAATTTCTTTATAGTCTTTTGCCTTTTCGATTTGTCTTACCAAACCATGAAGGGCTGACACTGTTGGTTTGCTTTTTTGGTAGGCATGTTGGTTGTTATTAAGACAGGCCTTGTTAGGCCCCGTTCTTATGTGAATGTCCACTAATTTCTCCATCGTCTTGACAAAGAAGGAGGTAAGACTTATAGGGCGATATGACTTTGGCTGTTCCCTGGGACGGTTCCCTGCCTTCGGTACAAATACCACTCTCGCTTTCCTCCAGATTTTTGGGATGTATTCCCATACAAAACTGGCTTTAAAGATCCTTATCATTATTGGCATGAGGATCTCTAACCCCTTCTGCAATAATGTGGGGAATATTTTATCTACTCCAGCTGATTTATAGGGGTTAAAGGTGTTGATCGCCCATCTGATCTTTTCCGGAGTGACGATTTTACCAGCAATACTTTTGCTGAACGGAGTTTGACGATAGATCCTTTCCTCTACCTCTAAATCTTCATTATTGTTAATTATCTTGCCATTAGCATTTCAAGTGGTTCCATGCTGCTTTTCGTTAAGGACCCATCTGATCTCTCTAATAGTCCGATATCTGTCGGAGTGTCTTTTGACAACACCTTTTGGAGTTTTGAGACCGTTGGGAGATCACCTATCTCTTCATAGAATCTTCTCAAAGACTCTTTTTCTTAACTTTTTTAGAAGTTTATTATATTCAGTAAGGGACTCTCTGTATTCGTCCCAGGTACCAAAGGATTTTGCTCTATTGAACAATTTTCTAGTTTTTTTGCGTTTTGCCGCTAATTCCTCGTTCCACCAAGGAGTTTTTTTGGCTCTTTTTTTGTGTAGAACAGGACAACTTTGTTCGTAAGCATTGGTAATATTGTTTACGAGTTTATTTGTGGTTTTATCAATGCAGTCTGAGCTGCTTATTGTTTCTTCCTCGATACCTATTTCGTACTCTAGGACAGACTGGTAAAGATTCCAGTTGGTACGTTTAGGGTTTCTGTATTGTTCTATGTAACTAAATGAAGTCTTAATATCAAAACAGATATGCCTTTGGTCTGATAATGAAGCTTTTTTTGATACTTGCCAATTTTCACACTTGTCAACCAAGGAGGGGCTTGTTATGGTTAGGTCAAGTACTTTCTGCCTTACTGAATTTATGAAGGTCGGTGTGTTACCTTTATTTATTATATCTAGGTTGTTAATAGTAAGGAACTCCAAAAGTGTCTCACCTCTTCTGTTGATATCAACAAAAGTGGTGTGCGTTGGCGTTACAGCCCAGTATTACCTGTAATTTGTGGAGTCTGCTGTATTCCACTAGTTCCATGACGCTTTGAGGTGGAGCCTCTAACTCCTCACCATGAAAGTATGCTGAGGCTATTATTACCTCTTGAATCCTTCCTGCCTTTGGTATTTTCACCAATACAGCTACTAGATCTGTTCTAATGAAACTTGGAATATTTAGGTATTTAATTTCAGATGACACACGAAGTGCCGCCCTTGGCTTCTCTCGCTTCTTTTGTCATAAAACAACTTACCTATTTTTTTGTTGAATTCCAATAATTTTACCCTGCACGGCCCTTGGTTCTTGTAGGAGGGCAACATGGAATTCCTCTTTTGCAAATCTCCACGTCAATACGTCCATGGCGTCCATGATGAAGATTTGCCTGAATAACTTTAATGCTATTCAGGCTTTTCGCCATCGTCGGTAGATTACGGCTTGCCGCTTCTTACCTCCTTTGCCTTAGGGTGTATAGTCACACTCGAGAACTTATACCAGACTCGGTACCCCTTCTGTTTAAGCCCCTCCATTGATTGGCCGTCGATGGAGAAGGTTATAATTGTGTTTGTGCCCTCTTTCCATCTATTAAGGACTTTCTAGTTTGAGGCGCACAAACCCACGTTTTGACAGTCGATGAGGGTTGTAATTTTCTCTGTCGAGTCTTCTCCGTGGGGGAAATATCCCGTGATTATATATATTTTATTTTTTTTATTATTATTTTCCTCCAGGACCGCCCTGATGGTGGTGGAGTCGTCCGGTTTGTTTGTCCCCGCACACAATTAGCATCCATCCTGGCTTGAGACTGAGTTCACAAAATTGTGGCTTTATTCCTTCTATGGCTGCTGTTGGAATGCTGTCCAGGATGGATTTTTGGATTGCAGGTAGCTGCTCTGGAGTAAGTATTTTGAGCGGATGCTCGGTGTGTATAATTTCCACCTTTACTCCTTTGACCGCGTCCCTATAGCTAGTTCCTGACGAGGATGGCTGAGCATCTTCTGCCGGTCTATGCATGACTATTTTATTTGCGGTCTTGTACAGCTGGCGGTGTTGTTGATAAGGTTCTACCTCTTTTTGTCGCCATTTTCTGTGGCGGTTCTAATGTGCTTTGCATTGGCATGCAGGCAAGGTCGTATGCCTCGTTTGGGTTTTTCCAGTGGTTACGGTGGCACATATACCTTCTTCTAGCGGCCCCGTTTAACCTCTTTTTGCTCTCTGCTTTAGCTCTGCTAATAGCAGTTGGTTGTCCGTTTGTGGTTTCTTTGCGGTTTTGCTATCTGCTCTTAGTGGCGGTCTTATGTGCTTTTTATTGACCGAAGGATTACCCTCTGCAGTCAAGTCAAGCATAGTTTTTGGAGGGGTGCTTGTTCCACTACCTACTTCCGTTGCGTTATTAACCGCTGTTTGTGATGCCTTGGAAGAAGCATCAGCCTCTTGTTTGTTTTTGTTATTATTATTTTTATTCATATTCTCACGAGTAGCGCGGGAAAATAGAGTCACCCCCAGCAGAGCTCCGCATTACTAGGGGAAGGCTGATTAAAACTGGAGGTCACCAGGTATCCAGAGCTCGCATATTAATTGTTAGATACCCTCTAACCATTCATCCATTGGCATATGCTGTTCCACCGTGGATTAGGGGATTTTTATATACGAGGTTTACTCTTCTAACCATAGAGAACTGCCTGAGAACTGCCTGAAACATGACCAGTCCAGATTTCAATAGGCTCCATGCTGTGATAGGATACGGAACCGACAGCTAACTGAACGATTTCAATCCCCCCCATCACATCCCCTAAATACCATAGATAGGATACGGAGCCGACAGTTATCTGTTCAACATGTTCCCCCCTATCTTGATAGGATACGGAGCCGATAGCAAGCTATTCGACTTATTTCCCCCTATCTGTAGATCTTTTAGCATTACCCAGTCTGCACCACGTGGAGGCGATCTACCCAACAGACCTTCCACAATAAGTAATGAGAATCGTTAGGGAACCTGCAGGTCAATAGGCCAATGTACGATTTGGGCTGTAGTACCATTGTAATATAGAATTTCTCGTTCGAAGAACCATCGAATTTAAAATTCGAACAAAGCATGGTGACTATCTAAAACATACCACTTCCACCTCCCATAAAATTGTCCCAATTTCAAAAAAACAATGTCCAATTTCCTTGAAAGCTACGAACTTTAAATTCTGCACGGAACATTTTGCTTAGCACGTTCGGCGTCATATACAAAAAATCTGTCAACAAGTCGGGCGCAACTTATTATTCTTGAGACAAGTTGAGGATACACGGAGAGACAATATGCAGGATGGAAAAGGAAGACTATGTGAATGCGGGTTCTAGGGCATGGCTGTTGTCAATTATTTAACACTTAACTGCAATTGCGATCAATAGCTCCAGTACAGAGAATAAATATTTCATTCTTTTACATATGCAAGTTTGGGTTTGTTTGGGGGGAGGAGGGAGCGGGAGGGGTCTAATAGAATTGATAGCTTGATGTCAATAATTTTTTAGTTGATTGCTCGAATCCCATTCAAAATTCACTGTATATAATGTTAATTTCATAGACGAAGTAAATTCGGTATATTTTATATTCTTAACCATACATTTGGTTAGGAGGGGGTAGAGGAGGTAATGGAATGGTAAGACTTGTGATGCAGTTTTGTTAAGCTTATTTTGAAAGGTGTTTGTATAAAATTTGAAGTTTATAGCATTTAATTTGATGTTTATTAGTTGATTTATTGGAATTTGTCGAAATCATAGTTTTGCTTGGGAGGGGTGGAAAGGCAAGGGGAATTTCAAAATTTTTTATGAATTTTTATTTAAAATATTTTTAAAAGTGTTTGTGAAAATTTCAAGTTGCAAATTTCTTCGGCTTTATGACAAATTCTTCGAGCGTGGGTATACCAACTAGTGTCCATAGGAAGTTTCTGTCGAGTCTCTATATTTCTATTGGTGTTCCTCTATCAAACCCACTTCATAGTATCTTCATGGTGTTCCAAGACCCTCTTTGTAACCATTTGAGATTTTCCCTTCCCCACACTTTATTAGCGTATATTGTCTTGATGACTCTAAAGACAATGCCAATATTGTCCGTTTCCTCAACGGTGGCAGCGGCAGATCCGTGTCTGGCCATCCTGTCCGTCATTTCGTTTTCGGGTATATCTCGATGCCACGCAACCCATCAAGTCGCAAAGTACAGGTTTTCTCCAATTCTTCTAACATGTTCATACAATTATTCAAGCGAATTGCAGCTGTAAGCGGAGAGGGCCTTCAGTGCAGCTTGGATGTCCGAGTAAAAATTAACTCGCTTACCATATATTCCTGCACGTAAGACCAGTTCCGCCCCTTTCGCAATAGCCATTATCTCCGGTTGGAAGACCGTGTCATATTCTGGTAGATGCCAGCAGATTTGCAGATCAAGGTTTTCAGAAAAGATTCCATAACCTACTCCCTCTTCCATTTTCGAACCATCAGTAAATATCGCAATCTTGTCATTCTGCATGACATGATTGTCAGTCTAATGCTGTCTGTTAGGTAGTGACTTCATAGTGCTTCATAAATTGCATCTTTGCTAGCATTGTATCACAACTATAGCTTAGGAAGGAAAAATCCTTATTCATCAGTTCAAAGATGGTGGTATGAGGTTTTTTAAATTGGTCTCAAGCCATGCTCCAAAAGGCTCAAGTCTCACCGCCGCAATGCATGCCTTCTTCCAGAATTTACAGAAAATTTTCCTGAAAATTTTTATTGCTTTATTTTTTTTTCGCTAATAGATTTTCGAGTCCGACAAAAATCAATCATGGATAGCCGAAATATTAATTGTAAAGTGTTTTTCATTGCCCCCTCTTGGCCCTCCGTGTTATACATAAGTATTGACCTCCGTCTAAGTTGATTATGGTGGACCTGTAACCTATTCGGTCCTAAAATTTAACCTTCTTGTGTTTAGGAATTTCCGAATATATGTATAATCATTGGAAAACAAATTTGGTCGAAATTCAGTTTTTAATCGTCCCCTCCCCTTTTTGTATTACACTGGATACAAAAATTACTTTATTTTTAATTGTTTTCCTCCAAATCAGTAAATTTTAATGTCGAATTTCAGTTTCCTATCTGTATTCTTAGTGACGATATTAGCAAGCATAGTTTTCAACTCCAGCCCTCCTTCCGCCTCCTCCATCCATTTGCTACCCACTTTGTAATCCATCCAAAAATTAACTTTCTATTTTTAAGGGTATCGGAGATATGATACGTTGAAATTTAAAAAGCTTACACAGACACGTCCAATAATAAAGAAAAATTAAATTTCTCCATTAATCGAGTGTGTAGTTAGAGATGACCTTAGGCCCTTATGAAGATATGTAGTTAGATTCGTAATATTTACGATCTTCACTAACTGATCTTCAGTCGTCAGTTGTAAGAAGCATATACAGGTATAAAATTGGCTGATTAACAATTTACAAAAAAGAGGCTGGCTGTCGGGGTTTTCGATTGGTGCGCGCTGATCTTCCCATTCAACTTGCTTTTAACGAATCGATTAGTTTCTTAAAAGTCGTCTTAGTGTTAGCAAGTGTGTTTTATTCGATCTTTATCGTACATAATACGCGAAATTTATTATTACAAATTTTTTTTAACATAAAATGGCCAGATTGGCATTAGCCTTAATTGCACTTGTTGCCAGTGGTACTTCTGCAACAACAGGTAAGAATGTTATAAAGATCAATCACTTAGTGCAAAAAAATAATTTTTTTTTTAAATAACAGAAACTGGTTTCACGTTGTTTGAGAATTTTTAGTGCGCAGTTTGAAGAGTCGGTTCTTTTTATACTCTAGATGAAATCTGAGAGTATATTGTACTTACCTTAACGTTTGTAACGCTAGGAAATAACGATAGTTTGGGAAGTGCGTAGTGGAAATCGGTAGGGGTAGACGGGGCGAAAAGATAGTTACTGAAAGGAGCAAAAAAAGGTTTTTAAAGATCGGTTTATATACATACCTAGTCGTGCCATAAGTTCTGTCACACGTATATGGGCAATTTTTGTATAAATGAAAAAGAGTTTTTGACAAAGGAAAATATATTTTATTTTGGCATACTAATGGAAGTAAAATAAGCAACAAATTATTCAAAGTGGCCGCCTTTAGCCTTAACACAGCTCTTTAATCTGTTGGGCCAGTCATCGATAGCAGTACGCACTGTTTCTAGCGCAAAATTAGCTACTGCTTCTGTCAAAGATCGCTTAAGGCTCTCGATATTTGGGTGTCGTCTCGTGCACACCATGGACTCTAACTCCGCCCACAGTTTGTAGTCCAGGGGATTCAAATCTGGGCTCCCAGAAGGCCATTCCGTCGCCCTTATAAACTGTGGAATATTGGTTTCCAACCACGCTTGTGTGGTTCGAGCTTTGTGGGCTGGCGCAGAATCTTGCTGGAAAACCCAATGTCGATTGTTGAATAGCGTAGTGTTCAGCGGCTTCACACATCCCTCCAGGATGTCCGTTTGATAATTTTTCGCTGCAGTTTTTACGCCTTTTTCGCAAAAATGAAGCTCGGTGACCCCTTCGTAGCTGACACCCCACCATACCATGACTGATGCTGGATGATGTCCTCGCTGTACCCTAGTGGCAACTTGTCGGGCTTCTATGGAGCTGTGGGCATACACCTTATCATTTTGGCGGTTGAAATGTTCCTCCACCGTAAAAATTTTTTCATCGGTAAACAAAATTTCTCGATGTTTGTTGTTGCCGTACCGCCGAAGGAGCTCTTTCGATCTGGTGCTCCTAATTTGCTTCAACTGCTCAGTCAGCAAATGTCCCGTTGATCGTCGAAAGGCACTCATCCCGAGGTCAGATTTTATGATGCGAAACATACTTCGGGTGGAGATGTTCATCTCTCGAGCCATGATTCGTTGTTTACGAAGCGGATTTCGACGAATTCGACTCTCGACCGCTTTGATGGCAGCAGAAGAACGTACATCACGCGGACGTCCAGAACGAGGTCGATCTTCAATAGTCTGGATCGCGTTATATCTCTGCATCGCACGATACACAAATCTTTGCGTTATTTTTAACGGGCACAACAACTTGAAAATTTCACTCGCGGATTTTCCACACTTATGTAGTGCAATCACTGCAGTTCGGTTTTCTATTACACCCCATTCCATCTTCACACGTTAACGAACACATTTTAAATGACCATCAACTGTCAACAACATTATGACGTTTATAAAACTGGCCGATATTGAAATGTCACTCATAAAATAAAGTTGTTGCCAATGTGAGAAATTATGTGACAGAACTTATGGCAGGACTAGGTATATATATATATACCTACATATATGTATATGTGAAGCGATCTACTGACCCGATTTTTTCCAGCAGTTTTACTTTATTATTTTAATAATAAAGTATTGTAATGGAAAAAAAAATTTGGTACCCTGCAATTTTGTTTTTTCGCGTTTCATGACTAAAATAGCCTAAAAATGCAAAAAAAAAATCCGTCCGTCTGTACGCCGTACGCCGACGTGTACGCTCATCGCACATTAACTCCCAAACCCTTCAAGATACAAAGTTCATTTTTGGGGGGATTGTAGATAGTTGCGGATCTCAGACGGATACCCAATTTCGGGGGTGTACGGGTTCAGGGGAGGCGGAGGGGAGGCGGAGGGATCGCTTAAACCGAAAAATACGAATTCAAATATCTCAGCCACGGTTACAGCTAGGAAGCTAAAAATCAACATACATATAGAGCAGTTGTGGGACAACTTTTAAAAATAATTTAATTTTTTTATCCATTGGGGTGCAAAAAGGGGGGGCTAAGAACCAGTTGTCGACCAAATTTTTTTTTTTTAATTATGGTAAGTACCATGAAAAATTAATATTTTGAGAACATTAAAATATAGATCTACTAGAATCAGTTTAGATAGAAGCTAATTATTGTAAGGGGGGGGGGGAGGTGCAAAGAAAAACACTTAAAAATGAATATCTCGACTGTCTTTTAAGCTATGTAATTGAAACTTGAAACGTATACTATTTAATAGTGAAATATGAAAAAAATATAACATGTGGACATAATAGTAGTGGGGAGAAATGTGGAGTATTTCAAAAATGGCGCACTTGCGGAAATTACAAATCGGTATATTTCAAAATTAAGTACTGATATCAAATCAAAAATTTGTCAGATTGTAGAACTGTATAGTCAATAGTTTTGGTAAAAACTTTAAGTTGGGGGGTGTAAGGGGAGGGAGTTGGAAAGTAAAAATGTTAAAAATTTTGAGTGATTTTTTTAAAGATGCAAAGCTTAAGTTTTGCACGTCGACACATCTATTTGATGTACACGGAAAAAAATAGTAATTTGTTCCAAAATTGTTATGCACCGAAGTGTGGGTCTAACGTGCACAATGTGTTTCATGTGCAATGAAAAAAACACATAAACTGAAAATTTTTGAATGAAATTTTTAGGTAGAAACTTGAAAATTTGCGAAATGCATTTAAAAACCATAACAGAATTATGATTGGGCGTAAAGCCCAATCATATGACACTCTAGATGAAATATAAAAGACTTTATTGTACCGGAAAAAATATCATCTAAAATTCTTTCGAATAATGAATAGAGACTTTTGCATAGGAGGTGGCAGAAGTAGACGGAGAGGTTTGTATTTTTCGTATATGATACCGAACATGGCATGCAAAGTGTTTTTTGCTGAATTTAAAGTTCTAAATTTTCATTATTTTAAAAGAAATTGGAAATAGTTTTCCTGAAATTAGGCCATTTATATGGGAGGTGGCAGAGAAAGTGGAGCGTTTAAGATGATTTTGAAACTGCTTATCATTATCCTTATCACCATGCTTTGATTCAATTTCAAAGTCGATAGCTCTCATATATTCGAAGGAGAAATGCTTTTCTTGAATTTATAATACAGATATTTATATGGGAGGGGGTAGAAGGATATAATGCATTTAACAAAAATTATACATTTGTATGGGAGGGGGTAGAAGGAGTGTAAGGATCAAAACAGTTTTTATTCAAGTTGTTGATATTTCTATTTTTATACCTTATACAAAATATTAAGTTGATAGCTTTAACAGTTTCGAAGAAAAATAATTTAATTTAAATTTCAAAATTTCGTGAAATTTGTATGGGAGGAGGTAAAAGGAATCGGGTGAAATTGATAATTCTTTTTAAAACTAATTGCAATTATAGTAAAATCAATTCTGACAAAATTTCGTCTTTTCAGCTTTAATAGTTTTAATGAAAATCGAAAATATGTATTTTTCAAAATTGTCCATTTGTATGGGAGGGGCTAGAAGGAGCGAGGGGATTGGATCAATATTCCGTGATATTAATGACATCCATATCATAATACTTAGGCCTAAATTTCAAGTCGATAGCTTAAATAGTTTGAGAGAAAAATCAATTTCTTTATATTTCGAAATTTGTATGGGAGTGGGTAAAAGAAGTTTGGGGATGCAGCCCATTCACGAACTTTAAGTTACTTTTTTGCTAAAATTGACACGCAAACATTTTTAGCACTATAGCTCAAAGCTTTCGACAGTTATGCTGTAGACAGACGCACGGACGGACAGACGGACAGACAGACAGATAGACAGACGGTCACTCGGAATCGAGCTTTTTGAGCGACAACAAATATTTCTGTACCCTTGGCGGCTCTGTGCGATGGTTATTTCTTAGCATTACAAACGGTAAGGCA
The DNA here is from genome assembly GCA_963669355.1 of Chorisops tibialis. Taxonomy (NCBI): domain Eukaryota; kingdom Metazoa; phylum Arthropoda; class Insecta; order Diptera; family Stratiomyidae; genus Chorisops; species Chorisops tibialis. The sequence goes on from OY770262.1 coordinate 216,357,419, forward strand.
AACACAATATACTCTCAGATTTCATATAGAGTATAAAAATATCTCAAAGTTTGGAATATTAACTGGTCGAATATCATCATCACTTCTACTCCTTCCCATACAAAACTATTTTTTCGATCATTTTTAAGAAATCAATTATCACCTAACTATTAAGAGCTATCAATTTGAAATTTTGCACAAAAACTTACAAAAATAGTTGACATAAAATTACGTTAAGAGTTTTGAAATCGCACTTGCCGTTCTGCCCCCTCCCGCACAAAAGTATAATTTCGACCAATTTTAAATCAACTAATAACCAACAAATTAAATTGCGTCACAAATTTTACGATTCCCCTACCTCTATCCCCTCCCGTACAAATGTTTGGTTTCGTGAATTTAAAATACACCGAATCCAATGAAAATTCTATGAAACTTCGTCTATGAAACTGACATTCTTTACAGAGAATATTAGACTTGGTTCAAGCAATCAATTAAAAAATTATTAACATCCTCCCACTCTTACTATCACCCCTCACCCCTCCCTTCATGAAAACTCAAACTTGCATAAATAAACGAATGAAATAGGGAGCTTTTCTGCAAAGTGTTAAATTGAGAACTGCTCTGCCCAAGAAGCTCCTTTCACTTAGTCTTCCATAACCACTCTAACCTGCATATTGACTTTCCACGCATGCGCATTTTGTTCCAAAAATAATAAAGTTTCGCCCGACTTATTGGCAGTTTATTTAGTGATGGTGACGAACGGATTTTTAAGTTTCTGTACACCTTTCATTAGTGTGATCCATTTCATTCCTTTCCTAAAATGACTGAACTATTTATTGCATCAAAGGGTGACTGACAGAAAGAAGTAAGCAGTTCGAAAAATAGCGATGATCCGTTTGTGGTGTCCTACAACTGGCAAAAACCACCGAAAAATGTCCACCTACTATCGAACTACTGCCCCATGGCTATCATTTCAGTGTCGAAGGTGATGGAAATGCCTGTCAATCGCAAACTAGTCAGGTACCTTGAGGATACTCTTCTTATCCATGATCGTCAATGCGGGCTCCGTTCCGGACCTACCACTGGAGACAGTCTGTCTGACCGAACGTTGAAACTTGTGCATTCCCAAATTCGGCGACGGTCAAGTACTGGCTCTTGACATTTCCAAAGCCTTTGACAGAGTTTGGCTACTAGTAAAACTCGTATTCATAGGTAACTAGAATGGGACAGGAAAAGTAGAGTAGGCCTGTCATCTATCCCTTCTGGTGGGATCCTCCTAACCTTTGATAGCATACAATTTCACTCTTCAGAAGAATTTACAATACTCGGCGTAAAACTCAACAAACACCTCAATTGGTGAAAACATATTTTTGATATTGCACTTGAAGAAGATGCAAAACAAAATTTTACGCCTCACGATATAGCAAATATCTGCAAAGTCTTCATTATTATTATTATTATAAGCATTTACCATTGCGTACAGTGAAACATAGTCAGTCCTTTATCAGACTATGAAATACATTGCCGCCCCAGCAACTTAGAGCATTCAGTGTTTCAAGAGCAACGTCCACCGATAGTTTAGACTCTTCCCTCTTGAAACTCCCTTGTAACCCCATCTTTCGCATTACCGACTAGACTGTGCATCCAATGCATTAAAGGGTGACCCCCTAATTTTTACTCGGTGCTACAAAAATAAAAGATATTTTCCAGGGTTTTTTTGTTTTCGCGGCTAACAAAACTATGAGTTTATTCACACCTTCCTTTAGTGTTTGGTCATTTTACGAAAGGGATAAAATGGTGCCTTTCCTAAAATGACAGAACTATTTATTGCATTAAAGGGTAATTCCTCATGTGAATTGACAAAAAAAATGTAGACAGAACAAAAAACAGCATTGATCCGCTCATGACGGCCTACAACCGACCGAAATCGACCGAAAAGTATCTGCATTAATATGCCTACTATCGGAACGGTGGGTGATAGCCGAAATTACGAAGATTTGTGAACTGGGTGAACGGTATTGCATTCGATTTTCAATGTCCCGAAGGCCCGGAGCAAGGACACGTACCAAAAAAAATATGACTTTGAAAATGAGCTTTAAAATGACTTCAATTAAAGCTCATTTCCATGGACATCAAATCAAGCACATTTAAAATATACTTTGCAAGCGCTTTTATTCCGGCTGGGTAGTGCAGTCCCTATAATTTTTAATAGTATTCACCACATCATGGACAATTTGCATGAACACAGTTACGCTTAGCGAAGCATAATTTTGATTAGCTAAAGGTTCATGATGCGACTCAATTTCGTCCAATAATGATAGGTTGAACAGGATTCGGAATAAAAATCGTCGAAACATGACGAATTGTTTGTGATTTCAGAATGTGGTTTTATGCACAAAATTAAGTGGATTAAATGCATTTGGGTGCACTATCTATCCTCTTCCATAGCGTTCTGATCCTACATTGGATTTTGAAAGTGTATGCATGCTGAATATTCGATACGGTGTGATTTTTCTTCTCGTAATGATATGCGATGCGAATCAATATAATCAGAGTTTTCATTGGTTAAATTACAGCTTGGATTTTCTTTTAGGTAAATTGAGGCTATGAGAGCAACAGTGGCCTAATCTCAATAGGTGTGCTGGTGGTTAGGCCATTTTTACCCTCATATCCTTCAGAAGCATGGTAGTAATGTATTGGAAAGAAATAGAAAATATTGACTTACAAACGAATAAACCTTTGCAAGTGGGCCCTCTTGCATCATTTTTTCGCTGAGGTATATTTGTTTATTGATTTCATCTATTCCTATTATTAATGACGAAACAAAAGCGAATGAAACCAATAATAAACCAAGTTGAAAGGAAAGATTTCTTAATACTTTTGTGTTTCTGCTCTGATCAAACTCTGATAACGGTCTCATCAGAAACCGAAATGTCACGTTAATTAAAGTAAATGGCTTTTTAATAGAAACATAACAATTTTGTATTTTAATAAAAACGCTCCCTTAAACTTCTTTTATGATCTGTTAATATTAAAACTTTAGTTAAGGTTTACATTTTTATCATGGTGAAGTTCACAAATGAGCAACGTTTGGAAATTATTAAAAATTACTTCCGGATTCTGAGTCGGTGGCCACAACTTCAAGAGCGATTACTCTAATTTTTGATCGCAATAATCGGACCACCAGACTGGCTAACTAAAAAATCAATAGGTTTATTAAGTTCATAATTGGTGCAGTGTGCGATGGAAAATCATTCGCTGCTTCAATGGCCTTTCTGAAGCAAAAATTTAAAAGATATTTATGCAATTCAGTGCCATTATCACGAATGGAGATAACATCCTTAATAAATAACTTCCTTCGTTGAACCAACGATTGTAAGTCAGCGTTCCAGGTAAATTTGTAAATAGCGATCTACTCATTTCGTAACACATGAATCCAATAAAGTGGATCTCAAATCAATAAGCTTAGAAAAAATTAGGCCGAAATCCAAGGCAATCCTCCAAGCTTGAGATTCTAGAGAAAGGTTTAAGAACATCAGCGTATAAAAGAGAGTTAAAAATTTTAAACACGGAAGGAATAATGATTACAAATAACAGAAAAGTAAAGGTGTTAAATGGCTTCTTTAAAGAGCGCCAGATTTAATTTCCAAGTTTCAGGGTAAGGTTCGAGTGGCGGCCATAGCCCGCATAAGCCCCTTGGGCCCCATAGTGATACCATATAAATTGAGGAAAGCCTATCATCTAGTAATGTTAAGAGTTCCTTGTTGAGCTCAAATGTTTCCATTGCCGCAGTGAAACTAAACAGATTCCGCATATAGCAGCTCGAGACCTGCTTGATGTCGCGGAAGAACGGTGCGCCCAGTGTTTTAAGCCTTCTTCTTGCAGGAGTTGGGCAGTAACATAAAAGGTGCTCCACCGTCTCGCTTTCTCCTAGCCGTTTGCGATTCCTACAGAAATCATGCTTTATCAAACTCATTCTGTAAGTAAATGCCGGTAACCGTACCAACTATTGTCGCACCTTGCTTCCTGAGTAATGATAACAAGAGTTTTGTCCTTTTCGCGTTACTCGCATTCCACACTAATTTCGTGGTTTTACAGGTTGTGGTATTTTTTTCACCTGACTTCGGCTAGATTTATCATCTGTGCGTCTATGGTCTTTTACGGTATGTATGGGCGGTGGAAGGTTTTCTGCGGAATCTAGTTCAAGGTTTGCACTTTTGCTAGCTCGTCCGCTACCTCATAACCTATTATGCCACTTTGGCCCGCAAACCCAAGCACAAGAATTCTGTAGCAAGCGATGACTACTGTCTTAGGCTTGATAGAGTACCCAGTACGCGTTTTTTTTGGCGATTTCGGCTGCCTTCTGGATTGCCAGAATTTTGAAAAATATCACTGGGACACCTGAAGAACCAATCAGTTCAGTACACTGCTGCTCCCACTCCTTTTTACATTTTAGATCCGTCCGTGAATAGATTTATTGATCCTATAGCGTCCCCAGTTCTGATTTCTTTGTGTTCCCAGTTTGGTATACGCTTCGCGAATTCCTCATAAAACCCAGACCTTGTAACCATAGAATTTGTTGTTATTGCAGATAGGCTTATGCTACTATCTCCGTCGATTGACGGGAAAGGAAGTAAGACATTCAGCGAATCTGAGGGTCTGAAGTTCTCAAGTGATTCCAAGGCATGATTGACTTTGTGCTTTTTTTTTTAATCTTTGCCAGTTTTTACTTTATTCAGTGCATGTCACCATGTCAGTATGTCATGCAGCACAATTTGCCTTACTATGGGCGTGGATCCAGCCTTTATATTCAGGTTCACTTACCATTTCCTACCAAACATCCTCTTTTGCACGAGTAGAACGCGATGCTGGCCTTAGTTCTGCATCGTCAATGGCTCGACAGCCTAAATCGGGCCTTGGCCTCCTGAAGTCGTCGCCTCCAATCGTCTCGATCCAAAGACCGCATCCTCCAGCTGCTAATTTTTAAGATGGCTTTGCTATCTTCATCAACCGAGTCTTCCTATCGCTTGCGTGGCTTGCCTACTGGCCGGTTATCACTCGCTTTGTCTTTCAGAGCACGTTTGGCGATTCTTCTGTTTTCCATTCGCTCTACATGGCCAGCGCACTGCAGTTTACGTAGCTTGATGAACGTCGAAGCTTCTGGCTCGTTGTAAAGTTGATACAACTCATGGTTGTATCTTATTCGCCATTCCGTTCCTTCCTTTACAGGTCCCAAAATTCTTCGGAGGACCTTTCTTTCAAATGCGTTAACCGCTTTTTCGTATAATAGTTTTATATATCCGCAGCTTATTGTTCCTGTGCACTTTCTTGAATTTCATTATTGGAAGTACCGAATAATACGTCTTTTTTGCTAGTATTATCCATCGTTTGATTTTGCCTGTTTCATTACGGTCCTTTGCTAGATTAGCCCCTTAGTTGATCACTCCTAAATATTTTGTTTCTATTTTAGCTCAATGTCTAGGATTATTCCCAGATACTTTGCATGGTTGGACAGAGTCAGTTCCGTGCTTCCTATTTTCGGTTGCCGAGACTCCTGAGTTATGGTTTTCCTATAGAAGAGCACAAGCTTCGTATCTCGCGGACTAACAATTAGTACATAGTAGTAGTTTTTTAGAGCTCCTTCCGTGATTTAGGATATTACGCTTGTGTACTTACCTGATACCGTCATCAGCATAAGCCACAACACTTACCCCCAAACCTCTCAGATCCTTGAGTATGCCAGTCAGACTTATTACCCACAAAAATGAGGATAAAACTCCTCCTTATGACGTTCCTCTACTGTTGCCTTTGCAGGAGTGGGATTTGTCCCAATCCGACGCTATAGATCTGTCTCTAAGCAAAGTTTCAAAGTTTATGCGGTGATCGTTTTATTTACCTGAACAGCGCAGAGAACGTCCTCAATAGCTTCTGTCCTTACATTGTTAAAAGCTCCCTCTATATATCTTAAAGTGGCAAAAGTGTTCTCCTTACACTTTACGGATTTTTCGATGCCTATAACCATTCCATGAATGGATGAATCTACCGATTTCCCTTTATGTAAGCGTTCTGCACTTGTTAGAGATGCTCTGGGTCTATGGCATGTCTGATGTATACATCTAGTACTCCTTCCAGCGTTTTCTGAAAACAGGACGTAAGACTTATAGGTCGGGTCCATACGTGACCAATCTTACTCTTCACTAGAAAACCACGCAGAGAAAGTTTCAATCTGCATCCAAGCCTTTCACAGGACAGGCGACGGAATGTCGAAGAAAGAATTAGGAAAGCAAATAATGCCTTCTTCATATGTAAAGAAAAAACTTTTAGCTAGAAATGGTACTGGAGACTAAAACCAAATATAGTAAGATGGATGTATATCAGTATCACACTACCAATCGTTACATATGGTGCATTGGTATGGTGAACTGAATAATATCCAATCACAATTGAGTCACTTTCGAGAATCGTTATGTCTGTGCAATAACGGGGGCACACAGCAGGACTGGAAGTTATTTTGGGTCTTCTGCTGCTAAATGCTTGAGAAATAAGGACCTGTGGCGGCGAAACTTGAAATTTTTGGCGCATTGCTTGAGACCAATTCAAAAGAAATCTCATGCTGCCATCCCTGAGCGTATGAAAAAGAAACCTTTTTTCCCAGGCACTCTCCCGACAAACCGCAATGCATGTCATGCAGAATGACGAAATTCCTGATAGTTCGAAAATGGAAGAGGTTGTAGGTTATGGTATCCTTTTTGAAAGACTTGATCTGCATATCTGCAGGCATTCACCAGAATATGCCACGGCCTTCAAATCGGAGGTAATGTCTATTGGGAAAGGACCGGAACTGCCCCTGAGTAAATTGTAAGCGAGTTAGTTTTTACTCGGAGAGTTAAACTTCACTGAAGGCTCTCTTCGCTTATAGTTGTAATTCAAGGTGATTGATCCTTTGTTTGGACATGTTAGGAGAATTGGGAAAAAAACCTGATCTTTGCGACTTTGTTGGGCTCGAGATGTACCTGGAAACGAAATGACGGACAGGCTGGCCAGAAAGAGATCTGCCGCTGTCACCGTTGAGGAGCTTTCCTCCATATTAGTGGCACGTAGCTTAGTTTGTGATGTCCCTTGAAGATCACCATTAGCTACGGAATCACTAGCCCCTCCATCTTTGTATTTCATGGCTAATATTATGCCATCCGGTCCCTGCGACTTTTAAGCGTCGAACGAGCTTATTGCCCACCTAAGTTTGTTTATTGTGAGAAGTCCGGGAACGCTCTCCTGTCGTGTGTTGCTTGCTTCTGAGTAGGCGCTGTGGAGATCCCGGCAGCCAAGCTTAATCCTTTCGACCCCGACTTTTTTCCTGTGGTTAGACAGATTTTTTTTTTTGTATTTGGATCATAAAATACTTATCAGAGGAGTGTACACACAAAATTTCAAGTCACCACTCCGATCCATTTGGGCGCTAGAAAAAGTTGCTTGTGAGCAACATTGGCTAAATAATTTATTCAAGACAATTATTTTTCTTAATGAAACCATTTAACATTTTATTTGTTTATTTAAGAAAATTAGATGTGAAGTGTCAAAAAACAGTATTAAATGTTATTACAGTAAAAATGGACCTTACACTTTAGACATTTCGACAATGGAGTCCCCAGTTTTGCACAGCCTGCGAACGCCCTTTTTCACCAAACACTACCCAATGTTCCATTTTGTCATACCGCTTTATATCTGGAGGGTTCGGCTGGAACCTGTACTTTTTTGAGCTGTGCGAAGAAACACTGATCGAAGGAGAGCTGCCATCGGCAGATTGCAAAAGCGGATTGGCAATTTCCAGTTGAAATTTTATTAGAGGAATATGCTTTTGTTTAGGATGTAGCAAATTTAAATATTTTCTATAAAGGAGCCACGCAATTGTAACGGATGTTCCTAGGCACCAATAGAAAATTCTTATGTACCACTTCTTTGAGTGGTGTTTGGCCTTGTAGAGTTCCATCAGCATAACTGCAAGATCTACTCCTCCCCATGCCTTTGTTGTAGGAAGCGAAAATCGCAGGCTTTGTAACATCTATGCTTTTTCTTTTGGGCTCAAACGTTCGCAAACCCCAACAGGTTGATGGCCTATATATGTGTAGAGATAAATTGAACTGGTTTATTGTCAAACCACCTTACACATACTAGATTATAATTAGGTTCACATCTCATGTCATAAGATCCTCTCCCCCGTTTTTTCAGTTCAGTCTCTGAAAGTAACTGGCAATTACTTATTCGGGTTTTACGCACAGTACTTGTTGGAAATATGCCCATTTCTTTCAACGCAATGATAAGACTCACTGACGTAAACCAGTTATCAAAATAAAATTTAAGTTTTTTGTGTTTGGGAAGAGTAGAGGCCAATTATAGAACTACATCCGAGGATAATCCCAATCCATGTGACGGACAGCTGCCTTCGCCAGCATAGAGCGTGAAATCATATACAATTCGGGATGTTGCAGCACGCGTAAACATGTTCAAACCCCATTCGTAAGGTTAAGCTGGGTTGTATTGTTTTAACGTTGATCGACCTGTAACCAAAAGTTATAGCAAAAACTTACTTATCGTAATTAAACTCCACAAGTTAAAATGGGCTGGCCACATGGAGCGGATGCACGAGGAACCAATTCCAAAACGAGTGCTCAGGGCAAAGCTCTAGGTAACCCATCACAGGGGAAACCACGAAAACAATGGAAGAACTCAGTTAACGTAGATTACAGATCGCTTCTCCAAACTGGAGGACACGGCCGTTGGACCGAGACAACTGGGGGCGGTGAATCCGGGAGGCCAAGGCTCGATATGGCTCTAGGGCTTTGCGTGATCTCATCCTGGTACAGCATGTTTTAGAGTGTTCAGAGTTAGAAGGCCTGTGGTGTCTTTCAGTTTACGTGTATTCCAAATATAGTCCGTCTATCTATTCTTTAGTTTGCCTTTGACTATATTCGAGTACAGATTCCAGTCCGTTTTTGCCGGATTTCTGTACGCTTTAACAGTTTTGCTTGGAGTCAACACCATATCTATATCTGTGATGATGGTTTGTCAAGGACCTTCCAATTTTCCAACATAGAACGCTTTTGCTAGTAGGGCTATCATAAGTTCGCACGCTCCCACGGTTGTTGATTAGTAGGTTAGTACTTAGTATGAAGAGTAGCAGAGACTCACCTCTTTCGTTGATGTCCTTACCTCCCCATATTGTGTAGTTCGCGTTTCTGCCAATTACTAGATTGAGCTTCGTCCGTGATTGCTTTGGAGATGGTTCTCAGTTGGGTAGATAGAAGATTTAAATGCGAAATTGGATGCATGTTTTTGAGTTATGTACCGTGAAGCTGTAGGCTAATTTCCTTAATTATCCTTCTTTTTTTCGTTTCAGGCACAGACGGTGGCAACATAACCGCACATAAAACACCATTGTTCCCAACGGATCTATTTACGCGTGAACAACTCGAAAACGGTGCAGTTTTTTTTCACATATTCGGTGTAATTTACATGTTTGTCGCATTAGCAATCGTATGCGATGAGTTTTTCGTGCCTTCATTGGATGTGATTATCGAAAAACTAGATATTACGGACGATGTTGCGGGTGCAACATTTATGGCCGCGGGCGGTAGCGCTCCGGAACTATTCACAAGTGTTATCGGTGTTTTTGTATCGTTCGATGACGTCGGTATCGGTACGATTGTCGGTTCGGCCGTTTTCAATATTCTATTTGTGATCGGTATGTGTGCGTTGTTCTCGAAAACGGTTTTAACCCTAACGTGGTGGCCATTGTTCCGTGATTGCTCATTTTACAGTGTTAGCTTAATGATTTTGATTTATTTCTTTCGCGATAATTTGATTTATTGGTGGGAAGCGCTGGTGCTATTCTTCATTTATGTTGGCTATGTTGGATTTATGAAATGGAATCAGCAAGTGGAGAGATGCGTGAAAAAAGTGATCTATAAAAATAAGGTGACTCGTGTTCGAAGCACTGATCAACTAATGCCTGCAGTAAGTAGTTGGGAAGTTTTGCATGCAAAAAAAAATTTATGATTTTATTTGTTTACTAGATGTTTTATTTATATATTTTTTTTTTTCATATCAATCGCATTATGAACAATATTTTTATTTTTTTTCGGTTAGATTCAGAATTTTTTTATAATTCTTTATTCAAAATTTTTTACATATTATTTCCTAATTGTTTTTTTTTTTAATTATTTCTAGAAGGACAAAAATTCTCCCAATTGTTGCTTTCCTCTAAAAAAAAATTCTTACACTAAAAATTTAGTAAAAATGAAGTGCACCTATTGATTATCATAACTTGCAAGCGCCTATGAAAGCTTCAAGGCTTGTGCTTCTAAATGATCTAAACCTTAAAATTGCAATTTTACTTGAATTTATTCAATAATTTCTTTTTTATCATAATTATTTTAAATTATTGCACTTATATTGTATATCTTTAATTTTACTTAAAGAGAATAACATTTGAATAATTTATCTACACGAAAAAGCCTCATGGAATTTCGTCATTGGTTTGTAACATATAACATAAGTGTACGTAAAAACGCAGCATTGTTTGATGATGATATTTAACATAATAAACAGTTTTTTTGAGTTTTTTTTGACAAAAATTAACAGAATCTAGTTATAATTTTTGATTATCTACTGACCTTCATAAGTGTAATATTATAACTTCGTAATACTTCAGCACTATAATAATATGGCCCTCCAAGTTGGGGGTTGGGCGATGTGCTAACAACTCATCCTCGGATAAACCACACCCGTTTCGAAACCTGCAGCAACGCCTCGGACTGGATTGATTCAACGGCAAGGACCACGCAAACGAAAAATGGACTATTCCTTCGGATCTTGGAACGTGCGATCCCTGTACAGAGCAGGAGCAGTCAGAGCGCTTCTGGAACAGGCAGCCAAATACAATATAAACATAATTGCACTCCAAGAAACTAAATTGTTAGGTAGCGAGATTACTGACATTAGATCACACACAATTTTCAAAAGTGGGAAATCATCGGGAAGCCGGGAATTTGGAGTTGCGTTTATCGTCGACCACAAGTTTAAACACCAAGTTACCAACTTCAAATCCGTCAATGAACGATTGTGTGCAATCCGCATCAAAACAAGTTTCTTTAATGTTTGGCTTATTAATGTCCACGCCCCCACGGAAGGCAAAGACGACGAAGTTAAAGACGATTTCTACAGCACCTTAGAATCAACATTCGACCCCCTTCCGTCGAATGATATTAAAATAGTATTAGGTGACTTTAACGCGAAAGTGGGCAAAGAAGAAACATACATAGGGACAATTGGAAGGCACAGTCTCCATGATATTAGTAACGACAACGGCCAGAGGCTGACTGATTTCGCCAGCAGCAAAAACCTTATTGTAAGCTCGACATGCTTCCCGCATCGTGACATTCATAAGAGAACGTGGGCATCACCCGACGGAAGAACATTCAACCAAATAGACCATGTTCTAATAGAGAAAAGGACGGCCTCCTGCATTCTCGACGTGCGTTCATGTCGAGGGGTTAATTGTGACACAGACCACTATTTTGTAAAGACCAAGTTACAATGTCGAATCGCAAACCGAGGACACTCAAAAACACAACCGGTTCCTAAATTCGACATAGGAAAACTCAAAGACGAGAAAATAGTTGCGAAATATGTATCAGCCTTGGAGAGGCACTTCGCAACAATGCTGAAAACCACCGCCAGCCAGCCAATAGAAGAAATGTGGCAAAATGTCAAACAAGGCATTACATCTGTCGCAGAGGAGGTGATAGGACAACAACCCCGGCGCAAAAGAAATGATTGGTTCGACAACGAATGCCAAGATGCCTTAGAACGAAAAAATCAAGCCTACAAAATATTAACGGAACGGCCGACATGAGCCAAACAGGACAATTACAAGGATCTTAGACGATTTGCAAACAAAATATGCAGAAAAAAAAACGGAAGTACAATAATGACGAAATAAAAAACATGGACGAACAATTTAAATTACACAACATAAGAGCCGCGTATTCCCTTGTTAAAAGGATGAAAGAAGGATACAAACCGAAAACGACCCTCTGCAAGGATGCAGAAGGGAACATTATAAGTAACGCGGAAGATATAAAACTAAGATGGGCACAATACTTTGAACACCTTCTTAACCCGAGCCCGTCACCTACACGAACAGCAGCAGCAGATACAATAGCAGGTATAACTGATGTAACAGCTGATGAAGGATCCGCTTTGAGTCCTCCCACACTCGAAGAAGTAAAAACAGCCCTAAGGAACTACCCAAACAACAAAGCGCCGGGCACTGATCAAATCCCAGCTGAACTGAAGCCGGCGACACCTGCTTAGCGCATCTCCTACATATATTAGTCACGGACATATGGACGCGGGAAATACTTCCTGAAGATTGGCGCAAGAGCATCATATGTCTAATTTATAAAAAAGGTGACAAACTCTGCTGCGAAAACTACCGAGGAATATCTCTGTTGTATACGTCTTATAAGATCTTGACGAAAATTTTAGAAAAGAGAATTAAGCCCTATGCTGACAAAGTAATTGGTGAATACCAAGGCGGATTTAGAGCTGGACGCTCGACCACGGACCAGATATTCTCAGTTAAATAGGTGCTGGAAAAGTGTTGGGAATATAATATTGATGTGCACCGATATTTGTTGACTTTAAATAAGCATACGACAGTATCGACAGGCGAGTACTGTATAAAATCATGTTGGAGTTTGGAGTCCCACCGAAACTGGTCCGACTGACAAGAATGACAATGACTGAGTCTTTCTCACAAGCCAGAGTAGAAAATGATCTGACTTCTAGGTTTAAAACAGACAACGGCCTTAAACAAGGTGACGGCCTCGCACCAATGCTTTTCAACTTAACACTCGAATATGTTGTTCGGAAACTTCCCGTTGACACCAAGGGAACACTATACTTCAAATCCACACAACTCGTAGCATATGCCGACGACATAGATATCCTTGCAAGATCTCTGGAGAGTGCTAAGGAAGTATTTGTAAACCTTGACTCGGTAGCAAGGGAAGCTGGACTACGTATTAATGAAAATAAAACAAAAATTATGACGCAATCTAGGAAAAAGACGCCAATCAGACAAACTATTACAGTAGGAGACTATAACCTAAAAAACGTAGACAACTTCATATACCTAGAGGCGAACCTATCGAAGGATGGAAGCGAACCCATCGAAATTAAAAGAAGAATAATTATGGCAAACAAGACGTATTATTCGGTACTTCGAATAATTAAAAACAAACACGTACACAGGAAAACAAAACTTAAGTTATATAAAACGATTATACGACCTGTGCTATGCTATGGCAGCGAAACGTGGACATTAACTCAGGCGTCCGAAAAACTCCTTAACGCCTTTGAAAGAAAGGTCCTCAGAAGAATCCTCGGACCTGTGAGGGAAGACTCGAGCTGGAGAATACGATATAATAGAGAATTGTATGCCATCTTCGACAATCCAGAAGTGTCAACCCTCATAAAATTTAAAAAGTTACATATGGAGCGGATGGATGACGGAAGAATTCCCAAACGCACACTAAAAGGGAAAGTCAACGGACAAAGACCGGTCGAAAAACCACGAAAGCGCTGGGAGGATTCGATTGGCGCAGGCAGCAAATCACTGCTAAGATTTTCATACTGGAGGACGCGGTCACTGAACCGAGATGGATGGAGGCAAAGCATTCAGGAGGCCAAAGCCCGATTTGGACTGTAGCGCCATCGTAAGTAAGTAAGTAAGTAATACTTCAGATAGCAAAAAAATTATGGTAAATTCTTTCAACGAATTCAGAGTTACAGTGCACTCTATTAACAAGTTAAAAATAAGTGTCTTTGAAAACCATCATTCATCAACCTAAGTAGCTACACTTAGAGTTTCTTCAACTATGAACTTACTTTACTTCATTTCTCGAAAATAAATTCTGAATTCTTGAATTAAATTCCTTCGGAAAACTACTGCTAATGAATAAAAAAAGAAAAAAATCTTAAGTGTCTTTCAAGACTATGATGTACTTGAGGTAGTAATATTTCATTAATACTCGTAGTGAAATTTTAAGATAACGAGACTTGAGAGAATAGGGGTAATGACTGGATCAGTCGATAATTTAATGAACTACACATTTATTTATTGATTTTTAAACAAGCACATGCACCCGTGCTTTGGACGCGTATTTCGTACGAAAAGGAAGGACATTTTATATGACTCACCTTATTGTTATTGCTGAACAAGTCAAAAAATTAATAAGTAAAAATAATTTCTCCTCTTAGAAATATTTGTTTATTTGGTAAAATATGTATAATTAATTTTTAATTATTTCCGATCCCTTCAAATACTCCTGATTTCCAAAACTCAGTCCAGAAATTAAAATCTGTGTAATGTAATGAAAGAAGTCGATGTTTTATATTATAGTATAGGGTTTGGAAATAAAACAGGTTTTTCCACTTTGCCGTGCTCGAACTGACTAGTGTTGGGTTACTCATACATGAGGTGGTACAAATGTCCCATTCATGGAAGTTAAAATGTCCCATCATTACAGAAAATATTAATTTGAATTACATTCATGCATTTGTATGGCTGCCGTACCAAAACATTATTTGTACCAGCCCAGCATACATAACGATTTGAGAAAGTGCCGATATTAAACCTACGAAATACATATAGCTTCGATTTCCAAGCCGAAATTGAAACCATTTCAGTACTGAAAACGAGAAAAACGGAACATGTTTTTCGAACCGAGGTAACGGTTTGAAATAACACTGATATAACGTTTCGATAACGAACTGAAAATACGTTCCGATATCGCAAAGTGATAGCGAATTGATATCAGAAACCACGGATGCAGTTCGATATCGAAACGTCTTACCAACTTAATATCGAACCGCTCTTTCGGTTCGACAAACATACAGTCACTCACAGCTTAAATGATTCAGTCAAAAATTTTCGTAAGTTTACTATAAAAAAAAAGTATAGGAATAAAGTTTCGATTAACGTCTTCAAATAGTCACACTGTTGCATGAGTTTCTCTTAATTCCACTGATATCAAAACAATTATGCATCTGAATTTAGATGAAATAAACAATTCGGTGAATACTTTTGAAAATAGCGTCACAGCTTAAATGATGCAGGCAGAAAATTTCGGAGAATACAACGGCTAGTCTCCACATCATGTTCACAGACTATGATTTCTTACTATTACAATAGTGATTTCTAGTCGCAAAGTGAAGTTCATTATTTTTGTTTCTTCCCGATCGTATCGCTTATCGAAAATGGGTCGTTGTACAGCCATTGAGGAACGCGAACTAATAATGCACCATTTTATTTCTGGAAAAAGTACAATATATTATTGAAAGACATTCACGCGAAAATCGGATTGAAAATAAAGGGAGGAAAGCTCGGAACAAAATTTTCACAGACCACGATGAACGATGGATTACCAGGAAATCCCGGAGAGAACCGTTGCTCAGTGCTCCAAAGCTCACGTCTGAAGTGGAGAAATGGTTGGAAAAGAAGTGTCATTCTGAAACAGTGTGACGAATATTGCGGAAAGAAAATTTACATGGACCAGCAGCGAGAAACAAGCCTCTGATTAGTTCTAAGAACGTGCGTCTTCGAATGGAATTTGCCCGTGCATACCGAAACAGATTCCAGGACTTTTGAAAACGGTAATTTTTGCAGATGAGAGTAAATTCAATATTTTTGCATCAGATGGGAAGGTTTCTGTTAGGAGAAAGCCAAATGAGAAGCTAATACTTGAAAATTTGCGGCCTACTGTTAAGCATGGTGAAGGTCATGTTATGGTTCGGAGCTGCATGTCCTCTGCAGGCGTCGGAAAACTTCACCTTATAGAAGGCAATATGGATAAACACATGTACATGGACATCCTTAAGCAGAATTTAAAAAGCATTCTACTACTGCAATATGGGAATAATGGACAATTTTAGCTTCTTCCATGATAATGGCCCAAAGCATTCATTCTATCTTGTTAGGGAATGGATGCTTTACAACTGCCCTCATATCATTAAAACGGCACCACAATCACCCGATATAAATGTAATTGAGCATTTATGGGCAAAACTAAAACTAGAAATTAAAAAGCACCCCATTACTAATAAAAACAGTTTAAAAAACGCGCTGTTGGAAGAGTGGAATAAAATATCCCCAAGCTATACGAGGACATTAGTAGAATCTGTGCCAAGACGGCTTCAGGCAGTATTAGATCATATAGGGGGTCCTACAAAATGCTAAAAATCAAAGAAAACAGTTAATTCATTAAATAATCTACATTTTTTCCATGATGCATCATTTAAGCTGTGACGTATTTTTTTTTTCCAAATTTTAATTTTTTAATTTTTGTTATTGTTTTTTCTGGATTCGAAATAAAATTATCAAATGTAAAAAACGTTTTTTTTTAATTTTCGATATTTCATTATATGAGCTAGCATTCCATCAAAATTAAGTATTTTTGTAAGTGCATCATTTAAGCTGTGGGTGACTGTACATATCTCATTGTTATCATTTTCAATATTAAACTAGTCTCAATTTCGACTTCAAAATCGAAGCCTCAATTTGATATTGAAATTTTCTAATATCGATACATTCATGATATCAATTATTATTTGCATGTACTTCGATCCATTTAATTCCCAAAAAAAAAAATATCTGAAAATTGAAACTTGGTGTAAAATGAAACGCAGATGAAAGTATAAAGCTAAGTACTACCTATATATATATCTACATATATATTTTGTTTTTAATTTTTAAAATGTAATTTTCTTTTGTATTCCATCGATTAGCAGCATATTGAAAATGTTTCAGATTTTTAAACTTTGCGTGGAATGCATCTGTAAATAATATTAAATAAACTGCCAACAAGTCGGGCGAAAGTTTATTATTTTTGGGACAAGTTGCGGATGCATGGAAAGTCAATATGCAGGTTAGAGTGGTTTGAGAGACTAAGTGAAAGGGAATTCTTGGGCTGGGCTGTTATTAATTTAAAAATATTTCATTCGTTTATGCAAGTTTGGGTTTTTATGAGGGGAGCGGGTGGGGTGATAGTAAGGGTAGGTGGATGTTAATAGCGTCTTAATTGATTGCTTGAATCATAACCAATATTCTCTGTATAGAACGTGTTTCATAAACGAAGCTGCATAGAATTTTCATAAAATTCGGTGTATTCTATATTCACGAAACCGAACATTGGTGTGGGACGGGATGCAATTTTATTTCATTTCTCTTGTAAGGTGCTCGTACAAAATTTCAAGTTCGTAGCTTTTAATTTGTTTGTTATTAGTTGTTTTAATGAAATTGGTCGAAAACATATTTTTGTCTGGGAGGTGGTAGAAGGGCATGCGCGATTTCAAAACTGTTGATGCAATTTTGTTTCAACTATTTTTAAAAGTTATTATGCAAATTTTTAAATTGATAGCTTTTAATAGTTAGGTGATAATTGATTTTTTGTAAATGGTCGAAAAAATAATTTTGTATGGGAGGGGGTAAAAGTTTTAAAGGTATTCGACCAGTTAATATTTCATATATTTAAGGATTTTTTTTAAATACATTCTGCAAATTTCCAAGTTCGTTCCTTAAAATTTCATTCAAAAATTTTCAGTTTATGTGTTTTTTTCAATACACATGAAATACCTTGTGCACGTTAGACCGGGGGCCGGTTTATAACAATTGTGGAACAAATTATTATTTTTTTTCAATGTATATCAAATAGATGTATCCAAATGCAAAATTTAAACTTTGTATCTTTCACCAGAGCCCTAAAAAAATTACTCAAAATTTTGGACATTTCTGCTTACCACCTCCCTCCCCTTACACCCCCCAACTCAAAATTTATCATAAAATTAATAATTATTTAGTTCTATAATCTGGCAAATTTTCAATTTAATATCTGTACTCAATTTTGAGATATAACAATTTGTAATTTTGAAAAGTGCGCCATTTTAAAATGCTCCCCCCACTACTATTATTTCCACAGGTTATATTTTTTTCATATTTCGCTATTATATATTAATATATGTTTTAAATTTCAATTACATAGCTTAAGAGATAGTTGAGATATTCATTTTTAAGTGTTTTTCTTTGAACCCTCCTGACCCTCCCCCTTGCAGTAATTAGCTTGTCTATAAGCTGATTCTGGTGGAGCTGGTGGATGCCTCGTACGCATATCGGCCAATTTCGGGTGCATTGAGCACCTGGTCGGTGATCTAGGCCAAATCGTTCGGATCGATGGCTGCAAGGACCGTGGCGCATTGCTGTGGCTCCGTGTGAATTCCTGTTGCGTCGAACCAATAGCTCATGGAAACAAACCAACCTTCCATATTATTTTTCGTTACGGGCGGCATCGGCATTCGCGCATAAACAACTCGTTGTTCGAGAAAAATTGGTCTCGGTTCGACTGGCAGTAGTCACCATGGTTCCGCTGGGAGTCGTCATGGTGGTGGCCATGGTGCCTTTTCTTCGAGTTTGCATTCACGTTTTTCCGACTTGAAAAATTACTGCGTAGAAATTCTTCGTTCAGCGTAGCATTAGCGGTATCGAAAAGATTTTGATAGTAGCGGTGGTATCGAAAAGATTTTGATCGTTGTTCACTTCGTCTTGAAAAAGGCAAATTTTGCGAAAAAAAATTCTTTATAAATTCGCACTTTCCGAGAAAATTCGGTCGTCGTTTGCTACAGGATCACGTCGGGGTCACCAATTTTGGCTTTTCCGTAGTGCCAAAATAACCAAGATAAAAAAAACTCTGCTGCAAAATTATGTTTAAATATCAATTTTATTTTTTTACGATCAAAACAACTGAAGCTGCCGAGAATAGGAAAATTACTATTTTTTTATTTCGATGATCACTCGATTAATGTTTCTTAGCAAGCTACATTTTATTGAAATGGTGATGTGATTAAAAATGAACGAAAACAAATACAGTGAAATTAGCATTAATTGCCGCCGGCAATTTGTCGGAATTTGTCGACGATGCAGATCATCGCTATATATACCACCTTAACGGTCTCAAAATATGAATCTTTACGATAAGTAATTTCGAAGATATAAACATTTGAAAAAAAAAATTCGGCCGACAATTTATTTTAGCCCTCCTTTTCGGACGCCAATGAGTAAAAGAATTCAATTATTTTTAAAGTTTGTCTCACAAGCCTCTTCGTACATTTACTGATTTTCAGCTTCCTATCGGCATTCGTGGTGGAGATATTAGCAAGTGAAGTTTTTAACTCGTTCCCTCCCCCTTCCACCTGACAATCCCCAAAATTTAGATAATGGAGCTCATTTACCCAATCAACAATCCACCTAAAAACGAACATTTTACCTTTAAAGGTCTCGGAGATATGAGGCCATATGTACGGCGTACGGCGGGACGGATTTTTTTTGCATTCTTAGCCTAATTTAGTCATGAAACGCGAAAAAAAAATTTCAGGGTAGCAAATTTTTTTTTTCTGTGTCGGTCACAATACTTTATTATTAGAATAATAGAGTAAAATTAGCTTCAAACCAGTGCGGCCAATATTGTCATCCAAATATCATACTCTCTGTTTGTCATACGGCTTGTGACCAGTGCTACCGCTTCGAGAATTTGATGATTAGTAAATTTTATCCCAAATGGGAGTGTTTTTTAAATAAGAGTGGTGCAATAATCGAAGAGATTTTATTTTATAATGAATGATTCAAACAAGATTGATGCATGTAATTCATTATTTCAAACAATGCAGAACACTGGAACACAAATCATAAGCTGCAGTTAGCTTAGCATGTTTGAAATTCAAATTATTTACGCCATTTGCAAATTAAATAGCATTAGACAGAAATCGCCCCATTCCTTCTACCAATAATACAATGCACCATTTTTTCAATGTCTATAAAATTTATGGAGCTGGAATAATTTAGTTTTATTTAAATATTTCAAATTCTCCAACTTCTTCTACCACCTCCCACACAAACTGCACCATTTCACGAAATAAAATGAACCAATTTTCTCAGAATCTATCAAAGTTTTGAAGTAAAATTTAATACAAAACATTTTGGTAGTGATGAAGAGAGATGTCAAAAAATAAATCGCAACCCTTTCAATCACCTCCCATACAAAACAGCATAATTGCACAATTTCATAATATGTTGATTTTCTTGGAAAGCATAAAGGTTACTGAACTGAAATTTAAATCATATCATTTCTATAGCAATTGTTATTAAAATCTCCCACTCCTTCTACCACCTCCCATACAAAAATCATAGTTAGGCGAAACGCGATGAAACAATTATCAAGACAGTATTGATCTTAATTAGACATTAAGCATGCATACTGAGTAAGTAGATTATTGATATGGCGGGAAAAACAACTCTTCTGAAGTCATTATAACTTCATCTAAAGTATTGAATGATTAGGGTTTACCCGGAATAGTTTTATTACGTTTTTTAATTGATTTCACTCTTTCAGGTTTTATTTTACTTGAAATCCAATCGTATCGCGCTATTAAACGTCAATAAAGGATTCGAAATGACTTATAAACCATTTAAGCCATATTATTATTAATTTATCGGAAGGATGCCATTACTAAAAACATTAGTTGCCTCTGGCCGCCACGAGCTCGATTTTTCTTACATGATGCCATAGCAGCCAGTTTTACGGCACGTGACATAAATCGAAGCTAACATCCCGATATTACACGCACACTACAATCAACGAAAACTCTCGCAGTGTATTTTGAAACAAATGTTTTGGTTTACTTTAAAAAAAATTCCGCATTTCAAACAAAACAAACAAACAAACTTCCGGTTTGTGAGAACGAACATTTATTTTTTGTTTTCAAAGTTGGGCGTAGTAAAAAAAACGGAGTAAAATTTAATGTTTTTTCTTTTTGTTACGGAATAGGCGACGCACATATATTACTAGCCAGAGTGGATTGCGTAAGAGTGTGCGAAAACTATTTTCCACTTATTGTGGGAAATGCCGGAATCAGAGTAGCAGCGTGTTAAACACACGTGAACCAGAGTGAATGAAGCTTTCGGAGAGTTTGACGGTAAAGCGCAGGACCTTCTTTTTTTGTGTAGAAATAGAGCCTAGCGGTTATAATACTAAACGACTCCTACTACAACTGTGAGTCGGATTTCGCAACGGAAAAGTTTCCGGGAAAGCTTTCCCGGTACGATAAAAACCCGTGGCAAAGATTGGAGAGAGAGTGAGAGAGATAGACATAGAGAGAGAGAGAGAACAGGATAGAAATGAAAGTGTTGAAAATTGTATAATTTTTTCGTTTTTGTTTTATTTTATTTTTTGTCCTGAATATTTCTGCGTTTTTCTTTTACATCATTTTATGCGTTTCGGTTTTTTTTTTCATCCTTGAGTTTGAGATGAACATTCGTCAAATTGAATGACGGTTTTCTGAGCACGCTCCGCAAAGAGGACGAAAAAAAACTGCTATTTCGGTCTCGTTCTCGGTTAAGCAACATAAGATTAAGGCTTGCCGTTTCGATGTTATGTCGCCTTTTTTTCCTTTTTAACTTCTTTCCACTTTAAAAATGGCTCAGAGATGCTTGAACCCTTTACCGATTGCTTCCGTTCCTGTTGTAACGATGGCGTGCTAATTGACATGTCACGGCTTTTTGACATTATCATGCAGAGTACTGTCACCGTCAAGATGCATGAGGTTGTGTAGAGATTTTTGTTGTTTTTTTTTTTTAATATTTTAGCAGGCAACGTGTACGCTCTAGCTGAAATTTTTGTGTGCTGAGTGGATGGACGTTGGCAGATAATGTTTTAATAATGGGTCAAATTGTCCAAGCTTTCGGAAGAAGAATTGCGAACCAACTGAATGGTTGTGTTGAATTTTTTAACACAATTAAACTATGTTCGAGCTGAAACATTCTTGGCTAAACCTCTTTGCAACCTTTTCCACCTATCCTGCTCTTCAGGAAAATTGCCAAATAGCTGGAAACAAGCGAATGTGCAGCCTATACCCAAGAAGGCAGCAAGTCGAACCCCGCAAATTATCGGGGCACCCAAGACTCATTTAAAGGTGGATCGAATTCAGCGATTTGCGTTTCGATTTATTGGAGATGATATCGTAACAGCATCTTGAACATCACAGAAATGTCGGCGTACTAACCATCTACTACAAATATTTCTATGGCCGCTGTAGTCATGAAATTAGTCGTCTTATTCCTCCTTCGTATAAATTCACGCGTAATACTCGCGCCGCTAAACGCACTCATAAGCATACGGTTGAGCCACACAAATCACCCAAGGGACGAACTGACCTTGTGCTTACTCGAACAGCCAAACTACACTGAAGGCCCTCTATGCTGACAGCTGCAATTCAAGATGCGTGAACGATTGTATGGACATGTTATAAGAGTTGGGGACTCTGTTGGGTTCCGGGGCATCGAGATATACCTGGAAACGAAATGGCGGCTGGCTAAAAACGGATGTGCTGCTGCCACGTATAGAAAATGGGTAATGCTTGTCTAGCCTTGAGAGTGATTAAGTCAATCTATGCCAACAAATTTTGAGGAAAGGGAAATTTCAAATGGTTACAAACCGACACGTGTGGCGCCATGAAGGTGCTACGAGATGGGTTTTATAGAGGAAAATAAAAAAAAAATATGTTGAGACTCGACAGAAACTCCCTTCGGGAACTGGAAGGTATTATCTTCTTATGGAGCATGCTCGAAGACAACCGATGACTTTTGCAGAGACAGTAGAGCATTTCCTCTGCCATTTCCCGTGCCTCCAAACAATTCGAAGACAAATTCTAGTAGAGTATTTCTTCTTCCCCGCAAGGGGGTAGTTGTAGTATGAGGTTTTACCAATTCCTGCAACTATCTTTGGAGTTAGCGACTCCACGGACCTGAGCTAACTATCCCCCTCTGGGATGGGGGCTGTAGAATTCACCCACAGCCAGTCCTGCTTGCCCTAAAAATGGCGAATGGACACTCACTGGATCATGGGCTTATCACCCGTGATCTTAAGACCTAAATGATACGAGAAACGGATACATCGCCTCGGATACGGACTGATCCTACGGTAACGACTTTTGGCATTCGAAAACGGACTATGATTGGCTTCTGGAATGTTCGAACATTGAATGACGGGGGAAGAGCTGGGGTTACTCGGTCCTTGCACCGCCAATCAGTGATCGACCGTGAAATGGAGCACTATAACATCCAAATCTTGGGCTTGAGCGAGGTCAGGTGGACAGGATCAGGAGAAGAACGAACCCCTAGCGGAAACACTATTCTGTACATTGGTCCTGAAAGTGAAGCCAGAAATGGCGTGGCGTTCGTCCTTACGCCGAGAGCGAGAAACAGTCTCATTAGCTGGGAACCAATCTCGGATAGGATTATCGTCGTCAGGCTCAGGACCAGTGTCAGAAACGTCACAATTCTGCAGTGCTACGCACCAACTAATACCGCAACATCTGGTGACAAAGAGGAGTTTTATAGTCAACTGAGTGCCACCTTCGAACGTGTTCCAAGAGGTGATATTATTATCATCTCGGGAGATATGAACGCCCAGGTTGGATCAGACAACACTGGACTAGAACACGTCATGGGGAGGCATGGTGACCCTTGGGTCGACGCTTCACGACCTTGGATTAAGAGACCCGAAAACGGCGAATTATTTGTGGAGTTCTGTAGTACTCGGCAAATGGTCATCGGAGGGACCCTTTTTCCACACAAGAGTCATCATAAAACATCTTGGGTTTCCCCTGATGGTGTTACTCAGAACCAGATCGACCATTTGGCTATAAGTCGCCGATGGAGAAGATGTCTCCTCGATGTGCGAGCGAAACGTGGAGCTGACGTGGGGAGCGATCACCACTTGATGGTTGCCTGCTTGAGATTGTGTACAGCAGCTATCCGACGACCACAAATTCTTCAAATGAAGCGCAAGCTTAATGTGGATAAACTCAGAGATCCCAACAAAAAACGCAAATACACCACCATTCTACGCGAAAAGTCATCCACATTGGGTGAACATGAAATGCGCACACTGGACGCCAATTGGGAGGCAACCAGAAACACTTTTCTAACTAGTGCTGAAGAATCTGTGGGATATGTGCAAAGCGGTGAGAAACCCTGGATGTCACAAGACACATGGGACAAGGTTGGCAATCGGAAAAAAGCCAAATTGGCAATCATCTCTCAACCCGATGTCAACCAACGAACGCCCGACTTGAGGCAGAACTACCGCGATGCTCATATACAGCTTAAAAAGGCTGTTAGACGCGACAAGAGAAAGGCCATTGAAGATCTGGCAAACAAGGCAGAATCTGCGGCTTACCTTGGGGATATGGGTTCACTTTTCAAAATCATGAAACAGTTGACGAACAGGAATTTCACCGCCAACCACCTGGTGAGAGATGTCAACAGAACTCTCCTTAATATGAGTGAACACCAGTTGCGACGATGGAAGGAATACTTCTCTGATATTTTAAACATCTTGTCAGATGAAGATATTCCGGAAACAGAACAACTTCCAAACATCCAACCGCAACAATCCTCTATTAGGGACGATCCCCCAGATAAGGAAGAGATAGTTTCCGCCATTCGGTCAATGGCGGGAAGGAAAGCTCCAGGTATAGACGGACTACCAACCGAACTCCTCAAAGCGGACCCAGAAATAACAGCCGATATACTCCTCCCACTCTTCACTAAGGTGTGGAATGAGGGAAGATATCCGACTGAATGGAAGGAGGGCGTCATTGTGAAAATTCCGAAGAAGGGCGACCTTCGGGATTGTGGCAATTGGCGTGGTATATGTCTACTTACTGCCGTATCAAAAATTATGGCTAAGGTAATTCTCAATAGGATTAGTGATGTCGTCGAGAGCACTCTCGAAGTTTATCAGGCTGGATTCCGTAAAGGGTCGTCTTGTACCGACCACACAAATACCCTACGGATAATATTAGAGCAGTCAGCCGAAATGGGTTCGCCACTACATCTCATGTTTGTGGACTTCGAGAAGGCTTTCGACAGCGTTAAGCGAGATTACATATGGAATGCTTTGCGTAGGAGAGGTATTCCAGATAAGGTCATAGCTATGATTAAAGAATCCTACGAAGATGCAAGGTGTCGTGTCTTGCATAGAGGAGAGCTGTCCGAGAGCTTTCCTGTGCGAACGGGTGTCAGACAAGGCTGCATATTATCACCAGCCCTGTTTCTGGTGGTAATAAATGACATCTTGAAAGCTGCACTGGAGGGTGGGGAAGGTAAAGGTCTTCAATGGAGACTATTTAACATCTTAAGTCACCTTGATTATGCTGATGACGTGTGTTTGCTTGCACATACCCGTTCGGACTTAGAGTCAAATGTTTGCTCGTTGCATTCTAAATGCAAAGAGGCGGGACTGAAAATAAATGTGCGTAAAACCAAGTACATGCACATGGGTTCGAACGCAAGCACACCGATTGTTCTTAATGGACAGGATGTGGAAGAGGTGCAAGATTTTTGCTATCTCGGAAGCATTGTCAGCATGGACGGCGGAGCCGAAAAGGATGTTGAGGCTCGGCTAAATAAAGCCCGTCAGGCCTTCGGTATCCTTTCCCCTTTCTGGAGGTTAAGAGAGATCTCCCTTCGCACGAAGCTGCGAGTTTTTGACGCATGCGTCAAATCCGTGTTGTTATATGGTTGTACTCCGTGGAAAGTGACCGTTCGACTTACCAAGAAACTACAGACTTTCGTAAACCAATGCCTCCGGCGCATTTTAGGAATATTCTGGCCAGAAGTGATCTCCAACGACGAACTTTGGAGTACAACTCGCCAGACTAAAATAGGTATTGAGATTCAACGGCGAAAGTGGCAGTGGATCGGTCATACTTTGAGGAAACCAGAGCAAAACATCGCAAAACAGGCTCTGGATTATAACCCTCAAGGAAGACGTCGGGTTGGTCGACCATGTAACACATGGAAGCGAGCAGTTGAGCAGGAGGCCAGAGGAATAAACAAGTCCTGGCAACAGCTTAAAGCCGATGCTCAGGACCGCGCCTTGTGGAAGAGAGTTGTTTCTGTCCTATGCCCCTATAGGGGGTCTTAACAGGAACTTGATTGATTGATTGATTTCTTCACCAAGCTAAATGATCTCCGGTCCTTTGAACCGATGAAGGATTAATTTCTTCGGTAGAGCAGGCTGGCTTAATGATATGTAGGTTTAGGCTTAGGTTGTAGGAGGGGGGTTTCGTAGAACCACAATGCACTGGGGCCCATTATACTCCCCCCATTGATTATAAAATGTCACTCCTCTTGTTCTAGCCACTTGGTTCGGTTTGCGAACCATAGCATGCTCGAATGTTGGACGCCTCTGAGGTCGTCTAGTTCTGAGAAGAATCTAGAGCCTAAACAAAGGAGACGACTTTTGGAGATTTGCGGACAGCGACAAGGATAACGTTTGATAGATTCTTCGTCTTCCTCGCAACCTCTGCAAAGGCTGTCTCGGATCCGCATCCTAAATTCATGCAACTTTAGCAAGCAATAACCTGTGGTCAGGCCAACAATAGTTCGGACGCTATAGCGACTACGTTGTAGCAGCTGAGCTGTAATATTTGTATTCGGTTCTTCCCAAAAGGATTTGGCCGATCTGCAACTGTCCAGCTGCCGCCACCCCACCAAGAACGAATCCAAAATAGTTTGGTTGGAGGTAGCCTTCAGCACTGTTGACTTCCTAGTGAAATTGGTGTTAGCAGACCCTTGCCGTGCAAGCGTATCTGCTGCCTCGTTTCCGAACAGGTCGATATGACCCGGCACCCAAATTAGAAATACTTCCATTATAGCTAGTCGATTCAAATTGTGTCTACAAATGGACACTAGTTTGGACGTAGTTCTATACGATTGGAGTGTCAAAAACGCAGCCCTGCTGTCCGAGAAAATGTAACATTTTGCAAGGTTGTTTTCCATATCTAAAATAATTTCTGTACACTCATCTTCATTATCAATGGCGCGACAGCCCAAATCGGGCTCTGGCCTCCTGAATTCGTCGCCTCTAATTCTTAATATGGCTTTGCTGTCTTCATCAACCGAGTCTTCCCATCGCTTGCGTGGTTTGCCTAGTGGCCGGTTACCACTCGCTTTGCCTTTAAGAGCACGTTTGGACACTCTTCTGTCTTCCATTCGCTTGATGAAGCTTCTGGCTCGTTGTAGAGTTGATACAACTCATGGTTGTATCTTATTCGCCATTCCGTTCCTTCCTTCACAGGACGAATGCGTTAACTCCTTTTTCGGAAGTTCGCGTTAATGTCCACATCTCGCTGCCGTAACAGAGCACAGGTCGTATAATAGTTTTATAAATCCGCAGCTTATTATTCATCCTTCTCCTTCTTGATTGCGTCATTACTTTTATTTTGCTTTCATTAATGCGCAACCCAACTTCTTTTGTGGTGTAGTCAAGATTGACAAATACCTCTATATCACTATACAAGGATCTTGCTAGGATGTTAATGTCGTCAGCGTATGCTACTAGTTGAGTGAACTAGAATAACAGTGTCCCGTTGGTGTCGACTGGGATTTTTCGGACGACATACTCTAGTGCCAAGTTGAAAAGCATGGGCGCTAGTCCATCTCCCTGCTTTAAACCACAGCTGGTTGTGCAATCGGTTTGTATTCTCACTTGGGATTCAGTGTTCGTCATTGTGGGTCTTGTTAGTCGGACTGGTTTTGGGGAAATTCCAAAGTCAAGCATGATTTGGTACAGTACGCTCCTGTCGATACTGTCGTATGCTTGTTTAAAATCTACGAAGATTTGGTGCACGTCTGTGTTATATTCCCACCATTTCTCAAGCACCTGTTTCACAGAGAATATCTCGTCTGTTGTAAATCGTCCGGTTCTGAATCCAACTTGGTATTCACTAATTATTTCATTGGTATAGGGCTTAAGACGACGTTCAATTATTTTTGTCCGTATTTTATAGGATGTACACAACAATGATATTCCTCTGTATTTCTCACAGCAGAGCTTGTCTTCTTTCTTGTAAATTGGACATATAATGCTTTTTCGCCAGTTGTCGGGAATGATTTCCTCTGTCAAAATTTTGCATATCATGTTATGCAGTATTTCAGAGACACAGTTTTCACTGTTTTTCAGAAGTTCAACTGGGAGTTCGTCAATTCGCGGCGTTTTGTTTCGTTTTTGGTCACATAGGGTTGCTTTGATTTCAGCAAGCGTGGGTAGTGTCGATGATGGTTCTTCTTCGTCAGTTGAGGCCTCAATTGAAATGTTTTCTGTCGTGATAGGTGCTAATGGGGTAAGATTAAAAAGATGTTCAAAGTAGGAAGTCCATCTCTTTTTGATTTCTTGTGCGTCGCTGATAATGTTGCCCTCTCCGTCCTTGCAGAGACTGGGTTTTGGTTTATATCCTTTTTTTAAGTCTTTTACTATTGCGTATGCGTCCCGCATTTTTTTTTGTCTTATATCGTCGTCCATTTTTTGTATCTTGTTATTATGGTACTTCCTTTGTTTTTTCCTGCAGGTCTTTTTCGCATATCGCCTAAGCTCGTCATATCTTTCTTTTTTGGCTCGTGTTGGTCGTTCAGTAAAAAATTTGTAAGCTTCGTTCTTTCTGTCTATTGCATCGCGGCATTCTTGGTCGAACCAATCATTATTTTTTCGCCGTGCTTAATATCCTAACACCTCTTTTGCGGAGGATTTGATGCCGTCTCGTATTTTCATCCACGCATTCTCCACTGGCATATTTTGGATGTTTTCATAATATGTATATTGGTGTCAGGTGTTTGTTACATGCTAACATGTAAGCCTCCGCCACCGTTTCCTCTTTAAGCTTGTCGACATTGAATTTGCGAGCTCTACTCGTTTTCAAATATCCACGACAAGCTATTCGGCATCGATACTTAGCTCTGACTAGATAATGATCATAGTCACAATTTGCACCGCGGAGGGTTCGTACATCAAGTATACTGGAAGCAGCCCATTTCTCAATTAGAACGTGATCTATTTGGTTGAAGGTGTGACCATCTGGTGATGCCCACGTTTGTTTGTGAATATTGCGATGTGGGAAGCACGTAGAACTTACAGTCATATTTTTGCTGCTTGCGAAATCAATAAGACGTTTTGCATTAAAATCCCCTAAGACAATTTTTAGGTCATTCGAGGACAGTGAATCATAAGTTGTCGCTAGGGTGGCATAAAACTCGTCTTTAGATATATCGTCCTTGTCTTCAGTTGGTGCGTGGACGTTGATCAACCAAGTGTTGAAAACTTTAGTCTTTATTCGGATTGCACACAATCTTTCACTTACTGGTTTGAAACTCGTGACCTACTGACTAAGTTTTTTGTCAACGACAAAAGCGACTCCAAATTCTCTGCTTCCCGACAATTTTCCACTTGGATAAATCGTGTGTGATCTCATGTTCATGATTTCGTTACCGAGCCATTTCGTTTCTTGGATGGCAGTTATGTTGATGTTGTGTTTTGCCACTTCTTCGAGGAACTCTTTCAGAACGCCTGTCCTAAATAAGGATCGAAAATTCCAAGATCCAATAGAATAGTCCATTTTTCGTTTGAGGAGTCGTTGCCGTTGAGTCCATCCGTTCCGAGGCTGTTCTTCAGGTTTATGGACAGTGATTTTTTTTCCGGTGATGCGTTGTCGGTGCCTCGCTCAACCAGCGACCTGGAGGACCGGTCCTATTTATTTGTTACACCCTAGAAGAAAAAGGGTGGCAGGTTCCCCGCAGCTATGCTGCGAGTCCAACTATGTCATACTTTTGCCTGTTTCCTGAGACGCACTGGTGTTACTGGCCATTCAGGTTAACTCCATACTCCCTCCTCCTTTTACAACCGGGCTTGGGATCGTCTATTGCGGAGCTTCTGTGCACTCGTTAATAGCTAATACTTCCGATTGGAACACTGTCGCGTGTTCTGGAAGATGAAATGAAGTGTGGACACCGAAGTCGTAGGAATAAATCCCTGCACTTGTCTCCTGGTTAGTTTTAGATCCGTCCTTATAAAGATGAGGATCTGTAGAGGTGCTGAGTACCGTGTTTGTTGGCCATTCGTTTCATGCAGGAAACTTAATGTACAACTTCTGTTTCTCAACTTTCGGTTGGTTCATGCAATCATACTCGCATTCTAAAAAGGAGTTTGCGTCTCTAATGACGTTGGAAATTCTACCATGACCAATATGTGGTCGAATAAAAAAAAATCAAATTCCTGTTAAGACCCCCTATAGGGGCATAGGACAGAAACAACTCTCTTCCACAAGGTACGATCCTGAGCATCGCCCTTAAGCTGTTGCCAGGACTTGTCTATTCCTCTGGCCTCCTGCTCAACTGCTCGCTTCCATGCGTTACATGGTCGACCGAACCGACGTCTTCCTTGAGGATTATAATCCAGAGCCTGTTTGGCGATGTTTCGCTCTGGTTTCCTCAAAGTATGCCCACTGTCACTTCCGCCTTTGAATTTCAATACCTACTTTAGTCTGGCCATTTGTACTCCAAAGTTTGCCGTCGGAGATCACTTCTGGCCAGAATATTCCAAGCTGCGTGGGAAGCATTAGTTCACGAAAGTATGTAATTTCTTGGTAAGTCGAACGGTCACTTTCCACGTTATCATCAATGGCGCGACAGCCCAAATTGAGCCCTGGCCTCCTGAAGTCGTCGCCTCCAATTGTCTTTATCCAAAGACCGCATCCTCCAGCTGCTAATTATACTCTAGATGAAATCTGAGAGTATATTGTGTTTGCCTTACCGTTTGTAACGCTAACAAATAACGATCCCATAGAGCCGCCAAGGGTACAGAAATATTTGTTGTTGCTCAAAAACCTCGATTCCGAGTTGCTGCCTGTCCGTCTGTCCGTCTGTCTTCAGCATAACTGTCGAAAGCTTTGAGCTATAGTGCTAAAAATGTTTGTGTGTCAATTTTAGCAAAAAGTAACTTAAAGTTCGTGAATGGGCTACATCCCCCCACTCCTTGTACTCCCTTCCATATAAATTTCATGAAATTTCGAAATATTAAAAAATTGATTTTTCTTTGAAACTATTTAAGTTATCGACTTGAATTTAGGTCAAAGTATTATGATATGGATGTCATTAATATCACGGAATATTGACCCGGTCCCCTTACTCGTTCTATCCCCTCCCATAGACAAGGACAATTTGGAAAAATACATATTTTCGATTTTCATTGAAACTAATAAAGCCCAAAAGACGAAATTTTGTCAGAATTAATTCTACTATAATTGCAATTTATTTTTAAAATAACTATCAACTTCACCTCATCCTTCTACCCCCTCCCATACAAATTTCACGAAATTTTGAAATTTAAATTAAATTATTTTTCTTCGAAACTGCTAAATCTATCAAATTGATATTTTGTATAAAGTATACAAATAGAAATATTAATAATACGAAAAAAATATGTTTTCATCCGTATACTCCTTCTACCCCCTCCCATACAAATGCATATTTTTTGTTAAATGCATTTTATCGATTTCCACTCAAACTAGAAAAAGTAAAAACTTCAAATTTTGCGAGAATTTGTTTCTTAATAATTGAAATAAGTGTTAGAAAAATTATCAGCTCCGCTTCACCCCTTCTACCACCTCCCATACAAATATCTGTATTATAAATTCAAGAAAAGCATTTCTCCTCAACTATATGAGAGCTATCGACTTTGAAATTGAATCAAAGAATGGTGATAACGATGATGATAAGCAGTTTCAAAATCATCTTAAACGCTCCACTTTCTCTGCCACCTCCCATACAAATACCCTAATTTCAGGAAAACTATGACCAATTTCTTTAAAAATAGTGAAAACTAAAAATTTTAAATTCAGCAAAAAACATTTTGCATGCCATGTTCGGTGTCATATACGAAAAATACAAACCTCTCTCTCTACTTCTACCACCTCCCATGCAAAAGTCTCTAATCACTATTCGAAAGAATTTGAGATGACATATTTTCCGGTATATTAAAGTCATTTACATCTCATCTAGAGTATCATATGATTGGGCTTTAAGCCCAATCATAATTCTGTTATGTTTTTATACTCTAGATGAAATCTGAGAGTATTATAAGTTTGCTCTAAAGTTTGTAACGCCAAGAAATAAGGCTCGGAGAAAAAAATGATGAATACAGAAATTAATATTATCACTCAAAAATCTCAAAACCGGATGTCCGTCCGTCCGTCCGTCCGTCCGTCTGTGCGCGCTCTAGCTTGAGAACGCGTTGAGCTAGAAAGCTCAAATTTCGTACACGTCGTTTTTGACAAAAAATTAAGGTCAAGTTCGTCAATGGGCCAAATCGCTCCACCCCTTCTACCCCCTCCCATACAAAATGACACAAATGCGCAATTTGACAATAAACGGATCTCTCGAAAAGTATAAAAGCTATTGGCCTGAAATTTGGAATATATTACTTTTATGATAATATCAATCTACAGTGTAAAAATTATGCGTGTCCGCCCCCTCCTTCTACCACCTCCCATACAAACTGTACTTATCATGAATTACTCTAAGCTAATTTACTCAGTGCGTATAAAATTTAGCGAGCTGAAATTGTGCACTAAATATTTATTTATAATTGTTAGTAAGGCTAAAAAAAATTAGACGATTAGCTTCACCCCTTCTACCCCCTCCCATACAAAATGACACAATTTCGCAATGCGACTATAAATAGATTTGCTCGAAAAGTATAAAAGTTTTTAGTCTGAATTTCGGGATATATTACTTTTATAATAATTTCAATATACTGTGCAAAAATTATTTGCGTCCTCCCTCTCCTTCCAACCCCTCCCATACAAACTGCACTTTTTCATGAAATGCTCTAAGCCGATTTTCTCAGAACATATAACATTTATCGAGCTCATATGTCGTAATAAATACTTATTTAGCATTATCACTAAGATCAGAAAACAATTTTTTGATTAGCTTTACTGCTTCTACCTCCTCCCATACAATATGACGCAGTTCCACAACTTCACAAAAAATCTATTTTCTTGAAAAGTATGAATGCTACCAGTCTCAAATTTAAGAAATGTCAATTTTATGATATTCTTAGTTATTTCTAAAAAAATCACTAAAATCCCCCCACTCTTTCTACCACCTCCCATACAAACTGCACATTTTCACTAAATCTAACACACTAATTTTCTGAGCTCCTATTCAATTTTTGGTGTAAGCATTTTGTATAAAACATTTTTATAGCTACTTTAGCATGATGGGGAAAAAAATAGTTCAATGCTATCACCCCTTCTAACACTCCTCATACAAAATTTCTTGGAATCACAAAAAATTCTATTTCATCTAGAGTACCGTAAGATTGCGCTTTACGCGCAATCGTAGCCCTGTTATGTTTTAATATGGTTTTGCTGTCTTCATCATCCGAGTCTTCCCATCGCTTGCATGGTCGATTACCACTGGCTTTGCCTTTAAGAGCACGTTTGGGGATTCTTCTGTCTTCCATTCGTTCTACATGGTCAGCACACTGCAGTTTACGTAGCTTGATGAATGTTGAAATTTCTGGCTCGTCGTAGACTACAACTATACAACTCATGATTGTATCTTATTCGCCATTCCGTTTCTTCCTTCACTGGTCCCAAAATTCTTCGGAGGACCTTTCTTTCGAATGCGTTAACTGCTTTTTCGGAAGTTATTCGTTAATGTCCACGTCTCGCTGTCATAACAGAGCACAGGTCGTATAATAGTTTTATAAATCCGCAGCTTATTGTTCATGTGCACTTTCTTGGATTTCATTATTGGAAGTATCGAATAATACGTCTTATTTGCAAGTATTATCCGTCGTTTGATTTCGTCTGTTTCATTACCGACCTTTGCTAGATTAGCTCCAAGATATATGAAGTTTCCACGTAGTACAACCACTCGGATTTAAGGCTTGCGTCAAAAACTCGCAGCTTCGTGCGAAGAGAAATCTCTCTTAACCTCCAGCAAGGAGAAAGGATACCGAAGGCCTGACGAGCTTTATTTAGACGAGCCTTAATATCCTTTTCGGATCCGCCGTCCATGCTGACAATCCTTCCGAGATAGCAAAATTCTTGCACCTATTCACCATCTTGTCCGTTAAGAACAATCGGTGTGCTTGCGTTCGAACCCATGTGCATGTACTTGTTTTAACGAACATTTATTTTCAGTCTCGCCTCTTTGCATTTAGAATGCAACGAGCGAACATTTGACTCTAAGTCCGAATGGTTATGTGCAACAAACGCACGTTCATCATAATCAAGGTGACCTAAGATGTTAAATAGCCTTCATTGAAGACCTCTACCTTCCCCACCTTCTAGTGCAGCTTTCAAGATGTCGTTTATTACCGCCAGAAACAGGGCTGATGATAATATGCAGCCTTGTCTGACACCCGTTCGCCCAGGGAAGCTCTCGGACAGCACTCCTCTATGCAAGACACGACACCTTGCATCTTCATATGATTCTTTAATCATACCTGTGATCTTATCTGGAATGCCTCTCCTACGGAAAGCATTCCATATCTAATCTCGCTTAACGCTGTCGAAAGCCTTCCCGAAGTCCACAAACATAAAATTTAGTGGCGAATCCATTTCGACTGACTGCTCCAATATTATCCGTAGGGTGTTTTTGTTGTCGGTACAAGACGACCCTTTACGGAATCCAGCCTGATAAACTTCGAGAGTGCTCTCCACAACATCACTAATCCTATTCAGAATTGCCTTCGCCATGACATAAGTAGACATATACCACACCTCTAGTCACAATCCCGAAGGTCGCCCTTCTTCAGAAGTTTCATAATGATGCCCTTCTTCCATTCAGTCGGATATCTTCCTTCATTCCACACAAAGAGTGAGAGAAGTATATCGGCTGTTATTTCCGGGTCCGCTTTGAGGAGTTTGGTTGGTAGTCCGTCTGTACCTGGGGCTTTCCTTCTCGCCATTGACCGAATGGCGGAAAGTATATATCTCGTCCTTATCTGGGGGATCGTCCCTAATAGAGGATTGTTGTAGTTGGATGTTTGGTAGTTGTTCTGTTTCCAGAATATCTTCCTCTCACAAGATGTTCAAAATATCAGAGAAGTATTCCTTCAATCATCGCAACTGGTGTTCACTCCTATTAAGGAGAGTTCCGTTGACAACTCTCACCAGGTGGTTGGCGCTGAAATTCCTGTTCGTCAAATGTTTCATGATTTTGAATAGTGAACCCATATCCCCAGATCTTCAATGGCATTTCTCTTGTCGCGTTTAACAGCCTTCTTAAGCTGTATATGAGCATCGCGGTAGTTCTGCCTCAGGTCGGGCGCTCGTTGGTTGACATCGGGTTGAGAGGTGATTGCCAACTTGGCTTTTTTCCGATTGCCAACCTTGTCCCATGTGTCTTGCGACATCCAGGGTTTCTCACCGCTTTGCACGTATCCCACAGATTCTTAAGCATTAGTTAGAAAAGTGTTTTTGGCTGCCTCCCAATTGGCATCTAGTGTGCGTATTTCTTAATCACCAAATGTGAATGTTTTTCGCGTAGAATGTAGGTGTACGTTTTGTTGAGGTCTCTGAGTTTGTTCGCATTAAACTTGTGCTTCGTTTGAAGAATTTGTGGTCATCGGATAGCTGCTGTATACAATTTCAAGCAGGCAACCATCAAGTGATGATCGCTCCCCACGTCAGCTCCATGTTTCGCTCGCACATCGAGGAGCCATCTTCTCCATCGGCGACTTATAGCTAAATGGTTGATCTGGTTCTGAGTTACACCATCAGGGGAAATCCAAGATGTTTTATGATGACTCTTGTGTGGAAAAGGGGTCCCTCCGATGATCATTTGCCGAGTACTACAAAACTCCACAATTCTCCGTTTTCGGGTCTATTAATCCAAGGTCGTGACGGGTCGACTCAAGGGTCACCTAGCCTCCCCATGACGTGTTCTAATCCAGTGTTGTCAGATCCAACCTGGGCGTTCATATCTCCTGAGATGATAATAATATCACCTCTTGGAACACGTTCGAAGGTGGCACTCAGTTGGCTATAAAACTCGTGATCACCAGGTGATGAGATACTAGTTGGTGCGTAGCAATGTAGAATTGTGACGTTTCTGACACTGGTCCTGATCCTGACGACGATATAATCCTATCCAACGTACAGAATGGTGTTTCCGGTAAGGGTTCGTTCTTCTCCTGATCCTGTCCGCCTGACCTCGCTCAAGCCCAAAATTTGGATGTTATAGTGATCCATGAGCCACGAATTAGTGGTTTTTGGTTTCTCTAATGACACCTAGGCCCGCTGTTTGTTTTATAAGAAGATCAAATTGATTTTTTGTTCATTTATTCAAATATTTGTGCATTCACTCAAATTTGTGTTCATTTATTGAAATTTGTGTGCATTTACTCAAATTTGTATGCATTCAGTCAAATTTATGTGCAGTCGCACAAATTTGTGAGAATTCAATCAATTTTATGTTCATTTACTCAAATTATATGCATTCAATCAAATTTGTGTTTATACTCTAGGTGAAATCTGAGAGTATATTGTGTTTGCCTTACCGTTTGTAACGCTAAGAAAAAGAGTACGGAAATATTTGTTGTCGCTCAAAAACCTCGATTCCGAGTGTCCGTCTGTCTGTCTGTCCGTCTGTCGGTCTATGCATCTGTCTGTCAGCATAACTCTCGAAAGCTTTGAGATATAGTGCTAAAAATTTGTGTGTGCTATTTTTAGCAAAAAAGTTACTTAAAGTTCGTGAATGGGCTACAGTTCCCCACTCATTCTACCCCCTCCCAAACAAATTTCATGAAATTTTGAAATATTAAGAAATTGATTTTTCTTTGCAACTATTTAAGCTATCGACTTAAAATTTGGGTCAAAGTATTATGATATAGATGTCATTAATATCACGGAATATTGATCCGATCCCGTCACTCCTTCTACCCCTCCCATACGAATGGTCAATTTTGAAAAATACATATTTTCGATTTTCATTAAAACTATTAAAGCTGAAAAGATGAAATTTTGTCAGAATTAATTCTACTATAATTGCAATTAGTTTTAAAAAGAATTATCAGCTTCACCTCACTCCTTTTACTCCTCCCGTACAAATTTTACGAAATTTTGAAATTTGAATTAAATTATTTTTCTGTTAAACTATCAACTTCATATTTTGTATAAAGTATAGAAATAGAAATATCAATAACGCGAAAAAATTTGTTTTGATTCGTACATTCTGTCTACCCCCTCCCATACAAATGCATAATTTTTGTTAAATTCATTATATCGATTTCCATTAAAACTAGAAACAGTACAAACTTACAATTTTGCCAGAATTTGCTTTTTTATAATTGAAATAAACGCTCGAAAAAATTATCAGCTCCGCTTGACTCCTTCTACCCCCTCCCATATAAATATCTGTATTATAAATTCAAGAAAGAGCATTTCTCCTTCGAATATATGAGAGCTATCGACGAATTTAGAGTCGTCTAGAGTATCATATGATTGGGCTCTAAGCCCATCTCAAATCGAATGTCTTTTTGCAAGCGAAGAAGGCTACGGTAGCCTTTTTTGCTCGTTCTTGAATGTTGGCCTTCCTGGATAATTCTATCAAGAATAAGACCTAAATATTTAACTTGGTTCGTGAGGACTATAGTGATGCCCCGAATGTTTGGTGGATTCAAAACATATGATCTTCTTCTTCTGGAGAAGAGGACCAGCTCTGTTTTTTGAGGGTTAATGGTAAGTCCTTTATCTAGTGCCCAGCTGTCTAACAGTTGTAAAGCGGACTTCATAAGGTCTCCTAGAACTTGTTCAAACTTACCAGTTAGCATTGTTGCGAAACGAACGTGCCCAAATCAAATCGGCACAAGATGTCGCGGCGATCGATGTAAAAATCTGCCCGTCATGACACTTCGTCATCAACCTTCTTTCCGAATTTCGACTCCAACACCAACGGACGTGATAATCAAGGAAATCAAATTTAATTTTTTAGCAAACTAACCATAACAAGGAAATAAAGTGCTTCAAAACAGTTTGGTCTTGGGTTCTTGGTGCCCGTCGGAATAAACCTAAAAATTATGTCGATTAAATTCTCCGACACGCGCTTCAAGGTTCACTTTTCGCGTCCATATAGCAGCACAGGACGAATTAACGTCCTGTAGACGCGTAGGTTATTGTTTCGATGGACCTTCCTTGATTTTATTATGGGGATGACCGCATAAAATGTTAAGTGAGCTGTCGTGATTCTTTTTTGAATTTAATGTCGTTCATTGCCATCGTTTGTGAGAAGGGCTATCAGGTATACGAATTCATTATCTTTCTTACTGTCCGCAAATCTCTAAAAGTCGTCTCCTTCGTCCAGGCTCTAGATTCTTCTCAGAATTAGATGACCTCAGAGGCTTCAAACACTCGAGCCTATTTCGTTTCGCAAACCG
Organism: Chorisops tibialis; assembly: GCA_963669355.1. Lineage (NCBI taxonomy): Eukaryota > Metazoa > Arthropoda > Insecta > Diptera > Stratiomyidae > Chorisops > Chorisops tibialis. Next base: position 216,395,794 of record OY770262.1, read on the forward strand.
TACCAAGTGGCTAGCACAAGGGGGGTAATTATCCATTTCATAATCAAAAGCAGGAGTAAAATGGGCCCAACAGATGGCCTCAGTGTAATGTGGTTCTTCGTAACCACCCTCCTACTACCTACACCTAAATCTAATGTCGAAATTTGACAAAAATTAGTTTTTTATTAGATAAATATGCAAGCGCCTACTCTGGATAAACTCACTTTTTTTCACAAAATCTTAAAAAGCATATGATCCTAAAATTTACAACATTAATCAATGGTATGGTGAATGCTTTCACAGTGCATTTCGAAAAACAGCAAAGATTTTCGAATTTCACTCTGTCATGTTTTACTAAATGTGACGTTTCGGTCTCTGCTGAGAGTTTGATAACGGTATCAGCAGAGAGCGAAACGTTACATTTAATAATGCACAACAGTGTGAAATGCGGAAATCTATCCTTTTAATTTGTAACGTTAATCAAATTTACAGTTATAGTATTTGAGAAGGCACAGCATTTCACAAGGGGGATTTTATACTATACGCTAAATATGAACATGCGTATAGAAAGCACTACATACTGATGTTATGAATGTTATGTTCAATATTTATTGTGGAAGGGTTGTTAGATCTTCGCACAACCCTCTATCTTCGAATTTTTCATTTTCGTAGACTGAGGTGACAAAGGTATACCCAAGCAGTTAGTGTGCTGGAATTATGCGTCGACCGGGATTTGAACTCACGACCTTCGCATTGTAGGCCAACACGCTATCCACTAAATGCCACTTTTTTACCATGTTCTGCATTGCTTTGGACACACAAAAAATTCAAATGCACTGTCAAAATTGTCAAAAAAATGACTGAAATAATCCAGTAGTCTATTATTCGTATATTCTATCTGTAATATTGGTTATGGTTTTGAGATCTTTTGAATTATAATAGCTATTCAAATTACAAGTTTTTAGTTTTCAAAAGTTTCAAATAGCTTTTGTTTGAAACTGTCAAAAATACAAAAAATTACCATTTCGGTATATCTCACTCAAATAGTCCTTTAAACCGATAAAAAAAACATAACAGATGAAGAACATAGCTGGTCGTAAAGCCCAATCGTACGATAATCTAGATGAAATAGAAAATTTTTTAATTTACGAAATTTTGTAGGTGAGGTGGTAGAGGGGGTGACGACATTGAACTAATTTTTTCACATCACTACCAAAATGTTTTAGACAAAAAAACTGAGAAGATTACTGTATTGTATGTACTGAAATTGTGCAATTTGTATGGGAGGTGGTAGAAGGAGGAGCGAGTTCTTAATAATTTTTTCAGAAATAACTATATACATCATGCTTTTGACATATTTTAAATTGCAGATCATTAGCAGTTATAGTTTTCAGGAAAATCGACTTTTTAAAAAGTTGTGAAATCGTGTCAGATTGTATGGGAGGGGGTAGAAAGGATAAAGCTAATAGTCTAATTTGCTTAACCTTACTAATAATTCCAAATAAATATTAAGTGCACAATTTCAGCTCGATAAATTTTAAATGCATTGAGTAAATTGGCTTAGAGCATTTCATGAAAAAGTTCTGTTTGTATAGGAGGCAGTGAAAGGAGGAACAGGGCACAAATAATTTGTATGCACTAGATTGGAACTATCATAGAAGTAATATATTTTAAATTTCAGACCAACAGCTTTTATACTTTTGGAGCAAATTCGTTTATTGTCGCATTGCAAATTTGGGCCATTTTATATGGGAGGGGGTAGAAGGGGGTAGAAGGGGGTGGAGCGATTTGGCCCGTTCACAAACTTGTCCTTACTTTTTTGTCAAAAACGACGTGTACAAAATTTGAACTCTCTAGATCAACGTCGTCTCAAGCTAGACGGACGGACGGACATCCGGTTTTGAGACTTTTGATTGATTATATGAACTTCTGTGTCATTAATTTTTTTCTCCGAGTCTTATTTCTTAGCGTTACAAACTTTTTGGCAAACTTATAATACTCTCAGATTTCATTTAGAGTATAAAGAGGTTAAGCCATAGTCTGTGCATATTTTCGTCCTCCTCATCATGAATCACGTGGCTGTCGTTTCTATCACTATTCATTCTTTTCGATATGTCCTTCACATTGACGCTCCATCCATCCTGCAGTTCCTCGTTCGTTTTGCGCAAAACAGTTGGTGTCCTTCAACTTTTCTGATGCTAAGAAATCTGTAAAGAATTGCGCTATACAAACTCACACACAGACGCTATTTTTTTTAAATTTTACACATAAGAGCGCAATTAATGGTAAAAAAAATGCTCTTCATGGGGTTGTTTTAAGCTTCAAGTACCGGAGATAGAGTAAATTTTTTTCCCATGAATCACTCAAGCCATGAAAACACTAGTGTATGAAATATTTAAGACGCCAACATGTCTTTATTATGTTTGTGTATTCCATAAAACATTATATGTTTCTTAACCGGAAAGACCTTTTCGCAAACCCACTTAAATTCAGTGAAAAAAATATGAAAATAAATCAAAAGAAAATTTTCCGCTATTGTGAATCTTTATACTTTAGATGAAATCTGAGAGTATTATAATTTTGCCACAAAGTTTGTAACGCCAAGAAATAAGGCTCGGAGAAAAAAATCAATGATACAGAAGTTAATATTATCAGTCAAAAATCTCAAAACCGGATGTCCGTCCGTCCGTCCGTACGCTCTCTAGCTTGAGAACGCGTTGAGCTATAAAGCTCAAATTTTTTGTAAGTCGTTTTCGACAAAAATGTAAGGTCAAGTTCGTGAAGAGGCCAAATCACTCCACTCCTTCTACCCCCTCCCATACAAAATGACACAATTTCGCAATCTGACAATAAACGGATTTGCTCGAAAAGTATAAACGATATTGATCTGCAATTTGGAACGTAATACTTTTATGATGATTCCAATCTACTATATAAAAGTTATTTGAGCCGTAAACTGCACTTTTTCATGAAATACTCTAAACCAATATACTCAATGTGTATATTACTTATCGAGCTGAAATTGTGCACGAAATATTTATTTAAAATTATTAGTAAGGCCGAAAAAAATTAGATGATTACATTCACTCACTCCTTCCCATACAACCTGACACAATTTCACAACTTTATAAAAAGTCGATTTTCCTGAAAAGTATGAATGCTACTGATCTGTAATTTAAAACATGTCAAAGTATGATAATGATATTTAGTTCTGAAAAGTAATTAAAAACTCGCCCCTCCTTCTATTACCTCCATACAAACAGCACTATTTCGTTACATCCAATACACTAATTTTCTCAGTACCTATTAAATTTTTAAATCCTTAATTGTGTATCAAACATTTCGATAGCAACCTTAGCGTCATGTGAAAAAATTAGTTCAATGTCGTCACCCCTTCTACCACTTCCCCTACAAAATTTCTTAATATCCAGAAATTTCTCTAGAGTATAGCACGATTGGGCTTTATGCAAACTAAAAAAGAAAAGAAAAGAGGGGACAGCAAAAGAATCGAATCATACGGAAACTACTACTAGAAAAAAAAACAGGCTCAAATTCTCGATATAAACGTGAACGCGAATCCTTTTCAGTACAGTGCACATATACTCGTAATTCCGGATGATTAATTATTTGAGTTAATTATACCTTGGATAAAACAATGCCTTAATATATTACGAATTTATCTTACTTTTTGTTTGCCTGTTTTTCGAAAAGATTTATCACTTTAGTGAATTTAGTTCGGCAGGATGTGGACGACAACATTTTTGAGAAATTGCGATGGAGCAAAGTTTGATGGAAAACAAATAAATTAGAGTAATGATGGTTATTTCGCAAAAATTATAGGGTGTATCAACAAGAGGTGTAGGATTTGCTATATGAATAAAACGAACAAATACATAACAGAACTACGATTGACTGTAAAGCCGAATCGAATTTTGTCGATTTTAAGAAATTTTGTATTTGTAGGAGTGACGACATTGAACTGATTTTTTCACATCATGCAAAAGTTGTTAAATGTTTTATACAAAATTTATGATTCCAAAGTTTGAGCTCCCGCATCCACAAATTCGGAGAAGGTCATGTACTTGCTCTTGTCATTACTAAAGCGTTCGACAGAGTTTGGCACAAATGTCTCTTAGCCAAGCTGAAGGCCTATGGTTTTAACACAGCTTTTCTTAAATGGATTGAGAGTGTTCTCTCCGAGTGTTCTATATTAGAGTCGTGCTATAAGGAGTAACTTCTGCCCCCTTTTTCATTGATTCCGGCATCCCTCAGGGCTCAGTTTTATTTTCTACCCTCTTTTTAGTTTTCATAAATGACCTTCTGACATCTACTCTCAATCCTATTCATTGTTTTGCAGATGACAGCACTTTCGGTGACACCTTCCAATTCGATTCCCCTGCGAATGCAAGTTCAACATAAGTGGCGTCATGGCGTAATGTGTCAAAACAGTCATTGAACTCTGATTTCAATTTTATTCTGGAATGCTGCAGGAAAAAAAGAGTAGAGTTTAATGCCTTAAAAACGCAGTCCTGTCATCTATCTCTTAAACAACGTCGTTCCAACGTCGGCTGCTAATATGTCCTTAAATGGCGTAACGATTTTACTTTGTGCAGACTTAACGTTACTAGGGCTAAAATTAAACAATCGCCTTTATTGGAGCCAACATACCTACGAAGTTGCTCTTCATGCTTCGAAACGTGTGGGTACTCTGCGGAAGTGTAAGAAATTCTTTTCTGCCTCCGAACTACAGCTACCATCTATTAGGCTTATATCTGACCACGTCTTGAATGCAACTCGTATATTTGGGCTGGGGCCCCAAAAATCATATCTGGCTCTACTTGGCCGTATCCAGAAACATGCATTCCGATTAATTGAAGATGAAGCTATATCGGTCTCAATTGACTCCCTCGAGCATCGTCGAAATATCGGAGTACTCTGCATTCACTATAGATACTTCCATGGTAAATGCAGCAAGGAGCTAAAAGTCCTAATACCACCTATATTCAATGTCCCCCGAAATACTCGCCAAGCTGCACATGAGTACACTGTGAAGCCCTTGCCGTGGATAACAGTGAAATTTAGGCAGTTCTTTATCCCTCGAGCGACAGTGTTGTGGAATTCATTACCAGGCAATCTCTTTCCCACTGAATACAACCTCTAGCAGTTAAAAAACAACGTTAACCGCCATTTCAAACTCTTCCCTCCTGTGTTTCTCTGCTAATTTCCCTATTTCCACTTGTTTCTCTTACCCATGTCGAATTAACTGCGCATCGCGCATTAAAGGGTGACGTTTATTTTGTAAACCATAAAACAAAGAAAAAAAAATTGATATTGAGAAAATTAGTTTATTTGATTTACTGAAATTGTTCAATTTGTATGGGAAGTCGTAGAAGGAGAAGAGGGATTTTAGTAATTTTTCGAGAAACAAATATGTATAACTATGATGCAATTGATATATTTTAAGTTTTATATCAGTAACATTCATACTTTTCAAGATAATTTTTGAAAAGTTGTTAAATTGTGTCATATTGCATGGGAGGAGCTAGAAGGAGTGCAGTTAAATGTCAAAATTTTTTTCGATCTTTCTAATATTTCTAAGTACACTAACTATTGTGTACAATTTCAGCTCGATAAATTTCATACGTATTGAGTATGTTGGTTTATGGTATTTCAAGAAAATGTGTAGTTTGTATGGGAGGTGGTGGAAGTAGTGAGGGGACTCGAACAATTTTTATACCGTAGATTGAAATTATCATATCCAAATTTCACATCAATAGCTTTCATACTTTTCGAGAAAATCCGTTTAAATTGAATCATTTTGCATAGGAGGAGGTAGAGCGATTTGGCCCGTTCATGAACTTGGCCTTACTTTTTTATCAAAAACGACGTGTACAAAATTTTAGTTTTTGAAGGGACAGACGGACGGACATCCGCCTTTGAGATTTTTGAGTTATATGTAATATATGCTTTGAGTTACATGTAATAGCTATGGTGTAGCGAAGGTTGTGAGTTCAAATCCCGGTCGAAGTATAATTCCAGCACGCTGCCTGCTTGGGTATACCTTGGTCACCTCAATCTACGAAAATGAAAAATTCGAAGATAGAGGGTAGTGCAAAGATCTAACAACCCTTCCACAATATATACAGAAAAATGTTAAAGAACCTGAAGGTGAGGAGGCCAAGGCCCGATTTGGGCTGTAGTGCCATTGTAACGTTACATCTCTTGTCGATATCGACAACTCATGCTCATGCACCCTATATAATTATTATATTAAGCTTCGAGATCAGTTTCAATCTTACGAGAAGTGGTGGTCAAACATTTCGCGGAATGACAGGGAAGGAGTGTAAAATTAAATAAGTTATTATTTTTTTTTTTAATATATTCTCCCTTAAGCCTAATATATTTATCACATCTCTCACAAAGTTTATGAAGTCTTTCTTATCAAGGCCTTCAAAATAGACTGAAATTGCCGACCTCACCTCTTCATCGTTGGTAGATTTTCTTCCCCGAAGTTCTTTCTTCAGTTTTGGAAACAAATAGTAATCGGAAGGGACCAGATCTGGACTATAAGGAGGGTAGTTCAATATTCCGTAGCCGCATTTCTGTAGGGCAGCCATTTCAACGTGGCTCTTGTGAACAGGTGTATTGTCGTGCAAAAGCAGCACAACTCGAGTCCACTATCTTTTTCTTTTTTCTTTGATTTTAATTTTTGTAGCTGGTTGGCATAGTATCTCCCTGTGGTATTTTGTCATTTTTCTTTATCAAAACCCCCTTCTGAATCCCAAAAAATAGTGGCTATGATTTTTCGTAGGGCAAATAATTATACGTTTCTTAGTTAATATGGGGTGTATCAACAAGAGATGTAGGATTCGTTTCCAAGACCCAATCAGAGAACGTACGACGCTGCTGGTGGTCACCCGGCTGCCGTTCTTGAGTCAATTGGACTGAATCTTTCGTCAATATTCGCTACAGTATGGACGTCGAGAGGTCGAGTTTTTGAACACTGAGTTTGGGTAGTTTTCAACACTGTCCTTCATAGCGACGATATTTTTGGTCGAACGTTCGGGGCGAAGTTGTTTCGGTGTCTTCACATCCTGCACTATGCCAGTCTCTTCGAATTTTTGGAGTAAGTTGCTCACACACGTCTCACTAGGCACATGATTACGATCAAAATTTGCTCGAATTTCGTAATAAAATTCATCCACCGTATAGAAGAGCAGAACATTTTAAAGCTACCGACTTGTTCGCGATGGGAGGTGAAAAATTTTTTAGTGTGGGAAATGTAAGTCTATTAGATATAAGCCTGGCAAATTTAAGTCTGTCAAATGTAGTCTGGCAAACGTAATCGGACAAATGTAGGTCTGTGAATCATACCGGATCTGGATGAAACCAATATTTTCTATTTGATGTGCTCAAATGAGATGAATTTAAATACGATAGCATAACAGGACTACAATTGGGTATAATGCCCAATCGTGCGATACTCTAGATGAAAGAGAAATTTTTTGATTTCAAAAAATTTTGTAGGGGAAGTGTTAGGGGGTTGACGACTTTGAACTAATTTTTTCTCATCATGCTAAAGTTGCTATCAAAAGGTTTTATACAAAATTTAGGATTCAAAAATTTAGTAGGTACTGAAAAAATTAGTGTTTTGGATTAAGTGAAATTGTGCAGTTTGTATGGGAGGTGGTAGAAGGACGGGCGAATTATTAAAGACTTTTTCGGAAATAACTATAAATAAACTGCCAACAAGTCGGGCGAAACTTTATTATTCTTGGGACAAGTTGCGGATGAGTGGAAAGTCAATATGCAGGTTAGAGTGGTTAGGGAAGGCTAAGTGAAAGGGAGTTCTTGGGCAGGACTGTTAACAATATTTCATTCGTTTCTGTAAGTTTGGTTTTTATGAGGGGAGGAGTAGGGGTAATAGTAAGGGTGGGTGGATGTTAATAGCTTTTTAATTAATTGCTTGAATCACGTCCAATATTCTCTGTATACAATGTGTTTCATAGACGAAGTTGCATAGAATTTTCATAAAATTCGGTGTATTTTACATTCATGAAACCGAACATTTGTATGGGAGGGGGTAGAGAATATAGGGGAATCGTAAAATTTGATACGCAGTTTTATTTCGCGTCTCTTGTAAGGTGCTTGTATAGAATTTCAAGTTCGTAGCTTTTAGTTTGTTGGTTATTAGTTGATTTAATGAAATTGGTCGAAATCATAGTTTTGTATGGGAGGGGATAGAAGCGCAAGCGCGATTTCAAAACTTTTAAAGCAACTTCATTTGAATTATTTTTATAAGTTCTTATGCCAAATTTGAAATTGATAGCTTTTAAGAGTTAGCTGATAACTGATTTCTTAAAAATGGTCGAAAAAATAATTTTGTATGGGAAGGGGTAGAGGAGGTATGGGAATCGTAAAACTTGTGATGCAATTTTCTTTCATTTTTATTGTAAGGTGCTTGTACAAAATTCCAAGTTCGTAGCTTTTAATTTGTTGGTTATTAGTTGATTTAATGAAATTAGTCGAAATCATACTTTTGTATGGGAGGGGGTAGAAGGTCAAGCGCGATTTTAAAACTTTTAACGCAATTTCATTTCAATTATTTTTGTTAGTTGTTATGCAAAATTTCAAATTGATAGCTTTTAATAGTTAGGTGATAATTGATTTCTTGAAAATGGTCGAAAAAATAATTTTGTATGGGAGGGGGTAGAAGTGTTAAAGGTTTTCGACCAGTTAATATTTCGTATATTTAGGGATTTTTTTAAATGCATTTCGCAAATTTTCAAGTTTCTACCTTAAAATTTCACTCAAAAATTTTCAGTTTATGTGTTTTTTTTCAATGCACATGAAACATCTTGTGCACGTTAGACCGGGGGGGTCGGTTTATAACAAATATGGATCAAGTTATTATTATTTTTCTATGTGGATTAAATATAGGTATTCACTTGCAAAATTTTAACTTTGTATCTTTTACCAGAGCCCTAAGAAAATCACTCAAAATTTTCGATATTTTTGCTTATTACCTCCCTCCCCTTACACCTCCCAACTTAAAATTTTTACGAAAATTAACTATTATGTAGTTCTACAATCTGACAAATTTTTGATTTGATATCTGTACTATTTTTTGAGATATAAGGATTTGTAATTTTGAAAAGTGCGCCATTTTTGAAATGCTCCCCATTTCCCCCCACTACTATTATTTCAACATGTTATATTTTTTTTTTATTTGCCTAGTATAGCTTAATATAAGTTTTAAGTTTCAATTACATAGCTTAAGAGATAGTTGAGATATTAATTTTTAAGTGTTTTTCTTTGCACCCCCCCTGACCCTCCCCCTTACAATAATTAGCCGCTTTTTGAGCTGGTTCCGATGAAACTGTATGCCACCTTGACGGTCTTTAAATATGATTTTGTTACGATAAGTAATTTTGAAGATATAATCATTTGAAAAAAAAATTCGGCCAACAATTGGTTCTAAGCCCCCCCTTTTCGCACCCCAATGGATAAAAAAATTAAATTATTTTTAAAAGTTGTCCCACAAACTCCTCTATATTTATGTTGAGTTTTAGCTTCCTAGCTGTTACCATGGTTGAGATATTTGAATTCGTATTTTTCGGTTGAAGCGCTCCCCCCGCCTCCATCTGAACCCGTATACCCCCGAAAATGGGTATCCGCCTGAGATCCGCAACTATCTACAATTCCCCCAAAAATGAACTTTCTATCTTGAAGGGTTTGGGAGTTAATGTGCGCTGAGCGTACACGTCGGCGTACGGCGGACGGCGGACGGCGTACGGCGGACGGCGTACAGACAGACGGATTTTTTTTTTTTTGCATTTTTAGGCTAATTTAGTCATGAAACGCGAAAAAAAAAGTTTCAGGGTAGCAAACTTTTTTTTTTTCTTGTGTCGATCACAATACTTTATTATTATAATAATAAAGTAAAATCATGCTTTTGACATGTTTTAAATTGAAAATCAGTGGCATTCATAGTTTTCAGGAAAATCGACTTTTTATAAAGTTGTGAAATTGTGTCAGATTGTATGGGAGGGGGTAGAAGGGGTAAAGCTAATAGTCTAATTTGCTTAGCCTTACTAATAATTCCAAATAAATATTAAGTGCATAATTTTAACTCGATAAATTTTATATGCATTGAGTAAATTGGCTTAGACCATTTCATGAAAAAGTTCTGTTTGTATGGCAGGCAGTGGAAGGACGAACAGTGCACAAATAATTCTTATATACTAGATTGGAATTATCATAGAAGTAATATATTCCAAATTTCAGACCAATAGCTTTTATACTTTTCGAGAAAATCCGTGTTTTGTCGAATTGCAAAATTGGGCCATTTTATATGGGAGGGGGTAGAAGGGGTACCGCTAATCGTTTAATTTTTTTCTGGTTTTACTAGATTCTAAATAAATGTTAAGTGCACAATTTCAGCTCGATAAATTTTATATGCATTGAGTAAATTGGTTTAAAGCATTTCATGAAAAAGTGCAGTTTATATGGGAGGTGGTGGAAGGAGGGGCATGGCACAAATAATTGTTTTTATAGTAGATTAAAATCAGCATTGAAGTAATATTGTCCAAATTTCAGATCAACAGCATTTATACTTTTCGAGCAACTCCGTTTATTGTCGAATTGCGAAATTGTGTCATTTTGTATGGAAGGGGTTAGAAGGGATGAAGCTAATCGTCTCATTTTTTTTGATATTACTAATAATTCTATACAAATATTTAGTGCACAATTTCAGTTCGCTAAATTTTATACATACTGAGTAAATTGGCTTGAGTATTTCATGACAAAGTACAGTTTATATGAGAGGTGTTGGAAGGAAGGGGATATTATGAGTGGGTGATTATCAATAATTTTTCAATTGATTGCTGCAATTACGTCCAATATTTTCTGCATAGAAGGTCAGTTTCATAGACGAAAATTCATAGAATTTTCATAAAATTTGGTGTATTTTACATTTAGGAAACCAATCATTTGTATGGGAGGGGGTAGAGAAGGTAGGAGAAATGTAAAATTTGTGATGCAGTTTTATTTCATTTCTTTTGTAAGGTGCTCGTACGAAATCTCAAGTTCGTAGCTTTTAATTTGTTGGTTGGCAGTTGATTTTTTTAAATTGGTCGAAATCATACTTTTGTATGGGAGGGGGTAGAAGGGCAAGTGCGATCTCAAAACTTTTGACACAGTTCCGTTTCATCTATTTTTGAAAGTATTTGTGCAAAATTTCAAATTGATAGCTTTTAAGTTTTAGGTGATAATTGATTATTTAAAAATGATCGAAAAAATAATTTTGTATGGGAGGGGGTAGAAAGTTTGAAAGTATTCGACTAGTTAATATTTTATTCTCTTAGAAATTTTTTTTAAAATGCATTTTCCAAATTTTTAAGATTTTACCTTAAAATTTCATTCAAAAATTTTCAGTTTATGTTTTTTTTCATTGTGTGCATAACAATTGCAAAATTTTTATTATTTTTTCTGTATGTACAAGAAATAGATGTATCCACATGGAAAATTTAAACTCTATATCTCTTACCAGAGCCCTAAGAAAATCACTCGACATTATTATGTAGTTCTACAATTTGACAAAATTTGAATTTGATATCTGCACTCAGTTTTGAGATACGATGGTTTGAAATTTTGGAAAGTGCAATGCTCCCCATTTCCCCCCACTACTATTTTGTCCAAATGTTATATTTTTCTCGTATTTCTCTAGTATAGCTTAATATAAGTGCCAAGTTTCAATTACATAGCTTAACAAATAGCCAAGATATTGATTTTTAAGTGTTTTTCTTTGCACTTCCTCTGATCCTCCCCCGTACAATAATTAGCTTCTATGTAAGCTGATTCCAGTGGATCTATATCTTGCCTTGATAGTCTAAAAATATAAATTTTTTATGCTAAGTAATTTCGAAGGGCTAACAACCCTTCCGCAATAAATAATGAAAATGTTAAGGAACCTGAAGGTCAGCAGGCCAAGGCCCAACTTGGGCTGTAGCGCCATTGAAGAAGAAGAATTTCGAAGATATAATCATTTGAAAAGAAAAATTCGGCCGACAATTGGTTTTTAGCCCCCTTTTTGCACCCCAATGGATAAAAAAATTAAATTAATTTTAAAAGTTGTTCCATAAACTCCTTTATATGTATATCGATTTTTAGCTTCCTAGCTGTAACCATGTTTAAGATATATGAATTCTTAGTTTTAGGTTTAAGGCTCCCCCCGCCTCCTCCTGAACCCTTTCACTCCCCAAAATGTGCCCGCCTGAGGTCCTCAACTATCTACAACCCCTCCAAAAATGAACTTTCTATCTTGAAGGGCTTGGGAGTTAATGTGCGCTGAGCGTACACACCGGCGTACAGACGGATTTTTTTTTTGCATTTTTAGGCTATTTTAGTCATGAAACGCGACAAAGCAAAATTTCAGTGTAGCAAAAATTTTTTTTTTCCAATTCGATCACAATACTTTATTATTAAAATAATAAAGTAAAAATGTTTCAGAATCCTCTAGCCCTAAATTTGGATATAACTAAAGTAAAACCAGAAATTTACTCAAAATCCTTATTTTTCCTGAAATTTAAGGTCATATTATTCACTTGCGTGAAAATGTCTTAACGCCTTGAAGTCTGGACTACAATTTAGGGGAACCACCTGAGAGTTAGATACGGGTGATTTTTTCTAATAGTCTACATAAAATAGCGTGTGATTTCGTCAACGGGATGTAAAAGTTTACTCTTTAACCTTTGGTATTTCTAACTTGAGTTTCCGGTGAATAAAAATCCGGCAATTTAGTATTAGAAGGTCAGTGTGCACGCAAGTTCTGCTCTATCCGATATGTAAGATAATGTGTATTATATTACGAGTCGTCTACACATCTATCCTTGAAGAAGAATAAAAAGCATTACAAGGACTAAAATTGACTGTAAAAAAACAACAAATATACGTGAAATAGTTATTTAAGAAACGTACTTTAATGTTGCGAAACTAAAGTCCAGAGTTTTTCGGTTCAGCTATAAGAATTTTCATCAGGATTATGACGAAGCGTAATCGGAAAGTAATTAGAGGACATGGTGTTATATAGTTTTCGATGGTAATTACTAGAATTATGAACACACTTGAGCAAATTATAAATAATTAAGTTCCTGCTTGGGGCGGAAAATAAAGGCGCTTTGCTATTTTTTCTAGTTTCAACTGCAAAACGGCCATTTGAAAGGTATGGCGGCGAATGGAAATTTGCAAGTACGAAAATGTTGTAAGACTAATTGTCTTTTCGAGTATGTTACTCACAGGATAAATACCTAGCATTCAGGAACGAACAGGTTGCAGAATATTCTGTAAGTGGGTTCACTCGCACGTCGCGGAATCAATCCCGATAGAACTTTTAACTTTTAATTACCGGCTAAAGTAATAGCTAATTACCATATCACCAATTTGTCGAATGATTTTACTTTATTATTTTAATAATAAAGTAGTGGGGGTTTTTAGGTAGAAACTTGAAAATTTGCGAACTGCATTTAAAAAAAATCTCTAAGAGTTTGAAATGTTAACTGATTGAATATCTTCAAAACTTCTACCCCCTCCCATACAAAATTATTTTTTCGACGATTTTTAAGAAATCAATTATCACCTAACTATTAAATGCTATCAATTTGAAATTTTGCAAAAAACTTACAAAAGTATTTGAAATAAAATTACGTTAAAAGTTTTGAAATCGCACTTGCCCTTCTACCCCCTCCCACACAAAAGTATGATTTCGAACAATTTCATTAAATCAACTAATAACCAACAAATTAAAAGCTAAAAATTTTAAATTCTGTAGAAGCATCTTACAAGAGAAAGGAAATGAAATTGCGTCACAAATTTTACGATTCCCCTACCTCCACTACCCCCTCCCATAGAAATGTTTGGTTTCGTAAATTTGAAATTGACTTTCTATACAGACAATATTGGAATCGGTTCAAGCAATCTATTAAGAAACTATTAACATCCACCCACCCTTAGTATCAGCCCTCACCCCTCCCTTCATGAAAACTCAAACTTGCATAAATGAACGAATGAAATATGGAGCTTTTGAACGTTTCCGCAAAGTGTTAAATTGAGAACTGCTCTGCCTAAGAAGCCCCTTTCACTTAGTCTTCCCTAACCACTCTAACCTGCATATTGACTTTCCACGCATGCGCATTTTGTCTCAAAAATAATAATGTTTCGCCTGACTTGTTGGCAGTTTATTTGAGTTTAGATAATCTCCAAAAGATTGCGAGGTGTGAGTCAATAATATTTAAAATTAGAGAAACTATCGGATTTAGATGGGCTATGTCTTAAATTAAAATATCTTCCAGCAAGTCGGGCGCAACTTTATTATTCTTGGGACAAATTGAGGATTTGTAAGTATTTGAATGGAAAGAAGGGGATGATTGCAGAATTGAGTTGATTTTAATAATTGTTTGATTGATTGCTTGAATTACGTTCCAAATTCTCCACATAAAAAGTTAGATTCACAGACGAAGCATATTCTAAGAAATTCGGTTTATTTTATGTTCTGGAAACCATACATTTGTATGAGAGGGCAGTGACGTAAATAGAACTCCCGCTCACTTCGAGAGGCGAATGTGCCCAAAGAAACTTGTACGCAAGTTATATCTTCTGACAAAAAAGAAAAAAAATTTTTTTTGATTATTCTGAAAGAACATCTTTGTATATTTTCTTGTTCCATTTATTTCGAATTTGAATCGTTTTCTTTTAGTTTTAGGCATCTCCGTCTGGGGATTTCAATCTAATCAAATTCCACATAATAACACGGATTTGATGCATGCGATTAATACTCGCAGCTTCGTGGGAAAGGAGATCTCTCTTAACCTCCAAAAGAGGAAAGAATACCAAAGGTATGATTTTTATATATGTAGACGAGAGATTTATATATGTAGACGAGCCTCCATGTTGACAATGCTGCCGAGGAAAAAAAAATTTTGCACTTCTTCCACATCTTGTCCGTTACGAACAATCGGTGGGGTTGTGTTCGAGCCCATGTGCATGTACTACTACTATGTCTAACAGTCTCCATTGAAACCTTTATCTTCCCCACCTTTCAGTGCAGCTTTCAAGATGTCATTTATTACCACCAGAAACAGGGCTGTTAATAATATGCAGCCTTATCTGACACCCGTTTTCACAGGAAAACTCTCGGACAGCTCTCGGACAGCTCTCGGACAGCTCTCGGACAGCTCTCGGACAGCTCTCGGACAGCTCTCGGATAGCTCTCGGACAGCTCTCCTTTATGTAAGACGCGACATCTTGCATTTTCGCAGGATTTTTTAATTATAGCTATGATCTTATCTGGAATACCTCTTCTACGCGAAGCATTCCATATGTAATCTCGCTTAACGCTGCCGAAAGCCTTCTCGAAGGCCACAAACTTAAGATGTTGAGGCGAACCCATTTCGGCGGATTGCTCCAAAATTATCCGTATAGTATTTGTGTGGTTGGTACAAGACGACTCTTTACAGAGCACTCTCGAACATAATTAAGCTGAATGCTCTTCACAACATCAATGGTCCTATTGAGAATTACATTAGCTATGATTTTCGATACGGCAGTAAGTAGACACATACCACGCCAATTTCCACAATCCCGAAGGTCGCTCTTCTTCAGAATTCTCGCAATGACTTTCAGTCGGATATCTTCCTTGATTCCACACCTCAGTAAAGAGTGGGAGGAGTATATCGGTTGTTATTTCCGGGTCCACTTTAAGGAGTTTTGATGCTAGCCCGTCTATACCTGGGGCTTTTCTTCCCACCATTGGCCGAATGGCGTAAACTATCTTTTCCTTATCTGGAGGGTTGTTCCCAATAGAGGACTGTTGCGGTTGGATGTTTGGTAGTTGTTCTGTTTCTGGGATATCTTCCTCTGACAAGATGTTTAAAATATTCCTTCCATCGCCGTAGCTGGTGTTCACTCATATTAAGGAAAGTTCCATCGACATTTCTCACCAGGTGGTTAGTGGTGAGATTGCAGTTCGTCAACGGTTTCATAATTTTGAATAGTAAGCCCATATCCAAGATAAGTCACAGATTCTGCTTGTTGGCCAGATTTTCAATGGCCTTTCTCTTGCTGCATCTAACAGCCGTTTTAAGCTGTCTGTGAGCATCGGAGTAGTTCAGTCTCAAGTCGGGCGCTCTTTGGTTGACATCGGGTTGCGAGATGGTTACCAATTTTTTGCGATCGCGAACCTTGTCCATGTGTCTTGCGACATCCAGGATTTCTCACCGCCTTGCATATATATATATCCCACAGATTCTTCAGAACAAGTTAACAACGTGTTTCTGATTGCCTCCCAATTTGCGTCCAGTGTGCGGATTTCATATCCGCGTACTCGCAACCATCAAGTAATTGTTGCTCCCCACGTCAACTCCACGCTTAGCTCGGCCATCGAGGAGACATCTTCTCCATTGGCGACTTATAGCCAAATAGTCGATCCGGTTCTGTGTGACACCATCAGGGTAAACCACAAATGTTTGATGGTGACTTTTGTGTGAAAAAAGGGTCCCTCCGATGACCATTTGCCGAGTACTACAAAACTCCACAAATAATTCGCCGTATTCGGAACTCTAAATCCAAGGTCGCGACGCGTTGACCCAAGGGTAACCTTGACGTGTTCTAGTCTAGTGTTATCAGAGTCAGCCTGGGCGTTCGTATCTCCTGAGATGATAATAATATCACCTCTTGAAACACGCTCGAAGATGGCACCCAGTTGGTTATAAAACTCCTCTTTGTTACCAGGTGTTGTGGTTAGTTTGTGCGTAGCACTGCAGAACTGGAACGTGTTTGACACTGGTTCTGAGCCGGACGACGATAATTCTATCCGTGATTGGTTCCCAGCTGCAGAGACTGTTTCTCGCTCTCGGTATAAGGACGACCACTACGCTATTTTTGGCTTCACTCTCAGATCCAACGTACAGAATGATATTTCCGCTCGTGGTTCGTTCTTCTTCTGATCCTGTTTACCTGACCTCACTCAAGCCCAGGATTTGTATCTTATACTGACCCATTTCATGGTCGATCTTTGAACGAGGGACCCCAGCCCTTTCCCGGTCCTTCAATAGTCAAACGTTCCAGAAGTCTGTTTTCGAATGCCAAAAGTCGTAAGCGTAGAATCCGTCCGTACATGAAGCGCTGTATCTGTTTCTCGCATCAGTTAGGTTTTAAGCCCATGATCCAGTGAGTGTACATTTTCCATTTTTAGGGCAAGCAGGACTGGATATAGGTGAATTCTATTGCCCCCATCCCACAGGGGAATGTTTAAAATCTCTTTGTACAACTACTCCCCTGCGGGAATGGAGGGAGAGGTCGTCAGGTCAAGCTCTTATGAGTAATCCCAGTTCACTGTTTTTCGGGAAATAGTATTTAACCTGAGCAAACTGATCAGTATCAAAGTCATACTGGGACTAAGATTGAAGTGGGGTCGCTTGCGGTGACTCACAAAAGCCGATCCAAAGGACTTCAACCTGCTACTACCGGGCTATTGTTCGATGATCCCAGAGCATGTCGCATCAGTGATATACAAAAAGTCTTACGGGCTCTGTCGAACTGAAGCATATAGTCTTAGAGATCCGTTTACGGACAAAGTGGGGAACTGACTGAGATGAGAGGTACGGAGAGACGAAAGAGTGTAAAATGGTTGAAATGATAAAAAATATGAAACCGATGGTGAAAGTAGCGAACCGAAGGGATTGGGGCTTGGTACGAATTAAGCGGAGCGGAATCGGAGTATGAAACTAGTAGTGGACAGAAGTATACGAAATGCTCCTCCCATAAGATGGAGTGGGCTATTAAAGTAGAGACCTGAAGGAAGCAAAAATGGAATGAAATTGAGAGCTTAGTGTTGAAATGGTGGTACATTTCAATGCGAAAGTGAGTAAAGATCTAGTCAAACTTGTGAAGGAAGTGAAATCTGGTGCATCCGATAGTAGAGTAGTAGAGCATGATAGACATCGCGATATTTACAAACGAACCAGGACATCACCAGATGCTCACACCTTCAACCAAATAGACCACGTTCTAATTGAGAAAAGGGCTGCTTCCAGCATACTTGATGTACGAACTCTCCGCGGTGCGAATTGTGACTGATCACTATCTAGTCAGAGCTAAGTATCGATGCAGAATAGCTTGTCGCGGATATTCCAGAACGAGCAGAGTTCGCAAATTTGATGTCGACAAGCTTAAGGACGAATCGGTGGTGGAGGCTTACATGTCAGCATGTAATAAACACCTGATACCAATATATGAAAACATCCTAAATATGCCAGCGGAGAATGTGTGGATGAAAATACGAGACGGCATCAAATCCTCCGCAGAAGAGGTGTTAGGAACGGTGTTAGCACGGCGAAAAAATAATGATTGGTTCGACCAAGAATGCCGCGATGCAATAGATAGAAAGAACGAGGCTTACAAAATTTTTACTGAACGACCAACACGAGCCAAAAAAGAAAGATATGATGAGCTTAGGCGATATGCGAAAAAGACCTGCAGGTGAAAATAAAGGAAGTACCATAATGACAAGATACACAAAATGGACGACGGTCTGAGACAAAATAAAACACGGGACGCATACGCAATAGTAAAAGACTTACAAAAAGGATATAAACCAAAAACCAGTCTCTGCAAAGACGCAGAGGGCAACATTATCAGCGACGCACAAGAAATCAAAAGGAGATGGGCTTCCTACTTTGAACATCTTCTCAACCTCACCCCATTAGCATCTATCACGACAGACAATATTTCAATTGACGCCTCAACTGATGAAGAAGAACCATCATCGACACCACCCACGCTTGCTGAAATCAAAGCAGCCCTATGTAAGCAAAAACGAAACAAAACGCAGGGAATTGACGAAATACCAGTTGAACTTCTGAAAAACGGTGGAAACTGTGTCGCTGAAATACTGCACAACATGGTATGCAAAATTTGTATAGAAGAAATCATTCCCGACGACTGGCGGAAAAAACACAACCAGCTTTCGAACGGAATGTGGTTGAAAGTAGGGAGATGGTCTAGCCCTATGATTTTCAACTTGGCACTAGAGTATGTCGTCCGAAAAATCCCAGTCGACATCAAAGGGACACTACTAGTCAAGTCCACCCAACTAGTAGCATACGCTGACGACATTAACATCCTAGCAAGATCCATCCCTAGTGCCAAGGAGGTATTTGTCAATCTTTACTCCGCCGCAAAAGAAGTCGGGTTGCGCATTAATGAAAGCAAAAGAAAAGTAATGACGCAAACAAGAAGGAGAACGCCAATCAGACAAAACATTAAAATTGCGGAATATAATTTGGAGAGTGTGGACAACTTCATATATCTTGGGGCTAATCTAGCAAAGGACGGTAATGAAACAGATGAAATCAAACGACGGATAATACTTGCAAATAAGACGTATTATTCGGTACTTCCAATAATGAAATTCAAGAAACTGCACAGGAAATATAAGCTGCGGATTTATAAAACTATTATACGACTTGTGCTCTGTTATAGCAGCGAGACGTGGACATTAACGCGAACTTCCAAAAAAGCAGTTAACGCATTCGAAAGAAAGGTCCTCCGAAGAATTTTGAGACCTGTGAAGGAAGGAACGGAATGGCGAATAAGATACAACCATGAGTTGTATCAACTCTACGACGAGCCAGTAGCTTCAACTTTCATCAAGCTACGGAAACTGCAGTGGGCGGGCCATGTAGAGCGAATGGAAGACAGAAGAATCCCCAAACGTGCTCTTAAAGGCAAAGCCAGTGGTAACCGGCCAGTAGGCAAATCACGCAAGCGATGGGGAGACTCGGTTGATGAAGACAGCAAATCCATATTAAAAATTAGCACCTGGAGAACGCGGTCTTTGGATCGAGACGATTGGAGGCGACGACTTCAGGAGACCAGGGCCCGATTGGGCTGTCGCGTCGTTGATGATGATGATGACTGTAGATGTTTCCGTGTGATTCAAGGCCAATATCTTCTTCTCTATCTTCATCTTTGCTCGGATTTAAGTGACTGATAGAAATTCCCTGACCAAACGGTAGCACCTACAAACTTGCGGTTTTTTCTAATTAAATTCTTTGAAACTTGAAAGTACTATAAAAACTTCCAGATCCAAACGAAATAATACTCCTTCATCCTCAGAAAATGAGTTCAAAGGGGTCCTCATATAAGAACTGTACACACTAAGTAGATGTGTAAAGTTTAGCTTGAGTAATTTAACTGCGTCAATGGCTCAGTGGTAGAATGCTCGCCTGATATCCGGGAGGACCGTGTTCGATTCTAGACATATTTATATATATACATACATATACGATTATCTTGAAAAGGAGAAGGAATTACAACCATACATATTCTGGTACTCAACCAGCTTCTTACCTTTTCATTGCCATCTCTGCCCAAAGGCTTTCATTGTCTGCATATAGGCTAGCATATCCATAAAATACCACTTAACCGAATAAAGGCATATCATTTTGAAGAATCTCTAATGAGCCATTTTCTCCATTATGATATGTTATGTGTACATTTTTTTTGTCACACAATAGGAAGTCATTAGAATAGATATAAAGTCTCTATTCAGTCCGTTTCTATTTCCATACTCCTTGCTATCTATAGCCGGTGATATTTTCTGAACCAAAAAGGAAAATATCTCTCCCTGTAGATATTTCACAAACCCCTGCTTCCACTTCCCAGTGGCAGAGGCTAGAGAGTGAAACAAGGACGAGGACAAGTCCCATAAAAAATATACAACAAGTCGAGGTCGCCCTTAATTTTCTACTTCTCTCTACAGACTTATGGAACCATAGAGTAGACATTTAATGCACATTAGACTCAATAGTCTCACTATGTATCTTTGTTTCGAGTGCTATCCTAGTAAGGACGCAAGCACAAACAATCGCAACGACCGTATGTGTGGTTCAAAGCCGAACGAAACGATACGACGGACGATGTCAAGTAGTAGTTGTCGAGTTGGGTGTGATATTACCTTACCTTGTGTAATATTTTTGGTCTTTTCTTCTCCCCAAGGGCACATACGAGTGTTCCTTATTTGCTCTTGGCTAAAAATCTCACGCACCCACACATACGATTCATCTGTGAGGGGGGGGGGGGGGGGGAGGGGTGGAGGTTTTCAGTACAAGGTCGTAACAAAAGTACGGAAAAGTGTATGTATAGAGAAAATGCTACAAAGACAGATACCGGATTTGATAATTGTAAGATTCCAATGTGTCACTATTATGTATAGAAAAAAAACCAGAAAGTAATAATACGCCCTACAATCTTATCCCTATCAAAAAGGAAACGGAAAATGCACGACGGAAGCTATTTACCTTTGAGCAATACATTATTCTTTATTATTGTCACATTGCAGATATTTGTCATTGACATTTACTCCATCTTTTCATCAAAGACATAGATGAGGTAATTTTACCATAGGTACATATGTATGTATGTACACTTCAAGCCATTTACTGTAATAAATTGTGATCGGTTTAGTTAGTGAAATGTGAAATTCAATTGGTTTTTTTTTTATTATTTTGTTTCTATTTTTATGTTCCAATGTCATTATATACTACGAACAAAGATCTATCGATTGTCCTGCCTAAGACATGAGAGTAATAAAAAAGTTCTGGTCTAATTGCAAAGAGGTTCATTCATTTAAAGGAATGAACCAAAACAAATCATCTCTTTTGTTATGCGAGCCGAACTGCATAACTGTAATCATGGACTCGAATCAGTACGAAGAGAAGATACTAGATATTCTATGGACAGGATTCTATACTAAAATAATCAAATCCATCTCCTACTCTACTCCAAAATTAACCTGAGACTAAGATCCAAAGGCATAAGTGACAGCAGATCAGATACACATTGGAAAAACCAGTGCAAAACTGGAGGTTGACTATGAAGAGCACGCAAAAACGAGCAACTGAAAAGGAATAAACAAATCCTTGTTAGAACAGCTATTTCTGTTTGCTTTTAAAGTGAATCTTAAGACGAAATTGATTGGTTGATTATACTCTGAATTTTGTATCTTGTTTTCAAACCGAAAACTCAAAATCGTCCATCCGTACGTAGGCTCTACAATAATCTATATAATCTTGATACCGTGTTAAACTGCAGAGCATAAAATTTGAACACGATTTTTTTTTATAAAAAAAGATAAAGGCTTGGCGAATGTTTTCACAGTGCATTTCGAATTGAAAGAGAAGACTTCCGGATTCTACACTGTTAATTACTAGTACGCTTTATTATTATAATAAAGCGAAACAGCGAATTCATTCATATTTGTGTGCATTCACTCAATTTTGTGTGCAATCATTCAAATTTGTTTGCATTCGTTCAACTTTGTATGCATTCGAACAATTTTGTCTGCATTCACTTAAATTTGTGTGCATTCGATCATTTTCATATTTGTGGCCATTCGTTCAATTTTGTGTGCATTCGATAAAATTTGTGTACACTCACTCAAATTTGTATGCAATCACTTAATTTTATGTGAATTTACTCAAATTGTGTGTGCATTCACTCAGTTTTGTGTGCTTTCGTTGAAATTTGTGTCTATTCGCTCAAATTTGCATGTATTCGTTCAAATGTTTGTGCATTGGCTCAATTTTCTCTGCTTTCACTCAAATTCGTTTGCATTCGATCATTTTCTGTGCATTCAATAAATTTTGCACGCATTTGGTCAATTTTATGTGCATTAAATTTGAGTGAATTCACTCAATTTTATGTGCATTCACTCAATTTTGTGTGCACTCGGTCAATTTTGTACGCATCCATGCAGTTTTGTGTGCATTCGCTTAAACAGAACTGTCAGCCGATATGTGCCTGCGTACTAAACCACACCCCTGCACACAGACTTCAACCAGTCTCCCCGCGGGACTGCCGTTAGGTATTACTTCGCGGGGCTGGCTAGCATTTTATGCTGTGCTCCTTAAATTGCTTCTGCTCTCCTTTCTCTCTCGATTCTCCGAAATCCTTTTGCATATTCGTTACGAGTGTGCAAATTTCCATCCAATTTTCCTCTGATTCCATCATATAGTCAATGATGAATGGTGGACTCGGAATGTTATTTATCCATTCTCCGAAGCAACTGCAGTTGAAAACCGCGTGCTCTATGTCTTCTTCTTAATCTGGGAATTTGGACAAAGAGGCGAGTTATCGTGTCCGAACCTATGTAGGTATATATTTGCGGTAGCCGCCGTGACCTGATAGGAACTGCGTGATGTGATAGTTGCAGCCCCCATACACCCGCTTTGTCCAGACCCCAATTTCGAGGATTAGCTTATAGGTCCATCTGCCTTTTGTAGCGTTGTCCCACCTGGCTTGCCACATAACTATTGATGTTGCCTTTTCCTCTTCTTTTATTTTCCTGGCAACAGCTGCCTCTTGTTGGATCGAGGATCTTCTTTCGTAGATCCTTAGCATCTCATTTGCGAGAATGTCAGTGGGGATTATTCAGGTTATGACATTGGCTGCTTCGTCCGATATTATTAGGAAGCCGCTGGTTGTTCTTATCGCACAGAGCCTATATGTTGATGACATCTTTCTCCTTGTTTCCTTTGTCGCTAGCGCTGCCACCCAAACCGGAGCAGCGTATAGGAGAGCTGATCTGACTACTCTCGAAAGTAGTATCCTTCTGGCATATCCTGGTCCACCGATATTTGGCAGTATTCGGGAAAGGGCTGCCTGCATTTGTGACGCCTTTTTGCTCGCGAAGTCCACGTGAATTTTAAATTTTAATTTGTTATCGAGCATAACTCCTAGATATTTAATTGCCTCCTTGGATCTGATGATTTGACTGCCGACCTGAATGTTAACGTATTCATTTTTCTATCGGCTTGTTATTAGAACAGCCTCCGTTTTGTGATCAGCTAATTCTAAGCCAGCGGACTCTAGCCAGTCCCTAATTTGTGATACGGCTTCATTTGTTGCTGACTCTATTTCGTGTATGTGTAATTTTTTATGCATTCGCTCAACTTTATGTGCTTTCAGACAATTTTGTGTGCATTCACTTAAATTTGCGTGCTTTCAATTAAATTTGGTTGCTTTCAGTTAAATTTGTGTGCATTCGCTCAATTTTGTTTGAATTCAATGAAATTTGTGCTCATACGCTCAATTTTGTGTGCATTCTTTCAATTATGTGTGCATTCATTAAAATTTTTGTGCATTCGCTAAATTTTGTGTACATTCAATCAATTTTGTATGCATTTGCTTAAATTTGTGTTCATTCGCTTAAGTTTGTTTGAATTCGCAAAATTTTATGTATATTCGCTCAATTTTGTGTTAAGTCGCTCAATTCTTTGTGCATTCAATAAATTGTGTGTGCATTCATTTAAATTTGTGTGCGTTCGCTCAATTTTGTGTGCATTCGGTCAAATTTATATGCAATCCCTCAATTTTGTGTGCACTCACTCAGTTTTGTATGCTTTCGTTCAAATTTTAGGCCATTTGCTCAAATTTGTGTGTGTATTCAATTAAATTTTGATACATTCCCTCAATTTTGTGTGCATTTAATTGAATTTGTGTGGATTTGCTCAAATTTGCGCTCTTTCGCTAAATTTTGTGTGCATTTGTCCATATTGGTGGGCAATCGCTCAATTTTGTGTGCCTTCAATTAAATTTGTGTTTACTCGGTCAAAATTGTCTGCATTTTCTCAAATTTGTGTGCATTCGCTCTATTTTGAGTCTATTCATTCAATTTTGATTCGCTCAATTTTGTGTACATTCGCCCAAATTTGTGTTCATTTGTATATATTTGTAGGCATGCTCTCAATTTTGTGTGTATTCGTTCAATTTTGTATGCATTCGCCTAATTTTGTGTGCATTCAAATAAATTTGTGTGCATTCGCTCAATTTTGTGTGCATTTTTTTTCTGGTTACGCCAGGGTGGTGTGGAATCTTCGGTAGATACCAATAGCCCGTGCCATTGGCATGCACGATTCACATAGCTGATCCTAACAGATAACTGTCAGCCGATATGTGCCTGCGTACTAAACCACACCCCCGCACACAGACTTCAACCACTCTCCCCCGCGGGACTGCCGTTAGGTATTACTTCGCAGGGCTGGCTAGCATTTTATGCTGTGCTCCTTATATTGCTTCTGCTCTCCTTTCTCTCTCGATTCTCCGAAGATCCTTTTGCACATTCGTTACGAGTGTGCAAATTTCCATCCAATTTTCCTCTGATTCCATCATATAGTTAACGATGAATGGTGGACTCGGAATATTATTTCTCCATTCTCCGAAGCGACTGCAGTTGAAAACCGCGTGCTCTGTGTCTTCTTCTTGATCTGGGCAATTTGGACAAAGAGGCGAATCATCGTGTCCGAACCTATGTAGGTATTTGCGGTAGCCGCCGTGACCTGATAGGAACTGCGTGATGTGGTAGTTGCAGTCCCCATACACCCGCTTTGTCCAGACCTCAATTTTGGGAATTAGCTTATAGGTCCATCTGCCTTTTGTAGCGTTGTCCCATCTGGCTTGCCACATAGCTATTGATGTTGCCTTTTCCTCTTCTTTTATTTTCTTCGTAACAGCTGCCTCTTATTGAATCGAGGATCTTCTTTCATATATCCTTAGCATTTCATTTGCGAGAATGTCAATGGGGATCATTCCGGCTATGACACAGGCTGCTTCGTCCGATATTGTTCGGAAACCGCTGATTGTTCTTATCGCGCAGAGTCTATATGTTGATGACATCTTCTTCCTTGTTTCCTTTGTTGCTAGCGCCACCGCCCAAACCGGAGCAGCATATAGAAGAACTGAGCTGACTACTCTCGAAAGTAGTATCCTTCTGGCATATCCTGGTCCACCGATGTTTGGCAGTATTCGGGAGAGGGCTGCCTGCATTTGTGACGCCTTTTTGCTCGCGAAGTCCACGTGAACTTTAAATTTTAATCTGTTGTCGAGCATAACTCCTAGGTATTTAATTGCCTCCTTGGATCTGATGATTTGACTGCCGACCTGAATGTTCACGTATTCAATTTTCTTTCGGCTTGTTATTAGAACAGCCTCCGTTTTGTGATCAGCTAATTCCAAGCCAGCGGACTCTAGTCAGTCTCTAATTTGTGATACGGCTTCATTTGTTGCTGACTATATTTCGTGGATGTGCTTAGCCACGGTAACAACAGCGATGTCGTCAGCGAACCCGATTAATTTTACTCCTTGCGGCAACGATAGTCGAAGAACTCCATCGTACATAATATTCCACAGGAGAGGGCCTAGTACAGACCCTTGTGGGACTCCCGCGGTGACGTTGTAGTACCTTAACCCCTCATCAGTTTGGTACCTCAACTTCCTATTGGTGAAGTAATTTGCGATTATTCTCAACATGTAGTGTGGTGTATCCATTCTAACTAACGATCTGTTTATGAGTGACCAATCTGCCGAGTTAAAGGCATTTTTAATGTCCAGTGTCACTACTGCACAATATTTTTTTGTCCCCCATCGCCATCTTTCTCCTTGTATCGCCTCCACTGCAGTATCGACTACCACTTTTATGGCGTCAATAGTAGAACGCGATTTCCTAAATCCGAACTGGTGGTCTGACAGTGCTCCTTTTTCCTCTGCTAGTACGAGCAGTCTGTTGTTAATAATTCGCTCAAGGATCTTTCCCACCGTATCAAGTAAACATATTGGGCGATATGACGATGGTTCTCCAGGAGGCTTGTTTCCTTTTGGTAGAAGTACCAAATGTTGAAACTTCCATGGCTCAGGAAAGACTCCTTCCTCAAAACACTTTTGCATGGTTGCTATAAAGATGTATGGCCTCTTTTGAACAGTAACTTTTATTGCCATATTTGGGATGCCATCGGGTCCAGGTGCCTTGTTGTTTCCCATCCTTCCGCATGCCTCAAATAGTTTCGCCGACGTAATTGCAGGGATAGACTCTATGCTGATCTCTCTGGATATGCTACACATAGTAGATGGCCTTTGGGGGAACAGGTGGTCTACTATTGATTTTAGCATTATCGGGCAAGTTATTTGCGGGGACCTATGACCCTTCAGCTTTGTCATCACCATCCTATATGCTATACCCCAGGGATTTATATCCGCTTCGTTACAGAGATTTTTGAAACAAATTGCCTTACTCTGTTTTATCGCCTTGCTTAGATCTCGTCTTGCTAGTTTGAAAGTGTTTAATCGGTCCTGAAAGTCTACTCTTCCCCTTGAACGTTGGACTCTGCGTCGGGCTTGTTCAATTCTGTATGCCTTCGCCCAATTTTGTGTGCATTCAAATAAATTTGTGTGCATTCGCTCAATTTTATGTGCATACGCTCAAATTTGTGTTCATTTGTTCAAATTTATAGGAATGCGCTCACTTTTATGTGCATTCGCTCAATTTTGTGTGCATTCAATTAAATTTATATGCATTCCCATTTAATTAAATTTGTGTTCATTCGCTCAATTTTTTGTGCATTTGTTCTACAACTGTGTGCATTCATTCAATTTTGTGTAAATTCGTTCTATTTTGTGTGCTTTCACTCAGACTTGTAGGCAAACGCTCAATTTTGTGTGCCTTCAATTAAATTTCTGTTTACTCGCTCAATATTGTGTGCGTTTACTCAAATTTGTGAGCATTCGCTCAATTTTGTGTGCTTGCGCAAAATTTTGTGTTTTTTTTCTGGTTACGCCAGAAATCTTCATTAGATACCAATATCCCGTGCCATAATATGTGCCTGCGTACTAAACTACACCCCCGCACACAGTCTTCAATCACTCTCCCCGCGAGACGGCCTGCTCCTTATTCTGCTTCTGGTCTCCTTTCTCTCTCGATTCTCCGAAGATCCTTGTGCTCATTCGTTACTAGTGTGCAAATTTCCATCCAATTTTCCTTTGATTCCATCCTATAGTCAATGATGAATGGTGGACACGGCGTATTAATTTTCCATTCAGCGAAGCAACTGCAGTTGAAAACCGCCTGTTCTGTGTTTTCGTCTTGATCTGGGCAATTGGACAAAGAAGCGAGTTATCGTGTCCCAACCTATGTAGGTATTTGCAGTAGCTGCCGTGACCTGATAGGAACTGCGTGAGGTGATAGTTGTAGTCCCCAAACGCTTGCTTTGTCCAGACCTCAATTGCGGGGATTAGCTTATAGGTCCATCTGCCTTTTGTAGTGTTGTCCCACCTGGCTTGCCACATAGCTATTGATGTTGCCTTTTCTTCTTCTTTTATTTTTCTGGCAACAGCCGCCTCTTGTTGGATCGAGGATCTTCTTTCGTAGATCCGTAGCATCTCATTCGCGAGAATTTCAATAGGGAACATTCCGGCTATGACACTGGCTGCTTCGTCCAATATTGTTCGGAAGCCACTTGATTATGCTGAGCGTGCGTTTGTTGTACATAATCATTCGGACTTAGAGTCAAATGTTCGCTCGTTCCATTCTAAATGCAAAGAGGCGAGACGGAAAATAAATGTGCATTAAAACAAGTACATGCACATGGGTTCGAACGCAAGCACACCGATTGTTCTTAACGGACAGGATGGTGAAGAGGTGCAAGAATTTTGCTATCTCAGAAGCATTGTCAGCATGGACGGCGGAGCTGAAAAGGAATTTGAGGCTCGGCTAAATAAGGCTCGTCAGGCCTTCGGTATCCTTTTCTCTTTCTGGAGGTTAAGAGAGATCTCCCTTCGCACGAAGCTGCGAGTTTTTGACGCATGTGTCAAATCCGTGTTGTTATATGGTTGTACTACGTGGAAAGTGACCGTTCGACTTACCAAGAAACTACAGACTTTAGTAAACCAATGCCTCCGGCACATTTTTGGAATATTCTGGCCAGAAATGATCTCCAACGACGAACTTTGGAGTACAACACGCCAGACTAAAATAGGTATTGAGATTCAAAGGCGGAAGTGACTGTGGATCGGTCATACTTTGAGGAAACCAGAGCGAAAAATCGCCAAACAGGCTCTGGATTATAATCCCCAAGGAAGACATCGGGTTGGTCGACCATGTAACACATGGAAGCCAGCAGTTGAACAGGAGGCCAGAAGAATAAACAAGTCCTGGCAACAGCTTAAGGCCAATGCTCAGGATCGCGCCTTGTGGAAGAGACTTGTTTCTGTCCTATGCCCCTATAGGGGGTCTTAACAGGAATTTGATTGATTGATTGCATTTCCAGTGGTGCAAATGTTTCGAGCAAACTGCGTCCTCTAGCATTGATGAGCCTGCTACCCCACTCTGTTGCCCGTGCATTGAAATCACCGCCTATGACCACTGGAGTTTTACCGCGTGCGACGGCCGTTAGATTATCTAACATTGTCTGGTATTCACTCGTCATCCAGCTGGGTCGTGCATAACAGCTGTAGAAGTGAAGTCCATTTATTTTTGCTCATACGAAGCGCTCCGCCTGTTCACTGGTTTGTTGGAACGCGTGTGTTCCACATATCCATATTGCCGCTAGCTTTGTTTTGTCACAGATCCAGATATTTCCGTCGAGATGTTTATACGGTTCGCTAATCAAGACGATATCCGCTTCCTCGTCCTTAGCAATTTGTGTCAGGATATCCTGCGCTATCCTACAGTGGTTCAGATTAATCTGTATTATCTTCATGATTTTTTACTTGTGATGGCTCTCCTAAAAATCGGGCATTTGCTGCTGCCGTTTGAGAGGAGTTGTTTTTTCGGATCACCTCCTTTGCTTTCTCGACGTGTAGCTGAATCGTCGAGAGCTCGTAGAGTGCTCTTATGCTATCAATGACGTCTCTCATCGCTTGGTGGATCGAACGCCTTTTTCCGTCTTCCAGCATTTTTACTAAGCCCCCGATTTGCTCGCCTAGCTTCTGAAAATCGGATGATCGGGCCGACGGTTCGACAGTTGCGCGTATTATTTGGGCTGACTGTCGTTCGGTACCCATTTGTGATGCTGCATTGTCAACTGGTGACCTCAGCATCCTCGAACTTCCCTTAATGATTTTTTTTTCCGATTTCTCCGTTATTTAATTATTTATTTTAATATTTATTGTTTTTCAATTTGAAAAATATTCATATGAAAAATTTCCTTCACACATAATGCACAGTTAGGTTATGTTATGTATGTTATAATTTGCACTTAAAATGCGCACTTAACGGTCTCGCGTACAGTATATTGGCCTAGCGGGGTAAAAACTTCCGTTATGCCAACCTCTGTGCAGGCATTATTTTTGGGCTCAACCCACGAATATGTCGTGGGGAACTATTTCACAGCCAATATTGTTCAAACACTTACCGTATATTTCGAATGTTTCCTGTTATTATTTATTTTTAATTTTAAAACCAAACACTAGCTCACCAAAATTGCGACTGCACACGTCGACTTCCAGAACGCAACTCTCAATTTTGGGTGCATTCGCTCTATTTTGTGAGCATGCGCTCAATTTTGTGTTTTTTTTTCTTTCCGGTTACGCCAGGGAGATGTGGAATCTTCATTAGATACCAATAGCCCGTGCCATTGGCATGCACGATCCACATACCTGATCCTGACAGAGAACTGTCAGCCGATATGTGCCTGCATACTAAACCACACTCCCCACACAGACTTCAACCACTGTCCCCACGCGACTGCCGTTCGGTATTAGTTCGTGGGGTTGGCTAGTATTTTGAGCTGTGCTCCTTATTCTGGTTCTGCTCTCCTTTCTCTCTCGATTCTCCAAAGATCCTTTTGCACATTCGTTACAAGTGTGAAAATTTTCATCCAATTTTCCTTTGATTCCATCATAGGTATAGTCAATGTTGAATGGTGGACTCGACATATTATTTCTCCATTCTTCGAAGCGACTGCAGTAGAAAACCGCGTGTTATATGTCTTCTTCTTGATCTGGGCAATTTGGACAAAGAGGTTCGGACACGATAGAACCTATATAGGTATTTGCGGTAGCCGCCGTGACCTGATAGAAACTGATTGATGTGACAGTTGCAGTCCCCATACACCCGCTTTATCCAGACCTCAATTTCGGGGATTAGCTTATAGGTCCATCTGCCTTTTGTAGCGTTGTGCCACCTGGCTTGCCAAACAGCTATTGATGTTGCATTTTCCTCTTCTTTTATTTTTCTGGCAATACCTGCCTCAATCAATTTTGTGTGCATTCAATGAAATTTATGTGCATTCGCTCAAATTTGTATTCATTTGTTCAAATTTGTTTGCATGCACTCAATTTTGTGGGCTTTCGCTCAATTTTGTATGCATTCAATTAAATTTATGTGCATTCCCATTTAATTAAATTTTTTTCGCTCAATTTTGTGTGCATTCAATCAAATTTATGTGAATTCCCATTTAATTAAATTTCTGTTCATTCGCTCCATTTTGTGTGCATTTGCTCTATTTTGTGTTCATTTGTTGAAATCTGTGTTCATTCGCTCAAGTTTGTGTGCTTTCGATCAATTTTGGGTGCATTCGCTCAATTTGCTGTGCATTCATTCAATTTTGCGTGCATTCGCTCTAATTTATGTTTTGTGTGCATTTGCTCAAATTTGTGTGCATGTGCTCAATTTTATATGCCTTCGCTTACTTTTGTTTGCATTCAATTAGGTTTATGTACATTCCCTCGACTTGTTTTGCATTCAATTAAATTTGTACTCATTCATTCAATTTAGTGTGCATTCTCTCAAATTTGGATGCAATCGATCAATTTTCTGTGCATTCAATTAAATTTATGTGCTTTCCCTCAATTTTGTGTCTATTTAATTAAATTTGTATTCATTTGCTCAACTTTGTGTCCATTCCCTCAAACTTGTGTGCATTCTCTCTATTTTGTGCGCATTTTCTGAAGTTTGTGGATTTGCTGAAATTTGTGAGCATTCGCTCTATTTTGTGTACATTTGCTCAATTTTGTGTGCACTCAATACAATTTATGTTCATTCCCTCAATTTTGTGTGCACTGAATTAAATTTTTGGTCACTTACTCAATTTTGTACTCATTTACTCAAATTTGTGTTCATTTACTCAAATTTGTGTGCATTCATTTAAATTTATGCTCATTTACTAAAATTTGTGTTCATTTCTTCCAACTTGTGTGTATTCATTAAAATTTGTGTTCATTTATTTACTCAGATTCAAGTGTGTTTTCATGTACTCAAATTTGTGTACATTCATTCAAGTTTGTGCGTTTGTTTTTGTTTTTTTTTTGTTTTTTAACGCGGGGAAAAGCATCGAAAGCCTTAAAGTGCGGAACTTGAACCCGCTAAAAACCCTTCGCCTAACCTACTACCCCCCGGGACAACCGTCAAGTATTTCGTCAGGAGGAGGGAGGAGCATAAAGCTCAAACGTTAATTTACTGTCAAAGTGTCTTATGTCACTCTGTAAATGTCACTGCACTGCACTGCATATCTTATTCAACTACCAACTGTTCTAGGTGTTATAGGTACTTCTGCCTCAGATGGTTCCCTACGTAGTCTTTCCAGTCTCCTCAGCTCGGTGAGAACTTTCACGCACATCTGAGTCACCGCATTCCAGGTTTCGCTGCTGCTTAGGATATGTGGAACTATGTTATCGGGGTTAATATTTTCTCCAACGATGTCCTCGACTCTCCTTCTGTCCATTTCGTAGACTGAGCAGTGAAAGAATACATGCTCTGCATTTTCTATTGCATCTGTACAACTTGGACATAACGCAGAGGAATCATGGCCATATTTGTGCAAATAACTTCTATAACAGCCATGCCCTGACAGAAATTGGGTCATGTAGTAATCTACTTCATCATGCTTCCGTTCGACCTACTTATCTACGTCTCTTATGAGTCTATACGTCCAGTGGCCTTTGTTTACGGTGTTCCATTGCAGTTACCAGGCATTGGTACTTATCCGTTGCTCTTCTTTTTTCTCTTCCACTGTTAAGCATCGGCTTATCGTATTCTTTTTGTGATATAATCGTTGTGCTTCATCAGCTAGTATGTCTGGCGGCAGTAAACCAGCTATGACATTCGCGGCGTCATATGAAATTGTGCGAAATCCACTGCATACCCTTAACGCTCTTACTCTATGGGGTTTTTTTTAAATATTCGCGTAAGATTTGTATCGTAGTGCTTCGCTCCATATCCGTGCAACATACATTATGATACTTTGCGTCACTCTTGAAAGAAGTATCCTCCTGTTTTGGCTTGGTCCTCCAATGTTCGCCATTGTTCTGCATAGGGGGGAGTTCACTCGTTCTGCTTTTGCGCAGACTGTTTCGATGCTCGTCTTGAAGGATAATCTTGCGTCAATCATAAAACCCAAGTATTTAATGGAGGGTTGGAAAACGATTTCAAGTCCATCTATATTTACCGTTATATGCTCTATTTGTTTTCTGCTTGTAATAACAACTTCTTCTGTTTTTTGTGCAGCTAGCTCTAGATTAGATGCTCTAAGCCAGTTTTTGATGTCAGAAATTACGTTGGTACATACGTTCTTGATGCTCTGTAAGTCTTTTGCTACTACAGTGATTGCTATATCATCCGCGTAGCCAATTATTTGTACACCTCTTGGTACTGGAAGTCTTAAGATGTCAGTATATTGTATATTCCATAACAGGGGTCCTAGTACTGAGCCCTGTGGGACTCCACATGTTATGCTATAATTCTTCACTCCTTCTCCGGTGTCACATAGTAATACTCTATCTGCGAGATAGCTCCTGACCATTCGTAGGAGGTATGGTGGAGTTTCCAATTTTAATAGAGCATTAATTATGTGAGGCCATATGTCACCGAATTGAATGCATTTTTGACGTCTAGTGTTATTATAGCGCAGTATTCTTTAGAACCATTCTTGCATCTACTGACTTCAATGGCCTTTTCAGCAATGTCTATCACTTTTTTTATTGCGTCGACTGTAGAGCGCCCTTTGCGGAATCCGTATTGATTCTCTGAAATGTTTCCATTCTCTTGTAGATGTTGTTCTAATCTGTTAAGAATTAACCGTTCCAGTATTTTCCCCAGTGAGTCAAGCATGCAGCTAGGGTGTAGTCTAGTAGGTAGCGTATTTGGTTTACAATGCGAAGGTTGTGAGTTCAAATCCCGGTCGACGTATAATTCCAGAACACTACCTGCGTGAATATACCTTGGTTACCTCAATCTACGGAAATGAAAAATTCGTAGATAGAGGGTTGTGCGAAGAGCTAACTACTCTTCCGCAATAAATAATTAAAATGTTAAGGAAGGTGAAGGTCAGGAGGCCAAGGGCCGATTTGGGCTGTAGCGCCATTGCAGAAGAAGAAGAGTCAAGCATGCACAGCGGCCTGTATGAACTCGGCTCTCCGGGTGGTTTGTTTGGTTTCGGGAGTAGAACCAAACGTTTGCGTTTCCATATTTTGGGAAAAAATACCATCCTTTAGGCATTTCGTGTACATTTCTGCGTAGACGTCTGCATTGAGCTTTATAGCTAGTTTAAGCGCTCTATTTAGTATGCTTTCTAATCCTGGTAATTTTTTTTTTAAGTGAAACCGGAACTAGAGGGGTTGCCCTTTTGTACTGAAGCACAGCTCTGGTGCGGGGGGAAGGATATTGGTTTTTGGGAATTTCGGGGATAGAGTCGGAAGTGGCTATGAATATTTCCCTTGAATTGCTGAATGTTGTAGTCATGCGGGAACACCGAGATGGGCAGCGAGTTCCATACTCGAACAGTCCGGTTTAAAAACGAATCACGAAGTTTGACAGTACGACCGAAGGTGGGGTTGAGAGAATACTTATGAGAGCGCGAAGCAGCTCTAGTATTACGGGGTAAGGGCATGCATGGGGGCATGAGATTGAAGATTTCGTCCGAACAATCTCCATTGTAGTAGCGATACAAAAGGGTTAGGGAGCTTACAGTTCGTCTATGCTCGAGTGAATCGAGCGAAGAAGTGATGATTTAACATCGATCGTGAGTCCATCGAGAATAGTTTCATATTCGTTGCCAACACTCGGTGGTATATAGTAGCTATGTACCGATATTTATTCCACCAATCTTTGCTCTTTCGTAGTACTGGTTATCAGTGTGTGGCTTATCTTGGAAAGTCTTGTCTCCACAGGCCCAGATTGCTGCCCTTTGTGTTCTGTCTGAGATCCATTCTAAATCTCCCAAGTTTCGATATTGCTCACTAATGATCGCTACGTCAAATTTCTCTTCGTATATTCTCTGCTTTAATAGATCCTGTAGGCACCGGTAGCACCTCGTTACATTCACCGTTTCTCTAAGTCGGCAGACGACCCATCCTACTTTAATTTTCCCCTTATCGATAAGTTTATTCGCAGTTTCTGTCGGCGCCCTAATCACAGCTGTCTGTGTTCCAGCATAAGCCTTCCTAACTGACTTAATCCAAGAATGGTTGAAGGAACTTAGCCCCTCTATCTGGTACAGCATCTACGATATCTTCCTTTGTCGTAATTTCATCTAAATCTTTCAGTTCTAGTTGAGTCTCTTGCGTAAGAACTTTATTTCAGCTTTAGTCGCCAGGACCTTTTATATTTCCTTCTTGAACTCCTCTGAGCCTTCACTTAGTTGCTCATTAAGTTCCAACAGCATTTGTCCTTTTGTCGTCTTCCTTATTTTTGACACATTTTCACTATAGTTATTCAATGCTTCATGTCCTTTCACCAATCGTAGGATGTCACTGTATGAAAAATCTCCTGTTTTGGTGATGACTATTGCATCAGGTCTAACCGCTTTAGGTTTGCATTTCATACTTTGATGTTTATCTCGCCTATTTATCTTTTTTTTCATGACTCTCGTCCATCCTATTTCTTTAGGCTCCTTCTCCTTAAGTTTCGCTGCTGATACTTCATGTAGTTGTATGTTACGAGTATCTGCGAACGCGTTTTCCTTTCTCGGTTGTTTTGGTGGGTTGGCTCGTTTCAGGTGCCCTTTATCTCCCTTTTTTTGTTGTGGGTCATTATAGATGCACTCTAATGATGATGAGGTTTTAGCACTTTTATCGGTCTTCCCTGCCTCTGATTGTCGACGTATGTCCTTTTGGGCGCTTTTATCGAACTTCTCTGTCTCTGTTTGAAGACGTATTTCCTTTGTTGCGCGTTTGTGCATAGCCACGATTGCACTCACCGCGTCTCTCATAGGTTGATGGATCGTTCGCCTTCCACCACCCATCATTTCGACTAGCTCCTTGATTTTCTCACCCAGCCTATCAAGAGCATCAAATTTACGATCTTCCTCTTCACCAGTTTCTATCGCCGGCGAAATTCTTCCATCAGGACATGAAGGCAATAACTGCGTTGGTGGGACGTCGTCTTTGCTCATCAATTTCTCCGGGGATCGAATTATTCGCGCACTTCTTGCAAATGGTGTCCTATCTTCTGGGTTGTTACTTCCGTTTGTTTCCTCGTTGTTAATATTATTATTATTGTTAGTATTATTGTAATTGGTTAAGCTCATGTCCTAAGGGTCCCCACTGAAAGTCGTTATCTCTATTCATTTTTGTAGTCACTTTAAGATCCCATGGTTATCTAGGCAAGCAGTGAGGCCATGCAAGGGTTGACAAACCTTTAAGAGGAATTGCGTTCTGGGCCGGATCAGCGTTAGTCAGGAATGTTACATCTGAGCGCACACTACCAACTTAATGATGATGAACTTCGAGCGTACTTTCAGGCCTGCCAGGGTTTTAACGCAGCTGTGGTATTAGCCTGAAAGCCATTTCTGCAGGATGTCACTCCTGCTTACTGCGGTAACAGAATAACACAGTCACCAGCCCAATGCTATCTTGTATATTCATTGTCCAGTATGCCATAATTAAGATTTTACTGGTCTCCATCTTAATATCCTTTTTCTGTGTATACGCCAATCTCCGATTCGGATCTTTTTCGATTTTGGCCTGAATTATTGCTTCAGAGTAGTTTGTGTGTAGTCATTCATATATGTATTCATTTACTCAAATTTGTGTGCATTCATTGAAGTTTGTGTTCATTCTCTCAAGTTATGTTCATTCACTCAAATTTGTGTTCATTTACTCAAATTTGTCTGCATTCATTCAAATTTGTGCCCATTTACTCAAATTAGGGTTCATGTACTCAAATTTGTGTGCATTCATTCAAATTTTTGTTCATTTATTCAAATTTGTGTGCATTCATTCAACTGTGTGTGCATTCATTCAAATTTGTGCTCATTTGCTCGAATTTGTGCGCATTTGCTCAAATTTGTGTACATTCACTCAAATATTTTTTTCTTTATTTAGTGTGGAATTGTTATTAGCCCTTCGCACTTATTCATTTTTTTTATTAACATCCAAGAACAGCTACTGTGCCATTTTCCACTCTCGTCCCTGTCCATCGTGTGGAACCCTCACCATATTTGCCATTTTAGGACCATTAATTGAATCCTTTTTAACAGATTAAAGAAGTCTCAGATCAGAGCTTTTCCACGTAGTACAAACTTTCCCTGATACTCTCTACTCTCATCGAAGTTCACTCCGAATTTACTTACGCTACAATGATGCGAATGCAACGGAACCGCGATCAATGCCAACTTGGATCTTTAACTAACTAACTTTTTAGTCAACAAAAATATACCGTTCTTTCTTCTTCTTCTGCAATTACAAAGCAGCCCAAATTTCATTTCTCATTGTGAAAGTGTTGAAAGCCCTTCGCACAACTCTCTATATAATTGATTTTCGTAGATTGAGGTGGCTACATAAGCATGGTGGAATTATACGTCGATCGGCATTCGAACTCACGACTTTCGCATTGTAGAGCAATACGCTACCCACTAGGGTGCACCTAGCCTAGTAGCCGTCTATTCTAGTTGTAGCAAGAAAACTTAATTATTGTAGTGATTTAAAATGAGTCATTTTGTATGTAATTTGTGGTTCGAATTGGTCCGTTCACGAACTTTACCTTACTTTTTCGTCAAAAACAACGTGCATAAAATTTAAGCTATCTAGGTTAACGCGTTCTCGAGCTCTATAGTTAATGGACAGACGGATGGAGAGACGAACGAACGAACATTCGGTTTTCAGATTTTTCCGTGATAATATGAACTTCTGTATCATTAATATTTTTCTCATAAGCCTTATTCCTTAGTGTGACAAACTTTGTGCAAACTTATGATACTCTCAGATTTCATCTAGAGTATAAAAAGAAGAAAAACTGAAGGATGGAGAAGAAGAGGATTCCTTCAATTTCCAAGTATTTTAAATGTCTCCGAATAATTATTTACTACAGAATTCACAAGTGTAGAACCCTATCTAACATTTAGTTTTTGTTTCGGAAATCCACCTAAGAAAACTTACTTGTTCGTTTAAAAAAAAAATAATTACAAGGGATTTCATCCATCTTTACATACTTTCATATGACGTAAAACTTCCATAGATTACCCTTTAAATTCGTTTTTACAAATTCACAAATTTTCTTAACTTTTACGCCATCTACACTCGTACGTAGGAGATAGAACTTGACGAGAATTTGCTAACGTTCGTGACCATGTTTTCAATGCACACAACATTACAAAAGTATACCTATCCAAAAGCATTGCAAAATTTCGCCGTAAGTATGCAAAAGATAAACATTCTTGTATATGTACTCTACCTAGGCCGCTACAACAACCACTACATAAGCCAAGAAACGCATATTTATAGGAACGAATCCTTGAAGTGATTTCATCTTGACCTTTTTGAGTGCACTCATTCAAGTAGATAGCGAAAAAAAAGATTAACTATTTAAAATTGTCCTTGTTGCACATACTCATGTTAAGTCGGTTCTATAAAGTTTTGATTAAAAGTGAAAGTATTGAAAAAAATGGATAAAGACTCATGCATAAAAGCTTGACTAACCTCTATCGAATAACTGAATAAATATTCCATCTTAAATATTTAACCCAATGCAGAAGCTAAGTTTTGAATTTAGCTACGTATTCCGCAGGTGGGTACCCTACCCAATATACGTACGGCTAAATCCACACAATAAGACCATGCATACGACACCGTAAAGGGTACAGGAGCATGTACTTGTTATACACCACACGAATTCAAGAGTCACAGCCGTTCCTCATGATATACGTGTGCCAGCATCCTTAAAACCTAATCTATTATTAAAATACGTGTGGTAATGCCAACGGCATAAGGAAGCAGCACACACTCTATGGTTCATCTCCAAAATTAATTCAGTGTGCAATGGGCACACCACAATGGTAACTTTGTAGTCTCTAGTGACCATGTCGTTTTGGTTCGTTATTACTCGAAAGTTTTAAGTGACGAAAATTGAAACTTCACAACACTCTGGACAATTATTAGAGAGCTGAATTTATGTGGACATAATGATAGGCGACAGTTGATTAAAATGCCACAAAATTCTAACGTTGTAAATTTTTATAGAAAATTTCTCAAGAACCGATTTCAATCATTTGGTGAATGTGTTCACAGTGCATTTCGAATTGAAAGGTAAGATTTCCGGATACTACACTGTTACGCTTTCTTATTCGTAACGTTTCGGTCTCTGATGAGACCTTTATCACACTTATCGACAATTACAGAAGACTATTATTTTGTACAGAATGTTAAATTAGTTAATTAAGGTTAATTAAATTAGTTAAGTATTTTGTTCTTACCAAATTTTAAGGCAGGTATCCAAACTGAGGGAACATGGAGTTAACCTGAATGGCCAGTAACACTAGTGCGTCTCAGGAAATAGGCAAAAATATGATATAGTTGGACTCGCAGCATAGCTGTGAGAACTCCAGCATGTCATATTTAGCTCAAAACTCCCACCCTTTTTCTACTAGGGTGTAATAAATAAGTAGGACCGGTCCTCCAGCTCGGGGGTTGGGTGAGGCGCCGACAACGCATCACCGGAAAAAGAACACTGTCCAGAAACTTGAAGAACAGCCTGGGTAAGGATGGACTCAACGGCGACGAAAAATGCATTACTCTATTGGATCTTAGAATGTTCGATCCTTATTTCTCTGAAAGAGTTCCTCGAAGAAGTGGCAAAACACAACATCAACATAACTGCCATCCAAGAAACGAAATGGTAACGGAATCATGGACATGATTCTATCTATTCAAGTGAAAAATTGACGGGAAGCAGAAAGTTTGGAGTCGCTTTTGTCGTTGACACAAAATTTAAATAGCAGGTCGCGAGCTTCAGACCAGTAAGTGAAAGGTTGTGTGCAATCCGAATAAAATAAAAATACCAAATTTTTCAACACTTGGTTGATCAACGTTCACGCACCAACAGAAGACAAGGACGATATAACTAAAGACGAATTTTATGCCACCCTAGAGACAACGTATGATTCACTGCCCTCGAATGACCTAAAACTTGTCTTAGGGGACTTTAATGCAAAAGTCGGAAAGGAGGAGGCTCATAGAGGAACAACAGCCTCCATGACATAACCAACGATAATGGCCAACGTCTTATTGATTTCGCAAGCAGCAAAAATATCATAGTAAGCTCTACGTGCTTCCCACATCGCGATATTCACAAACGAACGTGGGCATCACCAGATGGTCACACCTTCAACCAAATAGACCACGTTTTAATTGAGAAAAGGGCTGCCTCCAGCATACTTGATGTAGAGCTCTCAAATTCAATGTCGACAAGCTTAACGACGAAACGGTGGCGCAGGCTTACATGTTAGCATGTAATAAACATCTGCCACCAATATATGAAAATATCCAAAATATGCCAGTGGAGAATGCGTGGATGAAAATACGAGACGGCATCAAATCCTCCGCAGAAGAGGTATTAGGATATCAAGCACGGCGAAAAATTAATGATTGGTTCGACCAAGAATGTCGCGACGCAATAGATAGAAAGAACGAAGCTTACAAAATTTTTACTGAACGACCAACACGAGCCAAAAAAGAAAGATATGACGAGCTTAGGCGATATGCGAAAAAGACCTGCAGACGAAAATAAAGGAAGTGCCATTATGAAAAAATACAAAAAATGGACGACGAAATGAGAAAATAAAAAAAAATAAAAGCCAAAAACCAGTCTCTGCAAAGACGCAGAGGGCAACATCATCAGCGATACACAAGAAATCAAAAGGAGATGGACTTCCTACTTTGAACATGTTTTGAATCCCACCCCATTAGCACCGACGACAGACGACATTTCAGTTGAAGCCTCAACTGACGAAAATGAACCATCATCAACACTACCCACGCTTGCTGAAATCAAAGCAGCCCTTTGTGACAAAAAACAAATCAAAGCGCCGGGAATTGACGAAATACCAGTTGAACTTCTGAAAAACGGTGGAAATTGTGTCGCTGAAATACTGCACAACATGATATGCAAAATTTGGAGAGAGGAAATCATACCCGATGATTGGCGAAAAAGCATTATATGTCCAATTTACAAGAAAGAAGACAAACTCTGCTGTGAGAATTACAGAGGAATATCATTGTTGTGTACATCCTATAAAATACCGACAAAAATACTTGAACGTCGTCTTAAGCCCTATACTAATCAAATAATTGGCGAATACCAAGGCGGATTCAGAACCGGACGATCTACAACAGACCAGATATTCTCGGTGAAGAAATGCTGGGAATATAACACAGACGTACTTTAAATCTTCGTAGATTTTAAACAAGCATACGACAGTATCGACAGAAGCGTACTGTACCAAATCATGCTTGACTTTGGAATTCCTCCAAAACTAGTCCGACTAACAAGACTCACAATGACGAACACTGAATTCCAAGTGAGAATACAAACCAATTCCACAACCAGC
Source organism: Chorisops tibialis (assembly GCA_963669355.1). Taxonomy (NCBI): domain Eukaryota; kingdom Metazoa; phylum Arthropoda; class Insecta; order Diptera; family Stratiomyidae; genus Chorisops; species Chorisops tibialis. The sequence goes on from OY770262.1 coordinate 216,437,418, forward strand.
TTTCGAACGGAATGTGGTTTAAAGCAGGGCGATGGCTTTTCAACTTGGCACTAGAGTTTGTCGTCCGAAAAATCCCAGTCGACACCAACGGGACACTACTATTCAAATCCACCCAACTAGTAGCATACACTGACGACATTAACATCCTAGCAAGATCCTTCCCTAGTGCTAAGGAGGTATTTGTCAATCTTGACTCTGCTGCAAAAGAAGTCGGGTTGCGCATTAACGGAAACAAAACAAGAGTAATGACGCAAACAAGAAGAGAGCGCCTATCAGACAAAACATAACAATTGCGGAATATTTTTGGAGAGAGTGGACAACTTCATATATCTTGGGGCCAATCTAGCAAAGGACGGTAATGAAACAGAAGAAATCAAACGACGTATAATACTTGCGAATAAGACGTTTTATTCGGTACTTCCAATAATGAAATCCAAGAAAGTGCACAGAAACAATAAGCTGCGGATATATAAACTATTATACGACCTGTGCTCTGTTATGGCAGCGAGACGTGGACATTAACGCGAACTTCCGAAAAAGCAGTTAACGCATTCGAAAGAAAGGTCCTCCGAAGAATTTTGGGACCTGTGAAGGAAGGAACGGAATGGCGAATAAGATACAACCATGAGTTGTATCAACTCTACGACGAGCCAGAAGCTTCAACGATCATCAAGCTACGTAAACTGCAGTGGACTGGCCATGTAGAGCGAATGGAAGACAGTAGAATCCCAAAAAGTGCTCTGAAAGGCAAAGCGAGTGGTAACCGGCCAGTAGGCAAGCCACGCAAGCGACGGGAAGACTCGGTTGATGAAGATAGCAAAGCCATCTTAAAAATTAGCAACTGGAGGACGCGGTCTTTGGATCGAGACGATTGGAGAGGACGACTTCACGAGGCCAAGGCCCGATTTGGGCTGTCGCGCCATTGATGATGATCCAAACTGTTGATAACTCGTTTCCGGTGTCTTTTTTTTTTTTTTAAGGGACCGATCACAACTTAGGGGGTCACCCTATAATGCTATGCACAGCTGTGTCGGTATAGGAATTGGAGAAAAAACTCAAGTTAGATTAGTTTAATTTAGGTGGAGAAAGACGAAAGTGACGGTGTACATTACCTTTGAAGCACTGGATGTTGAACTCGTTGGGAAACACTTTGGATGGTAATGTGTTCCAAAGCCTTGATGTTCGGGAAATGAATGACTGCCTATATTTCACTGTACGAGAAGGCAAGGGTTTAACGGTGTACTCGTGTGAGCATTCAGCTTGACGAGTATCTCGGGGAAAATTATAGAGTGGAGGGATGAGTGTGCTTAGTTCCGCACTGCATTTACCATGGAAGTAGCGATAGTAAATGCTGAGTACTCCGACATTTCTGCGATGCTCGAGAGAATCGATAGAAGACGTGATGGTCTCGTCTCCAATCAGTCTGAATGCATGTTTTTGAATACGGTCGAGCAACGCGAGGTGTGATTTGGGTGCCCCAGCCCAAACATGCGAATTGTGCTCTAAACGTGGTCTAATGTATGCCTTATAGATGGTTGCGAGGCCGTTCGGCGTGAAATACTTTTTGCACTTTCGGAGCACACCCAGACGTTTAGAGGCGTCGAGGACAACATCAAAGATGTGCTGGGCCCAATTCAGGTGATCATTTTTTCCGTGTGCTTCGATTATGTTCATTGAATCTTCTTTGGACTGTGCGCCCCGTTTCTCCTTGTTCACTTTATTATACTTTATCATATGAGCCGCAAGGTACTTTGTACACTCCTTCAGTCTCCAATGGTTTTCTTATCCATTTGGTTTTCTAAATTTTTTTACATTCCTCGGATAGTAGTCGGTGTTGAGAATGTTGTCTTGATGTTGGATTTTCGAAAGATTTTCCCTATCTTATCCGTCGTGATCTGGATGTAAGGTAGTTTTACCCATCGTTTGTAATTTCCTGTTCATGCTCTTCCCGTTCTTTTGTCCTTGGATGCTTCGGTTTCTATGCCTTGCTTATTTCGCTAGCTAGATACGTAGGGCACATTTTCTTCGCAAGGGTATAGGAAAAGGAAGAGAAAGATTCGATTTTACTTTCTTATTTTAATAATAAAGTATTGTGATCGACTTGGAAAAAAAAAGAATTTCCTACCCTGAAATTTTGTTCTTTCGCGTTTCATGACTAAAATAGCTCAAAAATGCAAAAAAAAAAATCCGTCTGTCCGTACGCCGTCCGCCGTACTCCGGTGTGTACGCTCAGCGCACATTAAACCACAAACCCTTCAATATAGAAAGTTTATTTTTGGGGGGATTGTGGATAGTTTGCGGATCTCAGGCGGACACCCATTTTGGGGGTTTATGGAGCTTTTGAACGTTTCCGCAAAGTGTTAAATTAAGAACTGCTCAGCCCAAGAACCCCCTTTCACTTAGTCTTCCATAACCACTCTAACCTGCATATTGACTTTCCACGCATGCGCATTTTGTCCCAAAAATAATAAAGTTTCGCCCGACTTGTTGGCAGTTTATTTTTTTAAGCGCACGAGCGCAAATATCATAGGGATCCAATGACGATTTCACTATCGACCTGTTGAAGTTTTGTAAATGGTGATTGAGCAAGAGGTGTACGGTTCGAAAGACCTACTATTTGACAGCTTGACAGTTGGCAAATGTTGTCATCCACAAACGCGTGAAATTTACCATGGAACGCTACACAGTCGTTGAAATTCATTATGAAAATTTGCTTTCAATCGTGCAAATTTTAATCGTAATCATGCGCCTTCTAACATGTGTGTGCACAAAAAATTCCAAAAGATAGGCTCAGTGCAAGATGTGAAGATACCGAAACGACTCCGCTCAGGACGTTCGACGATGTTTCCTCTGCAAGCGAAGCGAAGAGCTGGCGATCCCCACTTGATGGTAGCCTGCTTGAGATTGATCATTGAAGCTATCCGACGGCCACGGCGCAAGGTTAATATGGATAAATTTGGAGACGCCAACCAAATCGCGAATATACCACCATTCTAAGTGAAAAATCATCCACAGTGGGTGGTGATGAAATGCGCGTACTGGATGCCAAGTTTGAGGCAAACGATTTTTGCTGAAGAATCAGCGGGATATGTACAAAATGGTGAGAAATCCTGAATGTCGCAAGACACAAGGGACAAGGTTGATGATCGGAAAAAACCAAATTGACAATCAGTTCTTAATTCGATATCAAACAAGGAACTTCCGACTTGAGACGCAATGCTCACATACAGCCTAAGATTGTTGTTAGACGCTTCTAGAGAAGGGTTATTGAGATCTGGCCAATAAGGTGGAATTGGCTTGGGGATATGGGTTCCCTATTTCAAATTATGAAACAGTTGGCGAACAGGATTCTTACCGTCATCCACCTGGTGAGAGACGTCAATGAAACTCGCCTTATGAGTAAAGACCAGTTGCGACGATGGAAGGAATACATCTCTGATATTTTAAATATCTTATCAGAGATAGACAGAACAATCGCCAAACATCGAACCGCAACAATCCTTTACTACGGACGATCCCTCAGATAAGGATGAAACAGTTTTCGCCATTCGGTCAATGGCGGGAAAGACAGACTAAAAATCGAACTCTTAAGAGCAGACCTGGAAATAACTGCTGATATACACGTCCCTCTCTTTACTGGGATGAGGAATGAAAGCAGAAACCCGGGTAAGCGGAAGAAAGGCGTCATTGTAAAAATTCCAAAGAATGGCAATCTTCGGAATTGTGGCAATTAGCGTAGTATATGTCTACTTACTGCCGTATCAAAAACCATGGCTAAAGTAATGTTGTAGAGAGCATTCTCAAAGTTAATCAGGCTGGACTATGTAATGAGCAGCTAGAGTGTAGCCTAGTGGGTAGTGTGTTGGTCTACAGTGCGAAGGTCGTGAGTTCAAATCCCGGGCGATGCATAATTCAAGTGCATTACTTGCATGGTCACCTCAATCTACAAAAATGAAAATTTCGTATATAGAGGGTTGTGCGAAGAGCTAACAACTCTTTCGCAAAAAATAATGAAAATGTTAAAGAACCTGAAAGTCAACAGGCCAGGGCCCGATTTGGGCCGTAGAACCATTGAAGATGTAATGAGCATTGAAAAGACCATACAAATATCCATCGAATAATATAGGAGCAATCAGCCGAAATGGGTTCGCCACTACTTCTCATGTTTGTAGACTTCGAGAAGGCGTTATTCGAGATTACATATGGAATGCTTTCCAAAGAAGAAGTATTCCAGACAAGATCATAGCTATGATTTAGAATTCTTTAATGAAGGTGTACCCTACGGATAATTTTGGAGCAGTCAGCTGAAATGGGCTCACCACTACATCTCGTGTTTGTGGGCTACGAGAAGGCTTTCGACAGCATTAAGCGAGATTACATATGGAATGCTTTGCGTAGGAGAGGTATTCCAGATAAGATCATAGCTATGATTAAAGAATCCTACGAAGATGCAAGGTGTCGCGTTTTGTACAGAGGAGAGCTGTCCGAGAGCTTACCTGTGCGAACGGGTGTCAGACAAGACTGCTTATTGTCACCAGCCCTGTTTCTGGTAGTAATAAATAACATCTTGAAAGGTGCACTCAAAGGTTGGGAAGGTAAAAGTCTGCAATGGAGACTATTTAACATCTTAAGTCACCTTGATTATACTGATGACGTGTGTTTGCTTGCACATAACCGTTCGGACTCACAGTCGAATGATCGCTCGCTGCATTCTAAATGCAAAGAGGCGGGACTGAAAATAAATGTGCGTAAAACCAAGTACATGCACATGGGTTCGAACGCAAGCTCACCGATTGTTCTTAACGGGCAAGATGTGTAAGAGGTGCAAGATTTTTGCTATCTTGGAAGCATTGTCAGCATGGACGGTGGAGCCGAAAAGGATATTTATACTCGCCTAAACAAAGCTCGTCAGGCCTTCGGTATCCTTTCCCCTTTCTGGAGCACGACGCTGCGAGTTTTTGTCGCATGCGTCCAATCCGTGTTGTTACATGGTTGTACTAATTGGAAAGTGACCGTTCAACTTACCAAGAAACTACAGACTTTCGTGAACCAATGCCTCCGACTCATTTTAGGAATATTCTGGCCAGAAGTGATCTCCTACGACGAACTTTGGAGAACAACTGGCCAGACTAAAATAGGTATTGAGATTCAATGGCGGAAGTGGTAGTGGATCGGTCATACTTTGAGGAAACCAGAGCGAAACATCGCCAAACAGGCTCTGGATTACAATCCTCAAGGAAGACGTCGGGTTGGTCGACCATATAACACAACGAGCAGTTGAGCAGGAGGACAAAGGAATAAACAAGTCCTGGCAACAGCTTAAGGCCGATGCTCAGGATCGCGCCTTGTGGAAGAGACTTGTTGCTGTCCTGTGTCCCTTTCTTCTTAACAGGAATTTGATTTTATTGATGACGGTGCAAGGAGAGCTGCCCGAAAGCTTTCCTATGCGAACGGGAGTCCGACAAAGCACCAACCCTGTTTTTGGTGGTATAAATGACATCTTAAAAGCTGCACTGGAAGGTGGAGAAAATAAAGGTCTTTAGTGGGGACAGTTTAACATATTAAGTTACCATAATCGAGGTGATGAGATACATTCGCTTACACATAACCGATCGGACTTACAGTCAAATCTTCGTTGCATTCTAAATGCAACGAGGTAGGACTGAAAATAAATGTACGTGCATGCACATAGGTTTGAACACATGCGCACCTATTCTTCTTAACACAAGATGTGGAAGAGGTGCAAAATTTTTTTCCCTTCATTTAGCATTGTCAGCGTGAACGGCGGAAATAAAAAGGAAATTGAGGCCCTTATAAATAAAGACTGCCATATGCTTTCGCCTTTCTGGTGTTTAAGAGAGATCTCCCTTCGTAGAATGCTGCGAGTGTCTTACGCATGCGTAAGATCCGGGCTGTTATATGGTTGTGCTATATGGAAAGTAAACCGTTAGACTTACCAAGAAACTGCAAAATTTCATGACCCAATGCCTCTGACCAATTTTTGGGATATTCTGGCCAGATGTGATCTCCAACGAAGACTTTTGGAGTATAACAGGACAAACTGAAATGGGCACTGAAATTCAAAGGCGGAAGTGGCAGCGGATCGGTCACATTTTCAGGAAACCAGAGCAAAACATCGCCAAACAAGCTCTGGATTTAAATCGTCAAGTTGGTCGACCACATGAAAGCAAGCAGTTAAGTAGGAAGTCAGAGAAATAAATAAGTCCTGGCAACAACTAAAGGCCAGTGCTCTGGATCGAGCCTTGTTGAAGAGATCTGTTTCTGTCCTATGCTCCTATAAGGATTCTTAACTGGAAATTTATTGACAGATTAACTTTTTTAGTTCCAACGAGATTTATTTAATACATTTAATAAAATTGTGCATTTGAATGGGAGGAAGTAGAAAGAGTATTTCGATCAAAATCAAATTAGTGAATTATGTCTTGAGGAAACTTCTCTCGAATTCCGATCAAATTCGGAGCCCAACCTGATCTCTTGTTGCATTTCAACAGAAAATATATTTTTTTTTTACTTTTTAATTAAATAAAAATTGTTTGGTGAAAGTTTTCACAGTGCATTTCGAATTGAGAGGAAAGATTTTCGTATTCTACACTAGTAGAGACTGAAACGTCACGAGTAATAAAGCGTAATAGTGTAGGATCCGGAAATCTTTCCTTTCAATTTCTTAACAAAAATGTTTCTTGAAGTTTCAAAAGTAGCATAGAACTGCTATTCACATCCAAATGCAGGATTTTTGTAAAAATGAATTGTTTGATTGCTCATCGATGTTTTTCTTCGCCTTAGGGCAACTGTAATAGCACAGGCAGCCGCACATATCAAAATAATTCCAATAATTGATCCCCAAATAATTTCAGCTGCATTCCTTAAATAGAAAAAGCAATAAAAAAAAAACTTTTCACGTTCTCCAATAATTATGGGTACTTTTCAAACTTACTTATTTTCCTTTGTATAAGTCTCCTGTGTTGTAAATCGATGACTGTCAATGGGAGCGCACACCGTCTTGTTATCTATTTCGTATCCGTCGAAACATTCGCAAGCATTCGGCGCTGTACATCGTGGATTCACACAGAATGGTTCACATATCGGCTTGCAGACGTTCTGGTCGGTAGGATCCTCATCATATCCGCTCAAACATTTGCAGGTATTCGGTTGGAAGCATTCTCCGTTGACGCAGGGTTGATCGCAAATTGGAACGCACCTGGATGTACTGTTTTCCTCAAACCGATAGCCATCGAAACAATTACAGACGGATCCGACTTGGCATGTACCATAGATGCAAGGTTCATCGCACCACGGGACACATACACCTTCTTCATTCTTTCTGTATCCTAGATCGCAAAGACAGAAGCCAGGCAGCAAACAGCGTCCATTTTCGCAATGATCACATACGGGCTTGCATTTTGTGGAGCTGTTCGCTATCGGAACATATCCGGACAAACAACGGCATAGGTCCGGCTCAACACACAATCCGAAAACGCAAGGCTCTTTACAGACTGCCTTACAAATTTCATTATACCGTTCAACGTAGCCAGGAGGGCACTTCGATTCGCACACATAACTACTACCGGCCGTATAACGAAATCCATCGTTGCAAGTACATCGGCCGGGATCAGTGCAGACAGCGTTAACACATCGGTTCTCGCAATCGGGAGTACATTTATGGGGTTCTGCCTTTAAATAGCCCGGATGGCATTCACAGACATCCGGCTGTGAACAGAATCCGTTCGTGCATCCTTTCGCGCAGGTTGGCTCACAGTCCGATTTGCTTCCGACTTTGAAAACAAATCCTGGATTACAACTACATTGATCCGGTCCAATACAGCTACCATTCTGGCACGGTATCTTACAATCCGAAGTGCATGGTAACGATTTGTTACCACCTTCTTGTTGGTATCCAGGATCGCAGGTGCATTCTTCGGGTGCAGTGCATTTTCCATTCAAACAAGCCGAGCTGCAAACCGGATCACACTGTGCACTGTTGTTCGTCGTTCCATGCGAATATCCCGAATTGCACGTGCAAATATCAGGGGCGGTACAAACTCCATTTATGCAAGCCTCTTCACAAACTGGTTCACATTTTTCATCCACTTTTTGATATCCTTTCGAACAGGAGCAAACTTCCGGACTTATACAAATGCCGTGTGGGCAACCTTTACTACAAATCGGATCGCATATCATTGTGCTATTACCTTGGAGTTGATATCCTTGATGGCATGTGCATATATTGGGAGCAGTGCAGTTGGCATTTACACACATGGAATAATCCTCACCGATACATGTTGGCTGGCATTCACCTGTATTTTTCAAGTTTTCGTAGCCTTCGAAGCATTCACAGTGTCCCGGTTTGATGCAAGTTCCATGCGAACAGTTATCGCAAATCGGATCACAACCCCGGCTTGAAATTAAACTAATTAGTATTAATTTTCTTATACTCTAATGTCCAGGTTAGACATGAAAAGCTTTCAATAACCAAGAATAACTGTTTGCAATTAATTAATAACGATTTCAAACTGTTCAACAATCTTTTCTATAAGAAAAACAACTCTTTCTAACAAATTACCAACACCCTATTCCAATTCCTGTAAGAGATCAATTTCCATAAGTCGTGGCCAATGGCATTTCCCCCGTTATAATTAACATGTATTCCTCTTCTCTGCCTAAACATTTTCGCAAATTTTATTCTTCTGGGTGCAAGGCAAAAGCGACCCCTGAGAGATTGATAAACCTGGCTGTCTATTCTTGTTCAACCCACTTTCAAAGCATAAGGTTGGAGCACCCTTTTGGTTTCCCGCAGAATGGCTCTGGTCCACTAAAATTTGATTCTGCGCCGTTTTTTGCAAAGTGATCAGCCTCTTTATTTCCCTCAATTCTCATATATTCCTATTTTATCCTAATTCCGTAACCTTGTTCTGTTAGACGGTCCAGGAGCTCATCAACTACAATTGACCACAGCAGCTGAGATAGCACCCCTCCCTGGGTACAGTCGCAATAGGTCTGTACTGTCACCTAGATTCATTCTATCGTAGCCGTTTCCCAACTCTTTCCTAGCTGCCGCTATTATGGTTTCATGGGCAGTGTTGTCAAATGCTCCTTCTATATTTAGGAATGCGCAATGGGCAATTTCTTTATAGTCTTTTGGCTTTTCGATTTGTCTTACCAAAGCATGAAGGGCTGACTCTGTTGATTTGACTTTGTTTTTTCCCTTTCCTACACTGACATATCTGTGCAATCTATTAAAGGGTAAGGCACCGAGTATGCCTCTAACAATAAATAAATACTACGCTGTGGTTAAAAATTGAATAATTTCAAACTGAAAAAGGTTGTAATTAGTTGCAAACAGTTACTGATTGGTATTAAAACGTTGTAATTGAAGTTACTTATTTTATTTAATTGCATTGTATATTCTTACGCATATAGTCGACTTTTGTATCCAAGTCTACATTCAGGGCCGTAGGACTCATAAGGCTAGTAGTTGAAAATTTTTCAATAAAATTAAAAAATCGTAAAAATTATTGTACAAACCTTAAAGTGGGCGTAGAAATCTGGTCTTGAATGCATGAAATAAGGCCTGCGAAGATCACTGTCGTATAAAGTTAAAAAGATTGGATCAGGACTTCAATTTTAGGAAGAATATAATGTAATAATTATGGTTCTGTTATCAGTACCAGTGCCAGCGCCGGAACAAGTACCGAATACTCTTGGATTCAGTACCTTTCTGTTCTTTTGTTATAACATACTAACGATACCCAGCAACTTCGTCCACGTATAAATCGTAATAATAAGAAGTTTTCGAGAATGTAGTTAGTAAGATATTACGCTAGGGTGTAGCCTAGTAGGTAGCGTGTTGGTCTTGTAATGCAAAGGTCGTGAGTTCAAATCCCGGTAGGCGCAATATATAATTCCAGCACATTGCCTGCTTGGATATACCTTGGTCACCTCAATCTACGAAAATGAAAAAAATCGTAGAGAGAGGGTTGTGCGAAGGGCTAACAACCCTTCCACAATAAGTAATATGAAAAATGTTAAGGAGCCTGAATATCAGGAGGCCAAGGTCCGATTTGGGCTGTAGCGCCATTGTAGAAGTAGAATACATTACGTGTAAAGTCAAATCTGCTTAGTTTAATCGCTCTTTGAACACAGTGTTTTGCATTTTGTTTTGAATCAGAATCATAAATTCTTAAGAATAAAACCATGGTACTCGTATTTGTATGGGACAGGTCCGTGCTGAAGGGGTTGATTTGAGTTCATATACGCATTGAAGAGTGCTAAGGAAATGTAAATATTTGTAGCTTGTGTTAATTCTAAAAAAAAAGTCTAAATAAGATGACATTAAGCTCGAAAAACTAACAGGACTAAGATTGTGCGTAAAGCCCATTTATACGATACTATAAATGAAATGGAATTTTTTGAGTAGAAGGGGTGACAGCATTAAACAAATTTGTTTTATATCATTTAGCTAGAAAAATGTTTTTCGCCAAATTCAAGCTTCAATAATTGAAGGTACTGAGAAAATTAATGTATATATGTATAAGGCTTAGTAAAATTATGCAGTTTGTATGGGAGGTGATACTGGAAGGAGGTGGGGGTGTAGGGGTTCCTAATGATTTTCGAGAAACAACTATAATCATCATGCAATTGATATATTTTCATACTTTTCAAGAAAATCGAATTTGTCGATAAGATACGAAATTTGATCACATTGTATGAGATCGGTTTATCTTTTCCCTGATATTAATATTAATGCTAAGGATTTAGTATAAAGTAGGAGGTTGATAAATGTTATACGTACTGAGAAAATTGGTTTTAGTATTACATGAAAAAGTTCAATTTGCATGGGAGGTGGTGGTGAAGTGGGGAAATTCGAATAGTTTATGTACCATAGATCACATTTAGGATAAAAATAGTACAGTCTAAATTTGAAGTTGTAAGCTCTGATAGTTTCAAAGAAAATTTAATTATTATATATTTTTGAAAATGAGTCAATTTGTATGGGAGGGGTTAGAAGGCCCGGAGGGGATTGAAATAAAACCAAAAGCCGCTTACGGATCCTAGCATATCTACCAAACTGTGAACGTTTACAATCAACTCAGACGTTTTTGAGTTAAATCCGTTCACATTTATGATTAGTTATTGTCCAAATAAAGTAAGCAGATCTTATTGTCATATCCCTGGTGCATCAGTGAGTTGAGTGCAACTCGCAATTCTCGTAATGCTGCCTAGAATAGGTATACTAGGACGAAGAATCACACTGGTTTTCGTCTGTATAAAGAATATTTTGACTTATTAAAAAATTTATCGACTCGGTTGTATTTTGAATATTTATTCAAAAATTAATCGGATCTTATTAGTGGTAGCGATCGTTCGCGACTTTGTCCGCGTAAATCGCAAAAAAAGCAATTGGTTTTTACCGGTCAAACTATGGTATGACTGAACCGATTTCGCGTCGTTAAGTAGTATTGTGGGAAATGTAAAGTATTATATTCCAAATTGCAGATCAATAGCATTTATATTTTTCGAGCAAATGCGTTTATTGTGAATTTGCGAAATTGTGTCATTTTATATGGGAGGGGGTAGAAGGGGTACAGCAAATCGTCTAATTTTTTTTAGTCTTACTAATAATTCTAATTTAATATTTAATACACAATTCGAGCTCGATAAGTATTATATGCACTGAGTAAATTGGTTTAGAGCATTTCATGAAATAAACTGCCAACAAGTCGGGTGAAACTTTATTATTCTTGGGACAGGTTGCGCATGCGTGGAAAGTCAATGTGCAGGTTAGAGTGGTTAGGGAAGACTAAGGGGCTCCTTGAGTAGGGCTGTTGTCAATTTAACACTTTACGGAAACGTTCAAAAGCTCCAGTACTTATAATCAATATTTCGTTAGTTTGTTTATGCAAGTTTGAGTTTTTATGAGGGGAAGGATGAGGCGTGATAGTAAGAGTGGGTGGATGTTAACAATTTTTTAATTGATTGCTTGAATCACGTTCAATATTCTCTGTATAGAATATCAGTATCATAGACGAAGTTGCACAGAATTTTCATAAGATTCTGTGTATTTTACATTCACGAAACCAAACATTTGTATGGGAGGGTGTAGAAGAGGTAGGGGAATCGCAAAATTTGTGACGCAATTTTTTTTCCTTTCTCTTGTTAGGTGCTCATACAAAACTTCAAGTTCGTAGCTTTTAATTTGTTGGTTATTAGTTGATTTAATGAAATTGGTTGAAATCATACTTATGTATGGAAGGGGGTAGAAGGGCAAGTGTGATTTCAAAACTTTTAACGTAATTTCATTTCAACTATTTTTGTAAGTATTTGTGCAAAATTTTAAATTGATAGCTTCTAATAGTTAGGTGATAATTTATTTCTTAAAAATAATTTGGTATGGGAGGGTTAGAACTTTTGAAGATATTGACCGGTTAATATTTCAAACTTTTAGAGATTTTTATACTCTAGATGAAATCTGAGAGTATATTGTGTTTGCCTTACCGTTTGTAACGCTAAGAAATAACGCTCGCACAGAGCCGCCAAGGGTACAGAAATATTTGTTGTCGCTCAAAAACCTCGATTCCGAGTGACCGTCTGTCCGTCTGTCCGTCTGTCCGTCTGTCTGTCTGTCCGTCTGTCCGTCTGTCCGTCTGTCCGTCTGTCCGTCTGTCCGTCTGTGCGTCTGTCTACAGCATAACTCTCGAAAGCTTTGAGCTATGGTGCTAAAAAATTTTGTGTGTCATTTTTAGCAAAAAAGTAACTTTAAGTTCGTGAATGGGCTACATCCCCCCACTCCTTCTACCCCCTCCCATACAAATTTCATGAAATTTCGAAATATTAAGAAATAGATTTTTCTTTGAAACTATTTAAGCTATCGATTTGAAATTTAGGTCAAAGTATAACGATATAGATGTCATTAATACCAAGGAATATTGACCCGATCCCTTTACTCCTTCTACCCCCTCCCATACAAATGGACAATTTTGAAAAATACATATTTTCGATTTTCATTGAAACTAGTAAAGCTGAAAAGACGAAATTTTGTCAGAATTAATTTTACTATAATTGCAATTTATTTTAAAAATAATTATCAACTTCACCTTACTCCTTCTACGCCCTCCCATACAAATTTCACGAAATTTTGAAATTTAAATTAAATTATTTTTCTTCGAAGCTGTTAAAGGTATCAACTTGATATTTTGTATAAAGTATACAAATGTAAATATTAGTAATCCAAAAAAAAATTCTTTTGATCCGTACACTCCTTCTACCCCCTCCCATACAAATGTATAAATTTTGTTAAATGCATTTTATCGATTTCCGTTCAAACTTGAAAAAGTACAAACTTCAAATTTTGCCAGAATTTGTTTCTTAATAATTGAAATAAGTTCTAGAAAAAAATATCAGCCCTTCTTTACTCCTTCTACCCCCTCCCATACAATTATCTGTATTATAAATTCAAGAAAAGCATTTCTCCTTCGAATATATGAGAGCTATCGACTTTGAAATTGAATCAAAGCACGGTGATGATAAGCAGTTTCAAAATCATCTAAAATGTTCCACTTCCTCTGCCACCTCCCATACAAATGTCCCAATTTCAGGAAAACTATTACCAATTTCATTAAAAATAATGAAAACTAAAAACTTTAAATTCTTTAATAAGCATTTTGCATGCCATGTTCGGTGTCATATAAGAAAAATACAAACCTCCCCCTCTACTTCTACCACCTCCCATGCAAAAGTCTCTATTCACTATTCGAAAGAATTTGAGATGACATACTTTCCGGTATATTAAAGTCATTTCCATCTCATCTAGAGTATCATATGATTGGGCTTTAAGCCCAATCATAATTCTGTTATGTTTTTTAAATGCATTTCGCAAATTTTCAAATTTCTACCTTAAAATTTCATTCAACAATTTTCAGTTTATGCGTTTTTCCATTGCACATGAAACACCTTGTGCACGTTAGACCCCCACTTCGGTGCATAACAATTTTGAAACAAATTATTTTTTTTTTCTATGTATATCAAATAGATATATCGACGTGCAAAATTTGAACTTTGTATCTTTTACCAGAGCCCAAAAAAAAATTGCTCAAAATTTTCAACATTTTTGCTTTCCACCTCCCTCCCCTTACACCCTCCAACTTAAATTTTTTATCAAAATTAAAGATTATATAGTTTTACAATCTGATAAATTTTTGATTTGATATCTGTACTCAATTTTGAGATATAATGATTTGTAGTTTTGGAAAGTAAGCCATTTTTTAAATGCTCTTCATTTCCCCCACTACTATTATGTCCACATGTTATGTTTTTTTCATATTTTGCTAGTAAAGCTTAGTATAGGTATCAAATTTCGATTACATAGCGTAAGAGACAGTCGAGATATTCATTTTTAAGTGTTTTTCCTTACTGATTGCGAAATTGTGTCATTTTGTATGGGAGGGGTTAGAAAGGGTGAAGTGATTTGCCCGTTCACGAACTTGACCTTACTTTTTTGTTAAAAATAACGTATACAAAATATGAACTTTCTAGCTCAACGCGTTCTCAAGCTAGAGAGGACACGGACGGACGGACATCCGGTGTTGTTAGTTTTGAGTGATTATATAAACTTCTGTATCATTAATTTTTTTCTCCGAGCCTTATTTGTTGGCGTTACAAACTTTGTGGCAAACTTATAATACTCTCATACAAAAATTAATTTCGAAAAAAATGTAAGGGATGGGCTAAGATCACTATAGGGATCTAACTCGTTTTCTTCCTGAAAAATAGATGAGATTTGGTATGTGGAGTAATTGGACACGAATATACGTAGTTCATCAATGAGTCATTTGTACGCCTCATTTGCATTAATAATCTGTGGATCTTCATACCATTTAGCCAGCCTGCTCTATCGATGAAATTAATAAACTTTATTACTAGCAAAGCCATAAAATTTATAAATTGCAAGAAAGGCTAATTAACATTTCTAACTAAATTCGGCGAATACGAATATTCATTTGTACATCTACAATCTACAGCCCAAATCGGACCTTGGCTTCCTGGTATTCAGGTTCCTTAACATGTTTCATTACTTATTGTGGAAAGGTTGTTAGCCCTTCGCACAACCCTCTTTCTATGAATTTTTCATTTTCTTAGATCGAGGTGACCAAGGTATATCCAAGCACGCAATGTGCAGGAATTATGAATTGCGCCGACCGGGATTTGAACTCACGACCTTCGCATTAAAAGACCAACACACTACCTATTAGGCTATATCCTAGCTTATTACTTATACGAATATTCATTTAATGACTGATATTTGGCAAATACAAGTATCAATATTCGCATTCGTTGCATGACGAATCGTTATTAAAATTAATTAATTCAACGAAAATCTAAAACTTATTTTTTATTATGTATATTAAAAATATCGAGCTATTTTCGTCGTTAAAATTTCATCCCGTAATTAATAAAAAAACATAACAGGAGTACGATTGGGCATAAAGCCCAATCGTGCAATACTCTAGATGAAAGAGAAATTTTTTTATCTTAAGAAATTTTGTAGGGGAATTGATAGAGGGGGTGACGACATAGAACTAATTTTTTCAGATGACGCTAAGGTTGCTATAAGTAAATTGGTTTAAAGCATTTCATGAAAAAGTGCAGTTTGTATGAGAGGTGGTGGAAGGAGAGAGAGGACACATGTAATTTTTTTACAGTAGAAAGAAGTCATTATAAAAGTATTATATTCCAAATTTCATATAATTACCATTTATACTTTTCGAGAAAAGCCGTTTATTGATAAATTGCGTATTTGTGTCATTTTGTATGGGAGGGGGTAGAAGGAGTAAGGCTATTAATATAATTTTTTTGGTCTTATTAATAACTATAAATAAATAGTTACTACATAATTTCAGCTCAATCAATTTAAATTGGTTTAAAGCATTTCATGAAAAAGTGCAGTTTGTATGAGAGGTGGTGGAAGGAGAGAGAGGACACATGTAATTTTTTTACAGTAGAAAGAAGTCATTATAAAAGTATTATATTCCAAATTTCATATAATTACCATTTATACTTTTCGAGAAAAGCCGTTTATTGATAAATTGCGTATTTGTGTCATTTTGTATGGGAGGGGGTAGAAGGAGTAAGGCTATTAATATAATTTTTTTTGGTCTTATTAATAACTATAAATAAATAGTTACTACATAATTTCAGCTCAATTAATTTTATACGCACTGAGTAAATTGGTTTAAAGCATTTCATGAAAAAGTGCAGTTTGTATGAGAGGTGGTGGAAGGAGGGAGAGGACACATGTAATTTTTTTACAGTAGAATGATATCATTATAAAAGTATTATGTTCTAAATTTCATGTCAATAGCATGTACACTTTTCGAGAAAAACCGTTTATGATAAATTGCGTAATTGTGTCAATTTGTATGGGAGGGGGTAGAAGGGGTGGAGCGATTTGGCTCGTTCACGAACTTGACCTTACTTTTTTGTTTAAAACGACGTATACAAAATTTGAACTTTCTAGCTCAACGCGTTCTCAAGCTAGAGAGGACACGGACGGACAGACGGACAGACAGACGGACGGACGGACGGACGGACGGACGGACATCCGGTTTTGAGATTTTTGAGTGATTGTATGAACTTCTGTATCATTCATTTTTTTCTCCGAGCCTTATTTCTTGGCGTTACAAACGTTGTGGCAAACTTATAATACTCTCAGATTTCATCTAGAGTATAAAAACACTTTCTCATCTAATTGAAATTTCAGCATTTCCTAGTACGTTGTTCGCTCAATACGAATCGCAACCTTGAGGAGAAAAATTAAAATCACAAACTAGCTAATTAAACTTACTGAATATAAATCGAATCCAAAAAACATGTTAAACTTATTAAAATAATACAAACAACAGTAAGCATTTTTGCCATTTTTTTTTAACCAATTACTATAACTTACACTTTAGATGGATACAGTAAAACTGAACAGCATTATTTTCTGATAGTGACAATGAAGGCTCCGAAATAAAAATATAGTCTTATCGATATACTGCGGGTGCTCATTAAAATTAGCTTCTGGCTAAAGTAATTATTTTGAAGATTTCCAAGTAATGTTGCATATTAAATTTTTTTTTTCGGCTAAAATTATTGTGAATATTGAAATTTCCATGTAATTTTGCACGTTATTCTCTTTTTTTCCGGTTGTTTGCAATAATAAAAAATTTAACAGAATTACGATTGGGCGTAAAGCCTCACTTATCGTAGTAGTCATCATTGACAATAAACTTTTATTTTTTATATTAATTTTTGGAGAATGCCAAAGGTTAAAAATGAGTGATATTGCGTGTGTATTTTTAAAAGTTGACGAAATTTTAAATTTGAATAAATTAAGAGGAAACATATGCGAAAATGCCGCAAGCTGTGGGCAAAGCTGTAGTATTGGATACGAAATCTTTTTACGCATGAACTTTTACTATAGGAGTTATGTTTACAGATTACCAGAATTTTTCTAGGTTGAATGCAGCCACGTTCCATGCGTTAGAAAAAGTGACACCTTTAATTACTAAGCAGGATACTGTAAGGCTAGGATTTAGCCTTTAGAGAAACGTGTTGGTCTACGGAGATCGCGAGTTCAATTCTCGGTCGACGCATAATTCCAGCACACTGCCTACTTGGATATACCTTTTTTTTAACGCGGGAAAAAGCATCGAACGCCTTAAAGTGCGGGACTTAAATCCGCTAAAAGCCCCTCGCCTAACACACTATATACATTATGATACTTCGCGTCACTCTCGAAAGAAGTATCCTCCTGTTTTGGCTTGGTCCTCCAATGTTCGCCATTGTTCTGCATAGGGCGGAGTTCACTCGTCCTGCTTTTGCGCAGACTGTCTCGATGTTCGTCTTGAAGGATAATCTTGCGTCAATCATAAAACCCAAGTATTTAATGGAGGGTTGGGATACGATTTCAAGTCCATCTATATTTAACGTTATATGCTCTCGTTGTTTTCTGCTTGTAATAAGAACTACTTCTGTTTTTTGTGCAGCTAGCTCTAGATTAGATGCTCTAAGCCAGTTCTTAATGTCAGAAATCACTTTGGTGCTTACGTTCTTGATGCTCTGTAAGTCTTTTGTTACCACAGTGATTGCTATATCATCCGCGTAGCCAATTATTTGTACACCTCTTGGTACTGGAAGTCGTAAGATGCCATCATATTGTATATTCCATAACACGGGTCCTAGTATTGAGCCCTGTGGGACTCCACATGTTATGCTATACTTATTCACTCCTTCTTCGGTGTCATATAGTAATACTCTATCTGCGAGATAGCC
The DNA here is from genome assembly GCA_963669355.1 of Chorisops tibialis. NCBI lineage: Eukaryota > Metazoa > Arthropoda > Insecta > Diptera > Stratiomyidae > Chorisops > Chorisops tibialis. The sequence continues at coordinate 216,455,748 of OY770262.1, forward strand.
CCTGACAATTCGTAGGAGGTATGATGGAGTTTCCAATTGTAATAGAGCATTAATTATGTGAGGCCACGTCACCGAATTGAATGCATTTTTGACGTCTAGTGTTATTATAGCGCAGTTTTCTTTAGAACCATTCTTCCATCTACTGCCTTCAATGGCCTTTTCAGCAATGTCTATCACTTTTTTTATTGCGTCAACTGTAGAGCGCCCTTTGCGGAATCCATATTGATTTTCTGAAATGTTTCCATTCTCTTGTAGATGTTGTTCTAATCTGTTAGGAATTAACCGTTCCAGGATTTTCCCCAGTGAGTCAAGCATGCACAGCGGCCTGTACGAACTCGGCTCTCCGGGTGGTTTGTTTGGTTTCGGGAGTAGAAAGAAACGTTAGCGTTTCCATATTTTGGGAAAAATACCATTCTTTAGGCATTTCTTGTACATTTCTGCGTAGACGTCTGCACTGAGCTTTATAGCTAGTTTAAGCGCTCTATTTGGAATGCCATCTAATCCGGGTGATTTATTATTCTCAAGCCGCTTAGCTGCTTGGAGTACCTCCACAGGTTCGTTATTCACTTCAGTGGGGCTTTCTATTATTGCCGGAGCACTACTATCGGAGCGTTTCGGGAATAGCAATTCGACCACTTTCTCCATAAGTATAGGACACGTTGGTGCTTGTCCCCTTGGTCCCTTCAGTTTCGACATCAGTACCCTATATGCTCCATCCCATAAGCTACCGTTCATATTGTTACAATGCTCTTTGAAATATTCTTGTTTACTTCGCCTAATTGCCTTTTTAAGGTCTGACCTGGCTTCTTTGTATATATCGTTTAGAGTACTACTATTTACGGTTATTCTTTTCCGCTGCAGCTGTCGTCTAGCTTTGTGGGATCTAGTGCGTAGCCGAGCAATGTTATCGTTCCACCAGTAGTTTGGTTTCCGTACGTTGTGAGCTTTTCTTCTCACCATTGCCGCGTCACAGGCTTTACTCAGTTCGTTTTCTACACTTTGAGCATGATTTTCTATACCTTGTTGCGGGTCATGTTCGGCATTCAGTACCATTCAGTACCATTGTCTGCGCTTTCACATGCTGGCGCTTTTGACGATTTCTTCTACCAGAATCAATTGTCACTATTATTACCTGAACGTCGCTATGCGTGTATGCATCACTTAACCGCCATTCTGTGTGCTGGATTAATGTTTTGCTTGCAAATGTAATATCTATTATGGAGCCTTTTCCGTTTTTTTCGAATGTGTTTTTGCGCCCACTATTTAAAACGATGACGTCAAGCGACGCAAAGGCCTTGAGTAGCATATTTCCTCTCCCATTCGTGCGTTTGCTTCCCCATTCCGTGGCCCATGCGTTGAAGTCACCAGCAATGATATTTGGGCTTGTTGATTTAACATCGATCGTGAGTCCATCGAGAATCCTTTCATATTCATCGTTGCCAACACTCGGTGGTATATAGCAGCTATACATATATATTTATTCCGCCAATCTTTGCTCTTACGTAGTACTGGTTATCAGTGTGTGGCTTATCTTGGAAAGTCTTATCTCCACAGGCCCAGATTGCTGCGTTTTGTGTTCTGTCTGAGATCCATCCCAAATCTCCTAAATTTCGATATTGTTCACTAATGATCGCTACGTCAAATTTCTCTTCGTATATTCTCTGCTTTAATAGATCCTGAGCCGCTTCACAGTGATTAAGATTAATCTGAACTATTTTCATGTTTTTTTAATTTTGCGTGCTTTTAGATATGCGGGTTAGAGTCGGCACTTTCGTTGCTCTTGCATAGCATGCAGCATGGTAGGCTATTGCAATCTCTCGCAAAATGGCCTGCTTCACCGCATTTCATGCATCTTGCACTGCGATCTTCGGTGCTTTTACATGCTTTTGCTAAATGGCCGAAGGAAAGGCACCTGTAGCACCTCGTTACATTTCTCTAAGTCGGCAGACGACCCATCCTACTTTAATTTTCCCCTTATCGATAAGTTTATTCGCAGTTTCTGTCGGCGCCCTAATCACAGCTGTCTGTGTTCCAGCATAAGCCTTCCTAACTGACTTAATCCAAGAAGGGTTGAAGGAACTTAGCCCCTCTATCTGCATGCGTATAGCATCTACGATATCTTCCTATGTCGTAATTTCATCTAAATATTTCAGTTCTAGTTGAGTCTCTTGCATAAGAACTTTAATTTCAGCTTTAGTCGCCAGGACCTTTTCTATTTCCTTCTTGAACTCCTCTGAGCCTTCACTTAGTTGCTTATTAAGTTCCAACAGCATTTATCCTTTTGCCGTCTTCCTTATTTTTGACACATTTTCACTATATTTATTCAATGCTTCATGTCCTTTCACCAATCGTAGGATGTCACTGTATGAAAACTCTCCTATTTTGGTGATGACTATTGCATGAGGTCTAACTGCTTTAGGTTTGGATTTCATACTTTGACGTTTATCTCGCCTATTTATCTTTTTTTTCACGACTCTCGTTCATCCTATTTCTTTAGGCTCCTCCTCCTTAAGTTTCTCTATTGATACTTCATGTAGTTGTATGTTACGAGTATCTGCGAACGCGTTTTCCTTTCTCGGTTTTTTTGGTGGGGTGGCTCGTTTCAGGTGCCCTTTATCTCCCTTTTTTGTTGTGGATCATTATAGATGCACTCTAATGATGGTGAGGTTTTAGCACTTTTATCGGTCTTCCCTGTCTCCGTTTGACGACGTATGTCCTTTGTAGCGCGTTTGTGCATAGCCACGATTGCACTCACCGCGTCTCTCATAGGTTGATGGATCGTTCGCCTTCCACCACCCATCATTTCGACTAGCTCCTTGATTTTCTCACCCAGCCTATCAAGAGCATCAAATTTACGATCTTCCTCTTCACCAGTTTCTATCGCCGGCGAAATTCTTCCATCAGGACATGAAGGCAATGACTGCGTTGGTGGGACGTCGTCTTTGCTCATCAATTTCTCAGAGGATCGAATTATTCGCGCACTTCTTGCAAATGGTGTCCTATATTCTGGGTTGTAACTTCCGTTTGTTTCGTTGTTGTTATTATTATTGTTATTATATATAATTATATATATTATATAATTAAAATAATACTATTTTAATTGGTTAAACTCATGTCTTAAGGGTCCCCACTGAAAGTCGTTATCTCTATTCATTTGTGTAGTCACATTAAGATCGCATGGTTGTCTATGCAAGCAGTGAGGCCATGCAAGGGTTGACACAAACCTTTATGAGGAATTGCGTTCAGGGCCGGATCAGCGTTGGTCAGGAATGTTACATCTGAGTCTACACTACCAACTTAATGATTATGAACTACGAGCGTACTTTCAGGCCTGCCAGGGTTTTAACGGGACGGAGGCAGCTGTGGTATTAACTTGAAAGCCATTTCTGCAGGATGCCACTCCTGCTTACTGAGGTAACAGAATAACACAGTCACCAGCCCAATGCTATCTTGTATATATTCATTGTTCAGTATGCCATAATTAAGATTTTGCTGGTCTCCATCTTAATATCCTTCTTCTGTGTATACGCCAATCTCCGATTCGGATCTTTTTCGATCTTGGCCTGGATTATTGCTTCAGAGTATTCATGCGTGTCTGAGTTTTCACAACTAAACTACAAGTCTGAGCACACAGGGTTTTTCATCACGTTTACCCCTCTTACTTCCGGAGACGCTAGTCTGTTATAGCCATTCCGGTTACAGTAATCCTCCCCTCCTCCTTCCTCAACCGGGCTTGGGACCGTCTATGGCGGAATTATATATACCTTGGTTATATCAATGTGCGAACATGAAAATTCATAGATAAAGGGCTGTGCGAAAGGCTAACAAGCCTTCTACAATGAATAAGTAATGAAATTGTGAAGGAACCTGATGGCCAGGAGGCTAAGGTATGATTTTGACTGTAGCGCCATTATAGTAGTGCTAGGATATTTTACCACAGTGGCAGCTCGTAGTGTATTGTACAGCAGGATGGATACAATTTTTTTCCGAAACTCAAAACCTAACTTTACCAAAAAGATGTTCAATCAATCAAATTCCTGTTAAGACCCCCTATAGGGGCATAGGATAGAAACAACTCTCTTCCACAAGGCGCGATCCTGAGCATCGGCCTTAAGCTGTTGCCAGGACTTGTTTATTCCTCTGGCCTCCTGCTCAACTGCTCGCGTCCAGTGTTACATGGTCGACCAACCCGACGTCTTCCTTGAGGATTATAGTTCAGAGCCTGTTTTGCGATATTTTGCTCTGGTTTCCTCAAAGTATGACCGATCCACTGCCACTTCCGCCGTTGAATCTCAATACCTATTTTAGTCTGGCGAGTTGTACTCCAAAGTTCGTCGTTAGAGATCACTTCTGGCCAGAATATTCCTAAAATGCCTCGGAGGCATTGGTTTACGAAAGTCTGTAGGTTCTTGGTAAGTCGAACGGTCACTTTCTACGTAGTATAACCATATAACAACACAGATTTGACGCATGCGTCAAAAACTCGCAGCTTCGTGCGAAGGGAGATCTCTCTTAACCTCCAGAAAGGGGAATGGATACCGAAGGCCTGACGAGCTTTATTTAGCCGAGCCTCAACATCCTTTTCGGCTCCGCCGTCCATGCTGACAATGCTTCCGAGATAGCAAAAATCTTACACCTCTTCAACATCCTGTCCGTTAAGAACAACCGGTGTGCTTGCGTTCGAACCCATGTGCATGTACTTGGTTGTGCGCACATTTATTTTCAGTTCCGCCTCTTTGCATTTAGAATGCAACTAGCGAACATTTGACTCTAAGTCCGAACGGTTATGTGCAAGCAAACACACGTCATCATCATAATCAAGGTGACTTAAGATAAATAGTCTCCATTGAAGACCTTTACCTTCCCCACCTTCCAGTGCAGCTTTTAAGATGTCATTTATTACCACCAGAAACAGGGCTGGTGATAATATGCTGCCTTGTCTGACACCCTTTCGCACAGGGAAGCTCTCGGACAGCTCTCCTCTGTGCAAGCCGTGACACCTTGCATCTTCGTAGGATTCTTTAATCATAGCTATGACCTTATCTGGAATACCTCTGCTACGCAAAGCATTCCATATGTAATCTCGCTTAACGCTGTCGAAAGCCTTCGCGAAGTCCACAAACATGAGATGTAGTGGCGAACCCATTTCGGCTGACTGCTCTAATATTATCCGTAGGGTATTTGTGTGGTCGGTACAAGACGACCCTTTACGGAATCCAGCCTGATAAACTTCGAGAGTGCTCTCGACGACATCACTAATCCTATTGAGAATTACCTTAGCCATAATTTTTGATACGGCAGTAAGTAGACATATACCACACCACGCCAATTGCCACAATCCCGAAGGTCGCCCTTCTTCAGAATTTTCACAATGACGCGCTCCTTCCATTCAGTCGGATATCTTCCTTCACTCCACACATTAGTGAAGAGTGGGAGGAGTATATCGGCTGTTATTTCCGGGTCCGCTTTGAGGAGTTCGGTTGGTAGTCCGTCTATACCTGGAGCTTTCCTTCGCGCCATTGACCGAATGTCGAAAACTATCTCTTCCTTATCTGGAGTATCGTCCCTAATAGAGGATTGTTGCGGTTGGATGTTTGGTAGTTGTTCTGTTTCTGGAATATCTTCCTCTGACAAGATGTTTAAAATATCAGAGAAGTATTCCTTCCATCGCCGCAACTGGTGTTCACTCACATTTATGAGAGTTCCGTTGACATCTCTCACCAGGTGGTTGGTGGTGAAATTCCTGTTCGTCAAGTGTTTCATGATTTTGAATAGTGAACCCATATCCCCAAGGTAAGCCGCAGATTCTGCCTTGTTTGCCTGATCTTCAAAGGCCTTTCTCTTGTCGCGTCTAATAGCCTTTTTAAGCTGTATATGAGCATCGCGGTAGTTCTGCCTCAAATCGGGCGTTCGTTGGTTGACATCGGGTTGAGAGATGATTGCCAATTTGGCTTTTTTCCGATTGCCAACCTTGTCCCATGTGTCTTGCGACATCCAGGGTTTCTCACCGTTTTGCACATATCCCACAGATTCTTCAGCACTAGTTAGAAAAGTGTTTTTGGTTGCCTCCCGATAGGCGTCCAGTGTGCGCATTTCATATTCACCCAATGTGGATGACTTTTTGCGTAGAATAGTGGTGTATTCGCGTTTTTTGTTGGGAACTCTAAATTTATCCACATTAAGCTTGCGCTTCCTTTGAAGAATTTGTGGTCGTCGAATAGCTGCTATACACAATCTCAAGCAGGCAACCATCAAGTGGTGATCGCTCCCCACGTCAGCTCCACGTTTCGCTCGCACATCGAGGAGACATCTTCTCCATCGGCGACTTATAGCCAAATGGTCGATCTTCTTTCAATTAAATTTTGTGCGGCTTTACTAAGTATCGTGTGCATTTATTAAAATTTGTGTGCATTCATTCAAATTTTGTGCGCAATCACTCAAATTTCTTGTGCGTTTACTAAACTTTGTCTGCAATCTTAAAAAACATCCTTTATTTAGCACAGGAATCATTGTGGTGGACGCTTAAGAATCAATTCCATGCTTAATCATATCTTTTCATAAGATCGCCATAGTGCAGTACTAGTCCAAATACGTCTACACAAACAAATAAATCTCACGCAATAAAATCGTAATATATTTATTTCATTTTGCGAGAACAGCGCTCACCGATCAGGCATCAGACTCCGTAAACCACTAGCCTTGAACAGAATGATCGGGCCATGTGGCGGAAGATTCCCTTACGTGCCGCTTCCGACTTATGGGGGAGTGGGAGGATAAAGCGGAAGATTAAAAAAGCAGTGATTGCCTCTACATCCATAAAAGTATAGCTGCTCTAAAAGGTTGCTGCCACGGTGTGGGGAGGGACAGTTGGGACATGAAATATTGCAATCTTTTTTTTTTTTTTACGGCACCGAGTATAACTTAGGGGGTCACCCTTTAATGCAATGCACTGTTAAGTCGGTATATGAAGTGGAAGTGGAGGTATTCAGGTGGAGAGAGACGAAAATGACTGTGGACATTGTTCTTGAAACACCGCAGGTTATACTTGTTGGGAAACAAACTAGCTGGCAATCTACATTGTACTACTCGCAACTTAGTACTTACTATTTAGTAACCATCACTTTTGATTATTTATGTTGTAGGAAAACAATTATTTTGAGTCTGAAATCATCTAACTGAAATTAAGTATTTTTTCATTTTTTTTTTTTTTTTCGAAAATTCATCCCCCCTACGGCAGTATTAATTTTTTTTTATTATTTTTTTCTTATTCTCCATACCATAGAACAAATTTTTTGCATAGGTAGGTTCTGATAACCATCATTTTTTTCTTCATATAAGAGCGATCCACCCTATTGTACAGCTGAGGTAATTTACAGCTAGTCACAAAAGTATTGACTCACTCTACGCACCTGAGAACTTTTTGTAATTTTTATAAGTAAAATTTGTTTAACGAATAAAATCAAATAAAATTAAGAAACTTTGATATATATATTTCAAAGTCTGCATTATTTAACAGAAATACAACACACAGCATAACTAAAATAAATAATACTTCAATTCAAGAAAGAAACTGAACACACAAAAGTATTGGTTCATTAAGTACAATGAAAAACAAACATAAATTCAAGTAAAAATTCAGTACTTTGTTGGATAGCCTTTCAATTTTAAAATGCTTTTAAGCCTCCGAGGCATCGAATAAACCAATTTTTTGGTTACGTCACTACTTATTTTAATCCATTCTTCCAATGCGCAACATGTTCTTATTTGAAATTTTAATTTTAGTGATGGATTGCTTTAGGTGTGCCCATAGATGCTCAATGGGGTTGATATCTGGTGATTGGGGCGGAGTTTCGAGTCGTCTGTGGACGTTATATAAAATGCATTCCTTTATAATTCTCGCACAATGCTTTGGGTCGTTATCTTGTTGGAACATAAAATTGTAGGGAAGTCCCAATTTCTTTGCACTGACTTTTAAATTGTTTTTTAAAATGTTTAAATCAACAGTTTTATCTATGACTAGCGATCGTCCGCGACTTTGTCCGCTTAGGAATCGCAATAATAACATTTTTTGAGAATGTATGTAGTTAGTAGTTCATTATGCGTGACATATAATCTGATTAGCTTATTGGCTCTTTGAAAACAATGCTTTGTATTTTGTTGGAATCAGAACCATAAATTATTAAGAATGAAACCATGATACTAGTATTTGAATGGGACAGACTCGTGATCAAATCAAACCCGTGATTCGAGATCATATGTATACGTGTAAAGGACATGTGAATAGTTGTAGCTTGTGTTAATTGAAAAAAGCCCAAATAAAATTACATTAAGCTTAAAAACATAACAGGACTTCGATTGTGCTTAAAGCCCCATTATATGATACTACCGATGAAATCGAAATTTTTGTAATCTTAAGAATTTTTGTGTGGGGAGTGATAGAAGGGATGACAGTACTAAATTAATTTTTTTCACACCATGCTAGAGTAGCTATAAAAATATTTTGCACCAAATTTAAGCTTGAAAAACTGAATAGGTAACTTGAGAAACTTAGTGCATTGGATTTAGTGAAATTGTGCAATTTGTATGGGAGGTGGTAGAAGGAGTGGGGGGTTTTTGGTAATTTTTCTAGACACAACTATCATCACCATGCAATTGATATGTTTTAAATTTCAGATCAGTTAGATTCACACTTTTCAAGAAAATCGAGTTTTTGCAAAGTCGTGAAATTGTGTCATATTGTAAGGGAGGAGGTAGAAAGAGTGGATTTAATCGGTTAATTTTACCCGATAATAATAATAATACTAATTAGAGATTCATCAGAAAATTTTAGCTCGATCAAAGTTATACGTACTGGGAAAATTAGTTTAGAATATTTCATGAAAAAGTGCAGTTTGTATAGGAGGTGATAGAAGGAGTGGAGGGTTCTTGGTAATTTTTCTAGAAACAACTGTAATCACCATTCAATTGATGTGTTTTTAATTTTAAATCAGTTAGATTCCCACTTTTTAAGAAAACCGAGTTTTTGCAAAGTCGTGGAATTGTGCCACATTGTATGGGAGGGGGTAGAAGGAGTAAAGCTAATCGGTTAATATTTTCCCGATAATAATAATTATGCTAATTAAAGTTTTAGTACACAATTTTAGCTCGATCAAAGCTATATGTACTGAGAAAATTGGCTTAGAATATTTCATGAAAAAGTGTAGTTTGTATAGGAGGTGGCGCAAGGAGTGGAGGGTTTTTATTTATTTTTTGAGAAGCAACTACAATTATGATTGAATTGATATATTTTATATTTCAGAACAGTAATATTCACACTTTTCAAGAAAATCGAATTTTCGCAAAGTCGTGGATTTGTGTCAGATTGTATGGGAGCGGGTAGAAGGAGTAAACCTAATTGGTTAGTTTTTTCCCGACATTAATAACAATGCTAATTAAGGATTTAATACAAAATCTTAGCTCGATTTAAGTTATACGTACTGAGAAAATTCCTTCTTCTACCTTCTACAATGGCGCTACAGTCCAAATCGGACCTTGGCCTCCTGATATGCAGGTTCCTTAACATTTTTCATTACTTATTGTGGAAGGGTTGTTAGCCCTTCGCACAACCCTCTTTCTACGAATTTTTTCATTTTCGTAGATTGAGGTGACCAAGGTATATCCAAGCAGGCAATGTGCTGGAATTATATATTGCGCCGACCGGGATTTGAACTCACGACTTTCGCATTACAAGACCAACACGCTACCTACTAGGCTACACCCTAGCTGAGAAAATTGGAGTATAGTATTTCATGAAAAAGGTTAGTGTATGGGAGGTGGTGGAAGGAGTTGGGAGTTGGAGTTTTTATATACTTTAAGATTATAATCGAAATAATATATTTTAAATTTCAAATTAATAGCTTTCATAGTTTCCATAAAAAATTGATTATTATAAGTTTTTTAAAATGAGTCATTTTGGATGGGAGGGGGTAGAAGGCGTGAGGGGAGAAAAATAAAACCTAAAGCAGATTACTCCCAGAGGCAGACCTACAAATCTGTGAAAGTTTCATTGCAATCGGTGCAGCCGTTTTTGCGTGAAAACCGGAAAGACAGACAGACAGACAGAGAAATTTTTGAGAAACGTTTGATTCTGCTTAGTTATTGCTAAAATGAAGCAAAAAACTTATTTATAGCCATTTATAAACAAATCACAGACAGACACTACAATTATATTTATATAGATATCATCTATAAACTCAAGATTTCTCACCCCAGCTGCCGCCATGCAACCCCCCACCATCAGAGAACCACCGCCAAATTTTACCGAATATTGCAAGTTTTCTTTATCGAACTTTTTTACTGGTGTTCTCCACACACGCTTTCTTCTAGATGTGCCAAATAGTTCGATTTTACATTCGTTGCTAAATAAGACATTTTCCCAAAAGCCGATCGATTTATCTACATGCTCCTTTGCGAATGACATTCGTTTTCACCTATTAACATACGGTTTTATTCGCACACTGCGACCACGAAGACCACTACTTCTTAGGATTCGTCGCACGGTTTTCACACATACAGTGCCGGAAAAAAGTTTGGAAACATGGTCTCTCAACCCACAATCATAGCTCTGAAAGAGAATTTCTGGTACTCACACCTATGAAACTTTGCATAGAATAGCTGTATCCCATTTCTTTTTAATCTTTAAAGGGATATTTAATTATGGCAACTCTAAAAAAAATAGTGACAACAGTTTCGAATATGTCTGGTAATACTTGCGGAAAAAAGTATGGAAACAAAACGGTTTTTGTTGTCAAAAAGTTAATTAGAACCGTTTACTTTGAAATTGAATGTCATTAGTAGTTATTTGTTGTGCGACTGAATTAAATTTAACTCCAATTAAAGTTTTTTTATGAAACATAATTAAAAATGCCGAAGTGTAAGTTGTACTCAATGGATTTGAAGGAGAAAATCGTTTCTATGTACAATAACGGAACAAAACAAATTCAAATTTCACAAAAACTTGATATACCAAGAGGAACAATTTCGAAAATTATTAAAAACTTTCATCAGCGAGGGACAGTCGAGTGTGCTCCAAAGTCAGGGAGGCCTAGAAAAACAGCAACCACCGATCGCATAGTTCAAAGGATGTCTAAACAAAAACCAGGACGAACGGATCACCGCCGAGTTAAAGAACAGAGGTATTTCAGATGTGACAGATCGGACAATTAGAAATAGATTGATGGAAAGTGGCCTTTTTGGAAGATCTCCACTGAAGAAGCCACTCTTATCAAAAGCCAATATTGCAAGAAGACTAACATTTGCAAAAGAACACATTCTTTGGACTCCCAGCAAATGGAATACAGTTCTGTGGAGTGATGAATGTAAATTTCAACTATTTAGAAGCGATGGAAAACATTACGTTAGAAGACCACGGGGTGAAAGGTACAATGCAAGGTACCAATTACCAACAGTTAAACATGGCGGAGGATCGGTAATGGTTTGGGCATGTTTTTCACGTTCTGGAGTTGGCCCAATTTTTCGGATAGATGGGATAATGGATCGGTATCGGTATTTGGAAATATTGCAAAACAATATGCTTCCATATGCTGAAGAAGAAATGCCGTTACGTTGGATTTTCCAACAAGATAACGATCCGAAGCATTCTTCGCGTTTAGTTAAGGATTGGTTCCAACAGGAAAAAGTGAGTGTTATGGAATGGCCTTCACAATCCCCAGATCTGAATCCAATCGAACACCTAACACAAAAATTTCTAATAGGAATGCACTGTACGATGAAATCATTAAAGAATGGCAGAATATCCCGGTTTCATTTTGCGAAAAGTTGTTGGACTCACTGGAGAGGAGATACAAGGCTGTACTAAAAGCAAAAGGGAGAAGCACTAAATACTAAGAAAAACATGTTATTTCCTTTAAATAAACTCGAATTATATGAAAAAGATATGTGTTTCCATACTTTTTTCCACGAATAATACCAGATAAAATCGAAACTGTCGTCACAATTTTTTTTAGCGTTGTTATAAACAAATTTCGCTTTGAAGATTTATAAGAAATGCGGCACTGCAATTCTATGCAAAGTTTCATAGGTGTGTGCACAAGGAATTTTGTTTCAAAGCTATGATTGTGGGTTGCGAGACCATGTTTCCAAACTTTTTTCCGGCACTGTATGCTTTATTTTATAACCTCCTGCACTTCACCACGAATTTCTCTCGCACTAATGCTAGGATTTTCTTTCACACGTCTAATAATTTGACGTTCACTTTTCTCACTTAATATCTTCGGTCGACACGAGCGTGGCTTATTTTCTACAGTTTTTTTTCAGTTATATTTATTTATGTTTTTCACCGTACTTTGAAGCATTCCTAACTCGCTTCGTATTTTTCTCTGCGAATATCCCTTTTTATGAAAAGAAATCACTAAATTTCTTTCCGTCAGGGTTCTTTCACGTACTTTAGGCATAATTGCAAAATGAAACCTTTTCAAGACGATAAAAGCGCGGTACAACAAATGTAAAGTTCACTAAATATTCAGCTGCTCAACTTTACTAGAACTGCGCAAAAGAATAATTCGTGAATTTCCATTATTCCAGGAAACATTTGTTGCTGAGTCAATACTTTTGTTCGTTCAATTTCCACAAAAGCTCCAAATTATTATTATATTTTGTGGGAACTGCTAATTGTATTTTTTTAAGTTATTGCATTTTAGAGTATGAATATTACACTTTATAATTATGATTAGTTTTTAATTAATATTAACTTCTAAAGTTGTAAAATCTTAATACTCTTTCATTTGAGTGGGGAGAGTCAATTCTTTTGTGACTAGCTGTATTTAAAGTTTGAAGCTATCTATAAAATTTACCCAATATAGGAACGTTATTTTTGTAGTTGTGAGGATATTCCGCAAATATCATTTCATTGTCCTGACTTCGCAAAATACAAAATTGAAAGAGAGCCTACATAGCAATATTTAATGATACCACCCTAAAGATCCTTTTCAACTTCGTGATCCACACTGCAAATATTTCCAAGAGAACCAAAACCCAGTATTATTTCAAATCGTGCCCTTTTAAAACAGTGTAATCGTACCTGTTAGTACTTATTATTATTTATTGGGGAACACGTGCTCTTCGGCATATTGTGCGTTTATTGCCCCCTTACTCCACCACAACTTGATAGCTTCGGCTAATATTTAAGTATATCTAAGGTAGATTTACTGTATAGAACCCTCTCTTAGAGTTTGAATACCAGGTTCTAGTACAATGCGGCAAATTTTCAAATCGAAGATTTTTCATTGAAATTGTAGATCAAGTATAAATTTAAAATCCCGAGAATGACGTTTCAAGTAGTTTTTTTAGTGAAAAATGCAATCTTTTATCATTTTTTAGTACGAGCTGCCATTCGTCAACTTTTTCAATATCAACGAGTGACAGCTCGATTAATGGATCCAAGGCCAAAATCGAAAAAACCGGAATAGGGTGCATTCTGATAGAAAAACTTCCGTTATGGCCGCTAGGCGATTTAAATTGTGTCTACAGATGGACACTAGTTCGGATGTAGGATTGGAGTGCCTGAAGTGCAGCCCTGCTGTCCAAGAAAATGTAACAATTTCCGAGACTGTTCTGCTTATCAAGAATAATTTTTGCACACTCGTTAATGGATAAAACTTCTGCTTGGAACACTGTCGCGTGTTCTGGAAGATGAAATGAAGTTTGGATGTCGAGGTCGTGGGAATAAATCCCTGCACCTGTCCCCTGGCTAGTTTTAGATCCGTCCGTATAGAGATGAGAACCTATACAGGTGCTGAGTATCGTATTTGTTGCCCATTCGTTTCGTTCAGGAAACTTAATGTGAAACTTCCGTTTCTCAACCTGCGGTTGGTTCATGCAATCATACTCGCGGTCTAAAAGGGAGTTTGCGTTTCTAATGACTTTTAGAATTTGTCCATGACCAATTTGTGGCGCTGACCACGATTTAGTGGTTTTTAATCTAATGGCTGCCAGGCCCGCTGCTTCTTTCATAAAAAGATCAAGTGAGGGTAGTGAGAGAATCACCTCCAGAGCTGCAGTCGGTGTGGTTCTAAGGGCACCTGTTATGCCATTCGTTGGATCAGCTGTAAGGGTGCCAGGTTGGTTCTTAGTACCACCGCCAGCCACCACACCAGCAAATAATTGGTCTAACAATACTGGTATACATCCAGTGGATGAGGTGCGGCTTAAGGCCCCATCTCAAACCGAATGTCTTCTTGCAAGCGAAGAAGGCTACTGTAGCCTTTTTTGCTCGTTCCTGAATATTGGCCTTCCAGGATAATTTGCTATCAAGAATTAGGCCTTAATATTTAACTTGATTCGAGAGGACCATATTGATTCCTCGAATGTTTGGTGGATTGAAAACATATGGTCTTCTTCTTCTGGAGAAGAGGACCAGTTCTGTTTTTTGTGGGTTAATAGTAAGTCCTTTATCTAGTGCCCAGCTATCTAACAGTTGTAAAGCGGATTGCATGAGGTCTCCTAGAACTTGCTCAAACTTACCAGTTAGCATGATGACAAGATCGTCAGCATATGCTATTGTGGGGTAGCCGTTCTGATTTAAGATGGAAAGGGGTTCATTCACTGTTAAGACCCATAGGAGAGGTGATATTATTCCGCCCTTATATATGTCTACCAGGTACTGAATTATTGTTTTATCCGCGTTCTGGATCATTGCGGGATAGACTTCGTCCAGCCCTGGTGACTTGAAAGGTTTGAAGGAACTGAACGCCATTCCTATGTTTCCTGGTGTCACGACTGTATCTACTAGTTCTGCGTTAGCTAGAATGCGATCGGCACATGAACTTTGTGGTGGGGGCTCAAAGCAACCAGGGAAATGCGTCTGCATTAAAATTTCAAGTGACTCGCCGCTAGACTCCATCCATGAACCATTGCCTTTATCCAGTAATTCAGGCATGTATGGGTCTTTGGATAGGGTCCTCTTTATCCTAGCAGTTTCGTTGACGTTATCGATTTCTTCACAGAATCTCTTCCATGAATTTCGTTTGACGGCTCTTAGCTGTTTTTTATACAGTGTAAGTGCTGCTTTGTATTTGTCCCAGTCTGTGTCAAGTTTGCTGGAGTTAGCTTTATTAAAGAGTTTCCTTGCTCGTTTTTTCAGAATACCGAGATCGTTATTCCACCAGACAGTGTTCTTACTATCTTTGGCAGACTTCTGAGGGCAGGAACTCTTGTATGAGTTTGTTAGTATATTTGTTAACATACCCACTTTTTTATCTAAGGAATCTGTTGTTTTTATTGGGTAAGGAACTATTGCCGGTAGTCTTTGGTTTATTAGCTCCTGATATTTAACCCAATCAGTTCTTGCAGGATTCCTGTACAACCGGCTATTTTTTGTTGATCCCACTATTTCAAATCTTATCCACATGTGGTCTGACAAGGATGGTTCTTTCGAAACTTCCCAGTTGTGGACCGTTAGTGATTTAGAGTTAGTTGCAAGAGTCAGGTCGATAACCTCGCTTCTTGCTCTATTTATGACGGTGGGACTGTTACCAACATTACAAACATTTAGATTGTTCATGCTAAAAAATTCTAGAATTGACTTACCGCGATCGTTGCAGTCTGTGCTAGACCAGTAGATGTGATGGGCATTGGCATCACAACCTATTACCAAGTCCCCTGTGTTGGACTGGACAAGCTGGCACAGGTCAGTCGTTGGAACAACCCTTGCGTCGTATGACTGGTATGATGAAACCAGCTTAACTGGCTTCGGTGTTCCGTTAAGAGACCTCTCCCAAAGCGTCGTTGTTTGGTCTGGGCTGCTGAATTGCGGAATTAAAGTTAATTTTAGTGCTTTTTTCGCAACGACACATGTCCGTAGCTTACCTGTTTGGGGTCCGTGAAGGACCGTAAAAGTTTTATTGCACCATCCTAGAATGTGGTTAGTGCCACTCAACCACGGTTCCTGGACAAGTGCAACATCCGAGTAACCTCTTAAGAGGTGTTGTTGGAGAGTGGCGGTCGCCGCTCTACTGTGATGTAGATTGGCTTGGACCACTCTCAGTTTGCCGGCTTCTGAAGTTGGTCGCGTTTGGTTTCGGTAATTTATATTTGATTAAATGCCTGAAAAACTGGACTGGACGGCATTAACACTAAACGTTTAAAACATCTCCTCAAAATAGGAATCCAATATATTTCGCTTATAATAAACTGCTGCCTAAAAATAAGCTACTTCCCAGATTGTGTGAAGAACAGAGGTTATCGCGATAATTAAACCTGCCGACCAATAAACTTATTGAACACCATCAGTAAACTGAAAATTCAAATAACCAGTTATTACATAATACACATCAGGCGTATTAAGAATATTATCAAACCCAGCTTATTTAAGGGAGAATCTATAGGTTTGGCTCTCCTCGATATTAAAGCTGCTTTTTATACGGTTTAGCACAAAGGATTCGATTCAATCGATCGAAAATAATTCGTCAAACCTGTATGGAATTCGAGCTGGTTGCCCGCAAGGCTCATAATTATCTCCAACTCTCTTTAATTATCCAGATCTCGCATCCTGCGAGTCGTCAATATTTGCTTATGATCTTATATTATACTATTTTGTTCTGGCACGCTTGTAGTCGAAATCTTAAGAAATCTGTGGCCATCGCTTGACACTGTATGCAGCTACTTCACCAAATGGAAAAATAGTGTTAGTCCTAACAAAACGCAGGCCATCTTTTTTACGAGGAAACGAAAATCTAATTTCTTACCACAAACGGATCTACAAATGGAAAATGCCATGGAGAAATAATTTCAAATATCTGGGAGTAAAGCTTGAAAAAAAAATGTTTTTCCAAAGACATATTTCACGTGATCTATATCCTTATATAAATAGGAACACAACGCTTAATATATACAAAAAATGCTAATTTTCAAAGTTATATTCCATGCATTCTGTGTTCTGCTGCGCCTGTTTCGTACGATTGTGCAAAAAGCCATATTTATAAGTTGCACATGTCTCAAAACAGTGTTCTACTTTCATCCACCTAATATTTAAATCGCATTGTTAATGATTCATTTGAAAATGATAGACAATCCTAAAATCGTATCTAAATGGATAAAAGTAATGTAAGCAATAAAAACTGGAAGAATAATAAATCTTATCTTCATTAATTAAACAAAAATGTTTCTTTATGTTTCAAAACTAGCATAGAAATGCTATTCACATTGGAATGTAGGATTTTCAAAAAATTGAATTGTTTCACTGCTCATCGATGTTTTTCTTCGCCATAAGACAACTATAATAGCATAGGCAGCTGCACATATCAAAATGATTCCAATAATTGATCCCCAAATAATTTCAGTTGTATTCCTTTAATAGAAAAAGAAATAATGAGCAATCCATGATTATTGGTTATTTTCAAACTTACTTATTTTCCCCGGCATAAGTCTCCTGTGCTGAAAATCGGTGATTGCCAATGCAAGTCATATTATTCCGATCGAAGTGGTATCCGTCGAAACATTCGCATAAATTCGGCGGCTTACAAGTTCCATTGCCGCCGCAATCGATCAAACAAGATTGCGTACAATTCCACTTCTGATCAGGTCCCAGAACAGGTTCGAAGTCTTCATTGCATTCGCATAGGTTACGATCGATGCAGTTTCCATTTAAGCACGGCGGATCACAAGTTGGCTGACATTCGAAGATGCTGTCGTTCGAAAAGACGTATCCTTCGAGGCATGTGCAATTATTTGGAGCCGTGCATTCGGCATTGATGCAAGACGGTTCGCAAATGGGAGCACAAGCATTCGCCGTCTCATTATCCATTTCAAATCCGTCGAAACATTTGCAAACATTCGACGCTGTACAGCGTGAATTGAAACAGAATGGTTCACATATTGGCTTGCAAACGTTCCGTTCGGTAGGTTCTTCATCATATCCGCTCAAACATTTGCAGGTATTCGGTTGGAAGCATTTTCCGTTGACGCAGGGCTGATCGCAAATTGGAACGCACCTGGATGTACTGTTTTCCTCAAACCTATAGCCATCGAAACACTTACAGATGGATCCGACTTGGCATGTACCATAGATGCAAGGTTCATCGCACCACGGGACACATACACCTTGTTCATTCTTTCTGTATCCTAAATCGCAAAGACAGAAGCCAGGCAGCAAACAGCGTCCATTTTCGCAATGATCGCATACGGGCTTGCATTTTGTGGAGTTGTTCGCTATCGGAACATAACCGGAGAAACAACGGCATAGATCCGGCTCGACACAGAATCCGAAAACGCAAGGCTCCTTACAGACTGCCTTACAAATTCCACTATACCGCTCAACGTAGCCAGCAAGGCACTTCGATTCGCATACATAACTACTACCGGCCGTATAACGAAATCCATCGTGACAAGTGCACCGGCCGGGATCAGTGCAAACAGCATTAACACATCGGTTCTCGCAATCGGGAATACATTTATGGGGTTCTGTCTTCAAATAGCCCAGATGACATTCACATACATCCGGCTGCGAACAGAATCCGTTCATGCATCCTTTCGCGCAGGTTGGCTCACAGTCCGATTTGCTTCCGACTTTGAAAACAAATCCTGGATTACAACTACATTGATCCGGTCCAATACAGCTACCATTCTGGCACGGTATCTTACAATCCGAAGTGCATGCTAACGATTTGTTACCACCTTCTTGTTGGTATCCAGGATCGCAGGTGCATTCTTCGGGTGCAGTGCATTTTCCATTCAAACAAGCCGAGCTGCAAACCGGATCACACTGTGCACTGTTGTTCGTCGTTCCATACGAATATCCCGAATTGCACGTGCAAATATCAGGGGCGGTACAAACTCCATTTATGCAAGCCTCTTCACAAACTGGTTCACATTTTTCATCCACTTTTTGATATCCTTCCGAACAGGAGCAAACTTCCGGACTTATACAAATGCCGTGTGGGCAACCTTTACTACAAATCGGATCGCATATCATTGTGCTATTACCTTGGAGTTGATATCCTTGATGGCATGTGCATTTATTGGGAGCAGTGCAGTTGGCATTTACACACATGGAATAATCCTCACCGATACATATTGGCTGACATTCACCTGTATTTTTGAAGTTTTCGTAGCCTTCGAAGCATTCACAGTGTCCCGGTTTGATGCAAGTTCCATGCGAACAGTTATCGCAGTGCGGAACACACGTAAAGCTTGAAATTAAACAAATATCGTAGTGTTAAATTTGTTTTATTCTTTAATAACTGCGGTTAAAAAAAACTGTTTGCAATTAATTAATAACGATTGCAAACTATTCAACAACCTTTTCTAGAATAACAACTCTTTCTAACAAATTAACAACCCCCCTGCTCGATATCCATAAGTCGGACCCAATGGCACTTACCCAATTACTATTAAAATTGACTCCTCTTCTCTGGCCCTTCGTTATCTTTATACTCTAGATGAAATCTGAGAGTACTATAAGTTTGCCACAAGGTTTTTAACACTAAAAAATAAGGCTAGGAAAGAGGAGTGGGAATCGAAACCATGACCTATTGACTGTGAAGCAAGCACGCTGCCCACTACGCCACGAAAACCTTCCATACAAAGTATACTTTTTCATGAAATGCTATAAACCGATTTTCTCGGTACGTATAAAATTTATCGAGCTGGAATTGTGCACTAAATATTTATTTAGAATTATTAGTCAGACCGAAAAAAATTACACGATTAGCTTCGCCCCTTCTACCTACTCCTAACAACATTTAGCAATAAAAGTTTAACAAGTAAAGTAAATTTTCTTGAAAAGGATGAATGCTACTGATATGCAATTTAAAACATGTCAGTTGCATGCTGTTCATAGTTATTTATGCCATTAAAAATTTCACATTCCTTTTACCACCTGCAATGAAAACTGCACAATTTCACTAACCAAATAATAATTATTAATCAAATTTTATCCTTTTTCTATACCGACAAAACTGTGCCGTACATTACTCAGAGCCTAAAAAAATAAAAAATACTTCGCAGCTGTTAAAAAGAGAGTAATTTCGAACTGGAAAAGGTTGTAGTTAGTTGCAAACAGTTTCTGTCTGGTATTGAAAAGTTTGTAATTTAAATTACTTATTTTATTTAATTGAATTGTATATTCTTACCCATATAATGTATTCGGTGTATATCCTTCACAGCAAACAAATTGGTAGGACGTATATGTCTATTAGTGGTAAATTTTGCAATTAAATTGAAGAATCATATAGAAAACTGTACAAACCACAACTCTTGGACGCCAAGAAAAATGCGTGACATGAGATAATCTGCTCATTACAACACTGTAAAAAAAATTTAAAAAGATTCGATCAGTACTTCAGTTTTATCAAGTAATATAATGTAATTATTATGTTTCTAGTATGTACTGGTACCAGTTAATAAATTTTTACCGAATACGTATATGAATATCAATGCCACTATTCGCATAATATGAATATGAATACAAATATTTATGGGTGAACGAAATATAAATTTAAATTAAACTTTTTTTCTAATATTTTTAATGTTCAAATATCTACTAACAAATTGATCCAAATGGCCAATTGGATGATGGGGTGTTATCATCCTTAATAATGACTGCTGCTCCAGGTTGCAGAGATATAATATACATATGATTCATGCCAATGTTTCCAGAATGTTGCTGATCTCGCTTCTAATTGGAAAAGACATTAACATCGGCCGAAATGTTTGGTTATAGAGGAGAGGTGTAAGTTTTACCGATTAGAAAATAAGGGGTAGTTAATATATCAAATTCTGTATCTGGAATTAAGCACTGAGCAAACGAAAGACTAAGCTAGGGTATAGGCTAGTAGGTAGTGTGTTGGTCTTGTAATGCGAAGGTCGTGAGTTCAAATCCCAGCCGGCGCAAAATATAATTCCGGCACATTGTCTGCTTGGGTCACCTCAATCTAAGAAAATGAAAAAAACGTAGAAAGAGGGTTGTGCGAAGGGCTAACAACCCTTCCACAATAATAAAAAAAAAAAAAAATTTTAAGGAACCTGAATATCAGGAGGCCAAGGTCCGATTTGGGCTGTAGGGCCATTGTAGTAGTAAAAGAAAGACTTCGTTTCCAATTAAATATTTTAAATGCAGCTGGATCACCTAGATGTACGATTCCCAGATTCCTCCAATATATGAAGCGGATAGAGATATAAAATGCCAGGTTATACCATGAATTGCAAGGGTTGCGGCAATGCTGCGAGTATGTTGTGACGATAAAAGAAGTTTGTGAATTTTAAATAAGAAGGGATAAGCTCCTTTGAAATTTGTTTCTGTTTACAGATCTGACACAATCCCAATATGGATTGCTTTAGTAATGAAGCAGATGAATAAAGCTATGTCGCCTTTAACAAACGTCGGATTTCATCCTAGCGCTAACCGCAGAGTGAGTGGGCCGGCATTGTCGCATCCTACAATCCAAAATTCTTGCCGCAGGATGGAGAACAACTGATCAATTCCAAGATATATGCACTTTCGATGATTATATTCAGGTTTTAGGTTAGTTAGGCGGTGGTCCTTGGGAAGAATCACAAGATATTTCTTGTAATACGATAAATTGGAACGTTATAATAGTCTGTCTACACGAAGTTGTTCTTGCGAATCAATGATTGGTGTTAACTTTTGAAAATTTCTTATGCGTGAAACTTGCCTACCAGTAGTCTCTGCCGAAAAGCATGATTACTGTACAATGTTTATGCAAATGTTTAAATCATTTTTCGTAAGGGATTGTTAATATGTGATTTTTTAGGCAATTTCGACCATTATGTGCAATGCACAAACAAAGTAATGGGGGAAGGAACAGAATTGGGAATGTGTGGAAAGGCGAGTGAGAACGACCGTAACGAGTGATGAGGCTGGTAAAATTTCAGCTATAATGGCTGCTACTGGAAAATATTTATAGATGTTATGGGGGACTAAATGATAGAAAGCGAACATGGAACTGTATTATGGAGACAAGAGATGAATCGCTTGCAGTAGGTTAGCACACGTATGAGCTTACTCAACGAGGAAACTCTTTGTAAAAAAGATGTTAGACAATGGTCTTCCAGCGCATGCTATCTGAGAAAATGCTGTCATCAGAACGTATTGACATAGGTTTTTAATTTGACTTGCGTTCAATGTCTGACAATTCAATATTTTGCGGTGAATGTGGTGAAGAACCAGCCAGCAACCAACGTGGCCCTGGCCACCAAAGCCTGCAGTGCTGAAGGACTGATGTCGAAAGTCATCATGAAGTACAATCTGAAGGGTTAATAGCGGAAGCAATATGACGCCAACAGGATCTCGATAGAGAATCTAATATTTTTGACGTTCTATTGCCATAAACGTTTTTTAAGTTTGAGGTTGAAGAGATAACGAAGATAGCACCATTTTTGAGTCAGCTCACGCCATTAGCTGCTAGTTATTTATTTGTAAAGAATATTTTATAAATTTTAACAATCTGCTGAGCAGTACAGCAGAACCAAGTTCGAGTTTTGGCACAGAAGCTTGTTTTAGTGGGGCTAGCTTAGTTTTAGCAGCCATAAGCAGAAAACGAAATTCTTAAATACCGAAGCTGTGACAATATACCACTGCGGAATGAGCCTTTTCGGAAGCGTTACAAATGATTCTTTAGATCTAACACTTTAGTTGAGTTCACCGTAAAGTGTAGGAATGAGTTTTCCCAACTCTCTCTTGGCCGCGTATTGAGTGGGCTCCAGCAGTCGGAACTGCATTTCCGCAGATTAAAACCTCCCTTGGCTAATTAGCACATCATCATCAACAATAACGCGACAGCCCGAATCGGCTCCTAGCCTTCTAAATTCGGCGCCTCCAATCGTCTCGGTCCAAAGAGCGCATCCTCCAGCTGCTAATATTTAAGATGGCTTTCCAATCTTCATCAAGCGAGTCTCCCATCGCTTGCGTGGTTTGCCCACTAGATGGTTAGCACTAGCTTTGCCTTTAAATGCACGTTTGTGGATTCTTCTTTCTTCTATTCGCTGTACATGGCCAGCACACTGCAGTTTACGTTACACGACGAACGTTGAAGCTTCTGGCTCGTCGTTAATCTGATACACCTCATGGTTGTATCTTATTCGCAATTCCGTTCCTTCCGTCTACAATGGTACTACAACCCAAATCGAGCTTTGGCCTTCTCATTTTTTTCATTACTTATTGTGGAAAGGTTGTTAGCCCTTCACACAACCCTCTATCTACGAATTTTTCATTTTCGTAGATTGAGGTAACCAAGCTATATCCGAGAATATACTACGTCAATTGGGATTTGAACTCACGACCTTCGCATGTTAAGACCAAAACGCTACCTATTAGGGTACACCCTGGCTTCCTTCACAGGTCCCAACATTTTTCGGAGGATGAAAAGAAATGTGCGGAAAACCAAGTACATGCACATGAGTTCGAACACAAGCACACCGATTGTTCTTAACGGACAAAATGTGGAAGAGGTGCAAGATTTTTCTTATCTCGGAAGTAGTACCAGCATAAACGGCAGAGCCGAAAATGATATTGAGGCTCGTCTAAATAAAGCTCGTCAGGCCTTCGGTTTCCTTTCTCCTTTCTGGAGGTTAAGAGAAATCTCCCTTCACATAAAGCTGCGGGTATTTGACGCATGCGTCAAATCCGTGTTGTTTTATGGTTGCACTACGTGGAAAATAATCTTTCAACTTACTAAAAAACTGCAAACTTTCGTGAACCAATGCCTCCGACGCATTTTAGGGATAATCTGGCCAGAAGTGATCTCCAAACGACAAACTTTGGAGTACAACTAGACAGACAAAAATATGCATTTAGATTCAAAAACGGAAGTTGCAGTGGATGGGTCATACTTGGAGGAAACTAGGGCAAAACATCGACAAACAGGCTCTGGATTATAATTCTCAAGAAAGACGTCGGGTTAATCGACCACGTAGCACATGGAAGCGAGCAGTTGAGCAGGATGCTAGAGGAATAAACAAGTCCCGGCAACAGCCAGGCCGATGCTCAGGATCGCCCTTTGTCGAAGAGAGCTGTTTCTGTTCTATGCACCTATAAGGGGTATAAACAGGAATTTGATCGATACCTCCTAAAGATTCGATAGAAATCCGGATCAGCGATCCAAATTTGCCGATATCGGCTAAAAATACATATTTATGTTTTCGAACTTGGAGACAGACCGAGAATAGATCCTTTTGGTATTCATTTAATAAAATACCGAAGAAGAAATAGTTAACAAACCATAAAAGACGACACGAATTTTCGTTGATGAAAATGATAATTGTATTGGTTGCAATCTTAGATCATTATCGTGAAGCAACGAGTTTGTAGCTATTTTCAAATAATGTGAAGCTATATGTAACGAATTGAACATCAAAATAAAAATACCAAGACTTGTTACTTTCAGCCTAGGCGCAGCGTAGTGGGTTGCGTGTTGGTCTGCAATGCGAAAGTCGTGAGTTCAAATCCCGGTCCCCGCATACTGCTTGCTTTGTTATATCTGGGCTAGCTTAATCTGCGAAAATGAAAAGTTCAAATTGGTAATAATAACTAATAAATAAGGCCAAAGCCCGATTTGAACTGTAGTGTAAAATCATTCAATATAACACGTTAAAACTTTCTTTAATTTTATGAAAAACATCGAGCTATTTATTAAAAAACAGTAATGAATAAAACTATTTAATCTAATTCGGCTCTAGGAATTTCATCATTGCCTTGTTCGCGTGCTACGCAACGCAATCTTGAAAAAAATTTCAATCACAAACTAGTTCTTAAAACCATAATTTTTTTTTCTTTTGCTATCTTTCGAACTTACGGTTTAAGAAAGTGGCACGCATCCGAAAAAGATGTGAAACTCAATAAGATAATACAAGGAATAGTTAGCACTATAAAATGTCCTGCCATTTTTTTATTTTTTTTTTTTTGCAAGCAATAACTATAACTTACACTTTAGATTGATGCAGTAAAACTAAACAGCAACATTTTCCGATAGTGACAATGAAGGCTTGGGAAAAAATAGTTTTATCGAAATACTGTGGGTGCTCTTTATCATTAGTTTCAGCTTCTGGCTAAAGATAAATTTTGAAGATTTCCATGTAAGTTTGCATTTCATTCTTTTTTTTTCTCCGGCTGATAGCAAAAATTAAAAAAATAATAATAAAAAACAATGTATAGAAAAATATGTTATCATACTAGTCGAGAGTGACTTTTGTATGGGAGGTGATCGAAGCGAAGAGGGAAGGTTTGTAATTTTTATACGTATATGACACCGAACGTGATACGCAAATTGTTTCGTGCGGAATTTAAAGTTTATAGCTTTCGTAAATTTTTTGCAAATTTGAATTGTTTTTCTGAAACTACTGTATGAGAGGTGGCTGAAGGAGTGAAGGGTTTTGGATGATTTTGAAACTACTTATCAATATTATAATCACCAATCTTTGTTACAATTTTAAAATCATATGCTCGAATGAGAAATACTTTTCTGGAATTTTTAATATAGAATTTTGCGTAGGAGGTGGTAGGCGGGAGTAGAAGTAATCAAGCGAAGTTGATTTAAGAGTTATTGCGATTATAAAGAGACAAATTGTGGTAAAATATTAGAGTTTCTACTTTTTCTAGTTGCAGTGAAAATCAACATACAGTGGCGGACAAAAGCCGATACATAATATAAAATTCTTGGTAAATTTGATTTAACATTTTTTCCATTCAACATAAGTTAGTAATTTTTATTGCATCGCATACTTAAGAAAAAAAAAAAAAAACTCGGAAAATGGTACTACGCCGCCACGTAGCTTCCCAGTAGAGGGAGAAGAGCGATCGCATCGATGCACTGCGTCGAAAAGTTATGACTCTGTCAAGGCGATAACATCGTAATCAAGTAATGAAGATGACAAGAAAATCTCAGCATCGGCCGAGTACTACTCGCATTCTGAAACTAGACTGAAACGTGGGCGGATATATCACAAGAAATTGAGCTCTGAATTACGTTGCGGACGGAACGATTTCGATTCTAGGAAAATCATGAATTCCTTGATTTTGACCGTGAGTTGCCAGATAGACGGAACCAGAGCATTGTGTAATACACAAGTGCTCAGGAACGCCAACCTTGAAGTTAACGAAACGCGTAGTAGTCAGTAATACGGCTCTATCGTAATGTAATCATAACCACATGAAAAAAGAAAAGAAGGGGAAAATGGATGCGACAAATGTTGAAATTCGATTAACTTACCTCGACCATGATTAGGCAAAGACTTGTACCTACAGTGTACCAATAATGTCTTCGTACAGCAGCTATTTGAAACTCAAGTGATAAAAAACAATAAGTTGTTGCAAGAAATTTGAAAAAGTTTTAATGCAGATTTATTCATTAAACATTTTTATTTAGTTTAGAAACAAAAACTAGTCCATTTAAATTATTTATTACAAAGCTATTAACTAAAAATAAAACAAAGTCGACAATTTGCCTCCAATAATGTCTTCGTACACTTACGAAACAGTTTATGAAAAATCTTAAAAACTATAGATACATTTTTTGTTAATATTTAGTTGGGAAGCCTGTATTGTTGATTACGGCTTTAAGGCGGTGTGGCATCGATTCTACAAGTTTTTTTGCATAGCTTGGCTCTATTTTCGCCCATTCCTTCAGAAGAGCCTGTTTTAACTGAGGTTTCGAGCTAATATGACGAATCCTGATCCTTTTTTCCAGCATGGTCCACATGTGCTCAATGGGATTTAGGTCAGGACTTTGCGGTGGTGTCTTAAGCATATGTGGAGTTTTGTGCGCCAAGAACATCCTAGTATTATGAGCCATTTGCTTAGGATCATTATCTTGTTGAAAGTAAAAATCCTTTGATAAACTCAATTTTTCAGCACTTGGCTCCAAATTTCTCTTGAGAATTTCAATATATGCCCGATGATCCATGATTCCTTCAATTATTTCTAAGTTTCCAACGCCGCTGGCAGCCATACAGCCCCATACCATTACGCCGCCGCCGCCGTGTTTTACAGTTTTGATGGTGTTTTTTGGGTTGTAAGCTTCCCCTGGCTTTCTCCACACTCTAAGTCTCCCATCAGACCCAAAAATGTTGTATTTGGACTCATCAGAAAATATAACATTGCGCCAGAACTCGAGAGATGCATTTTGGTATTGCCGAGCTAAGTCCAAACGTTTTTTGCGATTTACTTCATTTACCAGTGGCTTTCTGCGAGGTGTACGAGACTTAAATCCGGCATCAATCACGCATATTCGTACTGTTTCTGGATGAACTTCTTTTTGATTGGATTGACGGAGCTCTGCACTAATTTTTGGTGCACTTATGAACGGATCCTTGGCAATCATATGCTTGATTTGCAGCCGATCTGCATCAGTGAGAATTGCAGGGCGTCCTGATTTAGGATTACAGATTGGATAGTAGAACGGCTCCGGGACAGTAGTTTGGCTATTTCCGCGTATGATTTTTGCTCCTTTACGTGTAAATTCACTACAAGCTTACGCTCTTCAAACGACAAGTATTTACCAGGCATTATTTCGATTTTTACTGTTCCAAACTCATAAAATTTACATTTGACAGTAAACACACGTGTTTGTTTCTTTACTGTTACTACAAACCGTTATAAGTGGAAAATAATTATGATCGATAATTATCAGCCAAGAGATCGAAGGGCAAGCGAAATCTTAAATGTACGAAGACATTATTGGAGCCAAATTGTCGACTTTGTTTTATTTTTAGTTAATAGCTTTGTAATGAATAGTTTAAGTGGACTAGTTTTTGTTTTTAAACTAAATAAAAATGTTTAATGAATAAATCTGCATTAAAACTTTTTCAAATTTCTTGCAAAAATTTTTTGTTTTTTATCACTTGAGTTTCAAATAGCTGCTGTACGAAGACATTATTGGTACACTGTATAATAAAAAAATTCTAAATTATTAGTTATGGCTAAAAGAAACGCGGTAGTGTAAAATTTTGTTTAAAAGAGATTGTATACTTACGTTAAATAAAACAGAACGCCATCTCGCCAGTCAATTAACACCCAGGACCACAGTTTAATTATACGTAACGTCTTCTTTCGCTCTGCGCAGGACATAGGACGAAACAACAACGAGCGACTCAATATACCTATCACAATTGAGTCAGCGATCAGGTGTGTCTGAACTGAAAGGATTTGTAAAGCGAATTTTGAATTTAACATAAGAAAAGTGCCACAAGTCGGTGGCTTGCGTAAAAATTAGAGTCAGTGGATTAGTTGAGACGACGGAAAAAATGAGAATTAGGTGAAACGACGAAAGAGGGGATCAATCGAAACGACGGTAGAAGCAAGATTTCTAGGCGAAACCTAGGAGCCTCGTTCAAGATATCGGCGTACGTTTTGCGAAACCACGAAGTGAACGAATGAAGCAGCAAGGGCCCCAACGAGTACCAACAAAGGTAGAAACGAGTAAAGTATGTTAAAAGGAATGTAGCCAGGTGCTTTGTGTTTGGAGAAATATCAAATTTTTTTATTAACGTGGAGCTAGTTAGGATATTTAAATAAAGCCGTTGAGCAAGTTCATTCCAATTACACGCTTTTATCTTGATCATTATTTTCTTGTGAAGATTCCCACGTCCTCTTCAGCCATATCGCGGTTTTTTTTCATTTTTCTTCGGACTCGGCTAAAAGCTAGGAATGTGACTTAAAGGAAAAGTCACTGGCGCCCATGGCCCGTCTCCACGGGTTGGCCGGCCAAGTACGTTCCTCCCCTGGGTTCAAGGGGTTTCATTTATAAGTTTTCCCAGCCACGTCTTTCTTCGTGAGTATAGCGCAAATTAGCTGGCTTCACTTTAGCTGCAGTTTAGAGGCAGCGAAAGTCTTGATCGATCATATCCACGTGAAATCGTGAAACATGCAACCATTTCATGGAAACCAATACCTTGAATGCACTGCACAGAGAGGTGTCCGTTCTAGAGATATGCTTGCGAAGATGACGTCTTTCTATAGGATTGATGTTAGAGGTCAGGAGGCCAGATAAATGTTTTCATGTGTTTGCTCCCTCGCGGGGGTGTGGGGTTCAGAATCAAAGTACCGAAACCCAGAAGGAACGAAAATAGAGGTTAACGGATCTGTTGCAGGACAAAGGTAACGCAGGTTACGGTAACCGATACATAGCTATAGGTTACAGGAAAAAGAAATGCTAGGAAGAGAGAAACGTGAGTCAATCAAGAAATTAATGAACTTAGGTGAGCGAAATACTTCCCCTATCAGTATATGTATGCCAAAGTAGGAATCTGATGGGACCGAAATCTGAGGCAGAAGAGCAGCAGAGAGAGAAAAAGAGAATGAAACGGCAAAAAGGAGAGCGAATCGACACAGCTATGGTCGAAGTCCCGTCGGGATACACGTTGTGGCTGTGTTTAACATTCAGTTTCTTGTGTCATTCCTTGGTGTGGACTTGCTTTTTACAGTTGGACGACATAACTGGTAGATATTTAGATAGGCCTCGCACTTACCATACCAGTGTAAATCCTTAGCGTTACACAGCTAAAAGTCGTACCCACCAAGCACCGTCGAAGGTAGGGTATTTCCCTATGGTGTGAATACCGCCCAAAACACTAACCTACTAATACATCTACAGTTTTTGTTTGTTATACCGAAACGTGCAGTACGCCCTACGTAATAAAATAAACGCCGTAGCTGGCTAGCCATATACGATAGGCGCCACAATAGGAACGAAATTGTACTGTTTGTTTGTGTGAGTGGGTTACGCAGGTTGGTTACTGTAGGGAGCAGAAATATCGGGAGTACAAGTTGAAACGCGCTATTTCCCAATAGATGGCGCTAGCAGTAAATGCTGATCAACAATGACGGATCAGAAACGTTATATGGGAAATTTCGGTATCTGTCAACAGCTCCTCATCATTAGATTTGTGAAGCTTTATCAGCATGTGCCCGAATATGTCGTAGTTTGAGCCAAATAAGCGTCATTTGCGGGGAGTTTTGCTTTTTGCCTTCGATTCAAAAAAATCTACGACTAAGCCACGTCGAACGATTGTTGAAACTTATGTTGAGGATGCTATTAATGAAAGAATGTTTCGTGAGTGATTTCAACGCTTCAAGAGCCATGATTTTGGCATGATAGTAGAAGAGAGAAAATTTTTGTGGTATATCATGAGTTATTGAAACCAAATGAAATCATCACGGGGGAGTTTTATCAACTACCATTGAGGCGTTTGAGCCGAGCAGAAACTTAATGTGATTTTGCTGCACCACAACGCTCGGCCACATGTTGATTAGGTTCTGAAAAACTACCTGGGAACACTGAAAAGGGACATTCTACTCCACCCGCCGTATCCTCCAGACATCGCCCCTTCTGACTACCACCTATTCCGATCGATGACGAATGGCCTAGCTAAGCAGCACTACCATTCTTACGAAGAAGTTAAATAAACTGCCAACAAGTCGGGCGAAACTTTATTATTCTTGGGACAAGTTGCGAATGAGTGGAAAGTCAATATGCAGGTTAGAGTGGTTAGGGAAGGCTAAGTGAAAGGGAGTTCTTGGGCAGGACTGTTAACAATATTTCATTCGTTTCTGTAAGTTTGGTTTTTATGAGGGGAGGAGTAGGGGTAATAGTAAGGGTGGGTGGATGTTAATAGCTTTTTAATTAATTGCTTGAATCACGTACAATATTCTCTGTATAGAATGTGTTTCATAGACGAAGTTGCATAGAATTTTCATAAAATTCGGTGTATTTTACATTCATGAAACCGAACATTTGTATGGGAGGGGGTAGAGAATATAGGGGAATCGTAAAATTTGATACGCAGTTTTATTTCGCGTCTCTTGTAAGGTGCTTGTATAGAATTTCAAGTTCGTAGCTTTTAGTTTGTTGGTTATTAGTTGATTTAATGAAATTGGTCGAAATCATAGTTTCGTATGGGAGGGGGTAGAAGCGCAAGCGCGATTTCAAAACTTTTAAAGCAACTTCATTTGTATTATTTTTATAAGTTTTTATGCCAAATTTGAAATTGATAGCTTTTAAGAGTTAGCTGATAACTGATTTCTTAAAAATGCTCGAAAAAATAATGGGGTAGAGGAGGTAGGGGAATCGTAAAACTTGTGATGCAATTTTCTTTCATTTTTATTGTAAGGTGCTCGTACGAATTTTCAAGTTCGTAGCTTTTAATTTGTTGGTTATTAGTTGATTTAATGAAATTAGTCGAAATCATACTTTTGTATGGGAGGGGGTAGAAGGTCAAGCGCGATTTTAAAACTTTTAACTCAATTTCATTTTAATTATTTTTGTTAGTTGTTATGCAAAATTTCAAATTGATAGCTTTTAATAGTTAGGTGATAATTGATTTCTTGAAAATGGTCGAAAAAATAATTTTGTATGGGAGCGGGTAGAAGTGTTAAAGGTTTTCGACCAGTTAATATTTCGTATATTTAGGGATTTTTTTTAAATGCATTTCGCAAATTTTCAAATTTATACCTTAAAATTTCACTCAACAATTTTCAATTTATGTGTTTTTTTCAATGCACATGAAACACCTTGTGCACGTTAGACCGGGGGGGTCGGTTTATAACAAATAAGGATCAAATTATTATTATTTTTCTATGTGGATTAAATATAGGTATTCACATGCAAAATTTTAACTTTGTATCTTTTACCAGAGCCCTAAAAAAATCACTCAAAGTTTTCGATATTTTTGCTTATTACCTCCCTCCCCTTACATCTTTCAACTTAAAATTTTTACCAAAATTAATTATTATGTAGTTCTACAATCTGACAAATTTTTGATTTGATATCTGTACTATTTTTGGAGATATAAGGATTTGTAATTTTGAAAAGTGCGCCGTTTTTGAAATGCTCCCCATTTCCCCGCACTACTATTATTTCAACATGTTATATTTTTTTTTGTATTTGCCTAGTATAGTTTAATATAAGTTTTAAGTTTCAATTACATAGCTTAAGAGATAGTTGAGATATTAATTTTTAAGTGTTTTTCTTTGCACCCCCCCAGACCCTCCCCCTTACAATAATTAGCCGCTTTCTAAGCTGGTTCCGATGAAACTATATGCCACCTTGATGGTCTCTAAATATGATTTTGTTACAATTAGTAATTTCGAAGATATAATCATTTGAAAAAAAAAATTCGGCCGACAATTGGTTCTATGCCCCCCCCTCCCTTTTCGCATCCCAATGGATAAAAAAATGAAATTATTTTTAAAAGTTGTCCCATAAACCCCTCTATATTAATGTTGAGTTTTAGCTTCCTAGCTGTTACCATGGTTGAGATATTTGAATTCGTATTTTTCGGTTTAAGCGCTCCCCCCGCCTCCCCCTGAACCCGTATACCCCGGAAAATAGGTGTCCGCCTGAGATTCGCAACTATCTACAATCCCCCCAAAAATGAATTTTCTATCTTGAAGGGTTTGGGAGTTAATGTGCGCTGAGCGTACACGTCGGCGTACGGCGGACGGCGTACAGACAGACGGATTTTTTTTTTTTGCATTTTTAGGCTAATTTAGTCATGAAACGCGAAAAAAAAAATTTCAGGGTAGCAAACTTTTTTTTTTCTTGTGTCGATCACAATACTTTATTATTATAATAATAAAGTAAAATTGGGTCAATTCGTGGATGAGCTTACAAGAAGAGCAGTATTTTTGACGTAAAAACCGTATGCTGTCAGAAAGATGTGAAAAATTGTGGCTAGCAGTGGGCATTTCTTTGAACAATAAATTATGGATATTGATAATCGTCACTGAAAAAGTCTACTTATTTGGAAGTTTGAACTAAACTTTAAATCAATGATATAATAATTTATACATACTAAAACTGAACTTACGATCAGATTTTACCTTTGGAAGGCGAGATTTAGCCAAAACCCAATAAATGAAAAGATCATGTTAAGGAGTCGTTAAAGTTTAAGCGGAGTATTGTTTGTACGGGAACCGGTGGGGTTGCTCTTTTGTTTCGAACAGCTTCGAAGAGGTGAGACGGATTGAAGTTATTAATGATGGAGGGGATGCAGTCGAATATGGCGATCAACATTTACTTTGACCATCTCCAAGTACCTGAGTTGTATGACCAGACACGACTACGGGGGTCGAAAACCCC
Source organism: Chorisops tibialis (assembly GCA_963669355.1). Taxonomy (NCBI): domain Eukaryota; kingdom Metazoa; phylum Arthropoda; class Insecta; order Diptera; family Stratiomyidae; genus Chorisops; species Chorisops tibialis. Next base: position 216,488,834 of record OY770262.1, read on the forward strand.
ATGGAAAGTTACTGGCATCACCGGCAAAGGTTTCAGGTCTCTTTAAGGGTGCACATGGTGTGATAGGCAGAGGCGTTAGATGGACCTCGCATCCAGCAGTATGAATGCCGAACTTAAATTTGTTATAGACTACGAACCGGGGACGTTAATGGTTATTGCCACAAAAACAATTCGTGTTGCCAAAGAACACCGTGAAGTAAATCCGTAATGCTGGGAGGCCTCGACCTCGTTGACACATTCTCTGGGGAACTACCTATCCAAAAAAGATAGTGTGGTAATGGCTTCTCTGTGCTCTAGAGAATCGAGTTAATAACGTTATGGCGTTCCAGTGATATTTTTTCAGATTACGTCTTCAGATGGGAACTACAGTGCACGAAACTAATTTAAAGTCACCACGTTTTTATGTTTTTATGAAAATATGAATCTTTATTTTGCCAATATTATTAATAATTAAAAAGTACATATTACTAAACATAAGATATGAAAAGAAAAACATTTAATTGTCACATTTTAGAAACAGTTTTTCTCAAAACTTATAAAATAAGATAAGAAATAGACTTATGTATAGACACTTTCATAACTATATAAGAAAGTTATAATATAATGCTTTAATTCAATATTTTGTAGGTCCGCCTTTCGAGTGGATAACCTCGAAGGCCCTATTAAGCATTGAATTCACTTGGTTTTTCAATTCCGTTAATTCTATTTCGGACCACACTTCGTGAGTTTTTGATTTTAAGGCATTAACGGTTTCGAATTATGTTCCATTGCTATAAACCCTATGAACTAGAATGCCCCACAGATTTTCAATAGGATTGAGATTTGGGCTTCTAGCCGCCTAATCCAAAACGGGTGTATCTGCTGCCTGGAACCAATCTCTTACAATGTGAGCGGTATGTACGGCAGCGTTATCCTGCTGGAAAATGAAGTTTTTCCCCTGCCATTTGCTCCCCATATTCATCTAGAGCCCATTCTAACATCTCACGATAATGAGCAGCATTCATTCTTGTAGGAACCCATGCAATGGGCGATTTTCCGCTGTACCCAAATGCCGCCCATACAATAACACTGTCACCACCGAAATTCCTACTCCACTTAACTTCTTTATCTCGACGTAAATCATGCCAGTAGTACTGACAACCATCCGGGCCGTCGAGATTGAATTTATTTTCTGCGATTTTCAAGGTACTTCAAATACATATGCAACACCAAATATGTCGTTCCAAGACAAATTTTCTGTGCTTTGAATATCTAGCATGTTTAGATTGGTAGATTTGGATATTGACTGTCCTCCAAAGCATATTGGGAGACCACGTTTCAGAGGCAAAAAACAGCCTTGAGTTTTCATTGAACTCGACTCTGTTTTTTCGCCACTTGAGATCGTCATTCAAATACGCTGGTTACTGAGTTCAAAATCGCGAGCTAAATGTGCATTAGCATAATAGTTGGAGAAATCAATAATTCAGTGGAGAGCAAAGCTCTGGAGGGGATTGCAAGAAGAGGACAGAAGATTTTTAATGAATGCATAGAAAATAGTAGGAGAAATAATTAAATAGGACGCACCATCCAAAACGACGCGTAAGGAGTAAGACGTTTTTTACGAAAATACTTACGAAAGAATGACTGACCGATATCTGTAAAACGTTTGTTTATAAACAAAACCGTCGCAGTTTGATTACGCTCAAGGCTAGGGTGACTAAAATTTTTACAATATTCTTATCTCTTAGTGTTTCAATTTTTTTCTGTATTAAAACACAATTTTGCTTAAAGTCAAAATAATGATGAGGCAAAACTTTTGCAATATTTATTTTTTGAAAATATGAAAACTATATCTAAGTCTGTTGAATTACTAAATTATCGTTTCGTTTATCCCATTTTATTGCCACAGTATTAGACGAACGTTTTTTATGGTAACAATAAAATATAGCTGCTAAGATCGCACATAACATCACTACTCCAAGAACTATCGCATTGATCAACCACACCGGAATTCGAAATCTGCAAATTATAAAATTCAGTTCAATTTCATAGTTTTGGAATTTTTAAAACTAAAACAAACCTTGGTTCTTCCGGGCTATCAATCGACTCCAATATGCAGCCTGCGTTTTGATCGAAATAAAATCCATCGGAACACTCGCATAAATCGGGTGGAATACAGGTGCCGTTTTTGCAATCAACCGAACAGGATCTAATGCATTTCCAGTGCGCGTCGTATCCGGAAGCTGGTTCGTATCCATCGAAGCATTCGCAAATGCCATGCTCGACACAAGTACCCTTGATGCAAGGTGGTTCGCAAATTTCGATGCACTTGGTGTAATTGTCCAGCGCAAATGTGTATCCTTCGAAGCAGTTGCAAATATTCGGCAACGAGCACTCAGCATTTATGCATGATGGGTTGCAAACTGGTTCGCAATTATTTGTCGTTGTATTGTCCTTCGCGAATCCTTCAAAACATTCACAAATGCCTGGTGCGATGCACTCTGCATTGTAGCAAAACGGATCACATAGTGGTTTACAATTGTTCGAACTGCTCGGTTCCGATTGGTATCCTTCAAAACATTGGCAATCATTTGGTGCTCTACAGTTGCCGTTTCTACAGGATGGATTGCAAATTGGAACGCATTCGGTCGAGCTATTCTCTTTACGTTCGTATCCTGCCAGGCATTGGCAAACCGATCCGATTCCGCAAATCGCATTTAGGCAAGGCATCTCGCACCAATTTTCACATTGGCGCGTAGTAATATTCATTTTGAACCCAGGATTACAAGAGCAAATATTCGGTAGCAAACAATGTCCGTTCTCGCATGGCTCATTACAAATCGGCTTGCAAACCCACCACCCTTGATCGGGATCTTTTTCAAATCCTGGCTCACAAGTGCACGAATCCCTAGCAGAACAGAAGCCATGACTGCAAGTAATCGAACATATTGCCGGCAGTTCTTCAAGTTCCTCTTCATCGTCCTGTTCACATGCGTATTGACTCAAAGGACGGTATCCTGGATTGCACTGGCACACTTCGGGACTAACACATTGGCCATTCTCACATTCTGCGGAACAGATCGGTGTACATAGTTGGTCCTCATTTCCGGTTGTACGGTGATAGCCATGATCGCAGGTACATACGCCAGGTGCTGTGCAATTTCCATTCGGGCAGCCCGACCAGCAAAACGGCTCACACTTCGTTGAAGCTTTATTACGAAAGGAAAAGCCACCACCGGTACAGGAACAATCTTCAGTTGTTGCGGTACAGAGCTTGTCGCAAGGAATTTCTTTTTCTGGTATACACTTGTCACCATCCTTTTTATAATCTAAAGAGCAGATTCGTTGTGTTTCCAACTGAAGTTTGTTATTAATCTTATCTTCTTCTGAGAAGCTGAAACTAATAATGAAAAAAATCTTTTGAAACGTTTTAATTAGTTTCAAGTTTGTAATAAATAATCTTTAGCCGATTGACTAAAGCTTTTTTTTTATTTTTTTTTTTATGTGACACCGGAACTAGAGGGGTAACCCTTTTGTTCTGAAGCACAGCTCCTGTGAGGTGGGAAGGATAATGTTTTTTTGGGAATTAAAGGGATAGAGATGGAAGTTGCTATGATATTTCTCTTGAATTGTTGAATGTTGTCGTCTTGTTGGAAAATTGAGATGGGCAGCAAATTCCATATTCGAACAGTCCGGTCTAGAAACGAGTCACAAAATTTGACAGTGCGCCCGAAAATAGGTTTAAAAGAATATTTATGAGCACGTGAAGCAGCTCAAGTATTACGGGGTAAATTGCATCCGAACAATTTCGATTATCGTAACGATACAAAAGGGTTAGGGAGTTGTCCGTAATTTGGATACCTAACATCTTAACACTTGTAGAATTGGATAATGGCTGGCTTCCGAAGGTGTTTGCATCTAGGTTAGAATCACGTTTGTAGGACATAAGACAGTACTGGGTTTTCGAAGCATTAAATTCGACTTGATTCTTAATGCTCCAGCTAAGAGCCAAGTCGTCGTTCAATGTTTGAACCATGGACCTACGTTGCTCTAGTAAGCTAGTACATCGGACTAAGGAGACCGTGTTCAAGTGATAGTAGAAGTCTGATGTGCTGTCATCAGCAACGCTATATAAAGTTGAAGATAGCAATTCATTGATAAATATTAGAAAAAGAGTAGGGGAAAGAATGGAGCCTTAAGGGATATTAGCGTTAATTTTATGAGAAGGGGGAACCACACCATCCAATAAAACACGCATTCAACGATTGGCTAAAAAACTTTCAATCCAGGAAATATTGGTGTACTCTTGCTAGTTTTAGAGGCATGAGAAGCTAGCTAGCTACTCTATAATACAATAGGAAAAGTAGAGAATTCTTGTCTGTTTGTGTGTTTATCTAGGGATCACGCGAAATAAAGAATTCTAGTGTAGTTGATAGCTTGATTTTCGGGGTCATAAATGGAGTTTATGTGGAAGAATATTGTATTCGAACATTTTTGTTTGCTTATTTGATTGGGCCGATACCACCAAAATAAAATTACTGATTGAATTTTGATTGTTTCACTATTATAAAGCTTATTACCTTACTTTTCAAACGCCACTAAGCAAGAAAAATGCAATTCCTTTATTTTAATTTAGTTACTAAATACTACTGATGCATTAAGCATTAACCATAGAATGGTTGCTACCAAGAAAAAAGAAAACAATGACTGGGAAACTTTACTGACACATTCTTCAATTTGGTTAATTCTAAACTTTGTACCCTTCAAAACAATTTGTGTTTTTTTTTTTCAGAAACTAACATCACAAATTCACTCACGATTGCATAATTTCGTAGCAAGCATTCGATATTGAAAACATTGAAATTTGTATAAAAAAAATAAAACTAGTTTTACGATTCATTTTAAATTTTAAGGGACTATTGTATATATTCCGATGGTTATTTCGAGACTAAACTAAAAGCTCCATAAACTATTTAACATTCTCTTATCGAAATTGCTGGTTGGGCGACAATTTCGATTTGCATAGCCGCATAAAGACTGTCTTATCTGTTCAAATTGTCAGAGAATTCCATATAATTTAACGAAAATAGAAAAGATTCGAAATTATTAATCTTAATACTGCAGCCAGAAAATTTTAACCACGCCTTGAATTAAATTTTATAAATAAAAAAGTATTATCTTATATTTTGTATGAGGGTGGTGATTGAACGTGTGACGGGCGTTAATCGAAATTGTTCACACCAATTTACAGTGTTAAAATTGTGCTTTAAAAATGTTATAGGTTTTGGGAAATTGTGCAGTGTGTATGGGAGGTGATAGAAGGAGTTTAGGTAATCGGTCACCAAATGTTTCGGTAAAATAATGCAGCTTCAAAATTTTTCATTCGTTCTGGTGAACGGATTACTTTATTATTCTAGTAAACCAGTATTGTGATCAACACAGGGAAAAAAAATTGACTACTCTTTTTTTCACGTTTCATTATTAAATTGACCTAAAAATGAAAAAAAAAAATATATATATTTGCCTGTCCGTCCGCCGTACATATGGACTCATATTTCCGAGACCATTAAAGATAGAATGTTCAGTTTTGGGTGGATTCTTGATTGGGTAAGTAAGCTCCATTACCTAAATTTTATGAAGTGTAGGTAGGAGAGGGAAGGACTCAAAAACTACACTTGCTAACATCTCCACTACGAATGCAGATAGGAAGCTGAAACTTGACATTCAGATGTACTTTTTATAGGGAAAAAGGAAAAATAAACTAATTTTGTAGTATGGTCCAAAAATGGGGAGGTAGCTTCTCGTTACATGGTCAAACATCCCGACGACACAGAATCCAACAGCAACAACACAATGCTCGAAACCTGAGGAACCAACAAGTGAAAATCTCGCAAAACGAGCTTCAATCAACAGCCGGCCAAAATTTCAAACGCGTATGGGGAAAAAAAATCTCGATCCATGCGGGAAAAAAGATTCGCCCAGAAATTTCATACTGAATGGAATCTTAGGAGCCCAGTGACACCCTGATGAAGTTTGTTTATTTGCATTTAACCATTCGGACTTAGAGTTAAATTTTCGCTCGTTGCTTAAATGTAAAGAGACAGGATTGAAAATGTGCCAAAAACCACAACTACAGTTCACTGTCAGAACTCCGAAGTCCTTACAAATGTTAATCTCAGAGAGAGGAGTCGAGTTGATTGTGTAACTTAAGTAAAGGGGAATAAGTTGACATGTAAACTTCACAAACAGACATTTCTCAATGTTAAGAGAAATTCCATTGACATAAAGAGTAAAGGTTACTTTTCAGTCAGAAAAAGAATCAATCACACGAAATATTTTAAGGTTATCAGCATATAAAAGAGAGTGAGAAGATAAAAATGATGGTAGGTCATTTATGAGGAACTCCTGAATTCGTTGAAAAATTGGAGATGTTTTGCCGAGAAATGTAATGCTTCGATCAGCAGAGAAGCAAGCCACAGATACCGACCTTCCTTAGATTCGAAATAAGGATCTTGAGATTCACCGATTAAAATGCTTTGGAAAGGTTGGAATATGTGGTATGTACCGGTCTTCTACTTTTAAAGGATTTAGCTACCATATTAGTAAGTTCGAGGAGATTTGAAGTTGTGGACTTGCCTTTTACGAATTCACGTTGCTTTGAAGAAATAATATTTGAAAAATGTTTGAATGTAAAGTTATGAACTAATCGTTCCAATATTTTACCAAAGCAGCTCAGTGTTGAGATAGGGCGATAATTTTTACCATTATTCTTGTCTCCTTTTATTAAAATTAAAATCACGATAGCTAGCTTCCATGCTCTTTGAAAGTAACCTTCCTTAAGACATTTATTAAAAATTATCGTTAGCACAGAAGATAGTTCATCACAAAGCGATTTGGTGAAATCGTGCTAAATTTAATTTTCATAGGAATTTGAGCCATCTGTGACTTAAGACCCCCTGTAGGGGCATAGGACAGAAACAACTCTCTTCCACAAGGCGCGATCCTGCGCATCGGCTTTAAGCTGTTGCCAGGACTTGTTTATTCCTCTGGCCTCCTGCTCAACTGCTCGCTTCCATGTGTTACATGGTCGACCAACCCGACGTCTTCCTTGAGGGTTATAATCCAGAGCCTGTTTTGCGATGTTTTGCTCTGGTTTCCTCAAAGTATGACCGATCCACTGCCACTTTCGCCGTTGAATCTCAATACCTATTTTAGTCTGGCGAGTTGTACTCCAAAGTTCGTCGTTGGAGATCACTTCTGGCCAGAATATTCCTAAAATGCGTCGGAGGCATTGGTTTACGAAAGTCTGTAGTTTCTTGGTAAGTCGAACGGTCACTTTCCACGTAGTACAACCATATAACAACACGGATTTGACGCATGCGTCAAAAACTCGCAGCTTCGTGCGAAGGGAGATCTCTCTTAACCTCCAGAAAGGAGAAAGGATACCGAAGGCCTGACGAGCTTTATTTAGCCGAGCCTCAACATCCTTTTCGGCTCCGCCGTCCATGCTGACAATGCTTCCGAGATAGCAAAAATCTTGCACCTCTTCCACATCCTGTCCATTAAGAACAATCGGTGTGCTTGCGTTCGAACCCATGTGCATGTACTTGGTTTTACGCACATTTATTTTCAGTCCCGCCTCTTTGCATTTAGAATGCAACGAGCGAACATTTGACTCTAAGTCCGAACGGGTATGTGCAAGCAAACACACGTCATCAGCATAATCAAGGTGACTTAAGATGTTAAATAGTCTCCATTGAAGACCTTTACCTTCCCCACCTTTCAGTGCAGCTTTCAAGATGTCATTTATTACCACCAGAAACAGGGCTGGTGATAATATGCAGCCTTGTCTGACACACGTTCGCACAGGGAAGCTCTCGGACAGCTCTCCTCTATGCAAGACGCGACACCTTGCATCTTCGTAGGATTCTTTAATCATAGCTATGACCTTATTTGGAATACCTCTCCTACGCAAAGCATTCCATATGTAATCTCGCTTAAACGCTGTCGAAAGCCTTCTCGAAGTCCACAAACATGAGATGTAGTGGCGAACCCATTTCGGCTGACTGCTCTAATATTATCCGTAGGGTATTTGTGTGGTCGGTACAAGACGACCCTTTACGGAATCCAGCCTGATAAACTTCGAGAGTGCTCTCGACGACATCACTAATCCTATTGAGAATTACCTTAGCCATAATTTTTGATAGTTACTGGTCTAGAAAGCTTGGACGATTTCATGCACCCAAAATGTTCGATCGGTAATGAGCAAATGTAGAATGCTGCACCGAAGTGAATGGCGGTATAACACGTTGCTCGCGCACGTGTGTGCCAAAATCTGCGCAGTCCCATCAGAGGTTATCGGATACCGTGGGAGTGGTAACAGGTATCCTTAACGTTGCTGCATCAGTATGTATGAATGGAAGTGCGAATCGTGTGTCGCTCCGTAGACTTCAGGGCAAGCCTATGGGAGCGTGTAGGTGGATAAATGTGTTGTAGTTATAGACTTTGCCTTACAAACGTTCAGTGGCGGACAAAAGCGGATACATAAATTAAAATTTTTGGTAAATTTGATGTAACTTTTTTTCCATAACAAATAAGTTGGTAATTTCTTTTGCATCGCATACTTTGAACTCTCTCCTTAAATTATTAAGAAACAAACAAAAACAATTCGTATGACAACTACAATACTTCCACTAATTTCTTTTCAAACCATATTTATCCAGTTTTGTCCATATTAAGTCCCGTTGATCACAACATAATTCATCGTTGCAATTGTTTTTCGCATTTTTATTTTGCGGTTTTTTCTGTATTTCTATTGTTATAGATCTGGCAACCACGCAATTTTGATGTTCCCAGAAAAAGCCAGAAAAGTCCCCCAACATGTAAAAAGCCATAAACAAAGTTCCAGCAACTTCTAGTATACTCCAAAATGTAGGCAATCTAGAATAGTCTAGACACACACACACACCCAACGACACATGTCTGGGAGATTTGGTATAAATATCCGCAACTTTCAGACAGCAGCGGTCAGTTCAGCAACATCTGCGAGAGAACGTGAACCGGAACAAGACCGCGATATCAGTGGTGCCATATAGTAAGAATTAAATTAAAAGTGCGAATTAAAGTGAAACGTGCGAATAAATAAATTATCCTTTATTCTTAAACGAATTGTGTTTTTCTTGAAATCCCGGCGAACCTCTAGCTCGCAAAACTATTCTATATATTTGTTAGTTTTATTCAAGCAATCAAGCAACATTACTTCTTGAACAAAGTTAAATTTCAATCAAAGTAAAAATGAGAAAAATTTCAACTCAAGTCGAAAATAATATACCATCTTTAAGCCAAAATGGATATTCTTGTCTAAAAATAGCGGCAAAATTAGAAATATGTATGTATGTCACCGAACAGTAAGTTTAGTAAAATAACGAAGAAATTTTGACGCACCTAGCAATTCTTGTAGCCGGCCAAGGTTGTTGTCTGATAGCGATGCTCGTATAGTGGAACGATTGATGGTGACATGGAAAGCAAGAACACCTAAAATTGCTGCAGAGGCACTACACAAAGCCGTTAGTGATCGTACAGTACGGAGAGCCTTGCATAGAATTGGACTGTTGGCAAAAACACAAAAAAAAACGAGCACTATCCGCCAAGAATATAGAGGCAAGGCTTAAATTTTTGCAAGGATCATAGGAAGTGTACTAATGAAGACTGGAAACGAGTTATTTGGACAGATGAGACCAAAATTAATCAATTCCAATCAGACGGTAAGGAATATTATTGGCATTGATCCCATGAGAGTATTCAAAGGCACCAAGTTAAACAAACAGTGAAGGACGTCGGTGAACATTAATGGCGTGGGGCTATTTTACATGGTGGAACCTTGGTCCCTTAGTTAAGATCGATGGTATCATGAAAAAGGAAAACCACCTTAGCCTTTTGCGTAGTACTTTCCCCGACGTCGTTGATGAATGCGCTTATCCAGTTGACGAGATAGTGTTTCAACAGGATGGAGATCTCAAGCACACTGCGATTATCGTGAAAAAATGGCTTGCTGAGCAACAGTTTCAAGCTATGCAATGGCCTGCACAAAGCCCGGATTCGAATTCAACCGAAAATTTATGGTCGATTGTAAAAAGAATGCTTTCGCGTCACGAACGTGCTCCAACTAACATGGCAGAACTCTGCGAAAGAGTAAAGAGTGAATGGACCAAAATTCCACACCAAACAATACAAAATTTGGTAGAAAGTATTAAGCCTTAACCAACAAAGGACTTTGGACGAAGTACTGATTTGTCAAACAATGAAAAAGGACAAAACTGGATAAATGATGTTACAACGAATTTTGAATATTTCTTAAGTTTTTTACATAAATTGTTTTTTTTTATACTCTAGATGAAATCTGAGACTATTATAAGTTTGCTCTAAAGTTTGTAACGCTAAGAAATAAGGCTCGGAGAAAAAAATGAATGATACAGAAGTTAATATTATCGCTCAAAAATCTCAAAACCGGATGTCCGTCTGTTCGCGCTCTAGCTTGAGAACGCGTTGAGCTAGATAGTTCAAATTTTGTACACGTCGTTTTTGACAAAAAAGTAAGGTCAAGTTCGTGAACGGGCCAAATCGCTCTACCCCTTCTACCCGCTCCCATACAAAATGACACAATTGCGCAATTTGACAATAAACGGATTTGCACGAAAAGTGTAAAAGTTATTGGCCTGAAATTTGGAATATGTTACTTTTATGATAATATCAATCTACTGTATAAAAATCTTGCGTGTCCTCCCCCTCCTTCTACCACCTCCCATACAAACTGTACTTGTCATGAATTACTCTAAGCCAATTTACTCAGTGCGTATAAAATTTAGCGGGCTGAAATTGTGCACCAAATATTTTTTTTAAATTGTTAGTAAAAAATTAGACGATTAGCTTCACCCTTTCTACCCCCTCCCATACAAAATGACACAATTTCGCAATTTGACAATAAATGGATTTACTCGAAATGTATAAAAGCTATTAATCTGAATTTTGCGATATATTACTTTCATAATGATTTTAATCTACAGTAGAAAAATTATTTGCGTACTCTCTCTCCTTCCACCCCCTCCCATACAAACTACACTTTTTCATGAAATGCTCCAAGACGATTTTCTCAGAACATATAAAATTTATTGAGTTCATATTTTGTAATAAGTACTTAATTAGTATTATCACTAAGATCAGAAAAAAATATTTGATAAGCTTCACTGGTTCTACCCCCTCCCATACAATATGACACAGTTTCACAACTTCACAAAAAATCGATTTTCTTGAAAAGTATGAATGGTCTGAAATTTCAGGGATGTCAATTTTATAATATTTCTAGTTATTTCTGAAAATCACTAAAATCCCCCACTCTTTCTACCACCTCTCAAACTGCACATTTTCACTAAATCTAACTCACTAATTTTCTCAGTTTCCATTCAATTTTTGGAGTAAGCATTTCGTATAAAATATTTTTATACTCAATTTCGGGATATATTACTTTCATAATGAATTCAATATACAGTATAAAAATTATTTGCGTCCTTCCTCTCCATCCAACCCCTCCCATACAAACTACACTTTTTCATGAAATGCTCTAATCCGATTTTCTCAGAACATATAACATTTATCGAGCTCACATTTTGTAATAAATACTTATTTAGCATTATCACTAAGATCAGAGAAAATTATTTGATTAGCTTTACTGCTTCTACCCCCTCCCATACAATATGACACAGTTTCACAACTTCACAAAAAATCTATTTTCTTCAAAAGTATGAATTTTACCAGTCTTAAATTTAAGAGATGTCAATTTTATAATATTCTTAGTTATTTCTGAAAAAATCAATAAAATCCCCCCACTCTTTCTACCACCTCCCATACAAACTGCACATTTCAACTAAATCTAACACACTAATTTTCTCAGCTCCTATTCAATTTTTGGAGTAAGCATTTTGTATAAAACATTTTTTATAGCTACTTTAGCATGATGGGGAAAAAATTAGTTCAATGCTATCACCCCTTCTAACACTCCCCATACAAAATTTCTTGGGATCAGAAAAAAATCTATTTCATCTAGAGTAACGTAAGATTGCGCTTTACGCGCAATCGTAGTCCTATTATGTTTATAGCTACTTTAGCATGATGGGGAAAAAATTAGTTCAATGCTATCATCCCTTCTAACACTTCCCATTCCAAATTTCTTGGGATCACAAAAAATTCTATTTCATCTAGAGTATCGTAAGATTGCGCTTTACGCGCAATCGTAGCCCTGTTATGTTTTTTTATTAATTTAAGAGAAGTCCTTTAAGTAATTGATACAAAAAGAATTTCTTAATTATCTATAATAAAAAAAAATTACATCAATTTTACCAAGAATTTTAATTTATGTATCCGTTATTCGCAAAACAATTTTACCTAGTCAATGTGCCCAAAAACGTTACGTGCCTTAAGGAAAAAAAATTTTACAACCAAATGTTGAATGTAAGTAATACGACTGACAAATCCCAGTGCTTGGAATGAGTGAAAGGAACTATGTATGTACCAAGAAACCTCCCTTGATTTCATAATGGGGAGGACCGCAAAAATGCTTTGTTAGCTACCGTGATTCTTCTTTGAATTTTATGTCGTTAATTGCCGTCCTTTGTGAAAAGGGTTCCTAGGTACACGAATTCATCAACCTACTCGAACTTGTGTTCACCCATTATAATATTCTTCCTCTCTGGGACAGTCCTTCGTGTCTGGGTCATGTATTTAGTTTTCACTTCATTGACCCTGAGCCCTACTTCACCCACTGCCAACTTCAAATCCTGGAATACCTCCTTAACACAAAGTATTAATCGAGCCGGAATATCCATGTAGTGTGCATACCCCACCAACTGTGCGAATTTTACGAGTAGCGTGTAAACTGAGGTTACAGAAGTTACCTTCCTGACGACATACTCGAGCACTAATTTGAAGAGCATGGGGCGAGACCTTCTCCTTGTTTGAGACCTGACGCTATTGGGAAGCTTTGAGGCAACTCGCTTTGGATTTTTACTTGGCATTCATTGTTTTCCATCGTGGCTCTTATTAACCGAACTAGTTCCAGTAGGATACCTAGCTCAATCGTTATTCTGTACAGAGCATTACGGTCGACACCATCTGATGAAATGTTGGTGCACGTTAACATAATATTCCCAGCATTCTACTAGCACTAGTTTAAATGAGAATAACTGGCCCTTTGTCGATCGTCCGGATCTGAAGCCACCTTGATATTCTCCGATGATATTGTTAGCGTATTTACTGAGTTTTCGTTCAATAAGTTTCGTTAAAATTTTGTAACACGTGCACAACAATGACATTCATCTATAATTTTCGGAACGCAGACGGTCACCCTTTTCTATACAGGACATATAAGGCTTTTCCGCCCGTCGTCGGGTAATTTTTCAGTTGTGCAGATCTTAACAATTAATTTAAATATTCGACTAGTGAGCTCTGTACCATCTTCTTGCAAGAGCTCTGCAAGTATTCTGTCAATTCCGGGCGCCTTGTTAGATGTTAAACTATGTAGGACTGTCTCTATTTTATCATAGGTGGAAGCAATGGGCAGTTGATTTCTATCTGGAGCTTTCGGGATTATAAACGGTTCGGTTTGTGATGTCGTTCTATTTTACAATGTTCGGAAGTACTGAACCCATCGTGCATTGATTTCGGTAGAGTCGTTTATAATGTTGCTTCCTTCGTCCTTACAGAAGGTAGTTTGCGGTTTGTAACCTTGTCTCATTTTTTAAGAACTAGTATGAGCCAAACACCAAAGTGAACACTCGGAGAAGGAGCACTGAGCGAAAGATAAAAACTGATAACACACGGAAGAGGGCAACTCGTCACCGCCATGTTTGAGGTCCCCTCGAGGTACACGTGGGGTTTTTCCACATCGCGGGCAGCGAAACTTGAAACTTCTTCCTTTTTTTCGATCCAGAGGCGTTAATGATTGCCATCTCAAAAATACCGTGGAGTAAATCCGTAATGGAGGAATGCATCGGTCCGAGCATTCACTTTAAGCGAACACGTAGGTATATTTTATTAATGTATATTAGTGGAACTTGAAGCTATCTCTGGCTGGATCTGGGTATCCATGTGATCCACTTTTTTTCCATCTGACCAGTGATCATACTGAAGTTTCGGCCTGAAATGATTCCAATAGCACATGTAGTGGTTCCAAATCCTGTAATTGTTAATATGAAAGTTGAAACAAACTTTATTTCATGTGCGCAGCAATCTGACATTAGTCAACTCCTGCATGCAAGTGCAGAGAATTCAAGAACATTGTTCATTATTTAAAATCACTCCTTCCTACATCTCTCTCTAAATACTGGTACTGGAAACAATTCTCTAGCATCATAATTTACTTTCGTTAAAAGTTGCCCTGGAAACTATTTGATCAAGATTCCTTCAAATACACTTATATACCTTCATTCTACCTTTGAATTTATTGTTAGACGTTAGTAGTGTACCTCTCTATATACTCGAATATATGACAACAATTTTTCCGGTCTAATGAAGCTTTGTTATACTTCGTAGAGCAATCTCAAGTATCACTAACTTCTACGCTAATTGAGTGTTCCATGGCTGTTCCGTGCCCAAGGACGCCATGTACAAGTGCACTTTTACAATTTTTATTGTAGTTTGTAGGTACCTGCACATAAATTGTAAAAGATGGAGGGATGAAATAAAACTGATGGTGTGGATGTTTTCTGGGACAAGGACATATAAATCTCGTCTTTAAGCGCAAGAAAATGAGAAATCTTTATATGTATGTACATGGCTCAGCTCACAACGAATATCCGTTCGTACCTCCTCGTCCGTATACAAAATCGCGAAAAACTTAAATGCCGAGATTCTCGAATTTAAAGGACACGATTCGAATGGCAGCAGCAGCTTCTCCCGATTTGCATAAATTCCGCTTAGCAGCACAACTTTGTCATTCAGGATAAAGCCACGGGGCTGCTGTTTCCCTGCGAACACTGCCTCGGCAGGATTTATTAGGAGAGATGCTGGCGCAACATACCATATTTGCATGCTTAAGGACAACTGATTAAATTTAGGGAATCGCGTTACGTGATTTACAATTTTACGAACATTGCGCGAAAGTTCTTCGTTCGAGATTATATCCTTGCGTGGATGTAAGATGTGATAGCTTTTGCCCGGCAAGGAGAGATCCTTGAGCTTAATGGCGAGTAATTCAGCATTGTTTGCGTTTGCCTGGTGACTGAGTCAATATTTGCGGAGTGCGGTTTACTTAAGCGATTTAATTACGGATGAGATATTGTTAAAATGATCTATATGCCTACAATTAAAGGATAATGAAAGAATTTTATGAAAAATGATTTAAGATGAGAGCCAAAAATTAGCTAAAATTATCGTTACTTTTTGTTCTTTCAAAAATTGATTTATTTGAAGTAATTTTATGTTCCCAACCATTTGCGAAGGAATTCAGTCAACCGGTTCTACGTCAGAGCTGAGGAAAACCCTAAATTTAGTAATAAACTTAAATACAGGGAAGAAAGATCGCTCTTGTTTTTGGAAGAATTTTCTCTGATACATTTTTGTCAGCGAGGATGTAGCCTAGTGGTTAGCACGTTGGTCTAAAATGAGAAAGTCGTGAGTTCAAATACCAGTTGACGTATAATTCCAGTACTGCCTGCTTGGATATACCTTGCTCATCTCAATCTACGAAAATAAAAAATTGTTTGCTGTGCGAAGGACTAACAACTCTTCCATAATGAAGGTCAAGAGATGGAGACCCGATTTAGGCATTATAGAATAGAATTTTTGTCACTTGGTTCGCACCTCTCCTAACATTCAAATTCGAATTTCCGAAAATAATTTTCTAAATATCAAAAACTAAATTTGGAAGCTCCAGCCAATGTATCGGGAAAAATTTAACTATCCCATTAGTGGCTCAGAGCATAATCTAAAAATCCATCCATAAAGCGAGGAGTGCGTATCATCAGTAGCGTGATGAGTGAGAGGAAAAAGAAACAGAAAGCTTGGAGATAGAATGGAGGAAGATGAAGGAGTACCTGTTCAAATAGACAGAATCCTATCCAGCATCTTTCGTACACATCTCGAACAGAAAAAATAACGATAAAGCTGAGTTATTACATATTCTGGGTGCCCAAATACGACCTTCATTGCCATCCTCCCCCATCCAACAAAACCACTTGATTCAAGTGTATTCCACTCAAGCTAACCTCCTTCTGTGAAGTTCCAGTGAAACAGCTTCCACCCTTCGCCCCACAAAACGGCAACATTGCTACAATTAAAACCTCAATGTAAACGGATAGTGAAGGAAATGAGACGAGGGTGGTTTTAGAAGGGAACAAGTTCCGCGCGAGTTCCGATATTATGCTGGCTTTTCTACATCAGATGTGTTGTCCTCATAAAAATGAGATTCATCACTCCTGCCCTGGGAAAATATCTCGTGACAAATCAACCCCACGGGATAATAATTCATCCCGGATTGCAATTTGATGGAGGCAAACGTGAAAAGCGAAAAAACGAACGAACATTAAGTGGGTTTTGGGAAATTCAACAATAGATTCATAACCCTCACTACCCACCACAAACCCTGTATGACCTCGAAATTGAGGGTTGTTTTCCTTCAGTTCATGTGTTCGGAGAGTGGGGCACTGGGGGGAAGGTATATGGTGGAATGGATGTTTTTTTTTCGAAAGTAGTTCGAAGAATAGAAGTCGAAAAGGTGACTTGGATTATAAGCTTATGAATAGCGGAAGTGTTACGTAGATGATGCTAACGAATGACGAAGCCGTTTGCTATGTATAGCTTGAAGGAATGTTTTTGGTGTCACCACTTTGTCCCGATCTATGCGGTCCTTATGCCATTTCTCTACGCAAACAGACCTTTTCTTTTGTCTGATCTTCGTGAGAAATCGAACTAATTTCGATATTAATTTGCCATAATTCTTCCTACCAGGCACGTCAATTCTATTTAATGGCATTTGTTAATGCCACGTTATCTTTCCCTCACCCGCCCCCTACACCATCATCATAATCCATCCTTGTGGAAAATCCTATTGAACTATTCTTCCAGCATTAGGCAAGTAATCGACCTGAAAATAATCTTCTTATGGAATTAGGAATTAGGTTGATCGAGAAATGCATTTTAGTGGAAAATTTTACTTCTCGATGTTTTTTTTTTGGAAATTAAGCATATTACTAAGCTTTATATTTATTTGGGAAATTGAGATGAGACTATATGAGCTGTAAACGTCTCATCTGCTAAACTATACAGCCGTTCAAAATATATAATTCTTTTTATAATACCTTTTTCTCCATGACTTAAAGATCGTGTGATAATTTTTTCCATTGGGGTTTTTGGAATTAATATTGATATTTTCAATCTGGTCTCAGCAGAGACCGAAACGTCACGATTAATAAAGCAAAACAGTGTGAAATTCGGAAATCTTTTGTTCAAAAAAATGTTTATGCCAATGAAATTAAAAATTTCTTACATAGATGAATTTCCCTTTAGATACTTATTGACATTTTTTAAGTGATGCCTCCAAACGCCTTGGTGTTATTCAAAGACGTAAAAAGCATTTTACGCCTCACGATCTAGCTAATATCTACAAAGCCTTTATTCGTCCCCGTCTCGAGTACAATCTACACATATGAGTAGAGGCACCCAAAACACAACTTGCGGCCCTAGATCGAATCCAAAAGCATGCGTTCCATCTAGTTGGAGGTGGGACTATACCAGCTTCTATAAATTTCTTCGAAAATCGAAGAAACTTTGCAGTACTCAGCAAACCGCACGGGCACACTGTTTGAAAGTAACATCTACCGGTAGCTTAGACTCTTCCACCCCTTCAGAAACTCACCTTCACTATATAGACTTGACTGCATCCAATGCATTAAAGGGTGACCCTCTAAGTAATGTTCGGTACTATGAAAAAATTGGAGGATAATTAAAAATCTTGCAAATGACAGAGGTTTCACGTAGCTGGGAGCAATACACCTGATGAGTCAACTTACTAATCTGACGCCTAGTGGCGGAGCAGTTCACGCGTGATTTAAAAAGAAGGGTTTGAAATTAACTATGCTAAAATCGCTAAGCAGACCAGATCCTATCAGATTCTGGTAATGCGAGTAGCATAGACCATTTATAAACTCAATAAAGCCTAGCTACCAAGAGCCCAATTCAAACCTCGACCGTATTATATGGATGTGCATACAATGTTGCAGTGTTGCGAACGAAGATTGTAACACTTTGTTGCAAGAAGAATTGTTGAGTGGGCTTGCGATAAAAAATTTAACGATCGGCAGTTTACAAAATGTGTAAAATGTGCACCTGAAATAACAATAGATTGTTGTTATTTGTAAAACTGCCTAGCCTACCAAGGCTAGACTTAAGAATTAAAATGTAATCTTGAATGGATTAATCCGTCTTAGCTTTTAGTGTTACTTCATATTTCAAACGTAAAGCATCAGCCAAATAAAGATAGTCTTTTCGGTATTTCCAAGTCTTTCATTATTATTTTACAAACTCCGATCACGTCCTAAATAGAATCCTGAATATAACAACCACATGACCTTCCTTTAAAGTTTTCATTTGTTATTGTGAAAGCATTTTTAGCAACAAAAAAATGTGTTAAAAAAAGCATAATAGGACTACGATTTGACGTAAGGCCCAATCAAGCTATACTTTAGATGAAGAGAAATTTTTTGATTTTAAGAAATTTTATATGGGGAGTGGTAGAAGGGGTAACGGCATTGAACCAATTTTTTCACATCATGCTAGAGTTGCTATCAGAATGTTTTATTAAAAATTTGAGCTTCAAAAATGTAGCAGGTACTGAAAAAATCAATGCATTACATTTACTGAAATTGTGTAGTTTATATGGGAGGTGGTAGAAGGAGTGGGCAGTTCTTAGAGAATTTTTCAGAAATAACTACAAACATAATGCATTTGACATGTTTTCAATGGCAGATCTGTAGCATTCAAACTTTTCAGAAAAATCGACTTTTTGAAAAGCTGTGAAATTGTGACATATTTTATGGGAGGGAGTAGAAGGAGTGAACTTAGTCATCTAATTTTTTTAGTCTTACTAATAATTCTAAATAAATACTTTGTTCAAAATTTCAGCTCGATAAATTTTATATGTACTGAGTAAATTGGTTTATAGTATTTTATGAAAAGTACAGTTTATATGAGAGGTTGTAGAAGGAGGATTCAATTAATTTTTATACCGTAGATTGATATTGGTATGAAAATAATATATTCTAAATTTCAGTTCAATAGCATTTATACTTTTCGAGAAAATCGGTTTACTGTCAAATCTCGTCGTCATTTTGTATGAGAGAGAATTTGAACGCTCTAGGTCAACGTGTTCTCAAGCTAGAGAGCGAACAGACGGACGGACATCCGCTTTTAAGATTTTTGAGTGATAATATTAACTTTTGTAGCATTAATTTTTTTCTCCGAGCCTTATTTCTTAGCGTTACAAACTTTAGAGCAAACTTATAATACTCTCAGATTTCATCTAGAGTATAAAAATCCGCGTTCGGCTTGCCGATCTGTATCTGTATCGCATCGTCGAACCAAATCCACGGGTCGCCTTATATCCAATACGATTTCCTAAAAAAATAAACTGCCAACATGTCGGGCGAAACTTTATTATTCTTGGAACAAGTTGTGGATGAGTGGAAAGTCAATATGCAGGTTAGAGTGGTTAGGGAAGACTAAGTGAAAGGGAGTTCTTGGGCAGGGCTGTTGTCAATTTAACAATATTTCATTCGTTTCTGCAAGTTTGGGTTTTTATGAGGGGAGGAGGAGGGGTAATAGTAAGGGTGGGTGGATGTTAATAGCTTTTTAATTAATTGCTTGAATCACGTCCAATATTCTCTGTATAGAATGTATTTCGTAGACGAAGTTGCATAGAATTTTCATAAAATTCGGTGTATTTTACATTCACGAAACCGAACATTTGTATGGGAGGGGGTAAAGAAGGTAGGGGAATCGTAAAATTTGATATGTAGTTTTATTTCGCTTCTCTTGTAAGGTGCTTGTATAAAATTTCAATAAAAATTTTCGACATTTTTGCTTATCACCTCCCTCTCCTTACACCTCCCAACTTAAAATTTTTACCAAAATTAACTACTGTGTAGTTCCACAGCCTGACAAATTTTTGATTTGATATCTGTACTATTTTTTGAGATATAAGGATTTGTAATTTTGAAAAGTGCGCCATTTTTGAAATGCTTCCCATTTCCCCCCACTACTATTATTTCAACATGTTATATTTTTTTTGTATTTTCCTAGTATAGCTTAATATACGTTTCAAGTTTCAATTACATAGCTTAAGAGATAGTTGAGATATTAATTTTTAAGTGTTTTTCTTTGCACCCCCCCTGACCCTTCCCCTTACAATAATTAGCCACTCTTTAAGCTGGTTCCGATGGAACTATATGCCACCTTCTTCTTCTTTGCAGCGCTACAGCCCCTTTCGGGTCTTGGCTTCCCGTAGCCGAAGTCTCCAGCGATCCCGGTTCAGTGCCACCTTGATGGTCCCTAAATATGAATTTTTTACGATAAGTAATTTCGAAGATATAATCATTTGAACAAAAATTAGGCCGACAATTTGTTTTTAGCCCCCCTTTTCGGACGCCAATGGATAAAAAAATTAAATTATTTTAAAAGTTTGTCCCACAACCCTCTCTACATCTCTACTGATTTTCAACTTTCTATCTGCATTCGTGGTGGAGATATTAGCAAGTGTAGTTTTCGACTTTTTCCCTCCCCCGCCTCCCCCTTCCACCTAACACCCCCCAAAATTTAGAAAATAGAGCTCACTTACCCAATCAACAATGCACTCAAAACCGAACATTCTACCTTTAACGGTCTCGGAGGTATGAGTCCATATGTATGGCGTACGGCGGAGACGGATTTTTTTTTTGCATTTTTAGGCTAATTTAGTCATGAAACGCGAAAAAAAAAATTTCAGGGTAGCAAATTGTTTTTTTTCCTGTGTCGATCACAATACTTTATTATTAGAATAATAAAGTAAAACGATAGAAGCTCGATTTACGTGTGGGTCATGTGGACCGTAAGCATGAAAGAGATCACTATTTTATTGAATTGCCTGAATTAAACCTAGTGTGTAACGTACTAGTCTACAATACAAAGGTCGTATGTTCAGATCTCCGGTGACCTCTAATTGCTTCCTCCAAGGGTATATCTGCGTCATGTCAATTGCGAAATTTAAAATTCGTAGGTCGAGGGCTGTGCCCAGCTAACAACACTTCCACAATATCAAATAAGCGTTATGGAACCTGTTAAGGCTCGTTTGCACTATAGTGCCATTGAAGAAAAAGAATTTAAGAAATAAGTAATTATAGAATAATGAAAATTTTTTGGTTCATATTGTGAGTCCCTGCTGTACTTGACGAGCCACCACTATCATATTATATAGAAGTATCACGAAAATGAAAATTTTCAAAAGAGTTGAAAACGAAGAGAGCTATGAGGGCGATGATAATGTATAATATAAAATTGAAGAAAACGAAATTTCCTCGGCGAAACTTTATTTTATTTTTCAACATAGTCTCCTTTTATCTCGATTCACTTAGTCCAGCGTTTGCAAATTATGCTGTGAAGTTTTCACACGATTGCGTTTTTGGTCGATTGTTAGCAAACGCGGGACCCATCTTACGAATAGCATCCGCATGTCCAAATGATTTTTCAAAATATTCCAAACACGTTTATATGAGATGCTTACTGCCTTAGCTATCTCACGCACTTTCACTCGACGCTCTCCTAGCACGAGATCATGGATTTTGTCGATCATTTGGTGACCTCATTTGTACGACCTGGACTTTGTATAGTATCTGTGCTCGTACGATCACGCTTGAATTCTGAAAAAAATCATTACAATCGATAGTGCAGAGTCCCCAAAATGTTTATCTAATTTTTCTTTGATTATTTTAGCTGTTTTCTCTTTTAAAAAGTTGTGCTTACTCAACACACAAAATTCGTTTTTATCCATTTTTGAAATTTATTAAAAGTTGACTTAGACAGCAGTTTCACAAAAACTAAAAAAGGTATCAGGCTAAGCCTTTGTAGGTAATCTATTTAAGGATGAAGTGGGTAAAAAAATACCAAATTCCTTACCTACCCCTTTCTTCTTCATTCTTACACCTCATTATCAATTCGCCCGCGTATAAAGTATTGGGACAGACAAAGAAGAAAGAATGGTTTATTATACTAATGGTGGAATTGTTTCATGAAACTTCAAGATCATAGTCCTTGGGCGCACTTTCAGTAAACGTCTGTATGTAACTTGAATCTTAGAGGCAAAGCAGTTTATTTCAGAACTTCTCAAGAAAGATTTTCTACACGTTTCTTGAATTATTCACATTTCAAAAGGAAAAAAAAAGCACAATATTCCAAATCATTAAGCGATCTATAGACCTATGAGAAATTGAATATTTATACTCTAGATGAAATCTGAGAGTATTATAAGTTTGCTCTAAAGTTTGTAACGCCAAGAAATAAGGCTCGGAGAAAAAAATGATGAATACAGAAATTAATATTATCACTCAAAAATCTCAAAACCGGATGTCCGTCCGTCCGTCCGTCCGTCCGTCCGTCCGTCTGTGCGCGCTCTAGCTTGAGAACGCGTTGAGCTAGATAGTTCAAATTTTGTACACGTCGTTTTTGACAAAAAAGTAAGGTCAAGTTCGTGAACGGGCCAAATCGCTCCACCCCTTCTACCCCCTCCCATACAAAATTACACAATTGCGCAATTTGACAATAAACGGATTTGCACGAAAAGTATAAAAGCTATTGGCCTGAAATTTGGAATATGTTACTTTTATGATAATATCAATCTACCGTACGAAAATTATGCGTATCCTCCCTCTCCTTCTACCACCTCCCATACAAACTGTACTTGTCATGAATTACTCTAAGCCAATTTACTCATTGCGTATACAATTTAGAGAGCTGAAATTGTGCACCAAATATTTATTTGAAATTGTTAGTAAGCCCAAAAAAAATTAGACTATTAGCTTCACCCCTTCTACCCCCTCCCATACAAAATGACACAATTTCGTAATTTGACAATAAACGGATTTACTCGAAAAGTATAAAAGCTATTAGTCTGAATTTTCGGATATGTTATTTTCATAGTAATTTTAATCTACAGTAGAAAAATTATTTGCTTCCTCCCTCTCCTTCCACCCCCTCCCATACAAACTACACTTTTTCATGAAATGCTCTAAGACGATTTTCTCAGAACATATAACATTTATTGAGCTTATATTTTGTAATAAATACTTAATTAGTATTAGCACTAAGATCAGAAAAAAAAATTTGATTAGCTTCACAGCTTCTACCCCTCCCATACAATATGACACAGTTTCACAACTTCACAAAAAATCGATTTTCTTGAAAAGTATAAATGGCACTAGTCTGAAATTTCAGGGATGTCAATTTTACAATATTCCTAGTTATTTCTGAAAAAAATCACTCTAATCGCCTCACTCTTTCTACCACCTCCCATACAAACTGCACATTTTCACTAAATCTAAATCACTAATTTTTTCAGTTCCCATTCAATTTTTGGAGTAAGCATTTTGTACAAAACATTTTTATAGCTACTTTAGCATGATGGGGAAAAATTAGTTCAATGCTGTCATCCCTTCTAATACTTCCCATGCGAAATTTCTTGGGATCACAAAAAATTCTATTTCATCTAGAGTATCGTAAGATTGCGCTTTATGCGCAATCGTAGCCCTGTTATGTTTTTCGTTGTATTTTCCCAATGCCAATCTCTATTGCACTACGATGAAAATAAAACCTAAAGAGAATTGAAAAAATACCAATAATATAGGTACCTATATAGGTAGATATCATAGACATTCTCGTGTAACATTTTACAATAGTGAACTGAACTTGTATATGGATACGTACATACTCGTATATTTAGATGTGTAAATATTGCAACATTTCAACAATAAAGTGCACATAAAGTTAATACACGAATGCTGTTATCCAGTAAAATGATTGCAGTTTTTTTTCGTTTGAAATGAGAGTCCTTGACAATATTGTAACAGGAAGTTGATTTGATGAGTTTTTATTCACTAATTAATTACAAACGATGCATACTATAATTATGCATTGTTGTATATACAAACATATGAAATATGGGATTTTTTAAGTTTGCCTATCAATCAATTGATTTCTTGTGAATAGAGTTTAGGACAGAATCAGTTCTCCTCGAAAAAGCGCAATCCAGAACATGGTAATCGTAGTCCGTTCTCGAATACGGGCGCGGGTGTCGTTTTCTTGGAATCCGTTCGTCTGTAATGCACTTTATCGATTTATCGTATCAGTTTTTGTTTTAAGAAGTCCTTTTGCCTATTTTAGAGCAAGCAGAACTGTAAGTGGACTCTACTGATCCAGGGATAAATCGGCAATTTGATGACAGGTTAACTGTTCCACAGGATAAAAACGTTTTTAATGCAACAATTATTTTCTTTGCCTCAGCAGAGACCGAAACCTTACGCAAAGCAGTGTGAAAATGCGCTGTAAAAGTATTCACCAAACCATCACCTATTTTGTTTTTTTAATTGTTAATGAAAAACATATCGTGAAATAAAAACATAACTGAATTATGGTTGGGCGTAAAGCCCAATCATGTGATACTCTAGATGTAATGCGAAAGAGATTAATGTACCGGAAAATATCATCAATGTCATCTTAAATTATTTCGAATAGTCAATGGTGACTTTTGTTACTACAAAAAATCGGTATCTGATGTATGAGTACGCAAGGTTAGCCAAAAGTACCACTAAAGAATAAGACGAAGACAGGTACAGAAGATCCTTAACTATTCTTGAAAAACTCTTCAGGGTAAGAGGTATAATTATTGATTAGATTTGAATCTCCCAAATAAATTTAGATCCATGCTCTTCATCTAATCAAATAGCTACCACATTAATTCATAACAAATAATTATATTACTCCTCGACACACTTAATTCGAGGCATATATATCCAAATAATTAAATTGTTCTTAAATCAAAATATAATTTCGACGACAAACATGTTCGTATTTAGTACATGGCCATTAAGCGCCTTGTAAACTACTGAGCGACTATGATTCGAATCAGTTATTTATTACCTACAGTCGAATAATTTTGAAATGTGGAAATTTATTGCAATAGTAAAATGTTTTGTTTGTAAATGTAAAGCGTGACTTTTTGTCATGCCCCCATCCTTCACTTGCCTCCATTATCCTACTCGAGTGAAGTCGATAATGTTTGCGTGAAAAGCCCTGCATTGGGGCCAAAGGAGCACAACGAAAACACATACTTGCCTTATGTGTACAGGATGTGAACTGAAGACATGGCTGCTTATGCCATAGGCACCTTTAGATTATGGCATGAAATTACACATTTTGCATATGACCAAATTGAGCCGCCTGCACACTACTAGAATGTAGAATGAATTTGAGGAAGACAACACTGGATTGAAAATTATTAAAAATTAATTACAGGCGATAATAGTTTTCGGAAATAATTTATTGAAGAGTGTATTTTCAGTTTTTATTCTTAGATTTATTTTGGTGAGGCAGTGCCTAACCTGCCTAATCTAACAAGCCGCCACTGAGCGAAACACGATGAATATGAAATGAAAGCTATTCAGTCAGTATTTAAAAAAATTGATTGTTTTTATATTTTATCTTTTATCTCGACAAGAAAAAAAAACTATTCGTTTGACGATTCCACTGCTTTTGTGTTGTAATAACATTTTCGTTTCAACCAATATTCGAATGTCGGTAATTCGTACAAAATTTTAGTAGTTGGTTTAAGATGTTGTGGAGACTCAGTGGTGATAAATTTCAATTATGAATTTTTCCCTTATTTTACTCCTTAGAGAGAAAATTTTGCAAAACTCGAAAATTTCGCGAAACCCATAAGATAAAATTTAAATTTTAGGTGAAGACTTTACGGATTGATTCCTTGCTAAGGGATATTTCTTCCATTTAAACATCTTACACTAGGTTTCATAAAGAATGAAACCACTTTCCTTCGGTGCCTAATTTGACGATTTTGACAAAACTTTATGTCAGATTTCGCAAAACCAGGCCGACCTACCGAGATCGACACTGACAAAGTAAAAGAATTAGGCGGCCACCAATTGTAGTTACCTAATATTGAAATCGAGTGTTGAAAACCATCAATCAAATCATTGTCATAACAAAACATAGGTAAGGTCAGGTTAGAGGCCTTAGCCCATATAAACCACTTTGGTTCCATGGTGGTCCGCATACCGCAGCTCGAAACCTGCTTGAGGTCATGGAAGAACGGTACGCCGAGGGTTTTAAGCCTTCTTCCAGCAGGAGCCAGGCAGTTACACAACACGTGTTTCACCGTATCCCTCTCTCCTGGCTGTTCGCGATTCCTAAAAAGATCATGCGTTACCACACCCATTCTGTAAGCATGTACTCCAATAAGGCAATGGCCGAAAACCATTCCAACTACTGTCGCATATTGCTTCCTGGGTGATGATAACAAGAGTTTTGCCTTCTTCGCGTCACTCGCATCTAGTTAGCATCTCTTTTTGCTAGCCAGTCCGCTACTTCATTACCTGTTATGCTACTGTGGCCCGGAATCCCTTCCCTTCCTTTTGGCACAGAACTTTTAGAATGCATGATGACAGCTGCATACTGCCTGAGACTTGATAGTACCCGGTTTGAGGCGTGCTGGCGATTTGGGGTACCTTATGGATTTCTTAAGTTTTTGTCTGAAAATGCCGCAGTCATTCGGCAATCTGAAGAACGAGCCCATTGGAAGTTCAATTGAGTACGCTACTGCACCCACTCCTCCTTCCATTTTAGATCCAGTGAATAGATGAATTGATCCTATAGGGTGCCCGGTACCTGTTTCGCAGTGTTCCCTGTTTTATATATCTATCGAGAATTTCCTGTCAAATCCAAACTTTGTAACTATAAAACCTGTGATTACTGCAGGTATGCTACTACCTCAATACGTGCGCGCTTCAAGTTACTTGGTCTCCTTGAGTCGATGAACTTACTTGGATGCCAATTTTTTTGCGAACAGATAATTTGGCGGCAAAGAGAGTAAGACATACAGCGAATCTCTTTTCTTCAATCTTTGCCGTTATGTTACTTTATTCAGTGTAGGCCATCATGTCACAAAATAGGCACTACTATAGCCGTGCGTTATATTCGGATCCAATCCCTACTTTCTTCCGATTATCCTCTTGTACAAGTAGAACGCGATGCTGGCCTTAGTTGATCGCTCCTCAATATTAATGATTCCATGTTAGCTTACTATCTAGGACAGAGCTTACTATCTATCTATGACGGGCTTCCTTCTTTCGGTAGCCTTAACTTCTGAGTTTTGGTTTTTCAGTGAAGAGCATGAGTTCCGTTTTTTGCAGGCTTACGTTAAGCCCAGTGCTTTTTGCCTAGTCGTGTAAGTTTTTAAAAGCTCCTTCAATGAGCACAATATCCGAATTGTGCTTGTGTACTTATCTAATACTAGCATCACTACGTCATCAGCATAAGCCACAACATTTACTTCCCAATTTCTCAGAACCATGAGTATGCCATTCAGAGTCAGTGCCCATAAAAGTGTACATAAAATTCCTGCTTGAGGCGTTCTTCCACAGGAGTGCTTTTCCCCATTCCAATACTATAAATATAATAAAAATAGTTGAATAAAGGTCTCAGCAGAGACCGAAACGTCACGAATAATAAAGCGTAACAGTGTAGAATCCGGAAATATTTTCTTTCATTTCGAAATGCACTGTGAAAACATTCACCAAACCACTATAAATCGGTTTCTAAGCAATTTTCGTTCCATGCGCTGATTGTTTTATTTACCTGAGCAGCGCAGAGAGCCTCCACAATAGCTTTTGTCGTTAAATTGTTGAAAGCTCCCTCTTCATGTCTATAAAAGTGCCTAGAGTGAACTCCTTTTACTGTAGGGATTTTTCGATGCATATTATGAATTGCTGAATCTACCGATTTCCCTTTTGTGTAAGCGTGCTGTGCTTGTGTGTCTAATGAATACATCTTGTATCCTTTCCATCGTTTTTACAAAAAAGGACGTAAGAAAAAAAGGTCGGTAGTCCTTAGGGTTAAAGTGATAACCCCTACCTGTTTTTGGTACGAATACCACTCGAGCTTCCCTCCATATTAGAGGCACGTAGCTTGAGACATCCTTTGAAGATCACTTTCAGCCACGGAATCACCACCCCTTCCGCATTTTGTAGCAAGCAGATATTACTCCATCCGGTCCCAGCGACTTGTAAGAGTCGAACGAGCTTATTGCCTGCCTAGTGTTTATTGTGAGAAGTCCTGGAAAGCTCTCCAGTCACGTGTTGCTTGCTTCTGAGTAGGGGGCGTGGGCATCGCGGTAGCTGGGAAAGTAAGTGCGTGAAAGATTCTTAAGTATTCTCTTGTTGTCCTTTGTTCAGCTTTCATCCGTGTTCCTGAGTAAGGCTGATGAAGTAGTGTTCCTGGCTACAGAATTTTCTCCAACTTCCCCTTTTGGCTTTCGTCAGTTCCCTTTTAAGGACATTTAAGGAAGGAACTTCTATATTCATTCCATTCTTTTAATAATCCAGTCTACCTTACGAAGCTAAACAGCGTATAAACTCTTATACGTGTTTCGCCTAGCTCCCTATTCCACAATGGTAATTGAGACCTTTAAGGCGAGTTTGGTAAAGAATATTTCATTATGTAGTCCTGTTTTCTATTCTCTAATTTGCTTTCCGCTATATTCAAGTACAGATTTCAGTACGCTTTTGCCGGATATCTGTCCCTTTTACAGTTTTATTTGGAGTAAATGTAAAGTTCGTAGACAGAAGGTTGTGAGAAGGGCTAATAACATTTCCACAATAACAAATAAAATGTGAAGCAACCTCTAGGTCAGGATATCAAAGCCCGATTCAGGCTGTAGTGCCTCCATATTGTGAGGTGAGAGCTCGTTGGTTTTCGCCCCAACCTTCCGTTAAGTCGTTTGTGCTCTAATTAGGCTTTGAAAAGATATTAAGGTTCTGTTTGGTCATAATGGCCGTTGTTGTTGTTTTGTGCCATCAAGCCCTTCATTTCCCCATTTCCGGAGATTCAAGGCCCTTGTATAAACGCCACTTCAAAATTTCCCTCCTCCAGGGTGGGCATTAGTTTAGCTGAAGCTTATCTACTGGCATGCAAGTGAATTTGAATCATTCTCAGCATTCTGAGGAATCAGAGTCGGATTCAATATTTAGGACGATGTAGGAGAATCGTCTGGATCTGTTATCTCATTTCTGCTCTCCCATCCCACTAAGCGGTTCACAAACCTTAATTACTCTCTAATCGGTCATCGAAATGTCGGCATTTTGCGTTGGAGAAGCTTCAGTGCGGTCTCTGCGGGTATGACCCTGGGCAAAAATACTTTGGTCTTAAGTATTGAAAATAGACTCGGTTGATTTTCCTCTTCTGATCTCTGCCTCTTGTACCTCTTCGTATCCACACTTTTTTGCGCGTTTTCATCGACCTTGTTGTAAGAACTAGGGTTTTTGCTTTCAAGGCCATTTTTTCCCTTGATCGCCGCTCTGCTTTTTTTATGAGTTCTTTAGCCCAGGTTAGATCCTTCATCTTCTTTGGACTGATTTCTTTTTTGTTGCCTAGTTCCATTTCGTACCTAAGAGCAGCTTTGTATAGGGCTAGCAACCCACAGTTCTCCCGAACTCGGGTCGGAAGTGTTCAAAAAGATTGTTCGGTTGTATTTAAGGTCAACAGTTATACCTGATTCCCTCACTGTTCCGGATGTGCTATTAGTAGTATCACCATCCACATGTCCTGTGTCAATTATCGTGGGGATTGTTTGTTCATAGCCAATTGTGACACAGGAGGTTTTGACACCATCGCCGGTAGTCGCGACCACGTCTCCTTCCGACGCTTAGGTGGATCTCTGCACACGCACTTGTATTTTCCCGTTGGCTTTCTTTATAGCCTGCCAGCTCGGAAAAGACTTTAATACTTTAACACCTTTACCCTACGTGCCCTGCTTCAGTGTACAGTGCCCGAAAGAATTCGCTTACCAACTTGGTGTTTCCTAGATTATTAAAAAAAAAAACCGTCTGACGATGCAGATTAGGCACCTACGAAAATTTTCTTAAATTATTCTATTTTTATTGCCGTAAAATCAGAGATTCAGATCTATCCAAAAATATGTAGAAAAAAAAAATCACTAAATAATTTTGTAACCTTGTTCTTGTCAAATTTAGATCTCCCTTTATGTTGTGTGTGTGTTCCATGTGACCTGCGTCTCCTGCACAATATAGCACCAGCCGCCACTGGTATTCACGATTCCTTTAATTCTTTTTGCTAAGCAACAGATCTCCATTAAACTTTTGAACCATTTTTTCCAACCCTTCCCACCCTCGAACATACAAAAACAAAAACACAATCTGTTCAGTTTCGCACAAAATTGTGAGTTAAAATATTTTAACTCCGATCGTTTGCAGCTTTGTGCCCTAATGCCCTCATTAGGGTACAAAGTTGCATTCTCAATCGTTATATTCACTGAATCGATATAAGAACTTTTAATTGGTTCCTTTAATTCTTTTTTTTTTTTGAAAGCAATGTACGCAAAGCATACACATTTTTTTTTAAATTTTGTTACATAAAAAAACTATTATTACCCAATTCAAAAACGAAAATATTTTTTTATTAATTTCTAAAGTCAAAGTTAATTGCAATTCAGCCGGTAATTGCTTTTCATGAAAGGACAATTTCTTGGGCTTATCTTTTCCGAAAACAGAAGCGAAGATTATTCATTCTGATAGTAAAAATTTCTTTCATAAAAGATTCAGTTTAAGTATGCATATTCTCTATTTTGTTTTTTTTGTTTTAATTTTTACAAAAAGAACAATTTTGTTTGCTCGTAACTAAATCTACAACACAGATAGCATCAAAGTACGTTGAGGAATGCTCGGTCTTAAAGTAGTGGTGTGGGGGAGTGGAGAAGGGTGGCAAGAGCATACGACTCCTTTTTAAAGAGCAGAAATGTTTGCTCGTTATGTAATCAAACGTAACCCAATTTATAAAATATAAAAGACGAAAATTGCTGGTATTCTGTGTCTTTTCCGTTTGTCTTTCATTTTTATTTTTCGTTAAAAGCTTGACTGCTTGTTTGTCGTTGATGTTTTTATTATTATTATTTACTTATTTATTTTTTAAGAGAAAGTGGAGAGAGGTAAAAATCAATATGTCGTAACTATGAAGTCAGCAAGCGAAGGTATAGTTACATCAACCAAATACGAGGGAACATATAAGTAGTTTTCCAAAAATAAAAACTGAAACCTATTTCAATTTATATTAAGTACCTGAGATTAGTAAATAAGGTTTCGGCTTTGACGTAAAACTAAACGAAATATAAGCTATGAAATGCTAAGAAGTGTAATTATGTTTTTTTTTTTAAATATGTGCTCTTCAGTCCTTCGTGATTTGAGTTATTTGAAGAGTATTGGCATATTCTATTTTTAAAATTTATATTTCAAACCGATTGAACGAGCCTGCATCTAGTCGTACAGTGAAATATTAGCCGTTCTTCATCTCCGGACTTTAAAATTTTGAAATTGCTCTTAGTCATCCCTCTACTTTGCGCTTTTCGCCGAAATATGGTACTCGTCTATACCATCCTGCACAGTGATGGACGGGGTTGAAGAAGGTACTTAAATAAAACAAACTTAAATACCAGAATATAATCTTAACTCTACTCAATCTATTGAAAGATTACGAAAACAATAAATTCAAATTTATTGGAATGATTTCCGGATTTAATACTATTGTGCTTTATTAAACGTGATGTTTCGGTCTCTGCTGAGATCTTTTTCAAACTGTTGATAAAGTTCTTAGTGGATACACAACTGTGTGAAATCCCGAAATCTTTCTTTTAAATTCAATATTAATATCATATCGAATAAGAACTAAAAAAAAAAAATTAAAAATTTATCGTTCATCATTTTATAATTTTCGAACATCATTTTATTTCACAATATTATTTGAAGTTAAATTTAATTTATGCGTTTACAGTAAAAAATGTTGGTTTGTATATAAACAAGAAAAAAAAAGTTTTTAACGTGTTTTATGTGGTTTCTTTTGTTCTTTTGTTCTTTTGTTGTTGTATTCTATTCTTGATAGTTTATCGGTTTATTGTGTAATACGTGTAACTTTAAAGAAAACAATTTTATTTAAAACTTTGTGTAGTGTTTGCGATTTCTTTCAGAATTAATCAAATATTTAGATTTTCAGAATAAGGTTAATTAATGTTTCGGTTCGATTAACGTCTTAACTAAAGCCTTCACGAAATCTTTAAGAAATTTTATATTTTATGCTATGTTGACTCAATTTATTTTTTCAAACAGTGCTTATAAAAGGCAGATCAAAATTGTGAAATAGATATTCCGATGGGATCCGAGGTACATCGCTCAATAAGTTCGTAGAATGACTAATAAAAAATCAACTCTTAGGCAAAATTCGACTTCATTCATCCACCGACTCTCTTTTTAGAGTAATACTATCATTCCAGGGCCGCTCTGACATTTCGATGCCCTTTTTATAGAACGGTATAGCTTTACCCTCAATATAACCAATTTTTTCGGTTACAACTTCAGGATTTGACGTATCTTTTTGGGGTCTGCGAACAGATAGTAGTCGCTGGGGGACAGATCTGGAGAATGCATTATGTATGGAAGCAATTCGTGTAATTTGGCCCTCGGGCACTTTTTCTTCTTAATTTGGAGTCGGGTTTTGGCAATTTTTTGCTTCAAACGCACCAACAATGCCATACGAGGAGATTTTTGCGGAATGATAGAGAAGGGGTAAAATTAAACAAATTATTATTTTTCCTTTTCAATATAAACTGCCTTAAGCCTAATGCATCTCTTACAAAGTTTATTAATTCCTTCTAAAAAAATGTTTTATCAAGGCATTTAAAGTAGGCTGAAATTACCGACTTCACCTCTTCATCGTTGGTAAATTTTCTTCTCGAAGGACTTTCCTTAGTTCTGGGAGCAAACAGTAATCGCAAAGGGCCAGATCTGGACTATAAGAGGTGGTTCAATATTCCTTCAACTTCTTGGGGAATGAAGCGCCCTTACGGAGCCACTGCATTGATTCCTGCTTTAATTCTGGCTCATAATAATGAAATCAAATTTCGTCTCCAGTAACAATTGGAGTCAAAATTTTATCCCTGTTGTCGCTACAGAGATCCAAAAACTTACATGAACACTCGACGCACTGTTTTTTCTGAACCGCTGAGAGCATTTTCTGTATCCATCTTGTGCTGACTTTAGACATGCGGAGATGATCGTAGAGGACATTCAAAATGGTTGTATCTGATACTCCAACCATTTTTGCGATTTGTTTCTTCTTTAAACGAGCATCTTCGAGAACAAGTTTCTCCATTTTTTCGACGATTTTTGAGAAAGAGGACTCAATCGGCCGGCCCGAGCAATTACCATCTTCAATTATCGTTTTTCCTTACTTGGTGAGGAACTTTTTTCCGATTGACTTGTTGATTTGGCGATACTTCATTCCGCGAAATTTTTGACCTCTCCTCCTATTATATTCGCAATTGATCGTGTTATCCCTTTTAAGATAGTCAATTAATATTATACCATGTGCATCCCAAAAATGGAGGCCATAACTTTCCCGGCAGACGTTTGCTTTTTCGGCCGCTTCGGATGACTTTCACCGGCTTCTCGCCACTCAGCTGATTGCAGATTTGACTCTAAAGTGTAGTGATAGATCCGTGTTTCGTCCATTGTTATATACCGCATAAAAAACTTGTATTGCTGTTAATGATCGACAGTGAGCAAAAGTGGCACCCACTTTGAACACAGCTACTTCATTGACAAATATTCATGCACAATGGTAAGCACCAATATTTGATATCTTTAGAATGTCTGCTTTCTCCTGCAACTTCACTTTACGATCTTCCGAAATGATTTTGCGCACATTTTTCATGTTTTCTGGAAAAACAGTCTCGTTTTGACACCCAGAGCTCTCACCATCATCGATGTCTGTACAATAGCATTTGAGTTCCAAATCAACATTTGACTGTTGCTTTCAGTGAAGTAGTCCTCCTCAAGCATAACATTTGCTTCAATGGTATTTTTTCCTATCAAAACGCAATGCTTAATCAGTACACAAAATTCTTTTTTTTTCTATTGTTTTGGGAATATCAAAAATAACTTCACTTATGCCACTGTAGCTCCTTAACTAATCATCAGAACATCATGAAATTTTGACAAGTATTGTCTAAAAGTTAGTACTTTCTAAAATTTGTCAATAGTGGTGCCATCTATATATCATCTTATGAACTTATTGAGTGATGCAGTAAGTTTGACCGAAAATATTTGCTACACTTATACGAGACTCATTCAAAAGGAAAAGAACGTTTGTTTCTCAAGAAAAATTTATTAAAATATAATGGAAAACAAATTAATTTTACAACACATTGCCGTTCATTTATCGTAGTATTTCAATGGCTTTTCTACTCCTTCAGCCTCTTCACTTGCCACCAAATTGTTGAAACAGTCTCTAACGCTCTCCTTCATTACATTGTCATTAGTGGTTTTCGCCGCCAGAAAATCCTTTAATTTCTGGAAAAGATGATAATCACTAAATCACGTGATGTGCTATTTTCATATTTCTATAAGGCTCGGTTATCTGTCTGCGAAATTCCGACAGAACGGACTTTTTTCGTGTTCTTGGCGGCTCGCTGTCAACGGCAGACTGGCGCAAAGGTATGGCGGCTCGTCAAATCAAAACGTTCTTTTAACACTTGTTCTACTTCAATGATAATACTACCAAATCGTGTTTGGGCCTCCTGACCTTCAGGTTCCTTAACATTTTTATACTCTAGATGAAATCTGAGAGTGTATTGTGTTTGCGTTACCATTTGTAACGTTAGGAAATAGTGCTCGCAGAGAGTCGTTTAAATTCAGCACGAAACAATTTGCATAAAATGTTCGGTGTCTATACAAACATTACAATCCTCCCTCTTTCCTTCTATTACCTCCCATACAAAAGTCACTACTCATTATTCTAATTAATTTAAAGTGACATATTTTCCGCTAAACTCTTTCTTTAAATTATGTTTTTTTATTTGTTATTATGAAAGAGTTGTTAGCCCTTCGCACAATCCTCAGTCTACGAATTTCCATGTTCGCAGATTGAGCGAACCCAGATATTTTCTCGTGGTGAAATTGTACGTCGACCGAGATTTGAACTCACGGCCTTCGCATTTTAGACCAACACAATTATCTGAATTTCCATGATAACTATTTAAATTTAAAATTTTGGAAAGCGTTAAGTGTGTCAATAAAGTTTACTATTTAGAAAAATATTGACATTATTGTGAATAATCTATAATTTATTAAAAATTATAAAAGTTTATAAATTGTTTGCTATAAAAAAAACTGTTTAAATCTTTGTTGTGTTAATGTATGTGTGAAATATTTGTTTTTTTTTATTAAGTACGTATTTAAAGACAAACTGTTCGCAATTTCTTAATGAATGGCATTGCTTTGTTAAAAATTAGCGGAGATTGTTTTCTTCTTATTTCTTTTTTCTTATTAAAGTTTGAAACTTCCCACAGTGCTTTTATCCCGTTCTTTAATATAACTTTACAAAAACAAAAATAATACTAATAAAAAAATATCAAATGAATGAAATGAAAAAAAAAAAAAAAATCAAAAAAGTTCTCTAGACTATATAATTAAAAATTCAAAATCAAATTAAAAAAAATATAATAAAATTTTTGTCCTTCTTGAAAATAAAATAATTAAAAATTATTTACTATAAAAATTGGAAAATTAAAAGAAAATTGGCATAAAAGCCAAGAGAACTATTTTAAATAAGAAAAACAATTTATCTATACATCTTTTTATCTTCTTTCTTTCCTGTATTTTTATAATCTAAACTACTCGTATTTATTTAAAAAAAAAAAATAAGATTTAATCTATTTTTATTAAATTCAAATTTTTCTCTTTCTCGCCATCTTTTGCGTTTTTCTTTTCGAAAACCAAAAAAAATCGCGAATAGGGTAATGCTGCCAATTCATCGGAAACATCGATGGCAACACAACCGGGTGGTTCGGTGACGTCGAGAGCGGCTTCGGAAAGCCGTTCGGGACCGCCAGGATCGAGTAGTGGTGCCACAGGTAATAGCAGTACGAATGCTGGTAGTACAGTAACGGGTGCAAAATTTCGTCATGGCCTCTTGCAGCTTATGATTCACACAATAGATCCGCTACATGATGGTGAGTTGCTCTCCAAATTTTCATTTCGATGTTGTCATTTGTTTGTGGTGTAATTGTTTTTTTTTATATTACATTAAATGTTGAATGTGTGTGAACTTATATATAATACTGGGGGTAGTATACGAGGTAGTTTCACCGATTTTTAGTTGAAACGTTGTCTAGTTCGAATGCAGTGAAACTGCTTTAAATGGGCCCTCATGGGAACATAGCAAGCTCAGGCTTTACCACTGATATGTATAATTCACTGGATTGAAGATTCACTGCAAGTGTTTTGCCAATTTGAAGCTAGTGTTCGTTTTGAAAAACGACTAAGCTGGCAGAGTCTTGAACAACTGATTAATTGATATGCCGCACAATTGTAAGGAAATTTAATCTTATACTTAAATGTAGAAACTTTAATTTTCTATTGCCAACGGATTGAATTATTTTGTGATAGAAGATTGAATAGTTTTAACAGATCTGTACATCTGGAAGCACTAATTTTCTTCTTCGATTTGGCTCCTAGAATTTTCTGCAGCTTGTATCAATCACGTTCGATAGGATGATGGACTATCGATCCTTAACTATGATGATCATGCGATACCACTTCAACTTACCACAAAAGCTTTAGACGAGAAGAGGCTGAATGGACCCCTTACTTTCATATCAGTGAATTTGTTTATTTATTTATTAATTTAGCAAAGAAAAGAATTGCTTCCAATTATGGTATGAAGGTAGATAGAGTTGGCTGACCAGGCACAATTCCGATCGCACATAGACCATAAGCTAGTCAATTATAATGCCACATGATCTCTGAAGAGACTCCTTCTCATTGCACCAACCGGATCTCTCTATGAAGCGTTGAAGGCTCCTGACTTTCACATTTGCCAGATTGCTGAAACTAGCGAAGAAGTTTGCCCCTAGGTAGCGACTCCTTTTTTTCTAGAGAGAGCAGGGCAAGTGCATATGAAGAATCGTCTCTTCCTCTTCCTCATCTTTGCTGCTCCTGCAAAAATCACTAAACAGAACGCCAAGCCTCTGAGCATGTCTCCCTATCAGGCAGTGTCCTGTTACGACAACTACGGAGAAGAATATCTGCCTGCTTAGCAAGATCAGTCTATTGGAGCGTTTCAGATCCAGAACTGGCCAAATATGTCTGATGATATTACATGCAACGCCGTTGGCTTTACTAATCGCATCCAACATAAGTGGCAGGTTATAAGTTGCGAGAGGCATGCTCAGCTTCTCTTTCGAAGGTTGAATCTGCTAGGTGGTTCCGTGCCAGGCGAGTTCGTCGGCACTGAAGCTCTTCGAAATAGCCCTATGCCATGTACCAGTTCAAGGGAATGTTGAATTATTCAGCCATCACCCTCGGAGACGCGCGACAATCAAGACCAGTTTTCGATGTAAACATCACTGATTGCAGGGATTAAATAGCAGCCTGGTTACTTTTACTCTTCAGCCAGGCAAGGCTTCTTTTATCGTCATAACTTTTACTTGGAACATTCTACAATGATCTGGCAGACGGAAAGATATGCTTTAGTTAAGTATTGAGGAGCGAACACTGGCGTCATAAGTTTGAATACTAGTGAGTTTCGTTAAGGTGGAAAGCCATCTATTTACTAATAATTTCAAAAGGTAGTAGATGAAAGAGTACTTCTAATGCTGCGGACGGGGTTGTTCTCAGAATCCCATTTATGCATCAACTTCCAGTTCAGACCCCCTATAGGGGCATAGGACGAAACAACTCTTTTCCACAAGGCGCGATCCTAAGCATCGCTTTTAAGCCGTTGCCAGGACTTGTTTATTCCTCTGGCCTCCTGCTCAACTGCTCGCTTCCGTGTGTTTCATTGTCAGTCAACCCGATGTCTTTCTTGATGATTATAATCCAGAGCCTGTTTAGCGATGTTTAGCTCTAGTTTCTAAGTATGACCGATCCACTGTCATCTCCGCCTTTGAATCTCAATACCTATTTTAGTCTGGCCATTTGTACTCAAAAGTTGGTCGTTGGAGATCACATCTGGCCAGAATATTCCTAAGATGAGTCGGAGGCATTGGTTCACGAAAGTCTGTAGTTTCCTGGTAAGTCGAACGGTCACTTTCCACGTAGTATAACCATATAACAACACGGATTTGACGCATGCGTCAAAAACTCGCAACTTCGTGCGAAGGGAGATCTCTCTTAACCTCCAGAAAGGAGAAAGGATACCGAAGGCCTGACGAGCTTTATTTAGCCGAGCCTTAACATCCTTTTCCGCTCCGCCGTCCATGCTGACAATGCATCTGAGATAGCAAAAATCTTGCACCTCTTCCACATCCTGTCCGTTAAGAACAATCGGTGTGCTTGCGTTCGAACCCATGTGCATGTACTTGATTTTTATTTTCAGTCTCGCCTCTTTGCATTTAGAATGCAACGAGCGAACATTTGACTCTAAGTCCGAACGGTTATGTGCAAGCAAACACATGTCATCAGCATAATCAAGTTGACTTAAGATCTTTAACAGTCTCCATTGAAGACCTTTACCTTCTCCTCCTTTTAGTGCAGTTTTCAAGATGTTATTTATTACCACCAGAAATAGGACTAGTGATAACATACAGCCTTGCCTAACACCCGTTCGCACAGGAAAGCTCTCGGATAACTCTCCTCTATGCATGACGCGACACCTTGCATCTTCGTAAGATTCTTTAATTATATATGTGACCTTATCTGGAATACCCCTCCTACGCAAAGCATGTAATCTCGCTTAACGCTGTCGAAAGCCTTCTCGAAGTCCACATACATGAGATGTAGTGGCGAACCCATTTCGACTGACTGCTCCAATATTATCCGTAGGGTATTTATGTGGTCGGTACAAGACGACCCTTTACGGAATTCAGCCTGATAAACTTCGAGGGTACTCTCAACGACATCACTAATCCTGTTGAGAATTACCTTAGCCATGATTTTCGATACGGCAGTAAGTAGAAATATACCACGCCAATTGCCACAATCCCGAAGGCCGCCCTTCTTCGAAATTCTTACAATACCGCCCTCCTTCCATTCAGTCGGATATCTTCCTTCATTCCACACCTCAGTAAAGAGTGGGATGAGTATATCGGATGTTATTTCCGGGTCCACTTTGAGGAGTTCAGTTGGTAGTCCGTCTATACTTGAGGCTTTCCTTCCCGCCGTTGACCGAATGACGGAAACTATCTCTTCCTTATCTGGGGGATCGTCCCTAATAGAGGATTGTTGCGGTTGGATGTTTGGTAGTCGTTCTGTTTCTGAAATATCTTCCTCTGACAAGATGTAAAATATCAGAGAAGTACTCCTTCCATCGCCGCAACTGGTGTTTACTCATATCAAGGAGAGTTCCGTTGACATTTCTCACAAGGTGGTTGGCGGTGAAATTCCTGTTCGTCAACTGTTTCATGATTTTGTCGCGTCTAACAGCCTTCTAAGCTGTATATAAGCATCGCGGTAGTTCTGCCTTAGGTCGGGCGTTCGTTGGTTGACATCGGGTTGAGAGATGATCGCCAATTTGGCTTTTTTTCGATTGCCAACCTTGTCCCATATGTCTTGCGACATCCAGGGTTTCTCACCGCTTTGCACATATCCCACAGATTCGTCAGCATTAGTTAGAAAAGTATTTTTGATTGCCTCCCAATTAGCGTCCAGTGTGCGTATTTCATAATCACCAAATGTTGATGTTTTTTCGCGTAGAATGGTCGTGAACTCGTGGTTTTTGTTTGGATCTCTGAGTTTAGCCACATTAAACTTGCGCTTGAATTGTGAATTTGTGGTCGTTGGATAGCTGCTGTATACAATCTCAAGCAGGCAACCATCAAGTGATGATCGCTCCCCACGTCAGCTCCACGTTTCGCTCGCACATCGAGGAGACATCTTCTCCATCGGCGACTTATAGTCAAATGGTCGATCTGGTTCTGAGTAACACCATTATACATAAACATACTAATTTCTGCACCTGATAGAGTGCAGCTTTTCTGTGTCTTGAGGGTAGTCCACCACACAATCGCACCATAAAGCAGAGCCTGATGTTGCCGTCATCAGAGTTTTTTTCCAATTCCTATACCGACATAGTCGTGCAACTTGCTTAGGGTGACCCCCTAAGTTCAGTTCCTTTAAAAACCAGGAAGTGAGTATTTAAGTGAAAATGGTCTCGTCACTCCAACAGGAGAATTTTGCGAGTTCTTGACTCTTCGAATCTCTCTTTTATCGTACACCAAAATACTTTTCAGAATTTGCGATGGGCTTTTCTCAAGTTCTTTTTATAACAGGAATGTGATTCCTTTTAGGATTCCCAGTCTAGCCTTGTTAAAATATCGCCTATAGCCTTACTTAAGATCTTAAATTGCATCGCTCCACGATGATGACTGTTGTTTACCTCTTGGCTTCCTAGTCAAACAAGAGCGTGATATTACCCCATTTAAAACCCTTTGCGAGGGTAGACACGATCCCATCAAGAGCAACGGTGGAATAAGGAAGGCTTGGAACTTCAGAGGAAAGCATTTCCTTAATAATATCCCTGTACCTGGATCAGCTAGTCTTCATGTAGTTCCTGAAAACAGTTTTTGTGGGAAGATGGTCACTTTAACCAAATTGAAGGTATCGATGATGTGAACAGGAATGATCATTCGACACCTTCTAATCCCTAATTAAATGCACGATATTCCCTGAAATTAAGGTAATGTCTAGGACTTTCTGCCTATTTCTAGTAACAAAAGTGGCTTGCCTCCCTCTGTTGTAAATCAGTGCTCAACAAGTATTCAAGCAGCGGCTCACCTCTTTCATTGATGTCGGAGCTACTCCTTACTGTATGATGCGTCTTAGCGTCACCTGCAATAATGATATCTGCATTATGGTTCCATGCTTCAGCAATTAGAGCTCCCAGATTAACCGGAGGGAGTGGCCAAGGGTGATCATGAACCAGATAAGGCGAATTTAGCCAGTAGTTTTTCCCTCTCGGATAGGCTGGCTGCGACAATATCCTGGTTACTGTGACGAGGGAGTAGAAATATATTTAAAGCACATTTCGCAAGATTACAAGATCTAGATCTATCTTGATTCCTTGCGTAGATAAGAGTATACTTACGACCACAGATAAGGTTCTCAGCAGGCCAAAGTTCTTGGATCAAAACAATGTCTTCCTTGCTGATTCAGCCAGAGAAGTAAGGAGGCTGACGCCAATTTGGAGCGGTGAAAGTGAGTTTATACTTTAGTATCTGAGTCTTTTCTGCGTAGCACCACGGTGATACTCGTTGAAGGGATGCGAACTAAGGGCTCGTCCTCCATCTCTGAGCCTGGTGACTAAGAGGTCCGTATTTGCTTGTTCAACCATGTTTTCAGGAACTCCACTCCGATGTACTTTTCGAAATAAATTCAACTCGAACAAGTTGAACGGCGATATATCTTTTGCCCAAATGGTGCATTAAAATGCAGTGAACTGATTCGTGCGATATGTCCACAGTATCGATATTGTCTTCAGTTGACGTCATTGAACGAAGCAAATCTTCCAGCACTCCTCGACCGCATTTGAATGCTCTGCACCACTCGCAAGATGGTTTTTTTCAGATAAAACTGAACCTCCGTAATCCCTTTTCAACAATTTCAATGAGTCTGCACACAAAATTCCGTTGGAATACACAATATTTCACACTAACTCTTTGCTCAACAGTTTATTACTATTAGCCATATGTTGCTCAAGCTCAGCATCATAATGGGCTACAGTACTGCCATACGCACAAAAATTTTAATAGATATCTTTCCAGCAGTTCATTTAAATGACGCAATCTCGGTAGATTTTTTTTTTTCAATGTACTAACAAGTAATGTTAACTATTAAGGTGCACAAGTGGTATTATCGCGTTTCAATCTTGAATCTTTCGCTTTCCGAACATTGACTGACCCGTCGACTATTTAATCCTCTACCGCTTTCCACTCTATCGCGACTTTGTCAACTCGTCTATCCGATGAGTGGCATATGTAGTGTGATCGCATTTCGTTGGGCGTATATTTGTTGTTGGCTGCTTATATGAATCACATCATTGTCGGCCGAATCATTTCCTTGTCGATCGCTGTCGGCTGCTTCTATAAATATTTCTCTTGTCGTCCGAATCTTTTCCTTGTCAAAATTATTTCCTTGTCGTACGATCGCTGTCGGCCGCTTTCTACATCGCCCGTGTAATTATTGTTAGTTGTTCGAATGTTCAATGTCTTCAGACCTTGAACATTCGATGTTTACGCGTACATTTTGTTATTGGTCATGTGTTCTTTAATTCCTAACATAGTATGCACTTAATTACATCGGTTGTTCATGCGATCAGCAAGTAGAGCTGATATGTAACACTTTTCTATTTCTATGCATAGAATACTAACTGATCGAATTGTTTTATTAATAATTCCTGAAACAAATGTTGTTTCCACGAATAGTTGAGTTGCGCCTGTTCGTTGTATATTCGTACTCGTAAAGATATTCCGGAATTTTTCTATGTTCGTGGAATAGAAACTCCGCTTCAGATCTCAAAAAGGGCGAAAGCAAAAGAAGGATAAGAAACAACTCCTGGACTATGCTATGCAATAAATAAGGTCGAAACTTTCTTTGACAGAAAGTGTATTGTATAAATAATGAAGGTCTGTCCTTTTCGTTGCTCGCTTTCTACATATTTCATTTATTTATTTTCTCGTGAGCTTTTTATTTTCCTTCATATTTTTTATTCTTCGTATTTTCGTCCTTTTTTGTTGCATTCGAAAGGAAATATAATTCTTATGGAGTATTTAAATAGTAAATAGAAAGTCGAAATGTTTCATTTGTATATCTTGATTTTTCGAGTCGTCATTGAGACAAGGATAATAGAGAAGAAAAAAAAATCGATAAATAATAATGTTTTCGTGGGAAAATTAGAAGTTTGTATGTTACGAGAAAATAACATGAGATTCTCTGATGAAAAATATTGAGAGTTGTAGGTATTTATTATCCCTAACCGTGGAATATTTTCTTCCCGGACGGCCCTGATGTTGGTAGACTCATCCGGCTTAATACCTCCTTTTTCTAGCCATGATGCGGTTTCCAAATCAAGGCAAACGATCAATATCCACCCTGGCTTGAGGCTGAGTCCACCAAATTGTGGATTTATTCTCTCTTCAGGGGCTTTCGCAATTTCACCCAGGATTAATTTTTGAATTACTGGTTTGCAGTTATATTCACCTCTTCTTTTCCGGCATTAGCTGCTGTTTGTGATGCTTTTTGGGTGGCATCTGCTCCTTTATTAGTTATACTTGGTTTCTCCATTGCATTACCAGGGGAAGGCTATTAAAACTGGAGGGCACTTGGTAATCAGAGTTCTCATATTCGGTATTGGTTACCCACAAACCATTCATCTTTGGCGTATACTGTTCCACCAAAGATTGGGGGATTTTTATTGCCACAGTTTACTCCTCTAGCGTCTCACTTTATAATGTTTACTATATAGGTAGTCCGTACACTTGCGAATTACTTTAGGGATAAATCCTCTTATTAATATCTCCAGATTTGCCTAAAACTTT
Source organism: Chorisops tibialis (assembly GCA_963669355.1). NCBI lineage: Eukaryota > Metazoa > Arthropoda > Insecta > Diptera > Stratiomyidae > Chorisops > Chorisops tibialis. The sequence continues at coordinate 216,532,710 of OY770262.1, forward strand.
TCCAGTTCAGATCGCAAGAATATAAATTCTGTAAAAGGATACGGAACTAAAAGCATGTTTTTCGACTTTTTCCCCTCTAAGATAGTATGCGGAGCCCACAGCAAGCTCTTCGACTTGTTCCCCCTCTCTGCAGATCTTTTAGCATTATCCAGTCTGCTCCGCGAGGAAGAGATTATAATCCTTAAGGAAGACGTCGAGCAAGAAGTTGAACCAAAGGCCAGAAGAATATAAAAGTCACGGAGACAACTTCAGACCGATGTCGATGCCTTGTATATGAAAACTGTTTCTGTTTTAGCAGAAACTTTTCACTTTCACTTTACATTTACTTTTGCAAAGTGCAGACTTTCGCAAATCGTGTGTTAACAAAATTCGATTTATTTAACTTTGCAAAGTACAGACTTTCGCAAATCGTGTGTTAATAAAATTCGATTTATTGCAAAGATTAAAGTTTAAAATTTTAAAGCAATATCGTATGTGAATGAAAAGAAAACATAAAGCTTAGCCACCCAATTAATTCGTATGGGACAAGCTATTAAAACGATGTCCTTGCCGTGTGATGCGAAATGTCCTTCTCATCACATCAAAAATTAATTTTTGCTCTCCGATGCACATAAAATTTGTACACAGAGGCAAAAATTATCTCTCTAATTTATAACCCGTGCACATCAGCGAATAAATAGAGTGAGTGTGGCGAGTCCTTGGTATCGGTTTTTTGTTGAGTAAAAATTCGATAATTTAAATCTCATGGAAAATACGCTAAACACTCGAGTATAGTAGTGTACATTTAAAGGAGGAAAACAACAGCACCAGCAGCAGAAATAGGCGGTAAACTTTATCGGTTGTGCACTAATGGGTCATTTTGGAGCTGAGTATGGAAATGAAGCCATTATGCTGATATTAAAAGCCATTATGGAAACGATGGCTGTGGTCGCCTGTGATTGTACACTAAAAATGGGTCGCACCACGCAAGAAAACCAAGCTGAAGCAAGAGAGTCCAAGCTTCCATGCCATCCCATAGAAACCCAAATACACTCCTTCTCCTTTACGTGTACCCTTGCGGACCGCCCAAGCTCGACGCGGTACTTTGTTTTTGCATTTACTAGCGAAATTAAAAGCAAACTACAAGAGAGTACAACGATACATACTTATAAATGCTACAATACTATGTGAGAAGAAAGTGGGTCCTTGATAGGTTCGTAGGATCTCCGGACTAAAGCTATGTATACACCATACGCTCAAGTACACGTAGCCCAGACATTGAAATGATTTGTGTTTTTTTTTCTCGCTGAAAGGACTCGTCTTGAAACGTTTGCACCCCTTTCGTAAGATAATAAAATGCGAAATGTGGATGCGATCAAAAAGTGACGATACAGACATCAAATTCCGAATTGTTATGAAATTATAGATTTAAAATTCGGTCAAAAAAAATTCGGTTAAGTGAAATTCACGTGTTAGTAGGAGGTTGGTAGTTTGCATGTACATATGTAATTGCGAAACGAACAAATCCAAACTGTTTCTAATTCTTAAGAAAGTCATGGCTACTTCCACGCTTTGATAGTCCTCAAATCTGATTTTATAACTGAAAATTATTTTGCGAAGGAAAAACCTTGAACCAGCTGAACCCGCAACTAAACACTAAGCTACCTGTCATCATACTCATGAAATAAATTACATTAATTAATCACAAAACTCTGCACACTCATCCGAATTAATTTCATTTGAATTGTAATCCCTGACCGGCTGGAATTTCTTCCCCAAAACATTTAACAATTCGACATTATCCTTGTACTCAATTTCGAAAATGGAAACTACTCTTGTAAATGCAGAGAGATTACAGCACAGACGTCGCTGTGGCCTAGTTTCACTTGTCCGAAATGGAAGCATGAGCAATTTACACGACACAATAGCTTAAGTAATAAACTAGTACTGATATATTGTGAATTTCGTAAACGACCGCAATATATAATTACGCACTATCTCTCACTCCATAATACTTGCAGGATATATATTTATAAGTTATCGTATCACTTTTATTCAACGACGATATCAACCTCGATACGATAAACTAAAGTCGAAGCGACAAAAGGATTAAGAACAACAACGACAACTATAAATGCCTAAGGAGATTAACTCCTATGTATTTAAACAGCTCCTCTCCCATAAATGAAACATTTTCATCTACGCATTATACACACATACACACTCAAACATATTGTGCGATTTAAAAGGATATTATTCCGTTTATGGAATTTCGTAATCAGCCACAAGATCTTATATAACCGAATAAGTACTTTAAGTCGCCTGTTTTCTCTATCTACATATTCTATCTTTAGTTTTGTAAGCTTTCTTATCTGTATTCTTTTCTTGATCCAAACCAGACCGGACTAAAAATCCTGAATAAAGACGTTGAATTCGCAAAGAACTTTGCAAGAAAGTTTCATCTCATTTTCTTCTTTTTTTATGATCAAGATTACAATGTCCTTGACAAGATGTTTTGCTTGACACCATATATCCGCTTTACCACATCCTCGTCCTCACTCTCTTTCTATAGTGTAACCTATATCTCTGACAAACATAATCACAGGAAATGTATAGCCTTGTGTCCTTCGCGACCACATGCTTTCTTGGATGTAAGGAAAGTGTTTGTCGTTGGTCGCTATCGATTCTAATAACTTGCATGCTTGGTGTGCCGTCGTAGCATGCAAAATGCATTCGGTTTTCACACGGTTCGATCAAATTTCCAGACATGTATGTTTGCCAACAAATAATTTTTGCCCAGGTTCTGTTGTCCTACTCTCTACTCCGGGGTAGTAGGAATAAATCTACCACAAGTACTTTGTAATAATTCGATAAGATACTTTATCACTCGATTTTCGTAGTAAGCGAATGCGAAAAATGTTCTCGATTTATCATCATATGGACTGGACGTGAAAGAATTTCTAGGCAAAACAGCATGATTATTGCATTTTTTTTAATGTCGATAGTAAGTTGGGGATTCGAAGTAAGCGTTCTGCTTTCTATTCATTGTCTAGGAATTATTCAACAATACATGTCTTTGGTGGTATCATCATCATTATCAATTGCGCCACAGCCCAAATTGGGCTCTGGCCTCGCCTCGATCCAAAGACCATGTCCTTCAGCTGCTAATTATACTCTAGATGAAATCTAAGAGTATTATAAGTTTGTAACGCTAATAAATAAGGCTCGGAGAAAAAAATGAATGGTACAGAACCTCATATTATCACTCATAACTGTGTAACTCGAGAACGCGCTGAGGTAGAAAGTTCAAAATTTGTTCACAACATTTCGAAAAGAGTAAGGTCAAGTTTGTGAATGGGTCAATTCGCTCCACCCCTTCTAACTACTCCCATACATAATGACAGAATTTCGCAATTTGACAATGAAAGGATTTTCTCGAAAGGTATAAAAAGAATTGATCTGAAATTTGGAATATATCCCTTTTATAATGATTATTATTATTAATATAATGCTTCCACCACCTTCCATACAAACTGTACTTTTTCATGAAATACTCTAAATCAATTTACTCAGTACGTATAAAATTAATCAAGCTAAAATTTTGGATTAAACATTTATTTAGTATTAGTAGCAAGACCAAAAAAAAATTAAACAATTAGTTTCACCACTTCTGCCTCCTCCCATACAAAAAGACACAATTTCGCAATTTGAAAATAAACGGATTTGCTCGAAAAGTATAAAAACTATCGATCCGAAATTTAGAATATATTAATTTTATGATGATTTCCATCCATGAAAATTATTCGAATCCACCCCTGCTTCAACCACCTTCCATACAAACTGCACAATTTCTAATACATTAATTTTCTCAGTACCTATTAAATTTCGATGCTTAAATTTTATACAAGACATTTTGATAGCAGCACTAGCATGATGCGAAAAAATTAGTTCAATGCCGTCACCCTTTCTGCCACTTCCCGTACAAAATTTATTAAAATCAAAATTTTTCTCTTTCATCTAGGGTATCACTGTACGCCCAATCGCAATGATTTTATATTTTTAAGATGGCTTTATTAACCGAGTTTTCTCATTGTTTGCGTGGCTTGCCTACTGGCTGGTTACCTTTCGCATTGCCTTTAAGAGTTCGTTTGCTGATTCTTCTGTCCTCCATTCACTCTTCATGGCCATCCCACTGCAATTTACGCAGCTTGATGAACTTTAAAGCATCTGGCTCGTCGTAGAATTGATACAACTCATGGTTTTTCGCCATTCCGTTCCTTCGTTCGCAGGGCCCAGACTTCTTCGGAGGACCTTTCTTTCGAATGCGTTAACTATTGTCCTTTTTCGGAAATTCGCATTAATGTTCACGTCTCGATGCCATAACAGAGCACAGATCGTATAATAGTTTTATATATTCACAGCTTATTGTTCCTGTGCAATTTCTTGGATTTTATTATTGGAAGTACCGAATCATGATGCAATGGCGCTACAGCCCATATCGGATGCACTACCTCCAGTTGTCTTGGTCCAATGACCGCGTCCTCCACTTTGAAAAATCGAGTCCTTCCATTACTTTAATGACTTGTCCTGCGGTCGGTTGCCTTGAGCTTGGCCCTTGAGCACTCGTTTTGAAATTTGTTCCTCATGCATTCGCTCAACGTGGTCAGCACACTGTAGCTTACGGAGTTTGATCACGATTGATGCTGGTTGTTTCGACTTCACCAATCACCTCCTTCCTTAACTGCTCCGTACACCTTCCGAAAAATTGTTTACTCAAACGTACCGATTAAATTCTCCGACACCCGCGTTAAGGTCCACGTTTCGCATCCACATAGCAGAGTAGGACGGATTAATATCTTGGAGATGCGTAGTTTATTATTTCGATGGACCTTGCTTGATTTCATTATGGGGAGAACCGCATAAAATGCTTCGTTAGCTGCCGTGATTCTTCTTTGAATTTCATATCGTTCATTGCGGTCCGTTGTGGGAATGGTTCCCAGGTAAACGAATTCATCCACCTACTCGAAGCTGTGTTCGCCCATAGTAATGTTTTGCCTCTCTGAGACAGTCCTTCGTGTCTGGGTCATGTATTTAGTTTTCGCTTCATTGTCCTTGAGGCCTACTTCACTCGCTGCTGACTCCAAATCCTGGAATACTCCCTTAACACAAAGGTTTGATTGGGACAAAATACCCTTGTCGTCTGCGTATGCCACCAACTGTGCAAATTTTACGAGTAGCACGCAATGTTTTCAATCGTGGCTTTTATTAACCGAGCTAGTTCCAGTAGGATACCTAGCTCAATCGTTATTCTGTACAGAGCATTACAGTCGACATTATCGTATACTTGACATAAAACAACGAACAGTTGGTGCACATTAATATCATACTCCCAGCATTTTGCCAGCACCAGTTTAACTGGGAATAACTGGTCCGTTGTCGATCGTCCGGATCTGAAGCCACCTTGATATTCTCCGATGATGTTGTTACCGTATTCACTGAGTCTTCGTTCGATAATTTTCGTTAGAATTTTGTAACACGTACACAACAATGATATTCACCCTTTTTTTATACAGGACATATAATGCTTTTCCGCCAGCAATAGGGTAATTTTTCAGTGGTCCAGATTTTAACAATTAATTTAAATATTCGACTGGTGGGCTCTATTTCACCTTCTTTCGTTGCAAGGATTCCGTCAACTCCGGGTGCCTTGTTCGATCTTAAATTATGTAGGGCTGTCTCTATTGCATCGTAGGTTGACGCAAAGGTGATTCCATTCTATTTAACAATGTTCGGAAGTACTGAACTCATTGAATTGTTAGCGTCGCTTGTGATGTTGCCTTCTTCGTTCTTACAGAGGGTAGTTTGCAGTTTGTAACCTTGTCTCATTTCATTCACGGTATTAAATGCTGATACAATTTTGTAATTATTCATTTGAGCTTAAGAGCCCAGCTCCTTTTAGTGTGGCCCTTGTTAGCTATGCAACAGTGGTATTTAGCTCGAACAAGAAAATGCTCCGAGTCACAGTTCGCGCCACGTAGAGTCCTGACATCTAGAATGCTGAAGGCAGCCCTTTTTTTTGATGAGAACGTGGTCAATTTAATTGCCCATATGGTGATGCCCACGTTATTTTGTGAATATTTCAATGCGGGAAGCAGATGGAGCTTACGACTAGGTTCTTACTGCTGACAAAGTCACTAAATATTTGGCCATTGTCATTCGTTTCATTGTGGAGGCTATACCCTCCTGTAACGCCCCTATGAAACAGTTCGTTGCCAATTTTACCATTGAAGTCTCCTATTAGAATTTTTATGTCATTGGAGGGCAACCCGTCAAAAGTGATGTCAAGTCGGGCTTAGAATTCGTTTTTAATGCCATCATTTTTCTCCTCTATAGGAGCGTGACAGTTGATAAACCAAACGCTAAAGCAGATTCGTTCGTTGATCCGTATACATTTCGTTATGAGTTGTTTGAACGCAATTTCTGCCACAAAAGTGACATCGAATTTCCTGCTTCCTTGCTTATTGCCGCTGGTAAGACCGTGTGAGATCTGCAGGATCTGCAATCGTTAACGTTTGCTTTCAAACCATTTCATTTCTTGGAGAGCGAAGATGCTGTTGTTGTTACGAGACATCTCCCGAAGAAGTTCCCGTAGTGCACCCGTTTGATGGAGTGAACGCACATTCCAAGATCAAAAAGAATAGTCCATTTTCCGTTGCCATTTAATCCGTCCAATCCGAGGCTATAATCCGGGTTCCTGGACACACGAGCTTTTTTCTGAGGAGACATAGTCATCATTTTGACCAACCCCCAACCTGGAGGGCCAGTCTGAATGGGTGTGTAGCGTATTGCAACTCGCAACCTCGATTCCGCGTTTCGAGCCGGGAAATCGGTCATATATTTTCAATTACCTAACTTGATAACTGACTTCCTAGCTTATTGGCTCATGCCAGCTGTAAAACGCCCAAATAGCAATATTTACTATAACAGTTCGTATTGCGAACCAGTTCTAAGCGCCACCCAACAGGTGTATTTACTACGACGGCATTGACCCTGAAGCCGGGCGCTACGAATGAAATTGCGTTGTTGCAGTACCGCACTATTATGCTTTGTTTTGTTATGCGCGCAATCGGATTATCTATAATTCGATAGTCATATGTTATGCGCACAATCGGATTGACATATAATCGGATTGTCATATCCGTTATACAGAATAGGCCAAATACAAGTTTCTTTTTAAAAATGCAATAAAATGAACAAAAATAATTTTTTTCCATGTATTATGGACTCATTAGTAAAAGCAAACATTCCCATTAATGATGAAATACATTTTTGTTCAAATGGCTGCCTCGGCTGGCTTCGCAGTAGCGAATTCTGTTACTCCAATTTTCCAAAACCATGTCGATGGTTTCGGGCTGTAGCTCACGGATTGCTTGGATAATATTCGCCTTAAGTGCTTGAATCGTTTTAGATTGTTGGCATAACATCGGTCCTTCACGGTTCCCCAGAAAAAAAAGTCCAAAGGGGTCAAATCGCATCTCCGAGGCGGCCAATTGACATCGCCAAGACGGCTGATACCACGATTTGGAATTTTGGTACGTAAAAGATCGATTGTGGCATGGGCTGTGTAGCATGGCGCGCCAGGTCGTCCAAGTCCATGTCTTCAATTTCAGTAAAAAAAAAGTCGGATAACATGGCTCTGTAACGTTCACCGTTGAACGAAACATTATTCCCAGCCTCATTTTCGAAGAAAAATGGTCCGATGATGCCATCACTCCACAATCTGCACCATACTGTCACTCTCTGTGGATGCATTGGCTTCTCGACAATAAGGTGCGGGTTTGCCGAGCCCCAAATGCGGCAATTTTGTTTATTAACGTAGCCTCCGAGATGAAAATGCGCCTCGTCAGAAAAGATGATTTTTCGCCCAAAATCGTTGTCCAATTCAAGCTGCTCGTTCAAGTACTTGTTGAAGTGTAAGTCGACTCATTTCGTTCCACGGGGGTATGATACTGACTTTCTGTCAAGTTTTCGAGCGGGAAACAAAATAACCTATGATTTAAAAAGAAACCACTGCATGGCCTACCCTGTACAACAGTATGATTGTCTAAAATCAACAAAAATTTGGTGCAAGTCTGTGTTACATTCTCAGCATTCCTCAAGCATCGAGAATATCTGGTCTGTTGTCAGGTTCTGAGTCGGCAATTATTTCATTAATATAGGACTTAAGACGACGTTCAATTATTCCTTTTTTTCAGTATTTATTAGGACGTACGCAACAATGATATTCATCTGGTCTTTGATGGTATCCACTGCTTTAATAGCTTTGGCATGTATATTCCAATACACGATAACACTATTCGTTTTTTAATGTTTTTGAAAATTTTCTCTCCTATCTTTGATGAGTATGCAAATGACTTCCCTATATGAACGCGAAATCATTTGCTGTTAGTTTTTACTTATTGTGCCTACACTCAGTTCGCATAACTATTCATTTAAAACTTTTGAATACCAAATCAATAGATACTGCATCATTCTTATTTTGTATCAAAAACACAAAGCAATCTTCCCACCTGGCCGTGGTGCAGTTCCTGCTTTGTTACTGTAGATATTTTTTGATTAAGCTGATACCGACGAGTATGAACTATACTGAAGTAATCAAAGAGCTGTAGCAAAAAAGCATTGAAAAATGCTGCTGATGAGATTCCTTTATTCACCATTTCAATGTTGTCTATCTTTCCTACACATATTCCTATGTACTATTTTAATCGTACGAACAATTCTGAACAATCACAGATTTAATGAAAACAACTTTAGGATTTTTTTTTTCGCTAACGATATGCACACATGTTTTGTCGGCATGGCTCAACCAGAACTCAACGCTCAACAGCTTCTCTTCTCCTACTTTATAGCAGAAGACATGCTCACAGCGGTTCATTGTTTGTTTGGCGGTTAGTTTCATTCCTTTTTAAATTTTTCGTGCGCTAAGAAATTGAACAAAACTTTTCATTCTAAAAATTTATTCAATAATTCAATCTAATAAAACCGATGATCGAAAAATTTGCAAAAAAAATTTATCTTTCAAAATCAACAACAGAGGTGTAGGGTTCGAAAGACCTACTATTTGACAGTTGGTCACTTGGTAGTTGTCAAATATTGATATGTCATCTATAAGCGCGTTAAATTAACCATGGAACGCTACACAGTCGTTGAATTTTTTTGGGAAAATTCGCGTTCTATCGCAGTTACGATTCGTAAAATTCTAGCAATCTACTCAAAAAATTCCATGGGACTGGCTCAGTGCAAGTTGTAAGAACACCGGAACGACTTGGCCCCGAACGTTCGACCGAAAATATCGCCGCAGTGAAGGGAAGTGTTGAAAACGACCCAAGCACCTCCATTCATTACCGTGCTCAAGAACTCGACATCTCCACGTCCACACTGCAGCGAATATTGACAAAAGATTTAGCTCTGCATGCATTCAAAGTCCAATTGATTCAAGAACTGCAGCCCATGGATCACCAGCAGCATCGTACGTTCTCTGATTGGGTATTGAAAACGAATCCTCTTGTTGATACACCCCATGTAAATTAAAACAGGCCAATCGTAAAGGTTTAAATTTTGGAAAATGTATGTATTGAGAAATTGCGAACAAAATTTATATGGAAGAAACAAGGATTAGCTCATCGATATTTAAGAAATCGACGAGGGACAGCTCGTACTGAAAAGATGATAAACGATTGCGATTTCACTAAAAACATTATATTTCTCGGAGTTTAAATTTATACTAAGCCTAAAATTTCAACGAAAAAGAAAATCGGTCGCAGGAAATAAGGTAAAATACTTGGCCCAAAATTTTCGATTTAAAAATTTCCCGCTCTGTACTGAAATCTGATGTCCAAACCCTAATAAAGGAGTATTCGTTTCTACACAATGGTTCGGTCGTGTCAATCATCAGAGTTTCCGGGGGGAATTTTCTCAAATTATTTTAGAAAAAAATGTGAATGAATTTTTTATTTTATTGTATAAGGGGTGTCCCATTAAGATCGTTTATTTTGAAATTAAAAAAAAATGCAGTTTTAATTTGAAAAGCTCTGATGTTTTTATTTTAGTAAAAAGTGCAGATAGGGAGGTTTTATGGAATAAAACTTCCGACAAACGCTGCATGACCGACACAAGAAAATGGGACTAAATTCTAAATAATTGCAAATGGACGGTCAAAATGGGAAACCCCTTATTTTTTAATTATGTTTTGAGTGAAAGTTATTGAAAAAAAAAGCTTGACTGAATATTCGTACATAGTGCTTTTAGAAATCATGCAAAACGCCGCATAATTTCTCTTATTTTAATCTTCTTTTTTTTTCGTGTAACTTAAAAATGGCGCTATAATCATTGCTGTTGTTCGTAATTGTAAAATGTTTAGCGTAGTACTCTTAAACTCTATACTTAATGATGTTTTTTTCAGTTTGTAGAATTTAATGTGCACTAATGAATAGGTAGAGTACCGAGGATGGTTATTCGTTCCTTCCCTCCTTCAGGTTTCTCCGCATTGAGCTTCAGGTTCCTTAAAATCTTATATTTCTAATTGTGGAAGTGTGTGCAAGTCTTGTTATGGCATCACTCAAATCTACGAACTTTCATTTTCGCAAATTGAAGTTGTCCACATATACACACACACAGACATGGAATTATATGTTGACCGATATTTGAACTCACGGCACTCGCATTGTAAGCCAACATGCTATCTACTAGGCTACACACTTTAGAGAAAATCGATCATGAATTTGGTTCTTAACATATAATTTCTAACAATTTTTTATTCTGAAAACAGAAAAAAAAACTTCTTTATCTTGTTGGACTACCATTTCCCGTTCAAATGCTATTCTTCATTCCTGCACCACTGGATCGAGTGGTCCGGCTTCTTCTTAACATAGTTCCAGCCCAGAGACTATTTGAAAATATTTCACTCTAACATCTTATGCAGCATTTCTGTCCACACCCGCTTTAATTTTTGTTTCTGAACACCTATCCTGGACTATCGATCGTCATTTTTGATAAACATTCTACCTGGCTTAAATTTTCAATGCCACTTATAATATAAACCTTTATTTATCACAGCAAGAATGACCACAATTGTGCTCCATTTCAGTTATAATATTTCCGCACTTTTTCCTAGTTTTGAATTTTCTATAAATTTTGGCGTACCTAAAATGGGTTGGTGAATATTTTCGCAGTACATTTTTCGTTTAAAAAAAAAAAATTGCGGATATTATTCTGTTATGCTTTATTAAACAAGCTAGGGTCTAGCCTATTGGGTAGCGCGTGGGTCTACAATGCGAATGTTGTGAGTTCAAATCCCGTTCGACTTGCTGCCTGATTGGGTATACCTTGAACACCTGAATCAAACAGTATGATTAAGATCTTAGCAGAGACCGAAGCGTCACGTTTAATAAAGCATAGCAGTGTGAAATCCGCAAATTTTTCCTTTAAAATGGGAAAAAAATTATAATGAAAACTACCACCACGTATACCACACGCAATGTTCGATGTAATGCTTTCTCTCTTTTAAGTCCTTCAGGCCGAAAAGCATCAAAATTATTGACAAGATTTATTGTATCTTTTCACCCCGTTTATAACCCCGTTCATCATCATCTCAAATTATTGTGAACGTATCACCTTTTTCAAAAACTGATAATTTTCAAATTTTGGTGGTATAATATTAATCCAAACTACTAAAATATCAAAAAACTAACTCAGAAAAGCACTAGTGTATGTTATATATTCACGAAATAGAAAACCACTTTAATAATAAAAAAAAATCAATTTTGCACAATCTAACGATAATTTCGTAATAACAAATCGAAGATACTGTTTCAGGAAAAGTGGATGAGAAAGCAACACAACTACATGCGATTGCATCGCTAAAAGTCCTTTTGGACGCAACAAAACCGCAACGCGGTGCAGCAACTACCTCGGCAGCGAATCATGTTAAGATCAATCTTAAGGAGACAACATTGGCAAGTGATCGGCCAAATGGAAATATCGATACAACAATTGATTCGGTAAGTAATAAGAACTATTTTTGTTTATATTCTTTTTGTGTTTTTATTCAAAAAATAAAATTTTTCTTCTTTACGAAAAAACCTTTTTTTTTATTAATTCTACAGATCGGCTTAATATTTTTTTATTTTAAGGGTACTTGAAATGGTTTTTCCTTCATTATAATCTAAGTACTTGGTTATAATCTATAAATATATTTCATTTGTTTTAATTTAAATTAAACCGATTTTTTTTATCATGTATGGTTAAATTGTTTTTGTTAAGAATAAAATAAATTATAATACAAAATGCGATCAGTAGGCCAGGAAAAGATAATTTTTATTTGTTTTTTCGAATATACTTTGTAATTTAAATTTTCTACCGATCAGTATCAGTACTTTATTTGACATATACATATGTACATTCTGTCAAAAAAAACTAAATAAGGGGTGCATCAAGGAGGATATATAAAATGGAGTGCCTGATAGGCTGTCTCATGTGGGAATACTTTTTGATTCGGAAATTTCCGGAAATTGTGTCCAAGCTTAACTTGGCTTCACACTTTTACAAAAATTTGTATTCTCTCTTGGTTGCTAATATTCAGTCGGCAATAAAATAATTTTCAGTAGAATGGAGTTTGCTGTTTTATTTCAGAAATCTTTATTTTTTCAATTCTTATTAGTTTTTGGTTCATGCCAAAGCTTTAGCATCGGACAATTTAACGCGGCGCGGGACAGGGATAGTTACTTTGGCTTTAACTATGCCAAACAAGGATAGCGAAACAATTCTTTCGAAAATTTGATAATTGTTTCGAACAATTTAACGTGGAAAAGAGTTAGTTGCAATATTTTTAAGTGTGCCAGACAAAGATAGCGAACCGTTTATTTCGAATAATTTCGAGCATTTCGCCAGTAAGGGAGGGAAATACTTTCATTCCCATTTTGTTACGCGACAAAGTATGCTCATAGTCACTCCTTATTATATATCCTCCTTGGGGTGCATCAACAAGAGGTGTAGGATTTGTTTCCAAGACCCAATCAGAAACGTGTGGCGCTGCTGGGGCTCCGTCGGCTGCAGTTCTTGTGTCAATTGGACCTTGTTCACATGCAGCGCCAAATCTTTTGTCAATGTTCGCTGCAGTGAGGACGTGGAGAGGACGAATGGAGGTGCTTGGGTCGTTTTCAGCATTGTCCTTCACTGCGGCAATTTTTTCGGTCGAATATCCGGGGCGAAGTCATTTCGGTGTCTTCACATCTTGCACTGAGCAAGCCTCTTCGAATTTGTTGAGTAGATTGCGCACACACTTCTCAGAAGGCACATGATTACGATCAGAATTTGCTCGAATTTCGCTCATCGTAACTGCGATTGATCAGGAATAAAATTCAAGGAATGTGTAGCGTTTCATGGTAAATATCCCGCGTGTTTACGCATCATCTTCGCTTCCCAGGCATTTTTATTTAGCTTCCTCTTGTCATTGTCGGACTTGCTTTTTATGCACTGATGTTGACTTGTGCCCCTTTTTATGGCACTTGAAGCATTCGATGTCAGCAACCTTCATCTTCTTGTTAATGGCATTCAGTTTTGATGTCGCTTGCTGTCGTGGCGTCATTTTGAATGCGGCACTCACGTTATTTTCTCCGTTGAACATCGACTTCGCCTGAGCCAAATCGATCAACCGTCGTTTGAGAAACTCTGACGTCAAACGCTGCCCCGTGCCGTTCACCACAATGCTGCCATCGAGTCCGCCTACAAAAAATTCGTATTCTGGTGCTAGTCCATAAATGATTAATCCGCAGATCACATCATCATTGATTACAGAACCAGTTTCTTGAACTCGGCACATCGCTGCCGTACTGCCCGATATTCTCGAATGAACTCTTGCATCGATACGCAATTCGCCAACTTCAGCGTGGCCAAATTTCCGATGATGCGAGCCTTGTGCATCCAGCTGTCGTTTTAGTACAGCGTCGTTAATCTCACCCAACGACGGATGGTCCCCGATCTCATCATACAGTCTCGGCTCAATTGTAATCGTCAAACGAACCTTAGCTTGCTTCGATTTCTTGATGTGTTCTGCTGAAGTCGATGAATCGGCTGTCGCTGCTGCGACCGCAGCCGCCTCGGCAGTCTTCGTCAACGCCTCCAGGCTATCGTCGTCCGGTTTATTTGATACCGCCGCAGTTGCAGCCGCTGCTTACCTCGCTGCTGCAGCTGCTGTGTTTCCCATCAGGTTCACTGCAATCAAATGCTCGTCTAGATTGTACCATTCGAGTGTCATCCGTGCACTTATCCGCCGTCACTTTCTTGAAATCGTTGCTTTTGCCCCATCTTTATGTTCTTTGTATCTTTCACACTTGGACCGAAAAACTTAATACCATGCGCTTAACCTGACAACCGTGTTGTTATATGGTTATACTACGTGGAAAGTGACCGTTTGACTTAACAAGAAACTTTCATGAACCAACGTCTCCGACGCATTTTAAGGATATCCTGGCCAAAAGTAATCTCCAACGACAAACTTTGGAATAAAACTGGACAAACTAAAATAGGTATTAAGATTCAAAGTCGGAAGTGGCAGTGGATCGGTCGCTCTTTGAAGAAACCAGAGCGAAACAGGCTCTGGATTATAATCCTCAAGTATGAAGTCGGGTTAGTCAGCCATTTAGCACATAGAAGCGAGCAGTTGGGCAGGAGGCCAAAAGAATAAACAAGTCCTAGCAACTGCTAAAGGCCGACGCTCACGATCACGCCTTGTGGAAGAGGGCTATTTCTGTCCTATGCCGCTATAAGGGATCTTAACAGGAATTTGATTGATTGAACCTGACAATCAAGTGTTCACTAGTTGATTTGTGTGCACCTCTTACGCAAATTTTTCTTGAATTAGATTTATTTCTGCGGAAACAGTCGCCACATTCTACAAAAAAAAAAATTATTTCAAGCACTTATTGAGTGCTCTGAGCCCATAACCTGATGATTTCGATCCACCCTTTCTAACCCCTCCCATGCAAAATGACTCAATTTCGTAATTTTACAATAAACGGATTTTCTCAAAATGTATTAAACCTATAGATCTAGAATTTAGAACGTATTATTTTTATGAAGGGATCAATCCATACAATAAAAATAATTTGAATCGTCTCACTCCTTCTACTACCTCACATACAAACTGCACTTTTTGTTTTTTGTTTTTTTACAGAATGACTTGTTTTATAGGCAATTTCGGCCTTTATGTGCAATGCACAAACACAGTCATGGAGGGAAGGAATGGGATTAGGAAGGTAAGGGAAAAGGAGTGAGAACGACCGTAACGAGTGGAGAAGCTGATATAAATATTTTTCAGTTGTACTGGCTGCTACTGACAAATATTTGGAGATGTTATGGGGGACTAAATATTCATTTAGAATTATTAGTGAGATCGATTAAAATTAACTGATTAGCTTCACTCCTTCCACCCCCTCCCGTACACATTTCCAGAACTTTACATAAATTGATTTTCTTGAAAGGTATAAATGTAATTGGTTTGAAATTCAAGAGATGGCAATCGCATAATCTTCATCGTTTTTACTGAAAAAACCAATGGAAACCCCAGCTCCTTTTACCACCTCTCATATAAACTGCACAATTTCACTAAATAATTTTCTTAAAACCTATTAAATTTTTGAAGCTTACATTATTGTGTAAGCACTTTGATAGCAACTCTATCACGATGTGGAAAAATTAGTTCAAAGCTGTCACCCCTTCTAACACTTCCCATACAAAATTTCTTAAAATCAACAAATTTCTCTTTCAGCCAGAATATCGCATGATTGGGCTTTACGCCCAACTGTAGTCCTATAATGTTTTTGAAGCAATTTCGGCACTTTGGAAACGAAGCATTTTGTAGAGTTTCACTCATTTCTATCTAAAGTAAAGATGATTTTCGTAAATAGCGATTCTTGATTGATTTTTCATCATAATAGAAAAAGAGTTGAAAAAATTCAAATTTCGGTAAACGGCTAAACATACATTGGCCCAACTCTATTGGAGGAGAGTATTATGGTGTATCGAGTATCTCTACTCAGTACTATTCGTAGGCTCAGAATTTTAACAAAACTGAGTCACCGTTCCAACATTTTCAATAAATTCGCACTCCAAATTCCGTTGAAAACGCAAAATTTCAACTCTTCGCTCAACAGCTTTATCTATGGAAAAATAATCATCAAACACATTTGAAGTCAACTAACAAAACCAGCAGCTGTTAATAAACTATTTGAAAGATTGTGTTCAAATGTCATACTGAGTTACAGTACTACCAATTTACAAACAAAAATGTAAACCGATATCTTTATAACCGTCCATGTAAATGATGAATTATCGGTAGTTTTTTCGACAGAATGTTCATGCTTTAATTAAAATAATTAAAAAAATTTTATTTGTTTAGTTTTTTTTTTTCTAAAAATTAACAATTTTTTCCTGGTCTAAAATAACAAATAAAAAATAATTTTAATTTATTTTTATTACAACTCCCCATCATTCCTAATATTATTATTTTTTTTTTTTTCAATAAAAAATCTTGAAACATTCTGCAACAAAAAATAAAAATATTTAAAAAAGAAAAAAAAATAATTATATGTATAATGAGTGTTATATTATACAATGTCGTTGAATGTCACATGTGTGTATCATCTTCTGCATCCCACTAATAAAACATCAAAAAATCACCATCACTCAATTTAATAGTTTATTTATCAAATAGAATCATGCAACATAAAAATCATCAATATTCAATTATCATCAAATGATCTAAACAAAAACATGATTAACTCGAATCTAAAAATTTGCAAAAATCCAACACAATCGATTTTGGAATCTATAATGGCGACAAAAAAATTTGTAGAACACAAAAATAAACAACACCAACATAACACAACCAACAATATTTTAATGACTGTAATCATAAATGTGCCCGCCCATGTGTCGTCAAATCCTAATAATAATTGTTAAATGTTTTTTGGATTACGTAAAATTCTATTTAATTTATTTTTATTTTTTTTTTCTTACTTTTTTTGCTCTTTTTCTCTGAATATCGCATAAAAATTGTTTGATGATGGTTTGTGTTTTTCTTTAACACTTTTTTTTATGTACGTTTGACAATCCTTAAAAATCTACATAAAATATAAAGAAAAAATACAACTTATATTTCCTAAACAATTTTTTGTTTTCTGTCTCGTTCTCTACGAAACACAAATTCTTATTATAATTACAATACTATCTATATCTTTCCAAAAAAAACCCTTACTACTACTATCTCTCTTTAAATAAATGTAGCCAACAGTGGGTCGTCGTGCTAGTTGGATCGAACAAAGGGTCAAACTACAAACGAGAAGATTTAGTACCAAAGTTAGTTTCAATCAAAATTCTTTTAATTATAAATTATTTTATTTGAAAACAAACTAAAAAATTTAATTAAATAATTACGATTAAGTTAAGTTTTAGTTAAATCTATTCAAAACAAAAATTAATTCAATTATAAATTCAATTTAATTAAGTTTTCTAAAAAAACTGAATGATATTGGTTCAATATTGGTATTTTTGAAAAATTTTTAATCAACTTTTTTTTTTCAATTTAGTTGTAATATTTTACTAATTCAGTCAAATGCGCGCCGAAAGCTTATTAGATAATATTTTCTTAAGGCTCTTCTATAATTGTTTTCTTTTTCTAATGTTTCTTGGTTAAATTTTGTACTTTTTATGTTTAAATGTTCACTTTCGGCTAGTTTTAAGCATTCCTATGTTAGTTACCGAAGCTTTGTAATAAAATTGACAACGAAAGCTGACTTAACTGCGCCGTAATTTGAAATTTAGCAAGCGAATGAGTTCCTAAATTTTAAATCAAAACTTGGACACTATTACTTTAGCGATGAATTATACTACGATACAAATACTCGGTATTTATTGTAAGAATGCGCAAGACTAGCTGAAAGTATAAATTTAAATATTATGAGTATAAGTTTATTATTTAGCAATAACGAGAAAGAAGAAGACAAGTATAGGAAATGTACCTTCTGTCTATGCCATGGTCGACTCAAGGTCTTTCCTGGATTGTCCTTGAGCTAAATTTAATTTAGAGTTCTTTAAGCTAATTGGGATAAAAATAGGAAATAAAACCAAAATTTTATGTCGAGCTAATTTTGTCCCCATTTTTTGAGTTGAAAATTTTGTTAATACTTAACGATCAAATTTAACCCATTTCCCAAAGCAATTTTGACTGGACTACTAATTATTACGATTTTTTTTCGTTTTATATATTATTCTAGCTAGAAGAAAATTACGTTCGATTTGCAAAATTTTTTTGCAATAATTTCATTGTTGTGAATTTTGTTATCAGTGTTTTTTTCTCTGTGTTGTCAAAAATTATAATTATAAATGTTTCTTTGATTGTTTGCTGTATGTTTATGTTGCAAGTATTTAGTTTGTTCGTTTTTTTTTTGTCATAGGATAAATTGTGATTTTTTAATTATTGGTATTATTGGTAAGTTAATGAAAGTACTATTAGGACAATAAAATAAATTATTTATACATTTAATTTTTTTTTTGATATTTTATTAAGATATTTGCTTGGAAGTATTTTTTTTAATTGTTTGTAATTAAGGAGGTTAATAAATCCAGGTATTTTCATGAAAGGATCTTGGAAGTGTAGAAATACTTTTTTATTTTGTATAAATTCATTTTACTTTATTATTCTAATAATAAAGTACTGTGTTCGACTTGATACAAAAAAATGTACTTTCCGAGAAATTTTTTTCACGTTTTATAAAATAAACAGAAAAACACAGAAAAAAAATTGTATCGTTCTGTACGTAACACTTGTAGACTCTCATGTTTGTCAACTTTGGGAAGATTGTATTATAGTTACCTCGAGAGCATTTTCAGCAGAGACGAGGAAAGGGAAAGTGACCGTTAAGCTTACCAAGAAACCGAATAATTTCGTGATCTAATACCCCTGAAACATTTTAGGAATATTACAGCCGACGAACTGGACATACTGAAATAGGCATTGAAATCAAAAGGCAAAAATGGTAGTGAATCGGTCACACTTTGTGTGGGGGAGAATCAAAACTTCAGATGCAAATATCTCAACCATAACATACGAGGAGAGGTCAAAAAGTTCGCGGAATGACAGGGAAGGGGCAAAATTAAACACGTTATTATTTTTCTTTTTCAATATATTCTCCGTTAAGCCTTACATTTATCACACCTCTCCCTGTACGAAATTTGAGCTTTCTAGCTCAACGCGTTCTCAAGCTAGAGACCGAACGGACGGACGGAGGGACATCCGGTTTTGAGATTTTTGAGTGACAATATTAACTTCTGTATCATTCATTTTTTTCTCCGAGCCTTATTTCCTGGCGTTACAAACTTTAGAGCAAACTTATAATACTCTCAGATTCCATCTAGAGTATAAATATAACAGGGCTACAACCCAATCTGACGATATTCTAAATAAAATAGAAATTTTTGTGATCCGATGAAATTTTGTATGGGGAGTGGTAGTAGGGGTGATAGCATTGAACTAATTTTTTCCCATCATGCTAGAGTAACTATAAAAATGTTTTATACAAAATGTTAGCCCCAAAAATTGAATAGGTTCTGAGAAAATTAGTGTATACTATTTAGTGAAATCGTGCAGATTGTTTGGGAGGTGATAGGAAAAGTGAATAGATTTTAGTGATTTTTTCAGACATAACTAAGAATATTATGAATTGGAGATCTCTTAAATATCAGACTAATAACATTCACACTTCTCAAAAAAATCGATTTTTTGTGACGTCGTGAAATTGTGACATAATGTCTGGGAGGCGGTAGAAGCAGTAAAGCTAATTAGTTTTATTTATTTTTTGATCTCAAATAAAATATTAATTAAGTATTTAATTCAAAATTTGAGCTCGATAAATGTTAAACGTACTAAGAAAATCGGTTTAGAGTATTTCGTGAAAAAGTATTTCCCCTAAGTTGTAGCTACACGGCAATTTAAGAACAATATGTTTGCCTCCCTCAAAGGCACTTTTTACGAGTAAAAATAACGTTATTATTAAAAAAATCTTAAAATCTGCAATAAAAAGTTCGATATCTCGGCTCCCGATAAGTCAAATTGAACTTCAAGCCCTGCAAATTCTTTATCAGAATGTCCACAATACAACGTGACTATAAAGGTTAGTTGGAAATTTAGTCCTTCTGCCTTTTAAAAAGGTGTTAAGAAAAAATTTACTCGAAAAGTCATTTTTTAATAAATTCATCAGGTGAAATTTCTATGAAACCGGCTAAATTTGGGCTGAATTTTGATTCAGTTATTTAAATTGCGTTTATTAAGTTTTGGTAGAATATCTTTTTTACAGTCTATGAGATACTCATTTCCTTCCAAAAACACAGATTCTTTGAAAATTGTCAAAAACGTCTTGAATAACAGTCTATATCTCAGGTTTAAATAAACCGAATTTAACAATGTAACACTCAAATGAAAGGTCTAAGTGTCTGCAATCGAACCTCATTTTTAGTTTTTCGATATTGTTTAGTATAACGTAATAAAACTCAAAAAACCTCTAAAACAGACGAAAATTTGCGAGTTTTGCTATTTTTCGAGTCTTTCCCCCACTCCCCCAGTGGCCGCAATATTTTTATCGTAATCTACGCAGAAAAACAATGAGGTTGTCATTCAAATATGTTATCATTTAACTTAATGTTTAGTAGTAGGTTACAGCGTCAAACGATTCCTGGCGTATGTGAAAGTTTTGCCTTTCGCTAGCCTGAAAAAAATTATTTAGTACGGCGATTAGAATGGCAGAGTTTGTGAAACTGCAAGGTTTCAGATTTCAAGTATGGAGTATCGAAAAGGAACTCAGAACGTCGTTCCAGATGCTTCATCGTGCAGTCATTGCAATCAGTCGAATGAAGTACTTAATAAGTATGCTTCAGTTTTCGCGGATATATCTTTCCCTATGCTGATAGATCGCCTCACCGAATTTCCACAATGAAAGATTGCACATAAAAAAAGGTATAAACATAACGAGTGTAACATCTTAACTATTGGACACATTGCAATTGCTAGACCACTTCATACGGCGACTTTCTGGGTCCTTTCCCTCGATCAAGATTGGGTAATGAGTTAATTTGTATTATCTTGGACAAATTCACCAATACCTTGTGGGTCAAAGCATTGCCATCTCTGATACGAGTAGTATTAAACAAATATCTTGGAAATGAAGTATTTTTGCATTAGAGTGTACCTAGGTATTTATAGTCAGACAATGGTGTTCAATTTGTGTCGAATACCTTCACGAAATTCTGGGACAGACCTGGCTATGAACTCTGTATTATGCTTCTCATGCAAACGCTGCAGAAATTCCAAATTGCACTATTGTTGCGTCCATTCAATCAAAAATGTTACGCATGATTTAACAGAATTTCCACCACGACTGATCTTTTGGATAACCTTTTCTATCTCATGGCTCCTGAGCCAGCCGGCAGGATGTGCTACTCCAATCTTCAGGACAACCGTCAAAAATCAATGGGCGAAATCCCCATTTTATTACAGTACACAAACTTTCAGAAGTGCAACTGTTTCATTATCCTTTTGATTGTCTCGTTCAAATTTTTGAATCGTAATTTGAGTGAAAAACACATTTCATAATTTGATGAAAACTCCTAAATTTTCTAACGCATTAGCTGACCACATTATGGAGAGATCTGATGCTTGAAGTTCAGTTTAGCTAACATGCTGTTTAACCCAATGGCCGGTTAAGAATATAATTATTACCAATAAGTGTTGGTTATCGTAACAATCCTCCTCAGTGTCCTATGCGGAGCTGTAACTGGACTACGTTAGGGAGAGATCCGGAACTAATCGCTTGATAGGTTGGGCATCAAACAAAACTTCCACTCCAACTAGTTGCCATCAAATTGAAGCAGCTTCATCTGACCAATTGTACAGAAGATGTGTTGTGATTTTTATTGATATGATGTTGATGTTCGTCCCAGTATTTATTCACAGTATCAATATTTACTTGGTAGCAAAATTCAATGAGCGTAGTTTGCCTTCAATGTCGGTGATCAGGTACTCCTGTGCACTGATCAACGCTTGTTGTCATCTAAATATCGTGCAAAACTCCGTAGCTCCTGAAAATAAATCCTTGCGCAAAACTTTCTTTGATATAGAAGGCTGGGTGTTCGCAGATTTTGAAGTTGAGGGCATTCTTTTGCCTGCCATTGCTACTATTCCCAATACCAACTGCACAAGAATCACCCAATGAAGCATCAGTTTTCAGTGCCAGCTTCTCCTGGATGTTTTCGTTTAGTTGGTTGAAAACTTCGCTAACCCGTCCGAGTTATTGGCTCGTGAAGTACTCCGAATTGTTGGGTCAGGTGACGGCCAGTCTCGCTCTCAGATAGTCCAGACTCTTACGTTCCAAAGAATTCTTGCGGTAGTCGACCAATCAATCTGCTTCCCTTCCGCCAACTAATATAAAATAAGATCGCCCTCCATTGGAACTTTGGAAAGAAAGATTTTAATTAAATATGCTGATCAAACTGATCTTTCCACAACCTTCAAATGTTCAGTCTCGGATCTGGGCTTCTTTTTGTCCTGATGAACTATAACGTTTATTTCTTAAAAGCTACGAGTTAATATACAATAAAAAAAGCTTTCGTTAATGGGAGAAAATAATGGACTGATTGTATCACCAAATAATAAAGCAAAACAGTGAGAAATCCGGAAATCTTTCCTCTAAATCCAAAATTATCACTCTGTGAAAACGTTCATCAAACCAAATCAGACAATATTATAATTTTAAAAAACAAATCTGAAAATATCTGGTTTAATAAAATATGAAAACTCTAGAATTAAAAAAAAAACTATAAATATATAACATAGCAGATATCTTTTTATATTGAACTTTTTTTGAAATATGCTTTCATTTGTAAATTGGAATTTAAAATAAGAATAATTTTTATTGCTTAAAAATATTAGGCTATAACACAAAATACACGGAGCATTTCAACATATATTTTTTGTTATTTATTCATTTAATTATATTTCCGTTAAAGCTTCATTTTCCAAAAAAGATAAATTTAATTTCTTTTTCACTGCAAAAAAACAAAATTTTTATTCTGTACATTTTCAACTGCTTTCACTCTGCCGTTATAAAAAAAAAAAATTTAATGTTTTAAATTTTAATGTTTTTAATTTTTTTTTTTTAATTTAAATTTAATTTAATTTTAAAAGGTTTTTAAAATATCCGAAAATCAGAAGACATTTCATATAATCTGTGATTTTAAAGTTTTTTAAATTTCTAGTGCATTATAAATATTGACACTAAATAAGTGAGTAGTAAGCTAACTTACGTATTATAAAATGGTGGGTAGCTTGCCGGTTTGCAATATGTGGTCATGAGCATTGGAGTTACAAGATCAGCTATTGATATCCTTCGAAGTTTCGCCTGCTAGGCTACTAATACACCAGAAAAATGGCGTGAGCATGAGTGGTTGATTCGCTTAGCCTAAAATGTGTAAAAACGAAATCCCGAATCATTGAACCTCAAAACTCAGAACTCATTAATTATTACTGCATTTATTTATTTATTGGTGGCTACAATGAACTTTAATGTAATAAGTAGATAGGTAGGTGTAAGTGGTTGCCCAGAGACAAGTCCAGGTGCACATAGACCCGAAGCTAGTCCGTTGTAATGTCGCTGGATCTCAGAAGAGGGCCCTACACGGTTAACCAACCGGTGCTCTCACTGAAGCGTCGGAGGCTCCTGGTTTCCGCATTTGCAAGATAATCGTGAGTATCGCAGAAGTGTACGTCTAGGTGATGTGTCTCATTTCTAGAGAGAGCCGGGCAAGAGCATAACTGATGAAGGATAGTCTTTTCCTCTTTTTCATCTTTCCAGCTACTGCTAACATGTAGCCTCTGAGCATGTCTCCTTACCATGCAGTGTCCAATAACGCCTCCTGGCACGGAGAAAATTATTTGCCTGCTTAGTGAGATCAGTCTACCAGAGCCTTTTAGATCCAGCACAGGCCAAATCTGTCCGGTGGTATTACATATAATAACTTTTGTTCACCTGTCGTTGGCTTCGCTAATCGCATCCAATTCAAGTTGCAGCTTTTAAGTAGCAAGAGGCATATTTAACTTCTCTTTCATAAATTGAGTCTGAGTTCGTTAGCTATGCAGCTGCCCGGAATGGCCCTATGACCTGTTACCCAACACAGGCGAATGTTGAATTGTTCAGCCATCTACATCAAAGATGCGCGACAGTCAAGAACAGTCTTGGATGTAGACATAACTGATTCTAGCAGCCTGATTATCAGTGAAGATGCCAATATCCTTGGTAGATATCACATTACATTTCAGCCAGTCCAAGGCTTCTTTTATCGTCATCATTTCCGCTTGGAACACACTACAATGAAACGGAAGATATCCTAAGTTAGGCAGAGAAAACATCTCCTCCCACTCCACTTAAAGTTTTTAAGCCATCAGTATAAAAGGATATGGTTTATTCCTTCTGTATTTCATTTGCCTCTCACTCTTGTCTCGGGGGGATGAATGTGAGAAAATAATTATCAATATCAAAATTTGGTAGTCTGTGTTTTCGGTTAAATTCTCGAAATCTTCTAAAATTAAGAAGTGACCAGTTTGAATGCAGGTCCACAGGCCAGTTTCTTTGAGGCAGGCAGCTGCACTTGAAGCCATCTGTTTACCGATAATGTCGAGAGGTCGCAAATTAAACATTACTTCAAATGCTGCGGAATGGTCTTCTCAGAGTCCCACTTATGCATAAACATGCTTTTCTCTGCACTTTGCCGAAGAGAGTGCAGCTTGTCTCTGCCTTTTGACCAGTCCATCATACAATCACACTATAAAGCAAGATCTGATGAAGGCAACGTACAGCCAACACACTAGTTCGGGCTGAATTCCCCATTTTTTACCTATTGCTTTCTTATAGGAGTAAAGCGCAACAGTTGCTTTGTACTCACGTTCCTGTTTCCTATGTAAAATATGACCCACATATGTTGCTCTATCTGCGAGAACAGGACTGGTACCATCCAGGTTAGTAGGGTTGGCAGGAGTTCACATACACGAATCCATCTAGCGAATATGAAGAGGGCATTTTGCATATCCTCGCACAGAGTACTCGGGTGCTTAGCACATATGGCTTTATTAACATCGTCCACATAAGCAATCACTTTACAGCCTGCCTTTTCCAGTTGTAGAAGTAGTCTATTGACCGCCACGTTCCAAAGAAGTGGGGAGAGGACCCATCCTTGCAGTGTACCTCGACTAACAAACCTTCTAGCGAATGTGATGTCAGTTTGTGCTGATAATCCTAGATGCCTATATTCTCTTGGCAAAAGAAGCGCTCACCTTCAGAATTGAAAATGCTTTTGGTCATATATTTTTGAAAGATCCCTCGATATCGATAAAAGCTATCATAGTGTACTCTTTAGTACTCACAGATTTTTCGATGTGCATACGAGGCTGTGTCGGGCCGTTTCAACCGATTTCCCCTTCCAGTATGCGTGTTGTGCTACTGAAAATATTCGCTGATCGATGGTTTTACAGAGATGGATGACTGTCAATCGTTCTAAGGTTTTTAAATGAGGATTGACCTATAGATTCAAGGCCCTTCGGAAATGTATGAGAGCTCCTTCCTGCTTTGTTGATAAAAACCACTTTCACCCTCTCCCATATTTCAGAAATGTGGCAACCTGTGAAAATAGCGTTCAACCAGGAAGGATGATATAATAGCTGTTTTGAAATTCGGCACGTATTATGTCATCCGGTGATGGGGATTTATACTAGTTGAAGCTGTGTATTTCCCGTAGAATTTTGTTCCGCGAGATTATGTTTTCAGATTTTGCCCATTGGAGGTTTGAGGTGATACTTTTCCCGCTGCGAAGCGACTGTAGAGCTACCCAAAAAATGAGTATTTAAAAGAAGATTAATAGTTTCGCAACTCGTAACAATCCGTTGGATTGGCATAAAGGGGGAGGTAGAGAGAATTTTGCGAGGTCTTATCAATTTGAATGTATGTATCTTCTACCATACCGCAAAAAAAACTATTCATGTTTCGCACTGCGTTTTCCTCAAGTTCTTTTTGTAACAGCGAAGGGTTTCGTTATAGGATTTGCAGTCTGATACCTCATTGGTTCGCTTTGCCTTATTAAATCGCCTAGAACCGTTAGTGATATCTCGAATTTTGTAGCTCCACCATAGTGGTTTCTGTTTACCTCATGGCTTCCTAGCGGAACAAAAGCGTGACATTTCCCCATTTAAAGCCCTTGTGAAGATAGAGATAGATCCCTTCAAGAGCAACGGTGGTATTCGGAAGGCTTGGAAGTACGGAGAAAAGCAGTTCACAGTTGACAATATCCCTGAACTTAGACCAGTTAGTCGACCTGTAGTTCTTGAAGACTGATTTGTCATCTAAATGGAATCGGAGGTATCGATGATTCGAAAAGGAATGTTCATTGGACACCTTCCAGTCCAGTTTCAGTTACTATATTAGTTAGTCAGATTACTTTGCAACAACAAACATCTGTGCATAGTTGAGAATTGAGAAAACCCGGCCAAGACAAAGGGAAGCAATTAAAAAAGTTTCGATTTCTGCTAAGACCTTTATCTTTTGATAATTTTGAAATAGGGGTAATCCCTTTAGTTTTGGCGCCACAAATTTTGTATTCCGCGGCCTGTAAATCTAGATGCATCTAAAACGGAAGGGATTGCACTTTCGTTTTAAATATATCTAGGTTTATCATCTTTGTCCTCCTATGGGATCGTTCGGGTGTGTGTGATTTCAATGTTCCATCTCCTCCTTAAAGAATTTTGCCATCGCTTAAATAATTTTCATAAAAATCATCGACCAATAAACAAATCATGGGTTTCTTTGCTTTTCCAACAAATTCCCAATTTATCTATTCTTGTATACCTCCTAGTTCTAAAAAAAAAAAAAACTACGGTTAATGATGTTATTGATGTTATCCTGACGATAATATCAAATAAGAACCCCCCTCCCTACCCTAGTCTTATTTATGTGGTAAACAGAATTTGATTGCTTTATCGATTGACCATTTCGTCTATTTTATATTGAAATTGCCCGATGGGAAATATTTTATTGCGATGAAACTAAGAGAAGAAAGAATGCACAGGACAGCAGGAAAATGGACGACGACTTTTTTTACCGCAAGTATCTCGGATTCTTGTACGAACTGTTTTATAACATATTATGGGGAGGAAAATTGTCCCATTTCGATAGATCGTAAAAAAAATTAATACTTTGTTCGTAAGCTCGTATAGATGTTCTCTCGTCTGTTTTCTTTCTTAATATTTTCCGAAAAGTTGATTTTTTCAATTCGAGATCTGGTCCCAAAGTTCGTTATGGTCGCGATAAAAGACTTTTCACGGTTTCTTAGAAAGAATCTATCATTAATCTCCATGAAAAGATTCGATTGTTAATCGAAGTTACGAAGCCAAGCACTATCGTTGTTGCATCCAACAGCTCAGAAGTGAAACAGAACCAAAATGAATTCAAACAACTTTGGAATTTTGAATACCCACGGATAGAGTGAGAATATTCAGTGACCCAAATTTCATTTTGAGGTACTTGTGTTTTCGCAATAACTTAGTTTCGTGATGCAGGAGTAACGCAACCGTATTTGGCCAGTCACCATACTGGGCCAATATTCGCTTAGAACGTAAACTTCGCCAAATTTTGCTAAGACTAAATTGGCAAGTAAGCACGTAGACATTCCGATATGCTGATGATGTCCTTACTCCATAGTAGCTGATCAATGGCAGGAGAATGGTGCTATGCTACCCACGTAACTTCATCATTTAAATTATCTATTATTTTCTTTGATGTTTGCCGTCAATCGAGTTTTCTTTGTGAGAGGAATTGGGGAGCTCTTTAGCCAATCCTGCTTTATACAATCCTTTGCATGGCATTGACTAGTGATTAATCACACAGCAATAAACATTAAGCAGAAACGCTGCTATCATTTTCTGTGAAAGCAAATGGTTTTTGTGTGCATAGCAAATTTGTCTCACTAATTATCTCTACGTACGAGAAATATTTTCCACCTCCTTGTCTCGGAGTGGAGGCACAAGCTTGCCAAGCTTTTCGCGCTGAGAATCGTTTATCTTTTGCCAGCGTTTTTTTCCATCCCCCGCACCAATTTTTTTCATTCATTTTACCCTTTTTTTATTTGCTTTTTTCTGTTAAATTTTCAGTTGTTGGTTTTTGTTCCCAGATAGGATTTTTGATGTCTACACTTCGTTTGAGAAGAAAGTATTCTATGCTGGAGCTATGGAGAAGTCTTCGATGTGGAAGGATGATGCTCCCCGGGGTGATGGTGGTGGTGATTCGTCTGGCCGAGACACTTTAGTATATATCTAACCTTCGATGTTTGGCATCCTGCCAGAGAGAATTTCAAGCAGATTGAATTTATGGTGGCGTGGCCTATAACTAACAAGCCAGGAACTAAATAACATGGCATACACACAAAAGGATAATTCCAGTAGCAATGTTTATTCGTTGGCTCATGTAATGATGACTATATAGAAAGGAGAGGCGGAGGATTTAGTTTCAAGGTAATATGGAGTTCAGTGCCGCAACTTAAGCCTCATTATATTGAAGCCGACTGTAGGGGCTAGGACCGGGATCAGGAAGCTGAGAGGAGCCTAAAGTGGTGCGTTTGGAACGATACTTACTGTAAAATAATTTGATTGTGAAACAGATGCAAGGAGCAAGCTTGCAAATTGATTTAAAATGGGAGGAGATTATTGCGAATCGAGAGGTATAGGAGCACTTTAAGGATTTAGGACGATTTTTTTTATGTCGAATTTTGCTGTGGCGATTTTTGTTGTCGGATGCAGACGACAGAGTGCAGTGAAGAAACG
This sequence comes from Chorisops tibialis, assembly GCA_963669355.1. Taxonomy (NCBI): domain Eukaryota; kingdom Metazoa; phylum Arthropoda; class Insecta; order Diptera; family Stratiomyidae; genus Chorisops; species Chorisops tibialis. The sequence continues at coordinate 216,561,658 of OY770262.1, forward strand.
AATTATTTGATGGAAATTGTTGAGATGCTGCTCAGAGATGGTAATGTGATTTTCGATTCAAGTAGGATTCAGTTTCTTCTTAATTCTGGGATGGGATATTTATGTGTGTATTACTGTGATTGTAATCTAAACCGCAGTTGATTAGCATATAATAATTGAATCATACAAGGTTTCCCAATTTGAAAATCCTCACTGAAGAAGCAGTGTATATTTTGGGAGGGCGACTACTATACATATATTAGGTATACCAGGGGGTTAATAATTCTTTAAGAAAACACGTTAAAATTGGGAGAAAGGTATTCAAAGTATGCGCCATCGCTAGTCATAAATTCTCTGGCAATTTGTGAATGATATCCCACAAAAACTGTACACCTTTTGAGGTGGTCCAATCATCAAGCCATGTTTGGACATCTCCGTAATTGTTAAAGTATTGCATGGAGAGCGCCTGAGACATCGAAGTAAATTAAGTAGTAGTCAGAAGGGGCCAAGTCTGGTGTGTATGGCGGGTGGGGTAACAATTCCCAGCCAAGTGCAGAAGTGGTGACTTCGACCGCTTTCGCTGTGTCGTCTGATGGGGCGTACTTTTATGTATCTTGTATACCATTCTGCTCGCTTTCCAATCAATGCATGGATCGACTGTTTTACATAATTTCAGAAGCTCCTAGTTCACAACACCGTTCCCATCCCTCCCACCTCCTCCCCCAAATGCACAGCATTTTCTTCCTTCCAAAGTGATTCGGTGTAGTGTTCGATGTTGAAGATTGTTGTTGTGAAAACCACTCCAACAAAAAAGTACGTGCCGCAAATACTTTTTATTTGGCTCGAAGCTCTACAAGTTTACAACATACAAAAAACATGAACGCTAACCGTAAATCGTTTAAACTTCAATAGCATTTTAAAAGATATCACCAAAGCAAAAAAAATACCTAAAAGGTTAGACTGTGAACCTACTCTTGTTTTCAGCGCCATCGCCTAAAAAAAATTAAGAAATATTAACCGCCACACCTAGTATGTACATTTTTGAAACGAAACATTTTTGGGGGGCTTGGGTCCTTTCGTTAAAAATTTAATAAACTGGAAAACTGTGCTTTTTGAAGCAAATCAATGAACAGATTCCGACTGAGTATCCTCAAGTGTCATTTTAGGAGGGACTCGAACAAACATTGTTTTTTGCCGAAAGTTTGTATAAGATTCGTGAGATATAAACGCAATAATTGGAACTACTCATTTCTGGAGGGATCGACACAAAAATATCAGTTTGAGATAATACGATAAATGGACGCCTCGAGCCTATTTGCAAGCGTTCACTCCTTTGACGACACTTTCAATTTTGACATAATTTCGGACTAATATCATTAATTGCTTAAGCTCCAGGAAGGTTGGTAGATCTTTAGCATAAACTCGTCCAATCCAAACTGAGCTTGCGTGCAGGAGTAAATGGTAAGCGAGTTAGTTTTTACTCGGACAGCCAAGCTGCACGGAACGCCCTTTCCGCTTAAAGCTGCAATTCAAGATGATTGAACCATTGTATGGACACGTTGGTAGAATTGGGGAAAACCTGCACTCTGCGCATTTGTTGGGCTCCGAGGCATCTATATATACCTGGAAACGAAATGGTGGACATGCTGGCGAGAAACGGATCTGCCGCCGCCACCGTTGAGGAAACAATCTACGTTAACGTGTGAGGAAGCAATAATATTAAATGGCTACAAAGCGAGTTGTGTAAAACCACAAAGATGCTACGGGATGGATTTGATTGAGACTAGACAGAAACTCACTACGGACGCTAGAAGGTATAGTCACCGGCTATTGTGTTCTTAGAAACGTCGTCTTACAACTGATGACATTCGCAGAGGCTGCGGAGAGGAGAATGAGACTGTAGAGCATTTCCTCTGCCATTGCCCATGCCTTTGAACAATTCGAAGACAAATTCTCAGAGAGTACTTCTTTACCGATCTGAAGCCTCTCCGGTCCCTTGAACCAATGAGGCTCATTAGTTTAACCGGTAGAGTGAGCTGAATAATAGGTCCACATGGTAAAAACACGGAGGCGAGCAATGGATCCATTGGTGGCCTACGTACATTGGTGTCCAACCCCACCACGAACCTAACTTAGCACAAACTTTTAAAAACCCCGAAGAAAAAAGTCCAAAGGTGTCAAATCGCACAATTTTGATGGCCAATTCACATTCACATCGCCACTGTGCGGGATAACACGAATAATAACTACATTACACCATCTTGGTTGAAAGAATATTTTGTGCCTTTCAACTCCATGCAGTTCAATTCATTCCGAAGAAATTTGGTTATCATGTCGCGAATAACGAACCTCAAATTTTGCGATCTGGTGCGTTATGTTGACCGAAAAACGTACGAACTTTTCGAACCGTCTCTTGAAAATGTCCACCTTTTTTTAAAAAAATTTTCACAATTACTATGCGTTACTCGATCGTGTATTTCTGCACGATTAAACCTCATTACTTTCTGATGCCAGTTGTCAAAGTTAATATTCTATTTTTTGCAAAAAATGGCGCCCAATTTCAAATTATTTTGAAACATTCTTTAAAAATTTCAATAAAGAACCAAAAACGTGAATTAAAATCTTCATATCATCTGATAACGCTGTACTGCATGAAAATAAGCCCTGACACCCCTCACAAATTTTTATCAATTTTCCTTAATTTAGAGGGATGAAAATTATTAATTTAGCCTTTAAATTCCTTTTGAGAGGCTAGAGAGGTGAAAAGACCTAAGGCATGAACATTTCCAGTAAGGTGGTATATTTGGGGGATGGGGGACTTTCCCCTTAAATTGTTAATAAAATAATTAAAATTGATTGACTTTTTTCCCAATTTTTTCACTTATTTTGTACATATTCTAATTTCCGTATTCCATATTCTTATATTCCAGCTTACTTACTTTATTTATCTGATACTAACCTTATTTATTTATTATTCGAAATGTTGCTATATATTTTTATTATTATTGCTACATATTTTTATTATTTAGAGGTGTTTGGGGGGCAATGAAGGCGGCCGGAAGCTGGAATATGTATAAAATTATTGAAAAAATTGCGAAAAACCCGGAAGATTTTTAATGCTTTTTTTACAATTTAAGGAGGCAAACCCCCCAAATCCTCCTTGCTAGAAATGTTCATGTTTTAGATATTTTTACCTCTCTATGCCCTCAAAAGGAATTTAAAAGCTAAAATAATCCTTTTCATCCCTCTAAATTATGGAAAATTGATGATAATAGGTGGGGGGTCTGCCCCGAAAACGGTGAGTGATGGGGATCATATTCGCATTCAGGAGGTCATTTTACATATGAATCAGCAGGATTGTTGTTAGGGCTCTAAAATTTTTTTGCCGTACAGTGTAATTAGACCAAAAACAAGCTCATCGTCTTAAAATTGACAATTTTTGAACACAAACAACATCAAAACCATTGACACAATTTAAAAATTATATGTAATAAAATTAATACTTCACAATAACTATATAAAATTGAAATTTAAACTATATACAATAATATCATGTATTACAATATTATTTATTGTTGAATTGTAGTTGCACTTAGTCGAATTTGATGTAAACTAAGACCATTTAAAAGCTGAACTTTTCGAAAAACTTTAAAAAAAAGATTCGATTTCGTATTTTGAGGCATGTGCTATGTCTTAGAGAACTAATTAGCACTTTCTGGAATGTTATCAATCTTTAGATGGACCCAAATGTATATAATGCTCCCAATGAGTGAACATTTTATTGAAGTATTTAAATTTTTTTAAAGGGAAATTTTTCAAATTTCGGCGTTTATTTTTTTTCTATAATTTTAATTTTTTTTTTCTCTATTTTTCATAATTTTGTCCGAAAAAAAAATCAAACCCTGGCTTAGCGAATGTTTCCCCATTCCGTTTTCAATTTATAGGAGAGTTTTCCGAATTTCGTACTGTTCTGTTCTATTAAACGTAACGTTTCGGTCTCTGCTGGGAATCTTATCAAATTTATGTTTGGCAAAGTTCTCACCACAGACCGAAACGCTTAAAAAAGCATAATAGTATGGAAATCTTTCCTTTAAAAATCTATTTCAAATGTTTGTGAAATGGTTTTGAATTGCATTTCAATTTGAAAATATCATCTTTTTAAAATGCATACAATTTGAATTTTTTTTTATTTCATAAATTTCAATTTGAAAATTACTGTTAATTTATTTCTATATTTCGCTCCACAACAACTGAATACAAACCAACTTTTCACAATAGACAAAACTACACTAACTTGTTTTTTTTTAAATAAAAGTAAAATGTCTTTTATTTGCTATTCTAGTTTCAGTTAATGCATCCCTTTTATATTGTATATATATATTGAATGTATTTATTAATATTAAATTAAATAATTTAAAAACGAAAATGAAACTTATTAAAAAATTTTGGTTTTTAAAACAAAAAACAAATTATTCTTAATATTTTTTTTTTTGTTTTTTTTTAATAAAATAATAATGATAATCGATGAGAATTTAAAACAAACCAAATTTTTTTTCGTCTTTTTTCATTCTGTTGCATGCTAACTACGAACTATCAAAAACTAAAAATAAAAAATCTAAATATTTCATAACTAATAAAAACGTAACAAAAACAAATTCGAACTATAAAAAGGTTCCAACTGTAATTACCGAGTTTGTTAAGGTACATATCTATATAATTGTTTTTATTAATTAATTTTTTATTATTATTAATAATATTTACTTGCTATTTAATGTCATGATCCAACCCGATTTTATTAGGAAACTATATTCGTCTTTTTTGTTTTATTGGGTTTTTTTTTGTTGCGCAACATTTCAATATGAGCAGAAAAAGTGTCAAAGATATTAAAAAAACGAAAAAAATTAATACAAATTTTGTTAAATAATTTCGAATTATTCTGGCTGCTGTGTGCATGATTCTACCTTGATTTTTGTTTTTTTATATTTATTTTAAAAATTATGATGATTTATAAAATTGGAATAAATATTAGGAACAATTCCATAAGATTTGAAGAAGAAAAAATTTTTTGAGCTCTTGATAGCTCAATTTTGGACTACAAATAAACTTCTCAAATGACGGATAAAAAAAAGAGGTAGCAATTAACTAAATTCAGCTTATGGGCTGCGGGCTACAAAAACCAGTCTAACTTTTATTACTTGATCATTAACACCATGTTTAGAATAATGTAACTTAAAGTAGTCCCTATTATTTCGAATAGCAGTATTTCGCTTACTGCATTATCAGTGAGTACTATTAGGCCTAACTAGTACTCAGGTAATTTTTCTGTTTCAGCTGCGTACGCTGTTCAAAGGCGTTTCGGCGAATAATGAAGCCGCTTCACTGCTAGGTACAAATTAGAAATCTAAATAAGATGTCTATTGCCGAAAATAATAAACAAGCCCTGGCAACAGCTAAAAGCTGATGCTCAGGGTCACGCCTTGTGGAAAAGAGCTGTTTGTGTACTATAGAGGATCTTAACAGGAATTTTATTGATTAATTTATGGCTGAAAATTAAAAAAAAATTAAAACTTTCACTTTATAAATTTATATTTTCAGGAAATATTTCGAACGGCTAAGAAACAAAATTATTCAAAATTTGCCTCTTGCCTCAAATCAAGCCCGGATTGTGGCTGGCCAGTCGTCAATTGCAGTACGCAACTTTTCCAGCGGGAATTTGTCCCTTGCCTTGATCAGGGACCTCGTCAGGATCTCCAAATTTGGGTAACGTCTTCGGCAGGCCATTTCCTTAAGGCAGACCATAAGAATTAGTTCAACTGTTTGAAGTCTGGGCTCTTAGAGCTGTAAGAAGCAAAATTATTCAAAATTTGCCTCTTGCCTCAAATCAAGCCCGGGTTGTGATGGCCAGTCATCAATTGCAGTACGCAACTTTTCCAGCGGGAATTTGTCCCTTGCCTTGATCAGGGACCTCTTCAGGCTCTCGAAATTTAGGTAACGTCTTCGGCAGGCCATTTCCTCAAGGCAGACCATAAGAATTAGTTCAACTGTTTGAGGTCTGGGCTCTTAGAAATCCAATCTAAGACCCTAATGAACTCAGGAATGTTTTTCTCAAGCCAAAGCTGAGTTGACCTGGTTGTAAGAGATTAGAGATTTCGTTCGAACAATCTTCATTTTAGTAACGATACAAAAGGGTTAGTCAGCTTACAATCCATCTACTATGTTCGAGTGAATCGAGTGATGAAGAGATTTCCAGAATCTCCTACAATTTTAATGGCCGAGACTGAATTCCATCCAGATAGAAGAGAAAAGTTTTTACAACTTCCACCTATGGGTGGGAATTAAATTGTAGACGTGCTCTAATATTGGCCTTATAAATTGTCATTAATCCAAAAGCAGTGAAGCAGTTTTTACAGCGTCTTAAGTAACCCAAACATTTAGATGTTTCCTTGGCGATGATCAACCCAAAATAGGTTATCTAAAATTTGGATACCTAACATCTTAACACTTGTATAATTGGATAATGGCTGGCCTCCGAAAGTGATTAGATCTAGGTAAAGTCGCGTTTGTGGGACACAAGACAGAATGGATTTTTCTATGCATTAAATTCGACTTGACTCCTACTGCCTCAACTAAGAATCTTAGCCAAGTCTTCATTCAATGATTGAATCATGAATCTACGTTGCTCTAGTAAGCTAGTACATCTAATCATTAATAAATATTAAAAAAAGGATGGGAGGATAAACTGAGCCCTGGGAGACACCAGCGTTAATTTTATAAGATAGGAAAACTACACCATCCAATTCGATACCTATTGGACAATTGCCTAAAATCCAAGAAATAAGGGACTCGCCAAAACCAATAGCCGTAAGTTCGGCGAAATTGGCGTTGTGTCATACTCTGTTAAAAACCTTGGAAATAGCCAAAATGATAGTACAAGATTCACCAAACTGGTGAATGCTCTTTTTCCAACGTTCAGTGAGTGTGGTTAAAAGGTCTCCTGTGGAATATTTTTTGCGGAATCCATAGTGTTTGCCGTCAATAATATCAGTGTTGTTGAGACATGCTATAACTCTATGGTTGATGATTGTTTCCATGACCTTCGACAGAACTGAGGTTATTGCTATTGGGTGATAATTAGCAGGATTAATGTGTTGTGCTTTTTTTTGGAACTAGCTGAACATTTGCAAGCTTTCATAAAGTAGAGGACGATAAGGAAAGACGGAATAGTTTGCATAGAGGTTTAGCAAGGCGGGGCCGGATGATTCGTTAGCATCTAGATTCTTAACTCACTATACGTTACGCGAACGAAAGTTAATTTGATCTAAGTAGGAATTTAGCGTATTATACGTTAGAAAGTTAGAGTTCGTTGGTAGTAAAGAAGAGTTGGCAGCAAATTGAACCGCTATGATGTTTGCCTTCATGTTGGGATCTGTAATAACCTCATTATTGTAGATAAATGATGGAATTGATAGAACGAACCAGAGACCAGAAACTTTTGCTACCCTTTGGACATCTCAAAATTTTTTGCCTCAGTTACTGGTCATGCAAATATTTTTCTCGTTTTAAACTAGATTTACAGAGATTCCTTTGTTTTTAGAAATTAATTCAATTAACTTCAGATGGCACCTACTTATAAGCACGGTAAGCTGCCTCTTTGGGTCGTATAGCAGCACTACATTTTTCATTAAACGAAGCCTCAGAACTGGGCTTGATTGGATTATAGCTTTGGGCTGATGAGGGTTGAAAAGTCTCATGCCCAACAAGTCGGCTTCATTTACTGCAGAAGAAGCATACTCAACACCTCTGTTAAAGCATACCAACCAATCGAATGAATGATGAAATTGCTTAAGACTTAGCAAATCGGCACTTCCATAATGCCGTACCAGCTTTTTTGGAGTTGATGCGATTAGCGTGCTGGGTCTGAAGTTATGAAACGATCAAGAAAATAAAATCCTTGGCCCGCAACGTCAGGGATACGAGCATACCTGCCTACAGTTTGGCATAGGTTATTCAATGATGCGAATATCTCAACAAATCGGCCGATTGGAACTGTTTTGCGGGAGTTTACATTTTGAACATTAAAACCGCCCGAAACCGCGATTCCGAATTCAGGGTGTTTGGAGACAATTCGATCAACTGAAACTGAAATATTTTCAAATTCATTGATTGTGTCTTCGTTCGATATATTAGGACTTCGATACAAAAAACCAAGATGGATACTGCGCTTTTGGATGAAGAGTTTAAGCCAAATTAAAAAAAAAATTAAATTCGGAATTACTACAATTTCCGTATTCGAGCAGAAGTTGGTAAGCTACATTATTGCGGATGAACAATACAATCCCAGGTTGGCTGAAAAATACCGGCACCAGAACACAATTCGCTCAAATGCATCACAACACGCTCTAAAATATCTTCTTGAAAATTACTGGTAAAATTTTGGATGCCCTTTGCACAAAAATGGAGGCTTGTGATGCCTCCGTAGCCGATCCCCACCAGACCAACACTGACGAGAAATGATGGCCCCATTGTACCCGCTCAACTTTTTCCAGTGCTTCCCAAGAGCTGGTAGAATAGACCCGGTAATTTTGACGGTTCAATTTCTCTACGATCGTGAAGATTTTCATGCCAGAAAACGAGATGGTGTAATGATGACCAATTGCTTAGCGAGCAAATAATGCATACTTGCACGATTTAAAAGCTGGTGTGGATCTGACCTGTTTCTCTCCAAAATGCACGCATCTAAAGGCTTTTCCAACAACCCGGGAAAGAACAGGTCGTTGCCTGTTTTCCAAACCAGAACGTATGACAGCAGGCGGTAAATGCATGATGGGGCTAGAATCAAGATAAATGCTGACGGTTACGACTTCCGAAACTATCAACAATTCGTTTATAGGTAGGATTACCATTTGATAGGCATTCGCTAGACATACCCGTTTCTCAGGGCTAGTCTGGAGAACCTTTCTCCAGATTCATTGAAATGTGACCGATCCACTGCCATAGTTTCTTGGTAAGCGTAACGGTCACTTTCCACGTAGTACGACCGTACAACAACACAAATTTGACGCATGCGTCAAACATCTGCAGCTTCGTGCTTAGAGAGATCTCTCTTCACCTCCAGATCGGGGAAAGGATACCGAAGGCCTGAAGAGCTTTATTAGTACGAACTTCCGTATTCTTTTCGGCTCCGCCTTCCATGCTGACAGTGATTCAGAGTTGAAAAAAATCTTGCACCTCTTCCACATATAATCCGTTATGAATAATGGCTGTGCTTGTATTCAAACCCATATTTTCCAATATTTGAAAAAGTGTCAGACTTTTTTTTGTACGCTTTTCACATGAATTTGGGTGTGCAATTTATTATACCTAAGACCTAACTACTAACTCACGAATGGCGAATTCGTAAAGTAGCAAACGGTGATATTCACAAGATGTCGATTATTATATTTCAAAAGGACTCTAATATTATATAACACCGTTGCGGCATGTTTCGCTGGTTCTTCATTTTTTTTATCGTATCGTAATCATAACTGTACCTGTTGAAAGGCTAAGTGCCGGTGATGCCACCAAGGTTGCGGATACATTGCGGATTTAAGTGTATTCGTAATCGTTTGCTATTGAATACTCCTAATACATTAAAGAGCGAAACGTGGAGCTGACGTGGGGAGCGATCATCACATGATGGTTGCCTACTTGAGATTTTGCACAGCTATCCGATGACCACAAATTCTTCAAATGAAGCGCAAGCTTAATATAGATACACTCAGAGATCGCAACAAAAAACGCGAGTACACCACAATTCTACGCGAAAAAACATCCACATTTGGGGAATATGAAATACGCACACTGGACGCCAATTGGAAGGCAACCAAAAACACTTTTCTAACTAATACTGAAGAATCTGTGGGATATGTGTAAAGCGGTGAGAAACCCTGGATGTCGCAAGACACATGGGACAAGGTTGGCAATCGGAAAAAAGTCAAATTGGCAATCATCTCTCAACCCGATGTCAACCAACAAACGCCCAACCTGAGGCCGAACTACCGCGATGCTCAGCTTAAAAAAGCTGTTAGACGCGACAAGAGAAAGACCATTGAAGATCTGGCAAACAAGGCAGAATCTGCGGCTTACCTTGGGGATATGGGTTCACTATTCAAAATCATGAAACAGTTGACGAACAGGAATTTCACCGCCAACCACCTTGTGAGAGATGTCAAAGGAACTCTCGTTAATACGAGTGAACACTAGTTGCGGCGATGGAAGGAATACTTCTCTGATATTTTAAACATCTTGTCAGATGAAGATATTCCAGAAACAGAACAACTACCAAACATCCAACCACAACAATCCTCTAGTAGGGACGATCCCCCAGATAAGGAAGAGATAGTTTCCGCCATTCAGTCAACGGCGGGAGGGAAACCCCCAGGTATAGACGGACTACCAACCGAACTCCTCAAAGCGGACCCGGAAATAACAGCCGATATACTCCTCCTACTCTTTACTGAGGTGTGGAATGAAGGAAGATATCCGTCTGAATGGAAGGAGGGCGTCATTGTGAAAATTCCGAAGAAGGGCGACCTTTGGGATTGCGGCAATTGGCGTAATATATATCTACATACTTTCTGCCATATCGAAAATCATGGCTAAGGTAATTCTCAATAGGATTAGTAATGTTGTGGAGAGCACTCTCGAAGATTATCAGGCTGGATTCTATAAAGGCTCGCCTTGTATCGACCATACAAATACCCTGCGGATAATATTGGAGTAGTCAAACGAAATGGGTGCGCCACTACATCTCATTTTTGTAGACTTCGCCAGCGTTCAGCGGGATTACATATGGAATGCCTTGCGTAGGAGAGGTATTCCAGATAAGATCATAGCAATGATTAAAGAATCCTACGAAGATGCAAGGTGTCGTATCTTGCATAGAGGAGAGCTGTGCAAGAGCTTCCCTGTGCGAACGAAACGAATGTCAGACAAGGCTGCATATTATCAGCAGTCCTGTTTCTGGTGGTAATAAATGACATTTTGAAAGTTGCACTGGAAGGTGGAGAAGGTAAAGGTCTTCAATGGAGACTATTTAAAATCTTAAGTCACCTTGATAATGCTAAAGACGTGTGTTTGCTTGCACATAACCGTTCAAATGTTCGCTCGTTGCATTCTAAATGCAAAGAGGCGGGACTGAAAATAAATGTGCGTAAAACCAAGTACATGCACATGGGTTCGAGCACACCGATTGTTCTTAACGGACAAGATGTGGAAGAGGTGCATGATTTTTGTTATCTCGGAAGCATTGTCAGCATGGACGGCGGAGTCGAAAAAGGTATTGAGGCTCATCTAAATAAAGATCGTCAGGCCTTCGGTATACGCTCCCCTTTCTGGAAGTTAAGAGAGATCTGCCTTCGCACGAAGCTGCTAGTTTTTGACGCATGCGTCAAATGTGTGTGCGTGTTGTTATATGGTTGTACTACGTGGAAAGTGACCGTTCTACTTACCAAGAAACTACAGCCTTTCATGAACCAATGCCTCCGACGCATTTTAGGAATATTCTGGCCAGAAGTGATTGAACTTTGGAGTACAACTGGCCAGACTAAAATGGGTATTGAGATTCAAAGACGGAGGTATCAGTGGATCGGCCATACTTTGAGGAAACCAGAGTCAAACATCGCTAAACAGGCTCTGGATTATAATCCTCAAGGAAGACGTCGAGCGAGCAGTTGAGTAGGAGGCCAGAGGAATAATCAAGTCCTGGCAACAGCTTAAGGCCGATGCTCAAGGTCGCTCGTTGTGGAAGAGAGTTGTTTCTGTTCTATGCCCCATAGGGGGTCTTAACAGGAATTTGACTGATTGATAACATTAAAGTATCAGATACGAGTGTAATTTTGTTATTTTTCGATTAAACAAAATTATCGATTAATAATACAGTGCGACAAAATTTCATTATTTTGGTTCCAGCGTTTTGAAAAAATTTGTGGAAAAAACACATTTTCCATCCAAACTAAGGATCACCCTTAGTGCACATTAGGGTGACCCTTAGCTATAGGTTATTTTCGCAAAGTTGAAATTTTACTGCTCTCATCCTCTTAACAAACAAAACAAGCGCTACTAAGTTTCTCTAATTGGCAACCTGCAAACGTCTTGAAGTCAGAACAATGCTTGAAAAACCAAAAATTGGAAAATGTTATGTTTATATTAGAAACGCAATAATTTTTGTAAGGGAAACACATTTTTAATTAAAACAACAACTTCTATAGAAACCAAACTTAATGTGATCGAACGAATATTGAACAATATTTTTTCCTAAGAAATGATTTGGTAGCAGGTGGGTACGCTTGTACGTTGGGGGCAGTAGACATAACCGCAGCTAGTGCTCCTTGCCCTAAAAATGGCTACTGGACAATCACTGGATCATGGGATTATCACCTGTGCCTTAAACCTAACTGATATGAGAAGCAGATACAGCGCCACGGATACGGATGGATTCTACGGTAACGACTTTTGGCATTCGAAAACGGGCTATGATTGTCTTCTGAAACGTTCGAACATTGAATGATGGTGGAAGCGCTGGAGTCATTCGGTCCATACACCGCCAATCAGTTATCGAGCGTGATATGGAGCACTACACATCCAAATCTTGGGCTTGAACGAGGTCAGGTGAACAGGATCAGAAGAACAAAGAACCTCGAGCGGAACACCAATCTGTACATTGGTGTGTAAAGAAAAAAAAGGCGTAGCAGTCGTCCTTCCGCAGAGAGCGAGAAACATTCCTATCAGCTGAGAACTAATCTCTTATGGGATTATCGTCCTCAGGCTCTGGACCAATGTCAGAGAAGTTAAAATTCTGCAGTGTTACGTACCAACTAATTCTACAACACCTGGTGCCACCTTCGTGCGTGGTCCAACAGGGGATATTATTATCATCTCAGAAGATTTGAACGCCCAGGTTGACTCAGATAATACTGGACTAGAACACGTCATGGGAAACCATGGTAGCCCTTGGGTTGACGCATTATGACCTTAAATTAAGAGATCTAAAAATTACGAATGGTTTGGGGAGTTTTGTAGTACTCGGCAAATGGTCATCGGAGGGACCCTTTTCACATACAAAAGCCATTAAACATCTTTGGTTTCCCTGACAGTGTTATTCAGAACCAAATCGACCATTTAGCCATAAGTCGCCGATGAAGAAGATCTCTCCTCGATGGACGAGCGAGGCGTGTAGCTGACGTGGGAAGCAATCACCACTTGAGGGTTTCCTGCTTGAGATTGTGCACAGCTGCTATCCGAAGCTATTACAAATTCTTCGAATGAAGCGTAAGCTTAATGTGGATAAACTTGTATAAAACGTGGGATATACCACCATTCTTCGCAAAAACTCATTCAATTGGGCGTTTATGAAATGCGAACCCTGGATGGCAACCCGAAACTCTAACTAGTGCTGAAGAATCTGTGGGATATGTGCGAAGCGGTGAAAACCCCTGGATACGGAAGGCACATGAGAGAAGGTTGGTGATCGAAAAAAAGCCAAATAGGCAATCATCTCTTAACCCGTGGTCGACCAAAGAACTCCCAAATTGAGACGGAACTACCGCGATGCTCATATACAGCTTAAGAAGGCTGTTAGATGCGACAGAAAAAATGCTGCTCAATAAGGCACCTTATGGAAATCTGACACTTAAAACATTTTTCCAGAGGAAGATATTCTAGAAACAAAACAATTGCCAAATATCCAACCACAACAATCCTCTATTAGAGACGATCCCCCAGATAAGGGAGAAACAGTTTCTGTCATTCTCAGATTTAAACGGACTACCACTCCTCAAAACGGAAATAGTAACCGATATGCTCCTCCCGCTCTTTACTGCGATGTTGCATGAAGGAAGATATCCAGGGTCATTGTAAAAATTCCGAAGAAGAGCGACCTTCGGGACTGTGGCAACTAGCGTGATATACCGTCTCGAAAATCATGGTTAAGGTATTTTTCAATAGGATTAGTGATGTCGTAGACAGCACTCTCGAAGTTTATCAGGGTGGCTTCCGTAAAGAGTTGTCTTGTACAAAACATACAAATACCTTTCGGATAATATCGGAGTAGTCCGCTGAAATGGGTTCGCCACTATGCCTCATGTTTGCGGACTTCGAGAAGGCTTTCGACATCGTTAAGTGAGATTGCATATGATTTCCGCAGGAGAGGTATTCCACATAAGATCAAAACTATGATTAAAAATTTCCACGAAGATGCAAGGTCTCAAGTCTCAAATAGAGGAGAGCTCTCTGAGAGCTTTCCTGTGCGAAAGGGTGTCAGACAAAGCTCCTTATTATTACCAGCTCTATTTCTGGTAGTAATATTTTCAAAACTTCACTGGAAGGTGTGGAAGATAAAGGTCTTCAGTAGGGACTGTTTAACATCTTAAGTCACCTTGATTATGCCGATGACGTGTGTTTGCTTACACATAACCGTTCGGACTTAGAGTCAAAAGTTCGCTCGTTGAATTTTAAATGCAGAGAGGCAGGACGGGAAATATATGTGCGTAAATCCAAGTACATGCACACGAGTTTGAACACAATCACACCGATAGTTCTTAACGGTCAAGTTATGGAAGAGGTGCAAGATTTTTGTTACCTCGGAAGCACTGTTATCATGAACAGCAGAGCCGAAAAAGATATTCAAGATTATATAAATAAAGCTCATCTAGCCTTATGAAACTGCAAGTATTTGACGCAAGCAAATCCGTGTTGTTATATAATTGTACTACAGGAAAAGTGACCGTACGACCCAGTAAGGAACTGCAAACTTTCGTGAACCAATGCTTCCGACGCATTTAAAGGATATTCTGGCCGGATTTAACCTCAGGGTAAAAGTTCAAAATACGTCGGGTTGGTAGACCATATAGCACTTGGAAGCGAACAGTTGAGCAGGAGGCCAAAGTAATAAACAAGTCCTGGCAACAACTAAATGCCAATTCTCAGAATCGCGACTTTTGGGAAAAAACTGATTCTGTCCTATGCCCCTATAGGGGGTCTTAGCAGGAAATTGGATTGATTGATTGAACAACCATGGAGCCCGGTCGTCCTTTTTGGCGCTAAAGTATAAATAAATTCTTTTCCTCTTCATTTTTCATCTGTCCCAAAGCTTCTTCAGATCTATCTCAAAGATCGTCCATAGTTTTACCAAAAAGATCTCTGTTTTCTTTGCCTGCAATTTATGATAAATTTTTCGGAAACTATCTGAAGAAGTTGCTGCCATTTTACAAGGAAGAGCACATCATAAAAGTAACTTCATACCAGCAGACAAGCAGCTCTGAAACAATAATTGAAAAATTAATCACCCAAGACAACATCATACTTGATTAGACAACAAATTAAGGAACCACATTACTTACAAACTTCAATCAATCAAATTCCTGTTAAGACCCTCTGGACAGAAAAAACTCTCCTCCACAAGGCGCGATACTGAACATCGACCTTTAGCTGTTGCCAAGACCTGTTTATTCCTCTTACTTCCTACTTAACTGCTCGTTGCCATGTACTACATGGTCGAGCAACTCGCCGTCTTCCTTGAGGATTATAACTCAGAGCCTGTTTGCAATGTTTCACTCTGGTTTCCTCAAAGTGTGACCGATCCACTACCACTTTCGCCTTTAAATCTCGATGCCTATTTTACTCTGTCCAGTTGTACTTTAAAGTTCGTCGTTGGAGATCACTTCTGGCCAGAATATTCCTTAAATGCGTCGGAGGCATTGGTTCACAAAAGTCTGTAGTTTCTTGGTAAGTCGAACGGTCACTTTCCACGTAATGCAACCATGTAACAATACGGATTTGGCGCATGCGTCAACAACTCGCAGCTTCATTCAAAGGGAGAACTCTCTTAACCTCCAGAAAAAAGAAAGGATACTGAAGGCCTGACGACCTTTACTTAGACGAGCCTCAATATCCCTTTCGGTTCTGCCGTCCATGCTGACAATGCTTCCGATATATCAAAAATCTTGCATCTCTTCCACATCTGGTCCGTTAAGAACAATCGGTGTGCTTGTATTCGAACCCAAGTGCATGTACTTACATACAAACTTGGAGTTTGCAAAATAAGTTTATCAGATTATTAGTAATAATATTAAAAATGTATCTAATAATTAAAAACATAACAAAATTTGCACAGCAAATATTCAAAAGCTTTATGATCGATGACGGTCGACTCGCAGTTTTATTTTTATTTTTTGTTGATTGAAAGAAGATAGGGGTATGAGTTAAACTCTTAGAAAACCGAAAAATAAGATGTACTTACGTGGTTACGTAAGAAATACTGGTAGTATCTAATTAAAAGTATCAGATACTTCAAAAAGGTATATATACTAGCCACCTTTTTTAATTTTAGAATTCACAAAATAGTATCAAAAATACAGCGCTTTACACGCTTCTAATCAATCGCTTTTAGCTTAATACCAAATAAAAACTTCCTGGTAATATCAAAGCGCCTTTTATCACAATTATATTACAAACACATTTAGAATATCATGCATACACACTCGAGATATCGTAGGTAAAAGGAATACACACAATGCAGCTTTCAAAAAAAAATTGCATTCTACGAATATCTTCAATAAAAAAAAGAATACAAATTTCGAATGCTAAGTGTTCGTAGTGCATGAGTGTCTTCTTCATAGCTTTAAAAAAAATAAATCACGACACTTAAAAATAAGTTAAATAATAATACCGACATTAAATTCACAAAACAAAAAATATTTTTTAATAATGAGGCATAAAAAAAATCTACATACCGTATATACTGTTCGATCAATTTCAAATTTTGCACTCCTATCTCAATGTATTCGTGCAAGAATGCGCTCATTTGATGGACGTTTTTCATTATATATATTTATTTTTTGTATAATTAAGTACTTTTTCAATGTTGTGTCCATGCACGAATCAGCTTTTATTTCAATTAATGAAATTTAATAAAATAATTTTGAATTAAATAGGTCAAACAGGATTTCTTTTTTCAAACATATAAATTCGTAAAAAGTTGAAATTTTCGTATACATTTTCGTTTACTTAAATTTTAAAATCAAATTATTAAAGCTTGCAAGGTTTTGTATGAATTTAATACTCAATCGTTCGTCAGTATATCTTCTCGACTCTAAAGCCGGAAAACTTTTGGTTTTGCAGAAAAGTTGGGTGAGACACAATTAAATAGATAGGACGGGGCTGTGGAAAATTCAACTTCTTCTGAAATAGGGGACAAATAAGTGTATTTTCGGAACGTCTTGACTTACAAGCATGAAATTTTTCCTAAATGTCCGGTTAGAGCATTCAGCCAAAGTTCATGCTTCTAAGTTGGAGCGTCCCGAAAATGCGCTTATTTGACCCCTGTTTCACAAGGGGTGGTATTTGCAAAACCTCATTCTATCCAATAAATTGTGTGTCACAAAAACCGCTTTACAAAATTTCAAGTCTTGCGGCTTAACGTCGAAAATATAGTTATTTAGCCCCTATTTTACAAGCGGTTGAATTTCGCAAAGCCGCATCTTATTCACTACGCTCTGAACAGAAGCAGTTTCTGTATTTTGGATCCCGGGGGACTTAACAGCGGAAAAACCCTGTTTGAATAATCTCTGTACCTCTGTGATACGACGCCTTAATTTATCGAAATGCTTCCTTTCGCATTCAACTTAAACTAAGCATCAAATAAACTTTTAGTGCTACGCAAAATTCAACCACCTAATAGAAAATTTGTATAAAATTAATTTTTTGGATATTTGCCTCAATTTGTAGCCTAGCGGGTAGCGTGTTAGTGTACAATTCGATGGTGATGAGTTTAAATCCCGATTGTCGTGTAATTCCAGCACGCTGCCTGCTTGGTTATACCCTGGTCACCTCAATCTACGAAAATGAGAAAAAAATAGTAGATGAAGGCTTGTGCCAAGGCCTTACAATCCTTTCATAAGGCCGACTAATATAAAGGAAGAAATCTCTTCAGTTTGATAAAGGTATCAGCAGAGACCGGGACGTCACGAATAATAAAGCGTAACAGTGAAAAATCCGGAAATCTTTCCTTTCAAATCATTTCCAGTCAAAATAATGCGAAAAAATATTTTTGAGAAAACGTTTAGTTTTAGCCACTACTATTCGTATTTGTCCCCAGATCTAGGGGTAGATGAGCGAAATAGAACGAACCTCTACCGTACTAGAAAGCGTGAAATTAGGCAGTTTGCCGGGCACCCCAAAACTCGTTCTCAATAAATCGAAAAGTGGAAAGTGAATCTTTCGTATTTACTCCTTTATCTCCGCAAACAAATTAATTGGCGTATCAACTAAGGAGGGAACTAAGAAAATTGTTCAAAAGTTCAACTTTTTCTAAATAAAGAAATCACCAATATTCCAATAACTAAGTGTTTGACCTATAACTATAAAATCTCATCTCATAGCTATTACATCAACAAAAATAAATAGAATAAAAAATTAACTTAAAAAAATCTTTGACTGCTATAATGACTGCGCATTCAACTTTTTTTAATTTTCTTGTTTTACAATTTTTCTTTCCATATTTTTTTTTTAGTTGAAACAACTTTTATCCTATTTCCATTAACTATTTTAAATATTACCTTAATCTACCCACCCAACCAAAAGTAAATAGCTAAAACAACTCCATTAAATCATATTTGAATCCTCTAATTATACACTGAAAAAAAAATAGAAATATATTTTTCATTTTTAATTAACCACAACCACAAATAAAGTGGTATACTAATTAGAAACTGCTATTATAATCTTAATTTATTCTTTTCTTTTTTTCTCTCTCTCCTTCCAACTCTTTTCATCCTTTTTATGTGCGCGCTCCATCTGTACGTGAAACTTCCAACTTGGTTTATGCGGACCTGGAAAAAAAAACACAATTGTATGTTTTGACTCGAATATGTCTTTAGGGTAACGAAGTGGAGGATGAGCCCGAAGCATTAAATATGTCGTGGCCGACAACAGGACGAAAACGTCTCACATATCTTCTGGTCGCTCCAATCGTCTTTCCGCTATGGCTTACGTTGCCCGATACAAGGACACCGCGTGGAAAGCGATTTTTTCCGGTCACATTTATAGGCTCAATTATGTGGATAGCCGCTTACTCTTATCTTATGGTCTGGTGGGCAAATGTAGCTGGCGATACCGCCAAAATACCACCTGAGGTTTGTTTAATTATATCCTTATGTAATTTTTTTTTTTTGAGACTATTCGGTTTTCAAAATGTTTTCGTAATTTTTTAGGTGATGGGATTAACATTCCTAGCCGCCGGTACGTCTATACCGGATCTTATAACATCTGTTATAGTCGCTCGCAAAGGATTTGGTGATATGGCTGTGTCAAGCTCAGTTGGAAGTAATATTTTTGATGTAACTGTTGGGTAAGTATTTGAATTTTATTTTCTCTTTCCACGATTATTTTTTCTCCGATTTAGATTTATATCTCTAAAATATTAACTTTACAGAAAATTTATCTAAAATTAAGTTGGATACATTCTGCACACAAAAGTTTCATTAGAACATAACAGAATTATGAAATGGAAAATATATTAATACAACAGATAATAAAGCATGAAAAATTCTTTAGAATTGTGATTTTTGTATGGGAGATGGTATAAGGAGTGTGGGAAGATTCTTTTTTTGGAATATGAAATCGAACTTGGTATGCAATTGATGAATGTAATATTTGTGGCTTTCATAATTTTATTATTAACAATTTTTAATTGATACATTGTCTTTCTTAAATTGTGGAACTTGTATGGGAGGTGGTACAAGATTTTGTACGATATCGAAATAGCTTATTAACATTCAAATCAACATGCTGTAATAGCTCTCATGTGTTCGAAGAAAAAATTCTTTTCTTAAATGTTCTAAAATACGAGTATGAGAGGTGAAATGACCTTTTTCAACATATATTGCAATTGCCAAGTAGACGGCGACCGTACCATAATTGAAACTATTGAGAAAGCTAACTTATTAACAACACGCTTCGCAAGAAACTTTAACTACCACGTTCCAAACCAAACCTCTCCTACCGCTGGTTGGTTGTTCGTTGCATGTTCTATATTTTTGCACAAGTCAAATTTAGGATTACGAATATTCACAAGTCCGCTGGCCCTGTTGGCATACCCACCATTACCCTGAAAATATGCTCCTCTTCTCTAGCTAAACCTCGCAATCTTTTCCATCCATCTTACTCTTCCAGGTGGTTTCCTCAACTGTGGAAAGATGCGCATGTTCAGCCAACTCCTAAGAACGGAATCAAAGTGAACGCCGCTGACTACTGCCCGATAGCCATTACTTCAGCGCTCTTAAAAGTAATGGAAACTGCTGTAATGCGTAAAATCGTTCAATAGTGAGCTTATCTTAGCTCTTGATCTATATGACGAAACGTTAGAACTCTAGGTTGCACAAATACGGTGAATGTTAAATTCTTGCACTTGACATTGCAAGAGCTATTGAGAGAGTTTGGCATTACTGTCTTCTTGATAAGCTCACGGCCATTGACCTCGATGCTACTCTCATTCAATAGATTGAAAGTTTCTTATCAACACCCACTATATGAATAGTATTAGATGGCATTACTTCTTCCTCCTTCGTAATGAATTCCGAAGTCCCTCAAAGTTCTGTCGGGAACTCTATTCGTAGTATTTATTAACGATCTTTTGTCTTTTACTCTCAATCCAACCCATAGGCTTGTGGAACTTTCATCTTACCTATAAACGTGATGTAAAACTAGCTTAGTGGTTAGCGTGTTGGTCTACAATACGAAGGTCAGGAGTTCAAATCCCGGTCAACGCATAATTTTAGCGCACTACTTGCGTGGGTATATCTTGGTCTCCTCAATCTGTGAAAATGAAAATTTGTATGTAGAGGGTTGTGTGAATCTTTACATATAAATATAATTGTATTGTCTGTCTGTTATTTGCTTAGAAATGGCCATAAGTTAGTTTTTTGCTTTATTTTAGCAATAACTAAGCAGAAACTTACGTTTTTAAAATTCTTCTCTGTCTGTCTGTCTGTCCGGCTTTCACGCAAAAACGGCTGAACCGATTGTAATGAAACACTTTCACAGTTAGTTAAGTATGCTCCGAGATGTAATCTGCTTTTGGGTTTATTTCCCTCCCCTCACGCCTTCTACCCCCTCCCATACAAAGTGACTCATTTTCAAAAATATGTAATAATCAAATTTTCTTGGAAACTATCAATCAATCAATCAATCAAATTCCTGTTAAGACCCCCTATAGGGGCATAGGACAAAAACAACTCTCTTACACAAGGCGCGATCCTGAGCATCGGCCTTAAGCTGTTGCCAGGACTTGTTTACTCCTCTGGCCTCCTGCTCAACTGCTCGCTTCCATGTGTTACATGGTCGACCAACCCGACGTCTTCCTTGAGGATTATAACCCAGAGCCTGTTTTGCGATGTTTCGCTCTGGTTTTCTCAAAGTATGACCGATCCACTGCCACTTCCGCCGTTGAATCTGAATACTTATTTTAGTCTGGCGAGTTGTACTCCAAAGTTCGTCGTTGGAGATTACTTCTGGTCAGAATATTCCTAAAATGCGCCGGAGGCATTGGCTTACGAAAGTCTGTAGTTTCTTGGTAAGTCGAACGGTCACTTTCCACGTAGTACAACCATGTAACAACACGGATTTGACGCATGCGTCAAAAACTCGCAGCTCCATGCGAAGGGAGATCTCTCTTAACCTCC
Source organism: Chorisops tibialis (assembly GCA_963669355.1). Classification (NCBI taxonomy): domain Eukaryota; kingdom Metazoa; phylum Arthropoda; class Insecta; order Diptera; family Stratiomyidae; genus Chorisops; species Chorisops tibialis. Next base: position 216,583,353 of record OY770262.1, read on the forward strand.
AGAAAGGGGAGAGTATACCAAAGGCCTGACGAGCTTTATTTAGCCGAGCCTCAACATCCTTTTCGACTCCGCCGTCCATGCTGACAATGCTTCCAAGATAGCAAAAATCTTACACCTCTTCCACATCCTGTCCGTTAAGAACAATCGGTGTGCTTGCGTTCGAACCCATGTGCATGTACTTGGTTTTACGAACATTTATTTTCAGTCCCGCCTCTTTGCATTTAAAATGCAACGAGCGAACATTTGACTCAAAGTCCGAACGGTTATGTGCAAGCAAACTCACGTCATCAGCATAATCAAGGTGACTTAAGATGTTAAATAGTCTCCATTGAAGACCTTTACCTTCCCCACCTTCCAGTGCAGAAACAGGGCTGGTGATAATATGCAGCCTTGTCTGACACCCGTTCGCACAGGGAAGCTCTCGGACAACTCTCAACAAACATGAGATGTAGTGGCGAACCCATTTCGGCTGACTGCTCTAATATTATCCGTAGGGTTTTTGTGTGGTCGATACAAGACGACCCTTTACGGAATCCAGCCTGATAAACTTCGACAGTGCTCTCGACGACATCACTAATCCTATTAAGAATTACCTTTGCCATAATTGTTGATACGGCAGTAAGTAGACATATACCACGACAATTGCCACAATCCCGAAGATCGCCCTTCTTCGGAATTTTCACAATGACGCCCTCTTTCCATTCAGTCGGATATCTTACTTCATTCCACACTTCAGTAAAAAGTGGGAGGAGTATATCGGTTGTTATATCCGGGTCCCTTTGCTCGGTGGGTAGTCCGTCTATACCTGGAGCTTTCCTTCCCGCCATTGGCCGAATGGCGGAAACTATCTCTTCTTTATCTGGGGCATCGTCTCTAATAGAGGAATGTTGCGGTTGAATGTTTGGTAGCTGTTCTGTTTCTGGGATATCTTCCTCTGACAAGATGTTTAAAATATCAGAGAAGTATTCCTTCCATCGCCGCAACTGGTGTTCACTCATATTAAGGAGAGTTCCGTTGACATTTCTCACCAGGTAGTTGGCAGTGAAATTCCTGTTAGTCAACTGTTTCATGATTTTGAATAGTGAGCACATGTCCCCAAGGTAAGCCGGAGATTCTGCCTTGTTTGCCAGATCTTCAATGGCCTTTCTCTTGTCGCGTCTAACAGCCTTTTTAAGCTGTATATGAGCATCGCGGTAGTTCTGCTTCAGGTCGGGCGTTCGTTGGTTGACATCGGGTTGAGAGATGATTGCCAATTTGGCTTTTTTCCGATTGCGAACCTTGTCCCATGTATCTTGCGACATCCTGGGTTTCTCACCGCTTTGCACATATCCCACAGATTCTTCAGCACTAGTCAGAAAAGTGTTTCTGGTTGCCTCCCAATTGGCGTCCAGTGTGCGCATTTCATATTTACCCAATGTGGATGACTTTTCGCGTAGAACAGTGGTGTATTCGCGGTTTTGTTGGGATGTTTTGAAGAATTTGTGGTCGCCGGGTAGCTGCTGTACACAATCTTAAGCAGGCAACCATCAAGTGGTGATCGCTGCCCACGTCAGCTTCACGTTTCGCTCGCACATCGAGGAGACATCTTCTCCATCGGCGAATTATAGCCAAATGGTCGATCTGGTTCTGAGTAACACCATCAGGGGAAACCCAAGATGTTTTATGATGACTCTTGTGTGGAAAAAGGGTCCCTCCGATGACCATTTGTCGAGTACTACAAAACCCCAAAAATAATTCGCCGTTTTCGGGTCTCTTAATCCAAGGTCGCCATAGACGGTCCCAAGCCCGAGTTGAGAAAGGAGGAGGGAACATGGAGTTAACCTGAATGGCCAGTAACACCAGTGCGTCTCAGGAAGTAGGCAAAAAGTATGACATAGTTGGACTTGCAGCATAGCTGTGAGAACTCCAGCATGTCATATTTAGCTCAAAACTCCCACCCTTTTCCTACTAGGGTGTAATAAATAAGTAGGACCGGTCCTCCAGGTCGGGGGTTGGGCGAGGCGCCGACAACGCATCACCGAAAAAAAGAACACTGTCCAGAAACCTGAAGAACAGCTTCGGAAAGGATGGACTCAACGGCAACGACCCCGCAAACGAAAAATGGACTACTCTATTGGATCTTGGAATGTTCGATCCTTATTTAGGACAGGAGCTCTGAAAGAGTTTCTCGAAAAAGTGGCAAAACACAACATCAACATAACTGCCATCCAAGAAACGAAATGGCTCGGTAACGAAATCATGGACATGAGATCACAAACAATCTATCCAAGTGGAAAATTGTCGGGAAGCAGAGAGTTTGGAGTCGCTTTTGTCGTTGACAAAAAATTTAAACAGCAGGTCACGAGCTTCAGACCAGTAAGTGAAAGATTGTGTGCAATCCGAATAAAGACTAAATTCTTCAACACTTGGGTGATCAACGTTCACGCACCAACAGAAGACAAGGACGATATAACTAAAGACGAATTTTATGCCACCCTAGAGACAACCTATGACTCACTGCCCTCGAATGACCTAAAAATTGTCTTAGGGGATTTTAATGCAAAAGTCAGAAAGGAGGAGGCTCATAGAGGAACAACAGGAGGGCACAGTCTCCATGACATAACCAACGACAATGGCCAACGTCTTATTGATTTTGCAAGCAGCAAAAATATCATAGTAAGCTCTACGTGCTTCCCACATCGCGATATTCATAAACGAACGTGGGCATCACCAGATGGTCACACCTTCAACCAAATAGACCACGTTCTAATTGAGAAAAGGGCTGCTTCCAGCATACTTGATGTACGAACTCTCCGCGGTGCGAATTGTGACTCTGACCACTATCTAGTCAGAGCTAAGTATCGATGCAAAATAGCTTGTCGTGGATATTCGAAACGAGTAGAGCTCGCAAATTCAATGTCGACAAGCTTAACGACGAAACGGTGGCGCAGGCTTACATGTTAGCATGTAATAAACACCTGACACCAATATATGAAGATGTCAAAAATATGCCAGTGGAGAATGCGTGGATAAAAATACGAGACGGCATCAAATCCTCCGCGGAAGAGGTATTAGGGTATCAAGCACGGCGAAAAAATAATGATTGGTTCGACCAAGAATGTCGCGACGCAATAGATAGAAAGAACGAAGCTTACAAAATTTTTACTGAACGACCAACACGAGCCAAAAAAGAAAGATATGACGAGCTTAGGCGATATGCGAAAAAGACCTGCAGACGAAAACAAAGGAAGTACCATAATGACAAGATTCAAAAAATGGACGACGACATGAGAAAAAATAAAACGCGGGACGCATACGCCATAGTAAAAGACTTAAAAAAGGGATATAAACCAAAAACCAGTCTCTGCAAAGACGTAGAGGGGAATATCATCAGCGACACAGAAGAAATCAAAAGGAGATGAACTTCATACTTTGAACATCTTTTGAATCCCATCCCAGTAGCACCGATAACGACAGACAACATTTCAATTGAAGCCTCAACTGACGAACATGAACCATCATCGACACCACCCACGCTTGCTGAAATCAAAGCAGCCCTATGTGACCAAAAACGAAACAAAGCGCGGGGAATTGACGAAATACCAGTTGAACTTCTGAAAAACGGTGGAAACTGTGTCGCTGAAATACTATACAACATGATATGCAAAATTTGGACAGAGGAAATCATACCCGACGACTGGCGAAAAAGCATTATATGTCCAATTTACAAGAAAGGAGACAAACTCTGCTGTGAGAACTACAGAGGTATATCATTGTTGTGTACGTCCTATAAAATACTGACAAAAATAATTGAACGTCGTATTAAGCCCTATACAAATCAAATAATTGGCGAATACCAAGGCGGATTCAGAACCGGACGATCTACAACAGACCAGATATTCTCGGTGAAACAGGTGCTTGAGAAATGCTGGGAATATAACACAGACGTGCACTAAATATTCGTAGATTTTAAACAAGCATACGACAGTATCGACAGGAGCGTACTGTACCAAATCATGCTTGACTTTGGAATTCCTCCAAAACTAGTCCGACTAACAAGACTCACAATGACGAACACTGAATCCCAAGTGAGAATACAAACCGATTCCACAACGGGCTTTCGAACGGAATGTGGTTTAAAGCAGGGAGATGGTCTAGCTCCTATGTTTTTCAACTTGGCACTAGAGTATGTCGTCCGAAAAATCCCAGTCGACACCAACGTGACACTACTATTCAAGTCCACCCAACTAGTAGCATACGCTGACGACATTAACATTCTAGCAAGATCCTTCCCTAGTGCTAAGGAGGTATTTGTCAATCTTGACTCCGCCGCAAAAAAAGTCGGGTTGCGCATTAATGAAAGCAAAACAAAAGTAATGACGCAAACAAGAAGGAGAACGCCAATCAGACAAAACATAACAATTGCGGAATATAATTTGGAGAGTGTGGACAACTTCATCTACCTTGGGGCTAATCTAGCAAAGGACGGTAATGAAACAGACGAAATCAAACGACGGATAATACTTGCAAATAAGACGTATTATTCGGTACTTCCAATAATGAAATCCAAGAAAGTGCACAGGAACAATAAGCTGCGGATTTATAAAACTGTTATACGACCTGTGCTCTGTTATGGCAGCGAGACGTGGACATTAACGCGAACTTCCGAAAAAGCAGTTAACGCATTCGAAAGAAAGGTCCTCCGAAGAATTTTGGGACCTGTGAAGGAAGGAACGGAATGGCGAATAAGATACAACCATGAGTTGTATCAACTCTACGACGAGCCAGAAGCTTCAACGTTCATCAAGCTACGTAAACTGCAGTGGGCTGGCCATGTAGAGCGAATGGAAGACAGAAGAATCCCCAAACGTGCTCTTAAAGGCAAAGCGAGTGGTAACCGGCCAGTAGGCAAACCACGCAAGCGATGGGAAGACTCGGTTGATGAAGACAACAAAGCCATTTTAAAAATTAGCAGCTGGAGGACGCGGTCTTTGGATCGAGACGATTGGAGGCGACGACTTCAGGAGGACAGGGCCCGATTTGGGCTGTCGCGCCATTGATGATGAATCCAAGGTCGTGACGCGTAGACCCAAGGATCACCATGTCTCCCCGTGACGTGTTCTAGTCCAGTGTTGTCTGATACAACCTGGGCGTTTATATCTCCTGAGATGATAATAATATTACCTCTTGGAACACGTTCGAAGGTGGCACTCAGTTGGCTATAAAACTCCTCTTTGTCACCAGATGTTGCGGTATTAGTTGGTGCGTAGCACTGCAGAATTGTGACGTTTCTGATACTGTTCCTGAGCCTGACGACGATAATCCTATCCAAGATTGGTTCCCAGCTAATGAGACTGTTTCTCGCTCTCGGCGTAAGGACGAATGCCACGCCATTTCTGGCTTCACTTTCAGGGTCAATGTACAGAATAGTGTTTCCGCTAGGGGTTCGTTCTTCTCCTGATCCTGTCCACCTGACCTCGCTCAAGCCCAAGATTTGGATGTTATAGTGCTCCTCCACGGTCGATCACTGATTGGCGGTGCAAGCACCGAGTAACCCCAGCTCTTCCCCCGTCATTCAATGTTCGAACGTTCCAGAAGCCAATCATAGTCCGTTTTCGAATGCCAAACAACCGTAGAATCAGTTAGGTCTTAAGATCACGGGTGATAAGCCCATAATCCAGTGCGTGTCCATTTGCAAGTTTTAGGGCAAGCAGGACTGGCTGTGGGTGAATTCTGCAGCCCCATCCCACAGGGGATAGTTAGCTCAGGTCCGTGGAGTCGCTAGTCTCCAAAGATAGTTGCAGGAACTGGTAAAACCTCATCCTAGAACTACCCCCTTGCGGGGCGTACCGCTCTGCTATCTCGGACATTTTATCCTTTTAGGCGTGAAGCTCAATAACCCCCTCAATTGGAGTCAACACATCCTTAGAGTTGCACTTGATGCCTCCAAACGCCTTGATATTCTGCGCAAAGTAAAAAAACTACGCTACACTACCATTTACAAGGACTACTTTCGACTTCGCTTTGAGTACAATTCGCATCTTTGGGCTGGGGCACCCAAGATACCTTGTATTCCTCGATCGAATTCAAAAACATGCGCAGGATTACACTGCGAAACATTCATCTTAGTGTACAGTCAAATTTAGGAATAATGTTCACTTTTCCATCTCTATCCACCCATATTTCCATAATATTCCATAATTTTAACCACTTCAATTTCAAGCTCTTACCTTCTCTAGTTTCAATAAAAATCGAAATAGTGAATTTTTGAAAATTGTGCATTTGTATGTGAACAGTAGTAGATCGCAACAAAATCTTCGATATTTTTGAAAAAAACAGAATTTCTTGATATTTTCTAAATTTGTATGGGAGGTAGTAGATGCAGTGGAGGAATGTGGTCCGTTCACGAAATTAAAACTTCCTTCTTGCTAAACATGACATGGGAAAAATTTCAGCTCAATAGCTCCAACCGTTCGTTTTGCTCAAACGGACAGACAGTACCTCTAATTCGAGGTTTTTAAGCGACGAAAAGAATTCTGCACCCTGGACGACCCTATAGGAGCATTATTTCTTAGCGTTACATACATATGTTAGAGCGAACGCATCATACTTCCAAATTTCACAGCCCAAATCGGGCTTTGACCTGCTGACCTTCAGGGTCCTTAACATTTTATTTGTTATTGCGAAAGGGTTGTTTTCCGTCTGCTGTAAATATACATCGACTGGGATTTGAACTCCCAATCTTCGTATTGTAGACCAATACTCTACCTACTAGGCTACACCCTTGCTTATAATATTTTTATTGTGTTCCCAAAAATATCTTTTTAGCATATTTTTCGAGTAGGATATTTTTCGCTTCTGTCTTAAATTGTTCTTCTATTCTTTCTCATGAACTGTCCTCTCTGACTGACACTATTACCTATGTGATGTCCTCACGTTTTTTTTTCATTGAATACCCAAACTAAATTCCTTTCACGGAAGAATTTGCAATTCAGTAAACTTAAAGAACATTTTGCGACATAAAAAAAAATTAAATAAAAGAAATTCGAATTGCATTCCTAATTTTGAGGTAAAAGGAATGCAATTGAAGAAGAATTTCTATTGAGTTTTTTAAGCAAATTGTACGTTTTCTTTTTATATACGAAGGGAGGTCAAAAATTTCGCGGAATGAAGGGAATGGACACCGGTGGGGGAAATATTTTTACCTGGAGGTATTCTAACACTCAATACAGGTATTAATACAAAGTTTCTGTCAAATCGAATCACTAACATTTAGTTATCGCCAAATCAACAAGTCAATCGGCAAGAAAACGCTGACTATGGATGAAATTAAGTTTCATGTTGTCATTGAGTTCCTTACCAAGCAAGGAAAAACGCCACAAATCATTTTGGAAGAAATGTCATTTGTTTACGGGGACTCTTTCCCTGGGAAAACAATGATTTATAAGTGGCATAGTTTATTCAGGTAAGGCAGAGAGTCATTTGAAGATGATAAACACTCGGGCCGGTCGATTTAGGCCACTTGCTCAAAAATCGTCGAAAAAGTGAAGAAACTTGTTCGCGAAGATGCTCGTTTAAGGAAGAAACAAATTGCAAAAATGGCTGGAGCATCAGATACAACCATTTTGAATATCGTCTACGTTCATTTCGGCATGTCTAAGGTCAGCGCAAGATGGGTAGCAATGCTCTCAGCGGTTCGGAAAAAGCAGCGCGTCGAGTTTTCACGCGACTTTTGGATAGCGTGTGAGGCATGTGAGGCATGTGAGGTTTTCGTTAAAAACCTTCATATAGCCTAGTGTGTAGGTTATTGGTCTACAATACGAAGGTCATGAGTTCGGATCCCGGTCGGCGCATAATTACTATGCATTAAGATAGCTTACATCATACGTGTTTGAGTCGCGGACTACATCGGAGACGATAGATGTAAGCACTAGCTTGGGTCAAGGCTTTTTCCTAATGCCTTAGAGTCAACATACGATGAAACTCGTGTAAACGTGGACTATCGTATTCTTGGTAGCATAGGTATCAGACTTTGTATTTCAAAGTTTGCTTAAGTGTGTTTTCTGGGATCCTGGTTTTCAAAATTAACATTTTGCGAATGATTTGTATGAAAAATAAGGATTGAGCAGTGCGTAGTTGTGGCTTTTACCAGAAAATCGCTATTGGCAATAAGAATTCATTTTGCTGCCAGTAGCAAATAGCGTTTGCAGTGGAAAAGATTTTTACACAATAGTTAAAAAGTTAAGGTGTTGGTCTTGTGTCGTGTTGGTCTTCAATACGAACGTCGAGAGTTCAAATCTCGGTCGACATAAGATGTAAGCACACTACCTGCGTGGGTAAATCTTGGCTACCTCAATCTGCGAAAGTGAGAATTCGTAGAAAGTGGGTTGTGGGCCGGGCTAACCATTTCATAATAACAGGTAAATGTTAAGAAACCTGAAAGTCAGGCGGCGAAAGCCTGATTTTGGCTGCAGTGCCATTGAAAAATAAAATGATTTTTAGCGTGGCCCAAACAATGTACAAGGAACATTTCAGATTTACATGTTGCAAACAGTTTGGGGATGTGACGTGTCGAGCTTGATTTGATTCTATGATGTAGGTCGTAGCCCGAACTTACAGTGTAAACTACCTGTTTGGGTATTTACAAATACAACCCATCCACAATAAAAAAAATCTGCCAACAAGTCGGGCGCAACTTTATTATTCTTGGGACGAGTTGAGGATACGCGGAAAGTTAATAGGGTGGATAGGGAAAACTAAGTGAATGGAGGTTCTAGGACAGGGATGTTGTTAATAAATTAACACTTAACTGTAATTACGATCAATAGCTCTAGTAGGTAGTATCAATATTTCATTCATTAATTATTCAAGTTTGGGTTTGTATGGGGAGGAGGGAATGGTATGAGCGGTGGGTTGATGTTAATAATGTTTCAATGGATTACTTAAATCGCGTTCAAAATTTGATGTATAGAATGTTAGTTTCATAAAAGAAGTGAATTCTACGAAATTCGATGAATTTTAATTTCTTGAAACCACACATATGTGCGGGAGGTGGTAGAGGAGTTGAGGAAATCGTAAAATTTGTGATGCAGTATTAGTTTGTTTGTCTTGAAAGGTGTTCGTACAAAATTGCAAGCTCGTTGCTTTAAATTTCTTGGTTATTAGTTGATTTATTGAAATTGTTCGAAATCATACTTTCGTATTGGAGGGATTGTAGGGGCAGGAGGGTTTTCAAAACTTTTGATGCAACTTTGTTTTAAATATTTTTAAAAGTGTTTGAGCAAAATTTGAAGTTGATAGCTGTTAATGATTTGGTGATAATTGATTTCTTGAAAATGGTCGAAAAATACTTTTGTCGGAGGGGTAGAAGTTTTGACGGTATTCGACCACCAGTTAATATCTAAAACTTTTAAACACTTTTTTTAAATGAATTTTACAAATTTTCGAATTTTTAGTTTAAAATTTCACTTGTTTTTTGTCAATACACATGAAACACCTTTTGCCGGTTAGGGCGCCCTTTTGGTGGATAATAGTTTTGGTTCAAATATATAATTTTTTTTATATATATCAACTAGATGTATGCACGTGAACTTTGAACTTTGTATTTTTTACCAGAGCCCTAAGAAAATTAGTGAAATTTTTCGACACTTGGGCCCACCACCTCGCCCCCTTACACCCTCCATCTTCAAAATTAGAGATCATATAGCTCTACAATCTGACGAAATTTCAACTAAATAGCTGTATTGAATTTTGAGATATAACGGTGTGAAATTTTGAAAACTGTACCATTTTTGATATGCTCCCCATTTCCGCCAACTGCTATTATGACAAAATTTTATATTTTTTTCGTATTTCGCTAGTATACCTTACAATACGTGTCAAGTTTCAATTATATAGCTTAAGAGATAGCCGCAATATTATTTAATTAGTTTTTTTTTGCATACACGTCCTCTCTCCCTCCGACCCTCCCCCATACAATTATTGGCCCTTTTAGTAGATTATAGTGGAACTGCATGCCACTTAATTGGTTTTAAAATAAATAAACTGCCAACAAGTCGGGCGAAACTTTATTATTCTTGGGACAAGTTGCGGATGAGTGGAAAGTCAATATGCAGGTTAGAGTGGTTAGGGAAAGCTAAGTGAAATGGAGTTTTTGGACAGGGCTGTTGTCAAAAAAACAATATTTCATTCGTTTCTGCAAGTTTGGGTTTTTATGAGGGGAGGAGGAGGGGTAATAGTAAGGGTGGGTGGATGTTAATAGCTTTTTAATTAATTGCTTGAATCACGTCCAATATTCTCTGTATAGAATGTGTTTCACTCACGAAGTTGCATATAATTTTCATAAAATTTGGTGTATTTTACATTCACGAAACCGAACATTTGTATGGGAGGGGGTAGAGAAGGTAAGGGAATCGTAAAATTTGATATGAAGTTTTATTTCGCTTATCTTGTAATGTGCTTGTACAAAATTTCAAGTTCGTAGCTTTTAGTTTGTTGGTTATTAGTTGATTTAATGAACTTGGTCGAAATCATAGTTTTGTATGGGAGGGAGTAGAAGGGTAAGCGCGATTTCAAAACTTTTAACATAATTTCATTTCAATTATTATAATCTAGATGAAATCTGAGAGTATTATAAGTTTGCTCTAAGGTTTGTAACGCTAAGAAATAAGGCTTGGAGACAAAAATAAATGATACAGAAGTTAATGTTATCACTCAAAAATCTCAAAACCGGATGTCCGTCTGTTCGTCTGTCCGTCCGTCTGTTCGCTCTCTAGCTTGAGAACTCGTTCAGCTAGATTGTTCAAATTGTGTACACTTCGTTTTTGACAAAAAAGTAAGGTCAAGTTCGTGAACTGGCCAAGTCGCTCCACCCCTTCTACCCCCTCCCATACAAAATGACACAATTGCGCAATTTGACAATTAAAGGATTTGCTCGAAAAGTATAAAAGCTATTAGCCTGAAATGGAATATATTACTTTTGTGATAATACCAATCTACGGTATAAAAATTATGCGTGTTTTCCCCCTCCTTCTACCCCCCCATACAAAATGATGCAAATTCGCAATTTAACAATAAATTAATTTACTCGAAAAGTATAAAAGCTATTAGTCTGCGTTTTGGGATATATTACTTTCATAATGATTTAAATCTACAGTGGAAAAATTATTTGCATCCTCCCTCTCCTTCTACCCCCTCCCATACAAACTACACTTTTTCATGAAATGCTCTAAGACGATTTTCTCAGAACATATAACATTTATAGAGCTCACATTTTGTAATAAATATTTAATTAGTATTATCACTAAGATTAGAAAAAAATATTTAATTAGCTTCACTGCTTCTACCCCCTCCCATACAATATGACACAGTTTCACAACTTCACAAAAAATCGATTTTCTTGAAAAATATGAATGGTACTGATCTGAAATTTATGGGTTGTCAATTTTATAATATTAATATTTATAAATCCCCCCATTCTTTCTACCACCTCCCATACAAACTGTACATTTTCACTAAATCTAACTCACTAATTTTCTCAGTCCCCATTCAATTTTTGGAGTAAGCATTTTGTATAAAACATTTTTGTAGCTACTTTAGCATGATGGGGAAAAATTCGTTCAATGCTATCACCTCTTCTAACACTCCCCATCCAAAATTTCTGGGATGACAAAAAATTCTATTTCATCTAGAGTATCGTAAGATTGCGTTTTATGCGCAATCGTAGCCATGTTATGTTTTTTGTAAGTTTTTGTACAAAATTTCAAATTGATAGCATTAAATAGTTAGGTGATAATTGATTTCTTGAAAAAGCCGAAAAAATAATTTTGTGTGGGAGGGGGTAGAAGTCTTAAAGGTTTTCGACCATTTAATATTTCGTATATTTAGAGATTTTTATACTCTAGATGAAATCTGAGAGTATTATAAGTTTGCCACAAAGTTTGTAACGCCAAGAAATAAGGCTCGGAGAAAAAAATGAATGATACAGAAGTTCATATAATCACTCAAAAATCTCAAAACCGGATGTTCGTCCGTCCGTCTGTCTGTCTTTCTGTCTGTCTGTCCGTCCGTGTCCTCTCTAGCTTGAGAACGCGGTGAGCTAGAAAGCTCAAATTTTGTATACGTCTTTTTTAACAAAAAAGTAAGGTCAAGTTCGTGAACAAGCGAAATCGCTTGACCCCTTCTACCCCGTCCCATACAAAATGACACAATTTCGCAATTCGACAATAAACGGATTTGCTCGAAAAGTACAAATGACATTGATCTGAAGTTTGGAATGTAATACTTTTATGATGATTCCAATCTACTCTATAAAAATAATTTGTGTCTTCCCCCTCCTTCCACCACCTTCCATACAAACTGCACTTTTTCATGAAATGCTCTAAGCCAATTTACTCAGTGCGTGTAATAGTTATCGAGTTGAAATTGTGCACGAAATATTTATTTAAAATTATTAGTAAGACCAAAAAAAATCAGATGATTAGCTGTGCCCCTTCTACCCCCTCCCATACAAAATGACACAATTTCGTAATTTCACAATAAACGGATTTGCTCGAAAAATATAAATGCTATTGATCTGAAATTTGGAATATATTACTTTTATGATGATATAAATCTGCTGTAGAAAAGTTATTTGAGTCCTCCCATTCCTTTCACCACCTCCAACACAAACTGCACTTTTTCATGAAATGCTCTAAGCCAATTTACTCAGTGCGTATAAAATTGATCGAGCTGAAATTGTGCACTAAATATTTATTTAGAATTATTGGTAAAACCGAAAAAAAATTTAGACGATTAGCTTTACCCCTTCTACCCCCTCCCATACAAAATGACACAATTTCACAACTTTATAAAAAGTTGATTTTCCTGAAAATGCAATTTAGAACATGTCGAAAGCATGATGTTTATAGTTATTTCTGAAAAGTCATTAAAAACTCGCCCCTCGTTCCACCAGCTCCCATACAAACTGCCCTACTTCACTACATCTAATACACTAATTTTCTCAGTACCTATTAAATTTTTCAATCCTAAATTTTGCATAAAACATTTTGATAGCAACCTTTACGTCATGTGAAAAAATTAGTTCAATGTCGTCACCCCTTCTACCACTTCCTCTTCAAAATTTCTTAAGATATAAAAATTTCTCTTTCATCTAGAGTATCGCACGATTGGGCTTTATGCCCAATCGTACTCCTGTTATGTTTTTTAAATGCATTTCGCAAATTTTCAAGTTTCTAACTTAAAATTTCACTCCAAACAAACCACTTAGTCCATACATAAATCTGGACTTTGGTTTATCCTGTTCAGTCAGTCGATAATTTTTGTTTGTATTGTTCCAAAATGCAAGAGAAACTTCAATTATTTCGATACATATTTTATTCATTCGGCATTTCACCAAAATGAAAGCCAATTGTATTTACGAAATAAAATTATCACTGTGTACCCACTAATTTGATTGCGTTTTAGGGTTATATCCAAGTTAAATTAAATAACGCAATTAATTGTTATTGTTGCTTTGAGTGGGAAATGTTGCGGAAAGAATTTTTCAAAACTATTGAAAAAACTCATTCGATACTCTAAATAAAATTGGGATGTTTTTAATGCACTATAAAAATTGTGTCCTATTAATTCAGAATTCTCAATTTTTATTTAGTAAATAGTGTAGGAGTGGGAAGAGCAGTGTATTTGTGTCGAGAATAGACTCGAAAAATAGCAACAAGTGCAAATTTTCGCCTGTTTTAGAGGTTTTTTGAAATTTATGGAGTCCTACTAAACTAAATTGAAAAATTAAAAAGGAGGTTGGATAGCAGACATTTGGATCTTTCATTCGAGTGGTACAACTCCGCCATAGACGGTCCCAAGCCCGGTTTGAGAAACGAGGAGGCAACATGGAGTTAACCTGAATAGCCAGTAACACCAGTGCGTCTCAGGAAGTAGGCAAAAAGTATGACATAGTTGGACTTGCAGCATAGCTGGGAGAACTCCAGCATGTCATATTTAGCTCAAAACTCCCACCCTTTTTCTACTAGGGTCTAGTAAATAAGTAGGACCGGTCCTCCAGGTCGGGGGTTGGGCGAGGCGCCGACAACGCATCACCGGAAAAAGAACACTGTCCAGAAACCTGAAGAACAGCTTCGGAAAGGATGGACGCAACGGCAACGAACCCGCAAACGAAAAATGGACTACTCTATTGGATCTTGGAATGTTCGATCCTTATTTAGGACAGGAGCTCTGAAAGAGTTTCTCGAAGAAGTGGCAAAACACAACATCAACATAACTGCCATCCAAGAAACGAAATGGCTCGGTAGCGAAATCATGGACATGAGATCACACAATATCTATCCAAGTGGAAAATTTTCGGGAAGCAGAGAGTTTGGATTCGCTTTTGTCCTTGACAAAAAATTTAAACAGCAGGTCACGAGCTTCAGACCAATAAGTGAAAGATTGTGTGCAATCCGAATAAAGACTAAATTTTTCAACACTTGGTTTTTCAACGTTCACGCACCAACAGAAGACAAAGACGATATAACTAAATACGAATTTTATGCCACCCTAGAGACAACCTATGACTCACTGCCCTCGAATGACCTAAAAATTGTCTTAGGGGATTTTAATGCAAAGGAGGAGGCTCATAGAGGAACAACAGGAGGGCACAGTCTCCATGACATAACCAACGACAATGGCCAACGTCTTATTGATTTCGCAAGCAGCAAAAATATCGTAGTAAGCTCTACGTGCTTCCCACATCGCGATATTCACAAACGAACGTGGGTATCACCAGATGGTCACACCTTCAACCAAATAGACCACGTTCTAATTGAGAAAAGGGCTGCTTCCAGCATACTTGATGTACGAACTCTCCGCGATGCGAATTGTGACTCTGATCACTATCTAGTCAGAGCTAAGTATCGATGCAAAATAGCTTGCCGTGGATATTCGAAAACGAGTAGAGCTCGCAAATTCAATGTCGACAAGCTTAACGACGAAACAGTGGTGCAGGCTTATATGTAAGCATGTAATAAACACCTGACACCAATATATGAAAATATCCAAAATATGCCAGTGGAGAATGCGTGGATGAAAATATGAGACGGCATAAGATCCTCCGCGGAAGGGGTATTAAGATATCAAGCACGGCGAAAAAATAATGATTGGTTCGACCAAGAATGGGAGATGGTCTAGCCCCCTTGCTTTTCAACTTGGCACTAGAGTATGTCGTCCGAAAAATCCCAGTCGACACCAACGGGACACTACTATTCAAGTTCACCCAACTAGTAGCATACGCTGACGACATTAACATCCTAGGAAGATCCTTCCCTAGTGCTAAGGAGGTATTTGCCAATCTTGACTCCACCGTAAAAGAAGTCGGGTTGCGCATTAACGAAAACAAAGCAAAAGTGATGACGCAAACAAGAAGGAGAGCGCCTATCAGACAAAACATAACAATTGCGGAAGATAATTTGGAGAATGTGTACAATTTCATATATCTTGGGGCTAATCTAACAAAGGACGGTAATGAAACAGACGACATCAAACGACGGATAATATTAGCAAATAAGACGTATTATTCGGTACTTCCAATAATGAAATTCAACAAAGTGCACAGGAACACTAAGCTGCGGATATATAGAACTATTGTACGACCTGTGCTCTGTTATGGCAGCGAGACATGGACATTAACACGAACTTCCGAAAAAGCAGTTAACGCATTTGAAAGAAAGGTCCTCCGAAGAATTTTGGGACCTGTGAAGGAAGGAACGGAATGGCGAATAAGATACAACCATGAGTTGTATCAACTCTACGACGAGCCAGAAGCTTCAATGTTCATCAAGCTACGTAAACTGCAGTGGGCTGGCCATGTAGAGCGAATGGAAGACAGAAGAATCCCCAAACGTGCTCTGAAAGGCAAAGCGAGTGGTAACCGGCCAGTAGGCAAGCCACGCAAGCGATGGGAAGACTCGGTTGATGAAGATAGCAAAGCCATCTTAAAAAACATAACAGGGCTACGATTGCGCGTAAAGCGCAATCTTACGGTACTCTAGATGAAATAGAATTTTTTGTGATCCCAAGAAATTTTGTATGAGGAGTGTTAGAAGGGGTGATAGCATTGAACTATTTTTTTCCCCATCATGCTAAAGTAGCTATAAAAATGTTTTATACAAAATGCTTACACCAAAAATTGAATAGGAGCTGAGAAAATTAGTGTGTTAGATTTAGTGAAAATGTGCAGTTTGTATGGGAGGTGGTAGAAAGAGTGGGGGGATTTTAGTGATTTTTTCAGAAATAACTAAGAATATCATAAAATTGACATTTCTTAAATTTGAGACTGGTAGCATTCATACTTTTCAAGAAAATAGATTTTTTGTGAAGTTGTGAAACTGCGTCATATTGTATGGGAGGGGGGTAGAAGCAGTAAAGCTAATCAAACATTTTTTTTCTGATCTTAGTGATAATGCTAAATGAGTATTTATTACGAAATATGAGCTCGATAAATGTTATATGTTCTGAGAAAATCGGCTTAGAGCATTTCATGAAAAAGTGCAGTTTGTATGGGAGGGGTTGGAAGGAGAGGGAGGACGCAAATAATTTTTACACAGTATATTGAAATTATTATAAAAGTAATATATCCCGAAATTCAGACTAAAAAATTTTATACTTTTCGAGCAAATCTATTTATAGTCGAATTGCGAAATTGTGTCATTTTGTATGGGAGGGAGTAGAAGAAGTGAAGCTAATCGTCTAATTTTTTTTAGCCTTACTAATAATTTTAAATAAATATTTAGTGCACAATTTCAGCTCGCTAAATTTTATAAGCACTGAGTAAATTGGCTTAGAGTAATTCATGATAAGTACAGTTTGTATGGGAGGTGGTAGAAGGAGGGGGTGGACACGCATAATTTTTATACGGTAGATTGATATTATCATAAAAGTAATATATTCCAAATTTCAGGCCAATAGCTTTTACACTTTTCGAGCAGATCCGTTTATTGTCAAATTGCGCATTTGTGTCATTTTGTATGGGAGGGGGTAGAAGGGGTGGAGCGATTTGGCCCATTGACGAACTTGACCTTACTTTTTTGTCAAAAACGACGTGTACGAAATTTGAGCTTTCTAGCTCAACGCGTTCTCAAGCTAGAGCGCGCACAGACGGACGGATGGACGGACGGACATCCGGTTTTGAGATTTTTGAGTGATAATATTAATTTCTGTATTCATCATTTTTTTCTCCGAGCCTTATTTCTTGGCGTTACAAACTTTAGAGCAAACTTATAATACTCTCAGATTTCATCTAGAGTATAAAAATCTGAATCAAATCTCCAACTGACCTCATGTTGTATTGTAGACATTGTGGCGAAGAATTTCGAAGTTCAATTTAACCCATCCGGAGCCGAGATATCGATTTTTTGCTACTCCAAAAATCACAAAAAACCTCCTTAATAGGCGAAAATTTGCATATTTTGATATTTTTCGAATCCTTCCCCCATTTTTCCATTATTCGCAATAATACTTTGTTACTCTAATAAAAAAGTGTTGTGATCCACACAGAAAAAAATTTGGCTACCCTGAAATTTTTTTTTTCGCGTTTCATGACTAAATTAGCCTAAATAGACTGCCAACAAGTCGCGCAACTTTATTATTTTTGGGACAAGTTGAGGATGCATGGAAAGTCAATATGTAGGTTAGAGTGGCTAGGGAAGACTAAGTGGAACTCCCTTTCACAAGAATATTTCCCCTTAGGGCAGGTCTGTTGTTAATTTAACACTTAATTGCGAATACGATCAAAAGCTCCAGTACATATAATCAATATTTCATTCGTTTAAGCAAGTTTGGGTTGTTATGAGGGGAGGGGTGATAGTAAGGGTGGGTGGATGTTAATCATTTTTTAATTGACTGCTTGAATTACGTCCAATATTCTCTGTATAGAATGTCAGTTTCATAGAATTTTCGTAAAATTCGGTGTATTTGTAAGGGATGTGTAAAATTTGTGTTGTAGTTTTATTTCATTTCTCTTGTAGGGCGCTAGCACAAAATTTCTAGTTCGTAGCTTTTAATTTGTTTTTTATTAGTTGATTTATTGAACTTGTTCGAAATCCTACTTTTGCATGGGAGGGGGTAGAAGAGCAGGCGCGATCTTAAAACTTTTAACGCAATTCCGTTTAAACTATTTTTAAAAGTTTCTGTGCAAAATTTCAAATTAATAGCTTTTAATAGTTTTGTGATAATTGGTTTCTTAGAAATGGTCGGAAATACAGTGGGATGGTGTAGAAGTTTTGAAGGTATTCAACCAGTTAATATTTGATACATTTAGGGATTTTTATACTTTAGATGAAATCTGAGAGTATTATAAGTTTGCTCTAAAGTTTGTAACGCCAAGAAATAAGGCTCGGAGAAAAAAATGATGAATACAGAAATTAATATTATCACTCAAAAATCTCAAAACCGGATGTCCGTCCGTCCGTCCGTCCATCCGTCCGTCCGTCCGTCTGTGCGCGCTCTAGCTTGAGAACGCGTTGAGCTAGAAAGCTCAAATTTCGTACACGTCGTTTTTGACAAAAAAGTAAGGTCAAGTTCGTCAATGGGCCAAATCGCTCCACCCCTTCTACCCCCTCCCATACAAAATGACACAAATGCGCAATTTGACAATAAACGGATCTGCTCGAAAAGTGTAAAAGCTATTGGCCTGAAATTTGGAATATATTACTTTTATGATAATATCAATCAATCTACCGTATAAAAATTATGCGTGTCCACCCCCTCCTTCTACCACCTCCCATACAAACTGTACTTATCATGAATTACTCTAAGCCAATTTACTCAGTGCGTATAAAATTTAGCGAGCTGAAATTGTGCACTAAATATTTATTTAAAATTGTTAGTAAGGCTAAAAAAAATTAGACGATTAGCTTCACCTCTTCTACTCCCTCCCATACAAAATGACACAATTTCGCAATTCGACTATAAATAGATTTGCTCGAAAAGTATAAAATTTTTTAGTCTGAATTTCGGGATATATTACTTTTATAATAATTTCAATATACTGTGTAAAAATTATTTGCGTCCTCCCTCTCCTTCCAACCCCTCCCATACAAACTGCACTTTTTCATGAAATGCTCTAAGCCGATTTTCTCAGAACATATAACATTTATCGAGCTCATATTTCGTAATAAATACTCATTTAGCATTATCACTAAGATCAGAAAAAAAATGTTTGAGTAGCTTTACTGCTTCTACCCCCTCCCATACAATATGACGCAGTTTCACAACTTCACAAAAAATCTATTTTCTTGAAAAGTATGAATGCTACCAGTCTCAAATTTAAGAAATGTCAATTTTATGATATTCTTAGTTATTTCTGAAAAAATCACTAAAATCCCCTTACTCTTTCTACCACCTCCCATACAAACTGCACATTTTCACTAAATCTAACACACTAATTTTCTCAGCTCCTATTCAATTTTTGGTGTAAGCATTTTGTATAAAACATTTTTATAGCTACTTTAGCATGATGGGGAAAAAAATAGTTCAATGCTATCACCCCTTCTAACACTCCTCATACAAAATTTCTTGGGATCACAAAAAATTCTATTTCATCTAGAGTACCGTAAGATTGCGCTTTACGCGCAATCGTAGCCCTGTTATGTTTTTTAAATGCATTTCACAAATTTTCAAATTTCTACATTAAAATTTTATTCAAAAAATTTAAATTTTTATTTTTTTTTTCATTATACTTTGTTAACGTTAGACCAGGGGGGTCGGTGCATAACAATTGTGGAACAAATTATTTTTTTTCTATGTGAATCCACATGTAAAATTTAAACTTTGTATCTTTTACCAGAGCCCTAAAAAATTACTCAAAATTTTCGACATTTTTGCTTACCACGTCCTCCCCTTATATCCCCAAACTTAAAATGTTTACCAAAATTAAAGATGATGTAGTTCTACAGCCTGACAAGATTTCCAATGTGTACTTAGTTCTTAGATATAGCGGTTTGTAATTTTTGAAAGTACTTCATTCCTGAAATGCTCCCCATTTCCCCTCACTACTGTTATGTCCAAATGTTACATTTTTCTCATATTTCGCTAGTATAGCTTAATTTATGATCTAAGTTTCAATTACTATCTTAAGAGATAGTTGAGATATTCATTTTTAAGTGTTTTTCACTGCCTTCTCCTCACAATAATTATTCTCCCTCTCAGCTGATTCTGGTGGATCTGTATGCCACCTTAATGGCCCCAAAATTTGAATTTTTTATGGTAAATGGTTTCGAAGATATAATCATTTAAAAAAAAAATTCGCCCGAAAATTTGGTTTTAGCCCCCCTTTTTCGGACACCAATAAATAATAAAATTAAATTATTTTTAAAGTTTATCCCACAACCCTCTCTACGCCTGTGCTGATTTTCAGCTTCCTATATGCATTCGTAGTGGAGATACTAACAAGTGTAATTTTTAACTCTTTCCTTTCCCCGCCTCCTCCTTCCATCTGACACTCCCCACAGATAGATAATGGAGTTCACTTACCCAGTTAATATTCCATCCAAAAACGAACATTCTACCTTTAACGGTTTCGATGATATGAGTCCACATATACCGCGTACGGCGGGACGGATTTTTTTTGCATTTCAAACGCACAAAAACAAAATTTCAGTGTTTTTTTTTCTATGTCGATCACAATACTTAACTATTAGAATAATAAAGTAAAATGCAAAACAAAAAAAAAAAATACGTCCCGCCGTACGCCGTACGCCGACCGCCGTATATATGCACACATATCTCCGAAACCGTTAGAGATATTATGCTCGTCTTTGGGTGGATTGTTAATGGGGTAAGTGAGCTCCATTATCTAAATTTTGGGGGTGTCAGGTGGATGAAGTAGGCGGGGCGGGGGAGGTAAGAGTCAAAAACTACACTTGCTAATATATCCACTATAAATGCAGATAGAAAGCTGAAAATCAGCATAGGTATGGAGAGGATTGTGGGACAAATTCTAAAAATAATTTAATATTTTTATCCATATATAGCGTCCGAAAAGGGGAAGTCCTAAGAAAAAATTGTCGGCCAAATTTTTTTTTTTTGAGGATTATTTCTAAAAATTCATATTTTGGAATCATTATGGTATCATACAGATTCACAATTACCTTCAATCAATCAATCAAATTCCTGTTAAGACCCCCCTATATGGGCATAGGACAGAAACAACTCTTCCACAAGGCGCGATCCTGAGCATCGACCTTAAGCTGTTGGCAGAACATGTTTTTTCTTCTGGCCTCCTGCTCGACTGCTCGCTTCCATGTGCTACATGGTCGACCAACCCAACGCTTCCTTGAGGATTATAATCCAGAGCCTGTTTGGCTCTGGTTTCCTCAAAGTATGACCGATCCACTGCCACTTCCGCCTTTGAATCTCAATACCTATTTCAGTCTGTCCAGTTATACTCCAAAGTTCGTCGTAGGAAATCACTTCTAACCAGAATATTCCTAAAATGCGTCGGAGGCATTGGTTCACGAAAGTTTGCAGATTCTTGGTAAGTCGAACGGTCACTCTCCACGTAGTACACGGGTTTGACGCATGCGACAAAAACTCGCAGCTTCGTGCGAAGGGAGATCTCTCTTAATCTCCAGAAAGGGTAAAGTATACCGAAGCTTTATTTAGATGACCCTCAATATCTTTTTCGGCATCCACCGTCCATGCTGACAATTCTTCCGAGATAGCAATAATCTAACACCTCTTCCACATCTTGATCCCATTTCGTCTGACTGCTTCAATATTATCCGTAGGGTTAAATACGTCGGTACAAGACGACCCTTTACGAAATCCAGCCTGATAAACTTCGAGAGTACTCTCCACGACATCACTAATCCTATTGAGAGTTATCTTAGTCATGATTTTCGATACGGCAGTAAGTAGATATATACCACGCCAATTGCCGCAATCCCGGAGGTCGCCCTTCTTCGAAATTTTCATAATGGCGCCCTTCTTCCATTCGGCTATCTTCCTTCATTCCCACATCAGTAAAGAGTGGGAGGAGTATATCGGCTGTTATTTCAGGGCGCGCTTTGAGGAGTTTGGTTGGTAGTCCGTCTATACCTGAGACTTTCCTTCCGACAATTGACCGACTGGCGGAAATTATGTCTTCCTTATCTGGAGGATCGTCCCTAATAGAGGATTGTTGCGGTTGGATGTTTGGTAGTTGTTCTGTTTGAGGAATATCTTCCTCTTACAAGATATTTAAAATATCATTGAGATATTCCTTCCATCGCCGCAACTGGTGTTCACTCATATTAAGGAGAGTTCCGTTGACATCTCTCACCAGGTGGTTGGCGGTGAAATTCCTATTCGTCAAGATTTTTAATAGTGAACCTATATACCCAAGGTAAGCCGCAGATTCTGCCTTGTTTGCGAGATCTTCAGTGGCCTTTCTCTTGTCGTGTCTAACAGCCTTTTTAAGCTGCATATGAGCATCGCGTTAGTTCTTGCCTCAAGTCGGGTGTTCGTTGGTTGACATCGGGTTGAGAGATGATTGCCTATTTGGCTATTTTTTCCATGGCCAATTATCTTAGAGGGAGGCTAATTATTGTAAGAGGGAGGGTCAGGGGAAGGGTATCTTTTAAGCTATGTAATTGAAACTTGAAACATATATTAAGCTGTGCTAGCGATATATGAGAAAAATATAACAGTTGGTCAGGGCGTGTAAAGTCGAGCATTTCAAAAATGGTGCACTTTTCAAAATTTCAAACCGTTGTACTATCTGAAAATTCAAACCAGATATTAATTTGAAATTTCGTGAAATTTTAGAACAATATAAACTATAGTTTTCGTAATATTTTTAAAATGGAGGGTGTAAGGAGAACGAGGTTGTGGGCCAAAATGTCAAAAATTCTCACAAATCTATGGTTTTAAGAATACAAAATACACAGCGCGATTCGAGCAATCAATTAAAAAATTAGTGACCTGTAACCATCTCTTCTTTCGCAACCCCCCCCCCCCTCCCTAAAAATCCTAACTTGTATATATAAACGAATGAAATATTAATTCTATGTATTGGAGCTATAGATCGTAATTGCAGTTAAGTGTTAAATAATTGACAACAGCCTTGCCCTGAAGCAGCCATTCACGTTCGTTGTCTTCCCTATCAATCATAACCTGCATATTGACTTCCCACGTATCTTCAACTTGTCGCAAGAATAATAAAGTTGCGCCCGACTTATTGCCAGATTTTTTTTATCGTAATTTATTCAAAAAAAAAACATAATAGGGCTACGATTGCGCGTAAAGCGCAATCTTACGATACTCTAGGTGAAATAGAATATCTTATGATCCCAAGAAATTTGTATGGGGAGTGTTAGAAGGGGTGATATCATTGAACTAATGTTTTCCCCATCATGCTAAAGTAGCTATAAAAATTGTTTTATACAAAATACTTACTCCAAAAATTGAATAGGAACTGAGAAAATTAATGGTTAGATTTTGAGAAAATGTGCAGTTTCTATGGGAGGTGGTAGAAAGAGTGGGGGGATTTTAGTGAATTTTTCAAAAATAACTAAATATATCATAAAATTGACATCTCTTTTAGACAAGTAACATTCATACTTTTCAAGAAAATAGATTTTTTGTGATGTTGAGAAACTGTGTCATATGTATGGGAGGGGGTAGAAGCAGTGAAGCTAATCAATTATTTTTTTTTGATCTTAGTGATAATGCTGAATAACTATTTATTACAAAATGTGAGCTCGATAAATGTTATATGTTCAGAGCATTTCATGAAAAAGTGTAGTTTGTATGGGAGGGAGTGGAGGGAGAGAAAGGACGCCAAAAATTTTTATACTGTAGATTGAAATTATTATGAAAGTAATATATTTCAAAATTTAGACTAATAGCTTTTATGCTTTTCGAGCAAATCCATTTATTGTCGAATTGCGAAATTGTGTCATTTTGTATGGGAGTGAGTAGAAGGGGCGAAGCTAATCGTCTAATTTTTTTTGGCCTTACTAACAACTTTAAATAAATATTTAGTGCACAATTTCAGCCCGTCAAATTTTATACGCACTGAGTAAATTGGCTTAGAGTAATTCATGTTAAGTACATTTTGTAGCGGAGGTGGTAGAAGGAGGGGAAGGACACGCATATTTTTTATACGGTATATTGATATTATCATAAAAGTAATATATTTCAAATTTCGGGTCAATAGCTTTTATACTTTTCGAGCAAATCCGTTTATTGTCAAATTACGTAATTGTGTCATTTTGTATGGGAGGGGGTAGAAGGCGTAAAGCTAATCATCTAATTTTTCTTGGCCTTGCTAACCATCTTAAATAAATATTTAGTGCACAATTTCAGCCCGCAAAATTTTATACGCACTGAATAAATTGTCTTAGAGTAATTCATGATAAGTACAGTTTGTATGAGAGGTGGTAGAAGGAGGAGGAGGACACACACAATAGCTTTTACACTTTTCGAGCAAATCCGTTTATTGTCAAATTGCGCAATTGTGTCATTTTGGAGGAGGTAGAAGGGGTGGAGCGATTTGGCCCGTTCGCGAACTTGACCTTACTTTTTTGTTAAAAACGACGTATACAAAATTTGAACTTTCTAGCTCAACGCGTTCTCAAGCTAGAGAGGACACGGACGGACGGACGGACAGACATCCGGTTTTGAGATTTTTGAGTGATTACATGAACTTCTGTATCATTCATTTTTTTTCTCCGAGCCTTATTTCTTGGCGTTACAAACTTTGTGGCAAACTTATAATACTCTCAGATTCCATCTAGAGTATAAAAATATTGAGGTTAAGAACAAACATCGAGATTGCAAATTTCGCCATACCGACCTTTCTTGATCTAATCCTACTGAACTATAAAAGCGGAGCTCTGCGAAAGTCATCGCTAAGTCTGAAGCCTCGACCACAAAGAGGCCCTGAAAGTTAACGATAGGTTAAATATTTAGAAGCTTTTAATTGAACATTAATAACAAATTTACTATTTCTGAACCAACCGTTCGTATTAGCTAAACTCACGTCTCTTGCTTAGGTTGATTTGTTTAGCCATAATATTTAGAAATTTATCTCCTGATCAGCATCCCCAGCTCACGTCAATGGCGCTATAGCCCAAATCGGACCTTGACCTTCTGACCTTCAGGTTCCTTAACATTTTCATTATTTATTGCGGAAGACTTGTTAGTTCTTCGCACAATCCTTTATCTACGAATTTTTCATTTTCGTAGAATGCGGTAACCAAGGTATATGCATGCAGTGTGAACTCACGACCTTCGCATTGTAGACCAACACCCTAGCTCCCCAGCTCTCTCCAACCTCCTTTCATACACGTCTCCCCCTACATAGTTTCGAAGGAAACATTCCCATGAGAGGTGGTAACAGATGTGAGGGAGTTTCGACTAAGTTTTTTAAATATTATTGCTGTATGAATGTTGGAATCGTATGCGAGTTCTTAACATAGTCCGACATATTCGAAGATGTGAATGACTCAAATCTAGCGAATTTCTAGCTTGTTACTGGTACATAACTTTTTTTCCGAAATTATGTAGGAACATATTGGAGGTGGTAGGAGGAGTACGCTGCTCTTTTCGAACTTAAAGCTATTTTTCGTTAAAAAAGGATAGGAAGGATGAAATAAGTGATTGCTTACGCATAGCATATTAAATTAATTTTCTTTTTCTTCAATTTCTTTCCAGATTGCCAATACCATGGCTTATATATGGTATAATATACCAGCAACCTGTTGAAGTGAATTCCGTTGGAATGGTGTGTTCAATAACGATATTATTTATGATGCTTCTATTCGTAGTCTTATCAATAGCATGTTTCCGTTGGCGTATGAATAAAGGCCTCGGCCTAACTATGTTCTTATTATATTTTGTTTTTGTGGCAGTATCATTGATGTTCGAATATAAAATAATAACTTGCCCTGTATAAAATAAAAAAAAACCAATTATATTCTTTTTATATAAATATTTTTCTTTTCATTTCCAAAAAAATTCAATAATTAATTATAATTGTTGACCTGAAATTAGAAAAATTATTATAATTTAGAAATCATATTAAAGAAAAAAAACATATATCTTAAATTCAATAAAAAAAAAATTTTTAAATATAAAAATTAACTAAATATAGAAGTTATTTAGAGACAAAAAAAAAACCAAAAAAAATTGAAATGATATAACCAAAATATTTCAAGAAAAATAATTTTTAGAATTTTTCAATAAATTGCCTTTAAAAACAACATAAAACACAAAAAAAACGAGACAACAACAAAATAAATAAATAAAAAACTTTTTCTTAAAAGATTTAACTATTATTAAGTAATAAATATAAAAATAATTTTTTTTTTTCTTCATATTTATTGTTTTCAAAAAAACTAATATATAAATATAAAAAAATCCAAAACTTCATATCTTTATCGCTCTCTTTCTATCTCTCTATAACTCTATCCAACTTTCTCACATACTCTTCCTACTTAAATTATAATTATTATTACATTTAATATTAAAAAAAAATTATAAAAAAATGAACACATAACAACAAATTGAAATGAAAGCTAAAAACAAAATAAATTTCTATTTATCTAACTTCTATATAATAATCATCTACAGTAAAAAAGAAAAATCGTTAAACAAAAACAAAAAAAAATCGTTAAAAACTTAATCGTTATTAATTGTTATACATTTTTGAATTAGTCATCATCTTCATTAGTCGAATTATTGAATTTTTCCTACAAAAAAAAATGAAAAGAAAAGAGAAAACAACAACAAATTATATAATGCATCAATTTATATAAATTTTGAAAAAAAGAAAATGAAAAAAAAACACACTTACACTTGTACACAACTGACAAATAAAATCATTCTTAAACACAATGAAATTATACTTAAAACTTCCTTTTACTTTTATTCTCCATTCCTGTTGATTTCAATCAATTTTTTCCCCAAATCTCCTTAATTTTTCTCTTTGAACTCATCCCCTTCTTCGCTGAAAAATTGAGACTATTTTTTTGAAATTGCTTCGCTTCCATATCCGTATTGAATTTTATTAAGTGCAGGAGAAATTATTAAGTATAAGTGATAAATTCTACTTAAAATTTATTAAATATGAAAAGAACACTTGAATAGAGCCTTGTAGGTAAGGCTTTGATCTAGAAGTTTAAATGATCGGAGTTCGAATCTCGTTCGATGCATATAAAGGCGTACCAACCGAGTTTAGAGTGTTCCTCCGCTCTCCTTCCTAGTCGTTAATTTGTTGGTATGTTCTTGGTTGCATAACGTCTGTAGAATTATCTTGATCTGCAATGATTCGTTAATAATAAATTGGATAACCGACTATCACTTAATACCAATCAAAAATATCAAGGGCTTGCACATATAACGAAATTTTCAGCTGTTCCCTCCTAAAACTTCATTCCAGTTTCCAATTTTTTCCATCTTTCATTAAATGGTGATTCTCGAAATTGTGATCGGTTCCATTAAAATAAAAACACGATTTGAGATATATCACCTCCGAAGAATGGAGCTGAAATACGAACTAGAGAACACCAACACTATAACATCAAATTTGATTAGTTTTGGTATTAGGTATTCGGTTTCTACGAGTAGATGCCATTTCACTAAAAATAAAATGAGCTGATTTGCTGATAACCAAAGAGGTGCAAGAGCCAATTCAAATTTTTTCTTGATATTGCTGAGATCCCATTTTTAAAAGTGCCTCCAAGTATGTACGAAATAAAATCAACCAATTCACTGTACTACTAGCATCAGTAATACAAGTTAATTGGTTGTTTGTGTTTCGTACATACTTGGAGTCACTTTTAAAAATGGAATTCCGGCACTATCAAGAAAAATTTGATTTTTCACTTGCACCCCTTTCGTTCTCAGCCCGTCATATAGTTTTAAAAGAACGCAAAATAACTCAATAAAAGCTTTCGAACAATTGAAGCGGCCTTTTTTGGTTGTTATTTTGCACAAAATCGATCGAAACATACTCGAAATGAGTTCTAAAATATTCGAAACGAGCTCAAAACTACTCGAAATCGTAAACTCGATATGCGTTTTGTAATTTCATTTATCATTTTTCTATCATTTTATTTTTATGATAGAATGTTTTTAGTTTATCAAAACTGCAATACTTCTAGCTTTCATCTACTACTACAATGGCGCTACAGCCCAAATCGGACCTTGACCTCCTGAAATTCAGGTTCCTTAATATTTTTTTTTTATTACTTAGTGTGGAAGGGTTGTTAGCCCTTCGCACAACCCTCTTTCTACGAATTTTTCATTTTCGTAGATTGAGGTTACCAAGGTATATCCAAGCAGGCAATGTGCTGGAATTATATTTATTATATTTCGAAAATTTAACATTTATTTATAATTTTCATTAGCGCCAGTTGAAATTATCGTTAATAGTAGATTTGTTTCGTCAACTCGAAGAGGAAAGGGAGACAGTGATGAAAATTGTGATATATTTTTCGATTGAGCTTGCGAAACTTGGCAAAAGAGTGCAATCTTTCGCTTGCATAGTGTTGAAAAAACAACAACACAAGAAAATTTTAATAAGAAAGAAAAGGATTTAGCAGTTTATGTATAATAGTGCGGGATATTTAGTTGGGTAGCGCAAGGCGGAAGGCGATTGCGAAGTTTCCTTTAACAAGTATTTCTAAAATCACTCACTTTCTTGAAGATAGAAAGTTCCTTTTTGGATGGATAATAGATGGAGTGTGATGTCAGCAATCAACCGAACTCCAGTTTTGGAGGGTGTAGGATAAAGGAGGAGGCGTAGAAGCAAATATTGCAGATTCCTACACACTCTGAGGTCTCTTTTTGCCTTGGGACTTAACATTGTCTCAGGCATGAGCATAAAGAAACAGTTCGGCGATCCTCAGCATCGACCTTAAGCTATTACCAGGATTTTTTCATTTCTCCGGCCTCCTTTTCAACGAACGGGGACGATACAGTTCTCCAAGCTGGTTTGGGTCTATTGTACTTTACCTTCAGACACTTTCTCTAAGGTTGTCCTAGACCTACTCGTTCAGTTTCATTTTGTTGAGGAATAGGATGAGTTAACATTGAGCCAGCATTGATGAAGTGCACCCCAAAGCACTTCTCAGGTTTTGTTCGGAGGTCTCAACTGACAATGGGTAAAAGCTGGTCATCAGTGTCAATGCCCATTCTTTTAAGGTGTCCTTTCAGTTGTGTGTCTAGTGAAAATTCCTGTTATGATTCGTACCTTATTTTTTTCTGTCCAAGCGGAGCAGTTGTTCGGATAATTTGTTAGAAACGCTTGGTAGGAATTGCTTAGCTTGTCAAAGTTTTGTTGTTCTGCCCATTGCGCAATATCCTTTTTTATGAAACAAGTAGAAATTCCACTAAAAGATTCGTGACTGATAGTGTAGATGAAGGATCCCGTGTTCTTCCTGCACAGAATGTCTATTATTAAAACCTTCGTGGTATTCTGCCAGCAGTTTCGAGTTCACTTTAAGCGAGGTCAGGGACTTCATTACTCCTGACTGTCCATAAGAATGGCTTGTTTCTTATTTGAGTAGTTTCATTCCAAGTTAATGTCTGAAACATGGTCGGATGGCAACACATATATCTCGAAATTCACACAATGTGGTTTGCTTTGAGTTTCGGTTTGTCAGCTGTCCACCTTTTCCTTTTACAGAGAATAGATTTGAAGCCGAAGTCAAAGCGATAACTTTTCACCATGTGTCAGTAATAGTAGAGAATCTTGCGCATGTATAAACGTACTACAACAGACATAGGCACTTAATAGTCTCTTCTTAGTCTCGGTCTATACTGACTCGCAGGTTCAGTATTCACAACAGTAAGTACAAGACCTGTCTAAATCTTTTCCAATCCGCAATACGCAACTCCACGATGAGCACAATGTAAAACCATGAAATACGTTTACTACACGTAGCCACCAGCCACTACGTGTACTCCAAAGGGACCACAACCATGGCTGTGTTGGATTACCCGCATCACATCGTATCCAAATTCTAGCAATTTAAAATTAACCTTATGTCAAATCCATCATGCAGCATTTACCTCCGCTTTCGATCCCTTTGGGTCTTAGGTACTTTACGAATGTTTACCTTTGTTCTGGACAATCCCAACATCCTGTCGCCTTTCCACAATAACATGTTTTCCCATGATTTCGATCTCTTTGGGTCTTAGGTACTTTGCGAATATTTCCGTCACACCCAGTCACTACTTTCTTCGCGACAAACACACCTTCCGTCAAATCCTTATCTACTACACAATCCTCCATAATACACGTTGAAATCCAATTTTACCAACGTTCATTTACCGTCCGACTACGAGTCCTGCATCCAATATCATCCGCCTTTGACTTTTGCTCCTTTGCAACTAATGTTCGATTAGGATCCACCTCTCATGCATCTCCCTTTTGAATTTCGGTCATTTTAGTGGAAGTCAGCACCACAAATCCCTGCTTTCTTCCCCTTCCGCTACTAACATGATACCCTGTACCGTGATTTCGCAGCTTGACAGACCTGTATCCTCCAAACCAACCCTATTCCCTCCCCGGCTTGCGACTAATTAAGCTCGTATATCTTGTATGGCAACCAACTGACGATTTGATGGGTGGTCTCCAACACAACCCCCGTAGTACCAGGTTTAAAGCCTTTGGTGCGGCCTTCGTCGGTCCAACAAGCGCCCCACTTCAGTCCAAGTCCCTTCATGACTTTGATACTGATCGATCTGCTTAGGTCCATGAAGACGCAACTCTCCCAAGTTAGCTTTACCGGAACCACCGGAGCTTCCTAGACCAGTAACTAATACCCTACGGGGGCGGTATAAGGTCCAGGAGAACCTACATTGAAGATATGGTACATCGTCTCATAGCTCCTGTAATATTCGGTCTTATGACCAAGTTTCGCCTATGGTTCGCCTAGTTTTTGGTCTTACTTCTAATTATTCAACCTCTATCGGAAATTCGAACCACACATCCTGAGTGATTACTTTTTGTGCCTTTCTCTTGGCACTATGTTTGTGCCTTGCGTGCCTCTCTATCATGAAATTTGATCTTAATTCTTAAAACCAAGTCGTCCGCGTATCTTAACACTATGAATCCATCACAAAAGTGGGGATAATACTCCCTTCAGCTTTAACCGTGAAGGTTTCGCTGATCTATTGTGCTATAGCCGATTTCTTTTCGGGATTCGCATTCTTTCTTTCTTAGGATGAAAGATGTTAGACAGATGGGTCTGTGGAATTTTGGGATCCCATCTCGATCTTCTAGGATGTAACATAGTGGGCAGCGTCTTGGCCTAAAATCATTTTTCAAATTCCGATCTCGATCCCGATCCAATCTATTACTAGTGACTTGTAGGGCTGGAAGGATTTGATTGCTCTCTTGGCTCTCTTGCTCTCTTCGAGCCTTTGATAGCTCGTCAGTAAGTAGCATCCGGAAAGTGCATATTTAATAGTACTGCTGCTATTCATACGCTCCTCCAGACTCGCTAGGATTTTTTCAGCGTATCTAGCTCATTACTTTTGTACCTAGAAAGAACCTTAGGTAGTATTGCCGCCTTCGGAATTTCTTCTGCACTCCAAGGTCTTTGTTTAAAGTTTCCTACAACTTTTTTGTACTCTGTTAAGGTAGATCTATAAGTATCCCACTCACCATGGCGTTTTGCATAATTAAACAGCTTAATTTTCAAGTTCTCCGTTCCATTACGGTGAAGTTCTGTTGTTTTCCCTGATTCTTCGGAGGACATGATTATCTTTGTCAGTTTTTTCGTAGTTTGATGTTACCAACATCGGGATTCTAAGCAGCTCCGGAAGATGTCTCGATGTCGAATCTAATATACCTGTGATCCGATATCGAACGAAATTCATTATTCGATCTTTTTCTTAATTAAAATTTTGCACTTTTTATGTCGGATTAATTTCCCGATGCACTTTTTTTCTCCCACGGCTCTTGTGCCACTATTGAAAATTGTAATATGTCAAGATATTTGGAGCAAGTTTTAGAGGTAGGTATCGAGTAAAAATACTTTTTAATTTCACTCAACGACAAAGTAGAAACAATAAAGTTCGTCTTAAAAAAATAATTTTCGGTACTGAATCTTTGCTCAGCACTACGAAAAGCCATTACTGTTGTTACTCACATGTTTCGTCATGAACATTGTCTGGAGGTGGCCAAGATTCAGTTTGAACTGTGGCATAAAATGGATTTTTTTTTTAATTACTCAAATCTATTTTTATTTGCCAAAAGTCTTACATTCAGGGCTGTAGCTTTAGATAATATCCGGTATACCCTATGCCTTTTTAAGGCATTTATCGCATACCCTTTGGAAAGTAATTCTATGATTAGAAGGCATATGCAATATTCCTACGAAGAGAAATAAGAAAAACAGTCCCTGCTCTATTTACGACTGCAGCACTGGCTTGATCTCAATTGGAACAGGATCAGCACAATCGAATTTTTCTTGGTGATTCTGAACATTTTTGGTAGACCTCAGTGCTTCCAATCTATACTATATAGTCTTAATTTATAATATATAATGAAAAAAATATAATGCTATACAAACCATTTATACGGTTTCATGATAATGACGAATGAAATTGATTCAAAAATTTTCGAAACTTTTCTTTAAATTAGGCCAAACTTTCTAGATTGATCTTTACGCAAAACTATCTTGCCTAAAGAATTTGAAATAAGTACGTAATATTATCAAGCTCTCGTCTCTTGCTCTACACTATTTTTTTAATATTTTTTTCTATTGTTTAATCAAAAATTTCGGAAACGAATATCTTATGATCTTAATTTGATCATGTCTCTCTCTCTCTCCAATTAAACTGAAATTTTTTCGATAAACAGAAAAGAAACTAGCCTTACTATCAAAAACCTTATGACTTAAGTCCTTAACTTATAGAAAACAATAATACTCGTATTAATACAAAAAGAAAATATTAGAAGAAAGCAAAAATTCGAACAGCATTTCATACTAATAATAAATTCAAATTACACAAAATTCTCATTTTCAAAAATAACTCTTAAGACTAGGCTACTATATTGACATTTTTCTCCAAAGATCAAATTTCTTTCTTTCTTTCTATTCTTAAATTCAATTTTAAAACATTTATTTTTATTTTTTTACTTTAACTACATCACATTTTTAATGAGTATGCATATAATACCTGCCTGTTAAAGGACGAACAAATCTGAAAATAAATACAAATAAAAAATAAAAATTATAATAAAAGCGCCGCGATATTAGTTACTAAGAGTTTTTTAAATAAAAAATTTGGACGCAAAATAAAAAAAAAGACAAAATCTGAAGATCAGAAATAGAAAAATCTGCGACGAGTAAGACAAAGAAAAAAAAAATAATAAGTAGTTTTAAGAATATTTAATAAAATAAAGTGAAGTGTAAAAATGAAAAAATATATAAATATATTATTTTTTACGAAAATAAAAAGTGCAAGTACAAATTGATAAATTAATTTCGTTAAAAGAGCAAGAAATTTTCTTTTCTAACTTATTTGCTTTTATTTTCACAATAACTCTTAAATAAGTAGATTTAATTTCAGTTATAGCTTTTACTTGATTTCAATTAAGTTTTTATTTTCTATTGAACAATCATTTAAATTTTATGATTTTGTTATGTTCAACGAGTGTAATTAAAAATCGCGTGAAATAAGACTAAAAACGTATATAAGTTTTTTTTTTATTACTTATTTGATGTAGCCGGCACATAATTCTAAAAGATAAATTGATAATTTGGATTGATGCGAATGGTATTTATAAGTCACAAGTGATTTTTTTTACAATTCCTGTTGCTATACGCTTGAATCAAATATTAAGTTCTGGAGAGTCCTAAAAATTTAATTAAAAAAAAATGTCTAATTGCAAAACAAATAAGTAAATTAAAAATATATTCCAATCAGACAACCTTAAGCACTTATGAATATTATAAAAAAGGAAGCTCACGGCATATTAAATTTTTAGATGCAAGTACCAGCGACTGACCATCTTAATTGCAAATAATCGATCAAAGAAATATTAATAATAGTTAATGATATCCATAGTTAATGATATGAAAAATGCTCACCAGAACAGCAGTGTTTCTCAAAGTAGTTCCTGGAGTTTCGCCTAAGCCCACTCGCTGAAGACTCGGCAGGGTCATAGCTTGAGCCTAACTTTGAAGTTAAATACAGCAAGGAATCCATGTGGGAATCCATTGTTCGCCTTCATTCTAATACCATGGGAAACTACAGATTGTGGCGCCACGCTGTACTTAGATTAGATTTCAACGGCTATCAATTACTAATGATCCATGATCGCCAGTACGGGTTCCGTTCTAGGCGTTCGACTGAATATCTTCTAGTCCATCTGACTGAATGTTGGAACTCGTGCGATCAGAAATACGGAGAAGGTAAGGCTCTTGATATTGCGAAAGCCTTTAAAAAAGTTTGGCACAAAGGTCTCATAGCCATAGGTTGTAACACTGTCGTTTTCAAATGGATGGAAAGTTTCCTTTTGGAGCGCTAGATATGAGCTGTAATGGATGACGTATCATCCCGTCCGGCGTCCCTCAGGGCTCCGTTCTAGTCCCCGCTCTCTTTTCAATCTTCATTATTGACCTTCTGTCAACAACACTCAATCGAATTACTCATTTAATGAAGCTCATCATTCTTTGCTAAATTCTAAGCGCATCCAATCGTACGATTCACTGAATTCAGACTTCAACTTAATCCTGCAATAGGGGCAGGAAAAATAGAGTAAAATTCAAGAAACGGCTTCTTCGGATAAAGCCTTGTATAATTACATTCTTCAGAAGAATTTGCATTACATGGCATACAATTTATCACAGATCTCAATTGGAACGAACATACATATTTTTGAAATGCCTCCAAACGTATTTACACCTCACGATCTAGCTAATATCTCAAAGTCCTACATTCGTCCTCGTCTCGAGTACAACTCACGGCTGGGGCACACAAAACACAACTTGCGGTACTCGATCGAATCCAAAATCATGCGTTCCGTCTAGTTATCAGCATTTCCACGATAAATGCAGCGAAGAATTGTCCAATCTCATCCCTCCTCTTTTCAACTATCCCAGGAATTCTACGAGCTCTCTGATAAACCTTTATCGTTGCGTATAGTGAAGTATAGTCAGTCCTTCTTCACCCGAACATCAAGACTAGCATTGCCGCCACACGTGTTCCCATCAACTTACAACATTCAATTTTTCAAGACCAACATCCACCGACAGTTTAGACTCCCAGAAACTCCCTTGTAATCCCATCGCTCACCTACCCTATACCAGCTTGACTGTGCATCCAACGCATTAAAGAGTTATCCCCTAAATTGTGTTCGGTTCTTTAAAAACAAAAGGTTAGAATCCACTGTAGGGTAGGCTTGGTTTTCTCTATCACTGCGGCCGCTGATTTTGTGATGTCACCCGGTATATAGAGCTCAGTACTATTGAATAGTCAAAAATCCATTTGAGCTCATGAATCGTTGACCGAAATGATGGAATCTGTTGGTTCGCCAATTGCTCACATTCACAGAGATTATGCTCTTATGTTTTATCCTCCTCATTGCACATTCCGCAGAAGTTGCGCTCTGAGAGGCCAATTCTATAAAGTTGTTTCGTCATGTGAGTGTCCAGTTAGAATACTTACCAAGAGTTTAATCTGATTTTTATTTTATTGCAGGTATTCAGAAGTTTGTGTAATCGAATATTTTGGAATAAAAAGCTTAGCGTGGTGGTACCGAGTCCCAGACCCACTTTTACTGCTATGAAGTCCAAAGGAGGTATCTCAAAAACTACTTCTTTTTCAATTTCTAAAGTCAGAGAAGGGCACCCAATCTTTCTTCCTGTTCCGTCTTCAGTGCTGAGTAATATGTATGGCTGTATTACGGGCTTCCGGCTGTATTAACGAATGTAAGGGAGCCTGATTGAGAAGTACCAATAGTTGCAGTGGAAGTGGTACTCATTGATCCAATTATTTCAATGCAAGTCTTTGTATTTTTATCAACTTTTGCTAAGTAGTGTTTTGCAGTGTTTTGCGCCACCAAACTGATGCTGCTTATATTACTATGGGCCAAGCAACAAAGGTATACATACAGTATGTCAGCTTTGGATTGAGCCCCCATGTTTTGCCCAGAAGGCTCCTGCAAGTCTAGAGGTATGTTCTGGCCTTTTACAGAACATTCGACGAGATGAACATTCGACGTGCGTTTCTCATCTAAAAAAACTCCTAGAAAATTTCGCTTCACTAGAATATTCCAGTCTTTCACCAACAAGTATGGCCTGTTTCAATTTGGTGAAAGCAGCACTTGTGCTCTTTTTCGGATTAATACCCAATCCTGTCCACCAGGTTGCTATCAGGCTGTAATAATTTCTTCGAGCTTCCCCTAATTGAACAGGTCTAACCTAGAGTTTGTGAGTTCTAAGAGAATATCATGAACTACCAAACACTACACGATGGGTGACAATACTCCACCTTGTGGGCACCCATTGTCAGCGGTAGCAGTTAAAACTGAATCTGATGGTGATGATTTTATAATTCTGCTGTCAAGCAGAGCCTTTTGGCTGCTTCTTGAATCAATGCCACGCCTTTCCGCAGCATGATAGATACATGCATATGTATGCTGTATTATCAAATGATCCTTTTATGTAAAGAAAGCAACCTACTCCGATTTTTTAGTTTTCCATCGACTTTTTCCACTTTTCCAACCTGGTTTTGTAATGCGTTTTCCTGGTTGATAGGCATATCGATTGATGTAAAGCGGGTTGAATTTCAATGCTCGTCTCTTTTCGATAGTCTTTTGGAGAAATCATATAAAGCTAATTGAACGATAGGTTGATTACGTGGCCGGTGCCTTACTTTTGGAATGTACCTATAAATTACCTTGATACCTAAGTCATGGTGTTCGATGATTTAGGTATATAACTCCACTCATGATTCGCCTTGAATATGTTTATTATTGTGGGAAATTTGCCCAATTCGTTACTACTACTAGTCCTCTGATCATTTCAGATACATTACCTATGCCTATGATCGCACATTGAAGTCTCACTAGAGACATGCCAGTGGGTTACCTTCGTAGTATGGAATTGGATGCAAAGAGTTATGTCTAAGACTTCTTGTCAGACGTTTGTTAAGTATTTTGGACTATTACCAACATTCATAATTTCTAGTTTATTTCTATAAATAAATTTAAAATGTAATTCACCTCTATCGATTATGTCGGTACTTGCCCTCGCCGTATGGTGTGCATTCGTACAACATCCGATTATTTGTTGCGTGCTCGTTTTTTCGCATAGGTACATCAAGTCCCTAATAGGTTGTGAGACAGATTCCAAGTCTTCGCCGGGGAGGTAAGCTGAGTAGATACTGACATCTGTCGTATCAACCCCTAGAGACAGAATCCTGAAATGAGAACATATTTAGTAACTATTTTAAAAAGTAATCATGCTCTTGATTTAGTTTCGTTGGTAGAATCTTAGAGCATGCTTCAGCATTAAGTAACCCTGCGAAAGATGCCAGCTGATGTCTCTTTGGCATGTTTCAAGTTTACGGAAGGTCGTTGTGAAGAAGTGGGCTTTCTCACTTTCATCTATCCCATCTGAAATCCAATTCTCCGGTCCTGTTTCTATCCAAATCCCCTCGATCCTCACTTGAATTACTGAGAAGTTCTGAAAAGTACGGTACCTGACTTTGATTAGATCCGCAACGGATGATTCGTCAACCGGAATGAGAAACGACTATCCGCATCTTTTGATTTTTAATGTTTATTTAATTTGAGCGGCAGATAAACATTTAGACTCCTGGCTACAATAAAAAGTGTATCTAGAACTATTTATGTGAAAAATCTGCAAATTATCTTGATCCGAAACAGTCCATCATAACCATAGGGTTTCTTTAATTGATCCGCAAGAATTAGATAGAAACATTAGTGCAGTAGTTGGATATCTGAGTAGAAATTAACTACATTTACATTACTCCCATTCCGGCCTTTTTTTAATAGCCATTACCTCTAATGGAACGATCATGGCAAATATCTGCAGATTGGTGGCTCCATATCGAAGAACCTAATTATCAATCCAGTACGTTCTATCACAAACAGTTACTTCATATCCGCTCGCGGAAAGTATTTTATTAAACGTTTTGGTCTCTGCTGAGACGTTGAAATTATAAAAATATGAAATCCGGAACACTTTTCTTTATTATGTTTTATTATTTTTTATTTTTTCGTTATGAATAAGAGAAACTTAAAATAATGTGAAAGCAATAATATTTATAATAATAATAAATCAAAAAATATCTAGCCAGAAATTAATGAAACAAAAACAAGTTATATTAAATTTTATTGCTCCATAAAAACAAAAACGAAAAAACAATACCTACCCATAAAAGTGAAGTTGATTTTTTAAATTTTATCCAAAAAAAAACAATATTTCGCTTTTCAATTTGAATTAATACTAATATATGTTTTTTTCGGAAATTCATCTCGGCTCTGAACATATTTCCAATCGCATTATTAATAGATTAAAAAAATAAAAAATTTCCATTATAAACAAGGTGTAAAGAAAAACCATTGCGTCCTTTTAATAAATATTACTAAAGAGTAAAAAAATGAAAAGAAAAAACAGTGCGCAAAATCAAATAAACCGAGTTAATACTATCGCACTAATTATTTGATTAAAAATTTCAAGAATTTATTTAAAAATCATTACAAGAAAAATTTAAAAAAAAACAAGCTAAATCGCTTAAATGCCTTTTTAAAACTCAACACCAAAAAAACAAAAAAATTGAAAAATTAAAATCCAAAAATTAATTTTTTTTTTCTCTTGATTTATCCGTTTTAAATATTTTTAATTCTGGAATTTTTTTTAATGATTATTACGATTGAAATAAACAATAATAATAAAAATTAAATAATTAAAAAGAAATATTATTAAATGAAACGAAAGTTAAAAATAATGAAAATAGTTAACAATTTATTGTAGTTTATGTTTGTTTTTAAACATATATAATTATTTATAGATATATATTAATAAAAAAAAAGACACACACAAAAATATTAATAACAAGGTAATATCATTAAACATACAATACAATCATTTTAATTTTTCCGTTATATTTAGAAATATTTATAAAATTTTATTTGATTGTGCTCATCAAAATTTTTTGATTTTTTTTTTAGAAAGGAAGACAATTAGTGTAAGACATAAATCAAAACTATTTGAAAAATATATAAAAGCGTGGTTTGTGATCAAAGGGATCTGTGAGAAACTAGTTAAAGATGGAGTAAACTCGCAACCAATATCCATCAATCACGATACAGTCACCATCAGGAATTGGAGGTGTTAAAGAAAAAATGAGACTGCTATTGACCACTTTGACGAATGATCAAGAGTCTTCCGCCGAAACTTTCGGTCATGCTTAAATTTAGTGGATTCATTTTTAACGCATTGAAGAATTATTCTCTTTGACGGCCCTACTCTCTTGCCATTCGATACGTACAGCTTCATACTCTTTAGGATGGTCTCGGTGCCCAGTCTATGTATAGACATCATTGCAGGGAATCGAAGCACACTTTCCAATTTAAGTGTCTGAAGAATTCGCTAACTTTCTTATGATGGCGCTACAGCTCAAATTGGGCGGAATAAGTCTGATATTTTCCAGGATGAGTTGTTAACACATCGTTCAACCACCAACCTGGAGCACCAACCCTCAGTTAACGCGATGTGGTATGCACGTAGAGTGCGATGAGGTCGCGAGTGGTATCCGGAAGAGTGAACAACCTTCTTGGATATGGTGAGTAAGATTCGCTGACAGGCTGTTGTTGTTTAATCAGTGATTGTTACACAGTTTTTTAGAGATGTCACGTAGGATATACCACTCAATTCGTTTCGTGTCCTAAATATTAACTCCTTGCAGGGAGGCTTAACGCTGCAATTGCGACTTCTGCATGAACCACAAAGTGTTCCTTATTTCCAATTGACGATGGCGGTGTGATAGAGACTGAACATTTTTCTATCTGGTTTGCACATAATAAGTCAAGAAAGTTACAGTATTGACATCGTCTTGTAAACAAGGAGACTCATTTACCTGCTGTTTTAAGCCCTTTAGAAAAGGAAAGAGCTCAGTGTCATACCCCTATGGATATGTAATAGAGAAGTGTTTGAGCTAGGCAATGTTATAATCAGGGTTGTGCAATATATAGACTGAATAAATTCTGACAACTACTGGTTAAGGTTAGATTAAATTAGACCTTTTGTAATCCAAAGTGAGACCACATGAAAATAAGGAAATCCGAATGTGTTCGTACTTCTTGCGGCGTAATTCAAAAGATTCTGATTACCGTAGCTCGAGATCAGCTTGATGTTGAGAAAGAACGCTGCGCTGCGGTAACAATTGTCGCACAAAGTTTCCTAGATAATGGTAACAAGAGTTTTGTCTTCTTCACGTCACACTCATTCCACATTAATTTCATTTTGCCGTTTTACTGGTTGTGGTTCTTTTCCTCCTGGCTTCAGCTAGATTTATCATCTGCGCGCCTATGAAGCCTTGGACAATTTGTATGGGCGGTGGTAAGCTTAATGCGGTTTCTAGGTCGAGGTTAGCACCTCTTTTTGCCAGCTGTTATGCCACTGTGCCCCTAAACGCAGCAAAGTTCAACCTTTCTGTTGGCACAGAGATTCTTTATCGTTGACAGCTGAATACTGTCTTAGGCTGGACAGCACAGGACTGCAATGCTTTGAAAGTACTATCAGTATAGACTGACTATCAGTAAAGACATTAATTTATCTGATTTTGTTCTGCGGCGTGCTGGCGATTTCGGCTACCTTTTGGATTGCCAGAATTTCCACCTGAAAAATGCTGCAGTCATTCAATAACCTGAAGCATGAGCATACTGCTGTTCAGCGTATCTGAGTCCTAATAGCCCCAGTAATCCTAAACATGTCCATAAATTTTTTACAATCCTTGCCAGCATCTCAATTTATTCAGTGCAGGCAACCGTTCCTGTAAGACATGCAGCAGAATTGGCCCTACTGTAACCATGTAGATCACGCGCATTGTATTGGGATCCATCACCAACTTCCTGTCAAACATCCTTTTGCACAAGTAGAAAGCGATGTTAACCTTAGTTGATCGCTTCTCAATATTTTGTTGCCATCAAAGCTTACTATCTAAGACTTATCCCACATACTTTGCTTGGTTGGTCAGAGTCAGCTCTGTTTTCTATTTTTGGTTGCCTAAGATCCTGAGTTCTGCTTTTTCTAATGAAGAACACCAGCTCCGGTGTCCAGTCGTATAGTTTTCCGAGAGGTCCTTCCGTGAGTTCGGATATCGTGCTTGTGCACTTACCTGATACTAGTATCACTACGTCATCAGCATAAGCCGCAACATTTACACCGAATTTCCCAGCGCCTAGAGTGTACCCTTCACAGTAAGTACCCACTAAAGTGGAGATAAAACTTCTCCTTGCAGCGTTCCTCTACTAGTGCGTTTGTTCGAATGCTCTTTGCCCCATTCCAACAATATATTTCTAAACAATGTTTCGATTTATACGCCGGTCGTTTTATTTACTTGAGTAGACCGGAGAGTCTCCGCAATAACCTCTGTCGTTACATTATTGAAAGCTCTCTCCTAGGGTGTACTGCTTGTATTGCCGGAATTTATCCTCATGAATGGCTGTATCTACTGATTTCCCTTTTATTAAAGGGTGTTAAGCTTGGAAGAGATGCTCTGGGTCTGTGATATCTCCGATGAGTATGTTACATTAGCACCATGGTATTTTTGAAAAGAAAGACGTTAGAACAACAACTCACTAGCTACAGTTTCACCCTTCTAATAAAAATAACAGAAAGATATAGAAAGACACATCATCACGGAGCGACACCACACTAACGAAAGAATACTGGGATAAGATCATATTCTTGTACAGAACATATCTGTTCACTACCTGGTATAACCTTACATCCACATAATGCTAATATTTCCGATCGTCAGGTAAATTTATGTTATTTAAACCAAAAGGGTGTAGCTAGTGAGTAGCGCATTGGTCTACAATGCGAAGGTCGGGAGTTCATTCATACTGCTGGATGCAACACCTAACTAACATCTCTGCCTATCTGTGGGTCAACGCTTCCGGTTCAAAAACTCAACTCCACGCCGAACTCTTAAGAGTTGTTCCCGCGATGTGGGCTAAACACAATCACCACATTCTCCACTGAGGTACCTGAAGCCAATTGCCGGGGGTGGAAGTAATCATCTTTTCAACTATCCCGCTCATGAATTCACTGTTAAACCTCTACCATCGCGTACAGTGAAACATAGACTGTCGTTTATTACTTGAACATCAAGACAGTGGAATTCATTACCATCCCACGTGTTCCCGATACCTTACAACATTCAGTGTTTCAAGAACAACGAACACTGGCTGTTTGGACTCTTCCCTTCCTTTGTAACCCTATCATTCACCTCTCTTACACCGACTTGACTGTTCATTCGATGCATTAAAGAGTAACCCCATGGAAACAAAAAATATTACATCCCAGACCTAGATAAAAGTTTCGCGGCCATTTTCAGATTATATCCATTGTGTTTACCATTTGTCCATCAACCATTCGGCTTGGAGTTCCTAACATATCTGATGGGTCTTAATGGACACATCCTCGTTCAAGATCTAGTCATTCTGCTATATAGTTAGTCTCTTCTTGGCCTTAAATACAAGCCTCGACGTATTACCTCGAGGCCCAGTGGGGTAACTCCAAATAGTAGGTGCATGGCATTAGTAGATATCGTACGATATTTAGGTAAGCATGATTATGTTAAACCATACGTACAGTACAGGCAACGA
Source organism: Chorisops tibialis (assembly GCA_963669355.1). Lineage (NCBI taxonomy): Eukaryota > Metazoa > Arthropoda > Insecta > Diptera > Stratiomyidae > Chorisops > Chorisops tibialis. Next base: position 216,626,188 of record OY770262.1, read on the forward strand.
AGAGACCGCGGTAAATTGTTATTAACAAACTAGAACTCAGTTCCCATTTTTACCTTATGTACCTTATTATCTAATCTGTGGCACAACCCAAAACATTCGCTTTTTGTATTATACACCAAAATTTATTCTCTCACTCATACTAATCCCCAGATTTTTCTTTGCTTTAAATATTTTCGGCTTCAATCACTAGCTCTAATGATTGGGGCCTAATATTGGAGGCCTAATGATTGCAGCATTACAACCGATTTTTTTCTAACCTCACACCAACTTTTTCACCCTATGCACTGATTCCTTTGCAGTACTATGCGTTTATGTTTATCACGGACGTTTACAGTGCCTACACCCATCACTGACACTAGGCACATACTAACCAGGCAGACGAGGTGCATAGATCATACGTGGAGTTTAGGAAAAACAGCAGCTGGTAGTGCATTCCACATTTTGCGTAAGCGAAAAATTTCCCACGTCCGAACTCAATACTGGAGCCCTTCGGCAAACACCATAAAATGGCTTTAGCTCGTTTTTTTTAACTATTGAAACGGTGCAAACATTTATCTATTTGTTTCCATCATTTTAATGTTTTTGAGCTCGTTGTTAATTCTTCGAAAGAATAGTAAGTCTAACTCGTAGCTTACAATTTATCCTCAGAATAATGATGTAGGATAATCCTTAAGAAGTAGCGATGTGCTTTCGTGCCCACTCCACCTATTAAAATAATTTTTTTAGAGACCATTTTATGTATTAACGCAAAAGTTTGTAGCTATAAATCTATTTTCACTCTAAAAAGCAAAGGACATGTCATATTCGATGGTATTCAAGAATTAACACAAATTGTCTTTCTCTCTAATAAAAAAAATATTCATTTATTTAGTCACAACCAAAATTACATTAAATTATAAGTAATTAAATACGCTTGTAGCACGTAAGAAATATAACTATTACTTTAAAAAAAAAACGATATTAAGTTAAAGGAAAATTATTGATACAAAAAAAATCAAGAAATCATAAATATTTACGATTAATTTTTATGGAGAAAAAAATTAATAAGGCCACGCAACAGAGAACTATATTGAAGTGTTAATTGAAAAAATTATTAAAATTCCGTGAAATACATAAAACATAACAAAAATTTCTACAATTTAGGTCACCCCGATAAATTTGTAAAAATGTAGAAAATGCTAAATAAAAATTATTATTAATAATAATAAAAAAAAAACAAATTTAATATCATTAACAAAAATGCCATTAAAGAAAACAAAACAAACAAAAAATAAAATATTTGAAAAAATAATAATTAAGCTGTAATTTGTTACGACCAAAAAATAGTAAAACATTTAAATAAAAAAAAATTTATATATTGCATTAAAATACATTATAAAAACAAATTGTGTAAAAAGGTAACTATAATTTTAAAAACAAAAAGAAATTTAATATAAAATGAAAATCATTAGAAATTAAATTAAATATATTCAGTGTTTTTTTATTAAAAAAATGATAAGAAGAAGAGAAATACATTGCATATAACTATGAATAAAAAAAAAATATATAGATATATACACACCACAAAATACATAAAATTATATAAAATATATATATACATAAAAATAAAAAAAAAAAAAAAACAAGAGACGATATAAATAGAAAAAAAATGTTTAAGGACTAGCTATAGACTTAAAGAAAAACAAAAATTAATTAAGTAAATTTTAAACGAAAACTAAACCGATAAAAATGGAAAATTATAATAAAATAGCCAAGAAAAGTAAAGCAGCACACAAAAACCTTTAAATAGTTCATAGCGGAAATGAAACAATTATAGCCTACCATTAATCGTTTGTAAAGTTCTGTATTATTTGCAAAAAAATGACAAAATAAATAAAAAAAATTTCAATTAAACCTCAAAAAAATAATAAAAAGCGTTCAGTAGCACGGTTAACTTAAAGAAAATAAAACAAAAAAGTAATAAAAAACAAAATGAACGAGCCATATTAATAACCATAATTACATTAAAACAAAACATAAAACGCAAAAACAAACAACGATTTCAAGATTTTAAAAATGATGAATGGAGAGCTACAAATTCAAAACATTTTTTTTTTGTTTTTTCAAAATATAGAATGAATTTATTAATTAAAAAAAAAACGAATTACATATTTAAATGTAAAAGGAAACAAATCCAACAGGAAAATAAATGACAGCTATATATATACAATGCGGAATATACTCGTTTATCCTTATATTGAATAATGTTATCTAGTTATGTAGGTGAGTTAAAAATTATTATTGAAATTAATAAAAAATAAAAAAATAAAAAAAAATATATGAAAAAAAATATCCAAATACATAAAAATGGTTTGGTATTTCGATTGAATTAAGGAGTTAAATTTTTATTTATACGTTTTTGTTTTTTTGCATCGTTCTAAACAAAATTTATTATTTATTAAATCAATTAAATCATTTTTTTTTTTAGCTTAACGTGTTCGATTAGGCCTTTCTGCTATTGCGTGTGCGAAAAACAGTCTAAGAGAAACGAAATTTAACGAAATTTACAGGATGGGAACGCTCAGGAAGGATATTGTCTACTACTGTTAAATATTAGAGGCTCTAAATTTCTAATGTCTGCTCGAATGTTGGTTTTCAGTTATTGAATGGTTTTGATCTTGTTCAAGGAAGTTCATTATTTTAAGTAGCACCGCAATAAGAATTCGAGTGCCGTTAAATTTGGGGAACGCGAAGGTTAAACCATTTTTTACTTTTTGTTTGCGGAGGCCTTGGATAGATTATTCCGACATCTTTACTAGATCGATATGCTTGCTGGCTAGCTGCGGTTATGGGATGATTCGTTGCTCAGATATTGCCATAAGCCATAAGCACGGAAAAAAAATTTTACGACGGCTTACCCGGAAAGATAATTTCTTCCAAAAAGGGAGTTAAGTCGCCTGGTTGCCAAAAACTACCAACCAATTGCTTCAGCGAGGCGTTACGATGTTTTAGAGTCACCAGCCCACCCTGCCTAAGCTATACAGTCTCCTACATAACCTGTTTCGTATTCAGGCTTAAAGAGAGGACCTGTGGTTTTGGATCGGTTCGTTGCTCAGATATTACCATAAACCATAAGCCTGGATAAAAAAATTACGTCAGCTCACTCGAAAAGACGGTTTCTTCCAAAAAAGGAAGAAAGTCGCATGTCACAGTAGTGCCCCGTTTCCGGAAGGAACTAAGGAATGAAGCGAGCTACGGAGTACAAATGTGAGCTGAAAAACAACGAGAATTTTCGACTGCTCCTTAAAAAAGCCAAACGGGTGATTGCAATGTCAGCGCAGCAATGGTGAGGAAAAAAACCGAAAAAAATGTTAGGTTAATGCAAGTACGAGCCACATGCGTCCAACAGTTTCATTTTCACTAGTTACGTGGAAACAGCAACATGTTTGGAGGTTCTTCCTGCTTAAATAATGGGATCCAAGTAGCGGCCCAACATCTCTGAAGCATTCCGATGACGAAGTCTGAAAATTCATCTGCAAAAACACGTGCACTGATCGTGGACGACTCCCAGCCAAGTAAAGAGTCGCATAATAGTAACGTAGTTTCACCCAAACACTCGAAGTTTGTTGGTAGAAACTCCTAAAAAATTATACTAACTGATGCCCCGCTATTCTCGTGATTTTCTTGAATGTGAAAACTCTTATCGATTTAGCCAACAACCTTTCCGACAAAATGAAAATAAGAAAAATTAATAAAGGTATAGACAGCCAGAAATTACTAGTGGATGATATAACTGCCCACAAACAAATTTTAGACTCTAGTAGGCCTTGTAAAGCAGAGGGTTTCAGTTTTACAGCGAAACAGCTGGACTGTGCTATTAAAAATCAGCAGCAGTGGTTAAAGTTCTAAGGAAGTCCGAGAGGATCATTTCAGTATAGATGAAACCTTAAGTGATTTAAAGTAGAGCGGTTTTTCACGACACGGTTAAGGGCGGAAAATATTACTCTAAATGTATTAAAAATCTCTGCCAAGGACAGCATCTTATTGAGCAAACTTCTTTCGATCAAATTTATTGAGAACCAAAAAAACCAAAAAAGCATTGTCCAATATTTTCGGTGTCAGTGTTTTGAGTATGTCACTATTAACTGCGCATATGATCATCGCTCTGTAAAATACAGTAATGATTACGAAGGAAAGATCTTTACGAACCGCAGAAAGTGGGTCCAGAATCAGCTAAAGCCTTCTGTACAAACTGCGAGAAAGAGGAACACCCAGCCAACTACTCTAAATGTGAAAGAAATGTCAATAAACATGTAGGGCGGAACACCAACAGAGTCTGCAGGTCTTCAGAGGCTCAATTCGTCGAGAAATAGCATCCTGAAACCAGTCGTTGAAAGATACAGTGCCAATTTTTAGAGCAATAAAGCTTATAGTTCGTTCGTGAACTAAACGTATCCAATTGAATAAAAGTGGACTAGTCTGATTAGTTAACCTAGGTGTAGCCTAGTGAGTACGGCGTGTTGGTCTACAATGCGAAGATCGGAAGCTCAAATTCTAGTCCGCGTATAATTGCCGCACGTATAATTTCCGATTACACCTAGGTCACCACTATCTGGAAAAAAATTAGTACAAGGAGGGTTGTGCGAAGGTCTAAGAACTCTTCCGCAAATAGAAATACATTTTAAGGAACCTGATAGTCAGGAGGAGGAGGGCAAGGCGCGATTTGGGCTGTAGTGACATCGAAGAAAACGAAGTGTGATTAGTTCGATCCACAGAAAATTCTGTTTGCGAACTAAACGCTTACATTTCCTCACAAGGTATCAGTTTTAATACAACGTACGACCATTTATACAAGATATAGTTTGTTCTCCGCGCAAGAGGTGAGATACTATCGCATTGAATTGGCGATAACACAAGTGCTGTATGGATTGAGTGGTGCTTTCGCGAATGTGTTGAATAACAAAGTTATGCTTGTATGTTAATAATGAATTTTAAACCGATTACGCAAACCTCCGAGCTTTACATTCAGCCCACAGTTCATTTCGAACTAAATGTGAAAAAAAATTAATTTAGCGAATAGTTCGTTAAGATCAATGCTGTGAATAGTTCGAGTGAACTACTTAATTCGGGAACTACACATATCTGTGCTGTACAGCTTCCATGATCACGTCATTGCGCACAGCACGACTTAGGCTCTGTTCCTGGGAGATCTGCCGCTGATACATGCCTTTCAAAGTTTACTAATCGACTCAGTGAAATTCTCTTATTGAAATGTTCTTGATATAGTCTCTGTGTAAAAACAAACGATTTTTCAAAAGAATATCACCGCGAATTTCGTTCACATTGCATAAGGATTTGAATTAGGCCAGTAGCTCTACATCTACGGTTACTATCTCAAAAAATGCTTAAGTCTGACTTCTAAGTCTGAAACGCCTGCTAAGTGCTGCCTAAGTACTAAAATATGAACTTCTGCTGCCATAAAGGAAAAACTTGAATAATTCAAAGCATTTAAAATTAACCAGTAGCCTGATAGTTCGAAAATTTGCATGGCTCGGTGTGATGTTGATTGTGGCATATAAAATGTAAGAAGCTAGCGATTACAGTTTAATTGTTCTATTTATTATATTAATTTGCAACAAACTTGGGATTGTTTCTTTCGATTTCGATCAAAAAAGACGAAGGTATGAGATGGAAATGCCTGATTTCATGTAATGCCGGTCACATGGTAAAACGGTTGACATTTAGATAACCCCAACCAGGTACAACTACCTAAATCACTTCTCAATCCCAAATAATGCAGTTTTCAGCTTGAAATTCAATCACACTTGCTGCTGAGACAATGTTTCCGGAGAGCTTGCTGTAATTGACACATTAATACCTGAATTTGTATGGGAAGGGATAGAAGGAGTGGGGGGATTCAAAAAGTTTTGATTGAACTTTGTTTCAAATATTTTTAAAGTTATTCGTGCAAAATTTCATGTTGATATCTTCTGTTAAATTTTTTTCGCGCTCCTACCTCTCCCTCCGGTTGGCACGCACCTGACATCTGGTACGACAATATTTTGCAAGTCAGGGTTGGGGCGTGTGTGGGGATTTGAGAATTTGGTCTCCGGGAAGACACCATCCTTGATGAACTGTGATAAATAAAGAAATAAAAGGAGGGAGGATAGGGGTTCACGTTGACTACTGGTACATTCTTAAGCCTGCTTTGAGAAAATCAATGTCAGGAAGCTCTGAAAAGCAGACCTCCCCACTCCCTCATCATGCTTTGATATCCTGAGAAAGCCTATTATCTATTGGCGGAACGGAGTTTTGCATTTAATTAGAGTGGCGCCAAACGTGGAGAAGATTTTACCGGTAGGCAACGTTAACCCCAATCGTCTTCCTTTTATTCGCTCATTTCAGCACGGTTTTCCAAGAATTGAATCTCATTCTGACCAAATCCTCTCCCCACTCCTTGACTTGCCGGCAAACATCATGTGGGACCGGAAGAAGCCCATTATCTGTCGTCGGCATGAAATCCTCCATTTCGTTTCACTAATTTAACATTTCGGGTTTTTCATGACTTTGTTTCCATGCTCCACTTGAACCTCGGCAGGACCAGCCCTGGTACTCGAGCCACAATGGAGACTAGAGCAAAATTCATGATCAACCCAGAAAGGTAATTTGGTTAATACGGTGAACCTAGCATTGTGGTGCTCGTGTCCTTTCTCTTCCGAATAAAAACTATATGCTTCCATAAGACACATCAAAACGCTTACTGCAAATGAATCTTCGAATATGTTCTACATTAATATCATATAAAGAATGCGTTGCAATTAACAAAAGGGAGAAATGGTAGCCTTCAATGTTTTGGATGCATTGATACCGACTTCATTTATACGATATTATCGTTGAGGATTAAAGATAGATTAAAGTTCAATATTGGCAGCATTTGCCAGCCAACAACTGAATTAACTACAAACTTAGAATACAATTGTGACTCCATCATCTGAAACATAGTGCAGCGGATTAATATTGCACAACAAAAGATCGCTTAACAAACAATACGAATATTATGAACAAATTGGGGGAAAAAATCCCAATTTAATTTGGCGTCCCTCAATGTTCCATTCTCTCGCCTACTCTATTCTTTATCTCAACGATCGTTATGTTTTTATTTATAGAAAGCAATAAAAAAGTAAAATTATGAATCTCGAATCGAATGTCGAGTATTTGAAACTCGTTGTGAGTTTGTTCTGGTATCACCAATGAAAAACGTACCAAATATTGTTGAAAAGTTGTGTAGGTTTTATTTATTTCTCGTATGTGAGTAGTATTATGTCTGCCGAATTCTTTCTTTATGGAATTTAAACAACAAATGCAAAATATATGTAATAGGACAGCAATCCGCAACTAGAACGTCTTTCTATCTCTTCTCGAAACGAAATACGTATTACCGAAAGCACTCGAAACTTGAATTTGTTGCTCGATTCGAGTTATATTACTTTACCCATCTTTTTAATCGTCGAGTAAAACTTCAAAAAGATCTGTCATCCGAAACGATATTACACAATTGAAGATCGTTAAACAAATATCAGAATAAAAATCAGATTGGGGAAAAATCCCAATTCAATTGCGCGTCCCTCAATGTTCCATTCCCTCACCTACTCTAGTATTCGAAACTTGATTTTGATGCTTGATTCGAATCACATAACACTATCTATGATTCGGCTCGTGGTAACAAATGCTGGTGGAGCTTAAGCAAAACTTTTCTCCAAAAACATTTTTGGAAAAGATATTTTGCTTTCTATTAAATTCGGCGCAAGAACTAATTTTTTCATAATTTTAGTTAAACAAAAAAAAGTATTTACTTATCGATAGTAGATCATGATATCGTGATATGGCTAGACCCGCTAGCCACTAAGGTAGAGCCGCTTCTGGTTAAAACATCAAAAAGTCTGCTAAAGAACATCCGAAACGATATTACTACTATTAGAAAATCAACCTCTCTATTACTTTCGAAATCACTAAACAATGATCATGTAGATGATTTGATTTGTAATTTTATTCATTTGTGATCTTTCTTGAAAATACTAAGCCGCGTGCTGATGGTTGATTGAGTCAAGAATAAGAAAATCTGTTCAGTTTTTTTGAAAGATATCTTGACCTTTACAGTCATCGCTAATTGACGATTGGTGTAATGCATCCGAACTTCAATAATTTGGGATTTTGTAATCAAATATTTTTTATTTCGATATTCTGTCCCCCGGAATTTTATATCATGATTCGCTTCACAAATCGGAAAATAAGTTTGTCAAAAGATCCCTAAAAATTCGCTCTCGAACGAAATTTTCTTTTTTTTAATTTACTTTATTATTATAATAATAAAGTATTGTGATCGACTTGGGAAAAAAAAAAAATTTGCTACCCTGAAATTTTTTTTTTTCGCGTTTCATGACTAAAATAGCCTAAAAATGCAAAAAAAAAAAATCCGTCTGTCTGTACGCCGTCCGCCGTACGCCGTACGCCGACGTGTACGCTCAGCGCACATTAACTCCCAAACCCTTCAAGATAGAAAGTTCATTTTTAGAGGGATTGTAGGTAGTTGGGGATCTCAGGCGGATACCAATTTTGGGGGGTGTACGAGTTCAGGGGGGGGGGGGGGCAGGGGGAGCGCTTAAACCGAAAAATACGAATTCAAATATCTCAACCATGGTTACAGTTAGGAAGCTAAAAATCAACATACATATACAGGAGTTTGTGGGACAACTTTTAAAAATAACTTAATTTTTTTATCCATTGGCGTGCGAAAAGGGGGGGCTAAGAACCAATTGTCGGCCGAATTTTTTTTTCAAATGATTATATCTCCGAAATTACTTCCCATAAAAAATTGATATTTTGAGACCATCAAGATAGTATACAGATCTACTAGAAGCAGTTTAGATAGAAGCTAATTAGTGAAAGGGGGAGGGTCAGGGGGGGTGCAAAGAAAAACACTTAAAAATTAATATCTCAACTATCTCTTATGCTATGTAATTGAAACTTAAAATGTATACTAAGCTTTACTAGCGACATATGAAAAAAATATAATATGTGGACATTATAGTAGTGGGGGGAAATGGGGTGCATTTCAAAAATGGCGCACTTTCCAAAACTACAAATCATCAAATCTCAAAATTGACTACAGATTTCAAATCAAAAATTTGTCAGATTGTAGAGCTATATAATCTTTAATTTTGGTAAAAAATTTGAGTTGGGGGGTGTAAGGGGAGGGAGGTGGAAAGCGAAAATGTTGAAAATTTTGAGTGATTTTTTTATGGCTCTGGTAAAAGATACAAAGTTTAAATTTTGCATGTCGACACATCTATTTGATATAAATAGAAAAAAAATAGTAATTCGTTCCAAAATTGTTATGCTCCGAAGTGGGGGTCTAACGTGCACAAGGTGTTTCATGTGGAATGAAAAAAACACATAAACTGAAAATTTTTGAATGAAATTTTTAGGTAGAAACTTGAAAATTTGGGAAATGCATTTAAAAAAAATCTCCAAAAGTTTGAAATATTAACTGGTCGAATATTTTTAAGACTTCTACTCCCTCCCATACAAAATTATTTTTTCGACCAATTTTAAGAAATCAATTATCACCTAACTGTCAAATGCTATCAATTTGAAATTTTGCACAAGAACTTAGAAAAATAATTAAAATAAAATTACGGTAAAAGTTTTGAAATCATGCTTGCCCTTCTACCCCCTCCCATACAAAAGCATGATTTCGACCAATTTCATTAAATCAACTAATAACCAACAAATTAAAAGCTACGAACTTGAAATTTTGTACGAGCACCTTACAACAGAAAAGAAAGAAAATTCCATCACAAATTTTACGATTTCCCTACCTCCTCTACCCCCTCCCATACAAAATTATTTTTTCGAGCATTTTTAAGAAATCAGTTATCAGCTATCTCTTAAAAGCTATCAATTTCAAATTTTGCATGAAAACTTGTAAAAGTAATTCAAATGAAGTTGCTTTAAAAGTTTTGAAATTGCGCTTACCGTTCTACCCCCTCCCATACAAAACTATGATTTCGACCAATTTCATTAAAACAACTAATAACTAACAAACTAAAAGTTCGAACTTGAAATTTTATACAAGCACCTTACAAGAGAAGCGAAATAAAACTGCATATCAAATTTTACGATTCCCCTACCTTCTCTACCCCCTCCCATACAAATTTTCGGTTTCGTGAAAGTAAAATAAACCGAATTTTATGAAAATTTTATGCAATTTCGTCTATGAAACACATTCTATACAGAGAATATTGGACGTGATTCAAGCAATTATTAAAAAGCTGTTAACATCCACCCATCCTTGCTATTACCTCTCCTCCTCCCCTCATAAAAACCCAAACTTGCAGAAACGAATGAAATATTGTTAAATTGACAACAGCCCTGCCCAAGAAACCCCTTTGCACTTAGCTTTCCCTAACCACTTCAACCTGCATATTGACTTTCCACTCATCCGCAGCTTGTCCCAAGAATAATAAAGTTTCGCCCGACTTGTTGGCAGTTTATTTTTTAGTTTTCTACGCAACATAGTTTTACTATTATTTCAAATTAAGCACGATTACATTTTTTTCTTTAACACTGAAAAAAATAATAAACCTTATAAACTTTACAACTAAAACGGTTCCTGTGCAAAGTGTTTTATTTTATTCGTTAAATAAAAAAAACTAATAACACACAAATAAATAGAAACAATAATAACAAGACAAATTCATTAAATAGGACTTAATTTATCTAGTAACTATTTAACCACCGAAAAAAATAACAATGTAATAACGTTAAATCCTAATCTAATATATGTGTATCTATAGATTTTAATAATTTAAAAAGAAAAAAATAAACAGTAATACATGTCAACCGAACTCAAATTAATTAATATAATAAAATTATTATTCTTAAATATATATTATTGATTTCGAATTATTTGTAATCAAAAATCGTGTGAACAAAAAATTAAAGAGTGAAAAAAATAACACTTTGCACATTCAATCAGACCAAACAAAAGTAATATACTTCGTTAAATTCTTTGTCAAAGTTTTCAGTCAATGAATCAAAGTTTTAAAAGTCTCTTAAAAATATTTATGAGTAATTTTAATATTTAAAAAAAAAACTGCAACATCAAAAAAACACTACTAACTGAGAACAGGCAATTTTTAATACCTACCATACCCATATATGTTAAAAACAAAATTAATTAAATTCTTTCATTTTAGATAGAAGTTCCTAATTCTCTTAATATTTCTAGCTAATATCTATTATTATATTTCATGTAAAAAAACGAGCAAGTTAAATAATTTTCAATTTTCTATAATCATCATTATAAACGTCAAATAAGCAATTAAGGTTTTCAAAAAAATTAATAGCAAACGACTCCTGACAAGGAAAATATTACAAAAAAAAGTTACAATGATTTATGTATTACATTTACCTCAATATATTTATTTTTGTTTTATACAAAATACGCTTACAATATTGAAATTCAATTATAATAAAATATTTTAATAAAAAACCAAAACATATCGCAAATTATTTTAATTTTTTTTTTTTTTATTTTGAGCGAATATCTCAATTAAATTAAATTTGTTTCCTCTTAATTTTTAATTACAATTTTTTGAAAACAAATATAAAAAAAAAACTTTTCATTAAAAAAAAAATCAAAGTTACTTGTTGGTTTTAACAAAAAAAAAGAAAAAACTTATAAATAAATTAAATGAAAAATGAAAAATACTTAAAAACATGATACAGTTGAAATAAAAGAAGACAACAACACCAAAACATGTCGTCAGATAGAAATGTAAATAATATTAAAAAATAAAACTCATACACAAACACATATACGAATAAATAAAACTTATTGAAAAAAAAACAACCAAACAAATTATTATGAATAAATAATAAATGCATATTTGTATGTATTATTCGCAGATATCGAAGCATATCCAACGATAATATGTACATAACCTAAGAAAATACATACACACATACAGACTTAAATCAACTTAAAAAAATCAGTAAATATGATTAAACAAAGATTTATTTAAAACAAACAAAAATGTACGCTGTAAGAATGAAAAACAAACAAAAACCAAGTTGTTATATAATTAAATGTAAAGGTTATTAAAAAATCTAAATAATTAGCAAAATATAAAAAAATAAATGTGTTTGTTTTGTTTCTTAAGACAAAGGGAATTGAACTAAAATGTTTAGTTTTCATTGGATTGAAAAACTTTTTCCTATCCTATACCCCCATAGAGTGGGAGGAGAGGGGGAAGGGTTTTTTAGCGCGAGTAAAAGTATCAAAAGCCTTAAAGTGCGAGACTTGAACCCCTTGCCTAACCCACAATCGCTCGGGATTACCGTTAAGTATTACGTCAGTTTACAGTCACATGTATTGTTTCGTGTGAACTTGCCTATATCTCTTTGCCTATTTTATTTAACTGTCAACTGTTACATAGAACAATACCAGATATGGCTTTGTTTAACGTCGACAGCCTGACAGTAAGCCTCGATGCAATGGTTGTCTTAAGCAACACGGATTGTTTTTGTGACGACAATCATTAACGAACCGGATGGTAGCAGTCTATATGAAATGCAAGTTCGTCCTTCACAATGCTGGATGCGAGACCTATCTAAATCTCTGCCATTCTGTTGGTCATGGCACCAGGTTGGAACACACAATTCCACACGGAACTCCTAGGAGCTCTGCCCGCGATATGGGCGGTAACCACAGCCACCACAATATTCCCCGAAGTACCATGTTCCATTGCCGGGGATGGAAGTAACCTTCCATGGGCTCCCCGACACCCATGGTACCAGAAAATCTCCGGTCAGGTTTCGTAATTATAAAAATTACCTGTGACAGGTAGCAATCAAATGTTTGTCGTGTCAACAGGCACCTGCTCACATCTAGAGTTTCCCGATTTCCCATGTCTTGCAGCTCTCTTATGTCAGCATATCTTGGCCAATATATGCTGCCAGCTTTCAAATTCGGCTCCACAGGCGCAACCCTTTGTCACACTTAGACCCACCCTGTAGAGGTACACATTCATGCTGCCGTGGCCTGTCAAGAGATATCCCAGACTTAGAGCAAATTCAAAGTTCGGGTTATCTCTGGCATGGCTTGCGATTTCAATGAAACCGTAAATGACCCCGCCCTCCCTTATCAAGGTTTGGCTACCTAGTTTGCCACATCGATGTGACCTTGAGGTCGAGGAATTCTTTGCATTCACCAAGGCTTCTCTCCCCAATCTCCTCAGGAGCTAAACAATCGCTAGCCAACAATGGGACACCCTGCCGTATCTTGTAGGTGATAGCTCGACGCTTCACCTCCAACGGAGCTGTGCCTGCATGGCTTCAGTAGAAACCAACATACAGGTAAAATGCTCATAGGATTATTATTATTCGTTGGCACGCGAGGGTACCTGTACCAGTCGCCAGGGTCTCCTACCATACCGACGATCCATACGTTGCACATGCAACGAATAGACCGGCGTATATGATGCAAACCACTCGCCTGGCAAGGCTCCACTCTTTCCGCGGAACCATGCGGATCGGTCCCATAGTGGTAGTGAGACGCTCTCTGAGCTCTCGCAGATGCAGCTCAAATCTAAACCGCTCGGAAACTCTGATGCCCAGGCACCTAACGTTAGCTACATATCTGAACTCGGTTCCGTCCAGCTTTATCGAGGAAGGACGTGAATGCGATAATTTTCCATTCAACAACATTACCGCTGTCTGTTCTCTTGATACCCTAACTCCCACTTTTCGACCCCAAATCCCAAAAGGTTGCCATTAGAGCTGTACCCTTACGCTCGAGCTCAGATCAATAGTTTCCCTGCTAGAGTTCGAAAACCGTCCCAAGAGGTCATCCATCATTAAGCTCGACATGAATGGACCACTGTCAACTGTAACAGTTGCTTTCGAAAGAAAGTGTTAAAGAGCGCCAAGGGGCGGTAATGCCTAAAAGAGGTTAAAAGCAAGTTATAGTTGAACTTCGGCCATTTTTCAGTTTGCTATTCAGAATTTTACAAATTTCAGACATTAGTACGAGGGGTGGTCAAAAAGTTCGCGGAATGACAGGGAAGCAGAGTAAAATTAAACAAGTTATTATTTTTCCTTTTCAATATACATATTCTCCCTTAAGCCTAATACATTTATCATATCTCCCATAAAGTTTATTAATTCCTTCTAAAAAAATGTTTTATCAAGGCATTTAAAATAGGTTGAAATTGCACCTCTTCATTGTAGGTAAATTTTCTTCCCCGAAGTTCTTTCTTCAGTTTTTGGGAACAAATACTAATCGGAAGAGGCTTGATCTGGACTATAAGGGAATGGTTCAATATTCCGAAGCCGCATTTCTTTAGGGTAGCAATTGCAAACGTGGCTCTTGTGAACAGGTGTGTTGTCGCGCAAAAAACAGCACACCTCGAGTCCACTTTCCTCTTCTTTTTTCTTTTATGGCATCCATTAATTTATATTGCTAATTTACAGCAAGTTGGCATAGTATACCCCTGTGATATTTTGTCCTTTTTCTTTATAGTCGATCACTGAAACCCCTCTTAATCGAAAAATTCTCTTCTCTCAGATAGTTCCCTTCGTATTTTTTTGTTGACTTACTTCTTTGAACGCCTTCTTAATCCGAGCACAAACAGCATGCAGCAGACAAGACACGATAGCAGGTATAACTGATGTAACAGCTGATGAAGGATCCGCTTGGAGTCCTCCCACACTCGAAAAAGTAAAAACAGCCCTGAGGAACCACCCAAACAACAAAGCGCCGGGCACTGATCAAATTCCAGCTGACCTCCTGGAAACCGGCGACACCTGCATAGCACATCTCCTACATAGATTATTCGCGGACATATTGACATAGGAAACACTTCCTGAAGATTGGCGCCAGAGCATCATATGTCCAATTTATAAAAGAGGTGACAAACTCTGCTGCGGAAACTACCGACGAATATCTCGAATATTCTCAGTTAAACAGGTGCTGGAAAGTGCTATGTATATAATATTGATGTAAACCAGGTATTCGTTGACTTCAAACAAGCATACGACGGTATCGATAGGCGCGTACTGTATAAAATCATGTTAGAGTTTGGAGTCCTACCGAAACTGGTTCGGCTTACAAGAATGACAATGACCGAGTCTTTGTCACGAGTCAGAGTAGGAAACGATCTGACTTCAAGCTTTAAAACTGATAACGGCCTTAGGTGAGGTGACGGTCTCGCACCAATGCTGTTCAATTTGACACTCGAATATGTTGTTCGGAAACTTCCTGTTGACACCAAGAGAACACTATGCCTCAAATCCACACAACTCGTAGCATATGCCGACGATATAGATATCCTTGCAAGATCTCTGGAGAGTGCTAAAGAGGTATTTGTAAACCTTGACTCGGTAGCAAGGGAAGTTGGACTACGTATTAATGAAAACAAAAAAAAATATGACGCAAACTAGGAAAGAATCGCCAATCAGACAAAATATATATTACAGTAGAAGACTATAACCTAGAAAACGTAGACAACTTCGTATACCTAGGGGCGAATCTATCGAAGGATGGAAGCGAACCCATCGAAATCAAAAGAAGGATAATGATGGCAAACAAGACTTATCATTCGGTACTTTCAATAATCAAAAACAAGAACGTGTACAGGAAAACAAAACTTAAGCTATACAAAACCATCATAAGACCTGTGCTATGCTATGGCAACGAAACGTGGACTTTAACACAGGCGTCCGAAAAATTACTTAACACCTTTGAAAGAAAGGTCCTCGGAAGAATCCTTGAACCTGTGAGGGAAGACTCGACCTGGAGAATACGATAAAATAGAGAATTGTATGCCATCTTCGACAATCCAGAAGTGTCAACCCTGATAAAATTTAAGAACCTACAATGGGCTGGTCATGTGGAGCGTATGGATGACGGAAGAATTCCCAAACGCACACTAAAAGGGAAAGTCAACGGACAAAGATCGGTCGGAAACCACGGAAGCGCTGGAAGGATTCAATTGACGCAGACTAAAATGTTCTAACTGAAGGACGCGGTTACTGAACCAAAATTGATGGAGCAAAGTATTCAGGAGGCCAAAGTCCGATTTGGGCTGTAGCGCCATCATACACATGAAATTTGTTGACAAGATAGCGAGCACAATATGTGACGAATGCGTGGATGGAGAACTTTACACTTGAAAGAACGCGCCAGTTCCATTGACGCGGGACGAAAAAACCGACAACCCTTTGGCAAGAGGCAAGAGTAAGCGCCAACGTCCGCCAACTCCTTCACAAGCGCCAACTACTCCATCCACACTGAGCGACACCATATTATATGGTCAATGTGTGGAGCCGGCATAACAGCCATGCCCTACCAGAAATTGTGTCATATAGTAATCGACTTCATCGTGTTTCCGTCCACGGTTTTCTATTGCGGTTACCAGGCGTCGGTACCTACTCGGTGCTCTTCTTTTTTCTCTTCTACAGTTAAACATCGGTTTATCGTATTCTTTTTATGGTATATTCGTTGTGCTTCACCAGCCAATATATCAGACGGCAGTAAACCAATACCACCATCGTGATTATGCGAAATCCACTGCAAACCCTTAACGCACTCGCTCTATGAACTTTTTTTAACATCTTCACGTAAGTTTTGTGTCGTAGTGCTTTACTCCTTAACGATGCAGCTTAGGTTAATATACTCCGCATCACCCTTGAAAGAAGTATGCTTCTTTTTTGGCTGGGTCCTCCAATTTTCGCCATTGTTCTGCATAGGGCGGAGCTCACTCGTCCTGCTGTTGCGGAGGTTATTTCGATGTTCTTGAACGATAATCGTGCGTCAATCATAAAACCAAATTATTTAATGGAGGGTTGGGATACGATTTCATGTCCATCAATATTTAACTACGACTTCTGTTTTTTGCTCTAGACTAGATGTTCTAAGCGAGTTCTTAATGTCAGAAATCACACTGGTGATTATGTCGTTGATACTCTGCAAGTCTGTCGCTACCGCAGTAGCCGCTATATTATCTGCGTAGCCAATTATTTATACACATCTTGGTACTGGAAGTCATAAGATGTCATCATATTGTATATTTCATAATACGGGTCTTAGTACTGAGACCTGTGGGACTCCTCATGTTATGTTATACTTCTTCATTCCTTCTTCAGTATCATATAGTAATATTCTATCTGCATGATAGCTCCTGACCATTCGTAGGAGGTAGGGTGGAGTTAAGAATCGGAGCATTCAAGATTTGCGGCCATGTTATCATGTTGAACGCGTTTTTGACGACTGGAGTTATAATAGCACAGTGTGCTTTTCATCCATTCTTTAATCTGCTGCCTTCAATAGCCTTTTCAGCAATGTATTTTACTTTTTTTATTGCGACTACTGTAAAGCAACCATTGTAGAATCCATATTGATGTTCCCAATCTCTTGTAGATGTTGCTCTAATCTGTTAAGAATTAAGCGTTCCAGGATTATCCACAGTGAGTCAGCAGCCTGCATGAACTCGGCTCTCCGAGCAGTTTGTTTGGTTTCAGAAGTGGAACCAAACGTTGACGTTTCTATATTTTGGGAAAAATACTATTTCTTAGGCATTTCGTATACATTTCTGCATAAACGTCTGTGTTGAGCTTTATAGCTAGTTTAAGCACTCTATTTGGTACACCATCAAACATTGGTGATTTATTGTTTTCAAGCCGCTTAGCTGCTTGGAGCAGTCACCACCACTGATTCATTATTTTCTTCAATAGCATTTTCAGTTATCTTTATAACAGTCTCTTCATAAGTATTGAACATGTTGGTTGTTGTCCTCTTGGTCCCTCAAGTTTCGACATCACTACCCTGTACGCTCCATCCCATAAGTTGCATGCTGTTACAAAGTTCTCTAAAACATTCTTGTTTACTTTGCTTAATTGTCTTTTTAAGATCTCACTTGGCTTGCTTGTATATACTGTTGAGTGCACTACTATTTACGGATATTCTTTTCTTTTGCAGCTATTGTCTAGCCTTGTGACATCTATTGCGTAGTCAGCAATGTCGTCATTCATCAGCAATTTGGTTTCAATACGCTGTGAACTTTTCTTCCAAATACTGCCGCGACACAGGCATTACTAAGTTCGCTTACTGTGTTTTGAGCATGATTTTCTATTTCATTTTGCAATTTATGCTCGGTACCATTTTAAAGATTTCTTTTTTTAGTGTATTATCTTTTCTTCCTTTTGTCTGCGCTTTTGCATGCTGACGCTTTTGACGACTTCTTCTATCAGAGTCAATTGTCACAATATTGCCTGATAGTCGCCATGCATGTATGCATTACCCAACCGCCATTCTGTGTGCTGGATTACTGTTCTGCTGGCAAATGTAATGTCTATTATGGAGCATTTTCCATTTCTTTTGTATGTATTTTCGCGCCCACTATTTAAAAGGATGATGTCAAGTGACGCAGCGGTTTTGAGTAGCATATTTCCTCTTCCATCCATGCGCTTGCTTCCCCATTCCGTTTCCCATGCAATGAAGTCGCCAGCAATGATATTTGAGCTTGACATCGATTCAGAGTCTATTTAAGATTATTTCATGTTCATCGTTGCCAACCCTCGTTGGTATATCAATTTCCTGCCTTAGGGCGCAATCCTGAGCATCGGCCTTTAGTTATCACCAGGACTTGAGGATAATAATAATACTGAGCTTGTTTGGCGATATTTCGCTCTGGTTTCCTAAAAATGTGGCCAATCCACTGCCACTTCCGTCTTTGAATCTCAATGCATATTTTAGTCTGCCCAGTACAACTCCAAAATTCTTTGTTGGCTCTTCTGGCTCAAATATCCTTAAAATGCGTCAAAGGCATTAGTTCACAGTTGCAGTTTCTTTGTTAGTCAAACGGTCACTTTCCATGCAGTACAAACATGTAAAAATACGGATTTGATGCATGCGTTAAACACACGCAGCTTCGTGCGAAAGGAGATCGCTCTTAACCTCCGATGGTATATAGCAGCTAAACATATTTATTTCGTCAGTCTTTGCCCTAAAGTAGGTCTGATTATCAGTGTGTGGCTTATCTTGGAAAGTCTTATCTCCACTGTCCCAAACTGCTGCCTTTGGTGTTCTGTCTGAGATTCATCCTAAATCTTCTAAGTTTCGATATTGCTCACAAATGATCGCTACATGAAATTTCGTATATTCTCTGCTTTAATACTCATAGTTCCTGAGCCGCTTCACAGTGATTGAGGAGAATATGAACTATTTTCATTTTTTTTTTTATTTTACGTGTTTCTAAGTACGCGCGACATCTTTAACTGCTCGTAGGATGTTTAGAGTTGGCACTTTCGTTGCTCTTATATAGCATGCAGCATGGTGGGCTATTGCAATCTTTTGCAAAATGGCCTGCTTCACCGCATTTCATACAGCTTGCACTCCGATCTTCTGTCCTTTTGACCGAATGAAAGGCACCTGTAACACCCCATTACCTTTCTATTTCTCTAAGTTAGTAGACGACCCATCCTGCAGTAATTTTCGGCTTATTGCGAAGTTTATTTGCAATTTCTGTAGGCGCGCTAATCACAACTCTGTGTTCCAGCAGAAGCCTTCCTAACTATACTAATTAATCCAAGAAGGGTTGAAGCAACTTTGTCTTTCTATCTATGTACATGCGTATAGTAGAGATACTCGATACCACAGTACAACCAGTAAAAACTCAGCCAAATGTGCGGCTTGGTTTCGAAAACACACTTGCGTTTCCCTCTCCCAGGCACGTGTGTTGCCTCACCCTCAAGCTTACAGTGAACATCTGATCTTTCCACTTCATTTTCGCAAAGATTTTTTTTAGACAAGAGCAAGCGAAATTGCAAGAACCGCCGACCATGGCCCGCGCACCCGCCGTCCAAGTTGAATACGACGCGAGCAAAAGCCTTAAGAACGCCATGTACAAGAGATATAGGAGGTGTCGTCGTCGTGGACTCGGCGGGACACGTAGCGAACGAGTCCGTCAGTACTTTTCTCTTTTTTTTTTCAGAGGTAATGACGTCAAATTTCAGAGATCTCTCATGAAAAACATGTTAACCCAGACATTATACAGAGTTATTTTACTTAATTATTAAGTTCCAGCAGCATTTGCCTTTTGCCGTCTTCCTTATTTGCGATATATTTTCACTAAATTTATTTAAGTTGTCGTATGCTTTTACCAAACTCCGCCATAGACGGTCCCAAGCCCGAGTTGAGAAAGGAGGAGGGAACATGGAGTTAACCTGAATGGCCAGTAACACCAGTGCGTCTATGTCATACTTGCAGCATAGCTGTGAGAACTCCAGCATGTCATATTTAGCTCAAAACTCCCACCCTTTTTCTACTAGGGTGTAAGAAATAAGTAGGACCGGTCCTCCAGGTCGGGGGTTGGGCGAGGCGCCGACAACGCAACGCGGAAAAAAAACACTGTCCAGAAACCTGAAGAACAGCCTCGGAAAGGATGGACTCAACGGCAACGACCCTGCAAACGAAAAATGGACTACTCTATTGGATCTTGGAATGTTCGATCCTTATTTAGGACAGGAGCTCTGAAAGAGTTTCTCGAAGAAGTGGCAAAACGCAACATCAACATAACTGCTATCTAAAAAACGAAATGGCTCGGTAACGAAATCATAGACATGAGATCACACACAATCTATCCAAGTGGAAAATTGTCGGGAAGCAGAGAGTTTGGAGTCGCTTTTATCGTTGACAAAAAATTTAAACAACAGGTCACGAGCTTCAGACCAGTAAGTGAAAGATTGTGTGCAATCCGAATAAAGACAAAATTCTTCAACACTTGGTTGATCAACGTTCACGCACCAACAGAAGACAAGGACGATATAACTAAAGACGAATTTTATGCCACCCCAGAGACAACCTATGACTCACTGCCCTCGAATGACCTAAAAATGGTCTTAGGGGATTTTAATGCAAAAGTCGGAAAGGTGGAGGCTCATAGAGGAATAACAGGAGGGCACAGTCTCCATGACATAACCAACGACAATGGCCAACGTCTTATTGATTTCGCAAGCAGCAAAAATATCGTAGTAAGCTCTACGTGCTTCCCACATCGGGATATTCACAAACGAACGTGTGCATCACCAGATGGTCACACCTTCAACCAAATAGACCACGTTCTAATTGAGAAAAGGGCTGCTTCCAGCATACTTGATGTACGAACTCTCCGCGGTGCGAATTGTGACTCTGATCACTATCTATTCAGAGCTAAGTATCGATGCAAAATAGCTTGTCGTGGATATTCGAAAACGAGTAGAGCTCGCAAATTCAATGTCGACAAGCTTAACGACGAAACGGTGGCGCAGGCTTACATGTTAGCATGTAATAAACACCTGACACCAATATATTAAAATATCCAAAATATGCCAGTGGAGAATGCGTGACTGAAAATACAAGACGGCATCAAATCCTCCGCGGAAGAGGTATTAGGATATCAAGTACGGCGAAAAAATAATGATTGGTTCGACCAAGAATGTCGCGACGCAATAGATAGAAAGAACGAAGCTTACAAAATTTTTACTGAACGACCAACACGAGCCAAAAAAGAAAGATATGACGAGCTTAGGCGATATGCGAAAAAGACCTGCAGACGAAAACAAAGGAAGTACCATAATGACAAGATACAAAAAATGGACGACGACATGAGAAAAAATAAAACGCGGGACGCATACGCCATAGTAAAAGACTTAAAAAAGGGATATAAACCAAAAACCAGTCTCTGCAAAGACGCAGAGGGCAATATCATCAGCGACACAGAAGAAATCAAAAGGAAATGGGCTTCATACTTTGAACATCTTTTGAATCCCATCCCAGTATCACCGATCACGACAGACAACATTTCAATTGAAGCCTCAACTGACGAAGATGAACCATCATCGACACCACCCACGCTTCCTGAAATCAAAGCAGCCCTATGTGACCAAAAACGAAACAAAGCGCCGGGAATTGACGAAATACCAGTTGAACTTCTGAAAAACGGTGGAAACTGTGTCGCTGAAATACTGTACAACATGATATGCAAAATTTGGACAGAGGAAATCATACCCGACGACTGGCGAAAAAGCATTATATGTCCAATTTACAAGAAAGGAGACAAACTCTGCTGTGAGAACTACAGAGGAATATCATTGTTGTTTACGTCCTATAAAATACTGACAAAAATAATTGAACGTCGTCTTAAGCCCTATACTAATCAAATAATTGGCGAATACCAAGGCGGATTCAGAACCGGACGATCTACAACAGACCAGATATTCTCGGTGAAACAGGTGCTTGAGAAATGCTGGGAATATAATACAGACGTGCACCAAATATTCGTAGATTTTAAACAAGCATACGACAGTATCGACAGGAGCGTACTGTACCAAATCATGCTTGACTTTGGAATTCCCCCAAAACTAGTCCGACTAACAAGACTCACAATGACGAACACTGAATCCCAAGTGAGAATACAAACCAATTCCACAACCAGCTTTCGAACGGAATGTGGTTTAAGGCAGGGAGATGGTCTAGCCCCCATGCTTTTCAACTTGGCACTAGAGTATGTCGTCCGAAAAATCCCAGTCGACACCAACGGGACACTACTATTCAAGTCCACCCAACTAGTAGCATACGCTGACGACATTAACATTCTAGCAAGATCCTTCCCTAGTGCTAAGGAGGTATTTGTCAATCTTGACTCCGCCGCAAAAGAAGTCGGGTTGCGCATTAATGAAAGCAAAACAAAAGTAATGACGCAAACAAGAAGGAAAACGCCAATCAGACAAAACATAACAATTGCGGAATATAATTTGGAGAGTGTGGACAACTTCATATATCTTGGGGCTAATCTAGCAAAGGACGGTAATGAAACAGACGAAATCAAACGACGGATAATACTTGCAAATAAGACGTATTATTCGGTACTTCCAATAATGAAATCCAAGAAAGTGCACAGGAACAATAAGCTGCGGATTTATAAAACTATTATACGACCTGTGCTCTGTTATGGCAGCGAGACGTGGACATTAACGCGAACTTCCGAAAAAGCAGTTAACGCATTCGAAAGAAAGGTCCTCCGAAGAATTTTGGAACCTGTGAAGGAAGGAACGGAATGGCGAATAAGATACAACCATGAGTTGTATCAACTCTACGACGAGCCAGAAGCTTCAACGTTCATCAAGCTACGTAAACTGCAGTGGGCGGGCCATGTAGAGCGAATGGAAGACAGAAGAATTCCCAAACGTGCTCTTAAAAGCAAAGCGAGTGGTAACCTGCCAGTAGGCAAACCACGCAAGCGATGGGAAGACTCGGTTGATGAAGACAGCAAAGCCATTTTAAAAATTAGCAGCTGGAGGACACGGTCTTTGGATCGAGACGATTGGAGGCGACGACTTCAGGAGGCCAGGGCCCGATTCGGGCTGTCGCGCCATTGATGATGATGATGCTTTTACCAATCGGAGGATGTATCTGTATAGCATCTCTTCCGTTTTGGTGATACTATTGCATCAGGTCGAACCGTTTTAGATTCGAATTTCGTTTATCCCGCCTTTTATTCTTTACTTTCGTCCATCTCATTTATTTAGTTTCCTGTAGTTGTATGTTACGAGTATCTATGAGAGCGCGTATTCCCTTCTTGGCGTTTTAGGTTCTGGTGCCCTTTATCTCGCTTTTTTTCCGTGGATCATCTTCATTTGTGTAGTCAGTTTGCGATCCCGTGGTTGTATATGTAAGCAGTGAGGTCATGCCTGGGTTGACACATCGGAGCCTATATCACCAACTGAATGATGATAAACTTTGAGCGTACTTTCAGGACTGCTTGAATTTTATCAGAACGGAGGCAACTGTGATATGTATTAGCCCGAAAGTGCAAGATGTCACTCTTACATACTGAGGTAACAGAATAACACAGCCACCACCCCAATGCTGTTTTGTCTATATTCGTTTTCCAGTATGCCATAATTAAGATTTTGCAGGTTACCATCTTTATATCCTTCTTCTATGCTTTTCATACGCCAATCTCCGATACGGATCTTTTCCGATCTTGGCCTGGATTATTGCTTCTAAGAGTATTTATGCGTGTCTGAGTTTTCACAACTATACTGCAAGTCTGAGCACACAGGATTATTCATCGTTTTTCCCCTCTTTTACTTCCGGAGACGCTAGTATGTATGTATTACAGCCATTCCGGTAACAAAAATCCTTCCCTCCTCCTTTTTCAGTCGGGCATGGGACCATCTATGGCAGAGTTGCGAGAGCGATGAGTCTTAACAGGTAACTGATTGATATTTAATACCACCAGGCCTAGGGGTTATAAAAACAATTTTTTTACAAAATATATACAGCAAGACTGTATTACATAAAATTTCGGTCTGGATCTTATTATCAAGAAATTAGGAAATTTCGTTGTTATTCTCATATGTAATTCTAATTTTCAGTATTACTAAGCAGCGTAATAGATTGTTCAACCCAGACACATGCTTGATAATATTTCATAATATTTGACGCAAAATAAGTACAAGAAATGTGGCGAGTTTACAGAAAAAAAAAGGTTTCTTTTATCTTAACTTTTCAGCTTTCCAAGCCCACCCACTCGAATAAAACCCCCTGAATAAAAACTATGAGAACACCAGACAACATCAGGACCAATCACAATACAAAACTGAATCTTATTCTGTTCAGAATTTTAGTAGCAATTTATTCCTCGGTCAAGATGAAGATGCTTCAACCAATTCGCTTAGCTCTGTGGCTTACACTAATATTTCTACTGCTAAGATGCATAAAAGGATGCACTGTTCGGGCTCCGTAAGTAACAATACTTTGTGCATTATAATAAATTTAAATAAACTGCTTTAAAGGATATTACCACCACTGACGAAGACTTTTCAAGTGACCAAAAAAGAAGTGTTTACGAAACCCTGTTTTAAACAATTACCAATGTTTAAGTGTACTGCTTCGAGAATAGCTACACGGACCGAACGAAAAATTGTGGTAAAATTTTATAATATTTAAATTATTTCGAAGAAAGAATAAATCCAATTCCGAATTTCAGCATCAAATCCAGATTAAAAAGTGTTGCCCGAAATACACGAAAAACAAGAAAAATGGTTTATGCGAACCGATTTGTGCGAGTTGCTCGAATGGAAGGTGCATAGCTCCAAACGTTTGCGTTTGTAATACCGGGTACAACCGAAATTTTAAAACTAATCTTTGCGAGCCGAAATGTGCGAGTTGCTCGAACGGAAAGTGCACCGCCCCTAATATGTGCTCTTGTAACACAGGGTACAAGCAAAATGTTAAGACCAAAGTTTGCGAGCCGATTTGTGCGAGTTGCTCGAACGGAAAGTGCACCGCACCAAATGTTTGCGCTTGTAACGTCGGGTACAAGCAAAATGCTAAAATCAAAGTTTGCGAACCGATTTGTGCGAGTTGCTCGAATGGAAAATGCACCGCCCCAAACGTTTGCGCTTGTAATACCGGGTACAAGCAAAATGTTAAAACTAATGCTTGCGAGCCGATTTGTGCGGGTTGCTTGAACGGAATATGCACCGCCCCAAATGTTTGCGCTTGTAACGTCGGGTACAAACAAAATGTTAAGACCAAAGTTTGCGAGCCGATTTGTGCGAGTTGCTCGAACGGAAAGTGCACCGCACCAAATGTTTGCGCTTGTAACGTCGGGTACAAGCAAAATGCTAAAATCAAAGTTTGCGAACCGATTTGTGCGAGTTGCTCGAATGGAAGGTGCATAGCTCCAAACGTTTGCGTTTGTAATACCGGGTACAAGCAAAATGTTAAAACTAATGCTTGCGAGCCGATTTGTGCGAGTTGCTTGAACGGGAAATGCACCGCCCCAAATGTTTGCGCTTGTAACGTCGGGTACAAGCAAAATGTTAAGACCAAAGTTTGCGAGCCGATTTGTGCGAGTTGCTCGAACGGAAAGTGCACCGCACCAAATGTTTGCGCTTGTAACGTCGGGTACAAGCAAAATGCTAAAATCAAAGTTTGCGAACCGATTTGTGCGAGTTGCTCGAATGGAAGGTGCATAGCTCCAAACGTTTGCGTTTGTAATACCGGGTACAAGCAAAATGTTAAAACTAATGCTTGCGAGCCGATTTGTGCGAGTTGCTTGAACGGGAAATGCACCGCCCCAAATGTTTGCGCTTGTAACGTCGGGTACAAGCAAAATGCTAAAATCAAAGTTTGCGAACCGATTTGTGCGAGTTGCTCGAATGGAAAATGCACCGCCCCAAACGTTTGCGCTTGTAACGTCGGGTACAAGCAAAATGTTAAAACTAATGCTTGCGAGCCGATTTGTGCGAGTTGCTTGAACGGAAAATGCACTGCTCCAAATGTTTGTGCGTGTAACGCCGGGTACAAGCGAAATGTTCAAAGCAAAGCTTGTGAGCCGATTTGTGCGAGTTGCTTGTACGGAAAATGCACCGCCCCAAATTTTTGCGCTTGTAATACCGGGTATAAGCAAAATACTAACACCAAAATTTGTGAGCCGATTTGCACGAACTGCGTGAATGGAAAGTGTACCGCTCCAAATGTTTGTACTTGCAATATCGGCTACAAGTTAAATGATAAGAATAAAATTTGCGATCCAATTTGTACGAAGTGCGTGAATGGAAAGTGCACCGCTCCAAATGTTTGCGCTTGTAACACCGGATACAAGCAAAACACACGCACCAAAATCTGTGAGCCGATTTGCACGAACTGCGTGAATGGGAAATGCACCGCTCCAAATGTTTGTGCGTGTAACACCGGATACAAGCCGAATAATAAAATCACAATTTGCGAGCCAATTTGTGTGAGTTGCTCGAACGGAAATTGCACAGCTCCAAATGTTTGTGCGTGCAACGCCGGGTACAAGCAAAATACTAGCAACAAAATCTGTGAGCCGATTTGCAGGAACTGCGTGAATGGAAAGTGCGCCGCTCCAAATGTTTGCGCGTGTAACACCGGATACAAGCTGAATGAGAAATCCAAAATTTGCGAGCCGATTTGTGTGAGTTGCTCGAACGGAAATTGCACAGCTCCAAATGTTTGTGCGTGTAACACCGGATACAAGCAAAACACACGTACCAAAATCTGTGAGCCGATTTGCACGAACTGCGTGAATGGAAAGTGCACCGCTCCAAATGTTTGCGCGTGTAACACCGGATACAAGCTGAATGATAAAATCAAAATCTGTGAACCGATTTGTACGAACTGCATGAATGGAAAGTGCACCGCTCCAAATGTTTGCGCTTGTAACACCGGATACCAGCAAAACACACGCACCAAAATCTGTGAGCCGAATTGCACGAATTGCGTGAATGGGAAATGCACCGCTCCAAATGTTTGCGCGTGTAACACCGGATACAAGCCGAATAATAAAACCACAATTTGCGAGCCAATTTGTGTGAGTTGCTCGAACGGAAATTGCACAGCTCCAAATGTTTGTGCATGCAACGCCGGGTACAAGCAAAATACTAGCAACAAAATCTGTGAGCCGATTTGCAGGAACTGCGTGAATGGAAAGTGCGCCGCTCCAAATGTTTGCGCGTGTAACACCGGATACAAGCTGAATGAGAAATCCAAAATTTGCGAGGCGATTTGTGTGAGTTGCTCGAACGGAAATTGCACAGCTCCAAATGTTTGTGCTTGTAACACCGGATACAAGCAAAACACACGTACCAAAATCTGTGAGCCGATTTGCACGAACTGCGTGAATGGAAAGTGTACCGCTCCAAATATTTGCGCTTGTAA
Organism: Chorisops tibialis; assembly: GCA_963669355.1. Lineage (NCBI taxonomy): Eukaryota > Metazoa > Arthropoda > Insecta > Diptera > Stratiomyidae > Chorisops > Chorisops tibialis. Next base: position 216,653,960 of record OY770262.1, read on the forward strand.
CACCGGATACAAGCCGAATAATAAAATCACAATTTGCGAGCCAATTTGTGTGAGTTGTTCGAACGGAAATTGCACCGCTCCAAATGTTTGTGCGTGCAACACCGAGTACAAGCAAAATACTAGCACCAAAATCTGTGAGCCGATTTGCACGAACTGCGTGAATGGAAAGTGCACCGCTCCAAATGTTTGCAAGTGTAACACCGGACACAAGCTAGATGATAAATCCAAAATTTGCGAGCCGATTTGTGTGAGTTGCTCAAACGGAAATTGCATAGCTCCAAATGTTTGTACCTGCAACAGCGGATACAAGTTAGATGATATATACAAAACCTGTGAACCGATTTGTGTGAGTTGCTCAAACGGAAATTGCATAGCTCCAAATATTTGTGCCTGCAACACCGGATACAAGTTAAATGATAAAACCAAAATCTGTGAACCGATTTGTACGAACTGCGCGAATGGAAAATGCACCGCTCCAAACTTATGTGCCTGTAACACTGGCTACAAGCAAAATGATGAAACCAAAAACTGTGACCCAATTTGCGATAACTGCCGTTACGGAAATTGCACAGCTCCACACGTTTGCCTTTGCAACATAGGCTTCATGCCAAACTCGGTCAACGAAAGGTGCGAACCATTGTGTACAAAATGCTCGAATGGCCAATGCACGGCTCCGAACGTTTGTGTTTGCAATGCAGGATATAAGAAAAATATTATTAGCGGAATTTGCGAGCCCATTTGTGTGAACTGCCGGAATGGCAATTGCATCGAACCCAACGTTTGTGTTTGTAGCGCTGGCTTCAAACAAAACTCATTGTCTCGACTCTGCGAACCGTGGTGCCCCGAATCTTGCATCAACGGATATTGTGGCACAGAATCACGATGTAAGTGCCTTGATGGATACCGGGCCAGGACAAATAGTTCATCGGTATGCGATCCTTTGTGTAAATTGTCCTGTGAAAATGGAACGTGCGTTGCACCGGACTTATGCAAATGTTTCAATGGCTACGAGAAATTCGCCAATACCAGCCATAAATGTAGTCCTATATGTAACGAAACGTGCGACAATGGAAATTGCATAGCGCTGAATATATGTGAATGCTTCCAAGGATTCGTAATATCGAATACAACATTTGGAAGAAATGTGTGCATTCCCCACTGCCAGGAAGCATGTTTTAATGCGTATTGTTCGGCAACGAATAATTGTACTTGCCACGAAGGTTACGAATTTGTTAACGGAAGCTCGAATAGATGTCAAGCTATTTGCGATCCACCCTGCATTAATGGAACGTGCACTGAGCCGCAGGTCTGTAGTTGTTTCGACGGTTACGAACAAGGGAATAGCACAACGCTGAAAGAAAATCATACGTGCACGCTATCGTGCACTGTTGATTGCGGCAATGGTGTCTGTCGTCCGCCCGTTAGTTGTGACTGTTTTGAAGGATACTACTTTAGCTCGATTGCAAATGGAACTTGTGTTCCTTACGAGGACCTTACTGGTCCCGTGTTTTTTGGATCCGAATGGTGCGTAAAATTATTTTCTAAATATTATTTCAATTCAATAATTTTGCTTTGGCAGGTACCTGAGCTACAAGTTTTGGTTTCTTGCACTTGGGATTTTCATTGTTTTCATTATCTTGGCCGGATACATTGCATGGGTAATGGATAGAAGGAAGGCAACTGCGCAAGGTAATTTCGAAGAAATCATGATTTACGAAAATGCTTCGTTTGTTTTTACGAATAGAAATGACACTAAGAATTCTATTTTTTGAATACTTACATAAATGTGATAAAAATCCGATTGTATTATTAATGTTTAAAATTGTTTTTCAATAAAAAAAAAAACTAAAGTATGTTCATCATTTCTCAAAACAAAACGAGCACAGTCATCCGGTTTTAAAAAACTCCACCCACTCTTGTACGCAATGACACATATTTGAATCTTTCTTTCTTTTTAATCTTCGAGACAGTTTTAGCGCCACGTCTTCCAGCAAAAAAAAAACAGTAGGCTATGCTGAACCAGACAATAAATTTTTCGCTGTGATAATCTCAGAATAGCAGTCGCTCTAACTTGATAATAGTAACCGCAAAAAAATTAATACTATGACTCAAGGTTTTATCAGAACGACCTTCATAGCCTCACGCTAACTTATGATGAAATTGAAAGTTGTTTTTTATGTTATACAGAATAAATTAATTTCTGGATGCATGATCGTGATTACGCAAAATAAGTTCTAATTATGTTTTAACAGAACACTACATGTAATTTAATTAAACCATTCGTCTGCACAAAAATAAAGAATAATTAATAATTTCCTGATTTCAATACTAAAATCTATTCAAAATTAAATGTATTACAAATAAATTACAAAAAACAAATCCTAAGCCGGTTGTTCTGTTAAACACATGTAAGCTTCATTTTTTTCCAAAGCACAAACTACAACAAACTAAAATTTGGCTGATAATATCGAATCGAATCGTCCGATGTTTGTGCAGGTAATGCTGCTGTAGGAGCATCTGTAATATAAAATGATTATATAGTATTTAAATTATAATAGACACAATAATAAAAAAGAGAGATAATTTCTTACCCTTATTAAACTCATTCGAGGAATCTTCGTAGAAAATTTGTTCTGGATAGATAAGATTTCTATCGCATTTCGTTGACTGAAAAATTGAGGATTTCATTTATTTTGTAAGGAATCTTTGCGAAATGCTATTTACTTATATTTAGCTTTGTAGGTACACTATAATTTTTTTATCATACTAAAATATTGAGAGTACAAATGAAAACCGCCGTTTTTTTTTACATTCGACCCTTTATTGTGCGAAAATGGTTAAATATTTATTATTTAAAGAAATTCCCATCGCAAGCCACAACTCGGAACGCATGTTTTTGCATACGATCGAGCAACGCGAGGTGTGTTTTGGGTGCCCCAGCCCAAACATGAGAGTTATACTCTAAACGTGGTCTAATGTAATCCTTATAGATGGTTGCTATGTCGATGGGTGTGAAATATTTTTTGCATTTTCGGAGCACACCTAGACGTTTAGAGGCGTCAAGGGCATATCAAAAATATGCTGGGCCCAATGCAGGTGGTCATTAATTTTGACGCCTAACAGTGTGAAATTTTCCGAAGCGGTACTGTGCACCATCAAAGATTACATTGTGAGACAACACTGAAACATCACGTTTCAGGGATAGATGACAGGTCTGTGTTTTGGATACGTTGAACTCTACTCTGTTTTTCCTGCCCCATTCCAGGATTAAGTTGAGATCCGCGTTCAGCGAACTGAATAACTTCCTGCGATTGGAAGCAATAGAATAATTGTTTGATTCCGCAGCAGAGTTAAATTCATAGGTGCTGTATAAAGTACGGTCATCTGCAAATTTATGGATTGGACTGAGAGTGGACGACAGAAGGTCGTTTATGAAAACTAAGAAAAGAGTTTGAGATAAAACAGAATAGAAGAAGTAACGCTATCTAATACTACTCGTATAGTGCGTTCAGAGAGATAACTCTCAATTGAACAAAGGTATTATTAAGGCCGATGGCCCTAAGCTTAACTAAGAGATATGTATTACGGCCGTTTCTCCTTAATTAGTTGCTTTTTGTAGAGATCTCCTGTGATGTTTTCACTCGGTTGCAGCAGCTCACAATCCACCACGCCAAACTGGTGCCACCAAATACACAGCATGATTTTCGAGCCGTGGATGTTAGGTTTGGCCGTCGATATTGGTGCCTGGCCGCGGTATAACCACGATTTTTTCGATTTGGATTATCGTAATGGATCCTCTTCTCACCGCCAGTGACGATGAGATGCAAAAAACCCTTCCTTTTTTGCCGGTAGAGAAGCTGTTCGCATGTGAAAAAACGCCTTTCGACGATTCTTGGTTTCAACTTGTATGCCACCCAATTTCATTGCTTTTGCATCATACCCAAGCTTTTCAAACGATGTAAAATGGCTTGCTGAGTTACTCCCAATGTTGGTGTTGCGTTTGGCATAAATCTTAGTCCAGTAAAGACTCCAGTTCTGCGTCTTCCAACTTTTAACCGCTCCGGGATGCTTCTTGTCTTCTACGCCGAAATCACCGATTTTTTAGCGTTGAAGCCATTCGCGATACGTATTTTCACTAATAGCACCCTCACCATAAATTTCGATAATCATTCGACACGCCTCAGCCGCAGATTATTTTGAATTGAAGACATAAAGCAAAACTTGCCGCAAATGACGCTTATTTGGCTCAAACTTCGACACATTTGCGCACAAAAAATTATGTGATAAGAATTCACAAATCGAATGATGAGGAGTAGTGATGTGAAAAAAGTAAATATTCGTTACATGAGTACTCGTTACCGACCGAAATCCGAAGTAACGAGTACCGACGCAGATTTATGTTCGTTACTTGAGTAACGAAATAAGCCCGAAAAAGTAACTGAACTGTCAAAACGTTTCGTTACTATTTCGTTACTAAAGTATTCGTTCCAAATACAAACAAAGTGCCTATACCGAAAGTAACGTTCCGTTCTGCAGTGTTGTTTCGTTTCTTTCAACATCAAGGTGTCGGCAAGTAGAGTTGTAGCGCCCGGCTCGAGCGGCATGGCAGGCAGTCGTTACTGGTGTTGGGGTTGAAGGATCATTGATACTAGATTGTAGGATTTTTTAATTTTTGGGGGATTTATTTTTATTAATTTGAGGGATTTTCGTTGAAGAAAATTTCGATTTAATAAAAGTTATTCCCTTCACATTGACATTTTATTTGCGTGAGTATTCAAAGAGATTTCCTACATAGAAGAGGGATAACTAAAACATTGGGCTTGGCATCATTGTGTTGATACACGTACTAGTCGAAATTAAGAGCGATTCACAAGCAATATCTTGTTACATATATGTATGTAGTTACTGCATGGGACACAAGAGGTGATTTCTTTTATTTGTATTTATGATTTGCTGGCTTACCCATCCCTGCAACATGATATGGCGGTCATTTCAAATAAACGAGTACCTAGTAACGAATAAAATATAACGACTACTTTCCATAAAGTAACGAATAGTTACTTATGATGGCACTACAGCCCAAATCGGACCTTGGCTTCCTGAATGCTTGGCCTCTATCCATCTTGGTTCAGTGACCGCGTCCTCCAGTTTGAAAATCTTAGCAGTGATGTGCTGTCTGCGTCAATCGGATCCTCCCAGCGCTTCCGTGGTTTTCCGACCGGTATTTGTCCATTGACATTCCCTTTTAGTATGCGTTTTGGAATTCTTCCGTCATCCATCCGCTCCACATGACCAGCCCATTGTGACTTCTTAAATTTTATGAGGGTTGACACTTCAGGATTGTCGAAGATGACATACAATTTTCTATTGTATCGTATTCTCCAGATCGAGTCTTCCCTCATGGGTTCGAGGATTCTTCTGGGGACCTCTCTTTCAAAGGCGTTAAGTAATTTTTCGAACGTCTCAGTTTATTTCCACGTTTCGCTGCCATAGCATAGTACAGGTATTATGATCGTTTTATATAGCTCAAGTTTTGTTTTCCTATGTACGTTTTAGTTTTTAATTATTGGAAGTACCGAATAGTACATATTGTTTGCCATCATTATCCTTCTTTTAATTTCGATGGGTTCACTTCCATCCTTCGATAGGTTCGCCCCTAGGTATATAAAGTTGTCTACATTTTCTGGGTTGTGGCGATACGACGTCATCGACACATTCCAGGATCCATAACATCAGACGTGTACGTGCTTATCGCGCACAAGAAAACGGTCCCTTTTTGCATATCGCCAGATATGCTGACGATACACTTTGCGCATCTCGCGGACGTGTACGTGCTTATCGTGCACAAGCAAACGGTCCTTTTCGACAACGCGCGCGATCAGCAATTGATTTGTGCTTATCCCGCACAAGTGGATTTCGAAGTACGCAACGAGACACGCCGTGGAGTCAGCAAAAAGATGGGATAAAAATCAGTCGTAGTCGCGCTTTTCACATCAGTTTTTTAATCGCAGTTCACGACAACGCGTAGTCGACCATCAATATCAATAAAGTATTTATTTATTTACCTCTCGTGTTTTACTCACCACCTCGTCTGCGCTCCCAGGCCCAAAGGGTTATAGTCTCCTACTGTAATATTTTGTCTGATTGGCGTCTTTTTCCTAGCTTGATTCCTAATTTTTGTTTTGTTTTCATTAATACGTAGTCCAACTTCCCTTGCTATAGAGTCAAGGTTTGCAAATACCTCCTTAGCACTCTCCAGAGTTCACGCAAGGATATCTATATCGTCGACATATGCGTTGGGTGGATTTGAAGCATAGTGTTCCCTTGGTGTCAACGGGAAGTTTCCGAACAACATATTCGAGTGTCAAGTTGAAAAGCATTGGTGCGAGGCCGTCACCTTGCTTAAGCCGTTGTCAGTTTTAAGACTGGAAGTCAGATCGTTTTCTACTCTGATTAGTGACAAAGACTCGGTCATTGTCTTTCTTGTAAACCGAACCAGTTTCGGTGGGACTCCAAAATCCAACATGATTTTATACAGTACGCGCCTGTCGATACTGTTGTATGCTTGCTTGAAGTCAAGAAACATCTGGTTCACATCAATATTATATTCCCAGCACTTTTGCCACACCTGTTTAACTAAGAATATCTGGTCCTTGGTCGATCGTCCAGCTCTAAGTCCACCTTGGTATTCACCAATTACTTTGTCAGCATAGGGCTTAATTCTCTTTTCCAGAATTTTCGTCAAGATCTTATAAGACGTACACAACAGAGATATTCCTCGGTAGTTTTCGCAGCAGAGTTTGTCACCTTTTTTATAAATTGGGCATATAATGCTATTGCGCCAATCTTCAGGAAGTGTTTCCTCTGTTCATATGTCCGTGACTAATCTATGTAGGAGATGCGCTATGCAGGTGTCGCCGGCTTTCAGAAGATCAGTTGGAATTTGATCAGTGCCCGGCGCTTTGTTATTTGTGTGGTTCCTCAGGGCTGTTTTTACTTCTCCGAGTGTAGAAGGACTCAAAGCGTATGCTTCGTCAGCTGTAACATCAGTTATACCTGTTATTATTTCTGCCGCTGCTGTTCATGCAGGTGATGGGTTCGGATTAAGAAGGTGTTCAAAGTATTGCGCCCATCTTAGTTTTATATCTTTCGCATTACTTAGAATGTTCCTTTCCGCATCCTTTCGGTTGGTATCCCCCTTTCATTTTTTTAACAAGGGAATATGCGGCTCTTGTGTTGTGTAATTTAAAATGTTCGTCCATGTTTTGAATTTCGTCATTATTGTACTTCCGTTTTTTTTTCTTTTGTCTGCATATTTTGTTTGCGAATCGTCTTAGATCATTATATTTGCCGCGTTTGGCTCGTGTCGGCCATTGTTAATATTTTGTAAGCTTGATTTTTGCGCTCTAAGGTATCTTGGCATTCGTTGTCGAACCAGCCATTTCTTTTGCGCCGGTGTTTTCGTCCTATCACCTCCTTTGCGATAGATGTAATGCCATCTTTGATATTTTGTCACATTTCTTCTATTGGCATGCTGGCGTTTTTGTTCAGTACTGACGCGAGGTGCCTCTCTAAGGCTGATACGTACTTCGCAACTACTTTCTTATCATTAGTTTTCCTATATCCAATTTAGGAACCGGTTGTGTTTTTAGGGCTTCTCGGCTAGCGATTCGACATCGGAACTTGGTCAAATAGTCAAATAGTGATCTGTGTTGCAATTAGCTCCTCAGCATGTACACACCTCGAGAATGGAGGAGGCCGTCCTATTCTCTATTAGAACGTGGTATATTTCGTTGAATGTTCTTCCGTCGGGCGATGCCCTCGTTCTCTTATGAATGTCACGATGCGGGAAGCATGTCGAACTCACAATAAGATTTTTGATGCTAAAGAAATCAGTCAGCCTTCGGCCGTTATCGTTAGTAATATCATGGAGATTGTGCCTTCCAATTGTCTCTATGTAAGTCTCTTCTTTGCCAATTTTCGCGTTAAAGTCACCTAATAGTATTTTAATGTCGTTCGACGGAAGGGAGTCGAATGTTGATTCTAAGGTGCCGTAGAAATCGTCTCTGACTTCGTTGTCTTTGTCTTCCGTGGAGGCATAGACATTAATAAGCCAAACATTAACATGTTTTGATGCGGATTGCACACAATCGTTTATTGACGGATTTGAAGTTGGTAACTTGGTGTTTAAACTTCTTGTCGACAATAAACGCTACTCGAAACTCCCGGCTTCCTGATTTTTTCTAGTTTTGAAGATTCTGTGCGATCCACTTCACTAGCTAACAATTTAGTTTCTTGGAGTGTAATGATGTTCATATTATATTTGCTTGCCTGTTCCAGAGGCACTTTCACTGCTCCTGCTCTGTATAGGGATCGCACGTTCCAAGATCCAAAGGAATAGTCAATTTTTCGTTTGCGTGGTCGTTGCCATTGAATCAATCCAATCCGAGGCGGTGCTTCAGGTTTCGAAACAATTCTGATTTTGCCGAGGATGAGTTCCAACCCCTAACTTGGAGGGCCATATTATAGTGCTAGAATGTTTCTATTCCATTAGCACTCGCGCTTATTAGTTCAGCAAGTCAAGTCCGGATGGACAAGACCAGTACTCGGTGGCAACCACGTGGAGGTATGATGAGCACAAACGAATAGTTACTGGTACCGAAAAGTAACGAAACTTGACATCACTAATGAGGAGTTGTTGACATATACCAGTGGCGTGGTGTCCATTGTTGCAAGGAAAGCATTGCTTCCCTTACATTTTACTTCTCGATTTTGTTTAAATTTATTTACCAAAGATTTTGTGAAATCGTTTAAAAATTCATTCAAATTCTATTTACGCTCAGCATGGCACAAAACCTATCTGACGCTTTTGCTCTACAGACGCTTTGGAGTCCAAAGCCCACCATTCTCGGTAGAAAATCGGCCGAGATGCGATTTGAATTATGCATATCTGGCCGTCCATAGAAAAATTTTCGCGCCCTTAAAAAAAAATCGACTGTCATACCATGCGTGGAAGCGTCGTGGAATATACTTCCATTTCCAGGCTCTCATTCTCTCATTCCAACGACTTTCCATCGTTACAAGTTGGTATGGTAATATCGCCGGAGAGGGAAGCTTTGATCAAAGTTCTATGAATATTTTTGTAGATATTGGCGACATCTGTTTGCCCAAATTAATTGTTTCTATTTTGGTTCGCAACTAAACTAAACAATTAAAAGCTGTCGCCGGAAGGTCCGTTATTACTCATTAGCACGATGAATCGGTTTTAGAACTGTAACATATCTTTATAAGCCTAGCTTCTTAATTTTTATCAACGCGGCGTTGTTGATTACCTTTTCAGATTCTGTGCAGATCTCGGATTAATTGCGTAGAAAAACGACATTATTGAATAACTACTATACTGCTATTGTATAAATTAATTTCTAGCGATAACAACTATTGAAGCTTTTTGCGACATGAATAATTTGCACAATTTGTACACGGACATGGATAAAAAGTGTTAATCATTTAAAATCATTAATTTTATGTTCTAAATTTGATCCGACCCCGGAATTGAAAATTTCAACTTCTAAAACCTTGACAGTGATTTTATTTAATGAAAATTCATACATGTGTTTCTTATCCGCCATTGTTGATCAGCATTAACTGCTGGCGCCATCTATTGGGAAATGGCGGGTTTCAATTTATACTCCCGATACTATTATCAAATCGATACCATATTACACAAATGTGTTAAGTGACAAATTTGAAGAAAATTCGGGCTAGGTGACAATATGAATTACTTTATTATTTTAATAATAAAGTATTGTAATCGACTTGAAAAAAAAAAAATTGCTACCCTGAAATTTTGTTTTTTCGCGTTTCATGACTAAAATAGCCTAAAAATGCAAAAAAAAAAATCCGTTTGTCTGTACGCCGACGTGTACGCTCAGCGCACATTAACTCCCAAACCCTTCAAGATAGAAAGTTCATTTTTGGGGGGATTGTAGATAATTGCGGATCTCAGGCAGATACTCATTTTGGGGGGTGTACGGGTTCACATATCTCAACCATGGTTACAGCTAGGAAGCTAAAAATCAACATCTAGCGAAATATGAAAAAAATATAACATGTAGACATAATAGTAGTGGAGGGAAATGGGGAGCATTTCAAAAATGGCGCACTTTCCAAAATCACAAATCGGTATATCTCAAAATTGAGTACAGATATCAAATCAAAAATTTGTCAGATTGTAGAACTATATAGTCTTTAATTTTGGTAAAAAATTTAAGTTGGGGGTGTAAGGGGAGGGAGGTGGAAAGCAAAAATGTTGAAAATTTTGAATGATTTTTTTATGGCTTTGCTAAAAGATACAAAGTTTAAATTTTGTACGTCGTCACATCTAATTGATGTACACAGAAAAAATAGGAATTTGTTCCAAAATTGTTATGCACCGAAGTGGGGGTCTAATGTGCACAAGGTATTTCATGTGCAATGGAAAAAACACATAAACTGAAAATTTATGAATGAAATTTTTAGGTACAAACTTGAAAATTTGCGAAATGCATTTAAAAAAAATATCTAAGAGTTTGAAATATTAACTGGTTGAATATCTTCAAAACTTCTACCCCCTCCTATACAAAATTATTTTTTCGACCATTTTTCATAAAATAATTATCACCTAACTATTAAAAGCTATCGATTTGAAATTTTGTACAAAAACTTACAAAAATAGTTGAAATAAAATTACGTTAAAAGTTTTGAAATCGCACTTGCCCTTCCACCCCCTCCCACACAAAAGTATGATTTCGATCAATTTCATTAAGTCAACCAATAACCAACAAATTTAAAGCTACAAACTTGAAATTTTTTACAAGCACCTCACAAGAGAAAGAAAGTAAAATTGCGTCACAAATTTTACGGTTCCCCGACCTCCTCTACCCTCTCCCATACAAATGTTTGGTTTCGTGAATTTAAAATACACCGAATGCAATGAAAATTCTAGGCAACTTCGTCTACGAAACTGACAATCTATACAAAGAATATTGAACTTAGTTCAAGTAATCAATTAAGAAACTACTAACATCCACCCACCCTTACTACCACCCCTCCCTTCATGAAAACTCAAACTAGCATAAATAAACGAATGAAATATGGAGCTTTTGAACTTTTCCGCAAAGTGTTAAATTTAGAACTGCTCTGCCCAAGAAGCCCCTTTCACTTAGTCTTCCCTAACCACTCTAACATGCATATTGACTTTCCACGCATGCGCATTTTGTCCCAAAAATAATAAAGTTTCGCCCGAATTGTTGGCAGTTTATTTTTCTTATGTGTAGTTTTCAATGCACAGTTGTGGCAAGTGAAAAACTGATGAACTGGCGACATTGGTAAGTACATTCATTATACAAGAACTTTAAGGTAAATCAAAGTTTCAAATGCGTTTATCTCAAAATCAATAGGTTTAAGATTCGATATTTTTCGGGACCAGCCAAATCACTGAAGAATGTGACTACGATCGTATTCAAATGGAGAAAGAAACACTTATGCAAAACACTGAATTGTGTTCGATCGTTCAAAACTTTTCAATATTTGAAAATATTTAAATAAACAATCAATCTCTTATTAAAACGGGACATAGAACAAGAGAAAACAGTCCTCTTCTACAAGGCGCGGTTTAAATTAAATTTATTAATCTAAATCTGTGCACAAGTTAAGGCAAATCTGTTATATGTGTAACCTACCGCTAAAATTGTTACTCAAAATTTAAAATAGAATAATTTAATAATCCAAAGTATAAATACATACATAAGGCTTAAGCTAGTCGATGATCATTTATGACTTATAAATCTATACAGGACGTGTTAGTGTGAGAAGCGAATAAAAGCGTAATTCAATTAAAATTTAAAATTTGAAATTAAAATGTTGTTCTTTAATTTTGCTATGGTCTCGACCAATATATGTATGCTGGCCTTTTCGTGGAGTATTCGAATAGAATGATGCCACGGCTTTTCCAAAATAATCTTTAGACATTTGTTCTGGAATATTTGTAGCTGTTTTTTTTGTATGTTTGGCAGGTAAGTGCGCCGTAAAGGAAAATTGGTTATATTACGGTATTGATCAGTGAAGAGCATTGATTTTCTGTTGATGAGAGAGTATAACATTCTGACTTTTTATTTTCTTTTACTGTGACTAAAATCATTTAACGAGTATTCTTTTAATGCGTGATGCACAGCTAGATCGACATGGGAAAGAGAAACAAGTGAAAATAAGAAAGTTAGATGGAAAGGTGGGAGGGATAAGTCTGAAATGGTGATGGAAGTCGTTTTTTAATTGTTTTGGAATTGTACTTCGCTGGAAACAGACTGCCCGGTAATACATTCCACATTATTGACGTCCACAGGATGAAGTACTGCCTAAGTTTCACTGCTCTTCACGGCAGATGCTTCGCATATAGCGTGTGCAGCTTGGCGAGTATTACGTGGGGCATATAAGATAGGAAGCATTAGCTCCTTTAGGTCCTTACTAAAAGGTGACCGCCTATTTTTCTTTTATTTTAGTTTTTGTCAGTCGTGCAGCGTTCTTGTTTAACAGTTGTATTATGTGAACATTGATGTTTAGCGATGGATAATTACACGGACGCACAACAAAAAGTGTGAAAATCTACTACCGAAATGGTGAGACGGTTAGAAAATGTCGTGACTTTTTCTGTTACCATAACGCCCCTTCTCGCCGTACGGTGGTCCGATTAATCCAGAAATTTGAGACGAATGGGTCAGTTCAAGCCAAGAAGAGACCTGTCCGTGTTCGTGAAGCTCGGTCTAATGAAAACATTGCAGCTGTTCGTGAGAGTGTTGATCAAAATCTTTCCACCTCGATTCGCCACCGTTCTCAGCAATTGAGACTTTAACGAAGCAGTTTGCATCGAATTTTAACTAAAGATCGGCATTTGCATTCTTACAAGTTGCAGTTGACACAACAGTTGAAGCCACCAGACCATGCGTAGCCCCGAACGTTCAAACATTGGATCTTAGAGCGACAACAAGGTAATGTTGATTTTTCGAAGACAATTATCTTCACTGATGAGGCACATTTCGAACTTGATGGCTATGTCAACAAGCAGAAATGTCGCATTTGGGGATCTGAGAACGTTCCATGCATCCACCGCGAGTCACTGTTTGGTGCGTCTTTTGGACTGAGGGAGTGATTGGACCGTTCTTCTTCGAGAATGCGTGAGATAATAAACAACTTCTTTTGGCCTTAAATTGCTGAAATGAATCTCGAAGACATGTGCTTTCAAAAGGACGGCGCAATCTGCCCTACAGCGAACGAAACGGTGGAATTGTTGAAGATGAAATTTGAAAGCAGAGTTTTCTCGCGCTGCGGCGATGTGAATTGACCACCAAAATCATACAATTTGAAGCCATTGGATTTCTTTCTTTGCAGTTTTTTAAAAACAGAGGTGTATGCCGATAACCCAAAAACGATTCCTGAATTGAAAATCGAGATTTGTTGCGCCATAGATGAAATTGAGCCAGTGCTATGCCAAAATGTCATCGAAAATTTCGTCAAAAGGATCAACGAGTGCCATCAGTCACGAGGCGGCCATTTGTCGGATATTCTGTTCTATACATAACCTTCATGTCTGCACTCTTTATTGAAATTAAAACATCAGAGCTTTTCAAATAAAAACTCCGGATCGGAAAGCGATTTCATCGCAGCTGATTTTACGCAACACCTTTGACATATGAAACAGCCATTGAAGGTATTGCCAATCGAAAATATAACACCACAAGCACACACTATAATCCAGTCTAAAATAGACAGCTGTACGATCGATTTATGAGCTATCGTCTTACCAAAGATTGCTTCTGAACAACAAAGTCGCGTCATCAACATAAAGAACTATCGAATTCCTCCGAACACCAAATTAGCGGATCTCGACCTTAACAAACCGAGGCAAAACTACCTCGTCCTTGGTACTGGACATTACTCATCGCTTATGTCTATCGGGTAAATCAAAATCAACAATTCTGCGCATACACTTCAAAACACTCTACTTCGATGGATTGTTTTGGGGAGAGTTGCAGAACCATCGGCAGTGTAATTTATCTGTGATTCAGCCACAAACAATGACATCGAAGTCAACATTCAGCGGCTTTGGGAGCAAAATCATCCGAGCATCCTAACACAAGAGCAGCCCTTGTTAAAAGAATGAAAGGAGGATACCAACCGAAAACGAGCCTCTGCAAAGATGCAGAAAGAAACATTCTAAGTACATGTATAATGCGGAAGATATATAATTAAGATGGATGCAATACTTTGAACACCTTCCTTATCCGAACCCATCACACGCACTAACAACAGCACCAGACACAATTAGGTATAACTTATATAACAGCTGATGAAGGATCCGCTTTGAGTCCTCTAATACTCGAAGAAGTAAAAACAGCCCTGAGGAACCACCCAAACAACAAAGCGCTGGGCACTGATCAAATTCCAGCTGAGCTTCTGAAAGCCGGTCACACCTGCATAGCGCATCTCCTACATAGATTAGTCATGGACATATGAACACAGGAAATACTTCCTGAAGACCGGTGCAAGAGCATTATATGCCCAATTTATAAAAAAGGTGACAAACTCTGCTGCGAAAACTACCGAGGAATATCTTTGTTGTGTACGTCTTATAAGATCTTGACGAAAATTCTGGAAAAGAGAATTAAGCCATATGCTGACAAAGTAATTGATGAATACCGAGGTGGATTTATAGCTGGACGATCGACCACGGACCACATATTTTCAGTTAAACAGGTGCTGGAAAAGTGCTGGGAATATAATATTGATGTGCACCAGGTATTTATTGATTTCAAGCAAGCATACGACAGTATCGCCAAACGCGTACTGTATAAAATCATGGTAGAGTTTGGAGTCCCACCGAAACTAGTTCGGCTTACAAGAATGACAATGACGGACTCTTTGTCACGAGTCAGAGTAGATCTGAAACGATCTGACTTCCAGTTTCAAAACAAACAACGGCCTTAAGCAAGGAGACGGCCTCGCACCAATGCTTTTTACCTTATCACTCGATTATGTTGTTCGGAAACTTCCCGTTGACACCAAGGGAACACTATGCTTCAAATCCACATAACTCGTAACCAACGATATAGATATCCTTGCAAGATCTTGGAGAGTGCTAAGGAGGTATTTGTAAACCTTGACTCGATAGCAAGGGAAATTGGACTAGTATTAATGAAAACAAAACAAAAATTATGACGCAAACTAGGAAAAAAAACGCCAATCAGACAAAATATTACGGCAATAGACTATAACCTAGAAAACGTAGACAACTTTATGAACCTAGGGCGAACATATCGAAGGATGGAAGCGAACTCATCGAAATCAAAAGAAGGATAATGATGGCAAACAAGACGTATTATTCGGTACTTCCAATAATTAAAAACAAGAACGTACACAGGAAAACAAAACTCAAGCTATACAAAACCATCATAAAACCTGTGCTATGGCAGCGAAACGTGGACTTTAACTCAGGCATCCGAAAAATTAGTTAACGCCTTTGAAAGAAAGGTCCTCAGAAGAATTCTCGGACCTATGAGGGAAGACTCGATCTGGAGAATACGATACAATAATCATCTTCGACAATCCAGAAGTGTTAACCCTCATAAGATTTAAAAAGTTGCTGGTCATGTGGAGCGGATGAATGACGTAAGAATTCCCAAACGCACACTAAAAGGGATAGTCAACGGGCAAAGACCACGGAACCGCTGGGAGGATTCGACTGACGCAGACAGCAAATCACTACTAAGATTTTCTAACTGGAGGACGCGGTCACTGAACCGAGATGGTGGAGGCAAAATATTCAGGAGGCCAAGGTCCGATTTGGGCTGTAGCGCCATCGTAAGTAAGTAAGTACCCTAAGACCCAAGCTGACCAATTTTGTGAAGACTTCTTCAAAGCAACTACTTTTCGGGCCGCTTCAGGAAGGTTAGGTATGGCTGCCATTTCGCAAAAAGTGTTTCTCAATGGGACAGCAAAGGAGATCGCAATTCGACGAATTCTTAGCCTGGAACTAAAAATGGAGAAGTAAGGATCGCAATCTTCAAGGGGCTATCCAACGTTCATGGGCAAATATTTGAAATTGAACACATAGGTAAAATCATCGAAAGTGACATAAGAAACCTACACTAATTTATTCCTCACCAACCCTCCAGCGCAACCAAGAAACTTCGCGTGGTGTACGATGATGCATCATGCAAAACATCAACCAACGTATTACAAATATTCTCACAGTACAAGTAGACCTATTTTCAATATTTTGTGTGCAATCATTAAATTTGTGTGCATTTACTAAACTTTGTGATCATTCACTTAAATTTTGTGTGCATTCACTCAAATTTGTGTACATTTACTAAATTTCGTGTTCGTTCACTTAAATTTTATGTGCATTCACTCAGATTTATGCGCATTTACTAAACTTTGTGTGCATTCACTTAAATTTTGTGTGCATTGACTCACATTTTGAATGGATTTACTAAATTTATGTGTGCACCATTCACTCAAATTTGTGTTCATTCATTAAAATTTTGTGTGAATTTACCAAATTTAGTGTGCACTCACTAAAATTTGTTTGCATTTACTAAATTTCGTGTGCACTCAAGTTTTATGCGGATTTTTTAAATTTATGTGTGCTTTCACTCAAATTTGTGTGCATTCACCCAAATTTGTGTGTATTCACTCAAATTCGTGTGAATTCACTTAAATTTTGTGTGAATGTACTAGACTTTGTGTGCATTCACATAAATTTTGTTTGCATTCACCAAATTTGTGTACATTTAAATTCCTGTTGACGGAGCAGCCAGTACAACTGAAAAGTATACCAGCTTAACCACTCATTACAGTTCTACTCCTACGTTCCCAATACCATTCCTTTCCTTTATGACTGAGTTTTTGCATTGCACATAAAGGCCGTAATTATAACAATCAGCTATAACACAAGTCATTCCGTAAAAAAAAACTTCGTCTGCTAAACGAATGCAAGATTCCAAGACAATAGTGTCTGACCACGTTCCGCACGCAGTTACAGCGTCATGTATTTTCTGATGCATCAGAGAAGGCGTATGGCGTTGCAATATATCTTCAATCAATCAATACGCAAAATCATGTCGCAGTTAGACTATACTGCACAAAGCCTAAGGTCGCACCAACTAAGTTACTGTACCAATAAACCGCGTTAAGCTGGGATTTCGCTGGTGCAGCTAGCCGTTGCGGACGATCGTTGCGATATGATGTTTTGTATATGCAAAATCGTAGAAATCTTTAGTTCTTTTCAAGTTTTTGACCAGATGAACCTAAATCAATGTCTAGCAGCAGCCTTATTGCTATTTGTTTCGAAAATCAAGTTTTTTCGATAATTTTGTTATCACTTGCCTCTGGATCGCAAGTTCCCCTATAATTCAATCAACTGGACAGCTTCCGAAGCAGTGGTAACGCAATGCCTGAACGCTTCAAAGAAAACATGAACAATGAAATGCATAAGAGCAGTACACCGTGACTTCTAGTGCCCAGGAACTGTACAAAACATACATGAAAAAATAGCAAATTTGATGTTTTCGTAAGGAAGGACTTGCGATTTTTTATATGATATCGTCAAGAAAGGGGTGAAACCGTGTTGGAACTGCTCCATTTGCACCTATGGCTGCTCCACCCCTGCTCACAGTTCATATCGGCCTTGCCCTTCCGGTTTCCTACCATTTATTTACTATTGTGTAATGTTTTGTCGTTAACCCTTAGCACAATCCTCCAAAAGCGTTTTCGTTTTCGCTGTTTGAGGTGACCCAAATACACACCGCGCTTACAAACTATTGAATCTTTTGCCCCCATAACTCACCTCTCTGTACTTATGTAAATAAACCGTCAACGGCTGCACGTAATTATCGAAACCCAGTGTCGTCATAGCATGCAAAATATCGTCCCCGTTGACCGTCTTCCGGTTCTCGCTATGACTGCGCTCGATCGCTTCGGACGTTACGAACGAAATGAATTCGGAGACGCATTCCTGGATGCATTCGCGTGCATCTTTCGCAATCTTTCCGTTCTCAGGGATCGCCTTCTTCATGATTTTCACAATATTACAGATGGGCAGGAAACGATCCTGTTCGCGTAATAAAGTATTCTTCGCACTATCCGTGCTTTCGGTATCTTAAAAAGAAAACCATAAGAAATCAAAAATGTTGTTTGTGGCAGATTTCTCTTACCTGATCCGTCCATGTCTTCCGGCATAACGTAATTTCCATCGTTCAGAAACTGAGATTCGTTATTTTGATTCATCGTAGACGTAGGATTTTCAGTAAAAAATAATCAATTCGATGCGACTAATAAAAGCTGTAAACAAGTGTATGAACTGTCAAATGTTACGTTGACATTTTGGTTGTCATCTTCTTCTTCCTCGCGAGCTAGTATTTTGCTTGCGAATTGTGGAACTTAGCGGTTGCAATATACATGAACATTTGTACGGTTTTAAACAAAAGCTTGGCAGAGGAAAAAACATTTGTACGGTCTTAAACAAAAGCTTGGCAGAGAAAAAGCAAAAGCAGTTAGTTCAAAAAATATCAACGAATCAAAAAATATCAATTTTGAACTGAACATTTTCGTAATAAATATTACTAATGACCATGGAATCTTTATGATTTTGTTGATAATAACGTAAATCATACAGTACAGGGTGGGCCAAATACAAGTTTCTTTTTAAAAATGCAATAAAATGATCAACATTTTTCCATGTATTATGCCTTCATTAGTAAGAGCAAACATCCCCATTAATGATGGAGCAGAACTTCGTTCAAGTGGCTGCCTCGGCTGGCTTCGCAGTAGCGCATTCTGTCTCTCCAATTTTCCAAGACCATGTCGATGGTTTCGGGCTGTAGCTCACGAATTGCTTGGATGATATTGGCCTTAAGTGCTTGAATCGTTTCTGGATTGTTGGCATAACATCGGTCCTTCACGGTTCTACAGAAAAAAAGTCCAAAGGGGTCAAATCGCAGCTCCGAGGCGGCCAATTAACATCGCTAAGACGGCTGATAACACGATTTGGGAATTTGGTGCGTAAAAGATCCATTGTGGCATGGGCTGTGTGGCAAGGCGCGCCATCCTGCATGAACCAGAGGTCGTCCAAATCCATGTCTTCAATTTCAGTAAAAAAAAAGTCGAATAACATGGCTCTGTAACGTTCACCGTTGACCGAAACGTTGTTCCCAGCCTCATTTTCGAAGAAAAATGATCCAATGATGCCACCACTCCACCATCCGCACCAAACTGTCACTCTCTGTAGATGCATTGGCTTCTCGGCAATAACGTGCGGGTTTTCCGAGCCCCAGATGCGGCAATTTTGTTTGTTAACGTAGCCTCCGAGATGAAAATGCGCCTCATCAGAAAAGATGATTTTTTGCCCAAAATCGTTGTCCAATTCAAGCTGCTCTAAGACTCAAACTGCCAGGTGTAAAGCGACTCATTTCGTTCCGCGGAGGTATGATACTGACTTTATGTCAAGATTTCAAGCGGAAAACAGTTTTCAGTGTCAAAATAACCTATGATTTAAAAAGAAACCTTCAGACTGCCCACCCTGTATAAAAATTTTCAAGTAAGACAAACCACAATAATATGACTCTCCACTTTGCATTAAAATTGTTTTGTAGCTGAAAGACTTTTTTTTTCTTAAGGCACCGAGTATAACTTAAGGGATCACCCTTTAATGCATTGCACAATTAATTCGGGAAAGAAAGTGTTATGGAAATTAGGGTGGAGAGAGACGAAAATGACGGTGAAGATTATTCTTGAAAGACTGGAGGTTATACCCGTTCGGAAAAACGCTAGCCGGTAATGCGTTCCAGAGTCGGATGTTCGAGAAATGAATGACCGCCTAAATTTCACTGTTTGACTGTATACTGGTGCGCATGTTCGGCTTGTTGAGTATGTGGTCGAAAAGTGTAAAGTGGAGGAATAAGTGCGCATAGTTCCGAACTGCATTCACTATGGAAGTAGCGATAATAAATGCTGAGCACTCCGACATTTCTGCGATGCTCGAGGGAGTTAATAGAAGCCATAATAGTTTCATCTCCAATTAGTCGGAACGCACGTTTTTGGATTCGGTCGAGCAGCGCAAGGTGAGTTTTGGGAGCCCCAGCTCGAAGATGAAAGTTGGACTCTAAGCGAGGTCGAATGTAGGCCTTGTGGATGGTAGCTAAGTAGTGAGGCGTAAAGTATTTTTTGCATTTACAAAGAATACCTAGGTGTTTGGAAGCGTCAACATCAAAGATGTGTCGACTCCAATTGAAATGGTTATTGAACTTGACGCCTAAAATGATGAAATCTTCGGAAGAGCAAAGTTGTACGCCATTAAAGGCTACATTAGAAGACGACGCTGGAACATCACGTTTGAGGGATAGATGACAGGCCTGTGTCTTATTGGCATTGAACTCTACTCTATTCCTGACCCATTCCAGGATTAAATCGAAATCTGAGTTCAACGAACGGAATAATTCTCTGCGATTGGAAGCAATAGAATGCTTGTTTGATTCCGCGACAGAGTAAAATTCATAGGTGTTATCTAAGGTATTGTCATCCGCAAAACTGTAGATTGGATTGAGAGTAGAAGACAAGAGATCGTTAATAAATACTAAGAACAGGGTCGGCGATAAGACAGAACTCTGAGCGACACCGGAATTGATTGGGAAGGAAGAAGAAGTAAGGCCATCTAATACTACTCGTATAGTGCGTTTGGATAAGAAACTCTCAATCTATTGAATGAGGGTAGCATCCAGCCCAATGGCCGTGAGCTTAACAAGAAGGCATTCATGTCAAACTCTGTCAAAAGCTTTTTTTAGCGGAAGAACTTGACCTTCGCCGTATTTATGCAAGCAAGAGTTCCAGCGTTCCGTTAGATAAACCAAGAGATCTCCCGTCGATCTTCCAGAACGGAAACCGTATTGGCGATCGTGAATAAGCTGTTTATCCTTCAGATATTTAACGATTTTGCGATTGACAGCAGTTTTCATCACTTTCGAGAGCACTGAAGTAATGGCTATTGAGCGGTAGTTGCCGGGGTTCGCTTTACTTCCTTTCTTAGGAATCGGCTGAACATTCACAACTTTCCACAATTGTGGAAAGCACCCAGAAGAGTAGGATAGATGAAAAAGATTACGAAGAGGCTTAGCAAGAGAAGAGGAGCATATTTTAACGGTAATGGGGGGAATGCCATAAGGGCCAGCGGACTTGGGAATATTGAGCTGTTGCAGAATCCTGGAAATGAGACGTGTGCGAAAATGTAAAGGAGGCAGCAAAAAACCAGAAGGTGTTGCGATGGAAGGGCTTTGGTTTGAAAGTGGTAGTGTGGAGTTTCTCGCAAAGCTTGCTGCCAATAAGTTAGCTTTCTCAACAGGATCGACAACGGGACGGTCACCATCTACGAGTGGTGGTGTTGATGAAGAGATGAAATTATTGTTAACCGTTTTGACAAATGACCAGAAAGATCTTGAGCCTTTTGGATTTTGAAAGATCTGCCGTCGAAGTTTTTGGTCATGATCAAATTTAACATGATTGAGGACAGATTTACAGGTATTTCTTGATTTCATATATAGCTCTTTGTTAGCTAAGGTTTGATGATTTTTAAAATTTGGAAACGACTGTTTCTTTGCCTGCATTGCAACAAGACAAGATATTAATAATAGCTTTATTTTTTGAAATTTCAATTTGATAAATATATACATTTCAGAATTTAAATTCAATCCATAATATAGAAATAATAAACTAATCCTCAATTAAAACAATATAAAGTAAAATAATAATATAATACAATACATAAAATAAAAAATGTTGAAGATAAGTTAATTCAAAAGGATATAATACAAAACATAACAGGGCTACGATTGCGCGTAAACCGCAATCTTACGATACTCTAGATGAAATAGAATTTTTTGTGATCCCAAGAAATTTTGTATGGGGAGTGTTAGAAGGGGTGATAGCATTGAACTAATTTTTTCCCCATCATGCTAAAGTAACTATAAAAATGTTTTATACAAAATGCTTACTCCAAAAATTGAATAGGGGCTGAGAAAATTAGTGTGTTAGATTTAGTGAAAATGTGAAGTTTGTATGGGAGATGGTAGAAAGAGTGGGGGGATTTTAGTGATTTTTTCAGAAATAACCAAGAATATCATAAAATTGACATTTCTTAAATTTTAGACCAGTAATATTCATACTTTTCAAGAAAATAGATTTTTTGTGAAGTTGTGAAACTGTGTCATATTTTATGGGAGGGGGTAGAAGCAGTAAAGCTAATCAAATATTTTTTTCTGATCTTAGTGATAATGCTAAATAAGTATTTATCACAAAATGTGAGCTCGATAAATGTTATTTGTTCTGAGAAAATCGGCTTAGAGCATTTCATGAAAAAGTGTAGTTTGTATGGGAGGGGTTGGAAGGAGAGGGAGGACGCAAATAATTTTTATACTGTATATTGAAATCATTATGAAAGTAATATATCCCGAAATTCAGAATAATAGCTTTTATACTTTTCGAGCAAATCCATTTATAGTCGAATTGCGAAATTGTGCAATTTTGTATGGGAGGGGGTAGAAGAGGTGAAGCTAATCGTCTAATTTTTTTAGCCTTACTAACAGTTTTAAATAAATATTTAGTACACAATTTCAGCTCGCTAAATTTTATACGCACTGAGTAAATTGGCTTAGAGTAATTCATGACAAGTACAGTTTGTATGGGAGGTGGTAGAAGGAGGAAGAAGACACGCATAATTTTTATACAGTAGATCGATATTATCATAAAAGTAATATATTCCAAATTTCAGGCCAATAGCTTTTATACTTTTCGAGCAGATCCGTTTATTGTCAAATTGCGCATTTGTGTCATTTTGTATGGGAGGGGGTAGAAGGGGTGGAGCGATTTGACACACAAAAATGTTTAGCAATATAGCTCAAAGCTTTCGAGAGTTATGCTGTAGACAGACGCACAGACAGACAGACGGACAGACGGTCACTCGGAATCGATGTTTTTGAGCGACAAAAAATATTTCTGTACCCTTGGCGGCTCTGTGCGAGCGTTATTTCTTAGCGTTACAAACGGTAAGGCAAACACAATATACTCTCAGATTTCATCTAGAGTATAAACAGAATAGATAAATGGACGACGAAGTTCACCCGAATCCGTATTACTGGTGCTCATTTATACATTGTAATTACCATAACATTACGTAATAATTAGTCTTAATGGATTTTTCCACAATATAAGGATTGTTTCCCAGACAGCTACGAGCTACTATAGTATAGGGGAAATTTTTCGTAATATCTTGAAAATGTCATATAAATAATAGTGGGTAATGCATAGTCAATTTAGTATATTCGCGATTGCTGTATGAACTTCTTTGCTGCGATCTTGAGACACTTGATGTTCTTTGCCTGTCGAATATAGCTTGACAAGGAGTTGTAATAACGTATTGCTTCATAGATGAGATCCTTCTTTAGTTGTTTCGTCCTACAATTTCGATTTCTTATCGAGGTTGCACTCCGTACATTGAAATTATGAATATCTGCGTTGTACGTTATGATTATTGAAGATTTTAGTCCTTCGTTTATTATATTATACATTAATTTTGTCCTCTCCAGGTTTAATATTTGCTGCAAGTTTAGCTTGTTGTAGGTTACGTAAAGATCCACTGAAGTTGTCAGATGTAGTAAATTATGTACGGCCTTAATGCTTTTGTTCATAATCCTCGATATTCTTTCCATGTTATACATAAAGTTTTTGCTCCATATTAAAATTCCATGTTACATTTGATAAAGTAAACGCATTATACAAAATTTCTTTTATTGGTGTTGGTAGAAAATTATTAGGCCTGGGTGCTATTTTCTTGCGCACGTTAGTAATGTGCGGAGTCCATGTTAGTTTTTCATCGATCGTTAATCCTAAATACTTGATTTGTTTTGTTCTAGATAATTCGATTCCATCTATATTAAGTTCAAAGATCAATATCAGCTTTGTTTATTTCATGATGTTGGTCTTCGATGCATTTAAGGTTAACCTATTGCCCAAAATCCATTTCGTAAAGAGCTTGAGGTCACTGTTGATGAGATATTCCAATTCTGGCTGATTTCTTGCTTTGCAGAGCAATAGTGTGTCATCCACATATACTATATATTTCGCTCTTAGACCTATGTACTGGATGTCATGGATTTAAAGTAGGTAAAGAGTAGGGCCAAGAATTGAATCCTGTGCAATTCCAATATTGATGGGCTTAGAATTACTGAATTTGTCCATGTTTTTTGTTATGTAAGTACTTCTTAGGAGATAATTTTTAGTTCATTTAGGCCTTGTAGCAATATTTTATGGTCTACAATGTCAAATGCCTTTTAAAAATCTTTAAGGACTGACGTTTTTTAATATCTTTAAAGACTGACGTTACTCCGCCATAGACGGTCCCAAGCCCGGTTTGAGAAAGGAGGAGGGAACATGGAGTTAACCTGGATGGCCAGTAACACCAGTGCGTCTCAGGAAGTAGTCAAAAAGTATGACATAGTTGGACTTGCAGCATAGCTGTGCGAACTCCAGCATGTCATATTTAGCTCAAAACTCCCATTCTTTTTCTACTAGGGTCTAATAAATAAGTAGGACCGGTCCTCCAGGTCGGGGGTTGGGCGAGGCGCCGACAATGCATCACCGGAAAAAGAACACTGTCCAGAAACCTAAAGAACAGCCTCGGAAAGGATGGACTCAACGGCAACGACCCCGCAAACGAAAAATGAACTACTCTATTGGATCTTGGAATGTTCGATCCTTATTTAGGACAGGAGCTCTAAAAGAGTTCCTCGAAAAAGTGGCAAAACACAACGAAATGGCTCGGTAACGAAATCATGGACATGAGATCATACACAATCTATCCAAGTGGAAAATTTTTGGTAAACAGAGAGTTTGGAGTCGCTTTTGTCGTTAACAAAAAATTTAAACAGCAGGTCACGAGCTTCAGACAAGTAAATGAAAGATTGTGAGCAATCCGAATAAAGACTAAATTTTTCAACACACTTGATTGATTAACGTTCACGCACCAATAGAAGACAAGGACGATATAACTAAAGACGAATTTTATGCCTCCCTAGAGACAACCTAGCTAGGGTGTAGCCTAGTGGGTAGCGTGTTGGTCTTGTAATGCGAAGGTCGTGAGTTCAAATCCCGGTCGGCGCAATATATAATTCCAGCACATTGCCTGCTTGGATATACCTTGGTCACCTCATTCTACGAAAATGAAAAATTCGTAGAAAGAGGGTTGTGCGAAGGGCTAACAATAAGTAATGAAAAATGTTAAGGAACCTGCATGTCAGGAGGCAAAGGTCCGATTTGGGCTGTAGCGCCATTGAAAAAGAAGAGACAACCTATGATTCACTGCCCTCGATTGACTTACAAATTGTCTTAAGGGATTTTAATGCAAAAGTCGGAAAGAAGGAGGCTCATAGAGGAACAACAGGAGGGCATAATCTCCATGACATAACCAACGGCAATGGCCAACGTCTTATTGATTTCGCAAACAACAAAAATATCATAGTAAGCTCTACGTGCTTCCCACATCGCGATATTCACAAACGAACGTGGGCATCACTAGATGGTCACACCTTCAATCAAATAGACCACGTTCTAATTGAGAAATTGGCTGCTTCAAGCATACTTGATGTACGAACCCTCCGCGGTGCGAATTATGACTCTGATCACTATCTAGTCAGAGCTAAGTATCGATGCAGAATAGCTTGTCGTGGATATTCGAAAACGAGTAGAGCTCGCAAATTCAATGTCGACAAGCTTAACGATGAAACAACACTTCGTTCGCACGCTTTCTTTCGCACAATTCACCGCTAATCGTTGAAATTAAACTGCGGAGGAAAACTGAAATTTTCCGGAGAACCGTTAGATCCACGAGGATCCGCGCCATAGAACACGATTTTTGTTGTTTTTTTTTTGCTTTTGGCGATTTTAAATTCCTTTTTTCACGAGATGGTGGAAAACTTTCACTTGGCACGAGAAAAAAAACGTGATACGCAAAACTTTTCCATTATTTCACACGAATTTTGCGAATTGAAAACGTCGAAATTCTTCGCACAGACCGCGTTTTAATTAGGTTTTGAAATTCTCCTAATTCAGAAAATAAAATGGTTCCGAAAACGCGATCCCCGTTAACTGCGAACCTCACGAACTCCGTCGCTCAACCACATAAATTTATTTTCTTGTTAAAACGATCGAACCGTACCGATAAGTACTCAACTATATGGCAAGGTGTATTAAAAATTTATATGTAAAACTTTACGAAAAACCCAAATTTCTATACTAAAATTATTTTTAAGCTCAAAATGACGTCAAACCGAATTGTTCCGGCAACCACGATGTGCTCCCGATCAAAAGCTCAACCCGACTACATGTTTTCCTCTTTTCGTTTCCGCTTTCTCCCGTTGTCTCCAACCGGATCGAGTTAGGGTGGCCAGATCATTCATTTTCTTTCTTCGTTCAATTTTGTTTTTCGTTGTATTTTTAGGGCGCGATGAATATTTCGTCAGGCCTTAATTCGTCACACACAACAAGTGTCACAACTTTGTGGTCAAGTTCTGGCCAGTCATCATATTGGATGCTATGATTATTAATTATTATTCGAATGTTTGTGGATACATGGTCTAGTAATGTACCGGATTGTACCGCGCATCTTGGTGGAGATACCCGATTTAAAATCTCAATGTAGTTGAACTTCAGCATTTCGTAATAATTTTATGATGTCTAGATCTCTTTTAGTATATCAATATTAATGTCAGCCACTAATAGAATCCTTGGATATTTTGAGAAGATTTCAATAAGGTTTAAACAAATGGATCCTTTGATGCAGAGGATGGATCATAAAAAGTCGATAGTGTTAATGGTGAATTCCTATTAATTAACTCGACTATTATTATGTGTAAATCAGGATAGTTCGAAATTTGATATCTTTCCTAAAGAGTAGTGCTCCCTCCTTGACTAGAATCACGGCAGTTGTGCACAGTAGTGAAACCCTTTAGATGTTCTGAGTTGCATAACCGTGTTTCAGCAAATATTAAAACTTGGATGTCAGGGTTTTTCAAAAGGTGTACTTCTAATTCTGTCATTTTATTTCTGATGCTTCGTAGATTATCATACATGATTTTCATGCATTTATCCGTATTTACAATTTTATACAGAAACTAGCGATCGCCCGCGACTTAGTCCGCGTAAGAATCGCAAAATAAGCAATTTTTGAGAATGTAGTTAGTAATACATTATCCGGGATATATAAACTGATTAGTTTAATGACCCTTTGAAGACAATGGTTTCTATTTTGTTGGAATCAGATCCATAAATTATTAAGAATGAAACCACGATACTCGCATTTGTATGGGACAGGCTCGTGAACAAATCTATCCCGTGATCTAAGACCATATTCGTATTGAAGAGCACTAAGGACATGTGAATAGTTATAGCTTGTGCTAATTAAAAAAAAGCCCAAATAAAATAACATTAAGCTTAAAACCATAACAGGACTACGACTCTGTGTAAAGCCCAATCATACGATACTACAAATGAAATTTTTGTGTGGGGTGATATTACTGAACTAATTTGTTTCACATCATGCCAGAGTACCTATGAAAATGTCATGTACCTGATTTAAGGTTCGAAAATTGAATAGGTACTGAGAAACTTAGAGCATTGGATTTAGTGAAATTGCGCAATTTGTATGGGAGGTGGTAGAATGGGGGAGTGTTTTTTGCTGATTTTCTTAAAAAAAAGTTCCGTGAACAGGTCACTTTGGCCATGCTTGATCATGCGAATTCTGATCCCACGTTCATGGTGTGCATCAGAACAGGTGATGAGACAAACATAGGTCTATGAGTTTGGCATACAAATTAATCAACAATCATCGGAATGGAGGAAAAAAATGAGTCAAAACCGAAAAAACTACGCCAAAGCCGCTCAAATATCAATAAGGAGTACTATTTAACCATATTGAAACGTTTGCGTGAGCAAATCCTTAAAAAATGGTCGGAATTGTGGAAGAAGAAATCATGGATTTTCCACGATGAAAATGCGCCATCGCATTGAGCCTCAATTGTGACCGAACTTGAAGCCAAAAAAGCAACAAATTGCTTTATTCAACTACCGTATTCACCAGATTTGACCACGTGTGACTTTCCTATCCACAAAACTGAAATTACCCTTCCGTGGAACCCGTTCTCAGTCGATCGAGGACATAAAACAAACATAACAGGGCTACGATTGCGCGTAAAACGCAATCTTACGATACTCTAGATGGAATAGAATTTTTTATGATCCCAAGAAACTTTGTATGGGGAGTGTTAGAATGGGTGATAGCATTGAACTAATGTTTTCCCCATCATACTAAAGTTGCTGTAAATATTGTTTTATACAAAATGCTTACTCCAAAAATTGAATAGGAACTGAGAAAATTAGTGTGTTATGTTTTGTGAAAATATGCAGTTTGTATGGGAGGTGGTAGAAAGAGTGGGGGGATTTTAGTGAATTTTTCAGAAATAACTAAGAATATCATAAAGTTGATATCTCTTAAATGTTAGACAAGTAACATTCATACTTTTCAAGAAAATAGATTTTTTGCGAAGTTGTGAAACTGTGTCATATTGTATGGGAGGGGGTAGAAGCAGTGAAGCTAATCAATTATTCTTTTCTGATCTTAGTGATAATGGTAATTAAGTATTTATTGCAAAATGTGACCTCGATAAATATTATATGTTCTGAGAAAATCGGCTTAGAGCATTTCATGAAAAAGTATAGTTTGTATGGGAGGTGGTGGAAGGAGAGAGAGGACGCCAATAATTTTTATATCGTAGATTGATATTATTATGAAAGTAATATATCTCAAAATTCAGACTAATAACTTTTATAATTTTCGCGCAAATCCATTTATTGTCGAATTGCGAAATTGTGTCATTTTGTATGGGAGGGGGTAGAAGGGGTGAAGCTAATCGTCTAATTTGTTTTGGCCTTACTAACAATTTGAAATAAATATTTAATGCACAATTTCAGCCCGCTAAATTTTATACGCACTGAGTAAATTGGCTTAGAGTAATTCATGATAAGTACAGTTTGTATGGGAGGTGGTAGAAAAAGGAGGAGGACACGCATAATTTTTATACGGTAGATTGATATTGTCATAAAATTATTATATTCTAAATTTCAGGCCAAAAGCTTTTATAGTTTTTGAGTAAATCCGTTTATTGTGAAATTGCGTTGTGTCATTTTGTATGGGGGGGGGGGGGTAGAAAGGGTGGAGCGATTTGGCCCGTTCACGAACTTGTCCTTACTTTTTTGTCAAAAACGACGTATACAAAATTTGAACTTTCTAGATCAACGGGTTCTCAAGCTAGAGAGGACACCGACGGACAGACAGACGGACGGACGGACATCCGGTTTTGAGATTTTTGAGTGATTATATGAACTTCTGTATCATTAATTTTTTTTCGCCGAGCCTTATTTCTTAGCGTTACAAACTTTGTGGCAAACTTATAATACTCATAGATTTCATCTAGAGTATAAAAACTGTTTTGAAAAAGATTAAAGCCCATTATTGACAGCAGAAATCTGATCACCAGTTCGGGCTAAGCATTCAACAATTGATCAAGTTCATCGGATAACTAACATTATTGAGAAAACACTAGAAGGAAAAAAAGTCGGTTCAACGGTCTTTCTTGATGTGGAGAAGGCTTTTGACAAAGTGTGGCATATACAAACTTAAAATGATCCTTCTCGCACAATCCACAGATATATTAAAATCATACAAAATAAGGCAGCAAATTTCTGGGAATTGGTAAATTATCCTGGGAAATGATATTTAAAAAAAATTGTTGTCTGACTGTCCTAAATTATTATGCAATTAATTATTATATAATTATCGCGGCCTGTTAATCAGTTTGTTTACAGCAGCTGGTTGAATCGGTACACCTCAGTAGTCCACGGCGATTTTCAAGATGTTTAAAAATATGGAACAAAAAGTTTGTCTCAAATTTTGTGTTTCCAACTAAATTTCGTGTGCGGAATCGTTGCGAATGTTGGAAAAGGCTTACGGTGATTCAGTAATAATAAAAACACGAGCCTAGGAGTGGTACAATGCCTTTAAGGACGGTCGAGAGATCGTTGAAAACATGCCTCGTTCCGGACGACCTCCGACCTCTTCAACTGACGAAAACATTCAAAAAGTGAAGGAAATGGTCCTCGAAAATCATCATACCATCGTTAGGGCGATATCAGGAGAGCCCGACATCTCTCGCGAGTCCGTTCGTTCGATTTTGGTAGATACTTTGGCCATGAAACGCGACCTTGCTCGACTCTTTCGAATAAAGCTGAATTTTCTTAAAAAAAAAAAGTACCGGGAACGGGTCTTTTTGGACATCTTTGATCGTGTGGATTCTGATCCCACATTCATGGAGCGCATCATAACTAGTGATGAAACATGAGTCTATGAGTTTAACATGCAAACCAGTCAACAATCATTGGAATGTAGGAAAAAAATGAGCCGAGACCGAAAAAATCATGACAAAGCTACTCAAAAATCAAGACGGTGCTCATTGTTTTTTGATGTTTTCGAAATTCGAAAAAATTCGATATATCATGATTTCATTCCGGAGGGACATATGGTCAATAAGGAGTACTATTTAACCATATTGATGCGCTTGCGTGAGCAAATCCTTAAAAAACGGCCGGAAAATTGGAAGGAGAATTCATGAATTTTCCACGATGATAACACGCCATCGCCTCTATTTGAGGCCAAAAAAGCAACAAATTCCATCAATCAAACACCGTATTCACCAGATTTGACTCCATGCGACTTTTTCCTATTCCCGAAACTGAAATTATTGCTCCGTTGAACCCGTTTTCAGTCGATCGAGGACAAAACAAAAATCGCCGAAAGAGCTGAAGGCAATACCAACAAGTGCGTATAAAAAGTGTTTCGAAAACTGGAAAAATCGCTGGCATATGTGTGTTGCTTATAATGGGGATTACTTTGAAGGCAACAAAATAAATATTGGCAATTAATTAAATATTTTGCGTTTTATTTACAAATTTCCAGAGCCTTAATGTATATCAGAAAGACACTTCAGGATCAAACATGAAAACGAATATTGCGAGCTAAAGATCAAAGCGGGAATTCCACAAGGAAGTGTACTTGGACCGGTTCTCTTTCTCTTGTACACCTATGACCTTCCGAACTTGAAAGATAACACCATCGCTACCTTTGCAAACGACACGGCAATAATGGCTGTAGGGGACATTAGAAATACTTCTCTGATATTTTAGACATGTTGTCAGAGGAAGATATTCCAGAAACAGAACAACTACCAAACATCCAACCGCGACAATCCGCTATTAGGGATAATCCCCCAGATAAGGAAGAGATAGTTTCCGCCATTCAGTCTATGGCGGGAAGGAAAGCCCCAGGTATAGTCGGACAACCAACCAAACTACTCAAAGCGGACCCGGAAATGACAGCCGATATCGGCGCTTTAATGAGGTGTGGAATGAAGGAAGATATACAACTGAATGGAAGGAGAGTGTGGTTGTGCAAACTCCGAAGAAGGGCGACCATCTGGTTTGTGGCAATTGGCAGGGAATATGTCCACTTACTGCCGTATCGATTGATAGCTAAGGTAATTCTCAATAGGATTAGTGATGTGAAGTTTATCAAGCTGGATTTCGTAAAGGGTCATCTTGTACCGACCACACAAATACCCTACGGATAATATTGGAGCAATCCGCTGAAATGAGTTCGCCACTAAGTCTCGTTTGTGGACTCCGAGAAGGTTTTCGACAGCGTTAACCGAGATACATATAGAATGCTTTGCGTAGGAGAGGTATTACAGATAAGGTCATAGCTATGATTAAAGAATCCTACGAAATGCAAGATGTCGCGTCTTGCATAGATGAGAGCTGTCCGAGAGCTTTCCTGTGCGAACGGGTGTCAGACAAGGCTGCATATTATCACCAGCCCTGTTTCTGGTGGTAATAAATGACGTCTTGAAACTGCACTGGAAGGGGGGAAAGTAAAGGTCTTCAATGCAGACTATTTAACATTTTAAGTCACCTTGATTATGCTGATGACGTGTGTTTGCTTGCACATAACCGTTCGGACTTAGAGCCAAATGTTCGCTCGTTGCATTCTAAATGCAAAGAAGCGGGATTGAAAATAAATATGCGTAAAACCATGTATGTGCACATGGGTTCGAACCCAAGCACACCGATTGTTCTTAACGGACAAGATGTGGAAGAGGTGCAAAATTTTTGTTATTTCGAAAGCATTGTCGAAAAGGATATTGAGGCTCGTCTAAATAAGGCCCGTCGGCATTCGGTATCCTTTCCTCCTTCTGGAGGTTAAGAGGGATCTCCCTTCGCACGAAGCTGAGAGTTTTTGACGCATGCGTCAAGTCCGCGTTGTTAAATGGTTGTACTACGTGGAAAGCGATCGTTCGACTTACCAAGAAACTGCAAACTTTCGTGAACCAATGCCTTCGACGCATTTTAGGGATATTCTCACCAGAAGTGATCTCCAACGACGAACTTTGGAGTACAACTGGACAGACTGAAACAGACATTGAGATTTAAAGGCTTCCGTGGCGTAGTGGGCAGCGTGCTTGCTTTTCAGTCAATAGATCGTGGGTTCGATTTCCACTCCAGACAGGGATTATTTTAAGCACGAATTTGTCAGT
Source organism: Chorisops tibialis (assembly GCA_963669355.1). Lineage (NCBI taxonomy): Eukaryota > Metazoa > Arthropoda > Insecta > Diptera > Stratiomyidae > Chorisops > Chorisops tibialis. The sequence continues at coordinate 216,686,737 of OY770262.1, forward strand.
TGCTACTGGCGATGAAAAATTATTCGAAATAAAATGGGCAAACGGTGTAAAAGCGTAACAGTTCCACTTCAAGAAGGCCTAGATACTCAGTAGATGGTTTCTGTTCGCTTTCTATCATTTAGTCCCCCATAACATCTACAAATATTTGTCATTAGCAGCCAGTACAACTGAAAAATATATATCAGCTTCTTCACTCGTTACGGTCGTTCTCACTCCTCTTCCCCTACCTTCCTAATCCAATTCCTTCCCTTCATGACTGTGTTTGTGCATTGCACATAAAGGCCGAAATTGCCTATAACATAGATCAGGTCTTAACAGGAATTTCATTTAATTCAATTTGACTCTTTCTCTCCAATCTCTCATAATCAATTAAGAAACGACGACATTTCACTAAATAAATTGCAAAAATGAGTATATTCTGACTGCGCTTATAGTTATGCTCCGCATCGTATATCAGATTGATACTTCAGGATCAAACATGAAGACGAATATTCCGAGCTAAAGATCAAATCAGGAATTCCACAAGGAAGTGTACTTGGACCGGTTCTCTACCTCTTATACACCTATGACCTTCCGAACTTGGAAAATAACACCATCGCTACCTTTGCAGACGACACCGCAATAATGGCTGTAGGAGACACTAATTTGGAATGAACAGAAAAATTGCAAACAGCCATCTTCCAAATTCTTCGTTGGACCGAAAAATTGCGGTTGAAGCTAAATGAAACCAAATCGGTGCATGTCGACTTCACTAACAAGAAAATCGAGGTATTATAGACGCACCATGGTACATACGCAATATCAATCTACACAAGGATCAACATGTAGAATTTGTCACGAATGAAATAAAATTTTTTGCACAAAGTCACGAGCGAAGACTGCACCAACACGTCAATACCGAGGCGATTCAACTCCTAGACAATAAGACCATGGTGTGAAGATTTAAGAGGGCTAAACCATCCGAACTAATGTAGTGTTGTGGAAATAATAGACAAAAATAATTAAATCTAAATGCACAATAAAAAACATAAAAGAATTATGATTGGGCGTAAAGCCCAATCATATGATACTCTCGATGAAATGAGAAAGAGTTCAATGTACTGGAAAATATGTCACCTCCAATTCTTTTAAATAATTAATAGTGACTTTTGTATGGGAGGTGGTAGAAGGAGGGGAGGAAGGTTTGTAATTTTTGGATATGACACCTTATGTGGTATGCAAAATATTTCGTGCTGAATTTAAGGTTTGTAGCTTTCATTATTTTCAATTGGACATAGTAGTTTTCCTGAATTTGAGGCATTTGTATGGGAGGTGGCAGAGGAAGTGGAGCGTTTAAGATAATTTTGAAACTGCTTATCATCATCCTTATCACCACGCTTTGATTCAATTTCAAATTCGATAGTTCTAATATATTCGAAGGAGAAATGCTTTTCTTGAATTTATAATACAGATATTTGTATGGGAAAGGTAGAAGGAGTGAAGAGGAGCTGACAATATTTTTAGCATTTATTGCAATTATTAAAAAACAAATTCTCGCAAAATTTTAAGTTTTTACTTTTTCTAGTTTTAATGGAAATCGATATAATGCACTTAACAAAAATTATACATTTGTATGGGAGGGGGTAGAAGGAGTGTACGGATCAAAACACATTTTTTTATCGTTATTGATATATCAATTTTTATGCTTTATGCAAAATATCAAGTTGATAGCTTTAACAGTTTCGAAGAAAAATAATTTAATTTAAATTTCAAAATTTCGTGAAATTTGTATGGGAGGGGGTAGAAGGAGTGAGGTGAAGTTGATAATTTTTTCAATTCTGATTGAAATTATAATAAAATTAATTTTGGCAAAAATTCGTTTTTATAACTTTGCTATTTTCAATGAAAATCGAAAAACTGCATTTTTCAAAATTATGCATTTGTATGGGAGGGGGTAGAAGGAGTGACGGGATCGGGTCAATAATTTGTCATATTAATGACATCTATATCATAATACTTTGACCCAAATTTTAAATCGATAGCTTAAATAGTTTCAAAGAAAAATCAATTTCTAAAAATTTCGGAATTTCGTGAAATTTGTATGGGAGGGGGTAGAAGGAGTAGGGGGATGTGGCCCATTCACGAACTTAAAGTTTCTTTTTTGCTAAAAATGACACACAACAAATTTCAGCACGATAGCTCAAAGCGTTCGAGAGTTATGCTGTAGACAGACGGACAGACAGCAACTTGGAATCGAAGTTTTTGAGCGACAACAAATATTTCTGTACCCTTGGCGGCTCTGTGCGAGCATTATTTCTTAGCGTTACAAACGGTAAGGCAAACACAATATACTCTCAGATTTCATCTAGAGTCAAAAACAAATTGCTTATTAGTTGTATAACTAGATCGTAATAAGATTAAATAAAAAACAGTTATTATTGTCGTTGTTTATAATTATAGTTATTGAAAATTTTTTTTTTATATTACAAAATTAAAAAAAAAAACAAGCTAATACAAAATAGCCCATATTACTCCGGAACAGAAAGAAAAACTGAAGAGACATTGAAATTTACGAAATGAATAAGAAAAAAAATGTTAATCCTCTCGAAAAAAAAACATTCGAATGAGAGAATTAATTCGCAAAAGACTTTACGTGGGAGATGAAGAAACAGCGGAGCGTGTTACTATGGGAATGTGTGAAAATCGCACGCAGCAGACCTCATCACTTCGGGAAGCACGCGTCCTCTAAGCCCAAGTGACGCAACTCACTCTCCACCTAACATTATATTGCGCCTCCCTAATACAAGCCCGTATCGTGGAGGATTTGCAAATAGGTGGAACGCACAATAGACCTGCAGTGGGCAAAAATTTTATATATCCGTGTGACTTTTTAGTGGTTTTAACTCACACATATCTAAGTACTGATAAACAGTTTGCAATCACGTACCGCATGCTGGAAAATACACTCCGTTTCATATTTATAACCCACCTACCAATTTCAAATTATTTCCGCCTGAAAATAATTTTGATTCAAATTAAATACAAGGTAAGATTGACAAACTCTGTGCAATGATTTTTCTGTAAATCATTTCTCATTACCGTTCTTTTTGCTGCAGTTCATGGAAATTTGTCATTTTTGTGCGTTTCATATTTATAACCCACATGGTGATTAGTGCAGTTAGAAATCGACACACTGAATCAGTTTAGTTGTTGTTTACAAGATTCGAAATAATCTTTATATTTAAAATGCCGCGCAGTGTGTCTTTAAATGATGTCGAAATGGGTGAAATTTTAGCGTACAGAGATGATGGTTTGAACATAAGTGAAATTTCGAGAAAAGTTGCTCGCAGTCGCCGTGTAATTCGAAACTTTTTAAAAGCTCCGGAGTTATATGGGAAAACGAAGCGAAAGGGAAGAACAAGAAAACTGTCTCCGCGGGGAGATGAAAATTGTACGGGCGGCAAGGAATTCGACGCCAAGTTGCAATAAGTTGGCAGCTCTTGTCCCAACAAAGGTGTCAAAAACAACGGTTTGGAGAACGATTCAACGTAATCCTAACATCTCTAGAGGTACAATGAAGAGTGCTCCACGACTATTAGATTATACTAGCTTTCGTACTTCTTCATTGTTTAAGCTCAAGATTTCATTTTCAGGTGATATTTTCTGATGAAAAGAAATGGAACTTAGATGGACCCGACGTATTTAATGCTTACTGGCGCGATCTGAGAAAGGAACCTCTCTATTTCTCGAAGAGGAATTTTTGTGGTGGTTCTGTGATGTTGTGGGGAGCATTTTCTGCAGCAAGGCGTTTGGATATACAATCTATTTCATCGCGGATGAACAGTAGAGATTACATCCAAGTACTCGAAAACAGTTTACAGCCATTTCTGGCAGAAATTGGCGAAAAAAAAACTGGATTTTCCAACAAGATAATGCCAGAATTCATACCAGTCGTGAAACAATGGGTTGGATGGAGACAAATTCCATTAGGGTGATGAACTGGCCGGCATTTTCTCCCGATCTGAATCCCATTGAAAGCATTTGGGGAGTTCTTGTCAGACGGGTATATGCTGAAAATCGCCAGTATGAATCACTGGCGGAATTGAAATCTGAAATCCTTGATGAATGGCAGAAACTTGACCCTGAAATGTTAAATAAATTAATCCAATCGATGAAAAAAAGGATTTTTGAAGTCATAAAATCGAAAGGAGGCTCTATTAATTATTAAATTTCTGTATAAAATTTTTTATTTAAAATTTATATGAAATTAACATTTCATTTTGTTGGAAACTTCAACTGGGCTATATATGTATATGAAACGAACAAAATTGGTATAATAGCTGGAACTGTTGCAAAAATAACGAATTCTTGCAAAATTTACCTACAAATAATTTCTGCTCCAAGCTTTCAACATTTAGCAATCAAGTAACATGCTCCGCTGTTTGTTCATCTTCCACGTAAGATCTTTTGCGAATTAATTCTCTCATTCGAATGTTTTTTTCGAGAGGATTAAAATTTTTTTTCTTATTCATTTCATATTTGGGCCTAGGAGGGTGGACGAAGTGGTGAGTAAAACACGATGTTCGAAATAAATAATATTTATTAATAACAGACTTTGGAACTCGACTGAGAAAGAACGAAAGACTGCGAACGACTGTTTTCGACTGTGGTATAACGACTGTCTCAAAAGCCAGCGCGACTGCCTTTTAATTTCCGTCTTAATGCTGACGCTGCGGCGTGTCTGGCTGGCGTACTTTGTGCAAGATAAGCAACAAAGTATTATCATTGCTTGATCGCGCGCATCGTCGGGCATGCCACTTGATCCGTTGCATATCTGGCGATATGCAGAAGGTGACGTTGGCGATCAGCAAATCTGGATGTATGAAAATGAGGACGGTTTTGCTTGTGTGTGGTCAGCGTAAATCCGTCCGATTTCAATGCGGCTGGAATGTGCCGACGACGTCGTATCGCCACATTAATCCGACACACATAAATTTCAATTTCTCTTCTGTTTTTCTTTCTGTTTCTGAGTAATATGGGTTATTTTGTATTACCTTGTTTTTTTTTTAATTTCGTAATATAAAAAAAACATATACGATAACTATAATTATAAACAACGACAATAATAACTGTTTGTTATTTAATCTTATTACGATTTAGCTATACAACTAATAAGCAATTTGTTTCTGACTTAGTTTACTTCGGTTTAAAATTCAAGCTAAGCACTTATCCATCGATATTGTCTTAGTTTATAATGCTTTCCACTTTTTTTTATTGTGCATTTAGATTTAAATATTTTTGTCTATTATTTCCACAACACTACATTAGTTCGGATGGTTTAGCCCTCTTAAATCTTCACACCATGGTCTTATTGCCTAAAATTTCTACGTGAGTTATAAATATGAAACGGAGTGTAGGTGTATGATTGCCACGATTCACTCTACTTGTAGTCATTTCGTCGCTTCACTAATACTCTCAAAAAAAAAAAACTTTATATAAAAATAAATCAATTGATTTTTATATTATTTTCGTATAACATTTTATATTTATTGTTCAATCACTACAAATATTTATATGTTCAATTTCTGTCTTTCTCTTCATTTTTTAGTTACATATTAGTTTGCTTAAAGACAACTAAAACTCACTTTTGATTCTACAAAAACGTCATCTTTCAAACTTGATCTTTTCATTTGTTCAGTTAAATATTTCCATCATAAATAAACGATTATTTACCTAAAAATCTAAAGGATTTTATTTTTGAATTATAATTATAGAAAATTAAAATCTTATTTGCCATTATATTTTATTTTTGTTTCATTGTGGCCATTCAGTAGTTTAGTTATATTTAATAGAATTGTTTTCATTATTATTATTACGCCCTATACATATACAGAAATTCAGTTTGCAGTTGTTTGTTTTTAATCTTTAGTAATATTTCGTCTAAAATCTAAATGCTAAATTTAGTGTTTGTGTGTGTGTCGCCTAGAAAAATATATTGTTAAATCGATTCGTATCAATATAATTGTAATTAAAAGCCTCCAAGTTTAATGTTTATTATCACCGCTTTCGTTTTTGTTTCGATACAAAAATTAAAATAAAATAGAAATTATATAAGAAAACAAAATTATTTGCAATTAATGGCAAGTCTTAAAAAAATACGATTCGAATAAATTATTGTAAGAGTTTCGTGTACATCATACGGTACAGAAATTAATGTGTAATAAGAATTTTATTTTTACGGAAAATTCGATTGAATTAAAAAAAACTGACCTCTTCTTCAAGTGAACAATACGTTCCTTGATCAATAAACAGATGCACGAGAAATAATTTAACAGAGGCCTATTTTATTACTCAATTGAAGAAAATTATCTTAAACAATCGTCTTTTAATTAGAAACAATTATCCAACGAAATTGGAACAAAATGAATTCAAATAGAACGAGAAAAAATTACTTATTGGAAAATTTCGGAAAAAATATATACAAAACTTTGTCCAATTCAATCCGAAAACAAGGAAATACTTCGCTTCATTTGAAGAAGAAATTGATCATGATCGAATAATGCATCAAATTGACCCTTGCCATGAATTACAGCAAATTTCTATTAGTAAAGAGTAAATTCAATAAAATTCTAGAAAAATAGCCTCAAATAAAATTCCAAACGAATTTTCCCTAAAATTAGAACTCAAATTTAAAAACAAAAAAAAAATCACAATTCAACGTAAAATTAACAAAAAGAACCAGAGAAACCAATAAAATTCAAATCATAATTTTTTTCCGAATGCAATTAGACCCGAAGAGAAGGCATTCAATCGTGTCCTATCTAAAAGTGATGATCGATTCGGAATTCTCGTTTTCGACAATTCAATACGCCGTTGTAAGTCTCTGGTTACTCTTAAATTTGTTGTTACCGCACTACCTCCAAAACGCTGATGCTGCTGCTGTTGCTGCGGTACTGCACTTATTGCCGAAGTAGTACTTCGATAAAGATAATGTTGCTGCAGCGAAACACCATCATTTCGATTACTATTAAAATTTGTTAAGCCTATTTTTGATGATGTTAAATTTGTTGTTAATATTTTCGAACTAGAACATCCCGTCGAATTACTTCGCCGAAGAATCGGATGTGGATAATTATCGCGATCGTCCGATCTTATATATCAGCTATCTTCCAACGAATATTGTCGTTTTAGTGCCGATTTAAATCGCCAAATTCTTACTTTGCCATTGCTAAATTATATAATAAATGAGAGAGAGAAAAAGAAAGAAAAAAGACAAAAAATCAAAATTAAATTAAAATAAAAGTGCAAAGCAGACAAAATACTGTCGAGAAAAACAATTTAATTTTTTCTGTGGCATATTAAGCATATTAAAATTTACGGGAGAATTATTAGTTACCAGAAAGAATTAGAAAAAAAAAATATTAAATTTTATTTTTATAAGGAATCGTTAGAAGAGAAAAACAAATTTACTGCAGCATAATAATAAAAATGGATTGAATTTAGTATAGTGGATGGTTGTGAATGAGATGAGTGCGTTTCAAGTGTTAATATTGAAATTTTCTTCTATAAACCGATTTATTTCTTTTTTTGTTGTTAGATAAAAAAATAATAATTGTGTTGATTTACGATCAAATTTTCATCAAAACCATCCAACGAAAGCAATAAAACTACAATAGACTTGCATGGGGTCAAAAATTACTAACATTTTATTATTGTCACCTGACGTTATTGACTCTGCAGAAGAAATTCTAAAGCTGTGTACACAATTGAACAGGAACGCGAACGAAGCAGACGAGGACGCATGACCATACAAATGTGTACATGCATACGAGGCGAGGAAAACTGCCTCGGCACACGCACACGAATGCTATCCGTAGAGTGTCGAGAATTTCGGTTGTATTTGGACGGCATCCTGCATTTCAGTCATTTTTGCCTCGCCTCGCTTCTTGGTCATATTTTTGAAAGCAATTATTGGAAAATGAGTTTGGATAAGAAAAAGGAATTGCATCTTATCAAAAAAAAAAAAAATTCAAAAGTTTTTCTAACTTCTGGAAAAAAATGGCAAATAGTCCGAAATTATTTAGCTTCCAACGGCAGCGAGTGCTGCTTCGTTCGTTGGCTCATGTTATGCTCAAATGTGTACGCAGCTTTACGGACTGCAGACCAAACAAATTGCAGCAAGGTTCAGCCTTTATGTGCAATGCACAAACACAGTCATGGAGGGGAGGAATAGGATTGGGCAGGTAGGGGAAGGGAAGTGAAAACTACCGTAACGAGTGGAGAAGCTGGTATATTTTTCAGTTGTACTGGCTGCTACAGACAAATATTTGCAGATGCTATGGGAGACTGAATGATAGAGAGCGAACAGAAACCATCTACTGAGTATACAGACCTTCTTAACGTGGCACTGTTCCACTTTTACACCGTTTGCCTATTTTATTTCCAATAATTTTTCATCGCCAGTAGCAACTGAAAATCCATGCTTAAAAAAATCCCACTGTCATACCCACGACCTATTGGCTGTGAAGCAAGCACGCTGCCCACATGTGAATATTAGAACGGCAGAAATTTAGATAGGTCTCGCACTCACTGGTGTGAATGCCTAACTTTATTAGGTATGAACTGGTAACCTTCACTATGTGAAGGGGTGCTGATTGCCGTCGCACAATCAATCCTTGTTCGTAGAGAGGGGCTAAAGCCCTAGAGACAGAAGATATGGTTAGAGGATCCCATCAAGAAAAAATGATACGGAAACTTGACGAAATGTGCGACTTCTGCACGACAATTGAAGTTGCAGTTGTACAAGCGACTATCGTCGTTGAAATTAGCCGTCCACAGTACAGTTCAGATCTTGCTTAAAATTTATTAACGATAACGATGGCAAGTTCGCCATATTGAGCTAATTTTAAGAACAAAACCTGCTGAAATATTTTGTAAAAGATTATCGAGATGTTGAATGGAAGAATCGAAAAGTGTATTCGATTAAAAAGAGACTAATGTTAGAGATATTATAGCCATATGTCATTGAGGAACTTTGAAGTGCAACTGAACAGACTAAGGATAGCAACTGAGATTCAAAGGCGGAAATGGCAGTGAATCGGTCACACTTTGGGGGAACCAGAGTAAAGCATCTTCATACAAGATCTGGATTATAATCATCAAGGAAGACGTCGAATTGATCGACCATGTAGAGTTGCTGCAGAGATAAAAATCCAAATTTCATAAAACACATCATTATGGGTGACGAGACATTGTATTTAGATGCAAACCAGTCAACGATGATGCATAGAAGAGGCACGAAACTGAAGTGCGTGGCACCCCACAAAGACTGGAGGTGCCGAGAACCCCGAATCAGTGGTATACAATTGAGGTAAACGTGCTCACTGTAGGCACATAGACCCGCAAAGTAAAACGCTGTACAGAAGAAACAATTATGTGGAAATCGAGGAAGGATGTGCCGATAGAACGAAATTAATAATTTATTTGATGAAACTATGGATTGGTAATAAAAATAGTGAACCGAAGGGCGCAAAACACAGGGTTTTAGTATAGCCCTCACGACAAAGTAGCTAACTAAGGGGAGAAAAATATGAGGCTTTGTTCATAAGTAATTGTTTGCGGACTGATGTGCACACCAAGGCTGCGTCGATTCACCAGCACAACCATTGAATCAGTCATTGCATCCGTCTATTCCAAATCTTCTGTCAAATCCCAAATTACTGCGTCAAACTTAAAATCCCCCGCTGAAGCCCAACGCAGCGCCTAGCTCCGATTTCGATTCCTTTGTGCTTTAGGTACTTTGTAAGCATTTCCCTCGCCTCGGTTCACTACTTTCTTCTAGGCGAACCCACCATCGTGCGTATCTCCCACGTCATGTTTTCCTCCTACATATTTCGATCCCTTTGCGTCTTAGGCACTCTTATTTTTTTACCCAGATTCCTGAGGCAAGCCTATCCCTCGCCTTCAGTACATTCTTCTGAAAAACCGCCATCAACCAATATCCTATAAGATCGAAGATTTCAGTTACTTTGGGGACTTAATCAACCGCCGCTTCGCTTTCTTTCAATCCTCCATCCGTCAATCTCCCATCTAAATTTCAGTCACATTGGGAACTTAATCAACCGCCGATACCTGCTTTCTACATCTCTTGCTACCAACGCAGTATTCTTCGGTGTACCGCGCTGTCGCAGCTTCACAGACCTGTTCTGGTACGATATGAAGGATGTCGTCAGCACATCCCACGTAGCACCAGTTTTAAGACCTTTGGTCTGGTTTTAAGTGAGGTGCCGCAAGCGCTCCCAGTAAAACTTTGATGCTGAGCTCGGTCCGTGGATTTGCTAACCTCGATAAACAAAATAACTGAAATCAGCCTTCCCGGCCTTTCTCGCCCAGTAGCTACCCCCTGCGGGACTGCATGGCATCAGTGGAAACTATACGAAATATAGGTAAGCATGAACTCAGGAAAGCTATTTGGCACGTGTTAATCACACAAGTGCCCCCACCAGTCGCCAAGGTTTCGTACCATACTTTCGCCCCGTACGTTGCACAAACAGCGAATAGTCTGGCATACATGATGCGCACTGATCGTCTGATGAGGCCGCTCTCGGGTTGTAAGACCCTACGAATCTGCCCCATACCAGCGATGAGACGCTCCTCGAGCTCTCGCAGATGCAGCTCGAATCCCAACCGCCCAAAAACCCTGATGCCTGATTTACAACGGACTTTACGCAGTCGACATAGCTTTTCCTCCATTTTTTCCCAATATAAAGGTTTCCCACAGCACGATAGTTTTCGGTTCAACATATTTTGTTTCCCAAACTCGCGATTATTTATCAGAAATACTGGAATCCTAATTGCTTTTCATTCATAACAAGACTTAATATCTGAAGTTAAAATCAATTTTTAGCTCATGTCAACGTAAAAGTTGATATTTTTCGAACTTCTACGCACTTCTACATAAGCTGCGTCACATTACGAATGACTTCACACAAGTTCATACATTTCAACTTCGACTGACAGCACCACCGCGTATGCTGCGTCAGGTCTACATTTCATTGGAAATTAGGGATGATGCCGAAGTATTTGACGTCAGTCGCGTAACTGAGTACCCTCCCTTACACGCTTTACCGAAACATGACTGGAGTGCGACAATGAGCCTTTCAACATCATTTTTATTAATTATTGGGGAACACGTGACAGCACTGTGACCTTCTTGGCATATTATGCGTTGATTTCCCTTTTCCCCATACCACAACTTGATAGCTGCGTGTTTATTGGATTATTGAGAACTGCCTGACTATCCGATAATATATAGTTTTGTTGCGATGAGCTCTCCTAATATTTTCTTGGATGCATAGCTCTATTGCAATTAGTTCGGCCTGAAAGATTGTGACTTCTTTACCAAGGAGTTTTGAAACCGGCTCCAGTTCCCTCTGGGCCATCTATATACCAGATAGTTGATTCCTCTTCCATTTCAGGTAGCATGGATTACCAGTCCTTGCGTTCTCTAATTATAATTTTAAAGGGGTTTCAAAGTTGAATTTGGTGAGCATAATGTCCGATAGAGCCTCTGTTTTCGGGATTTGTAATATTTTGAGATAATCTCTAATCTCCCGATTTAAATTTATTTTCTTTCTGAATGCGTACCACATCTTTGATAGTCTCATTATACTCTAGATGAAATCTGAGAGTATATTGTGTTTGCCTTACCGTTTGTAACGCTAAGAAATAACGCTCGCACAGAGCCGCCAAGGGTACAGAAATATTTGTTGTCGCTCAAAAACCTCGATTCCGAGTGACCGTCTGTCCGTCTGTCTGTCTGTCTGTCTGTCTGTCTGTCTGTCTGTCTGTCTGTCTGTCTGTGCGTCTGTCTACAGCATAACTCTCGAAAGCTTTGAGCTATAGTGCTAAAAATTTGTGTGTGTCATTTTTAGCGAAAAAGTAATTTTAAGTTCGTGAACGGGCCAAATCGCTCCACCCGTTCTACCCCCTCCCATACAAAATGGCACAATTTCGCAATTCGACTATAAATGGATTTGCTCGAAAACTGTAAAAGCTATTAGTCTGAATTTCGGGATATATTACTTTCATAATGATTTCAATATACAGTATAAAAATTATTTGAGTCCTCTCTCTCCTTCTACCCCCTCCCATACAAACTTCTCTTTTTCATGAAATGCTCTAAGCCGATTTTCTCAGAACATATAACATTTATCGAGCTCACATTTTGTGATAAATACTTATTTAGCATTATCACTAAGATCAGAAAAAAATATTTGATTAGCTTTACTGCTTCTACCCCCTCCCATACAATATGACACAGTTTCACAACTCACAAAAAATTTATTTTCTTGAAAAGTATGAATGTTACTGGTCTAAAATTTAAGAGATGTCAATTTTATGATATTCTTAGTTATTTCTGAAAAAATCACTAAAATCCCCCCACTCTTTCTACCACCTCCCATACAAACTGCACATTTTCACTAAATCTAACACACTAATTTTCTCAGCTCCTATTCAATTTTTGGAGTATGCATTTTGTGTAAAACATTTTTATAGCTACTTTAGCATGATGGGGAGAAAATTAGTTCAATGCTATCACCCCTTCTAACACTCCCCATACAAAATTTCTTGGGATCACAAAAAATTCTATTTCATCTAGAGTATCGTAAGATTGCGGTTTACGCGCAATCGTAGCCCTGTTATGTTTTTTTATTTGGAAATGTATCGGATGAATGCTTGGGAACATTTCCATTGCAGCAATAGGACAGATTTTCATTGCATCTGACTCCATTTTCAAACGGTTACAATCAGAGCTGCATCCCTACGCTCGCGTTCTATTTTGAAGTTTCTCTTCACCAGTATGAGTAGATCTTCGGCATACGCCGCATTCCTGAATGAATCCCCGAGCTGGACCAAAAGGTCATCCATCTTAGGATCCATAAGAGTGGACCACTGAAGGAGCGCCTTGTGGGCATCCACGCTCCGCGACCTTCCAGATAGTGTCACGCAAACCCCTTCCGTATAACAACCTGTCGAAAAAATAGCTATGTCAAAGGGTTACTTCTCGACATCAAGCACTACATCCCATAACACTTAACCCACGCAACAATTTTAGACCAAAAAAAAGCAAAGCTCAGGGAAAAACCTTACGTAATGGCAAAGAATAATGTTCTGTTTCACCGTGACAATACGCCAATTCCGCAAAAAAAAAAAAAAACATCAACAAACTGAACTCTATTTGCCCGATCTATAGAGTGTATCAACAAGAGGTGTAGGATTTGTTTCTAAGACCCAATCAGAAAACGTAGTCCGCCGGCTGCAGTTCTTGAGTCAATTGGAACTTTACGCATGCAGAGCGAAATCTTTCGTCAATATTCGCTGCAGTGTGGACGTGGAGAGGTCGAGTTCTTAAGCACGATGACGAATGGAGGTGTTTGGGTCGTTTTCAACACTGTCCTTCACTGCGACGATATTTTCGATGTAACGTCAGGGTGAAATCGATTCGATGCACTGAGCCAGTCCCTTAGAATTTTTTGATTAACAAAATCTGGATACGGAAATATTTTAGGCTGGAACAAAATAAGTGTCAAATACAAAAAAGAAAGACAAACGTTGTTGGTTAGTCAAAAAATTTACGAACTGATCTTCTCATCCTATTCACTTGTCTTCCGGCTAAATCGGACTAAAACCTGTTCCTGATGTTCAAAACATTTCTAACTGAATAAAATGAAATTGTCAGCAAATCGTTAAAGAAAAGTTAAAAGAAAAACTATGCGGAATATCGAAAAATAGAATGAAATTTTAAACCAATCTAATATCGGTAGCATCCTCGCACCGCCATTATTTTCGTAATGATATTCCTGTAATAAAAAAGTAAGAAAATCGACGACGCATTATCACAATCCAAATTGACATTTCAAATGTATTTTGGTTTATGCAAGTATCAAGAAATTAATTAAATAAAAAAGTTATTAGTGAGTTTATAACTGATATTATGATTTTCGTTTTAATCACGTTGCATTCTTTTACGAACAAGAAGAATAGTTGTATTTTATGTGTGCGAAATGACTATAAAAAATGTATGAATAGAAATTATACAGCCATGAAAAGATTTATGAGTGTGTGTAAATGTGTTTGAAATTTTTGATTGTGATTCAAAACAGGATGATGAATGAACGATCATATTTTTTTTTTATTTACAGAAAAATAGTAAGATAAAGAAATGATTACGAAAAACAAAATTATGATAACTTACGCGAAACAATTTCAATCCATAAATATAAAGAAAAAACATTAAAAATATTTTTTCTTTCAACTAAGCAACTTTCTTTTTCGATTATTTAAAATATTTTTGCTCATTATTTTAAAATTGCTTTTTTTAATGATTACATCACAGTTGTCTGCCATGAGTTCTGACACGAACAGGTACATTCACAATTACATCGCGGACACAGACTGATATAGCCTAATGCCCGTAAAATCCAAATACAGAAAAATATCCATAAAATAGTACGTGCCCATAACCTACAAATGATTTTTATGGATTTTATATATTTTTATTTTGAAATGTTTTTGTGTAGAAGAAAGCAAGAGAAATATATTTTGTTTTTCATTTTTGTGTGATTGATATCCTGCGGGCCCTTTTAATTTAGCATTGTTACTTCCAATCGATGACGATCGGGTACAGAAAATATTATATCTGCCTAATATATTTTAAATATCGAATAAAAAAAATTAGAAGAGAACAAAATAAACACATTTGCCAAATTTATACCAACTAAATTGCTGGGTGAAATACAATAAGAAAAACAAAACAAATCAGTCGTGAGTAATGGACAATAAAAAAAATCTTGAGATTGTGCGAAATAAGAAAGCAACACATAGCTGAGAGAATATTTATAGCGCAACATAAAACCAATAACGGAAAAATTCATCAACATAATATCCAAGCCAATCCTTTCTCAGCAGCATAAAAACAACCATCGCGATTATTACGACGATATAAACTCTTTCAACCTAAATCTCCCGACACATTTAAAATAATCCGAATTATACTTTACAGAAAAAATTAAAAGTGAATAGCCGACAACACATCAACAACAAATTCAAAAAAGATTTTTCATTAAAAAACTTTACCCACAATTATTATTATTTTTTCTTTTTTTGCTTTGTTTTAGTTTGCTCTTAATTAGTAGCGGAATTAATAAGATTTGTAGCATTATTAGTAGAAATATTGACGTTTGATGTTGAATTTGTTATTAAATTGCTTTTATTCGATGGCATTGATGATAAATTATTATCGAGGAGTGAAAAACGCCAAATCCGCACTTCACCAGAACTGTTTCAAAACGAAAAATAGAAGAGATCAAAATCAAAACCAAAAAAAAAGGAAGAACAAAAGTCGGGATTATAATTCGAGATTTTTTTTTTAGGATGTACGCCATAGGATTAATTCGTAGTGGAAATGAAACATACCTCGAAGCTGTAAAAACTCTTTGACCGGAGGCAACGATATCATTAATTGACGATTCAGTCTTCATTTCGGCTAAACTATCACAAGTTTTGACATTCCATAAACGAATAATGCCACCACGACAGCTAGACAAGAGTACGTCACCGGATATTGCCATTCCGGATACCCATCCCTTGTGAGCGTTGTTGAGCGACTGAAATTGGAGAAAAAAAAAAGTGTAAATAAATTTTCTGTTATAAAAATCTCTGATCACATAAAAACCAAAGTAACTTCTTAAACTATTTTTTGTTTTCTTAGATTTTTTTATTCTGCTTAAATTAAACAATATTGTCCGATAATTTTTAGAACTATAGACGAGGCTAAATTACATTTTCAATGCGATTTTCTGGTTATTTCGTTAGTCCGCATCTTGAAATTTCAAGGTAGTGGTCGTCCAAAACGGCAAAATTTGAAACAGTCAACCAGAGGATCTGACTTTCTTTACATCGTATAAAGTATTGTATTGTCTATTATTGGAGGTAGCATGTGGTTTCTACTCAATTTCAAAATCAAATGCCTGTTAAGACCCCCTATAGGGGCATAGGACAGGAACAACTCTCTTCCACATGGCACGATCCTGAGCATCGGCCTTAAGCTGTTGCCAGGACTTATTTATTCCTCTGGCCTCCTGCTCAACTGATCGCTTTCATGTGCTACATGGTCGACCAACCCGACGTGTTCCTTGAGGATTATAATCCAGAGCCTGTTTGGCGATGTTTCGCTCTGGTTTTCTCAAAGTTTGACCGATCCACTGCCACTTCAGCCTTTGAATCTCAATACCTATTTTAGTCTGACCAGTTGTACTCCAAAGTTCGTCGTTGCTGGCCAGAATATTCCTAAAATGCGTCGGAGCATTTCGGTAAGTCGAACGATCACTTTCCACGTAGTACAACCATATAACAACACGGACTTGACGCATGCGTCAAAAACTCGCAGCTTCGTGCGAAGGGAGATCTCTCTTAACCTCCAGAAAGAGGAAAGGATACGGTTGTGGTTTCTACGCCGAACAGTAAATCATCAAATCAATATCACAAAGGACGGCAATAAGCGACATAAAATTCAAATAAGAATCACGACAGCTAACAAAGCATTTTATGCGGTCCTCCCCATAATGAAATCAAGGAAGGTCCATCGAAACAAAAAACTACGCATCTACAAGATATTAATTAGTCCTGTGCTGCTATATGGATACGAAACATGAACCTTGACGCGGGTGTCGGAGAAGGCAATCGACACGTTTGAGCGAAAAATTCTTCGGAAGGTGTACGGAGCAGTTAAGGAAGGATATGACTGGCGAATTCGATACAACCATGAGCTGCATCAACTATTTGACGACCCACCAGCATCTATCGTGATAAAACAGCGCAAGCTACAATGGGCTGGCCACGTGGAACGAATGCACGAGGAACGAGTCCCAAAACGAGTGCTCAAGGGCAAACTCAAGGCAACCGACCGCAAGGGAAGCCACGAAAGCGATGGGAGGACTCAGTCGACGCAGATTGCAGATCGCTTCTCGATTTTTCAAACTGGGGAACGCGGTCGTTGGACCGAGACAACTGGAGGAGGTGCATCCGAGAGGTCAAGCTCGATATGGGCTGTAGCGCCATTGCGTCATCATCCTCATAAGGCAATTTCCGTACACTTGTATTTTGTCAATAAATATGTAAAAATATCATCGAATATTCGCGATCTTCTGCTATATACTATTTTGAAACAGCGGAGAAGGCCGACAAAGGCCGAAAAGAACGATGTAAAAAGACGAGCGTTTGCAATGATTGAGTGAGACGGGATTGAGAAGCCGATCGAGTCACGTGATCGACAGCGCGATTAGTGCGACGATTGAGACAACATATTGGAGGCACCTGGACTTTAGAAGGCGATTAAGTCGTGTGATCGACATCACGAACGATGCGAAGAGTCAGTCGAAGTTGGGAAAACGATTAAGTCGTGCGTTCGACAGCGCCAAGATTAAGGCGATATGGTGAACAAAAAGTGTGTCTATAAGAAAACCGATAAATAAAGTTTGTGGTTATTTCAATTTAGGGAAAACTAATTTTATTTTTACTTGAAATTCAGCGACCCCTAGCGCATTTCAATATATTGCCATGGTTGGAAGGAAACAGTTATGGCATAGTCCCCGTAATATAATTTGAGGACGATTTTCATGGAAAAGCTAGCAGGACAGATATAAAATATATGTGGAGCAGAGTACTAAAGCGAGACACAGTTACAGCATCTGCAATGTCAATACCACATCGAACAGTCGATCCCACCGTAGCTGAAAGTACTACTCTATTATTATACAAGCAAACCGAAATGAAATATACGAACAATTAATGTGGGTATGACTTTGATTCCACATCAGGGGACTCAACCGTTTTTTTGTTTTTTTTTTTTGCGTGAGAATATAAGGAAAAAAGATAGAACGGGGCTTCAAAGTTTTAAAAAAAAAAATGCTACCGACATGAGCAAGAATAATAGAGCCCAGCGGCAAAACACAATTAACTACGACGAAACGTTGTGGAACTTTCGCGACACTATATAAGCAAAAATAGGACGATCCAAGCTCAACAACGTAATTTAGATAGCCTGAGGAATATGGAACTCCGGTGTAAAAATATAGAAATAACGATGTTAAGAGAGAAATTGGAAACCTTAGGACGAAATGAAGATTGCGGTAGGCAAATACAGTTTCGCGACATCGAGGACTCCTCCCTATTAAAAATATCGGGCAATGGCGACAACGTCGAAAACTGGGTAACCGACTTCGAAGTTTCAAGTAAACTGCATAAGAGGTCATCTTTAGAGCAAGTAATTTATGCGAAAACCAACTTTTACGGACCTCGTCGAAATTATCATTGGAATCAAAGAGGGATTTAAACTCTTGGCATAACCTAAAACAAGTTCTAAAACGAGTTCGTTAAAAAGTATAACAACGCCGAGATCCACAAAACTTTACCAAACACCAAACGTGAACGAAGCAAACCTTTGCTTAATTACTTGATGCGTCGATCTGTACTAAGTGCAAAGTGGAAGAGCTGGCTATAATACAATACAATACATAATTTATGGCATAAAGGACAATACACAGAGTTTTGCGAAAATCAAAGAAAAGATTGACATGTACGAACGCATTTTGAAATCTGCACCTCCAAGTGAAAAGTTAAAACTGAATTTAAGGCCAACAAATCGGAGTTTTTTTGGTGGTTGGAGAGGTATAAATAGGGTAGGCATTTGATCAACGTTATAAGGGTACGTCTAGTGTTGTAAGTATCACATACACATCAATTGTGCTCGTCATATCTCCATGTGGTAGTCCCCGGGTACTGGTCTTGTCGATCCGGACTTGACTTGCTGAACTGTGAAGTGCGAGTGCTAATGAAACAGAAAAATTCTAGCAACACAATATGGCCCTCCTAGTCGGGAGTATGGCAATGTGTCACCAACTCATCCTAGGAAAAACCATACTTGTTTTCAAACCTACCGCCTCGGACTGATTCAACGACAGCGACCGAGCAAACGAAAAATTGACTTTTCCTTCGGATCTTGGAAAGTGCGATCCCTGTACAGAGCAGGAGCAGTGAGAGCACTTCTGGAACAGACAATCAAATACAATATAAACATCATTGCACTCCAAGAAACTAAATTGTAAGATAGCGAGATTACAGACATTAGATCGCACACAATTTTCAAAAGTGGGAAATCATCGGGGAGCCGGGAGCTTGGAGATGCGCTTATCGTCGACAACTACATATTAACGAAAAGAAAACAAGAGCTCAGAGTTTGACACAAACTAGGAAAAATACGCCAATCAGACAGATCATTGCAGTAGTATACTGTAACATAGAAAACGTAGACAACATTGTATACTGAGGGGCAAGCTTATCGAAAGATGGTAGCAAGCCCATCGAAATAGAAAGAAGAATAATGGTGGCGAATAAGACGTATTATTTAGTACTACTAATAATTAAAAATAAAAACGTCCACAGGAAAACTAAACTTAAACTATATAAAACGATTATAAGACCTGTTCTGTGATATGGGAACGAAACGTGGACATTAACTCAGGACTCCGAAAAATTACTTAACGTCTTTGAAAGAAAGGTCTTTAGAAGAATCCTCGGACCAGTGAGGGAAAACTAGAAAATACGATACAATAGAACATTGTATGCCATCATCGGCAATCTACAAGTGTCAACCCTCATAAAGTTCAAGATGCTACAATGGGCTGGTCATGGGTAGCGTATGGATGACACGCACACTAAAGGGGAAAGTCGATCGACAAAGGCCGATTGGAAAACCACGGAAGCGCTGAAAGGATTCTTTTCACGCAGACACGCAGACGTAGTATACAGGTGACCAAGGTCCGATTTGGGCTGTAGCGCCATCGTAAGTAAGAGTCCAATCGTTTTAGTGGCTTAAAAGGACGGCACTAAGCGGTTTGATGAAAATATCAGCCTTAAAGCTGTTCTAGTCTAAACCTGAAAATAAGGATTGCAATATGTATTTCAGAGTATTTCGGAACCAATTTAAAAAAAAAACATAAAACATGGAAAATGGTCCAACAATATAAATTTACAAAAAATCCCACCGAGAGCAGAACATTCCAAACAAAATTGCGATCAAATAACAAATATGGAAAATGATTTCGCCCTTATATGTTTTATTTTTAAAATACCACCAACTTAAAACAACCTCATCGAAAACAAAATTACTTACTTGTTTGAGTTCCCCGTTCCGAAGATCCCATCTTTTAATTCCGGAATCTCTACTCCCGGAAAATAGCTCAGCATCAGCACCCAAGGCATCTTGAGCTACAGCCAAAGCCTGAACACCATCATAATGCGGCGGTTCCAAATTCAACAACGGATAAACCACACCACCGGTCGAAGGAACTTCAAAAACTTTTACATAGTGATCTTTGGATCCGGTCGCAACAAAATCTGTATTGCCCGAACCTTCCCATGCCGTAACACACATAACTGCTGCTTGATGTCCGCCCGATAGTTTACCCAAACACGTTAAACTATAACGAACAAGAAAAATTATTTAATCTCAACAAAAAAAAACTCCATTCCAACAAAACAAAACTGACTTTTTCAAATCCCATATTCGAACTTTATCCGAAGCAGCAACATATAAATTTCCCGACGAGCCCATACAAAGCGCTGTAATGAAGGACTCTCCGTTCGGCTGTCCCATCATATTCGAGTTGCCCGTTAATGTTTGACCCGACGAGCATAGTGTTTTTATCGCTCGAATGTTACTCGATCGTAGATCCCAGACACGAACATACGGACCCGAAGCGGAAAATAAGAGATTCGTTTTACGATCGTATTCGACAGCTATCACCGGTCCCGGATGCGTTGCCAGACAATGTTGTGCCGTATCCTTTTCTAAATCCCAAACTTTTACGGTACGATCAGCAGCGGCAGTGAATAAAATATTATCTTCGACTTTAATCGATAGCACGGAATTACTGTGACCCATAACCGTGTGCGTGCAAAACAATGGTACGCCGGCACGACTCTGAAATTAAATGCAATTGAAATATTATTTAGTTAGGAGTTTTGTTCTATTTCCGACTTACCTTTCCCGTATATTTTTGAATGCTACCACCGGGCGAAGGATCTTGTATTCCGGCTCCCAAACGTGAGAAAACATCGGCTGCAGCATCTTCACGTGAAGTCATTCGACGATAAACAGGCGGCGAATGTGTTGGCGTCGTTACTTCTTCATCTCTGAGTTAATTTGTTGTGTTTTTTTTTTTTTTTTTTTTGACAATGAGGTGAGTAAAAGCGTTTGGTAAGTTATTAAGGATTGGTTTTTAATTTTTTTGTTTTATTGTTTTTGAAATTAGTGCAAAATTTGTTAAGGCGTGAAAAAAAATTTAAACTAGAGTAGCGAAAAGTAGTAGCAAGCAAATGATGTTAAAAATAAAATTAACTATGATAATTCAAAATAGAAAAATAACAAACAAAGAGCATACAATAAATGGTTATCCGATGACAAGCAAGCAAACAATCACACTGAACAACTAAAAAAAAGTTTTGCATTATAATTTTAGGATACTGAACTCAAATTTACCAACCATAACTGCAGGGGGGGGGGGGGGGGGGGGCGGCAATATTTTCAATTATAATTAATGTTGAATCGAAATTGTTTAAAAGCACCAAACTGTACTGAAATACTTTAATCAAAAATGAACAGACGGGACAACGAGATGTCAGCTTTAAATTGTTGCAGAAAAAACGTGGCGAGTAATGCATATTTTGCTTGATCAAGTGATTTGTTTGGCTCAGCCGCATCGTGAGCTAATTTAACAAAGCGAATATTGCGTGCAAATTTATCTAAAGGAGATACATATAAGACAGCCTACTGAATAACTACAGTGGCTATGGAAAGATCCTGACTACCGCGACTACGAAAAAATGTCGCTAATAAAAAATGAAGAAGGTGGATGATAAAACTGAACTTAAAAAATTAAACAAAATTGTTATACACATAGGTACATTCTAATTGGTTCGTTGTAAGATGCAAATATATTAATAATATGTCCTGCCACTACCGGCATTGATAAATTGCCTGGCCCCTTCGAACCATACTTTGATCAACCAGATTGGCGACGTATTCACGCGGATGTGACCTAAATATGTGAGGAACATCTCGAGACTACTGCTTCAAATTAAAACAACAACAAACATTCTTAAAATTTTTGCATGATTCACACATTCTCGATGGAATCGGATTTTCCACACGGTACAGAGCTTACTGCGGACATTTTGGATCGTTGTCCTCCTGCAGGATCCATTTCTCGCGTTTTTCGATAAATCAAAGGCAACAAAGCTTTCTTGTAAATTTTAAGCATTCTTATAGCATTTAGATAGTAAGTAATCAGTTGTGCCAAACATGCACCTTTACTGTATGTTTCACGGTCCGCTATGCTAGCGTGTTAGTGGAGGTTGACTAAGCTCGTGAAAAGATAGCATATTCCCAAACAGAACTATCGTTTGTGAAAATTACGTTGCTCCAATCTCGATCGAAGTTCTCATTCGCCCAAGCGATTCTTTTCGCCACATGTTTTTCCGATAACAAAAGTTAATTGATTGTGCTCCGTCATTTGAAATCAATTGCGCAAACGGACATAAACGGCTACGTACGATATTTTTGGTTCTGAAGTTCTCATGTACATTGCTGCAGCTGAATAAGACAGTTTTCGACCTATCGAACACAGTTTCGTAGCGCGACGCGTACACTGCACTCATCCCGTGTTTAGGTGTTTCTCGAATAATAATTTCAACGTCAACTCAATCGTTCTCGGCAAAGCATCAAGAACAAAGGTTACATCCATCGGCTGACGAAAGCATAGGGGTATTGTTACTGAACGCACCTAATAACTTCCTGCTAGATTGAAAGGAAAGATTTCCGGATTTTACACTGTGTGCTTTATTGTAAGCGCCGTTTCGGTCTTTGCTAAGATACGAGGGTCGTTTGATAAGTCCCTGGCCCAAATGACAAAACGTGGTTTCACGAAAAAGTTTTTGCTATCGCTAGATAGATGGCACTTTCGAACGGTCTCATGAATTTTTTCAGGTTTCTGTAGGTAACAGTTTGTTTTTGGCAGCCATTCTAAGTTGACGTGTCACGCGAATCGAAAAGAAGATCTTGTTCCACCACGACAACGCCCCTGTCCACACCTGCGCGGTTTCCATGTCCAAATTACACGATTTGCGGTATGAGATCGTTGACCACCCACCTTATTTGCCCGACTTGGCCCCATGTGACTTTTTTTTGTTCCCCAAATTGAAAACTCACCTCGGTGGACAAAAATTTTCATCGAACCAAGAGGTGAAAGACGCCGTTTCCCAATTTTTTGCAGACTGTGACAAAAGTTTCTTTTTGAACGGTATGAAAGGACTTGAGAAACGTTGGACCAAATGTATTAACCTCCAGGGAGATTATGTTGAAAAATAAAAAAAAATTTTCCGGAAAAAATGCTTTTTTCTTACTTGGGCCAGGGACTTATCAAACGACCCTCGTAGCAGCATGTCATATTTTTCTGAAAACTTCCACCCTTTTTTATACCAGGGTGTAATCAATAAGTAGGACTAGAACTCAAAGTCGGGGGTTGGGTGCGAGACGCCGACAACGCATCACCGCATAAAAAACACTGTCCAGAAGCCTTAACAGCCTCGGAAAGGTAGCTTATGGTGCAACGCTACTAACAGACTAAGGCGTGGAGTCTTGATAGCTCAGTAGTCAGCACGGCCGCTTTGTAACTCTACCTAGTCCTGCCATAAGTTCTGTCACATAATTTCTCACATTGGCAACAACTTTATTTTATGAGTGACATTTCAATATCGGCCAGTTTTATAAACGTCATAATGTTGTTGACAGTTGATGGTCATTTAAAGTGTGTTCGTTAACGTGTGAAGATGGAATGGGGTGTAATAGAAAACCGAACTGCAGTGATTGCACTACATAAGTGTGGAAAATCAGCGAGTGAAATTTTCAAGTTGTTGTGCCCGTTAAAAATAACGCAAAGATTTGTGTATCGTGCGATCCAGAGATATAACGCGATCCAGACTATTGAAGATCGACCTCGTTCTGGACGTCCGCGTGATGTAAGTTCTTCTGCTGCCATCAAAGCGGTCGAGAGTCGAATTCGTCGAAATCCGCTTCGTAAACAACGAATCATGGCTCGAGAGATGAACATCTCCACCCGAAGTATGTCTCGCATCATAAAATCTGACCTCGGGATGAGTACCTTTCGACGATCAACGGGACATTTGCTGACTGAGCAGTTGAAGCAAATTAGGAGCACCAGATCGAAAGAGCTCCTTCGGCGGTACGGCAACAACAAACATCGAGAAATTTTATTTACCGATGAAAAAATTTTTACAGTGGAGGAACATTTCAACCGCCAAAATGATAAGGTGTATGCCCACAGCTCCATAGAAGCCCGAGAAATTGCCACTAGGGTACAGCGAGGACATCATCCAGCATCAGTCATGGTATGGTGGGGTGTCAGCTACGAAGGGGTCACCGAGCTTCATTTTTGCGAAAAAGGCGTAAAAACTGCAGCGAAAAATTATCAAACGGACATCCTGGAGGGATGTGTGAAGCCGCTGAACTCTAAGCTATTCAACAATCGACATTGGGTTTTCCAGCAAGATTCTGCGCCAGCCCACAAAGCTCGAACCACACAAGCGTGGTTGGAAACCAATATTCCACAGTTTATAAGGGCGACGGAATGGCCTTCTGGGAGCCCAGATTTGAATCCCCTGGACTACAAACTGTGGGCGGAGTTAGAGTCCATGGTGTGCACGAGACGACACCCAAATATCGAGAGCCTTAAGCGATCTTTGACAGAAGCAGTAGCTAATTTTCCGCTAGAAACAGTGCGTACTACTATCGATGACTGGCCCAACAGATTAAAGAGCTGTGTTAAGGCTAAAGGCGGCCACTTTGAATAATTTGTTGCTTATTTTACTTCCATTAGTATGCCAAAATAAAATATATTTTCCTTTGTCAAAAACTCTTTTTCATTTATACAAAAATTGCCCATATACGTGTGACAGAACTTATGGCACGACTAGGTAGATCCCCGGGATCGAATCCAACTACCTGTACGGTATTCCCTTAGCGACAAAGACAGGGCCTACTTACACAGTCCTTACTGACGAGTCCGTCGTAAGCAGGCCTGAGACGAAACGCAGCGCAGTAGCTGCACACACGCTACAGACTCAACGACAATGACCCAGGCAAACGAAAAATGGAATGGGATTTTCGATCCTTAACTCCGCTATAGCCCAAACCCGGTTAAGAAAGGAGGAGAGAGCATGGAGTTAACCTGCATGACCAGTAACACCAGTACGCCTCAGGAATTAGGCACAAAGAATGACATAGTTGGGCTTGCAGCATAGCTGTGAGAACTCCAGCATGTCATATTTTGCTGAAAACGCCCACTCTTTTTCTACCAGGATGTAATATATAAGTAGGTTTGGCCATCCAGGTCGAGGGTTGGGCGAGGCGCCGACAACGCATAACCGGAAAAAAACACTGTCCAGAAATCTGAAGTACAGCCTCGGCAAGGATGGACTCAACGGCAACGACCCCGCAAACGAAATCTGGACTACTCTTTTGAATTTTGGAAAGTTCAATCCTTATTTAGGACAGGAGCTCTGAAAGAGTTATTCGAAGAAATGACTAAACATAACATCAACACAATTGCCTCCAAGAAACGAAATGGCTCAGTATCAAATAGACCACGTTCTTGTTGAAAAAAAGCTGCTTCCAATATACTTGATGTACGAATCCTCCGCGGTGACTCTGATCACTATCTAGTTAGAGCTAAGTATCGATGCGAAATAGCTTGTCGTGAATATTCGAAAACGAGTAGAGCTCGCAAATTCAATATCGGTAAACTTAAAAACGAAACGGTGGCGCAGGCGTACATGTCAGCACTGGATCAGCACTTGACACCCAAATATATTAAAACATCCAGAATATGCAAGTAGAGAATATGTGCATCAAATCTTCTACAGAAGAGATATTAGGATAACCAGTGCGGCGAAAAAAAAAATGACTGGTTCGACCAAGAAAGTCGCGATGCAATAGATAGAAAGAATGAGGCTTACAAAACGAAGGACCAACACGAGCCAAAAAATTTGGATATGACGAGCTTAGACGATTTGCGAAAAAGACCTGCCGGCGAAAACAAAGGAAGTATCATGACAAGATACAAAAAATCGACGACGATATGAGACAATATGAAACGTGGGACGCATACGCAACAGTAAAAGACCTAAAAAAGGGAAATAAACCAAAAACCAGTCTCTGCAAACATACAGAGGGCAACATTATCAGCAACACACAAGACATCAAAACGAGATAGGCTTCCTACTACGAACATCTTCTCAATCCCACTCCAATCACGACAGACATCTCAATTGAGGTTTCAACTGACGAAGAAGAACCACCATCGTCGACACTACCCACGCTTGCTGAAATCAAAGTAGACTTATGTGACCAACAACTAAACAAAGCGCCGGAATTTACGAAATACCAGTTGAACTTCTGAAAAACGGTAGAAACTGAAAAAGCAAGGAGATGGTCTAGCCGTCATGGTTTTCAACGTGGCTCTAGAGGATGTCATCCGCAAAATCACAGTCGACATCAACGGGACACTACTATTCAAGTTCACCCAACTAGTAGCATACGCTGACGACATTACCATTCTAGCACCTAGCAAGATCCTTCTTAGCGCTAAAGAGGTATTTGTCAACCTTGACTCCGCCGCGAAAGAAGTCGAGTTGCGCATTAATGAAAACAAAAAAAAGGAAGAAGGAGAACGCCTATCAGACAAAACATAACAATTGCGGAATATGATTTGGAGAGTGTAGACAAATTCATATATCTTAGGGCTAATCTAGCAAAGAACGGCAAAGAAACGGACGAAATCAACCGAGGGATTATGCTAGCAAATAAAACGTATTATTCGGTACTTCCAATAATGAAATCCAAGAAAAGGAAACAATAAGCTGCGAATATATAAAACTAATATACGACCTGTACTCTATTATAACAGCGAGACGTGGACATTAACGCGAACTGCCGAAAAAACAAAGAAAGGTCCTCCGAAGAATGGCGAATAAGATACAACCATGAGTTATATCAACTCTACGAGGAACGAGAATCTTCAACGTTCATCAAGCTGCGTAAGCTGCTGTGGGCTGGCATATAGAGCGAATAATAGATAGAAGAATCCCCAAACGTACTCTTAAAGGCGAAGCGATTGGTAACAGACCAGTAGACAAACCACGCAAGTAGGGAAAGACTCGGTTGATGAAGATAACAAAGCCATCTCAAAAATTAGTAGTTGGAGGACACAGTCTTTGGATAAAAACGATTGGAGGCGATGACTGGGGCGGTCGCGCCATTGATGGTGATGATGACAATAGTTCGGATGCTATAGCCACTACGTTGTGACATCTGAGCTGTGATGTTTTATTCGGTTCTACAGCTACCCGCCATCCCGTCGAGAAAAAGTCCAAGATACTGTTGATGGTATATCGACTGCTTGGCAAGCGTGTCTGTTACTAGTCTGCTACGTCTACCGACATAACTGTGCATTGCACAGGTGACCCCCAAAGTTATACTCGGTGCCGTAAAAAAAAAACCTTGCAGTTTGCTAGGCCGGTATGCAAATTAAAAATGCTTTGATTATAGCCGCTAGGCGATTCAAGTCGTGTCTGTAAATAAACACTAATATGAACGTGGTCCTGTAGGATTGGAGTGCCACAAGTGCAGTCTTGTTTTCCGCGTAAATGTCACAATTTCCGAGACTGTCCTGCATATCTAAAAATATTAATGCACTCGTTAATGGCTAATACTTCCGCTAGAAATAAAGTTGCGTGTTCTGGAAGTTGAAAAGTGTGGATGTTGAGGTCGTGTGAATAGTTCGCTGCACCTGACCCCTAGTTAGATTTATATCCGTCCGTATATGAGGACCTACGCAGCCGGTGAGTATCGCAATGTGAAACATCCGTTTCTCAAACTATGGTTGGTTCATGCAATCGCACTCGCAGTCTAAAAGGGAAGATGCGTCTCTAATGACTTTAAAAAAATTTGCTATGACCAATTAGTGACGCTGACAACGAAGTAAAGGTTTTTAATCTAATAGTAACCAGGCCTGCTGTTTGTCTTATAAAAAGATCAAGTGGAGGATCACCTTCACGGCTGCAGTTAGTGTAGTCCTAAGAGCACCAGTTATACACAAACATGTTAACCATTAGATTAGTTGTAAAGGTGATATGTTGGTTCTTAGTACTACCGCTGGCTACCACACTAGCGTACCATAGCAAATAATTGGTCTGACTATAATTGCATACATACAGTGTTGCTCATTTTTAATATAGACCTTCCAGAATAATTAACTATCTAGAATGAGGCCTAAACATTTAACCTGGTTCGAAAGGAATATAATTATACTCCGATTTGTTGGTGGATTGAAAACGTTCGTCTTCTGGAGAAGAAGACCAGATCTGCTTTTTGAGGCTTGATGGTAAGTCCTTTATCTAGTGTCCAGCTGACTAACAGTTGTAGTGTGGACTGCAAGAACTTTCTCAAACTTACCAGTTAGCATGATGATCGTCTGCATATGTTATTGTGGGGTAGCTCTTCCAATTTAAAACAGAAAGGGGTTAAATCACGGTGAGGACCCACAGGAGAGACTATACTATGCCTTTATGAGGCGTACCTTCGTGACCAGAGCCTTTTCTTGTCTGGTCTTATGCTTTGATGCTCGAGCGCTACGACAGATCACCCCGTAATAACTTTAAACGTTCGCTGGCATGAATTTAAAACCAATTAAAATGTTGACCAAATTCGAATATTGTTAAAAACAAATTCAGCCGCAAAATTTTCATAGAAAAACCAAACAAGATCGTTAGTTAAAGAAAAACATGTTTGAAACAACAAACTTTTCAATTTAAAAAAAAATTTCACTATTATTTCTTTCATATCTGATTGTTAAATCCATATTCGTTTTGGACAAACAAAAACACGATAATTACAAACAAGGTTGTTTTCAATTCAATGGAAAAGACAGAAAAAAACTAATTGTAAAATGCTTTACCACAAAATGTACGTTAAGATTAATAGAAAATAATAAAAAAATTACTATTATTTCGTTTTGTTTAAATAAATAAATTAGTATTGAAAAAAATATTCGCGTCGTGTTGTTTTAAGCTGAGCTGATATGTTCAGCAGAGTTCTTCTATCGAACAGCGATTTTTTTTTTGTGTTTTTTATGATTTTTCTACAATAATTAATCAGCACGAAGTCTAAAAACTGTGAAATATAATAAATATAAATTTAAGATAGTAAAAAATAAATTAAATCTAGTAAAGTATGGGTGATGGTTGTGATACTTTTTTGCTTTTTAAATATTTACAGCATGCTTAAATTGTAATTCTAAATTTACACCTATAAGGCTAATTCTAGAGGCGAAAAAAGCATTCAGAAACGAAAGCAATAAATAGCTTGAAATCAGAAGGGCTCTTGGATATTCTACACTGTAAACTAAATATTTTCGAAAAGTAAAAGTAGTCAGTTTTTTACTTACAAGCCTGGTGAGCCTTTGTTTGGAAATGCCCTACGGTTTACTCGCGGCGAAAGAGGTATTGCTGTTGCACCTGTCACATCAATAGGCTTACGTGCTAGGGATGGTGATGCAGCGCTGTTTAAGGCTTGTCTGGAATTGGAAAATACAAATATAATTAAGAGTCGGAGTAATATGAGTCGGTTGTACTAACTTGAGGGAACCAGGTGCACTTGGAACTCTTGCTAATGGAATGAAACTGCGACTAGCGCCTTCCTGTTGCGTATAAGATCGTGTCATCGAATCATTCTACAGGAAAAAAATGATCAAACTTTAAACCCAGGCACGACGCCACAACTTACTCTCTCGGCGTGGTTGTCGGCATCGCCAAATAGAAGATCCTGCGGTTGTGCCGTTCGTCTTCGAATCTTTGATGTATGCGATGTCTCTCTGTAATATATATAAAATAATTTCACTACACGATCAACAACACTTCATTTCTTTAGAGTAAAATTGATTTATTCGAAAGAGCAATATTAGAAAAAAAAGAAGAAAAATTCATTCATCATTCACAACGGCCTCATACAAATTATTCATTCTTCGAACGCTTCGTTCATAAACCGTTATCGAAAGACTGACCGGTAACCTTAATTGAGAGCAGAATAGGAACCATACTAAACTCATTGCAAACATAACTTGAACTAAAATGCAACTTACAAGTCAATTGTTGGCGCTGGGGACGGGCTTCGACTGGACTTGTTATTCTGCTGATTCATATTTTGACTACGTTCGCCCAAAAAACTGGGCATATCGGACGGAATGTCATACGTACTATTACTATCCATTGTACTCCACGATTCCGAGCATCGTTGTTTCGTATACTCGAAATTATGTGACAGATCGGAAAATGTTAGGGCAGGATTTTGTGCAAGAATATGCTGCATAAGTTGCTGCAGGATGTCACTTTCGTCGCGGAATTCCTTAATACGTGCCTCATTCTCGGACAGTTTTGTTTGCGCTAAGGTATTATCACAAGTTTGGGCAATCGTAATGCTCGAGAGCTTCTCGAGCAAGTATTTTGCCTCGTCGACGCTTTGAACCGTTTCGATTAGCGTTTGCAATTGTGTCGAACTGGCCGATTCTTTGCCCTCTTCGATATCGATAATTGAATGTTGGATTTGTGTCATCACCTCCTGAACGTAATTTAAGTTCGCCTTGAGCGTGTCCTCTTCGCTGATCAGTTCGGGCGTTTCGTGATGTTTCAATTTATTCCGAACGTTTGCGAGATCCTTGCTGAGCGCTTCGCGACTATGGATCAGCCGTTCTAGTTCGCCTTCCAATTGAACAACAGTCTGTTTACTTTCGGCCGTACGACTTATCGTCCGCTGTAAATTCTCCCATTTCATGCGAGCATGACGCGGACTAAACACTGTCGATGATTTCTTTGGCAGAACGCGACCGGACGCCTTCACACTCAGCATACCCTTTTGGCTTTTTCGTAGTGCTGTAACCTGTTCGGTGCGCCGCTTAAGGACCTGATCCTTGGCCGCACCTTGAGCTTGTAACGATTTAATTGTGTTCTGTTGCTTACGCGACTCTTTACGCAATTGCGCTATTTCACGAATCTTACGAGTTTCTTCTTCTTTGTGACGATTACTTTCTTCGTGCATTTTTCGCATTAGCTTTGTCTGAAAATAAATATCGTGTAATACAAACCATTGAATTTTTTTTTACAATTTCAATACCTTCATGGCTTTGAGATCAGAGAGTTCATTCCGAAGTGTTTTGAGCTGCGATTCGTGTGACTGAAGTTCACGTTGCAATCGAACGTGTTCCTTTTGTGCAGACTGCAGCTTTCTTAGTTCACGCTGCATATCACTAATCTTTCGTTCATATTCGTCACGAACTTTTTTAATTTTTTCATTCGATTGCGATGATTGTGGTGCAGCTGCCAGAATAACAAAGTGATTTAAATCGAAATTATCATTAATTGCTGGTATTATACTTACATCCCATATTTGATAATACTTGATCGCGCTCCTTTTGTGTATTCACAATTTTGGTATTCAAAATTGTCAGTTTTTCTTCATAGTGATGCCGCATCACTTGCATTCGTTGTTGCGAAAGTTCCAGCTGTTCGATTAGTTTTGTTTTTAATTCGATATCCGAACTAATATCGTTGAGTTCAGCTTGAATCTCATTAGCTAGAAAAAAAAAACTTACATTCAATTTCCGAACTAGTTCGATTGTGTTATACTTTTGTCATCCGATTCAGTATCGCTATCACTTTCCGAATCATTGTTTTCAGCATTTGAATTATTGCTATCGTCGTTATATCCAGGCAAGGAACGAGACATTAACATTTCTCTTTCTTTTTCCAATTCACGTTTGGCTATGTTTATAACTGTCTCGGGATCTGGAGTGAAACATAGAAATCAAAATTCCAATCTGTCGTGTTCTATCGCCGAAAAAAATTACTCACTCTCAAACATGTTCATCTTGAAATTGGCACGAGGACTCGATAACGATTTCTTCAACTGCTGATACATCTGTTCCGATTCCAATAGTTTGGCCTGCAGCTTTTCAATTTCAGCAATATAAGCACCAATCATATCGGTAACGGATTTATCCGTATCAGTAGCTGACCAGCCCATCGTAGCCTTCTGCAGCATAAGATCGGAATTTCGTTCCGTAAGCGTATTGATTGTCTCTTGCATGGCTTTGAGTCGTTGCTGTAGTCTTTTATTATCTGCCAGAAGCATGGAATTTTCCTGGAATGTATCCGATACGGCCGAGTTACCTTCAGCATCAACGCTCCGTTTACCCTAGAAGTTGAATAGTTTTCAATGGGCTTCGCTAGGAAATTTTTCAAACGGCCGACACTTACCTGCTTGTATTCTAAAAGTTCCATTTGTAACGCGGCAATCTCACGCCTCATTAGCAAGATCGTTCTCGAGCTTTGATCTTGATTCAATTGTACTCTGTTCTTGATATTTCGAGCACGATTGGCATACTTCAGTGTATTCAAAGTTTCCATAAAATCACGATCACTCGGCGACACACAGGCGATCATCAACGTTTGACTGTTACCGCCTAGTGAATCTTGTAGTAATCGGGTCAATTTCGAATCTCGATACGGTATATGAGTGGCTCGTTTCGATTTATCACCTAATGCCGAAATCACATTACCCAATGCTAAAAGGCCGCAATTTATTGAAATTCCTTCGCGAGCACGTTCACCGGTTGCACCGGTCCGTTTTAAACGTTCCGATCCGGCCAGATCGACAAAATGAAATTTCGACGTAAGTGTTTCGAGATCACCTTCTGGCAGACCGCATTCTTCGGCGGACAGTACTCGTTGACGGCGTATTAGAATTGTGAAAAGTGCATGACTCCTGGACGATTGTGCATTCATTTGTGTTGAGGCGGTGGTTCGAGCCAAAGCTCCTTGCTGAAGGCATCTGAATTAAGCAAAAATTGAAATTAATAGAAATCTTCTAAAAGGAATTTCAAGACTAACTTAAGTGCATCTTGTGGTCCAGTTAAAGGCATTATTGTTGCACCCGATACATAAATACCTCCAGTAGGATCTTCATGTATCTTAAAAACACGCCCCTTATTATACGGATCCAATAAATCGATTATCTCTTCATTGTACAATTCCATAAATTGAGCTGCAACGCTGAACTGAACCGTTCCAACACTGATGCCAGTCTCGCCCGACTGAATTCCATCGATTCCAGCGAAAATATGACGAACAGCACGCGGTATGATGCCTTCTTGAACTTCGTTCACTTCACAATCGAATCCTGTTCCCATTGTAAAGGTTTTGCCGGATCCCGTTTGCCCGTAGGCCAAAACGGTTGCATTGTAGCCTTTCAATGAACCTTCCACTAATTTTTCAATGCATCTCGCATATATATCGGTCTGCGTGGTGAGCGGAAAATGAAAAGATTAATGCGAATTTATTATAATATTAAGTTGTTCGGCTTATACCGTACCTGAGCGGAGTTGATGTCAAAAACATAATCGAATGTGAAGGCTTTGTCTGCTCCAAGAATAACTTGTGGTTCTCCTGGGGTTATTGTCGTACAAATACGACACATATCGATTATCTCACGAGGTATTTGCGGTCGGATACTGCAATATGAAAGAAAAAAAATTGAAAGTTATGCGGTTAAAAAATAAATAAGTATCATTCGATAAGATCAGTGTGAAAAGAAGAGACGTTCAGTCTAGGAAATCGTAAGTCGGAGTTCATATTCTGAATGTTGTGAGAATGATCAATTTTTTTCGCGGTGTAATACTCTAGCCTTTCAAGACAGGAAATATTTTTGGTATTTTTTATATTCTAGATGAAATCTGAGAGTATAGTTTAGTTTGCTGCAATGCATTTTGTAACACTAAGAAATAAAACTTGAAAAATAAACGGATTGAACAGGTCGTCTGTCGGTTCACGCTTTACCTTGAGAACTCTTTAACATAGAAGATTCAAATTTTGTACACGATGTTGTCGAAAAATTAAGAACCTTATCTTTTTGAATGAACGTGGACATCTTTCTCTGAGGCTTCATCGCACGGCTCTCTACGAACACGGATTGATTGTGTGACGACAATCAGTTATTTGCAACTCGCAACACCTCATATACGCGGAGACGACACTCCCCAAAGGCTTTCTTCTTCTTCTAAATTGGCACTACAGCTCAGATCGGACATTGGCCATCAGGTTTCTTAACATTCATTACTTACTGTGGAAGGCCAGAGGAATAAACAAGTCCTGGCAACAGCTCAAGGCCGATGCTCAGGCTCGCGCCTTGTGGAAGATAGCTGTTTCTATTCTATGCCCCTATAGGGGGTGTAAAAAGGAATTTGATAGATTGATTGACTGTGGAAGGATTGTTAGCCGTTCGCTAAACAACTTACCTACGAATTTTTCATTTTCGTAGATTGAGATTATCAAGGTATATCCAAGCAGGCAGTAAGCTAGAATTTTACGTCCCATTCTAGACCAACAGGTAACATTTTCCCTACTTCTCCACTCACCCATCGTTCTTTTGAATGCCACACACGCGAAGGCGAAAATGCATTTTAAACTCTGTCGGCTCGCGAGGCAACCACTTACGTCCATCATTCAACGCTGGTCACTATGAAATGTTCAAGATCTCAACAAACAGAATGAAAGAACACGTGCAATCGGTAAGCAAATAAAACATTCAACCATTCAACAACAATAAAGGCAATGTAAAGATGCGGACGAGAAAAAAATAATTCTGAACATCTGGCACCAAATGCGACTCGATCGTAATGTCCAGCAACAACAACCACACGGTCAATAGGGAAAAGAATCGTACGACGATGAAATACTTTATATAAAGCAAAAAAAACTACACGACCGATAGGGAAAAGACTCGGGCGACGAAAAATACTACACATATAGGCTCGACCGACAGGGAAAAGACTCGGCCGAAAAAGCAATTTTGTATAGAAACAATTAACAGCGCTCGGCCAAGAAGGAAAAGAATCACACGAAAAGGAGAAAGATTCGTACGACAAGACTGAGCGTAAAGCCCAATCGTGCAATACTCTAGATGAAAGAGAAATTTATTGATTTCAAGAAATTTTGTAAGGGCAGTAGTACAGTGGTTGACGCCAATGAACAACTTTTTTTTTTATCACGCTAAAGTTGTTATCAAAATGTTTTACACAAAATTTAGGATTCAAAAATTTAATAGGTACTGAGAAAATTAGTGAATTGGATTTAGTGAATAAATTTCTTTTGGTCTCACTAATAATTCTAAATAAATATTAATTGCATAATTTCAGCACGATTAATTTTATACGCATTGAGTTGAGGTTTACAGTATTTCATGAAAAAGTGCAGTTTGTATGGGAAATGGTGGAAGGAGTGGGAGGACGCGCATAATTTGTATACGGTAAATTGAATTCATCATAAGAGTAATATATAATTGTGTCATTTTGTATGCGAGTAATATATAATTGTGTCATTTTGTAGAAGGAGTGGAGCGATTTGACCCGTTCACAAACTTGACCTTAATTTTTTGTCAAAAATTAAATTACGTGTACAAGATTTGAACTATCTAGCTCAACGCGTTCTCGAGGTAGAGAGTGCACGGACGGACGGACAGACATTTGGTTTTAAGATTTTTGAGTGATTATATGAACTTCTGTATCATTCATTTTTTTCTCCGAGCATTATTTCTTAGCGTTACAAACTTTAAAGCAAACTTATAATACTCTCAGATTTCATCTAGAGTATAAAGACGAGCGTTTTTCATGAACAGTCAGTCTAGTTTAGAGCCGTCGACGAGTCATTCGATGTTTAGAAAGCGAAAGAGTAAAATTGGCTAGTGATATTTTGTGAGCGAAAAAGTCTCAATTGTAAAGTTATTTAGTTAAATTAAATAAAGTTTCGCGGTTAAAGTAAAGTGAACTTATCAAGTTGATGGTTTTATTTCTTATTTAAAAACCAGAGACCCCTTCCGCACTGAAGTGCGGACAAGCTTTCAGCCATCGTTCTACAAATGCATCCCCTCGTTTCACTCAGACTTCGGTCAAGCTGTCGTGGTCCGTCAAGAGAAAGCTTAAAATAAGAAGGAAGTCAAAGTTGTGATTCTATCATGCGATTGTTATTAGCCCACCTTGCCGCGTGCACGTGACCTTGAGTTCAAGGCATTCGCGAAGGCTCATCTCCCAACTTCATCCGAGGTTAACCAATCGTTAATCAATAAGTTCCTTCCGGAACTTGTAGACGACAACAGGGTGACAGTGTGAAATAGACCCAATAATCTTCCAAAATCAATCAAGAGACCTTAATCAAATATTCTTCACTACTGAATTCATGAACCCATTAAAGGAGACGGAGGATTAGTGCGCGTGGCTGACGTCAAAACTTCAACAGACTTTTTTCCAGGACCGTACATCGGCTGTGTCCACTACCAAATGACCCAAAACTGGTGCTTGAAAAAATTAAACGATGCACTAAGCTAGAATCGATCCCAAAAAGAGGTTGTCGAAAGAACGGTGTCATCTCTGAAAACAGTTACCGCACCAGAAACTGCATCAAACAAAAAAAACCGTCGGAAGAGCATTCGAAGAATCGATTTAAATCACTGTTCCCGTCTCCACATTGGGCTCTACTTTGAGAATATAGGAACCACCAACCTGATACAGTATGGATATAATGGTTTTACAATATGACAACATACTGGCAAGAAAACCATCAAAATAGACAAATTGGAGGAACTGTGCAAGCAAGTTTTTCAGAGCCGGTCAAGAGTACTGTCATCGGAAACAAATAGTGAATGCGGTTAGATATAGATGAAACTAAAGTGTTGATAAAAAAAAAGAGTTGAAGAAAGAACTGAACCCTGAGCGATGCCAGCGTTCTAATAAGAAATCAAACCATCTATTGGTAAGAAAACTTTCAATCCATAGTCGTTCAATCCGATTGCCTTGATTTCGGCTAAAAGTGCACACTTTATCAAACGACAATACAGATTCACCGCTAAAAGGTCACTAGTTGATCGTTTTATTTATTATTATTTTTTTCAAAACCGTATTTACAGTCGTTAACGATATCATGTTTTTGGTTGATAACAATTTTCATTACCTTTAACAGAAATGAAGTTATTGCAATTAAATGAAAGTTGAAGGAGGTATTAAAGGCTACTTTCATTGGAATTGGTTCCAGGAATCGCGAACAGATCCTGGCGATAGAGATAGACAGATGAGTTCACACAGGGGATTAGCAGGGAAAGAACTGCCGATTTTGAGTATTAAGGCAGAGATACCATCTAGGTTTTCTACGATGCTCCTCCGATTATTAAAAATCGTTTATTTTAGCTAAATACAGTGGGAATTTATAGCAATATTACGTTTAAAACAGTGGAAAATATCAAAAAACAGATTTAATGGCATTTACCCAACTCC
Organism: Chorisops tibialis; assembly: GCA_963669355.1. NCBI lineage: Eukaryota > Metazoa > Arthropoda > Insecta > Diptera > Stratiomyidae > Chorisops > Chorisops tibialis. The sequence goes on from OY770262.1 coordinate 216,724,284, forward strand.
AAAATAATAAATCTTTCAGCTATCACTAAGGAAATTTAAACTACCATACATCTGGTCATGAAAACATATCGCTAACATTAACAATTTGAAATTCTGTTATCTGCTTTATCACTAATTGATTATTTAAATAATTAACGATGAACTCATGTTATCGGTAGAATTTTTTTTTTCCTAAACATTTTTACCAGTTTCTATTCTGGGAGAAAACTAACGAAAACTTTCGAGTCCACCGGATAATTGAAAAAGTAGTTATATCTTGTCTATACCTATAACTCCCAGTTATCTGTCTATAATACAGCGCACAACACAAGCAAGTACATTGAATAATTCCCCATGACGTGTAGTTGCGCGATTATTTTGTAATTTCAGAGTGCTTATAGCTGCAAAGTTAATATTTTAATGCACGACTCAACAAATACGATTGGTGTGTATGGTATTTTTCCACTACCACCTCCCACACCGACCACATCTTTCAATTACTGATTTAAAACAATTTGTAGTTTTAAAAAAGATTATTAAGTCTGAGCAATATCTTTCAGGCCATTGACCAACTTCTCGTGTCCGATTTATATCTCGGCATTTCGTGGGATTGAAATAAAATTTGTTGTGTTTTTTTGGATCCACCTTCTAGCTAAATTAGCTCCTAATTGAATGAGCTACATTTCAAAGAAAGTCGACACTCCCCATTTAGTCACGTTCTTATTATAAAATTATGATTTCATTTTCGGTGGAGATTTACATTTAGCAGTCCAATTAATTTCACACTTCGATAATTGAAAATTGCAATGTTGCAGTAGTTTCGGTTATATCAAATTCAATTCCTCAAGGGAATAAAACTGAACATGGAACTCTAGGACTACTCTAGAGAAAATATCCTGAGGTAAGGCACAATAGCCCTATGGTCGCACTGCTTGGAAAACAGATTTCTTCGCCTCGCGACAATATTCTATTTCCAGAAGGCTAGACAATTTGTATCGCTATGATGAACTCCTTAGGGTGAATTCTAGCTTTACTATCAACGCCTTGCTCGAAATTAATCCGATGTATTTTTTATCATATCCAAAATTTCACTGGAAAACATTTTGCAAACATATCAAATTTAAGCTACCCTGGATAAACAATTTCTTATAAACTTCAATTCAAAATAAAACAGTCTACATTAAAAAAGATTAAACAAAACTTCTACGATAATATCTCGATTAATGGCCATAACATTATCGGACGTGGTAAATGCGGACAAGGTCGATTCAACCTTACGCCCAATTACCAAATTCTGTTTCATCGTTATTTTAATTCTATTACCGTTGCTCCTATTCGGCGATCATAAGAACATGATAGCGATAACATTTCAAACGATCGTACTAGACGAACCGATACAATACGAGGTCACCTATAATCTTCTGATCGTCTTCAATATTCTCGGACTGATAGCGTACTATTGGCATCGAAAAAGCCGCTTAAGCGAAAATCATAAGCAATATGAAGACCTAAAAAAGGAGAAATCTTTTACGGAATCGAATGAGTATTCGGATTGGGTTTCGGAAACTGTGAATAATATTAACGATGTATTATCGCGTCGGCATAAACTCTTCAAAGCAACTCGAACGCAATCCACGTGGTTACCTGAAATGAACTTGAACTTGAAGACGGCCGCTGAAGATGACGACGATCCACTGACCACCACCAGTACCGCTGGACGTGATGATGATAATTATGAAACTCAATCTACCGGAATCGGTGTCATTAACGAACAAGATGAACATAACAATGAGATTGTTATGTGAAACTGTTACAGGATTTGGATTACTATAGTTTCATTACGGATTATGTTACGGTTTTAAAGGATTGTTTTCAATAAATTAATTTCAAGAGAAGTGAAGATACGTCTTTCGGTTTTCATTTAAAGCAAAAATAGAACTAATCGCTAATACTGATTGCCTAATGATTATATGTAAATCAGTTTGCATTTATCTTGAACAAATAGCTTGAACATTTTGGTGCCTCGTTTAGGGTGAAACTTCGAGCGTTATTAAACTCGTTTCGAGTTGGCTTCAGTATTGGAGTGTGCAAGAAGTCGCTGAATTTCAAGTAAAAATAAAACCATTAGTTTAACTAGTTCGCTTTAATTTAACCGCAAAACTTTTCAAATTATCTTTCAACTTATTCGCTTTACACTTTTCACTTGAGACTTTTTCGCTCACAAATTATCGTCTTTCAAAATCTTGACCCTCTCGCTTTCGTCGACTGTTCAATCCGATCTTCCGGCCGACCAAGGCCGCTACTATAAAACATTTTCTTCTCGTTCGAATCATTCCCTTGTCATACGTATCTTTTCCTTCGCGGCCGCTCGCTGTTGGTTGTTTCTACAAAGCATTTCCTTCACGTCCGAATCATTCCCGTGTCGTACGAATCTTTTCCTTCTCGGCCGCTCGCTATTGGTTGCTTCCATAAAGCATTCCCTTTTCGTCCGAATTATTCCCTTGTCGTACGATTCTTTTTCTTCTCGGCCGTTCGCCGTTGGTTGCTTCTATAAAGCATTTCTTTCTCGTCCGAATCATTCCTTTATTGTACGAATATTTTCCTTCTCGGCCGCTCGCTGTTGGTTGTGTCTATAAAGCATTTTATTCTCGTCCGAATCATTCCCATATCGTACGATTCTTTTTCTTCTCGGCCGATCGCTGTTGATTGCTTCGTCTCATCCGAATCATTCCCTTGTCGTACGATCGCTGTCGGTCACTTCTTTACATCGTTCGTGTTATTGTTGTTGGTTAGTCGAATGCCACGCGTATATTTTGTTGTTAGTCACAGGTGTTCCTTACAGCACAGCGTTTTTGTTGGAGATCTTGAACATTAGCTGAGTAACATAGTGTTCGCATGAGTGCACTTATTTGCTTTCCAGAACAGTGGAAGTTTGCGAACATGCGATGAGCAAATAGAGCTGATATATAACTGTATTAAAAAACTCGATCGAGTTGAAACCTCTCTACAATTTGTGTCGTAGATGTTATTACAGAAATTGAACTTTATTACTTTATCTTATATTTGTAATCGAGTCGGCTTAAATAAAATTCTTCTAATCGCAGAGAAAATACCTAAAAATTGCCATTATCATTCGCGTTGTGTTTAAATTACGTTTTAGCTTTTTTCGGTAGCCTTTTTTTAAAATTGTAAACAAAGAATCGACTTCTGTAAATCATATGTTACCTTCACGATAATATTAGGAGTGAATATTGAAAATCACCGATTTTTTGTTTTTTTTTGTTTTAAATTTGACCCTTTGTTTTGCAAATATGGTTAAATATTTACTATTCAAGGAAATGCCAACTTCCCACCTTTCTGGCAGCATACGGATTCCGCGTCGATCTTCTGATCCACCAATCGACCCAATTTTTGACCTTTTCGTAAAAATCGAAGTGCTGCTCAGCCGGACCATGCGTCATCGATTGGAATAGGTGGTAGTCAGAAGTGACAATGTCTGGAGAATATAGCGGGCAGGGAAGAATGTCTCATTTCAGTGTTTGCAGGTAGATTTTCCAACCTAAGCAACATGTGGCCGAGCGTTGTCGTGCAGCAAAATCACTTTGTCGGTTTTCCTTCAATGCTCGGCTAAAACGCATCAATTGTAGTCGATAGTGATCTCCCGTGATTGTTTGACTCGGTTTTAATAGCCCATGAGATACCACAATAATTTTCTCTCTTCCACGACCATACCGGTCCTCGACGTCAAAATCACCGCTCTTCAAGCTTTAAAACCACTCACGACATGTTCGTCCATCAAGAGCAGCGTCGACCTAAGTGCTTGAGAGCATTCGACTTGCCTCAGCCGCAGATTTTCTCATTTGAAGACAAAAACCAAAACTTCCCGCTATTGACGAGAGTTTGGCTCAAACTTCGAGATATTCGCGCAGAAAAAAGTATATGACTCCGATAAAACTTCACAAATCCAATGATAGCAGTTGTTGACAGATGTCTAATTTTTCCACGTAATGTTTCTGATCCGCCATTGTTGATCATCATTTACTGCTGGCGCTATCTATTGAGAAACGGCAGGTTTCAATTTGCAATCAAGATAAAAATTTATTTAAATTTTACTAAAAATAATAAAAATCTTTGGTTTAGTGAATTATAGGAAAAATTTAAGGATTTTACACTGTTAAGCTTTAGTAAGCGTGACGTTTCTATCTCTGCTGAAACCTTTATCCTTAGCATAAAGAATTAAGGTCTCAGCAGAGACCGATACGGTACGTTCAATAAAGCATAACAGTGTTAACTCCGGAAATCTTTCCTTTAATTTAGCAAACTCTTTGTTTCGAGCTGACGAATGCTTCGTTATCGAGATATATTTATTACTATTATAACTTGAAGCTAGGACGTTTTTCTACTTCATTTTTGCTAAATTATTGTATTCCGAAAAGTATGACTAGGGTGTACTAGATACTAGTTAGAAAGGGTACACTCTAGGGAGAAATGAGGCTAACAGCGTATATCCTGTGCTTTGTTTACGACTACATACATCACTAGTACTGCCAAATCGTAAAGGCGTGCATAGAAAAACCAAGCTTCGAATCTACAAGACCATAATAAGACCTGTATTTCGCTATAGAAGTAAAACATGCACCTTAATACAGGTATCAGAAAAATTGAACCGGTGATAGGCGAATCTGGTGAGTTCAATACATTCAGGAACTGTATACACTACTTCGAGGATCAAGAAGTTTTAACTCTCACTAAACCATCATACAGTGCGCTGGCCGCAACGAATGAAAGACAAGAGAATATCTAAATGTGTAAAAAAAGAAAGAAAGAAGATCAGTAGAGAAGCCAAGAAAGCGGTTCGAGGATAGATTCGACGAAGATTGCAAATCGCTTCTGAAAGATTCGACATGGATGACGCGGTCTATAGATCAAGATAATTGGAGACGAAGGATACAGGAAGCCAAAGGTCGACTTGGCCTGGCCTAGCTTATGATGGACTTTTCAGTTAGGCTTGGAATATCATGAAGGTTAAACCTGGAGGTGTATTGAAAATCTGAGTCTATCAACACTGACCCGAATATCCGAATTTCTAAATGTGTTCCTACTCAGGAGTCTTCCAGCTGCACCAACCAAAATTTTATCGAAGTTTTAAGACTTCCGGTGGAGATTTTATTCTTTGAAACTTCGAAATGCATTAAGATAGTAGATCCAATTTAACTCCACTTTCACCTATTGAATTATGAGGCAGTGACGTAAATAGCACCCTCAAAATTCAAAGGGCCGTGGTACTCAAAGGAAGTTGAAAGCAAGTCATACTCGAACTTTGAGATCGGGGTTTTTCAAGGGCCAACACAGGCCTTTCGGGCCCGGGGGATGAAATTCAAGCGGTACTATAATATTTACTGTACGTAAGGTCCAAAATGGCGCTTATGGGTTTTGTGTACTAGAAAGCAGCAATGGTAAAAAAAATTGATTTCGACCCGCAGATGAAGTTTCTGTGGTAATAAAAAATTTTTGTTGATTTAAATTCCGACTTAGTGGTTAATTTTTTTATGCTAAGCACAGTTATATCGTTATAGGTTTGGAATAAAACAGGTTGAATGAGAAGAATTTTGGCCTACACGTTAGTCCCTTAGCGTCTAAAGCAGGACCTGCTTACACAAGCCTTACTGATGAGTCCGTCCTAAGCAGGCCTGGGACGAAATGCAACACAGCGCAGTAGCCGCTTACTCGCTAGATTAGGACAGTGTTTTGGGGTACCAGGAGTTAAAAAAAATAGTTTTCTCAGTGATGTGTGTCTATGTGTCTGGACGGTAATTTGAGTAAGCCTCATCAGCAAAGGTAGAAATAGCCTCTACAAATCTGGTTCCTCGGTAGACAGAACCGAATTGTTTTTGGAAATTACCACCAATAAGACACGGAAGATATTAGCAATACCAATGAAAAATAATGAAAACTCTATTTTTTACCTAATCGAAAAATAATGTGTGAAAAATTTAAAAAGAAGTTTTTCTTTTCAATGACAATCAAAAACCTCGATTCCGAGTAATCGTCTGTCTGCCTATCATCAAAATAACTCTCGATTTTTATACGTCATTTTTGGCGAAAAAGAAACTTTAAGTTCATGAACGAGCCACATTTCTAGTCCTTCTCCCATACAAATTCTCTAATATCAGAACGATAATGTGTCAATTTCCTCAAAAATTATGAAAAGTGCAAACATTAAATTTAATACAAAACGTTTGCATACTCAGTACAATTGAAAGGTTACAAATCTCCTCAACTTATCTACCACCTTCCATTCAAAAGTTAGTATTCACTATTCCAAACATATTTTCAGGAGCAAACTCTGCTTTGATAGCTTGGAATTGGTATATTTGTCAAACTTTCATAAATATTCTAAAAGCGGAGCCCTGCGTAACTCATCGCTAAGACCGTAGCATCGAGTCCAAGGCGGCCCGGATCCAAAAACTGTACGGTCCTTGATAGGTCCAACAATTACAAGCTTTCAATTTAAAATGTATAACAAATTCACCGTTTTTATTACCCTAGCTAAAGTTTTAAGGCTTTTTAGGTTAGTTTGTATAGCAATAATATTTAGAAATTGATCTTGGGCACCCGGGGTGAGCATCCCCAGCTTCCCCTCCTCTATGTAGGTCCATAGGGCTTCTCCTTAACAAATGCAAGAAAAAACGTTAACTTATTTTTAACAAGCATGTGCAACCACCCGTAAGTTGCCAAGCTTAGTTCAGAACTTAAAATATTAGTAATGTAATGAAAAAGGTCGATGTGTTTATATGAGGGCTTAATATTAAAAAGAAAGTTGTATTGGCCGATACTGATGAACTTATCTCGCCAAAATTTAGCCACAATCGTTAGTTTCAAACTAAAAAAATCAATTTTATTTTGAATTCATACATGAAATAAAAAATATTTGAAATTATAATATTTTTACTGTAATCAAATCGTAAGAAAGAAAATATTTTGGGAAAATTTGAAATTGAAAGTGCTAAAAAAATATTTAAAGAAAGTTTTGTATGCCGGGAATCGAACCCAGGCCCTCCGCGTAACAGGCGACCATTCTACTACCGGACTACCAATGAACTTTTCTTGCCAAAATTTAGCCACAGTTATTCGATCTACTTTGGTTTAGGTTTAGGTTGTAGGAGGATGGTTTCGTAGAACCACAATGCACTGGGGCCATTCAGTTGGGCCCATTGTACTCCCCCTATTTATTATGAGATGGATTTCACTCCTCCTGTGCTAGGCACTTGGTTCGATTTGCGAACCGAAGCAAATTCGAAAGTTTGATGACTGTGAGGTTGTCTAGTTCTGAGAGGAATCTAGAGCCTAAACAAAAGAGGCGACTATTGGAGATTTGCTGATAGTAAAAAAGATAAGGTTCGATAGATTCTTCGTCTTCCTCGCAACCTCTGCAAAGGCTGTCGCTCGCAATCCGCAGCCTGAATGCGTGCAGCTTTAGCAAGCAATGACCTGTGGTGAGGCCGATAATAATTCGGACGCTATAGTGACTATGTTGTAACAGCTGAGCTGTAATATTTTTATTCGATTTTTCCCCAAAAGTATTTGGCCGTTCTGCAGCTATCCGGCTACCGCCACCCCGCCAAGAAAGAACCCTAAATAGTTTGATTGAAGTTAGTCTTCAGCACTGTTAATGCTACAACGACTGACTTCCTTGTGGAGTTTATGTTTGCAGATCCTTATCGCGCAAGCGTGTCTGCTCCGTCGTTTCCTAACAGGTTGCTATGACCCGATATCCAAATTAAAATCAATCTACTTAAATAGCTAAGAGTCAATTGGATTCACTTTTAGACATCAAGTCAGTTTCGAAAAAAATGGCTTTATTTTCAACTCAACATGGAATAAAAATTACTTGGAGTTATGATATTTTTACCTTAGTCCAAACGTAAAAAAAAAACCCGGTTCCGCCCGCGTTGCAGGTGAGTTTTCCCACTGAACCACAATCTCAGCAAAACTTAGTAATCTACATAATTGAGTCACGTGACTTCAAATATATGCACAGTTTTTGCTTATTACATAGATTTAAATCGTTTTCGTTTAGTAGCCGAAGGGTTACTTCGACGATTTTTCGGGCTGTTATTCAGAATTTTATAAATTTCAGCTATTAAACACAACAAATGCTAACGATCATAATAGCAGTACATCGCCTGAATCAGAAGTCAGCAAAACTCTTCACAGTTGACGTCGATAAATGATGATACATTTTGTAAGCCTCCCTGATAAAAAATAATTCATTATTAAACCTGTCGACAGGGATTTCAGTTGGAAAATCGGATACATTTGCTAAAACTTTGCACAGAGCTTAATTTTCGCATTATAAACATGTACAAACATTTGTAACGCAATAAGCGAAGCTCTGTAAATTTCGCGGAGGGAAGGCGGCTGCTATTAGTTACAACTCTGCTATGAGCTCCAAATTTGAATGACATTTCCAATTTGAAAAAACTGTCCAGACTTCACTAGTCTGCCATTCATCAACACAAACCTTGCCACCGTGATAGTATATTTGAAAGGGACGATCCATTTCCTTTCGAAGTGACACTATTTTTCATTTTTAATGAATAAGCTCAAAGCTACCTTTGAAATGTAAATAACCAAAATAGAATTTTCCCGATATGTCTCTGTTTGATGAAGAAACAGATATGACATCTTCAACTACTTTGAATGAAATTCAAGATGTGTTTAATTTATATTGTTGCGAGCTAGGGGTTCGCCAGATTTCAAAGAAAACTCAATTCGTTTTAAAATATAAGGATAATTTATTTATTGCACTTTATACACAATTTCCCGATCACTTCACTAAATTCGCTCTAAAAACTTAATTCGCACAACCCGGTAACACCGCCGATCTATCGCTTTCGCTTACTTACACCGATAGGTGTTTTCCATGAAACTGTCACTGAGAGAATCTTCCCTTGTCGTAGAGCTCTGGCTATTTATAATTGATTTATCCGATTCTCGAACCTTCTCTGGTGTATGTTTTTCTGCTGGGTCTGGACTATTCTGGAAGTTACTAGATGGCGTCGGGTGTCATTGTTTGTGTCTTTGAGAAGTTACTAGAAGTTTGTACTATGGCCCTCTACATGTTGGAAGAATATTCTAAATAGTTCTGGCAGATTTGAGAGAGATCATTGCCAGATCTATAACATTACCCTCTCCTTAGTCCCTGTTCGTCCCGAACAGAGTCGTTCATTTCCGCAATGGCACCGTGGTACTTTGTTAGTCGGTCGAGATGTACCACTTTCATTTTTGTACGAGGTTTTCGCTGATTCCATCCATCCTCTGGTTCGATCGTTAACCTCCGAATGGTTTTTCCGGCTTCTTTTTCCTTCTCACGTTCGCGTTCTTTCTCCGTTTCCTTTTCGCGCTCATTCTCCTCCTTAGCGGCACGTTTACTTCCCTTTTCTCGTTCCGCATTCTTCCTTTCGCGATCTTCTCGATCATATCGCTTCCCATGTTTGGTCTTGTCACGATTATTCGCATGAAGTACTTGACCGTCACGACTTCTACCCGTTCGTTCGCGATCCTTATTCGATTGTCCATCTTTGCTTCCATGATCTTTCCCGATGTATTGTTCTTGTTGCAATCGAGCTTGCCGACTCGGGGTTTTCGATCGACTCCGGCGTCTTTTATCAAAACCGTGTGTAAGATTTGAACTCTGACGACTAGTTCTTGACCACGAACTACCTGCCCGATTTCCATCTTCGCATTGGTTAGCAGCGCAGCCGGAACAATAGTTGGTCGCTTTTCGGCAGTCGAGTCTCAAATGTCCTGCCTGTCCACAATTCCAGCATCGGGGGGCACCAAATCTTTCGCTCCGTTTGGTGTACTCTGCTTTCTGACACATACACTCTTTTGCTCTTTCTCGGCCTCGATAATTACTCCGTGAGCTTTGCTTGGCAGCTTCGAACGTCAGCCCATATACCAAGGCTTCGCCTATCGTTTTCTTACCTGCCAATTTCAACGCCTGTTGCAGCTCTCTGTCCAGTACAGCATTGTTGAATGCGAAAACAGCCATATCGTTGCGTTGCTCTGTTTGCGCATTGGGCAGCGATAATAATGTGAGTCGTTCAATATCGCGTGCCAGCTCCTGAAGTGTTTCACCATTCTTTTGAGTTCGGTTGTACAGCTCTATTTTGTAGATCTCTTTCATGCGGTCACTGCCGTAATGAAGATCCAATGTTTGGACTAACGTTGAAAAATCTTGTTGTTGCTCCTGCGGAATCGTTTGAAGAACCTCCGCTGGTGGACCTCTTAACGCCAATATAAGAGCCGTTCCTCGTTCGAGATCATTCCAATGGTTGTTTCTGGCGGCAGCCTCAAATTGGATCTTATAAATAGCCCACGGTGTCTGTCCATCGAAGATTGGAGCTTTGAAACCCTTATGCGTAACGTGCTCTGCTTTCATGACTCCGACTGCTTTCACGTTATCCAAGTCCCTTTTTAGGCGTTCGACTTCTTGTACAATCCCGGATATCTTTTCCGTAATTTGCTCTTCGAAGATTCGAAGTTTCTTCTCAACGTTTTCTTCTATGGCCTTACCCATGGTGTCTATTTTATCATTTTGCAGCTCCAATTTTTGGTTAAGGTCCTTTGAAGTCTGGTCTAATTTCTCTAGTTTCTGATTAATGTCCGTTGATTGTTGTTTAATGTCCGCAGATTGTTGTTTAATGTCTACTGATTGTTGTTCTAATTTCCGATTCATGTCCGTTGTCACAGCTGATTGTTGATCTAATTTGTTCATCATTTGCTGCATTAACTGTGTTAGAGCATCCGTTGCACCAGAACACTCATCTCCACGAGCTTCTTTGATTTGGAACTCGAAACTATCTGCATCCTCACCCTCAGCCTGGAGTGTCTCGATCATACGGCTGACAAGTTCAGACTTGCTCCCTGTCGTAGATAACTCGCGTCTACTGAGCTCTTCTTTCAGCTCCGTTAATTTTAAGTCCTTTAAATAACGCGGCATTTTCACTACCGATTATTTCCAGTTTTTCCGCGATTCGAATTCACTTCAATTTACGTCACTAATTAAAGTCACTGCTCACTCGAGAATATTCGTTTTCACAAAATTCTCACTGTCCGTTCGAGAATTTTAGTTCCGCGATTTTACTTCGCTAATTTACGTCACTGCTCACTAAATCACCCGAGAATATTCGATTTCACAAAATTCTCACTGTCCGTTCGAGAATTTTAGTTCCGCGATTTTACTTCGCTAATTAAAGTCACTGTTCACTAGAGCACTCGAAAATATTCGATTTCAGAAAATTCACACTGTCCGTTCGAGAATTTTAGTTTCACTTTTTCGCTCTCACAAAATTATCCGTTCGAGAATTTTAATTTCACTCGCGATTTTTAACCCGAATTTATCCTTGAAATCCCACTTCTGACACCAATTGTTGCGAGCTAGGGGTTCGCCAGATTTCAAAGAAAACTCAATTCGTTTTAAAATATAAGGATAATTTATTTATTGCACTTTATACACAATTTCCCGATCAGTTCACTAAATTCGCTCTAAAAACTTAATTCGCACAACCCGGTAACACCGCCGATCTATCGCTTTCGCTTACTTACACCGATAGGTGTTTTCCATGAAACTGTCACTGAGAGAATCTTCCCTTGTCGTAGAGCTCTGGCTATTTATAATTGATTTATCCGATTCTCGAACCTTCTCTGGTGTATGTTTTTCTGCTGGGTCTGGACTATTCTGGAAGTTACTAGATGGCGTCGGGTGTCATTGTTTGTGTCTTTGAGAAGTTACTAGAAGTTTGTACTATGGCCCTCTACATGTTGGAAGAATATTCTAAATAGTTCTGGCAGATTTGAGAGAGATCATTGCCAGATCTATAACAATATCTTTAATTTTCTGTAGAAAAAGCAAACCATCCGGAAGATTTGTTGCGTCTTCTAAGATCAAAGAATGATTTTCAATATGCTTGAATTTAATGCGAAAATAATTGCAAATGGAGTCTTGGTCTCAAATTTTAAGAAGACGGTCGAAACACGAAAAAATTCTGCTTAAACAATTTTTTAAAGTAATGGGATTATAATTTAATTTAATAACCAATCGATTTCCTGTTTTTTTTTCTTAAACTCCCCATTTCAGTTTGTGTATATTGTGTAAGAGTTTATTTCTGGTTGAGAAATAAAAACCACAGGAGTACAATGCTCTTTGACTTGTACACAGAAATAATATCGTGCGTGTAACTTAAATAATCTCAGCCAGGAAAGTTAGTTTATACATGACTTCAAATAATTAATTTTTATCAGAATTTGAGAAATGGGTAGCTAGCTAATGGTTGAACTATATTAGAAAAAAAAGTTTTCTTTGCATACAATATATGGCACACAATTAATTACCAAAAAGGTAAATCAGAGATATATTCGTACCTTACAATAATTTATACTATAACTAAGCCGGAATAGGTATTAGAAAATCGGCGATATTTTAAGAAAACTATAGCTTGTTACATTTACCTGTAAGCGTTTTTGCGATATTTATGCCTTTTAATCCCCTTATGTGAATGGGGGCAGTCGAATACACCTACTTACCCTAAAAATGGTATGGACAATCACTGGATCATAGGCTTGTCTCCCGTGATCTTAAAATCTACCTGATACAAGAAACGGATACAGCGCCTCGGATACGGACGTATTCTACGGTTACGACTTTTGGCATTCCAAAATGGACTATGATTGACTTCTGGAACATTGGATGGCGGTGGAGGGAAGTCCATGCACTGCCAATCAGTGATCGACCGTGAAATGGAGCACTATAACATCGAAATCTTGCGGTTGAGTGAGGTCAGATGGACAGGATCAGGAGAAGAACGAAAATGACGTTGTGATCGTCCTTACACCGAGAGCGAGGAACAGTCACATCAGCTGGGAATTATGAAAAGGATTATCGTAGTCAGAATCAGGACTAAAATTAGAAACGTCTGCAGTGCTACACACCAACTAATGCCGCCACGCCTGGTGATAAAGAGGAGTTTTGTGGCGACCTTCGAATGTTTTTCAAGAGTACTCAAGTTGGCTCTGACAATACTGGACTAGAAGACGTCATGGGGAAGCACGGTGACTCTTAGGTCAACGAAAACGGCGAATTATTTGTGGAATTTTGTAGTACTCAGCAAATGGTCCTAGAAGGGACCCTTTTTCCACACAAGAGTCACCATAAGACATCTTGAGTTTTCGGGATATATCAGTTCCCCGCGGGATTTCCGGTGTGGTCAGAATTAAGCAACGATAAATAGTTCTGAAGAATTATTAATAAATCAATATTTAATTTTTGTTTTCACTAGTTTGATAAAAGTCTCAGCAGAGATCGAAACGTCGCGTTTAATTAAAGTGCAACAGTGTTCGAATCCGAAAATCAATTCAATTCATTTAATCATTCACCAAACCATTTAAATCAATATTTAATTGAATGCTTCGCATTATCCACCAATTTCTCGTTAAGACCCCCAAAAGAGGCATAAAACAGAAACAGTTCTCTTCCACAAGGCGCAATTCTGAGCATCGGCCTTTAGTTGACGCCAGGAATTGTTTATTCATCTGGCTTCCTGCTCAACTGCTTGCTTCCATATGATACATGGTCAACCAATCCGACGTCTTCATTAAGATTATAATCCAGAGCTTGTTTGCGATGTTTCGCTCTGGTTTCCTTAAAGTGTGACCGACCCACTGCCATTTCCGCCTTTGAATCTCCATGCTTGTTTTAGTATGTCCAGTTGTATTCCACAGTTCATCGTTGCAGATCATTTCCCTGAAATGCGTCGAACGCATTAGTTTACGAAAGTTTGAAGTTTCTTGGTAAGTCGAACGGTCAATTTCCATGTAGAACAACCATAAAGCAACACGGATTTGACGCATGCGTCAAAAATGTCAAGGGAAATCTCTCTTAACCTCCAGAACGAGGAAAAGATACCTAACGGCTAACGAGCTTTAATTACACGGGCCTGAATATCCTTTTCGGCTCCGCCGTCCATGCAAACAACGCTACACCTCTTCCACATCTTGTCCGTTAAGAACAATGTGTTCTTGTGTTCGAACCCAATTTGTGCAGCTAAAATTATGATCCATTTTATGGGACCCTGGCGTACTTGAGGAGCCGTCACTGATAAGGACGACAAGCACCATATTTTATGGAATTTTTGGCTGAAAGTTTGAATTTTTTTGGTGTTGCTTTAAGTAATTTTTTTTATGAGTATCATGCTATTATTGCTGAATTTTATAGATTTTAGCTTTTTTATACTCTAGATGAAATCTGAGAGTATATTGTGTTTGCCTTACAGTTTGTAACGCTAAGAAATAATGATCGCACAGAGTCGCCAAGGGTACAGAAATATTTGTTGTTGCTCAAAAATCTCAATTCCGAGTGACCGTCTGCCCCTCTGTCTACAACATAACTCTCGAAAACTTTGAACTATCGTGTTGAAATTTTTCATATATCATTTTTAGCAAAAAATTAACTTTAAGTTCGTGAACGGGCCACATCCCCTCACTCCTTCTACCACCTCCCATACAAATTTCATGAAATTTCGAAATTTAAGGAAATTGATTTTCCTTCGGAACCGTTTCAGCCATTGACTTGAAAATAGGGTAATAGTATTATAATATAAATATCATTACTGTCAAAAAATATTGATCTGATCCCCTTACTCCTTCTACCCCCTCCCATACAAATGTACAATTTTTAAAAATGCATTTATTCGGTTTGCATCGCAACTAGCAAAGCTAAAAGTACTTATTTTTGTCAAAATTAATTTTATTACAATTGCAACCAATTTTGTAAAAATTGTCAACTTCACCTCACTCTTTCTTTCTTTGTATGGGAGCATACAAATTTCACGAAATTTCGGAATTTAAACAAAATTGTTTTTCCCCAAAATTGTTAAGGCTATCAACTTTAAATTTTGAGAAAAGTATACTATTACAGGTATCATTGATGCCAAACAATTTGGTTTTGATTCGAATACTCCTTCTACACCCTCCCATACAAATTCACAATTTTGGTAAATGCATTTAATCGATTTTCATTGAAACTAGAAAAGGTACAAGCTTAAAATTTTGCCACAATTTGTCCCTTAATAATTCCAATAAATGCTAAAAAAAATATGAGCTTCGATTCACTCCTTCTACCACCTCCCATACAAATTTTTGTATTGAAAATTCAAGAAAAGTATTTCTCCTTCGAACTCATAAGTAACAAAGCAATGCGATTAGGATGTTGATAAGGAGATTCAAAATCATCCAAAACCTCCCACTTTCTCTGCCACGTCCCATACAAATGCATAAATTCAGGCAAAAATTGTTCAATTTCCTGGAAAATTATGAAAGCTACAAACTTTAAACTGAGCATGAAACATTTTGTATACTACGTTCCGTGTTACAAAGAAAAATTACAAACCTTCTCCCCTGATTTTACCACCTCCCATACAAAAATCACAATTCACTATTTGAAAGAATTTGAGATGACATATTTTCCGGTGCAATAAATTTTTTCCAATTTCATCTAGAGTATCATATGATTGGGCTTTACGCCCAATCATAATTCAGTTATGTTTTAAGAAACAGGGTAGTTAAAATGAAAGTTGGGGCCTTCTTGATCCCGATCCTCTGCTGGATCCCAAGATTGATATTTTCTGATCCTAAGGCAAGAATTGAAAAAATATTCTGGAATTAGATGATCTAATGCTCCATTCCTTGTACTTTAAATTTTTTACATGTTTTTTCTAAAGATATTTTTTGAAAATCTTTATTGTGTAATTTTCTATACCACCTGATCGCTATACCTACATGGTCTGATAGATTCAAAGTGCTTTAATATAAATCTTTTCTTTACAAATGTCATAATCAAGGCCTAGGTCAATACAATTAAAGACATGATTTTAAAGATATGTCTATTGAAAACCTACTCAAAACATTCGTGCCTTATGAACAATTACTTTAAGAAAAAATAGAGTTACACATGTTTTCTAAGTGGTGCCAAACAATGACAAGGTTCCGCTCTAATCAAAATTAATCTAAGCCGAGATCAAAACCTCTATGCTAAGAAGAGAGGAATTTATTCGCATGAAAATTTTCGCAATGGCAGACATACGTCTAATTAAGTAATTAACACCTACGCTCCGATATCATTTCGTATTTATCAAGTGATCCTCACTTGATCGCAATGTCAACTACTTTAAGCTTCATAACTAGCTTTAAACGAGTTATTCTTGAGTTTCGATTTTGGTAACCATTTTTTTTTTTAATATTATTTGAACGTCAAATCTTATTATTCTTTCACCGATGCAGTAAAGAAGAGCTTTTATTTCGCAGTTTTTATAGGACTAGGAATTTATTAATTTTGAAGCTTATAGGATTATTGTTTATTACGTTTTTAGGTGATGTCACCGTAGTGCGCAATATGTGTTTACATAGTCATGTTATTCAAGAGTTTTGGAGTGATCATTGAATGGTCATTATGATTGATCGTGTCAGGTGCGCGAAGCGAAATAAGATTATTTTTATAGTTGGCAAACACAAAAACATTTTTCTTTATTTATTTGGATAGTACGGAAAAGTAGTTATGGATGATCGCCTTTAATTTGATTTTAGAAAGTCTTATCAACATGATCAAATATTCGCTATGGTTTACACTGTTATATAATTTCGGTAACGTGAAACTTAAGTCTTTCCTTGTCACTTTCTATGTCATCAAAAGCTAATAAAAGCTATAAATGCAATTTGTAACTTCGGTTTTTGCCTTTTGAAATATCTTAAACTCCTCTTAATCACAGTCAAAATCGTCATAATTAATGAGTATAAAAAATACAAAATGCGATTTGAAATCTTTAGGTTTATGGGTCCAAACAAATATCTGAACAGATTAGAAAATTTTGATTTTGTAAGTATCTATAAAACAATAATTTGTCAATATCAATGAATACAATAAGCAAAAAGTAGTTACAACACAAAGTCTCTGCTGAAATCAAACTGAAACACCCAAAGACGGTCATATAAATTTACTGATGATAGTCTAATCTGTTTATGATCAACTAAACAACGATCAAAATTTCTAAAAATTTTATCAACCTTTTTGAAGTTCCCAGAATCTGGTAAAAATTGCATATCCCAAAAATGTACGGACTTTCGAAAAATCATAAGGAGAATATACCCCGCTTGGACCCATCGTCATTTACACAAAAACTGACTAAAGCTATCGCGACATTCACTTAATTTGCGTGCATGCACTCAAATTTGAAAAATTTGATGTCAAAAAATATTGATCTGATCCCCTTACTCCTTCTACCCCCTCCCATACAAATGTACAATTTTTAAAAATGCATTTATTCGGTTTGCATCGCAACTAGCAAAGCTAAAAGTACTTATTTTTGTCAAAATTAATTTTATTACAATTGCAACCAATTTTGTAAAAATTGTCAACTTCACCTCACTCTTTCTTTCTTTGTATGGGAGCATACAAATTTCACGAAATTTCGGAATTTAAACAAAATTGTTTTTCCCCAAAATTGTTAAGGCTATCAACTTTAAATTTTGAGAAAAGTATACTATTACAGGTATCATTGATGCCAAACAATTTGGTTTTGATTCGAATACTCCTTCTACACCCTCCCATACAAATTCACAATTTTGGTAAATGCATTTAATCGATTTTCATTGAAACTAGAAAAGGTACAAGCTTAAAATTTTGCCACAATTTGTCCCTTAATAATTCCAATAAATGCTAAAAAAAATATGAGCTTCGATTCACTCCTTCTACCACCTCCCATACAAATTTTTGTATTGAAAATTCAAGAAAAGTATTTCTCCTTCGAACTCATAAGTAACAAAGCAATGCGATTAGGATGTTGATAAGGAGATTCAAAATCATCCAAAACCTCCCACTTTCTCTGCCACGTCCCATACAAATGCATAAATTCAGGCAAAAATTGTTCAATTTCCTGGAAAATTATGAAAGCTACAAACTTTAAACTGAGCATGAAACATTTTGTATACTACGTTCCGTGTTACAAAGAAAAATTACAAACCTTCTCCCCTGATTTTACCACCTCCCATACAAAAATCACAATTCACTATTTGAAAGAATTTGAGATGACATATTTTCCGGTGCAATAAATTTTTTCCAATTTCATCTAGAGTATCATATGATTGGGCTTTACGCCCAATCATAATTCAGTTATGTTTTAAGAAACAGGGTAGTTAAAATGAAAGTTGGGGCCTTCTTGATCCCGATCCTCTGCTGGATCCCAAGATTGATATTTTCTGATCCTAAGGCAAGAATTGAAAAAATATTCTGGAATTAGATGATCTAATGCTCCATTCCTTGTACTTTAAATTTTTTACATGTTTTTTCTAAAGATATTTTTTGAAAATCTTTATTGTGTAATTTTCTATACCACCTGATCGCTATACCTACATGGTCTGATAGATTCAAAGTGCTTTAATATAAATCTTTTCTTTACAAATGTCATAATCAAGGCCTAGGTCAATACAATTAAAGACATGATTTTAAAGATATGTCTATTGAAAACCTACTCAAAACATTCGTGCCTTATGAACAATTACTTTAAGAAAAAATAGAGTTACACATGTTTTCTAAGTGGTGCCAAACAATGACAAGGTTCCGCTCTAATCAAAATTAATCTAAGCCGAGATCAAAACCTCTATGCTAAGAAGAGAGGAATTTATTCGCATGAAAATTTTCGCAATGGCAGACATACGTCTAATTAAGTAATTAACACCTACGCTCCGATATCATTTCGTATTTATCAAGTGATCCTCACTTGATCGCAATGTCAACTACTTTAAGCTTCATAACTAGCTTTAAACGAGTTATTCTTGAGTTTCGATTTTGGTAACCATTTTTTTTTTTAATATTATTTGAACGTCAAATCTTATTATTCTTTCACCGATGCAGTAAAGAAGAGCTTTTATTTCGCAGTTTTTATAGGACTAGGAATTTATTAATTTTGAAGCTTATAGGATTATTGTTTATTACGTTTTTAGGTGATGTCACCGTAGTGCGCAATATGTGTTTACATAGTCATGTTATTCAAGAGTTTTGGAGTGATCATTGAATGGTCATTATGATTGATCGTGTCAGGTGCGCGAAGCGAAATAAGATTATTTTTATAGTTGGCAAACACAAAAACATTTTTCTTTATTTATTTGGATAGTACGGAAAAGTAGTTATGGATGATCGCCTTTAATTTGATTTTAGAAAGTCTTATCAACATGATCAAATATTCGCTATGGTTTACACTGTTATATAATTTCGGTAACGTGAAACTTAAGTCTTTCCTTGTCACTTTCTATGTCATCAAAAGCTAATAAAAGCTATAAATGCAATTTGTAACTTCGGTTTTTGCCTTTTGAAATATCTTAAACTCCTCTTAATCACAGTCAAAATCGTCATAATTAATGAGTATAAAAAATACAAAATGCGATTTGAAATCTTTAGGTTTATGGGTCCAAACAAATATCTGAACAGATTAGAAAATTTTGATTTTGTAAGTATCTATAAAACAATAATTTGTCAATATCAATGAATACAATAAGCAAAAAGTAGTTACAACACAAAGTCTCTGCTGAAATCAAACTGAAACACCCAAAGACGGTCATATAAATTTACTGATGATAGTCTAATCTGTTTATGATCAACTAAACAACGATCAAAATTTCTAAAAATTTTATCAACCTTTTTGAAGTTCCCAGAATCTGGTAAAAATTGCATATCCCAAAAATGTACGGACTTTCGAAAAATCATAAGGAGAATATACCCCGCTTGGACCCATCGTCATTTACACAAAAACTGACTAAAGCTATCGCGACATTCACTTAATTTGCGTGCATGCACTCAAATTTGAAAAATTTGAGTGAATCCATACAAATTTGCGTGAATTCTGTCAATTTTGTGTGCACTCACTTAAATTTGTGTGTATTCACTCAAATTTAAGTGCATTCACTGAATTTTGTGTGCATGCAATCTAATTTGTATGCATTCCCTCAAATTTTTGTGCATTCGCTCAAACTGTCTAAGCAACAGTGTAGAACTCGAAAATCTTTCCTCTCAATTCGAAATGCACTCTGAAAACATTCACCAAGTCATTGTTAGGCGATGTTTCGCTCTGGTTTCCTCAAAGTTAGACCGATCCACTTCCGCCTCTGAATCTCAAAGCCTATTTTAGTCTGTCCAGTTACACTTCCAAGTTCTTCGTTGGAGCGTTGGCCCGAATATTCCTAAAATACTTTGGAAGAAGCATTGGTTCACGAAAGTTTGCAGCGAAAATTATCGTAATCTTTTATTATTTAACTATGGTATCATCGACACTTCAACCATTCTATTGTAGATTGCCGTTGCCATTAATCATATTTAACATAATTTACGAAAAAAACTCGATACGAACCTTCATTTTGCTGTTAAATTCCGCATTGAAATAAAAGTTTATATCGCTTTAAGGCTAATAAGTGGTTTTTATTCAAGCTTTAATCGTAAGAAATTGAATTTAATTATTTTCATCTCTGCATTATTGAAGTTGAATGAAATGGATATTTTTAAAAGATGATAGTTTACGTATCTTAAACAACTGAAATTTACGCCTCGTTCGAGCTATAAATTTCAAAATAAATATAAAACTAAGCCATATCGGTTTGGAAAGCCATGTAAAAATATTATTAAAAATTTACGACACTATCTCTCACCATATTTGTTCGAATGGGTGTTAACGAAGCCGTCGAATTCGAAATGGAAAAAATATTTACCATAAAATGTTGACCATGAAGTCATTCGCGAAAAATCACAATTATCGAAAGTGAAATTGAAATTGAAAAATTGTATTTCTTTTAAAATCGAACAATAGATTTTTTTCGCATTGTTAGAAGCAATCAAAAGAAAATTACTATTTTTAAGTGAGTTGTAGATTTTTACAAAAAAAAATCATCGCGGTTAATCGAAATTCCAAAAATGGTAAAACAGCTATTCATTCAGGTGAGAGTCTATAGCATTAAGAGACACATTTTACTGTATCTGAATGGTGAGTATAAAATGTGGTCTAAGAGTTATCATGAAGAATAGAAAATTGAGATTCTTTTTTATTATTGACTGCATTACAGAATGTTGTTCAAAAAAACAGAACATTTTAGATCTTAGGTTGAGTCATAGCCGTAGCCAAATCTGGTAGGTAAAAGATGAACAATTCTTCTGGAATTGATCATGATGATCAGTTTTATTGAAAGTGATCCAAATTTGGTTAAGCTACAAGGCCACAATGGTGATTTCGTAGTGTGACAAAGATTAATTTCGATGAATGTAAATTTTGTGACAAAATTGAATTTTAACGGACGAATGGATTTGTTTTCCAATTTTACTTTATTATTTTAATAATAAAGTATTGTAATCGACTTGGAAAAAAAAAATTTGCTACCCTGAAATTTTGTTTTTTCGCGTTTCATGACTAAATTAGCAAAAAAAAAAAAAAAATCCGTCTGTCTGTACGCCGTCCGCCGTACGCCGTCCACCGTACGCCGGTATGTACGATCAGCGCACATTAACTCCCAAACCCTTCAAGATAGAAAGTTCATTTTTGGGGGGATTTTAGATAGTTGCGGATCTCAGGAGGATACTCATTTTAGGGGGTGTACGGGTTCAGGGGGAGGCGGGGGAAGCGCTTTAGCCGAAAAATACGAATTCAAATATCTCAACCTTGGTAACAGCTAGGAAGCTAAAACTCAACACACACATATAGAGGGGTTTGTGAGACAACTTTTAAAAATAATTTAATTTTTTTATCCATTGGCGTGCGAAAAGGGGGGGGCTAAGAACCAATTGTGAGTCGAATTTTTTTTTCAAATGATTATATCTTCGAAATTACTTACAATAAAAAATTGATATTTTGCGACCGTTAAGGTGGCATATAGTTCCACTAGAATCAGTTTAGACATAAGCTAATTGTTGTAAGGGAGAGGGTCACGGGGGGTGCAAAGAAAAACACTTAAAAATCAATATCTCGGCTATTTATTAGGGTATGTAATTAAATCTTAGAACCTATATTAAGCTATACTAGAGAAATATGAGAAAAATATAACATTTCGACAAAATAGTATTGGGGGGAAATGGGGAGCATTTCAAAAATGATGCACTTTCCAAAATTTCAAACCGTTATAATTCAAAATTGAGTGCAGATATCAAATTCAAATTTTGTCAAATTGTAGAACTAAGTAGTTTTTAAATTTGGTATTTTACGTCGGGAGGTGTAAGGGGAGGGAGGTGGTAACCAAAAATGTCGAAAATTTTGAGTGATTGAGGGCTCTAGTGAAAGATACAAAATTTAAATTTTTCATGTGGATACATCTATTTGTTGTACATACAGAAAAAATAATAAAAAGTCCACAATTGTTATGCACAAAAGTATCATTTCACTGAATCGACTAATAACCAACAAATTAAAAGCTACGAACTTAAAATTTCGTACGAGCACACTACAAGAGAAAGGAAATAAAATTGCGTCACAAATTCTACGATTCCCCTGCCTCCTCTACTCCTTCCAATACAAATGTTTGGTTTCGTGAATATAAAATACACCGAATCCTATGAAAATTCTATGCAACTTCGTGTATGAAACTGACATTCTATACAGAGAATATTGGACGTGATTCAAGCAATCAATTAAAAAACTGTTAACATCCACCCACTCTTACTATCACCCCTCACCCCTCCCATCATAAAAACTCAAATTTGCATAAATAAACGAACGAAATATTGATTACATGTACTGGAGCTTTTGAACGTTTCCGCAAAGTGTTAAATTGACAATTGCCCTGCCCAAGAACCCCCTTTCACTTAGTCTTCCCTAACCACTCTAACCTGCATATTGACTTTCCACACATCCGCAACTTGTCCCAAGAATAATAAAGTTTCGCCCGACTTGTTGGCAGTTTATTTTAAATATATGTATCTGTTTCTGCCATTAAATTGAAGATGGATTTTTACAATATTTTAGTTTCTGTCTAACTATCACGACAAAATGCTCGACTA
The DNA here is from genome assembly GCA_963669355.1 of Chorisops tibialis. Classification (NCBI taxonomy): domain Eukaryota; kingdom Metazoa; phylum Arthropoda; class Insecta; order Diptera; family Stratiomyidae; genus Chorisops; species Chorisops tibialis. The sequence continues at coordinate 216,747,346 of OY770262.1, forward strand.
TAAAAGGGCGAACGAGATCGATAGCGAGACACAGAAGTTAATATTCACTCAAAAATCTCAAAACCGGATCTCCGTCCATCCATTCGCTCCCTAGTTTGACGACGCTAGAATGCTCAAATTTTATACAGGTTGCTTTTGACAAAAAAGGAAGGTGCTGAACGGTTGAGAGCGAATTTGCTGGTTTTAGGGTATCTGAGAGGGATTGGCGACAGGTTAAGATCGTTTTATTCATGTATAGGATTAGCTTCAATTGGCCTTAAAGAGCTTTATAGGGCTCTTCGTTACCATACATACATATTCTAAGATAGCCACCGGCTTCTATCCACTTCTTGAGATGTTATTTTGACTCAGGTGTGATGTGGCGAACCCACGTTTCACCCATCGGAACAAATCTGCGCAGAGAATCGGTTGGATTCTTCTTAAAACAGCAAAAACATTGCTGAGAAGAAAGTCGATTCCTCATTTGTTTGTGATCAGCATTTAACAAATGCGGTACCCATATTGTACAAAGCTTTATCATACTGAGTTCTTTGTGTAAAATGTGCAGCAATCTTTCTTCTGGGATGCCTACAGCCTTAGCTATGTCATACGCCTTTTTATCTAAACCCTATTGTGTACCTTGTCAATATTGCAGTTGCAGTTTTTGGCCGTCCTTCACGTGGATCACATATTAAATTGATGTGCGATCACGTTTAAACTCAGCTGCCCATTTTTTTATTGTTGTGCAGACTCCATGTACACTTTCACCAAATTTGGGTGAATTTCTGTTGACGACAAACCATCCAAAACGAAGAATTTTATGACGGTTGTAAAACCAAACTATTTGTCTGATTAAATTCACATTTGGCATTCACTTTTGCAACATATGTACCAACATTATAAAACAGTAATTTCATTAGTAGCAGTGTCATTCATAGCCTGGGCCGAGAACTTTTCACCTCGCTCTCGTATGTCAAGCTTAAATTACTAAATACTTGATTGGAATTATTATTAAGATGGGAAAAAATTAACCGATTACGTTAACTTCTTCTACAATGTGAAACAATTTCATAACTTCACAAATCGATTTTCTTGAAAAGTGCGAAAGTCGCTGGTCTGGAATTTGAGAGATGTCAATTGCACAATGCTTACAGTTATTTCTGTAAAATTTGCTAAAAACAAAAACCCCCACTCCTTCTACCACCTCCCACACAAACAGATTTCACATTTTTATACTCTAGATGAAATCTGAGAGTATATTGTGTTTGCCTTACCGTTTGTAACGCTAAGAAATAATGATCGCACAGAGTCGCCAAGGGTACAGAAATATTTGTTGTTGCTCAAAAATCTCAATTCCGAGTGACCGTCTGTCTACAACATAACTCTCGAAAGCTTTGACCTATCGTGTTGAAATTTTTCATGTATCATTTTTAGCAAAAAAGTAACTTTAAGTTCGTGAACGGGCCACATCCCCCCACTCCTTCTACCACCTCTCATACAAATTTCATGAAATTTCGAAATTTAAAGAAATCGATTTTCCTTCCTCGAAACCGTTTCAGCCATTGACTTGAAAATTGGGTAATAGTATTATAATATAAATATCAAAAAATATTGATCTGATCCCCTTACTCCTTCTACCCCCTCCCATACAAATGCACAATTTTGGTAAATGCATTTAATCGATTTTCATTGAAAGTAGAAAAAGTACAATCTTAAAATTTTCCCACAATTTGTCCCTTAATAATTGCAATAAATGCTAAAAAAAATATGAGCTTCGATTCACTCCTTCTACCACCTCCCATACAAATTTTTGTATTGAAAATTCAAGAAAAGTATTTCTCCTTCGAACTCATAAGTAACAAAGCAATGTGATTAGGATGTTGATAAGGAGATTCAAAATCATCCAAAACCTCCCACTTTCTCTGTCACCTCCCATACAAATGCATAAATTCAGGCAAAAATTGTTCAATTTCCTGGAAAATTATGAAAGCTACAAACTTTGAACTGAGCATGAAACATTTTGTATACTACGTTCCGTGTTACAACGAAAAATTACAAACCTTCCCCCCTGCTTTTACCACCTCCCATACAAAAATCACAATTCACTCTTTGAAAGAATTTGAGATGACATATTTTCCGGTGCAATAAATTTTTTCCAATTTCATCTAGAGTTTCATATGATTGGGCTTTACGCCCAATCATAATTGTGTTGTTTTTGGCTACTGTTGGTTGAAGTGAAAAAAGTAGTTCATTGCTGTCACCCCTTCTACTACTCCCCATTCCGAAATTTCTTAACATAACAAACATTTCTATTTCATCTAGAGTATCGCTTGGTTGGGCTTTACGCGCAATCGTATCCCTGGTATGTTGTTAAAATATTTGTTTTTTTTTACTTAACTGAACTTCTCGATCCATTCTGGTTCGAATGTGATTTTTTTTTAATTGAAATTTAGTTTTTAGACTTTACTCACAATGAGCTATTTACACCACGTTTGAGTCGCGGCCTATATCCGAAAATTAGCCCAAACTTGTATGCAGCCTACCCTCCCAGCAAACAATTTAACGAGCGCTCGCAAATAACGATCCAAAAACGAGGATGAAATGACACAAGATAAATAAACTGTGATGATACATTAATGATTCATTGATATCGAGTATATGGTATACTTCCTTATATACTCGTTTCTTATAAGCGTTTTACAATTCATTAACGAATGCCCATTTAGTCCAGCGTGGGCAGCGTGCTTACTTTTCAGTCAATAGGTCCTGGGTTAGATTCCCACTCCAGACGGGATTTTTTTAAGCACGAATTTTTCAGTTGCTTCTGGCGATGAAAAATTATTCGAAATAAAATGGGGAAACGGTGTAAAAGTGAAACAGTTCCACTTCAAGAAGGCCTAGATACTCAGTAGATGGTTTCTGTTCGCTTTCTACCAATTAGTCCCCCATAACATCCGCAAATATTTGTCAATAGCGCCAGTATAACTGAAAAATATACCAGCTTCTCCACTCGTTACGGCCGTTCTCACTCCGCTTCCCCTACCTTCCTAATTCCATTCCTTCCCTCCATGACTGCGTTTGTGCATTGCACATAAAGACCGAAATTGCCTATAACACAGGTCATTCTGTAAAAAAAAAAGTCCGCTTGATGAAACATTAATGTATCGTTAACGACGCTCGTTAATGATCAAATCGCTTATTAATATAATTCACAATGAATTATTTTGTTTGCTGGGCTGTCTTGGATCGAAGCTCTATTTCCAGTGTACTAGTATAAAAGCGAACTATTGTCTTTATCGTAACGCTGGTAGTATACTTTGGATCTAAAAGTTTGTTTGTGTGATTTTCTGGGATCCGTGAAATTTTCATTTTGCTCAAACCTGTAGTGCGTGATTATGGTTTTTACCACTTAATCACATGTTGTAGGCTACAAAAATGTATTTTTTGCTGTCAGCAACAACTGAACTAAAAAGCGTGTTACAACCCTGTTGCACAAAAGAGGTGCGAAATGTGGCTAGGCCGACTAACCCGCGAAGACGGGCTGAGGGCGCCAGTGGTCCGGAGGGACTTTTCTATTTCCTGGGATATTGCTAAAAGGACTTCACAAAGAACTTACAGAGATTTCAAAATTAGTATATGACTGGAAGTAACATTTGGCGCCCAACGTGCTTTTTTTCGCGGTTCTAATTGCGGTAAAGTGGTGTTGAATAGTGTAAGGTTTCTGTATAGGAACGGACCCTCTCTTATTATAGTTTGAACACCAGGTTCCAGCACAGAGCGGGTCCAAGCATGACGTCGGCAGAGTGGATCATATGTCAATCATGATAATGTATTTGATCAACGTTAGCGCTTATTTAAGGATAATTCCGAGTTAACTTATTCTCGGTAGGGTGTAAATAAAAGTATTTTTTTAAATATTAAGAGTGTTTTAACATTTTAAAATTAACGATAGAATCGAAATAAGATTGGATAGGTGATCCGAAGACGAAATAGCGTTACAAGGGAAGAAATCGGGCAAGGTTGAGGTAATGCCTAAAGGACTACGATCGGCTTCGCGCTCTGACAAGTCTACGAGTAAGTCCTTTATAATTCCATGATACCCTTTCACGTTCGAGCAAGATGCTACCGCAATTACGAAGACGAACTGAACGAAATCGAAGGACTTTTGGAAACATTCAACGGAGACTGGTCTCAATCTGGACAGCGAAATTGGATGATGCATTTGAGGACGTAGGACGGTGTCTCTTCGATTTCCGCTGAGAAGAAAAAAGTAAGTGGGAACGTTACTGAAAAAGGCGATTGAACTAATGGAGGTCGCGAAAGGGGTATTAAAATTTCGGAAATAATATGCTGGGCGCCTCTCTAGAGAGAGTAGAGAAACTGCGTGAAACTGGAGGAATATTGAAAGGCGTTCTATTTCAATCAGCGGTCGAGAGGGGCTAATTGGCTTCGGACCAATAAAATCAAATGCAGAACGTGGGAGAAACTACCCCATGAACTGCGAGCGAAATTCTTGCCTCTCGATAACGACGACCGATTAGGGTATACGTGGCGATCATGGAGACACTGTTCCGACGCCTTTCGGAATCATGCAGCAAAAAAAAGAAGTTGAATGTGTTAAGAAGGAACTCCCTCCTAGCAGACTCAATGGGACTAACGCCTATCGGAACAGTTCAGGAGCTGTTTGATTTGGTGCGCACTTTATAAGCGACTAGGTTATTAATGCAGGTTTTTGTGCCACTACTAGCATGTAGGTCACATCAGCTCGAGCCGATTCTGGTCTACGCGGAAGCAAACTTTTGGGAGTCAATTCCACATGATGGATCACGATACAACCCGAAACCGATGACATGCTTCAACTGCGAAATAGGCGGTCACCTCACGGGAGTGTAAGCATCCGAGACATTTTCTAGGATGTGATAGGATTGGAGTACTGCGAAGTATCTGCCATTCGTGCAATCAAAAAATGTATAAACAGGCGACACGGATTGGAAACAAGAGACATGCTCACTAGGTGGCGGAAGTGAGTACAAAAAAAAACTACTTCATTCATAACGGTGTGTTTTTGTTTGGTGGGGTAGAGAGCGACAGGAAACCACACCAAAAGTTCGTAGGATTACTAGACACAGGATTGTCGTGTTCGGTCCTTGAGTGCGGCTGGGTGGAGATCGCTGGAGAAGCTCGGCATGAGCTTGGCCAATTCGGCAATTGGGCAATAAACTGCTCACTCCAAGTCCCACTGAAGGTGAACGATCGGATACGGTGAATAGACTGCCTGGTAGTTAAAAGCTTGCCTTATTTCTTAATTTTGGGAGTCGACTTTTGGGTGGCGATCCGGTGATAGACCTGAGAAATGAGTTTTGGGTTTTTTTCTCACCACCAGGAACTGGCGAGCCTAGAATATATGCACCCAAAATCGAAACTGAGTGAACTCGAGGCTAAGGAAAAGCTGGGACGATCCTAGAAACGAGACTTTTACCCTATTTCGTATATGACTGCGACCCTGGACAAACTGCGTGACGTAAAATTCTTGTTATCACTGGACATCAAATCGGCGTACTAGCAAGTCCCAATGGCAATATCATTGCGCCAATTCACGGCGTTACTGTGCCGAACCGAGGACTATACGAGTTCCTACGAATACCATTTGGGCTATAGAATGCGCCAGCAACGTGGCAAAGGTTCATCGATCGGGTTCATGGCTACGATCTGGAACCATGTCTACCTTTATATAGTCGATGTAGCGCAGACGTTCGAAAAAACCTACCAATCCTTCGTGAGGTGTTCAGTCAGGTCACCAAGGCAGGATTAAGACTATCACGGGAAAAATGTGAATTTTATTACCCGAGTTATGTCGTCGATGAAAGCGAATATCATGTGGATCCCGGAAGTTCGGCAATTCCTGGGAATGGTACGGAACGTTTCATACCGGACTCAACGACTTTAGTTGCCCCTATAACCACGCTATTCAAGAAGAAACGAGCTGTTAATTTTGGAGAAGAGTGCAAGAAAGCCATCACGGAGGCCAAAATCAAGTAAACTACGGCGCCTATCCTCACTTGTCCCGACTCTGACTTGGCATTTGTGGTCCAGACGGACGTGCCAAACTTTGGGCTAGGGGCGGGGTTCTATCCCAGAGTCATCCAGATGGGGAGCGAGTGTTTTGTGATTTCCGTAAGTTGTTAACCACGAAGAAGGAATGCTTGTCCTCTGTGCTGCGGAGAAGTGGAGGCCTTACATAGAGGGAACTCCGCTCAGTGTAATAACTGATCACTACTCCTTCGTTTGGAACAACTTAAAGGACTCCACCGAAAGGTGAGCGATATGGGCGGTACGTCTCCAACAGCACAGAATATCGGAAGGGGAAAAACATCTACTCCAGATGTGCTGTGGTGGAGACAATATTAGCGGAGAGGAAGACCGATGATGGGTAGGGATAATCTCTCCTGTCTCGTGGTTAGGCCCGGAGATTGATAAGGAACATCGGCCAAAAGAAAAACGGACCACTGGCGCCAACAGCCCGTTTCCACGGGTTAGCCGGCCTGGCCACATTTCGCCCCCTTTTGTGCAAGGGGGTTGTAACATGATTTTTTCCGAGCCGCGGAAAAAACTGTACAATTTTATATATTGTCTAATAAGATAGTTTCAAGCTCTTTCATTTCAGCCGTTCATGCCATCTTCATTTTCAGTAGCACTAGTTTTGTGTTCCGGTCTTAACAAAACTTCTCATTTTTGCAGATTGAGATTGTTCCAAATAAATCTGGGCAAGCAGTATTAGCGCTCTGGCTACTATCCCAATTCCACAATTTGGCTAGGGAAAATTTCAGATCGATTTCAAAATAGATACGTTTCCGAATTTCGAATGCAATTTTTTTTCAACTTACTAAGAAAAAAAACACACACACAAAATTCATATATCGTCTTCAATTAACAGGGAGTCTAAAAATAAAAAATCTACAACTGATAAGGTCATTGCGTTCATACTTTACGAAACTGTTTAAAATTAAAACTTGTTTTATTTATTTTCGAAGCATCAAGTAAAAAAATCCGATGTGGATCCATTGAAATTGTTTCAAGATCAGGAATAACTACATCACACCAATTCGTGAGGATTTCTTCAAAAAAAAAATAAATCTATTTTTGCATAACAATATTTTTTTTTTTTAAACATTTCGAAAACCAGTTTCGATAAAATTCCAGACTATGAAAAAAGAATAACAAACTTATTTTCTATGTTTTTTTGCATCAATGCCAAAAGATATTTGAAATATTTGCGTCATCACAATAACAAAAACGATGACTAAATTCGATCGCAATGCCTGTGGCTCCCACATCCTATAGAGAAAAATTAGCACCTTCTAAATCGAGAAATTGCTCCAAATTAGCACTTTGTACTTTGGCGAAATTACGTCATGGTTTATGATTTTTATAATTCACCACTGGAATAATATAGTATCAGATTGGCACACTGGAAATTTTATAATTTTCTACTGCAGATTGTGGTCGTCCTTGACCAATTAGCGCCACGACCGTAGATCATTTCTATTCCCTCTAGAACTGGAATACGAATGTTTTTTTTTCAATTTCGAATTTGGGGGTTCTATGTTATCATCATATAAATGGCGATGTGATAATCTGCTAATTTGTCACGTTTTAGTAATGCGTGTACAGGAAATACTTTGGAATAAAGATAAGCGAATAGAGATAAATAAAATTTATCTAATAGGTACTTTAGGAAAAAAAATAGGTGTGGTAAAAAATATTAAAATCCGACAAATTCAGTCAATTATTTTCAGGAATATTTACCGAGTATTATTAACATAGTTTTGAGTCAAAGATGATGCAATTATTCTTCCACGAATAAATATTTGAATAATTTCGACATTTTTTAAGTGTTTGCGGTTTTCTTCTCGAATTTATTGAAATTAATGTTTTTTTTGGAAATAAACAGGAAATATTTGATTTTGTACCTCAGGTGTGTTCGTTCTTTAGGTGAATAATCTTCCTGTAATGCGTTCTATGTGCCTGTTGTTTTGTTGTTGTTTAATTTTTGAGTAATTCAATTTAAAAAAAAACTATTAATCATAATTCGAGTCGTTTTGGTACTCGTTTCGAGTTGTCGTTGTACTCTAGAACTAACTAAAGTCCTGGAAAGTACTGAACAATATGTGATAGCAAACAAGGCTCTATTCGGCTTTCTTTTACGTCGATTTAATTGCCGTTGGAAGTGACCGTTCGACTTACCAAGAAACTACAGACTTTCGTGAACCGATGCATTTTGGGAATATTCTTTCCAGAAGTGATCTCAAACGACGAACTTTGGAGTACAACTTGGTCAGACAGGTAGTGAGACTCAAAGGCGGAAGTGGCAGGAAGGAAACCAGAGCGAAACATCGCCAAACAGGCTCTGGATTATAATCCTAAAAAAAAATTTTTAAATATCATTGCCCAGAGTAATTTTAATTACAAAGTTTCGATACTTTATTGTCACAATGTATTTCAAATTGAGAAGTGTAGGCACAAGTTCGTCTCCTTGCTTCAGCCCACTTTTGTTAAAAAAATAGATAGGATGTCTCAGAGAATATCGCGCATTTAGTTAGAGAGTGGAAGATGTCCAAAGACATTATTTCTGGGACCATCGATACCTCCAATTTGGTTTAGGTGACCATCCACCAGATAAACCAGTCTTCAGGAACTAAAGGAAGACTAACTGGTCCAAGTACAGAGATACTATCAAGGAACTGCTTCATTCATAAGTTCCGTGTCCTTCGGATACCACGATGTCTCTCGTGTATACCATCACAATCACTTTAAATGGGGTAATGTCGCGCTCTTCTCCCACTAGGAAGCCAAGAGGTAACCAGAAGCCACCATGGTGGAGCGACGAAATTCAAGATCTCAGGAAAGGCTGTAGACAACTTTTTAATAAAACCAAGTGAACCAAGGAGGCATCAGACAGGAAATCCTATAAGAAAGCCCTTCACTGTTATAAAAAAAAACCTGAAGAAAGCGTAGCGCGAATCCTAGAAAATTTCTTGTGATATGGTAGAAAAGACTTCGAACAATTCTCTCTACCTCCTCTTCAATGCCCAGCTAAATGAAGAAATCCGACGGGTCATGAACCTGTTCGAGTTATGAAACCATTGATTTTCTCTTAAATACTCACTTTCCAGGTAGCTCAACAGTCGCTTCACATCGAAAAGAGCACCAGATCAAGCCTCCAAGGTTCTCTACGATTGGTTCACATTCCTTAAATATGAAAGGAAGTGAAAATGGTTTTTATCCCCAAAGCAAGAAGAATCTTTCATATATGTCCGAAGGACTTAAGACCTATAAAATAGACATCCATCTACGCAGCAACATCGATCAGCGAATGTTGTCAGCAACACGTATATCGGAAGGGTTGAAACGGCCCTACACTAACTCGTATGCCATATCGAAAAATCTCCAAGTATTTAAGAGTACACTATGGTAACTTTATCGATATCGAAGGGCTTTCAAAAACGTAAGAACACAAGCAATTACGGACGCAGTTTCAATTCTGAAGGTAGACGCTTCGCTTGGCGTGCTGATTAATTTGTTGCTGACATCTAGGATTATCAGCACAAAAGTATATGTCGCATCCGATAGAATTTTGTTAATGGAGATACTCTGCGAGGCGGAGACTCTCTCTCCACGAAAAGGCAGGCTGTAAAGTGATTACTTATACGGATGTCGTTGCTATAGCCATTTCTGGTAAGCACCCGAGCGCACTCTCGGCGAGGTTATGCAAAATGCCTTCTCATCTCAATACTCTCTCAATACTCTCTAAATGGATTCGTGAATGTAGTTCGGGAGTGAAGCCACACAAAACTGAGCTAGTCCTTTTCACAAGGAAACCCGAAACTCCCCATGTTAACCCTTCTAACCTGGATGGTACCAGTCTTGTTTTCGCATATAGAGCAAAATATCTGGATCTTATTTTGGATAGGAAACTGAGCTAGAAACCTAATATTCAGGAACGTGTAAATAAACTACGGTTACGCTTTACCGCTGTAAGAAAACCATAGGTAAGAAATTGAGAATGCAGCCCAAAGTAGTGCTTTATGGTGTGATTGTGTGGTGAACACCCTAAAGGTAGAGACAAACCGCACTCTCCTCAGCAAGGTGCAGACAATAGCATGTTTATGCATAGTGGGGATCTGAGAAAAACCCCCGTCGCAACATTAGAAATACTGTATCATCCACTACCTCTCGATATTATTGGTAAACAGATGGCTGCAAGTGCGCCTTAAAAAAACTCGCCAGTGGACCTGCATCTAATCTGATTACTCCTTAGTTCTGGAAGATTTCGAGAATTCAACCGAAAACACAGACTACACTCTACCTAGTTTTAATTTTGATAATTTCCTCACCGTCATCTCGAGACAAGAATGGAAGGCAAATGGAATACGAGAGAAGCAGTCCATGTCCTTCTATACTGATGGCTTAAATTAGGAGAAGGTGGTTTCTCCGTCATGCTTAACTTAAGCATATCTTTCCGTTTTCCGGTTCAATGTAGTGTGTTCTAAGCAGAAATCTTTTTTTTCATTTCTAGATCCAAGACTGCTCTTGATTGTCGCACCGTTCTGAGGGAGATAGCTGAACAATTCAATATTCGCCAGGGCTGGGTACCAGGGCTATTCTGAGGGGACCGCCGAGCTCGCCCGGCACGGAACCACCTTGCAGATTCAATTTCAGAAAGATAACCTGAGTATGCCAAATTATAAAGCTGCAACTTACGTTGAATGTCCCGATTTGTGTCTGGGCAGCCACCTCTACCCACCTACCTACCTACCTTGTATTTCGTGAAAGAGTTTCTAACAGTCTAATAAAACTTCAGACCTCATGACTCAACACGAAACGTACTTGCATTTAAAAAAAAAAAAAAATGCCAATATTACCTGCGACATTTCCATCGTAATTCATAAATTAAACAAAAAATCAAATTGTATAATCAACCAAAAAAAAAATAAAAAACTAAACAAATAACCAATATAAGCGATAAAAACCGCCACTATCAACACAATCTCTATACGAAACAAGTGCCTTTTCACAGTTTGTTTTCGTCTCCAAAAGATAAGCATAATATAGCGAATCATATGGCTGCGTATTTCTTATGTTTATTTACCTTCACAGAGTTTTCAAGTGAACATTTGCCGTCGTTAACAATCTATGAATGACTCGATGTTGATTCAATTTTTTCTCAAGTCAATAAATATTAACAATCTGCAGTAGATTTTACTGAGATATTATTGACTCGAATTTGCATTATTGTCTTCTTCTCGAGAAAAACAATTACAATATTTCACAACCTGCCGTTTACGAATTAGTAGCCTTAAATAATCAAATAGAACTTGTCATTTCTAAATTTATAAAAATATGTAAAAAAAAAAATTGAATTTGAAGGTGATAGAAACAATCAAACAAAAATGTTTATTTTTCGTATATTGTTCGCACTTTGAGCAAAGAAGAGAGAAACAAACTTCGGTATTATTATTATCATGCCAAATATCTAGTCGTAATTAAGTTGCATAAATTAAGAGAAAAAACACCTTTAATTTCCCGACACAATTTTACCATGATGATAAGGTTAAGTGTGTTATGTTGTAGGCGCAAAAATGTGCGTTGGAAAAATATTTGTAAAAGGTGGTGGCTAACGTTGGCTGGTTGAGACCGAAGCTCGGCGACGAATAAATTGTAAATATTTTGATGTTTACATGAAGAGCATAACAAAGACTGCTGATAGGAATAATTATGATCAACTTTAGCTTTGATCAAAAGCGTTTATTTTTAATTAACAGTAAAAAAGCGGAGCTGTTGCTCTTAGTTACGCCACTGGCTCGGGAGGTAATAACACCTCCTTAATCGCCAGCAGAATAGCCTCCACGACGTTTGAACCAGGTCGTGGAAGTGCATATGTTACTGATCCATCCAATGCAGCAGCGACTGTAACCGCAAAGCAACCGCGCAACCTAAAGGCGGTTACTCCATCGTCATCTGAATCGGTAAACAGGTTCCTAATGCGAAGAAAGCCAAATTTTGCAGACCGGCCTTTCAATGCCGTGGCTGCGGATAGTCTTAAAATGGTAGCTCGTAGACTTGGCAGATCCCGAGAAGGAGGTCACAAACCTACAGGACGAACACATGACCGCAGAAGGCATTCCCAAAATTAGGCTTGATTGGAGCGACTGGGTGTCTGGTATTTTTAGAATATCGTGGGACCATCGAGTAAGCATTAAGTGAAACGAAGCCGTCTTATGACAACGCAAGGCTGGCCGTAGTCACTAAGGACAACGTTCCCCTCATGATATACGCCAGCGTAACATTGAAAAACCGGAACATCAAGCCGTAACGATTCCTACAACGGATCAGAAATCAGAACGACCTCAATACGAAAAGTTGGAAGATTCATCATATGACGAAGTCCAAGATGGAAATGGAAATTGGTATAGACCGGAGTTAGCACTAGCCATTAGTCAGAGCGTTGCAGATAAATCTCCACCACAATGCAGCGGCGACTGTGAAACTGCAGGTCCATCTACCTCAGGGTAGATTATCTTTGTCACTGTCCGCAAATCTCCAACAGTCGTCTCCTTTGTTTAGGCTCTAGATTCTTCTCAGAACTAGACGACCTCAGAGGCGTCAATCATTCGAGCCAGCTTCGGTTCGCAAATCGAACCAAGTGGCTAGCACAGGAGGAGTAAAATTCATTTCATAATGAATAGGGAGAGTACAGTGGGCTCAACTAAATGGCCCCAGTGCATTGTGGGTCTACGAAACCACTCTCCTACAACCTAACCTAAACCTACGGCAGGTAAGGCGCGACTTGGAGGAGATCCGTGGGTGAGTAGTGACAACAAAATCCTTGGATGGACCGTCAGTATGTTTAATTTTTACCACGACACTGCAGCAGGTAAGCCGCGTTCATGTATACTAACAAAGAAAGATTTTAAATTAATCAAACTCTCTCAGATTTGCAGCGAGGTTGTAGTTTAGGAACAGCTAGTAAACGGTTCCAAGCGAGCCGTTCTCCTGGTCTCAATCTACATTCCGTACGGTTCACCAACACCACAACTTTCGTATCTGTGCCGGCAGCTAGTAAGTTTCGCGGAGCAGAACCGATTCAATCTGATTCTGGGTTGTGATGTGAATGCGCATCATTCATTATGAGGAGCCCCAAATACAAATAAAACAGGTTGAATTTCTAGGAGGGATAAACATGATGATAGCGAATAGAGGTAACGAGTACACCTTTGTTATCAAAGCGAGGGCAGCGGTTATCGACATTACTGTGGTATCTCTGTCATCGACCTTCTGAGTGAAATATAGGTTGGTTTCTAAAGAAGAGCCACTATCCGACCACAAATAGATAACTTTCACAATAGACTGTGATGCTCCTAACATCGTCTCGTATAGGAATCCTAGAGAGTTTTGGAGTCCATCTACAAAACTTGTTGGGTCACTCACCCACACTTACTACACAGAGGACCGATGCCATTGAGGAGGACGTTAGCTTCTTAACAACTGCGGTTATAAGGCGTTATGGTATGTCTTGCCCCATAAAAAATCTAAAATGAAAAATGGAGCAAACTCCTGTTGGAACGGTAAGCTGTAAAGCTAGAAAACTTCAAAATAAGGCACGAAATAGTAAGCAAGAAACTGTAAGCAAGAAACTGACTGGGAAGCCTATTAAGTCGCGCTGAATGAATTCAAGCACTCTGTACGGACGGCAAAGAGGCAATTTTGGTGGCGGCTCAGTGAATGAAGCTAGACTTAAGAAAGTTCTGACAAAAGGTCCTTTCATGGTTAAGCTTTTGGACCGCCTCGTCGACGGGAGCTACTTCTGAGTGCTTCTGGTAGTGTGAAAAATCAGACATAGCTCCGACGCGGCGCAATTCCTTTGACAATAACTGGGATATAGATAGTGACAATTCTGGGTGGAGCTAGGGTGTAGCCTAGTATGTAGCGTGTAGGTCTACTATACGAAGTCGTGGGTCCAAATCCCGGTCGACGCATAATTCCAGCACACTGCCTGCTTGGTCACCTCACTCTACGAAAATTACAAATTCGTAGATAGAGGGTTGGGCGAAGGTCTAACAACTCTTCCACAATAAATAATAAAAAAAATGTTAAGAACCTGAAGGTCATGGCCTCCTGACCTGGCCCGATTTACTGGAGGCCGGGGCCCGATCTGGCCTGTCGCGCCATTGATGATGAGATAGCGACAATTCCGGCGATCCTCGCATAGTAGATGAAATGATAACCAAAGAAAAAATAATGTGGGCAATAAAGACCTTCAAGCCTTTTAAGTTAGCAGGACCAAATGGTATAATTCCTGTGGTGCTAAAACATTACCTGAACAGCATCGTTGTAAGGGTGGTTAACATTTTCAAGACCTGTCTACTTCTAAGATATGTGCCTTTGAAGTGGAAAGAGGTGAAGTTGGTTTTCATACCGATGACAAATAAAACTAGTCATACGCAGCCTAAGGACTACAGGCCAATAACCCTGACAGTTTTTTTCTTAAAACCTTTGAAAGATTCACAAAAGAACCACCGTAAACATCACCGAACTCAGTCCTTCACAACATGCTTAAATGAAACGACGGTCTGTGGAAACAGCACTGGATACGGTAGTATCGACAATTGAAAAATCTATTGAACTCAAGAAGTACACTTTCAGTGCTTTTGTGGAGGTACAGGGCGCTAATAGACGCGTTAATCGCACATGGTGTAAATTCAACGCTCCTAAATGGATTCATAACATGTTGTTGGGGCGGAAAATTATGGGAAAGATTCTAGGACAAAACAAGTGGATAGAGGAACACCACAAGGAGGAGTTTTCTCACCTTTACTTTGGCTGTTAGTCGTGAATGGTTTCCTCTCGCAGATACTTCCTGCTAGTTATTGCACTGTCGCCTATGCGGATGACTTAGTCATCCAAATTAGTGGGAAATACCAAACAACTTTAGGCGAACTGATGCAAAGTGCATTACACCTTGTTACCGGTTGGTGTAATTCATGTAAATTGAGAATCAACCCTGACAAGACTAGAAGAAAACGTATAGAAAGTTTCAATCTGCCATCCATTGGGGAGTTGCTCTAATCTTTTCCGATAGGGTATCTTATCTGGGAATCATCTTAGACAGCAAACTCAAATGGCGAGAAATAAGAAAGTAAAAAAGTCCTTCTTCATAAGTAAAAAAAAAGTTAGTAGAAAATTGGGGACTGAAGCCAAATATGGTAATGTTGATGTATATCAGAATCCTACTACCAATCGTTACATACTTCATCTACAATGGTATTTCAGCCCAAAGCGGACCTTGGCCGCCTGACCTTCAGGTTCCTTAACATTATATTTGGAGGATGTTAGCCCTTCGCACAACCCTCTATCTACAAATTTTCATTTCCGTTGATTGAGGTAACTAAGGTACACCCAAGCAGGCAGTGTGGTGGAATTATACGCCCACCACGATTTGAACTCACGACCTTCGCATTGTAGACCAACACACTACCCACCCTAGCTACATTTACATACGGTGCGCTATTATGTTGGGAAAGTACTGAAAAATATCTAATCACAATTGAGTCACATCCACAGAATTGCCTGCATAGGCATAACGAGGTCATTGCGTACAACGCCCACATTATTAAACGTGCCGTTTCGGTCCCTGCTGAGACCTTAATAAAAGTTTGATAGAGATCTCAGCAGAGACCGAAACGCCACTTTTAATAAAGCATAACATTGTGAAATCCGAAAATCTTTCCTTTAATTCAAAATGCATTGAGAAAACATTCAACAGTGGAAAAAAGGTCAATTGGTTTGTAAAGAGTTTATTTCAATATGAAAAAATTGTATTTAATTTGAAAATTATCACCAAACTCCATTAAGATAAATAATATCTGTAAAACAGGATTTTTGAAAATAAAAAAAAACATAACAGAATTATGATTGGGCGTAAAGCCCAATCATATGATACTCTAGATGAAATACTTACGTACCTTTTCTTTGGGAGGTGGTAAAATCAGAGGGGGAGGTTTGTAATTTTTCTATGTAACACTGAACGTAGTATATAAAATATTTCATGCTGAATTCAAAGTTTCTTGCTTTCATAATTTTAAAGGAAATTGAACAATTTTTGTCTGAATTTATGGTATTTGTATGGGAGGTGGCAGAGAAAGAGGGGGAATTTTGGTTGATTTTGAATCTGCTTATCAACATCCTAATCACATTGCTTTGTTACAATTTTTATGTTTATAGCTCTCATATGTTCGAAGGAGAAAAAGTTTTCTTGAACTTGCAATATAAAAATTTGTATGGGAGGTGGTAGAAAGAGTGGGGTGAAGGCGATATTTTTTTTAGCATTTATTACAATTATTAAGAGACAAATTCTGACGAAATTTCAAGTTTCTACTTCTTCTAGTTTCTATGAAAATCGGTTAAATGCATTTACCAAAATTCTGCATTTGTATGGGAGGAGGTAGAAGGAATATCCGAATCAAAGCCAAATTTTTTGACATAAATTATATTTAAAATAGTATACTTTTCTCAAATTTTAAAGTTGATAGCTTTGACGGTTTTGAAGAAAACTAATTTAATTGAAATTCCGAAATTTCGTAAAATTTGTATGGGAGGGGGTAGAAAGAGTGAGGTAAAGTTGATAGTTTTTCCAAAATTAATTGCAATTATAATAAAATTAATTATGACAAAAATTGGTTCATTTGGCTTTGCTAGTTGCATTGCACCGAATAAATGCATTTTTGAAAATTGTGCATTTGTATGGGAGGTGGTAGAAGGAGTAAGGAGATCAGATCAATATTTCTTGAGGTTAATGATATTTATATCATTATACTATGACCTAATTTTCAAGTCAATAGCTGAAATGGTTTTGGAGAAAAATCAATTTCTTTAAATTTCGAAATTTCATGAAATTTTGTATGGGAGGGGGTAGAAGGAGTGGGGGGATGTGGCCCGTTCACGAACTTAAAGTTACTTTTTTGCTAAAAATGACATACAACAAATTTCAGCACGATAGATCAAAGCTATCGAGAGTTATGTTGTAGACAGACGGACAGACAGACGGACAGACAGACGGACAGACAGAAACTCGGAATCGAGGTTTTTGAGAGACAACAAATATTTCTGTACCTTTGGCGGCTCTGTGCGAGCATTATTTCTTAGTGTTACAAACGGTAAGGCAAACGCAATATACTCTCAGATTTCATCTAGAGTATAAACATTCAATTCGAAGATAGGTATGTTGTTTTCGGACAGACAGAAAATGAACTATTCCGTAATGAACTATTCCATAATGCAAATATTACATTTAACTAGAATCATGGAACAAAATACGCCAATATTTTCATAATAAACTCCCGGTCAATACCCGGAACGACACACTGTGCATATGCATACCAGATCCGATGTCAACATTTGCAGCACAATTTCGTATTTACTTTTGTATTACCTAATCGAGAGCTAATGCTGAAAAGGTTTCTTTAAAGACTGCACACAAATTCACATATACTATTTACACACTTATTCCGCTTTTGATGTTTTCTTTTCGCATCTTGGATGATTGCTGATTCCGTAAGATTACGCAACCATATCTTGAGAGGTTTTTTTTCGACAGAAGCTTTTCAAGTACATCAAGCTAGTTGGTTGTCTAACAACAACATTTTTGTTATTTCTTCGGCTAGCTGTGCCACTATAGACACTTGCACAAGTCACGTTTTACACATATGTATGTACGACCATAGTGTGTGTCCAAAGACATTAAAAAATTGAAATTTATTAGCAAGGTTATGCAATTTCACAGTCACAGGTATGTGGATAAGAAATATGCCATTAACAAAACTATTTAAGCTACGCGGTCATAATTTTTGTTGAATTTGCTCAGCATTTATGTTAATTTTTACCTGCAAGTTTATTCTTTACCGACATGTTGTGTTGATCGTACTTCGACATCTAAATGGACATCGTTTGATCAGGGAATATATTAAGATAATTATATACATGATCATGTCGCTGGATTGGTATTTAATTAAAATTCATGAATATTGTTTGATTTGAAGAAACTTTGGTTTCGAATTGACTACGAATATGAGTTTGGGGCACTAGCACACCGATTGTTCTTAACGGACAAGATGTGAACGAGGTGCAAGATTTTTGTTAGCTTGGAACCATTGTCAGTATGAACGACGGAGTTGAAAAAGATATTAACAAAAAATTCATTGATTGATGGATTGATCGACGAAGAGCTATACAAACTTCGCTAAATAACAAATGGGTTATGCAGATACTTCACAACGTATAAGCTACGACCGGATCAAACAATGCAATTCATATTTTTGTATTTAGTTATTCTCTGACTTGCATTATTTCATAGACATTACGAAAAACCTTTTGTATCTAAATTTCTCTACATTAACATCATTCACACAACATAATTTTTTATAATCTTAAACTTTTCTACAGCATATTTCCTTAAAAAAAAAAATTAAATACTTCATGGTGCATAAACCAAAGCTTTTCATAAGATTTGAATGCGTTATGCCATCGATTTATCGTAGCATGGAGTCGGAGGTACAATGCGCGTTCACGTTGAAAGAAACCTTTCAGGATTTCAGCTTAAATAAAGAATACATAATATATAAAATTAAAAATATTTTAGATATGTTTGATCCAACGAAAATTAATCTTAATGCAACTTGATTCAATTCAGAAGATAATTCCGAGTGATATGCTTTTAGTTTACTTCCGGATAATTTAAATGAAAACGAATCTTGTGAACTTTTTAAATTCGATGCAGCAGCTTCGGCTTCAACTTCCCTGCTCAGCTAAATTCAACTCAACTCGAAACCGAAGCTGCTGTATCCATTACAGACCAGCCCCATAACTAATTATGATTTGAAGCACACTACCTTTGTGGGTATGCATTTCTGAGCCACCGCAATCTGTGTTGAGGCAAACAACCGTTCTACAAAACAAAATATTACGAAAGGCTATAGCGCCTATAGTACCTCCATAAGACGGACACTAGAGGTGCCTTATCATAGTTTGGTAAGTGTGAAACCCTCTATTTTTAGCAAAATTTGAAGAAGTGTCGACCTTTTTTTGGTACGTTTTTAATACTAAGTACTGGAAATTGCATTGGCATCCTGACCTTCAGGTTCCTTAACATTTTTTCATTACTAATTGCGGACGGGTTTTTAGCGCTTTGCACAAATAAGAGTTTTTCATTTCCGTAGATTGAAGTGATCAAGGTACACCCAAACAGGCAGCGTGCTGCAATTATACAATACATCGACCGGGATTTGAACTCACGACCTTCGCATTGTAGATCAACACGCTACCCACTAGGCTACACCCTAGTGTGAAAATTTAGCTCCAATAAATTTGCAAAAGAAAATCACTAAATCCACCACACCACGAATGGTGAAATCGTAATTGAGTAAAAGGTGAATTCGCAGGTGTCGCTTTTGACGTATCTGCCGGAATCCACCGCAGTGTGTCGTCGTCTAATAGTTCCAATGAAGCCTAATTAAAAGGATATACAAAACAAGAAGTATTATTTTCTATAGCAATTACTTCAAATCATTAATTTAAAAAAAAAATAAATAGGCTAGAAAGTTCGAAGTACTGAAACTATTTCTCCAAAAAATTTAGGGAGTTTTTTTTTAGAAAACGTCTGTCATTAAAGTTTCTGGGTCTACCCTTCTATCATTAATATTTAAATATCCTGGATAGTTGACACAGAATTTCAAATCAGTTAAATTATCCTTTTCAAGACTGAACTATAAACTTTACACGCAAATCTATTGATTTTCTTTTTTAATAGGAATAGGGAGTGACTGAAAAGCGAAGAAGAAATTCTGAATATTAAAAAGTTAAAAAAAAAAATTCTTCTTACCGAACGGCAACTCGTACGGATGTATCCTTATCGTCGCCATCACTGGACAATTTCCGCTCATATCCACCGTTAACTGTGATTTCCTCCACGACAGTTGGTACAATGTCCATCGTCGTTGGAATCTCTTCGACTGATGCATCCATTTAAGGAAATTTCACACAAGCCACAATTAATTCGCCACTTTTGAAAATTTTTGAAACTTGGCTTCTCTTCTTCGTCGGCTTATTTTCCTCGCTAATTGTTTTTGTTCCGTCTCAGTTTTTTAAATAGTTTTAAGGAATTTTCTGTGTCATAGACGGAAATGAAACGGCTGGCTAATTTACTACCTGAAAAATGAAAAAAAAAAGAGCACAGGTTAGAGAATTGTTGTTTTACAATCACATGGCGCGGGTGAGTATGAAGAGGTTTTCTTATTTTTAGAATATTTTCTAAGCATGTGGTTTTTTTTTAATTCGGTTTTGTAGACGGTTTGCGTGCAGGAGGTATAAATTTATGTTAGAGCCGCCTTGTCCATAATTTAAGAGGCAGACAAAAACTGATTGAGTGTAGATTTTCGGAAAAGATTAAAAAAAATTTTTAGCTAAAATGTCCTAAAATTTTAATTTTAAATTAGAGGAAAAGTAAGGCCGGACATAAAGAGTTGCAGTGTGCAGAAATAGGGGAGGGAGTATGTGATTTAACTCCACGCACTTTCACATCACCACCCTAAAGACCCTATTACATAGATCAAATGCAAAACTGAAGAAAACCCGAAAAATCTTTGAAAGGAAAGAACAGTTGGATCTTGTGTTCGCAGCAAATGCTGAAAGAGAACAATTTCTGTTCTGGTTCAATATAACACGTAAATTTTGTCCAAGAACCCGTGGAGTGCCACAAGGTTCTACTTTCGGACCAGTTTTCTTCGCAATATCAAAAACATCTCGATCCCAATCAGCAATATCCAACTGCTACCGGCCACCTTTTTTCATAATTATTTCTTTCATAAAAACCACCTCATTAAATTAGCGCGACTATAAGTCTAGTGATGCTCTGCGCCACATTATCCGAATGTGGTCTCTTCCTCCGAGAAAGTTTTTAGGCTTCACGTGCACGTGACCGGGACACTGAATGCGAATCGACCGTGACGCGCGCGCGGGTTTCATTCATAAATCCAACGCATTTTAAAATAAATATCTTAAGATGGAGGCACGATCTCCGCCTTCCGATCAACATATTGCGCCCACACACACATGTTTTTAATAATCTTTCAGCAGGCGGCCAGGTATAGCAGGACAGCGGGATCCGATCTGCATATGTTGCAATGAAGCAAAAGAAAAATGAAATGAGCAGATTCCCACGCAAGTGATTATTTCCTGTATGGTATATTTCTATGCGATCATTTGCATGTGCATGGTCACATGTGGACCTCAGATGCTATCGTGACCGAGGCTTCCAGTGCTACTTTAAGTTAAGCTGAAGATGCTTCTACAAAATTGCATTTCAACAATGAAATTTTACTTCCGGCTGAGCTGAAACTGCACTTTGATCGCCGCAAAAATTGCTAAACACCCAAAATATATGCTGTTCCGGCTGCGATAAATAAAACCATGTAGGACATATATATTTACTACCCAAAGGGAAAATGCGTGTTCTATTTTTGATAGCTCTAGACGGTAGACATGACCTGGAAATTGACTCAAAGATACGATTACGGTGAGAAAACGAATAAGCCAGCAATTCACAATCTATGTGCAACCTTGTAATTCTGCTTATCTTCGACGAGATCATGAAATCCATTTCTCAAATCACAAAACTTTATGGTTACTATTTTCTACTGTTTTATTCCGAGGAGGAAGAAGGAAAATATAAAACGCAAAGATTGACCGATTTTCTGCATAAAATTTACATTATTCGATCGCTTGCGAGATAACAACATAAATGAAAAATAAAGACATGCGGAATCGAATCGGAATTGAGATTGTGCTGATTGAATATTTGCAATTTTTTTTAATCTGAGAGTATATTGTGTTTGCCTTAACGTTTATAACGCTAAGAAATAATGCTCGCACAGAGGCGCCAAGAATAGAGAAATATTTGCCGTCGTTCAAAACCCCGATTCCGAGTGACCGTCTGTGCGTCTGATTACAACTCTCAAACGCTTTAAGCTATTGTGCTGAAATTTGTTGTGTGTCATTTTTAGCTAAAAAGAAACTTTAAGTTCGTGAACAGGCTACATACCCCTCTCCTTCTGCCCCCTACGAATTTCATAAAATTTCAAAATTTTAAGAAATTGATTTTTCTTTGAAGTTATTTAAGCTTTCGACTTTAAATTTATGTCAAAGTAAAATGATGTCCGATCCCCTCACTCCCTCTACCCCTCTTACAAATTTTGAAAAAAAAAATTCTTTTCGATTTTAATTGAAACTAGCAAAGCTGAAAAGGCGAATTTTTACCACAATTAATTTTATTTTATTATATAATTGCAATCAGTTTTGAAAAAATTATTAACTTCATCTCACTCCTTCTACCCCCTCCCATACAAATCTTACAAAATTTTGAAATTTCAATTAAATTAGTTTTCTTCCAAACAGTCAAAGCTATCGACTTGAAATTTTGTGGAAAGTATAATAATTTAAATAGCATTGCCGACGAAAAATTTTGTTTTGATCCGTAAAATTATGTCCGAGCACATCACTTCTTCTACCCACTCCCATACAAATGCATAATTTTGGTAAATGCATTATATCGATCTCAATTAAAGCTAGAAAAAGTACAAACTTAAAATTTCGCCAGAATTCGCCCCTTAATAGTTGCAATCAATGCTAAAAAAAAATATGAGCTTCGCTTCACTCCTTCTACCCTCTTCACTCCTTCTACCCTCTTCCATGCAAATATCTATATTATAAATTCAAGAAAAGCAACGAACATATAAAGCTAGGGTGTAGTCTAGTAGGTAGCGTGTTTGGTTTACAATGCGAAGGCGTGAGTTCAAATCCCGGTCGACGCATAATTCCAGCACACTACCTGCTTAAATATATCTTGGTTACCTCAATCTACGAAAATGAAAAATTCGTAGATAGAGGGTTCTGCGAAGAGCTAACAACTCTTCCGCAATAAATAATGAAAATGTTAAGGAACCTGAAGGTCAGGAGGCCAAGGCCCGATTTGGGCTGTAGCGCCATTGAAGAAGAAGAACGAACATATAAGATCTATCGACTTTGAAACAAAGCATGGTGATAGGATTGTTCATAAGCAGTTTCAAAATCATCTAAAACCCCCCCTTTACTCTGCCACCTCCCATACAAATTTCAGGAAAACTATGTCTAGTTTCTTTGAAAATAATGAAAACTACAAACAGCACGAAACATTTTGCATGCCACGTTCGGATTCATATACAAAAATTACAAACCTACCACCTCTGCTTCTACCACCTCCCATACAAAAAATCACTATTCACTACTAGAAAGAATTTCCGGTACATTAAACTCTTTCCCATTTTATCTAAGTATCACATGATTGGGCTTAACGCTCAATCATAATTCTGTTATGTTTTATTTTGTAATAGGTAACATTTGATTAGGCATAGGTAAGTGGAGAAAATGGGAAGATTGTAGTTCAATTGGCTTGCACAGCAGAAGAAAAAAACTCTTCTAAACAGAGTCTTTAATTTATTAAATTCCTACTAGAGTACTCCTCTTTAGGCCTTCTATTGTGTCGCATTTTCTCAAGTCATCTTTTGAGATTTTGCAATAGGCAAGATAATATTTTGGATTGCCTGAACCAGTGTTTTCCCTACTTCTTCACATTTAAGATAAGCTCCAACGAATTAAACTCTTTTCAACATTTTTTTTTCTCGAAATTCAATATAAATCTTAATTATTGTAAACATTTCTCGTGTACCTCTCACATTTCATAAGAATTACAATAAATTTTATGCCAACTCATTTACATATCAGAATTAAACAAAATAAAAATAAGAAGAAGAAAAAATTAATTTGTTTAGCTATTAGCGTCGAAACTACTTACGTAGTCTGTCTTCGTCATAGAGTACACCTGCGGGCCGCAGTTCCAGATGGGAAGTCATTTATGAATTCAAAGAAAACCGCTCGACCGCTCCGTTTCATTGTTTAGGACTCCTCATCCTTCTCAGAACGTAAAAATTGAAAATTGTCCGAAACTTATGTTTTGTGACGAACATTTTAATTACTGAATTGCACCTTACTAGTGTTCTCGGGATTCCTCCGAGAGAACCGGTTTCATTTGTCAATTTTGATACCCGTAATGTGTATGGAAGACCGGTTGCATTGAAATTAACGTATCTACCTTTCAGTAGTAGTTAAACGTGTTTCCGTTGACGTTGGCATTTGCATTCGGAAAACACACTTCAACTCCTCCACAAAGAGATTTTCTCAATAATGCCCAAGTTTTCATTACAACAAAACACTGTCTCCCTTTTATGTGGGTTTCTGTATGATTTTTTTGTTATTAAGAGGCCGTGGCTATCGAAAAGACGTTTTTGTTGAAGATAAGGTAATTGGGGAACCGGAACGTGATGCAATGGAAACACTAAACAGGGTTAGAAATGAAAAATTGGCCAAAATTTACTTTGGCACTTATAAATTTGCTAGGTTATTATTTATATATATATATGTATAAATAATTTTTATTCCTAGGGTATACGGGGTATACGCCGTATACCCTCTGCTCATTTCCTAGAAAAAGTGTATACCCTCTGGTGCCAGAGCGGTATACGGTAGTATACGCTGTTCTACTACAATGGCGCTACAGCCCGAACCGGACCTTGGCCTCCTGATATTCAGGTTCCTTAACATTTTTGATTACTTATTGTGGAAGGGTTGTTAGCTCTTCGCACAACCCTCTTTCTACGATTTTTTTATTTTCGTAGATTGAGGTGACCAAGGTATATTCAAGTAGGCAATGTGCTGGAATTATATATTGCGCCGACCGGAATTTGAACTCACAACCTTCGCATTACAAGGCCAACACGCTACCCAATAAGCTACACCCTAGCTGGTATACGCTGCTATATACGTCGTATACTCTGTGTTTTTTCATAAAAGTATCGTGTAACGCACATTTTTTTACATAGAGATACTTATGTATATCAGTATTAGTATATTATTCACATCAAGAAATTCCATGGTCACCTACTCATCACCCTTTGCACATGATAAGAGAGCTCCGATCTTTAAATGATCGAGAGTATCTAATAAAAATTAAGGAAACTGTACTAAGGAAAATCTATGGAAAATTTATTTAAAATAAGTATGGTTTTTATTTCTAAAGTCATTGAAGTGCGCAAGGGCATAGCTGAATTTCAAGTAAAAACAAAACTAGTTTTAAAATTAAAATAACGAAAAACTTTATTTATCGCTCTTAAGAGTCTCTTTAATATTCGCGTTATCGTGTTCCGTCGTCAATTCCGACTCTAAATATCGACTGTGTCTTTTGCTTTCGCCGTCGACTAAATCCATCGATTTCACTAAGTGATGACCTGATCTCGACTCTTTCGCTTTTAAATCTTTACTCGACTGCTAATTTCCGCCGTCGATCTGCTTACTGGATTCCGCCTGTCGATCACAGGACTCACTCCCGCCTGTCCGTCACAGGACTTAATCGCATTCTGAATTCCGCCTGTCGATCACAGGACTTTCTCGCTTACTGAACTTCGCCTGTCGGTCAAATTCGACTGCCGACTCCCCTATTCGTTTCCCACTTTTGACCCTCCCGTCCGAATATCAACTCACAGCTCACTGCTTTCACGAATGCTCGCCCTTTTTATACACAGCCACATATCATAATATGTTCGCTAACTGTCACCGGCCGTTGTCGGTCATCGCCAATACAACGACGTGTTTCGCTCACTGTCGCCGGTCGTCGCCTCGCCGACGATGTGTTTCAGACTGTCGCCGGCCGTCGCTCATACGACGACGTGTTCCTAACTGTCAGCTTGGCAGTCGGACATTGTTGGCCTCCATCAGATATTGTCGGTCCCCGTTGGATATTGTCGATGAATAATATGTGTGCGTATGCGAAATTGCAGATAGCTGAACATCGCGAATATCCAATGAACGACTAAGCCAACTTTGTTTTCATTTCATTTTTATACTCTAGATGGAATCTGAGAGTATATTGTGTTTGCCTTACCGTTTGTAACGCCAAGAAATAACGCTCGCACAGAGTCGCCAAGGGTACAGCAATATTTGTTGTCGCTCGAAAACCTCGATTCCGAGTGACCGTCTGTCTGTCTGTCCGTCTGTCTACAACATAACTCTCGAAAGCTTTGAGCTATAGTGCTAAAAAAATTTGAGTGTAATTTTGAGCAAAAAAGTAACTTTAAGTTCGTGAATGGGCTACATCTCCCCACTCCTTCTACTCCCTCCTACACAAATTTCACGAAATTTCGAAATATTAAGAAATTGATTTTTCTTAGAAACTATTTAAGCTATCGACTTGAAATTTAGGTCAAAGTATTATGATATATGTATTATATTATGATTATGATATGTCATTAATATCACGGAATATTAATCCGATCCCCTCACTCCTTCTACCCCCTCCCATACAAATGGGCAATTTTGAAAAATACATATTTTCGATTTTCATTGAAACTAGTAAAGCTGAAAAGACGAAATTTTGTCAGAATTAATTCTACTATAATTGCAATTAGTTTTAAAAAGAATTATCAACTTCTCCTCACTCCTTCTACCCCCTCCCATACAAATATCACGAAATTTTGAAATTTAAATTAAATTATTTTTGTTCGAAACTGTTAATCTATGTTAAGCTATCAACTTAATATTTTGTATAGAAATATCAATAACGGGAATACAAATTGATTTGATCCTTTCACTCCATCTACCCCCTCCCATACAAATGTATAATTTTTGTTAAATGCATTATATAGATTTCCATTAAAACTAGAAAAAGTACAAACTTAAAACTTTGCCAGAATTTGTTTTTTTAATAATTGTAATAAATGCTATAAATAAATATCAGCTCCGCTTCACTTCTTCTACCCCCTACCATATAAATATTTGCATTATAAATTCAAGAAAAGCATTTCTCCTTCGATTACATATAATATCTATCGACTTTGAAATTGAACGAAAGCATGGTGATAAGGATGATAATAAGCAGTTTCAAAATCAGCGTAAACGCTCCACTTCCTCTGCCACCTCCCATACAAATGTCCCAATTTCAGGAAAACTATATCCAATTTCTTTAAAAATAATAAAAACTAAAAACTTTAAATTCAGCAAAAAACATTTTGCATGCCATGTTCGGTGTCATATACGAAAAATACAAACCTCCCCCTCTACTTCTACCACTTCCCATGCAAAAATCTCTATTCACTATTCGAAAGAATTTGAGATAAGATATTTTCCGGTATGTTAAAGTCACTCCCATTTCATCTGAAGTATCATATGATTGGGCTTTACGCCCACTCATAATTCTGTTATGTTTTTGTTTTGTAATAGTTTTTTGTTACTTTCCCTGAAAATTAATATTGAAAATTCAATATCTATTCTATGCGTTGCATTTTGCTTATTTTATGCAAAGACATGCAACCCCTGGAAAAAAATTCTTTCAAATGAATTTTTTTCACTCTAGCATGGAATAAATAAACTGCCAACAAATCAGGCGCAACTTTATTATTTTTGGGACAATTTGAGTATGGAATGTCAATATGTTGGTTAGAGTGGTTAAGGAAGACTAAGAGAAACCGCCGTTCACAAGTGGAATCCTCTTTAGAGCAGGACTGCTGGCAATTTAACACTTACAGTGTGTTCAAGAAGAATTCTTTCCGACCTGCTCAAACACATAAATGTTATGGAAAATTATGTATGACATACCACTGCCGATTTCGCGTTAGATTCATTTGGTCAGTACAGTTTGATCTTTCGTAAAGATAACAAGTTAAGAAATGCTCTTTATAAAAAAAAGTTTTAAAGTTGTGTTTCTGGTTACCCATCCTAAAGGACCCAAAATAAGTGTGAGGCAGGCCGCAAATATTCCAAAACTAGTGCTTTATATATAAAGAAGTGGATTACGAAGTATAAAGTACATGGTGATATCGATGATGAGCCAGGTAGAGGCTAATTTGATCGCTCAGCTTTTCAGGACAAAACAGTAATTAACTCTGCGACAAGCGAAGGAAAATCTAATTAAAAAAGGAGTTCCTGTGTCCATAAATACAATTAGAAGCAGGCTTGAAGAATCTGCCATCAAAAACAGGAGCACAAACCCCAAGCCGCTGCCAACAGAAAAACATGTGAGTTGATCACGGAAGAACTTGAAACGCGATTGAAGCAACGTAGTGCTTACCGATGAGTCAACTTTTGTTATCTTCAATCCTTGGAAGAAAGCTTGGACAGAAAGCGGTGAGAGATTATTGCAACGCACCATCAAACATCCAGCAAAGGTGCATGTTTATGGGTACTTCTCTGAAAAAGACTTCGGAAAGTTGATTGCTTTCACCAGAAATCTAAATGCTGAATTCATGCTGAATTTGTACAATAAGCGATTGTTAAAGTCTGCTGAGTTAATGTATGGATAATGCATAATAACGATGACTGAATTCTCCAAGGAGACAACGACTCCAAACATCGAAATCGCCTCTGCATATCGTGGAAGGCAAAAAATGGGAAAATATAAAACAACTTTGGGCTGGCCATCGCATAGTCCCGATGCGAATCCCATTGAAAATGTGTGATCGCTTATGAACAATAAACTAAAAGAGAAAAAAATATCCACTACGCAACAGCTTATTCGAAGTTTAAGACAACTTTGGAGAGGTTTAAGTGTGGATTACGCTATAAAAAGGAGCCATATTAACGAAGAAGTATAGTTTAAGAAATGAATATGAGTATATTGAATTTCGTAGTATTTATTACTTTTTTTGAGACACGTTCTTCTTGAACACACTCTAATTGCAAATACGATCAATAGCTCCAATACATGTAATCAATATTTCATTGGTTTATGCAAGTTTAGGTTTTCATAAGGAGGGAGGAGTTGCTTGAATCACGTCCAATATTCTCTGTATACAATGTCAGTTTCATAGACGAAGCATAGAATTTTCATAAAATTCGATGTATTTTACATTCACGAAACCAATCATTTGTATGGGAGGGGGTAGGGGAGGCAAGGTGCTCGTACAAAATTTGAAATTGATAGCTTTTAATAGTTAGGTTATAATTGATTTCTTCAAAATGGTCGAAAAATAATTTTATATGGGAGGGGGTAGAAGATTTCAAGGTATTCGACCAGTTAGTATTTCATACTTTTTGGGATTTTTTTTAAATGCATTTTGCAAATTTTCAAGTTTTACCTTAAAATTTCATTCAAAAATTTTCAGTTTATGTGTTTTTCATTGCACATGAAACACCTTGTGAACGTTAAACCGGGGGTGTCGATGCATAAAAATTGTGGAATTTTTATTATTTTTTCTGTATATATAACAACTAGATGTATCTACATGGAATATTTAAACTTTGTATCTTTCACCAGAGCTCTAAACAAATCATTTAGAATTTGCGACATTTTTGCTTACCGACTCCCTCCTCTTACAACTCCCAACGTAAAATGTTTACCAAAATTAAAGACTATGTAGTTCTCCAATCTGACAAAATTTCAAATAAATATCTTAGTTTTGAGATATAAAGGTTTGTAATTTTGGAAAGTGCACCATTTTTGAAATGCTCCTCATTTTCCCCCACTACACGGTTAGAAATTTTGGTGTAAATTCTATAACAAAATGATATTCATATAAATCCTTACAAATTATTTATAAAATGAATATTATCCATCTCGATCAATTTTATAATTATTGACAATGAATTTATACTTTTAATTATAGAACCATTTTATAACATTTTAGTATAAATGTTATTCGCATTATTTATGAAAATATTCTATATGTATAAATATATAAAATTAATAGCAAAAAATGTTCACTATGTATACATTGCTCCTATTTAGTCTATCCTTTAATTTATTAAGATCTTTATACCTTTTAAATCTCAAATCGGACCTTGGCCTCCTGACATTCAGGTTCCATAACATTTTTCATTACTCATTGTGGAAGGGTTGTTAGCCCTTCGCATAACCCTCTATCTACGATTTTTTTATTTTTGTAGATTGAGGTGACCAAGGTATATCCAAGCAAACAATATGCTGGAATTATATATTGCGTCGACCGAGATTTGAACTCACGATCTTCGCATTACAAGACCAACACGCTACCTACTAGGCTACACCCTAGCTTTTTTAAAACCTATTCCGCGACCTATAAAAGCATCTTCCAGGTGATTTCATTTGTTTCTTACGATTTTAGCCAAAAAAGTTTATCTCATGTTGTTATAAAAGCTATTGTGGTTAGTATAAGAAAACCCTTTGTTTTGCAGCTTTTGAGCGTCTTTAGCAGTTTTTAAGATCTAATTTATACTGAAAGGAAGATAAAATTATCAATGACCATATTCTAGTATTCATTCAATAACCATCAGGATAAATTTTATGCATAATGGAATAAAATTTATTTTGCTTAATTTAAAGGCAAATCTTTATATTTAAATCCATATACACTCTAGGCCAAATTAATATAAAACATTTTTATATAATCGTTTTTCATAAAAACCATACCAATTATCAGATACTTCACTTTTATAACAAAAAAATAATAAATGAGTTTTATCTTTTACACCAATATTTTTAACCGTGTACTATTATGTCCAAATGTTATATTTTTCTAATAATTCGCTAGTATAGCTTAATATATGATCCAAGTTTCAATTACATAGCTTAAGAAATGGTCGAGATATTGATTTTTAAGTGTTTTTGGCTTAAAGCTAATTCTGGTTTGTCTGTATACCACCTTAATGGCTTCGAAATATGAATTTTTATACTCTAGATGAAATCTGAGAGTATTATAAGTTTGCCACAAAGTTTGTAACGCCAAGAAATAAGGCTCGGAGAAAAAAATGAATGATACAGAAGTTCATATAATTACTCAAAAATCTCAAAACCGGATGTCCGTCCGTCCGTCCGTCTGTCTGTCCGTCTGTCTGTCCGTCCGTGTCCTCTCTAGCTTGAGAACGCGTTGAGCTAGAAAGTTCAAATTTTGTATACGTCGTTTTTAACAAAAAAGTAAGGTCAAGTTCGTGAACGAGCCAATTCGCTCCTCCCCTTCTACCCCCTCCCATACAAAATGACACAATTTCGCAATCTGACAATAAACGGATTTCCTTGAAAAGTACAAATGACATTGATCTGAAATTTGGAATGTAATACTTTTATGACGATTCCAATCTACTCTATAAAAATAATTTGTGTCTTCCCCCTCCTTCCACCACCTCCCATACAAACTGCACTTTTTCATGAAATGCTCTAAGCCAATTTACTCAGTGCGTATAAAATTGACCGAGCTGAAATTGTGCACTAAATATTTCTTTAGAATTATTAGTAAAACCAAAAAAAATTAGGCGATTAGCTTTACCCCTTCTACCCCCTCCCATACAAAATGACACAATTTCACAACTTTATAAAAAGTCGATTTTCATGAAAAGTATAAATACTACTGATCTGCAATTTAAGACATGGACCGTTTATTTTGAAAGTGGTGTAAGTCCATTTTAAAAAAAAAATGAGATATCACGTAATTCATGCTTAATTTAATGTAAATTTTGTATGTACAACTAGTCTGTGTTTAATTTCTTAAGAAATTCCCATGTTTTGTACAACTTAAATTCGGTCGGTAAATGAAATTGCATAATCATCGATTATGAAAGTGGTGTAAGTCCAATTGACAGGGGTAGGTGGCTTAACAGATGGTTAAAAATAAAGTTAATATGTATGTGTGGGACGAAACTATTGCTTCCAGAGAAGTAGCCAAGAAGTAGCTTCTTGTTGTTTGAGGCATTTAGAAAATGTAACGACCCAAAGCTGTTGCCTACAGTGACATGTGTACTGGGCAAAGTCGAAATTTACAAATGGCATTAGTGTGGTTGAACGTTACCCAGTCGTTGGAAAATAACATTGACATAATTGACCACAAATTTTTACCTTCGGGGCATTTATACCTTCCGAACGATGCAGATTTTGGCATCATAGAAATGGCATTGCGAAAAAAGAATTTTCTGTACACACCACAAGATTATTATGATGTAATAAAACAATGTAGAAAACATGACAAATTCATTTTACATGAAATGAAACAAGAGAATTTCGTTTCAACAAAAAATCTTCAAAATGCGATTAAAAAACAGATAAAAAAAAACACTAATGGCGAACAGGTCAATTGGTTGCAAATATGTTGGTTGAGGTTTCTCAAAAGTGCACCATATGCTATTTTATATAAAACATCGATGAAGGACGCAGAGTTTAAAACTATTAATTTATTACCTACACGTCCTGGAAGACCGCTAAAGTTTGAAAAAAATCGCCCTGGCGCCTTTGTACCAAAATGCCAGGCCTATTACTTACGAAAAATATAAAGACATGAAGCAGTTACTACCCTATATACCTTTGGTGCATCATGCATATTTCGAAACTCTGCCACATGCAGAGCATAAGTAAATACTATCAGTATCTTGTTGAGTCCGTCGCTCAGGAAGGAAAAAAAAAATTATAGTTATAATTTTTTTTGAATTTTTTCCCGCCTTGCAATGCCAACATCGTATGATCGAAAGGGTTCGCCAACCCTGAACCTTTTCGACATAGCAACATTGGCAAAGCAAGTACGGTTAGTTTTTGTTGCCGGCCGAGAAGGAACTGGAGAATGAAAAAACGTGGTGGACAAGTAGCAGGCAGAAAAAACTTGGGAAAATAAATTCGCCGATTAAAAGTGTTGCGCCGGTATATTCGTAAAAGTGCGATAGGAAAGTATTCCCCGCGCCGCAGAATCGAAATGCGTTGAATTTCGAGCGGAAAGTGCAGTGGGAAAAAGTGTAACGCCCTCGCAAAATTATCACCTGTGAACGGCGAGGAAAACGCTTGCTCGGCACGCAACACACGAGTTTCGCCGATTAATATGGCCGTGTAAAAAAAAAAAAAAAAGATCCGTGCGATTTCAATTTCGGGACGTGAAAAAACCCGAAAAGAGTGCGCGCTTAACGGGCCCCAAATCGGGCTTCGCCGGGATTCCGCGCTCTGAACTCCACAAGAACCGCACGCTCGACCTTATAGGAATTCGATGCATGTACTCGTACTTAAGAATTAACCTGGCTGTCGGATCGCACCTTGCATGTCGCGAAATTCTAGATTTTTATACGTGATAGCTACATTAGTTTAAAATAGAGTCTGTTATTAGTTTTATTATTAAAGCGCTTTAAAATCGGGAAGGTTTTCCGTCGATATCTGAAATAGTATTTTACTGTGTCCGTGTTTAAAATTAGCGGTCGTAAAAGTGCATAAAATTGTGTATTCGCGATATTGTTACGAAAAGTTGCTATTATACTTTTTACTTTCAATAGCGTTATTTAGTTTTGGCTCTACACTATCTCTCTGTGATATGAAGTGATCCCACTGCCCAATTTTACTACCATGTCTTTCCGAAATAAATATAATATGTCTTTAAAATCCGTCCCCTTCGTCGATTTTATTGCCGAAATTCCGGGGTGCGATTTTGCGAACCAATAAGAAAAAGTGCTGGTGTTCAATTTATTTCGGTGTTGTTGTCGTTGGGATTGTCCAGTGAGTTTGCGTTGCAGAAAGTTGCGGACCGGAGAGCAGCACAGCTTTTGGCCTAGGATATTTTTTTTCGTTTCTTCCGTTCGGAGATCTTTTGCGACGTCATTCCCTAATCCGAAGGCGGTTAATTAATTACAAGTCCAAGTGTAAAGTGTGCGTGTCGAGATAATTGTAGAGCGAAACCGTTCTTTACTACCATCTTCGATTAAAAGTCGTAAATTTTATGGGCTAAGGATTACGTCGAGTATAGAATGCAATGGGCTTCAAAGCTAAAATGATTTGCGGAGTTTCGAAATGTTTTGGAACTATAGATTTCCAGTATTATATTCCTTGTAATGTGCTTTGGTTATTGAACCAATTGAATCACATAATTCAATCTACCTATATGCAAAGACAATAAAAAGAAGGCGGGCTGAGATTTTGATCGGGAGCACATCGTGGAGGACGAAACAAAGCGTTATGTCTAATAGTAAAGTGAATGAGACGTACCGCCTCAAATAATGAAATTCTATAAGAAAATTGAAAATTACGCGACGAAAAGATTTTAAATTGAAACTCGAAATAATGAACAAATAAATGAATAGATCAAATAAGAAAAAAAAAAGAATAAAGTAAAGAAGGGAAAGGAAAGGGAGAAAAGAAAAAAAAGACTAACCTATACAAAACAAATCGACAAGACATGACAGAACTGACCGACGGACGAAACTTAATGAAAAGTTAAAAATCAAAAATAAGTGCAGAAAAAAAAAAAAAAAAAAAAAAGGTGATACGTATGAATGGGTAAGTTTTTTTGCTATTTTTTTTTGCCATTTCGATATATTTTTTTTTTGGATTTTTTTTTTGAATATTTATAATTTTTTTTGAAAAAAAAGATGATTAAAGGCTGAAGAGCCCAAATAATTAAATGAACCCGAGCGTTTAGCTCTTTCGCCCCGAACCTCAACATGGGGTCACGACGAATTAATTTCTTTTGAGGAATGTCGTGACTGAGGTAGGGTGGGCAGACAGGGCGCTAAAACACCTGAGCGCCCTGACAAATCGCGAAGTCGGCAACTCCACCGCATTCATGGTCTTTCACGACCACTAGGGAAAATTATCCCAATTTTCACCCTAACCCGGAGTAAGCCGACACGAAATTTTTGTTATACAGGCCATGGGTTTTATGGTCTGATTAAGGAACAAGTACCCCCCCACACTGCCGTAGCTAGTCCCGGCCGCCAGCAAGCGTGTCGCTTCCGTTCCTTAGTCAGCCACCAATTCGGAAGTAGGAGGAATTGGCCCTTTCTTGTCCCAAACATTGACGTTTTCGTTTCCTTTCAGAATTATTTTGGCTTTAAGTCAAAATAATTCGTTCCGCCGGCCTAAAACATAACAAAATGGCGCCCAACGTGGGGCTCGACAGATCTACGCTAGGAGCACATAGCGTAGCCCGTCAACACGCGCGAGTCGGAAAAATTCCGTGCAAAATCGTTGATGAGCAAAAGGACTAAATTTCGTCGTTCTGCGACAGAATTTTCGCCTGAACGGCAATCACAGTCCATGTGCCAAGCTTTTTTGAGTTTCGTCGGCTAACCATCGGATTGGTTTTGTATGTAGACAATGTGGAACTGACCTATTGACGAACCGTTTGGCAACCCTTAGGCGCCACTCTGTTCCATAGGAAAGGGAAACATTGTCTGCATGCGAAATTGGATTCTATGTTAGTCGACAGGTTTTAGTCTCTCGAGCCATTCCACTTTTGGTTCGTGAGCACCCATCTGAGAGCTGGGCATGCCTTGTCTTGGCGGGCGTGTCGTCAGACAGATGGAAAAATGTTTGCGAATCATTGGTGAGTTTGGTGATGGAGACTATTGCCGAAACTTCAGAAAAGTTCCTTAATTCCTTAACCTTCCTTTTAGAGTTCCTATAACGTAGAGTTTTTTTTTGTAAAATTAACGTAGAGTTTTTTTCGATGATATAAATTTCTATAAGTCTTCGGACGAAATATTTTGATGATTTTCTTTTGCGGATTTTGATGTTTTCTTTGCTTTTCTTCCCAAACAATTTTGAAACAGTTATCGCGATCCAGATTTTCCTAGTGAGTCGGGAAAGAGCATGATCGGCTTCGCGATTTGCTGCAGTTGAGGGGAGGGGAAAAGAGTGAATGCGTGAGGGTTCATTTTAATAATCTGATAGAGTCAAGTATACATAAAATCACTTAAACATTAATTCATTCATTTGTACGTATTTTTTTTCCATATTCGTTCAAACATTCACACAATCAATTATCCATAAATTTAAAGTTCATTCATTCGGAATTCCATTCGTTTATGACGCACTGGTTGTTAATATTCAAGCATTCACTATATCGTCCATTCGTTTTTTTTTTTTCGCAATACATACATTCAATATTCATGCAATCATTTATCCATAAATTCAGAAGTTCATTCAATAGTAGTTTATTTGAGTAATTATACATACAAACACACAAACATTCGCTTATTCGTTCATTCGCTTCGTTAACGCTTACCTTCAATCATTCAATATACATTCGTTCGTAATAATTCCTTTTTACAATATTAGATTCAGTATTCGATAGTTTATGAATTTTACCTTCTCAGTTGTTCTTTATATACATATCCTTTATCCAGACATTCAAGAAACCATTCATCGATACGCACAATTAGTCGTGAAAATTTCCCTATTCCAACCACTCGTTTTTTTTCTCTCTATTTCGTTCAAACACTTAATCGAATTTTGTCGTTCGCTTCACTAACTTATTTTGAGCATGTCTTTGATTCATTCTCCGAAAGCGAGCGTAGATGTTGTCTGCTCAGCTTGTCAGGAAATTATAGATCCGGTGAAAGAAGTAGTCACCAAATGTAGTCATCGATTCCATAGCCATTGTTTGGAATCATGGATCGTTGACAATCACAATTGTCCGAATTGTCGTGGGCATTTGGGTCCTAGAGACTATTGGTCCGTCCTGGGTGTAGAGGGCGCGTCCGCTAAACTAGGCCCAGTGACACGCGGCAAAAAGAAGTCACAGGCCACTAATGCTCAAAAAGTTGGTATGTCGCCTGTGGGGTTAAATTTGGATATGCCACACGAGACAGGAGGCGGACGAGCTTTCTATGCCCCGGACGGATCGATGGTCCCGACGCCCAGTCCATTGACTGAGCCAGACCTAAATTCAATGTTTGCAACAGACACGAGTGAGAGAGAGAAACAAGTGAGATGGTCAGACATCAGAGTTGAACCGCCGGCAGAGTCAATACTAGAGACGCCGTTGGCTATGAATTCACTGAAGATGGATGACTTAGTGCGAATTATACGCTCGGTGTTGCGTGAGGAACAGACTCAGCAACAGCCAAGCATTAATAATATCAACGTAGATTTACCACCACCCTTAAACCGACGTGATGCACTGGACGAACAGGTGCGAACTCGTGGCCGACTGGCCCATGCGACCGCTCAGATTGGCGAACGCAATGGCAACGGCCCAAATTTAAGACACCGCAATCCAGGCAGTCCGATACGCCATTGGAGATTGCGTTTTAATGGAGAAAGCCATTCATTGCGAGCAGAAGAATTGGTCTTCAGGGCCGAAGCTCTTGCAATAGGAGATCTGGGCGGACGCATGGACCTGTTGGCCCAGAATTTTCATCTGTTGTTGGACGGTCGTCCAAACCAGTGGTATTGGCTCTGGCGGAGATCCAACTTAGAGACCCACTGGGCTGATTTACGACTTGCTTTCTTAGAAGCTTGGGGAGAGAGTAGTGACGATTGGGAGGTGCGCAAGCAGATGCTAGGAAGACGTCAGGCACCAAATGAGCCATTCTTGCTTTATGAACAAGACATGACTGTACTCCGCACATTGCTGCCCACTCCTATGTCAGAAAGAGAATTCGTTGGAATCGTTCGAAGTAATTTATTAGCTAGCACGCAACAGCAAATGTGTTTTTACGAAGTACAAAATATGGCTCAGCTACGTCATCTTGTGAAGCGTGTAGAGACTGTACGGAAGACTACACGAGCGAATTCTTGGCAATCGAACAGGGTCCACGAAATCATCGAAACCCAAGTGGAAGAGTTAGTAGATCCCGAAGTTGACGAGGTAGCTGGTTTGTCTAAGCCCTTGACTTGTTGGAACTGTGGCAAGGATGGACATGGCTATCGAGAATGTACCGAACCACCTAAAGGCATTTTCTGCTATGGATGTGGAAGGGCGGACGTGGTGAAGCCCAACTGTGTTCATTGCAAGGCGGGAAACGGCCGAAGGGACGGAAGGACAGCGGGTCCCTTTCGTCTGAACACTGTACCCCGACCGCAATAAATGACGAAGTACAGAAACCCCTTTCCGATTCCCCATTTAATTTAGAACTCCCGCATAAAAAAATTTCTACCAATTGTTCAACCCCTTTAATTACCCCTCCAAATTTTACCACTACACCTTCAACATTTTCTGAACCTGATTCCCATCCTTTTAAAGTAAAATCATCCTTACCTATTCCTCGGAATCTTATCACTTCGCAAGTCACTATTCTGAAAAGAGTAAATGATAATACGGAGTTGGCTGTTTCTCGACCTGAAAATGACCTTATTGTACCCAAAAATTTAAGACGACATTCCCGCCATCCTTTCAAGCCTTATCACCTTCGACTAAAAGAGTATATGGAAGCTCGAGAGCGAATTTTTGCACCTACTTCAGTCACTAGCGTTGATCAAGTATCATCACTAGCGGGTGGATTCGGTCGTAGAAAGTCAATCTTACGCCTTCGTATGTTCTGGAGGATGGTGCGTGAAAAAAAGAAAGCGATTCTGTCTACCATCATTACCGAGCCGTTCGATATACGTCCGTACGCCATGGTATCCATATACGGAGTGGACGTTAAAGGACTCCTCGATAGTGGTGCGAGCATTAGTTGCCTTGGAGCAAATTCCCTACAACGCCTTCAAGATGCACAGGTGAGTTATCGACCAGTCTGTCAAGACGTGAAGACAGCTGATGGTGTTGCACAAAGAGTTTTGGGCACAGTAGTTACCGACATTACCTTTCGTGGTGCTACTAAAACTATTACCTTATATATTGTGCCGAGCCTATCGCAGGAATTGTACCTTGGGGTAGATTTCTGGCGATCATTTCATCTAGCTCCTAACATCATCAGCGCGGTCGATATTCCCGATACTGCATCGCAACTAATTGCTCAGGATGCCCACCATTTAACGCCCTCAGATGTAAAGAGGTTGGAATTGGCAAAGTCCAAATTTCCATCGTACGAAGAATACGGACTCGGTGTAACCAATGTCGTTGAACATAGTATAGACGTTGGGGATGCTAGTCCCATCAAACAAAGACATTATCCCGTTTCACCTGCGATCCAAAATCTGTTATATGACGAGATCGATCGTATGTTAGCACTTGGCGTTATAGAGACCAGCCAGAGTGCATGGAGTTCACCTGTGGTTCTTGTGAGGAAGCCAGGCAAGGTACGGTTATGCTTGGACTCGCGCAAAGTCAATGATGTGACGAAGAAGGATGCTTATCCATTACCACACATTGACGGTATCTTAAGTCGTTTGCCGCGAGCCAATTTTATAACCAGCCTAGACCTCAAAGATGCCTTTTGGCAGATTCCTCTCGAACAAAAATCTAGAGAATACACAGCGTTTACTATTCCTGGTCGGCCTCTATACCAATACACTCGCATGCCTTTTGGTTTATGCAACGCGCCGCAAAGGATGTGTCGTTTGATGGACAAAGTCATCCCACCCGAGTTGAAGGAGCAGGTATTCGTATATTTGGACGATCTGCTGTTGATTTCTGAGGATTTCGACTCACATCTGACTTTATTGAGCGAAGTCGCAGATTGTATAAGAAAAGCTGGCTTGACGATCAATGTCAGCAAGAGCAAGTTTTGTTTGAGAGAAGTAAAGTATCTCGGATACATCGTTGGAGACGGAGGCTTGAAGACAGACCCGAACAAAGTCTCAGCCATAGTCGATTACCCTTCGCCAAAGTCCGCACGTCAAGTTCGACGCTTTCTTGGTATGGCAGGCTGGTATAGACGATTCGTTCCCAACTTTGCTGCTACCGTATCACCGATCTCAGACACTCTAAAGAAGTCCAACCAGTTTGCTTGGACTACAGAGGCACAAACTTCCTTCCTAGTAGTGAAAGACTTGCTGACGAAAGCACCCGTTTTGATCAACCCAGATTTCAAGAGGCCTTTCGTAATACAATGCGACGCTAGTAAGTCAGGGGTGGGTAGCGTTCTCTTTCAGGAAAACGACGACGGATCAGAATCTCCAGTAGCGTATATGTCACAGAAGCTCACTTCCGCTCAACGCAACTATAGTGTAACCGAACTCGAGTGTTATGCAGCTGTGTTGAGCGTGAAAAAATTTCGAGCCTATGTAGAAGGGACTGCGTTCAAAGTCATCACGGATCATGCAAGTCTCAAATGGCTTATGTCGCAGAAAGACCTACAAGGACGGTTAGCGAGGTGGAGTCTGAAACTTCAAGGTTTCGACTTCGTGATCGAGCACCGACGAGGGAGCTTGAACGTTGTACCCGACGCCCTCTCTCGCGTATACGAAGAGGGACTAAATGCGCTGATCGACGTGGCACCGATCGTGGACATGAATTCTCCAGAATTCTCTGGCAAAGAATACAAAGAATTGGTGTCCACGGTTGATGCGAACGCCGATCGGCTTCCTGACGTATGCGTGAGGGATGGTTTCGTGTATAAACGAACAGAGCCTCACGTCGGTGACCCGATTGCGGAGGACAGGGCCTGGAAGCTATGGATTCCATCAAGCCTTACGTCAACTGCGATTGCTCAGGCGCACGAAGCAGACACTACGGTCCATGGTGGTTACGCTAAAACGCTAGAGCGAGTCAGACGATTTTTGTATTGGCCCGGGATGGCTACACAAGTACGCACCTACGTTCTGGCGTGCGACACTTGTAAAGAGACAAAGTCCCCGAACAGACCTCTACGAGCGCCTATGGGAGAACCGTTCCGGACAGATCAGCCATTCCAACACCTTTACATCGACGTATTGGGACCATATCCACGTACCAAACGGGGTAAAATCGCCATTCTTATCGTCTTGGACCATTTCACCAAATTCCCCCTTTTACACCCCTTGGGGAGAATTACTGCTGAAGAAATCACTAAATATCTGGAGGGGCAGGTCTTCCACACGTTTGGGACACCTGAGACGATCCTCTCCGATAATGGCTCTCAATTTAAGTCAAAAGTGTTTAACTCTATGCTAGATAAATACGGAGTTCAACACCTGTACACCCCGAGCTACTCACCGCAAGCAAATGCGTCGGAACGTGTCAATCAGTCCATCCTAGCCGGAATTCGAACATTCATCACTGATGACCAAACACGATGGGATGAGAGTCTAAGCAAAATAGGATGTGCCCTTCGGAGCTCACTCCACCAAGCCACTGGATTTTCTCCTTATCAGGTTTTGTTTGGGAATTATATGATGTTACACGGGAAGGACTACGAACTGCTGAGGCATTTGCGAGCGTT
The DNA here is from genome assembly GCA_963669355.1 of Chorisops tibialis. Lineage (NCBI taxonomy): Eukaryota > Metazoa > Arthropoda > Insecta > Diptera > Stratiomyidae > Chorisops > Chorisops tibialis. The sequence goes on from OY770262.1 coordinate 216,788,479, forward strand.
GGGTGAGTCAAATGTACAGCTTCGACCTCGAGAGGGAATTCCTATCGTGAGACAGCTTGCACAGACGAAAATAAGGGTCGCACATGAGGACAGTAGCAGGCGTTATAATCTGCGTGCTGCTCAAACACAATTTCGAGTAGGACAAGAAGTATTCCGAAGAAACTTTTCCTTGTCCACAGCCGCGCAGAATTATAATGCTAAGCTGGCGAAAAAGTTCCTCAAGTGCAGGATTCGTCGTGTGCTTGGCAACTCACGATACGAATTGGAGGATTTAGGAGGCAAACGTGTGGGGATCTACCACTCCAAGGATCTCCGACAGTGATTCTAGGAATACACCACCTATTGCCCGGCTCTCAGTCGTGAGCACGAGACACCTAGCGACGGCTTTCTTAGTCGATTCGGCGCTGGAAATCAACGGCGAACCGCCTATGTTGTTGAGTCCGTCGCTCAGGAAGGAAAAAAAAAATTATAGTTATAATTTTTTTTGAATTTTTTCCCGCCTTGCAATGCCAACATCGTATGATCGAAAGGGTTCGCCAACCCTGAACCTTTTCGACATAGCAACATTGGCAAAGCAAGTACGGTTAGTTTTTGTTGCCGGCCGAGAAGGAACTGGAGAATGAAAAAACGTGGTGGACAAGTAGCAGGCAGAAAAAACTTGGGAAAATAAATTCGCCGATTAAAAGTGTTGCGCCGGTATATTCGTAAAAGTGCGATAGGAAAGTATTCCCCGCGCCGCAGAATCGAAATGCGTTGAATTTCGAGCGGAAAGTGCAGTGGGAAAAAGTGTAACGCCCTCGCAAAATTATCACCTGTGAACGGCGAGGAAAACGCTTGCTCGGCACGCAACACACGAGTTTCGCCGATTAATATGGCCGTGTAAAAAAAAAAAAAAAAGATCCGTGCGATTTCAATTTCGGGACGTGAAAAAACCCGAAAAGAGTGCGCGCTTAACGGGCCCCAAATCGGGCTTCGCCGGGATTCCGCGCTCTGAACTCCACAAGAACCGCACGCTCGACCTTATAGGAATTCGATGCATGTACTCGTACTTAAGAATTAACCTGGCTGTCGGATCGCACCTTGCATGTCGCGAAATTCTAGATTTTTATACGTGATAGCTACATTAGTTTAAAATAGAGTCTGTTATTAGTTTTATTATTAAAGCGCTTTAAAATCGGGAAGGTTTTCCGTCGATATCTGAAATAGTATTTTACTGTGTCCGTGTTTAAAATTAGCGGTCGTAAAAGTGCATAAAATTGTGTATTCGCGATATTGTTACGAAAAGTTGCTATTATACTTTTTACTTTCAATAGCGTTATTTAGTTTTGGCTCTACACTATCTCTCTGTGATATGAAGTGATCCCACTGCCCAATTTTACTACCATGTCTTTCCGAAATAAATATAATATGTCTTTAAAATCCGTCCCCTTCGTCGATTTTATTGCCGAAATTCCGGGGTGCGATTTTGCGAACCAATAAGAAAAAGTGCTGGTGTTCAATTTATTTCGGTGTTGTTGTCGTTGGGATTGTCCAGTGAGTTTGCGTTGCAGAAAGTTGCGGACCGGAGAGCAGCACAGCTTTTGGCCTAGGATATTTTTTTTCGTTTCTTCCGTTCGGAGATCTTTTGCGACGTCATTCCCTAATCCGAAGGCGGTTAATTAATTACAAGTCCAAGTGTAAAGTGTGCGTGTCGAGATAATTGTAGAGCGAAACCGTTCTTTACTACCATCTTCGATTAAAAGTCGTAAATTTTATGGGCTAAGGATTACGTCGAGTATAGAATGCAATGGGCTTCAAAGCTAAAATGATTTGCGGAGTTTCGAAATGTTTTGGAACTATAGATTTCCAGTATTATATTCCTTGTAATGTGCTTTGGTTATTGAACCAATTGAATCACATAATTCAATCTACCTATATGCAAAGACAATAAAAAGAAGGCGGGCTGAGATTTTGATCGGGAGCACATCGTGGAGGACGAAACAAAGCGTTATGTCTAATAGTAAAGTGAATGAGACGTACCGCCTCAAATAATGAAATTCTATAAGAAAATTGAAAATTACGCGACGAAAAGATTTTAAATTGAAACTCGAAATAATGAACAAATAAATGAATAGATCAAATAAGAAAAAAAAAAGAATAAAGTAAAGAAGGGAAAGGAAAGGGAGAAAAGAAAAAAAAGACTAACCTATACAAAACAAATCGACAAGACATGACAGAACTGACCGACGGACGAAACTTAATGAAAAGTTAAAAATCAAAAATAAGTGCAGAAAAAAAAAAAAAAAAAAAAAAGGTGATACGTATGAATGGGTAAGTTTTTTTGCTATTTTTTTTTGCCATTTCGATATATTTTTTTTTTGGATTTTTTTTTTTAATATTTATAATTTTTTTTGAAAAAAAAGATGATTAAAGGCTGAAGAGCCCAAATAATTAAATGAACCCGAGCGTTTAGCTCTTTCGCCCCGAACCTCAACATGGGGTCACGACGAATTAATTTCTTTTGAGGAATGTCGTGACTGAGGTAGGGTGGGCAGACAGGGCGCTAAAACACCTGAGCGCCCTGACAAATCGCGAAGTCGGCAACTCCACCGCATTCATGGTCTTTCACGACCACTAGGGAAAATTATCCCAATTTTCACCCTAACCCGGAGTAAGCCGACACGAAATTTTTGTTATACAGGCCATGGGTTTTATGGTCTGATTAAGGAACAAGTACCCCCCCACACTGCCGTAGCTAGTCCCGGCCGCCAGCAAGCGTGTCGCTTCCGTTCCTTAGTCAGCCACCAATTCGGAAGTAGGAGGAATTGGCCCTTTCTTGTCCCAAACATTGACGTTTTCGTTTCCTTTCAGAATTATTTTGGCTTTAAGTCAAAATAATTCGTTCCGCCGGCCTAAAACATAACAATCTTGTAATTTTGACAATGTACTTAATGTCTAAAATTAAATTTTATGTCTTGTCATGAGTGTTTGTAAACAAAATTGGATTAAAATGAAGTATATTTTAAGTGATTTTTGATTTTTTTAAATTGAAATTAAACGATTTTTACAGTTGTCTAATTTTGAAAGTGGTGTAAGTCCATTTACAGCCTATAAATATGTATTTTTGTAGTCTAATTCGCTTAAAACAAATCTATATAATCAAATTAAATATTTATAAAACAATAGAAACATTGCCAGACTTCATATAATTTGCCTAAATTTTTTTATTAACAGATATGCTAACCTCTAATTTTCTCGAAACAAGAAAATATGGACTTACACCACTTTCAAAATAAACGGTCCACATGTCAAAAGCAAGATATTTATAGTTATTTCTGAGAAGTCATTAAAACTCGCCCCTCCTTCTATCACCTCCTATACAAACTGCACTACTTCATTACATCCAATACACTAATTTTCTCAGTACCTATTAAATTTTTAAATCCTAAATTTTGTATAAAACATTTTGATAGCAACCTTACCGTCATGTGAAAAAATTAGTTCAATGTCGTCACCCCCTCTACCACTTCCCCTACAAAATTTCTTAAGATACAAAAATTTCTCTTTCATCTAGAGTATCGCACAAATACTCCTGTTATGTTTTATGGTAATTTCGAAGATATAACCAATTGAAAAAAAAATTCGGCGGAGAATTTGATTTTAACCCCCGTTTTTGGACCCCAATGGATAAAAAAAATTAAATTATTTTTAAAATTTGTCCCACAAACCCCTCTATATGTATGTTGATTTTCATCTTCATAGCTAGAACCATGGCTGAGATATTTGAATTCTTAGTTTTCCTTTTTAGCGCGTTTTAGTCATCTGGGAATACTGAGATGAGCAGCGAGTTCTATATGCCGACATTCCGGTTTAAGAACGAGTCGCAGAATTCAACGGTGCAACCGAAAATAGGTTTCACAGAACTCTTATGAGCGAGTGAAGCATCTCGAGTATTACGGGGTAAAGTTATGCATGATGGTAAAATATTAGAGATCTCGTCCCAACAATTGTAGTAGCGATACAAAATAATCACAGTACGAAAATGCTCAAGTAAATCGAGCGATGAAGAGATGTCGGTCTCCCATAATTTTAATGGCCCGAGACTGGATACTATCCAGATAGGAGAGGAATTTTGAACCGAAAATTCAAGGTAACACTAGTAGGTAGGAATAGCCCGCTCGAAGACTGCGCCTTACAACCGAGGACATTTGCAGAGGCTGTGGTGCCATGCCTCCAAACAATTCGAAGACAAATTCTCGGAGAGTACTTCTTCGTCGAGCTGAATGATCTCCGGTCCCTTGAACCGATGAAGCTCATTAGCTACACCGGTAGATCGGGCTGGCTAAATGATATGTAGGCCCAAATGATAATAGCACGGAGGCCTACGTACATTGGTGTCCAACCCCTCCATGAACCTAACATAACCTATCCTAGTCACAAACGTAAGACAATCTTGTTGAAAGTTGATTCCCTTCACAAACATCTGTGCTTGCCCATATTATGCGAAAGGCATTCGATAATTAAAGAGACAAATTTCAATTGGCGGAAGTCAAGTTTGCCCGTCGCCTGGGGACAGCCGTGGCCTGCAGGAAAGCCTCAACTCAGACACATACTTATCAGTTCACCGGACAGTTTTTGTTGAATATTCAATCCATAAAGTTCAGAAATGTCGTTTTTAAAGAAAGTAAAGTTGTGCATTTTTTAATAGCGTTGTTATTAATAAAACGGAAAAAAATCAAAAAATATTTGGGGCGACTTAAGGATTGACGAAAAATTACGGAAACGTAGCCATGATGATCTGAAAAATTATTTGCGCTTGAATGAAATATGCTTTCAAATTTTACTTAACTTAGTAAAACCTTATATATGCAAAAAAAAAAGTACTTCTCTTCTCATTCTACAATGGCACTTACAGACCAAATTGGTCCTTCGCCTAACCTTCAGCTTCCTTAACATTTTCATTAATTATTGTGGAAGGGTTGTTAGCTCTTCGATCAACCCTCTATCTAAGAATTTCTCATTTTCGTAGATTGCTGTAACCAAGGTATATCCAAGCAAGCAGAGTGCTGGAATTATGCGTCGAACGGGACTTGAACTCAGGACGTTCGCACTGTAGACCAACACGCTACAACAGGCTAAACTCTAGCTAGGTTGACTATTACTAAGTTGAGTAATGCTATCTGCGCAGAAGTTCTGATCGTCCTCGTCAATCGACACCGTATCCCTTGCTTCCTCTAGATCCGTTGTAATTTTTAAATCATTAAAATACCATAAAGTGGGAATTCAATCCCACTTCCTGTTTTTTGAGACAATCAATTTTTATACTCTAGATGAAATCTGAGAGAATATTGTGTTTGCCTTACCGTTTGTAACACTAAGAAATAATGCTCGCACAGAGCCGTCAAGGGTACAGAAATATTTGTTGTCTCTCAAAAACCTCGAATCCGAGTTGCTGTCTGTCCGTCTGTCTACAACATAACTCTCGATAGCTTTGACCTATCGTGATGAAATTTGTTGTATGTCATTTTTAGCAAAAAAGTAACTTTAAGTTCGTGAACGGGCCACATCCCTCTACTCCTTCTACCCCCATACAAATTTCATGAAAAAACTTTAAAATTTGAGAAAAGTATACTATTTTAAATATAACTGATGTCAAAAAATTTGGTTTTGATTCGGATATTCCTTCTACCCCCTCTCATACAAATGCAGAATTTTGGTAAATGCATTTAACCGATTTTCATAGAAACTAGAAGAAGTAGAAACTTGAAATTTTGCCAGAATTTGTCCCTTAATAATTGTAATAAAAGCTAAAAAAATATCGCTTTCACCCCACTCTTTCTACCACCTCCCATACAATATTGGAAGTTCAAGAAAACTTTTTCTCCTTCGAACATATGAGAGCTATAAACATAAAAATTGTAACAAAGCAATGTGATTAGGATGTTGATAAGCAGATTCAAAATCAACCAAAATTCCCCCTCTTTCTCTGCCACCTCCCATATAAATACCATAAATTCAGACAAAAATTGTTCAATTTCCTTGAAAATTATGAAAGCAAGAAACTTTGAATTCAGCATGAAATATTTTATATACTACGTTCAGTGTTACATAGAAAAATTACAAACCTCCCCCTCTGATTTTACCACCTCCCAAACAAAAGGTAAGTAAGTATTTCATCTAAAGTATCATATGATTGGGCTTTACGCCCAATCATAATTCTGTTATGTTTTCAGTCTTCAGTTGTCCAGGTTTGAATTTGGGTCAACTGTTTTGTAAAACTTTACGAGTTTGTTATTCCTGACTTTACGACGTTTTCTATCTGAATATATTTTTGATTTGACATACCAACGCCCATTTATTATGTTACGATAAGTGTCGATAAACTCGCGAATAAACTTATCACTATTTGACATTTTTGAAGAAATGACTTCCGGCCGGATTTCAAATATCAAACCAAATAAAAGTTCTCGATGGCGGCCGCGGCCGACAGAATTTCGCCATACAATCAAGGAGGATATATAAAATGGAGTGCCTGATAGGCTGTCTCATGCGGGAATACTTTTTGGTTCGGAAATTTTCGAAAATTGTGTCCAAGCTTAACTTGGCTTCAAACTTTTACAAAAAAAATACTACAAAATGTAGGCTCTCTTGGTTGTTAATATTCAGTCAGCAATAACATAATTTTCAGTAGAATGGAGTTTGCTGTTTTATTTCAGAAATCTTTATTTTTTCAATTTTTATTAGTTTCTAGTTCATGTCTAAGCTAATCACTTTAGCAACGGACAATTTAACGCGGGACAGAGATAGTTACTTTGGGTTTAAGTATGCCAAACAAGGATAGCGAAACAATTCTTTCGAAAATTTGACAATTGATTCTAACAATTTAACGTGGGAAAGAGTTAGTTGCAATATTTTTAAGCGTGCCAGACAAAGACAGTGAAACGGTTTTTTTTCGAAAAATTGCGAGCATTTCGTCAGTAAGGGAGGGAAATACATTCATTCCCATTTTCTTTCACGACAAATCATGCTCATAGTCACTCCTTTTTATATATCCTCCTCGTCAGTTTTCAAAATCTCAAGGCCAACTCCTGCGGACTGCAAGTGTGTGCGCCGAAAGGCGACAAGTCTGCAGGGACCATTAGTTAAATTTTCTTCAGTCGATTAATCGATGTCTCTGGCTTACTCACGATGGCGCTACAGCCTAAATCGGACCTTGACCTCCTGTATGTTTCGCCTTCAGCCATCACGATTCTGTGACGGCGTCCTACACAGCTTGCGAATCTTAGCAGTGATTTGCTGTCTGCGTCAATAGAATCCTCCCAGCGCTTTCGTGGTTTTTCGACCGGTCTTTGTCCATTGACTTTTCATTTTAGTGTGCGTTTGGGAATTCTTCTGGCATCCATAAGCTTCACATAAACAGCCCATTAAAGTTCCTTAAATTTTATGAGGGTTGACTTTTCTGGATTGTCGAAAATCTCTATTTTATGGTATTATCTAGATAAAATCTTCACTCACAGGTCCAAGGATTCTTCTGAGGACCTTTCTTTCAAAGGCGTTAAGTAATTTTTCAGATGCCTGAGTTAACATCCACGTTTCGCTGCCATTGCATAACACAGGTCTTATTTTTGTTTTATATATTTTTAATTTAGTCTACCTGTGCACGTTCTTGTTTCTATTTATTGTAAGTACCGAAGTCTTATTTTCCAACATTATCCTTCTTTTAATTTTGATGCCTCTTATTATTTTCAAATCTTTTCATTCAGGATTTGAAAATATTGATCTCTGGAAGAACAGTTTGCTTATTGATGTGACATGTCCGATCGATTAGGAAAAACCATTGAACAATGGATTAATTAACAAACTATCAATCCATCTATACCCTCTTCTAATCTCTTATTGAAAGTTCGCTAACTTTACGAGTACGTGTAATAAGGATGATTTTTTTGTTTGTCGATTAGGTTTTCGAAAACGTTATTCCTGCCTTTTCAACTTTATAATTATCTATTAATCTTTTCTGATTACTACCCCTTGTTTTCCTTTTTATTCTTTTCTTTGCCGCCAAATATTAAATGAAGCTTAGCAGAAAAACAAGAACGCGACTTTTGTCCTCCTACATCCAAGGCCGTTTGATGAATGAACGAATCCAAACTCCATTAGTGTATAAGTTCCTCACATCCCCAGACTATCGATCATGTCTCTGCTTTTGCGAGAACGAAGACTTCGAGGAATCGCCAGGAGGAAGAATGTTAAAGGCGTTTGATAAATGGCTAGAAACTTTCGTCGAAGTTTCTGATTGTCCCATTCTCTTCGATTTCAACCTCGAGTCCTTCGATGCGAAAAAGTTATTTTAAGAATGATAATTTAGTATGTTAGGAAAATCACGTAAAAAAAACAAAGATACCATCAGCTAGTACTCGTGCAAACTTTTGATATTATTCATCGTCAGGCTGCTATTCCTTCCAACCTTATGACGACCTTCCAAACTATCGATACGCAACGAAAGCAATTACTGGAGCCAAGAAACCCCATAAGAATGGGCTTTTCCAGCGAAGTATTCTCGCGATCGAAAACCCTTGCCAACTGAGCTCCAAAACAGTCGATTAACACCGATGTGAGGGTCGCATTCATCATTCAGGACCGACCTATCGATTGCGAAAAAAAAACAACGAAACGAACAATGAAAAGAGCAGAAGTGATAAGGATGGCTCCATCACCCCCAGGAGCAGCCAGCAAGTCCTTGACATAACCCCGCAGAGAAACTCCAGGGAAGAAGGTCGGCGCCAGCCGCATGTTGCTGGGGAAGCTGGGACTGAGTTGCCCCCGATTTACAAATTTTATTCGCCAGTTTCTTACGCGTTCTGTTTACGCGAACAAATTGATTGACCGGCAATGGTTTGCTTCGTGCCGACGGAGCAGTTTCCCGTTATGGAAGCGTCTTGGGCATGTAGGCGAAGCGATGCATTTTATTTCAAGAAAATTTCCTTATTAGCTAACACCCACCTGCTTTTTTTTCTTCTTACTGTACGGTGCAGATTTTCTTGCTAGTGGCGTGGATGGAGCCCGAATCCAAGAAGAACGCGGAGCATTGCTGTCACTGAAAATTTGCTTCACCTTTTTTTTTTTGAGAGGCGGAGACAACTATCAGAAACCAAATTTGATTTCTTGACTTTTAAAAAAATTAATAAAATTTTTCTATTCGATTTCTTTTCTTTTTTTTTTGCACAACGCTACTACACCACTGCAAATAATGTCACTTTCTTTCTGTCAAATTTTATTGCCATTTTCTTGGCATCTCCGTTACACTTGGGCTCGCACGATATCGTTGTCTCGTTCGCGCACTTTTCCATTCATCACTCTGTCGCGTTTGAACCCGCACCGCACGCCGACGAATTCGCAGAATCGATAAATTTTTACGAGCGGACGCGGATTGAAATTGAAATGGAAAAAACCAAATAAAAACGGAAGCGAAAAGTTTGAATGTTTCACGGCAAGGAGCGCAACGATAGAACGCGGAGAAAATGTAAAAAATACGACACCGCTTGATATCGAAAATCACGAAGAAAACCGCCGCGAATCCAAGCGCGATCACAGCTGACTGCGCAATGACGAAAGCTGCCGGCAAGTGCCGAATCAACAACAAAACGATAAAATCGTAAGAGCGAGCTTTCAAAGTTCCCGCAAAAAGCGAAAACGGGTTCGTGAACAGTGCTACCATTCTCACTCAATTTTGATTAAATACTAATGGGAGAGTTTTGTTTGTTTCTCTCCAACTAACGCAAACAGCGTTGCCAACTCTACCACATGTTGTTTTGGCACATTTCGAAAAAAATTATGGTTTTTGTGTTGAAACTATGGACTAGAGTCACTCTATGAAAAAGAAAGAACAAGTCACCTGGTAAAAGAGTTGGGCCACCTTGTCAGATGGGGCGCTTTTTATTTTCGAGTTCGAAAACCAATACTTAAGTGGGTATGGCGGGCTTCGTAAGAATCGCGTTTATTCTTAAATGCAGTGTTAAAGATAGTTCATCTTTCTAAGGTACTTTATTGATAGTGCTCGGCATGTAATTATGACACGTTGATATTAATCAATCGAATGAAGTCAAATATTTAGGTGCTATATTTTATAATAAACTCAATAAACTCGCTATATTTAATAATAAACTTAACACTGGTCTACAGCGGAAAAATTCTCAAATGACGAACTTTTGCTGCATTTATTTTGTAGTAAAACTGATAGATGAAGTGGTTTTGCGGCGCGCTCCGCACTATTTTTAACGAATTTCCATCTGGAAAATGAAGAAATTTGCGCTTGAAAATTTCATTTTTAAGCTTCTATGGCCATTTCATAATTTTTCTCGGCAGGATTTCCCTTAGAAGTACAATAACTAGAACTAAAAGAACATAACAAAAATACAACTAGTCAGTCCAAGCCTTCCGGAAGGCAAAAAATAAAAATTAGTTATCGCATTTAAATAAACCATGGCAAATTGGCGTTTCCATGTTCGAATGTTTAGTAATGCCCTACACAAAAATAAATTGGTGCTACGAAATTTCCCGTCGAGGGAAATGTTTCTTTTGGAAATTATGAAAAATTAAGTAAATAAATTTTTCGTTTATTATTTGGGGGAATGACAATCTAGATTGTAGCCCTGCGGGGCTTTTTATTATCAAACCCTTTCTTTCGATTCCAACTACTGCTATGCATAGAACACGTTTAGAGTAGCTCTGCGAGGCTTTATCATCAAACCCTCTTTATCGAATCCAACTACGTCTACGCATGGAACTACGTTTTGAGTAGCCCTGTGGGGGGCTTTTTATCGTCAAACCCTCTTTTTCGTATCCAACTACGGCTACGCATAGAACACGTTTAGAGTAGTCGTGTAGGCTTTATCGTCAAATACTCTTTATCGAATCCAACTACGGCTACGCATAGAACTACGTTTTGAGTAGCCTGTGGGGCTTTTTTTTAATCATAACACCCTCTTTTTCGTATCCAACTACGGCTACGCATAGAACACGTTTAGAGTAGCCCTGCGAGGCTTTGTCATCAACCCTTCTTTATCGAGTCCAACTACGGCTACGCATAGAATTAAGTTTTGAGTAGCCCTGCGGGGCTTCTTATTATCAAACCCTCTTTTCGATTTCAACTACTGCTATGCATAGAGCTACGCCCTGCGGGGTTTTTTTATCATCAAATCCTCTTTTTCATATCCAATTACGGCTACGCATAGAACTACGTTTTGAGTAGTCCTGTGGTAATTTTTATCATCAAACTCTTTTTTACCTATTCATCTACGGCTACGCATAGAACTACGTTTTGAATAGCTCTGCGGGGCTTTGTATCATCAATGTATAGTTAAACCATTTTTCCTCAGCAGAAATTTTTTTAATCCCAATTGATTTTTGTGTAGGGCATTAATTATTATATATTCAAACTGTCACTCGGAGTACGTGAAAACGTCAATTCGTCTGGGCTTATTTAAATGCGATAACTAATTTTAATTTCTTGCCTTCTGAAAGGCTTGGACTGACTAGTTGTATTTTTGTAATATTTATTTTCTTTTAGTTCAATTTATTGTGGTTTTTATGAAAATCCCGCCGAGAAAAATAATGAAATGGCCGTTTGAGGAGCTCAAAAATGAGATTTTAAAACGCAATCTTCCTCATTTTCCAGGCGGAAAATCGTAAATAATAATGCCGAGCGCGCTCTAAAAACACTTCATCCAACGGTTTTACTACATGATAAATGCTGTAAAATTCATTTTAGAAAAGTCCGTCGTACCTAATCTACTGGTGTTACAGAACAATCCCCCATCATACGGATCAACAGTCTGGTGTACTAAAATATTACAACGAAAAGCACAGCTTACGCTTCATGAAAAAGACTTAGTATCACAGGCGCAATAAAAACCTTCTTTACTAATGTAATGGAAATTTTCCTAAACATTCCTCTGATCCATCTCGAAACAAAAACGGACGCCGTTAAAGTGTGAGTGTTACGGATACTGATGTAAAATAAATACAATTCGTGCAATTTTAGAGGTAACCTCAAAATTCTAAAAAAAATGAAGAGGTTCTAACACAAAATTCAACTTTGAAACTCCCTTCAAAGTTATTATCAGAGAACGCAAGGACTGGCAATCAATGATATCTGAAATGAAAGAGGGATCAACCATCGCTCGCGCATCTCTGAGAGCAACATTTCACTGATCTTAATCCAATCGGCACAGTAATTCGAAATCATCAAAGTTTCCATTTCGTCACGTCCGCGATATTTTTGTGGTCGCTGATTGATTTTTTGTGGTGGATTTTCCAGTAGGCTTGATGGCACATACCGGAATAGAAACGACTGCCATTCCAGCAGAAATCGTCGAGTGTTTTCAACTCCTTTTGTATCCGAGCCCCAATGTTCTAGGCCATCCATAGTTCACGTACCTTTTCAACATTTCGAAACGTTCTGTACTGCTTGGATCCCATGTTTTTGCTCTTTAATTTCCTTAAAAATCGAGCGCCTCGTCCGATCATAACAGATGAAACGTGCGGAGCTCCAGCCTAGGATTAATTGGAAAAGGTAAAACAAAATAAATTCAATGACAATAAATGTGAAACTTTCTCTCATTGTAATCCTCGTAGCTTAAAATATCACCATTCCCGATAATAGGAATACTTTTAGCTTGGGCTGCACATTTTTCGATGTAATTCCAGTTGGAATTTTTCGTGTAGCGTTGCTCTCTTGATCGACCATGGATCTAAAAAATAACTTCTAATACAAAAAAAAAAAAAAAATTGGCATCAATGAGTTCTTAATGTGATTGCTTTCGCTCCCCATTCCTCCAAATTCGGAACCATTTCATGTGCCACACTCTTATCCGCGTAGATACCAGTCCGTGTCTTTACCGTAAAGGGAATATCGCCTAAGATTTGCGAACAGCTTCGCGTTATAACTTCCAAAATATTCTGTCGACGAATCAAAGCACTGCCACGGCCCTGTTGATAGATCAATTTGATCGGACAGCCAATATTCAAATCGACATAATCAACCGAACAATTTTCTTTGATGAGCTGAACGGCTTGCGTTATGATTTTCGAGCTATTTCCGCAGATTTGAACACCAAAAATTTCTTCGGATTCGTGGCGTTTAGTTAGAGCCCATTCTTGTGTAAGACCTTTCACCAACGGAACTGTGTAGGCCATTTCGCCGCACCGAATTCTTTGCAGATGCGTCGAAATGGTAGATTGCCGACCGTTGTTAACGGGCTAAGGATTAATTTGTTTCGGAAGTCGACCTTGATTGGTTTTTTGCTGGTTGTTTCATCGTCGTCGACGACACATCCGATATTTTTGGAATTTCCATTCTCTGACAAATTTTTCAGTGCTTTGATTCTGTCTTCACGTTGCTTTTCGAAATCATGAACAGCTTTGGTTGTTTCGTCAAAATTATAGTCGCGTTTTCGCAGAGCAACTTGAAGTTCTGAAATGAATTAGTTTTTGGCCTTGATTATGACTCTTTGCTGAAGTAAAACTGAAAACTTGTCCGTCCCGTACTAGAAATGGATCAGAAGACCGACAATGGCAAAAGAGCATTAGTAGAGCTAAATATTTTGATATTGTTGATTGACTAATTATAGAATAAACAATTTGTGTATCGTCGACTGGAGTATGAACGAATCGGTGCTTTCACACAACGACTACAAACTGAGTTTCTTCAGGCTCAAATTCTAACCAAAAATTCACCTCCCGATAAATCGATTCTATCAGCTCCAGATCAATATATACAGATCAGTAATGTCCGATCAATTGGTGATCCTAAATCGCTGAAAACTGCAATGGTTCCGGTTCCCGAAAAGATTGCGCGATTTTGTGAGGTAATAAAATAATTTTGTTTATGGGAGTGCATTCTTTTAAAGATCATAATTATAGGTTAACGATGTCACTCGATTCGTTCACGATCGCCCAATTTACAAGGGACCTGTGGACAAAGATAACGAATTCAAAAGTTCTTGGATCGAGCGAACCACACTTGATATTGCATGTCCATTGCCCGGTATTTTAAGATGGTTTGAAGTTATTGCGAAATCGCATCAAGAATTAACTCCCGTTGAATTTGCATGTGAAACAATGGAAAATGTTGGTAAAGAGCTGTATGATCTGGTCATACAGTATCGGACAGATCCGAAACGCAATATTAATCCGTTCTCGATGCGTTTGCAAGGAATCATCGATGCGAATGTTATGGGCGGCATAAGTAAGTACCAAGAGGCATTCTTCAGTGAGCAATTTTTGAAGACACCACAAGGGCAGAGTCATCACGCGAACGTTCAGCGCCTGAAATCGCTGATACTGAAACAAATAATATATAAATATATAAATAATATATAATGTAATAATAATATGATGTATTATAATATAATAGATAGTCCTGAGGTGCCGCCAAAAGTTGGATTTCGTGACAAAACTAATTCACCGAATGCACCACCACTGCCGCCGCGGGGTCTTACACCCGATAAACGTGCATCCAATCCGGTTTCATTTAGTGAATTTATCGATCGCGGAACTAAACAACAACAACCCCGAATCGTACAAAAATATGCTGTTGTCGATATTAGCTTCGACGATCCAGAACCGGACTATGGCCGGATGGATAACGGCTATCCATCGACTGATTTTCGAGATTCGGGCATTTCAACGACTTCAAATTCGAATGATTTTCACGCTATGAACAATTTAAATGCGATGGAAGAGCAACGTGAACATTTCAAAAACAATTCGAATTCTGAAACAGTGAATATAATTCAGGGTGGACATGAAGTGGAGGAAAGTCAACCGCCACCGATTCCTCCGAAATCGGGGGGATCTTAACTGCGACCTTGTGAGCTGATGCTCGCCGATTTTCACTTTGCCGAATGTTCCAATGCCGAGCGTGTTGCCAAGAAGGTAGTGGCCAATTTTCACTATTGGCGGCCGTGGTTCCCGTGGTTGAATACCAGCTTCTCGATGTAATGCGTAGTTGTGCTCCCAGGCATCCAACAAACGATTAAAATATCCTGCAAAATCGATGTATAATAATGTATATAATGCATAATCACGAGCACTGTGGGACGCGCACGTCACGGCGTGTATGCGTTACCTAGCAAAACCGGAAATGTCCGCAAACGCGGTTCTTCGGCCTACGAGGAATTGATGGAGGTTGCTGGTGTGCGGACCACTTCTGGAGGAAGAGGAAGAAGATTGAGGTACGGCTCTATGGTGCTGGCTGTAGATCCCGATGATGACGGTTTGCTAATGGGGGGACTCATCATCAACGCCCTCCACACCCTCCGCCCGGACTTGCTGCGCACACACTACCTACGAATTTTGAGGGTGCCCGGCTTGCGAGCAAGCAGAGGGAATGAGATTATCACTTTCCAATCGGAATGCGACTGGAGAGAGTGGCAGCGCAGTACCCCCCAGTACCGGTCCTTCAACGTGAGCAGGGTGACGAGTTTGTCGTCCTGCTCGCGGAAGGAGGCGCGGCAGTTGATTGAAGACATGCCACGAAACTGCGTCGTTATGAGACTGGAAGGGGAGGCCGACGACAGAGCCATGGACATGGCGTTCAGCTCGACTCGGTCCAAACTTCGACAGGAATGGATCGTCCTCAAGTGTGCAGACGCTGCGAGGCGGCACGTGCACAACAAAGAGGAGGAGCAGGCCGCATGGAAGAGCGTAATAAATTTAAAAGAATTCATAGAGATTGGCATGACCAAGTTCTGGTTCACGTCGGTGAGGAGGCGACTACCATCCGTCGTTGACGGCCTGGTGTGGATCCAGAGGCGGTTGCTTCACGTCATGTTTTCCCGAAGGAATACAGAAAACGTGCAAGTTGCCTTGTTGGCGGAGGAGCTGCGGCAACACACGGGTTATTGCTGCTCTCCCGCAGAAGCCATAAACACTATAATCAAAATGACGCAGGATTTCGCTGGCTCCAACAATATTCCCCTATTTGAAGCGTGCTGCTGTGAATTCGGGACATCCGCGGCTGACGGGAAGGACAGCGAAAGTCATCATTAGTTGAGCGTTTCTCTGGCCCCCCTCACGCGCCTAATTTTTCCGGCAGAGGACGACAGGTGGTTGCAGAGGCGTATCAGCGAAAACGAAGAGCGCATGGAGCCGATACACTTCACGCCCGTAATACCACCACTTCTCTTTAATGGGTGTAGGTCTGTGGCAGCGGGCTTTGCATCCGGCTTCACAAACCGAAAACCCGGTGACATAATACAAAATGTCAAGATGCTGCTCGCAGGTGAGGAGCTACAGAAGATGGAACCGTGGTATTCCACGTTGGCCGAGGATGCGGAGTGTGACGAAATGCAACGCGGGGTGCGGTCCTACGAAAGCAGGACCATTTGGTGCCTCGATGCCGACAGAATTCCACGAGAATTTTCGTCCCCGACAGACGTTCTCCAGGAATTTGTCAGAATGGCGAAGATAAATATACAACTACACAAGGAGAAACGCGCAGCTGGAGACACAGATACAAGACTTGAGTGGCGGAACAAAAAAAAACTGAACTGAGTCGACTTCAATCGAAGACGACTGAGTCGATTCTCCTTCAGCGCCTCAGCGATTTGGAGGAAGCACTCGACAGGTTCGAAGTGGTAAGAGAACGGAAAACTTTCGGCAAACATAAGCTAACAAATTTTTTTTTTTTTAGATCAAAAGCAACACCAATCAAGAAGATGACGATGACTCCACCACCGAGCCATTTCTAAGTGTATGTGCTGTCACGCCGCCGCCATCGCCACCGAAGACGCGGGACGCACAGGCATAGTCTCCGCCGCATATTGCCTGTGAAACAACGGCCAGTTCAACGCCAGTGGGGCTTACAAATTTAGGCAACGCTTGTTACATGAATAGTGTGCTGCAGGCCTTGGCAGTGACCACAGAGTAAGTGTAGTAGTTGACGATGAAATTCGAAGTCGTCCTCAATCCTTTTTTTTAACAGATTCTGCCAAGAGATACTCTCGCTGCCACCCATTGAGAAAATGGAGCAAATGCGAAAATTGATGTCTTTGATGGTCTCCAGAACTGAACCCGTGGTGAGGCCTGAATTGTTTTTTGGGCCTATAAACCCACATCATTCAAAGTCGGCGACCAACAAGACAGTTCGGAGTATCTGGTGTTCCTCCTCGACACGTTGATCGAACAGGAAAAAAACTTCTACGAACGGGATGCAGTCGAGTCGAGTGGTGTTCAAATTGTAGTTGACGAGACAGATTCGAGGCGGTTGAAGACGGAGCTGGTCCCAGCAGCACAATAGAGCGCAGACCCGTGACGGAACGGACGAACACAGTGGAAAAACATTCACTGGCTAAATCACAACAACCCTGAGGTGTTTGTCGTGCAGCTGGGAAAGTAGAAATACTGCCAGTTTTCATGATCTACAGTTAGCATTTCCCGAATCGATTCAGAATCACTGCGCACCGAACTACAGCGTCCAATGTTTGCTGGACTACTACTGCTCTTCCGAGAAATTAAGTGGCGTTAACCGATATTCCTGCGAGAAATGCAGAAAACCAAGAGACGCTCACCGTTCCGTGAATATTGAAAAAGAGCCAAATAATCTGATTCTGACGATAAAACACTTCAAATATGATAAGAAGTCTCACACGCAAACCAAACTCGCGCACAAGGTGTGCTACAACGAGGAAATTAGTGTACTCGCCAGGCGGAGGCGAATCCCACCGAGCTGTCTACAGCCTTTACGCTGCAGTTGTCCATTCGGGCAACGCTATCAATTCAGGCCACTATTACGCGTACGCTCGAGACAGAGCCGATAGTTGGTTCAAATCGAGTGACGACGTTGTTACTGCCTGCAGCATGTTGTATAAAAACACGTCCACTCACTACGACTGTCTTTATTGAACTCACTATAATATGAGTGCAATAGCTGAGAGACTAGCACATACACTAGCACATACAACATCTTCCTTTTTTTTTTTTTTATAATAATTCAATGCAGAGATAATATAATTATTGTTAATTAATTACACGTATGACTTAAGACTAATATAGTATAAAAAGTATTTCTTAAATTCATGTATTAATATAAACTTACATTTTATTATTATTTATTAATGTAAAGAGCATGTCATCTTTCGTTTACTTTCTCATGTGATCTATTGGATAAGTTAAGCGATCTGGTTCTTTTACTGTCCTTCCTCCGCGAGTAATAAAATTTGATACCGATTCTTCATTTGTGCATAATTCATTATTTAAAGTTTTATTTTGTGAATCTTTATTAGTCACTTCGTTACTGACAGATTTAGGAGAATGCAGATTTATCACATTATTTTTAGGTGATTCCATTATGTGTTGTCTATTACGTCGAAATATACCACCTTGATAATCTCCAACTAAATAGGACTTAGGTTCTTTACATTTGTCAACTATGTAACCGGGTTGCCAAATCGATTTCGGAGTTTTTTGATAATAAACTTCTTTATTATTTGACAAAGGTTTAAGATATTTAGATCCACGATCATAATAAGATTTAACTTTATTTTGTTCTAATTCTAGAGATGCTTGTGACTTTCCATATCTACTAAGCTAGGTTTAAGATTTTCTTGAAGTGTTGGGATTTTTGTTCGTAACTGTCGTGACATTAGAAGTTGAGACGGCGAGAGAAATTTTCCTTTAGGGGTTGTTCTATAGAGCAGTAATGCAAATAAGGGTCACTATTGGTTTCGAAACATTTAAGTAACAGTTTTTTAACTGTTTGTATTGTACGTTCTGCAAGTCCATTTGAACGAGGTAAATAAGGGCTGGACGTTAAGTGATCAATGTTCCAGTTTTTACAGAATGATTGAAATTCATGAGAGTTATATGGTGGACCATTATCTCTGATTATAATTTTGGGAATTCCATGACGAGCGAATATTGATTTAAGTTGAGTTATAACGAAATTACTGGCGTATCCTTTTCTCAATTCTGCAATTTCTACATACTTTGAATAGTAATCAACTACTAATATATACATTCTTTTCTGAAATTCAAATAGGTCTATTCCTACTTTAAACCATGGGATGGTAACTATCTCATGTGGCTGAAGAGGTTCTTTTGGATTAGAATCTCGATGTCTTATACACGTTTCACAGTTATTTACTATGTTAGCGATGTCTTGATTAATGTTTGGCCAGTATACTAGACTTTTTGCAAGATTTTTACAACGAGCTATCCCCATATGACCTTCATGGATGAGAAGAAGTATCTCATTACGCATTGACTTAGGAATAACTATTCTATTATTTTTGAAAACAAGATCATCAATAACATGAATTTCATCTCGGACACTGAAATATGGCTTAGCAATTTGATCTACGGACTTTTGATGATCGGGCCAATTATTAAGGAAGTAATATTTAACTTTAGTTAAAACAGGGTCATTTAAAGTAGCCATTCTTATCTCTTTTAATTTCGATTCTGAAACAGTGAGATTTGACACTAGAGGATTGCAATGTAAACTTACATCTTGGTCCAATTCAGCAAGTGCTTCTTCAGGCAAGGCAGCTCTCGAAAGAGTATCTGCAACAAACATGTACTTTCCGGGCTTAAAAATAACTTTTAATTCGTAAGACTGTAGACGAAGCATAAATCTTTGTAGACGCGCTGGTACTTTATGTAAAGGCTTTTCAAATAAAGGTACCAATAGTTTATGGTCTGTTTCAACTGTGACTTGTTTTCCTTAAACATACTGATGAAATTTAGTGCATCCGAAAAGTATCGCAAACAATTCCTTTTCTCTTTGCGCGTAATTTTGTTGACTACTTGTAAGTGTGGCAGAGGCGTATGCTATTGGACTTGAGTTATGAAGTATCACTGCTCCAACTGCATTTTTGGAAGCATCCACTGATAGAGTCAGTGGTTCGTTTGGATTGTAATATGTTAGGACAGGAGCTTTTGAAATCAAATTTTTTAAATTTTCAAACTCATTTTCATGGACATCAGTCCAATGCCACTCAATTTCTTTTTTAAGAAGTTGACGTAAATTGCAATTTAGTTCAGACAAATTTTTTAGAAATGAACCTAAATAGTTAATCATGCCTAAAAATCGTTGAAGTTCTTGAACTGATTTTGGTCGTGGCATAGCACGAATTGCTTCGATTTTCGAAGAATCTGGTCGTACACCTACATCATTAAAAATATGGCCAATAAACTTTATTTCACTTTGGAAAAATTTACATTTGTCCTTATTAAATTTGAGACCAATGTTTTGAGCTCTCTCTAAGACTTGTTTTAAGGTTTCGTCATGTTCCTGTTTCGTTGCTCCAAAAATTAAAAAATCATCTATATAAATAATAATGTTATTAATGCCTGCAAATTGTTTGACCATTTCTGAATGAAATATCTCCGGTGCAGCATTGATGCCGAAAGGCAGACGAAGGAAGCGATATCGCCCAAAAGGAGTTATAAAGGTGCATAGCTTTGATGATGACTCATCAAGAAGTATTACCCAAAATCCTGAATTAGCATCTAGGCTACTAAAATATTTCGCACCATGCAACCGGGATTTAATATCATCAATATTAGGGAATTGAAAATGTGGTCGTAGGATAGCTTTATTAAGATTCCGCGGGTCTAGGCATAAACGTAATTGTCCGTTTGGCTTTTTAATGAATGGAACTTACCCATTCAGTTGGTTCTTCTACTTTTACTATGACTTATAATTTTATCATTCTCTCTAATTCTGCTTGTAACTTTGAAGTTAAACTGAAGGGAATTTTTCGCGGTAAATCTACGACTGGTTTGACATTATCCTTTAATGAAAGATAACATTGACTCTTGAGGCATCCTAAGCCTGAAAAAATATTTTGATGATTATTTAAAATACATAAAGTTGCATTACTTAACCTAGAACTGTCACTTACAATGTGAACATTATTACTTATGCTGATTAAATTTAATTTGATGCATTCACGACGTCCGAGAAATGTCTTGCACTCCATGTCCAAGACTGAAAAGTTAATGTTATGCGTTTTATTGTTAACAATACACTGAATATTAGTGTATCCGACTACTGGAAGGCTTTGTCCACTAAATGTTTTCAGATCTCGCTTAGTACTTGTAAGTGCATTTTTAATGTTGAGGAGTTTGAAATTTCTGTGAGACATGACGTTTGCCTGTCCTCCGCTATCCAGTTGACACTTAATCGTTTTGCCGTTAATTCTTATGTTGATCGCCCAGTAGTATGTATCGTCATCCTTGTTGCTCGTGTTGATATTGCCAATGAATAACGAGTCAACTTCATTTGCTAAGTGGTGAGCATCAACATTACGAATGTGTGATGTATTAGTAGTGTGCTGTTTGCGCGTTCTACACATTTTTGAAAAATGATCCATTTTATTACAATTATAACACGTAACACCAAGAGCAGGACACTTGTATTTGTGAGTTTGTCCACATTTTGTGCATGACGTTTGCTTTTTGCGATAGCTCTCAGTTTTCTGGTTATGTGTATGTGGGTGGTTAGTCGTAGTACGATTGCTCTGATTTTTCTCTCGATTATTGACGTATTTGTTACCATTTCTATTGGTCTTTTGAACGTAACCAATAAAATGTGTATTGGTAGTAGTATTCGAAATTTGTAGTTGCTGAGCTTGCTCTTTTGCGATCTCCGAGGCTTTTGCTATATCAAAAGCTTAGGCGAGCTTTAGATCTTTTTCGTTAAGTAGCCTTTCTTTAATATTCGAGAATTTATTAGAAAGGCCACAGACAAATATGTCTCGAACTAAATCCTCGCGAAGAGCCCCAAAATCACACGACAGACTATAATTTTTTAAAGTTGTGATATATTCTTCTATGGATTCGTTCGGACTTTGGACTCTCGAAAAAAATTTATGACGTTCCATGACGATGTTGACCTTGGGCAAAAAATACTCGTCCATCAGCTCCGTTACTTCTTTTAACGTGATGTTGTCTAGATCTCTGTTAAACGAACAGAAGATATCTAGGGCCTCTGGACCCATGCTGTGCAAAAATATTGCGACCTTCCTTGAATCTTTTAATTCTTCAAAATTACCTGCCCTCAAGTAAATTTTGAACTGAGTTTTCCACCGGTTCCACGTTGCTGGGAGGTTAGAGCTTTTGAACTCCATTCGCGAAATCGTGGCTATTCCTTCTCCATTGCCGTTGCTCGACATTTTCGCTGTCTCCGATGCTGCATCACCACCGTTAGTCATTATTTATTGATTGATTATTTATTTATCGTACTATTTGGATCACCACCGATTTTTATTTTATTTTTATTTTTTAAAACTTCACACCTGACACCATGTTGTATAAAAACACGTCCACTCACTACGACTGTCTTTATTGAACTCACTATAATATGAGTGCAATAGCTGAGAGACTAGCACATACACTAGCACATACAACACAGCATTCGAGACCTTCAAACATTGGAAACGAAGGAAACCCCATACATCCTATTCTATAGGATGGAGCGAATTGAAAGATGTGAGGATGACCAAGGCGATTTTCTTGGATTCCACACTACAACATTAGTTCAGAGTCCTTTGTTTGGGGAGGGAGTCCCTGCGAATCGCCGCGATCCTTCGTATGAACATGAAGTTCCAATGGAATGCGAGGAGGTAACGGTTCCCATTTACTCCTGCGCGGAGTGCGGCAGAACGTTCAAGCACAAGTCGAATCTGAACCAACACTGGTCGCAGAAACACTCAAGCGAAGTGAACGGAGGCAGTAGGTCCCCAAAGCCAAAGTTCAATGTCACTGCGACAAAGTCTTTGTTTGTGTGCGCTACCTGCGGAAGGGGCTTTCCAAACAGTAGCAAGCTCACACGGCACGAAAGGAGCCACGCGACGGACAGGCCTTAAGTGTGATGATCCGCATTGCGGAAAATCATACAAGCGGAAGTGTGACTTGACGGAGCACGGAAGGATCGTGCATCTACGCAGCACAGCGGCTGCACATAACAGCGTTGGGGTGGAAGAAGTCGGTGCAGAGTCCGATATCCCAAAACAATCTTGTCGCAGGTGCAGTGTGTGCAGTATGGTTTTCCCTAACCAAACGAGACTGCAGGAGAATAAGAGAACTCACTCCGCCCAAATGCCGTTCAAATGCGATGAGCCGCACTGCGGCAAACAATATAAATCGAAATCGAACCTAACGCGGCACGCGAGGCTCACGCATCCGCGAAAAAACAAAGAAATGTGAGGACTCTCATGTCTCTCATGGTTGGACTCTCTCTGAGTGTGTCGAATTTAGAGAAAAAATTGATAAAACCGAGAATCCCGGAGCTCCTCCGGTCGGGGATTATGGCTATAGGCGAAACCCCGTTAAAAAAAACGAGTGGTGCAAGTGCCAAACTTCTGGCCACTTGGAAACGTTGCCTCCCGACACATTCCTTTCATTCCTATTATTTTACTACCTATTTTCACAATATCCTACTGATTAAATTGTTCTTTATATTATTTAACCTTCATGTTTTCATTTTTAATTCCCAAATTCTATTTTATGTTAGATTCAATTTTTAATTCTTCATTTTCCACCTCTTACGGATGTCTCTCTTCCTTCTGTCCTCTTTCCAAAAATCCTACTACGAAAATTTAATATTTCATTTCATTATTCGATCATCCGTTTCTCCTGTTTTTATTTTTACAAAAATTTTCTTAAAACCAAAACTACTTACGTGCCCCATTTTTTTCCTGTTGCCAATCTATCTTGTTCAAAATTGAATTAATTTAATAATTTTTTTATTTTTAACACCTACAAACTTCCTAACGTCAATATACTACTTTCTATCATTTCATTAATCTCTATTTATTAAAAATCTCATCCGCGAATAAATAAATAATGCGGTGAATTTCGTTGCAATTTTACAGATACATGATAAAACACTTCTTTTGCAAAGTTGCCTATTGTACCTCTTTAGATATGTCGCGTGTGATCCGTTCCCGCGTGTGATCCGTGTCGGTTAGATTTCGCGAGCGGAAGTGCTAAAACATTCATTACACAACACTTTAAAACACTTCTCAACTATTTTTCTACGATCTGAAAGCTGGATTAAGAGGAAAACTGGCAAAAAAGGCGAGGTATGAAGGCGAAAATAATATTAATAATAATATTATTAAAGTGATGACAGTGGAAAGAAGAAAAAGAATATGCGGATCTTTACAACTTTCCTTTATTCAAACTTATTGATATTTCGTCTGATAGTCGATGTTTTGATGTTAGTTTTTATGTCAGTTTTATCGGTCCGTTACGTTAAGACTAAAAACAGTTTTTTTTTATTTAGATAAACTCGGAACGAAAATTGCTTAAGTACGATAAGATGATACTCGCTGTCGTAGCATGATGCGTTGTTTATTCTGTAATTTCGCCAAGTACTGAGCTTTTTTAATCGGATATATAGTTTCATCAATTCCGAGTGAGTTTTATCGTCCAATTAATTGGATAACTTGGCGCCGCGGTACACCTGTAGTCGTTTGCTTGCCATTGCGGTCGTACAGTGCATATAAATTGCGGTGGTGCGACCGGTGAAGTACCTGGTGTTTGAGGTTGCTGTTGCTGCTAAATGGGACTTGTTTTGACTTGACTTGACTCGTCTGTTGTTGCTGTTGATGGACAATAACTTATTGAGGCTGTTGCTGTGATTGCTGCTGTGCCTGCACAAGAGCCAGGTGGTGATGATTACCACCAGCAGTATGAGGAAAACAAAACCACGGCGCAAAAATAAACTTCAATGTACCAGAGCCATACTACGGAACTGAAATCAATCAATCTGAAAAAAATTAATCCTACCACAGAAAATGAAAGAAATCTTAAAATTAAGCAGGAAAGATATCAGAAGATCGGTCTCAGAAATATGGGTCAACCCAAAACCCTCTAAAGTGAAAGCCATGGAAGTCACTCCAACAACAAGTTGGTGTCATAAGAAAAATAATAGTTCCACACAAATTTGATTGCTTTTGTATGGAGCAGACACGTAGCGTAAGCTGTGCTTTTCTTTGTAAAGTTTCCGTATGTGACTATTGGAAGAATGATTGTTCTGTAGCACCAGTAAATCATTTTGGGCTTTAGTCCCCATTTTCTGCCAAATAAGCTTTTACAGGCCCAAAATGCCTGTAGTGCTTTGGCATGAGTCCATTCTATATGTTTATTCCAGTTGAGTTTGATACAGATAGTATGACACCTAGATATTTTACCTCATCTGAAAAGGGTATTATTGTACCATTTATTGAAGGTGGTATGATGTACATTTTCCTTCTATTTGTAAATGGCATTAACTCAGTCTTTCCGCCGGCAATGACGAGCAGCGGCCAGCAATTGATTTAAGCGTTGGCCATGCCGCCTGTGGAAGACAAAGAAACCGGGGTGAGTTTTCGCGAACGGGGAGAACTACCGTATTCGGTTCGTACCAGTGACGTGAAGAAGTCCGGGTCCGGAAACTACCAGACAAACTCCTGGCTTTCCGGTCAAGTAGCCTGGGCTGCGTAGCACGCTGCCTGCTCGTTTCGCATGCCGACATATTTGAGTCCGGCAACTTGCATAGCCATAGTCAGTTCGATTACGGGAATTCCAATGATTCCGAAGACACATACTCCACCCCCTACACGAAAATAATAAAATCCGATTAACAGTTGGAACTGCGCAGCATTTTGATATTTATTCCCAGTTCGAGGGCGCTTCGTAAGCCAGATCGTCTGCATTCCTCATTATCTGACCGCTTTAAATGCGGATGTATTGCGCAAGGTTTTCAAGAGCCTGCACACATTCCCATAACAATTTCCTCGTCTCATCGTACCCCAGCTCTCCATGTTTGCGATGCACATACACCTCGGGACAAGAAGAACGCCTTTCTAAACAGTACGAAATTCAAACTTCAATAATTACAAGGACTCTTCTAGTAAGAAAAAAAGAAAAACTATATTGCATTATTTTCATAAGTTTATAACCGCTTGCAACACGGATCACTGCAAATTAAATCAATTAATAATAAAAAAAAACTCTTACTCCTTGCAATTTTAAAAATGCGATAATTCCCACTTTAGATTGCTTCATTAACAAACTACGCGAAAATCGCTTGTCCGCTCGCTAGCAAGAAAATCCCTTCCTATCGTTGAACCCAAGACGATCAAAAACACTCGACGACGGCGGCTTTTCCGGCCGTTTCGATAAACTAAAGCGGTCAATTCGATTTGTTAAATGCGAAATCGATTTGCTTCTCGTCGTCGATAAATCCAAACGCTTATGAATCGATGTCCGTTTCGTGCGGAGAATTTCGTCGGATTTCATGCGCAGGGCTGCTTCGGGGTGCTTAAGAGGGCTCGATTTTTTCGCCGGCTTCAGTTTGACGATTTTTCGTGTTTTATGCAGCGCATCGAAATTTTGTGGTGCTGTGAATAAAAAAGATTAAATTTTCCGGAAAAAAAATTTGAGACCTTGCACACTTACAATTTGCTCCCAATCGTGCTTTGACGCCCGCACTTACATGTTGCGGCTTGAGAATAACGCGCCGCGGTGCAATTTCAACGATTTCATCTTCCGACGAGAACGAAACGGATTTTTCGCCCGTTTCCATTCGTTCGGGCGCATCGTATTCGTCGGCAACCATTGTTGCCGCCTTGGCGGGAATTTTCTTCACTAGAATGACTTTTTGCTGCGGTCTTGGAGATTTCTTTGCGATTCCGGCGCGTGTCGGATTTGAGTGTACCTTTTTGGTTGGAGAGTTTTTCAGGATGCCGCCAGAAACTGATGCGGTCGAGTTGTGATCGTTTTTTCCGCCCAATCGGGAGAATATCGACGAACTAGTTGCCTGCTGATCGAATCCAATCATGCGGACTTGCTGCTCTGTTACGGGATCAAGGTCTTCGGTCATGGACAGTCGTTCGAAGACGCCGGACTTTGTGGGCTCCTTGTACACTGCAATAGAATCGGAGGTTATTTCGTTTTGTCGATCGTTTCCAACTCATACTTACACATTGCCTTTTTCGCTAGAATCTCCTTGCTCCTTTGCGTCGTGCCCGACGGCAGGGTGATCTTGTAGCGACCTTCATGCTCGGGTAGGACCCGGCGCGGAGCCTTGGGCGTGTTTGATTCGAACTCGGCCTTGCCCACTACTTCCGATCGGACAGCACCTCCTGCAAAAAGAAAACAGTTCTTACTCATTTCTTTCTTCCCTCGATCCCTGCGGCAACTATCGAACCTTTGAAAGCGACTTTTTTGGAACTGGCCGACGCGGTATTGGCCGCAACAGCGGCAACCGGAACTTTTACCTCGCTCGAAAGGACTTTATCGCGAGCGGTTTGCTCACTTACCTGCTTGGCGTGTCTGCAAAGGTGAAAAGAATTTAATTTTCGTCGGACTCGCGCGAACAAAACTCACCGTAAAATCGCGATGATGTCGCCCATCAGGGTCACCCCCATTTCACGAAGGTACTCCTTGTTCAAGTCCATCAGCATGTCCGGTTGGATGCGATTCTCGACGAAAATATGAGCGTAGGTTGCGGCTGCCGGCGATGGTATTCCGGACGAATTGAAAAATTTCACCCATTGCCCTAAATAAGGATCGGAATTTTTAGTATTTCGTTTTGGGGGTTAGGTGGGTGCGAGATGTCGGTGCTTACCTGCACTGGCTGTTGCCATAGTTCTTAATTGCCGTCGATTTTCACGTTGAATGTTATTTAAATGCGTTTTTCGCACGATTTACACGACCGCTTGTTTCGAAGCGAAGTGATGGGCAAACGTCAAAAACATCAACAAGACTTTTTCAAAGTTCCACACCGGTCAGGGTTGTCCACGGCTTACCGACATAGTAATGCCCTAAGATGGATTCTGAAACTAAAACAGTGTTTTCATTGTACACAATTTCGTTGTCAATTGCAAAGTTTGATATATACAGAAGTGCAGGGATTTGACTATTTATTTTAGTTTGCAAATGTGGAATCAAATCTTAGTGCAAAAATTGATACGAAGCCCGATGGGACGAAATTCATTTTTTTCTTTACCTTTTATTTTTATATATAAACGAAAATTGAATTCCATTTTTTTATAATTGTAACAAAATCTGTAAATGATATACAAAATAAAGCTCAACTGTCAACATGAAAAGAAAAACTTCCTCTTTTTTTGTGTATCGGAGATTTCACACCTCTGGAACCAAATTACACAAATCTTCTCACAGAAAATCTATTGAATGAAAATTCAATAATTCAGGCAAAATTAAATTTTTTGAGTTAGTAATATTTTCGTTTTAGAGAAAAATTTGGTTCGCCCCTTTTAGTTGCGAAGGGTCGTCCCACGAATAATCACTGCACGAAGAAAAATAATCTTTTGACTTTGTTCGGTATTTGTGACCGCTGCTTGGTACGAAAATCGCTGGATTCGTCGATTTCTGCTTCAGTTGCTCACTTGACAATTTTTCTTTATTTTGAAAACAACGTGCCAACTTGCACACTTTATATTTACTTTACACCAAACTGTCTAGGATTTAAAAAAATAATTGTTTAACGTCCTCCTTCGGACGGATAACTTTAAAAGTGCAATCGTCTTTTTTTCAGTTTTTCGCTGCCTTGAAACTTCATAACGGTTTTTTTTCGTTTGTTTCACACAAACGTAAACTTTACGTAAGCACTGTTGAAGTCAAAATGTATGACAGCGCTGAGTAAAGGTGCGTTTACATCTGACACTTCTCTCCGGACATAAGTGTCAAGTTCCGACAGAAATTCGCTTTGACTGTTTACATCTGAGAGAAATTACCAGACACTTATGTCGTGGATAAGTGTCCGACAGTTCTCGCAATGCTGAAATTCGGAAGAAATGTCCGATCCGTTTACATCACACGGACACAGTTCAGTTTATGTAGTCAAGATGAAAGGATCGAAACGAAAAATCGCGGCAGTGTTATTATTTTGAAGCTATTAAAAAGGAAAAAAAAACGTTCAGTGTGGGTTCGAGAGTGGATTTCGAGACGCGATAAATTCGCGATAAATATTAAAAAAGACCTTATCCCAATAAAACATAAGTTTTTCTGTGAATTAGGAAATACGATAAATAATTTAGTAAAGTATAAAAATAACAGAGCAACGATTGCAGGCAACGGAAGAATTTTCAATAACCAGGATATATAAAATGTGAAAATTTCTGTTTATTACTTTATTACTTTAATATTAAAGTATTGTGATCAACTTGGAAAAAAAACATAACAAGATACTCTAGATGAAAGAGAATTTTGTTTTTTCATTTTAAGAAATTTTGTAGGGGAACTGGTAGAGAGGATGGCAACATTGAACTTTATTTTCAAATTGCGTAATTATGTATGGGGGTAAATAATAAAGTTGCGCCCGACTTCTTGGCAGTTTATTTTTTCATAGCCGTTCCCGCACAAAACTTGAATTTACCAGAGCCCTACAAAAATTTCTCAAAACATTCTATATTATGTGCCATCACCTCCCTCTCCTTATAGCCATCAAAATAAAAATGTTATAGAATTTATAAGTCATTGAGCTCAACAATCTCACAAAATTTCAACTAAATAAAATAAAATACCTCCATTGTATTTTTAGATATAACGGTTTGAAATTTTCAAAAATGCACCAATTTAGATATGCTCCCCATTTCCCCCCACTGCTATTATGCCCAAATATTATATTTTTTTTATATTCCGCTAGTATAGATTAATTTATGTTTAAAGTTTCAATTACATAGTTTAAGAGATAGTCGGGTTATTAATTTTTAAGCTCTTTTCTTTACGTTACAAAAGAACTGCATTGCATCCTACAGTTTTTCTGACACTTATTGCAAAAGTAGACGAGCAGTCAACTTCTGCGATAAGTATCGAGAGAGCAAATAATCAGCGTTTACATCTGTTTGGACAGAAGTGTCGACACTTATCTCCGATAGTAGAATTTAAGTGTCGGACATAAATTCATCTCCGTTTACACTAGTCACGATTTCTGTCGGACATAAATTCGGGCAATAAGTGTCAGATGTAAACGTACCTTAAGGTTTACGTTTGTTGTGAAACAGGCCACAAACGAAAAAAAACCGTTATGAAGTTTCAAGGCAGCGAAAAACTGAAAAAAAGACGATTGCACTTCTAAAGTTATCCGTCCGAAGGAGGACGTTACACAATTATTTTTTTAAATCCTAGACAGTTTGGTGTAAAGTAAATATAAAGTGTGCAAGTTGGCACGTTGTTTTCAAAATAAAAAAAATTGTCAAGTGAGCAACTGAAGCAGAAATCGACGAACCCAGCGATTTTCGTACCAAGCAGCGGTCACAAATACCGAACAAAGTCAAAAGATTATTTTTCTTCGTGCAGTGATTATTCGTGGGACGACCCTTCGCAACTAAAAGGGGCGAACCAAATTTTTCTCCAAAACGAAAATATTACTAACTCAAAAAATTGAATTTTGCCTGAATTATTGAATTTTTATTCAATAGATTTTCTGTGAGAAGATTTTTGTAATTTGGTTCCAGAGGTGTGAACTCTCCGATACACAAAAAAAGAGGAATACACCGCTAGACTGTACTTTGTGATATAAGAGCCAACTGAAAAGCTTTTCTTTCTACAAGGTTAAAATTTTACTTGTGATAGCGATGTAGACATTGGATCAAGGATTGCAATAAGATTTGTACGGAAATGGGTTTAAATATACGTTGCATAACAAGTGATTAGGGTTCGAATAATCGTAACTATGAGCGAAGGCTGGGTATATCAGAGGAGAAAACTTTTAGTATAATTCCCGAAAAATTTGCTGCACGTTCGATATACTTCACACATTCAAATCCATTCGAAACGTACTCATAAAAAATTAAATTAATACGCCTGGAGGAACAGTTAGCTGGGAACCAATAAAAGAGTTGTACCGGTTTGAACAAAATAAGTCCACAAAAATGTGTCCCAAAGTAATTTTCAAACCTATATATACATACATATATCCAAATACTTGGCAAGAAATGAAAGTTTCATATACTATTTAAATAATGTTCTTTTATATTCCATAAGAATGATTCCGCACATTCTGATTTTGGCAGTTTGAAGGCTCCAACGGATTTTTTTAAGATTTTAAAAATATGCCTAAAACAGTTCGAAAAAGTCTTAGAAGAAAATCTACCACTCAATTGCATAAAACAAATTATAACAGAATCCTATATCTTAAATGTACAAAGTACCCCTAAATTATCATTTTGGTTTTCTGTTGAAAATCCGTGTTATAAACATCATTTAGAGACTCTAGATTATTTTATGTTAATCCTTTTAGAGAAATATTGTAAATGGGAGTCCGACGAATTCCCAAAAAATATGCAATATGACAGTACTTAAGATAGCTAGGGTATAGCCTAGTGGGTAGCGTGTTGGTCTTGTAATGCAAAGGTCGTGAGTTCAAATCCCGGTCGACGCAATATATAATTTCAGCACATTGCCTGCTTGGGTATATCTTGGTCACCTCATTCTACGAAAATAAAAAATCGTAGATAGAGGGTTGTGCGAAGGGCTAACAACCCTTCCACAA
Organism: Chorisops tibialis; assembly: GCA_963669355.1. Taxonomy (NCBI): domain Eukaryota; kingdom Metazoa; phylum Arthropoda; class Insecta; order Diptera; family Stratiomyidae; genus Chorisops; species Chorisops tibialis. Next base: position 216,819,971 of record OY770262.1, read on the forward strand.
TAAGTAGTGAAAAATATTAAGGACCCTGAATTTTAGGAGGCCAAGGTCCGATTTGGGCTGTAGCACCATTGTAGAAGTACAAATACTTTAGATAACACTTATGAATTTAACTCTGCTGCGGAATCACACAAGTATCCAATCGCATGGAGTTATTCCATTCGTTGAACTCGGACCTCAACTTAATCCTGGAATGGGGCAGGAAAAATAGAGTAGAGCTTAACGCCTCTAAAACACAGGCCTGTCATCTATCCCTCAAACGTGATGTTCCAGAATTATCTCAAAATGTGACCTTTGGTGGCACACAACTTTGTACCTCGGATAACTTCACACTTCTTGGCGTTAAAATTAATGACCACCAGAATTGGGCCCAGCACATCTTTGATGTTGCCCTCGATGCCTCTAAACGTCTTGGTATTCTCCGAAAGTGCAAAAAGTATTTCACGCCGAACGGCCTCGCAACCATCTATAAGGCATACATTAGACCACGTTTAGGGTACAATTCGCATGTTCGAGCTGGGGTACCTAAATCACACCTCGCGTTGCTCGATCGTATTCAAAAACATGCGTTCCCACTGATTGGAGACGAAACCATCACGTCTTCTATCGATTCTCTCGAGCATCGCAGAAATCTCGCAGTACTCAGCATTTACTATCGCTAATTCCATGGTAAATGCAGTGCGGAACTAAGCACACTCATCCCTCCATTCTATAATTTTCTCCGAGATACTCGCCAAGCTGAACGCTTACACGAGTACACCTTTAAACCCTTGCCTTCTCGTACAGTGAAATATAGGCAGTCATTCATTTCCCGAACATCAGGACTTTGGAACACATTACCATCCAAAGTGTTTCCCAACGAGTTCAACATCCAGTGCTTCAAAAGCAATGTACACCGTCACTTTCGTCTTTCTCCACCTAAATTAAATTAATCTAACTTTAGTTTTTTTTCTCCCATTCCTATACCGACACAGCTGTGCTTAGCATTATAGGGTAACCCCCTAAGTTGTGTTCAGTTCCTTAAAAAAAAAAAAGCAGAATAAAAAAGATTTTCACACACTTTCTTAATTCGTAGTAATTCTTATTCAAAATGAATCCAATGTCGGATGGGAAACTTACATAGAAATTGGCACATACTGTCTGTAATTATATTCACTGCGAGATTGCATTGTACATAAGTTTTGTTTTCTGGTTGAAATATTTGGCGAGATCTCTTATATTGTTCTTGTTGTCTGAGCCAAGTCTGTCTTATGTTGTAATTTTTTTCGTTCAAACAATTTTGTAAAGTACAACAAGCTTTAACTATCAAGGTCACACTACTTAAAGGCGATTCAATGCCTCTACCGACCCGACAAAATCTTCCTTTCAAGTGCGCAAAGGCGTCTTCGGTAGCTCTTCTGCACTTTGAAAGTACTTTATTGTAATGTTTCTCCTTCTCGTTAGCAGCCAGATGAAACGGATATGGTTCTTGTAGATATAGTGAGAGCTGAAACGCTGAATCTCCTATTGTAAAAGGGGTCACAGCAACGCCCATTACTTCCTGGCTTAACTCCTTGAACATTGAATCTGTAGAAAGATAATCTTTCAAACGCGATTTTTCGAATATCTTTGAGTCATTGCATCGACCAGGAGCACCGATGTTAATGTACGAAAATCTGTATCTGTTAGTTAAAGTTATTAATCGAATAGTGAATTCAGAAATGAAAATTCGAGAGAAATTCATATTTTACTAGTGCCAGTTGCACTAGTGAGTACCACCCTTTGTAATTGTGATAATCAATTGCGTCTGATGCGGGTGGCGAAACTTCAATATGACTTCCGCCTGTAAATTACTTTATATTAAGCATTGTCGCAATTACTTTACACATTATGATAACCTATTGCACCAAAATACTATACCATGCCATCAATATTTTCTTGCAATTTAGCTCTTGAAAATGGCATTTGATTTAAATATTTAGGCCCGAGGACGCGCCATACTTGATTGCAGAACATTTGGCTCACTGTTGATTCTCCCCATGCGAATAAGCCAGCTATGAATATCTGCCGATATTCCCAAGGCATACATACCAATCGCTACTAGTTTCCGTAAAGGAATCGCTTCTTTATAATGTGTGTCTTTTTTCTCCATACCCTGTAGATAAGTGCATAACATATCAAACATTTGAGGACTCATTCGTAAATGTTCCTTGAAATAATCTGCACCATTAACTTGCAAGGAATGTTCCCAAAACTTACTATTCATGGGTTGAAAAGATTTTGTATGTTTAATTAGAAGGGCTCCAGATACGGAAAGTATTTTATTTCATTTCGATCAAACCTTTTGCTTTAAAACTTGTACGCATGTCTTGCGCACATTTTTACAATTTCTTCTTCATCATCAGAAGAATTAGATGATAAACTCGATGTCTGCAACATTTCCACAATATTTTTTTTTCCTGGGATCCGTAATACTCACTTTTAGGTTAATTGAGTTGAACGCCATTAATTATAAGAAATCGTCAAACAGATGTCAATAAAAGTGACTTGGCCAGCTAATACCATTGACACATAGCGGTCCTAATTATAATTTGGCTAATTCGTAATTTAGCTCGTCTTCATCGTTAGTAGATTGGTGACACACAGCACTTTGCTAATTAAGAAGAGTCACTCACTCATCTGTCATTATTTTAAAAAGTTGAATTGCATAGCCAATAGGCAATCAAATTTTGCAAGGAAGGCGACAAACGAAGAAAAACGATCCTTTGTCCTGTTTTAGAATCGTTTGCGAGTCATCTTTTCTGTCTATGCGTTTAAATTACGATTCTAAGATTTTGTATAATTCAGAGCTGTCAGAAAATGACTTTTCTTCTCTCTTGCACGACGAAGCTTTTATGAAAGTGTGGCGGAAACTCGGCTGAGGGCCTCATTCTCGTACAGATTTTAATTAATGGGGTTCCTCTGGGTCGGGCAGCACCTGTTGCCGGCTGCTCAGGAACGTGGGCGTGGAAATTTTGCCCAGAGGAACCGCCATTCTTGGAAGGTGCTGAGAAAACGAAAATTTACAAAAACAATCCCAACAGGAGGTGGCGAGGCCACGGACCGGCAACGGACGGCCCCAGGGCTTCCAATCGGGTCTTTACTCGGTTAGCATGCTATTTTATTATTAAACTACCTCGAGCCTCACATGGGTTTATCATAACGCGTGGAATTTTAAGTTAAAAAAAAATATGTACAAAATGTGTTCCAATTTTATATTGAAGAGAAAAAAAAACTTAAATATAACAACAAAATGTGAGTATATTTTTATATTTTTTTTTGTTACCTTGTTTTCTTTTTTTTTCGTTGGGGCCCGTGTGATGATGAAAGAAATTATCGTCCGTATTTTTTGTTGATCTGGATTTTCCATTGATTTTCTATTTCGCTTGGTTTCTATTTCTCCAGTATTTCGATGCCGTTGATGAAGATTCTTCGCTGGAAATTATCGTCCGTATTTTGTTGATCTGGATTTTCCGTCGATTTTCTATTTCGGCTTGATTCCTATTACTCCGGTATTCCGGTGCCATTGATGAAGATTCTTCACTATTTTTTTCTTTTTTCGCTGCTACTTTATGTGTCGTTCCGAGAAGCGTCCGCCGGTCCATTCGTGAGAAAAAAAAACAGCCACCGAACTTAAGTTGACCGCGCTCGTCGAGCACCAAAACCAGAAGAATGCACTTTTGTAATTATTTTTGTTTTGTTACAAAATTTTGTTTATTTTTTTTCTTTTTATATATATTTTTGTTTTTGATTATAATTATTACAAAATTTGATTTATATTTTTTTTTATGACAGGATGTAACAAAAGCTTTAACTCTAGTACTACATTTTTCATCGTTATAGCCTAAATTATGAGAAAAATGAGAGGATTTATACCATTGACACATAGCGCAGCTAAATTATAATTAAGGCCTAAATTATCATTAAACGGCTGTGTGTCATACGCTTATTTAGCTAAATTACCAAAATAGTGATCATTTAGCAGCTAAATCATCTCGTCATGCTCTCAGCTAAATCATCTCATTTAGCTAAATCCTCTCATTTTTCTCATAATTTAGGCTATAACGATGAAAAATGTAGTAATAGAGTTGGAGCTTTCATAAAAGCTTCGTCATGCAAGAGAGAATTATACAAAATCTTGGAATCGTAATTTAAACGCCTAGCCAAGAAAAATGACTCGCAAACGATTCTAAAACATTACAAAGGATCGTTTTTCTTCTTTTGTCGCCTTCCTTGCAAAATTTGATTGCCTATTGGCTATGCAATTCAACTTTTTAAAATTATGACAGATGAGTGAGTGGCTCTTCTTAATTAGCAAAGTGCTGTGTGTCACCAATCTACTAACGATGAAGACGAGCTAAATTACGAATTAGCCAAATTATAATTAGGACCGCTATGTGTCAATGGTATTAGCTAAATGAGATGATTTAGCTGAGAGCATGACGAGATGATTTAGTTGCTAAATGATCACTATTTTGGTAATTTAGCTAAATAAGCGTATGACACACAGCCGTTTAATGATAATTTAGGCCTTAGTTATAATTTGGCTGCGCTATGTGTCAATGGTATAAGATTTTGAGGTGGCTTTCGTTAAATTGAGACACTTTCGATAGTCGGTATGAACAGGCCATAAATAACTCCTGTTTTACAATGTGACCGCTGTCAGTTCATACATTTTGACTTCAACTGACAGCGCTTAAGTTTGCCCTAGCTCACCTAGAGCTACTCTATGTAGAAGAAAGAACAAGACACCTGGTAATAGAGTTCGATGAACCAGCTTTTCCGTTAAATTTGAGAAAGCGCCCAACTAATTTTCAGCATGCGATAAATAAGAAAATGTGAATGCAAACCGTTCATTGTAATAATCTACCAAATTAATTTTCGTCACTTAAGAGTTCTGCAAATAAAAGATATTTGCGAAATAAAACCACTAAAAAGTTACACAGACACATAAAACGAATAAATATGAAAATAAAATGCGCCCAATCTGATAGGTTGACCTAACTCTTTCCGATGCCTTGTTCTTTCTCCTTGATAGAGTCTCTTAGCTCACTCAAGCACGAGATTTGTCAATTTCACAATTCGGTTTGGCATATCGCGGTATATCGGTATCATTCGCGGTATCATTGCGGTATCATCGCGAAGTTTCAAAGTTTTCCAAAAAGAGCTTTTGGCTGCTTAACTAACAGCCTATCGGGGCTACACCCAGGCAACTATTTCGAGATGGCGGTGTTTCCATTCGATTGAACTGGAACGCGAACTGACAGTTCTTCAATTGTCAAAAGTTTGTAAACAAATTTCGGTCGGCGATTGAAATTTTCAATTTCTGAAATTCTGGTTTAATTTGCATCAAAAAAATGGGCGATTACGAGTCCGACGAAGAAAGTTCGCAATATGAGAAATTATGTGCGGCGAATGTTAAGCCCGGAATGTTTGTGAGCGGCTGGGAAGATCCCGATTATCTCGTTCAGGAGGACCAAAATCCTCACGGTTCGTTTGATTTTTATTAATTTTAATTACCCCTCTGATTATTTAAAAGGGCAAGCAAACAAGCAAATAGTCTTCTTTAATGGCACTACAGCCAGGTCTTATGATTTATCGGGCAGAACGTTAGAAGAATTCATGGGACAAGTGCTCGCTCTAGATCTTGCCAAATTAAAGGCGGCAGCCTTTAACTTAATGGATTCAGGGTTATCTTCCAGAACGCAGTATCCGTGTTGTTTTGGATGCCGTTTTTTGCTCTTGTTCAGTTCTGCCGTTTTCCACTCTGTTCACTTCCGCAAATTAATCAGTTTAAGCATATAATCGCTCACATAGGCTCTCAACACTGACCTCTAATCTTACATCCTAGAATGGAGCAGGATGAATGGAGTCCAGTTCAATGCTTCCGAAACTCTAGCCTGTCTCTTAAATAATGATGTGGTTCGACAGCCCAAACCATGCTCCAGCCGCCTAAGTTCGTCGCCTCCAATCGTCTCGATCCAAAGACCGCGTCCTCCAGGTTCTAATTTTTAAGACGCCTTTGCTATCTCCATCAACCGAGTCTTTCCATCACTTGCGTAGTTTGTCTAACACTCGCTTTTCCTTTAAGAGCACGTTTGGGGATTCTTCTATCTTCCATTCGCTCTACATAGCCAGCCACTGCAGTTTACGTAGCTTAATAAACGTGTAGTGAAGTTGTATCTAATTCGCCATTCCGTTCATTCCTTCACGTCCCAAAATTCTTTGGAGGATCTTTCTTTCGAATGCGGTAACTGCTTTTTTGGAAGTTTGCGTTAATGTCCACGTCTCGCTGTCATAGCAGAGCACAGGTCGTATAATAATTTTATATACACTAGGCAGAAAAAGTCTGCGTACACACTCAACAAATCCAACATATCTATAAAAAACATCGTTTTAAGTAATTTATATTTCATAATATTTTTTTTTCTTTTTTTTTCATGGCTTTAATACAAACACAAAACAAAAGAAAAATGACGATTGTTGTACTCCATAAAAATATTGAAATTAAAAAACGAAAACAAATCCTGAATTGCAACAATAAAAAGTCTGCGTACAAATATTTCTTTTCAAAATAAAACAATTATTTTTTCTCGTTAATAGCTTCTGGGATATCCTTGTCTCTTTATTACTTCCCACAACCCTTTTCGCATGGAATCTACCAGCTTCTTAGTGAACTCTGGGGTTATTGAATTCCACTCCTGGATCAGGACTTCCTTGAGCAATACCTTCGACGTTATTGTGTGCGCTCGAATCCTTTGTTCAAAGTGATGCCACAAATGCTCTATTGGATTAAGATCAGGAGATTTTGGCGGTGTACGAAGCTGATTTTGGGCATTATACAGCAACCAGAGTCTTACTACCTCCGCAGTGTGCTTAGGGTCGTTGTCTTGTTGGAAGTAAAAGTTGTCGCTTAAGCCCAAGTGTTCTGCACTTTTCTTCAAATTGCGCTTGAGAATATTAAGGTAGTCTATTTTATTCATAATACTTTCAATAAACTTCATTTTACCAACTCCTCCACTAGCCATACACCCCCATATCATAGCACATAACAACATACTGTTGGACAGAGATTTTTTACGTCGAAGGCCGCGCCAGTTTTTCTCCATACAATCTTCCGATCTTTGATTCCAAAAATACAAAATTTACTTCCATCCGAGAAAATAACTTGTTTCCAAAATTCTTTTCTTTTTCTTTTTTTTATGTGTTCCTTAGCAAACCCCAGCCGCTTGAGTCTGTTTGCTGTTGTTATAAATGGCTTTCTACGGGCAACGCGTTCGTGATACCCATATTTCCTAAGAATTTTACGAGCACCATCTTCAGAAATGGACTTGCGGTACTTTGCTTTGATTTCCTTTGCCATATCAGCTGCAGTTAATCTAGGATTAGCCTTCATCGATCGAAGCAAAATCCGAGTTTGCTGAGGGCTCAACTTTGGAGGACGGCCAGGTCTGGGTTTTGATATTAAAACTCCTGTGTTTTTGAAGTTGTTTACGACTCGTTGGACAGATGAATGGCTTCTGCTGACTATTGCACCTATTTCACGATATGACGTACCTTTTTTCCACAAATCCACGATAATTTTCCTTTCCCCAAATTCAATTTCCTTTCCTTTATTAGACATCTCTTACTTAACGTTTTTTAGCAATTATTTTTAACGCAAACCTTAGATAAAAACACGTTTATCAACTTTCCTACACAAACTTTATTGTTATTAATGATTTAAATGCAACTCAGAGACTTTGACTTCCCTTTATACGCTTTGTACGCAGACTTTTTATTCCTGGAATTTCAGACTTCTTTTCGTTTCAGAATTTTACCGTTGTTTTAGAGTACAGTAATTCTCATTTATGTTTTGTTTTATGTTCATAATGAAGTAATGAAAATTAGAAAAAAAAAATTTCAGAATAAAATGTTAGAAACGATGTTTTTTATAGATATGTCGGATGTGTTAAGTGTGTACGCAGACTTTTTCTGCCGAGTGTATATACGCAGCTTATTGTTGCTGTTCACTTTTTTGGATTTCATTATTGGAAGTACCGAATAATGCAATTTATTGGCTAGCATGATTCGTCGATGGATTTCGTCCGTTTCATTGACGTACTTTTCTAGATTAGCCCCAAGATACATATATAAAGATGTCAACACTGACGGTTTGGTGAATGTTTTCACAGTGCATTTCGAATTGAAAGAAAAGATTTTCGGATTCTACACTGTTAAGCTTTATTATTCGTGACGTTACGGTCTCTGCTGAGACCTATATCTTTCAATGTCAACACCCTCCAAATTATGTTCCGCAATTGTTATGTTTTGTCTGATTGGCGTTCACCTTCTTGTTTGCGTCATTACTTTTGCTTTGCTTTCTTTAATGCGTAACCCGACTACTTTTTCGCCGGAGTCAAGATTGACAAATACTTCCTTAGCACTAGGGAAGGATCTTGCTAGGATGTTAATGTCATCAGCTTATGCTACTAGTTGGATGGACTTGAATAGTAGTGTCCCGTGAGTGTTGAGTGGGTTTTTTTGGACGTCAACTCTAGTGTCATGTTGAAAAGCATTCCGTTCGAAAGCTGGTTGTGGAATCGGTTTGTGTTCTTACTTGGGATTCAGTGTTCGTCATTGTGAGTCTTGTTAGTCTAGACTAGTTTTGGAGGAATTCCAAAGTCAAGCATGATTTGGTACAGTACGCTCCTGTCGATACTGTCGTATGCTTGTTTAAAATCTACGAAGATTTGGTGCACGTCTGTGTTATATTCCCAGCATTTCTCAAGCACCTGTTTCACCGAGAATATCTGGTCTGTTGTAGATCGTCCGGTTCTGAATCCGCCTTGGTATTCGCCAATTATTTGATTAGTATAGGGCTTAAGACGAAGTTCAATTATTTTTGTCAGTATTTTGTAGGACGTGCACAACAATGATATTCCTTTGTAATTCTCACAGCAGAGTTTGTCTCCTTTCTTGTAAATTTCACATCGTCGTCCATTTTTTGTATCTTGTCATTATAAGGTTTAGGTTGTAGGATGGTGGTTTCGTGGAAATGCATCTAGTTGGGCTCATTGATTATGAGATGGATGTCACTCCTTTTGTTCTAGCCACTTGGGTTGGTTTTGCGAACCGTAGCAGGATCGAATGTTTAACGCCTCTATGGTTGTCTAGTTCTGAGAAGAATCTAGAGCCTAAATAAAGGAGACGACTGTTGGAGATTTGCGAACAGTGACAAAGATAGTGTTCGATAGATTCTTCGTTTTCCTCGCAACCTCTGCAAAGGCTGTCACTCGCGATCCGCAGCGTAAATGCGTGCAGCTTTAACAAGCAATGTCCTGTGGTCAGGCTAACAATAGTTCGGACGCTATAGCGTTGTAACAGCTGAGCTGTAATATTTTTATTCGGTTCTTTCCAAAAGGGCTTAGCCGTTCTGCAGCTTTTCAGCTGTCGCCACCCCGCCTAGACAGAATTTAAAATAGTTTGTTTGAAGGTAGTTTTCACTGTTTTTGCTATATCGCAAATCCTTGCCGTGCAAGCGTGTCTGTCGCCTCGTTTCCTAACAGGTCGCTATGACCCAGTATCCAAATTAGAAATACTTCCGTTATAGCCGCTAGGCGATTCAAATTGACACTAGTTTGGACGTGGTCCTGTAAGATTGGAGTGCCAGAAGTGCAGCCCCGCCGTCTTGTCATTATGATACTTCCTTTGTTTTCGCCTGCAGGTCTTTTTACCATATCGCCTAAGCTCGTCATGTCTATCTTTTTGGGCTTGTATTGGTGGTTCAGTAAAAATTTGTTAAGTTTTGTTCTTTCTATTTATTGCAGCGCAAAATTCTTGGTCGAACCAGTCATTATTTTTTCGCCGCGCATGATATCCTAATATTGCTTCCGCAGAGGATTTCAGGCCATCTCGTATATCCGTCCACATATTCTCCACTGGCATATTATGGATGTTTTCATATATTGGTTTCATGTGCTGATCCAGTGCTGGTATGTACGCCTACGCCACTGTTTCGTCTTTAAGCTTGTTGATATTGAATTTGCGAGCTCTACTCGTTTTTAAATATCCTCGACAAGCTATTCAGCATCGATACTTAGCTCTGACTCTGACAGTGTCACAATTGGCACTGTGGAGGGTTCGTACATCAATTATACTGCTGATGCCCACGTTAATTTGTGAATATCGCGAAGTGGGAAGCACGAAGAGGTTACTATCATATTTTCGATGTTTGCGAAATCAATATATCGCTGGCCATTGTCGTTCGCTATGTCTGTCATGTTATGTTACTTTGTCCTCCTTTTATTCCTCTATGAGTCTCTCCCTTTCCGATTTTTGCATTAAAATCCCCTAAGATAATTTTAAGGTCGATTGACGACATTGAATCATAGGTTATCTCTAGGGTGGCATAAAACTCGTTTTTAGTTATATCGTCCTTGTCTTCTGTTCGAGCGTGGACGTTGATCAACCAAACGTTGAAAAATTTAGTCTTTATTCGGATTCCACACAATCTTTTACTTACTGGTTTGAAACTTGTGACCTGTTGTTTAAATTTTTTGTCAACGACAAAAGCGACTCTAAACCGACAATTTTTCACTTGCAAAGATTGTGTGTGATCGTTACCAAACCATTTCGTTTCTTGGAGGGCAGTTATATTGACGTTGTGTCTCTCCACTTCTTTGAGGAACTCTTTCAGAGCTCCTGTCCTAAATAAGGATCGAACACTCCACGATCCAAAAGAGTAGGCCATTTTTCGTTTGCAAAGCCCATTTTTTCCGAGGCTGTTCTTCAGGTTTCTGGACAGTATTTTTCAGGTGATGCGTTGTCGACGCCTCGCCCAATCCTCGAACTGTCCTACTTACTTATTACACCTTGGTAAAAAATTGGTGGAAGTTTTCAGCTAAATATGACATGCTAGAGTTCTTACAGGTATGCTACGAGTCCAACAATAGCTGTGTTTTTTGATGCTCTCCAGATTAGCATAATTACATTGAAAATAATAACAACTCTAATTATCTAGAGTAGGTTAGCTACAGTGAGACCACTGGGGTAGCTAACCTACTCTGGGTAAATAGTTCCTGTGTTCATAAATAGGTGTCCCAAACGTTTTTAGAACTTGAGACATTCATTTCCCAGTCGTTGGTAGTAATGAACTTTGGCATTTCTGACAAAATAACGGAAAAGTTGTTGAGCTGTGATGAGTTGGTTTGTTCGCATTCCTTCTTAACACGTTTGACACCTTTTCATAACGAAAATTCCCAGTCTAGACCACAACCGGACACAGCTCAGCTAAATTGTGCCTTGCCATTTCGCAAGCGAGAACAGGCCGTGGCAACAGCGGGACAAAGTCGGGAAAAAAAGGAAAAAGCGGACGAAGCTATCTCGGCTCCGAGATAAAGATAAATTTTCGCTGAAAACAATCGCTAAAAGCGGACCTGAATCAAACGAAAGCGTGCGGCACGTCGAACTATCGCAGAAATTCAGTGCGGTTTTCTGGCAAACGAGTGAAAAAAGTGAGAAATTCGGGAGTAAAACGAAACTGTGATACGAGGCATCGGCTATCAAGAAAGGGGGCCGCAAAAATAAATAAAAAGACCTTTCGTGAGGTACTGCTTCTCGGGAATGAAGTGTGTTGCGGCAGCACACGGCCGGAAAGTGCCTCTGAATTGTGCGTGCCGAGAAGAAATAAACGAGCGGCGGGTCCCGGCAATTTCTCCGTCGCCATAACCTCCATTCGTTCCGCCTGTGCAGGAGAAGGGACCTCCGGTTCGTGCATCGTCCTCACCGGCTCCGGGACTGTTTCGTTGCACCGCAAATCGAGGCACAATGGCGGATTTTACGGGCTCCATCCGAGCGTTGAAAGTTGCGAAGCCCCGCTTGCGGTCGCTGTGTAATTTTTGGAAAACGCGCGCCTCCAACGACGAGCGACGACAGCGCGACGAACGGCGGCAGCGACAACGACGAAATCGAGGCGATTCTTTTGGTGTGTGTACTTCACCTTCGCACACTCTTCGCCAAGTCTTTTTGGGATCGGAAAATTCGCATTTGCCCGCTCGAAAATCGCGGCAATTCGAATGCGAACGGAAAATGAAAAGTATGAAGTTTTTGTTTCGTGTCTGATTGGGAAATTACGACGCGAAGTTGTTATGTAACGGAGGCCTAGGACGAATTATTCTGACCCCAAAGTGGTGCTAGTGCGATGCGCTAGCTTGTTGCCGGGTCTCGCTGCGGGAGTCGTGGGGGGGGGGGGGGGGGAGGGGTTCGCTGTACCAGAATGTCATGAAACCCACTGGCCATAACTAAAGAACAAAAAATGCTTTTTGCCACCAACACGCTATGTGACGTGTCCATTGTAAGGGTTTCTGCCGACCTTATTAGCATTTCAGCCGGGATTGAAAATTTCCGGCCGGCAATAGATGGTGCGATCCCGTCACGAGCCGGGCATTCATGACTTGCTACCGTCGTATGTCCTTGGAGTGGTAGATGCCCACACGTTTGCCTCCAAGATCCTCTAACTCATATCGTGAGTTCCCTAGCACACTCCAAATCCGGCACCGCAAAAATTTCTTCGCTAGCTTGGTTATAGTTTTGTGTGGCTGTGGACAGGGTAAAGTTTCTGTGATATACCTCCTGTCCTTCTCTATACAGAGCTTTAGCCGTTCGCACGTTATAACGCCTGCTACTCTTCTCGTGTGCACTTTGGATGTTGGCTTGTGCTAGATCCCTCATGATCGAGATTCCTTCGCTAGGTCGAAGTTGCAAGTCTGCATCACCTAGCGCTTTCAAATGATGCAACAGAGAGTAGTCTTTTCCGTGCGTCATCATATGAGTGCCAAACAAAACCTGATAAGGAGAAAACTTAGTGGCTTGGTGAACTGAAATCCGAAGAGAACAGGCCATTTTGTTTAAGTTCTCATCCCATCGTGTCTGATCCTCAACGATGAACGCTCGGAGTCCCGCTAAAACAGATCGGTTGACTCTTTCTGATGCATTAGCTTGAGGCGAGTATTTTGGGGTATAGGTGTTCAACTCCATACTTCAAAAGCATGGAGTTAAGTGTCGCTGACTTGAACTGCGACTCGTTGTCGGATAGAATGGCCTCGGGGGTACCAAACGTATGGAACACCTCCCGCTCCAAGAACGTCGTGATCTCCGCTGCCGTAATTTTACGCAGGGGATGAAGGATGGAAAATTTGGACAGATGGTCCAGGATGACAAGGATAGCAATTATACCGCACTCGGTCCTAGGATACGGTCCAAGTACATCGATGTAGAGGAGTTGGAAGGATCTCTGCGTCTTGAAGGCTCTCCCATTGCTGCTCTGAGTGGACGATTCGGGGACTTCGTTTCTTTACAAATTTCACACGAAAGAATTCGTTCGCGGACTTGTGTAGTCATCCCGGGCCAATACAAGTATCGTCTGATGCGCTCTAGCGTTTTGGTGAACTCACCGTGAACCGTGGTATCCGCTTCATGAGCCTGAGCGATAACAGCAGACGTTAAGCTCGATGGGATCCAAAGCTTCCAGGCTCGGTCCTCCGTAATTGGGTCGCCGTTGTGAGGCTCTGTGCGCTTGTACACGAAGCCATCCCTCACGCATATGTCGGGAAACCAATCAGCATTTACCTCAATAGTAGACTTGTGCTCTTCATATTCTGTGTTAGAGAATTCTGAAGAATCCAAATCCATCAGAGGGTCAACGTCAATCCGCGCATTTAATCCTTCTTCATATACGCGAGAGAGTGCGTCCGGAACTACGTTCAGGCTCCCACGACGGTGTTCAATCACGAAGTCGTAGCCCTGAAGCTTGAGACTCCAGCGAGCCAAACACCCGCTGAGATCCTTTTGGGACATCAGCCATTTGAGACTTGCATGGTCCGTGACAACCTTAAACGATGTCCCTTCCACGTACGCTCTAAACTTTTTCACACTCAGCACCGCAGCATAGCGTTTCTGTTCGGTAACACTATAGTTGCGCTGAGCGGAATTGAGCTTTTGGGACATGTATGCAACAGGAGATTCCAACCCATCGTCGTTCTCCTGGAAGAGTACACTTTCCACCCCAGATTTGCTTGCGTCGCACTGGATGGTAAATGATCTACCGAAATCTGGGTTAATTAGCACTGATGCCGCTGTTAACATGGACTTCACAGACAGAAACGCTGCTTCTGCCTCCGGAGTCCATGTGAACTTGGCAAACTTTTTGAGCGTGTCTGAAATTGGTGAGACAGCGGCAGCATAGTTGCAGATGAATCGTCGATACCAACCTGCCATGCCGAAAAAGCATCGAACTTGAAGTGGGGACTTAGGCGAAGGGTAGTCTACGATGGGCGAGACTTTGTCGGGATCAGTCTTCAGGCATCCATCTCCAACTATGTACCCAAGGTATTTCACCTCCTTCAGACAAAATTTACTCTTTGCTACGTTTATCGTTAACCTTGTATTCGATAGGCATGCGGCAACTTCTGCGATCAAAACGAGGTGAGAGTTGAAATCTTCCGAGATCAACAACAGGTCGTCCTAGTAAACAAACACTTGGTCCTTCAGTTCCGGTGGGATGACACGATCTATCAAACGGCACATACGTTGGGGTGCATTGCACAAACCAAACGGCATTCGGGTAAAGTGATAGAGAGGTCGGCCAGGGATTGTGAATGCGGTCATTTCTCTTGACCTGGTTTCGAGAGGAATCTGCCAAAAGGCGTCTTTCAGGTCAAGTCAAGTTATGAAGTTGGCTCGTGGCAACCTGCTCAGAATGCCATCGATGTGAGGTAAAGGATATGCATCCTTAACCGTCACATTACGCTACAAAAAATCCAAAGGCTAGCTTGACTTGGTATCACAGGTGCAATGAAAACCTATCCGACAGCGGCATTGGAAATGTTCCTTAACATCCTTCCGATACATATCCAAATAAAAATGGAAGCTATCAAAGGAGTGTTACGCATACAGGAGAAAAACAATTATAAGTCAGGGGATTTTAGAGGTCACCTCAAAATTCTAAAACACCCAAAAATAGAGGTTATAACTTCCACATTATCGGACGCGATGCCGACAAAATTCAACTTTGAAGCCCCCTTCAAAGTTATAATCAGAGAACGCAAGGACTGGCAATCCATGCTACCTGAAATAGTAGAGGGATCACCCATCTGGCATACAGATGGCTCTCGCACCTCTGAGGGGACAGGAGTCGGAGTCAAAGGTCCTAACTTCTCGGTGTCAAAACCACTCGGTAAAAAAGCCACAATCTTCCAGGCCGAACTAATTGCAATGGAGCTATGCATCCAAGAAACTATACACATAGGAATTGAGGGAAATGAAGAGGCTGATCGCCTTGCAAAAAACTGCGCAGAAACAAACTTTATTGGTCCAGAGCCATTCTGCGGAAAACCAAAAGGGTACTCCAACTCCATACTCAAAAAGTTGGTAGAAAAAGAACATAAAATCTACTGGAATAGACTTCCAGGCTTGTCAATTTCAAAAAAACTGATCCTACCACAAAAAAACAAAGTGGAGGATATTCTAAAATTCAGCAAGAAGGATATTAGTACTCTAATCGGCCTAATGACGGGGCACAGTGGAGTAAACCACCACCTCAAAAATATGGGCTTAGCTGAAACCGACATTTGTCGCCTTTGTCTCGAGGACTCGGAAACGACAGTACACATCCTATGTCACTGTGAAGCAGTAGCTAGGAAAAGACACAGTCTTCTTGGAAAGGGTTTCCTTTCTACGGAGGAACTAGCCAATTCGGCTCCCTTAAAGATTCTCAAATTAGCTAAAGCTATTGAGATATAATAGGGTGAAGGGGCTATAAACGCACAATAGGCCAAGAAGGTCGCAGTGCTCTTACGCGTTCCCCTAATAGTAATAATAATAATAACTAACCGTCACATCGTTGAGCTTTCTCGAGTCCAAACATAACCTCACTTTACCTGGTTTCCTCACCAGTACGACCGGCGAATTCCACGCACTCTGGCTTACCTCTATCACTCCCATTTTCAGCATGCGATCGACCTCGCCATACATGAGGTTTTGAATCGCAGGCGATACCGGATAGTGGCGTTGTTTGATGGGCGTCGCATCTCCCACATCTATGACGTGTGCGAGAACGTTAGTCTTTCCCAGTCCTTGAACTTCGTATGACGGGAATTTCGACTTAGCATTCTCGAGCCTTATAACATCTGCTCTGCTTGAGGCGTGCGTTGTACTAGTTCCATATTGCGGTGAAGTGGATGGTTCTTCGACACAACTGACGATGCTTGGGGCAAGTTGGAAGGCCCGCCAGAAATCTACTCCAAGATATAAGTCTTGAGAGAGTGTAGGCACAATGTAGAGGGTGGTTGGTTTTGAGACGTCACGAAATGTAATTTCAGTCGTCACACTACCAACCACTCTCTGTGAAGCACCGTCAGTTGTCTTCATTTCACTATAAAGCAGCTTCCAATTCACTTGCGCTCGCGCTAGGCGTTCTAGTGAATTGGATCCTAGGCAACTAATGCTTGCACCTCTGTCAAGTAGGCCCTTAAGCTGGACATCGAATATGCCGACCGCAGCATAGGGCCGAATGTCGTACGGTTCGGGTATAATTGAGGACACTAAAGCCCTCTCCCTCATCCGAACTTTACGCCAAAACTCGCGAAGACGTACAATTGCTTTCGTAGGTTTTGGGGAGGGGGAATGTTGAAATTGGGAAGAAGATGAAATTTGCGAAACAAGAGGGGGAGTGTTGAAAATTCTGTCCCTAACCTCCATGTAGTCTCGAAGCCGCAGGTGGTATGGCTTCCGAGGTACAGTTCTGGCGGGGATAGGTAATGGGGAATTGCGTCAAATGGTAGTAGGGTTGGTTGAGTTTGGTGTAGGGGTCGGTCTTTTCAACCAAAGACTTTCCACCTTAGGTGGTAGAATCTCTACACGGAACGAACGAAGTCGGGTTTAATTGTGCGGCGGTGGTGGTGTTTGCGGGTTTTTGAACACCCGGACGAGGGACACCCGTGGCTCGTCTGTCCGAACTCCAGTTTCCCTGGACACAAGTCGGACATCGTGGTCTTAGTACCTCTTTCGCACCGCAGCCGTAACAAAAGATGCGTTTGGGAGCTTCACCACAGTGTCTGTAACCGTGACCAGGTTGATCACAGTTCCAGCACACTAGGGAAGCAACCGCAGCAACCTCTGCTCGGGCTTCGGTGTCGACATCCGAACTCGCGTCCGGTGAAACCAGAGGCCAGTCAAGTTCCGCGACTCTCCCGTAACCTCCTTGAGCGTATGTTCTGTTCTGGTTTGATGGAGGAAGGCTGGGTACGCGTGTTTTTGCGCACATCCTCTATCCGACAAACCAAATGCCGCAGGTGGTCGAGCGACCAAATTTGCTGTAAGCACAGCTGTTGTTGAATGAAGGGCAATAGGTTAACACGCACCAGCTCAACGAATTCCCTTTCGTCCATGGGGTCTGACAATAGGGTGAGCAGTTCCAGCATGTTCTGTTCAAATACCCGATGAGGTTCGTTAGAGGACTGCCGTTTCGCCAGCATCTGCCTTCGGATGTCCCAGTCAGAACTCCGATCCCCCAGGCTTGCAGGAATGCAGGTCGCAAGGTGGCCCAAGTGAGAACTGGGTTTGACCGATGCCAAATCCAGTACCATTTGTTGGGACGACCTTGCAATAGGAGGTGGAAGTTACTGGCTAGAAAGTCCATTTGACTCCCTAAATCATAGGTGGCTAGGACCTCGGCTCTATACATGAGTTCTTGAGCTAGTAAAACTGTGACCAACTGGAAGTAGCCCAATCCATGTCAACCTCGCATTGCAATGCATCGCGAATATTGGCAGTCGTGATGTGACCGAGGCATTTTCCAATGAATTACTTTTCAGTGATTTGGCGACCAGAGCGTGACTCATCTTTCACATCAAAATTACAAAAGTACCTTCACCGTACATAAACTTTTTCACAATCCTGCGCAGCGATCTTCTCTTTGTCGCAGTTTTTCATTACTTTTCTCCATTTTCAAACCCAGACAATTTTCCAACCACTGCACCAATTTCGATTTTTATATACTCAAAGTAACGCTTGAAGTGTCACATTTTCAACGAGGGCTTAGTGGTGTAGCTGCGTTTTGTGTTTCCTGAGTTATTTGCAATTGACGTCATCTATCGGAAAAAATGCCACGAACTTTTTTTCCAGACCCAATATTATTTGAATGATTTGGTGAATGTTTTCGCAATGCATTTAGAATTTAATGAGAGATTTCATACTGTTAGATTATCAAATTAGACTACCATCAGTTTCACAAACGCCTTAACAGAGATCGAAGCGCCACGATAATAATAAAAACAAAATCTTACAAAATCCTTATAAAATTCTAAAAAAAAACAAGATTATTGATCAATTTGCATGCCTTCGTAAAACGATTCCCGAAATTTCTTAGTTTTGAGGTTTTAACGATAGTTCTAGTTTTCGCTCCAATGTAATTTTTCATTTTAGTTTTTTTACCAATAATCCATAGCAAACAACCATTGTCATTTTCAATTTTCTATTCTTTCCATCTTTCAAAAATTAAGAAGACAAAATCTGTATAATTTCTATCACTCTCCATTACAGCGACAGACGAACGTGAAATCTTATGGGCTGCAAACGAAGGTAAAATCGATGTAATTCGCACGATCTTGGAACGTAATCCTCAAGCTGTAAATGCAACAGATGGCGACGGTTATACACCACTGCATAGGTAATCAATAATTATAAATTCCCATCATACATATTCTTAAAATAAAACCGCTCCATTTACATTTTCATACACAGAGCGTGCTACAATAATTTCGTCGAAATCGCCGAACTCCTGCTACAGTACAAAGCCGATCCGAATGCAACGACCGAACTGAAATGGACACCTTTGCACTCGGCATGCAAATGGAGTAATGCCGAATGTGCAGCATTACTGCTGCAACACGGTGCCGATATTAATGCTCGATCGGATGGCTTACAGACACCTCTTCATATCGCTGCGACTGTTTCAAATTGCCGAAATACGGCTACAGTTCTGCTATTAGATCGACGAATCGATGCCGATGCACTGAATAATTCTGATGAGAGTGCTATGGAGCTGGCTAAAAGAACCGGAATGACTTATCCAGTTTTTGAAATCGGACATTCGGCATATAAAATTGAAACCGGACTTATTGATTGAAATGTAGTTAATTTTTGCGGTTTTAAGATCAAGAAAAATTTAATCGAATGAATAAAAAATTGGAGTATTGCGTGATATTAAAAAATGCAATTATACGATGGTAAAATGTAAATTTTTGTTTGTTTAATTATTTGTAACTATTGAAAGAAACAATGGGAATTGCCAGGAGATGAATGAAAATTTTTGTACTGTTTGGTTTTTTTCCGTTTTATAAAACAATTGTGGAAAATTTAACCATCGTTTTCAAATCGGTAGCATTTTTCAGCAGTTGCAAAATGTCTTCACAAAAAGAGAAAAAAAAAATTAAATATGTATCCACAAGATCTAATTAGTTCCATTACGCAAATTAAAAAAACAAAATCAACTTCCTATATCCGATCCGATTCAAGATTAAAATTTTCCTCCACATTAAATTGTTAAGGCTCTTTGCTCGAATGATTTCCAGTAGTTAATAAAAAATGAAAATTCCTTGAAATTATTTCATGCAATATGGTAGAATTCAATGAGTGTATAATTTTTTTTTTTAATAAATAACATGTTTCTATAATTTTCGTTAAATTCAATTTGAAATGGTCGAGTCGTCTTTCAATCGAACTAAGCACATACATACATACATACATACTTTGTCGAGATTCATTGAAGAGTCCAAGGCAAACCGATTTCCCGATAGATTTTCTATTCAATAGCGCTCAACACTATATGTAGAGCTGCAATTAGTGAGTTGTTTTTCTATTTCTTTCTTTCAACATCTTTTTACTTACATTTCGTCTCCATATTGTTTGTAAATTTTTTCTTCTTACTTTCTGTGACCAACTTTCGTGAGCATAATAAGAAAAATTATGTAATTCTTTTTTTTCATCGGTATAATGCTCCGGAGGTTGTTAAACTCTTTTTACGATTGCAATAAGACTGCCGTCGGTGGTACTCGAGGCAAGAGTTATGCATCGATGACAAAAATAAAATTAGTTTGGGAGAGGTTTTAAAAAAAATGAGTTATGTAATTTTCCGGTAAAATAAACGAGGTTTCAATAAAGTCATATCATGGATGATAGCATAAGAAAACATATTGGATAAATAATTTTTTTTAAATGTTCGTACTTAGACCAAAGTTAATGTGAAGGTCACCTTCATTACGGCACTAAGATTACAATAATTCAGGTATTGGCGAATTCTTTGGGATTTTTTTTTTCGTAGGGGTTTTGTGATGGTAATTCGATTTGTTCATTAGTTTTCAATTAAAATGTAATGGAAATCTCGCCAGGCATTATTTGCTGTTCGTTTTGGTAGTTTTTACGGCGTAGAACTTTTCGTGGGCTCAAGAAGTTGAAGGAGAATTTCTTAATTTAACATTGGGAAGAGTGAAGCAACAGACCAGATTTACACAGGCTAATCTGTTTATTGTGGAGTATGCGAAAAGGCGGTAGCTTCAAAGAAACAAGTATTGGGAAAAGAGTTATGTTCTTTAGTGACATACTGCAAAGGATGCTTCCTATTTCGAGTTGTTTCAGTTCTTCTACTGCATTGAAACTTTATAATTTGGAAGGTGCCGAGATCCATTGCCTAGTCGTTAACTCAACTGCCTTCTTGCTTAGCGCGGCAATATGACCATCCTCCCGCGGATCTACCCCTACATCTCAGACATCAACACTTCTCTATCCACTTACCACAAATCCTCTACACCAGCTCGCAAGTTTCCAGAAACGCAGAAGGAGTAAAAATGACGGTTATGACGTTATTCTTGAATTGTTGTGGACTGTACTCCGTTGGAAACAGACCGCCCGATAAATCATCCCACATTATTAACGTGCGATGGATGAAGGACTGCCTAAATTTCACTGTTCACCGTGGCAGATGCTTCACGGTAAACTCGTGTGCGTGTGCAGCTTGGCGAGTACATATTACGTATGGTATGTAAGAGAGGAGGTATACGATCTCTTAGTTCCCTACTACATTTATCATGGAAATATCTATAACAAATGCAGAGTACTCCGACTTTTCAGCGATGTTCGAGGGAGTCTATAGAAGCCGATACGGTTTCATCTCCAGTAAGACGGAGCGCATGCTTCTGGATACGATCGAGCAACCAGCCCAAACATGCGAGTTCGGATAAAAATTTTATGGATGGTAGCCTGTTCAGATGCAGAAAAGTATTTTTCACACTTTCGCAGAATGACCAAGCGTTTCAAGAGCGACTTCGTAGATGTGTTGACTACAATCAAGACGATTCATACATTTTACGCTAAGTGACGTAAAGTCTGCAGATGATGGAATCTGAACGCTACTGAACATACAATTATGTGTGCCTACCTAAGCAACTTTTTTCCCCCCCCAGAATTACAACTCTTTGTACTACGCATTTCACTTGGTCGAGATCATTTCACTTGGTCGATCAAAAACGAACAAAACGAAAAGGCGGGACCTGAACGGCTAAAAATAGACCGGTTTTGTTAAAGCTTACGGATGTAAAATGCAATGGGAATGATTTACTACAGAGAAAAGAGATTATAACTGCACTTTTGCATGTTTTTTCTTCTGGCTGAGAGCGAATTTGCTGGTTTTAGGGTATTTGAGAGTGATTGGCGACAGGTTGGGATCGTTTAATTTCTGTTTAGAAATAGCTTCAGTTGGCGTAATAGGGCTTTTCGTTTCCATACATACATATTTTAAGATTTCAACATACAGACAGCCTTACTTCTTCATCATCTACTACTAAACACTGATGCAAATTAATGCGTACGAATACTATAAGAAACACTTGCATGAGCTCGATCGTAATGTTCAAGGTCTCAACAAACAGTACTGAAGGAATACGTTCACTCTAGAACGCGCAATCATCGAATGATCAACGTCAGCTTTGCCTAAACAAATTCCTTCTTCTTCTTTAATTGTACAACAGCCCAAATCGGGCCTTGGCATCCTGACCTTCAGATTCCTTAACTTTTTTTGCTAATACATTGGAAGAAGAAGAATTTAGATTTTCTAGCAATTTTTACCTCGCATCAAGCCGTTTACTCATCATGTTGCACAAATATAACCTGAATACTCCACGACATTATCAAAACCAAGAATATACCATTAACCAAAATCAATCGCGATTTTAAGAAGCAGTACTTACATATTCCCGCGTAAAAAGTACCCATCAATGAGCAAGCATTCTTTTGATTTTTTCTAAAGAGCCTTACGCAGTTTTGGTTGCGGTCCGATTCTGGAGGTTTTTTTTCGCACCAATCCACCTAAAACTGGCCCTACATTGGTTCGTTTAAAAAAGTTTATTTCTATCAAAAAATAAACCGGCAGGGTGGTTCAATTCGAAGGTGGTTCGATTATAGAGTGGTCCGATTGGCAGGTTTGATTGTACATATATATTTTTTACATTTTTTTTGTTTTTATTAAATTTTAGATTAGAGTAAAAATATCACAATTCCAGCGAAGCACGGCAGCAGATGTGCCCGTGAGATTACAAATTCTTCTTACTTTTCTATATAGGCATGTATGTATGCTCGGATGTAAATGACTGATTGAAATTTCCAGACCAAGAGGTAGCTTCCACAGACTTTTTTTTTTATGAAATTTTGTAAAACATGAAAGTACCAGTACTATAAAAGCTTTCAGATTCAAAAAAATAATTCACCCTAAGCCTCAAATAAAGGGCTTAAAAGGTTCCCCATACAAAAACTGTTCACATTAAGTAGATGGGTATATTTTGGCTGAATAACTTTGTCAGCGTGGGTGGTAAAATGTTCGCCTGACATCCGGGCGGCTCGCGTTTGACCAAATATTTATAAAAATATTTAAAGACTAAAAATATCATAATTCCAGCGAAGCACGGCAGCAGGTGTGACCGTGCGATTCAAGGCCAACAATTATTATTGGTAATTAAGCACAGCCCCAATGAGTTTTATACATTCACCTGCTTAAACGTAGAAAAAAACGGTCGTAGACCGGTGTTGGTGATCTTGTTGGTGTACTTATATACTATGCGTGGATGAACCACATTACTCAGTTGCTACTGGCGATGAATAATTTTTCGAAATAAAATGGGCAAACGATGTAAAAGTGAAACAGTTTCACTTCAAGACGGCCTAGATACTCAGCAGATGGTTTCTGTTCGCATCATTCAGTTCCCCCATAATATCTGCAAAGTATTTGTCAGTAGCAGCCAGTACAACTGAAAAATATATATCAGCTTCTCCACTCGTTACGGTCGCTCTCACTCCTCTTCCCCTACCTTCCTAATCCCATTCCTTCCCTCCATGACTGTGTTTGTGCATTGCACATGAAGGCCGAAATTGTCTATAACACAGGTCATTCTGTAAAAAAAAGAATAATATATAAACCAGACTTTGCGTTAAAATAAATATTTTTGTAATCTTTATGTACAACATATCTTTAAATATATATAAATTCAAAACAAAACAATACACAGAAATGAGATTCTGAAATCAAAAACATAAGAAAACCTAAAAGAATTATGATTGGGCGTAAAGCCCAATCATATGATACTCTAGATGAAATGAGAAAGAGTTCAATGTACCGGAAAATATGTCACCTCCAATTCTTTTAAATAATTAATAGTGACTTTTGTATGGGGGGTGGTAGAAGCAGAGGAGGAAGGTTTGTAATTTTTGGATATGACACCTAATGTGGTATGCAAAATATTTCGTGCTGAATTTAAGGTTTGTAGCTTTCATTATTTTCAATGGATATAGTTTTCCTGAAATTGAGGCATTTGTATAGGGAGGTGACAGTGGAAGTGGAGCGTTTAAGATGATTTTGAAACTGCTTATCATCATCCTTATCACCACGCTTTGATTCAATATCAAATTCGATAGTTCTAATATATTCGAAGGAGAAATGCCTTTCTTGAATTTATAATACAGATATTTGTATGGGAGGGGGTAGAAGGAGTGAAGAAGAGCTGATAATTTTTTTTAGCATTTATTACAATTATTAAAAAACAAATTCTGACAAAATTTTAAGTTTATACTTTTTCTAGTTTAAATGGAAATCGATAAAATGCATTTAACAAAAATTATGCATTTGTATGGGAGGGGATAGAAGGAGTGTACGGATCAAAACACATTTTTTTCTCGTTATTGATATTTCTATTTTAATACTTTATGCAAAATATCAAGTTGATAGCTTAGTTTCGAAGAAAAATAATTTAATTTAAATTTCAAAATTTCGTTAAATTTGTATGGGAGGGAGTAGAAGGAATGAGGTGAAGTTGATAATTCTTTCAATGCTGATTGGAACTATAATAAAATTAATTCTGGCAAAAATTCGTTTTTATAACTTTGCTAGTTTCAATGAAAATCGAAAAACTGCATTTTTCAAAATTATGCATTTGTATGGGAGGGGGTAGAAGGAGTGACGGGA
Source organism: Chorisops tibialis (assembly GCA_963669355.1). NCBI lineage: Eukaryota > Metazoa > Arthropoda > Insecta > Diptera > Stratiomyidae > Chorisops > Chorisops tibialis. The sequence continues at coordinate 216,844,530 of OY770262.1, forward strand.
TCAAATCAATATTCAGTTATATTAATGAAATATATATCATAATAATTTAACCCAAATTTCAAGTCGATAGATTAAATAGTTTCAAAGAAAAATCAATTTCTTTAAATTTCGAAATTTCATGAAATTTGTATGGGAGGAAGTACAAGGAGTGGGGGATGTGGCCCGTTCACGAACTTAAAGTTACTTTTTTGCTAAAAATGACATACAACAAATTTCAGCACGATAGGTCAGAGAGAGTTATGCTGTAGACAGACGGACAGACGGACAGACGGACAGACAGACGGACAGACGGTCACTCGGAATCGAAATTTTGAGCGACAACAAATATTTCTGTATCCTTGGTGGCGCTGTGCGCGCATTATTTCTTAGCGTTACAAACAATATACTCTCAGATTTCATCTAGAGTATAAAAATGTTTCATAAACAAAATCAATATGTATCTAAGTTAAATAAGTTAGAAATTAGCTAAGTTAGCCTAAGATAATATATGTACCAAAGCGGCATCATATGGCCCAAGATGCCCTCTGAAACAAATATTTGGGCATTTATGTGCATACATTTTCGAAATAAATAAATAAATAAAATTCAATTTACATTGTAGTAATCACTAACATTATTTATTGCAATTTTGTGTATTTTAAAAAACGAATTTATAATAAACTAGCGATCGCCCGCGACTTTGTCCGCTTAGGAATCGCAATAATAACATTTTTTGAGAATGTATGTAGTTAGTAGTTCATTATGCGGGACATATAATCTGATTAGCTTAGTGGCTCTGAAAACAATGCTTTGTATTTTGTTGGAATCAGAACTATAAATTATTAAGAATGAAACCATGATACTCGAATTTGAATGGGACAGGCTCGTGATCAAATCAAACCCGTGATTCGAGATCATATGTATACGTGTAAAGGACATGTGAATAGTTGTAGCTTGTGTTAATTGAAAAAAGCCCAAATAAAATTACATTAAGCTTAAAAACATAACAGGACCTCGATTGTGCGTAAAGCCCCATTATATTTATGATACTACCGATGAAATCGAAATTTTTGTAATCTTAAGAATTTTTGTGTGGGGAGTGATAGAAGGGATGACAGTACTAAATTAATTTTTTTCATACCATGCTAGAGTAGCTATAAAAATATTTTGCACCAAATTTAAGCTTGAAAAACTGAATAGGTAACTTTAGAAACTTGGTGCATTGGATTTAGTGAAATTGTACAATTTGTATGGGAGGTGGTAGAAGGAATGGGGGGTTTTTTGGTAATTTTTCTAGATACAACTATCATCACCATGCAATTGATGTATTTTAAATTTTAAATCAGTTAGATTCACACCTTTTAACAAAACCGAGTTTTTGCAAAGTCGTGGAATTGTGCCACATTGTATGGGAGGGGGTAGAAGGAGTAAAGCTAATCGGTTAATATTTTCCCGATAATAATAATTATGCTAATTAAAGTTTTAGTGTACAATTTTAGCTCGATCAAAGCTATATGTACTGAGAAAATTGGCTTAGAATATTTCATGAAAAATTGCAGTTTGTATAGGAGGTGGTGCAAGGAGTGGAGGGTTTTTATTTATTTTTTGAGAAGCAACTACAATTATCATTGAATTGATATATTTTATATTTCAGAACAGTAACATTCACACTTTTCAAGAAAATCGAATTTTCGCAAGGTCGTGGATTTGTGTCAGATTGTATGGGAGCGGGTAGAAGGAGTAAACCTAATTGGTTAGTTTTTTTTCTGACATTAATAACAATGCTAATTAAGGATTTAATACAAAATCTTAGCTCGATCAAAGTTATACGTACTGAGAAAATTGGAGTATAGTATTTCATGAAAAAGTTTAGTTTGTATCGGAGGTGGTGGAAGGAGTTGGGAGATTCAAACTATTTATATACTTGAAGATTGCATTTATAATAGAAATAATATATTTTAAATTTCAAATTAATAGAAAAATAAAACCTAAAGCAGATTACTCCCAGAGGCAGACCTAATAATGTGTGAAAGTTTCATTGCAATCGGTTCAGCCGTTTTTGCGTGAATGCCGGAAAGACAGACAGACAGACAGACAGAGAAATTTTTTAAAAACGTTTGATTCTGCTTAGTTATTGCTAAAATGAAGCAAAAAACTTATTTATAGCCATTTATAAACAAATCACAGACAGACACTACAATTATATTTATATAGATAAGTGTACAAGAATCAAAATACCATAATTATCGTATTTCTTAATTAAAGGTAAAAGAACACGCGGTTATAAATCGATAAGTTTTGGGAGGTTCATTTGAATCAAGAATTTTGGTAGTTTATTGATTACTAGCAAAAAATCGATAGTTTCGTAAACGGCATAACTAGTTTTGATTTGGAATATCTAGGCAACATATTTAAGAGTATTTGAGGGGGAGGGAGGATGAATAATTTTAAGGTAAACTGGGCCCAATCCAATGCTTTTACATCGTATCATCTATAAAAGGTTCTAGTAGTGAACTCATCTTACCTTTCCAAACTTAAAGAAAGAGAAATTCTACAAAAAAAGTTAATTGCAAATTCTTGTAGTAAATCCTTCAAAACCTAAATAAAGTTCAAAGTCAAAAAAATATAAAAAGAGTTTTTTGACTCGAATCGTTTAGATTTAATTTAAAACAATAAATAATATTTTTAGAACTTAAACGTGCAATTCTTAATTGAGTACAAAAAACATGTGCTCGAAGTTAAGTTGTTTTTATTTATTTTTTCGCGACATAAAACATAACAAGAATCTTTTGATTGCATTGTATAAATAAATTTATTAAAGCCTAAGCTCATTTTGTATCTGAATGTTTTATTTTATTTATTTTTTACTAGCTTACCTTACAGATATCCAACAACAAAATACATGAAAACAAACAGTCAAGGTTGACTGCAACTAAACTTTACTTTAGCTAGATAGGTGTACCTAGCTATATGAATTTTTATAAGAGATGCTCGACACCGTCTTGAATCTTAGTGGTGGGATCGAAACGTATAAATACAAGGCTTGGATCAAATGAGATCGCGAGTTATGACCCAAAACTCTCAGCCGGACCAAGTCCAGTAAAATAAATTTATAGATAAGTTCAAAGTCATCGTTAATATTTTTTTTGGTTTTTTTGCCGGTAAATTTTCAAGTGAAAGTGATTGAAATCAAAAGTGTTCTAATTTTTGAAAGTTGAAGGTGTTCTGTGTTTTTATATAAAATGAAATTATTCCTGATTTGTGCACTTTTCTGTGCAATTACATTTGGAGCTACGATCCCTGAGGATCAGTCGGAACAGCAAGCGGATTTTAAATTGCGTAAGAATTTATTTTTTAAATAATTTTAATTATCGTTAATTAAAAAAAAAAATTCGTGACGAAAATACGAAAAACTAGCTTTTCTTGTTTAATTTGTTTTAATAAAATGTAGCATGAATTATGAGAAACAAAAAAGACTCGCAAAAAATATTTTGTGTCAAGTTTTATAAAAAAAAACGTAACAAATATTAAAATCAAGGTTTCTTTAGTATTTATTGCATAATTTTTAAAAATACAACCGCTAATCTAAGAAATTGAATCATGTCCAAGCAATTTATCTAAAACCATGATTTTGTTATGCATGCATGTCATGAAGAAATACGAAGCTCTTAGTTTGCATATTTTGCGATATTAATTTTTTTTTCTTCTGTCTTATATAGGAATGAGTGTCATTTAAACAATAATATAATTATATTGTATAATACAGCTTCAGATTATTCGATAATACTCTTGAAAATTCTACTTGCGAAAAGAAATAAATAAATAACCGGTTTCAAGGTGTTCGTGTAAAGAATCTGTTAAGTTAATACATCCTAGCGCTAAAAAGTTGAAGGCTGTAATTATTAAGAATCTTTAAGGAAGTATTTAAAAGAGGCGTGGGGTAAAAGTATTATAATATTTCACTATATTCCAACATTAATACCAATAGAACTACAAATTGCTTGGGTGTAGCCTAGTGAGTAGCGTGTTGGTGGAGGTCGTGAGTTCAAATCTCGGTCGATGAAATATATAATTCGTGCACATTGACTGCTTAGATATACCTTAGTCACCTCAATCTACGAAAATGAAAAGTTCCTAGACGGAGGGATGTGCGAATTTCTAACAACCCATTCGAAAATAAGTAATGAAAAATGTTAAGGAATCTGAATGTCAGGAGGTAAGACCCGATTTGGGTATAGTGCTATTGTAGAAGAAGAAGAACTATAAATTGCAAGTGAAATTGGATGATTTGTGAAATTACTTCATTTCACTATAATACAATCTGTATGCTGGCTCCATGGCTTCTATTTCTTCAAAGGACTCAATCTCACTTTAAAATTAAATTATGATTGATGAAGCGTAATTATGAATCATGCGATACTTCAGATTAAATGCGTTTCAAAGTCTTGCCGTTCGGGAAATGAATGGCTACCTATATTTCACAGTACGAGAAGACAAGGGTTTGAAGTTGTACTCGTATACGCGTCCAGCTCGGTGAGTATCCTGGGGAAAAGTATGGAGGAGAACAATGAGTGCGCTCAATTCTGTACTAAATTTGCAATGGAAGTAGCTATAGTAAATGCTGAGTACTCGGAAAGACGTGATGGTGTCTCGTCACAAATCAATCGGAATGCATTTTTTTTAATACGGTTCCAGGCTAATTATACGAGTTATACTCTAAAAGTGGTTCAATGTATGCCTAATATATGGTTGCTAGGTTGATTGGGGTATATCTAGAGTATAGCTTTGTGGTTAGCGTGTTGGTCTACAATGCGAAAATCGTGAGTTCAAATCCCGATCAACGTATAATTCCAGCACACTGCCTGCTTGGATATACCTTAGTTACCTAAAAAAAATTTGTTGTATACTTTCGAAGAGGACACCTAGACTTTAAGAGTGCGCTGGATCCAATTCAGGTCTTTATTAATTTTAACACCTAGGTGTGTGAAGTTATCCGAGGTTCAAAGTTGTGCGCCACCAAAGGTCACATTGTGAGATAACATTGAAACGACACGTTTAAGGGATAGATGACAGGCCTGTATTTCCGAGGCGTTCAAGACAACTGCATCTTTCTGTCTATTTTAGGATTAAGTTGAGATCTAAATTCAGCGTACGGAATAACGCCATGCTATTGGAAGCAGTAGATTATGTGATCTGAAAAACGCAGCATAACTACCAATAGATGTCTCTGCAAAGTTCTATTTTTGAGCCTCATTTTCCAGAAAAGTAAATGAAGTTTTGCAGTGCAGTAGAAGAATTTAAATTTTAAAAATTTAAACATCTTGTGAGATTTGCAAGCACTATACTTCAAAACACTGAATCTTAAAATGTATTGCCAGCAAGTGGGGACGACTCTTACAGGAGGAGAGGACACTCGAGAGTCTCATTTCTTAGTTTTACAGACTTTAGAGCAAACTCTCAGATTTCATCTAGAGTACAAAATGCGTTGGGAAGGAGGGTCGGGGTGGTGGATGAGTATTATTAGTATGTGCACTAATAATATTTAGTAAGGATGTAGCCTAGTGGGTAGCGTGTTGGTTTATAGTAGAAAGTCGCAAGTTCAAATTCCGATCGATGTATAACTCCAGCTTACTTGGAGATACCTTGGTCGCTTCAATTTACGAAAATGAAAAACTCTTAGATGGAGAAAGGAATCTGAAGGTCAGGAGACCACCCAGCAAAAAGTCGTACCCACGCTTCAGTACCTGCCTAAAGTAGGATACTTCCTTATGGTACTAATAATGACCATAACGCACTGCATCACGCACTAAATTAACCGCCGGAGGGTACGCTGGCTAGCCAAATACGATAGGTATCACGCTAGGGACGAAATTTGACTATTTGTATGTGTGAGAAGGTTACACAGGTTGGTTACTGTAGGTAGGTTTTTTTTGCATTGCCTGTTCTTAAAAAATCGTTACCGATGTAGGATGGCTACGATTTCGCTGGTTTGGCCGACCATGTATCTACCCAAGGATTTTTGAAATTATGACTTCAAATCCCTCCCGCCTCTTAAAACATCGACACATAAAAAAAATTATATACAAAGTGAGATAGCCAAATGCCGTAATTTTTATACTCTAGATAGAATCTGAGAGTATTATAAGTTTGCTCTAAGGTTTGTAACGCCAAGAAATAAGGCGCGGAGAAAAAAATGAATGATACAGAAGTTAATATTATCACTCAAAAATCTCAAAACCGGATGTCCGTCCGTTCGCTCTCTAGCTTGAGAACGCGTTGAGCTAGAAAGCTCAAATTTCGTACACGTCGTTTCTGACAAAAAAATAAGGTCAAGTTCGTGAACGGGCCAAATCGCTCCACCCCTTCTACCCCCTCCCATACAAAATGACACAAATGCGCAATTTGACAATAAACGGATTTGCTCGAAAAGTATAAAAGCTATTGGCCTGAAATTTGGAATATATTACTTTTATGATAATATCAATCTACCGTAAAAAAATTATGCGTGTCATCTCCCTCCTTCTACTACCTCCCATACAAACTGTACATGTCATGAATTGCTCTAAGCCAATTTACACAGTGCGTATAAAATTTACCGGGCTGAAATTGTGCACCAAATATTTATTTAAAATTGTTAGTAAGGCCAAAAAAAATTAGACGATTAGCTTCACCCCTTCTACCCCCTCCCGTACAAAATGACACAATTGCGCAATTTGACAATAAACGGATTTGCTCGAAAAGTATGAAAGCTATTGGCCTGAAATTTTGAATATGTTACTTTTATGATAATATCAATCTACAGTAAGAAAATTATGCGTGTCCTCCCCTCCTTCTATCACCTCCCATACAAACTGTACTTGTCATGAATTACTCTAAGCCAATTTACTCAGTGCGTATAAAATTTAGCGAGCTGAAATTGTGCACCAAATATTTATTTAAAATTTTTAGTAAGGCCAAAAAAAATTAGACGATTAGCTTCACCCCTTCTACCCCCTCCCGTACAAAATGACACAATTTCGCAATTCGATATTAAATGGATTTACTCAAAAAGTACAAAAGCTATTAATCTGAATTTTGGGATATATTACTTTTATAATAATCTAAATCTACAGTAGAAAAATTATTTGCGTCCTTTCTCTCCTTCCACCCCCTCCCATACAAACTACATTTTTTCATGAAATTCTCTAAGACGATTTTCTCAGAACATATAACATTTATTGAGCTCATATTTCGTAATAAATACTTAATTAGTATTATCACTAAGATCAGAAAAAAATATTTGATTAGCTTCACTGCTTCTACCCCCTCCCATACAATATGACAACAGTTTCACAACTTGACAAAAAATCTATTTTCTTGAAAAGTATGAATGTTACTGGTCTAAAATTTAAGAGATGTCAATTTTATGATATTCTTAGTTATTTCTGAAAAAAATCACTAAAATCCCTCCACTCTATCTAGCACCTTCCATACAAACTGCACATTTTCACTAAATCTAACACACTAATTTTCTCAGCTCATATTCAATTTTTGGAGTAAGCATTTTGTATAAAACATTTTTATAGCTACTTTAGCATGATGAGGAAAAAATTAGTTCAATGCTATCACCACTTCTAACACTCCCCATACAAAATTTCTTGGGATCACAAAAAATTGTATTTCATCTAAAGTATCGTAAGATTGCGCTTTACGCGTAATCGTAGCCCTGTTATGTTTATTATTGTTCTCAAGACGTAAAATTTTTACGAGTCTTAAAATGTTTGAATTTTTGAATTCAAAAGTTTTTCAACAAATTGGTTCGAAGCATGTTAAATTTTAGATCGTTATGAAAATGTTTCGCTTGTATGAGAGGTGGTAGAAGGAGTGTCGGGATTATACCAATGTTTTCACATACTACTACATTTGAAACCAAAATTGGTTTATTATTCCTATAAATTGTGCCGTTTGTATGGAAGGTGGTTTAATTTTTAGAAAAAAATTGTAACGAAAGCGGTAGAGCACGGTGACGATCACCTGATATGTAAGGGCTTGTTGACCGTCCTAACTTAACCGGACTCTCCTAACACAGATCGATGCGATTTGAAATGCCGAGTCCCAGTAACCCAAGGAGTGTGCTAGTTGTGGAAGACATTAAAAGTGACTGGGTGCATTTAGCTTTAACGCATGTTAGCTCGTAGGCCATAAGGTTCTTGTCAATAGTGTCTCCACGTGTACATGTTCAATATGCACTAATTGAGTTGGCAAAAGAGGTTTTGGGAAATATGTCTTCCCGGCCCATATCCTCTTCGATGTAGCCAAGAAAAGTGAAATTTATAATGGGGACTGACTCCGGTTGAAGACAGTAATGACAATGAGGCATGCCATTTTCTGATGTTGGAGTTTCAGACAGGTAGGACATTTAAGACTTAACTATTGTAAACGAAGAAGATTTCCAATCGATTGCTCAGACTGTGCCACCGTTTGCGAAACAATTGGCGAGATCAAGAAAATATGGCTAGGGTGAAGCTAAAAAGGCAAGGAGAAAGACATAGAACTCTACGATGTTGGGCTTATGAACGTTTAAGACATTAAGGTTGTGACTGCCGTAATCTAGGCAAAAAGCCGAGCGATTATTTAGAGAGTCAAACCGACCCCTACAGAAAGAACGGCAGATATTGCCATCGTCTAGAAGAAATCTTAACATTGATCACCATCGAAGAGAATGATCAGAAAGCGACAGATGTCCTACGAAATAAGCAAGAATTGTTGGAAAAATATCCTGACTGAAAAAAATATATCATGATCACTTCAAAGGTTGGTACGAAGTACGATTCAAGTCTTAAAATTAAAATTATTAAAAAAACGACTGTCTAATCCTTGATGCCAGAAGGGAAAGCGCATGCGGGCACGTACACACATATATGTATTAATAAGCACGATACGAGGAACAGTATTGAGCTGGGCCAATCCTACGAAGATGGAAATGGAGTAGTTGCACTGGGCGGCATGATTAATGGTCCAACATTATCAAAAGACCAAAATATTGAAACCAGTGTCACGGAATTGAGGACGTCATAGTGCTGACATATAATAAGCTTCCGCGTCATTTCGCCAACAGATAACGGGTGTCCTCTGGACCTAACAGCATGGTGAACTAAGTAAGTGTTGTTCCCGGTTCCGCCATCACGCATTACCTGGACGCCACGCTTCCATTTGTCCAAAGCAGGCTTTCTTTTTTTCTCCCTTTCATCATAGCTCTTCAAGGATGGTATCTTTTCCCCCGACTAAATCCTCCTCCACCCGCCCTCAACCCTTATTTTCCGTAAAATGTCGTATCAAATTTTCGAGTCCTGCGCTTCAAAACTACTTTGTGACTTCGTCGTAATTGAATAAAAATTGCTACAAATTTAATCCTAAAAGTCACACATTTAAACTATTTTGCCACAAAATTCTGTTGAAAAACAAATTTTTTGGTTATATTGCTTTCGGAATTTTGTGACATTTGTTGTGAAGATTCAAAAGCAAAACTATGCTGCGATCTGTGTCGGATACAAATATACCAAATGTCCTGTAGCAATATGAGCAAAGTTTTATTGTTTTGGCTCTTTTATTGGCATTCAAAAGAGATCAACCTTCGAGTGCAAATCATGCATCAAATCCCTATTGTAATGCGGTTGTAGCAAGCGGAAAAACATAGTTTTAAAATGCAAGGGAAACATCACTAAATTGATTTTTGGCTATAAGAAAAGTTATTTGGAAGGGCGCGCTATCAATAAAAAATGATCCTGGCGGCAAATTTACTTAAACCGGGACCTAGGTGAAGAACCTTCTGGATATATAAAAAGCTTGAGGCATTTTTAATTCGGAAGCGAATAACTCGTGTGATCAACAGAAATAACAGTGTGAATATGAGTAGTTGAAATAAAAAGTGTTCCAGTGGTTTTTAAAAGCGAAAGAATAATTTTTGTATTATTAATTATGCAGTGAACTAATTTCATTTTACTTGAAATCTAACAATACGATTCAGATGTTTTGAATTTTTGCATCTGCAATGGAAAATTGATTAAATTAAGCCCTAAAAATGGGCCAATAATTTAGGTCTTGCTTATTCTATCGCACCCTCTGCAGAAGGTTATGTCGTTTTTAATGTGGATATGGCATAGATGTGCAAAATGCGCAACCAACAAAATAGCTCCTCGTCGAAATGTGTTCGCTTTTAAAAACCACTGGAACACTTTTTATTTCAACTACTCATATTCACACTGTTATTTCTGTTGATCACACGACTTAATCGCTTCCGAATTAAAAATGCCTCAAGCTTTTTATATATCCAGAAGGTTCTTCACCTAGGTCCCGGTTTAAGTAAATTTGCCATATATTGATGTACTTCGTAAAACCGAAAAAAGAGTATTAGCTTGAATCACCTATTAATCAATAAATTTTCTGTTAAAACTTATATGATGGAACAGTTCTCCTCCACAAGGCGCGATTCTGTGCATCGGCCTTTAATGGTAGCCAGGATTTCTTTATTTCTCTAGCCTCATGCTCAACTGCTCGCTTCCATGTGGGCGCACAACCCGACGTTTTCCTTGAGGATTATAATCCAGAACTTATCTTTCGGTATTTTGCTCTGGTTTTCTAAAAGTGTGACCGATCCACTGCCTTTCAATCTCAGTGCCCATTTTAGTCACCTTTAGACGGCATATATTTTCATTTGTTACGTAAAGAACCTTCTAAGTGGTATAAAAATTATACGATCAGAAAACACATAATTAAAAAATTAATTGCATTCTTATTTTTTTTAAGATGTTACTATGCGTGCTTTTCAATGCGACGATCTCACAGAACACACGTTTGAATTCGTTGAAAAAAAAATACATTACTCGTAAATTACTGCCTTGAATTTATTCAAACTGCACAATTTAATTTTGCAATTGAAATTTTTGCAAAGCTATTGTAAATAATTATCTATAATTATTTATTTAATTTAATTCGGTGATCTTGTACTCAAAACAAATATGCAACTGCGCATTTTTTTCAACTTGATTTCTATTTTTTCAAATTTTAGAAGTTTTCTTAGAATGACTTCATTTTTATTGTTTGGTTTTCCACAGAGGTCATATCGCACGAACACACTATTTTGAGGTTCAGTCGCCTCCCTCTGCTCTCTGGTTGTAAGTGTCCTCCATTGTAGTAGTTTTAGTCCTTCGCAAGCCCCCTCTTCTTACGTATTTAGATTTTCGCAGATTGAGAAGAAATACTCAAGCAGGCAATATGCTGGAATTGTTTGTTGCCCGAAATTTGGCTTCAAAGGTTAGAGCCTAACATACATATTTCAAAGCCTCATGCATAGTCTTCTTCTCTGCCAATCTTAACGATTGTAATTATAACTGGGAATCGCCAAAAATTTTGAGAAAGCCAACATAAACATTTTTTTTTTAATTTCAAATTTCGTTCTTAAATTGAACATAAGAAATTCTTGTACCAATTCAAAAGTGCAAAATTTTCTAAAGTGGAGATAAATAAAGCTGACAATGGTTAAAAAAAATCTCTAGGTATCAAAATAAAAAAAAATTTATGTGTTATTATGGAAGAGTTGTTAGCAGGAACAAGCTATCTTTTCGCGATGGGGGAGGGGGAGGGGTGACAGCGCTTATATACAAGAAGATACAAAAAGATAAATAGATATCGTAAGTAATCACACTGAAATCATGAGGGACAGTCGCCTTCCCATGCCCTCTAGTTGTTAGTCCTTCGCAAAATCGTCTTCCAACGAATTTTGATTATCGCAGATTGAAGTGGCTCAGAAATATCCATGCAGATAATGTGCTGGAATACTGAGTGGCCCAGAACTTGAACTCATTATCTTCGCACTGTAAACCTAGGCACTCGTTCAGCGTCTGAAAAGGTTAGAGCCTTTATCAAAGCCTCATGCGTAGTCTTCTTCTCTGTCAATCTTAACGATTGTAATGATTGTGACAAAGCTAACAAAAACATTTTTTTTAATGCTCGCACAGAGCCGCCAAAGGTACAGCAATATTTGTTGTCGTTCAAAAACCTCGATCCCGAGTGACCGTCTGTCTGTCTGTCCGTTTGTGCTTTGAGCTATTGTTCTAAAATTTGTTGTGTGTCATTTTTAGCAAAAAAGTAACTTTAAATTCGTGAACGGGCTACATCCCCCCATTCCTTCTACCCCCTCCTATACAAATTTCATGAAATTTTTAAATTTTAAGAAATTGAGTTTTCTTTGAAACTATTTAAGCTATCGACCTGAAATCTGGTTCAAAGTATTATGATGTAGATGTCATTAACATCACAGAATATTGATCCGATCCCCTCACTCCTTCTACCCCCGCCCATACAAATTTTGAAATTTCAATTAAATTATTTTTCTTCGAAACTGTCAAAGCTATCGACTTGAAATTTTGTGCAATAAATAACAATAGAAATATCATTAACATCAAAAATTGTGTTTTGATATTCTTCTTCTACCCCTTCCCATACAAATGCATAATTTTTGTTAAATGCATTATATCGATTTCCATTAAAACTAGAAAACTACAAACTTCAAATTTTGCCAGAATTTATTTATTAATAATTGGAATAAATGCTAAACAAAATTATCCGCTCCCCTTCACTCCTTCTACCCCCTCCCATACAAATGTCTGTGTTATAAATTCAAGAAAAGAAAAGAATTTCTCCTTCGAATATATGATAGCTATTGACTTTGAAATTGAATCAAAGCATGGTGATAATAATGATGATAAGCAGTTCAAAAATCATCTTAAACACTCCACTTCTTCTGTCACCTCCCATACAAATGTCTCAATTTCATGAAAACTATATCCAATTTCTTTAAAAATAATAAAAACTAAAATCTTTAAATTCAGCATGAAACATTTTGCATGCCATGTTCGGTGTCATATACGAAAAATACAAACCTACTCTCTACTTCTACCACCTCCCGCAAAAGTCTCTGTTCACTATTCGAAAGAATTTGAGATGAAATATTTTCCGATACATTAAACTCTTTCACATTTCATCTAAAGTATCATAATTCTGTTATGTTTATACTCTAGATGAAATCTGAGAGTATATTGTGTTTGCCTTACCGTTTGTAACGCTAAGAAATAATGCTCGCACAGAGCCGCCAAGGATATAGAAATATTTGTTGTCGCTCAAAAACTTCGATTCCGAGTTGCTGTCTGTCCGTCTGTGCGTCTGTCTACAGCATAACTCTCGAACGCTTTGAGCTATAATGCTAAGAATTTTTGTGTGTCATTTTTGGAAAAAAGTAACTTTAAGTTCGTGAATGGGCTACATCCCCCCACTCCTTCTACCCCCTCCCATAAAAATTTCATGAAATTTCGAAATAACAAGAAATTGGTTTTTCTTTGAAACTATTCAAGCTATCGACTTGAAATTTAGATCAAAGTATTATAATATCGATTTCATAAATATCACGGAATATTGACCCGATACCTGTACTCCTTCTACCCCCTCCCATACAAATGCACAATTTTGAAAAATACATATTTTCGATTTACATTGAAACTAGTAAAGCTGAAAATACAAATTTTTTTCAGTATTAATTCTACTATATTTGCAATTTATCTTGAAAACAATTATTAACTTCGCCTCTATCCTTCTACCATACAAATTTCACGAAATTTTGGAATTTAAATTAAATTATTTTCCTTCGAAACTGTTAAAGCTAGCAACGTGATATTTTGTATAAAGTATTCAAATAGAAATATTAATAATGCAAAAAAAAATGTTTTGATCCGTACACTCCTTCTACCCCCTCCGATACAAATGCATAATTTTTGTTAAATGCATTTTATCGATTTCCATTCAAACTAAGAAAAGTACAAACTTCAAATTTTGCCAGCATTTGTTTCTTAATAATTGAAATAAGTGTTAGAAAAAATGATCAGCTCCGCTTCACTCCTTCTACCACCTCCCATACAAATATCTGTATTGTAAATTCAAGAAAAGCATTTCTCCTTCAAGTATATGAGAACTATCGACTTTGAAATCGAATCAAAGCATGGTGATAAGGATGATGATAAGCAGTTTCAAAATCATCTGAAACGCTCCACTTCCTGTGCCACCTCCCATACAAAATGCCCAATTTCAGAAAAACTATAACCAATTTCTTTAAAAATAATGAAAACTAAAAACTTTAAAATCAACAAAAAAACATTGTGCATGCTATGTTCGGTGTAATATTCGAAAAATACAAACCTTCCCTTCTACTTCTACCACCTCCCATGCAAAAGTCTCTATTCACTATTCGAAAGAATTTGAGATGACATATTTCCGGTATATTAAAGTCTTTTCCATCTCATCTAGGGTATCATATGATTGGGCTTTAAGCCCAATCATAATTCTGTTATGTTTTAATTAAACATATGAAATTCTTGGAGCAATTCAAAACTGCACAGTTTTTTCCAAGTGGAGATGAAGAAAGCATTTACTTTATTATTCTAATAATAAAGAATTGTGATCGACACAAGAAAAAAAAATTTGCTACCCTGAAATTTTTTTTTCGCGCTTCATGACTAAATTAGCCTAAAAATGCAAAAAAAAAAATCCGTCCCGCCGTACGCCGTACATATGGACTCATATCTCCGAGACCGTTAAAGGTAGAAAGTTCGTTTTGGGTGGATTGTTGATTGGGTAAGTGAGCTCTATTTTCTAAATTTTGGGGGGTGTTAGGTGGAAGGGGGAGGCGGGTGAAGGGAAAAAGTCGAAAACTACACTTGCTAATATCTCCACCACAAATGTAGATAGAAAGTTGAAAATCAGTACACATATAGAGAAGGCTGTGGGACAAACTTTAAAAATAGTTTAATTTTTTTATCCATTGGCGTCCGAAAAGAGCGGGCTAAAAACAAATTGTCGGCCGAATTGTTTTTTCAAATGATTATATCTTCGAAATTACTTATTGTAAAAAATTCATATTTTGAGACCGTCAAGGTGGCATATAGTTCCATTGGAATCAGCTTAGAGAGTGGCTAATTATTGTAAGGGGGAGGGTCAGGGGAGGTGCAAAGAAAAACATTTCAAAATTAATATCTCAACTATCTCTTAAGCTATGTAATTGAAATTTGAAGCGTATATTAAGCTATATTAGGGAAATACAAAAAAAATATAACATGTTGAAATAATAGTAGTGGGGGGAAATGGAGAGCATTTCAAAAATGGCGCACTTTTTAAAATTACAAATCCTTATATCTCAAAAAATAGTACAGATATCAAATCGAAAATTTGTCGGATTGTAGAACTATATAATGGTTAATTTTGATAAAAATTTTAAGTTGGGTGGTGTAAGGGGACGGAGGTGATAAGCAAAAAAAACTTTGAGTGATTTTTTTAGGGCTCTGGTGAAAGATACAAAGTTTCAATGTTGCATGTGAATACCTCTATTTGACGTACATACAAAAATAATAATAAGTTGATCCATAATTGTTATAAACCGACCCCCCGGTCTAACGTGGTGTTTCATGTGCATTGAAAAAAACACATAAACTGAAAATTTTTGAGTGAAATTTTAAGGTAGAAACGTGAAAATTTGCAAAATGCATTTAAAAAAAATCCCTAAATATACGAAATATTAACTGGTCGAAAAGCTTTAAGACTTCTACCCCCTCCCATACAAAATTATTTTTTCGACCATTTTTAAGAAATCAATTATCACCTAACTATTAAAAGCTATCAATTTGAAATTTTGCCTAAAAACTTACGAAAATAATTGAAATGAAATTACGTTAAAAGTTTTGAAATCGCGCTTTCCCTTCTACCCCCTCCCATACAAAAGTATGTTTTCGACCAATTTCATTAAATCAACTAATAACCAACAAATTAAAAGCTACGAACTTGAAATTTTGTACGAGCACCTTATAACAAAAAAGAAAGAAAATTGCATCACAAGTTTTACGATTCCCTTACCTCCCCTACCCCCTCCCATACAAAATTATTTTTTCGAGCATTTTTAAGAAATCAGTTATCAGCTAACTCTTAAAAGCCATCAATTTCAAATTTTGCATAGAAACTTATAAAAATAATTCAAATGAAGTTGCTGTAAAAGTTTTGAAATCGCGCTTTCCCTTCTACCCCCCTCCCATACCAAACTATGATTTCGACCAATTTCATTAAATCAACTAATAACCAACAAACTAAAAGCTACGAACTTGAAATTTTATATCTACAAGCACCTTACAAGAGAATCGAAATAAAACTACATATCAAATTTTACGATTCCCCTACCTTCTCTACCCCCTCCCATACAAATGTTCGGTTTCGTGAATGTAGAATACACCGAATTTTATGAAAATTCTATGCAACTTCGTCTATGAACCACATTCTATACAGAGAATATTGTACGTGATTCAAGCAATTAATTAAAAAGCTATTAACATCCGCCCACCCTTACTATTACCCCTCCTCCTCCCCTCATAAAAACCCAAACTTGCAGAATCGAATGAAATATTGTTAAATTGACAGCCCTGCCCAAGAACTCACTTTCACTTAGCCTTCCCTAACCACTCTAACCTGCATATTGACTTTCCACTCATCTGCAACTTGTCCCAGTTGGCAGTTTACTTTTCTTGCATTTAAAATTAATTTTATTAATATTTCAATTATTCCTTGCAGCTGAGTTTACGAAAACTTGTTATCAAGATGATCCCAAGTTAAATGAATGCTTAAAGGAATCAATTAAGGATATGATGCCAAGATTGAACGTAAGTACATTGAACAAAATTATTAATGAGCATAAAACATGAAAATTATTTCCAGAATGGCTTGGCATCACTTAATATTCCACCGCTTGATCCTTTCGTCATGGAACGAAATCATTTTGAATATGGAAACGGACTTATTCAAGGTGCAATTAAAATGAAAAATCTTAAAGTTTACGGTATGAGCCAGGCCGATTTCAAAGATATCCGAATGAATATTAAGGATAATCGTGTAGAAACTCAAGTTGATATTCATTTCCCGAAAATTTTCATGGAAGGAGCTTATAAGGCCGATGTAAAATTCAATGATTTGAAATTGCATCCTAAGGGTCATTTCAATGTTACAATGAGTAAGAAAATTTGAAGAAAATTGTTGAAAATTTTAACTTAATTTATTTTACTAGCTAATATCGATGTAACGCATAAATGGGGCGGAGAATTAATGCAAAAGGGAGAACATCAATACTTACATATCGATGAATTCGATATGGTTCCGGATGTTGGCGATATGAAAATTTACGTTGGTGGAGTGTTCCCCGATCCGCAATTGAGTAAGTTTGAAAATTTTTTTAAGAAAAAATAAGATTTTATTAACGAAAGATTTCAATTTTTTTTAGATGAAATTGCTGTAAACTTCCTTAATCAATACTGGCCGGTCATCTACAAGACAATGTTACCAGAAACTCGACTCTACTGGCAACCAATCATGATCAATTCGATTAATGAGTTCTTACATCGCGTACCATTCGATTTATTAGTTAAGAAGAGAGACGAGTAACTTTCGAGTTCCAAAGAATTTTTTTTTTACAATTTTGTCCTATTTAGTTAAAATTTTATTTTAATGGATCGGTGTATTACAGTTTATTAAAATTTTTTTATGCTGATAAGTTTTTAAGATAAAGTTTTTTCTTCAAAATAACTTAAATTTGAGTGCGTCTCTGTCTGTAACGCTTTTGATTTTCAAATCTTTTAGATGTGAAGTTGCTACTATTTGGAATATTGTGAAAAAATTGTCGCCGTATGTGAACATTGTACGTGTTCTATCAAAATTTACAGCAACTTAGTAAGAAAAGAAAATTCAAAATATCATAGACGAAGCCCTAGAGCTAGGGTGTAGCCTAGCGGGTAGTGATAAAAGAAAGGTCGTTAGTTCAATTCCCGATCAACGCATATTTCCAGCACGCTGCCTGCTTGGAAATACCTTGGCCTAGCGGGTAGTGATAAAAGAAAGGTCGTTAGTTCAAATCCCGATCAACGCATATTTCCAGCACGCTGCCTGCTTGGGAATACCTTGGACACTTCAATCTACGAAATTTAAAAATTTCGTAGATAGAGGGTTGTGCGATGGACTAACAATCCTTCCACTATGTGTAATGAAAAATGTTAAGGAACCTGAAAGTCAGGAGGCCAAGTTCTGATTTAGGCTGAAGTGCCATTGAAAAAGAAGATGGACAAGGACCGGCTAGCCAAGTCTGGCTTTTTTTTGTGTCTTAACTCCTGATCGATTTAGTGCAGTGCTTCCCAACCGGCGGTCCACGGAACACAGGAGGGCTTCAGGAGTGGTCCGGCAGCACATTTAAAAAAGCGGCAAAATATCGCAAATGGGGACTTTGAAAGCGATGTTTGTACTTTTTCTGTCGAAAATGCTGCAAAGCCCAAATTTGATAGTGATTACATAAAGTTCAGATTTACAGCAATTGAGGTAAACGAGAAGATAGGATCCCAGTGCTTGAAATGTGCTGGTATCTTCAGCAATGAAGCTCTAAAACCTACAAAACTAGATCGTTACTTAAAGACAGTTCATCCTACCTTGAGTGACCAGCAGCCTGAATTCATAGCTGGAAAATTATAAAACTTGAAGAAAATGAAATTAGGGAATACAACATATGAACCGTCTAGCTGGGGTGTTGCCTAATGGTGTATAATGCGAAGGTCGAGAGTTCAAATCCCGGTTGGCGATTAATTTAAGTACACTACTTGCGTGATAGAGGGTTGTGCGAAGGGTAAACAACTCTTTCGCAATAACAAATAAGAAATGTTACGGAACCTGAAGGTTAGGAGGCCAAAGCCCGATTTGAACTGTAGTGTCATTGAAGAAGAAAATATGAATGCTCTGAAAATTTCACAATTAATCGCCAATACAATTGGTGAAACCTTAGCGACCCTTGTTTAATTAAAGCAGTCGAAAAAGTTTTAGAAGTTGAAGCTTCTCAGAAAATTCTAGTATAGTTCCCCTATCGAACTATACTGTGAAGGCAATTGGGGTTGCTCAATGTTTCCAGTTTCTAAATTTTGTTTGGTATTTATGAGACATAAAAACAATCAAGGAAAAACTGTTTATATCCCAAGAGTTAGAAACCACTTTGAAATAAAAAGATGTCTTGAAAATCATTTGTAGAAGAGGATGGTTGGATTTTGTACCCTGCTATGCTAGGATCACGTTCAGTTTTAGAATGTTAGTGAAAGAGAAGATCCCCTCCACAATGATAATGCATTGCATTATTCATCGAAAACATTGCCGGAAGACTTGTCGAATACAATGTAATTGGCCATAAAGATGGTGAACGCTGTTAAAAGTAGTGCTTTACTGTATTTTCATAGGACTATGTGCAGCATTATGTTCTGAGCACAAGACACTACTTTTTCAAACCAAGGTTCGTTGGGTATCAAAAGGTAATAAACTGGCACGCTTTTATGAGTTGAGAGAAGAGCTAAAAGCATTTTTACTGAAACAAAAATTCAGTATTTATAAGAACAATCAAGTGAACTAAATTTTGCAACGCAACTCTCATATCTAGTAGATACTGATGGTCATTTGAACCAGCTGAACTTACAACTTCTGGTTCTGGAAATGAAAAGTTTCAACGGTTAGCAATATCTTTGTATTTGAAGACTAACTTCATGCGTGTTTGTGTAAAATTGATCTCTACATAGCCAAAGATCAAAAGGAAAACTTTCAATCTTTCTCGACTTTGAAAACTCAGCAAGGGTTGAGGGGACTACAACTTAAGTTTTGAGATACACAATTAAAAACAAATATTTATCATCGAAAATGGTCTTATTTGTTTCCAAAATATTCTGCATAAAAAGCATTATACTGTTATAGATCTTGCAATCACGCAATTTGGATGTTGCCAGTAATATCGAGAAAAGTCCAACAACATGTAAAACGCTATAAACATGTTTCCAGCAACTTCTACTAAACACCATAATGTAGGCAATCTTTCTGAACACACACACATACCCACCCGAAGAATACACCACAAGGTTCGAGAATTGGGAAAAATCCAATATAAATACCGCAGCTTTCAGACCAGCAGTTAGTCTTTGAACGAAGTTCATGGAAGACACCAACCGGTGTAAGTAAGCGAAAGCGATAGATCGGCGGTGTTACTGGGTTGTGCGAATTAAGTTTTTAGAGCGAATTAAGTGAAGTGATCGGGAAATTGTGTAAAAGTGCAATAAATAAATTATCCTTATATTTTAAAACGAATTGAGTTTACTTTGAAATCTGGCGAACCCCTAGCTCGCAACAATACTTTTGCATGCGTTTGAGCCAATTTTCGAAGAAATTTTTCCACTCCGAAAGAGGAACCTCCAAAACGTGCGTTTTGAATACATCAACCGCTTCTGCTGGCGATGAAAAACTTTGAACTAGCAATTTATTTTGATGTGCGGAAATAAAAAGAAGTCATTGGGTGCCAAATCAGGACTGTATATTGGATGACTCATCAATTTGATGTATTGATTGTTCAAAAAAGTCACTTGTTTGGTGGAGAATGATTCGCCTTCGGCGGTTGGTTTTCCTGATTTCACTTCTGGCAAACAAATGTTGGTGTACCATTCCGAATTGATCCTACGTAGTGCATCATGCGTGAACAACGTGTATTGGGCTTGGCTCGTTTGCTTAGTTTCGAGTTCGTATGCATATATCTATATATATCACGATCTTATATACGTCCTTCGAAGCACCGCGATCGAATTTCGTCAAAATTTTCTTGGACCAATCGACACGAGCCTCTTTTTTAGAGCGATTGTTAAATTATGTGGCTCATGCTCAGGCAATATTGAATGTATGCGAATGAAACTATTTTTCAATTTTTTTTTCAATTTCAAACAATATTTATTTATAATAATTCAAAATTAACAGAACAATAATGTTTTAGAAACTAGACTTATCATCTTAACAGTTAAGTTATAAAATTTATAGCACTAGGCAATGAGAAAAGAAATAATTGAATTATTTATTATATTGTTATAAATCTGGCAACCACGCAATATTGATCTTACCCAAAAAAGCCAGAACAGTCCCCCAATATGTAAAAAGTCACAATCAAAGTTCTACAACTTTCAAGAATAAACTCCAAAATGTAAATGTAGGATCTAGAATAGTCGAGACATACACCCGAAAACATCCACGACAGAAACTTCGAGAACAGGGGGAAATGGTATATAACCACGGTAGCTCTCAGCGAGCAGTCGGTCAATCAGCGACATCTGTGGAAGAACGCGAACCGGTATAAGAAAGCAAAACGCGGCGGTAGTGCCAAATAGGCGAATTAAGTTAAAAGTGCGAATTAAAGTGAAAGTGCGAATAAATAAATTATCACTTATTTTTAAACGAATTTGTGTTTTACTTGAAATCTCGGCGAACCCCTAGCTCGCAACAATTGTTGTCAGAAGTGGGATTTCAAGGATAAATTCAAGTTAAAAATCGCGAGTGAAATTAAAATTCTCGAGCTGATAATTTTGTGAGAGCGAAAAAGTGAAACTAAAATTCTCGAACGGACAGTGAGAATTTTGTGAAATCGAATATTCTCGAGTGCTCTAGTGAACAGTGACTTGAATTTAAGTGAATTCGAACCGCGGAAAAACTTGAAATAATCGGTAGTGAAAATGCCGCGTTATCTAAAGGACTTAAAATTAACGGAGCTGAAGGAAGAGCTCAGTAGACGCGAGTTATCTACGACAGGGAGGAAGTCTGAACTTCTCAGCCGTATGATCGAGACACTTGAGCCTGAGGGTGAGGATGCAGATAGTTTTGAATTCCAAATCAAAGAAGCTCGTGGAGAGGAGTGCTCTGGTACATCGGATTCTCTAACATAGTTAATGCAACAAATGATGAACAAATTAGATCAACAATCTGCGGACATGAATCAGAAGTTAGACCAACAATCTGCGGACATTAATCAGAAATTAGACCAACAAAGTCAGCTGTCAGCGGACCTCAACCAAAAATTAGAGCTGCAAAATAATAAAATAGACATCATGGGTAAGACAATAGAAGAAAACGTAGACAAGAAACTTCGAATCTTCGAAGAACAAATTACGGAAAAGACATCCGGGATTGCAGAAGAAGTCGAACGCCTAAAAAGAGATTTCGATAATGTGAAGGCGACTGAATTTAGCACGACAGAACACGTTACGCACAAGGGTCTCAAAGCACCAATCTTCGATGGACAAACACCGTGGGATATTTATAAGACCCAATTTGAGGCTGCCGCAAGAAACAATCATTGGAATGATCTGGAACGAGGAACGGCTCTTATATTGGCGCTAAGAAGTCCACCAGCAGAGGTTCTTCAAACGATTCCGCAGGAGCAACAACAAGATTTTTCAACGTTAGTCCGGACATTGGATATTCATTACGGCAGAGAGATCTACAAACCACAACTGTACAACCGAACCCAAAAGAATGGTGAAACACTTCAAGAGCTGGCACGCGATATTGAACGACTCACACTATTATCGCTGCTCAATGTGCAAACAGAGAAACGCAACGATACAGCTATTTTTCCATTTAACAATGCTGTACAGGACAGAGAGCTGCAACAGGCGTTAAAATTGGCAGGTAAGAAAACGATTGGCGAAGCCTTAGTATATGGGCTGACGTTCGCAGCTGCCAAGCAAAGCTCGCGGAGTAACTATCGAGTCCGAGAAATAGTAGAAAAGTGTGTGTGTCAGAGAGCAGAGTACACCAAGCGGAGCGAAGGATCTGGTGCTCTCCAATGCTGGAATTGTGGACAGGTAGGACACTTAAGACGCGACTGCCGCAAACCCAGAAAAGCGACCAACTATTGTTCCGGCTGCGCTGCTAAACAAAGGGGAGGATGGGGCGAACCGTCACGAGAGCACGCTTTGCCTAATGACAGTCCGGGAAACGAGGAAAGACCAACTTCATGGGGCAGAAGTTGGCTGGTAGAATCGACGCCCCCGGAACCATCATCGCAGTTTCTCGACTACATCGTTGTGAAAACGACTTATACATGAATGGTCGAGTCGGCAAATTAAACTGCATCATAACAGTCGACACAGGCGCAACACGGTCAATGCTAAGATCTGACCTCGTAGATCGTACTTGGCTTCACAACACCAGGAAGTACGCACTTCGCACTGCTACAGGAGAAACTACAACGGTCCATGGAGAAATAGCTCGTGACATACAGCTTGGGGATTTGACCTTCTCGCATGTATTCGTGGTAGCTAACATTACCCATGAGTGTATCCTTGGAATGGATTTTCTGAAACCACACGGTATCCAGCTAGACTTAGGACAACGAATAATGAAGTGGCGGAATATTGAAATCCCGATGGAAATAACATCCTCCAACACGACAAAGCTGCGAGTTATACTGTGCGAAGATGCGAATATACCAAAGTCATCTGAGAATGTTATTTGGGCAGAGCTCGATGGTGATCCCGGGAACCACCGATTCTACGTCATAGAACCGGAAACGACACCTGAATTACGAAGTCTAATACTAGGAAACACACTAAAAAGGAATGAGAAGATGATGGTACCAATAAGAGTCCGAAACGTTTCGGACAGCATTACCAGCGTAAAGAAAGGAGATGTAATTAGCAGCTGTGAACCAATATCGGCGGTGACGAGTATCGACAAGGCAGAACCACATGACGTACCCTCCAAAAATAAGCCAAGAACGAAGGAAAATTTCACATCAACACTCCTTCAGTCAAGCAACCTTAGAGGAGAACAACACAAGCAAGCAGTAGATCTAATCGAAAGATTCAGCGACGTCTTTTCCACCGGTGATGACGACTATGGCAGAACAAGCTTAGTGAAACATCGTGTAGATACCGGAAGAGCTACACCGATACGTCAACTTCCAAGAAGAGTACCATTAGCGAAGCAAGGAGAAGTCAATTCAATGGTCAAAACTATGGAGCATCAGGGAATCATCGAAGAATCAAAGAGCCCGTGGATATCGCCAGTGGTGCTGGTAAAGAAGAACTATGGCAGTACCCGTTTTTGTGTGGACTACAGGCGACTGAATGATGTTACGAAAAAGGATAGCTATCCACTACCTAGGATCGACGATATCATGGACACCCTGACTGATGTTAAATGGTTCTCAACGTTGCATCTGAAAAGTGGTTACTGGCAAGTGGAGATAGATGAAAAAGATAGAGAGAAGACAGCATTCTCTGTCGGCAGTGGACTGTGGCACTTTATCGTAATGCCATTTGGCCTGTGCAATGCTCCAGCAACGTTTGAAAGACTAATGGAATTCGTTTTGCGTGGCCTGAGTTGGAAAACTTGTCTCGTTACCTGGATGATATGAACGTTATCGGAAAAACATTCAAGGAACATCTAAAAAATCTACAGGAAGTCTTCCAGCGACTGCGAGCGGCAAAATTAAAACTGTGCCCAAAAAAGTGCACTTTGTTTAGTGCAGAAGTCAAGTACTTAGGTCACATCGTTTCAGCTGATGGCGTAAAGACGGATCCGGAAAAGATACTGGTGGTGAAAAATTGACTTACTCCGAGTGATAAACACCAGTCGCGCAGCTTCCTAGGCTTAGCGACATATTACCGACGATTCGTAAGAGACTTTGCCAACACGACGAAATGTTTGCATCAGTTAACAGAAAAAAGAAAGCCATTTCCATGGAGTCAACAGTGCCAGGAAGCATTCGAGAGGATAAAAGACCAACTCTGCGACTCCCCAGTTCTAGCGTATCCAAAACCAGGTCACGGTTTCATCATAGACACTGACGGTATCGGTATCGGAGCAGTACTATGACAAGAGATCGACGGGCAGGAGAGAGTGCTATCATACTACAGCCGAGTACTCTCAAAATCAGAAAGGAACTATTGCGTAACTCGCCGAGAGTTATTAGCCATTGTAGAAGCAACAAAACATTTTCACAAATATCTCTATGGTCAAAAGTTCCTTCTTCGAACGGATCACGCATCGCTTAAATGACTACTTCAGTTTAAGAACCCCGAAGGCCAAGTAGCCAGATGGATCGAAAGGCTCGAATCATACGATTTTGAAATTGTTCACCGAAGAGGAAGAATCCACGGTAATGCCGATGCGCTTTCACGTCGTCCTTGTCCACCGAACTGCAAGCATTGTCACCGTGTAGAAGGGAAAGAAGCCGGAGAAACCATTCAGAGGATAACGACCGAACCAAAGGATGGATGGAAACAGCAAGAAATGGAAGATGCCCAACGTAAAGATCCAGATATTTCACTGATCATGGCATGGAAGGACGAAATGAAACGGCCTGAGTGGAAAGACATCTCACAATTCAGCGAAACCTTAAAGTGTTATTGGGCACAATGGAACTCCCTTCACCTAGATGGCGGATTATTAAAACGGAAATGGAAGGACGCTGACGGAAAGTCGTATCACATGCAAGCCATCGTCCCGCATTGTAAAGTCGAGGAAGTTTTGAAGGAATATCATGGAGGTACCTCCGGTGGGCATTTGGCTGTAAATAGAACCTTGGCAAAGATACGAGAAAGGTTCTATTGGATCCATCTCCGAGATGATGTCGAAAATTGGTGACGTAAATGTACTACGTGTGCATCGAGTCAGGGCCCACAACGCAGATCAATGGGAGAAATGCAACAATACAACGTGGGAGTCCCATTCGAGAGAATTGCTGTAGATATTGCTGGACCATTCCCGGAATCAGAAAATGGTAATCGCTACATTCTAGTAGTCATTGATTATTTCAGCAAGTGGCCTGAAGCCTACGCAATTCCAAACCAAGAAGCAGTAACCGTCGCAGAACAAATTGTTACCAACTGGGTGAGCAGATTTGGGGCTCCACGTGAACTACACTCCGATCAAGGGCGCAATTTTGAGTCCAAAATATTCAAACACGTGTGCCAAATGCTGGGAATAAATAAAACCAGGACAACTCCATTACATCCACATTCCGATGGAATGGTGGAACGTTCAATAGGACATTGAACTCAAACCTATCCAAACTCGTCAGCGAGAGGCAACGGGACTGGGATCAGCACATCCCTCTATTTTTGATGGCCTACAGAACATCGGTACATTCAACAACAGGAGAAACTCCGTCCCGAGTCATTTTCGGAAGAAATATCCGAGTCTCTGCGGAACTAATGTTTGGAGTGCCACCAGACCATCCAACCAATGCTAAAGACTACGTCTCGGATCTTCGATGTCGACTAAAGACAATTTATAACCTGGTCAGAGATTCATCAGGATTCCAAGAGGGCGATTTGGTTTGGTTATACAATCCCAAACGACAGAAGGGCAGATCTACAGCGCAACTGGGAAGGTCCTTACCAGATCATCAACCGGTTAAATGATGTCGTCTATCGGATTCAACTACATCAAAAACCTTGTACTAAAATGAAAGTGGTACATCTCGACCGATTAACAAAGTAATATGGTGCCATTGAGGAAGTGAACGAAACTGTTCGGGACGAACAGGGACTAAGGTGAGGGTAATGTTATAAATCTGGCAACCACGCAATATTGATCTTCCCCGAAAAAGCCAGAACAGTCCCCCAATATGTAAAAAGTCACAATCAAAGTTCTACCACTTTCCAGAATAAACTCCAAAATGTAGGAAATGTAGGATCTAAAATAGTCGAGACATACACCCGAAAATATCCACGACAGAAACTTCGAGAACAGGGGAAATGGTATATAACCACGGTAGCTCTCAGCGAGCAGTCGGTCAATCAGCAACATCTTTGGAAGAACGCGAACCGGTATAAGAAAGCGAAACGCGGCGGTAGTGCTAAATAGGCGAATTAAGTTAAAAGTGCGAATTAAAGTGAAAGTGCGAATAAATAAATTATCACTTATTTTTTAACGAATTTGTGTTTTACTTCAAATCTCGGCAACCTCGCAACAATATATTATAATTTGCCAAGGAAAAGTAAAGAGCAAAAACCTTGCCTGTTTAAAATTAAGTTACTTAAGACTAACTTAGAACTAGAGGATTACCAAGCTATTTGCATGAGTGCCGGGCTGTGTGACAAACTGGAGGATATAGTCAGAAGATGGAAGAATGCATTTTAAGGCATGATCTGAACGGTGCAACCAGCGGGTTACTTATATATTGGCATCCCTTTAGAAAGGACTCAAGTCTTTTGTCGGCCAGTGTTTTTATGTTATGCACGTTAGCTATTTTATGTAGGCGTTTAGTTGAAAAGTCAAAGGGTAAATTTAACAGTACTTTTACGCATTTGTTCTGGGTGACCTGCAACGTTTTTTGGACCGCCATTGGATATTACAGGTTGGATGACCTGCTTGAAAATCAGGAATTTGTTATGCAAAGCTTGGACTTCCTGTTAATTAGGGGGTAAAGAGCATGAATGCTTTTTGAGACCTTGGAGCACGTCGTTTCTACAAGGTCTTCTTGAAACTGTGCTTAGGTCAAGTGTACTGGTATTGGTAACAGTGTTTAGTACTCTATGAAATTTCCTAACGTGATTGGTTGGGAGATTGGGACGAAGCCATTACTAATGACGAAATTTAAAGTTGAGTCCATTCCACTTGGTAGATGGAAGGTTGGTTCGGAAGAAACATGAATGAAAAGATTATGTTTGCAAATAAGATCAAAAAGGATTTTGCCAGCTTTGTTCGCTTTGACACAGTTCCAATGGCGATGCCTGGAGTTGTTACCGCAAAGTAAATACCTTTGAGTTTAATATCGTCTTCGAAAAACTTTAGTTTAGTTGCATTAAATTTTGTCCCAGGAAAGTAGACTGCAACGATGACCGTATTGGAATGTTCAATTTTGATTGCGATGGTATAGGTGATTTTGGTTTTGGCACTGGGTACAACTGAATGTTTGATGCCTTTATTAACAATGATAGCGACACCTCCGCCAGTTGCGTCGATCCTGTCATTTCTATGGACTACAAAGTTGGAATGCGAAAGTTTGTCGTGCGGTTTGAACCAGGTTTCCGTTAGTATGACAATATCAATGTTTGAGTCAACATTATAGTCGAATGTCTCGACAGATTTCTTTCGAATGATTTGCGCATTCCAAAGGAGTGTATTTAAATTCTTAAAATTAACCATTATAAACAAACTTAATAGATAAATTAGTAAGAACTAGAAATTGGCCGTGTTTTATCTTGCATTTGGCAAGGTTGTTTATTAATTCTGCAGACATCTGGATCAGCTGCGGTGATAGCAGAGTACTATCGATGCGCGGAACTGTCAGTTGCTTTATCACCGTGTTATATTGTAAGGAGTTGTCAGGTTTGTTGCTCTGTGGTGCATTAGTTGAGGCGCGACTTACATGTATAGGTGGGAAATTTGTGTCGAATTTGTAAATATATTGGAAGGTTGCTTTTTTTGAGTTTTGTCTCTTCTATGCAAATGAAACTAATGCCCAAGTATGATTCTATTTCACGGTATGTCCTATGCCGATCGGTGTGAACCATTTCACGCTCAGTATCGATGATTTCTGGCACAACAATTGATTTTGGGTGACCTTCATGGAATTCGTCCTGGAGCGAACTACGACCTCGATTAAATTAGGTAATCAGCAAAACACGGTAACTCCGGATTGTGCTTCATCACCAAAAGTCGAAGCGAGTTAATTGACACGCCATTGCGTCCAAAGTCATAAAAAGTTATCGCACGAAAACGTTCACGGTTTAATTCCATTTTCAGCCGAAATGAATGTTTCAACGCACTGCACAAACACCAATAAAACTCGTATAACAAAACGTTCTAAATACGTTTATCATTAAAAAAGGCCAAACTTTACGACGATGTTGTCAGATTTGACATATTCACACCGGTGTTTCCATATCTCAAAAATTAAGTAGTACCCTACGTACACCACTGTCACAGACAAGGTACAACATAACGCTCTTGGTCGAGTAAGCATTCTCAAGGATGATTTTGCTCGTTATTTCCCTGATTATGGTAGCCATGAGACTCAAGCTTTTAAAAAAAAACTTCATTGTAAAGCGTAATGATCTCTTTGGTAACATTCAAGAAAGGGAATATTGATCTTAAAAATTACAGTGACTTAAAGGACACGTTTGATCTGGTGAAAATCAAGAACAGTTGTGGAGCCAAATCCATAGCCATATCTGACCCAAACATTCAGCAAGAAGCTTTGCGTAATAACACAGGAATCTCGACTTGCACGAACAAAGAAATCGGCTAGGTATAAGCAGTTATTTGAGAATAGGTCAAAGCAAGAGCCTAAATCCTAGAATTCCTCAGCTTGAAATGCACAAAAGTCACACTGCGAAAACCATATCTAATTCTGAAGATTGAAAACAAGGTTGAAACAAATAGTGAAGACGTTAGTCTTGTATCCCTTTTGCCTGGGGTATTCCATATGCCTGGAAGGTTCTCTGGTTCTCTGTTCTTTCTTTCCTTTTCGATTGCTATTGTGATGGAAATATGAAAATTGAAAGCCGTTTAGCTACTGCTACCGTTTGAGTAGCAAGTACAGCATTTTACTCAAAGTGTATGACGATCCATTTAAACATATCACGAGCCACCACAATTTTGGATTTACTTGCTTAGTAGGCTTATTCACTGTGAAAACAGAATTAACTGTGCTGTAATTTAAAAGATCGGAAATCATGTTGGATTCAGTGCATTTTAAAAATTACTAAAGGAAAAGAATGGTTTGGGTGTAGCGTTGTGAGAAGCATGCTGGTCTACAATAAGAAGGTAGGGAGTTCAAATCCCGGTCGACGTATAATTTCAGCACATCACTTGCATGGGTGTATCTTGGCTACCTTAACCTGCGCAAATGAAAATTCGTATTATTCGGTACTTCCAATATCCAAAAACAATAAAGTACACAACTAAATTAAAAATATATAAAACAATCAAAAGACCTGTGCAATGCTATGTCAGCGAAGCGTGGACATTAACTCAGGCATACGAAAAACTAATTAACGCCTTTGAAAGAAAGGTCTTAGAAGAATCCTCGGACCTGTGAGGGAAGACTCGATCTGGAGCACACGATACAATAGAGAAATGCATGTCATCTTCAACAATCCAGAAGTCTCAACCCTCTTAAAACTTAAGAAACTACAATGGGCCAGTCATGTGGAGTAGATGGATGACGGAAGAATTCCGAAACGCACACTAAAAGGGAAAGTTAATGGTCAAAGATCGTTCGGAAAATCACGGAACCGCTGGAAGGATTCGATTGACGCAGAACGCAAATCACTGCTAAGATTTTCAAACTGGACGACGCGGTCACTGAACTAAGATGGATGCACGCGAAATAGGAGGGCAATGTCCGATTTGGTAAGTAAATAAGATAGAGGGTTACGCGAAGGGCTAACAACCCTTTCACAATAACAAATAAATACTAAGGAATCTGAAGGTCAGAAGGCGAAAGACCGATTTGGGTAATAGTGCCATTGGAAATGAAAGGAGAAAAAAACAGAGTTAAGAAGCCTTGATAAAACTGTGACTGCGCATATGACCAGCTCATGTTCCGGTTTGTCTTTAAAGGGTACCTCACTTTAATTTGATTGGTAATCAAAACTTTAAATTCATAGTTTTTATTGAATTTAACACTATCAGACGCGACAACATTGACAAAAATAATTATAGTTTGATATTACTTTAATTCTTATAGAAAAAAAGGACAATTTTTTTGCGAACAACAATTTAACATTTAGTAAACTTTTTCGTTGACATCTTCATCCAACGTAGGACCCTCAATTTCCACCTGCTCCACAGAAGTATCTCCACTAATACTAATATGAGATACACGATGCAATTCGATACGATGATCGAAATCGTAACATTTTTTTCCATTCACGAAAATCGAATATTGATTAATTCCGACCTGAATTCTAATTTCATACTCTGCCCCTCGCCTTATTCCACACGGTTCTTCGAAGAATTCTTCGGGTTGCCACGAATGCGATTCGAAAGTATTTATCACTATTTTAGGAGGACGAACATTTAAATGCAAGGCTGCATCAGAGCATTCCACTTTATTGCCGCATTGAAGATTAATCACAAATCGATCTGATTGAATGGGCATAGATCCTTTGATGGTGATTTTTGTCTCCTCTTCAATTTCTTCTGGAAATTGTAAGAGGAATGGAAGTTTCTAGAAGAAAACAATAATAAAAAAATAGCTTGAATAATAAAATTAATTAAAAGACTTACCGGATTTTTTACAAGTATCGAAGCCATTTCAATTAGCTAAGCTTATTTAATATGCCGACAATCAGAAATCAAATGCACTGAAAATTTAGCGATTTGCTTTATTTATACTACGATAATCATCCGTTGAGTAATATACTTCATCATAATTGATAACAAAAAATGGTTATACTATGAATGTTCTTATTTTAATATGGGCGAAGTTGATAAATTTATTATCAAAGTCTTATTTCCAAGAATTTATTTAATTATAGTTTAGGTGAAGTTATTCATGAGATTTTACTTTTATTGTGATCGACTTGGAAAAAAAAAAAAATTTGCTACCCTGAAATTGACACATGACTAAATTAGCATAAAAATGCAAAAAAAAAATCCGTCTGTCTGTACGCCGTCCGCCGTACGCCGGTGTGTACGCTCAGCGCACATTAACTCCCCAACCCTTCAAGATAGAAAGTTCATTTTTGGGGGGATTGTAGATAGTTGCAGATCTCAGGCGGATACTTATTTTGGGGGGTGTACGGGTTCAGGTGGAGGCGGGGGGAGCGCTTAAGTTGAAAAATACGAATTCAAATATCTCAACCATGGTAACAGCTAGGAAGCTAAAACTCAACACAAAAAACCAAAAACAAATTGTCGGCCGAATTATTTTTTCAAATGATTATATCTTCGAAATTACTTATTGTAAAAAATTCATATTTTGGGACCGTCAAGGTGGCATATAGTTCCATCGGAACCAGCTTAGAGAGTGGTTAATTATTGTAAGGCAGAGGGTCAGGGGTGGTGCAAGAAAAAACACTTAAAAATGAATATTTCAACTATCTCTTAAGCTATGTAACTGAAACTTAAAACTTATATTAAGCTATACTAGGAAAATACAAAAAAAACATCTTGAAATAATAGTAGTGGGGGGAAATGGGGAGCATTTCAAAAATGGCGCACTTTCCAAAATTACGAATCCTTATATCTCAAGAACGAGTACAGATATCAAATCAAAAATTTGTCAGATTGTAGAACTACATAATAGTTAATTTTGGTAAAAATTTTAAGTTGGGAGGTGTAAGGGAAGAAAGGTGATAAGCAAAAATGTCAAAAATTTTGAGTGATTTTTTTAGGGCTCTGGTGAAAGATACAAAGTTTAAATTTTGCATGTGGATACGTCTATTTGATGTACATAGAAAAATAATAATACCTTGATCCATAATTTTTATAAACCGACCCCCCCGGTCTAACGTGCACAAGGTGTTTCATGTGCATTGAAAAAAACACATAAACTGAAAATTTTTGAGTAAAATTTTAAGGTAAAAACTTGAAAATTTGCAAAATGCATTTAAAAAAAATCAATAAATAAATGAAATATTAACTGGTCGAAAACCTTTTAAACTTCTACCACCTCCCATACAAAATTATTTTTTCGACCATTGTTAAGAAATCAATTATCACCTAACTATTAAAAGCTATCAATTTGCAATTTTGCACAAAAACTTACAAAAATAATTGAAATGAAACTAAGTTAACAGTTTTGAAATCGCGCTTGCCCTTCTACCCCCTCCCATACAAAAGTATGATTTCGACCAATTTCATTAAATCAACAAATTAAAAGCTACGAACTTGAAATTTTGTACGAGCATCTTGCAACAGAAAAGAAAGAAAATTGCATCACAACTCTTACGATTCCCCTACCTCCTCTACCTCCTCCCATACAAAATTATTTTTTCGAGCATTTTTAAGAAATAAGTTGTCAGCTAACTCTTAAAAGCTATCAATTTCAAATTGTGCAGAAAAACTTGTAAGAGTAATTCAAATGAAGTTGCTTTAAAAGTTTTGAAATCGCGCTTGCCCTTCTACCCCCTCCCATACAAAACTATGATTTCGACCAATTTCATTAAATCAACTAATAACCAACAAACTAAAAGTTACGAACTTGAAATTTTATGCAAGCACCTTAAAAGAGAAGCAAAATAAAACTACATATCAAATTTTACGATTCCTCTACCTTCTCTATCCCTTCCCATACAAATGTTCGGTTTCGTGAATGTAAAATATACCGAATTTTATGAAAATTCTATGCAACTTCGTCTATGAAACACATTCTATACAGAGAACATTGGACGTGATTCAAGCAATTAATTAAAAAGCTATTAACATTCACCCACCCTTAATATTACCCCTGCTCCTACCCTCATATAAACCCAAACTTGCAGAAACGAATGATATATTGTTAAATTGACAACAGCGCTGCCCAAGAACTCCCTTTCACTTAGTCTTTCCTAACCACTCTAACCTGCATATTGACTTTCCACTCATCCGCAACTTGTCCCAAGAATAATAAAGTTTCGCCAGACTTGTTGGCAGTTTATTTATATTGTTTCCGTTTCTTGATAAATAAACTGCCAATAAGTCAGGTGCAAATTTATTATTTTTGGAATAAGTTGCGGATGCAACTCTGCGCTCAGTTTTGAGATATAACGGTTTGAAATTTCGAAAAGTGCACCATTTTTGAAATTCTCTCTTTTTTCTCCCACTACATTTATATCCAAATGTTATATTTTTCTCGTATTTCGCTAGCTATAGCTTAATATACTTCCCAAGTTTTTATACTCTAGATGAAATCTGAGAGTATATTGTGTTTGCCTTAACGTTTGTAACACTAAGAAATAATGCTCGCACAGAGCCGCCAAGGGTACAGAAATATTTCTTGTCGCTCAAAAACCTCGATTCCGAGTGACCGTCTGTCTGTCTGTCCGTCTGTGCGTCTGTCTACAGCATAATTCTCGAAAGCTTTGATCTATAGTGCTAAAAATTTTTGTGTGTCATTTTTAGCAAAAAAGTAACTTTAAGTTCGTGAATGGGCTACATCCCTCCACTCCTTTTAGCCCCTCCCATACAAATTTCATGAAATTTCGAAATATTAAGAAATTGAGTTTTCTTTGAAACTATTTAAGCTATCGACTTGAAATTTAAGTCGAAGTATTATTATATAGATGTCATTAATATCACGGAATATTAACCCGATCGCCTCACTCCTTATACCCCCTCCCATACAAATGGACAAATTTTGAAAAATGCATATTTTCGATTTTCATTGAAACTAGTAAGGCTGAAAAGACGCAATTTTGTCAGGATTAATTCTATTATAATTGCAATTTGTTTTGAAAACAATTATTAACTTCACCTCACTCCTTCTACCCCCTCCCATACAAATTTCACGAAATTTTGGAATTTAGATTAAATTATTTTTCTTCGAAACTGTTAAAGCTATCAACTTGTTATTTTGTATAAAGTATACAAATAGAAATATTAATAATAAGAAAAAATTTGTTTTGATCCGTACACTTCTTCTACCCCTCCCATACAAATGCATAATTTTTGTTAAATGCATTTTATCGATTTCCATTCAAACTAGAAAAAATACAAACTTTAAATTTTGCCAGAATTTGTTTCTTAACAATTAAAATAAGTGTTGAAAAAAATTATCAGCTCCGCTTCACTCCTTCTACCACCTCCCATACAAATATCTGTATTGTAAATTCAAGAAAAGCATTTCTTCTTCAAGTATAAGAGCTACCGACTTTGAAATTGAATCAACGCATGGTGATAAGGATGATGATAAGCAGTTTCAAAATCATCTTAAACGCTCCACTTCTTCAGCCACCTCCCATACAAATGCCCCAATTTCAGGAAAACTATGACCAATTTCATTAAAAATAATGAAAACTAAAAACTTTAAATTCAGCAAAAAACATTGTGCATGCCATGTTCGGTGTCATATTCGAAAAATGCAAACCTCCCCCTCTACTTCTACCACCTCCCATGCAAAAGTCTCTATTCACTATTCGAAAGAATTTGAGGTGACATATTTTTCGGTATATTAAAGTATTTTCCATCTCATCTAGAGTTTTTTTTGTTTTTGCGTCTCCTGAAAAGTTACGTTTTTATTCACAAAAGACCCATTTATTCCAAAAGTACAGGACATATTGTCACAATTCTTTTTTTATTTGATAATGGTTACACTGGCTAACAAAACAGCTGTGGAAAAAAAAATTCCCGCAAGTTTTTGAAATATCATTAATTATCACACAAAACAACAAAAAAGTTTCCCATGAGCTGTAGATAAAAGTTTTCATCAGAATAAAAAACAAACAGCTAAAAATGTGTAATTTGGCATAAATAAGACGTGTGCAAAATTTTATTTAGCTACGATAAGCGGTTTCTGAGAAAACGGGTCATTTGCCCCCCATCAGACACTATGTAAAAGAGCCTTGCGGCTTTACCCCCTTAAGAAATATCCGAGATATTGATTTTTAAGTGTTTTTCTATGCACCTCTCCTGACCCTCCCCCTTATAATAATTAGCCTCCCACTGAGCTGATTCTAATGGATCTGTATGCCTTTTAAATGATCCGAACATATGAATTTTGTATGGTAAGTAATTTCGAAGATATAATCATTTGAACAAAAAAAAAAATTCAGCGGACAATTTGTTTTTAGCCCCTCCTTTTTGGACCCCAATGGATAAAAATTAAATTAATTCTAAGCCCCTCTACATGTATGTTGATTTTCAGCATTCTAGCTGGAACCACGGTTGAGGTATACGAGTTATTAGTTTTCGGTTCTCCTGCCTCTCCCTGAACCCCTACACCCCCCAAAATGGGTGTCCGCCTGAGATCCGCAACTATCTACAATCCCCCCAAAAATGAACTTTCTATCTGGAAGAGTTTGGGAGTTCATGTGCGCTGAGCGTACGGCGGACGGCAGACGGCGTACAGACAGACGGATTTTTTTTTTTACTTTTTTAGGCTATTTTAGTCATGAAACGCGAAGAAAAAATTTAAGGGTAGCAAATTTTTATTTTTCGAAGTCGATCACAATACTTTATAATTAAAATATTAAAGCAAAACTGAATTTCGATTGCGCGTAAAGTATAATTAGAATTTAAATGACATGGAAAAGTTCTTAGTCTACAGAGAGCATGTTTCAGATTCGAAAATTTTAAATTTTGAATTTCCTTTGTTTCAACCGCAATTTAAATCAACTGACTGTGAAACTGGCCATCAGTTAAATATGTAATGTCGGTTGTATATCTTTGCATTGTTTGAAGGATCGCAGAAGAGCGATAGATAAAATTCCGATCAATTTTCCGATATTAATCAACAGTTTTTATGGAAGATGATAGCAGGAGTGGAGCCATTGTAATAAATTTCGCACCACATAAAAAAACTATTAAGCTCGATAGATTTGATACGTGTAGTGTGGAAATTTTTCAAACGCCGTAGATTTAAAAAAAATAATATAATTCTCAGCATTACGAAATCTTTGAATTACACTTTATATCTAAAATAAGCGTAATCCAAGGGCATTGTAATTAGGGATGGCAAAATATGCTCTTCACCAATCGCAGTGATGAACTGCGATTGGTTTTTCTAAATATCTGTGAAAAAGAGCAGCTCTTCGAATATCAGTAACCTCTATTCTCGGAAATATTAGAAAAAAATTGGAAGTAAATATTATTTAATAACTATCTTCGGAAAAGTGAAGCAAAAACAAGGCCCATCACTCTCTATGAAGTGCTTCTGCAAAGCTGCAATGTGTTCTTGCAGAGCTGTGGGACAAAAAAAAAAAGATTTGCTTCGCGACCATTTTCAAGCAACGATTTCATCAAGCGATGTGTGAGTTGCGATTAGGGATCCCTGCTCTTTTGCAATCGCGCTGACGGATTGACGATTACAATTCCTCTCTTTTCAATATGTATGAAAAAGATAATAGAATCGATTTTTTTCTAAATACATCTTCACATGTTCCTTAAAACTGCGTCTTACTGCGATATACATATTTCGCGACCTAAAAAAAAGGTCTAACGCTGCCTCAGTAATGTTCGATCCACAAGGAAAGCTCTGCGATTTCTTCTAATTATCATTGCGCCAACTCCATCCAGCGCACGCAGTATGCGTTTCCTCTGCTCTTCTAATCACAGTTTTTTTCAATATTCAATTGCATGCGATTGCTCTTTTACAATACCAGTGAAAAAATCGCAAATACCATACCATCTTTAATTCTAATGCTTACATCTAATAGGAAGCCGCACGCACCCATGAGTTCATGGTTAAAATATTATCGTTACGTACGGTGAAGAATAGACCTTCAGCACCCGAACATCAAGATTGTGGAATTCATTGCCGCCCCACGTATACAACATTCACCGTTTAAAGGTTAACATCCACCGACAGTTTAAACTCTCCCCTTCAAAAATGTCCTTGTAACCTCATCGCTCACCTACCCTATACCACTTGACTGTGCATCCAATGCGTTAGAGGATGTTCGGTGCTATAAAAAAATTTTTATCTTTGTTGATAATAAAATATTTATACTATTATTGACGAAATCTGAAAGTATATAAGTTTGCTCGAACCAGGCCCATGCACGGAAATTGTCTAATGGGGAAGTTTTGATTATTTTGTGTATAGTAAGTTAGTACGTGTCAATCTATCATATTTATAGCAAATCTTTGATTTAATTTTATAAAATTTTTCGATCACCACAACGAATTAAATGTATAGTAAAATTAGAACGCTTGATTTAAATATAAGAAATTTCTGTTATTGCATAATTTTAGATAAATATAGTATCTCAATACTTTAATAATAGAAGTTTGTGAAGTTGAATTTGGCGTTAAAATGTTTTCGTTTGCATATTTTTAGGGTTAATAAGAAAATAAAAATTTCCAAATTTTAAATCTATTCGCAATATCGAAATTAGTGCTACCACGTAAATATGATTTAAATTTTCTCAAATATTAAAACCATATGTTAAAGTTTTCAATGTTAAAAAAAAAATTTAGTAATAATAATAGTAATTTAATTCTGAAAGCCGATAAATTTGCCAATTTGTGTCTTAGCCCTATGACTACCTGGTATCAAGGCATTTTTACACTCTAGATGAAATCTGAGAGTATTATAAGTTTGCCACAAGGTTTGTAACGCCAAGAAATAAGGCTCGGAGAAAAAAATTAATGATAGTTCATATAATCACTCAAAAATCTCAAAACCGGATGTCCGTCCGTTTCCTCTCTAGCTTGAGAACGCGTTGAGCTAGAAAGCTAAAATTTTGTATACATCGTTTTTAAGAAAAAAGTAAGGTCAAGTTCGTGAACGGGCCAAATCGCTCAACTCCTTCTACCCCCTCCCATACAAAATGACACAATTTCGCAATCTGACAATAAACGGATTTGTTCGAAAAGTATAAATGATATTGAACGTAAATTTGGGATAGAATACTTTTATGATGATTCCAATCAACTCTATAAAAATAATTTGTATCTTCCCCCTCTTTTCACCACCTCCCATACAAATTGCAGTTTTTCATGAAATGCTCTAAACCAATTTACTCAGTGCGTATAGTACTTATCGAGCTGAAATTGTGCATTTATTTAAAATTATTATTAAGACCGAAAAATATTAGATGATTAGCTGTACCCCTTCAACACCCTCCTATACAATTTCGCAATTTCACAATAAACGAATTTGGTCGAAAAATATAAATGCTATTGATATGAAATTTGGAATATATTACTTTTATGATGGTAAAAATCTACTGTATAAAATTTATTTGAGTCCTCCTGTTAACTATTTATAGCAACCGGTAGTTCTCTCTTTAGAAGCTTTATTAGACTACGATATTTACAGACTTAATCCTAATTATATACAAATTTTCTTAGCTAATAATTGCATTGATTGCATATTGTTGCTGATGAGCATACGCCAAAGTCCAAGTATGCTTGAACTTTGGAAATATGTCTCATCAGCGTAAAGAATAAAAATTATCGAATGCTTTTAGTCATTGATCCACGCATGTTAATAAATGCACCTTTGCATTTATTACCTTGTACGTAGGTCGCTGACATTTGTCTTCGATAATACGATGGCATGTGCAATCTGAGGATTGGCACGTGCTGGTTGATTAACCTTGTGCAATTATACGAATTGTACATATTTCCCGGTTTTTATTGAGGTACGATCGAGCTGCCGCTAGATTCCTTGGCTGATTGTTTCGGTTTGTTGCGTTCGAGGACGAGGTCCTCGGTGATGCGTACTCTGGATGCGGGTAATGGATTTGATTGGGCAGCTTAAACAATGGTGACGGTCTCTCTTGTGTTTTGATGTCTGGTTTTTAGTTTGAGTATTCCATACCACAGAATTGCTACCAGAGGAATCGATGCCAATATGTAGCTTACTGCATACTGGTGTTTGCTATGCGTACTCATCTGGTTTGGGAGATGCGCTCTTAATTGAATTTTGATGGCTTCTTCAATAGCTGTTACTTCTTTGTTGACTCTGGCGACGTTGGGCTTTTCTTGGTTTTTATATATTGCGGTTTGACAATGACAGATTTGTGTTTGGTAAGTAGGAACTGCTGATGTATCCAGTATAGCTACCGTGAGCACTGATGGTGACTGCGCCTTGCTTAATTACACAATCAGGCTCAATTTGTATTAAGCCATCGTCTTTTAAGTTTTTGTTGAGAATATGCTCCCCGCAAATAATGTCAACCGTTTGCTCTTCATTGAATACGTATATCCATGTACTTGGGGCTTTTAGTTGAATCCAATGCTTGGTTGGGATGGTCTGAGTGCGTACGCAGGATTGTGATAGCTCTTTTTTGTGTATCAAAATGTCCATTTCGCAGTTGGTGTCGTTTGGTACCATGTTGTAAATGGGATGTCCTTGATTGCACACGTATATCTTTTTCTTCGTCAGAAAATAATATTCTTGTCTTTCTATCTCCTTTAGCGGGTAGTATCGATCTCGATGTAGGCTTACAATTAAGTACTCAGTTGATGGTACTATTGAAACGAAGTAGTTGTCGTGAGCTGCTGGCACTGCATATAATTGAAGCATTTGGTAGTCTTCAGCATTTAACAGAGGTATCTTAATGCCGAACATTATTTTATTTTGGCTTGGTCTTACTTGCAGGTTGTATAGGTCAATTATGGCCTCTTGACAATCAGCTGTCGGTATAAGTAGGTGTTGTGGAAGATGCTCTCTTATAATATGTAATTGAGTCCGTAGCTGAGCCGGCGTTAGAATTAACGAATTGATTTTGGCTTGATGAGTGTCTATTAGTGCATTTATTATTGCTTGTTGAATATTCTGCAGGCTTACTATGGATATCATGGTGTGCATCGATAGAGAAAAGAACGTCTGATCCTTTTGTTATGCTACTGAATTTTCCTTTAAGGCTGTTATCTTTTTTTTTTACAGAATGACCTGTGTTATAGGCAATTTCGGCCTTTATGTGAAATGCACAAACACAGTCATGGAGGGAGGCAATGGGACTGGGAAGGTTGTGGAAGGGGAGTGAGAACGACCGTAGCGAGTGGAGAAGCTGGCATATTGCTCACTTGTACTGGCTGCTTACTGACAAATATTTGCAGATGTTATGGGGGACTGAATGATAGAAAGGGAACAGAAGCCATCTACTGAGTATCTAGGCCTTCTTGAAGTGGAACTGTTTCACTTTTACACCGTTTCCCCATTTTATTGCGAATGATTTTTTATCACCAGCAACTGAAAAATTTGCGTTTAAAATAATCCCGTCTGGAGTGGGAATCGAACCCACGACCTATTGACTGAGAAGCAAGCACACTGCCTACTACGCCAGAGAAGCCTCGGTTCTGTTTATCAAACAAGTTTAGTTGGTTTATGTATACTTCTTGCTTCTTGATGATATTAATGGTTGACTCAGTAATGCTAGTCTGATTTTTAATCAATTTAAGCAAGTAATTTTCATTTCCTCTTACTTGATTGACATCTTCATTATATTTATACTCTAGATGAAATCTGAGAGTATTATAAGTTTGCTCTAAAGTTTGTAACGCCAAGAAATAAGGCTCGGAGAAAAAAATGAATGATACAGAAGTTCATATAATCACTCAAAAATCTCAAAACCGGATGTCCGTCCGTCCGTCCGTCCGTCTGTGCGCGCTCTAGCTTGAGAACGCGTTAAGCTAGATAGTTCAAATTTTGTACACGGCGTTTTTGACAAAAAAGTAAGGTCAAGTTCGTGAACGGGCCAAATCGCTCCACCCCTTCTACCCCCTCCCATACAAAATGACACAATTGCGCAATTTGACAATAAACGGATTTGCACAAAAAGTATAAAAGC
Organism: Chorisops tibialis; assembly: GCA_963669355.1. Taxonomy (NCBI): domain Eukaryota; kingdom Metazoa; phylum Arthropoda; class Insecta; order Diptera; family Stratiomyidae; genus Chorisops; species Chorisops tibialis. The sequence goes on from OY770262.1 coordinate 216,885,800, forward strand.
TATTGGCCTGAAATTTGGAATATGTTACTTTTATGATAATATCAATCTACTCTATCAAAATTATGCATGTCCTCCTTCTACCACCTCCCACACAAACTGTACTTGTCATGAATTACTCTAAGCCAATTTACTCAGTGCGTATAAAATTTAGCGGGCTCAAATTGTGCACCAAATATTTATTTAAAATTGTTAGTCAGTCCAAAAAAATTTAGACGATTAGCTTCACCCCTTCTACCCCCTCCCATACAAAATGACACAATTTCGCAATTTGACAATAAATGGATTTACTCGAATAGTATAAAAGCTATTAGTCTGAATTTTGGGATATATTACTTTCATAATAATTTTAATCTACAGTATAAAAATTTTTGGCGTCCTCCCTCTCCTTCCACCCCCTCCCATACAAACTACACTTTTTCATGAAATGCTCTAAGACGATTTTCTCAGAACATATAACATTTATTGAGCTCATATTTTGTAATAAATACTTAATTAGTATTATCATTAAGATCAGAAAAAAATATTTGTTTAGCTTCATTGCTTCTACCCCCTCCCATACAATATGACCCAGTTTCACAACTTCACAAAAAATCGATTTTCTCAAAAAGTATAAATGGCACTAGTCTGAAATTTCAGGGATATCAATTTTATAATATTTCTAGTTATTACTGAAAAAATCACTAAAATCCCCCCACTCTTTCTACCACCTCCCATACAAACTGCACATTTTCACAAAATCTAACTCACTAATTTTCTCAGTTCCCATTCAATTTTTGGAGTAAGCATTTTGTACAAAATATTTTTATAGCTACTTAAGCATGATGGGGAAAAAATTAGTTCAATGCTATCATCCCTTCTAACACTCCCCATACAAAATCTCTTGGGATCACAAAAAATTCTATTTCATCTAGAGTATCGTAAGATTGCGCTTTACGCGCAATCGTAGCCCTGTTATGTTTTTCAGCAAATTCTTCATCTAATATGCCGAATAATCTATTGGATATTGTGCCAACAATGTTTAATGGTGAACGTCTTTCAATTGTGTGGAAATTCATTGGTGCACGTAGAAACTCATTTTTATGCTCCAATTCCATTTGAAGATGCTGGAACTGAATGGTGGTTGTAGTGCAAAGGTGTTTGTTGATGCCAATAGTGTCGAATTTACTGCATAAGTCGAACATTTTTATAATGCATGTCGCTACTCAATCGTACTTACGCCAATAATTGGTGAGATCATAAAATACAATGAGGTTCCATTCGTTGTTTGTAAATTTAACTCTTCCTATGTCTTCGAAGTAAATTCTTGGATGAGTTTGGAACAGAGTAACTTTGATTGGATTATGTGTTGGAGACGAAAGGATGGGTAGAATCAATGCCACGAGTGCACAGATTACGGCAATGTTTGTTGATTTAGTTTGTGACCGCAGGTTGCGTCTTTGAGTTTTGCCTTTTTCAGTGTTTTGTTTTCGCTGACGAGCATTTACTGACTGTAACTCCTTTTGGTTGTCTATAATTGGTAGTGGTGATATCTTGTTTCTAGGTTTTTTGAAAATTCCGCACTTAGTTTTAAATGTCACAACTCTGATCATTCCATTTGACCCTGGGTGTACTTCTTGAATGCGTCCCCGATACCATTTTGAGGGAGAAAGTTGTTCGTCTCGAACAATCACAATATCTCCAGGTTTGGTGTCATTTCTTTTTTTTGTCCATTTTGCTCCTTGCTGTAGTCTATTAAGATAATCTGTAGACCATTTTTTCCAGAACTCTTGGTTGATGCGGTCTACCAATTGCCATCTGTTCAAGTGGTTTATGTTTAGCTCTAGTAAATGTTGGTTGTTTGGTGCGAGCAATGGTGCGCCAATCAGAAAGTGGCCTGGAGTTAGAACGTTTAAGTCATCTGGATCATCTGTTACAGGACAAAGTGGTCTTGAGTTAAGGCTGGCTTCTATTTGGGTCAAAACTGTAGTAATTTCTTCAAATGTCAGGTTTATATTGCCGATGGTCTTTTTAAGATACTATTTTATAAATTTCACACCTGCTTCCCATAGGCCACTGAAATGAGGTGAAGCAGGTGGAATGAAGTGCCATTCTATTCCACCGATACCAATTTCCTTGAGAACAGAATTGTTTATCTGTTCAGCTTCCGCACGGTTTAAGTTTTGCAGTATTTTGTTGGCAGATACAAAATTTGTGCCGTTGTCACTGTACAGATGTGATACTGTTCCTCTTCTACTAGTAAACCTTTTGAATACTGCTATAAATGCTTGTGCTGTTAGATCACTAACGAGCTCAACATGTACTGCCTTTGATGATAGCCAAATAAAGATTGATATATAACCTTTGTACGTTTTTGTTCCTCTGCCCTTGGAGATTCTTGCATCGATGGGTCCTGCATAGTCTACTCATGTGTGAGTGAATGCCTGTGATATCGTGACTCTTGGTTTGGGAAGATCTGCCATTATTTGCGCTTTATGTCTTGAGTTGTACCGATGGCACGTTCTGCAAGCAAAACTTGACAGCACTTTGTCCCTTTATTATCCAATATGTTTGACGAAGCAAAGTCAAACATACATTAATCCCTCTATGAAGTGTATCCATGTGGGCCTTATTGATGAGCATAGTGGTCAGAGGTCCCTTGTGAGGAATGATAATAGGATGCTTTTCTTCGTATTGGAGGTCTGTTTTATTTAGGCGTCCTCCCACTCGAAGTATCCCTTTACCATCAACGAATGAGTTGAGTAGAAGTAATGCACTACTTTTCTTGAGGGCTTGATTGTTTCTTAGTTGATCCATTTCGTTAAATTCGATAGCTTGCACATTTTTAATAATGCCGTGTGTGGTTTCTCCAATCTCTTCAGCTGATATTTCTGCGTATGTTCGTTGTTTTTTTGGCAACTTTGCATTTGTGTAAAATCTACGGCAATAGCTTAATACTCTCACTAACTTTGTAAAACTGGAGTACCGTGAAAATAGTTCATCAACTTCTACCTTCTGACCGATTTCTGCAGTCATTTTTACGGTTGTTTTTCGCCTTTCTACTTCAGTATCGTTGCTGGATGACCAGTTTTGCCACTGAATACTTGGTTGATTGAGCCATTCCGGACCCGTCCACCACAATGTGTTTCTGATTAGCTGTGATGGAAACAAACCTCTAGATGCTAAGTCTGCCGGGTTTTTCTTTGATTGGATGTGGTGCCATTGATTAGGGTTAGTTACTGCTGTGATCTCAACAACCTTGATAGCTACGAATGTTATTCGGTGTTCCATGTAGCCACGCAAGAATTATTGTGGAATCTGTCCAAGCATGAATACTATGAGCTTCGATGTGTAATGCGTCAATTGTTTTCTTTATGAGCTTTGCTAGCAAGGCTGCACCGCATAGCTCTAGACGTGCAAGTGTAAGTCTTGACTGGAGAGGAGCGACTTTGCTTTTTCCTGCTAGTAAAGTACTTTTAATGTCCCCATTTGTTGATATTATCCGGCTATATAGAACTGCTGCGTATGCTTTTTTGGATGCGTCACAAAATCCGTGTAATTCGCATACTTCAGTATTGCTGCTGTAGTGTATCCATCGAGGTGATTTCCTCTAAGAAATGGAGTTCTTCCCTCAATTTATTCCATTTTGCGGAGATTTCAGAAGGCAAATAGTCGTCCCATGATATTTTCGTTAGCCATAACTCTTGAAAGACTAATTTTATTGTGATGGTTGCCGGTGTTAGCCATCCTAGTGGGTGAAATATGGTTGATGCGTCCGATAGCATTTTTTGTTTGGTAGTTTTTTCAGGTTTTTGCTGTATGTTTACCTTGATTCGAAATGTGTCACTGGATGGATGCCAATGAATGCCTAATGTTTTTATGGTACTTGTTGGGTCTATCGCGAAAGATGATCTTGTCTCTCGTAGCTCTTCTGGAATGTTGTTTAAGAGCTCAGAGCTATTGCCGGTCCATTTGCGAAGACTAAGTCCTCCTTGAAGTAATGCAATGAGTTGGCTTTGGGTTTCCATTGCAGCTCCTACAGTGTCTTCACCTGAGAGCACATCGTCGACGTAAGAATCCCTAACTACTATGTCTGCTGCTCTAGGATATATACTACCATTGTCATTCGCTATTTGTTGAAGAGTTTTAATATATAGTTAAGTATGGTGCTGACCATAGGTTACTATATTGAGTTGGTATGTTCTCAGTGGCTCTGAAGGAGATGGTCGCCTCACGATTCTCTGATATTTTCTGTCGTCTTCGGCAATCCTTATTTGTCGGTACATTTTTTCCACATCTGCGGAATACACGATTTTGTGCGTTCTCCAACATAGTAGTATGGAAACCAATTCTTCTTGTAATGTAGGACCAGTCATTAGTAAATCATTAAGGCTGGCTCCAGTACTTGTTTTGGCAGATGCGTCAAACAGTACGCGAAGTTTCGTTGTTGTACTTTCGTCTTTGATTACTGCATGATGTGGCATGTAGTACGACTCATTGTTCGATTCAAATGGCGCTACTTCGACCAATTCCATTTGCTTTAAATTTATATATTGTAACATAAATTTTGTATATTCTTCTTTTAGCTCAGGATTTGCTTCAAGTCGTTTTTCCATCTGAACCCATCGTGCTATTGCTTTTTGTCTCGAATTTCTTAACGCCTTTCGGGGGTCGACGTCTTTTTTGAACGGAAGGCGTACTTCGTATATGCCGTCCATATTTCGGTGGTGCGTCACACTCTGCCCTTCACAGTTTTTTTCTTCAATTGTGAGTATTCGTTTCGGAAGGATTCCTTCGCATTCCCAAAATTTAGCTAACTGTTTGTCGACTGTTGTTTCAACTACCAGGCAGGTAGTTGTGGTACCAGAACCAGTTTTAATAGCACCGGATAAAATCCATCCCAATTCTGTGCATTGGGCAACTGGACTTCCTTCTGAACCTTTAATAATTCCATTCTGTATGATTATTGAATAGATATCTGCTCCTAGTATCATATCAATATGACTGGGTTTGTAATATGATGGATCTACCAGCTTTAACGGCTCAATGTGTTTCCAATTCCCGAACTTTGTTTGCTCGTTTGGTAGTATATTAGTCAAGCGTTTGAGTACTAGGGCAGATGTAGTTAGACGAAACGCTGATGGATGTATAGGCTGGATTGTTAATTTTGCACAACTTCGAGCTACTCCTGCTTCAGATTGACCTAATCCTGAAATTTTTGCATATGCCTTTGATTTGGGCAATCGCAATCTTTGAACAGCATCCTCAGTTATAAATGTGGCTTGAGATCCAGAATCGATAAGAGCTCGAAGAGTTCCGGAACTGCCACCGTTTCCTTCGAATTTTATCAAAGCTGTAGCGAGTAATACTTGATGGCTAATTTCTGTCAATTCAGTCTCATGAATTTACCGTGACTAAGTTCCTTGATCTTCTTTTCGCTGGTATTTTTTAGCCATTGTTCGAGGTATCATGGAATCTGGCTGTTTGAGCCATTCCGGGTTAATAGGCGCAATAGGTTCTGGCTTCATTCGTTTCATTGGTACATCTTTTTCTGTTACCTCATTTGACACATGGGTTTGTGTAGGTCTGTAGGAGTATGATGTTGTCGATGGCATAATCGACAGTTCCAGAAGCTAGAGCATTGTCGCACTAAGTGTCCTTGTCAAAGACAGTTTATGCACATTTTCTTTTCTCGTAGTAACTCCCATCGCTGTTTGGTGTTGTATGACTTGAAGACTTCACATTTATATATGATGTGGTGATTGTCACATATCACGCATTTATCTGCATTGATGTAGTGTGATTTCAGTCTTCCATTGTTAGATTTTGCCTTTACAATAGTTTGATTGGAATCAGTTCTTCTGCTACTTCCATCCTTTACAGCTTGCCATCGTTTTTTCAGAAATGTATTTACACTATCCAATGTTTGAATATCTTTGGATGAGCTCAGTGTTTGTTCATATAGTATATGACTCTCTCTATCTAATTTGGTCGTTATGAGAAATGCAATGAGTGGATCCCAGTTTTCAGTATTAACTCCTAAGTTATTTAGTGCTAACAGGTATTCCTTCGTTTTGTCGTGAAGGTTTTGAATGCCTGCTACATTTGAAGTTTTCAGTTCTTCAATCGACATAAGAATTCGCAGTTGAGTAGTTACTAATAACCTCTTGTTATTATACCTACCGCATAACAATGCCCACGCAGAGTTGTAATTTGATTCTGTTGGTTGCAGATGTTGTGCTAATCTTTGTACTTCGCCTGATAAGTTGGCCTTCAAATAAAATATTTTCTCAGCATCACCCAAACGTTTATTATTACGGACGATTTGCAGATACAAATCGTGGAAGGGCTTGCTTGTGCTCGTTTTCGAAATCTAGCCATAGTTGTTCTAATCTGGCTAGTTTCTTCTCGCAGTACTCTCTAGTTTTCCTGGATTCAGAATCCTTTTTAAAGTTTACTAGCAACTTCTCAATTTCTGCTCCCCGTAGAGCCTGTTGTTCTAGCCTAGCTTCCATCCTCGTCAGTTCTTGTGAAACTATGTAGATGTGGAAGTCCTGAACAGATGCTGATTCTTCTTGTGACTGGGTTGAGAGGTTTGATGTGTTCGCCTATCTCCCTGGTCCGGAGAGAGGTCTTCTAGATGATGTGACTGCCTTTCTCCCTGGTCCGGAGAGAGGTCTTCTCGTTGATTTCTTGTCGGTTTAACTGAGTTCCCTGTCTCCCTGGTCGGGAGAGAAGTCTTCTCGTTGATTTCTTGTCGGTGTAGCTGAGTTGCCTGTCTCCCTGGTCCGGGGAGAGGTCTTCTCGTTGATTTCTTATGGGTTTAGCTGAGTTGCCTCTCTCCCTGGTCCGGAGAGAGGTCTTCTCGTTGATTTCTTGTCGGTGTAGATGAGTTTGCCTATCTCCCTGGTCCGGAGAGAGGTCTTCTCGTTGACTTCTTGTGGGTGTAGCTCAGTTTGCCTTCTGCAGCTTCTCGTCTCTACTCCAGTACGGTTCTTTTTCCAATATATACCTCTAAAGCAGCCTCACTTTGGATTTCACGCATTAGCGCTTGGCCGATATATATCCGGCTCGACGGACCTTGTTAATTATTTATAACAACCGGTAGTTCTCGCTTTAGAAGCTTTATTAGACTACGATATTTACAGACTTAATCCTAATTATATATAAATTTTCGTAGCTAATAATTGCATTGATTACATATTGTTGCTGATGAGCATACGCCCAAGTATGCTTGAACTTTTGAAATGTGTCTCATCAGCGTAAAGAATAAATATTATCGAATGCTTTTAGTCATTGACACGTGCTGGTTGATTAACCTTGTGCAATTATGCGAATTGTACACCTCCCCTTCCTTCCACCACCCACCTTACAAACTGCACATTTCATGAAATGCTCTAAGCCAATTTACTCAGCGCGTATAAAATTGATCGAGCTGAAATTGTGCACGAAATTTTTATTTTAAATTATTAGTAAAACTGAAAAAATTAAAAATTAGATGGTTACGTTCACTTCTTCTACCCCCTACCATACAACCTAACACAATTTATAAAAAGTCGATTTTCCTGATCAGCAATTTAAAACATGTCAAAAGCATGATGCTTATAGTTATTTCTGAAAAGTCATTACATATCAAATAACAGCACTATTTCACTACATCCAATACACTAATTTTCTTAGTACCTATTAAATTTTTTAATCCTAAATTTTGTATAAAACATTTTGATAGCAACCTTAGCGTCATCTGAAAAAATTAGTTCAATCTTGTCATCCCCTCTACCACTTCCCCTACAAAATTTCTTAAGGTCCAAATATTTCTCTTTCATCTAGAGTATCGCACGATTGGGCTTTACGCCCCTTTTAATATTTTAAAACGTTTTACAAACAGCAGTAAGCTGATTACAAAAATATACTCAATTTATAGAAAAATTGACTACTTAAACACCTCTACTTTCAGCCGTAGAATTATTGGTAATTAAACATAGCCTCTATTAGTTTTATTCATTCGCTTACTGCATGGACTTACTGGTAGTTCATTATAATTTTTAAACTTACACAAATTTTGTAAGGGAGATTTACTAATTTAAAGTTACTTTCTCTTTTTCGTTTGGAAGCTCGAAAAAAACGGGAGTAAAAATCAAAACATTTTTAAATTGAAAATTGTTTAGAAGAATTCTTTTTTCTGACTCAAATCCAAAATAACCTTTCTTGAGTAACGTGGATTCTACGACTTTTAGCTTTTGAAAACGGTCTATGGTTGGCTTCTGGGATGTTCGAACATTGAATGGCGGTGGAATGGTTGGGGTAAATCAATGATCGACCGTGAATCTTGGGCGCTCAAGGCCAGGTGCATAGGATCAGGAGAAAAACAAACCTCGAGCGGAAGCACGTTATTGCAAAAATGGCGTGGCGGTGGTTCTTACGCCGAGAGTGAGAAACAGTCTCATCAGCTGGGAAGCAATCTCGGATAAGATTATCGGCATCAGACTCAGGACCAACTAATGCCACGGCACATGGTGGTGGTTTTCGAGCGTGTTCCAAGAGGTGATATTATTATTGTTTCATGAGATATGAACGCTCAGGTGGGATCTAAAATTACTGAACTAGAGGCCGTCATTGAGAAGCATAGTGACCCTTGGGTCGACGCGTCGTGATCTTAGATTAAGAGAACCGAAAACAGTGATTATTAGCGGACTTTCGTAGTACTCGGCAGATGGTTATCTCACACATCGTCACCATAAAACATTTTGGACTTCATTTGATGGTGTTACTTAGAACCAAATTGACCATTTGGCCATAAGTCGCCGATGAGAAAGATCTCTCCGATGTGCAAGCGATGTATGGAACTGACGTGGGAAGCGATCATCACTTGATGGTTTCCTGCTTCAGATTGTACACAGCAGCTGTTTAACGGTCAAAAATTTTTTGAATGAAGCGCAAGCTTAATGTGGATAAACTTTGAGACCCCAACAAAAAAAAAACTCAAGTATACCACCATTGCATGTGGATATAAAATGCGCACATCAAAAACTCATTTTAAACAAGTGCTGAGGAGTCTGTCGAAAATGTGCAAAGCGTCTTGCTTATCTAGGGTTTCCTAGATAAAGCAAGACACATGAGAAAAGGTTGGCGATAGGAAACTGGCAATCATCTCTCAACCCGAAGTCAACCAGAGAACTCCCAACTTGGGACGGATCTATCGCGATGCTCATATACAACTTAAGAAGGCTGTTAGACGCTTCATTGAAGATATTGGTAATAAGGCGGAATCTGTGGCTTGCCTCGGGGGTACGGGTTTGCTATTTGACAGTTGACGAACAGGAATTTCATCGTCAATCACTTGGTGAGAGATATCATCGGAACTCTCCTTAATGTGAGTAAACATCAGTAGCGGCTTTCGAAGGAATACTTCTCTAATATTTTCAGAGGAAGATATTTGAGAGACATAATAATCTCCAAATATTCAACTGCAACAATTCTTTTTTAGGAACGATTCCACTGATAAGGAAGAAATATTTTCCAACATTCGGTCAATGGCGGGAAAGAAAGTATGTGTAGATGGACTACTAATCAAAGTCCTCAAAACGGATCCGGAAATAACAGCAGATATACTCCTCCTACTGTTTAATGAATGCCAAAAGTCGTTACCGTAGAATCAGTCCATATCCGAGGCGCTGTATCCGTTTCTCGTGTCAGTTAGGTCTTAAGAACACGGGCGATAAGCCCATGATCCAGTGAGTGTCCATTAGCCATTTTTAGGGCAAGCAGGACTGGCTGTGGGTGAATTCTACAGCCCCCATCCCACAGGGGGATAGTTAGCTCAGGTCCGTGGAGTCGCTAGTCTCCAAAGATAGTTGCAGGAATTGGTAAAACTTCATCCTACAACTACCCCCTTGCGGGGGGCATAGATTGTTTGATTGACTGTTTAATGAAGTGTGGAATGAAGGAATATATCCGGCTGAATGGAAAGGAGCGTCATTATAGAAATTATAGGATTGAGGCAATTGGCGTATGGTATATATCTACTTATTGCTAAATCATGGTAGAGGTAATTTTCAATAGGATTAGTAATGAAGTTTATCGGATTCCGTAAAAGGTCGCCTTGTACAGACCACATAAATACCCTTCGGATTGGAGTAAGCCGCGTTTGTGGATTTCGAGAAGGCATTCGGCAACGTTAAGCCAGTTACATATGTAATGCTTTGCGTACGAGAGGTATTCTAGACGAGATCATAGCTATGGTTAAAGTATCCTACGAAAATGCAAGATATCGCGTCTTAAATAGAGGACAACTGTCTGAGAGCTTTTTGGGCGAACTGGTATCAGATAAGGCTGCGTATTATCACCGCTCATGTTTTTGGTGGTAATAAATGACATCTTGAAAGCTGAAATGGAAGGTGGAGAAAGATAAAGGTATTCAGTGGGGACTATTTAACATCTTAAGTGATTTTGATGATGATGTGTGTTTGCTTGCACTTAACTGTTCGGACTTAGAGTCAAATGTTTGCTCGTTGCATGCTAACGCAGAGAGGCAGGACTAAAAATAGATTTGCGTAAGTCCAAGTACATGCACATTAGTTCGAACACAAGCACACCGATTGTTTTTAACGGACAAGATGTGAAAAAGGTGCAAGATTTTCGTTACTTCGGAAGCATTTTGAGCATGGATAGTGGCGCCAAGAAGGATAATGAAGCTCGTATAAATAAAGCTCATCAAGCTTTCGGTATCGTTTCCGATTTCCGGAGGTTAAGAGATGTTATGATTTTTATATTTGCAATGCAAGACTATACGTCTGTTGCTATTGGATACTTGTATTTGACTGGCTCTCTTCTTTATAACTGGTATAAATGTACTAACTACATATTGTAACTTGAGAACATAGTGACGAACCCATTTCGGCTGACTGCTCTAATAATTTCCGTAGGGTATTTGTGTGGTCGGTACAAGACGATCCTTTACGGAATCCAGCCTGCTTCGAGAGTGCCCTCGACGACATCACTAATCCTACTGAGAATTACCTTAGCCATAATTTTTGATACGACAGTAAGTAGACATATACCACGCCAATTGCCACAATCCCGAATGTCGCCCTTCTTCGGAATTTTCACAATGACGCCCTCCTTCCATTCAGTCGGATATCTTCCTTCATTCCACACCTTAGAGAAGAGTGGGAGGAGTATATCGGCTGTTATTTCCGGGTCCGCTTTGAGGAGTTCGGTTGGTAGTCCGTTTATACCTGGAGCTTTCCTTCGTGCCATTGACCGAATGGCGGAAACTATTTCTTCCTTATCTGGGGAATCGTCCCTAATAGAGGGTTGTTGCTGTTGGAAGTTTGGAAGTTGTTCTGTTTCCGGAATATATTAGAGAAATATCAGAGAAGTATTCCTTCCATCGTCGCAACTGGTGTTCACTCATATTAAGGAGAGTTCCGTTGACATCTCTCACCAGGTGGGTGGCGGTGAAATTCCTGTTCGTCAACTTTTCATGACTTTGTATAGTGAACCCATATCCCCAAGGTAATCCGCAGATTCTGCCTTGTTTGCCAGATCTTCAATGGCCTTTCTCTTGTCGCGTCTAACAGCCTTTTTAAGCTGTATATGAGCATCGCGGTAGTTCTGCCTCAAGTCGGGCGTTCGTTGGTTGACATCGGGTTAAGATGATTGCCAATTTGGCTTTTTTCCGATTGCCAACCTTGACCCATGAGTCTTGCGACATCCAGGATTTCTCACCGCTTTGCACATATCCCACAGATTATTCAGCACTAGTTAGAAAAATGTTTCTGGTTGCCTCCCAATTGGCGTCCAGTGTGCGCATTTCATATTCACCCAATGCGGATGACTTTTCGCGTAGAATGGTGGTGTATTCGCGTTTTTTGTTGGGATCTCTGAGTTTATCCACATTAAGCTTGCGCTTCATTTGAAGAATTTGTGGTCGTCAGAAACCTGCTGTACACAATCTCAAGCAGGCACTCATCACTTGATGTGATCGCTCCCCACGTCAGCTCCACGTTTCGCTCGCACATCGAGGAGACATCTTCTCCATCGGCGACTTATAGCCAAATGGTCGATCTGGTTCTGAGTAACACCATCAGGGGAAACCCAAGATGTTTTATGATGACTCTTGTGTGGAAAAAGGGACCCTTCGATGACCATTTGCTGAGTACTACAAAACTCCACAAATAATTCGCCGTTTTCGGGTCTCTTAACCCAAGGTCGTGACGCGTCGACCCAAGGGTCACCATGCCTCCCCATGATGTTTTCTAGTCCAGTGTTGTCTGATCCAACCTGGGCGTTCATATCTCCCGAGATGATACTAATATCACCTCGTGGAACACGTTCTAAGGTGGCGTTCAGTTGGCTATAAAACTCCTCTTTGTCACCAGATGTTGCGGTATTAGTTGGTGCGTAGCACTGCAAAATTGTGACGTTTCTGACATTGGTCCTGAGCCTCATGACGATAATCCTATCCGAGATTGGTTCCCAGCTAATGAGACTGTTTCTCGCTCTCGGTGTAAGGACGAACGCCACGCCATTTCTGGCTTCACTTCCAGGGCCTATGTAGAGAATAGTGTTTCCGCTAGGGGTTCGTTCTTCTCCTGATCCTGTCCCCCTGACCTCGCTCAAGCCCAAGATTTGGATGTTATAGTGCTCCATTTCACGGTCGATCACCAATTGGCAGTGCAAGGACCGAGTAACCCCAGCTCTTCCCCCGTCACTCAATGTTCGAACGTTCCAGAAGCCAATCATAGTCGGTTTTCGAATGCCAAAAGTCGTTACCGTAGAATCAGTCCGTATCTGAGGCGCTGTATCCGTTTCTCGTATCATTTAGGTCTTAAGATCACGGGTGATAAGCCCATGATCCAGTGAGTGTCCATTTGCCATTTTTAGGGCAAGCAGGACTGGCTGTGGGTGAATTCTACAGCCCCCATCCCACAAGGGGTAGAATGACAATTTTGGCCTTTTATGTGTAATGCACAAACGCAGTCATGGTGGGAAGGAATGAGATTGGGAAGGTAGGGAAAGGGGAGTGAGAACGACCGTAATGAGTAGAGAAGCTGGCATATTTTTCAGTTGTACTGGCTGCTACTGACAAATATTTGCAGATGTTATGGGAGACTGAATGATAGAAAGCGAACAGAAACCTTCTACTTGTGCACGTTAGAACAAGGGGGTTGGTGCATAAAATTGCGGAATTTTTATTATTTTTTCTGTATGTACAACAAATAGACGTATCGACATGAAAAATTTATACTTTGTATCTTTCACCAGAGCCATAAAAGAATTCCCCACAATTTTCGACATTTTTGCTTACCACCTCCCTGCCCTTACATCTCCCGATGTAAAATTTTTATCAAAATTAAAAACTGTGTAGTTCTACAATTTGACAAAATTTCAACTTGATATCTGCACTCAGTTTTGAGATATAACGGTTTGAAATTTTGGAAAGTGCACAATTTTTGAAATTCTCTCCGGGAGTGGTCCGGCAGCACATTTAAAAAGCGGCAAAATATCGTTAAAGGGGACTTTGAAATCGATGTTTGTACTTTTTCTGTCGAAAATGCTGCAAAGCCCAAATTTGATAGTGATTACATAAAGTTCAGATTTACGGCGACTGAGGTAAATAAGGAGATGGGATCCCAGTGCTTGCTTGTGCTAGTATCCTCAGCAATGAAGCCCTAAAACTTGCAAAACTAGATCGTTACTTAAAGACATTTCATCTTAACTTGAGTGACCAGCACCCTGAATTCATCGGAAAATTAGAAAACTTAAAGAAAATGAAATTAGGAAAACATCATATTAACCGTCTAGCTAGGGTGTAGCCTAATGGGTGTTGGTCTACAATTGCGAAGTTCGAGAGTTCAAATCCCGGTTGGCGCATAATTTAAGTACATACACTACTTACGTGATAGAGGGTTGTGCGCAGGGCAAACACTCTTTCACAATAACAAATAAGAAATGTAGGAACCTGAAGGTTAGGAGGCCAAAGCCCGATTTGGACTGTAGTGTCATTGAAGAAGAAAATATAAATGCACTGAGAAGAGACCTCTAAGCTTGTTTGAAGTTTCACAGTTAATCGCCAATACAATTGGTGAAACCTGAGCGAGCCTTGTTTAATTAAAGCAGTCGAAAAAGCTTCAGGAGTTGAAGCTTCTTAGAAAATTCTAGTAATTCCCTGTCGAACAATACTGTCAAGGCACGGATCGATACGATGCCCAATGATATTGAGAATCAGCTGGATTATGAAATAAAATTTCTGCATAAAAATCGTTATACTTTTGTATGCGTTTGAGCCAATTTTCGAAGCACTTTTTCCACTCCGAAAGAGGAACCTCCAAAACATGCATTTTGAATACATCAACCGCTTCTTCAGGCGATGAAAAACGTTGAACTCGCAATTTATTTTTGATGTGCGGAAATAAAAAGAAGTCATTGGGTGCCAAATCAGGACTGTTGGATGGCTCATCAATTCGATGTATTGATTGCTCAAAGAGTAAATTGTTTGTTGGAGAATGATTTGCCTTTGGCGGTTGGTTTTCCGTATTTCACTTCTGGCAAACGAATGGTGGTGTACCATTCCGAATTGATCGTCCTACGTTACTCTAATAGCACGGTGGCAACATGTCCGGTTATTTTGAAAAAAAGCAGAACATTTGCATCAAAGTTCATCATGCCTGAACAACTTTTATTGGGCTTGGCTCGTCTGTTTAGTTTCGGGTTCATATGCATATATTCACATATATTACGATCTTATATACGTCCTTCGAAGCACCGCGATCGAATTTCGTCAACATTTTCTTGGACCAATCGAAACGAGCCTTTTTTAGAGCGATTGTTAAATTATTCGGCTAATGTTCATGCAATATTGAATGTATGCGAATGAAACTATTGCCCAAGCATGATTTCACGGTTTGTCCTATGCCGATCGGTGTGGACCATATCACGCACAGTATCGATGATTTCTGGTACAACAATTGATTTTGGATGACCTTCATGAAATTCGTCCTGGAGCGAACTACGACCTCGATTAAATTAGGTAATTAGCGAAGCATAGTGACTCGGGATAGTGCTTCATCACCAAAAGAGTGGATCGGCATGCCATTGCGTCGAAAGTCATAAAAAAACATCGCACGGTTTAATTTCATTTTCAGCCGAAATGAATGTTTCAACGCACTGCACAAACACCTATAGACCTCGTATAACAAAATGTTCTAAGTACGTTTATCATTAAAAAAGGCCAAACTTTACGACGATGTCGTCAGATTTGACATATTCACACCGGTGTTTGCATATCTCAAAAATTAAGTAGTACCCTACGTACACCACTGTCACAGACTAGGTACAACATAACGCTCTTGGTCGAGTAAGCATTCTCAAGGATGATTTTGCTCGTTATTTCCCTGATTATGGTAGCAATGAGACTCAAGCTTTTAAAAAAAAACTTCATTGTAAAGCGTAATGATCTCTTTGGTAACATTCAAGAAAGGGAATATTGATCTTAAAAATTACAGTGACTTAAAGGACACGTGTAATCTGGTGAAAATTAAGAACAGTTGTGGAGCCAAATCCATAGCCATATCTGACCCAAACATTCAGCAAGAAGCTTTGCGTAATAACACACAAACAAATCGGCTAGGTATAAGCAGTGATTTGAGAATAGGTCAAAGCACGAGCCTAAATCCTAGAATTCCTCAGCTCGAAATTCGTGCACAACAGTCACACTGCGAAAACCATATCTAATTCTGAAGATTGAAAACAAGGTTGAAACAAATAGTGAAGACGTTAGTCTTGTATCCCTTTTGCCTGGGGTATTCCATATGCCTGGCAGGTTCTCTGGTCCGTAAACTTCTACGGGTT
Organism: Chorisops tibialis; assembly: GCA_963669355.1. Classification (NCBI taxonomy): domain Eukaryota; kingdom Metazoa; phylum Arthropoda; class Insecta; order Diptera; family Stratiomyidae; genus Chorisops; species Chorisops tibialis. The sequence goes on from OY770262.1 coordinate 216,901,631, forward strand.
GGGAGCCACTGGTTTAGTGTAATGAAACGTTTGTTTAGATACCAGTTAAAATCAACTTGATAGAAGGAGGGGATGCCAGGACAGTTCCTTCTTTCCTTTTCGATTGCTATTGTGATGGAAATATGAAAATTGAAAGCCGTTTAGCTACTGCTACGGTTTGAGTAGCAAGTACAGCATTTTACTCAAAGTGTATGACGATCCATTTAAACATATCACGAGCCACCACAATTTTGGATTTACTTGCTTAGTAGGCTTATTCACTGTGAAAACAGAATTAACTGTGCTGTAATTTAAAAGATCGGAAATCATGTTGGATTCAGTGCATTTTAAAAATTACTAAAGAAAAAGAATGGTTGGGGTGTAGCGTTGTGAGAAGCATGCTGGTCTACAATAAGAAGGTAGGGAGTTCAAATCCCGGTCGACGTATAATTTCAGCACATCACTTGCATGGGTGTATCTTGGCTACCTTAACCTGCGCAAATGAAAATTCGTATTATTCGGTACTTCCAATATCCAAAAACAATAAAGTACACAACTAAATTAAAAATATATAAAACAATCAAAAGACCTGTGCAATGCTATGTCAGCGAAGCGTGGACATTAACTCAGGCATACGAAAAATTAATTAACGCCTTTGAAAGAAAGGTCCTTAGAAGAATCCTCGGACCTGTGAGGGAACCCTCGATCTGGAGCACACGATACAATAGAGAAATGCATGTCATCTTCAACAATCCAGAAGTCTCAACCCTCTTAAAACTTAAGAAACTACAATGGGCCAGTCATGTGGAGTAGATGGATGACGGAAGAATTCCGAAACGCACACTAAAAGGGAAAGTTAATGGTCAAAGATCGTTCGGAAAATCACGGAACCGCTGGAAGGATTCGATTGACGCAGAACGCAAATCACTGCTAAGATTTTCAAACTGGACGACGCGGTCACTGAACTAAGATGGATGCACGCGAAATAGGAGGGCAATGTCCGATTTGGTAAGTTAATAAGATAGAGGGTTATGCAAAGGGCTAACAACCCTTTCACAATAACAAATAAATACTAAGGAATCTGAAGGTCAGAAGGCGAAAGCCCGATTTGGGTAATAGTTCCATTGGAAATGAAAGGAGAAAAAAACATAGCAGGGCTACGATTGCGCGAAAAGCGCAATCTTACGATACTCTAGATGAAATAGAATTTTTTGTGATCCCAAGAAATTTTGTATGGGGAGTGTTAGAAGGGGTGATAGCATTGAACTAATTTTTTCCCCATCATGCTAAAGTAGCTATAAAAATGTTTTATACAAAATGCTTACTTCAATAATTGAATAGGAGCTGAGAAAATTAGTGAGTTAGATTTAGTGAAAATGTGCAGTTTGTATGGGAGGTAGTAGAAAAAGTAGGGGGATTTTAGTGATTTTTTCAGAAATAACTAAGAATATCATAAAATTGACATCTCTTAAATTTTAGACCAGTAACATTCATACTTTTCAAGAAAATAGAATTTTTGTGAAGTTGTGAAACTGTGTCATATTGTATGGGAGGGGGTAGAAGCAGTAAAGCTAATCAAATATTTTTTTCTAATCTTAGTGATAATGCTAAATAAGTATTTATTACAAAATGTGATCTCGATAAATTTTAAATGTTCTGAGAAAATTGGCTTAGAGCATTTCATGAAAAAGTGTAGTTTGTATGGGAGGGGTTGGAAGGAGAGGGAGGACGCAAATAATTTTTATACTGTATATTGAAATCATTATGAAAGTAATATATCCCGAAATTCAGACTAATAGGTTTTATACTTTTCGAGAAAATCCATTTATTGTGGAATTGCGAAATTGTGTCATTTTGTATGGGAGGGGGTAGAAGGGGTGAAGATAATCGTCTAATTTTTTTTTGGCCCTCCTAACAATTTTAAATAAATATTTAGTGCATAATTTCAGCTCGCTAAATTTGATACGCACTGAGTAAATTGGCTTAGAGTAATTCATGACAAGTATAGTTTGTATGGGAGGTGGTAGAAGGAAGGGGAGGACACACATAATTCTTATACGGTAGATTGATATTATCATAAAAGTAATATATTCTAAATTTCAGGCCAATAGCTTGTATACTTTTCGAGCAAATCCGTTTATTGTGAAATTGCGCATTTGTGTCATTTTGTATGGGAGGGGGTAGAAGGGGTGGAGCGATTTGGCCCGTTCACGAACTTGACCTTACTTTTTTGTCAAAAACGATGTGTACGAAATTTGAACTTTCTAGCTCAATGCGTTCTCAAGCTAGAGAGCGAACAGACGGACGGACAGACGGACAGACGGACATCCGGTTTTGAGATTTCTGAGTGATAATATTAAATTCTGTATCATTCATTTTTTTCTCCGAGCCTTATTTCTTGGCGTTACAAACTTTAGAGCAAACTTATAATACTCTCAGATTCCATCTAGAGTATAAACAGAGTTAAGAAGCCTTGATAAAATTGTGACTGCGCATATGACCAGCTCATGTTCCGGTTTGTCTTTAAAGGTACCTCACTTTAATTTGATTGGTAATCAAAACTTTAAATTCATAGTTTTTATTGAATTTAACACTATCAAACGCGACAACATTGACAAAAATAATTATAGTTTGATATTACTTTAATTCTAATAGAAAAAAAGGACAATTTTTTTGCGAACAACAATTTAACATTTAGTTAACTGTTTCGTTGACATCTCCATCCAACTTAGGACCCTCAATTTCCACCTGCTCCACAGAAGTATCTCCACTAATACTAATATGAGATACACGATGCAATTCGATACGATGATCGAAATCGTAACATTTTTTTCCATTCACGAAAATCGAATATTGATTAATTCCGACCTGAATTCCAATTTCATACTCTGCCCCTCGCCTTATTCCACACGGTTCTTCGAAGAATTCTTCGGGTTGCCACGAATGCGATTCGAAAGTATTTATCACTATTTTAGGAGGACGAACACTTAAATGCAAGGCTGCATCAGAGCATTCCACTTTATTGCCGCATTGAAGATTAATCACAAATCGATCTGATTGAATGGGCATAGATCCTTTGATGGTGATTTTTGTCTCCTCTTCAATTTCTTCTGGAAATTGTAAGAGGAATGGAAGTTTCTAGAAGAAAACAATAATAAAAAAAATTGTTTGAATAATAAAATTAATTAAAAGACTTACCGGATTTTTTACAAGTATCGAAGCGATTTCAATTAGCTAAGCTTATTTAATATGCCGACAATCAGAAATCAAATGCACTGAAAATTTAGCGATTTGCTTTATTTATTCTACGATAATCATCCGTTGAGTAATATACTTCATCATAATTGATAACAAAAAATGGTTATACTATGAATGTTCTTATTTTAATATGGGCGAAGTTGATAAATTTATTATCAAAGTTTTATTTCCATGAATTTAGTTAATTATAGTTTAGGTGAAGTTATTCATGAGATTTTACTTTTATTGTGATCGACTTGGAAAAAAAAAAAAAATGTGCTACCCTGAAATTTTGTTTTTTCGCGTTTCATGACTAAATTATCCTAAAAATGCAAAAAAAAAAAATCCGTCTGTCTGTATGCCGTCCGCCGTACGCCGTACGCCGTACGCCGTACGCCGGTGTGTACGCTCAGCGCACATTAACTCCCCAACCCTTCAAGATAGAAAGTTCATTTTTGGGGGGGATTGTAGATAGTTGCAGATCTCAGGCGGATACCCATTTTGGGGGGTGTACGGGTTCAGGGGGAGGCGGGGGGAGCGCTTAAGTTGAAAAATACGAATTCAAATATCTCAACCATGGTAATAGGTAGGAAGCTAAAACTCAACACACATATAGAGGGGTTTGTGGGACAACTTTTATCCATTGGCGTCCGAAAAGGGGGGGCCAAAAACAAATTGTCGGCCTAATTATTTTTTCAAATGATTATATCTTCGAAATTACTTATTGTAAAAAACTCATATTTTGGGACCGTCAAGGTGGCATATAGTTCCATCGGAACCAGCTTAGAGAGTGGTTAATTATTGTAAGGCAGAGGGCCAGGGGGGGTGCAAGGAAAAACACTTAAAAATGAATATCTCAAATATCTCTTAAGCTATGTAACTGAAACTTAAAACTTATATTAAGCTATACTAGGAAAACACAAATAAAAATATAACATCTTGAAATAATAGTAGTGGGGGGAAATGGGGAGCATTTCAAAAATGGCGCACTTTTCAAAATTACGAATCCTTATATCTCAAGAACGAGTACAGATATCGAATCAAAAATTTTTCAGATTGTAGAACTACATAATAGTTAATTTTGGTAAAAATTTTAAGTTGGGAGGTGTAAGGGGAGGATAAGCAAAAATGTCGAAAATTTTGAGTGATTTTTTTAGGGCTCTGGTGAAAGATACAAAGTTTAAATTTTGCATGTGGATACGTCTATTTGATGTACATAGAAAAATAATAATACCTTGATCCATAATTGTAATAAACCGACCCCCCCGGTCTAACGTGCACAAGGTGTTTCATGTGCATTGAAAAAAACACATAAACTGAAAATTTTTGAGTGAAATTTTAAGGTAAAAACTTGAAAATTTGCAAAATGCATTTAAAAAAAAGCACTAAATATATGAAATATTAACTGGTCGAAAACCTTTAAGACTTCTACCCCCTTCCATACAAAATTATTTTTTCGACCATTGTTAAGAAATCAATTATCACCTAACTATTAAAAGCTATCAATTTGCAATTTTGCACAAAAACTTACAAAAATAATTGAAATGAAACTACGTTAACAGTTTTGAAATCGCGCTTGCCCTTCTAACCCCTCCCATACAAAAGTATGATTTCGACCAATTTCATTAAATCAACTAATAATCAACAACGAACTTGAAATTTTGTACGAGCGTCTTACAACAGAAAAGAAAGAAAATTGCATCACCTACCTCCTCTACCCCCTCCCATACAAAATAATTTTTTCGAGTATTTTTAAGAAATAAGTTGTCAGCTAACTCTTAAAAGCTATCAATTTCGAATTGTGCAGAAAACTTGTAAAAGTAATTCAAATGAAGTTGCTTTAAAAGTTTTGAAATCGCGCTTGCCCTTCTACCCCCTCCCATACAAAACTATGATTTCGACCAATTTCATTAAATCAACTAATAACCAACAAACTAAAAGTTACGAACTTGAAATTTTATGCAAGCACCTTACAAGAGAAGCGAAATAAAACTACATATCAAATTTTACGATTCCTCTACCTTCTTTACCCCTTCCCATACAAATGTTCGGTTTCGTGAATGTAAAATACACCGAATTTTATGAAAATTCTATGCAACTTCGTCTATGAAACACATTCTATACAGAGAACATTGGACGTGATTCAAGCAATTAATTAAAAAGCTATTAACATTCACCCACCCTTAATATTACCCCTGCTCCTACCCTCATATAAACCCAAACTTGCAGAAACGAATGATATATTGTTAAATTGACAACAGCGCTGCCCAAGAACTCCCTTTCACTTAGCCTTTCCTAACCACTCTAACCTGCATATTGACTTTCCACTCATCCGCAAATTGTCCCAAGAATAATAAAGTTTCGCCAGACTTGTTGGCAGTTTATTTATATTGTTTCCGTTTCTTAATAAATAAACTGCCAATAAGTCGGGTGCAAATTTATTATTTTTGGAATAAGTTGCGGATGCAACTCTGCGCTCAGTTTTGAGATATAACGGTTTGAAATTTCGGAAAGTGCACCATTTTTGAAATGCTCTCTTTTTTCTCCCACTACATTTATATCCAAATGTTATATTTTTCTCGTATTTCGCTAGCTATAGCTTAATATACTTCCCAAGTTTTTATACTCTAGATGAAATCTGAGAGTGTGTTTGCCTTAACGTTTGTAACACTAAGAAATAATGCTCGCACAGAGCCGCCAAGGGTACAGAAATATTTCTTGTCGCTCAAAAACCTCGATTTACCGTCTGTCTGTATGTCCGTCTGTGCGTCTGTCTACAGCATAATTCTCGAAAGCTTTGATCTATAGTGATAAAAATTTTTGTGTGTCATTTTTAGCAAAAAAGTAACTTTAAGTTCGTGAATGGGCTACATCCCTCCACTCCTTTTAGTCCCTCCCATACAAATTTCATGAAATTTCGAAATATTAAGAAATTGATTTTCCTTTCAAACTATTTAAGCTATCGACTTGAAATTTAGGTCGAAGTATTATTATATAGATGTCATTAATATCACGGAATATTAACCCGATCGCCTCACTCCTTATACCCCCTCCCATACAAATGGACAGATGCATATTTTCGATTTTCATTGAAACTAGTAAAGCTGAAAAGACGAAATTTTGTCAGGATTAATTCTATTATAATTGCAATTTGTTTTGAAAACAATTATTAACTTCACCTCACTCCTTCTACCCCCTCCCATACAAATTCCACGAAATTTTGGAATTTAAATTAAATTATTTTTCTTCGAAACTGTTAAAGCTATCAACTTGTTATTTTGTATAAAGTATACAAATAGAAATATTAATAATACGAAAAAATTTGTTTTGATCCGTACACTTCTTCTACCCCTCCCATACAAATGCATAATTTTTGTTAAATGCATTTTATCGATTTCCATTCAAACTAGAAAAAATACAAACTTCAAATTTTGCCAGAATTTGTTTCTTAACAATTAAAATAAGTGTTAAAAAAAATTATCAGCTCCGCTTCACTCCTTCTGCCACCTCCCATACAAATATCTGTATTGTAAATTCAAGAAAAGCATTTCTTCTTCAAGTATATGAGAGCTACCGACTTTGAAATTGAATCAAAGCATGGTGATAAGGATGATGATAAGCAGTTTCAAAATCATCTTAAATGCTCCACTTCCTCAGCCACCTCCCATACAAATGCCCCAATTTCAGGAAAACTATGACCAATTTCATTAAAAATAATGAAAACTAAAAACTTTAAATTCAGCAAAAAACATTGTGCATGCCATGTTCGGTGTCATATTCGAAAAATACAAACCTCCCCCTCTACTTCTACCACCTCCCATGCAAAAGTCTCTATTCACTATTCGAAAGAATTTGAGATGAAATATTTTTCGGTATATTAAAGTATTTTCCATCTCATCTAGAGTTTTTTTTGTTTTTGCGTCTCCTGAAAAGTTACGTTTTTATTCACAAAAGACCCATTTATTCCAAAAGTACAGGACATATTGTCACAATTCTTTTTTTATTTGATAATGGTTACACTGGCTAACAAGACAGCTGTGGAAAAAAATTCCCGCAAGTTTTTGAAATATCATTAATTATCACACAAAACAAGAAAAAAGTTTCCCTGAGCTGTAGATAAAAGTTTTCATCAGAATAAAAAACAAACATCTAAAAATGTGTAATTTGGCATAAATAAGACGTGCGCAAAATTTTATTTAGCTACGATAAGCGGTTTCTGAGAAAACGGGTCATTTGCCCCCCATCAGACACTATGTAAAAGAGCCTTGCGGCTTTACCCCCTTAAGAAATATCCGAGATATTGATTTTTAAGTGTTTTTCTATGCACCTCTCCTGACCCTCCCCCTTATAATAATTAGCCTCCCACTAAGCTGATTCTAATGGATCTGTATGCCTTTTAAATGATCCGAACATATGAATTTTGTATGGTAAGTAATTTCGAAGATATAATCATTTGGACAAAAAAAAAATTCAGCGGACAATTTGTTTTTAGCCCCTCCTTTTTGGACCCCAATGGATAAAAATTAAATTAATTCTAAGCCCTTCTACATGTATGTTGATTTTCAGCATTCTAGCTGGAACCACGGTTGAGGTATATGAGTTATTAGTTTTCGGTTCTCCTGCCTCTTCCTGAACCCCTTCACCCCCCCAAAATGGGTGTCCGCCTGAGATCCGCAACTATCTACAATCCCCCCAAAAATGAACTTTCTATCTTGAAGAGTTTGGGAGTTCATGTGCGCTGAGCGTACGGCAGACGGCGTACAGACAGACGGATTTTTTTTTTACCTTTTTTGGGCTATTTTAGTCATGAAACGCGAAGAAAAAATTTAATGGTAGCAAATTTTTATTTTTCGAAGTCGATCACAATACTTTATAATTAAAATATTAAAGCAAAACTGAATTGCGATTGCGCGTAAAGTATAATTAGAATTTAAATGACATGGAAAAGTTCTTAGTCTACAGAGAGCATGTTTCAAATTCGAAAATTTTAAATTTTGAATTTCCTTTGTTTTAACCGCAATTTAAATCAACTGACTGTGAAACTGGCCATCAGTTAAATATGTAATGTCGGTTGTATATCTTTGCATTGTTTGAAGGATCGCAGAAGAGCGATAGATAAAATTCCGATCAATTTTCCGATATTAATCAACAGTTTTTATGGAAGATGATAGCAGGAGTGGAGCCATTGTAATAAATTTCGCACCACATAAAAAAACTATTAAGCTCGATAGATTTGATACGTGTAGTATGGAAATTTCTCAAACGCCGTAGATTTAAAAAAAATAATATAATTCTCAGCATTACGAAATCTTTGAATTACACTTTATTAATTAGTCATCTAAAATAAGAGCATTATAATTAGGGATGGACTGATGATGATGAACTGCTATTGGTTTTCCTCAATATCTGTGAAAAAGAGCAGCTCTTCGAATATCAGTAACATCTATTCTCGGAAATATGGGAAAAATTGGAAGTAAATATTATTTAATAACTATCTTCGGAAAAGTAGAAGCAAAAAAAAGGTCCCTCACGCTCGATGAAGTGCTTCTGCAATGCTGCAATATGTTGTGGTAGAGCTGTGCGACCTAAAAAAAAGTAATTTGCTCCGCGACCATTTCCAAGCTACATTTCCTGTGCGATTAGGGATACCTGCTCTGTTGCAATCGCAGTGACGGACTGACGATTCCTATCCTCTCTTTTCAATATGTATGAAAAAGATAATAGCATCGATTTTTTCTAAATATATCTTCACATGATCCTTAAAACTGCGTCTCACTGCGATATATTTCGCGACCTAAAAAAAAAGGTCCAACGCTGCCTCAGTAATATTCGAGCCACAACGACAGCTCTGCGATTTCTTCCGATACAGATTCATAAAGTCATGCAACGAAATTTCTTTATCAGAATAATGATATCAACGAATTACTAAATCGTTGACTAACTATAAAGGTCGGAATTCGTCTATATCGATGCTACTTTACGCCTGGTTGTGCGGGCAGTTTGCGGGAAAATTTCGACAGAATTTTATTTTTTCCCGCACGAACAGCAACCGTAAAAAACAACGACTTGGATCCCAGGATAAAGGTAGGCAGAAGACCACCCCTTTCTCGTAAGTGTTTTTCTATGATTTTTTTTTACTTTTATCAGGGAGTCGAAAAAGCTCCGCCGAAAGCTCAGTCGATCGATTTCGCTGCACAAGAGTCGAAAAAGCTTCGCCGAAAAATGGTAACAAGGAATGTTATAGTAGTAGGATTCATTTCTTTCCAACTTATTCCATTGGATTTCGAATTATCGGTATCCTCCGCAAAGCCATCATCATTTTCAGTACTACATTGCTGAATTGCATCCATTGGCTTCCCTGCGATGCTGAAGTCATGGCAATATATTTCTTTTTCTTTTCCATTACTTCCACCTTCAATCTCTTTCTCATTCATCGCCTTAATTTCAATATTGGATTGATCGTAAAAGGAAGTTCTTTCTTCCTGTTGAATCTCATCCATTGGTTTAACTTCAAATTGATCGTCGAAAACTGATCTTTCCGGCCGATCCTTGGTAGCACTCTTACATTCCGAAGCCTGCTTATGTATTCGATCAAGCAAAAGTTCGTTCTTCCGCAGGCTGTAATACATTGCTTCGAGTGAATCCTAAAAAAAAAGGTCCAACGCGGTATGCGTTTCCTCTGCTCTTCTAATCGCAGCTCTTTTCAATATTGCTCTTTTACAATGCCAGTGAAAAAATCGCAAATACCATACCATCTCTAATTGTAATGCTTACATCTTGTATGAAGCCGCACGCACCCATGAGTTCATTGTTAAGCCTTTATCGTCGCGTACAATGAATAGGCCGTCCTTCATCACCCGAATATCAAGATTGTGGAATTTATTGCCGCCCCACGTATACAACATTCAGCGTTTAAAGGTTACCATCCACCGACAGTTTAAACTTTCCCCTTCAGAAATGTCCTGGTAATCTCATAGCTCACCTACCTTATACCGCTTGACTGTACATCCAATGCACATCCTAAGTCATGTTCGGTGCTATAAAAAAAAACTTATCTTTGTTGATAATAAAATATTTATACTATTATTGATGAAATCTGAAAGTATATAATTTTGCTCGAACCAGGCTCATGCACGGAAATTGTCTAATGAGGAAGTTTTGATTATTTTGTGTATAGTTAGTTAGTCGCTGTACGTGTCAATCTATAATATTCATAGCAAATCTTTGATTTAATTTTATAAAATTTTTCGATTACCTCAATGAATTAAATTTGTAGTAAAAACATAACAGGGCTACGATTGTCAAATTGCGAATTTGCGTCATTTTGTATGGGAGGGGGTAGAAGGGGTGAAGCTAATCGTCTAATTTTTTTCCGCCTTACTAACAATTTTAAATAAATATTTGGTGCACAATTTCAGCCCGCTAAATTTTATACGCCCTGAGTAAATTGGCTTAGAGTAATTCATGACAAGTACAGTTTGCATGGGAGGCGGTAGAAGGAGGAAGAAGACACGCATAATTTTTATACGGTAGATTGATATTATCATAAAAGTAATATATTCCAAATTTCAGGCCAATAGCTTTTATACTTTTCGAGCAAATCCGTTTATTGTCAAATTGCGCATTTGTGTCATTTTGTATGGGAGGGGATAGAAGGGGTGGAGCGATTTGGCCCGTTCACGAACTTCACCTTACTTTTTTGTTAAAAACGACGTGTACAAAATGTGAATTTTCTAGCTCAACGCGTTCTCAAGCTAGAGAGCGAACAGACGGACGGACAGACGGACGGACAGACGGACGGACGGACGGACGGACGGACGGACAGACGGACACCCGGTTTTAAGATTTTTGAGTGACAACATTGTATCATTCATTTTTTTCTCGAAGCCTTATTTCTTAGCGTTACAAACCTTAGAGCAAACTTATAATACTCTCAGATTTCATCTAGAGTATAATTAGAACGCTAGATTTATCTGCTTTTATATACAGGGTGTTTGGTACTCCGTGCATAACCTTGTAAGGGGTTATTCCTGGATATATTTTGAGCAAAAAATTGTTCTACGGAGATGGTCAATTTTCAATATCCACGGAGATACAGGGTGATCAAGAAAAGTCCTTCGGACCTGTACCCTCACTCACTCAAAACGCTATATCTTGAAAACTAATAATCACAATTCAAAGTGTTATAGCTTGTTTTTTAGAGAATCAAATTACCTTTCATTTGCTGTCCGCATTGTAACTATATCCAATTCTGAGATATTTGCTTCAGAACAAAAATTTTTGACACTTTGACCCTCAAAATTCTAGGATCAATGTAGTTTTTCTCTAAAAAACCCATTATAAAAATGTCATTTTAATGTTGTTTTCTTATGTGCCATACTATTGCCTACAAAAGATGCATACACTTGCATTGCATAAGTTTTATAGTTTAGAAGAAATTATCATTCCAATAAGGTAGCACTTTTGTCAAAAAAGCAAGAATAGGTTGATCAACACTCTCCGCTTGAACTAAAAGAACTTAAGAATGGTTTTTATGGTTTATTTCAATTTTCCTTAATTACAATAAATGTTCAAAATGGCTCCCTTCATTTTGAATGCACGCTAAAGCTCGTTTTGCCAGTGTTCTCTTTGTGTTCATACTCCTCAACTGCTGCCTTACTTCTGTTGCTGCCGCATCGATTCTGGTGTTTAGATCCTGCAACGTTACTACTTCCGTTGCGTAGACAAGGTCCTTCATCCGTCCCCATACAAAGAAATCCATAATAGTTAAATCAGGAGATCTTGCAGGCCAGTGTATCGGTCCATTTCTACCGATCCAGCGATTGCTATAATTGGAATTTAACCAATCTCTGATTTGTCGGCCGTAATGAGCTGGAGCACCATCGTGTTGGTAAAACATGGAAGCCAATCGTTGCAGTGGCACATCATCCAATAACTCTTGTAGATCATTTGTCAAAAACTGCAAGTAATTGGAACTATTTAGGGTAGGCGGAAGCCTAATAGGACCAATAAGATCGTTGCCAATCACACCTGCCCATAAATTGACACTGAATCTGTGCTGAAATGATGCCTCCCTTCTTGTATGTGGATTGCTCTCAGCCCATGTGTGTAAGTTGTGGAAGTTTGTGATACCGTCCCTGGTGAATTGGGACTCATCAGTCCAAAGAATGTTGTTCATAAAATTCTCGTCACTTAGTTGTCGTTCAAGGAGCCAATTGCAAAACTCCATCCTTTTGGGCAAATCAATGGGTACCAGCTCCTGCACTGGTGTGTGGTGGTAGGAATGCAACCGCTCTGCTTTGAGGACACTCCAAACTTTCCACGTAGAGACGTTTAACTGCAATGCCAAGCGTCGGACAGCGTCGTTGTGTTGAAACTCATTTTAATTTAATTAATTTCCTCGATAATTTAAATACTACTTAAAGGACATTCATCGATAATTTAAATAGTAATTAAAGGACACAAAGAATATTTCAGTTTAACAACATTTCAGGTAGTTTTTTTAGGACGAGGGTTGGTTTATGGCATATTTTATTTTTAAGCCATATGTATTTTCGCTTATTACCTGAAAAACGGGAAAACCTAAGTCATAAGTATGTATGCATCTTTTGTAGGCAATAATATGGCACATAAAACAACAACATTAAAATGACATTTTTATAATGCGTTTTTTTGAGAAAAACTACATTGATCACAGAATTTTGAGGGTCAAAGTATCAAAAATTTGTGGTCTGAAGCAAATACCTCAGAATTGGGTACAGGTACAATACGGACTATTAAACCAAATGAAAGGTAATTTAATTCCCTAAAAAACAAGCTATAACAGTTTGAAATGCGATTATTAGTTTTCAAGATATATCGTTTTGAGTGAGTGAGGGTACAGGTCCGAAACACTTTTCTTGGTCACCCTGTATCTCCGCGGATATTGAAAATGGACCATCTCCGTAGAACAATTTTTTGCTCAAAATATATCCAGGAATAACCCCTTACAAGGTTATGCACGAAGTACCAAACACCCTGTATAAGAAATTTCTCTTATTGCATAATTTTGGATAAATATAGTTCAATCTCAATATTTTAATAATATAAGTTTGTGAAGTTGAATTTTGCACTAAAAAGTGTTCGTTTGCATATTTTTAGGGTTAATAAGAAAATACAAATTTCAAAATTTTAAATCTATTCGCAATATCGAAATTAGTGCTACCACGTAAATATGATTTAATTTTTCTCAATTATTAATATCATATGTTAAAGTTTTCAATGTGTAAAATAAACATAACAGGGCTACGATAGCGCAATCTTACGATACTCTAGATGACATAGAATTTTTGTGATCCCAAGAATTTTTGTATGGGGAGTGTTAGAAGGTGTGATAGCATTGAACTATTATTTCCCTATCATGCTAAAGTAGCTATAAAATTGTTTTATAAAAAATTCTTACTCCAAAAATTGAATGAGAACTGAGAAAATTAGTGAGATAGATTTAGTGAAAATGCGCAATTTGTATGGGAGGTGGTAGAAAGTGGGGGGGATTTTAGTAATTTTTTCAGAAATAACTAGGAATATCATAAAATTGCCATCCCTTAAATTTCAGACTAGTGCCATTCATACTTTTCAAGAAAATCGATTTTTTGTGAAGTTATAAAACTGTGTTATATTGTATGGGAGGGGGTAGAAGCAGTGAAGCTAATCAAATATTTTTTTCTGATCTTAGTGATAATACTAATTAAGTATTTATTACAAAATGTGAGCTCGATAAATGTTACATGTTCTGAGAAAATCGTCTTAGAGCATTTCATGTAAAAGTGTAGTTTGTATGGGAGGGGGTGGAAGGAGAGGGAGGACGCAAATAATTTTTCTACTGTAGATTGCAATTATTATGAAAGTAGTATATCCCATTCAGACTAATAGCTTTTAAATTTTTCGAGTAAATCCATTTCTTGTCGAATTGCGAAATTGTGTCATTTTGTATGGGAGGGGGTAGAAGGGGTGAAGCTAATCGTCTAATTTTTTTTGCCTTACTAACGATTTTAAATAAATATTTGGTGCACAATTTCAGCATGCTAAATTTTATACACACTGAGTAAATTGGCTTAGAGTAATTCATGACAAGTACAGTTTGTATGGAAGGTGGTAGAAGGAGGGGAGGACACGCATAAGTTTTATACGGTACATTGATATTTTCAAAAAAGTAACATAATCCAAATTTCAGGCCAATAGCTTTTATACTTTTCGAGCAAATCCGTTTATTGTGAAATTGCGCAATTGTGTCATTACTTACTTTTTTTTTCAAAAACGACGTGTACAAAATTTGAACTAGCTAGCTCAACGCGTTCTCAAGCTAGAGAGCGCACGGACGGACGGACGGACGGACATCCGGTTTTGAGATTTTTGAGTGATAATATTATCTTCTATATCATTCATTTTTTTCTCCGAGCCTTATTTCTTAGCGTTACAAACTTTAGAGCAAAGCTATAATACTTTCAGATTTCATCTAGAGTATAAAAACTGCGTATCTTTTTAGGGTAATTTCAATATTCGAAATTAATTATTTAATATACGTATATATATTCGGATATAAGTGACTGAAATTTTCAGGTCAAACGGTAGCACCTACAGACTTGCGGTTTTTGTTATTAAATTCTTTCAAACTGAAAATCAGATTCAATAAAAAAAAAAATAATAACAATACACCCCAAACCCGCAAAAAAGATTTTATAAGGCCCCATAAAAAAACTGGGGACATTAATTAAGTGGGTACATTTTGGCGGAATCAATTTATCAGCTTTGGTGGCTCAGTGGTAGAATGTTCACACGACATGCGGGCGGAATTAGCTCGATTCCAGATATTTTTCTTACAAATATGTACATATTTGTATATATTTTAAGATTGGACTTCAGTAAAAATATTATAATTTCAGCGAAGTATGGCAGTGGATGTGCCCGAGCGATTCAAAGCCAACAATAATTCGTCGATTGACAAGCAGAGGTGTCTAAGTCATAAAATGAAAATTCTACATCGGAGCTTTTAAAACCGAATTTCACTGTGATTATAAAGCTTTTACATTTTGAATAATTTTAAGCCGGAATATATAAACTTTTAATAATTTGAAACGTTTTGCAAACAGCAGTAAGCTGATTACAAAAACATAATCAATTTATAAAAAAATTGACTACTTAAACACCTCTACTTTCAGCCGTAGAATTATTGGTAATTAAACATAGCCCCTATTAGTTTTATTCATTCGCTTACTGTATGGACTTACTGGTAATTCATTCTAATTTATAAACTTAAACAAATTTTGTAAGGGAGATTTACTAACTTAAAGTTCATCATCAATGGCGCGACAGCCCAAATCGGGCCCTGGCCTCCTGAAGTCGTCGCCTCCAATCGTCTCGATCCAAAGACCGCGTCCTCCAGCTGCTAATTTTTAGAATGGCTTTGCTGTCTTCATCAACCGAGTCTTCCCATCGCTTGCGTGGTTTGCCTACTGGCCGGTTACCACTCGCTTTGCCTTTAAGAGCACGTTTGGGGATTCTTCTGTCTTCCATTCGCTCTACATGGCCAGCCCACTGCAGTTTACGTAACTTGATGAACGTTGAAGCTTCTGGCTCGTCGTAGAGTTGATACAACTCATGGTTGTATCTTATTCGCCATTCCGTTCCTTCCTTCACAGGTCCCAAAATTCTTCGGAGGACCTTTCTTTCGAATGCGTTAACTGCTTTTTCGGAAGTTCGCGTTAATGTCCACGTCTCGCTGCCATAACAGAGCACAGGTCGTATAATAGTTTTATAAATCCGCAGCTTATTGTTCCTGTGCACTTTCTTGGATTTCATTATTGGAAGTACCGAATAATACGTCTTATTTGCTAGTATTATCCGTCGTTTGATTTCGTCTGTTTCATTACCGTCCTTTGCTAGATTAGCCCCAAGATATATGAAGTTGTCCACACTCTCCAAATTATATTCCGCAATTGTTATGTTTTGTCTGATTGGCGTTCTCCTTCTTGTTTGCGTCATTACTTTTGTTTTGCTTTCATTAATGCGCAACCCGACTTCTTTTGCGGCGGAGTCAAGATTGACAAATACCTCCTTAGCACTAGGGAAGGATCTTGTTAGAATGTTAATGTCGTCAGCGTATGCTACTAGTTGGGTGGACTTGAATAGTAGTGTCCCGTTGGTGTCGACTGGGATTTTTCGGACGACATACTCTAGTGCCAAGTTGAAAAGCGTGGGGGCTAGACCATCTCCCTGCTTTAAACCACATTCCGTTCGAAAGCTGGGTGTGGAATCGGTTTGTATTCTCACTTGGGATTCAGTGTTCGTCATTGTGAGTCTTGTTAGTCGGACTAGTTTTGGAGGAATTCCAAAGTTAAGCATGATTTGGTACAGTACGCTCCTGTCGATACTGTCGTATGCTTGTTTAAAATCTACGAATATTTGGTGCACGTCTGTGTTATATTCCCAGCATTTCTCAAGGCACCTGTTTCACCGAGAATATCTGGTCTGTTGTAGATCGTCCGGTTCTGAATCCGCCTTGGTATTCGCCAATTATTTCATTAGTATAGGGCTTAAGACGACGTTCAATTATTTTTGTCAGTATTTTATAGGACGTACACAACAATGATATTCCTCTGTAGTTCTCACAGCAGAGTTTGTCTCCTTTCTTGTAAATTGGACATATAATGCTTTTTCGCCAGTCGTCGGGTATGATTTCCTCTGTCCAAATTTTGCATATCATGCTGTGCAGTATTTCAGCGACACAGTTTCCACCGTTTTTCAGAAGTTCAACTGGTATTTCGTCAATTCCCGGCGCTTTGTTTCGTTTTTGGTCACATAGGGCTGCTTTGATTTCAGGAAGCGTGGGTGGTGTTGATGATGGTTCATCTTCGTCAGTTGAGGCTTGAATTGAAATGTTGTCTGTCGTTATCGGTGCTACTGGGATGGGATTCAAAAGATGTTCGAAGTATGAAGCCCATCTCCTTTTGATTTCTTCTGTGTCGCTGATGATATTGCCCTCTGCGTCTTTGCAGAGACTGGTTTTTGGTTTATATCCCTTTTTCAAGTCTTTTACTATGGCGTATGCGTCCCGCGTATTATTTTTTCTCATGTCGTCGTCCATTTTTTGTATCTTGTCATTATGGTACTTCCTTTGTTTTCGTCTGCAGGTCTTTTTCGCATATCGCCTAAGCTCGTCATATCTTTCTTTTTTGGCTCGTGTTGGTCGTTCAGTAAAAATTTTGTAACCTTCGTTCTTTCTATCTATTGCGTCGCGACATTCTTGGTCGAACCAATCATTACTTTTTCGCCGTGCTTGATATCCTAATACCTCTTCCGCGGAGGATTTGATGCCGTCTCGTATTTTCATCCACGCATTATCCACTGGCATATTTTGGATATTTTGATATATTGGTGTCAGGTGTTTATTACATGCTAGCATGTAAGCCTGCGCCACCGTTTCGTCGTTAAGCTTGTCGACATTGAATTTGCGAGCTCTACTCGTTTTCGAATACCCACGGCAAGCTATTTTGCATCGATACTTAGCTCTGACTAGATAGTGATCAGAGTCACAATTCGCACCGCGGAGAGTTCGTACATCAAGTATGCTGGAAGCAGCCCTTTTCTCAATAAGAACGTGGTCTATTTGGTTGAAGGTGTGACCATCTGGTGATGCCCACGTTCGTTTGTGAATATCGCGATGTGGGAAGCACGTAGAGCTTACTATGATATTTTTGCTGCTTGCGAAATCAATAAGACGTTGGCCATTGTCGTTGGTTATGTCATGGAGACTGTGCCCTCCTGTTGTTCCTCTATGAGCCTCCTCCTTTCCGACTTTTGCATTAAAATCCCCTAAGACAATTTTTAGGTTATTCGAGGGCAGTGAGTCATAGGTTGTCTCTAAGGTGGCATAAAATTCGTCTTTAGTTACATCGTCCTTGTCTTCTGTTGGTGCGTGAACGTTGATCAACCAAGTGTTGAAAAATTTAGTCTTTATTCGGATTGCACACAATCTTTCACTTATTGGTTTGAAGCTCGTGACCTGCTGTTTAAATTTTTTGTCAACGACAAAAGCGACTCCAAACTCTCTGCTTCCCGACAATTTTCCACTTGGATAGATTGTGTGTGATCTCATGTCCATGATTTCGCTACCGAGCCATTTCGTTTCTTGGATGGCAGTTATGTTGATGTTGTGTTTTGCCACTTCTTCGAGAAACTCTTTCAGAGCTCCTGTCCTAAATAAGGATCGAACATTCCAAGATCCAATAGAGTAGTCCATTTTTCGTTTGCGGGGTCGTTGCCGTTGAGTCCATCCTTTCCGAGGCTGTTCTTCAGGTTTCTGGACAGTGTTCTTTTTCCGGTGATGCGTTGTCGGCGCCTCGCCCAACCCCCGACCTGGAGGACCGGTCCTACTTATTTATTACACCCTTGTAGAAAAAGGGTGGGAGTTTTGAGCTAAATATGACATGCTTGAGCTCTCACAGCTATGCTGCAAGTCCAACTATGTCATACTTTTTGCCTACTTCCTGAGACGCACTGGTGTTACTGGCCATTCAGGTTAACTCCATGTTCCCTCCTCCTTTCTCAACTCGGGCTTGGGACCGTCTATGGCGGAGTTTAACTTAAAGTTACTTTCTCTTTTTCGCTTGAAAGCTCGAAAAAAACCGGGAGAAAAAATCAAAACATTTTTAAATTGAAAATTGTTTAGAAGAATTCTTTTTTCTGACTCAAATCCAAAATAACCTTTCTTAAGTAACGTGGATTCTACGACTTTTGGCTTTTGAAAACGGACTATGGTTGGCTTGTGGGATGTTCGAACATTGAATGGCGGTGACCGTGACTCTTGGGCGCTCAAGGCCAGGTGGACAGGATCAGGAGAAAAACAAACCTCGAGCGGAAGTTTGTTTTTGCAAAAAATGGCGTGGCGGTGGTCCTTACGCCGAGAGTGAGAAATCGGCGTCAGACTCAGGACCAGGGTCAGAACGTCACAATTCTGTAGTGCTACGCACTAACTAATGCCACGGCACATGGTGGTGGTCTTTGAGCGTGTTCCAAGAGGTGATATTATTATCGTCTCATGAGATATGAACGCCCAGGTGGGCTCTAACATTACGACGTCATGGAGAAGCATAGTGACCCTTGGGCCGACGAGTCGTGATCTTAGATTAAGAGAACAGAAAACAGTGATTATTAGTGGACTTTTATAGTACTCGGCAAATGGTCATCCCACACATCGTCTCCACAAAACATTTTGGACTTCACCTGATGGTGTTACTTAGAACCAAATTGACCATTTGGCCATAATTCGCCGATGAAAAAGATCTCTCCGATGTGCAAGCGATGTATGGAACTGACGTGGGAAGCGATCACCACTTGATGGTTTCCTGCTTCATATTGTACACAGCAGCTGTTTAACGGTCAAAAATTCTTCGAATGAAGCGCATGCTTAATGTGGATAAACTTGGAGACGCCAACAAAAAAAACGCAAGTATACATACCACCATTGCATGTGGATATAAAATGCGCACACCAAAAACTCTTTTTGAACAAGTGCTGAAGAGTCTGTTGAAAATGTGCAAAGCGGTGACAAACCCTAGATAAAGCAAGACACACGAGACAGGGTTGGCGATCGGAAAACTGGCAATCATCTCTCAACCCGAAGTCAACCAGAGAACTCCCAACTTGAGACGGATCTATCGCGATGCTCATATACAACTTAAGAAGGCTGTTAGACGCTTCATTGGAGATCTTGCCAATAAGGCGAAATCTGTGGCTTACCTCGGGGGTACAGGTTTGCTATTTGACAGTTGACGAACAGGAATTTCAGAGGAAAATATTCGAGAGACATAACAATCGCCAAATATTCAACTGCAACAATCCTTTTTTAGGAACGATTCCACTGATAAGGAAGAAATATTTTCCAACATTCGGTCAATGGCGGGAAAGAAAGTCCTACGTGTAGATGGACTACTAATTAAAGTCCTCAAAACGGATCTGGAAATAGCAGCAGATATACTCCTCCCACTGTTTAATGAATTCCAAAAGTCGTTACCGTAGAATCAGTCCGTATCCAAGGCGCTGTATCCGTTTCTCGTATCAGTTAGGTCCTAAGAACACGGGCGATAAGCCCATGATCCAGTGAGTGTCGATTAGCCATTTTTAGGGCAAGCAGGACTGGCTGTGGGTGAATTCTACAGCCCCCATCCCACAGGGGGATAGTTAGCTCAGGTCAGTGGAGTCGCTAGTCTCCAAAGATAGTTGCAGGAATTGGTAAAACCTCATCCTACAACTACCCCCTTGCGGGGGGCATTGATTGTTTGATTGACGGTTTAATGAAGTGTGGAATGAAGGAATATATCCGGTTGAATGGAAAGGAGCGTCATTATGAAAATTCCTAAGAATAGCGATCTTTAGGATTGAGGCAATCGGCGTATGGTATATATCTACTTATCAAAAATTATGGCTAAGGTAATTCTCAATAGGATTAGTGATGTCGTCGAGAGCACTCTCGTAGTTTATCAGGCTGGATTCCGTAAAGGGTCGTTTTGTACCGACCACACATATACCCTACGGATAATATTAGAGCAGTCAGCCGAAATGGGTTCGCCATTACATCTCATGTTTGTAGACTTCGAGAAGGCTTTCGACAGCGTTAAGCGAGATTACACATGGAATGCTTTGCGTAGAAGAGGTATTCCAGATAAGGTCATAGCTGTGATTAAAGAATCCTACGAAGATGCAAGGTGTCGCGTCCGAGAGCTTTCCTGTGCGAACGGGTGTCAGACAAGGCTGCATATTATCACCAGCCCTGTTTCTGGTGGTAATAAACGACATATTGAAAGCTGCACTGGAAGGTGGGGAAGGTAAAGGTCTTCAATGGAGACTATTTAACATCTTAAGTCACCTTGATTATGCTGATGACGTGTGTTTGCTTGCACATAACCGTTCGGACTTATGTAGAGTCAAATGTTCGCTCGTTGCATTCTAAATGCAAAGAGGCGGGACTGAAAATAAATGTGCGTAAAACCAAGTACATGCACATGGGTTCGAACGCAAGCACACCGATTGTTCGTAACGGACAGGATGTGGAAGAGGTGCAAGATTTTTGCTATCTTGGAAGCATTGTCAGCATGGACGGCGGAGCCGAAAAGGATGTTGAGGCTCGGCTAAATAAAGCTCGTCAGGCCTTCGGTATCCTTTCCCCTTTCTGGAGGTTAAGAGAGATCTCCCTTCGCACGAAGCTGCGAGTTTTTGACGCATGCGTCAAATCTGTGTTGTTGTATGGTTGTACTACGTGGAAAGTGACCGTTCGACTTACCAAGAAACTACAGACTTTCGTAAACCAATGCCTCCGGCGCATTTTAGGAATATTCTGGCCAGAAGTGATCTCCAACGACGAACTTTGGAGTACAACTGGCCAGACTAAAATAGGTATTGAGATTCAACGGCTCAAGTGGCAGTGGATCGGTCATACTTTGAGGAAACCAGAGCAAAATATCGCAAAACAGGCTCTGGATTATAATCCTCAAGGAAGACGTCGGGTTAGTCGACCATGTAACACATGGAAGCGAGCAGTTGAGCAGGAGGGCAGAGGAATAAACAAGTCCTGGCAACAGCTTAAGGCCGATGCTCAGGATCGCGCCTTGTAGAAGAGAGTTGTTTCTGTCCTATGCCCCTATAGGGGGTCTTAACAGGAATTTGATATATTTATGTACTTATTGCTGAATCATGGTAGAGGTAATTTTCAATAGGATTAGTGATGCTGTACTGCACTCTCGAAGTTTATCGGATTCCGTAAAAGGTCGCCTTGTACAGACCACATAAATACCCTACGGATTGGAGTAAGCCGATGAAATGGGTTCGCAATTACATCGCGTTTGTGGATTTCGAGAAGGCATTCGGCAACGTTAAGCCGGTTACATATGTAATGCTTTGCGTACGAGAGGTATTCTAGACGAGATCATAGCTATGGTTAAAGAATCCTACGAAAATGCAAGGTATCGCGTCTTAAATAGAGGACAGCTGTCTGAGAGCTTTTTGGGCGAACTGGTATCAGATAAGGCTGCGTATTATCACCACTCATGTTTTTGGTGGTAATAAATGACATCTTGAAAGCTGAAATGGAAGGTGGAGAAAGATAAAGGTCTTCAGTGGGAACTATTTAACATCTTAAGTGATTATGATGATGATGTGTGTTTGCTTGCACTTAACTGTTCGGACTTAGAATCAAATGTTTGGTCGTTGCATGCTAATGCAGAGAGGCAGGACTAAAAATAGATTTGCGTAGGTCCAAATACATGCACATTAGTTCGAACACAAGCACACCGATTGTTTTTAAAGGACAAGATGTGGAAAAGGTGCAAGATTTTTGTCACTTCGGAAGCATTTTCAGCATGGATAATGAAGCTCATATAAATAAAGCTCGTCAAGCCTTCGGTATTGTTTCCGATTTCCGGAGATTAAGAGATGTTATGATTTTTTTATTTGCAATGCAAGACTATACGTCTGTTGCTGTTGGATACTTGTATTTGACTGGCTCTCTTCTTTATAACTGGTATAAATGTACTAACTACATATTGCAATATCTGCCTTGAGAAATACATTTTTTTTTCATTGAAAGTAACTGTTCAAAATAAAAATAAATAATATAAATTTAAATTCAGTACAAAAGTATAATGTATAAGTATTTCAATTCAACAAAATATTTAAAGATAACATAAAAATTAGTAATGATCTTCAAAACATCAATTCAATACATTAATTTAATCTATTTCATCGATAGCAATGAATCTGTTAATTTCTTTTTCATTTCTTGATACTATAACATCATTGCATGGTAGCTTATTGAATAAAGCTTCATCGTCGTTGCCGGATTGCTTAAGAAATTCATTTTTTGAACTTGTGTTATTAAATCTATAAAAATAATTGTCAACATTTTTAATTTTAGGAACTGACAACTTCAAATTATCCAATATTGTTTCATAATTATTTTTCAAGGTTCTACTTTAATAAGACTTATTATTATTTAGAAATTTTAATTTTAATGTACCTACAATAAATTCATTGAGTTCAATCATGAATTCGTTGATCGATTAATGTGGCTTTTGGCGGCATGTGAAAAACTTATACCTTTCAAAAGTTAAGTTTGTTTTAGGTTTGAAATGATTTTGAAATTTTTCGATCACTTTAGCCAAAGTTTCATCCTCGCTTTCCTTGATGATATTATAAAGTATAGAGTGGAAAAACAATGGAATTTTTCCAGGCTCGCCAGCATCATTCAAATTTGCAGCAATCAAAAAAATTTCAAATCTCTGGAGCCAATTTTTCCATGTTGCTTCCATATTTGTTGCTGCGAAATCTAGTTTCGGAGGAAAACTAACAGCTTCCATATTAACATGATATATATATATATTTTTTTGTTTTTTAAATTGCACTTTACTAGTTTAGATACTTATAACTTTACTAATTTAATTTCAATATATATATATATCACTTTTGACATCATGTTATGTTTGTTGTAGTTGCATTGAAGGACTATACGTCGTTTGATGTTGGATACTTATATTTGACTTGCGCTATTTTTTACAACTGGTATAAATCTACTAACTACATCAATGTGTTGCAATTAACAAGAGAGATCTTCCATAGTATAAAGCTGCATCAAATCCGTGTTGTTATATGGTTGTACTACGTGGAAAATGACCGTTCAACTTACCAAGAAACTGCAAAACTTTCGCGAGGCTTCAGATACATTTTAGGGATATTTTGGGCAGAAGTGATCTCCAACGACGAACTTTGGAGTACAACTGGACAGACTAAAATGAAAGATTCGAAGGCGGAAGTGGCAGTGGATCGGTCACACTTGAAGGAAACCAGAGCGAAACATCGCCAGACAAACTCTGTATTATAGTCCTCGATCACGTAGAATTATACTTCTGAGTTTCGCTCAACTGGCGACAACTAAAGACCGATGCTCAGGATCGCGCCTTGTGGAAGAGAATTGTTTCTTTCCTATGTCCCTGTAGGGAATCTTAATAGAAAATTGATTGATTCATTGATATTTTTCAGGGAAATTGGTAGTTTATTCCATTTCATCTATAGTATCGTATGATTCTGTTATTTTTCTAAAAAGATTTCGGGAATGGAAGGAAGCAAAATTTTGCAGATGCACGATTTATTTCGGACTGACTTGGGTTTTCGGGTGCGATTTCTACATAGTCTTCACTACAAAGCGGCCCTCTTTTACTTTATCCGATAAGAAATTCCTAGTTTCTTCTTCCAGCTTCCGCAATGAAATCACCCTCCTATTCTAACACCTATAACCATACCTAATTTAAAACAATAAAATATTATGATTCAATCACCATAAATCAATTTTTCCTTCCTGAATTCGATATTTGATCGATGTAACGACCTTCGTTTAGCATCAAAAATCAAGCAGTCTTATAGATTGGAATCTTTGTGAATAGATCGCACTTTGCAACCAATCAGAAACCATATCGGACCCATATTTAAACGGTAAAAGACAAAACTAAGACAAAGCTAAGATTAAAAGCTCGTAAAGATTGTGTGGACGCCATAAACGCGACACGCTAACTATACGGTTGCCGCGTTTAAACGCAGCGAAAAATCTCATAAATATGCAGTGGAGTCTCAAAATGGAAGCGTTTTGTTTTTTATTACGAATCTTCGGCAATTCTTCATCCATAATAGGCAAAATTCGTCACTACTATATACATCAAAGACGTTCGATTTTTTTTCTTTTACTTTTTTAAATACAATCTTTGAAAGATATGTTAATGACGCGGCTCCGATTTTCTTAAAGAAGAAGCGTTTGGGTGACACATTTGGAGCGTGTAAAATCTACCAAAATCGAATTTATCCGAAAAAGTGCTTGGCTTTACGGGTCTTTGACTTTCCACGAGTTGCTTAACTTCGATACCGGGGTCGGCTCGTAAATGCTTCTTACATTAATTTGAAAGTCTGGTTAGCGATTCCTGCGGGAAAATGTGCCATTAGCGCAATATTGTTGTACATCAAGAGATATCTTTTATTTTGGAGAGAAAAAAAAGAAGATATTTCCTTATCGATACGATTAATAAAAAGATTCTTTTTTTTAATTCAAGGAATTCGCAATGTAACGGTCAACGTTGCGTTCTCAATGGGGAAAAAAATCTGACGAATTTCAAAAATTTAAAAGATCAAGTAAGAGGCAATTAACTTTTGAGAACGGTGGGCAATCTTTTAGTGCGTTCTTATCTTAAAGGTAACATGCAGAAAGCGTAGCTGTGTTTATTGCGCGCTGGGATGAATTACGCCCACTTTACGTTCATCCGTTGCTTAATAATGCGATTATCTTTGTATGCTGATGCGACACGATAGTATGGCAAGTTGATTAACCTGTTGAAGAATCTGTCTTATTTATATTAAGCTTAAGGAAGCAAACGATTTTTTTTTATGGAATGCTGTTGCTTATTGCCACGGCCCCGATTCAACTGTAGATCCCGGCTGGAACATCTCCTTAAGGCTTGTTGCCTCCGATATATACGAAAGATATTTTTGGTGTTCAGAAGAAAAACAACTATCGGCCAAAAGTTGATTTTAATGTTATCAGCGCTATTAATCTCGTCACATACGAATTAAATAATTTTATAGTATAATTCTGTGTTTTTTTTAGATCTAATTCAAGTTTGAATAAGTAGTTTTAGTTATGAGTAATTGAAACACTTAGTTTAACACGGTCAAAGTGTTCAAGGCTATATAACATTGAAGAGTTGTACACTTAAGAAAATGAGCTGATTCAAAATAAACAAAGTATGAATAAGGAAGATGATAAGGATATTTTATAGTATATACTTAATTGAGGTGTATCTTGTCGGCGGGACAGTTAGATTTTTGTGGTTTTCTTCGTAAGACCAGAGTCACCCACCTTTCAAATATGGTAGGCCTTGGTGGGCAGGTATAGCTACAATATTATTGGATTAGAAGTGAAAATTTGTCTTTAATTCGAATAGTACTTTTAAGTACGTTAATGATTCACTAGAATAATTTTATGACTAATTTTTTGTGTGGCCTGATTGCTTTGAATTCTACTTAAATTTGTCATTGAATAGCAGAGCTTGAATTTTTTGGGAGCTGTGCTGTTTAATTTTCTTTTTTTATGATTGTACTTGACTGAAACAATGAATGAAATTCTAAGAAATTTGCAAAATTTTTCGCAACCTTAAAAAATTTGATACTTTGTTAAGATAATGTTGAAAAATTTATCATAAAAAATACTATATGTCGAAAAATTGTCGAATTTATTCTTGGTGATAATGTTTAATGTTGCCAAAAATTTGGAGTCTAAATAGCCAAAAATTTTATTTATTTATTGCAAAAATTTAACGATTAAAGCGCAGTCAGTGGCGGTGAACCAAATCCTAATTTCAAAATTTAAAAAATTCTCTTTTTTCTTAATTATGCTTCTTTTTAGGAGGACAGTAACCCTTGGAGGAGTATGCTTAGAATTACAGCGTTCTTCGTGGTAGATCCGCATTTAACTTGGGTGTTGAGGTGTTGTCCCAGAAAGTACGTAGAGAGTTGGTTGAGTTTTTCCAGGTGGTTTGTCTCATGTTACTGATAGTGCGTGAAATTTCAGCTTTATACGATTTATAATCCGAAGGAAGAGACTTATGTGTCCACTAGCTCGTTACCAGTGAATGCTACAGGTACTGTCACTCTATTTATAGCTATGGTTTTATCACTTTGAGCAAGGTGTACCCTAATTATGGCTGGAAAGGAGTTTTAGTTTGAGTTGTGAATTATAGCATAGATTGCTGATAGAGAGTCGGTGTGTATTACTGTTTTGTTTTTTCAGTCGATGGTAAAGAAAAGTACTTATAATATAGCATATATTTCTGCGGTATAGACACTATAAAAGTTGGGGGTAACTCTGGCCGAAATACGTTGTATTTTTCAACATTCGCTAAACTAGTGCTCTGGTCCGACTTAGACGCATCTGTATAGAGGTGTTGAAAGCGAGCTCAGTTTTACAGTAGACGACAATGATCAATCCTGTATAATTCGGGTGGAGTCAGACCCGTGTTAAGAGGCAAACAAAGAAGGCTACCACTCCGGGCGCCGTTTTGAAGGGGACGACAAAATGCCACTATGCGGCAACGAGAATCATAAAAGGTGAAACAATCAAGTTTGTATGTATTCTCACAAATTTGTGTGCATTCAATAAAATTTCCATGCATTCAATCAAATTTGTGTGCATTCAATGAAATTTGTGTTCAGTCACTCAAATTTGTGTGCATTCACTCAAATTTGTGTGCATTCACTCAAAAATGAGTGCATTCACTAAAATTCGTGTGCATTTACTCAAATTTGTACGCATTCATTCAAATTTGTGTGCATACGATCAAAGTTGTGTGCATTTACTCAAATTTGTGTGCATTCACTCAAATGTGTGTACATTCACTCAAATTTGTAGCCCTTTCCCGAATACTGCCAAACATCGGTGGACCAGGATATGCCAGAAGGATACTACTTTCGAGAGTAGTCAGCTCGGTTCTTCTATATGCTGCTCCGGTTTGGGCGGCGGCGCTAGCGACAAAGGAAACAAGGAAAACGATGTCATCAACATATAGGCTCTGTGCGATAAGAGCAATCAGCGGTTTCCGAACAATATCGGACGAAGCAGCCTGTATCATAGCCGGAATGATCCCCATTGACATTCTCGCGAATGAAATGCTAAGGATCTACGAAAGAAGATCCTCGATCCAACAGCCGCCGTGACCTGATAGGACCTGCGTGATGTGATAGTTGCAGTCCCCATACACCCGCTTTGTCCAGACCTCAATTTCGGGGATTAGCTTATAGGTCCATCTACCTTTTGTACCGTTGTCCCACCTGGCTTGCCACATAGCTATTGATGTTACCTTTTCCTCTTCTTTTATTTTCCTGGCAACAGCTGCCTCTTGTTGGATCGAGGATCTTCTTTCGTAGATCCTTAGCATTTCATTTGCGAGAATGTCAATGGGGATCATTTCGGCTATGACACAGGCTGCTTCGTCCGTTATTGTTCGAAAACCGCTGATTGCTCTTATCGCACAGAGCCTATATGTTGATGACATCGTTTTCGTTGTTTCCTTTTGTCGCTAGCGCAGCCGCCCAAACCGGAGCAGCATATAGGAGAACTGAGCTGACTACTCTCGAAAGTAATATCCTTCTGGCATATCCTGGTCCACCGATGTTTGGCAGTATTCGGGAAAGGGCTGCCTGCATTTGTGACGCCTTTTTGCTTGCGAAGTCCACGTGAACTTTAAATTTTAATCTGTTATCGAGCATAACTCCTAGATATTTAATTGCCGCCTTGGATCTGATGATTTGACTGCCGACCTGAATGTTCACGTATTCAATTTTCTTTCGGCTTGTTATTAGAACAGCCTCCGTTTTGTGATCAGCTAATTCTAAGCCAGGCGACTCTAGCCAATCTCTTATTTGTGATACGGCGTTATTTGTTGCTGACTCTATTTCGTGGATGTGCTTAGCCACGGTAACAACAGCGATGTCGTCAGCGAACCCGATTAATTTTACTCCTTGCGGCAATGATAGTCGAAGAACTCCATCGTACATAATATTCCACAGGAGAGGGCCTAGTACAGATCCTTGTGGGACTCCTGCGGTGACGTTGTAGTACCTTAACCCCTCATCAGTTTGGTACCTCAACTTCCTATTGGTGAAGTAATTTGCGATTATTCTCAACATGTAGTGTGGCGTATCCATCCTGACTAACGATCTGTTTATGAGTGACCAATCTGCCGAGTTAAAGGCATTTTTAATGTCCAGTGTCACTACTGCACAATATTTTTTTGTCCCCCATCGCCATCTTTCTCCTTGTATCGCCACCGCTGCAGTATCGACTACCACTTTCATGGCGTCAATAGTTGAACGCGATTTCCTAAATCCGAGCTGGTGGTCTGACAGTGCTCCTTCTTCCTCTGCTAGTACGAGCAGTCTGTTGTTAATAATTCGCTCAAGGATCTTTCCCAACGTATCAAGTAAACATATTGGGCGATATGACGATGGTAGAAGTACCAAATGTTGGAGCTTCCATGGCTCAGGAAAGACTCCTTCCTCGAAACACTTTTGCATAGTTGCTATAAAGATGTCGGGCCTCTTTTGAACAGCAACTTTTATTGTCATATTTGAGATGCCATCGGGTCCAGGTGCCTTGTTGTTTCCCATCCTTCCGCATGCCTCACATTTGCGTGCAATCACTCTAATTTGTGTGCATTCAATGAAATTTTGTGTACATTCACTTAAATTTGAATCCACCCTGATCACCTTCGAGAGTGCACTCTATCGCATCACTAATCCTATTGAGAATTACTTCAGGCATGATTTTCGATACGGCGCCCTTCTTCGGAATTTTCACAATGACGCCCTCATTCCACTCAGCTGGATAACTTTCTTCATTCCACACTTCAGTAAGGAGTGGAAGGAGTACATCGGGTGTTATTTCCGAGTTCGCTTTGAGTAGTTTGGTTGGTAGTACGTTCTATCTGGGACTACCTTGGACCCACCATTGACTTAATGTCGGAAATTATTTCTTCCTTATCTTGGGGATCGTCCCTAAAAGAAGAATGTGGTGGTTGGACGCTTGGACGATCTGTTCCTGAAATAACGTCCTCTGACAAGATGATTAAAATATCAGAGAAGTATTCTTTCCATTGGCGCAACTGATGTTCACTCATATTAAAGAGAGTTCCGTTGACATCTCTGACCAGATGGTTTGCGGTAAACGTTTTTACATGGCCGGAACTGCTGCTCACTCTCATTAAGGGCTCACATACTCCTGAAATTTTCTAAAAATCGATTTTTTTTTAGATTTCGTAGGGGTATATAAGCCTTAAGGAAGATTTTCGTTGACATCTCTCACCAGGTGATTGGCGGTGAAATTCCTATTCGTCAAAAGTTTCATAATTTTAAATAATGAGTCCACCACCATAAGCCGCAGATTCCAGCTTATTGGCGGAATCCTCAACGGCCCTTCTCTTCTCAATCCGAAAATATAAGTACATAAAATTCTTGAATTAATTCACGCATCAAGAAAAGGATAAAAAGAATTATTTTTTTTTCCGTAAAATTCGATTGTAATAAAAGATCTGCCCAAGAAGATACAAAAAAAAATGCCATCAAATTCAGCACTTCTTAATTCGTTAAATAAATCGGTTAGAGGAGAAATTATACGAGGAGTTTTACAGCACTGTAAATCGTCTGAACACTTAAGTTTATAATTTGTACAAAGATTCAATATTACAATAGTGCTGTAATTTTTTTGAATTAAATTTAGTATGTTATAAAATTTTATAAGGAATTATTTTGCGGAAATAAGCTACTAAGAACAGGTTGTCTTAATTGCAGTTTACTGTCTTAAGTCTTTTGAATTAGTGCAAATTATTTTAAAGCCATGGTGGTAAAAAAATTGGTCATAGTTCATTAAGCATCGCGGTAGTATTCCGTCTAAGTCGGGAGTTCTTTGGTTGACTTTGAGTTGAGAGATGATTGCCAATTTGCAAATTCTTTTTTTCTGATTGCTTGTCCCTTGTGTCTTGGGACATTCAAAGTTTCTCACCGGTTTGCGCATATCTCATATATTCTTTAGCCCTTGTTAGAAATGTGTTTCTGGTTGCCTCCCAATTAGCGTCTAGTGTGCGCATTTCGTCTGGCCCAATATCGATGACCTGCCGCGTAAAATGGTGGTATGCTCGCGATTTTTGTTGGGGCCTCCAAGTTTATCCATTAAGCTTGCGCTTCATTTGAAGTATTTGTGGCCATCGGAGCTAGGGTATAGCCTAGTAGGTAGTGTGTTGGTCTTGTAATGCGAAGGTCGTGAGTTCAAATCCCGGTCGGCGCAATATATAATTCCGGCACATTGCCTGCTTGGATATACCTTGGTCACCTCAATCTAAGAAAATGAAAAATTCGTAGAAAGGGGGTTGTGCGAATGGCTAACAACCCTTCCACAATAAGTAATGAAAAATTTTAAGAAACCTGAATATCAGGAGGCCAAGGTCCGATTTGGGCTGTAGCGCCATTGTAGAAGTTGTAGAAGTGGCCATCGGACCGCTGCTGTGTACAATCTCCAACAGGCACTTAACCTAAGATGTTTTATGGTACCTCTTGTGTCATATGACCATTTGCCGAGTACTACAAAACTGTACTAATAATTCATCCCAGATCGTGACGCGTCGACCCACGGGTCACTATGCTTACCCATGACGTCTTTTAGTTCAGTATTGTTCGAGCCAACCTGGTCGTTCATGTCTGATATAAGATAATAATAGTATCACCTTTTGGAATACGCTCGAAGGTAACACTGAGTTGGCCATAAACCTCCTCTTTGTTGGCGCGTAGTACTGAAGAATTTTCGCGTTTCTGACCATGGTCCTGAATTTGTTGACGATAATCCTAACCAAGATTGATTCCTAGCTGTTGAGACTGTTTCTCACTGTGAGGATGACCACAACGCCATTTTTGGCTTCGCACTCTGCAATCACATACAGAATGATGTTTCCGCTCGGAGTTCATTCTTCTCCTGATTCTGTTCACATGATCTCGCTCAAGTCCAAGATGTCGATGTTTCAGTGCTCCATTTCACGGTCGAATGCCTAAAGTTGTTACCGCAGAGTCCGTCCGTATCCGTGGCGCTGGATCCGTTTCTCGTATCAGTTTTCTAAGATCATGGATGGTAAGCCCATGATCCAGTGAATATCTATTTCTTATTTTTAGAGCAAGTAGAACTTGCTATGGGTGGATCCTACTGGACCCATCCCACATAGAGATCCATCAATGCTCCTAATAAAATAGTTCGCGATTTTAAAAATCTTAAGACAGCAACTTGTAATAAAGACAAACTTCTTTTTCTTCTTCAATGGCGGCACTACAGCCCATATCGGGCCTTGGCTTTCTCCCCTTCAGGTTGCATAGCATTTCAGGTTTTATTGTTTTCGTAGAATTTAAGTTGCCTAGTTATACTGCGATATTAAATTTCAAATAACCACCACCATGGCTCTAAATAAATAAATAATTTCCACTATATACAAAAAACTTAAGACAGTAACCTGCCCTTAGTACAAAATTCTTGGCCTTCTGATCTTTAGGTTTCTCAATATTTTTTTTTATTTATAATTGTGAGAGGCTCTTCGCACAACCTCCTATTCAGGAATTTTTGTTTTCATAAATTGAAGTAGCCCAGATATATAGTACGACGAAATCACATGAACTTTTTCAAACAACCAAATTTGCATTAATTCAAAAAACTTTAGACAGTGACCTGCAATTAAGACAAGCTTCTTCTTTAGTAGTTTATTACAATGAAATATAAATTTGATAAAATTTTATAACGTTTAAAAAAAGACACCACAATTTTGATATTGATTCATTACACAAATTATAAACCAAAGTGCTCCAACGATTTACAGTGCTATAAAACTACTCGTATAATTTCCCCTTTAATCGATTTAATTAATGAAATAAGGAGTGCTAAATTTTTTTTCTCGGGCTGATTTTTTTATTACGACCAAATTTTATGAAAAAAAAAAATTTTTCTCCTTATTCTTTTTTTAATGCGTAAATTATTTAAAGAATTTTATGTTTTTAGATTATATTTTATATTTTTGGAAGGAAATGAAAAGAAAATTATGATCCTGTTAAGAATTTATAAATTTCGAACGTTACTGCTCTCCGTGTAGGTTGAAGAAGCTCGAAAAATTGCGCAACAATTTAACGCGATATGGGCAAAAGTAAAGAAACCCATAAAAGATATTCAATTTACGATGATTTTGTTATTATGTCGATTTTTCTTACTCATTCTTCTTCTTTTGATTTTCTTCTGGTCGTTTTATTTCGTATTACTTTTTGTCCTCTTCTTGCTAATTATGTTTTCATTTAAAACGAGATCAAGTTTAGTTCAGGGTAGTATTTCGACCTTCCATTAACCGTAATCAAGTTGAAGATGATGCTTATTCTTTGACTTCCGATACATGTATGTATGTAACCGAGTTTTGTTGCAGTTTCGAGAAGATCACCTTGCCCGCTCGCAACTGTAATTTATTTTACCGAGAATCTTGACAATAGTAGAGCGTTCTAGGTTGTTAAGCAACAATTAAAAATACAGAAACAAATAAATTTTGTGTGAGTTTGAAAGAGTTAAACCATAAATAGCAGTCAAATAAAATCGTACTACCCCAGTTCTGGGAAGTAAAAAGGTTTTGGAGGTTTATGATTCGTCTCGTTCACCTTGATTAGAAGGTTAATAAAACTCGAGATCCTTTGAGTCACTTGATTTATATCTGAAGAAACATTTACATGATAAGAATTAAACAGATTATTTTTTCAAATACTCGCTTAAATAACCTAAGGTAACGGATATAAATTACAAAACTTTCAGCTACAATATAACAAAACTTCGAAACTCTTTTGCGACCATTATGTAACTATATGTCACCAAAACTAGTTGTCTCATGAATACATCGTTGATTAAGATTGTACAAGCAATTGTGTCCATGAAAAAAAAAGTTATGCAATCATCTACGGTAAGAATCGTAGGATGCAAAGCGTATGCACTTTACCTACAGAAGTCATGTTAGAATCAACGAAGAAAGTGAAGATCAACTAAGAAATCTACAAAACCGCGAAAGACATGAATCGATAGAGTAGTTTTAGTTGAGAGCTTAGTTCCGTGCAACAACATACTCAGATCGACTCTAAGAGTCGTGTATCCAAGTCACAAGAATCAACTAAAGCAACACTTACTTTTGCTCTGATCGAAAAGAATAAACGGTTCGAATGAGAAAAGACTGAGTGGGGAGCTAGAATAGCGACATTTAATCGGTGTCTTGAGAAAAATTTTATATAAGAGACAAATCGATGGCCAGGCTAAGATTAGTGCGAATACAAGAAGTGCCAGGCTAAGTAGCCTTGCAACAGAGTCAATGTCACGGACAAGGTCTTATTTATAAGTTTTTGCAAGAAAAAGGAAAAAAAAACGAAGGGATTTTTTTTTTTGTTTATTTGTTTGTTTAATTGTTGTATAATAATATCGAATTTAATTGAAACGGTCATAAAGTGTATTAAAAATCTGGAGTTAAAAACAAGAAGAGTGTGTATGAGTGCGCCGCGACCGAACGTCTGAAAACAATGCTAAGGACCTTTAAAAAGTGCCTATGCCTTCTGGCAATTATCTTAACAGCTTCGACTGAGAATATCGCCAAGAAATCGGAAAAGCAGCAAGAAATAACTTTGAACGATGACGCGATAATTGTTGAAGGTACATTAATTTACCTACCGTTAAGAAACGAGTGTGATGTGTTTTTGTTTTTCTTTATTTTATTTTCTTCTTATTATTTTATTTATTAAAAGGAATTCGCGTTAAGGTGTTAGAAAAAAGGTGAAGGTTGTTATAGTATCATGCACCTGAGCGATATATGATTTTCTCAGATGGTGTAACTGTTTTCGATCGCATAAATAAGGATTGAAGACGCCACGCTACTTTACACACGATAAGGAAAATTCAGTGTGGAATTTTAATTATGTTTAATCGATTCTGGACTCTTGATCAACTTCTTTAGTCCCATCAGAACCGGTAACGTGAAAATTAAAATCAGTGTCCAATAGATTCATTTTTTTTGAGGTCATTCGTTTTACGTATTTCAAAGACGTCGTTTTTTTGTTAAATATTTATTTTATCTTAATTTTTTTTTTGTAAAAAAGTGCTTTAAATTTTTTCCATATTATTTTTTTTGTTGAATTTTTCTATCATGAAAAAAATTAAGAAATGTTTGAATATTATGCAAATTGTCTGCATATTATATGCTAAAATGTGTTAATGAATTCAAGAATATGGGACATGTAGAGAAATTTTTGAACAAGAGCGGCGAGTTAAGAGATTATCGATTTATAACAAAAAAACAGTGTTGCGAAGTGAGTTACAAATTGATTGAATTTTGCAAAAATATGGATCGAAGAAGAGTCGAGTGATCATTTTTAACACGTTGAGTTCCACCGGTTGTCGTTTGGGCAACGCACCCACAAATGAGTTACAATTGATTTGGAAAAAAGATTTTTGAAGGCGGTGAAAAAATTATTCGGATTTGGAAGAAATTATTTAATAATCTGGTTGGGCTCGCGGCTGAACGTATTAAGGATAGACAGTAAACAATTTATTGAATTTGAAACAAATTATTTTGAGTTCTTAATACAAACTGTGGCGATTTTCATTCAAGCTATAGTTCGGTTAAATCGTACATGCAATTTGAACGCACAATTTTTTGACGAGAATTTTTGAAATTTCAAAAATGATGCGGTCACCCGCGTCAGTTGATTAGAATGTTTGCCAACATTATTATTAATGGGGCAGATTCAATATGAAGGTCAATGAAAGAAATTACGAGGACGGAGCCGTGGATATTCCGGAGGTGGGCTGCCGCCAATTATTTAAGTTTCCCAGTATAGAGATTGAAGTTGCAAGTTGGGATTCGTGTCTGATCGTTTGAATTATATTAGAAATGCTCTGTGCAGAATATCAGTTTCATAGCTGTAGTAAAATTCAAGAAATTTTGTGTAGTCAAGGAAAGATTTCCGGATTTTACATTGTTCCGCTTTATTAATCGCAACGTTTCGATTTCGGCTGAGGTCTTCATTAAACTGGAACAGTTTGACAAACACAAGTAAAGTACTTTTCAAGTACTTGCAGTACCAAATATTCTTATACTCAGTATTAGGTACTGCTCACAAGTAGTTTCAAGTATTTTCCATAGTTATTACTAAAGAACAACAACTGAAGAATGTTTTAATAGGAACCAAAAACAAAGTAAGAAAAAAATGGAATCTGCGTGTAGCCTAGTAAGCAGCGTGTTGATCTACAATACGAAGGTTCCGTTCGAAGCTTAATATCAGCAGACTGTTTGCGTGAGTATATCTTTGCCACCTTAATCTGCGAAAATGAATGTTCCTAGACAGAAGGTTGTGCGAAAGGCAAACAACTCTTTCATAATAACAAATGGCAAGCACCAAAGGGGTACAAGTACAAATTCAAATTTTCCCATGATAGTGCCAGAATTCCATTTTCAAAAAAGCCTGCAAGCATGTACGAAATACAAACAACCAATTAACTGTACTACTAGCATCTGTAGTACAAGTTAATTGGTTGTTTATGTTTCGTATATACTTGGAGGGAGTTTTAAGAATGGAATTCCGGCACTATTAAGAAATAATTTGAATTTGCACTTGTACTCCTCTGGTCCTCAGCCATTCAAACATAAGTTAAGGGATCTGAAGGTCAGAAGGCTAAAGTCCGATTTCGAATGTAGTACTATTGAAGAAGAAAAATATGTGAAATATATTGAAATGCGCTAGGGGTCGCAGGATTTCAAGTAAAAACATAACAGGGCTACGATTGCGCGTAAAGCGCAATCTTACGATACTCTAGATGAAATAGATTTTTTTGTGATCCCAAGAAATTTTGTATGGGGAGTGTTTGAAGCGGTGATAGCATTGAACTAATTTTTTCCCAATCATGCTAAAGTAGCTATAAAAATGTTTTGTACAAAATACTTTCTCCAAAAATGGAATAGGAGCTGAGAAAATTAATGTGTTAGATTTAATGAAAATGTGCAGTTTGTATGGGAGGTGGTAGAAAGAGTGGGGGGATTTTAGTGATTTTTTCAGAAATAACTAAGAATATCATACAATTGACATCTCTTAAATTTTAGACCAGTAACATTCATATTTTTCAAGAAAATAGATTTTTTGTGAAGTTGTGAAACTGTGTCGTATTGTATGGGAGGGGGTAGAAGCAGTAAAGTTAATCAAATATTTTTTTCTGATCTTAGTGATAATCCTAAATAAGTATTTATCACAAAATGTGAGCTCGATAAATGTTATATTTCTGAGAAAATCGGCTTAGAGCATTTCATGAAAACGTGTAGTTTGTATGGGAGAAGGGGGGGGGGGAAAGGAGAGGGAGGACGCAAATAGCTTTTATACTGTATATTGAAATCATTATGAAAGTAATATATGCCGAAATTCAGACTAATAGCTTTTATACTTTTCGAGCAAATACATTTATAGTCGAATTGCGAAATTGTGCCATTTTGTATGGTAGGGGGTAGAAGGGGTGAAGCTAATCGCCTAATTTTTTTAAGCCTTACTAACAATTTTAAATAAATATTTGGTGCACAATTTCAGCTCGCTAAATTTTATACGCACTGAGTAAATTGGCTTAGAGTAATTCATGACAAGTACAGTTTGTATGGGAGGTGTCAGAAGGAGGGGAAGGACAGGCATAATTTTTATACGGTAGATTGATATTATCATAAAAGCAATATATTCCAAATTTCAGGCCAATAGCTTTTATACTTTTTGAGCAAATCCGTTTATTGTCAAATTGCGCATTTCTGTCATTTTGTATGGGAGGGGGTAGAAGAAGTTGGGGTATGTAGCCCATTCACGAACTTAAAGTTACTTTTTTGCTAAAAATGACACACAAACATTTTTAGCACTGTAGCTGAAAGCTTTCGAGAGCTATGCTGTAGACAGACGCACAGACGGACAGACAGACAGACAGACGGTCACTCGGAATCGAGGTTTTTGAGCGACAACAAATATTTCTGTACCCTTGGCGGCTCTGTGCGAGCGTTATTTCTTGGCGTTACAAACGGTAAGGCAAACACAATATACTCTCAGATTTCATATAGAGTATAAATATAACTACTTCACTTTTATTTTAAATAACTGATGATGCAATCGCGCTACAGCCCGTATCGACCCTTGGCCTCCCGGATGCACCTCCTCCAGTTGTCGATCGCTTGAGCACTTGAGGACTCGTTTTGGAATTCGTTCCTCGTGCATTCGCTCCACATGGCCAGCCTATTGAAGCTTGCCGAGTTTGATCACGATAGATGCTGGTGAGTCGTCAAATAGTTGATACAGCTCATGGTTGTAACGAATTCGCCATTCATCTCCTTCCTTAACTGCTCATCTTCCGAAGAAATTTTCGCTCAAACGTGTCGATTAAATTATCCGGCACCCGCGTCAAGGTCCATGGTTCGCATCCATATAGCAGCACAGAACGAATTAATATCTTGTAGATGCCTACGAAGATGCAAGGTGTCGCGTCTTGCATAGAGGAGAGCTGTCCGAGATCTTCCCTGTGCGAACGGGTGTCAGACAAGGCTGCATATTATCACCAGCCCTGTTTCTGGTGGTAATAAATGACATCTTGAAAGCTGCACTGGAAGGTGGGGAAGGTAAAGGTCTTCAATGGAGACTATTTAACATCTTAAGTCACCTTGATTATGCTGATGACGTGTGTTTGCTTGCACATACCCGTTCGGACTTAGAGTCAAATGTTCGCTCGTTGCATTCTAAATGCAAAGAGGCGGGACTGAAAATAAATGTGCGTAAAACCAAGTACATGCACATGGGTTCGAACGCAAGCACACCGATTGTTCTCAACGGACAGGATGTGGAAGAGGTGCAAGATTTTTGCTATCTCGGAAGCATTGTCAGCATGGACGGCGGCGCCCAAAAGGATGTTGAGGCTCGGCTAAATAAAGCTAGTCAGGCCTTCGGTAACATTTCCTCCTTCTGGAGGTTAAGAGAGATCTCCCTTCGCACGAAGCTGCGAGTTTTTGACGCATGCGTCAAATCCGTGTTGTTATATGGTTGTACTACGTGGAAAGTGACCGTTCGCATAAAATGCTTTGTTAGCTGCCGTGATTCTTCTTCCAATTTCATGTCGTTCATTGCCGTACTTTGTGCTCGAAGTTGTCCCATAGTGATATTCTGCCTCTCTGGGACAGTCCTTTGTG
This sequence comes from Chorisops tibialis, assembly GCA_963669355.1. Classification (NCBI taxonomy): domain Eukaryota; kingdom Metazoa; phylum Arthropoda; class Insecta; order Diptera; family Stratiomyidae; genus Chorisops; species Chorisops tibialis. The sequence goes on from OY770262.1 coordinate 216,940,708, forward strand.
TCTGGGTCATGTACTTAGTTTTTGCCTTATACTTCATCCGCTGCCGACTCCAACTCCTGGAATAACACAAAGTATTGATCGGGCCAGAATATCCACGTCGTCTGCGTACGCCACCAGCTGTGCTAGCGTACCTAGGGTGTAGCCTAGCTTGTTGGTCTACAATGCGAAGATCGTGAGTTCAAATCAATCAAAGCATATTTCAAGCACACTGGTTGTATGTATTTACCTTGGTTACTTCAATCTACGAAAATGAAAAATTCGTAAATAGAGGGTTGTGCGAAGAGCTAACAACACTTCCGCAATAAATAATGAAATTGTTAAGAAACCTGAAGCTCAGGAGGCCAAGGACCGATTTGGGCTGTAGCGCCATTGAAGAGGAAAAACGTCTTATGTCCACTGAGGTTAATGCCTTCCTGATGACATTCTCGACCACCAAGTTGAAGAGCATGGGGTGAGACCATCTCCTTGTTTGAGACCTGACTCCATTGGGAAGCTTTGAGTCAACTCGTTTTGGATTTTTACTTGGGACTCATTGTTTTCCATCGTGGCTTTTATTAACCGAACTAGTGGTGGGATACCTACATAGTTCAATCGTTATTCTGTACAGAGCATTGCGGTCGACATCATCGTATGCTTGACAAAAATTGACGAACAGTTGGAGCACATTAATATCATATTTCCAGTATGAAGCCACCATGTTATTCGCCGATGATGTTGTTTGCGTATTCACTGAGTCTTCGTTCGATAATTTTCGTTAAAATTTTGTTACACGTACACAATTTTAAATAACTACAAACTTTATTTATCGCTTTCCAATTAAATAACGTTTACACTTTTCGTTCTCAATATCTCGCTTTTACTCTTCGCTCCCATCATGCTGTCGACCACAGGACTTAATCGCCTTTTAAATTCCTGCTTTTCGTTCTATTCGACCGCTTTTCGGTCTTGTATGCAGTTTCTAGGAATTATTTTCTATTCGGTTGCAATTCGGCCTTATACGCTGTTTCTTTGAGTACGGGCGAGCAGTTGACAAGCAATTGATGATGGCAAATAGTTGATGAATTATTAAATATGTGCGCGTGTGTGTCGTCTATTGCCTAAGAATTAATTTTTGTAAATTATTATCTGTCAATGCATAACGATGCGCTGAATCCAGTAAACCACCGAATGAAAATAGTCTTTCGACAAGATCCGATAAAGTTAGTGGGGTATTTAACTTAAGTGACACCTCTCGCAAGAAAGAGATTCCCATTCCATTGCCTATGACCGAATCGCTGGTATGATAATACTTGAAAGTGCTGGCCACGTATACTGGTCCTCATAACTACATATGTAATACTTGATTCTCAGTCAGAAAGATTTATTCGAAGTACTCGTACTTTGATTTGTCAAGTACCAAAAGCAAAATCAATACTAAGGTATTAAAGAAGTCACGAATTGCAGCTGTTTCATAATAATGTGGAGTAATTTTCAAAATGATAATTGTACATATACTAAAACCGAATAAAAACATAAAAGGGCTACGATTACGCGTAAAGCGCAATTTTACGATACTCTAGATGAAATAGAATTTTTTGTGATCCCAAGAAATTTTGTATGGGGAGTGTTAGAAGGGATGATAGCATTGAACTAATTTTTTCGACATCATGCTAAAGTAACTATGAAAATGTTTTATACAAAATGCTTACTCCAAAAACTGAATGGGAACTGAGAAAATTAGTGAGTTTGATTTAGTGAAAATGTGCAGTTTGTATGGGAGGTGGTAGAAAGAGTGGGGGAATTTTAATGATTTTTTCAGAAATAACTAGGAATATTATAAAATTGGCAGCCCTTAAATTTCAGACTAGTGCCATTCATACTTTTCAAGAAAATCGATTTTTTGTGAAGTTGTGAAACTGTGTCATGTTGTATGGGAGGGGGTAGAAGTAGTGAAGCAAATCCAATATTTTTTTTCTCATCTTAGTAATAACATTAATTAAATATTGATTACAAAATATGAGCTCAACAAATGTTATATGTTCTGAGAAAATCGGCTTAGAGCATTTCAGGAAAAAGTGTAGTTTGTATGGGAGGGGGTGGAAGGAAAGGGAGGACGCAAATAATTTTTGTACTGTAGATTTAAATCATTAAAAAATTAACATATACCAAAATTGAGACTAATAGCTTTTAGACTTTTTGAGTAAATCCATTTATTGTCAAATTGCGAAATTCTGTCATTTTGTATGGGAGGTGGTAGAAGGGGTGAAGCTAATCATCTCATTTTTTTTGACCTTACTAACAATTTTAAATAAATATTTGGTGCACAATTTCAGCCCGCTGAATTTTATAAGCACTGAGGAAATTGGCTTAGAGTAATTCATGATAAGTACAGTTTGTATGGGAGGTGGTAGAAGGAGGGGGAGGACACAACAATTTTTATACGATTATTGATATTATCATAAAAGTAATATATTCTGAATTTCAGGCCAATAACTTTTATACTTTTTGAGCAAATCCGTTTATTGTCAAATTGCGTAATTGTGTCATTTTGTATGGGAGGGGGTAGAAGGGGTGGAGCGATTTGGCCCGTTCGCGAACTTGACCTTACTTTTTTATCAAAAACGACGTGTACAAAATTTGAACTTTCTAGCTCAATGCGTTCTCAAGCTAGAGAGCGCACGGACGGACGGACGGACGGACGGACAGACGGACGGACGGACGGACGGACGGACGGACATCCGGTTTTGAGATTTTTGAGTGATAATATTAACTTCTGTATCATTCATTTTTTTCTCCGAGCCTTATTTCTTGGCGTAACAAACCTTAGAGCGAACTTATAATACTCTCAGATTCCATCTAGAGTATAAACATAACAGGGCTACGATTGCGCGTATAGCGCAATCTTACGATACTCTAGATGAAATAGAATTTTTTTGTGACTCCAAGAAATTTTGTATGTGGAGTGTTAGAAGGGATGATAGCATTGAACTAATTTTTTCCCCATCATGCTAAAGTAGCTATAAAAATGTTTCATTCAAAATGCTTACTCCAAAAATTGAATGGGAACTGAGAAAATTAGTGAGTTAGATTTAATGAAAATGTGCAGTTTGTATGGGAGGTGGTAGAAAGAGTGGGAGGATTTTAGTGATTTTTTCAGAAATAACTAGGAATATTATAAAATTGACATCCCTTAAATTTCAGACTAGTGCCATTCATACTTTTCAAGAAAATCAATTTTTTGTGAAGTTGTGAAACTGTGCCATATTGTATGGGAGGGGCTAGAAGCAGTGAAGCTAATCAAATATTTTTTTCTGATCTTAGTGATAATACTAATTAAGAATTTATTACAAAATATGAGCTCGATAAATGTTACATGTTCTGAGAAAATCGTCTTAAGGCATTTCACGAAAAAGTGATGTTTGTATGGGAGGGGGTGGAAGGAGAGGGAGGACTCCAATAATTTTTCTATTGTAGATTTATATTATTATAAAAGTTATATATCCAAAAATTCAGATTAATAGCTTTTACACTTTTAGAGTAAATCCATTTATTGTCAAATTGCGAAATTGTGTCATTTTGTATGGGAGGGGGTAGAAGAGGTGAAGGTAATCGTCTAATTTTTTTTGGCCTTACTAACAATTTTAAATAAATACTTGGTGCAAAATTTCAGCACTGCGTAAATTGGCTTAGAATAATTCATGAAAAGTACAGTTTGTATGGGAGGTGGTAGAAGGAGGGGTAGGACACACATAATTTTTATACGGTAGATTGATATTATCATAATAGTACTATATTCCAAATTTCAGGTTAATAGCTTATACACTTTTCGAGCAAATCTCTTCATTGTCAAATTGCGCAATTGTGTCATTTTGTATGGGAGGGGGTAGAAGGGGTGGAGCGATTTGGCCCGTTCACGAACTTGACCTTACTTTTTTGTCAAAAACGACGTGTACAAAATTTGAACTTTCTAGCTCAACGCGTTCTCAAGCTAGAGAGCGCACGGACGGACGGACGGACGGACATCCGGTTTTGAGATTTTTGAGTGATAATATTAACTTCTGTATCATTTATTTTTTTCTCCGAGCCTTATTTCTTGGCGTTACAAACCTTAGAACGAACTTATAATACTCTCAGATTCCATCTAGAGTATAAATATTGTATCAACATTTGTAAACATTCATTTACGGTGTAGAAACTAAAAAATTTGCAGGTCTAATAACCCACGCATTGTACTTCCATCATTATAATTAATGGCGCGTCAGCTCATGTCGGGTCCTGGCCTCCTGAAGTCATTGCCATCAATCGTCTTGATCCAAAGACAGCGTCCTCAGTTTTAAGATGGCTTCGCTATCTTTATCAACCAAGTCCTTCCATCGTTTGCGTTGTTTACCTACTGGCCTGTTACCACTCGCTTCACTTTTAAGAGTAAGTTTGGGGATTTTTCTATATTTTATAAGGCCAGCACACTGCAGGTTTACATAGTTTGATGACGTTGAAGCTTCTAGTTCATCGTAAAGTTGATATAACTCAATTGTCTAATTTGCCATTCCGTTCCTTCCTTCTCAGGTCCAGAATTTGGAGGACCTTTTTTCGAATGCGTTAACTGCTTTTTCAGAAGTTCGCGTTAATTTCCACGTTTCGCTTCCATAACAAAGCATAGGTCGTATATTGGTTTTATGCACCCACAACTTATTGTTAGTGAGCACTTTCTTTGAAGTACCGAAAAAACCATTTTATTTGCTAGCATGATCCGTCGATTGATTTCGTCCACCTTCCATCAATTTTCTGTTAAGATCTCCTATAGGGGGGCATTGTACAGAAACAGTTTTCTTCCATAAGGCGCGATCCTGAGTATCGGCCTTTAGTTGTCGTCAGAATTTGTTTATTCCGCTGCCCTCCTGCTCGACTGCTCGCTGCCATGTGCTACTTAGCCAACCCGAAGTCTTCCTTGAGAATTATAATCTAGAGCAGGTTTGGCGATGTTTCGCTCTGGTTTTCTCAAAGTGTGACCGATCCACTGCCATTTCCATCTTTGAATCTTAGTGCCGATATTGGTTTGTCCAGTTATACTGCAAAGTTCGTAATGGCTAAAATATCCCCAAAATGCGAAAGTTTTCAGTTTAATGGTAAGTCGAACGGTGACTTTCCATGTAACAATACGAAATTGATGCATGCGTTAAATACTCGCAGATTCGTGCGATGGAAGATCTCTCTTAACCTCCCGAAAGGGGAAAGAATATCGAATTCCTGACGAGCTTTATTTATACGAGCATCAATGTCTTTCCGTCTAAGCTGACAATGCTTCTGAGGTAACAGAGTATTGCACCTATTCCACATCTTGTCCGTGTGCTTCTGTTCGAAACATTTATTCTATATTTGATTTATTTTTCCTACAGTCGATAGCCCAGTGATGTTTTTGCATCTTCGAGGGTTGATGTAGTCCAGTCGTTTCTACTTGCGCCTAAAAATGTTCACTTTTCGTGATACAAACAAAACGCTTGCTTTGCACAAAACGGGATCTCTTTAAATTTTTAGAAAGTAAAATGAATATTCAACTCCGCCTTTGCGAGAACCAAAACAATAAAAGTCCTGCACATATTATTGGACGTTGAATTATAATTAATTGCGACAAAAATATCACAAAATTTGCGATATTAGAGATTAAGTTTGTGGCATTTTTTCCAAATAAATTTTCGATAAAAATTCGCCAGAGTTACAAGCGAAAACAAAATTTAACAGTAGCACGATATTTTAACGACAAATTTTTGTGACAACAAGAAAACCGAAATTTCTTCAAAATAGTTATTATATATGACGTAAAATTTTTGGCAAAATTTCTTCGACAACACTAAATGTGACAAAAATACGAATACATTTTTCAGTCATGACAGTTTTCGGCTACAGGGCGGTCAGTATTTTGAATGCAATGTTCTTCAATCTAGCTATGATTGGGAGAGACAAAATAAAAAACAAAAAAAAACATATCACAAAAAAGTTTCGACAGAAATGTAACAACATTTCTTTTGCGACTTATGTGACGGGCGGTTTTCGATATTGAAATTTTTGACATTTTAATGTTGGAAAATAAATAAAAAACATAACAGAATTATGATTGGGCGTAAAGCCCAATCATATGATACTCTAGATGAAATACTTACTTACCTTCTGTTTGGGAGGTGGTAAAATCAGAAGGGGAGGTTTGTAATTTTTCTATGTAACACTGAACGTAGTATATAACATAACAGGGCTACGATTGCGCGTAAAGCGCAGTCTTACGGTACTCTAGATGAAATAGAATTTTTTGTGATCCCAAGAAATTTTGTATGGGGAGTGTTAGAAGGGATGATAGCATTGAACTAATTTTTTCCCCCATAATGCTAAAGTAGCTATAAAAATGTTTTATACAAAATGCTTACTCCAAAAATTGAATGGGAACTGAGAAAATTAGTGAGTTAGATTTAGTGGAGATGTGCTGTTTGTATGGGAGGTGGTAGAAAGATTGGGGGGATTCTAGTGATTTTTTCAGGAAAAACTAGGAATATTATAAAATTGACATCTCTTAAATTTCAGACTAGTGCCATTCATACTTTTCAAGAAAATAGAGTTTTTGTGAAGTTGTAAAACTGTGTCATATTGTATGCGAGGGGGTAGAAGCAGTGAAGCTAATCAAATATTTTTTTTCTGATCTAAGTGATAATACTAATTAAGTATTTATTACAAAATATGAGCTCAATAAATGTTATATGTTCTGAGAAAACCGTCCTAGAACATTTCATGAAAAAGTGTAGTTTGTGTGGGAGGGGGTGGAAGGAGAGGGACCACGCAAATAATTTTTCTACTGTATTTTTAGATCATTATGAAAGTAATATATCCCAAAATTCAGACTGATAGCTTTCATACTTTTCGAGTAAATCCATTTATTGTCAAATTGCGAAATTCTGTCATTTTGTATGGGAGGGGGTAGAAGGAGTGAAGCTAATCGTCTAATTTTTTTTGGCCTTACTAACAATTTTAAATAAATATTTGGTGCACAATTTCAGCCCGCTAAATTTTATACGCACTGAGTAAATTGTCTTAGAGTAATTCATGACAAGTACAGTTTGTATGGGAGGTGATAGAAGGAGGGGGAGGACACGCATAATTTTTATACGGTAGATTGATATTATCATAAAAGTAACATATTCAAAATTTCAGGCCAATAGCTTTTATACTTTTCGAGCAAATCCGTTTATTGTCAAGTTGCGCAATTGTGTCTTTTTGTATGGGAGGGGGTAGAAGGGGTGGAGCGATTTGGCCCGTTCACGAACTTGATCTTACTTTTTTGTTAAAAACGACGTGTACAAAATTTGAACAATCTAGCTCAACGCGTTCTCAAGCTAGAGAGCGAACAGACGGACGGACAGACGGACGGACAGACGGACGGACAGACGGACAGACGGACAGACGGACATCCGGTTTTGAGATTTTTGAGTGATTATATTAACTTCTGTATCATTCATTTTTTTCTCCAAGCCTTATGTCTTAGCGTTACAAACCTTGGAGCAAACTTATAATACTCTCAGATTTCATGTAGAGTATAAAATTATTTCATGCTGAATTCAAAATTTCTTGCTTTCATACTTTTCAAGGAAATTGAACAATTTTTGTCTGAATTTATGGTATTTGTATGGGAGGTGGCAGAGAAAGAGGGGGAATTTTGGTTGACTTTGAATCTGCTTATCAACATCCTAATCACATTGCTTTGTTACAATTTTTATGTCCATAGCTTTCATATGTTCGAAGGAGAAAAAGTTTTCTTGAACTTCTAATATAAAAATTTGAATGGGAGGTGGTAGAAAGAGTGGGGTGAAGGAGATATTTTTTAGCATTTATTACAATTATTAAGCGACAAATTCTGACGAAATTTCAAGTTTCTACTTCTTCTAGTTTCTATGAAAATCGGTTAAATGCATTTACCAAAATTCTGCATTTGTATGGGAAGGGGTAGAAGGAATATCCGAATCAAAACCAAATTTTTTGACATCAATTATATTTAAAATAGTATACTTTTCTCAAATTTTAAAGTTGATAGCTTTGACGGTTTTGAAGAAAACTAATTTAATTGAAATTCCGAAATTTCGTGAAATTTGTATGGGAGGGGGTAGAAGGAGTGAGGTAAAGTTGATAGTTTTTCCAAAATAATTGCAATTATAATAAAATTAGTTATGACAAAAATTGGTTCATTTGGCTTTGCTAGTTGCATTGCAAACCGAATAAATGCATTTTTGAAAATTGTGCATTTGTATGGGAGGTGGTAGAAGGAGTAAGGAGATCAGATCAATATTTCTTGAGGTTAATGATATTTATATCACTATACTATGACCTAATTTTCAAGTCAATAGCTGAAATGGTTTTGGAGAAAAATCAATTTCTTTAAATTTCGAAATTTCATGAAATTTGTATGGGAGGGGGTAGAAGAAGTGGGGGGATATGGCCCGTTCACGAACTTAAAGTTACTTTTTTGCTAAAAATGACATACAAAAAATTTCAGCACGATAGGTCAAAGCTATCGAGAGTTATGTTGTAGACAGACGGACAGACAGACGGACAGACAGCAACTCGAAAGCGAGGTTTTTCAGAGACAACAAATATTTCTGTACCCTTGGCGGCTCTGTACGAGCATTATTTCTTAGCGTTACAAACGGTAAGGCAAACACAATATACTCTCAGATTTCATCTAGAGTTTAAAAATTTCGGTACATATTTGACTAATTGATTGAGATTGATGAAAATCTCACACCAAAACGTGACGTTTAATAAAGTATATCAATCTTAAATTTGTAAGTCCTTCCTTGAAGGCAATACCTGTCTTCTTATGGCTTTATGCTAAATATCACACTTCCAATGTTTAAATGTTTTTTTGCACTTTCAGCAAAACTTACCCGTTCTTACATTAGATACCGAGTTTTTATAGTTTGAATCATCACGTTTCAATTTACAAATTAGGAATTGACTCCGTTTGCCCTCTAAATTTCAAAGCACGGTCTAGTTAATTCAGCTTTCGTCATGAATTAAATTAGAAAAGTCGGTTAACTACAGTGAGAATGCTTAAGATTAGCCGAAAGTGCATATTTAAACCTGAAAAGTGTAAAATTTCGGAAAAAAATTCACAGAGCTAGATGATAGGTATAGAAGAGCCAACACAATTTTAGAGATGAATATGTCACAATATTTGTGTCAATTCGCACACCAAACTCGTCAAATGTTGTAATCAAAATAAATGTTCCAATTTGTATGAAAAATTAATAACAGATTGAATAGGAATTGTGTAAAAATTATTTTGTATTAATTTTAGCTTCAAAATAGAACACAATTGCGTTAATTATATTGTTCAAAAATTTCAAAAGTAGACTTATTCAAAGATTAAACAATTAAGAAAAGGAAACAACCGAGGTGCACTTAGTTTATTACGAGATGTGTTAGATGGAAAAAAAAGAGACATACGCACAAAATTTGTTAAAAAGTATTTGATACTCGTAGATTAACCGTTGGCAACTTTCTATCAACAAATTTGTAACACTATTCTGATAAAATATGAAAAATTTCTGTGGTGACAAAATTTTCCTACAGGGGTGCGGTCTTAAAGTTCTTCAATGGCCTTTGATGATGCCGTCTCTCAAACATGCCGCAAATGCTCCATTTGCATCTTGGTAGGATTGACCCTGCTAATTTTACCTATTTCCAGTAAATCAATTTTGGCCAACTACTTGTTAGAAATTCTCTCTGCGGCCTACAACATTGGAGCAATTTCTTGTTCAACTTAACTGCTAATCATAGAAATTATTGTTCGAAAATAATCTCTTCTTGCAGGTGTTCGTGAAAGTGATCTGTTGCTAATAGATTGCAAAAAACCTGTTTATGAATAACTTAAGGCTAAGGGATGGCAGGGTAAGAAGAAGATGGGACTGAAGCTAAACTGAACTTAGGTTTTTCGATTTGCTTGTTAATAGTGATAGTCTTACTGTCAGAGGGTGATCTGGAATTTCACAATCAATTTCAATCGATTTCTTGTTAAGAGGGGCATAGGACAGAAACAGTTCTCTCCACAAGGCGAATGCCAAATGTCGTTACCGTAGAATCGGTTCGTATCCGAGGCACTCTTTCCGTTTCTCGTTTGAGTTAGTGTTTAAGATTTAAGCAGGACGTCTGCTAGTGTGCCCCTCATCTCACAAAGGGAAGAAATTTCTCATTTCTTTGTGGATAGCTTAGTAATTAAGAAAAGATTGAGTAAAAAATGCCAAGATTCGCCAAATATAATTTTAATACATTTGTTTTCTTGTATGGTAATTGCAGCTTATTTTTGTGAATTGTTGCACAATTTTGATAGATAGGTGCAATTTAGCTCAAAACTACTTTGAATACAGCAGTGTCTTTTCGTGGGAAAGCTTCGTATTTTTTAGAAATTATCGGATATATAACAAGAATTGATTTCATCAGATTGGAGGCCGTGTGAGAGATTATGTTCGTGAAACGTGAGCTTTTAATCGAAGAAAAAACCGAGATATTTGATATTGTCGGACCATTTAATAGACATACTAAATATATTAATATGTATGACAGAAATCACATCGGATTTGACTGGAGATTATTAAATATTATTTGCGGTTCAATTTAGAAAGCTTAGAGCGCAGTAAGCAAATATAGCCAGCTAACTGCCAGCAGTATTATGTACAACTGATATGTATATACTATGTAACAGCAGCGGACTCACACAAGAGCCTTAAGGGATTTCGGCTGGTGTTCCATGAGTAGTTCATGAAAGGACCTGGTTGAGAAAAGCATTTTCAATAGATTAGATTAGAGTAGAGTAATTTATTGCTAAATTTTAAATACAGTTTTTTTTACAGTCTTATTCAATTATTTAATGTTATTTTAAGCAGAAATTTATTACATCTATGCGATAATAATAATAAGTTCGGCAGTTGTATGCTAATTATTATGTCTATTAGTTATTTTTTTGTTAGCTAATTCTTAGTTTTTTCACATTGGCAATTTAAGATGTGATAATACTTGCTTTTATCGTATATTATTTAATTGCACAGTCCTTAAAAGGAAAGAGAAAAAAAGAGTGAAGAAATGGTGGGAGTTGGGAATGGAAGATATAAAAAACTATCCATTTTAACCACGATCGCGTGTCTGAACTTTTGTTGCATACAATTTGATAATTGTATTCATATCTTGACTTCAGCTACTTTTATGGTCGTTAATTACGCATAAATTTTATCAGCAGATGAGCTATTAGTGTTACTCTCAAACATTTTTCTAATAATCGGGTTAGAATGATGTTTTATTTTATTCATTTTTTTTATCCAGAGGTTAATAGCGTGCGTCATAAGAGGTGTAATTTTTGATTCCGTGTATATGTATTTATTGGAATATAATCTGGTTATGCTTCTATATTTTTTTGAAAGACAATTGCGAAGGATTTTCTCTCCTGGGCTTCCATATTTTTCGCTATGGTGATTGATAATGAGAACCTGACTAGATAGCCGTAGGTCATTGTTCGCGTGACCGTTAAGTTTAAAAAGTTTATTAAAATTTACCCCCAAGTACTTAATATTATTTTTCAATGGAACAGATGTTCTATTAATTTATAGGTGAAGATTTTTACTATGCTTTACGATGTTTCATGGATTTCTAAAATAGATAAGGGAAGACTTATCCGGGTTAATTTGGATACCCAACGTTTTATAATAATTGTCTACAACCGCCATGTGCTTCTTAACTTTTGATAGTGCTAGTCTAGGGTCTTTGGATGGAGCATATATGACTGTATCATCTCTAAGCTGTATTGCCACAGAGTCTTCTTGTGCAATATGGGGGAAGTCATGTAGGAAAAAATTATAAAGCTTAGGTCCGTCAACCGATCCTTGGGCAACTCCAGATCTTACTGCTATTAATGATGACTGCTCATTGTTTATTTCTACATACAGTTATCTATTTTCTAGAAAACTAAAGGACATTCGAAATAAGTTTCCACAAAAGACTTTTAATCTATACAAGATCGAAAGCTTTTTTGATGTCAAGGGAATTTGGGCGAACATTTCCTATGCCATTAGAGCCCGAGGATTTCCTAATCGGTATTAATTTCGTTCGGAAAATGGCCTTTGTTAAGGCAGTTATTTAATAATACAAAAAATCTATAGCTTTTTTTGGAAATTTTCTTAATCATGTAATTGGAGATGTTATCGGGACTGAATGATCTCTTGCTGTTAAAGGAGGGAATAATGTTGACTAAGAACTCCGTGTTATAAAAGGACGTTCTAGCTAAGATCCGCTGGTTTTCTTTGTCAAACTTGTGAACTTATTGTATGCTATTTGATTCAAACTCTGCAACTGTATGGTTTACTAAAGCTAGGTTATCTCTATCATGCTGGGGATGTTTAGGTCTTCGTAGAATTTCTTAAAGGCTTTTATCTTTTCGGGTAAGCGTGCATACGTAATTGCACTTACGGGAACTTTTCCCATGCCGCTTGATTTGGGCTAAGCTATTATTCGATTTATTTCTTTGGAGATTATAGGACTTGGCTTGAGGGTTTTGAGATTTTTTTGTTGTAAATATTTGTTGAAATGGGTATTAATTTTTTCATCTATAATTCGGGATAGTAGCGTGGTTCTGCTTTTATGGCTAATATATTCTTGGTTGAAGTTAAAATTATTTTTTTTGAGGATTTTTTCATGTTTTTGCACCAGTGTTTCCTGATATCAAAAAGTGATTTTATATCGGCAGGAAGACATTCGAAAAAGCTATTACTAGTGTGATACCTGTGATAAATTCTTGTTAAATTTTCAATATTTTTGTATATTTCTATATTATTGAAAGGACGTGGTTGAGAAAAGCATTTTCAATAGTTTGTATAGAAGAACGTCGTGGTTTCAATATGGTGTTGCAGTCTCTCTAGCATAATTTTTTTCAAAGATTTTACTTAGAGTAGTAGTATTCATTTAGAATTATTAGTAAGACCAAAAAAAATTAGACTAGCTTTACTCCTTCTAGCCCCTCCTATACAAAATGACGCATTTTCGCAATTCGACAATAAACGGCTTTTCTCGAAAAGTATAATTGCTACTGATCTGAAATTTGGAATATAATAATTTTATGATAATTTCATTCTACTGTATTAGAATTATTTGTGTCCTCTCTCTCCTTCCACCACCTCCCATACAATCTGCACTTTCTTGTGAAATGCTCTAAACCAATTTACTCAGTGCATATACAATTTCACGATTTGGAATTGTCCACTAAATATTTATTTAGAATTATTAGTAAGACAAAAAAAAATTAGACGATTAGCTTTACCCCTTTTACTCCCCCCCATATAAAACAATATCGCAATTCCACAATAAACGGATTTTTTCCAAAAGCATGGAGATCTGCAATTGGGAATATATTACTTTTATAACAATTCCAATCTGCTGTATAAAAATTATTTAAGTCTTCCTCTTCCTTCTACCACTTCGCATACAAACTGCACTTTTTCATGAAATGCTCTAAACAAATTTACTCAGCAGACTTAAAATGAGTTCTGTCGTTTCTGAGTCGTTAAGATGGACGCAACAGATGTCGGTTTCATTGAGCCCCATAGTTTTGAGGTGGTGGTTTACTCTATTGTGGCCCGTCAAGAGGCCGATCAGAGACCTGATATCACTCTTGCTTAGTTTAAGGGATTCCACCACTTTGTTTTTCTGTGGTACGATTAATGTTTTTAAAATTGATAAGCCTGGAATATCTATTCCAGTAGATTCTGTGCTCTTGTTCAATCCACTTTCTTAGTATAAGGTTAGAATATACTTTTGCTTTGCTGCAGAAGGGCTCTGGTCTAATAAAAAATTGTCCCGCCTTATTTTGTGCAAGGCGGTCTACCTGTTCGTTTTCCTCCATCCTTACATGTCTTTTCCCAGGGCAATTACGTTTTAAAGGCAGTTCGAAACTAGCCACGATTCGTGTTTTTCGGATGCTAGGACTTTAAGAACTGCGTGACTATTAACAACAAGTTCTGCCTATTGCAGCGGATGAAACAAATTAATAACACCATGATAATATTGTTTATTGTTGAGTTCCAAAACTTCTATATATTACATTCGGCAATCTAAAATTAGGAATATTTTTCGAAAATTCTGCACTAGACACACCCAGTTTTGTACAAAATAATTTACCATCTTAAAAATCGTTCGAATTGACGACGGTCATTATTGTATCCGAAACAGCAGAAAATATAAGTTGTTCATGAACTATCTTCATCAATTTTTGATTCTACTTTACCAAATTCAGCAATCTTTGATGGCTCACATATTTCATCCACACCGATCGATATTTCTTAATAAACTTGTTAAGAACTCAAATCAAAGCCCACACAACTGATTGATATGTCAAATGTTAAAACTGATAGAGTTCTGATTAATGAAGAATTACCTATACAAAGGTTTTTTTTCCATTATTCAAAATAAAAGAAAAGCCGATCGTTACATGAGAACAAAAAAAAAAAATCAATTGAATTAATGTACTGCGGTATAACTAAGGATGTATAAACTCGATCAGTTTTATTTAAATATTCCATCACGCATAAGCAAAAGAACCAAAATTTATCGAACCATATCGGTATGATGATTGATCAAATTGACATGTTTTTAATCCAGGAAAACAAACGTATTGCTCAATTTATAATAAAAGATTGTTTTGAAGTAGTTTCACTGGGATCAGCAAAAAGTTCATTTTTGAATTCATTTCTTTTCAATTATTGTTCATTTTTGAAGAGGATTATAATAATGAAGTTTTTTATTTTGAGATGAGCGATCGATTTACGTTTTTTTTTAAATTTGCAAGTACCCGGAAAAGAATTGAGCTTTGAATTGAAATCTCAAGAGAATATCATTTATAACGTACAGTGCTAAATGCGATAATACTTGTTCAAGAGATGACTTACAATAAATATTTTTTTCCGTGCCATACCTTAAATTGAAAATATCAAACATATGACTGCAGAGCATTTCGGAATATTATTAATGGTTATTTGATAAGCGTTGACATTAACTCGCTCGTTTTTATTCATTTTAAGATACGCATTGTTAAATTCGGCTACATAAAAGATTTGATCGTAAATGATCTTGTCCGATCACAATTGGGTGTTTGGGTTTTTGCATTTTTTGTTTAGTTCAGGATGCTAAGACGCGAATAAAATATATTCGAATTATATTAAACTTACGGTGGCGTGAGCCCCAAAAAGGCGTTGAAGATGAGGTAATTTCGAAACGAAAAATTATGCGAATACCTCAGAATAGCTGTAGTAGTGATAAATTTCGATTAACTGGATGGCCAGGAGCTGATTGGAATTTTTTTTTTTTTGAAAATTCGATGTTCCTAAATGGTCATAAAAATTTATTTTAATTTTTTTTTTCGGCTCCCCACAAATCAATTTTGATAGTTATCTATCCTTGCGGCTAGCAATGACAGTCAACGAGATTAAAAAATGAATGAAAAAATGGATGTTAGTAGCTCTGAGGGATTTATGTAAAGATTCAAGATTATTTATTGTGACTTAAAAAGATAATCATTATAACTGAATAATTGAGAAAAATAATCTTGTTGGCTATGGAGTTTAGCTAAGCATTATATCGAATAAAATATGTTTCTTCAAAAATAATAAAGCAATTACGTACATAAACTTCTCTCTTCAATGGCGCTACAGCCCATATCGGGCCTTGGCCCCCTGACCTTCAGATTTCGTAACATTTTCATTATTTATTGCGGAAAGGTTGTTAGCTCTTCGCACAACCTTCTAACTACGAATTTTGATACTCTAGTTGAAATCTGAGAGTATATTGTGTTCGCCTTACCAATTGTAACGCTAAGAAATAATGCTCGCACAGAGTCGCCAAGGGTACAGAAATATTTGTTGTCGATCAAAAACCTCGAATCCAAGTAACCGTCTGTCTGTCTGTCTACAACATAACTCTTGGAAGCGTTGACCTATCGTGGTGAAATTTGTCATATGTCACTTTGAGCAAAAAAGTAACTTTAAGTTCGCGAATGGGCCATATCCTTCCACTCCTTCTACCCCTCCTATGCAAATTTAAAGGATTTTTTTTTCTCCGAAACCATTGCAGCTATTAACTTGAAACTTAGGTCATAGTATAATTATGTGAATATCATTAACGTCAAGGAATATTGATCTGATCCCCTCACTCCTTCTGCCACCTCCCACACAAATGCACAGTTTTCAAAAATGCATTTATTGCATTTCAACTAGCAAAGCTAATAGAACCAATTTTTGTCATAATTCATTTTTTTTACAACCGCAACCAATTTTCACGAAATTTCGAAATTTCAATTAAATTATTTTTCTTCAAAACCGTCAAAGCTATCAATTTTAAATTTTGAGAAAAGTATACTATTATAAATATCATTAAAAAATTTGGTTTTGATTTGAATACTTCTTCTACCCCCTCCCATACAAAGGCACAATTATGGTTGATGCATTTAAGCGGTTTTCACTGAAACTAGAAAAAATACAAACTTCAAATTTTGCCACAATTTGTCTCCTAGTAATTGCAATGAATGCTAAAAAAATATGAATTTCGCTTCACTCATTGTACCACCTCCCATACAAATTTTTGTATTGGAAATTCAAGAAAAGTATTTCTCCTTCGAACATAAGAGAGCTATTCACTTTAAAATTGCAACAAAGCAATGTCATTACGATGTTGATAAGCAGATTCAAAATCATCCAAAACATAGTTCCCACACAAATGAAATAAATTCAGACAAAAATTGTTAAATTTCCTCGAAAATTATGAAAGCTAAAAACTTTGAATTCAGCACGAAACACGTTCGGTGTCATATGCAAAAATGACAAACCTTCCTCTCTGCATCTACCATCTTTTGGTTGATGACATCAAGCACTTTTTAAAACTAAACTAAACGGCAACTGACTAATGTTATAACTAAAATTAAAACTAAATGAACGAGGAAGAGAACGGCTAACTATCAGCGCAAAATGATGCGTTAGAGGGTTTTTAGACATCTTTTCCCTCGAAAAGAAAAAAATAAAGTAAATTAAAAATCACAGAAAACAAAATACGCGACATCAACCACGGAGATAGGCTGTCTAAGGTGGTTAATTTAATATCTGTTTGAGCCACTTGATCTCTTTTCATAAAATAATATTTTCCAGCGACCGTCTGCAGATTCTTGCAAAACATGGACTGATCCCTCGCTACATAAACTAATTGGTTATGCATAGTATTGACTCAAAAACGGTGAGCCATGATTGCCTTCAACGCTTCATAGAAAGCTCCGGTTGGTTCACCGAGTAGGAGTCTCCTCTGAGATCCTGTGGCATCACAACGGACTAGCCTATGATATATATGCGCCCGGACTTGTGTCTGAGCAGCCACCTCTATCTACTAACCTACCATACCCTATTCTGAAAAGCAGTTCATATAATGATATACCCAATCTATGCTATCAAATGCTGGAAACATTTTTATATTTCAAAGTGCATCCACACCAAATTATTTAATTTTTTTAGTACCCAACAGACAATTCGATTTCGAGAAATTTCATTCTGCCGAGCCATGCATTGTTGTAGTTACAAGATAATATTATAAAAAATCTTCGTCAGAAAAAATGTACAGTTGCGTGTTCAATGGACTAATTCGGTTCTGTGTGGATGCATGGCTTAATGTATAAACTTATAAAAGGCTCTCCGCAAAGACTTATCAGAACTGTTACTGACTTTCTAATAGGCAGAAAGCTTCTCTTAGGGATACTGAACTCCATTTTGATAGTCAGCTTATTGCTGGAGCGCCGCAAGGATCTATTCTCGGGCTAAAGCTATTTTTTTATTCACTATTAGTAGTTATAGTTTCCTTATTAAGCTTCAAAGCAATTCTTTATGCCGACAATACCTTGATTTTCGCTCATTCTAACAGAGCTAGGGTGTAACCTAGTTGGTAGCGTGTTGGTCTACAATGCAAAGGTTGTGAGTTCAGATCCAGGTCGGCGCATACTTCCAGCACACTGCCTGCTTAGGTATACCTTGGTCACCTCGATCTATTAAAATGAAAAATTCGTAAATATAAGGTTGTGCGAAGGTTTAAAAACCCTTCCACAATAAATAATGAAAAATGTTTAGGAACCTAAGGGCAGGAGGGCAAGACCCGATTTGGACTGTAAGGCTATTGTAGAAGTAGAACAGACCACTAGGCTCTCACTGCATTAAAAGAACACTTACTACGAGCCAATGACTTTCCCAAAACTTAGGGTATGCAGATAAATGCTGAGAAATAGAAGTTTATTTGTTTCAGAAATTGCAAGTGAGAAAGGATAACGTTTGCCATTTCGTGATAGCAAATCTCTTTCGCAGGTGTTGAAAGTTCATGATATTTCATTTAAAAATAACATAAAATGCCTAGGAGTTAACCTACACCACAGAATGAAGTTCAATCAGTAATCATAAGGCAAAAGAAGCGGCTTCCATCTTAAGACCCTTGTTAACTTCTAAAGAACTTTATAAATTGACGAAGCTGTTGATTTATAAAACCGATTATCCAATATGGCATTTTGATTTGTTTTACAATCTCACCTTTATTTGCTGAGGAGCTACAAATCTTCGAGCGGAGAATTTTGAGGCACTGAGTATTAAATAGCCAGACATATTTTAGCCTGAATGAAGACGCTGGCGTGGAACACTTGGTGGCGTATCTGATTTGTCTAGCTAAACGATCAGCAGTCAGATTAGCGACTTAAAATCATTAATAGGAAGCAGATCTCGATAATCTGGCAAATGCGGATGCCAAGAGCCTATCGAAGAAGTAGGCGCATAGGTGGCGTCTACGTCTTCAGACAGGATTAGCGTTGGGAAATCTGACTTTATCCGTTGTGTCAACTCATTTCAACTCACTGACTTAATTGAGTCGATCCAAAAGATTGCTTCAAGAGAGTCACTCACTAGATTTCAGCCACACGCATACATACCATACCTAAAACGAAAACCGCCCACTTATCGAACTTTATGTGATGTCTTGCTCTTTCTTCTTCTTATAATAACTCTAGCTTGGTGTGCCTTCCTTCACTCAGAACATCAAGAGCAAAAAAAAACATCAAATTACGTTTGTATGGACGGCCACTCATCAAAGCCCTGTGCCCATACGACTCTTCTAAATCATAATACTGTCCAAGTCATATATACTGGTTTTTCGAAAGCTTTCGACACTGTTAATTGTAAAATTCTTATTTCAAAATTTGAAAGGTACGGTATCTCTGGCTCCCTCCTGAACTGGTTCAATTCGTACCTTACGGATCGTCGTCTCTGAATTACGTTCAACGGATACTCCTCTACTGACTTTCCCGTTAACTCTAGTGTTCCGCAGGGATCTATCTTTGGTCCTCTATTATTTGCTCTCTTCATAAATTATCTACCCCAATTTGTATCTTCTAACTGTCTCTTATTTGCTGATGACCTCAAATTGTTCCGGGAAATGTCCTTCGTTTCTGATGGCATGATCCTCCAGGCTAATTTGTTTGTTGTCTCCCGTTGGTGTTCAAGCAACGATATCTTTTTGAACATAGAGAAGTGTTTTACTATGAAATACGCGTATAAGGCTACCTCCTCTGTTCTCTCTTACTCTATCAATGGATCCATCCTTACGGCGGTAACCACAATAAAGGATCAAGGAGTGGTCTTTGATCGCAAACTTAAATTCGTCAATCATTTCTCCGAGATTACTAATAAGGTATACAGACTTGCTGGTTTCGTCCTCCGTACGACAGACCAGTTTAACCGTCCAAAAACTCTCTTATTTTCCACATTCGTCTGTAGTATTTTAGAATACTTTTCCATCCTCTAGAGCCCTCACCATTCTTGCCATGTTAGGGCCATTGTTGTTGCTGTTCAGCGCAGAATCACTCGAACGCTTTTCAACAGATTAAGAAAGCCTCATATCAACTACAATGGCAGACTTGAAGTACTTCCCCTACAGCCTCCGCATTAAAGGCGGACCTTCCTCAATGCTCGCACCCTCTTCAAGCTTTGTAGCCACCTGCTCAATACCCCCTCTGTGACGACCTGAATTTTAAACCAGGAATAGTCTCAACCAGGAATTCAGACATCTTCTATCCTCCTCGAGCCTCTCGCGATATATACTATCACTCTCTGATGCTGAAAATGCAAAGGAGCCATGATCGGCTTCAACTTGGTTCTTTAGCCTCTTCTTTTCCTTTATTTAAAAATAGAGTTAAAACTATCATCTTTAATGTTTAAATTTTTCTCTTCGCTATTCATTTATTTTCGGCTTTTGTTTAATTGAAATTGTAATCTTTTCATTCAAGACCTCTAATCTGTACATATTAATATAATTGAAGTGTCTGTCTGTTATTTGTGTACAGCTATAAGTCAGTTTTTTGCTTTATTTTAACAATAACTAAGCATAAAAACACGTTTTTGAAATTTTAGCCTGTTTGTCTGTCCGGACGCTTTTACGCACAAACGGCTGAGTTTGTTAGGTGTCCTCCGAGATGTAATCTGCTTTTGGTTTTATTTCACTTCCCTCACGCCTTCCCATACAAAGTGACTCATTTTCAACAACATATATTAATCAAATTGTCTTGGAAACTATAAGAGCTATTACTTTGAAATTTAGAATATACTATTTCTTTTATAAGTGCAATCTTTTGGAATACAAATTATTTGAATCCCCCTACTCCTTCCTCATGTTTGTGGATTTCGAGAAGGCTTTCGAAAGCATTAAGCGAGATTACATATGGAATGCTTTGCGTAGGAGAGGTATTCCAGATAAGGTCATAGCTATGATTAAAGAATCCTACGAAGATGCAAGGTGTCGCGTCTTGCATAGAGGAGAGCTGCCCGAGAGCTTCCCTGTGCGAACGGGTGTCAGACAAGGCTGCATATTATCACCCGCCCTGTTTTTGGTGGTAATAAATGACATCTTGAAAGCTGCACTGGAAGGTGGGGAAGGTAAAGGTCTTCAATGGAGACTATTTAACATCTTAAGTCACCTTGATTATGCTGATGACGTGTGTTTGCTTGCACATAACCGTTCGGACTTAGAGTCAAATGTTCGCTCGTTGCATTCTAAATGCAAAGAGGCGGGACTGAAAATAAATGTGCGTAAAACCAAGTACATGCACATGGGTTCGAACGCAAGCACACCGATTGTTCTTAACGGACAGGATGTGGAAGAGGTGCAAGATTTTTGCTATCTTGGAAGCATTGTCAGCATGGACGGCGGAGCCGAACAGGATGTTGAGGCTCGGCTAAATAAAGCTCGTCAGGCCTTCGATATCCTTTCCCCTTTCTGGAGGTTAAGAGAGATCTCCCTTCGCACGAAGCTGCGAGTTTTTGACGCATGCGTCAAATCCGTGTTGTTATATGGTTGTACTGCGTGGAAAGTAACCGTTCGACTTACCAAGAAACTACAGACTTTCGTAAACCAATGCCTCCGGCGCATTTTAGGAATATCCTGGCCAGAAGTAATCTCCAACGACGAACTTTGGAGTACAACTCGCCAGACTAAAATAGGTATTGAGATTCAACGGCGGAAGTGGCAGTGGATCGGTCATACTTTGAGGAAATCCGAGCGAAACATCGCAAAACAGGCTCTGGATTATAATCCTCAAGGAAGGCGTCGGGTTGGTCGACCATGTAACACATGGAAGCGAGCAGTTGAGCAGGAAGCCAGAGGAATAAGCAAGTCCTGGCAACAGCTTAAGGCCGATGCTCAGGATCGCGCCTTGTGGAAGAGAGTTGTTTCTGTCCTATGCCCCTATAGGGGGTCTTAACAGGAATTTGATTGATTGACTCCTTTCACCACCTCCCATACAAACTACACTTTTTCACGAAATACTATACACCAATTTCCTTCGTACGTGTAACTTTCATCGAGCTAAAATGTTGTATTAAATCCTTAATTACCATTATTATTAATATCGGGAAAAAATAACCGATTAGCTTCACTCCTTCTACCCCCTCCCATACAATGAGACACAACTCTTCGACTATATAACAATTCGATTTTCTTGAAAAGTGTGAATGATACAGATCTGAAATTTAAAGTATATCAATTGCATGATAATTACCTAGTCCTGCCATAAGTTCTGTCACATAATTTCTCACATTGGCAACAACTTTATTTTATGAGTGACATTTCAATATCGGCCAGTTTTATAAACGTCATAATGTTGTTGACAGTTGATGGTCATTTAAAGTGTGTTCGTTAACGTGTGAAGATGGAATGGGGTGTAATAGAAAACCGAACTGCAGTGATTGCACTACATAAGTGTGGAAAATCCGCGAGTGAAATTTTCAAGTTGTTGTGCCCGTTAAAAATAACGCAAAGATTTGTGTATCGTGCGATCCAGAGATATAACGCGATCCAGACTATTGAAGATCGACCTCGTTCTGGACGTCCGCGTGATGTACGTTCTTCTGCTGCCATCAAAGCGGTCGAGAGTCGAATTCGTCGAAATCCGCTTCGTAAACAACGAATCATGGCTCGAGAGATGAACATCTCCACCCGAAGTATGTCTCGCATCATAAAATCTGACCTCGGGATGAGTGCCTTTCGACGATCAACGGGACATTTGCTGACTGAGCAGTTGAAGCAAATTAGGAGCAGCAGATCGAAAGAGCTCCTTCGGCGGTACGGCAACAACAAACATCGAGAAATTTTATTTACCGATGAAAAAATTTTTACGGTGGAGGAACATTTCAACCGCCAAAATGATAAGGTGTATGCCCACAGCTCCATAGAAGCCCGAGAAGTTGCCACTAGGGTACAGCGAGGACATCATCCAGCATCAGTCATGGTATGGTGGGGTGTCAGCTACGAAGGGGTCACCGAGCTTCATTTTTGCGAAAAAGGCGTAAAAACTGCAGCGAAAAATTATCAAACGGACATCCTGGAGGGATGTGTGAAGCCGCTGAACTCTACGCTATTCAACAATCGACATTGGGTTTTCCAGCAAGATTCTGCGCCAGCCCACAAAGCTCGAACCACACAAGCGTGGTTGGAAACCAATATTCCACAGTTTATAAGGGCGACGGAATGGCCTTCTGGGAGCCCAGATTTGAATCCCCTGGACTACAAACTGTGGGCGGAGTTAGAGTCCATGGTGTGCACGAGACGACACCCAAATATCGAGAGCCTTAAGCGATCTTTGACAGAAGCAGTAGCTAATTTTCCGCTAGAAACAGTGCGTACTGCTATCGATGACTGGCCCAACAGATTAAAGAGCTGTGTTAAGGCTAAAGGCGGCCACTTTGAATAATTTGTTGCTTATTTTACTTCCATTAGTATGCCAAAATAAAATATATTTTCCTTTGTCAAAAACTCTTTTTCATTTATACAAAAATTGCCCATATACGTGTGACAGAACTTATGGCACGACTAGGTATAGTTGTTTCTCAAAAAATCACCAAAAACCCTCTACTTCTTCTACCACCTCCCATACACATTGCACAATTTCATTAAATTCAATGCACTAAGTTACTCAGTACCTACTCAATTTTTGAAGCTTAAATTTGGTACAAGCATTTTTATAGCTACTCTAGCATGATGTGAAACAAATTAGTTCAGTGCTGTCACCCCTTCTACTACTCCCCATACAAAGTTCCTCAACACCACGAAAATTTCGATTTCATCTATACATAGTATAGTATGATTGGGCTTTACGCACAATCGTAGTCCTGTTATGTTTTTAAGCTTAATGGTATTTTATTTGTTTTTTTTTTTAATTCACAAGCTACAATTATTCACATGTCCTTAACGATCTTCAACACGTATATGATCTCGAATCACGGGTTTGATTTGATCACGAGCCTATCCCATACAAATGCGAGTATTATGCTTTCATTCTTAATAATTTCTGATTCCAACAAAATACAAACCTTTGCCTTCAAAGAGCCATTAAAGTAAGCAGATTATATATCTCACATAATGTATATATTAATAACTACACTCTCGAAAATTGCTTATTATTGCTATTTTTACACGGACGAAGTCGCGGGCGTTTGCTAGTAAATAAATAAATAAATTGTGAGGGAGAGAGCCATCATTACATCGATCAAAAAGAGCACATCGCATTATCCGACCGCATTTCGGTGACTCACTCACACCACTCGCATACAACGGCGCTGTGTCGCAACGCAATAAGGCCCAGGGTACATTGAGTGCGAGAGTGCAATCCGAGATTCGTCCGAGACTCGCACGACTTGTCAAATCTTTTTCATAACAGAACGAGAATGCGATAACTGACGATTTCGAAAAATTGAAAAATCCCCGCATCTTGCATACCTGTCACTTTCAAACCGTGTTTCGTGTGTTGAAGGTGTCAAGTAAACGCGAGAGTGCGATCCGAGATTCGTCCGAGACTCGCACGACTTGTCAAATCTTTTTCATAACAGAGCGATTTCGAAAAATTGAAAAATTCTCCGCATCTTACTGTCACTTGCAAACCGTGTTTCGTGTGTTGAAGATATCAAGCAAACGCGTTTAAAAAAAGGGACTATGATAGAAAAGGGAAGTTTTAAAGAATGGTAATAAAATTTCGAAATGGATAAGTTTGAATGCAGATTTTTTTCGACTCTAGAACGTCTATGGAATTGGTATTCCATGTAATTCGGAATAACCACTAAAACTATTTCATAAAAATATTTCACCTTTAAAAAAAAAGGTTTTCCAGTAATAAAAAAGGTTTTTGAGTGATTTCTATACTGGAGAATGCGCTATGAATGCATACGAAACTCACTATTCTTAATGTACATAGATGCGATGAGGTATGCAATGCGACCCTCGTGCGAGTTTCGCGCGAGGCGTCGTCTATTGCACTCTCGCGTTGTACTCCGGGCTTAACACACTTCGCATCGCACACTTACTGTGTCATATGCGATGCACATCATCGTGTTGTGTGGCTGATAAATTGTTACCGACACAATTGATTCGATCCAACTTTTTTGTAGTGAGTCGCATTAGTCGTCTCAGTGTGCACTGGTACATTTTGATTGACTCACTAATGAGTTGCCCATCTCTAGACAGGATATGACTTCCATAATAATTTCAGTTCAACTCTCGCATTCATAAATGGGATAATCAGAAGGCTAACAGATAGATGCTCAGTAGTGAGCGAAACTGCAGAACATAAGTAATTATGTTTGATAAAAACAGTAATACCACGGACAAAATCGCTTCTGACCATTTTGTAGTTTTTAAGGCTTATTTTATGTTTAGATTTCAAACGCGTTTCTGAAATCAGGGCTATTGTGTCTTCGAGTGAATTTGTTCTGTCTTGTGCTATTAACGAATTCCCGTTGACGTCATAGATCTTTAAATGTTCTACACGCGGGCTAACAAATCAGCAATAAGCATGATGTAAGCTGAAGCTTGTTCTAATTTGAACGAGATAGACTTAAAGCTCATCATAAAATTTGTAGCCTTTTCCGTTAAGGTTGGTGAAGGAACTCCAAAATTATCAATCAACTAATTACATTGCCATTAACCTGTTCCCCCACCAAGGTTTTCATTTAAATACATCTGAAAAAAAAAGAGTTTCGAGTTTCTAACGGCTTCGGAAAATTTTTTTGTTTAAATAACACTACAATTTCACTTAAATTGACGATTTCGTATATACACACTCTTAAAATTTATTTCAAGTACGATCATTAACTTTTTGAATAAATACGTGATTTTTGCGAAAACACGATATCTATGATCGGACCCCCGTTTAGTTATAAAACGCAAATAGAAGAAACTAATCTAACAAAATTTTTTATTATTTCAATAAAAGTTTCTGTCGTTTATTACCGTCCCCATGGTTAAAGCAAAACAGTTGGACTTGATATTTCATCGAAAAATCTAAGGCCCGATTAGTATTTGAGAAAAATCGACAATTATTTTAACAAAAAAAAAAAAAAAAAAAGACAGAAAGTTTTTTAAGTACCACCCGGTGTTTAGTTTTATTTCACAGAAAATCCCAAATTATATAAAACGTTCCTATTCGAAAATAGTACAATAAATAATGATTTTTATTGCCTCGCACTAAAAGTATTTATGTTAAATATTCATGGCATTAACGAAATAGCTAATATTTATTGTAGTTTCATTAACTCTTTGCTCTCTACTCGATAAAAACAATTAAACAATATCCCACTTAAAGATCATAAGTACATAGGCCTTAAAAATAACAATAACAATGATTTCATAATTGACTACCTTAAGAGGTTTTCCTTTTATGGATAAATCTGTTAATAAAAACACTTGAAAATTGAATCACATTTTTTCTCAAGTATGTTTCCGAGTAAGTAGCATGACTGGCTAGATTATGGCAAACTACATTATATCGTACTTAACATAGTACTCGTCAAAAGCTGTAAAATTAATTTGTAAGAAAAGAAATCACCAAACTTTTTGATACTTCTTCACACAACTAAATAATATATGTCTAGCTCGATAAATTTAATTAAAAAAACAAAATCTCATCCCCTTTTAATCAGAGATTCTGCGATTTCTTACTTGTTTTTTTAATAAAAAAAATAGTTCGAAGACTACACAAGTTTCGATCCCATTTCAAGAAAATCAGATTAAAATTCTTTGAAATTCCGTCATGGAGCTATCTCAGATTAACTTCTTAAGATGCAAAACACATGGGTAGTAAATAAATCGGCTATTTTAATTTTTAATCAATTTATAAAGTTGTTTTTTTTTTTATAAGAACGAAATTTAGATAAATGATGCGCTTTTATAAAGTTTAATGGACCAATGATTTCAGTGGGTGCTAAATAGGGATTCTCATGGTCAATCAATAAAATGAATATTTATTTTTCTTTGATGAATTTTTTTAAATAAATTAATTTCTTCCAGTTGCTTTGGTTTTGACTGACGTGTGGAATAAATTTTGAAATCCTCAAACAAATGACTCGTAAACCGAATCAGGAATTTTCTTGGATTGACAGACAGATTAATCAGTTGTTTTGTTGTTTTTGAAAATAATCTGAATACAGTCTAGACTTCAAAAAACTTCTCCAGTCCTCGGAATTTTAGTATAGCAGCAGTTTTGTTCTTTTTTTGGAAGCATTTATTTCAATCGTAATTCTTAAAGATTATTTTATCAGCTTTTTATTAACACATTTCAAATCAAAATAAAAACATAAAAGGACTAAGATTGGGTGTAAAGTTCAATCATACGATACTCTAGATTAAAGAGAATTTTTTTGATTTTGAGAAATTTTGTATGGGGAGTGGTGCAGGGGCATTGAACTAATTTTTCTCACATCATGCTAAAGTAGCTATAAATATGTTTTAAATAAAATAAGTTGTATTTAGTGAAATTGTGCTGTTTATATGAGAGGTGGTAGAAAGAGTGGGGAGTTATTAATGATTTTTTTTTCAGAAATAACTATAAACATCATGAATTTGACATATTTTATATTGCAGATCTGTAGCATTCATAGTTTTTAGGAAAATCAACTTTTTGTAAAGTTGTGAAATTGTCTCATATTGTACGGGAGGGGGTAGGAGTGATGTAAGTCGTCTAATTTTTTTCGGTCTTACTATTAATTCTAAATAAATATTTTGGACATGATTTCAGCTTGACAAAATTTGTATGGAGGTGGTGGAAGGAGTGGTAGGATTCGAATAAATTTTATACCGTGAATTACGATCATTATGAAAATAGTACTAGCAACCAGCAGTCCCTACGTGGCTGAATGAGTACATACAATATCTTATTATTCATTAGTCACCAATTATATAGCGTTGTGTCTTGTTGCTCTCTCATGCAAGTAGACGTTTCGAAAACGTCAAAAAAAGTTTCAAACTCGGATAGTAAATTGACATCCTTATTCAGCAGCATAACCGATCTTTGTACTCGCTTCACTGAGTGCAATGAACTTGGACCTAATTTGAGCAACGTGCAAACATTACACAAATTAGATATATTAAATGATAGCGTGAAACTACTATCATCTAATTTAAAAATTTCCAAAGAGCACGTGCCAGTTGCCAGAAGTAACATTCACTGTCAAACCGATCTGAATACCTCATGCTGCGTTCTGGTACATTCAAATCACAGCCGCAAGTAGCAGACATGAAACTCGGAAAGAGCACGAAAACCAGTAAGAACACTCGACGGAAGGCTGCTAAATCTACTAAAGACGTTCATCCTCTGTCGAATCTACATGTTGATGACAATGTTACCATCTCATCATGTGATATATCGAACTCAATGAACGTTCCATCCGAGTCTGATAATGCGCCACAACATAGAGCTACTGCGGTTGATTTTCACAAACACTAATTGGATATTGTGCCTCAAAACTTCTACTACGTCAAAATACTTTTCCTGCACTTTACGAGCCGCTGTGCAGCCAAAGTTACTTTTTGTATCGCGCTTAGCATCTGATATCACGAAGAAGGAAATTGCTGACAACGTTCTCGGTATTTTACGCAGTGCAAATGTCGACGTATCACCGGACTTAGTATCCTGCAGAAAGATTACTCCTATATCCCACGATGTTGGCGCGAGAGTTTCTTCATTCAAGTTTGTTCTGCCGGATGCTTGCTTTGCCCGTGTTGTGTCATCTAAACTATGGCCGAAATCAGCTATCGTCCATGAATTTCTCTCACGAAATCGTCTTTCGAGCTTACCATCTCAACATCTATCGTCAAAAAACGGGCAAACTCTATCTCGATATCTTACAGTAACGTAAGCGGGTGCGTACGAAGATTCAGGATCGATATCTCGCCGCTGCTGTTTGTTCCTTTAAGATCGAGCGCATTTGCGAGACATGGTTGTCCTGTCAGTTCAAAGATTCTGAACTTTTTGCTTCCGACTTTGAAGTTTTTCGTCGTGACAGCCACCCCAACTTACTTGATCCACCGGTTGGGACTAGAGTTCTCTGTGCCGATCGTCGCCAGTTTGCTTCTACGATCATGACGTACTACGATGTTCCAGCAACTGAGAATCTAGTGTTATTGTGTGTAGCTGTAACACTCGGAAAGCGCAATCTATACGTCATGACTGTATGCATCATATCGCCTTTACCTTTATCAGTTTACGATGCGGTTTATAATGCGTTTGAAACCTTGCTTGGTCTTCTACATCCATCAGACGATATTTTAATTCTGGGCGACTTTAATTTATCACAAATATAGTGGCCACGCTCTGATGATATTGATGATATTGTTTGTCGCCTTCGTATTCCTCCTGTGCTCGACATGAAATACAATTTATGGACAACATGCTTGCAACTGGACTTTTCCAAGTGTACCCGAATTCGAATGATCATGGTAGATTTTTGGATCTGATTTTCTCATCTGATGCCAGCCTTACGATGGTAGATAGATGTCACAGCCCTTTGCTGCCTGATTTGATAATTTATCCTGTGCTTCACGCGACATTCAACTCTTGGGCAGAATTTCCGAACTCGAACTCTACTGTTAAAAATTATTTTAATTTCGCCAAAGCTGATTTTGAATCTTTAAATCTTAACATATCCAATTGCGATTGGTCACCTGTGTTGAATGAATCTGATGTTGACAGAGTAACTTCTAATTTTGACACTACTTTAAATGGCTGCTTTCTGCGTTGTATTCCTGTAGTACCAGGAGATTTCCCTGGTTTGATGATGATCTAATTAATTTGAAAAATCGAAAAACTAAAGCTCGGAAAACTTGCTAATAATTTCTCCAGTGGACCAGATGGTGTTCCTTTTTCTGTCATTAAAAAGTATAATTCGTTCCTTTTATCCATCCTTGGGTATCTGTTTAATTCATCGCTTCGTAGTGGAGCTTTTCCTATGTCATTGAAATACTCAACTATAATTCCCTTGCTTAAGTCTGGTAAAAGAGATAATGTAAGTAATTATAGGCCTATAGCGAATCTTCCATGTGTTGCTAAGCTATTTGAATTCATTGTGTGTGATGTAATTTATTTTCATTCCAAGCCGATTACTGGATCACTCCAGCATGTCTTTGTTAAAGGCAGATCCACTGTAACTAATCTTATGAAATTCTCGAACTTCTGTCTTTCTGCTATCGAAAACGGGCAGCAGGTCGATTGCACATACACTAACTTTAGTAAAGCCTTTGACAAAATTGACCATAATATTCTTGTGCATAAGCTCCGTCTGCCTGGTTTTCCTGATATTTTCGTCCTTTGGATTAAGTCGTATCTTAGTGATCGCATTCAGAAAGCACACTTTCGTGGTGCCTTATCTTCTGAAATATTTAATACTTCAGGCGTTTCGCAAGGTAGCCATCTGGGTCCATTTCTATTCCTTCTTTTTATTAATGACGTGAGTTCGTTTATCTCTAACTCGAACATTCTTCTCTATGCCGATGACGCGAAAATCTTTAAGATTATCTCCAGCAGCAATGATTGTTTATTATTGCAAAGTGATATCTCGCGTTGGTGCTTACTTAACAATTTACATCTCAACATTAATAACACTACTGTTTCGTATTCTAAGAAGAGAATATCAATTAATTTTGACTATGTTGTAGATGGATGCTCTTTACTTCGTTCTGACAAAGTACGTCATTTGGGCGCACTATTCAACTGCAATTTTACCTTTGTTGATCATGTGAATCACATTGCACGTAAAGCAAACGCTATCGTCGGTTTTGTTAGGAAACAGTCGAAATGATTTAATGATTTCTTTACAACGAAAATGTTATATTGTGCAATCGTCCGATCTATCCTAGAATATGCTAGTCCTATCTGGTCGCCATTTTATTCCATTCACATAGATAGAATCGAAGCAGTTCATCGTCGGTTCTTAAGGTTTGTCCTTCAGGGCCTTCCCTGGTCCGATCCACTCAGTTTACCGCTATACATTGATCGTTTAAATCTGCTGTCTATGGATTCCCTTAAGAAAATGGGGATACATGCCAGAGTTGTTTTTGGTTTTAAAGTTATTTCAGGTATAATTGACTCTGACAAATTGCTCTCCATGATTAATTTCAACGTTCCATGTCGTCCTTTGCGAAATTATGAGGTTTGTAGAATTCCGTAGCATCGCTCGAACTACGGGTTTTATGAACCGGTTTCATACATGTTAAGAGATTTTAATAATTACTTCTCGCAATTGGATTTTCATATGAGTGTTCCACAAGTAAAAAATCAGCTTTCTTCAGATTAATTATGTTTGATTCTGTAAAAAGTTTAAATTTTTGCGTATCTAATTCATTTTCAATTTGATTTTGATTTTTTTTAATTTCTTATGTACATGAATGTAGTAATCAATTTCTTGATGAAATGAATTATTATTATTATCTGTAAATACTGATTAGATCCCCTCTTTTATAAACATCAGGACACGTGCTTTAAGATCGCTTTCAAAATTGTTAGAAAAATTACCTTGTTGGCGGTTTATAGTCACACGCTTTTGACCGGCTGAAATGCGGGGTGAAGATGGCTCAGTGGCGTTTGCTTTGCGATGTAGAATCCCAGAACCATATCAACTTTTCGATTTGAAAAAAAAAAACACTTGCTTATTCGTTACACACTCTTAGCAAGTTGGAAGCACTTTCTCGCGACAAACTAAGGTCATTTGAAATACTTCGCAATCGCTTTTTTTCCCCGCTGGGATAGTGAAATTTGCGGGTAAATATTTACTTAGTAAGTCCCGCCCGCATATACTACGACAGAGTGTTGTATTGTACATGCATCCTAACCAGCGGGAAAAAAATAAAAGACTCTGAAAGTGAGGAAAAGATGCTTCAATATTGCTTAATTTAAAATTTTATTTGCACTAAGTAATTTAAAATCAAGACGCTCATACTAGTTGCAGAAAAATAAATGGCGCAATTTTAAAATGGGGTCTACAAAAGGTTAGAAATGATTGGGATAGTACAAAATGAGAGGACACGGACGGACGGACAGACAGGCAAACATCCGGTTTTGAGATTTTTGAGTGGTAATGTGAACTTCTGTATAATTAATTTTTTCTCCGATCCTTATTTCTGAGCGTTACAAACCTTGTGGCACACTTATACTACTCTCAGATTTCATCTAGAGCAAAAGTATTTTCAAACATTTTAATAGGCTCATTAAACCTAAATTAGACAATTTTCTACGACATCAAGAACTGAAGAAAAACATTCTTAAAAATAGAATTTTATCAAAACGATAAATATCTCAAAAATCAGACTAGACGAAATCCGATCAGCTTTCGATTGCTATTGGTTTTCAATGTGCTAATATTGATCTAATCGATGCGTATAAATCCCATAATCAAGAGCGACAGCTTTTTTTCTAGATCAATTCGATTATCTTGGGCTTACGCACCACCTTAAGATTTGTCGTACCTATGACAAGACTTCTATCTGATATTCTCGAATTTCGGACGGGGGCTTTCCATTAGCCGGTTCCTTTCTTTATACCGCTTTAGATCGGGCGAGACTGTTTAAGATTCCACTGTCAATATGTGCCATTTACCTTGGAACAGACATTGACCTTAAAGCGAATATGCGACGGGGTTCTAAGTCCTAGAAAGATGATAGTGTGATGGTGTTGGTGAACTCATGCCAAAATTCTTAATGTCGTTCTTATTTTCTATCGAGAATTTTAATCGGTTCGGCTCGAAATAATAATTCATGGTTGTTATTATTGTTGTGTTTATTTTCCGGAAGGCTTTCTTAAGCGGCGTAGTATACTCTCCCCCAAGGTTTTGCTTATTGTAATTTTTCTCGACCGACCAAAGATCACCCAATTTCGATTTCATGGAACTACGCGATTCATAGCCTTATGGTAATCATCGATCCATGGCAATTGATCGATCGGTCTTAAAACTACGTCAAGTGCATCATAGCTTAACAATTTTCGTGTAAACAATGAAGACACTATTCTCAGTTCGATATAGCCACGAGACAAAATTTAACCGAAACGAATAGATTCAAGATTCCGGTCACGATTTACAATACTAAACACATTGTGCTGTGTAAGTAAGAAAATAAATACATTTTTCTTACAGAATGTCGGTGGAAGAACACTGTATAATGTTTTTTTTTTTTTTCATTTTTGCACTCGACATTGGGACAAGAACGTGGCACAAATTCGATTCGAGTTTTAAATCTGGCCATAAAATTTGCAAAGTTTTCATGTCTAACTAATCCGATTACATTAAGATAATTGAAGGGGGAAGTTCAGCTTTCTTCTCCCACCTGTTGCGGTTTTTTTTATCGCATATTATACGATTAATTCTGTACGGATCATACAACAGGATCCGTTTCGAGATACTTAAGACTTTTAAGGCAACGCGTTTTAACCGTTAATGATTTGGAAGAAAACAAAATCAAAATAATAGTTATTACGTTTTAGTCGTACGGAATTATTCGAATTTCGGATTCCACAGAAGGAGCTGGATTTGGAGGGATCAGTGATATTGGAATAGTAACTTTAGTAGTAACTGTCTGACAACAAAACAATAAGGAAGTTCCGATCTAATCAAACAGCTAGATTCGATTGATGGTGATTGCTGATGGTGGCTCCAGTTTTCTTTAAAACTGCTTTGACAATCTACCGAAATTGTTCAATGGGTCGGAGGTCAGGGCAATTCAGTAGGTTTCACATCCTCGGTACAATTGGTACGTAGTTGGTTCTGTACCACGATTGTAATTTCGAAGTAATGTATACTTGCCAAATCTGGCCAGAATAAAGTATCACGCTGTTGAATAAATGGCGAAAGCCGTTTCCATAGACACTCTACAATATAAATTTTAGATGTTAATGTTGAAGAGGTCACAAAAGGTCGACTCTCTTTGCCACATCAGCAGATTACTTTCCGAATTTATTCAATTTCGTGAACTTGAATTTATTGGCAACATTCAAGCGTTTATCGGCAATGTATTAGGTTGTTGCAGATGAAATGGCGAATTTGCTTGTGAAATTTCAAACAACTTTAACTCTTATAAAATGAAATTTTATTAGTCAAAATAAGTACCAGCAGATGCAATTCGCTTCTCCCAACGAGATACAAGTGTATTTATGCCCGTTTCGTAGAAGTCCGACTTTCTAGACTGAAGAAATTCCTCGAAGGCATTTTTGATGGCTGCTTCATTGTTAAATT
This sequence comes from Chorisops tibialis, assembly GCA_963669355.1. Classification (NCBI taxonomy): domain Eukaryota; kingdom Metazoa; phylum Arthropoda; class Insecta; order Diptera; family Stratiomyidae; genus Chorisops; species Chorisops tibialis. The sequence continues at coordinate 216,974,808 of OY770262.1, forward strand.
GTTTCTCCGCGAAAAAATGATCTAAATGTTTAAAAAAGTGGTAATCATTTGGCGAGAAGGTGTCATATTACAACTCTTTTAAATTGTTGATCGTTATTCTTGATAAATGAGGCATTTTTTTACCGTTATTCTTGATATATGAGGCACTTATCAAGCTTTTTGACTTTTCCAAGCTGTTGCAAATGCCGGAAAACTGTCGAGCAGTGTACGCCCAGTTTCTCTGCATTATTCCTTATAGTTTGGCGTGAGTCAGACTCCACTAGTAAATGCAGCTCGTCGTTGTCTACCGATGGTCTTGGGTGACCACATGGCTCACTTTGAAGGGTCATATCTCCTGATCAGAATTTTTACACTAGTAAATGCAGCTCGTCGTTGTCTACCGATGGTCTTGGGTGACCACATGGCTCACTTTGAAGGGTCATATCTCCTGATCAGAATTTTTCGAACCATGGTTCGTTCGCTTACTGTGTCAGCTCCAAATGTGCTGTTGATGTTTTTGGTTGCCTCCCTTGCGTTGTGGCCAAGTTTGAACGCTTAAAAAGTAACCGTTTTTGAATCGATTCCATGTTTTTAATCTTTTTTTCTCTCCGATCTCAATGAAGTCCAAAACTGAAATGATTCAATGACAAAATGTAGGAATATTTATACTTCAAAATTCATTACTACCAGAGCTACCTGGCGGCAGTTTGAGACATGAAAATCGTTACTAACTTCACTTCATCGCGAAAGTCGCTATTTCATCTGCAACAATCTAATACTATTTTTGTCCAGGAAACTGTTGGGCATTGACTTTCACATAAGTTTCATCGTCCATTATTAAGTAGCCAACATTTTTGGTCAGAAATTTGTCATACAGATATTTGGTTTGGCTTCTTGCCACCAGATTTTGCTTATCGTTACGGTTGGGCACCTTAACGGCTTGAAGGGACTTCAAATTAGTCTCGGATAATAGTCTTCTCACAGAACTCCACGATGATCCACTTTTTTTTGACCAAATCCCTCTGTAAAGCAGCTGGATTTGCCTTCGCCTTCCCTATTTCCTTATCACGTGTCTGTGATTGTCTTGGGGCTCAATTAAAAGAAGAAAAAATTACTCTATCGAACATACCAACACTTGTAATCCGATTACGCCTATTTAATTTAAAACAAAAATCGAGGTGTGAATGTAACACTTTTTTTTCGAATGTTTTACAGGTGTATACCAGCTATAAATAAAGATAATCAGAAATTCGTTAAACTATTTGCTATAACCTAATTTTAACAACACCATATAATATCGTACAATGGAAAACTGCAAGGTGATAAAACTGATAGGTTCGCCTTTTATTTCTTAACTCGACAAATTTAATGATGCAATAAAAAATGATGAACGAAGAATTAGAATGCCAAATTTTATCTGACTGATAGAATTGGAAGTATCAAAAGCTAATGACCCACTAATCCATTTGGTTATTTTATCTACATTTCTATTTCGCTTCTATTTTTTTTTTCCTGTGATAAAAATTTGAATGAAATTCACCTAATAAAGAAAGTTTATTTGCATATTTTTCATCGTCGAATTTAGAGATTAACCTGTGTTGTCAAATTAATTTTTTCTTATCGAAAAAATTTAATTTAGTGACGACTTTGTTTAATGGAGGATTATAAATGAATTGTATAAGATGATGTTTTTAGTTCGAAGATTTGTATCGACGAATAGTGAAAGTAAGATTTGTTGAGCTTATATTCTGGAACAAAATCAAAATCACTTTCGTTAGACAATAGAATATTAAAACGAGTTACTTTTTGTTCTGGTATAATATTTAATGTTTAGTTGGGGGCGAGAGACCTAAAAAACAAGAAGGTGCATAGACATTCTATACAAATCACTCTAAAAGCTGTAAAATCTGGGTGGGTAGCGTAAAATTTGGGGAGGGGGGTAGGGGGGCAGCCCATCTGGTTGGCACTCCCCTTATGATGATAGTAATGTTTTTTTTTTAAATACATCAGAACTTTTAACGTTATCCAGAACCTTTCAAAGTTTGAAGAAATTCAATTTTCTAAAAAGGTTACTGGCTTGAATCTTTCGTATTTGTTCTATGTATAATCAGGGTGGGCAGCGTGAAATTTGAGAAGGCGGGAGGGGGGAGAGGGGGGTAGCCGCCCCTGCCCATCCGGTTGGCACTACCCTGATGATGATAGTAATGTTATTTTCAAATATATCAGAACTATTAACGTGATCCAGAACCTTTCAAAGTTCGAAGAAATTACATTTTTTAAATAGATTAATGGCTTGAATCTCTCGTATTTGTTTGCCACTATTTCTTATTTTTTTTATTTTTATACTCTAGATGAAATCTGAGAGTATTATAAGTTTGCTCTAAAATTTGTAACGCCAAGAAATAAAGCTCGGAGAAAAAAAATGAATGATGCAGAAGTTAATGTTATCACTCAAAAATCTCTACGTCCGTCCGTCCACTCTCTAGCTTGAGAACGCGTTGAGCTAGAAAGCTCAAATTTCGTACACGTCGTTTTTGACAAAAAAGTAAGGTCAAGTTTGTGAACGGGGCCAATCGCTCCACCCCTTCTACCCCCTCCCATACAAAATGACACAATTGCGCAATTCGACAATAAACGGATTTGCTCGAAAAGCATACAAGCTCTTGGCCTGAAATTTGGAATACATTACTTTTATGATAATATCAATCTACCGTATAAAAATTATACATCTCCTCTCCCGCCTTCTACCACCTCCCATACAAACTGTACTTGTCATGAATTACTCTAAGCCAATTTACTCAGTGCGTATAAAATTTAGCGAGCTGAAATTGTGCACTAAATATTTATTTTAAATTGCTTGTAAGGCCAAAAAATATTAGACGATTAGCTTCACCCCTTCTACACCCTCCCATACAAAATAACACAATTTCGCAATTCGACAATAAATGGATTTGCTCGAAAAGTATAAAAGCTATTAGCATGAATTTCGGGATATATAGGGTTATCCAATAAGAGGTGTTATTTTGAATAGCCCGTTATTTCGGTAGATGTCACTTTTGAAGCTGTAATTTTTTGACATTTGACAAGTAGAAACTACGCCATTAATAAAAATGGAACGATACACGCTTCAACAACGCATTGAAATTATTAAAATTCACTATAAAAATGGTGAAAATTTGGCAGAGACGGTTCGTAGGGTTATCCAATAAGAGGTGTTATTTTGATATTCAAAGAAAAATGGCAGTTTTTGAGATAAATGATCGGATGTTTATTTCATTGTAAAGAGGAAGGTATGCCGGTAATAATGGAAAACAACATCAGCCAAATGGTCCGGCGGGGTCATTGGACCTTATTTTTTCGAAAATGAGGCTGGAGCAACAGTTACGGTGAATGGATTGCGCTAGCGAGAGATGATTATTGATTTTTTATGGCCGGAATTGGATGATATTGATCTGGACAACGTTTACTTTCAACAAGACGGCGCTACGTGCCACACAAGCACCGAAACCATTGATCTTTTATGGGAAAAGTTTCCGGACCGCGCTATTTCTCGAAGAGGTGATCGCAATTGGCCACCGAGATCTTGTGATTTTACACCTTACGACTTCTTCCTTTGGGGCTACGTGAAAGATAAGTTTTACGCCAACAGCCCAGCGTCGATTGAAGACCTCAAAGATGGAATTCGTGAGACTATCGAGGACATAGGGCAGTCACTTTGCGATTTGGTTATGAAAAATTTCATGGAAAGGATACGGTCCTGTAAGCGTGGCCGTGGTGGCCATTTGGCTGATGTTGTTTTCCATTATTAACGGCATACCTTCCTCTTTACAATGAAATAAACAGCCGACCATTTATCTCAAAAAATGCCATGAAATCAAAATAACACCTCGTACAGAATAACCCTATATTACTTCCCCAATGATTTCAATCTACAGTATAAAAATTATTTGCGTCCCATACAAACTACACTTTTTCATGAAATGCTCTAAACCGATTTTCTCAGAACATATAACATTTATCGAGCTCACATTTTGTAATAAATACTTATTTAGCATTATCACTAAGATCAGAAAAAATATATGATTAGCTTCACTGCTTCTGCCCCCTCCCATACAATATGACACAGTTTCACAACTTCACAAAAAATCTATTTTCTTGAAAAGTATGAATGTTACTAGTCTAAAATTTAAAAGATGTCAATTTTATGATATTCTTAGTAATTTCTGAAAAAATCACTAAAATACTCCCACTCTTTCTATCACCGCCCATACAAACTGCACATTTTCACTAAATCTAACACACTAATTTTCTCATCTCCTTTTCAATTTTTGGAGTAAGCATTTTGTATAAAACATTTTTATAGCTACTTTAGCATGATGGGGAAAAAATTAGTTCAATGCTATCACCCCTTCTAACACTCCCCATACAAAATTTCTTGGGATCACAAAAAAATCTATTTCATCTAGAGTATCGTAAGAATGCGCTTTACGCGCAATCGTAGCCCTGTTATGGTTTTGTTCTGGTTTAATATTTAATGTTTCAATTTGTTGATGTTAATTCCCCCGTCATCCAGAGAGCATGAAATGAGCTCTCAAAAATTTAGAAAAAAAGGTTACTGGCTTAAGCCTTTCATTTTTGTTTGCCGCTTTGAGAGCTATAGATGGATCAATCATTGCTTTTTTATCTAATTTTTAATTTGTATCTAATTTTTAATTGTATATAATAGTAATACCATTACTACAAATTACAAATATTAACATAACAGAATAATGATTGAGCGTAAGTATTTAATGTTCAGAAAATGCATTATCTGACATTAAAATTTATAAGGGGGTGATAGCAAAAGCAGGAAGATTACGCTCATTCTAAAACCACTCAATTGTTGAAAGAACAGATTTCTGGATTCTACACAGTTACGCTTTATTATTCGTGACATTTCGTTCTCTGCTGAGACCTTTATCAAACATTCACTAAACCACTCAATTGTGTTATTATAATACTCTGTAAAATTTTTCAACTTGTTCGCAGAGAAAAGACCTGTAATTTTGCAAAGTATGACACAATTTTATGAGAAAGAGTGCAGTGCAGTGGATAAATTGTTAAAAAAATTTCTATATTTAAGCCTAGTACGCTGTTCAAGTGAAATGAAATTTTCGTATTCGAAATTTCAGATCGATAGCTCAAATCAGTTGCGAAGCACCTCTCGGATGCTTTGAGCTAACGATCTGAAATTTCGAATACAAAAATTTCATTTCACTTGAGCAGCGTACTAGGTCTAAGTGAAGAAAAAGTTTTAAAAAATTATCCACTTTATAAAATTGTTAAATAATAGTTTGTAATTGCAACAAAAATTTCGATACAACAAGTTTTTGTTTGTATCTTCAAAATGATAGCCGAAGATATGGAATTCCCCTCGACGGGGAAACGTACGAAATCTCAAGATTAATCCCCTAATGAAGCAAAGAGGTCGAAGACAGCCAGCTTTGGGGTACTGGGGGTATGTCCTTAAGGATTGGCTTCTCGTAGCGATCATTGACAAAAGTGATGCAGATAGAAGCATCACTCATGAGTGCTGGAAGAAGGTTGAAAGCTGACTTTCAGATAATTTCCTAAACATCATGCGGGGCCATCCTGGTCCGCAGATTTTTAAAAAATCACGTTCGCTAGATTGGAGGAAGTGTGGCCAGGCGCACAGCGCGCGGTAGTGTGAAAGAATGAGATCCGAAGCTGCCCTCGAGCACGTGCATGGTTTCTGAGCGATGCGGACGCGGTTTTGGACTTGATTTGGCTCTGCAACCCAAATCTTCCTTCCCATAATTGGAGGCTTGAGAAGCTCGAGCGGCTTATCGGAACTCTCGATGCGCTGAAATAGTGATCAATCAAGAGTCTCTAGCTCCTTTGCGAAAACTAGAGACATCATCAATTATGGATTCGGTGCCATAGCACCGATTGTGTACAAAAATAACGGATTGGAAGCGGAGCAGAGAGCCTAGGATTTCGTTCCTCCAGTGCACCGGAATCTGATCCAGGCCTTCATATAGCTCGTCAATCCATTGGCATAGACGACTCACAGATGGAAAGTAACTTAGTTCGCATCTGCTCAGTAAGAACGAACTTCTAGCTTGCGGAAGAAACGTATCTCACTTTTACTTTATTATTTTAATAATAAAGTATTGTGATCGACTTGGGAAAAAAAAAATTTGCTACCCTGAAATTTTGTTTTTTCGCGTTTCATGACTAAATTAGCCTAAAAATGCAAAAAAAAAAAAATCCGTCTGTCTGTACGCCGTCCGCCGACGTGTACGCTCAGCGCACATTAACTCCCAAACCCTTAAAGATAGAAAGTTCATTTTTAGGGGGATTGTAGATAGTTGCGGATCTCAGGCGGGTACCCATTTTGGGGGGTGTACGGTTTCAGGGGGAGGCGGGGGGAGCGCTTAAACCGAAAAATATGAATTCAAATATCTCAACCATGGTAATATCTAGGAAGCTAAAACTTAACATACATATAAAGGGGTTTGTGGTACAACTTTTAAAAATAATTTAATTTTGTTATCCATTGGGGTGCGAAAAGGGGGGGCTGAGAACCAATTGTCGGCCGAATTTTTTTTTCAAATGATTATATCTTCGAAATTACTTCCCATAAAAAATGATATTTTGAGACCATTAGGATGGTATCAAGTTCTACTAGAATCAGTTTAGATAAAAGCTAATTATTGTAAGGGGGAGGGTCAGAGGGGGTGCAAAGAAAAACACTTAAAAATTAATATCTCAACTAATCCATAAGCTATGTAATTGAAACTTAAAACGTATATTAAGCTATACTAGGCAAATACAAGAAAAATATAACATGTTGAAAAAATAGTAGTGGGGGGAAAAGGGGAGCATTTCAAAAATGGCGCACTTTTCAAAATTACAAATCCTTATATCTCAAAAAATAGTACAGATATCAAATCAAAAATTTGTCAGATTGTAGAACTACATAATGGTTAATTTTGGTAAAAATTTTAAGTTGGGAGGTGTAAGGGGAGGGAGGTGATAAGCAAAAATGTCGAAAAATTTGAGTGATTTTTTTAGGGCTCTGGTAAAAGATACAAAGTTAAAATTTTGCATGTGAATACTTATATTTAATGTACATAGAAAAATAATAATAACTTGATCCATAATTGTTATAAACCGACCCCCCCCCCGGTCTAACGTGCACAAGGTGTTTCATGTGCATTGAAAAAAACACATAAGCTGAAAATTTTTGAGTGAAATTTTAAGGTAGAAACTTGAAAATTTGCGAAATGCATTTAAAAAAATCCCTAAATATACGAAATATTAACTGGTCGAAAACCTTTAACACTTCTACCCCCTCCCATACAAAATTATTTTTTCGTCCATTTTCAAGAAATCAATTATCACCTAACTATTAAAAGCTATCAATTTGAAATTTTGCACAACAACTTACAAAAATAATAAAAAACGAAATTGCGTTAAAAGATTTAAAATCGCGCTCGCCCTTCTACCCCCTACCATACAAAAGTATGACTTCGACTAATTTCATTAAATCAACTAATAACCAACAAATTAAAAGCTACGAACTTGAAATTCCGTACGAGCATCTTACAATAAAAATGAAAGAAAATTGCATTACAAGTTTTACGACTCCCCTACCTCCTCTACCCCCTCCCATACAAAATTATTTTTTCGAGCATTTTTAAGAAATCAGTTATCAGCTAACTCCTAAAAGCTATCAATTTCAAGTTTGGCATAAAAACTTATAAAAATAATTCAAATGAAGTTGCTTTAAAAGTTTTGAAATCGCGCTTGCGCTTCTACCCCCTCCCATACAAAACTATGATTTCGACCAATTTCATTAAATCAACTAATAACCAACAAACTAAAAGCTACGAACTTGAAATTCTATACAAGCACCTTACAAGAGACGCGAAATAAAACTGCGTATCAAATTTTACGATTCCCCTATATTCTCTACCCCCTCCCATACAAATGTTCGGTTTCATGAATGTAAAATACACCGAATTTTATGAAAATTCTATGCAACTTCGTCTATGAAACACATTCTATACAGAGAATATTGGACGTGATTCAAGCAATTAATTAAAAAGCTATTAACATCCACCCACCCTTACTATTACCCCTACTCCTCCCCTCATAAAAACCCAAACTTACAGAAACGAATGAAATACTGTTAGCAGTCCTGCCCAAGAACTCCCTTTCACTTAGCCTTCCCTAACCACTCTAACCTGCATATTGACTTTCCACTCATCCCCAACTTGTCCCAAGAATAATAAAGTTTCGCCCGACTTGTTGGCAGTTTATTTTGTTTTATGTGACACCGGAACTAGAGGGGTTACCCTTTTGTACCGAAGCACAGCTCCGGTGAGGTGGGAAGGATATTGGATTTTGGGAATTAAGGGGATAGAGGCAGAAGTAGATATGAATATTTCTCTAAAATTGTTGAATGTTGTAGTTTTGCGGGAATACTGAGATGGACGGCGAGTTCCATATTCGAACAGTCCGGTTTAAAAACGAATCACGAAATTTGACATAGCGACCAAAGACAGGTTTGAGAGAATACTTTTGCGCGTGTGGTAAGAGATTAGATATTCCGTCCGAATAATCTCCATTGTAGTAACGATACAAAAGGGTTAGGAAACTTAAAATTCGTCTATGCTGGAGTGAATCGAGCGATGAGATGTCAGAATCTCCTCTAATTTTAATGGGCCGAGACTGGATACTATCCACATAGGAAAGAGAAGTTCTTGCAGCTCCCGCCCATAGGTGGAAATTAAATTCAATACGTGGTCTAAAATAGGCCTTACAAATTGTCATAAGGAGTTTTTACAGCGTTTTAGGCAACGCAAACATTTAGATGCTTCTTTGGCGATGTTTAATGAATGATCGTTCCTAGATAAGATATCTATGATTTGGATACCTAACATCTTAACACTTGTAGAATTGGATAATGTTCGACCTCCGAAGGTGATTGGATTAAGGTAAGAGTCACGTTTGTGGGTTACAAGATAGCGCTGGCTTTTAAATACTAATTGATTCTTATCGCCCAACTAAGAGCTTTAGCCAAGTCGTTATTCAGTGATTGAACCATGGACCTAGATTGCTCTGCTAAGCTAGTACATCGGACTAAGGGCGCAGTGTTGAAGTGATAGGAGAAGCTATGCGTAGGAATGAAAGTTGAAGATAGTAAGTCATTAATAAATATATAGAAAAAGGGTGGGAGAAGAAACCGAGCCCTGGGAGACACCAGCGTTAATTTTATAAGGGGAAACCACACTATTCAATACTACACGCATTGAACTATTGGCTAAGAAAGTTTCAATCCTGGAAATAAGGAAGTCTCCCAAACCAATAGCTTTAAGTTTGGTGAAAAGTGCGTTGTGCTATACTCTTTCGAAAGCCTGGGAAATATCAAGAGTTATAATACAAGATTCAGCAAACTCTTGAATGCTCTTGTTCCAACGTTCAGTGAGGGTGGTTAAAAGGTCTCCTGTGTAACGTTTTTTGCGGAATCCATACTCTTTGTCGTCAATAATATTATTGATATTGAGATATTTATAGCTCTATTGTTGATGATTGTTTCCATGACCTTCGACAGAAGAGAGGTTACTGCTATTGAGCGATAATTAGGGCAATCATTTTGGACGCAGTAATGGCACAGACACGGAAGTTTCTGCAGATTAACATTCACCACTCCAAATCGGCGTCAGAATCCTTACTTATCCGGCTCAATCAGCTTGAAGACGACATAGTCTTGATCAAAGAACTTTCGGTTGTTGGGAACCTAATCTGTGGACTCAAGACTCTTAGCTATGCTCTTGTCAACGTAAGAAATCAAAGCAGATCTAAAAAAAACTACAAGCTGATTTCAGCATACGATTACACAGGGCCACACTCCCCAGATGATTTGAAAGGTTTGATTGCTGAAGCACAGAGCCTTAAAGCGGATCTCATCATTGGATGTGATGCTAAAGCACATCACACAGTATCGGGTAGCTCCGATATCAACGAAAATGGCGGAGTGCTTCTTGACTACTTCTTAAACACCAACCTATTCCTCTGCAACAGAAGGTGAACTCAATTTTGCAATGAACATGAGGTTTTGCATAGTACCCTAGTCTTATTAAATATCGCTAAATTGGTTAGGGACTGGAAGGTGTGCAATAAACATTCCTTTTTCAGAATACTGATTCAATTTGGTTTCCTGCTGACAAACCAGTCTTCAGGAACTACTGGAAGTCTAACTGGCCGAAGTGCAGAGAAACTGTTAAGGAAGTGTTTTCCTTCGATATTTGAAGCATTCCGGATATCACTGCTCTACCTTCGCGACGTTTTAATAAGGCCACGCGAACCAAAAAGAGTTCAGACTGGGGATCCTATAAGGAAGACTTTCACTGTTATAAAAAGAACTTGATAGAAGAGCAGCGCAAATCCTAGAAAGTTCTTTTTCGGTATAGTAGAAGAAACATTCGAAACGTTAAGACTTCGCAAAATTCTCTCTACTTCCCCTTCAATGCCCACCTACATGAAGAAATCCGGAGGATCATGGATCTGTTCGAGTAATGAAATCATTGATCTTCTCTTAAATACTCACTTTCCGGGTAGCTCAACAGTTGCTCCGCATCGAGAAGAGCACGAACTCAAGCCTCCAGCAGTTATATATAATAATAAAATGGCCAGTACTCAGCTTCAGCTCGTATAAATCTCCAGGACCGGACAGCATAGTACCATAAGAATTTCAAAACACTTCCGAAATCATTCTTCCGTGGTTGATCTTTATTTTTAAAGGTTGTCTACGACAGGTAATTTTTATCCCCAAAGCGGGAAGAAGCTTTGATACATGTGCGAAGGACCTGAGACCTTTAATTATATTATATCTTCATTCCTTCTAAAATAATTGCAAATTCGCTATGGGTAGTACTGGGACAGTTGGTCAAGACTTTACTATTTCCAATTTTTTTTTATTAATTTTCGGAAACGTTCTTTGTACTTCTATAAATGGTTTTTTTTTAATAATTTGGGGAACACGTGAGACCACTGCGACCTTTTCGACCTATTGTGCGTTTATTGCCACTTTACCCTACCATAACTCAATAGCTAATCTGAGTATTTTTAGGTAGGAAACATTTTCCAAGAATATCGTGACTTTTCCTAGCTAGTGCTTCACAGTGACATAGTATGTGTACTGTCGTATTTGAGTCTTCGGCAGATGTCGGTTTCAGCTAAGCCCATATTTTTGAGGTGGTGGTTTACTCCACTGTGCCCCATTGTTATGCCGATTAGAGTACTAATATCACTCTTGCCGAATTTTAGAATATCCTCCACTTTGTTTTTTTGTGGAAGGATTAGTTTTTTTTTAGATTGATAAGCCTGGGGCTCTATTCCAATAGATTGTATGTTCTTGTTCAACCCACTTTCTATGTATAGGGTTGTAGTGCCCTTTTGGTTTTCCGCTGAAAGGCTCTAGAGCAATAAAATTTGTTTCTGCACCGTTTTTTGCAAAGCGATGAGCCTCTTCATTTGCCTCGATTCCCATATGTCCTGGTACCCACATTAAGGTTACATCGTTCCTTTTTTTCCCAGGATGATTAGGTTTTGAAGGCAGTCCCAAACTATCTTCGATACGTGTTTATTGAATGCTAGGGCTTTGAGAACCGCCTGACTATCCGATAGGATATAAAAGATCTGTTGCGTTGAGCTCTCCTTATATTCTCTTGGATGCATAGCTCCATTGCAATTAGTTCAGCCTGGAAGATTGTGGCTTCTTTGCCAAGTGGTTTTGAAAGCGAGAAAATAGGGCCTTTGAATCCTGTCCTCTCAGAGGTGCACGAGCCATCTGTATACCAGATGTTTGATTCCTCTTCCATTTCAAGTAACATGGAGTGACAGTCTTTGCGTTCTCTGATTATAACTTTGAACGGAGTTTCAAAGTTTTGTCGGCATAGCGGCCGATGGTATGGATGTTAGAACCTCAATTTTTGGGTCTTGTAGGATTTTGAGGTGACCTCTAAAATCCCCTGGCTTGTAATTGTTTTCCCTCTGTATTCATACCACCCCTTTGATAGCCTTCTTTTTTATTTGGAGATGTATCGGAGGAATGTTTAGGAACATTTCCAATGCCGCCGTAGGACAGGTATTTATTGCTCCTATGAGTTATAAATGGGTTACCAAAGTTACCAGCAAATCAAACTTTAGCTGGGCTCTTTCTTTTTGTTATTCAGTTTAGAGCCTGTAATTTCCACAAGGGAAATTCAGCAAGAAAAATATCCATAATATCCGTTGATGCACTGGAGAATATTTATTTCCTTAGAGTAAGTCGAAGTAATGTGGAGTACGCGAGGGAAAGGTTCCAATTGCATTAAAATGAAGTTTCGCAACTACCTGAAACGGAAGATTTAATTTAAGAACGCGAGAGACTAAAAAAAGTTGTAATCATCATTACTTTTAGCAGTCGGGTATTGTGGTATAGTCGAAATGGCCTGATTTGGAGTAGTGATCTACATTGCCGATAGTTATTGGTTCTGACCAACTGTATCTATCTTGATTGTAGAGATCAGGAATATAAAATCTTACAACAACATCTCATGCCTTATGTTTTCATCGATAGCAACCATTTTAGGTAAAATGGAACAGTACTCTACATAACTCAAACGTACTCAGTAATTCGAGAAAATTAACACCAGTGTTTTTCCAAAGAATACAAATGATACAAATCCGGAGGTTCATTCACATATTTGTCGATATATGGAAACACTTAAGCGCCGCCAAATGTCTCATAAATTTCATCATATCTAAAATCTACATATAAAAATAATTTAAATAAAAACTAAAGCAAACATACAACTAACAATAATATACGACTCAATTTTAATTATACAATAAATTTTTAAAATATGTAAATTACCAAAAAAACACGACTGTAGCCCGTTTAACCAGGCACCTACAACTATTTATTTATAGTTTCTGTTTTTCTATTTCGTCAAGAACCTGTAATTTTGTTTCGGTTATTTTATTCTTAACACACGAGTTGTTTCTTTTTGAATTTAATCGTTAAGATTTTCAAGAGATTGATATGGTATACCCAAGAAAATTCCGATAAATTTGATCATTCTGTGTGGGAGGTGGGAGAACGAATAGATTTAATTTTTTTAAATTTCAGAATTAAATCTAATTAAAAAACAAATTTTTCCATTTTTTTTCTAGCTGAACCCATAGAACAAGATCGAAACGGTCGACAAGCACAATTTTTCCAAGGATCATGGGCTCAAGCACTCGGCGAAGGTGCAACATGCCTCTCATCGCTGGGACTCTTAGGATCTTGTATGTCGTTCCAACATTGCTATCCATATTATAAACTTCCAAGTCTCGGCTATTTCGATCCCTTTCTTTTCGGCAATTACGATACATGTACTTTCTTCACGCCGACCGGCCAGCAAGCTTTCGGTGTTTGCTGTACGAATCCGGTAACATTTGAACCTGGAAATCCGGCTGAACGACCCGAGATGCCATCGAACCCGCCGATCTCAATGCCAACAGTAGAAGAACAGCATCCGTCAATGATCGGTAATGGTGATAACGTTACAAACATGATCGAAAACGATCAGGATACGAAATATCAGAATTGGCCGCCACCGATCCCCACCCATCCGCCACTACAAACATCGACCACATTCCAATGGCCACCACCAATACCGACACATCCGCCAAATCATCACGCGCCAACGCATCCTTCGAAGCCGGGATCGACTCGTCCTCCTACGACCTTTCCTTCTTGGCCTCCACAAGCTCCAACGCATCCACCAACTAGTTTCCCATCGTGGCCACCCACGCGACCTCCGTCCTACCCCCCACCTAGTTTCCCATCGTGGCCACCCACGCAACCTCCGTCCTACCCGCCAGCTAGTTTTCCATCGTGGCCACCCACGCAACCTCCATCCTACCCCCCAGCGATACCCACGCGACCTCCGTTTGGACAATGGCCACCAGCGATACCCACGCAACCTCCATCCTACCCCCCACCAGTAACAACACGTCCTCCGTCTTACCCACCTCCCGTAACAACACGACCTCCATCCTATCCTCCGCCCACAACAACCAAACCACCCTCCCAGCCGGGCACGGACAATTTCCAGGCACAGTGTGGCGCCAAAAATGGAGTATTGGTAAGAATTCGTTTTAAGTACGCTTGAACATTTCAAGATTTAATGCAGCTTTCCGATAGGATCAAGAGCGTATTGTCGGCGGACAAAGTGCCAGTCCCAACGAATGGCCGTGGATAGTGGTATTGTTCAACGGTGGACGACAATTTTGTGGTGGATCACTTTTGGACAATCTTCATATTTTGACCGCGGCTCATTGTGTTGCACAGTAAGTTTGGGGGCGGCCTGAAACAGGCCGAACAGTGAATTTTTCATTTGAATTTAATTAATTAATTTTATTTATTTTGAAATCAGCATGAGCTCCTGGGATGTGGCCAGATTGAAAGCGCATTTGGGCGACCATAATATCAAGTCGAACACGGAAGTTCAGCATGTTGAACGTGCCATCAAAAGAGTTGTAAGGCATCGGGGATTTGATTCTAGGACATTGGTAAGTTTAGTTTTAATGCACATGATTTTCAGCTATGCCATGTTCCTTTATGATGGTGCCAAGATAACAATTTCTGGCAATTTTTCGTTACTTCTCTTGAGAGCGGACCTGGGTGGAATTAAGTGTTTCGAATCGAGTAGAGTTTGGAAGCGTTCTGTTAAAGCGTATCTGGTGTTGCTTTATGCATTGAATATGGGGAAAATACGTGCGATTGCGTTTGAGTAAATATGAGTAACGACTTCGAGTGCAATGGCATCTCGAAACGAGATACAAAATACCAAAACCACTCGAAACTCCAATTTCGATTCGAGGTAAATAGTTCGACCCCCCTTTCATATTGTAGCAGCAGAATAAGGAAGAGCGTGCTGACCAAAAAAAGAATGAAAATGATATGTTACACTGAATGGTGAGCTCCTTAAAAGGAGTCGCTTTCAACAGAACCAATTTTCCGTACAATATATAGATTTTATTTTCAATCTTCATCGACTTAAGGAGTTCAAAAAGATATAAATAAATAAATACATACGAGTAGCATCAATAACTAGTGCTCGAAATGTAAGAAAATAATTATATAAATTAATCGATTGCACCAAATTTTGATTCGGATCGAAATATGTACAGGTTTCATCGTTTACTATTATCACCCTCGCAACAAATCACAATCGAATTAGTTTTGCCATTCGACAAATACGATATATGATCCTTGAGCGATTTAATCTGTTTCTGACTTGAATCGAAGCTAAGCGATAGACAATTGAGCTGCGATTGCATATCCTTAATGACATCCTCGCTATCGGCTATAGAAAGGCATGCAGTAGCACGGCATTTGGCCAAGTCTTTCTCTAGACGATCGATATGTTTCTCGAGTGCAGCTTGATTGTGTTGCGCTCGCTCCTTAAGCCGAACGATTATCTTAGCCGATTCAGTTCGTAACAGGTCCAGTTCTTTTTTCGTCTGATCGTATTTTTCGTATAAACGATTCTTACACTCCATGAGTAGTTCGTATTGTGGTTTTAATTTTTTGAGCTCGCTTTCCAGATACCGAAATTTTTCGGTATCGTTGGAGTTGTTTTTGGCACGATCATCCGCGCCTTTACTTCCGGACTTCAACGATCGGAATTCACGACAGACGACCCTCAGTTTTATCTCGAGATCGGCTTTCTCGCGACAGCTTTCGGCCAATTTAATTTGTTCATTCTCGAGGATTTTCGGCAACTTGGCGTATTCGTTGAGTTTCGTCTGGAACTGATCCTTGATCCGCTGAATTTCCAAGTTGATTTGATCCTCGATACGTCGATTGTCCAAGTCCATTTTCTGCAAGAGGCACTTTTGCTCCTCTACCTTTTGTAGTGCGACCATGTACTTGGTCCGGTAATCGTCGATTTGACGAGCTTGTTCGCCTACCAGGACCTTAAGTTCGTTTCGATCTGCCTTCAGTTCGGTCACTTTGGTTCGCAACATTCGAGCTTCGGCCGATGTATTATCGTATTGGGCAGGCTGCTGTTTTGCATTCAACGAGTCAACGGTCGCTTTTAATTTAGTCACTTCCCGTTCCTTCCGCGTGAACTCTTCCAGGAGCTCGCAATATTTTTGGCGGATATCATCGGAACAGGAGTCGTCAAAGTGCGATTGTGTCTGGCAATCACAAACTGCTTTTTGAAATTCCGCTCCCTGATCGCTAGTCCGAAGACAATGTTTTGAACCACTCGATCGTTTCTGTCGCTCCAAACCAGACAATTCGTGTTGAATTTTTTCGATTTTCTCGCGAATACAGTCGATAAGGCTATCCGGTTGATCCTGATCGTCGACGCTGTCGGTACGATGCATTCTACCGATTTTATGCGAAATATATTTCGGGTGCATGCGGTCCTTTGGGAGCAATGAATTTCCTTTTCGGTTTTCCGGGCGAAAATTTCTAAAAAGCAGATCCTGACTTCGCGGCATGATTGAATATCCTTTTCTTTGTCTAGGATCCAGATGCTTGAAGCCGTCGTCACAGCTATCCAACGGTGAATCTGGTCGTGAATCCTCCGAACTCTTATACGAATGGGGCTCCAAGTTGGAGCGGTCTTGAAGCGCGGCAAATATATTCAGATTTATCGGAGCACAATCTTCAAGATAGGTGGTTGCTAGCGGAATCGCAGCCCATTTCCGACTTGGGTCCTGCTCTTGAACGGAAAGTGCTTCGCGCAGGAGACATTCAAGTTTGGTGTTCTCTTTCTGTATGCAAACATTGAGATTATGAATTTCATTTTGTTCGCACATAGTGCTCAGACCCCGTCGAATCTTCGCCTTTATGTCGCCCTTGAGCCGGCTGATGATGTTATTTTGGGAGTCAATTCGAAGATAGATATCCATGAATTGATCACTCAGGCTTTTAGGTGGTTCTAGTGATGGAAATGGAAATTCACCGTCCGAGTATTCGCCAGTTTCGCCGTAAATAGTGCGATCCGTTGAGCCTTCGTCAGCTCGGAAGAAATTGTTGGGAAAATGCGGAATGGAATCTACTGGCGCGTCTTGAGGAACTGCACTTAGTTGTATTGGATCGCCTGAAGTTATTGCTGGTTCTTCATCGCTAGCACCACCATCGGCCGGTGCAATTGCATCTTCATCAGTTACGACTGCTGCTGCTTCTGGCTCAGTTTCGGTTTTTGATGGTGATGCCAGTTCAGCACCGGGCTCTGTAACTTCTGGCACTGGTTCTGTTGTCGGAGTTGCCATTTCCATACCCATATCAATGCCCATATCGGCCTCCATTTTTTATTTATGAAACAAATAAAAGTTACTAGTAATTTAATTTCTTTGACCAATTACTGCAAAACGACCGAATACAATATTAAAACTGTCACCACAAAATGCGTCCTATGGGCGTTGTAAAACTTTAAAGACAAAAATTTGTATTCGAATAGAACGGAACGGAATAAAAGCCTACTAGGATTTTAGAAATAGAAGAGGTTTCTGCGAGACAGTGGACTAGCACACAGTCACTGCCTATACATATAATAAAAATTTGTTTTCTTGTTTAGTACAACGATGTTGCAATTTTAACAATGGACAAACCAGTCGAATATTCTCGAACAGTGAAGCCGATCTGTCTGCCATCAGGAGGGAGCGCTCCTTACACTGGAAAAGTGGCCACAGTAATCGGGTGGGGCAGCTTAAAAGAAAGTAAGGGAACTAGAGAAAATTTTTTTTTCTTGTTAAATAAAGCCCCATTTTAAATATTTATTATCTTTCCAGATGGTCAACAGCCGGCTATTTTACAAAAAGTCTCAATACCGATTTGGACGAATCGAGATTGCGCTCAGAAATACGGGCCGGCTGCTCCCGGTGGTATTATCGATTCGATGTTGTGTGCAGGCCAGGACTCAAGGGATTCATGCAGTGTAAGAATGAACTTATAATATTTTCAAAGTGAAGGTAAAAAAAAAAAATTATTATTACAGGGCGACTCGGGAGGACCATTGATGATTAACGAAGGCCGTTGGACACAAGTTGGAATTGTTTCGTGGGGTATCGGTTGTGGTAAGGGACAATATCCGGGTGTCTACAGTCGAATCACACACTTCTTGCCATGGATACAAAAGAATCTCGAAGGAAACATATGAAAATACACATAAAAAAAAATAATAATTACATGCGTTTAATTAAATCGATTTACTGTCTCGTTATTTTGCCATAAATTATTGCAATTGTATTTTTTATAATTTTTTTTTTATTTTGTATAGCTGATAAGAATGTGGAGAAGAAAAAGAGAGGGAGAGAGAAGAGAGAGAGAGTGAGCGAGAGAACAAAAATAAACGTACATTATTAGTGTGCTGAAATCTGTTTGACATTTTTTATTGCCCGGTCTGGAACTCTATGTAAGTCGATTCGACTGGTTTTAAACTCGATACGAGTTTGTTTCGATGTTACCAATCACAATCGAGCTGGAAGCGTTAGATGTATGCAAACGCTCTCTGAAATTATGTGATTTCCGTTAAATAGCAGGCTTCTTCGTATGGTGTTGCTTTCTGCAATGAATTTGTGAATTTGCCTTTGAACAAAAATGAGAACTTCTCTACTTCGAGTGCGATGACATCTCGATACGAAATACTTAATGTCAAAAACAATCGAAACTCACATTCGATGATTGATTCGAGTTAAAGAATTCCACTCTTGCTATTACCACGTATTTCGAGATGTAGGAAAGCGTTTCAAGACAACGAAAACTAAAGAAAATCAAGGAATCAAGTCGCAATTCAGTCCTACAGCTTCACCCAACTTTTGTGAATTTTGTGAAGCTGGAGTGAAATCTACAAGAACTCATTTGAAGCGATTAATTAGAAATTAGTACGTTCTTACACCGAATTTTGATATGTTTAAATTCTTGGACTTAACGGGCCGTGCGTACCATCGGTCGATATCGATTTCAAATCATTTTGCCTACGATTTAAAATCGAGAGAGTAAATGATTTTTTTCTCTCTGAACACTTTTTCGTGTGGTAATTTGCTCGACTTCTAGCCAGTCGTACATGCTGTGATGATTAGTTTTTCCACATCGATGCGGGAAGATGGGACTGTGTATACTATGGATGGGACTAAAGGAATGTGCAAGAATTAAGAGGAAGTGGAAATGAAAGCTGGGAAATAGGTCGCGAAGGAATAAGAAAAGAAAATGATGCATTGGAAAAAATACAAATACAAAGTTATCAACAAGCATACGCCAATGGATTTCTCATCATTCACCACCTACGAACTTTATCTGCGACAACACATACAAAGAATGCAAGCGATCATCGAAAATGCGAAGGGGAAAAGACAAATCTCTTGAGTGCGTACGAACATCTTGTAAAAGAGACAAATCGGCGCGGACCGACCTCTGCTCTGGTCGCCTTCTCAAGGCATACTGAGCTTCAATTTTGCTGCGAAATTTACTGATTGATTTTCAAAGAATTATGATGTATTTTTATTTCATTGGAAAAAATACACACACAGAGTTATCAACAAAATATAAACACAAGGTCAATGATAGTTTTACTAGATTTGCAATGAATACACTTACGTACATAATTGTGTCTTATGTACGTGCATGCATCAATAAATTTATTTGATACAAATTTACGTAGCACATATCTAATACATATGCACATATATGATTACATAGTTTAAAAATAGTAATTCGCATGACGTTTTACAGTTGGCAAATATTTTTTTATTTTATAATTTTTAATTGGATATTTTTCTTCTCCTCTTCTGGCTTGTTTGATAGATCAGTCAAATTACAACATAACAATAAATCATATAATATTTTATAAAACCAATGTAAGCACGAGAGAAACTTCCTTATTTTTCATTTTGAATTGAATCGGTGCTATACAATATTCCTGACGTAAAATAATTATTCCACCGATGATTACTAGTTTTTAAGAAAAAAAAAATGGGATGAAATTGTAATTTACTAAAATAACGTTCTAAGGCAAGATGATACTTACGGTTGTATCACTATATCATAATCAATGATTTAGGTTTGGTCGTATGCTGCCAGCTGTATCTCTAGTAAATTGTGTTTGGTCCAATAATTGCGTTCTTTAGGTCGACAATTTCATTACAGCTGTTGGGTTGCGTAATTTAAAATGGATATCAATGCTTTTAATTTCGTTATTATTGTGCTTCCAATTGAAGTTGGTAGCTTGGTGTTTAAATCTTGTTGTCATAAAACATTTGTGTGAGGCAGTCATCTTGCTTAAGCCGTTTTCAGTTTTTTCTATTTTTTATTGCTATCGAAATGTATTCAGGATCCCTGATTCTCACTCCACCCGTATATCTTGGGTCAATTAATTCAGGAATCATACAATTAAAATAGAACTTCGTGAGCTGTTCTTCCATTTTTTCTTTAAAAAACGATTCGTCATACTTCACATATTCAATTTTCATATCAGTTTCAGTCCATACACAGAAAATACATATTTATTTTTGACAAATGTGAAGTTGTCCTTGAATTTGAAAATACCAATCCGATTTTTTATCAATAACAGTATTCTCTTTTTCAATTTTCCAAAACTTAATTTTCTTTTTTTCTCTAGCATCTTGTATCTTTAGATCACGAGCAGAATGAGGGCATTTAATTTTAACTATGAAATTATCATTTTTCCCATCTGGTGGTGCACCTAGAAATATATGGCACTCATCCAAAAACAGTCCAGCTTTCTTTATTTTAATTGATAAGGCACTTTCAATTGCTGTTAATGCAGTCTCTTCGTTCGCTTTTCCGTATTCCATAGCTTTAGAACTAAACCGTTTTGGATAAAGTAACGTCTGAACTAATGGTGCACAGCTTATATTTTGTCTCCTCTTGCAAATTTTACCAAAATTGGACGCGGTTAAAAGATTTCGTCTGAGCTCAAACCAGCGAGTGGAATTAATTTGTAAAATGGTGTCATTTTCAATCATCTCGCAGGAGTCCACATTGCATTGCAGCCTTTCAAGAAACTTGTTTTTTGCAAGTATAAAGGCTTCTTTATCCATGTCTGGCTTTGAACAATATTCACCATATTCAAAATCTTTCGCAACTGGCTGCCTCACCGGGCGTTTACGTTTTCGGGATAACTTGCAATTTCTTCGTATCATTCGTGATTCCATTTTACCAATTATTGAGTTGGGGTTTTTTCCGAAAATTTCTTTCTGGGTTTTTGACAATAAATGCGATGTATTAAACGATAGCACTGCTGCAGCGCACCGGCTTTGGTAACCGCGTCTTGTTGAAAAATTAATTCTTTTGCCACCAACGACCTTCGCAACAACGTTATTGAATGACTCCACGATGTTGCTATCGATATCATGAATGAGGCTCCTTGAATGAACAGCTAAACAAGATACTGCCTCTGTTATTTGTTCCATCAAGCCACACTTCTCAAATTCCGGAACAAAGTTTATGTCGTGGTCTAATTTTTTGCAAAAATACGGCCTATTCTTGCATTGTGAACCAAGTACATGATGGGGCCCATTTAGTACATCACCGGAGTATTTGATTTGATATCACGTTTTGCAGGGTTTTGTTTATTTAAATTTGAAAATTGATTTTTAATATAATTAATTTTTATAATCGATTATATACGTTGAAAAGCTAAAATTCAACTGAACCCAAAAAAAAATCCATTTCTTTTTTTTCCTTCTAGGGGTTTTTTAGGTAATTACACTTATTTATGCGTTCTACAGTCCAGCAAAAAATTAACATCCTATCTCCAAGGATCTAGGAGATATGAATCCATCTGTACGGTGTACAGGGAGACGTATTTTCTTTTTTTTGTATTCCTAAACTAAATCATAACACACAAGCCATTCATTTATCCACACGACACGATTTCCCAACAACTCCATTCAATATTCTTCCCGCTTCACACTTGCCTAGGTCAATGGATTTCTCATCATTCACCACCTACGAACTTTGATCTGCGACAAAACATATAAAGAATACAAGCGATAGTCGAAAATGCGAAGGGGAAAAGACAAATCTCTTGAGAGCGTTCGAACATATTGTAAAAGAGACCAACCGATTGAAAAATCGGCGCGGACCGGTCGCCGTCTCAAGGCATACTGAGCTTCAATTTTCCCTGCGAAATTTACTGATTGATTTTCAAAGAATTATGATGCGTTT
Source organism: Chorisops tibialis (assembly GCA_963669355.1). Lineage (NCBI taxonomy): Eukaryota > Metazoa > Arthropoda > Insecta > Diptera > Stratiomyidae > Chorisops > Chorisops tibialis. Next base: position 216,997,036 of record OY770262.1, read on the forward strand.
TTTAGGAAAACTAATATCAAAATCATTGAATAAGCTTAACAACATTCTATTCTTCGATATGAGTGTTAAAAAAATTTCATAGTCATCAGTTTTAATACATAAATTCGAACAAAAAAATCAATAAGAAACGCTCTTTTTTAACTCCATTTATTATTAACAAAACTTATAAAAATCGAAAATGTTCTTCCATACAGCACTTGCCGCAACCTTTTTCTATTATTATTGCAAACAATATTATATAGTCGTCGCCTGACTTATAGGTGATAAGTCGCATCGGAAAGTACTGTTTTTCTCATTTTTAATAAACCGAACTCGGAGTTATGCTGTAAACTTTTTCCTAAACATAATTTTAAAAATTTGTTTCCAACCTGCTGTTGTAAAATTAACAAGAATTAAAATTATAAAAGCCAATTTTCATTATATTGAATGCTTTGTCAGGCATGTCTGTGCGAAAACAGCCATTTTTGCACGAAATCGTGGTTTCGGCCATACATAGCCCCTTAACACCACTTACGCCAGGACATTTTCTTGTGAGCGATATTTGGATTGCTCTAAATAAACCATCGTTGCCAGATACCAGCACGCATTGCCTTGCAAGATGGCAAATGACACAGACAATGTATCAATACTTTTAGAAGGTGGAGTCGTGAATATTTAGGCCGTCTGCAGGAAATACCCAAATGGAATAAACTTAAACTGAACTTGGCTGTTCGGAGACCTCGTTCCCAAGGACGATAAAATTTCACCATCACGCTGGCACGTATCTTGGACGAACACCCAGGGACTGATGGTATGGTGCGTGTCGTTACATTGAAGAGGAAAGAAGGCGTTTTGAATCGGCGCAGGTCCCGAAAAACGAACCTATCTTAAAATTCCTTTCCTTTTATTCATAAATTCAATAAGTTGGCGACTCACAAGCAGTATCCAGTATGATCGTAAAACATTTGTAATCTCATCATCTCAACGGTTTCAGCGGAATGTAGTGCCTCTAAAATGGCCAGCCGAGCCCCAACATCAACAACACATTACATTGTGTTTTACTTTACTTTAATGCAATTTGCTTCTAACTAATATTTTCTATCCGCTTATTATTTACCTCGTCCTGCCATGAGTTCTTTTAGAATGTTTGGGGTTTGCTAGTTCTTTTTAAACAAGAAGCAACGAGCTGTTCATTCTCCGGTTTAATAAACACATAAAGCTTAAAAAGTCTCCCAGTTCAATTTTGATCGCGAGGTATCTAGGTGGACAGAAAGATTAAAGGCGTTGTTTGCTCATTACGCGCATGGTCAGTATCGTACTTGTTTTCTGACGAGAAAATCTTCACAATCGACGAAAAATTTAACAGTCAAAATTATGCTTGCAGCTCTCAGGAAGCACGGACAAAATTGAGCGTGTACAAAGGGATCATCATCCCTCGTCAGTGGTCGTCTGGTGGGGCGTCAGCTACGAAGGCATCACAAAAGGGCGTCAAAACTCGGGCCTGTAGTTATCAAGAAGATATTCTAGAGCGTGTTGTGATGCCTTTACCATGTTCGGAGGGCGACACTGGGTGTTCCAGCAGGATTCTACACACGCCCACAAGGCCAGATACTTGTTGGGCTTGAGGAAAATATTCCTGAGTCCATAAGGGCCTTAGATTGGCCCTATGGGAGCGCAGATCTCAAACCGTTGGAAAACTCCGTATCGTCTGCCCTTGAAGAAATGGCCTGCCGAAGACGTCATCACAATTTGGAGAGCCTCAAGAGGTCCCTGATTATGGCAAAGTACGAATTACTGCTGGAAAATGTGCATAATTCAGTTGATGACTGGCCACGCTGACTCCGGGCTTGTTTTGAGGTAAAAGGAGGTCATTTTGAATATTTTTTTACCTAAAAAGAATGTTAAAGTGATTGTAAGAAAGTGTAAAATGAAGTTTGTAGTTATTTTGAATCAAAAGCGACCTAGTTTTATTTGTACTTGAAATCGAGAGACCCCTAGCGAATTTAAATACTGTTGTTCACAAAGCACTTCCTTTCATTAATGCTCTTAATTTCTCCAAAAACACTCATACCTTTAAATCCATTCAGAGGCAGATTTGAAGCAGATTTGAAGCAGACTTTCTCATACGTAGGGATGGCAAAATGTTCTCTTTTCCAATCACAGTGATCAACTGCGATTGCTCTTTTCAATATCTGTGAAAAAGAACAGCTCTTCTAATAGTATTGATTTGTTTACCTCTATTCACCATGCTAGTGCGCAAGGATGGCAAAAACTGCTACTGCAGTGATAAATATCTTTGAAAAGAGCTGCTATTTCATATATTTTTTTAAATCTGCAATGATTCAAATTGAAACAGAAAAATGACACATCGGACTGCAACATAAATTAACGGAACTTGCAATAGCCACAACTCACATATCCCACCTCACTCCGACGAGATCTAACTCAGAACAATGCTCGCCAAGCAAATCGCCGCTCACCCACGAAAGCGTATCTCACTGACCACTTCGCACGTTCCACCTCACTGATCGCTAAACAAAACGAAGTCACACTTCACTTATTCATACATTACTATACTTCCTCAGTGTAAAGCCATAGCACTGAGAGCACAAGCAGTGTGTAGATATCACCAAAGACTATCAACTAGGTTTGGGATAGCTTATGTTATTGATAGTCTTTGATATCACTGAGCTGAGCAGTGAACGGTTTGCAGATATTGCTGAGCGTGAGCGATATAACAGATACGAAGAAAGACAATGAATATATTAGATGTCCCAAGCGGCAATCGAGCATCGAAAGAGCTTCCACATGAGCGACGTTCATATGAAAGCTCTTTTGTTGCGCGATCAGTTAGCTTAGAGCATGGTGAAGTGCGACTACGATTTGTTTAGCGAGATTTGATCTAATAGATGGGTTTATATGATCTGATCGGTGACGTGCGAAGTGGTCAATGCGCTTTCATGGGGTAAGCGGCGGCTTCTTTGGCGAGCTTTGTTTTAAGATACGATCTTGTCGGGGTGAGTTGGGATGTGTGAGTTGCGCGATTAATGTGCGAGTGCGAACAAAAACTCTGGGGTTTGTAGCAATGATCATTGCGGCAATTTTATTGGTGTTAGACCGTAAGCTGTATGCATTTGCTCTGCTCTTCTAATCGCAGCCCTTTTAGATTTTCAATTGCGATATGTGATTGCTGTTTTAAAACAGCAGTGAAAAATTCGCAGGTATGTAAAATAGCATACCATCTCTACTCATACGTACAACATACTCGTCCCAGTCAATAACACCCGCACTCGCAACATGCAATAACCGTTCACTTGGTTTGAGCTTCGATAACCAAGTCTGTTCTTTATTATCTCGTCAAACTACATGGAGGATGAGGCATTCGCATCCATACCAACTATCGCAGAGAATACCAGCCGCCATACCCACTACGTTGACCGTATATCCTGGGAAGTGCTCAAGGGGTTTACCGAATTTATAGCACACACTAACCAGATACGCTTCACCAAGGGCACTTTTCACCCAAACACACACACAATCCACTCATTACAAAGTTTAGTCACAGCCATACAATACGTTTTAACATCATTCACAATAATAGCCTACTGAATAAGGTTCGCTCCTGCAATAAAACGGAACTCACTGGGATTTCATCCATACCCCCTATAGTCACACATCACAGCACCTCGACAGTTGTACTGTACTAGCTTCACTTACATACACGATTTTCCGGACCCAAAAAGTGATGTTCAGAGGTATGTTCGGACTGGGCCGCAACGGTTGGGCATTACCATTGTCAACGTATGACCGCGCACTCCTTACAACCGAGCTAACTGTGCAGTAAAAATTGACAGTCATAAGTTTTCCGAACATCTAGACTTTGGAACGCATTGCCTGATAGCGTATTAATCTTCTGTACTTCAAAAATAATGGTCACCGTCGTTTTCGAATCTCCAAATTGTATCCTTAGCCTTTACGACGTAACTGTGCAAAGCATTAAAGGCTGATCTCCTGAGTTATCTCGGCGCGTTAAAAAAAATATAAGTCTAGTAGAAATTGAATTGGAATTCTGCACAGAGCCCAATGTCACCATCCTTTTTTTTGTACGAAACCGTTTCGAAGGAACCTTGAAAATTGAGAAGCCAGCAAGCTATAAAAACCTGAAAGCCTGTGTCTCCTTCTATTAAACAGAAATGTCCAGGCTTGGAATGAAAATGTAGAAAATTTTTAAAATATTATTGATTTTATTAATTTTAGATATTTTTTTATTAATTTTTAAATATTAAGATTATCGATTACTTTCTAAACCTAAATTAATTGAATTATGTTTTATATACAAGTAAATATACGAATAACAATAAATTGATAATAAAGAGTGATACTTTCGGTAGATAATTAAAGGTGAGAGATAACGTTATAGAAACATTTTTGAATTGAAGTCTTAAATATCTTAAAAAAAAATACTAGCAGTAGGTGTGTACGGTGCAGTTTACATTAAACAAGAACGGACGATTTTTTTTTAAATCGAAGTTAGAGGAACAGTCGGGTAACGCTGGAACTGGAGGTATCATCTTTTTGTGGAGAACACAGTACCGGTAAAGAGAGAAAGAAGAAGGGAATTAAAAATTTATTAAATTTCTGGCCGTTGTATTGATTTCTGAACTCATCCAATGATAGCGAGTTCCATATACGCTTCGAATGAACATCCGAATTTTATTGTGCGACCAAAAAACTACGGGTTTAACGTGGGTGAGAGAAGTGAGGAGAACACTTTCTCTTAACATATCGATAATCTAGAGTTTAGGTGATTTCAGTATCGCCTATAGCCCGAAACCGAACATGGTCTCGAAAGGAGAATGTAGAGAGCCAAGGGCGCACTGCCCGACTGTTACAGGTACCTGCTCGGAATACCTTATCCGGTTGCTACCGCTGCGTTTAACTGTGTTCTGAACTGAAAACGGAACAGAACACGAAAACCCCTCGACTGAATGGAATGTGTAGGCTACTCACTTAATTATGTAAAAAACAAAAGCCTTACAAGAATTCAATAGTTTATTTTGAAAAATCGTTCGTTCGTTTTCCGATGCAAACTGTTTGCACTTTGGTTTCATCTAAACAAATGCTGCGGTTCATTTAAAAAATTCATTAATAAATCCCAACTTAAAAAAACCCAAAAAGAACGACAAATCAAAAAAAAAAAAAAAACAATTTAATTCAAATTCGAAATCAAGCAAGTACCATCTCGAGAGAGAAAAAAAACTTTTTAGATAAAAAAAAAATACATAAATTTTATATCACGACATGTTATTAAATAATAAAAAGAAGAATTTCACAAAGCATTGGCGCCATGCTTTCGCTTAAATTGACTGAATAATCATAGTAAATTGGTTTTTCTTATTCCTGTTACAATTATAGTTTCATTTTATCTCTTAATAAAAAAAATTCTTACGTTAATTTCGAATAAGATGGTGGCGAGAATTTTTTCCGTAGGAATTTAATTATGTAAAGCGGCAGGCATGATACCAGAGTTATTACAGAAACCTTCCATAGAAAATCATACGACCAAATGAATTCCCAGTCTGAAAGGAATTAACGAAAAAAAAAACAACATTGCTTTAGATTTATTAAAACAAAATGAAATGATTCGACTCACCAAAGTATTCGTGAAGCACTGCCAACGAAATCAAATATAAAAGCAAACTGAAGATTTCCGCAAGTACCATTAATCTGAAATTAAATCAAGACGACACTCAGTTTTTTTCAAATCAAAAACAAAAAAAAAGCCCACCTGTGCCACGTTCGAATCGTTAACGCCACCATAATTAATTCGGTCAAGATAAGCGCCGAAAAGCTGATCGCCACGATGTGAATGAATTCGTCTTCGAAAAGAATTAATGCGCCGTACATGATCACACCGCCCTGATAAATGCTGATTAAAACCCACATGAAAAACGTCTTGTAGCTCAAACTGCGGCCCTTCGAAAGTTCCTTGTACAGTTCCGGATAGGTTATAGCGATTCCCGAGCAAATATCCTGATCCAGAACGAGCGAGAAAACTGGGAACATGGTGTACAGGGTGGCGTAGCCGACCATCAAGAAGCCCTGATATAAAGCGACCGAGCTCAGATAGAAAACGGCCGAAAAAACTGCTTGCATTGTCGAAATAATTAATCCGCGATGAATTACGAACTGTGAAAGGGCTGCGGATCGCTTGTACGATCGTCTACCATGCACCAGTAGAAGCTTAGCGATGTGTGAGAATTGCGGAATGCTAAAGTCGCCGGCCAGCGATGCTTGTCTACCTTCGCGACCTTCAATGCCAACCCCGGCATCGGCCTGCTGGATCATACTGACGTCGTTGCCACCATCACCAACTGCGCAAGTCCGTTTCCCGGTGTGTTTCTGAATCAGGCTGACAACCTGTGCCTTTTGGGTGGGACTGCAGCGGCAACACACGACCGCCGGACAGGCAGTTGCCAGCTCCATAAATTCGATATCGTAGTATTGAAGGCAAACTTCAAGGCTCTCGCCCGAAACAACAAGTGCACAGCCTTGTTTGCGGCGGAACTGATTCAGCTCTAAATGAGCATCGGTTCGTGTCTGAACACTCTTCAAAATATGCAAGCCCTGATTGCGTCCGACCAGCTGCGAACTTTTCGCAATACACGTGGCCGTTTCCAATTTATCACCGGTCAACATCCAGACGCGTACACCAGCATTCCGCAGTAATTCGAGCGTGGGACGAACTCCGGCCTGCAATCGATCTTCAACTCCGGTCAAACACAAAAGTTCCATTTCACGTTCCAGCGACTCAATGACGGCCGAAACTTTTGCAATACGATCGGCAACGCTCAGCCGGGCAGCATTGAATCGCGTCTCGAAATCGTTGTACTGATCTTCGGTCAGGACCTTCTTCGCTACGACCAGAGTTCGCAGACCTTCACGGGCCATATTACCGCTCTCCTCGCTCAGCCAATCGTTGTACTGCACAATTGATGTCATCACAACATCGGCACCTTTCAGGTAGAACGTTATCTCGCCCGTACTCGCGTCCTTTACAATAATGCCCATACGTTTCGTTTCACTCGTGAACGGGAAGACTTGCAATATGTGAAATTTCATCAGGCCGTCTGTTCCGCCGACCGAATCGAGCGATGCCGTACTTGCTTTACTGCTCGACGGCGATACTGGCGTACTTGGTCGATCCGATTTCTTTGCTGCCTTGTGACGCAATTCTAGCGTTATTGAATTCAAATCGCGCGCAATCAATGCCAAACCAACTTGTTCGGTCCATTTTACAAGTGCGATCTCATCGGGACTCGATGCCTGGTACGTTATATCGTCGCTGTTCTCTTTCGAATCGATTGATATCGAACGAGTCGGCGAATTGCGCTTATCTTGTGCTTTATTCGTGCTCTTATCATCGTCATAGACTGGCGTAACGTTGTGACAAAGTGACAGTGCCTTGACTGCCTCCCAAACGCGCCAACCATCCGGACGTCGCAGTCGATTCCCGCCGAATATTCCCGACGGTTTAACCGGTGAGACTTCTTGAGCCGTGTTCGACGTTAGCGCTTCGATTGTTTGTGCTACGTGATGAAATGTATCGTTGTCATGCGCGACTATTCCCAAATGGATCTTTTTGAAAACCATTTCGTTTTGTGTTAGCGTTCCGGTTTTGTCGGTCAGAAGGTACGAGATTCGTCCCAATTCTTCGGGAATTGTAGTCGAACGAACAACAGTGCCTTCGATTTCCGGATCGTTTTGAATTTGCCACGAATAGAAAGCCTTGCCCATGTCCAAATTCACACGCAAGCTAATCGGAATGATGTACGAGAAGAGTAACACGAAACGGAATAGATAGCTGGAATGGAGAAAACGCTGTGATAGAATAAGTTAAAGGATTTTTCGGAAAGTAAACTTACCGATACCACGGTCCGTTGAATCCTTTCAGGCACATCATGACCAGAGCAAGACCCATTACTGCGCAGAAAAGAACCTTGGAAAAAATGTACAAAATCGTTATAAATTCGACAGTGTTTTTTTTATAAATACTTTTGTAAGACCATTGATCTCCATGTCCAATAATCCGACTTTGGATCGCGGTGCTGAATTATTCATAACGCTTCTGGTTTCGCAGCCTGTGTATATCACGATACCGATTGCTGTGCCGGCTGCTACGACGGTATTCGCCCACAGAGTGTTTTCGACATTCAAGCTACCTTCATCGTTGCCATCTTGCTGTTTGGATGAAAAGAAATCAAATCAAAACTGGCATAGAGCTATGCGGAAAACAAGGAAAAAACTTCCTTTATATTTCGGCAGAAAATTTACATAAAATGTTAATAATTTTTGAACGCCAGAAGGCCTATAAAGCCGCGTTGAGTTAATTTAAGCACTCTGTGCGTACGGCAAAGAGGCAATAATGGCGGTAGTTCTGCGCAACTATTGACTGCTTCGTCGACAGAAACACTGAAGCTGCTTCTGGATAGTTATTTCCCGGGGCGTGGAAATTCTGACGAAACTGCGGCTGAATTTCTCTGACTATAACTGGGGTATAGATAGTGACAATTTAGCAGCTTCTTGCATAGTGATTGAAATAATAACCTAAGAAAAGATAATATGGGCAATAAACACCTTCAAGTCTTTTAAGCCTGCGGAACCAAAAGGACTAATTCCTGCGATGCTACAGCATAGCATGGACAGCATCCTTGTGAGGCTGGCTAACATTTTTAAGGCTTGTCTTCTTCTAAGATATGTGCCTTCGAAGTGGAAAGAGGTGACGGTGGTTACCAAAGTAGTCATACACAGCCGAAGGACTACATGCCAATAAGTCTGACATATTCTTTTCTTAAAACCTTTGTCTGATAAATACACGTAAGAGCCACCTTCAACATCGCCAACCGCAGTCCTTCCTAACATGCTTAAACGGAAGGACGGGTCGTAGAAACGCCACTGCACACGGTAAGATTAAAATTAAAAAGTCTATGTAACTCAAGGAGTACATTTTGAGTACTTTAGGTACGAGTTTGCCAAACAATTTTGTGTGTAATTTTCGATTAGTTCTCTAATTAACGATTACAAAACGAGAAAATTCCTCCCGTTGATTGGGCGGTGGTTTTGATTTTTCTGTAAGAACTTTTCTCGCGCGGAGAGAGAAAAAACATTTCAAAAAAGAATTCGGGTGAAGGAATGCTGCGTCATTTATGTCGTAAACGGGATCCAATCAATTCCCTGTTAAGACCCCCTTGAGGGACATTGGACAGATACAGTTCTCTTCCAGAAGGCGCGATCCTTAGCATCGATCTTTATTTGTCGCCAGGACTTGATTATTCCTCTGGAATCCTGCTCAACTGCTCGCTTCCATGCTACACGGTCGACCAACCCGACGTCTTCCTTGAGGATTATATTCCAGGCCTTGATTGGCAATGTTTTACTCTGGTTTCCTCAAAGTGTGATGTGACTGCCATTTCCGCCTTTAATTCTCAGTGCCTATTTTAGTTTGTCCAGTTGTACTGCAAAGTTCGACGTTGAAGATCAAATTTGGCCAAAATATTCCTAAAATGCGTCGGAAGTCACGAAAGTTTGGTTTTCTTGGTAAACGTAACGGTCATATTCCCTATAGTACAACCATATCTTCTTCTTCAATGGCGCTACAGCCCAAATCGGGCCTTGGCCTCCTGAACTTCAGGTTCCTTAACATTTTCATTATTTATTGCGGACGAGTTGTTAGCTCTTCGCACAACCCACTATCTACGAATTTTTCATTTTCGTAGATTGAGGTAACCAAGGTATATTCAAGCAGGTAGTGTGCTTGGAATAATGCGTCGACCGGGATTTGAACTCACGGCCTTTGCATTGTAAACCAAACACGCTACCCACTAGACTACACCTTAGCTCACAACCATATAACAACACAGATTTGACGCATGCGTCAAAGTGTGCAGCAAAGATGCAGTCTCGCGCGAAGGAAGGTCTCTCTTAACCTCCAGATGGGGAAAGGTTACCTAGATTTACTTATACGAGCCTCAATATCCTTTTCGGCTACGCCGTCCATGCTGGCAATGCTTCCGAGTTAACAAAACTCTTGCACCTCTTCTACATTTTGTCCGTTAAGATTAATCGGTGCGCTTTGCATTTAGAATTCAACGAGTGAACAACAAACACACATCATCAGCTTAATGATGAAGACCAAAACAAATCTGGGATACGGCGGGGCGTAGACTCCATTCTCTCGGCAACCACATTCTGATGGAGATGATGCGAAATCTGCTGTTTTGTCAATTTGACTAAAAAAGTATTTGTAAAGGTTGGTGAAGCACCTAGTGGAATTATTAAGAAGAAGATAATGACGGAGCTCTTCATTGCTTATGTGTTTTTTTAAGGTTGTCAGGAAGATGGGTTGGAGCTGATTATAAACCTTGGGTGCCCGAGGCGAAAATCAAAATTGGGAGACTCCGACTAGGGGAAAAAGTTTGCTGTTTCCTGAAAACTTTTTTTCATGTTTTCATCCGTCTATCTGTACGTCGTACGGCTCACAAGCTCTGGGGCATCACATGCTCTTAGGGCCCCTCATTCTCTGAAGTCTCGAATACTCTGGCGCTCCAAATATTAATCAATCAATTTATGTGCAATTGGTCTCCGAATATGCAACGATTTTTCCTTGTAATATTTACCCCCGCAAGGGGGTAGTTGTAGGATGAGGTTTTACCAATTCCTGCAACTATCTTTGGAGACTAGCGACTCCACGGACCTGAGCTAACTATCCCCCTGTGGGATGGAGGCTGTAGAATTCACCCACAGCCAGTATGCTTGTCCTAAAAATGGGAAATGGACACTCACTGGATCAAGGGCTTATCAACCGTGATCTTAAGACCTAACTGATACGAGAAACGGATACAGCGCCTCTGATACGGACTGATTCTACGGTAACGACTTTTGGCATTCGAAAACAGACTATGATTGGCTTCTGGAACGTTCGAACCTTGACGGGGGAAGAGTTGGGGTTACTCGGTCCTTGCACCGCCAATCAGTGATCGACCGTGAAATGGAGCACTATAACATCCAAATCTTGGGCTTGAGCGAGGTCAGGTGGACAGGAACAGGAGAAGAACGAACCCCTAGAGGAAATACTATTCTGTACATTGGCCCTGAAAGTGAAGCCAGAAATGGCGTGGCGTTCGTCTTTACACCGAGAGCGAGAAACAGTCTCATTAGCTGGGAACCAATCTCGGACAGGATTATCGTCATCAGGCTCAGGACCAGTGTCAGAAACGTCACAATTCTGCAGTGCTACGGGCCAACTAATACCGTAACATCTGGTGACAAAGAGGAGTTTTATAGCCAACTGAGTGCCACTTTCGAACGTGTTCCAAGAGGTGATATTATTATCATCTCGGGAAATATGAACGCCCAGGTTGGATCAGACAACACTGGAATAGAACATGTCATGGGGAGGCATGGTGACCCTTGGGTCGACGTGTCTCGACCTTGGATTAAGAGACCCGAAAACGGCGAATTATTTGTGGAGTTTTGTAGTACTCGGCAAATGGTTATCGGAGGGACCCTTTTTCCACACAAGAGTCATCATAAAACATCTTGGGTTTCCCCTGATGGTGTTACTCAAAACCAGATCGACCATTTGGCTATAAGTCGCCGAAAACGGCGAATTATTTGTGGAGTTTTGTAGTACTCGGCAAATGGTTATCGGAGGGACCGTTTTTCCACACAAGAGTCATGATAAAACATCTTGGGTTTCCCCTGATGGTGTTACTCAGAACCAGATCGACCATTTGGCTATAAGTCGCCGATGGAGAAGATGTCTCCTCGATGTGCGAGCGAAACATGTCGCTGACGTGGGGAGCGATCACCACTTGATGGTTGCCTGCTTGAGATTGTGTACAGCAGCTATCCGCCGACCACAAATTCTTCAAATGAAGCGCAAGCTTAATGTGGAGAAACTCAGAAATCCCAACAATCCTAAAAAAACTCGAATACACCACTATTCTACGCGAAAAATCATTCACAATGGGTGAATATGAAATGCGCACCACACTGGACGCCATTTGGGAGGAAACCAGAAACACTTTTTTAAGTAGTGCTGAAGAATCTGTGGGATATGTGCAAAGCGGTGAGAAACCTTGGATGTTGTAAGACACATGGGACAAGGTTGACAATCGGAAAAAAGCCAAATTGGCAATCATCTCTCAACCCGATGTCAACCAACAAACGCCCGACCTGAGGCAGAACTACAGCAATGCTCATATACAGCTTAAAAAGGCTGTTAGACGCGACAAGAGAAAGGCCATTGAAGATCTAGCAAACAAGGCAGAATCTGCGGATTACCTTGGGGATATGGGTTCACTATACAAAATCATGAAAAGTTGACGAACAGGAATTTCACCGCCAACCACATGGTGAGAGATGTCAACGGAACTCTCCTTAATATGAGTGAACATCAGTTGTGGCGATGGAAGGAATACTTCCCTGATATTTTAAACATCTTGTCAGAGGAAGATATCCCAGAAAAAGAACATTACCAAACATCCAACCGCAACAATCCTCTATTAGGGACGATCCCCCAGATAAGGAAGATATAGTTTCCGCCATTCGGTCAATGGCGGGAAGGTAAGTTCCAGTTATAGATGGACTACCAACCGAACTCCTCAAAGCGGACCCGGAAATAACAGACGATATACTTCTCCCACTCTTGACTGAGATGTGGAATGAAGGAAGATATCCGACTGAATGGAAGGAGGGCGTCATTGTCAAAATTCCGAAGAAGGACGACCTTCGGGATTGTGGCAATTGGCGTGGTATATATCTACTTACTGCCGTATCAAAAATTATGGCTAAGGTAATTCTCAATAGGATTAGTGATGTCGTCGAGAGCACTCTCGAAGTTTATCAGGCTGGATTCCGTAAAGGGTCGTCTTGTACCGACCACACAAATACCCTACGAATAATATTAGAGCAGTCAGCCGAAATGGGTTCGCCATTACATCTCATGTTTGTGGGCTTTGAGAGAGCTTTCGACAACGTTAAGTGTGGTGCGATAGTCTCTATTCGTATAGATTTTCATAATGAGCAGGATTCGCAAATAACTACTGTAATTTTACTTACTACTGTAATTTTACTTTAGCAGGCGAATCCTGACTCTAAATAAAAAATCGTTAAGAAATAAAAAAAAATGAGTTGAAAAATAAAAACGTTGCACGATAATCGTAAAATATAATCGTTGCTATTAAGATTAATAAATCTGTTTTAGAAAATTAATAAAAAGAAAAATAGTAATTATGAATAGAGAAATGTGATATAAATATTTATTGTTTGTGTTATTAAATATTGTGTTAATTAAAATAATCAATAATCATAATAATATCAATAATATATTGATATAATAATAATAAATATTATACGTAATATAATCAATTGATTTAAATTAATGTTTTAAATAACTTAGTGAATTAAGAGTTTATATAAAAGAAAATATAAATGCATTCATTAAATTAAGCAAGATTAAATATGGAATGCTTTGCGTAGCAAGATGTCGCGACTTGAATAGAGGAGAGCTGTCCGAGAGCTTCCATGTGCGAACGGGTGTCAGACAAGGCTGCATATTATCACTGTTTCTGGTGGTAATAAATGCCATCTTGAAAGCAGCACTGGAAGGTGGGGAAGCTAAAGGTCTGCAATGGAGACTATTTAACATCTTAAGCCACCTTGATTATGCTGTTGACGTGTGATTGCTTGCACATAACCATTCAGACTTAGAGTCAAATGTTCGCTCGTTGCATTCTAAATGCAAAGAGGCAGGACTGAAAATAAATGTGCGTAAAACCAAGTACATGCACATGGGCTCGAACGCAAGCACACCGATTGTTCTTTTCGGACAGGATGTGGAAGAGGTGCAAGATTTTTGCTATCTCGGAAGTATTGTCAGCATGGACGGCGGAGCCGAAAAAGGTGTTGAGGCTCGGCTAAATCAAGCTCGTCAGGACTTCGGTATCCTTTCCCCTTTCTGGAGGTTAAGAGAAATCTCCATTCGCACGAAGCTGCGAGTTTTTGATGCATGCGTCAAATCCGACTTACCAAGAAAATACAGACTTTCGTGAACCAATGCCTCCGATGCATTTTAGGAATATTCTGGCCAGAAGTGATCTCCAACGACGAACTTTGGAGTGCAACTGGCCAGACTAAAATAGGTATTGAGATTCAAAGGCGGAAGTGGCAGTGGATCGGTCATACTTCGAGGAAACCAGAGCGAAACGCCAAACAGGCTCTGGATTATAATCCTCAAAGAAGACGTCAGGTTGGTCGATCATGTAACACGTGGAAGCGAGCAGTTGAGCAGGAGGCCAGAGGAATAACTATGTCCTGGCAACAGCTTAAGGCCGATGCTCAGGATCGCGCCTTGTGGAAGAGAGTTGTTTCTGTCCTATGCCCCTATAGGGGGTCTTAAAAGGAATTTCATAAAAATTTTGGCTTCTCGGGGACCGCAGTCGATGGCCATCGAATTTTTGTGCTACTTTATAATTTTATGAGAAAATGGTAGGTTGATTGTAAGAATTGTGGTGGCTGTCTTCGACAAGGGTTGTTCCTTTACGAGATTTGCAAAGCATGGTCTCCAGTCAGTCCTGCTGAAGGTTGGATTGGATTCCACACTGAAAGAACAACTCGACCTTCGAGGCTATCCATGAATCGATCCATTTTTTGATATCTTCAAACCTATGGAAGAGTTGTTCTCTTAGATCATGTGGCATCGATCGAAACAAGCGATAATCAGAAGGAGAAATGTTTAGTGAATTGGGCGTTCACTAGTAATCGTCTCATCAGTTTTTATCAGCTCATAACATAGAACGCAGTTCTGGTCTCATAAAATAAAGACCATAATCATCGATCCATGAGAATATTCGGCTTTGGTGTTGAATTTGACGTCAATTAAACAGGTTCGACTTGTTTTTTTTGGTGTGAGATTCGCGTGGTTTATTTATTTCTCGTTTCCAGTAACAACACGATGCTAAAACTCATTTCTTCTTTGCAGTTGAAGCAACATTTCAACATCTCTCTGCTTCAGTTCCTAAGGCACCTTATTTCATTGTTTTTGAATCATTTTCAGTGCTTCCAAACATGTCCTGATGATCATTTGAGTAATATCTAACGAAATAATAATAATATAATATATATATATAATAATACTTGAAGCATTTGACATTGATCTTGATCGATTGGTTTGAGACTTCCATTCTTCGTTTTCGAATTTTTTGCTCACCAGGGCGCTCTTTATTTTCCTTTTGAAAATCACAACTTTTCCAACAAAGTTATCTAATGTGAATTAAGGCCGGTGAATGTATCGGACATTATCTTTGTCACTGGGGCTCGAAAAACCCACATGTTATTGTCGGGAAGCCAATGCATCCACAGAGAGTGACAGTTTGGTGCGGATTGTGGAGTAGTGGCATAATTGGACCATTTTTCTACGAAAATGAGGCTGGGAACAACGTTTCGGTCAACTGTGAATGTTACAGAGCCATGTTATCCGACTTTTTTTCACTGAAATTGAAGACATGGATTTGGACGACCTCTGGTTCATGCAGGATGCCACAATTGATCTTTTACGCACCAAATTCCCAAATCGTGTTATCAGCCGCCTCGGAGCTACGATTTGACCCCTTTGGACTTTTTTTCTGGGGAACCGTGAAGGACCGATGTTATTCCAACAATCCAGAATCGATTCAAGCACTTAAGGCCAATATCATCCAAGCAATCCATCGACATGGTCTTGAAAATTGGAGTGACAGAATGCGTTACTGCGAAGCCAGCCGAGGCAGCCACTTGAACGAAGTTGTGTTCTATCATTAATGGGAATGTTTGCTCTTACTAATGAAGCCATAATACATGGAAAAAAATTTAATTTTGTTCATTTTATTGCATTTTTAAAAAGAAACTTATTTGACAGTAAGTAGTAAACTAATGAAAAATCACACAGAATTTTTTTGGCGAGCTCGTGCATAAAGTACTCAAAATGTACTCCTTGAGTTGCATACACTTTTTAATTTTTGATCCTACCGTGTGCAGTACCGTTTCCACGGACCGTCCTTTTGCTTAAGCATGTTGGGAAGGACTGAGGTAGGCGATGTTTACGGTGGCTCTTATTTGAATATCTATCAGTCTTTCAATGGTTTTTAGAAAAGAAGATGTCAGACTTGTCAGGCACTGCATGACTACTATTTGCCTTCGGAATGAAAACCACCTTCGTCTCTTTCCACTTCGAAGGCACATATCTTAGAAGTAGACAGGTCCTGAAAATGGTAACCAGCCTTACAACGATGCTGTCCATTACCCCATTTGGTCCAACCGACTTAAAAGGCTTGAATGCGTTTATTGCCAATATCAGTTTTTCATTGGTTATTATGTCATTCACTATGCGAGGAACGGCTAAATTGTCACTATCTATATACCTCGGTTATGGTTAGAGCAATTCAGCTGCGTCAGAGTTTCGCCTGAATTTCCACACCCTGAAATGACTACCCAGCAGCAGCTCCAGTGTTCCTGTCGACGAAGCGGTCCATGTACCATCGCTCCTTTGCAGGAACCCGACCATGGAAGGCCCTTTTGACAGAAGTCTAGCTACTTCATTTACTGAGTGAATAGTTTCGCAGATTACCTCTTTGCCGTGCGTATAGAGTTTTTAAATTCACTCAACGCGGCTTTATAGGCTTTCCAGTCTTGAAGTTACCTAGCTTTAGGGTTCTGGCTTTGGTAACAAAGGTGTAGTCGTTATCTCTGTTTGCTATCATCGTATTTGTCCCTGCTAGAAATTCAATAAGTGACCGTCTTATTTTATTTGCATTCGCATCACAAGTCAGGTCAAATTGGTTCTGCTCGCGAAACTTACTACCTACCGGCACAGATCCGACGGTGGTGGTGTCGGAGAACGGCTCGCTTCGAACTGTTTACTACCCTTTCTCAAACTACATTCAAGTTTACATCCAAGATTGTTCTTGATAGTTGCGTTTCTCTGAGGGAAATGACTGAACAATCCAACATTCGCTAATGCTGGGTACCAGTGCATAGGGGCATTCCGGGGAACTGTAAGGCTGACGAACTTGCGCAGCACGGCAGATTCCACCTGAAAAAGAGAAGCTGAGCACGACTCTCGCAACTCATAAACTGCAACTTAAGTTGGATGCGATTAGCAAAGCCACTGCCAGATGGGTGAATGGTGTTACATGTAATACCACCAGACAGGTTTGGCCCGTGCTGCATCTAACACGCACTGGTAGATTGATCTCGCTAAGAAGGCACATGACTAGCTCTGTATTAGGTTTCGGTTCAGAACATTGACTTGACAGGGAAACATACTGAGAGGCTTGGCCTTCCTTTTAATTTCCTTTGCAGGAGCGGAAAAGATGGGGAAGAGGAAGAGAGGACATCTACCATGCTCTTGCCCTGTTCTCTCTAGAAAGAAGAAGCGCCCCACTCAGTCACGATAGTCGCGGTAAAATGCGGATGTCAGGAGCTTTCAGTGCAGTTAGTTCACCGAGTGTAACTATATTTTTTGAAATCCTTTGGTATCACAACGGCTTCAGCTTATGGTCTATGCGCACCCGGACTTTTTCCTTGGGCAGTCTCCTCTACCTTCCTACCCCTACACTTTCTGTCGCAACAAACGACTCACAAAAAAAAATACATTTTACTTACCATCGAAAAGGTTCCAATGAAGGAGTGAATATCGTTCTGTGGCTTCTCGATATAAACGCTCGCTTCAATATTAAACAAGTCCGCGTCATGGTTGAGTTTCTGTGTCATGGACACGGCCAGTCTTAATTTCCAGTCCGTTTCACCTGCACGAAAAAAAGAAAACGAAAATAAAAGCCTTCAGAATTCTCCAAAAACTGCAAAAACCGAACACACGGCCGGCACTCACCATCCAATTGATCGGTCCGGACAAAAACCGATCCACTTTTATCGCTCGTTCGCAGCAAAACCAGATCGGCCGGAACGCGTTCATCCTTCTCCACCACGACGATATCGCCTACCTTCAGCTTCGACGACGGCACCAACTCGAAAGCCTGCTCGCCCGCCACCAGCCGTTTGTACTTCTGCGAATTCACTTCGTGATCGCGCTGATGCCGTCGAAAATCGTCGACCGCTTCGCGACAAATCGTCACGGTTAGTACGAAGCACAACGGTCCCCAGTACGTGTACGGATATCCGATTCGGATGTCTGGAATGAACTGGCTGAGCGCCATCAGCAGGAAGTACAGGTTCAAGAAGAAGCGGAACTGCTCGAACAGGACGAGCGGCAGGAACGTGATTAGATTGTATTTCTGATTGCGGATTTCGTTCGGGGGAAATTTTTCGTCGCGCGGCCTCCCAATGTGTACATTGCGGGCGCGAAGTTCGCGGGGCGCAAACCACTTCCGCCATGCCCACCACCAACAGCTGCAACAAAGGAGGAAAAGTTTTAAAGAAAAATCGATAAGGTTTTTGCGTCGCGGGGCCGGGAATCGAGAACGGGACTGAGGCCCGGACTTCAAACGTGATTCACCTGAAGACGTACCACCGACGTTGCGGCCGATTTATTAGCGGAATGTTTTCTTTCGCGATCGGCGTAGTTGGCGAACTTTGCGAAGTGTCGTCCATTTCTTTGCCCCTTGGGGATTCACTCGGTACAGAAGGGAACTGTGAGTTTTTCTTTGCACTATTTCACTCGTTTTTTAGCATCAAATGAAACATTTCCTGGCAAATTTCGCACAGTGAAAAGACAAAAACAAGACGTCAGACCCAGATTGAATCACTGAAATTTGACAGCAGTCGTGGAAGTGGGTTTCGTTCAGTGCTACACTGTAAAAGAGATGGAGTGGTGAGAAAGATGGGAGTTTTCTAGGTCAAGGAAAGCTCGTGCTAGCCACACCAAATTTGTTCTTTTCTTTCAAATATTGAAATGGCGATTTAAGCCCATTTTTCTTAGATAGAAGAAATAAAATGTCATTTAGATTAGACTCACCACAAGATATGACAACAAAAGCAAAAAAAAACTGAACGAAAATTGTTCGTTAAATGTGCGAAATGTCACAACAGAGATCGATGACAGCCAGCTTGCAAAATATTTTGCAATTCCTTTTTCAGCAAAAATGTGTGAATTTCACGAAATATCCTATAGAGTACGGAGAAACCCTTCGCCCCCCAGTAGCATAAAGTCCGCGACCCAAAAAGAAAGAAAAGGAGAAGACTAGCAGAATCAAAAAGTGCGGAAAATGAATGCGTCGTGGCCGCATTGAAATATTTTTCGAGGTTTTCAGCCGCTCGGCGCTAACTTACCCGCAAATTAACGTACGGCAACAGGACGCCAGCGTGAAGGCCTTCCTCCGGCGATTCTTTGGGAATAGAAGTCCTGTAGAGTCGGGCGGCAGCAGCAAAACCCTTTCCCCGTTTCTCTCATTCCTCAAGCGGAGACGTGAACTGGTGGTAGCGACGGTGGTATTAATGAGTAATTCCGTCTCAGAATCGCTCAGCTCAAAGTCACGCAGTTGCATGTCCATTTGTGCGAGACGCGGCGACCGCCTTCGCCGCTAGAGCTGGCCGGAATTTTTTCGAATACGATTTAGTTGGACGTGACGATAGGCGGCATTTCTCGGACGACTTTCGAAGATCAGAGCAGTTTTTAATTTGCAGCGTTGTTTTATTGAGAAAATTTAGCTGGGGTCGCGATAAAATTCGCGAACTCGCATAATTCGCGACGGTCAATTGGAGTATATATTTTTTTCGTAGATGACAGGTGAGAAATGTCAAATTTGGAAGATGCCAGCCAACTGAGTTCGTTCAATGTCGCAAGCCCCCCGAATACTAGAATCTCGCGATTGCTCGAACTGTCAAACATGCATCCAGACCAAAAATAGTAAACAAGTGTTTTTTCCCTTTCTGCCCGTTGTCGTCGCGACACGATCCCGACAGAAGAAAATCCTCCAGCACGCGCAAAAAAATGTTCAGTCTACTGAATTTCGGACGGAAAATGCAAGGCTACAAGGTGACAGATAATAAACGCGGAAGAAAATTCGGGATTGCTGCTAATTCGTTGAAAATGCTGCAAGAAAAGGCCGGACAAAAGTTCAGTGTGAGTTTTCTTTGTTTTCTTTTTTGTGTTTTGTTTCCTGATTGCATATTTTGAAATGGAAGTTCTGCCCCACGAGATTTGGTGATGTCCTTCGGCAGTATGGTCAAGGTCGTAGGAGGCCGTGCAAATCGGGACGCCGATCTGAAGGCTTTGCGCAAAATCCGGTGCCGTTGAAACTCCTTAGGGAAAGTGCGATTTTCGTCGATTGAAGAGATTCCGCTGCTCGAAAGGGCAAAAATTGGAGCTGCCTTGAACCGATTGGGTGGAGATGGAATGAAGGTGATTTGGTTGCGAGAGAAAACAGTGGAAGGGACAGTACACTATGTACATTATAGTAAAGTGCGACAAAGAGCGTTACTATACACGACGATATTCCAGTTGGCCCTTATCAGGGCCACCAAATAAATGAATAAAGAGTAAAATGTTTTTTGCTGTCTGTTTTTCTTATTGCTTACGTGAAAACGTGTAAACAATTAACGTTTATTGCTATTTAAGTAACGTTCACATGATATGAAACATTTGTACGGTTTAATGCGAAAGCTCGGCCCAGTAAAAGTAAAAGCGTCCAGCGAAGGAAAAAGCTCGGCCCAGTAAAAGTAAAAGCACCCAGCAAAGGCAAAAGCTCGGCCCAGACAAATTCGAAACGCAAAAAGAGGGGCGAAAATACAAACATCTAACGATCACATCAGAGAAAAGCTGAGTGTGTGGCTTAGCGGGCAGCGTGCTTGCTTCAGAATGTCTTAGTCGGACGACGTCGGTTTTCGATTCTCCATCTCGACGCAAGGGTTTTTTTTAATTTTTTTTTTTGGGGTACGGAAAATGTATTTGTCATTTATTTTTTTTTTTGGTGGTGTGGAAAATTTATTTCTGCAATGCTTGTTATTAAATTATATATACCATCATTGGGTTGGTTGCTTTCTTCAGTTGTGTTTTTCGGAGAAGGTGGAATTATTCGGTTGAAGTTGCTGCTCAGCGGAAGCAGGAAGAGATGGGCTGAATTACTGCGGCCAAGGAAAGTTGGGTGGAGTTTTTGTGGCATAATTTTTTCGAGGACAAACTAAGCCGCAAACTAATATAAGGACAGAACCGTTCGGGGTATTTGTCTCGAATTCCTTAGTCATTTGGTAACTCTCGCACGCTTTGAGCTATCGAGCTGTAATCCTTTCTATGTGAGGTCAGACGTTACTCACACTGCCACCTCCTTAACATTTTTTCAGTTAGATTCTCAGACGAAATCGAGGCTACGTTTGCAATTGCGTTCATAGCTTCGTGACAATCGGAAATTTCTTAAGGAAGGACCACATAAAAGTACCTTGGTGAATTTTCATGTTGATTGCGTCGACCGCATTTCTAACACGCAATCCGCCAGGCTGCCAATAGTTGAGAGGAATATATCCGTGACTAAAAACTGCGACATAGGATAGAAAAGATTCCGATTTCTCGCTCGTACTATCGAAAACAATTCTGCCTCGGATTTCCAAATAATATTGTTTCCAATACACTTTCATTTGGTTCTCGTAAAGGACTTTGAATTAGTGCGAGAGAAACGCGTTAGTGTGATCTAGCCTGTTTCTTAACTGGTTGGAATCCGGGAAGCACGACCGAGAAGCAAAAGCTTCATTGATGGCAATGCGGGCAACATAATCGGAATTATTCGGTGAAGGTAGTGATGGTGAATCGGAAACGTTTCCTCCCCGGCAAGGATGTGCTTGCATTCCTTTGGCAGCACGAACCACTTCTACTTTTATCTACAAAAACGGGACTATCACTGTCTATTCGACTAGCAGCACAAATCGCTGCTGTCAGGACAATGATGATAGGCCGTGTTCTTCCAAATGAGCGAATTTATTTTGTGTGTAAAAACAAAAATTATATTATCAAACTTAGGACTATGCGTTAGCGGTCGAGAGCTCCTCAAGGATTTCGTGGGGGACGAAGGTTGCTCCGATTACAACAAGACATTCAGAAAATCGACTTGGGAATTCGTCGAATAGGACGAATGGTAGTAGGGACGAAAGAAAGTCTAAGAAGGAAGCAAAAAGCTTGGAGAAGGCGTTGGTGGTGCGATGAGTGATCTTCTCGATAGGCAGCTCCGCCACACGACTCAAGGAGGAACGCTGAAGTTGGTCGCCACGTAAGATCTTCTACGGGCGGAACGGTCAACAAAGACGGAAGCGAGACGCAAGACGAGAGTTAACCACCCTAAACTTAGGGGTGATTGCCCTAAGGCTAACTCAGACTGTCGCTATTTTGGGATTTTAAATACTCCGGCGACGTAAAAAGGCAATCACTTAGTTCCTTCTGGCAGCGAGTGGAAGAGGTGAGGAATGGGGAAGGCGCTAATTTGGTTCCGAAACATTGGGACGACAGTGCAAACTTGGGACGAGTTGCTGGTAGAACTGAGGGAAGAGTTTCTGCCACCTGATTACGATAAGCGGTTGAAGATTGAAATTCGTCGGAGGACCCCAAGCATGGACGAGTCGATCGGGATGTATGTCGCACTAATGCAAGGGCTTTTCCGCCTATTAACGATTACACAGTCGGAGACAAACAAACTTAGGTTGTTGCGACGGAACATAACGTCCTTTTACCAGCGACAACTTAGATTGAGGAAGATCCGGACCAACCCTGAACTAGTGTGAGATTTTATGCAACACGATTGTCGGTCGAGACGTATGTACCTCCAATAGCTAGACGATCACGGAGCGTGCTAGATTCCGACGTGGCTTATGCCGCGACAGAGGCGGTGTGTGAAGTTTCCATGGCTCATATGGTATCTTAAAATTGCCGAGAGCAGGGACATAACGTCCAAGAATGTCGCAAGGCGCGATGTTGCTATGGTTGTGGAAGACATGAAGTCATTTGGAAGTTATGTCTGCACTGTAACTCAAATAACAATCGGCAAAGAGGCGTGCCGGGAAGCAAAATCCAACCCGTAATGGGTTATTACTTATATTCCGGCGCTAAAAATATAGGCTTTAACGAAAATGGATGGCTATAACAGGCCATATTTGGAGGAGGTGGTGTTCGACTAGCTAGGGTGTAGCCTAGTAGGAAGCGTGTTGATCTGCAATGCGAAGGTCGGGAGTTCAAATTCCAAAGAGCGAAGGGCTAACAACTCTTCCACAATAACAAATAAAATGTTAAGGAACCTGAAGGTCAGGAGGACAAAGCCCGTTTTGGGCCGTACTGCCATTGAAGATGAAGAAGTACATATCGGCCCTTGACATAATGAGTGCGTATAGGCATGTTCCAATGGCCACAGAATCGAAAGCCTATACTGCTTTCACCGTCCCGAATAGGAGGCTGTTAGGTCCCCGAAATGCCCCAGCGTCATGGTAGAGGCTCGTCGAGTTTTGAGAGCTGATCTACAACCAATCGTTTCTAAAATATGTACAAGTATCGAAGCCTGGGTCCTTTAGGTAGAATGCTTGTTAGAGATACCATAAGGAAGTTCGAAAATCCCTGGAAATGGTTGCCTGGTATAGACGCTTTAGCCGATTTCGCGACATAAATGGCCCCCTTAACTTCTTTATTGAAGAAGAACTGGAAGTTCATCTGCGTCGATTCGTGCGATAAAGCGTTACCTACGACTAAGGTTAAGCTGTCTGTGCCATCTATATTAACTTGTCGCGGCTTAAATTCTAGCATTCAAACCGATGCGTCTGAATACGGCCTAGGCGTCGTACTCACCCAAGTCGATGATAGGAGTGATCGGGTGATCTGTTATCTTAGCGGTTTTCTGATCGCCGCAGAACGCAAGTATTTCACCACGGAACGCGAGTGTCTGGCGGTACTATGAGCTATCGAAAAGTTAAAGCCGTACGTGGAAGTAACAAAATTCCTGCTGGTAACAGATAACCACTTGTTCGTATGGTTCAGCCAGCTTCCGGACGATTGACGCGATGGGTATTAAGGCTGCAACAGTTTGATTTTGAGGTGGAGCACCGAAAGGGTAAGCCGGAATCAGGGAAAAATGGTGTCAACGAATGGTCAGTCGGGTAGGAGACGACTCAACCAAGCACACCGATTGGAAATTACACAAAGACGAATTTACCAGCCAACCACGCGGCACTATTGGAAGATGACGTGTTCAAGCTAGTCCTTCGGTCATACTGGGTTTAAATCCCACAAATACTATTCACCGGAGATTCGAGCGGATGGTAAAACTTACGTCGCGAAGTGCAAAGTGTGCCAATCAGTAAAACCAGAAAGATAACTGCCACTAGTCTACTTCTACATACAATGGCGCTACAGCCCAAATCGGACCTTGGCCTCCTGATATTTAGGTTCCTTAACATTTTTCATTATTTATTGTGGAAGGGATGTTAGCCTTTCGCACAACCTCTGTTTCTACGAATTTTTCATTTTCTTAGATTGAGGTGACCAAGGTATATCCAAGCAGGCAATGTGCCGGGATTATATATTGTGCCGACCGGGATTTAAACTCTCGACCTTCGCATTACAAGACCAACACACTACCTACTAGGCTATATCCTAACTGCCACTAGTACGGGTGTGAATAATCCATGCGAGATGCTGTGTGTGAACCTGATAGGAAATTTACCACGGTCAAAAAAAGGGTACTATTATATCCTCGCGATGGTATACTATTTCAGTAAGCTTTTCCTGTTGTTTCCGTTAAGGACGGCGACTGGAACTGCCATAAAAAGGATTTTAGGAAAGGTTTTCCTGGTACTCTGTGCACATCTGCGACAACGGTGTCCTGTTTCAAAGCCGAATTGAAGGCTATGGCGAATGGGTATGGAATAGTATTCAATTTACCGCCTTGTATCATTCACAAGCCAATCCGGTCAAACGGGTCAACCAGAACATCAAGAATGTGGTATGCTATCACGTCTCTAATAACCATTGAAACTGGGACGAGAAGTTGCGGTCATTGGCTGTGCGTTACGGACCATAACTTACAAAGTGTTGCAGGTGACGCATTATTTCGCAAAGAAATGCGTGTTATACGAGATCTCGGATTGGTTTGGGAGATAAAAAAAACCCTCTACATTACGTACCTCCCCAATGAATTTGTTTGACGTAAGAACTTTGTATACTCGAACGCAGCCCAGTCCTTTTCCGCAAAATTAGCGCCAAATTATGTAGGACCATTTAGTATAAAAAAATGGGGGTTCCCGTGAACACACGAATGGTGGACGAGAAGCAATCGACATTGGTATATGGAACGCGAAAAACCTGAAGAATCAGACATGAACACATGGGAATGATACGTTATTCGTTGGGAAACTTATCCAAAAACCAACCCCCCCAGATTTTAGAGTCTTCTTGTATTAGGTTGATGCAGATGAAATGTCCGATTTGGTATTGAAATTTTAAACAACTGTAATTCATACATAACATAACTTTATTAATCAAAATTGATGCCAGCAGATCCAATACACTTCTCGCAACGAGATGCAAAGGCATTTATGCCAGTTTCGTAGAGGTCGTGCTTTCTAGACTGAAGAAATTCCTCGAAGGCATTTTTGATGGCTGCTACATTTTAAAATTGTTTGTTCGTCAAAAATAATACAACTGTTTAAAAAAGTGGTAGTCGGTTAGCAAGAGGTCTGTTGAATGTGGTGGACTTGTTTAAATTTTGGTCCGTTGTTCTTCATACATGAGGCTGTGCGTTGTCGTGAAGCAGTATAACTCCATCTCTACTGGTCAATCTAGCCCTTTGAACATGCAATTTCTGATGCATTTCATCGAGTTGGGTACAATAATTTTCTGCATTAATGGTTTCACCACGTTGCAAACAGGAATAGTGAATAAGTCTATCTGCAGACCACCAAACAATCACCATTATCTTCTTGTGTTCATCACATGTCACAATTCTGTTCAGAAACAGATCTTTCCAGAGAACTGCAAATTTCCAATCGACGCGTCATGTTTTGCTCATTAAGCGCATACGGAACCCACTTTTCTAAGCTTTTGCAAGTGCCGGGAAACTATCGAATAGTTTACGTCGAATTTCTCCTCAATGTCAGTTTAATGTGAGTAAGCCTTTACTAATAAACGTCATGGAATTTTCATTACGAAAATTCGCGTTATGATGCGCAAAAGTCGAGCACCGAAACGACTTCACCCCGGATGTTCGGTCGAAAATATCACCGCAATGTTGAAAATGACTCAAACACCTTCATTCGTCATCGTGCTCAAACACTCGACCTCTCCACGTCCACACTGCAGCGAATATTGGCGAAAGATTTGGCTCTGCAGGGGTACAAGGTCCAATTGACTTAGGAACTGCAGTCGGCGGACCACCAACAGCGCTGTACGTTCTCTGATTGGGTCTTGGAAACAAATACCTACACCATTTGTTGATACACCCCATAGAAACATTTTGCTTCTTGGATGTAGATGACTCCGCTATTTTCTTTTCTGCCCATCTCACTGTTAATGTCGACCTAACATGGAAGCTTGGGACAACTACATTTAGGACATTTCCAATCGCCGTCTACAATTCTATCCTACGGCGAATTCCAGCAGATGTGTATGATAGGCTGAAGGATAGGACTTACAGCAAATTAACTGTTCACCATCTTTACATAGAAGGCAAAACCCTTGATGACATTATATTTTGATTTGATTTTCTGGGTAGACCACTCTTAATATAACTCATTAAAACAAAGTGGCCGAAGTTCGTGGTGGTTTTTTTCTGTCCAGCTTGAGGCGCAGATCGACCGATAGCTTGTAGAAACAATCTTTCCTTTCGCAATTGGATGAATAGTTTAGGAACGCATACGATTCGTACAGACATGCATTAATTTTTATTTATATTGAAATTGAAGTACGCTAGGGTTTGCTGGATTTCAAATAAAAAATAAAACTAGGTCGCTTTTGATTTATAATAACCACAAACTTTATTTTATTCGCTTTCAACGTACTTCGACTCGATGACCTGATCTCGACTGACTCTTTTTACAAACGCTTGCCCATTGTTTATACCCACCACAACTTGCAATTGTTCTTCTATTAGTGCAGTGTTGTTGTTGCCGACCTGACTGTCGTCGGTACGACGTATTTGCTTATACCGATCTTCGATGGGTAGTCCAATGTGTGTCGGTATGTAACTTGATCGGAATTTGTGCGCGCGTGTAATTGTTGTTGCTTTTGTTCTTGGAAAATAACTCGCAGATGTCCTTCTATTTGTGCAGTGTTGTGGTCGAAAATAGTGGTTGAGGATCTAGAACATTCGATGAGCGGCATAGAAAATTCCTAGGTAGTTCACAAAAATTAGGCGGCAAAGTTCTTTCCAGTTGACTTAAGTCTAAATTTTTCGCATGACCTGCATTAAGTAGTATCAGAAAAAAATCGCAAATTAGTTCTTAGCGAAACACCTCTTACACTCCAACACGGATTCTTCGAAATTTTCTAAATCAAAAATCATCGTTCAACTTTCAGATTGAAAATTGCTGCCTTTATCTCGCCAAAGATGGCTCTAAAATAGCAGACGAGGAATATTTTTCAACAATAGAACCACAAACACTATTTGTGGTTGTTCCAACCGATGAAACTGAAATTGTAACAGGTCAGTCTCACATTACCTCTTTCCTTCATCATTGACATCCTTTCAAACTCACAATTTCCATTTCCTCCCCAGAATTCGATGTCACCATGAACTACATTCGAGAGAATATCGGTCGCAATCTCAATCACGACAATATCCTTCAAACACTCCTCTCCGAATATCCGGAGAAATTGAGTAAGGCAATCGCAAACTATCAGAAATCGGTTCACAAAAGTAAATCGCAAACCGATCTTAGCCGAAAAGCAGAACACGACGACTGGTTTCAAGGACAGGATCGAAATTTCAACACAAAAGAGGAAGCAATGGCAAAACGCGCCCAGGATCGTATCCGTGGCTACTATTACAAAACCAAAGAAGAGCTCACGAAATGCGAACTCTACAAATCGAACGTGGAAGCGCGAAAAATTTTCGATCGTATTCTGGAAGTTTTCCGATATCTTCTGATCGGTAATTTTTTTATCATAAGGTCCGTAAAGCTTATTTTTTTTTATTTAATTTAGGTTGCAATTATTTCTCGATGATTTTCGATCGAAAATCTAAACGGAAACATGCCAGCTTGAGCGATCAGACCGATGCCGCGGGCAATTTGCCGAGTAAAAAGCTTCGTCAGATGATCAAAGAGTATACGACGCGAACCGAAATGCTCGATTCGTGGTCAGTTTCGTTGTGCAACGATCGCGGCGATTTCTTCTGTCAAGGCCTGTACAATGGAACGGGAATATGCAATAAAGGACACACCATCAATCCGTATGTTTGTCGAGAAAATCTTTTGGTTTTTCAAGTCTGGAATTTGGATCATCAAATAGAAATTACGCGAACCATTCTACCGTCATTGATCGCGAACGTACGCAGTTTAATAGAAAATCCGAATCAAAAATGTCCGATTCATGGCAAGAGGGTTTGTGATTTGAATATTATTGAGTATTTTTTGGAATTGTTTAGCGTTAAGAATTTGAAATTGGTTTATATTGTTTGTCATGATAAGGGACAGCGTGATAATCAATCGAATGGACGACTGGTTTGTGAAAAATGCAATGAATATAATATTGTTAAGGATTTTAGGGAAAATATTCGATGCTGAAGGGAGGGCAGGGTAGGGAGAAGCGAAATTTCGCCTTTTCAGGATCTCATTTAATTGTATTTGATCGAAATGTTCATTATTCTTAAGTTAATGTGCGCGTTATTAGACTTAAGTTGTTGACAAAACTAAAAAAGGACTTTGTGCTGTGTGTTAATGTTCAAAACATAAAGAAAAAAAAATAATAATGTTCTCCATGACAAGTGCTAATCTAAACTTCCATTTTAAGCTTTCGTGTTGTAATTGTTCTTTATTTAAAATAATAAATTTACTGAATGAATTAAAATGATTTTGTTGTTATTTAAGATGCACGATTAATCTAATTATCTTCGTAGCGAAAAAGCCTTGATCAAGAAATCATTGCTTATACAGCGATCAAAATCAAGGCTCTCCCTTCACGTTTACATAGTCATGAGAATGCTCGGCAACTATTTTTACAGCTGTAAGTACACTATCAATCGTTGGACCAAATTTAATTGAAATAAAAGCAAACCAAAAAAAATCGCTTTAGTCTAATTTGTAAACATTAAGCTCTACGTTAAAATAATGAACAAAAAAAAAAAAAACAAACGCCAGTCTCATCGAAAATGAAGTATTAATAGATTATCGCATTTAATTCACATATGCGTGTCGAACCAGAGCTTCCTATTTACGGGATAATACAGAAATCTTTCTAATTTCTTCGAGTTTTATGCGCAGCCTCAATACGCGATAAATTGAGAACACATTTAGATTTGCTTTGGCCATTCGAATAAAATTGATTAATTTAAAGGTAGACAAAATGATTGTGTGGATTCGAATATCCCGGACAAAAAAAAAGGGTTTTTGAGTTTTTACTGAAAATTAGTTTCTGCAATGATTTTGGTGGTTCGGAAAATCGGGCGACATTTTTTACGATGATAATTTAAAAAGCACCGAATTGAATTTGGCACGATTCCAAAAGTTGGAAAATTTCTTATTCATTTCTTTAAGCTTCACGAAACAAATTTCGTTTTACTTTTTTTGCTTTATTCTTCTCTCATTGTGCTGTGTTTATTTCGTTTTTTTTTTTTTTTAAATTCTAAACTTTACTCATTTTTTATTTTTGCGTAGATTTTCTTTGGTTTAATTCTCTTTTTTGTTTTTTTCTTGATTCGCTCGTGTTCACGATCTTTTCGATTTTTCGTTTCGACGAATTCGAATGGATGAAAAATCTTTTTAGTATTAGTTGAAAAATTTTCTCGCCGCTAGAAAAGACTTTTTCCCCCGAATCTTGCTACACAGACTTTTCCGATCAAGGATGTGAAAAATCATTTTCAGTACGACTTGGGTTACGGAACGCGGTGTTTTGAAATTGAGGTGTTTTTTTTTCGTTGAATAATATTGAAATTATTTAATCGTTGCAAGGAAGTTAATTGAAAAAGAAAAAATGAAACTAATAAAATAATTTCGAAGATTCTTAGTGCGATAAAAAAATATTCAGTTTGTTTGGTTTTAAATTGTTGCTGTTTTTTTTTTGTTTTTGGGAAATATTTCATGGTTTGGTTTTTACGAAAATTTTAAAAGGACGGAATAATAAAACGAAAAAAAAAATTAATACACGACTGTTGTTTAGTGCCGGATTCGTAATAAAACGAATTAAATATTAACATATTGCAAATTGACGAAATTAATTTTAAATTAACTGAAAAATAACCGGCGAATTTTTTTGAAATTGAATTAAAACGACTCGAGTTCAAACGAAAGCAGATTCAAATCGAAAACCATGAATTCGTCTGGCAGGTATGATGAGCATTTTTTTTTTTGACAATTTTTAAAGAGTTAACCTAAAAAAGAAATGAAAATTTAGTTAAACATTTTTTTGTCCATCGCCATGTGATCGCAATCCGATTAGTAATCACTGGAAAATAAAGAAAGAGCTTTTTCCATCGATGATCCGATCCAATTTTTCTAAATGCGCTACTACCACTTCTACTTTTCTATTTTTAGCGACGTTATATTTTTAGTCTAAGAGTCAATTTTTTGTATAAATTGCAAATAAACTTTTCGAAGTTGAGTCTCTGTCTGTTGTGTTTTAGAGAAAATGCTCACTAAAATTGTTGTCCTTGTAATTTTAAAAACTTAAAAAAAAAATAAAACAACGGAGGGGAAATTTAACACACTTCTTGACAAATTTATGGCAATTTTGTTATGCATAAAAGTTGTTTTGAAAAGAGATTTCGTGCAGCAGAGGTTTTGAAAATTTCCATTTGGGAACTCATTTCTGATTCATAGGGGTCAGAGAAAAATTGGATTTTGAATATTTTTGGTGTTTTGCAGGGGGAAGGTTAGGGGGGCGTCAGAGAAATATTCGTTATTGTTTATAAATCTTTGCTGTAGTTATTCACAGCTTTTGGAATGTTATTGCATTCGAGGTGATGTCATGCAATTAATTTTGGGGGTAATCAAGGTGTTCAAACTTTGTAAAATTTTAACGTAAATAAGGAGTCAAGGTTTTTGAGTTAGAGATTGAATTTCAGTATGAAATTGTTTAGATTTTTTTTTTTAAATATGTGTTGAATGAATAGTTTAAGTGCAGTAACGCTACAGCCTAAATCGGGCCATTGGCCTGTACACGACGCATGGGAGGCGTTGCTTCAGGTTTCGTCTGGTTTTCTGAGAATGAGTTGTTAACAGTTCATCCAAATTGGTGGGAGACCTAGCTAACGCGCTGGGTGAATATTCGCCTCCAACCTGTCTCACATAGAACACCGCCTAGAAAGCGATCAGGTTTCGAGTGGTATTCGGTCGAGTGATGAAGTTGCGGAGTAGGCAATGCCTTATTCAAGACAGTGGCAGCTCATGGCTCTTGGGAAGATGACGCATACTTAACAGTTCACAATTACACTCTTCAGAAGAATTTACATTAATCGTCTTAAGACTTCTTAAAACATCTTAATTGGAACAAACATATTTTTGATATTGCACTTGTTGCCTCCAAACACATTAGTGTTCTTCGAAGATGTAGATGTAGATCTAGTTAATATCTACAAGGCCTGCATTCGTCCCTGTCTCGAGTAAAATTCACACATATCGGCTGGGGCACAGCTTGCGGTACTCGATCGAATCCAAAAACAAACGTTCTGTTTAGTTGGAGATGAGACTATAACAGCCTATTTACCATCCACCGACAGTTAAGACTCCCCCCCCCCCAAGGAACTCCCTTGCAACGCCATCACTCATCTACTACTTAACTGTGGATTCAATTCATTAAAGGATGATACCCTTGAGACCGTAAAAATATAATCTGGATTACCGAAGATGAGCTGTTAACACATCATCCAAATTGATGGGAGACCCAGTTAATGCCGCTGATTAAATGTGATCAGGTTCCGAGTGGTATCCGATCGAATGATCGAGGTGGGGAGTAGGCAACGCCTTATCCAAGATAAGCAGCTCTTGGGCAGCAGCGGCTCGTCAGGTGAAGCGTATGAGGCGGCGGCCTGCCACAGCATTTTCGATCAATTGAATCTAACATTCCTAATACGATTAAATTTTAGTCTATTCAATTATCGTTTTAGATCATTCGCATATCTGCGATACGCTTCAGCCTTTTTATCTTTTGCCTTCCCTACTGTTGTAGGGGTATGCGCTTGAAAAAAAAACGCTTGGACAAAAAAGTGCGAGTCTGCAAACGATCGATTTCCCTAACTATAAAAATGAGGCGCATAAGAAGCTTGCTCACCCACAGCCCGTCTCCGTAAGATTGTTGCAAAAGTTGAAACGTTTCTATAAAAGATTTACCCAAATTCATGCAAAATTTTACGTTGCATCATTACTCCAGAAAATCGCACATTTCAAACAACAATATCACGAAAACTAAACGAAATATCGACACTCGAAAACACATGGCTACAAAGGAGGTAATGCGCAAGGCAGTGCTGGCAACCGCATATCACTAAATATCTCCGTTGGCGCGTAATTCAAAATGTTCGGTTATTTTTTGAACAGACCTCGATTTCTGTATGAGTTGTGAAAATTTATGTGATCTGACTCACCTGTATAACCTACGAGCAAGGAGGATATATAAAAGGAGTACCTGATAGTCTGTCTCATGTGGGAATATTTTTTGATTCGGAAATTTTCGAAAATTGTGTCCAAGCTTAACTTGGCTTCAAACTTTTACAAAAAAAATACCATAATTTGTATTCTCTCTTAGTTGCTAATATTCAGTCAGCAATAAACTAATTTTCAGTGCAATGAAGGTTGCTGTTTGATTTCAGAAAATTTAATTTTTTCAATTTTTATTAGTTTTGGTTTGTGTTTAAGCTAAGCACTTTAGCAACGGACAATTTAACGCGGGACAGAGATAGTTACTTTGGGCTTAAGTATGTCAAACAAGGATAGCGAAACAATTTTTTCGAAAATTTGACAACTGTTTCGAACAATTTATCGTGGGAAAGAGTCAGTTGCAATATTTTTAAGTGTGGCAGACAAAGATAGCGAGACGATTTTTTTCGAAAAATTTCGAGCATTTCGGTAGTAAGGGAGGGAAATACATTCATTCCCATTTTGCTTACAAGGCAAAGCATGCTCGTAGTCACTCCCTATTATATATCCTCCTTGCCTACGAGCCGCTACTGATTCCCAGCTCTCAGTTTGGCTTCAAATCCAATCAATACACAAACCATCAGCTTACCAGAGTTAATGCTGATATTGTCGAAGATTTTAAAGCTAAAAATTTTCCAGGCATAATTACTGTCGATATTGAAAAAGCATTTGATTCAATTTGGCACAATGGTTTCAGCTTCAAAATTTCGCGATCCCTCTATACATGGTACAATTAATTCGATCGTTTATCACAAACAGATCGTTCATATTAATCTTCTTACGATATTCTTGCAGGCGTTCCGCAGGGTTCTTGTCTTAGTCCAGCTCTTTTTAACATTTAAAAGGTTGAATATAAATTGCAGGATTTTGAAATTGCACTAGGATAATAATAATGCTTTGTAAAACTATATTATAGTGGATCGCCTGTTTGGAACTCATAAACACTTCATAAGGCCGATGATACGAATCGTACAAAAGAAATGGCTTAAGATCTTTCTTAACAAACCCTTATATTACTCCAGATCTGAAATTGGTATCAAAAAATAAAAACAAATAAAATTATTTTTGCTTCAATTGAATTTTTTCATAAATTTATTGATACAGACCGTAATTGTTTTCCGTCATACCGTTTTTACCGTACTCTGCTGTCTGAACAACAAATCGAAATCCTTGAAAAATAATATTACCTTAACAATAATTTCAATAATAATGTCAATTTGTGACCATAAAATCCATAAATACGTTAACACTGCAATAATTCGTGTCCATTGAACACAAAGGAGCGACATACGAGTACCTACCTGTATAGTATTATTTATACAAAGCTGATTTACAAATATGTTGTCAACCTTACCTGAATTAATCGCAGCTTAAGGTATATTGGAGAGAAATGACCGTGCCTCCCATTAGCCATTAGTTCGCTTCGGGTCTATGCACTTTTCAGTAATGTTTTTCGCTTGCGTGAAAGTCCGACAAAATGGCCACTTATAAATATTCAAAAATTTATCTGCTAGTCAGTCTGCCATATTGTCTACCTGTTCGAGGTGATAAATTAGTTGATTATTGGCGGGTGCGAATGTAACGCTATACTAATCCGGTCCAACTCTATTGAAAATGCAAATCAATGTTTACAATCAGATCTGCGATGATTGCACAAGCAGATTGATTAGTTACAAAGATGAAAATAAATGACTAAATTAGGTTTTGGGACTTTTGTCATTTTTCGGCGAATTTCTTGAGTTTATTTGCCTTTAAACTGGTCGGTGTTGTTGCGATATAATGTATACAGAGGTGAAAATTTCATTTTTAGTCGTTATTATTATTTGTAAGTAGCTTTTTGTTTTTTTTCTCGAATTAATCAGATAAGATAATAACCTTGTTCTTGATGAAATTCCAAGTTTAAAGCGATGAACTCATACGGAAGAAAAGGTGTGATAAGACGAATGAAAATTACTCGCAAATATTTCATGAACAAGACGGGTTGAGATAAAATATTATAATGCAAGAATTTTAATTTATTAGATCATGGACTATTAATGAACTTGCTGGTTTTTTTTTTCTTAATTTTTTTTTTTTAATTTGTAAAGTGTTATTAAAATTTTTTTCGTATTAATGGAATTTTTTTCAAAACTATTCTTCCTCAAAATTATGCGTTGCAATTTTTAGATTAATTTCATCAGTAATAAAGAAACTATTTTTGTTTTTGTGGAGGAATTATATAACTCGTTTCGAGCTTTAGATTTGTGCTGTGACTTTTTTCATCTTATATGTATGTATATCTAATTTTCTGTTTCTATGGAATTTTGAATTTAAATATCGAATCGTTTAACCACACGAAACAGTTTTTGATTAAAAGATGTTTTACTTTCGAGATTAATTATTCGGAAAAAAAATGTAAGTGAATATCAAAAAAGAATTAAGCACAAAATAAGAATAAAATGTTTTTTTGTTTTTTTTTTGTTTTGTGCTTATCAGTCGCGGCTCCTCAGATGTGGCAGGTGTGGCACTGACTAACTCTTTTTTTTGGTCTTCTTATGTGAAGACTTTGCTTACTCTCGTAAAACATAAATGCTGTTGTGGTCGAGACCTGCGCAAGATTCCCAAAAAGCTTCATACGAGGTATTGTCAGCATATTGCTGTTGTATACCTAGAGAATTCAAGGGCTTGGCAATTCATGCTAGCTGAAATGGAAGAGGGTTCAACCAGCTGGTATACAGATGGCTCAAGCACATCGGAAGGAACTGGAGCCGGAATGAAAGGTCCTAACTTCTCGGTTTCCGCAATCTTCCAGGCCGAACTAATTGCAATCGCAAGAATATTAGGAGAACTTATTGCAACAAAACTATCTATTTCTTATCGGAAAGTTAGGAATTTATATCATCCAACAAACGCGGATCGAGTCTAGTTTGGAACTGCATTCAAAATCTAATCATCCTCGGAAATCAAATTTTTTTTTCCTGTTAAGACCCCCTATAGGGGCGTAGGACAGAAACAACTCTCTTTCACAAGGCGCGATCCTGAGCATCGGCTTTAAGCTGTTGCCAGGACTTGTTTATTCCTCTGGCCTCCTGCTCAACTGCTCGCTTCCATGTGTTACATGGTCGACCAACCCGACGTCTTCCTTGAGGGTTATAATCCAGAGCCTGTTTTGCGATGTTTCGCTCTGGTTTCCTCAAAGTATGACCGATCCACTGCCACTTTCGCCGTTGAATCTCAATACCTATTTTAGTCTGGCGAGTTGTACTCCAAAGTTCGTCGTTGGAGATTACTTCTGGCCAGAATATTCCTAAAATGCGCCGGAGGCATTGGCTTACGAAAGTCTGTGGTTTCTTGGTAAGTCGAAAGGTTCCTTTCCACGTAGTACAACCATATAACAACACGGATTTGACGCATGCGTCAAATCCTGGGAAAACAGTACCCTTAATATGGGTCATAGGACAATAAGGGGTTGAGGGAAATGAAGATGCAGACCGCCTAGTAAAAAACTGCGCAGAAACAAACTTTATTGGACCAGAGTCATACTGCGGAAACCAAAAGGATATTCCAACCTTATACTTAGGACGTGAATTGAACCAGAGCACTGATTTTACTGGAACAGACTGCCAGGCTTATCAATCTTCAAAAAATTAATAATACCACAGAATAACAAAGGGAAGGAAATCATAAAATGAAGCAAAATGGATATCAATATTCCGAATGGCTTCATGACGGATACAGTGGAGTAAACCATCACCTGGAAAATAGGTGGAATCAACATCTGCCGACTCTTGCTCAAATATTCACAAACAACAGAACACATACTATGTCACTGCAAAGCAGTAGCAAGGAAAACACACAATCTTCTTGGAAAAGGTTTCCTTACAAACCCAAGAACTTGCCAGCATGACTCCGCCAGACTTATTTAAATTAGCCAAATCTATGAAGTTATAGTAGGGTACAGGGGCAAACGCACAATAGCCCGAGAAGGCAACAGTGCTCTCACGTGTTCTTCAAAAAAAAAACTGGTTCAAAATTAGGAAAAGAAAAATTGTAAGGTTAATTTCCAAACTCAAAACATTAAAGATTCAATCCATAGTCGCGGTACCTTCCACGAAAAACCAGTTCAATCTTATGCCCATAGCTCATATCTTCATCTTACGCTCATACTTATATTATTTCACATGCAACAAGCAAAAATCAATTCTTTCGAATTGAAATTAACTATAAATAAGATAAATAACATAAAATTTACCCCCTAAGGTCAAAACCAAAGATAATGAATCGTCAACCGTCATGTTCGTTGAAATTGAATCGCATATAAAAGTGCCCTGATGGCGCGCAGTGAAAGTGGACATCGCTTAGCTCACATATATAATTTAAAAAGAAAAATAAAAACGGTTATATACTATCTATTCATTTCAATTTGCCATTTTCCTATTACTTTTCATCGAGATGACATTAAAATAATTTTTTTTAGGAGTATTATCGTTTTTATGTGCTTGTTTTTCATTGCTTTTTCGGGAGAATTGAAAAGGTGGTCTTGCCTTTTCGAATGCGCGCTTTTATAAAATCCAGTGACGCAACCGGATTTTATTAGCAATTTCATTACTTTGGAGCCATTGTCCGTGGTGGTTTTCTAACTGGTTATTTCATTTAAATTGCAATTTATAAATGCACCTGACACGTTGCATTAATTATTGACGAACAATGTTTTTGTACTGAGCGATTGGTAGGTGAGACCGGTGTCCGGTGGTTTTCTATCGTAGGTCTTGGTTGTATTTTTTTTCTTTTCTCATAATATCACTTTTGTCAGAGGATCTTAATATACCTGAGGTTATACCCGAAATTTGTTCAGGGGCGTAATAACAGCGTATATCCATTGCTACTCTTACGACCATAGCACTACACTAAAAACCCCAATCGTGGGGGGGGGGCGCGTAGGGGTCTTTAAGGTTGATGAAATTTTTGGGGAATAAATATTAGGTGACGTATTTTCCGAATAAACTCAACTTTATTTTTTCATTGCTTAAAATTAACATAATTAATTCAAATATTGTCCATTCTTATAGACCTTTCTTCATTTTTCTGGCAGATCCATGATTGCATCTTCCAACTCACACGTTATATCTATAACCAAAAATAGATCAGTTAATAGGTGTTCAATATACGATAATTGTAATTGAATTACGTCACTAAGCAAAAAAAAAAAAATGCTGCCTCCTTAAGTTGTCAGCACTCCGTCAAAGGCTTCGTTTAGATTTATTGCGCCAAGAAAACGGCATAAATGACGCTTAGCAATGAACGACAACGTCTTTTTCTTGATTCGCATTTTAAAATTAGAAACAGGCAAATTGCGGAAAGACTTTCATTCTGAGAGTCTCACTACTTCATGTGTAGTATGACCTTTAAGTGCCGTCCAAGGTACTTTTATTACAATATTTGAATATGTTTTTTTTTGTATAAGGAATTGTAATGTAGATACATTAATTGAATAAATAAAAAATATGCTGGGAGAGTTTTTATACAACACGTGTAATTATGCAAAAAAAAAAAGATATTTCTTAGCTAAATTTATTTTTATGATTTTTCTTCAAGGCTATTTATTTACACATATTTATGTGACATTTGAATTTTATTTAATACAATTATCATTTTCTCAAAAAAAAGAATCGAGTGTTTCGAATATTAGAACAAATAGAAACTGCGAGCATGTATCGAACCACTTTTAAAACAATTTCAATTTGACTAATGCATAATATTAAAATAAGTGGTGATTTATTGTTGACAAAAATTCTTGAGGTATGCTTTTCAATGACCCAAATTACCGTAAATCGTGTGGGAAAGATAAACATGTGAGACGACAAAAATAGTGATAAATTAGACCTAGACTTTAAGATGAGATTTGTTTTGCTATAGTTAAGCCCATGAACCCTCTTCAGACTTGAAAGTGCGTTTTGAAAGAAACAATCAAGTGAGTTTTTTTTTAAATATAATAAATTGTTGACAAAAATCACCTGGACAACAATCTATTAGTTTAGAAATTAGTTCAAGATTTTTTCGAGAGTTTCTGAAAATAACGAAATGCTTTTCTAAAATTAAAAAAAAAAAAAGATTTGAATGTACAAAATAAATTCAGTCTATGAAACGATAAAGAAAAAAATTAAGCATTCAAAAAAGTTAGTGGATGTTACCCTTAAGTGTTCTACGTGCAGTGTATTCTGGATCGCTGGCTCGTGGTAAGAATCGATAGTCCAAATTTCACTGTATACGATTTGTGTACCAGAACATGGACTAACGCATTAGATAGATTCATTATTTCGTGAGACCCAAAAGTGACTCTACCTTAGAAAATAGTGGGGCTAATCCCTACCCGAAAAGGGCTACTAGTTAGAAGTAAATATAAATAAATATTTTACTTTTTTATTAACAAAAAACTTATTCTTTTAGAGGACAAATTTTGTTTTAGCCCCACCAAAATTTGATAGAAAAACCCTTCAATTCGAAAAATCTAAAGTCTGCCTTATTTAAAATGCTTCAAAATTTTCTCTTTCGAAGAAAAACTAAGAAAAAAACATAACAGGGCCACGATACTCTAGATGAAATAGAATTTTTTGTGATCCCAAGAAATTTTGTATGGGAAGTGTTAGAAGGGATGATAGCATTGAACTAATTTTTTCCCCATCATGCTAAAGTAGCTACAAAAATGTTTTATACAAAATGCTTACTTCAATATTGAATGCGCATTTTAGGAATATTCTGGCCAGAAGTGATCTCCAACGACGAACTTTGGAGTACAACTGGCCAGACTAAAATAGGTATTGAGATTCAACGGCGGAAGTGGCAGTGGATCGGTCATACTTTGAGGAAACCAGAGCAAAATATCGCAAAACAGGCTCTGGATTATAATCCTCAAGGAAGACGTCGGGTTGGTCGACCATGTAACACATGGAAGCGAGCAGTTGACTAGGAGGCCAGAGGAATAAACAAGTCCTAGCAACAGCTTAAGGCCGATGCTCAGGATCGCGCCTTGTGGAAGAGAGTTGTTTCTGTCCTATGCCCCTATAGGGGGTCTTAACAGGAATTTGAGTTGAATATAGAATGCGAACTAAGAAAATTAGTGAGTTAGATTTAGTGAAAATGTGCAGTTTGCATGGGAGGTGGTAGAAAGAGTGGAGGAATTCTAGTGATTTTTTCAGAAATAACTAGGAATATAATAAAATTGACATCCTTTAAATTTCAGACTAGTGCCATTCATACTTTTCAAGAAAATCGATTTTTTGTAAAGTTGTGAAACTGTGTCATATTGTATCGGAGGGGGTAGAAGCAGTGAAGCTAATCAAATATTTTTTCTGATCTTAGTGATAATACTAATTAAGTATTTATTACAAAATATGATCTCAATAAATGTTATATGTTCTGAGAAAATCGTCTTAGAACATTTCATGAAAAAGTGTAGTTTGTATGGGACGGGGTGGAAGGAGAGAGAGGACGCAAATAATTTTCTTACTGTAGATTTAGATTATTATAAAAGTAATACACCCCAAAATTCACATTAATAGCTTTTATACTTTTCGAGGAAATCCATTTAATATCAAATTGCGAAATTCTGTCATTTTGTATGGGAGGGGGTAGAAGGGGTGAAGCTAATCATCTAATTTTGTGTGGCCTTACTAACAATTTTAAATAAATATTTGGTGCACAATTTCAGCCCGCTAAATTTTATACTCACTGAGTAAATTGGCTTAGAGTAATTCATGACAAGTACAGTTTGTATGGGAGGTTATAGAAGGAGGGGAGGACACGCATAATTTTTATACAGTAGATTGATATTAATACAAAAGTAATATATTCCAAATTTCAGGCTAATAGCTTTTATACTTTTCGAGGAAATCCGTTTATTGTCAAATTGCGCAATTGTGTCATTTTGTATGGGAGGGGGTAGAAGGGGTGAAGCTAATCATCTAATTTTTTGTAGTACTACTTACTAATAATTTTAAATAAATATTTGGTGCACAATTTCAGCCCGATAAATTTTATACCTAACCTACCTGATATTGTCAAAACAGTGGCTGGAGACGTGGTATGAATCAATGTTGATGTCTGCTTGGAAAAGGGCGTGCTCAGCCGCGAACCGAAGACTCCAGATACTAGTCGATCTTCAATCGACTTTCAATCCAACCCTCTCGTAATAATGCGGTACTCTGCTGCGAGTAAACTGAGTAAATTGGCTTAGAGTAATTCATGACAAGTACAGTTTGTATGGGAGGTGGTAGAAAGAGGGGGAGGACACGCATAATTTTTACAGTAGATTCAGATTCATATTATCATAAAAGTAACATGTTCAAAATTTCAGGCCAATAGCTTTTATACTTTTTGAGCAAATCCGTTTATTGTCAAATTGCGCAATCGTGTCATTTTGTATGGGGGGTAGAAGGGGTGAAGCGATTTGGCCCGTTCACGAACTTGACCTTACTTTTTTGTCAAAAACGACGTGTACAAAATTTGAGCTTTCTAGCTCAACGCGTTCTCAAGCTAGAGAGCGAACGGACGGACGGACGGACGGACATCCGGTTTTGAGATTTTTGAGTGATAATATTGTCTTCTGTATCATTCATTTTTTTCTCCGAGCCTTATTTCTTGGCGTTACAAACTTTAGAGCAAACTTATAATACTCTCAGATTTCATCTAGAGTATAAAAAACAGATTTTAATATTATTTAATCAACAATTTTCTGAACATCATCAACATTTGTACCTTTCAATGGCAATGTTAATATCAAAAATAAATTAAAATTGAAAAAAAATCTCTTGATTATTACTTTCGTTTAAATCAAGTTTACAAACAAGCTTGAGGCAACAATATCATCCAAGTAAAATGTGCAAACAATTTTTGCTTTCTTTTGCTATTTATGAAAATGCAATTTAACGCGATTATACTACAAAATTTATTATCTACTCGTTAAGCAAA
The DNA here is from genome assembly GCA_963669355.1 of Chorisops tibialis. Taxonomy (NCBI): domain Eukaryota; kingdom Metazoa; phylum Arthropoda; class Insecta; order Diptera; family Stratiomyidae; genus Chorisops; species Chorisops tibialis. The sequence goes on from OY770262.1 coordinate 217,038,769, forward strand.
GATAACTTTAAGATAATGTTACAGTGAGTGAGTGCGAGATGAACAAATTAAGATTGCAATAAATATATAGCGAAGAAAACGATACCTAGGCGGAATTCTTTAATCGTGTTTAACAACTTGATAATGGACTGAACAGTTCAGGTTGTGTAAGGTTTACATGAATTTTCAATTATGGAAAAGTATTTTTTTGCTTAAACGACGAGAACACAGTGAAATTGTGAGACGTTTTGGAACATGAAAAATTTTTGCTAGAAAAATTTTGTCAACTAATGAATTCTGGCCAAATCTCATATCAATAACGACGAACTTTTGAATACAACGGAACAGATTTAGATAGGCATTGAAATTCGAAGGTGAAAGTGGCAGTGGATCGGTCACACTTTAAGGAAACTAGAGCAAACGATTTCCAGACACGCTCTGAATTATAAATCTCAACAAAGACGTCAAGTTGAACAACTATGTAGCTCGTGAAAGCGAGCTGTTGAATAGGAGGTCGGAAGAATAAAAAAAGTAATTGCGTCAACTTAAGGCCAATGCTTTGTTCGACACATATTATCACAGCGTGACTGCAAACTTTCGTCAACCCATGTATTCTGGCTAAATCTTATATCTAACAACGAAATTTGGAGTATAATGAGACAGACTTAGGTAGGCAATGAAATTCAAAGCTGGAAGTGGCAGTGGATCGGTTACACTTCAACATCTCCAGACAATCTCTAAATTATAAATCTCAACGCAAACGTCGGGTTGATTGAGCAGTTGAACAGGAGGCTAGAAGAATGAAGAAGAAATGCCTTCAACTTAGGCCAGGATCTCAGGATCGCGTTTTGTGGAGAAGCATTTTACTTTCATACCAAAATTTGTCTATAGGTGCTTTTTCCTCTATCGGATTCAAATGATTTTGTTTTTTGAAACTTTCTAACAGGTGAGAGCCGGGAAACGCAAAACATTAAAGCTTCATGTCTAGACTATTAGCCCGGTACCTTGCTAGATCACCGGTACGGCGACCTAACCTACCTGATATTGTCAAAACAGTGGCTGGAGACGTAGTATGAATCAATGTTGATGTCTGCTTGGAAGAGGGCGTGCTCAGCCGCGAACCGAAGACTCCAGATACTAGTCGATCTTCAATCGACTTTCAATCCAACCCTCTCGTAATAATGCGGTACTTTGCTGCGAGTGACCGCCCTTGCACAGATAACAAAAACGCTACCGCCTCTCGACTAGGCCTAGGCCCTAGTCTCATAGCTATGGTCACAGTTCCACTTGTCCAATCATTCGAAATGAAGGACTTTTATCACAAACTGGAGTGAAAGCAGACCTGGCGAGCCTGCATATTCAGAAACAAAGGGTCAGCGGTACAGCACGGAGAAGGTTGAAGAAGGACCTCAGTGCTGTTCGCGACATCGGTACGCACGTCCGCGGCGACCTTTACTAAGAGAGGGAGAGAAAACAGAAGAACCAGACTTCGACCCAAGACGATGAGGATCTCCAACCTAGGCTCGCGCGTAGCACCTTCCAGTCAGACTGGTTTCACAAAGGAGAAAACTGGTCCAAACCTACACTTGTGGTGATATACTTAGCTCTTTAGCCCCAGAGGCCATAACTGACAGTTTCAAAAATAAAATAGGGACCTGGACATCACACTACAGCAACTGCTAAACAGGATAAAATATAAGGTGGATCAAAGATTGACCTGCCATATCGGCAAGATATCCTACTTAGACTTCACTTTTACCCGGGTTCACTTTCGGAAAAAAGATGGCATGCAAAAGCTGACATGGAACCCAGCTACTACCGTTGCTTCGGACGGAAGAGAAAGGCTGATAAAAACTCGTTACCTAATCTTATCAAGCTCCAGGGAAAGTGTGTAGGCCTAATTGCATGAAAATGTCGCTCCGGAAAAGCCCCAAGGGAAAGACAGGACAGAAATGCATTCCGCGGTGTCAGGAAGAAAAATAACAAGGAGAAGACTAGAGAAGGAATCTGGTGGTAAATGGGTCTGAGATGCATCCAATCGATTTCGATTTCTGTTTAAGCACACGTTGAACTTCAATGATACTTGGAAAGAATATTAATCGTGTGAGCACGATCCAAATGCAATATTGTTTGATAAGAGTGCACCCGCATCAGGAGGTAAAACACCCTTAAATTTTTTAATTTTTAGTTTTTTTTGTTGACTCCTCCAAATATTCATTCATATTCATATTCATTTATTTCATGTAAAGGTACTACAAGATGATATCTTAAATCAGTACTAATAATTAAAGCAAAAAATCAAAACATAAGAAAATAAAAATAAATAAAATAAAAAATAATAGTAAGGTTCTTATGAGGAAATAGAAAATAAGATAATAAAGAATTAAATATCGACGATAATAAAAAAGAAAATAAAAATTAAAAGAACAAAAATAAAATAGCAAGCAAAATAGAAAAATAAAGAAAATAATGCAAGAAGAAATACAAGTAAATACATATGTTGATAAAGAAAAAAGGAAAGAAAACATGCTAAGTTATTGGTCATACAAAATTAAGCACACAAAAGAATAATTAAAAAGAGTACTCAGACAACAGTCTACGAAATGCATTCACACTGATCCCAATACTTACTGATCCCATAACTTAAAGGAATGAACATAGAAGGACATCTCCATAATCCTACCTTTATGACGAGGAATAAGCAATTTACAACAACGAGATGATTTTAGGAAACGTATATCATCAAGTAAATAGGTCGGACAACTCTTCGAAATAACACTGAAAAGAAAAATCAATATTCGCTTTTTGTAATAGGTTTGCAGGGAACAACCTAAGATAGCATTATTATGCATTGAATACTTCTCACTCCTTGACATTAAGTCAAATAGCCATCTTAACTGGCACCAGCACATACTCGACTTAGTTAGGACGTAACCTAGTGAGTAGAGTGTTGGTCTATCTCGGTCGACGCATAATTCCAGTACACTACCTGCTTAGTTACCTCAATCTACGAAAATAAAGAAGATCTCTCAGTGCCTCACGACTGGTACGCCTCTGCTCCAGGCTGCTTCCCATTTCTGTTTTAAAACCATCTTCAAAATACATATCTTTAATTTGAACGCCGTGATCTCCTATATCGCAACAACTTCCCCTCCCCCCCCTCCCCCTTGGGAGTAATTTTATTATTTATTGATCCATATAGATTGCATTGTGATCAGACTAAAACTTTCGGATACAGTTCGTGTGCGAAAAAATTATCACGCCATGAAAAACACAAAAAAATTAAACCAAATTATCTAAAATAAAATGTGTATGGTATTTTTCTAATCAACAATTCTTGGGTATTTTATTTTCGGATTTCAAAGTATACAACTTTACCCTGGGTGTTAAATTTGTAGAAACAATTACCAAAGGCCATTAACTGCGCAAATTTGACGTCAAAAATCTGTTAGTAAGAAAAAAAAATGTTTACAATTTGTCCGGCATCTGGCGAAATTTAATTAAAAAAACCAGATTTTTTCCGCAAAACACAATTAAAATGTTATGGTATTTCTTTTCACAGTCACAGACATTCTTCCTTGAAATTTACTAAAAAACGGAAAGTAACTGAAATTGAATTAAGAAAAAATATAGGTTTTTTATACTCTAGATGAAATCTGAGAGTATTATAAGTTTGCCACAAAGTTTGTAACGCCAAGAAATAAGTCTCGGAGAAAAAAATGAATGATACAGAAGTTCATACCAATCAATCAATCAAATTCCTGTTAAGACCCCCTATAGGGGCATAGGACAGAAACAACTCTCTTCCACAAGGCGCGATCCTGAGCCTCGGCTTTAAGCTGTTGCCAGGACTTGTTTATTCCTCTGGCATCCTGCTCAACTGCTCGCTTCCATGTGTTACATGGTCGTCCAACCCGACGCCTTCCTTGAGGGTTATAATCCAGGGCCTGTTTTGCGATGTTTCGCTCTGGTTTCCTCAAAGTATGACCGATCCACTGCCACTTTCGCCTTTGAATCTCAATACCTATTTTAGTCTGGCGAGTTGTACTCCAAAGTTCGTCGTTGGAGATTACTTCTGGCCAGAATATTCCTAAAATGCACCGGAGGCATTGGTTTACGAAAGTCTGCAGTTTCTTGGTAAGTCGAACGGTCGCTTTCCACGTAGTACAACCATACAACAACACGGATTTGACGCATGCGTCAAAAACTCGCAGCTTCGTGCGAGGGGAGATCTCTCTTAACCTCCAGAAAGGGGAAAGAATACCGAAGACCTGCGAGCTTTATTTAGCCGAGCCTCAACATCCTTTTCGGCTCCGCCGTCCATGCTGACAATGCTTCCGAGATAGCAAAAATCTTGCACCTCTTCCACATCCTGTCCATTAAGAACAATCGGTGTGCTTGCGTTCGAACCCATGTGCATGTACTTGGTTTTACGCACATTTATTTTCAGTCCCGCCTGTTTGCATTTAGAATGCAACGAGCGAACATTTGACTCTAAGTCCGAACGGGTATGTGCAAGCAAACACACATCATCAGCATAATCAAGGTGACTTAAGATGTTAAATAGTCTCCATTGAAGACCTTTACCTTCCCCACCTTCCAGTGCAGCTTTCAAGATGTCATTTATTACCACCAGAAAGAGGGCTGGTGACAATAAGCAGCCTTGTCTGACACCCGTTCGCACAGGGAAGCTCTCGGACAGCTCTCCTCTATGCAAGACGCGACACCTTGCATCTTCGTAGGATTCTTTAATAGCTATGACCTTATCTGGAATACCTCTCCTACGCAAAGCATTCTATATGTAATCTCGCTTAACACTGTCGAAAGCCTTCTCAAAGTCCACAAACATGAGATGTAGTGGCGAACCCATTTCGGCTGACTGCTCTAATATTATCTGTAGGGTATTTGTGTGGTCGGTACAAGACGACCCTTTACGGAATCTAGCCTGATAAACTTCGAGAGTGCTCTCGACGACATCACTAATCCTATTGAGAATTACCTTAGCCATAATTTTTGATATGGCAGTAAGTAGACATATATAACGCCAATTGCCACAATCCCGAAGGTCGCCCTTTTTCGGAATTTTCACAATGACGCCCTCCTTCCATTCAGTCGGATATCTTCCTTCATTCCACACTTTAGTGAAGAGTGGGAGGCTGTTATTTCCGGGTTCGCTTTGAGGAGTTCGGTTGGTAGTCCATCCATACCTGGAGTTATCCTTCCCGCCATTGACCGAATGGCGGAAACTATCTCTTCCTTATCTGGAGGATCGTCCCTAATAGAGGATTGTTGCGGTTGGATGTTTGGAAGTTGTTTTGTTTCCGGAATATCGAAGTTCATATAATCACTCAAAAATCTCAAAACCGGATGTCCGTCCGTCCGTCTGTCCGTCCGTCTGTCCGTCTGTCCGTCCGTGTCCTCTCTAGCTTGAGAACGCGTTGAGCTAGAAAGTTAAAATTTTGTATACGTCGTTTTTAGCAAAAAACTAAGGTCAAGTTGGTGGTGAACGGGCAAAATCACTCCACCCCTTCTACCCCCTTCCATACAAAATGACACAATTTCGCAATCTGACAATAAACTGATTTGCTCGAAAAGTATAAATGGTATTGATCTGAAATTTGGAATATAATATTTACTTTTATGATGATTCCAATCACCTCTATAAAAATAATTTGTGTCTTCCACCTCCTTCCACCACCTCCCATTCAAACTGCACTTTTTCATGAAATGCTGTAAACCAATTTACACAGTGCATATAATACTTATCGTGCTGAAATTGTGCACTAAATATTTAATTAGAATTATTAGCAAGACTAAAAAAAATTAGACAATTTGCTGTACCCCTTCTACCCCCTCCCATACAAAATGACACAATTTCGCAATTTCACAATAAACGGGTTTGCTCGAAAAATATAAATGCTATTGATCTGAAATTTGGAATATAATACTTTAATAATCTACTATATAAAAGAAATTTGAGCCGTCTCCTTTCTTCCACCACCTCCCATAAAAACTGCACTTTTTCATGAAATGCTCTAAACCAATTTACTCAGTGCGTATAAAATTGATCGAGCTGAAATTGTGCACGAAATATTTATTTAAAAATATTAGTAAGATCGAAAAAAATTAAATGATAACATTCACTCCTTCTACCCCCTCCCATACAACCCGACTCAATTTCACAACTTTATAAAAGGTCGATTTTCCTGAAAAGTATGAATGCTACTGATTTGCTATTTAAAACATGTCAAAAGCATGATGTGTTTATTTCTAGAAAGTCATTAAAAACTCGCCCTTCTTTCTATCACCTCCCATACAAACTGCACTATTTCACTACATCCAATACACTAATTTTCTTAGTACCTATTAAATTTTTAAATTCTAAACTTTGTATAAGACATTTTGATAGCAACCTTAGTGTCATGTGAAAAAATTAGTTCAATGTCGTCACCTCCTCTATCACTTCTCCTACAAAATTTTTTAAGATCCAAAAATTTCTCTTTCATCTAGAGTATCGAACGATTGGACTTTACGCCCAATCGTGCCCCTGTTATGCTTTTTTGTTTAATTTTAGTCAGGAATTTGTTCATTGCCTATAAAAAGAAGGATCACTTTCGCTTATTTCCGACGATGATGTTGATCTCACGCATAAATGGCATCAAAATGCTGTGAGAGATGTGTATACGAGAGTATCATGTTTTTATTTCTGTCGTAAAAACACTGCAAAAAATGAAAATAATAATAATAAAAGAAGGAATAAGAATCTCCTTCTCAAGTCTTTGATTCTCTTATAAGATACCCATATGTATATGTATAGGGTAAAGGTGGGTAATATTGAACTTACGATTATTTTTAGTTATGACTGGTAAAATGAGGTTAAGGCGTGTAGCGTAACTAAGTGCATTAGATCCCCTCCCCCTGTCGCGTTTTGCAAAACGCCCCTTCCTTTGAGCCACGCTATCGCGGTATAGTTTTGTGTGTTCCTTAATATTTGATAATGAAAAAAAGAAGCTCTGTATAAATTTGTAAATTTCTAACAAATGTGACCGATTTTCCAAGAGAAATCCTTGTGGACGCGCTAAAAAAAATTAATATTTCGCGCGCTGGAATAACTCATAGCACTATCCAGTTAGAAATATAATTTATTGGCGAGGAAAAAGAGGACTGCCAGAAGGAGGTTAGCTTTTTTTCTCGGAGGTGGGCCAGAAATATGATGAAGTGATAGGGAGAAAAAAAAGGAAGAAGCAAAAAAGTAACTTTAAGTTCGTGAACGGGCCACACCCCTCCACTCCTTCTGCCCCCTCCCATACAAATTTCATGAAATTTAAAGAAATTGATTTTTCTCCGAAATTATTTCAGCTATTGACATGAAAATTTGGTCATGGTATAATGATGTAAATATCATTAACGTCAAAAAATATTGATTTAAATCCCTTACTCCTTCTACCCCCTCCCATACAAATGCACAATTTTCAAAAATGCATTTATTCGGTTTGCATAGCCTCTAGCAAAGCTAAATGAACCAATTTTTGTCATAATTAATTTTATTATAATTGCGCAACTAATTGTTGAAAAACTATCAACTTTACCTCACTCCTTCTACCCCCTCCCATACAAATTTTACGAAATTTCGGAATTTCAAATAAATCAGTTTTTTTCAAAACCGCCAAAACTATCAACTTTAAAATTTGAGAAAAGTATACTATTTTAAACATAATTGATGTCAAAAAATTTGGTTTTGATTCGGATATTCCTTCTACCCCTTCCCATACAAATGCAGAATTTTGGTAAATGCATTTAACCGATTTTCATAGAAACTAGAAGAAGTGGAAACTTGAAATTTTCCTAGAATTTGTCCCTTAATAATTATAATAAATGCTAAAAAAATATCGCCTTCACCTCACTCATTCTACCACCTCCCATACAAATTTTTGTATTGGAAGTTCAAGAAAAGTTTTTCTCCTTCGAACATATGAGAGCTATCAACATTAAAATTGTAACAAAGCAATGTGATTAGGATGTTGATAAGCAGATTCAAAATGATCCAAAATCTCCCGCTTTCTCTGCCACCTCCCATGCAAATACCATAAATTCAGACAAAAATTGTTCAATTTCCTCGAAAATTATGAAAGCAAGAAACTTTAAATTCAGCATGAAATATTTTATATACTACTTGTGTTATATACAAAAATTACAAACCTCCCCCTCTGCTTTTACCACCTCCTAAACAAAAGGTAAGTAAGCAATTCATCTACAGTATCATAGTTGGGCTTTACGCCCAATCATTATTCAGTTATGTTTTTTTTTGCATTTTGAAAATATTTGATTTCTTTTAATTTGAGATGTAATGTAAGATGTAATCGTCAATTTAGATCGGTTTTGCTTCATGAGTTTCATTTTCAGGGTTTTTATTTTTTTTGCGATGCCTCCAACTGTACACTTAGAGTAGGAATTACGTTACAGACTCAGTTCGACCATAGTAGTTAGAAGACCAATGTTTTATAATTGAAGTGGAGTTGAATTGAATTTGAATCTTAAGTTAAAATAACGAAGTAAAGTAATAATATATTCATAATATGAATTACTGGCACGGAATTTAATAAAAATTTGATAGAAATTGCCATTAAACCCCCAGATTATCCCCTTTTCAAGGAATTACCAGGTAGAACATTGCGGAAATTCTCGCCAAAATATAATCCTCTTTCGGTCGCCTCGCCTATGCCAATGGTAAAACTTTCCATTATACAGATTTTCTCCTCCTGAGAACTTCTGCTTTTTAGTGTATTTTCCTCTGCGCCTTCAGCCTTTACTACTTTTGGTCCGGAATATTCTCATTTCTAGTTTTATTATCGATATACAAGGTGCACAAAATGTCAACGAACTAAACCGTGCCAGCCAACAAGCGGGCAGTAGCCATACCCCCATCCATCACAATTGTAAGCATTAGTTAGTAGAATTTAATTGATAAAATACCGAAAACTAAACGAAAACGATTCAAACTCGAAATAAGTAGAACAAGAAAATCACAAAGAATCTTTTTTTTTTGTGGGTGGATGATAACCCCGATCGCAAAGTTCGAATACAACTTCCTTTTAACTTCCCTTAGGCACCCTTTTAAAAAGTTATGTTTACACGAAATTCGTTTTTATCCATTTTTGAAATTTATTAAAATTTGACTTGCTTAGACAGCAGTTTCCCAAAAAACCTAAAAAAGATATCAGGTAAAGCCTTTGCAGGTAATTTATTTAAGGATGAAGCAGGTAAAAAACATACCAAATTCCTTACCTACCCCCTCCTTCTTAATTTTTTCACGTCATTATCGATCCGTCCTCGTACTGTTTGTTTAGATTCGATTATACCAAAGTATGACTCAATAGACAACCAGTGTATCTATCTACGAATCAATACCTGCGAATCAATTTAAGAATAAATTCTCTTGTAACCGCCAATATCTTGAGATCTGCCTAAAACATAACCAGTCTAGATCACAAGAATATAGGATATTGAACTGACAGTTAACTGAACGATTTAATCTCCCCACTACATCCGCTAAGGACCATAGATACGGAGCCGACTGCAGGCTACACTTTTCTCCCTATCTAGATAGGATACAGAGTCGACAGCAAGCTGTTCGACTTGTTCCCCGTATCTGTAGATCTTTAAGAATTATGCACCACGAGGAGGCGATCTACAGAACAGACCAGAAAGGTCACTAGAGGCGCTTTATTACATTAATTTGCTCAAGCCCTACATTTGCAGTGAAATTTCTTCTTCAAATCTTAATGTGGGAGAAATTTGCAAAAGACAATTACAGAGCTTACCACTCCAGGAATGGTGAATTTCTTAAGTGTTAGAAGGTGAATTCGCCGGTGTCGATTCTAACATTTCAGCCGGTCTCTATTACAGAGCATCTTCTTCGTCGGACACATCTCAATTTTAATTTTTTATATCGAATCTCCCCTATTATCGAAAATGTTTGAACCAAATGAGTTAGTTTGATGTTATTCTCGTTCTATCATACCGACGTGCACCATCAACATAGCCATCATTCATCTAAGATTTTTCTTTTTTTGCTTGGAATTACGGAATAAGCAGTTTTGCGCTGTTCTTAAGAAAACGATTGAGAAAACCAGTCTCTAGTCTGATATGCGGGAACAGTGAGAATTATTGGAAATTGGATGCATTTTTACTTTATTATTTTAATAATAAAGTATTGTGATCGACTTGAAAAAAAAAATTTGCTACTCTGAAATTTTGTTTTTTCGCTTTTTATGACTAAAATAACCTAAAAAATCCAAAAAATAATCCGTCTGTCTGTACGCCGTCCGCCGTACGCCGGTGTTAACTCCCAAACCCTTCAAGATAAAAAGTTCATTTTTGGAGGGATTGTAGATAGTTGCGGATCTCAGGCGGACACCCATTTGTGGGTATGTAAGGGTTCAGGGAGAGGCGGGGGGAGCACTTAAACCGAAAATGAAGAATTCAAATATCTCAAACATGGTTACAGCTAGGAAGCTGAAAATCGATATACGTATAAAAGGGTTTGTGGGACAATTTTTAAAATTAATTTAATTTTCTTATCCATTGGGGTGCAAAAAGGAGGGGCTACAAACCAATTGTCGGCCGAATTTTTTTTCAAATGAGTATATCTTCGAAATTACTTAGCATAAAAAATTTATATATATAGACCATTAAGGTCTAGTGGAATCAGCTGGAATCAGCTTACATCTCCTTCTTCTACAATGGCGCTACAGCCCAAATCGGGCCTTGGCCTCCTGATCTTCAGGTTCCTTAACCTTTTCATTATTTATTGTGGAAGGGTTGTTAGATCTTCGCACAACCCTCTACCTACGAATTTTTCATTTTCGGAGATTGAGGTAACCAAGGTACATCCATGTAAGCAGTGTGCTTGAATTATGCGTCGACCGGGATTTGAACTCACGACCTTCGCATTACAAGACCAACACGCTACCTACTAGGCTACACCCTAGCTGAATCAGCTTACATAGAGGAAAATTATTGTAAGGGGAGGGTCAGGCGGGTGCAAAGAAAAACACTTAAAAATCAATATCTCAGCTATTTGTTGAGCTATGTAATTGAAACTTGGTACTTACATATATTACTCTATACTGGAGGAATACGAGAAAAATATAACATTTGTTCAAAATAGTAGTTGGGGAAAATGGAGAGCATTGCACTGTCCAAAATTTTAAACCATTATATTTCTAAACTGAGTTCAGATATTAAATTCAAATTTTGTCAAATTATAGAACTACATAGTTTTGAATTTTGGTAAAAGTTTTACGTCGGAAGGTGTAAGGGAAAGGAGGTGGTAAGCAAAAATGTCAAAAATTTTGAGGAATTTTCTTCGGGCTCTGGTAAGAGATACAAAATTTGAATTTTCCATGTGAATACATCTATTTATTAAACATGCTGAAAAAATAATAGAAATTCTGCAATTGTTATGCACCGACCCCCCTGGTCTAACGTGCACGTGGTGTTTCATGTGCAATGAAACAACACATAAACTGAAAATTTTTGAATGAAATTTTAAGATAGAAACTTGAAAATTTGCAAAATGCATTTAAAAAAAATCTCTAAAAGAATGAAATATTAACTGGTCGAATACCTTCAAAACTTCTACCCCCTCCCATACAAAATTATTTTTTCGCCCATTTTTAAAAAATCAATTATCACCTAAAAATTAAAAGCTATCAATTTTAAATTTTGCACAAAAGCTTTCGAAAATAGTTGAAAAGTTTTGAGATCGCACTTGCCCTTCTACCCCCTCCCTTTACAAAAGTATGATTTCGACTAATTTCAATAAATCAACTACTAACCAACAAATTAAAAGCTACGTACTTGAAATCTTGTACGAGCACCTTACAAAAAAAATGAAATAAAACTGCATCAAAAATTTTACATTTCACTTACCTCCTCTACCCCCTCCCATACAAATGATTGGTGGAATGTAAAATACACCAAACTTTATGAAAATTCTACGCAACTTCGTCTATGAAACTGACATTCTATGCAGAAAATATTGGACGTAATTGAAGAAATCAATTGAAAAATTATTGACATTCACCCACCCTTAATATCACCCCTCTCCCCTCCCTCATAAAAACCCACACTTGCATAAACGAATGAAATATTGATTACATGTACTGAAGCTATTGATCGTATTCGCTAACTAAGTGTTGAATAGGCATCATACCCACCATATCCACCTGTGAAAAGGGGTTTCACTTGTGAAAGGGGGCTCCACTCCAAGGGGGTTCACTTAGTCTTCGCTAACCACTTTAACTTGCATATTGACTTTCCATGCATCTTTAACTTGTCCCAAAAATAATAAACTTGCGCTCGACTTGTTGACAGTTTATTTTTTTAGTTTTTAATCGTGGAGTGGAGTGAAAATTTTTCGAAAATTTATAATTGAATACTTTAATTAGATTTAAGAAAATTCTATACTGGGAATTCTATTTATTGCTATTGTAGGATTTTTTTCAGCATTCTTATATTGAATCAATACTTGGTTCAACTTAATACGAGTGTATTTCTGAATTGATTTAATCTTATTTTGAAATCTGAACCGAAATGATAACTTTATTCATCAAATTAATATTTTTTGAAAACGAAAAAGGATTGCAAGGTGGATAAAAATCCGGCAGCCAAAAATATTTTGTACTAAGAATTTTGAGTTTTTTAAACCTAAAAAATTAAATAAAAGAAAAAAAAAAACTTTTGAAAGTTATTACGATGTATTCCACTTTTTCGCTACCATTAGCATTCCAGCAAAATCTCTTGATATTGAAGTTCATCGCCTTAAATTCAACTAAATTGAATGGCACATGCGAGTTGCTTGAGTGTAGCAGTCAAAAAATTTAAATCACTCCTCTGTATAACATATGTAAGTACTGTCTAATTCTTAAAAACTAAGCAGATACTTCTAATTACGATAGATATAACCGATTGAGTACATCTCGTACAACGAAGTAGCTGAATCATCGAAATTCCAATAAGCATCACTGTTTCGTCATTACAACAACACTATCGATTTTGATGATGGTCACTTGAATGGGTTTTGGCCGTTTCAAAGTTAGTCGAACGTTAAACGGGTAACGTATCGCTAGTGAAATTGATCGGTTGCTCGAAGAAACCGTGAACGTCTTAAAGCAACAACCTGTCCCCATATCTTTTATCGTTAAGTGTGCTATGCGGTTATCACTAGAGACTGGGGATTCAGTGCGGTACATACAGAGCTAAGTGATTAGCGATAATAGTCGTGACTTTTCCGCCGAGACGTATAGACTTGGAAAACTCCTACAGAGCGAATCGGTTTCTTGAAGTCTGAGCTTCTGGACTGGCGGACACGCACTTAGTCTGTTTTCTTAAGCCGAGTGTGATTGACTTGAGTTCGTGAATTGTTGGTGCTACTTGAGAACATGAAATTCGATTTTGTTTGGATTCGATTAATGCGATAATACTTTTATTATTGTTCGTGTTTTTCTTAATATTTGAATCGATTGTGTGAAGCGTTTTTTCTCGTTCTCTTGATATTAAATCAGAAATTCCAATCATAAGTGACTCATCGCGGTGGAATTATTCTAGTTGAAGAAGTAGAGGAAACAGAACCTTAAGAAAAAAAAACTCGAACCGAATGATCTTTAGGTTTTAAAACCAAGAATTTTTTGCTTTGTGGTGATTATTATTATTTTGTTGTTGTGTATGTGTGTATACACCCCGTTGATTGCAAGATCAATTCTGAAGATCATCAGCGAGAAAGGAAGACGAAGAAATGGCCGCAACCTTACAGCAACCACAGCAACCGGGCAATCCTCAATTGAAGAGGTTGGTCTACTCCAAGTATCGGGAGATGCTTGGATCTTACAATGATAAAGCGAACACGATCATTCAATCGTTACCGGCTTATATGGTTCACGAAGACAAAGGATTCAATTTTAATGGGATCGGCGATCTTCAAAATGATCACAACGATACGGTTGAGTAAGTTTTTGCAATTACCATACGTATAAGTTTTTTTTTCAAAGACTGTTTAATTCAATGGCGATGCGATTTTATGGGTAATAAATTAAAGTGTTGTTAGGTGACACAAAACAGTCAGATAGAGGTAAAATGCAGAAATTAAGTTGTTTCAGAAGTGTGTTGACTTGGCTGGAAATGCGGTGCGAAACCATTTAATTAAACGAGCAAGACAAGATTGTTGCAGTTTCTTGGCTTTTTTTTAGGTTTATTGCTTGGTAATTCATTTTTTTCTAGGTAATTGAGATCGTAAAGTTCACACCAGTTTTTTTTTTATAAATATATCTATTGTGCAAATTCATGAGTCAGACAGGCATCTTGCATGATTTCCCACACCGATTTACGTAGGCGTTGAAGATCTATAAAATTGGTCTTATTAAAATTAGTTTTAGGGAATGAGTGATAATTGGGTGCAAAATTGTACTTCAGGAAATTGATTCAGGGTTGCCTTCAATAACATACGTTAACAAAGTTAGCAGGACGGAAACATTCAAAAGCTTCAGTACATATGATCAACATTTCGTTCGTTTATTTATGCAAGTTTGAGTTTTGCGAGGGGAGGGGTGAGGGTTGATAGTAAGGGTCGGTGAATGTTAATAGTTTCTTAATTGATTGCTTGAATCACGTCCAATATTCTCTGTATAGAATGTCAGTTTCATAGACGAAGTTGCATAGAATTTTCATAAGATTCTATGTATTTGACATTCACGAAACCAAACATTTGTATGGGAGGGGGAGAGGAGGTAGGGAAATCGTAAAAATTGTGACGCAATTTTATTTCCTTTCTGTTGTAGTGTTCTCGTACAAAATTTCAAGTTCGAACCTTTTAATTTGTTGGTTATTAGTTGGTTCAATGAAATAGGCCGAAATGATACTTTTGTATGGATGTATTTCCCAAATTTTCAAGTTTCTACCTTAAAATTACATCCAAAAATTTTCAGTTTTCGTGTTTTTTTCGCTGCACATGAAACACCTTGTGCCCGTTAGTCCTGGGTGGTCGGTTCGTAACAATTGTGGATCAAATTATTATTTTTTTTCTATGTATATCAAATAGATGTATCCACATGCAAAATTTAAAGTTTCTATCTTTGACGAGAGTCCTAAAAAATCACTAAAAATTTTCGACGTTTTTACCACCTCCCTCCCTAACTTAAAATTTTTATCAAACTTATAAATTATATAGTTCTATAATCTGACGAATTTTTGATTCGATTTCTATACTCAATTTTGAGATATAACGATTTCTAATTTTGAAAAGTGCACCATTTTTCAAATGCTCCCCATTTCCCCCCACTACTATTATGACCAAATTTTATATTTTTTTTGTATTTCGCTAATATATGTAGCTTAGTACAAGTTTTAAGTTTCAATTATATAGCTTAAGAGATAGTTGAGATATTAATTCTTAAGTGTTTTTCCTTGCACCCCATCCCCCCCCCTGACCATCACCCTTACAATAATTAGCCTATTTCTAAACTGATTCTGGTGGATCTATGTATATGCTATCTTAATGGTCCCAAAATTTGAATTTTTTATGGTAAGTAGTTTCGAAGATATAACCATTTCAAAAAAAGATTCGGCCGACAATTTGTTTTTAGCCCCGCCTTTTCGAACGCCAATGGGTAAAAAAATTAAATTATTTTTGGAGTTTGTCCCACAACCCTCTCTATACGTATGCTGATTTTCATCTTCATATCTGCATTCGTGGTGAAGATATTAGCAAGTGTATTTTTTGACTTTTTCCATCCCCCGCCTCCCCCTTCCACCTGACACTCCCCAAAATTTGGATAATGGAGCTCACTTACCAAATTAACAATCCACCCAAAAACCAACATTCTACCGTACCAACATTCTACGAGTCCGTATGTACGGCGTACGGCGGGACGGATTTTTTTTTTTTGCTTTTTTAGGCTAATCTAGTCATGAAATGCGAAAAAAACAAAATTTCAGGGTAGCAAATTGTTTTCTTCTGTGTCGATCACAATACTTTATTATTAAAATAATAAAGTAATAGATGACATTGACAGGACCGATGAACATTAGATATGTCAATACCAAATTGAAAAACTTACCATAAAGTATGATAGGTAAGAAGAAACAAAAGTTATTTTATAGTGTAGTAGTTCAAGCAAAACTAAATGAACACAAATCAAAGTTATCACAAAGTTCTTCTCGTCGCAGTGGCGGCTCGTTAAGTACGGCAAGGTTGGTACTGTCGATCGAAAATATATCAATATTTTAGAATTATATTTTTCAATTTTATTGCTTTACAAACTGTTGTACTGTAAATAATGATGTCAGTTTTATACAATTTACAGGCCACTATCTTTAATGTTATGAATGAAAGTGTAATTAAACTCAAAACAGTCTCCGGTACAAGTAGTACTTGCATCTAAGTCCTCCGACGTGGCATGTACCTTAGGCCCTTATAAAAAAAACGTGTTAAATTATTTACTTTAAATAATTTTTATTATGAATGTTCAAACATTTGTGAACACAAATAACCTAACAATACCAATTATTCATTACAAAAAGAATATTCGACAAATTTTATAAAATTAAAATCGATTTTCTAAAATTGAAATAAAATAATGGTATGGTATTTTTTTCAATGGCGTAAGCCGAAATTGGGCCTTCGACTGTACACCTTTAGCAAATGGATAGTTCGCTGATACTTTGTTCTTAAATTCGTCAAAACAGCAATACAACCAAGGTATAATAGGTCCAAGGTAAAACGTTTTCAAAAGTGACGTGTCGCTCTCCTTTAATCGGTAAATGAATGTGAAAAAAGGGTGGTAAATTAGGCGAATATGGCGAGTGATTTAATAAACAAAAACTTGGCCCAAGCTTTCAGTCAAAATGGTATATAAATGATGTTGGAGTCTCAATTCAATATCACTTAATCTCATTGACGATTTTGGGTCCTCTCTGATAAATTTACGCACTTTTTCGATGTTATTTCCAATCATTTCTGTCCTTGAACTTTGCATCATCCTCAAGCCTTTCGCGATCACTTTTAAAGCGCTTAAAACACTCGATACCTTGTGCATTTGATTCCGGGTTATAGACGTTACCGGATTCGGTGAAGTAGCAGAGAAAATTATAGGTAACAAAATTGTTTTCCAACGCGTGTCGAGCCAAAGACACACGGACATTTATCAGATTTACATTTGCCTATGACTTCCTATTTGCCGGACTTTCAACAACCTGACTTTCACTTCCAGACTTTCATACCGCCTTGATCGAAAAGTTTCACGAAAGAGTTTCTGACCAAGAACGGAACGAATACCATCCAATAGCCACCGAATCCGCCTGATTTGGCTTCCTGCGACTTCTTAGTGTTCGGTAGATTATAAAACATATTCCAGGAAACGCGTTTTACCAGCCAGGAGGATAGCATTTAAGCCAGTTGTTTACATCTAGCTATTTAGATGATCCAGATTTACATTAGCCAGATTAAGGTTCCGCCGAGCATTTTGTTGAAGGCTGGTCGCCTATTGAGGAGAACCGTAAAACCACATCGACGATTGTTACTTTGGTTTAAGCTTAAATATTGCGAAGTTTCATCAGCGTCGAATGTTTTTTCACGGTTCAAGCACAAGTATCACAGAATTTATGGCTCAAAATTCGTGATAGACAATATAACATTTAATTACGCAAGTTGAACTGAAAGATTAGGTGCAATACTTAGATTTTTCTATATTTTAGAAAAATAAGCTGCCAACAAGTCGGGCGAAACTTTATTATTCTTGGGACATGTTGCGGATGCGTGGAAAGTTAATATACAGGTTAGAGTGGTTAGGGAAGTCACTTAGTCTTCTTAGTTCTTGGGCAGGGCAATTGTCAATTTAACACTTTGCGGAAACGTTCAAAAGCTCCAGTACTTATAATCAATATTTCGTTAGTTTATTTATGCAAGTTTGAGTTTTTATGAGGGGAGGGATGAGGCGTGATAGTAAGAGTGGGTGGATATTAACAGTTTTTTAATTGATTGCTTGAATCACGTCCAATATTCTCTGTATAGAATATCAGTATCATAGACGAAGTTGCATAGAATTTTGATAAGATTGTGTGTATTTTACATTCACGAAACCAAACATTTATATGGAATCGCAAAATTTATGACGCAATTTTCTTTCCTTTCTCTTGTTAGGTGCTCGTACAAAACTTCAAGTTCGTAGCTTTTAATTTGTTGGTTATTAGTTGATTTAATGAAATTGGTCGAAATCATACTTTTGTATACGAGGTGGTAGAAGGGCAAGTGCAATTTCAAAACTTTTAAAGTAATTTCATTTCAACTATTTTTATAAGTTCTTATGCAAAATTTCAAATTAATAGCTTTTAATCGTTAGGTGATAATTAATTTCTTAAAAATGGGAGGGGGTAGAAGTTTTGAAGGTATTCGACCATATTAACTGGTCATACTATTAAGGATTTTTTTTGAATGCATTTCCCAAATTTCCAAGTTTCTACCTTAAAATTACATCCAAAAATTTTCAGTTTTCGTGTTTTTTTCGCTGCACATGAAACACCTTGTGCCCTTTAGACCGGGGTGGTCGGTTCGTAACAATTGTGTATCAAATTATAATTTTTTTTCTATGTATATCAAATAGATGTATCCACATGCAAAATTTAAAGTTTTTTATCTTTGACCAGAGTCCTAAAAACATCACTCAAAATTTTCGATATTTTTTACACCCCCCTTTACACCCCCTCATTTAAAATTTTTATCAAAATTATATTATAAATTATATAGTTCTATAATCTGACGAATATTTGTTTGATATCTGTACTCAATTTTGAGATACAACGATTTCTAACTTTGAAAAGCGCACCATTTTTGAAATGCTCCCCATTTCCCTCCACTACTATTATGACCAAATTTTATATTATTATAAGTATTATAAGTTTGCCACAAAGTTTGTAACGCCAAGAAATAAGGCTCGGAGAAAAAAATGAATGATACAGAAGTTCATATAATCATTCAAAAATCTCAAAACTGGATGTCCGTCCGTCTGTCCGTCCGTCCGTCCGTGTCCTCTCTAGCTTGAGAACACGTTGAGCTAGAAAGTTCAAATTTTGTATACGTCGTTTTTAGCAAAAAAGTAAGGTCAAGTTCGTGAAAGGGCCAAATCGCTCCACCCCTTCTAACCCCTCCCATACAAAATGACACAATTTCGCAATCTGACAATAAACTGATTTGCTCGAAAAGTGTAAATGATATTGGTCTGAAATTTGGAATATAATACTTTTATGATGATATAAATCTGCTGCATAAAGGTTATTTGAGTCCTCCTCTTCCTTCCACCACCTCCCATACAAACTGCACTTTTTCATGAAATGCTCTAAACCAATTTACTCAGTGCGTATAAAATTGATCGAGCTAAAATTGTGCACGAAATATTTATTTAAAATTACTAGTAAGCCGAAAAAAACTAAATGATTACATATACTCCTTCTACCCCCTCCTATGCAACCTGACACAATTTCACAACTTTATAAAAAGTAGATTTTACTGAAAAGTATGAACGCTCCTGATCTGCAATTTAAAACATGTCAAAAGCATCATGTTCATAGTTATTTCTAAAAAGTCATTAAAAACTCGCCCTCCTTCTATGACCTCCCATACTAACTCCACTATTTCACTACATCCAATACACTAATTTTCTTAGTACGTATTAAATTTTTAAATTCTAAATTTTGTATAAAACATTTTGATAGCAACCTTAGTGCCATGTGAAAAAATTAGTTCAATGTCGTCACCCCCTCTACCTCTTCCCTACAAAATTTCTTACGATCCAAAAATTTTTCTTTCATCTAGAGTATCGACCGATTGGGCTTTACGCCCAATCGTACTCCTGTTAGGTTTTTTTTTGTATTTCGCTACAATAGCTTAGTATATGTTTTAAGTTTCAATTACATAGCTTAAGAGATAGTAGAGATATTAATTCTTAAGTGTTTTACTTTGCACACCCCTGACCCTCGCCCTTACAATAATTAGCCTCCCTCTAAGCTGATTCTGGTGGATCTGTACGCCACCTTAATGGTCCCAAAATTTGAAATTTTTTTTGGTAAGTAGTTTCGAAGATATAACCATTTCAAAAAAAGATTTGGCCGACAATTTGTTTTTAGCCACCCCCCCCCCCTTTTCGAACGCCAATGGGTAAACAAATTGAATTGTTTTTGGAGTTTGTTCCACAACCCTCTCTATACGTATGCTGATTTTCATCTTCATATCTGCATTCGTGGTGAAGATATTAGCTAGTGTATTTTTTGATTTTATCCATAGAAGTATGGGAGTTTGAATCCTGGTCGCCGTATAATTTCAGAACACTACGTGCGTGGATATACGTATCTTGGCCATTTCAATCTGCATAATAGAGGGTTGTACGAAGGGCTAGCAACCCTTTCGCAATAACGAATAAAATGTTAAGAAACCTGAAGGTCAGGAGGCCAAGGCCTAATTTGGGCTATAGTACCATTGAAAAAGAAGAAACAAAGGTTTTTGGTATAAGGGAAATCGACCTCAAATAACAAAAACGGATCAGCTGTTCATTTATGATGTTTTGTATTTTTCAAATAAAATTAAATTTAATGACCGAAATTTGGCAAAAAGGTTCAATTATTTATCTCGAAAAACTTAACATGATCGAAAAAAAACGCATCAAAGCCACCTTGCTCTTGATCCCACCACACATATAAACTGAAAAATTTAACGAAGCACAATACACACATTTTTTCTGTGCCTAAAAAAATTGTGAAGTTGAAATCCGATGAAAAATGTGTTTTTTTTTGTAGATACTGTAAAAAATTAGTTCAATTTTGTCACCACACTTTCTACCACCTTCCGGACAAAAAGCAAAAAATTCTTAGAGTCGCGAGCATCCCCATTTCATTTAGGGTATCGCATGATTGCGAATTTACCCGCAACCGGAGTTCTGCTATGTTCATACTCTACATGAAATGTGAGAGTATATTGCGTTTGCTCGAGTAACGTTAAGAAATAATGCTTCCTAAGAGTAGCTAAAGATAATGAAATGTTTGTTTCCGTTCAAAAATCTCGATGCCGCGCTATCGTCTCTGTGTCTACAAAATAACTCTTGCATGCCTTGATCTATCGAGCTGGAATTTGTCTTATGTTCCTCCTTCTACCACCTCTCATAAACATTTTACAAAATGTTGAGGAAAACTATTTTTCTTCAAAATTATCAAATCCATCTTCATGAAAATTTTATTAAAGTGCAACGATGTAAATACAATCAACCTCTTTTTTTCCAATCTGCCCATTCCATAGAAATGCAAGGAAATTTCTATTAAAAGTGGAGTGGCCAGAATTTTCCTTTAATTGCATTAAATAGTTTTAAAAATTTAGGTAAAACATTTTCCCGTTGAACATATATGTGAGACCAATCAACTTTAAAATTAGATCATAGCATTGTGATAAAAACGTTGAAAAGTAGTTTTATAATCGCTCGAATCCTTCCACTCCTTCTACTACCTCCCATACAAACGTTACTATTTTCGCGTGTATTAAACTCTTTCCTATTTCATCCAGAGTATAAAATAATTCTGTTTCAGGAGCGAAACAACTACTTCACGATTGGGGGATGGGGCGAGAGGGCTAGAAAGCAAGAAGATGTATAGGCATTGCATACGAATCACTCTAAAATTTGGGAGGCATCGGAAAACCTGGCGCAGCCTCCCTCTCCCCTCGCTCTTTCGGCTGGTACGCTACTTCTGTTTTGTGTTTTACTAAACAATGCTATTAGTGTCATATTGAGCCCTCATATAAGAGCGTTTGTTTCAAACAAAATTTTTTTTTTGGATACCTCAGGGTTTCGATACGAAGCGAACGTATCAAGTTTTTTTTATTCTGATTATCTATAAATAGGAGACAATATTATCAGTATGGCGTATAAATTGATAAAAATTTATGACTTATCTAAATGAATGAAGTCACTGACCAGAAAATAGGTATAAACTGATAGTCCGCAGTTCAGCGGGTAGATAAGCTCTATGAACTCTGTTAAGCCACGATCAAACATACCGCTCCTAACTTATAAGATTCTATTTATCTTAAGTAAAATATAAGGTATGGATAAATCCTTTTTTCTTTTCTTCATAACTACAACTAACAAGTAAATTTTCTTTTTTTTCCATTGTTTTTCCGTAATAAAATTCCATTCCATTTCTAATTGTGATGAAAGAATTTTATCAGCCTTAATAAATTAAGATTGTCGCCAGAATATCACTTGAATTTAATCCAACTAATCCAGACTGTAAATAAGATGTGCTATCTAGATATTTATTTCGAAATATAATTACGAATACCTTGATGTTTAGCATGATTAATTTTTTTTTTCAAGTTATCACGACTTCATAATTATTACATCAAAATATTTACATAATCGTTAGTTATTAGAAAAGAAACAAAATTGAAGAAAAAAAAATCAATTTCGAATAAATCACTTTTCCTCATAGTTTAATCTGAAAGGAATTTGGGATTTTTCCTTTTACTTTTAAACTAAATCATTAGCCAACATTATACATACTATGTATCGGATTAATATCGGTGGAAAAAAACTATTCAGATTAATGATTTAGGTCAGGTAAGGCTTTAGAGTTATTTCTAGACGGCGGCAGCCACGCCGTGAAATATCGGAGATTGTTTTTTTTCAACTATTTTTTTCTTATTATGTATATATATATTTTACTTCAAGACAAAATTAACTATTGTATACCGGGGCCGAAGCTACATAGCTACAGCCCAGAAGAGTCTTAAAGAGTGATTAACAATTAGTGAATTTAGAGCTACCTGAAGTTTCCTAGACAAAGGTTTTTGCCTTTAGGCTGGATATGTCTGTCACGTGATAAGACAGTAAGTTGTCGTTATAATAAAGGAGCTAACTATGACGATAGATAGTTTTGTATATTTAAAGAAATTTAAAGATTATTGTTATGTGTACTAATAACAATTTTGATCGGTTAAATCGTAAATTTATTGCGCGAGATAGTTAAAATAGTGATTAATGTGCCGGAATTTTTTTTTTTTTTTGATAAAGTCAGACCGGATTGATTACTCACTTCCAAGTATAAATTTCAATCATTCAACAATTAAATATGGCGTATGGATAACAAATTTTCATCACATGTAATATACGATTGAGCCGTATTTATGAATTTTTGAAAATTTTAGACGGATCGTCATGTTTACATATATCAAGCCGATCTAATTGTTCGGCAAATTTCTCAAGTGAAAAGCGGCAAATATCCCGTTTTTTTTCTAGAATATCCCTTGTTTGAACAATAAATACAGAAGCAATAGTTAGAAGTTTCCGTCACAGTCCTTTATTTTTCTTGCTTAAAGCAATTAGAGAGCAGCCTCGGCAATTATTAAAAGATGCAAGCACCGATATTGTATGGAGCTTTGCGACAAGCTTGATTGGACCTAACGCACTCGGTTGAGACATTCAACCTTAAAGAATTATATGTGTTTCGAGAATAAGAAAATGTGCAGCATACAAAAACAAAAAAAGGTAGATCAATACCGAAAAAAAGCACCATGCCTCCACTGTTACAATATAAATTTTTTGACAAAATTTACTCTAGGATGCAGTTCCAGTATTTTGTCGGATTTTTATATTAATAAGGCAAGGCCTTACCTGCCTCATCTGATGAGCCGCCACTTTCTAGTAAGTAGACATGGTATGCTCTTTTATATACCTGCGATCTTATCAATGGTCTTTTAAAAGAGCAATCACATACTGTGATTGAATTTTGAAAAGAGCTGTGATTAGAAGAGTGGAGCTAATCCGTACTACATATATATTGCTTAGTCTGTCGCCAATAAAGTTGGCACCAGCTCATAAACGCTCGTCGTTTTGAGCCGCAGGCCTTTTGTTCGCTTTATTATAACTACCTTGCACGTCGTACCTTAACGACCACATCGTATCCCAATGATCAGATCGAAGCTTACCAGACAATTTGGAATCCTCCCACCAAATCGCAATCGCACATCACCAATCTGCTTCTAACTCCAACTAAATCGCAATCGCATCTCACCGACCTGCTCTTAACGCATCAATATGCTTGCATTTGCTAAAAGCTCCTCGATCTGCTCGCGGCTTATAGCACGAGCAGTAACCAGATCCAGATATCACTGAGCACCAGCAGTGAGCAGATATCATTTAGCACGAGCAAGCAAAAATCAGTGAGCAGTGAGCAGATATTACTGAGCAATGAGCAGTTATCGATATTACTGAGGACGAGCAGTGAGCAAATGATATCACTGAAAAATGCAAAAAAATTGCAACTATTATACGACCTGCTCTTTATTGAACAATCGCAGTTGATCACTGTGATGGAAAAAGAGCAAGTTTTTTGCCATCCCCAATAGTAAGCTTTTTCTTTCAACAAACACTTGAAAAATACTACAAATGAAATCGTTCGTGGCGAAAAGTCAAGTATATTGAAAAAATGTTGAGAAAGATGCATGACGAGCATTTTGGTATTGTAGAACTCGATGAGCCAAATATGGAGCTTTTGTTTATTTTGGGTATTATGGGTATAAATTTTAACTCATTCAACAACTAAATATGGCGTATGGATTACAAATTTTTCATCACTTGTAATACAAGAGTGTGCCATGTCTATGAATTTTTGAAAATTTTAGACGAATCACCACGCTTAGAGGCGTTAGAATTCAAATAAGTCGTTTCTATATCATGCTCTCTCCTGATCTCTATGAATCGCCAATACAATTAAAAAAGTAAATGAAGAACTGGAAGTAAATATTTTGTCAAAATAGCTTTAATTCTATTTTTATCCAGTTCGTTTACCGCCATATCTATGCATTGCATGAAAAGGGCTCGGGCACTTCCTTAGTTCTTAGTGCCATAAACAAGAAAAATTATATTTTCAATTTTTAAAGCTATACAGCCGTTCAAAATAAGCAACTCTTTTTGTAATGCCTTTCCATTTTCTCTATGACTTAAAGATCGTGAGATAATTTTATTTTGCGATTTTTGGAAATTTAATATTTTGAATCTGGTCTCAGTAGAGACCGAAACATCACGATTAATAAAGCAGAACAGTATGAGACTCGCAAATCTTTTGTTCAGAAAATTTTTTTATGCTAATCAAAAGAAAGATTTCTTACATTTGTATATGTGATTTCTTACATATATGTGAAATGAATTAAAGGGTGATCGCCTAAGTTAAGTGCTTTAAAAAAGTGTTAAGTTATAAATAAATAAACAGATAGACAAGAAATAATAATTTTAAATTCGAAAAAATAGAGGTGTGCGATAAAGCATCTCTTCCACATTTTATGAATCTTAATGCTAACATATTCCCAATTTTGCCGTGACACGTAATTTTTATCGGATCAACAAAGTGGGCATCCTTTCTGAAAACCACCAATGTGCAAAAATAGACCCGAAATATCATTCTGACTCATTGAAAACAGCGCGCAATTATTCCTCACCATATATTTTATTAATTTTACTGCATCTTAAAGCGAGCACACATTTTCATTTTCAATAAGTCTCTATTTAATCCGGAATTAATTTTCGGTTTATTTTTAACATAGTTACTTAAACATGTTCTTTTAACTAAATGGTTAATTTCGTCGTTATACTTTGAAAACCGCACGCGAATCATATGAGTTTTTTGTATCGCCATTTGTTCTTACTAAAATAGAACAATTATTTTAATAAAAGTTCTTGAGAATAAAAAAAAGGTATTAGTTTTCTCGTCAAAAACTGACAAGAATTGAAAAGAAAATAAATAATAATTCCAAATGAGATTTATTTTTAACACACGTTACTAAACGTTAATATTTTGATTTCAGAATCTATTTTTAAGAAGAGTAGAAAAAAAACTATTTTTTCCGAATATATCGAACATCTTGCCACACAAATCTTTCGGCATTTCAATTAATTTCAAAATTTATTCGGGATGAAAAACAAAAGGAAAAACATTTCTGACCGACATTGTTCAAAATAAATTTAAAATAATTAGGAAAGACTTTCTTTGTAATATCGAAATATTGTTTTGAATCGAAAGAAAAAATCTAAATTTTAGAACTAACATGAAAATTTAATCATCATCCTACTTCTGAACCGCGTATGGTTTAGCTTTAATTTCTTTCAATAAATTTTTCTTTTCGATTTTTTTTTTTTGACAGAGTGGTTCAATATTTTTGACAAAAGCACAATTTTAGAAAAAAACAAGAACATTGTAATTTAAAATCAATTTGACATTTATCTGTCAATATAATTAACAAATTTACCAAGGGCGCATTAGTTCGCATAATTTTAAAAGAAATTGTTGGATGAAAACTTTCCGGACAAAATTAAATTTGTAAATTACAAATGGAAGTTGATATAAAAATAGTTCGTCTGCAATGGCACTATAGGGATGATCTTCTGAACTTCAGGATCCACAATATTATATAGCAACAGTTTTATTGTGTCTCGCCTTAAATTGTCCGTTGCTAAAGTAACTAGCTTAGGCTACCGACACACGATGCGAGTTAATATATATTAACTTCCTATTTTGATAGAAGTAGGCCGAATTATGTATAGGATAATGACACTAGTAATATCGAAAAGCGAGATAATACATATTAACTCGCATCGTGTGTCGGTAGCCTTAGACACGAACTAAAACCTAATAAAAATTGAAAGATTCAAAAATTTCTAAAATAAAATACCAAATTCAGTGGCGTGGCGTCCATTTATGTAAGGAAAGCAATGCTTCCATTACGTTTTGCCCTTTATTCAGTTTGGAAAAGCTAAACTGAAATCAGCACGAATATGAAAATTTATTAAAAGATTTCTTTAAAAGAAAGCGCGCATTATTTTCGTCTACCGCTATTTATAGCTTTTACGTGCTCAGGACAGCTTTTTTCACACGCTTTTTCTGACCAACGAAAGTTGAACGCCTTCCTCAGGGAAAAAGATGCGATTTTAAAAACGCATTTACAAGACCGCTGGCCAATTACAGTAAAATTAACTTGCGTGACGAGCGCGAATTCGACTTCAATAGGAAGGGGAAATGCGCCACATCAAAATGCTTCCACCTTTCCTCTCACTGCTTTTAGTCGCATATGTATACAAGAGAACGAGAACACCGGCCAATACGAGTAAAATTTTCGCTCGCGGCGAGCACAAGTTCGACTTCTATAGGAAGGAGATAAGTAAATCTGGCAATATTGCCCATATTTGTCGTGCTTTGAGTGGAAACGAATCGATTTAAACTTTGGTAGATTGGAAGACATCTTTTTTTGGATGTTTTTGCCTTTTTTTAATTAAGAAAATAAAAACTAGAAGCTTGAATTAATTAATTATTCAACATTTTAAAAGCTTATATTTATTAAAAAAAAAGTTGAAGGGTCTATCAAAGCAAGATGTTACTAAAATATTTATTCGGATTTCGGTCCGTTACCACCCTAGCAAATGAAATGCCATTTATTGAACAAAATGGATTGTCCGTTAATTTATTAACTCATGCGCTTCAAGCTCCTGTGTGGTAGTAAGGGTGAATATAAATCGTTGTTTTTTTAATATCACGTTCATAATTCCTGGGTTCTCTCAACATTAATAATGTTTCAAGCAGCTGACGAGAGAGGTTTTAGTAATATTTATAATTTATTGCTTAAGCGTAATAAATCAATATATTTAAAAATAATTGCTTTCCCTAGCTACAAAGTCACGCCACGCCACTGACCCAATTCCATTGCACTGGAAGTTACTGTATTGCTAACTGAATACCAAGAGAGAATACAAATTATGGTATTTCTTTGAAGAAGTTTGAAGACAAGTTAAGTTTGGATACAATATTCGAAAATTTCCGAATCAAAAGTGGTCCCAAGGAAAATTAATCCTAAATGAAAGGTATAATTATGGAACAATAAATACTGACCAAACAAGAACAGCAGCTGTCCGAACAAATCGTGTTCAAAACGATCCAATTAACCAACCCATTGAGGTTTTCAACCAGACACTATACAACACCTGAAAAAGCCAAAATATTGCAATATACAAAAACTCATGCCATATCTTTGACACAATCCGCCATGAGTATTGCCTAAAAGTGTGGAGCATCGAACTTGGCCTCTATTCTGGTGGGCAATCTTTCCCTTTAATCAACTTCCCTTATACCAATCGACGCTTGTCTGGGAGGTTTTGTTCACAAAATATTTGTGATTAGTATTATTATAATTATTATTATATTATAAAAATTAAAAAATAAAAAAAATAAATGAAACAAAACTTACTGTAGACCAACAATCTAATTGCTTCGAAAATCTATCAAGCCAAATACCTTTCTCTCTCTAGAGTGACAAAATATCACTTATTTGAACGTCAAATTCCTCAAAACGAAAGCAGTAGTTAGAAGTTTCCCTTATAGTTATAGAAACCAATAAAAAAATTCCAAAATTCTTTCTTTTTCTGGCTTGAGGCACTTAGAGAACATTCCAGCTGTTCTCACAAAATACGGGCGCTCTATCCTTTTCTCTCTCTCATCCTAGGTCGACAACAACAAAATGACTAGTGTACCGATCTAGTATGAAGATTTGAGGCAACCTGAACTAAAACCGTTTACATGGGTTCCAAGTGTAAGAAAAGTTGCATCATATAAAAACAAAAAATGGGCAAATAATGCGAAGAACTGTCTAGCCTTATTCCTTCTCTTTTCAACCATCCCAGAAATACTCGGCAAGCCCTACGCGCCCAAGGGTTCACTGTTTAACGTTTATCGTCGCGTACAGTGAAGAATAGTCAGTCCATCATCACCCGAACATCAAGACTGTGGAATTCATTGCCGCTCCATGTTTTTCTATCAAATTACAACATTCAGCATTTCAAGGTTAATTTCCACCGACAGTTTAAACTCTCTCCTTCAAAAACTCCCTTGTAAGTCCATGGCTCACCTACCCTATACCGACTTGACTATGCAGCCAATGAATTATAGGGTGACCCCTAAGTTATGCTCGGTGCTATATAAAAAAAGGTCAATGACAGATCCGTTTATTTACAAAGAAAAAAAACTTAGTCCACGCTGCTATGACATTAATTCTTTAACATACGGTAAATTTTTCAAGGATGTAAGTCTAATGTTTAATCAAAGATTTATTTATCTCCTCACCTGCTTCATCTGACGAGCCGCTATTGTCTAGGCTTTTTATTTCATCAACACAACAATATACTCGATATTACATTTTTTGTCTGTTTGAATGTGCTTATCCTTTTGCCTCTTTGTATCTAACAGCGTCAATCAAAAACTACTGAACGGATTTTACTAGATAGCTTATTAATCTGTGTTTGAACTGGGGTATATTTCATTTCAATATTATATTGCGCTTAAGCGCTGTAACACCGATCCAAAAGGTTTTTCAAATCTCAAAAAAATGCAAAAATATTGTAAGGCAATTGTGTACAGCAGTAAAAAAATTTCAAATTATTACTTTATACATCTTTTCGCAAGGGCTTAGAATTGTTGAAATAAATGGTTCTTTGTTTCTGTACAATCTTTCATTCTCAAAATTTTTGGTTTTAAGCTTAAAACCAAAAATTTTGAATTGTGACGCATGTTGACAAAACTGTCTTCCGTTTTTGTACTTCCAAATTTAAAACGCCATAACTTCGTAATTTTTTTGAGATTTTTTCGCGACTCTTGCGACGGTCTCTTCAAAATTTTATGCTTTATCCAAAGACAAGGACTCAATTTTGACCTCTGGCAAGATAAGATTATCAACTTGCGTCACATATGTAGTTTTTGTCAAAAAAGTAAAGTCAAACTCATTTTTTATATCCCGCCACCAATTACAAATTTTCGGATCATCATACGACAATTTTACTAACTACGTTTTTTCTTAAGCTCGTACTTTCAAAATCATTGCAATAATTGATAAACCGGTAAAAACAAAATTACTTAGCTAAATTTCTCGAAAATTTTGACCCATTTCATCAAAAATTTTTAATAGCATCTAAATCGAAGTCAACGAACGCGATCTTGTTAAAAATTCTAAGCTCAGCTAAATAAAAATTTCTTAAGTAATATACCATTTTTTTTACTAGCACCATTTCTATTTCTTTCACTCGTTAAATTAAAGCGCCATTTACGAAATTACTATAATTCAAAAAGAAAATTGCCGATAATAAATTGATGATGGTCATCGAAATTATACGCTGTCGTCCGAGCAAAATTAATTGCAGAAGCTTATCCACTTTTATGCATTGCGAAAAAAAATATATAATAACAATAATAATCTGGCTGACGGGTAATTATTGTAGAGTAATCGATAAAATGGAGAAAAAAGAAAAACAAGCGACAAATTCGACTGCATTTTAATGCCCGAGATATGTAATTACAATAATGCCTGAGAACGATGGGTGTTAAAGTTATGAGATTTATCTTAACTGTGCGGTAAAAAGAAGGTGTACCTTGAAAAAGCCTGTAATCATAGATGTTTGATAAATGTGCAATGAGTAGCCTTAAGGTTTTGGTTTTCTTATCAGATAAGTTAGAGCTGAGTAGACTAATCAGATATTTTTTAATGTTAATTTTTGTAAATTGAAATACTATTACTATAATTTTGGTATCAAAATTATTTAAAAATTCTAATCGAAATGGGTGTAACCTAGTGGGTAGTATGTTGTTCTTACAATGCGAAGGCCGGGAGTTCAAATCCCGGTCGACATAACATATAATACCAGCACATTGCCTGCTTGCAAATACCTTTGTTAACTCAATCTACGAAAATGAAAATGCATAGATAGAGAGTTGTGCGAAGGGCTAACTACCCTTCCACAATAACAAATAAAATGTCAAGGAACCTGAAGGTCAGGAGACCAAGGCCCGATTCGGGTTGTGGTACCATTGTAAAAGTTGAATAATAGCAAATAAATGCGGAATTCGCGTTTCAAGCAAAATAAAGCTGCGGTACCTTAAGGCAGTTCATGTGCGAAAAAATGCTCACGCCTGAGTGCACCTCAATATGATGGAACACTTCAGCCAACAATGACATCAAAACACAGCCAAAATAGTATCCTTAAATTCAGAAATAACTATACTGGGTGGTATAGTTATCTAACCTACTTCTGAAGAATATCCCAAAAAAAAACATTAAACTCTAAATTCTACCCACCAAATAAAATTTCAATGAAATTCTTCGCATCACACAAAATGTTTATCGTTCTTTTTTTTTTAAATTCCAATCGTAATACAATTTGTATATCTTAAGTGCATAGTTAACACTCAATGGGAATCTTGAAGCATCTTAAAATAAATAACGTGCGATTACGTGATTATTAACTTTCACCTGAAGGTCTTGAAAACTTCAAGAATTATGCAATTGCCAAAAATACCCTATATCTTCCTTATACATATACAAAACAAAGGAAAAAAAATCATAATAAAAACGCCATACGATTTCTATGCTATTTAAACTTATCGGACAGCTCTATGTGAGAAGTGACCAAAAAAAAAAAAACCGTGCGGTCTGCGGTCTAAGACCTTTTTCATGCTGCCGTAATCTTAACACATAAATTTAATGACGTAGTCGCATACTCAACT
This sequence comes from Chorisops tibialis, assembly GCA_963669355.1. Lineage (NCBI taxonomy): Eukaryota > Metazoa > Arthropoda > Insecta > Diptera > Stratiomyidae > Chorisops > Chorisops tibialis. Next base: position 217,070,374 of record OY770262.1, read on the forward strand.
CGAGATTACCATTCTGAATTACGTGAGTCATTATAAAATATCGGACATGGAATCCGTAGAGTACAATCAGAGAGGAAAAAACAAACCGGGCTTATCATTTTATGTATAATGATTATGACTCGTTATGTCCGATTTATATTCTAACGTGTTTTTCTTTCCAAGAAATCGGACTTTATTTTTTAAATTGCGTATTGACCCACACTTAAAAAATGCATAATTGCGGTTTCAAAGATATTGCATATGAATTGGTCAACTACATATCCCAGTCGGATCGGTAGTAACTGCCGAATCGATTCTGTAATAATGTGCGGCGTTTTAGAGGGTCCTTTTAGTTGTGGCGGCTTGTTAGATGAGGCAAACGATGCACTATCCCATCAAAATAAATTTACGTATTACCAAGAATACTACATGGCGACGACGATGGGATAGGCTGTCACCAAAAACACTAAAAGAGTAAAACATCTCCAGACGAGCTCTGGATTATAATGCTCAAGGGAGATGTCGAATCGTTCGACCATGGAAGCGAGCAGTTGAGCACAGACCAGAGGAAGAAACAAATAAAGCTCAAAATTGCGCCTTGTGTTTCCATCCTATGCCCCTGCAGCTGGCTTTACAGAAAATTGATTGATTGATTAGATTAAGGGACATAGTGGCAAATTAGATTACCTACTCATGTTCGCGCTTTTTAGCACATACCTTTTGCATTACGACAGAAGCAACTAAGTAACTCATTCGAATCGACCTATTAATGTCTTTTGTAAACAGTTACTTTTTCCATTACAAGTATTCGACTATTTCAGAGGAGAGAATTGGTAGATGGAAACATTAATTAGTGGGAATGCTTAACTAGCATTAGCTAGCCAAATTAGCGAATCTATTTTAAAATGTTCTGAAAAAGTAATATCACATTTCTTGCATTATTTAACAATGAAATTCTTCAGAGAATACAGATAATTCGTATCAGTGTTTTATTTTTTCATCGAGTATTTTTCTTTGGATCTTCCAGGGCTCATTAGCTTTTAAGACCAAAACTGGTTTTTACAGAAGGGTGGTTGTAAATCTCTTTTTATTAAGAAAATTATTAATTTTTTTACTTAACTGTAACTACTTTTTTGATTTCTAATATTTTGTCATCATAAGTAGTTTGAAGCCCTATACTAATCAAATATTTGGCGAATACCAAGGCGGATTCAGAACCGGACGATCTACAACAGACCAGATATTCTCGGTGAAACAGGTGCTTGAGAAATGCTGGGAATATAACACAGACGTGCACCAAATATTCGTAGATTTTAAACAAGCATACGACAGTATCGACAGGAGCGTACTGCACCAAATCATGCATGACTTTGGAATTCTAATTCCAACAAAAGTAATGACGCAAACAAGAAGGAGAACGCCAATCAGACAAAATATAACAATTGCGGAATATAATTTGGAGAGTGTGGACAACTTCATATATCTTGGGGCTAATCTAGCAAAGGACGGTAATGAAACAGACGAAATCAAACGACGGATAATACTTGCAAATAAGACATATTATTCGGTACTTCCAATAATGAAATCCAAGAAAGTGCACAGGAACAATAAGCTGCGGATTTATAAAACTATTATACGACCTGTGCTCTGTTATATCAGCGAGACCTGTACATTAACGCGAACTTCCGAAAAAGCAGTTCACGCATTCGAAAGAATGGTCCTCCGAAGAATTTTGGGACCTGTGAAGGACGGAACGGAATGGCGAATAAGATACAACCATGAGTTGTATCAACTCTACGACGAGCCAGAAGCTTCAACGTTCATCAAGCTACGTAAACTGCAGTGGGCTGGCCATGTAGAGCGAATGGAAGACAGAAGAATCCCCAAACGTGCTCTTAAGGGCAAAGCGAGTGGTAACCGGCCAGTGGGCAAACCACGCAAGCGATGGGAAGACTCGGTTGATGAAGATAGCAAAGCCATTTTAAAAAACATAACAGGGCTACAATTGCGCGTAAAGCGCAATCTTACGATACTCTAGATGAAATAGAATTTTTCGTGATCCCAAGAAATTTTGCATGGGAAGTGTTAGAAGGGGTGATAGCATTGAACTAATTTTTTCCCTATCATGCTAAAGTAGCTATAAAAATGTTTTATACAAAATGCTTATTCCAAAAATTGAATAGGAGCTGAGAAAATTAGTGTGTTAGATTTAGTGAAAATGTGCAGTTTGTATGGGAGGTGGTAGAAAGAGTGGGGGGGGGGATTTTAGTGATTTTTTCAGTAATAACTAGAAATATTATAAAATTGATATCCCTGAAATTTCAGACTAGTGCCATTCATACTTTTTGAGAAAATCGATTTTTTGTGAAGTTGTGAAACTGGGTCATATTGTATGGGAGGGGGTAGAAGCAGTGAAGCTAAACAAATATTTTTTTCTGATCTTAGTGATAATACTAATTAAGTATTTATTACAAAATATGAGCTCAATAAATGTTATATGTTCTGAGAAAATCGTCTTAGAGCATTTCATGAAAAAGTGTAATTTGTATGGGAGGGGGTGGAAGGAGAGGGACGACGCCAATAATTTTTATACTGTAGATTAAAATCGTTATGAAAGTAATACATCCCAAAATTCAGACTAATAGCTTTTATACTATTCGAGTAAATCCATTTATTGTCAAATCGCGAAATTGTGTCATTTTGTATGGGAGGGGGTAGAAGGGGTGAAGCTAATCGTCCAAATTTTTTTGGGCTTACTAACAATTTTGAATAAATATTTGGTGCACAATTTGAGCCCGCTAAATTTTATACGCACTGAGTAAATTGGCTTAGAGTAGTTCATGACAAGTACAGTTTGTGTGGGAGGTGGTAGAAGGAGGGGGAGGACACGCATAATTTTTATACGGTAGATTGATATTATTATAAAAGTAACAGTTTCCAAATTTCAAGCCAATAGCTTTTAAACTTTTCGTGCAAATCCGTTTATTGTCAAATTGCGCAATTATGTCATTTTGTATGGGAGGGGGTAGAAGGGGTAGAGCGATTTGGCCCGTTCACGAACTTGACCTTACTTTTTTGTCAAAAACGACGTGTACAAAATTTGAACTATCTAGCTCAACGCGTTCTCAAGCTAGAGCGCGCACAGACGGACGGACGGACGGACGGACGGACGGACAGACGGACGGACATCCGGTTTTGAGATTTTTGAGTGATTATATGAACTTCTGTATCATTCATTTTTTTCTCCGAGCCTTATTTCTTGGCGTTACAAACTTTAGAGCAAACTTATAATACTCTCAGATTTCATCTAGAGTATAATTAGCAGCTGGAGGACGCAGTCTTTGGATCGAGACGATTGGAGGCGACGACTTCAGGAGGCCAGGGCCCGATTTGGGCTATCGCGCCATTGATGATGATGAAGTAGTTTGAATATGCCATCAGTACACAAATAAATGATTTTTGTATCTTAATTGTGAAAAAAATTAAATGAAACTAAACAAGCAAGCCTGGGTTGTGTAGCCAAGTGAGTAGTGTGTTGGGGTACAAACCCACAGATAATTGCTGCATACGGCCTGCTTGAGTAAAATCAAAATCTTCTTAAATAGAAGGTTGTGTGAAGAGCTAACAACTCTTTTTCTACAACCTGAACCCGAAGGTCGGTGGGACAAAGCCCAATTTGGGCTCTATTTGAACTTGCAATCCTGTGTATACTTTCACACTTTCTGAGTTCTATCACTGAAAATATTGAATGCCGTTTCCTTACCTGCTGACGTTTCTAAGGATTCCTTACGATTCGCAATATCAAATGTGGTAGGTAGATAGGTAAATAGGGGTGTTTTCCCCGACAAAAGATCTGGGCTATACGCTGGTCCATTTTGATGCCAAAGGATCTCAAAAACGCTACTCGGTGAACCAACGGGAGCTATCTATGAGGAACTGGAGGCTCCTGAGTAGATGAAGTAGGCACTTTTTTTTTTCTAGAGTAAGTAGGACAAGTGCATAGTAGATGGAAAATTCTTCCTCTTTCTCATATTTGCAATTTCTGCAAAGGTCGTTAAAAGGAAGGTCAAGTCTCAAACAATGTCGGAGCTGACCATCTGCCTTCTGAAAAAAATTAAATGAAATCAGTCAGATCAGCATGTTAGAGTGTTTTAGATCCAGCACAGAGCGAATCTGTCTGGTTGTATTACATGTAACTCCATTCACTCATCTGGCGTTGGCTTTGCTAATCACATTTACTTTAATTGCAACTTACAAATTGCGATAGGCTCAGCTTCTCTTTTTCAGACTGAATCCGCAAGGTGATCAATTTGTCCGCCTTAGAGTTCCCCGGAATGTTCCTAAGCCTTGGTACCCAGCGTAAGCGCTTAGCCATCTCCCACAGAGATACGTGACAATCAAGAACAGTCTTGGATATAGACATGACTGTTCCAGGGATTTAATAGCGGCCTAATAGTAGGCCGTGAAGATGCTAATAGCCTTAGTAGATACTACTTTCACCATGTTTGGTGGGGACAGTAGAATACACACAAAGCCAGTTCTGCTTGCCCTTAAATAGACAAATGGATCATAGACTTACCTGCGATTTTAAATTTTAAGTAATATGAAAAGCGGATACAGCGCCTCGAATGTGGACGGTTTATAAGGTAGTAGTTTTCGGCATTCGAAAACGGACTATGAGTGGCTAAACAAGTCCTGGCGACAACCAATGGCCGATGCTCAGGATCACACCTTGTTGAAGAAAACTATTTCTTTACTTTGCCCCTCTTGGGGGTATTAACAAGAAATTAATTGTTTCAAACAAACTACAAAGATCCAGAAGACGGAAAGATATGCTAGAGTTAAGCGTTGCGAAGAAAACACCTCTTCCCACTCCACTTTTAGTTTTGGAGCCATCAGTACTAAATACCGGGTAACCCTCTACCAATTTCATTGATGAAATAATCAAATACCCGACTGGGATGGAGCACAGTACACTTCAGTACACATAATATGACTGTTTTATACTTGGATTTCAATAACAAAGCTGTTTTACATAAGCCGCCAAGATCGGTGACATGTCTCAAATTGATCAAGATAGATAACAATATGACTTATATTATAAAATTTTGTAATTCAATATATTTTTTTAGTATCATGTAAAAAATTTAAATTACATTAAAACGATCAATATGTCTAAAGTAGCGAAGAATTGATTGTATCGCTCAGATTATCTAATTAGAAAATGATTAGTAATTCTTTTGTAATCAATTTTACTAATTTATTAGAGTCAATAGTTATCAAAAAAAAAAATAAAATAAGCTTCTAGGAAAACACTGACTTGCATCATACTTGAATCAGTCACTCTCAGAGATTACCGGCTCGATTAAATTAGGAACTTGAAGCTAATTAATGATGTTAATACTGGGTTCGATTTATCGGCGATAAATTATTCGAGATTATTTACTTGCAATAAAGTAAAACTAGCTGGGACCATGATTTCACAACCTACTTGCGTAAGTGAATGGTCGTGATTTTTCTTATAAATGAAATTTTGTCTATAACTTTGATGACTTTCTTGAATTAGATATTAATTTATTCTGATAGCTATTGATTTGAATTTGAGAAATTCATTCAGCATTTACTTTCGCTACTACCATGGTAAATGTAGTAGTAAATGTAGCTTAGCTCCCTTATTTCTCCACTCCATATTTTTGCCCCGGAATACTCGTTAAGCTGAACGCACGCGTATTTCTTGCTAGCATACTTGTATTTCCAAACAAGTATGTATAACCTCCAGTGCTTCGAAAATAATGTTCACTATCATTTTTATCTCAATCAATCAATTTCCTCTTTAAGACAAAAATAGTCGTCTTTTACAAGATGCGATCCGGAGCATCGGCCTTTAGATGACGTCAGGACTTGTTTATTGTTCTGGCCTGCTCTGTTCCATGTGCTACATGGTCGACCAATCCGACTTCTTCCTTGTGGACTATAAGAGCTGGTTTGGCGATGTTTCGCTCTGGTTTACTCAAAGTATTACCGATCCACTGCCTTTGAATCTCAATCTTTAGTGTGGTCAATTGTTCTCCAAAGTTTGTCGTTGGAGACTACATTTTGCCAGATTATCCCTAAAATGCGTCGAAGGCATTGGTTCGCGAAAGTTTGCAGTTTCTTGGTAAGCTGAATGGTCACTTTCCATATAGTACAACTATATAGCAACACAGATTTAACGCATGCGTCAAATATTTACAGCTTTCACAAAGGCGGAAGGATACCGAAAGCCTGACGACCTTTATTTATGCGAGCCTCAACATCCTTTTCGGCTCCGCCGTCAATGCTGACAATGCTGACAATGCTTCCGAGATAACAAAAACCTTAACTCTCTTCCACATCTTGTCCGTTAAGAAGAATTGGTGTATCTGTGTTCGAACTCATGTGCATATACTTGGTTTCCGTCTCACTCTTCCCAAATTCTTAGGACCCCCTTAAATTTTATCTTTTTCCTAAACATAACTGTGCAATGAATTAAAGGGTGACTCCTAAGTTGCCTTAAAAAAAATATATTTAGAGAATCAAAAAGGAACGTATTTGTGATGAGTTCTAACAAAATTAATTATAACATCAATTCAGTTTTAATTGAAGACAGATCGGCTTCCGTCGTTAGCTTCCAGTCTTTTGCAATAAATCAAAGCTAGCTATTATGCAGAGACGAACGAATATAAAGAACCATCGTATATGGTTGAAAAATAAAAACAACATCGTTTTTATGTGACAAGGCTAAATGTGGTTTGATTTGTGGTATACAATCGTTACCTGATCCGATGCCGATTTTTAAATATATAAATAGCTATAATGCTTATTTTCAAGTTTGAAGAAGTGAAATGAGAGATCACCTCATTTGGTAATAAGTTCGTGCACTTTGTTGTAATGCTGCACAATGTCATAGTGTGGTTTCTAATTTATTGATGCTTAACAACTATTCATTTCATTTGCTTTAATAAGGTATAAAATAAAGCAATATCTAAACAAATGAATTTTATAGATACTAATATTTCCTTATTTTCTAAAAATTAATTGATTTTACCATTTTTTTTTTAATTATCGCTAAACGGAAAAAACTACCACCCTTTTATGGAGATACTGCGGAAGGTATTGCGTGCAATAGAGAGTTCATTGTATAATTATTGATAAACTGACAATTTTTTTTAGCCAGATTCTCTTTCCGACTTTCACATTTTCTTACAATTATGTGATTATTTTAATTCTTCACTATCGAAATGTGGATTGCAAAAAATAGCAGGGCATTAATTTAATTCATTTTGAATAGGATGTTTTCAGTAGCGTTGAATTATATCACTGATTAGGCTATTTGTATTTGAAAACGACAGAAAATTATATTAATTTTAAATGATGTAATGAAATAATGCTGATAAATATTTATAAGGTGTTTTTTTTGCGCCATTATAAAGTGCTAGTTGATTGAAATTTATCAGATATTCATTATTATTATTTTTTTAATATTTAGAGATTTAGATAAAGAGTCCACAATTTAGGAAAACGTAAAAAAAAATTGTTTTTTTTGAGAATTCCATTGTTTTTTCATTTTTGATCAATTGCGATGCAATATTTTTTATTGTTTTTATTTTTCCTTAAAAGCCTTTATCCTTACCTTCATTTTGAGCTAAGACTTAGCTAGAAACTTTTATAGTTTTGAAACAGCGTTAAATTTAGTAAATCAAAAAATGTCTGATTTTCTCCGTTTAGTTCATTTGCCTTTATTTTTTGGCTCAAAATTAATTGTTCTGTAATATAAGGAGGTGTTTTTATCGTAGTTGAGGAGAAAACATTTATTATTCCGGTAAATTGATTTTTAATAATTTCGCTCAAATTAACACTTTCTAATTTTATCTCCTTCTCCAATTGGCAATGCCGATCATTTATTGGTTCGTGCACGGATAATTAATTTGATGTACTTGTTGTCCTTAAGAACTATTTGGTATTACAGAAGAGCAGATTGGGGAGCACTTAATGAGTTCTGTAGAGAATTCGATTGGGAATTGTGCTTCGAATTTAATGATTTTGATACAGTTTTTAGAAAGATTACCAAGACAATGCAAAAGGGCATGAATATGTACATACCTTCCAGCCACAAAAGCATCCAACCATCGAAGGGTACATAGTTCAACAAGGGTTGCTTAGATGCCATACAAAAGAAGAAAAAGCATTTGAAATTTCAAGGGTAACCCAATTCCTGCCAATAAATTGCTTTAGAAAGTGTTTGGGAATACCTGTAAATTAACTCTTGAAAGTACTAAATTCCAACATCGAATCCTGTTGAGAAAGCTAACCTTATGGCTGTATGCCTTGCAAGTAACTCTTGATTCAAACCATCAAATCAGTCCCCGCAAAACCCCCGCTTTCGAACACGTCTATCTTGGGGATAATCAAAAACCTCGATATTCACAAATCGGTTGGTCCTGATGGCATCTCCCCTATTACACTTAAGAAATGTTTTTTCTCTCTGGCTAAGTCCCTTCGCAATCTATTTTACCTGTCATTCTCTTCAGGACACTTTTCAAACATGTGGAAAATCGCAAATGTCCAGCCAATCCCTTAGAAGGGAGACAAAGTGTTTCCCTAAACTATCGCCCTATAGCTAATACTTCAGTGCTATCGAAAGTGATGGAAACGGCTGTCAATCGCAAAGTAGCTAGTTACCTTGAAGATAGCCATCTTATCCATACTTGTTTTGAATGAACGAAAGTCAAGTACTGGCTTTTGACAATGCGAAGGCCTTTTATAGAGTTTGACACAAAGGTCTATTGGTAAAACTCATAGCCATAGGTTGTAGCCCTCATCACATGCGTTGAGAGTTTCCTTTTTGAACGCTTGATACCCGTCGTAATGGATGTTTTTTTTTGTAACGCGGGGAAAAGCACCGAAAGCCTTGGAGTGTGACTTGAACCCACTAAAAACCCATCGCCTAACCCACTACCCTCCGGGACTACCGTTAAGTATTGCGTTAGGAGAAGGGAGGAGCATGAAGCTTAAACGTCAATTTACTGTCGCATGTAATATCTTATGTCACCCTGTATATGCCACTGCCTATTTTATTCAACTATCAAATATTCTAGTTGTTGTAAGCACTTCTGTCTCAGGAAGTTCCCTACGTAGTCTTTCGAGTCTCCTTAGCTCGATGAGAACTGTCACGCACATCTCAGTCACCGCGTAGAAGATTTCACTGCTGCTCAGCATATGTGACACAATGTTGTTGGGGTTAGTATTTTCTGCAAAGATCTCCTCGACTCTCCTTCTGTCCATTTCGTAGACTGGGCAGTGACAAAATATATGCTCTGCATTTTCTATTGCATCTATACAGCTTGGAAATGACGCAAAGGAGTCAAGGCTATATTTGTGCAAATAACTTCTGTAACAGCCATGCCCTGACTGAAATAGGTAATGTACTCACCCGTTGCTCTTCTTTTTTCTCTTCTACTGTTAAGCATTGGTTTATCGTATTCTTTTTGTGATATAATTGCTGTGCTTCACCAGCTAGTATATGTGACGGCAGTAAACCAGCTAACACATTCGTAATGGATGGCGTACCATCTCAACTGTTTCAGATCGATTCAGGCGTCCCTAATGGCTCTGTTCTATCCGCACTCTATTTTTAATCTTCATTTGTGACCATCTTTCAACAACACTCGATCCAATTCATTGCTTTGCAGATGACAGTAGTATGAATAACACCTTTCATTTCGACTCCGTTACTGAAGCTCATCATGTTTTGGTTAATTCTAAATGGAGAAAAGTAAAGTACAGTTCAATGCATCAAAAATTCAGGTCTGCCATCCATCCCTTAAGAAGGATGTTCCGGCGAGTTCATCGAATATTGCCTTCGGTAACGTGTAATTACAATCTTGAGAAGAATTTACTTTACTTGGAATACTCGATGCTTCGAAACGCCTTGGAGTTCTTCTTCAAATATCTATCTACAAGGTCTACAATCATCTTCGCTTCGAGTAAAATTCTAACATATAAGTGGGGCACCCAAAATACAACGTACGGTTATCCGATCCCTCACTTACCCTAAACCCACTCGACTGTGCATCCAATGCATTAAAGGGAAGCCCTCTAAGTTATGTTCGGTGCTATAAAAAAATGAGAATGGAAGCGCAATAAAATTGCATCAGCTCGGCTTTCTGTTTTTTGTTAAACGCTTTCACAAGTTATTTTTAAGCATTTATTTGCCGATAAAGTTATTTACTTATTTATTATATTATTTAATGGTGAAAAAAGAGGAAATCTGTTAGCATCTGTCGTCATTCTAGCTGAGGGAGTATATAATAATTCGTTGGACCTTGTTGGGTGGGTAAGAAGGCGAAGGCTTATTGCCTCTAGGAAATGAGGACAATCCATTTCATTATGGAGGATTCGAAAAAGGGTTATGAGTTCAAACTTATCTCGCCGCTTTGATAGGGGGCAAGAATGAGATCAACAAGCAAAGAAAAATAGTCATGGTGCTCTAGTGGAATATGTATTTTAAACGCATTGTATGTTTTATTTTATGTGTCGGTAGTGCCCGCCATGCCGTATTTAACGAGCCGTCGCTGGTAATCTTACACATCAAGAGTTTTTTGATCAGCACCCGAGTTTTCATTGAGGAGAGTACGCAATAGCCTAGGGTGACAAATTTTCAGCAGAAATATTCTAGAAAAGTAAACCAACAGCCTACTGAATATGATATTCTAAATATAAAAAGTACGTAGAATATTTGTGTATGATACAAACATTAATTTCAATGATCTGTATGGCAAACGAGAACAATGTAGATACTAGTAAATATCGTAAGACTTCCCATTAATTCCTCATTAGGACAACGGGAATCATGCAATGATGATATGATATGATAAATGTCCCACAAAAAGGGTAATTGTGTAAAAACCGACCCAGCCGTCGCTGGTCAATTTACAGGCCAGTATATTGTAACATGAGATTTTTTGATTAGTCCTAGACTTTCCAATAAAGAGAGATCGCACTAGCGTAGCAAGGCAGCACCAAGGAGGATATATAAAAGGAGTACCTGATAGTCTGTCTCATGTGGGAATATTTTTTGATTCGGAAATTTTCGAAAATTGTGTCCAAGCTTAACTTGGCTTCAAACTTTTACAAAAAAAATACAATAATTTGTATTCTTTCTTGGTTGCTAATATTCAGTCAGCAATAAAGTAATTTTCAATACAATGGTGTTTGCTGTTTCATTTCAGAAATTTTTATTTTTTCAATTTTTATTAGTTTTTGTGTTTGTGTTTAAGCTAAGTACTTTAGCAACGGACAATTGAACGCGGGACAGAGATAGTTACTTTGGGTTTAAGTATGTCAAACAAAGATAGCGAAACAATTTTTTTGAAAATTTGACAACTGTTTCGAACAATTTATCGTGGGAAAGAGTTAGTTGCAATATTTTTAAGTGTGGCAGACAAAGATAGCGAAACGATTTTTTTCGAAAAATTTCGAGCACTTCGGTAGTAAGGGAGGGAAATACATTCATTCCCATTTTGCTTACAAGGCAAAGCATGCTCATAGTCACTCCTTTTTATATATCCTCCTTGGGCAGCACAAACGTTCTATAAAAGTAATTCAACGATGTGCTGAATATGATATCCTAAATGTCAAAATTGGTGAAAATATAATTTTCACCAGAAGTGTGTAATAAGTAAATCAACAACGATCTGAATTGAGTAAAATATTTCTGCGCTAAGAAACCTGTATGTCTTGGAAATAGCCGGAAAGGTCCCTCCCGGCATTAATTTCGCACAAAAACAACGAAGAATCATGTAAAGAAAGAAGTGAAAAATAACCCAGCTTTGTGGGTTATTTTTCATGAAAATTGTCCCAAAAATTTGGGTGATTTTTACCTTTTTTTAATTTTTTTTTAAATATTCCTATTCAGAATATCTATTTAGAAAAACTGCAAGTTTCAGACTAACTACAAAAAAAAAAAAATTAATTTTTTCGAGACATTTTCCAAGTGGCTTTTAATTGAGTGGGTGGATTCAATTCGAAACTCTTTAATTTTCGTGTGTGAATAATCTCAAGGCCAGGTGTTGTTATACTTTGTATTCATGTATTTTTAGCGAACTAATATCCTTTAAACTAAATTCTATTTAATTTTGCCAAAATATTACATCGGTTAAATTAATAACATTTCAGTTCATTATAATTATTGAAAATGCGTCGCGAAAATTGACCATAAAGACAGCTGGTTCCTGCGTCTCATAGAAAATCCCGCCGAGAAAATAACTTTTTCAAACGCCATTGACCCCAATTTTTCTTTTCGCAAAAAAAAAAAAATTTTTTTTCTATGCAAAATTTTTAGTATTAGTTTATAAAATAAGAATTGTGGGGAGTAGAGTTGGCATATGAGGAAACGGACATCGACAGCTGACCGAATTTTATTTTAAAAGCCATTGACCGTGTAATTGATGATCGATTATTTCGCTTTTTCGATTGAGCCAAACGCCCAAGACGTCAATGTTTTTCCTTTTTTATAATTAGAACTTAGAAGAAATGGTGAGTTATGTCGTCTTGCAGACTTCATGACCACAAATTGGTTTTGGCAACACGGAAGTTTAAGGAAAGATTTTTTTTTTTTGATTTTTGAATTTGGATTTGATGTGAGATGTGGATCAGTTTTGTTTTTGTAGTGTTGTTGGTTATTAGACAATGGATTGATTTGACTACTTTATCCATCGCTTGCTTTATGTTGACGCTACAATTGTGCTTCTATTCAAATTAGATCGCTAGCCAGATGTAGCTCATTTTTTGGGGATAATGGAGCTAAGTCAAAAGTATTGTTTCAGACCCACTAATATTTGCTTCCATTTAACATTTCAGTCGAATCCTATTATCTGACAGTAATACTCGTTTAGTTAAATTCATAAAATATTAGTTAGTTCCGGTTGAGACCCCCGATCGAGAAACAGTTTTAATTAACGAGGAAAGATTTCTCGATTTTACACTCTTCTGCTTTATTACTCGTAACGTTTCTGCTAAGACATTTATCAAAGTGATGAATGATTAGATCAGTGTGATAAATGTCTTAGCAGGGACCGAAGCGTCACGATTAATAAAGCAGGACAGTTTGTAATTCGGAGGTTCTTTCCTTTAATTCGAAGTGCATTCGTCAAACTAGAAACATTTTCTTTCAACAAAAATGATTCTGAAAATTTCTTAGTTGCTTCCAGAGCGTTTTAATTCCTTCAGTCTTCTATTCAATTGCTCGTTTCTTTGTGCTATGCGGTCCTTGACGATTATAGCATAGAACTTGTCAAGCGATGTTTTGCTCTAACTTTCTCTGGGTATGACCAATCCGCTACAACTTATGCCTTTCAATGCCAGTGTCTATCTCTGGCTTGTATACAGATAAAATTTCATGTTTTTATACTCTAGATGGAATCTGAGAGTATTATAAGTTTGCTCTAAGGTTTGTAACGCCAAGAAATAAGGCTCGGAGAAAAAAATGAATGATACAGAAGTTAATATTATCACTCAAAAATCTCAAAACCGGATGTCCGTCTGTCCGTCCGTCCGTCCGTCTGTCCGTCCGTCTGTCCGTCCGTCTGTCCGTCCGTCTGTTCGCTCTCTATCTTGAGAACGCGTTGAGCTAGATTGTTCAAATTTTGTACACGTCGTTTTTGACAAAAAAGTAAGGTCAAGTTCGTGAACGGGCCAAATCGCTCCACCCCTTCTACCCCCTCCCATACAAAATGACACAATTGCGCAATTTGACAATACACGGATTTGCTCAAAAACTATAAAAGCTATTGGCCTCAAATTTGGACTATATTACTTTTATGGTAATATAAATCTACCGTATAAAAATTATGCGTGTCCTCCCTCTCCTTCTACCACCTCCCATACAAACTGTGCTTGTCATGAATTACTCTAAGCCAATTTACTTAGTGCATATAAAATTTAGCGGGCTGAAATTGTGCGTCAAATATTTATTTAAAACTGTTAGTAAGGTCAAAAAAAAATTAGACGATTAGGTTTACCTCTTCTACCCCCTCCCATACAAAATGACACAATTTCGCAATTCGACAATAAATGGATTTGCTCAAAAACTATAAAAGCTATTAGCGTGAAATTTGAAACATATTACTCTTACAATAATATAAATCTACCGTATAAAAATTATGCGTGTCCTCCCCCTCCTTCTAACACCTCCCATACAAACTGTACTTGTCATGAATTACTCTAAACCAATTTACTCAGTGCGTATAAAATTAAGCGGGCTGAAATTGAGCGTCAAATATTTATTTAAAATTGTTAGTAAGGAAAAAAAAATTAGACGATTAGCTTCACCCCTTCTACCCCCTCCCATACAAAATGACACAATTTCGCAATTCGACAATAAATGGGTTTGCTCGAAAAGTATAAAAGTTATTAGTCTGAATTTCGAAATACCTTACTTCCATAATGATTTCAATCTACAGTATAAGAATTTTTTGCGTCCTCTCTCTCCTTCCACCTCCTTCCATACAAAGTACACTTTTTCATGAAATGCTCAAAGCCGATTTTCTCAGAACGTATAAGATTTATCGAGCTCACATTTTGTAATAAATACTTATTTAGCATTATCACTAAGATCAGAAAAAAATATTTGACTACCTTCACTGCTTCTACGCCCTCCTATACAATATGACACAGTTTCACAACTTCATAAAAAATCTATTTTCTTGAAAAGTATGAATGTTACTAGTCTAAAATTTAAGATATGTAAATTTTATGATATTCTTATTTTTTTCTGAAAAAATCACTAAAATCTTCCCACCGTTTCTACCACCTCCCATACAAACTGCACATTTTCACTAAATCTAACACACTAATTTTCTCAGCTCCTATTCAATTTTTGGAGTAAGCATTTAGTATAAAACATTTTTATAGCTACTTTAGCATGATGGGGAAAAAATTAGTTCAATGCTATCACCCCTTCTTACACTCCCCATACAAAATTTCTTAAGATCGCAAAAAATTCTATTTCATCTAGAGTATCTTAAGATTGCGTTTTACGCGCAATCGTAGCCCTGTTATGTTTTTTATACTGAAGTGCGCCTGGGGTCACTGGAATACAAGTAAAAATAAAACTAATTCATTTTTAACTTACCACAAGCATTATTATTCGCTTTGAAGATTAACTTTAATACTTTTTGTTCACATTATATCGACTCGATATTCGTGCTGCCGATCACCGACTTAATTGCTTTCCCAACCTCGACTTATTCGCTACCAAACCTCGCTTCCGAACTTCCACTATCGCGATTTTACCACGCGATGACCTGATCTCGACTTACCTTTTTTGACGAACGATCGCCCTTTTTATACCACGCATATTTCGAATTGTTCGCTAGCTCATATCGACCCTCGTCGATATGACGGCCGTCGACCATAGTCCATACAACGTATTCGCTGACTCATGCCAACCGTTGATGTATAGTCCAATGTGTGTTAGCATGTATAATATTCTTCAATGGCGCTACAGCCCAAATCGGGCCTTGGCCTCCTGAACTTCAGGTTCCTTAACATTTTCATTATTTATTGCGGAAGAGTTGTTAGCTCTTCGCACAACCCTCTATCTACGAATTTTTCATTTTCGGAGATTGAGGTAGCCAAGGTATATTCAAGCAGGTATTGTGCTTGGGATTATGCGTCGACCGGGATTTGAACTCACGACCTTCGCATTGTAAACCAAACACGCTACCCACTAGACTACACCCTAGCCCATTTGAAGACATGGTAAATAGACAGAAATATTCTTGTTAAGTTTAGTTTAGCATGTATAATATATTGATCGGCATTTATGCGCGCGTGTAATTGTTGTTGCTTTCGTTCATAGAAAAGAACGTACAGGTGTTCTTTTATTAGTGGGGTGTTATTGTTGTTGTTGAGAATAGTGGCTGAAGATATTGAACATTCGATGAGCGTCATAGTGTTGGCATGTAACAATGCAATAGAGTAATATTGGACGTGGCGTCTTATATGCTCGATAGGGTTGCGCCTGTTTCTTACAGTTTGTGGTATCCTAGGGAAGTAAGGAACCAAACCTTTTTTTTTTTGATATGCTTGCATACAATTGATACTTCTTTCTCCATTGTCACCGATTAGTTTCTGTGAAGCTCGTTCTTACCTAAAGCCAATAATTTGATATAATTTTACTTTCTCCTTATATCCTTCATTAATCATACACTTTTTTTCCACTTCTTTTCAGCTGTAGCGTACCGCTTCCACCATCATTACCAGTAACCGGTTCACTTCCAACGCGACGGATACAAACCGAAGCCCCACCAGAACCACCAGCATGCGTACAAAACGCGATGATGACTAAAGATAAAAAACCGTTCACGTATACACCGGGCGGTATTGATTTATCACAAATCAAATCGCCCCGAATGGCCAAGAGAATAGCACGAAACGCTCAATACGAAGGCGTCACGAATCAGCCGAAACCATCGCCACTCGCTCAGAATAATCTTGCCCCGGCACCATTGGGAGCATCGGCACTTGGAATGCCCGTTCAGGTATTTCCGACCGGTCCTCCACCTCCACCACCGCCACCACAATCAACTTCATCGTCCTCCTCAGTCCCGCCACCTCCTCCGCCACCAATCAAAACCCAATTAGCTCCACAGACAAACGGACGCGATACTCGAAAATCACCGACTCCACAAAGTTTCGAACCTCCACCGTTGGGATGCCGGCCGGAAATCAAGATTCCTTCGAATCCGATGGCTACGTTGAAAAAAGTTCCAAAACCACAACCGAAAAACGATTTCTGGGTCGATGAGTATCGCAAGGAGAGATCAAAGAGTCCGTTGATCAACGAAAATAATCAAGGTAATTCGATTGGATTGAGCTTTGGTTAATATTGTAATATCGTTCTTTCCTTCTTTTTTTGCAGAAACTTCTAACGAAGTTAGACACGAAGCTCCCCGCATGCCTAGCCCTCCAAAACAATATGCCCCAACGGAATCGTCCGATCCCCGCATGGATATTAATCGTATTGCATTTCAACAGCAAAATCATCAACGTCCTTTTCAACAAGGCGCTCCAACATCACAGCAACAGATGTACTCACCACACACGGATGTCAATCGTTTAGCATATCAACATCCGGTCAGGTCGCCATCACCTCCAAAACAACAATACCAACAGCAAATCCAGCAACAGCTTCAACAACAACAACAGCAACTTCAACAGCAGCAACAATCAATGCAACGTGCTATGCCGCAACATCAACAGCAACGACCAGCGAGCCCAGTTCGTACCCCTGCGGGTCAATACCAGCAGCAAAGACAACCGTCAATAGCCAATCGGGTTGATAGCCCGTTCCGGTCGCAGGACAATCCCAATTTGCAGCGTCCGTTGAGTCCTATCAAAGCTGCACAGCAGACGCAGCCAACCTATTATATGCGGCAGAATCAACCGCGTCAAGATGTGACGAGCCCTCCACCGCAACAGAGACTTGTAAGTCGATAGATACGATGACCTTAAGAATCAATGTCTGTCTGACTGTTGAATTCTGTTTTTAGATAAAATATAATAAATTCTTAGCCAGTCAACGCGACTGCCTGTAGGCTCGGTTTTATTGCATTACTATTTTGCTCACGCAGATTACGAAACGAGCGCGTTTTATTTTCGGAAATCGCACGCAATATCACACACGCTTTTTTCAAAAAGTCGCAATCGGTCCGCACTCCCTAATTTTAAGTTTTTTCTTTTTGGTTTTGTGCTGATAGACAGAAGCGTGATGATGCCAAAAGTTTTTTGGGCGAACAAGTGCGCGTGCATGATATATAGGAAAGAAACGATCTAAGATCTGGCTATAGCATACCAATAAGAAAATTTAAAATTAGATTTATACCGACTGAACAACATCATCAAGAACAAATCTGGCAATATTGATGGTGTGAGTAGTGTGATTATACACAGCACAATCTTTGTGAGATTTACATTATGCGGAAATAGCTAATTTCGTATGCAATACTTTCTGATCAATAACCTTGGGCTGAAATAACTTAAACTGATACGGGTTGTTAGCTGGTTTTAAGGTGATCAGACCATCAACCTACTTTTTTTCGTGCAGTGAAAATGGGCAATCATTCGTCTCCCGAACTCATATCAGCCAGCATATTTCCAATCAAGTATAACTTTCGGTGTTATAAATATGATATTTACCATCAAGATTTCCGCTCTTAAGTACATTTAACTATGTACTGTGCTAACTTTATTAATCTAAACTAAGCAAAGTAGTTAGTGAGGCGTTGAAAATTGTTTCCAGAAACAAGGCAAACTTTCTAGTTTTTCGCACATATTTCACTGTACATGCCGACGCTAAACGCAATAGAAATCGTAGTGGTTTCACCCGTCTAAAAGATATGACGATTTTTAAATTTCCTGCTTAAAGAATCCCTTTTTTTCTCCGACAGGCTCAAGTTGGATCAATCTATATTCCACCTGTAGCGCCTGAAAATCTGGCAATAAATTCGGATCAACAATCACGTCAAACGCCTAATAGCAGCGAGAATCAACAACAAACACCACCATGGCTGGCACAACGTGCAAATTTGAAAGAGAATCCCGATTGGATACGCGAAGTGAACTCACCACCGGCTATGAATCGAACTCAAACACCACCGACTGCTGCAAATCAAAGTGGTCCTGGACTGCGAATACAATTGACCACTACAACATCTTCGAATCCCAAGGTTAGTTTATTTCTTGCAAGAGGATTTTCATCTTAATCTCGATTTTATTTTCTACCACCAGGAACGCATTATTCCTATTCAAATTGAAAAGACTCCAACTCCAACGCGGACTCCATCAACACCTGGATTCGGTCCACAACCATACTATACAAGCCAGCAACAATACGGAAGTGTACCATCGCCAGGATCGGGCTATTCAAGTCCTGGAGGTGAGTTACAGTCACATCTTAATCCCAGTCTAATACTAAATCCTTTAACTAATACATCCGCAGGCAATGCTGCCCGTAATCCAAATCAATTTGTTGATCAAGGCTACAATAGTTATCCGAGTCAGCAACAGCAACGTGTAATGTCGCCGCCTGTACAGCAGCAACTAGGACAATCAGCTGGTGCTCGAATTGTTCCTATTACAATAGAGAAACAGGATGGGCCGTTCAATCCGAACGTAGTAAGGGGCCCAATTGCTCAGTCACCAACGGTCATTCAAAAGTAAGTAGTATCAATTTCAATTTCTAATTTAAAGAAACGTTGGCTCTAATTAAGTGCTTTTTCAATTGTTCTTTTTTTTAATTTTACTTTTTCTCCAATTTTTTTTTTGATTTTGAAATAAAAGTGGAAATTATAGATTTATAATACACGATTGTCCGCTTGAAGCGCAATTACGTTATGGCAAGAGTAGGCTCAGGTGAATTTCATGATAACCAAGAGCTTGAAAATATTAATTTTCAGTGGATCATTTTTGCTAATGATTTATTGTGGTTGTTTACATGTTGAAACAATTTTGGTTTTTTGAAATTAAAAAAAAGAGAAAATTACTCAAAATATTCGTATGTTAACGTTCAGATTTAATTTTTAATAAAGATCATGCTGTCGTACATTTTCACTTCATTGTTCCAAAATGACCAGATTTCTTATAAGGGTTTTATTTTAGTCCTTTAAGCTTTCGTTTCGACTTTTTCATTATAGGAATAATTGCTCTTCGCCCAAATGATCGGCTAACAATTTAGTTTTACTAAAGGTTTAAAATAAAATTGACATTCCTTGGGCTTTTATCAGGATTTGAACTCTCAGCTTTCAGCTTAATTATTACATTATGAAGTTAGATAAAAAGAAATAAACTTTAGTTTGTCATAAGAATGCAGTAGCGGCTCATCAGATGAGGCTGATGAGGCACTGTCTCATGACGAAAATAATGCAACTACTGTATATTAACCGATGGTCTCATAAATGTATAAAGAAACTAGAACTATTTGAAATTTTATGCATTTATTTTAAACACTACCAGAGTTAATTGGTAGTGTTTAAGAAACCAATGACTAAATTGTGAAATCCATGCCTCAATTGTACAGTATGTTAAGAACCTGTAAGAAAGCCATATGTAAGAAATAGGAAATGCGGGCCAAAGTTTTCCATTGGCACAACGTTGCCATCATCAGAACCATCTTGCTTTATAGTGTGAATGTGCGGTGGACTGCCCTAAAGACAGAGACAAACCGCACTCTCCTCAGCAAGGTGAGGAGAACAGCATGCTTATGTGTGAATAAAATTTCAAGTTTAGTAATATACGTTCTTAATATACTTTAAATTTATTGTTCGGTAATCTAAATAAATAATTAATTTATAAATTTAGACATTTAAACATATGTAATCATACCTTTTAGTTCGATGAGCGTGCTATCAATTCTTTTATTTTTTTTACATTGTAAAAATCTTTTACAGTGGGGAAACAATCGATTGCACGCACTTACAATAATAAATTAAAATTAAAATTAATACTAATCGTAACATTTATGCATAAGTTGGGCTCTCAGAACAACCTCCTTCGCAGCATTCGAAGTACTGTTTCATCTGCCACCTCTAGATATTATTGGTAAGCAGATGTCTGCAAGTGCAGCCGCCCGCCTTAAAGAAACTCGCCAGTAGAGCTGGTTACTCCTTAATTCTGGATGATTTCGCGAATTTAACCGAAAATACAGATCTACGAATTTTTAATTTTCTTATACAGAGGTGACCAAGTTATAGCCAAGCAGGCAGTGTACTGGAATGATGTATACGTCGATCGGGATTTGAACTCACGACCTTCGCATCGTAGACCCATGCTTACTTTGTTCAGCGTAAAATTCAACAATTGCATTGATTGGAGCTATCCCATCTACGAAGTCGCTCTTGATCGAAACGTCAAGGTATTCTGCGGAAGTGTGAGAAATACTTTTGTGTCTTCGACTAGCTACCATTAGAGATACTCGATACACACTAACATTTCTCTCCTAATAGAGTTTGGACAATGCATTTACAGCGATTGCGCGGAAATTTTGTCCGAAATTTGAATTTTCCCAATTCTTTTTCTTTTATGAAGCAAACACAATCATAATGAATTGCAAGCTACAAGTTTGCCTGTTTTTCATATTCTTATGTTGCCTTCTTCTACTTCTATGCTCACGACGAACTGTTGGTATTATTGCATTGTCCAAACTCTATTAGGAGAGTAATGATACACACTATCGAGTATCTCTAGCTACCGTCTATAAGGCTTATATCCGGGAACGTCTTGCATATTACTCGCATGTTTGGGCTGGGGCCCCGAAATTACTTCTAGCTTTGCTCGACCATATCCAAAAACAAGCATTCAGAATAATTGGAGACAAGGCTATATCAGTCTCGAGCATCGTAGAAATTCGGAGCTTTTTTTTTTTTTTTACAGAATGACCTGTGTTATAGGCAATTTCGGCCTTTATGTGCAATGCACAAACACAGTCATGGAGGGAAGGAATGGGATTGGGAAGGTTGGGGATGGGGAGTGAGAACGACCGTAGCGAGTGGAGAAGCTGGTATATTGCTCAGCTGTACTGGCTGCTTACTGACAAATATTTGCAGATGTTTTGGGGGACTGAATGATAGAAAGCGAATAGAAACCATCTCCTGAGTATCTAGGCCTTCTTGAAGTGGAACTGTTTCACTTTTATACCGGGTTTATTCTAGATATTTCCATGGTAAATGTAGCAAGGAATTAAATGACTTAATACCTCCTCTATTAAATACCTCCGAAATACTTGCCAAGCTGCACACTCACACGAGTATACTGTGAAGCCCTTGACATGGATAAACAATGAAATTCAGGCAGTTCTTCTTACCTCAGATGACAGGGATGTTGAATTCATTACTATGCCATCCCTCTCCAACGGTATACAACCTCCAGCAACGTCCGCCGCCATTTCAAACTCTTCTCTCCTGTGTTTCCTATCCAATTTCTTCATATCCACTCGTTTCCCTTATCCATGTAGACCCAGGGCTCTTCTGTCTGATCTCCAGTTTCCTCGGTTATAGGTCGGGCATCGCGGTCCGCGGGATTCCTTTGTGGGCTTCACTAAAGAGTCTATAACTGTGACCAGGCTGCTCACAGTTCCAGCACCACTACAGAAGCAACCTCCGCAACTTCTGTTTTCGGAGTCGATGTCCGTTCCTATAATCGGAGAAACCTGCTAACCTGGTGTAACCTCCTTGTACAGTCCAAATCGGTATTGGCCTACTGGGCGTCAGATTCATTATCATTTTATTTATTATTGTGAAAGGGTTTTTAGCTCTTTGCCCAATCCTTTATCTACGAATTTGCATTTTCGCAGATTAAGGTGACCAAGGAATATTAACGTAAGTAGTGTGCTGAAATTATACACTGAGTCCTCCTGCTCTCACCTCTTCCTGGAAGACCTTTCTTTACCTGGGGTTCGCAGTAAATACATTTTACATTCGAAATAAGCTGCTTCCATCAGCTCTACAATTGAAACTATTTAAAAACGAGTACCAAAGGAAGTGATGAACGATAGGCGTAATTGAAGCTTGGGCGAAGAAACTGGTAAAGAAATGTGCAGTTTGATGAAAGAGATTCCAAGATGGGAACAGACTTCCATTCTGAGTGAAAGTATTTTAACTTTAGACCTCTATTAAAAATGATTGTTAAAAGTATGAGACTTCTCCAGGATGTATTTTTCAAGCATTGGTTTGAGATGTTATGAAATCCCGTTGGTTTTTTTGGCTGAATATGTAAAAGTATTTCTGTAGTATTATCATCATCATCAATGGTACGACAGTCTAAAGCGGGCCCTGATCTCCTGAAGAAGGATAATATTTCTTTAGTATCCTTAGGTTGAATAAGTTTAATTATTCCTGTGTTTGTTGTACTCATTACATCAGTGCTTGCTTGGTAATGCAGAAAGTTGCCAGTACTCATTCTCTTCTTTAACATCGCCATGTTAAAGTCATCGATGTTTTTCCTTAAATAGTAGCCCCACCTCTTACAAAATTATCTTTTAGAGCAAGAAGTTTACACAAGTCTGATTTGAAGTTGTTAGAATTAATGTTGTTGCTGCCTCGTTAAGTTGGCTGCAATTACTTTTAAAATTTTAGAGAAGGGAATTCTATTCTCTTTTTGAAAATAAAATCCTTAAATAAATCTGGTTAAATAACAATCATAAACTATATTTAAACTTAATCTTCTAATTTATTGTTTGTAATTTTTTTAAAATCCATTTACTAATGTTTTGAATTTCGAAATTTTTCATTTCCCTTTTTATAGTGATCCACGTACACTGCAACAACAACAATCGTGGAGTAATGGTGCTCCGAATCAATCGAAATCATTTCGAGTTTTACAAAAAATTACCGATACCGATGCAATCGGTAAGGATAGTGACGGCGAACAATCAGTAGTAGAATTACAGCGACCACAATATTCACGACAGATGGTAGGAGGACAAGGTGGCGCTGGTAATGATAGTTCGCCAGCCGAGCAAATGCGACGAATGCAATTGAATAATAATGATCAAGATCAAGGTTTTGTTAATCGTGGTTAGTATTTAAGATATATATATATGTATATATTTTTTTTTAATTTTTTTTTGTTTGGTATATACCTATCCCTCAGTTTACACAGTACTCTTCAGAAATGATCTTATTTAGTTTTAAAATGGTGTGTTAAGGAATCAAATTTTGGCAAGTTTCAATTTACACGGTATTCGTTTCACACGATTTAAATTTTGTACAACCAAAAATCTTTGATTCAGACAAAACTTCCAAAAATTCTTGATTTTTGATTAATTATGCTTGGAAACGCTAAAATTGACTGAATGAATCAATCAAATTGAGGCTTAGGTTTATATCATACATTAAATACTACAATTATTCTAAACAAACAAACATGCACATTTGTATAATTTGTATGTTTAATTTAAGAGAATCCAAGATATTGCGGCAGTTCAATACCGTCCAAGACATTTAAACAATTAAAACGAATGGTCGATAAACGTGACACGTCGATAAATACAAACAATGCCAGCAATGATAAAACTGTGAAATAGTGTTTAATTTATCAGCGATAATTATTTCTGTTAATTTATTATTTATTTATACGGAGTATTCTCACTTTTTTCGACTGCATTTTCAACAATACAATACACTGTACAGAAAATAAATATTATATTTATTATTTCATTTAAACAATATTAAAATTTTCCTTCTTTTTAAATAAAAACTTTCTAGTATCAGTTCAAAGGCAACCACAACGATATGTACAACAAAGATCTGTGTATTCTCAGGATGGTGAGTTATTTAATTATTCAATCAAATAAATCAAATATTTATTAATCAATTTTCGCGAATATTTTTAGAACAACCTCAACAATATATTCATCCAAGCGAACAGCAAGTACACGAACCAAAAATCTACACAGGTAGTGCTATACCGAGTCGATCTTTTAAAATTCTCCAAGCAATGACAACACCCGAAAATGCAGGTAAGATAAATTCGTAGAATGCTTATTTTTTGTGAACTATTTTTTATTCCCTTTTTTTTTTAGTAATTTAAAATTTTTTTTTTCTTAAATGAAAATACCATTTGAAAAGCGTGCCTAAGTAATACCTTAAATTGAATCTGCTAAATTCATGATGCGGATTAGTAGATAGTTTTTTTTTTAAAGAGAAAGAAAAAAGGCAAATAAATCCTTTTTTTGTATATAGCCATAATTTATCGTTTCTTCGATCTATTTAGCATTAAGCTTGTGTTGAATAATGCAATAATATAGTAGAATTCATTGCGATTTATTTTAAAAACAAAGTTAAAAATTATAAAAAAAAATTCCGACGTTGCACTAATTCTAGTTTTTAAGAAATCTAAAGAAATGGTCAGAGGTTCTCACTCATTCATTATCGCATTGTTTTTTTCTCATTTTTTCTTTTCTTATAGCCGAGATGGAACACTCGGGTGTTGAAAACGAACAAATTTCTCCCTATTATCCTTATCCTCCGCCCCCATATTGTTTACCCCAAGACCATGATCCTAATGTCCAGTATTCAACCGATCCTTCATTTGATTACTATTATCCTCAGTTCAATACTGAAGGATATGGCGATTATGGGTATGGGTATGAAAATTTCGAAAATTTCATTGATACTCCGAACATTATAATAACATCGTCCGAGGAGAGTAAGGACGAGAATGGTCACGTTGTAGAACCTTTGATGGAATCGCCGTTTGAATCCGACGAGCCAGGGTGTCAGGAACAATCCGCGTTGGATATGCTCTCGAAACGATTGAGCGAAATCATTAGTCCGGATTTCGATCAGAATATCAGCAAGGACGATAAGAAATATGTCGGAGATAGGAATAAGCAAATACAAAATGGCGATTTAGAAATAAATAAATCACCGTCACCGTTCAATGAGAAATCATCGGAAATTGAGAATATTTCGGAAGATGAGTCTGAAGATGATTTGTTATCGTCGTCGTCGTCGTCAGCCGAAGTTCGCAATCGTGAGGCGAGTAAGGGTGATGAATTCAATGATGGATTGCACGCTATTAAATCGGTAACGAACATTAAAGTCTACGATACTGATGAGGAAGAGGAAGGTGGAGGAGTATTCGGTAAGAGGCAAGACTTCAAGATCAATGCTGAGGAAGATTCGCTAAGTGAATCGGTCGAGGATATTGAACAGGAAGGTATCGTGAATAGTGATAGCGATATTGATGAAGCAGACGATCTTACCGAAGATATTGAAGATATCGAAATCCAAGAGCAGTTGAGCGTCATATTCGAAGAAGATGGGAGTGAAGCTGATCGGCTTAGTAAGATGCGTCCGGAAAGCAGGCAGAGTACTGCTTCGACTTTGAGTGAATGTTCGACTACGATTGCGAACGATGATGATAATGATAGTGACGATAAGACTGATCAAGAAGATCGTGATAATTCAAATCTAGTTACCGTAAGGCTTCCGTTGAGACTATCATTTAGTCGTTCGTCAAACGATGAGAATATAACTACAGTGATTGTCGGCGATAGTGAGATTGACGACGACAAAAGTGCTTCTACAACATATGATCATATCGTTGAAGATGAAGAAGAGGAGGAGGAGTTTGACGGCAATGATGTCAGTGTTACATTCAGTCTAGCATCAAGAAGTAATTCAATTGATCGCAGTGGTCTTTTGAGTAAGACCCGATCTGTAGATCATGCTACTTCGGCAAAGGACTGGGATGATTCCGATTCAGAAGTATCAATATCGGTATCTCTTCCGATGAGGAGAGATAAAATTATGTCGCAGACATTAGATAATAGCGTAACTAATGACGTGTGCGTGTTCAAATCGCCGTGGGACTCTAGCGACGATGAAGAAGGTGATCAGGAAGATGAAACTAAGCGGGATGATGATACTTTGATAGAGTGTATTCCGGAAACGATTTTAGAGGAAGAAGTGGATGATGATGATGATGAAGATGAAAATGTTGAAGAGGATGACGAAGAAAATGTGGTAGAAGAAGTGCCTGAAGTCGAAACTATCTTCAAGCCAAGATATTGGGATATTGGATTACAAAAAGAAGAGGAGGAGGATGACCAAGATGACCAACTAGAGGATGACAGTACTTCTGAAAGTACTAGCTCCGAGAGTGAAGAATTGCTCAAAATTGAGCCCTCAGTTTACGATAAACTACTCTCAAATTTAAAACTGGAAGTCCCATCTAGCATGAAACTACTCCAAGAATCGCTATCATTCACTTTAAACGAAACCAAGCGAATTTGCGACGAAACGTTGAACAAGCTAAGCAACAATCGGCAGCGTGACGATGTAAAAATTTCAGTCCGCGATCGTATTGCAGCCTTCGAATCATCGCCCGACTCCTTCGAGCTGGCAAAGAAAGAGAAACAAGTTATCGAGATCGCCAGTAATAATACAGTTGCCAAAAAGGAATTACTCAACCGAAATAGTTGGACACAAAAATCCGAATCCGAGATCGAGGAAGAAGATTCTGGCGTAACTTCGGATATGAGTAAACCCGTCTCGGAAACTGATACTGAACCAGAATGCTTCCCAGAACTACGTAAAATGACTCGATATCAACGGGCCGCAACGCATTCCCGATTATTCAAACTGCTCCAGGACGAATCCAATTTGGAAGAAGAAGCCGCCGAAGTAATCGAAAAACCCAAAGAACCACCACTTCTTCGATCACGAAAGAAAATCATTCATAATGTTTCGATAACGCGTAGATCCAATCCGGAAGCGATTGGAAATGCCGAAACAGTATTACAGCGACGCGAACGTTTATCTTTACCATTGAAGATGAGCACATCGATCGATGCCGATAATCTCTCGTCATCGAATTCGCCATCTTCGCCAACGCCGTCGGGAATTAGCGAAAAATTGATCAATGAATTGGTTCAGAGTCTGCTTCTCAAAAAAGATAGCAGTCAATTTC
The DNA here is from genome assembly GCA_963669355.1 of Chorisops tibialis. Lineage (NCBI taxonomy): Eukaryota > Metazoa > Arthropoda > Insecta > Diptera > Stratiomyidae > Chorisops > Chorisops tibialis. The sequence goes on from OY770262.1 coordinate 217,097,845, forward strand.
GGAATCTACCGCTCGAGAAATTACAAGCAGCCGCGAAAAAGGTTCTTCAGGAAGATCGTGATTCGAAGTCAAGGCAAGATTGCGACGATTCACTCGAAAATACCTCAATAGAATCGACGCCAGCTCTAACGCCGCAGGATCTAAAAAACGACTATCAAAGATCTTATGCCGACTATTATGAGTCGTGGAATACCACCAACACCACGAACAGTAGTTCGCCGATTTCGGCCGATCAAAATAGCAACTACGATGTTCTCCCGTCGAAAGCGTTCAAAACGCTCCAGGATCAATCGATTACGGGACAAAAGAAGCAGATGTGGGGTGCCCGATGTCCACGTGTTTTAAGCTCGAAAATGGTAAATCGTGATCTATCGCGAGTGACAGAAAGTCGCGAATCTGAATCACCGGAAACTTATCGATCATCGCCTAGGAACAGTGCGATTCCGGAAAGAAGTCGAGAATTTTTACGCGCGACATCCCTATCACGATTGGGAAAAGTGTAATGGAACGTCTATTTTTGTTTTTTAATTTTAAATTTTAACTAAATCTCGAAACTTTCCAAATTTGTTTGTTTTTTTATACAAAATTATTTTTTATGTATATATTGTGAAGGCGCGGAGAAGATGGAAAGAAATTGAAAAGATCACTGCCACGAAATGCATTTTATAGAATATTGTTGTTTTGTTGTAAACATAATTCGAATTGTTTCATACTCAGCTCATGGTCATGATAATTTTTTGTTCATTGTAAACATTTTTTTGGTATTCCCTATCTCATCCCTTAATCGAAAATCCGTTCGTATCGTGCGAAATTTTTTCGAAATTTGTGCAAAAATTGAAAAGAAAAACAGTTATGATCAAAATTCACATACACTGAAAATCCGAAAATAGAAAAAAAATACTAAATTTGTTGCATTCAAAGGTATATTAGAAATTGATTAAAAAGTAGATTCTTTTTGCACTCCTTCATTTTTATTATTATTTTTTGAGAGATGATTTTGTGTCGCCATATTTTTCTTTTATTATTATTTTTCAAAATTTATTATTATTTATTTAGTTATTTAAATAAATTTTCTGTTATTTTCATTATTTATAAATGTAGCGATGATTTTGCGATATTTCTAAATTATATTAATAGGATTTCTTACATTTTATATTTTGTAACTAATATTGCAGTGGAGCTCTGAACTTTTCTTGATTAATTACGAAATTATTACAGTTCATTATTTTTCATGCTTTATCTAAATCGCTTGGCCTGGAGTTATTACATAGAACGACCTTCTCTTGATTAGACCTTTCAGCCGTGGACTTAGTATTTGGTCTCCAGATCTTTACGTTTGAGTAAATTTTTTATGCATTAAGCGCATCATTTTTGCATCATTTTTGAATGATCTGTCACTCGTTGAACTTTTAAAATTCGACGAGTGATAGGTCAGTAAGCACGCTACGGCCAAATTCGGTTTAAGCAGAAAGTACGACGGTCACTCGAAAAGTTAGAAACGTTTGTTTCTCTAGATATTTGCGTTTTGGATAAAGAAGGAAAAATAGTTCTGGAATATATTTGATACATTTGGTATTTTCTAGTGGTCATTCAAATTGAAACATTTGTCGTAACGTTTCTCTAGCTTTTCTATGCATCCACTTGCCGCCACGCTGTTGAAACATTCACTAGCGCCCCTTTTCAGTTCATTGTCACATCCATAGTGGTTTCTAGTTCCAAAAAATTGATTCTCCACTGCGACCTTTATAAAATTTGAAACAAGTTTCAGCAGACACCGAAACGTTACATTTATAAGAGCACAGAAGTGTGAAATCCGAAAATCTTTCCTTCCAATTCGAAATGCACTGTGAAAACTTTCACGGAACCAAACATTTTTTTTTTTAATACTTGAGTTGAGTCCGTCCACCATTAAACATTTTGCCATCTTTTCGATATAACATTATGAACCTCACATGTGGCAGGATCGTTTATTTTGTCACACATTTGAAAGTCGCACAAAAAAATAGGAAACTATCATAGTGGCTCGCTGCTCAGAGGACAGCGGCGATGGTTCTTTACTTTTCGATTCAGTCTCATACATGGGAAGGTTAAAATTGCATAATTTCTCTTTTTAGTATTTAGCTGAGCATTTATTGAAAAATGCGCTGAAATAAAAAAAAAGTTTGTTTTAAATTTTGGTGTCGGAAAAAAATTTTTAAATTTTAGTGTCGCAAAAAAATTACAAAACAAATATAAAAAATGAAAATACGAATAAAATAATTGGCAATAAAAATTTAGTGAAACAAAATTTGGTTTTTTTTTAAACTAATCGTAATTATTTTGCTTAGTTTATAATAATTATAAGTAATAATAAAATTAATAAATTTTGTATTTTGATATTTTTTTTTTTTTAGTTTTTCAAATTAATTTTAGTCAAAATTTTGGAGTAAACTCCACCTTTGGCTTTGTTTATACATCAATTTTTTATTTTCTTCTCTCTGTTTCGTTATCGATTTAAAACGAAAATTATGTTCAATTTCAACACAAGTTTAATGTTAAAATTGATCACAGAACAAATAAATGAATAGATAATTTTAATGTTTATTATAAAAAAAAAACAACAAACAACTATAACCAAAAAGCTTGTTTAATAGTTTATTGTTATTTACATGTAATGATTTTTTTTTTGAATTTTTAATTTTTTTCATTCCTTTTGTGAAATATAACTTAAAGGTGAAGTTTTCTCTTGATTTAAAATATTTTTCTTTTTTCTTAATACAAAATATAAAAATCGTTTTTGATAATAATCAACAAAAAATGTTAATTTTACGTCTATTTCAGTTTAGTATTTTTTAGTTGATTCCCCATACTTCCTATTTATAATCTAATTGCCAATTTTTTATTAAACATTTTTTTTTTTTCATTTTATAATAGTGTGAAAAATTGTATTAAAATAAATAATAAATATTTGATAATAGTTATTTAAAATGAAAACTAGGCATGCTCTCCTATTTTTTAAGAAATGTTTGATTGTCTATTTTGTTTTGTTGTTGATTTTTTTTTTTGCATTTATTAGTTTTATTTACATTTTTGGGAGATTTTGGAATTTAATATTAAATTAGTTCGAGAATTTTGGAAAGGGACACCAAATTTTTTTACATTGCTTCAAAAAATTTTCAAATTGTGTCCAAACTGCTTAAAATCGGAGATCATCGCTTTTCGAAATTTATGCAATACAAATACCAAAATCTCGCAGCTAAAAAAAATATAAATTTTGCAAAGATAAAAAAAAAATTATTACTAAAATATTTTTTGTTTCAGGACCTGGACAATCAGATCTATAATTGTTTCTAAAATCAATAGAAACCAATTGTAGTTAGTAGTGCAGTAAAAATCAAAACCGAACAAAATAATACCGAGATAATTTTTTTTGGGTTTTTTAGAAAATAACAACAATAAAGTATAGTTTTCCTTTATTTTTTTCCTTTTAGGTTTCATTTATTTAAAATTTGCTTTTTGGTGGCATTTAGTTCTTTTTATGTTAAAAAGGAAGAAAAAACATCATGATTTCAAATAAATTGCTAAAAAAAATAAATTTAATTAAAAAATAAATATTAAAATTTCGAAATAATGGCAAACAAATTGTTATGGCTCACTGATATTTAAAAAAGATAAAACTATTTAGTTAAATCCGTCGTTTTATTTGTGTGGTAATATTTCTATTTATTGTTTTTATTTAAATTAAAATAAATTTTTCATATCACCATTATGCACATACACACCTACATTTATATATATATATATTAAACGATTGCAATAAAAAATAACGATTTAAATTTTGTATGCATACTAAGGGGATTTAAAAAAAACTATTAACTTACCAATTTATTTGTAAATATAGCAATATTATTACCAGAGAAAAAAGGCAATGTAAAAAAATTTCATTGTTCATTTACAAAATTTTTATTTTGAAACAGTTATGATTATTTTAATCTTTTAGTTTAGTAGCTTAAAATTTATGAACGAAACATATGAAACTAAATTAAACGTCCCTTTTTTTAGTATTGCTTTTAGATGTAACTTTATTGTTTTTGAATTTAAGTACGAACGAGTAAAAAAAAGATTGAATTCTTTTCTTTTTTAAATATTCAATTAAATATTATAGGTTTTTATTATATGTTTAATTTTTTTCCCATGTATTATTTTTTTTAATTAAATGAAATAAATGATTATTGAAAATGCAGTGAAATTGATTTTATTGGTGCTCCCTTAAATGTTTATTTTATGTTTTGATTAGAATTCAAAATTGGGAGATTACTCTTTTTGAAAAAAAAAACAAAGTACTAGGGACAAAAGGGTAAAGTGAAGTTGCAGAATATGCTGATTGATATTTTTCTTGAGTTTTTTTTACGGTGGTGTTCCCCAAATTCGTTTGGATCGATTATCACCAGTCAAATCGTCCTCAAGTAAGCGAAAACTTAGATTAATATTGCCGTTGACTACGGGCAATAAAAAATATCAAATGGATGGACACTGATAGGTGCGTTATCTGTTAGCGAGCTAATGAATACCATTGAAATGCAAGCTTCTGGAATTTTCTAAAGTTTCGGCTCAAGAAGCTAATTTCGAAATTTTTGCATAAAATTCTCGTCGTCAAAATTTTGTCTTTAGTGGCTTGATACAGTCAAAAGCATTCGATTCGAAAGCATCAAAAACGGGGGTAGTCAGAGCGTATCAGATATGGGATAGAGATCTTATTTTGGTGGAATTTGAAAATGTTTCGGAAGTTCAGAGTGTAGTGGATAATACCTAGGAACTGAAAGGCACCAAAATCTTATCTCAAGAATCTTGTACTAGACATCAAAAATTGCGGATCATTAAAATTCAACTCCAATCTTACGGGACCAAGTCCATTTGCAGACACAATTTAAACCGTCAAGCGGCAATAACCCAAGTATTTTTAATTTTTATACGACTTGTTAGGTGACGACACAGCGGGCACTCTTGCCAATCAATGATCTGCAAAAACCAACTTGTAACAAATCGTTGTTTTTTCGTTTGATTTCTTTTTTTCTCAACTTTTGACAGTGTAGTTGTTCCTAAATTACGAGGATAGGACTTGTAAAAAAAAACCACAACAACAAAATATTTTTTTTAATGAAATTATGTGCGAAAAAAAAATTAATTTAGGGCTACTGTATATCTTTTGGCGCCGAAAATTCGACGAGATTTGAAAAAAATCCGTTTTTTTTCTCGTCTGCACGCCAGTAAGTAAAGCAGAAAAATTTGCCCGGGGAGAGTTGAGTTTTGGCGCTGTACGGAAACAGTGGACTCATTAGACAATATTACTGATAATACCGAAAAGAAGATTAAAGTGAAAGATAGTACACTCAAATCTGTTTTTTTGCGGTGGATAGGGACCGCATAAAAAAAAACGCATAAAAAAAAATTTCACAAATAAAAAATCGCACAAAAAAAGACCGCACAAAAACAGGTTTGAGTGTAAATAAAAAGTGCGCAAACAGTGATAATATTAACCATATAAGAACAAGACAAAGTGGCTAATAATAATAAATAAACTGCCAACAAGTCGGGCGTAACTTTATTATTCTTGGGACAAGTTAAAGATGCATGGAAAGTCAATATGCAAGTTAAAGTGGTTAGGGAAGACTAAGTGGAACCCCCTTTCACAAGTGGAACCCCCTATCACAAGTGAAACCCCACTTTCACAAGTGAAACCCCCTTTCACAAGTGAAACCCCTTTCACAAGTGGAACCCCTTTTAGGGCAGGGATGATGTCAATTTAACACTTAGTTGCGAATACGATCAATAGCTCCAGAACATCTAATCAATATTTCATTCGTTTATGCAAGTTTGGGTTTTTATGAGGATGGGGAGGGGTGATATTAAGGGTTGATGAATGTCAATAATTTTTTAATTACGTGCAATAATTTCTGCATAAAATATCAGTTTCATAGATGAAGTTGCATAGAATTTTCATAAAATTTGGTGTATTTTACATTCACAAAACCAATCATTTGTATGGGAGGGGGTAGAGGAGATAAGGGAAATGTAAAATTTGTGATGTAGTTTTTTTTAATTTCTTTTGTAATTTAATTTCTTTTGTGTACAAAATTCCAAGCTCGTAGCTTTTAATTTGTTGGTTATTAGTTGATTTAATAAAATTTGTCAAAATCATACTTTTGTATGGGAGGGGGTAGAAGGGCAAGAGCGATTTCAAAACTTTTGGCAAAATTTTGTATCAAGTAGTTTTAAAAGATTTTGTGCAAAATTTCAAATTGATAGCTTTTAATAGTTAGGTGATAATTGATTTCTTAATAATGGTCGAAATCGTTCTTTTGAAGGACAAGCGCGATTTCAAAACTTTTGACGCAATTTTATTTCAACTATTTTTGAAAGTTTTTGTGCAAAATTTCAAATTGATAGCTTTTAATAGTTAGGTGATAATTGATTTTCTGAAAATGGTCGAAAAAATAATTTTGTATGGGAGTAGACGTTTGGAAGGTGTTCGACCAGTTAATATTTCATTCTCTTAGAAATTTTTTTTAAACGCATTTCGCAAATTTTCAAGTTTCTACCTTAAAATTTCATTCAAAAATTTTCAGTTTATGTGTTTTTTCATTGCACATAAAACACCTGGTGCACGTTAGACCAGGGGGGTCTGTGCATAAGAATTGCAGAATTTTAATTATTTTTTCTGTATGTATAATAAATAGATATATTCACATGGAAAATTTAACTTTGTGTATCTTACCAGAGCCCTAAAAAATCACTCAAAATTTTCGACATTTTTGCTTACCACCTCCCTCCCCTTACACCTCCCGACGTCAAACTTTTACCGAAATTCAAAAGTATATAGTTCTATAATTTGACAAAATTTGAATTTGATATCTGAGCTCAGTTTTGAGATATATTGGTTTGAAATTTTGGAAAATGCAATGCTCCCCATTTTCCCCCACTACTATTTTATTCAAATGTTATATTTTTTTCGTATTTTTCTAGTATAGCTTAATATAATTACAAATTTTCAATTATATACCTCAAGAAATAGCCGAGATATTAATTTTTAAGTGTTTTTCTTTGCACAAGTACGAAGAAAACATTCGTTAGATAATCTGATGGCGAAGAATGAAAAATTTTAGAAGACTTCGGTGATCTACCTTCGTTTTTCGTCACAAACTCCATCAGTCGAAATAGCATCAACAGTGTTCAGGACTAGCGTCAAACAAAACATTGTTAGCCTCATCAAATATCCGCGGTCTTCCACTATACTCGAAAGTCATGCGAAATGTCAGCTTTACTTGCTTATCATGAAATTAATGCGAGCCTACGAAAACTATAAGGAACGCTATGCGACTTGATTGGAATGTTAAGGACTCCATTCAAATAAAAATATATGCGCAATCATCGAATCACCAAGAAAGCAACGACAGCGATCATACAACGTGGAAATAAATTGAGCGGGAACGAAATAATTCTGACCACCAGCACTATTTTCCTCGAATTCCTATCATGAACGTTCCCACACTAAATCACTTATTAAAAATTCGAAGCCTTCAACCAGCAGCAGTTCTGCGGTAGTGGCGGAACACGTGCACTATTTTTCCTTGAATATGAACAATAGCAGTTGCATACGGACTCGAATTCCGATCATGAACGTTCCCACACTCTGTATGATTCGGCCGACTAGAACTGAATAAAAGAAGAGCGAGCGAATGGAGTAGTTAATCTAGTTTGAAAAGGTCGACTAATGAGTCGACATATAGAGGGTGGGCCAAATAAAAGTTTCATTTTAAAAATGCAATAAAATGAACAAAATTCAATTTTTTTCTATGTAATACGGCTTCATTAGTAAGAGCAAACATTCCCATTAATGATGAAATACAACTTCGTTCAAGTGGATGCCTAGGCTGGCTTCGCAGTAGCGCATTCTGTCACTCCAATTTAAAAAGAAACCACTAGATTGCCCACCCTGTACTCTAATCGAAAGATCGGAAAGTTAAATGAAATAAAGTTATGCACATATTTATTTACTAGAAATTCAGCGAACACTTGCGTATTTCAATATTTTGGACTCATCCTTGGCGGGATGGCGGCAGTTCGATAGCTGAAGAACGTTCAAATCCTTTTGAAAAGAACCGAATAAAAACATCACATTACAACGCAGTCGCTAAAGCGTGCGCACTATTGTTGTTCTGACCACATGTCACTGCTTGCATAAGCTACACGTATTTTGGCTACAGATTGCAAGTAAAGCCTTTGAAGAGCTTGCAAGGAAGATGAAGACTAGTTTTGTCACAGTCCAGTAAAATGTCTAATAGTCGTCTGCTTTATTTACGCTTCAGATTCTTCTAAGAAGTTGACGATCTCAAAGGCGTCAAACATTCGAGCATGCTTCGGTTCGTATACCGTATCAAGTTGCTAGCACCAGAGGAGTAACAGTCATCCCATAATCAATAGGGGGGTCTAATGGACCCAACTAGATTTCCCCAGTGCAATGTGGTTCAACTTTCGATAACAGTTTTTTCTTTATACATATCAAATGGATATATACATGTATGTATGTTAACAGTGAATCTCTAAAAAATTTAGTGAAAATTTTCAACATTTTGGCCCACCACCTAGTACCCTTGCACTTCCCATTTTAAAATTTTTACGAAAATTATACATCGTGTAGCTCTACAATTTGACAAAATATCAACTTAATATCTGTTTTGAATTTTGAGATATAAAGGTTTGCAATTTTGAAAGATGCACCTTTTTGAAAAGTGCACCAGTTTTGAAATGCTCCCCATTGCCCCACTACTATTATGACCAAATTTAATACTTTTCTTGTATTCCGCTGTTATAGCTTTATATACGTTTTCAGTTTCAATTAAATAGCTTAAGGGATAGTTGATATATTAGTTTTTAAGTGTTTTTCTTTGCACCCCCTGACCCTCTCCTTTACAAATATTGGCTTCACTTTTAGTAGATTACAGTGAAACTGTATGCCACGTATGCCACGTCTTGAAATAAGAATTTTTTGGATAAAGTAGCTCCGAAGATATAATAATTTTCGGACCCCACTGAATAAAAAAATTAAACTATTTTTAGAGTTTGTTCCACAATCTTTTTTATACCTATGCTGATTTTCAGCTTCCTACCTGCATTCGTAGTGGATATATTAGCAAGTGTAGTTTTTGACTCTTTCATTCCCGCCGCCTACCCCTTCCACCTGACACTCCCAAGATAATGGAGCTCACTTACCCAATCCACCCAAAAACGTACATTGTACTTTTAACGGCTTTGGAGATATGAGTCCATATATATGGCGTACGGATGGACGTATTTTTATACTCTAGATGAAATCTGAGAGTATATTGTGTTTGCCTTATCGTTTGTAACGCTAAGAAATAACGCTCGCACAGAGCCGCCAAGGGTACAGAAATATTTGTTGTCGCTCAAAAATCTCGATTCCGAGTGACCGTCTGTCCGTCTGTCTGTCTGTCCGTCTGTCGGTCTGTCCGTCTGTGCGTCTGTCTACAGCATAACTCCCGAAAGCTTTGAGCTATAGTGCTAAAAATTTTTGTGTGTCATTTTTAGCAAAAAAGTAACTTTAAGTTCGTGAATGGGCTATATCCCTCCACTCCTTCTACCCCCTCCCATACAAATTTCATGAAATTTCGAAATATTAAGAAATTGATTTTTCTTTGAAACTATTTAAGCTATCGACTTGAAATTTAGGTCGAAGTATAAAGATATAGATGTCATTAATATCACGGAATATTGATTCGATCCCCTCACTCCTTCTACCCCCTCCCATACAAATGGACAATTTTGAAAAATACATATTTTCGATTTTCATTGAAACTAGAAAAGCTGAAAAAACAAAATGTTGTCAGAATTAATTTTACTATAATTGCAATTTATTTTAAAAATAATTATTAACTTCATCTCACTCCTTCTACCCCCTCCCATACAAATTTCACGAAATTTTGAAATTTAAATTAAATTATTTTTCTTCGAACTGTTGAAGCTATCAAATTGATATTTTGAACAAAGTATACAAATAAAAATATTAATAACGAAAAAAAAATTGTTTTGATCCGTACACTCCTTCTACCCCCTCCCATACAAATGCATAATTTTTATTAAATGCATTTTATCGATTTCCATTCAAACTAGAAAAAGTACAAACTTCAAATTTTGCCAGAATTTGTTTTTTAATAATTCAAATAAATGTTAGAAAAAAATATCAGCCCCGCTTACTCCTTCTATCCCCTCCCATACAAATATCTGTATTATAAATTCAAGAAAAGCATTTCTCCTTCAAGTATATGAGAGCTATTGACTTTGAAATTGAATCAAAGCATGGTGATAAGGATGATGATAAGCAGTTTCAAAATCATCTTAAACGCTCCACTTCCTGCCACCTCCCGTACAAATGTCGCAATTTCAGGAAATCTATGACCAATTTCATTAAAAATAATTAAAACTAAAAACTTTAAATTCAGTAATAAACATTTTGCATGCCACGAAAAATACAAACCTCCTCCTCTACTTCTACCACCTCCCATGCAAAAGTCTCTATTCACTATTCGAAAGAATTTAAGATGACATATTTTCCGGTATATTAAAGTCATTTCCATCTCATCTAGAGTATCATATGATTGGGCTTTAAGCCCAATCATAATTCTGTTATGTTTATTCGCATTTTTAGGGTAATTTAGTCATGAAACGCGAAAAAATTTAATTTAAGGATTCCATTTTTTTTCTTTGTCGATCAAAATACTTTATTATTAGAATAATAAAGTAAAATAGCAACGTAAAGCGAGAAAGACATGAATTACATATAATGGTAGAATGCAGTGTAACTAAGATCAAGGACGAAAAATGAGTTTCCAAAACCGATACAAAACGAGTCTTATGTAGTGGGACGAAAAAAAAAATTGAAGGTACAGGCACAAGCTTGATGTCATTGGGAAGGTATCGCTGGGCACTTTACAAAAATATAATTTATCTCCTAATAATTTGTTGCCTTTGACACAAAAACGGTAGATTTGTATTTTAAATTTAATAAACTATTCTGTAAACTTGCTACTAAACAGTTTGTAACTTCAGGATAAAATTAAATATTCGTGAAGAGACCCTCACTAAGTTTGTGTCGGTATCCTTAAATAATTTTTTTTATTCCACTACACAGGAATTGTTTGGGACCGGATTTGAAAATTTATTTTTCGTCCTTATAGTAGGTGAACATGTTTTTCATTTTATTTTATTATTTTAAGAATAAAGTATTGTTATCAATTTAAAAAAAAAAAAAAAATTCCTACTCTTGTTTTTTTTACCGCGTTTCATGACTAAATTAGCCTAAAAATGCAAAAAAAACCACATATGTACATATAACAACATATAACATACTCTAAATCGAACAATTTTTGTCTAAATTTATGGTATTTGCATGGGAGGTGGCAGAGAAAGTGGGAGATTTTGGATGATTTTGAATCTGCTTATCAACATCCTAATCACATTGCTTTGTTACAATTTTGATGACAGCTCTCATATGTTCGAAGGAGAAGAACTTTTCTTGAACTTCTAATAAAATTTTTTTTATGGGAGGTGGCAGAAGGAGTGGGGTGAAGGCGATATTTTTTTAGCATTTATTACAATTATTAAGGGAGAAATCCTGGCAAAATTTCAAGTTTCTACTTCTTCTAGTTTCTATGAATATCGGTTAAATGCATTTACCAAAATTCTGCATTTGTATGGGAGGGTGTAGAAGGAATATCCGAATCAAAACCAAATTTTTTGACATCAATCATATTTAAAATAATATACTTTTCTCAAGTTTTAAAGTTGATAGCTTTGACAGTTTTGAAGAAAACTAATTTAATTGAAATTTCGTAAAATTTGTATGGGAGGGGGTAGAAGGAGTGATATAATTTTTCCAAAATTAGTTGCAATTATAATAAAATTAATTATGACAAAAATTGGTATTGGTAAAAATTGGATGGTACAAGGAGATCAGTTCAATATTTCTTGAGGTTAATGATATTTATATCGTTATACTATGACCTAATTTTCAAGTCAATGGCTGAAATGGTTTCGGAGAAAAATCAATTCCTTTAAATTTCGAAATTTCATGAAATTCGTATGGGAGGGGGTAGAAGGAGTGGGGGATGTGGCCCGTTCACGAACTTAAAGTTACTTTTTTGCTAAAAATGACAACAAATTTCAGCACGATAGGTCAAAGCTATCGAGAGTTTTGTTGTAGACAGGCGATCAGACAGACGGGCAGACGGACAGACATCAACTCGGAATCGCGGTTTTTGAGAGACAACAAATATTTTTGTAACCTTGGCGGCTCTGTGTGAGAATTATTTCTTAGCCTTACAAACGGTAAGTCAAACACAATATACATACTCTCAGATATCATCCAGAGTATAAAACCCCGTCTGTCTGTACGCCGTACGCCGATGTGTTCGGTCAGCGCACATCAACTCCCAAGCCCGTCAAGATAGAAAGTTAATTTTTGGATGGATTGTAGATGGTTGCGGATCTCAGGCGGACACCCATTTTGGGGGGTGATGAATCATTTTCTGACAGCTTTGAATTAAATAAAATCTTACGCACAACTATTTTCATAACTTGCAAACGATTCCAAATCAGGACTAAGGATCGTTTTTCGTCTTTTGTCACCTTCCTTGCAAAATTTTATTGCCTATTGGCAATTCAACTTTTTGAAAATATGACAGATAAATGAGTGGTTCTTCTTAATTAGCAAAGTGCTGTGTGTCACCAATCTACTAACGATGAAGACGAGCTAAATTACGAATTAGCTAAATTATAATAAGAGCCGCTATATGTCAATGGTATAAATTTATTTATGGATAATAGTTTAAATCTTAAATGTAAAATTTGGAATGCCCAGAGCATTAGAAATAAGCAAATCGAAACACTAAATTTCTTAAAAAGTAACAAAATTGATATTTTCCTTTTAAATTTTTTTTTTTAAATTTATATATTTTTAACTCTCTTAAAAAAAATACAAAAGGTTTTAAAGGGTTTAAAGAATTTGTTTTTATTCTTGTCAATAACTTTTTTATTGTTTTTTTTTTTACTAAATGTTCTTACGAATAACTTTATTATGTATTTAAAAAGAATACTGCAAAGTTTTCATCTAGATCCGTTTAGTAGTTTTGAAGAAAATTGTACCGAAGTTGACCGTGTTTTCCCATAAGAATATATGAAAGGCCAATTTCTTTGACTACTCCCTTAAGTCGAACGATATTTCAGACCCTCTTTATAAAATTCATAGGCTTGGTAGAGAGTTAATTCAAGGCGGCGGCGTTACAATTCTTGTGAACAAAAGCGTTAAGCATACCTTGTTACGGCCAATCAAAACTAAAATCAATGAAACATTAGAAATCCAGTTGGAAAACACTAACATTAAAATTATAGTTGCATATTTCGCGGGAACAAAATTAAACAAGCAAAAAATCGGTTTCTTTCATGAAGACATCAAGTATTTATTCCGAAACAACTCGAACTCGCTTATCTGCGGAGATTTCAAGGCAAGGCACAGGCACTGGAATTGTCATAATGCAAACAAAGCTGGAAAAATACTATTAGAGCAAGCTCAGAAATACAATATAATTGTTCATCCCCCTACGAAGCCAAAGTATTACCTCCTACCTCTGTTTTAGATCTACTTTTGAGTAATGGTCCGATTACCCCATATCCCAACCGTTAACTACCCACAACTTATCATCTCCCCACTTACCAGTGGAATTCGAAATATCAAAAGCCTTGCTTTCAATAGACAAGACCATATGATCCCATGTCATTTCAAAACTAAATGGCCTAAATATCAGCGCCTATTATAAATGGAGTTGAATAATGTAAGCTAGGGTGTAGCCTAGCGGGTAGCGTGTTGGTCTACAATGCGAAGGTGGTGAGTTCAAATCCCGGTCGACGCATAATTCCAGCACACTGCCTGTCTGGGTATACCTTGGTCACCTCAATCTAGGAAAATGAAAAATTCGTAGATAGAGGGTTGTGCGAAGGTCTAACAACCCTTCCACAATAAATAATGAAAAAATGTTAAGGAACCTGAAGGTAAGAAGGCCAAGGCCCGATTTGGGCTGTATTATATACCCTTAATAAGCAAAATATTCGAAAAAATTATTCTAAGACGCATCCAAGAAAAAATAGAGGAATCTAACCTAATACCAAACTTTCAATTTGGATTCCGTCCGCAACACTCAGCATTACATCAACTTTACAGAGTTAAGAAGGACATGCAGCGTTCGCTAAATCTAAAATAATCCATAGGTTTTATATTATTAAATGTCGAAAAATCCTTCGATAGAATCTGGCATGATGGACTCATAATTAAACTTGTGAAATTTCCTTTCACTCGCTTATTTGTCGATTAATACAGTCCTTTCTATCAGGCAGAGAATTTCTTCAAGTTAGAGTGAAAAATGGCTTTTCCAGCTCACAAACAATCCCAGCTGGCGTTCCGCAAGGATCATGTCTGAGTCCTACTTTGTACAATTTATATACTAGTAAAATATCTAAGACTCCCGAATGCGAATTAGCAATATTCGCCAACGGCACGGTCATTTACACCCACTCAAAATACCCGGATGATATAATTAACGCACTGCAAGCTCAACTAGATCTAATCAACGAATATTTCTGCAAATGGGAAATTAAAGCCAATGTAGCAAGAACCCAAGCAAAATTCTTCACTAAAAGAAGAGCCAACCGCTTTTTTCCACCTCCGGCTATCAACATATTAGGAATTCCAATCCAATGGTCTAAAACAATAAAATACCTCGGTATTCTCTTCGATCAAAAGCTAACTTTGTACCAACACACGGAATAATCAAGAATCAAAATCTCAAAATATATCAGAATCTTCTACCCTCTAATAAATAGAAAATACAAACTTTCTACAGAAAATAAGATTCTATTGTTCAAAATGGTATTTCAGCTATCCCTAATATGTGGTTCGCCGGCTTGGTACGACTGCGCGGCTGTTCACAAGAAAAATAAACTGCCAACAAGTCGGGCGAAACTTTATTATTCTTGGGACAAGTTGCGGATGCGTGGAAAGTCAATATGCAGGTTAGAGTGGTTGGGGAAGTCACTTAGTCTTCTTAGTTCTTGGGCAGGGCAATTGTCAATTAAACACTTTGCGGAAACGTTCAAAAGCTCCAGTACTTAAAATCAATATTTCGTTCGTTTATTTATGCAAGTTTGAGTTTTTATGAAGAGAGAGGTGAGGCGTGATAGTAAGAGTGGGTGGATGTTAATATAATAGTTTTTTAATTGATTGCTTGAATCACGTCCTAGATTCTCTGTATGTCAGTTTCATAGTCGAAGTTGCATAGAATTTCATAAGATTCTGTGTATTGTATGGGAGTGGGTAGAGGAGGCTGGGGAATCGTGAAAATTGTGACACAATTTTATTTCCTTTCTCTTATAGTGTGCTCCTATAAAATTTCAAGTACGTAGCTTTTAATTTGTAGGTTTCTAGTTGATTCAATGAAATAGGTCTAAATGATATTTTTGTATGGGAGGAGGTAGAAGGGCAAGCGCGATTGCAAAACTTTTAAAGTAGTTAAATACGCTTTTAGTTGCCCAAAAAATGTTACTAAAAATTTTATTAAAAAAAAAACGAAGATACCCTTCCTGTCTTCTATTTCCACTGCTAAATGTTCTAAGCATTGATAAGGTTTTTAGCATCATTGCTAGCATCCAAATATTTAAAGAGCTCAAAAATGGAATATTGAAAATCAACAAAAATCTTACTCGCGGTGGAATCCAGCAGGAAATCAGTCTGCCTTTCAGACTCACGAATATTGGGCAAGCTCATTATTCCTATAAAGGCATTAAGTTATTTAATTCTCTGCCATATCATGTAAAACGAAGCGAAAATCTTGTCATTTTTAAGGAAAGAATTAAACAATTTTTTTACAATTAGTCATATAAAGTATAATATGAAATATGTCAAAAAATTAATTAAAAATGAATATTTGTCAGAATAATTTTTTTTAAAAATTAATATTGAATTATTGATTGTTATTTTCTGAAATTCAACACAAGGCTTGCCTTAAAAGGGGGAGTAGTGCTTCTATAAAAATGTAAAAAAATGAATAAAAATAAATATAAAAAAAAAAAAAAAAAAAATTTCAACTATTTTTATAAGTTTTTATACAAAATTTCAAATTGATAGCTTTTAATAGTTAGGTGATAATTAATTTAAAAATAAAAAATAATTTTGTATGGGGGGGGTAGAAATTTTGAAGGTATTCGACCAGTTAATATTTCATACTTTTAGGGGTTTTTATACTCTAGATGAAATCTGAGAGTATATTGTGTTTGCCTTACCGTTTGTAACGCTAAGAAATAACGCTCGTACAGAGCCGCCAAGGGTACAGAAATATTCGTTGTCGCTCAAAAACCTCGATTCCGAGTGACCGTCTGTCCGTCTGTCTGTCTGTCTGCAGCATAACTCTCGAAAGCTTTGAGCAATAGTGCTAAAAAATTTTGTGTGTCATTTTTAGCAAAAAAGTAACTTTAGGTTCGTGAATGGGCTACATCCCCTCACTACTTCTATCTCCTCCCATACAAATTTCATGAAATTTCGAAATAATAAGAAATTGATTTTTCTTTGAAACTATTTAAGCTATCTACTTAAAATTTAGGTCAAAGTATTATGATATAGATGTCATTAATATCACGAATTATAGACCCGATCCCCTTACTCCTTCTACCCCCTCCCATACAAATGGATAATTTTGAAAAATACATATTTTTGATTTTCATTGAAACTAGTAAAGCTAAAAAGACGACATTTTGTCATATTTAATTCTACTATAATTGCAATTTATTTTAAAAATAATTATCAACTTCACTTCACTCCTTCTACCCCCTCCCATACAAATTACACGAAATTTTGAAATTTCAATTATGTAAATTATTTTTTTTTCGAAACTGTTAAAGCTATTAACTTGATATTTTGTATATAGTATACAAATAGAAATATTAATAAT
This sequence comes from Chorisops tibialis, assembly GCA_963669355.1. Taxonomy (NCBI): domain Eukaryota; kingdom Metazoa; phylum Arthropoda; class Insecta; order Diptera; family Stratiomyidae; genus Chorisops; species Chorisops tibialis. The sequence goes on from OY770262.1 coordinate 217,114,893, forward strand.
GCGAAAAAATTTTGTTTTGATCCGTACACTCCTTCTACCCCCTCCCATACAGATAATTTTAGTAACTAAGCAGAAACACACGTTTTTAAAATTCTTCTCTGTCTATCTGTCTGTCTGTCCGGCTTTCACGCAAAAACGGATGAATCGATTGTAATGAAACTTGCACAGTTTATTAGATATCCACCGAGATGTAATCTGCGTGTGGTCTTATTTCAATACCTCCACGCCTTCTACCCCCTTCCATACAAAATGGCTCATTTTGAAAAATATATAATAAAAATTTTCTTGAAAACTTTTGGAACGAATCATTTGAAATTTAGAGCATATTATTTTTTATCATAAATGTGATCTATGCTATACAAATTATTTGAATCCTCCTACTCCTTCCACCACCTCCCATACAAACTACACTTTTCATAAAATACTATACACCAATTTTCTCAGTACGTGTAACTTTCATCGAGCTAAAATGTTGTACTAAATCCTTAATTAGCATTATTATTAATATCGGGTGACAAATTCGATTTTCTTGAAAAGTGTGAACGATACATGATACAATTGCATGATAATTATAGTTGTTTCTCGAAAAATCACCAAAAAACTCAAACTCTTGTACAACCTCCCATAAAAATTGCACAATTTCATTAAATGCACTAAGTTTCTCAGTACCAATTCAAATTTTGAAGCTTAAATTTGGTACAAAACATTTTCATAGCTACTCTAGCATGATGTAAAACAAATTAGTTCAGTGCTGTCCCCCTTCCACCACTCCCCAAACAAATTTTCTTAACACCACAAAAATGTCGATTTCATCTATAGTATTGTATGATTGGGCTTTACGCACAATCGTAGTCCTGTTATGTTTTTAAGCTTAATGTTATATTATTTGTTTTTTTTTTTAATTAAAACCTAGCTACAATTATTTATAATAATCACGGGATTTATTTAATCATGAGCCTGTCCCATTCAAATGCGAGTATCTTGGTTTCATTCTTAATAACTTATGGTTCTGATTACAAAAAAATACAAAGCATTGTGTTCAAAGAGCCATTACAGTAAGCAGATTATATGTCCCAAATAATGTATAATTAACTACACTCTCGAAAATTGCTTATTATTGCGATTCTTACAAGGACGAAGTCGCGGGCGTTTGCTAGTTCAAAATAAAATTCAATTCAATTCAAAGAAAATGGGAGATGATACCAACATTTGGTTCGGCAGTGTGAAGATATTTTTCCAAGTTTAGCAAAGATTCGAACAAAACGCTTTTGCAGCTTTCCCTACAATAAGCGCTTCCGTGCAATTTCTAAATTCGGAATTTGCAACGAAGATTTTTAAGACAGAATTTGTAACGAAGGATTTTAAGACAGAATCTTACGAAGAATTTTTTATCGGCAATTATTTCGTCCGTAAGTGTTCTGATTTTGTAATTTACCTTGTCCTTACTTATTTTGTTGCGGATTATTTATTTAGTTTGCTTTCCGTATAATTCGTATAATAACTTTGCTTCACTCAGTACTTGTAAACATGTTTCGAGGGTTAGTGGGTTTCTAGAGTATAAGATAGTTCTTGTGGTAAGTGAATAATAAAGATAGAGCATAGTGATCGGCATCAAGAGTAATTCGTAATTCGCGTGGCATAAAAAAAGCGATATAGTGTAATCTATCTCTTGATGGAAATGGTAAGCCTCCACTTCTTTTTCGAGATAATTTTCTCTAATTAAAAACAATTCATGTATGGTACTTAGTACGAGTACCAGGATTATGTTCTTCCATGAATCCGAAATCTTATGCTTCCGCATGCAAAGACAATGGCGAAAGTCATTAATCTTTTCAAAAACTGTCGTTAATTTACTTTCATGCATGCATAAGATTCCTCATCCGATATAATGAAAATTACTTTTTGCCATTATCTACTTAAATTTAATCCGCGCCGGAAGGCTTTTAGGCATATGGTATACAGAAGAGGCAACGACCAAATTTTTTGACTGTAGCTTCAGAGAAGATAGAACGCGTTCTATACGCTTCGTACATAAATCCTCAATTTTCCCGCCCAAGAATTTACGACATCGCATATTTCGTTCGACTATACAGCAAGTACGATGTTTTTCTTTTTACCCATGCCCATTAATGGCGATAATATTGATTAGAGAGCATCGTACTCGAAAGAAACATTCTAAACTTGCCATCGTATATTCAGGTGTTGTCGAAGGCCATTGTTTCACATTTTGTATATATCCTTGATCCGATCAATTACCAAAGTAATGCGGAAATAAATCGACTTTATCACGGCGTGTGGTTAAAACAATATATAAACGCGCACACCATTTTAACGCTAAATTATTACCACTTTTAAGCTTGCGACATCCTTCAAGGAACGAAACAGAAAACGAAGGATATGAGAAAGGATTACATGAGGTCTCTGTTTCACTTTCTGTTCTGTCGTAGATAAGAAATTGCCCAATTTAGTGTTGTGGGTAAGAAGAAAAAAAAAAACAATAATTTCTAGGATGCGCCATCTTTTCTTGAAATAGTTTGGTATGATACTCTGTGATCCTTACCATGCAAATATGCTAGATTTCAATCAGTCGAAAGTGTTAGTCTCGACATCTGCATGCAAAACTCATTGCTCGGACGAATCAAGACAATTTTGTTGAATTACTTTTTTTTGTTTGCGGTCGCATTTTCACTTACTGAAAGATTTGTCTGCTGTTTGATCCTAATTTCGATGGTTGTTTTTCTCGTCGTCCTGACAAAGACAATTTTATATTTTTTTCCTGGAAATATTTGCATACTCCTATTTATATCGCACATGCCCTCATGCGGTATTCTATAGGTAAACAACGAATACATATGCGATAGAATAAGGCGAATATCCTTAATGAGGTTACAATTCCATTACCGGATGATTCCTTACGAAAGTCTCAGCTTGATGTGATTGGAATACCGAAGTCACACAAGGACGCATCAGCAGGGAGTCTGAGTATGATAAGGTTGAATGATTGAGCTTCCTTTTATTTAAAGTTTGAATAGATGCCAAGGATTTTTGGGGAAAAAGATTTTTTTTGGAAGAAAAGTTTTTGCCTTACGAAAAGTAGAAGAAGAAGGAAACGGACTGGACAATAGAATATAAATATATATGAATAACAAACGATACGGGATTGTGAAAAAAGGGATACAATCGTTTCGAATACGTTCACAAATTTCAGCATATCTAAATCGGTCTTGTCCGTAACTTTCTTAACAACTGGTCAATATTTGATTTGGATTTCTTCACCCGGGATGGATAAAAAGTAACTGCTAAAGGACGAAATATATTTTGAGGTAAAGTAAACTAATTGAATGGAGTAGGTATGTATTTGATTTTTGAATATCATGAAATTAATTATAGAACGGAATAAAATTAGTTGATGATAAAATTTGACCAGGTTCAATTTATTTTAGGGTGACACCCTTTAATGCATTAGAGGTACAGTCAAATCAGTATAGGGTATGTGAAAGATGGCGTTGCAAGGGAGTTTGAGGAGGGAAGAGTTTAAACTATGGGTGGACGTTGTTCTTGAAACACTGAATGCTGCAAGTTGCTGGGAACACGTGGGGCGGCAATGAATTCCATAGTCTTGATGTTCGGGTGATGAAGGACTGCCTATATTTCACTGTACGCGATGGTGAAGGCTTAATAATGAACTGATGAGTACGTTAAGCTTGCCGGTGTATTCCTGGGATAGTTGACAAGTGGATGGATAAGGTTGGACAGTTCCTCACTGCATTTACCGTGGATGTATCGATCGAAAACGCTAAGTACCCCGACGTTTCTGCGATGCTCGAGGGAGTCTTTAGGGGTTTTCTTTTAGATTACACAAATTCCCCTAATAAATTATTCATTTAAAATAATTTTTATTAACAACATTTATTTATTTTAAGATTAAATTAACATTCACTTTTAGTATTTATTATTTAACAATTGTTAGATATTTATTTAAATATTTTTTTTAATTTTAACAACAACTATTTTTTTATTATTTATGTTCTTTTTTATTTAATAAATGTTTTCAAACAGATATTTAATTTTACGACAACGTTTTTCAAAAGTGACTATCTAGTAAATCATTTATTTTTCAACTGACTTGTTTTTTACAATTTTGTCATAAAAAACTAATATGATTATTTTTATATTTTGTGCGATCTATTCATTTATTAAAAGTAAAGTAGCGCTATTAAAGTAAGTTTCTACGATTTACTTAATTTATAAAAAGTAAAGTAGTGATAGTAAAGTAGGCACTACATACCCCCTTCCTAGAGAAGATCTTTGATCTTTTCGATATTATATACATTTAAGAATAAACAAAAAAGGAAAGGAATGTCTGTGGTACGCATTTTTGTATTTAATTGACAAAGGAAACTTTCTTTTTAACTCTTGACGAGTTTGTTGCTTCGGAAGAACTAATGAAGCAAGGCTTAAGACGATCAATTGATACTGAAGTCGGTTTGTCTTTAATCTTAATGACGAAAAACTTGTTGTTTCTCTGAATGACTTCAAAAGGGCCTTCATATGGAGTTTGAAGAGAGGTGCGAACCTTGTCTGTTCTCAGAAAAACATGGGTACATGTTTTGAGATCTTCAAAAACAAAAGGAGTTTCCAAACTATGTCTTGATGGAGGGCGAGGGCTTGATTTGTTGATCCGATCACGAAGAATTTCAACAAAATCACTTCCAGACATTGTATTCGATTTGTTCTTGTGTTGAACAAAATCGTAAGGAAGTCTAATATTCTGACCGTAAAGTAATTCGGCGGGGGTCGCGTTGGCATCATCTCGAATTACTGTTCGTAAACCGAGAAGTGTAAAAGGAAGTGCATCTGACCAACTTTCGTTTGTTTTGCATTTCAAAGTTTCTTTAAAAACTCTGTGCCATCTTTCTAACATGCCGTTTGCTTTAGGATTGTATGCAGTAGTTCTGCAGCGTTTAAATCCTATCATTTTTCCTAATTCGTGAAATAATCGAGATTCGAATTGAGGACCTTGATCCGTAATAATAGAAACTGGCGTTCCGTAACGTGGAATATATTCTTTGAATAAAGTAGATGCAACAGTTTCTGCGCGAATATCTGTAAGGGGATAAGCTTCGGGCCATCTGGTGAAACGATCCAAAACTGTAAGGCAGTACCTGAAACCGTTCGAAGTTGGCAAAGGACCAACCAGATCAATATGAATTGTTTCAAATTTGCTTGAAACTGGTTTGAAATCTCCTAAAGGACTTGTGACGTGTCGAGAGATTTTTGCTTTTTGACATGCAAAACATTCCTTAGTCCATTTACGACAATCTTTATTGATTGAGGGCCAAATGAATCTTTGTCGCATAAGTTTAACGGTAGCCTTAATTCCTGGATGCGATAAATCGTGAACAGTACGAAAAACGCGAGTTCGTAAATTTAAAGGAATGTAAGGTCTAAGTTTATGCAAGGAATTGTCACACCAAAGAGGATTGATGGTACCTTCAATAATAACCGGAATGATTTTTAAACTGGGTAAATTTTTAGCTTTATTTAATTCAGAATCAATTAGTTGAGTATCAGCAATTTCGCAGTAGTCAATAGTTGTCGGAAGGTTTAATGTTTCAATTCTCGATAAAGCATCAGCGACAACATTGTTTTGACCAGAAACATGACGAATATCTGATGTAAATTGACTGATGAAATCCAAATGTCTGAGCTGACGTGGCGAAGCTTTTTCAGGATTTTGTTTAAGAGCGAAAATTAACGGCTTATGATCCGTAAACAAAATAAAATCTCTGCCTTCCAGCATAAATTTAAAATGTTTAATGGCAATATAAGCCGCTAGAAGCTCTCGATCATATGCACTATAATTCTTTTGAGGTGAAGAAAGTTTCTTCGAGAAAAAGGCTAGTGGTTGCCAGTCATTTCCATATCGTTGTTGAAGAACGGCTCCTAAAGCTGTATCTGAAGCGTCCACTGCTAATGAAAGAGATGAAGAAGTGGAGGGAAAAGCTAAAGTTGTAGCTTGAGCGAGTTGCTTTTTGCAACGCTCAAACGCTTCAATTGATGTAACCGACCAAACCAATTCTGTTTTATCATTCTTTTTCTTGCTACCAATAGTGAAGCTGTCAAGAATTGACTGTGCTTCGGCAGCGTGAGGAATAAATCGGCGATAAAAATTAATCATTCCTAAAAATCGTCGCATATCTTTTACTGTAGATGGACGTGTATAAGCTAATATAGCTTCGACTCGTGAAGCGATTGGTTTGATTCCATTTTTGTCAATCGAATGACCGAGGAAATCGACCGAAGATTTAAAGAACGAGCATTTAGTTTGGTTAATTACCAAATTATGAGAGTTAAGTCGTTCAAACAATTTCTCTAAATGATTGAAATGATCACTTTCTGATTTAGAAGCTACCAAAATGTCATCGATATAGACAAAACAAAAATCAAAATCATTTAAAATTGAGAAAATGAATCTTTGAAAAGTTTGTGCTGCATTGCGAAGACCAAAAGTCATCCGCACAAACTCGTAAAGTCCGAAAGGTGTCGTAATGGCTGTTTTCGGAATATCATCCTCATTAATGGGAATTTTATGATAAGCTCTTTCTAAGTCAACAGTTGAAAAAAATGTACATCCTTCCAACTGTTGACAGAAGTCCTGAATATGAGGAATAGGATAAGTGTCAGGAGTAGTGATAGCGTTTAAAGATCTATAATCACCACAAGGCCTCCAACTACCATCCTTCTTCTTCACCATGTGAAGCGGTGATGCCCATGGACTGTCGGAGGGTCTACAGATACCACGTTCAATCATTAGATTGAATTCGGCCTTAGCTGCTCTAAGCTTTACCGGATCTAGACGACGAGGTCTGGCAAAGATTGGACGACCTTTAGTAACGATAAAGTGTCGCACTGTGCTCGACTCTATGAAACTATAATTTAAGGTGCGTCGTAATCCTTCGAATTTAGATAATAACAACTCAACTTTTGGATTTAAAGGTGTAGTTGACAAAACAGCGAGATTTGAAGATGGTCCATTAACCAAGGAACCAGTTACTGAACTAATTTGTGATAGTGGATCGATAATACATTTACGTCGGATATCCACGATTAAACCGAAATGTTTAAGAAAATCTGCACCAAGAATGGGTTTATCAACATCGGCTATAATAAATTTCCAATTAAACACTCTTCTTAATTGGAGAGAGATATCTAAAAATTTAAATCCGAAAGTTTTGATATTAGAAGAATTGGCAGCTGTGAGTACGATAGATTTATCACAAACCCTGTTTTCCTTTGGATTAACCGGAAGAACAGAGATGTCAGCTCCAGTATCAATTAAAAAACTAAACTTGGATAAATTGTCTAAAATGAATAGGCGACTTGATGATGATGGTTTGTTGTCGAACATCGCCACTTCAGACAACTTTTTCAGTTTTTTGGATTGTTGAACGAACAAGGTTTGCGACATTTAGTTGCATTAGTTCCAAATTTTTTATGATAGTAACAGAAATTCGAATTTGGTATTGAATTATCGCGATAGTTACTAAAAGAACGTGAATTACTTCTAGAACGTGATCGATTCCTTCTATAAAATTGGTTTTGTTTCAGAGTCAATAATTCAATCTGTTTCGTTAACAGGGACATCTGATGAATGATTGAACTTTCAAAACTAAATCGATCAGTTCTAATTTCATTAACTTTTAGTTGTGAGATATTTGAAACGTCCCAATTGAAATTAGGATTAGTTTCAATAACTCGATCTGCAAGAATGCTTAATTCGTCGAGTGAAACATTCGCTACTGCTAAAATCGATTGTGCATTAGGTGGTAATTTTTGAAGCCAAAGCTTCTTTAAAAGAGTTTCTCCAACAGAAGACCCAGCTAACGCCTTCATCTTACTTAAAAGATGAGATGGTTTATCGTCTCCAAGATCAAGACCGTTAATTAATTTCTGAAGTTTGTGATCTTCCGATTCACCAAATCTAGAAATAACAGCCAATTTCAAATCCGAATAAGGTGTGGTAGAGGATAAATTCTCAATAATGTCCAACACCTTATCGCATTCTTCCTGAGTCAACATACTCAATGCATAGCTAAATTTCGTTGCTTCTGACGAAATGTTAACTGACCGGAATTGTACCTCGAGAGCTTGAAACCAAGCAGTCGGATTTCGTCTCCACAAACAGACCTTTTGAATTGCGACGGTCGCAATATTATTTAAATCGCCTAACCCCAAAAAAGGATTGACCATACTATGTTGGTTAAGAGATGGGTGTGTAGCGCCTGTTGCGCTATTCTCATTTAAACCCGAAATCGACATTTTGAAGAAAATATCGCGATATTAATTAATGAATAATACGTTGTTATTTAAATTGTTGTTAATTAAATTATTGTTTGAAATTGTTATTTTTAAATTGAAAGAAAAATAAATAATAATAAAATACTTGCAAAAACAATTTGTGTAATGTAATCGTTGCTGAAACAGTTGCTGTTGCTGTTACTATTTCAGTTGCTGTTGCCGTTGCTGTTGCTATTCTGTTGCTGTTGCTATTTCAGTTGCTGCTGCCGTTGCTGTTGCTATTTCTGTTGCAGTTGCTGTTACTATTGCTGTGAACTCGATGCATTCACTGTTTGCTGTTGTTGTTGATGTCAGAGTCACCAATTAATTCTTGATGTTAAAGCTGCTGCTGTTGTTGGGATCGGGTCACCAATTTATTCTTGATGTTATAGCTGCTGCTGTCAGGGTCACCAATTTGTTATTGGTGAAGCTGCTTCTATCGGAGTCACCAATTTATTATTGGTGATGTTGTTTCTATCGGGGTCACCAATTTAGGGGTTTTCTTTTAGATTACACAAATTCCCCTAATAAATTATTCATTTAAAATAATTTTTATTAACAACATTTATTTATTTTAAGATTAAATTAACATTCACTTTTAGTATTTATTATTTAACAATTGTTAGATATTTATTTAAATATTTTTTTAAATTTTAACAACAACTATTTTTTTATTATTTATGTTCTTTTTTATTTAATAAATGTTTTCAAACAGATATTTAATTTTACGACAACGTTTTTCAAAAGTGACTATCTAGTAAATCATTTATTTTTCAACTGACTTGTTTTTTACAATTTTGTCATAAAAAACTAATATGATTATTTTTATATTTTGTGCGATCTATTCATTTATTAAAAGTAAAGTAGCGCTATTAAAGTAAGTTTCTACGATTTACTTAATTTATAAAAAGTAAAGTAAAGTTCCCCGCAAGGGGGTAGTTGTAGTATGAGGTTTTACCAATTCCTGCAACTATCTTTGGAGTTAGCGACTCCACGGACCTGAGCTAACTATCCCCCTCTGGGATGGGGGCTGTAGAATTCACCCACAGCCAGTCCTGCTTGCCCTAAAAATGGCAAATGGACACTCACTGGATCATGGGCTTATCACCCGTGATCTTAAGACCTAAATGATACGAGAAACGGATACATCGCCTCGGATACGGACTGATCCTACGGTAACGACTTTTGGCATTCGAAAACGGACTATGATTGGCTTCTGGAATGTTCGAACATTGAATGACGGGGGAAGAGCTGGGGTTACTCGGTCCTTGCACCGCCAATCAGTGATCGACCGTGAAATGGAGCACTATAACATCCAAATCTTGGGCTTGAGCGAGGTCAGGTGGACAGGATCAGGAGAAGAACGAACCCCTAGCGGAAACACTATTCTGTACATTGGCCCTGAAAGTGAAGCCAGAAATGGCGTGGCGTTCGTCCTTACGCCGAGAGCGAGAAACAGTCTCATTAGCTGGGAACCAATCTCGGATAGGATTATCGTCGTCAGGCTCAGGACCAGTGTCAGAAACGTCACAATTCTGCAGTGCTACGCACCAACTAATACCGCAACATCTGGTGACAAAGAGGAGTTTTATAGCCAACTGAGTGCCACCTTCGAACGTGTTCCAAGAGGTGATATTATTATCATCTCGGGAGATATGAACGCCCAGGTTGGATCAGACAACACTGGACTAGAACACGTCATGGGGAGGCATGGTGACCCTTGGGTCGACGCTTCACGACCTTGGATTAAGAGACCCGAAAACGGCGAATTATTTGTGGAGTTCTGTAGTACTCGGCAAATGGTCATCGGAGGGACCCTTTTTCCACACAAGAGTCATCATAAAACATCTTGGGTTTCCCCTGATGGTGTTACTCAGAACCAGATCGACCATTTGGCTATAAGTCGCCGATGGAGAAGATGTCTCCTCGATGTGCGAGCGAAACGTGGAGCTGACGTGGGGAGCGATCACCACTTGATGGTTGCCTGCTTGAGATTGTGTACAGCAGCTATCCGACGACCACAAATTCTTCAAATGAAGCGCAAGCTTAATGTGGATAAACTCATAAATCCCAACAAAAAACGCGAATACACCACCATTCTACGCGAAAAGTCATCCACATTGGGTGAACATGAAATGCGCACACTGGACGCCAATTGGGAGGCAACCAGAAACACTTTTCTAACTAGTGCTGAAGAATCTGTGGGATATGTGCAAAGCGGTGAGAAACCCTGGATGTCACAAGACACATGGGACAAGGTTGGCAATCGGAAAAAAGCCAAATTGGCAATCATCTCTCAACCAGATGTCAACCAACGAACGCCCGACTTGAGGCAGAACTACCGCGATGCTCATATACAGCTTAAAAAGGCTGTTAGACGCGACAAGAGAAAGGCCATTGAAGATCTGGCAAACAAGGCAGAATCTGCGGCTTACCTTGGGGATATGGGTTCACTTTTCAAAATCATGAAACAGTTGACGAACAGGAATTTCACCGCCAACCACCTGGTGAGAGATGTCAACGGAACTCTCCTTAATATGAGTGAACACCAGTTGCGACGATGGAAGGAATACTTCTCTGATATTTTAAACATCTTATCAGATGAAGATATTCCGGAAACAGAACAACTTCCAAACATCCAACCGCAACAATCCTCTATTAGGGACGATCCCCCAGATAAGGAAGAGATAGTTTCCGCCATTCGGTCAATGGCGGGAAGGAAAGCTCCAGGTATAGACGGACTACCAACCGAACTCCTCAAAGCGGACCCGGAAGTAACAGCCGATATACTCCTCCCACTCTTCACTAAGGTGTGGAATGAGGGAAGATATCCGACTGAATGGAAGGAGGGCGTCATTGTGAAAATTCCGAAGAAGGGCGACCTTCGGGATTGTGGCAATTGGCGTGGTATATGTCTACTTACTGCCGTATCAAAAATTATGGCTAAGGTAATTCTCAATAGGATTAGTGATGTCGTCGAGAGCACTCTCGAAGTTTATCAGGCTGGATTCCGTAAAGGGTCGTCTTGTACCGACCACACAAATACCCTACGGATAATATTAGAGCAGTCAGCCGAAATGGGTTCGCCACTACATCTCATGTTTGTGGACTTCGAGAAGGCTTTCGACAGCGTTAAGCGAGATTACATATGGAATGCTTTGCGTAGGAGAGGTATTCCAGATAAGGTCATAGCTATGATTAAAGAATCCTACGAAGATGCAAGGTGTCGTGTCTTGCATAGAGGAGAGCTGTCCGAGAGCTTTCCTGTGCGAACGGGTGTCAGACAAGGCTGCATATTATCACCAGCCCTGTTTCTGGTGGTAATAAATGACATCTTAAAAGCTGCACTGGAAGGTGGGGAAGGTAAAGGTCTTCAATGGAGACTATTTAACATCTTAAGTCACCTTGATTATGCTGATGACGTGTGTTTGCTTGCACATACCCGTTCGGACTTAGAGTCAAATGTTTGCTCGTTGCATTCTAAATGCAAAGAGGCGGGACTGAAAATAAATGTGCGTAAAACCAAGTACATGCACATGGGTTCGAACGCAAGCACACCGATTGTTCTTAATGGACAGGATGTGGAAGAGGTGCAAGATTTTTGCTATCTCGGAAGCATTGTCAGCATGGACGGCGGAGCCGAAAAGGATGTTGAGGCTCGGCTAAATAAAGCCCGTCAGGCCTTCGGTATCCTTTCCCCTTTCTGGAGGTTAAGAGAGATCTCCCTTCGCACGAAGCTGCGAGTTTTTGACGCATGCGTCAAATCCGTGTTGTTATATGGTTGTACTACGTGGAAAGTGACCGTTCGACTTACCAAGAAACTACAGACTTTCGTAAACCAATGCCTCCGGCGCATTTTAGGAATATTCTGGCCAGAAGTAATCTCCAACGACGAACTTTGGAGTACAACTCGCCAGACTAAAATAGGTATTGAGATTCAACGGCGAAAGTGGCAGTGGATCGGTCATACTTTGAGGAAACCAGAGCAAAACATAGCAAAACAGGCTCTGGATTATAACCCTCAAGGAAGACGTCGGGTTGGTCGACCATGTAACACATGGAAGCGAGCAGTTGAGCAGGAGGCCAGAGGAATAAACAAGTCCTGGCAACAGCTTAAAGCCGATGCTCAGGACCGCGCCTTGTGGAAGAGAGTTGTTTCTGTCCTATGCCCCTATAGGGGGTCTTAACAGGAATTTGATTTTTGATTTTGAAAGTAGTGATAGTAAAGTAGGCACTACAAGTCTATAGAAGTTGTTATAATCTCATCTCCAATTAGATGAAAAGCATGCTTTTAGATTCGATCGAGTACTGCAAGTTGAGTCATCGGTGCCCCAGCCCATATGTGCGCGTTGTACTCAAATGAATGTTGGCCTTGTAGATATTTATTTGCTAGATCGCGAGGCGTAAAATACGTTTAAATAACTTTTAAAATAATTTTCATTCTTCCAATAACACCAGGGCTTTTGGAGGTATCAAGTGCAATATGAAAAATATGTTTTGTCCAATTGATGTGTTTGTTGAGTTGTATGCCGAGTAATGTAAAACCTTCTGAAGAGTGCAATTGTATACTACCGAAGGCTACATTCGAGGACCTCGCTGGAATATTCTTTTTAAGGGATAGATGAGAGGCCTGACTTTTTGTGGCATTGAGCTCTACTCTATTTTTCCTGCTCCAATCTAGGATTAAGTTGAGGTCTAAGTTCACAGTAATGAACAATTTGTTGCGTTTAAAATTCATCGAGGTATGATGACCTTCAGCAACGAACTCTAATTGAAAGGTGTTATCTAGATTGCTGTCATCTGCAAAGCTATAAATTGCATGGAGCGTTGTTGACGACAGAAGGTCATTAATGGAGATGTGGTTTTCGCTTTTAAAGTTATACCTGAAGTTATCAACTCTGACCAATTGTTGTCTTTGATTGATTTCAATGTTCCGTGTCGTACCTTGAGAAATAATGAATTTTGTAGAGCCCCACAGCATCGCACCAATTATGGTTTTCATGAACCAATTTCTTCTATGCTCAGACTTTTCAATCAACACTTCTCACAGTTAAAATTTTGCATGACCCCCGCCTAGGTAAAAAATCAGCTTTCTTGTCGTTGAATTAATTTCTATTATTACTTTTTATAGTTTTCCTATTTAATGTTTAATGTTTAGCTTGTTTTTTTTTTATTGTTTTTGTTTCTTCTTTTAGTTCTTTTATTATTTATTTATTTTTTATTATTCTAGATTGATATCGACTGTATTTTGTTATTTACATAATATTTTATATATTGACTTCTTACTTCTTGATTTGTTTTTCATTGCTTTACAGTTAGGTTTTATTAATTTTTATTGTATTATTTGTAGTAATCAGGCAGTTGATGAATAAACGAATATTATTATTATTAAGATCAGAAAGAGAGTGGTGGATAGAACAGAGCTTCGAGGGACGCCGGAATCCATCTCGGATGGTTGGGATGATTTGCCATCCATTACGACGTATCGAGCGCTCAAAAAGGAAACTCTCATTTAATTTGACAAGGGTAGTATTACAACCTATGGTTATAAGTTTTACCAGTAGACCTTTGTGCCAAACTCTGTCAAAGGCTTGCGCAATATCAAGAGGCAGTATTTCACCCTCACCGAATTTGTGAATGCACGAGTTCCAACGTTCGGTTAGACTAGACTGTTTTCAGTGTTTGAACGTCCGGAACGGAACTCGTATTGACGATCATGGATGAGATGGTTGTCCTCAAGGTAACTGACTAGTTTACGATTGACAGCCATTTCCATCACTTTCGTTTGCACTGAAGTAATAACTATTGGGTGGTGATTTGAGAGAATGGCTTAGTTTTATTTCTTAGTGATAGGCTGTACATTTGCCATTTTTCTCACGGTAGGAAAGTGCTCTGAAGAGAATGACGGGTAAAATAGACTACGAAGGGGCTTAGCCAGAGAGGAAAATCATTTTTTAAGAGTAATGAAGGGATACCGTCAGGTCCAGCAGCTTCGTAAATATTAAGCTCTTCGAGTATCCTGGAGATGAGACATTTTCGAAAGTGTATGGGCGATAGGGAAAACCAGAAAGTGGGCGCTAAGAATTTCTCGCTTAGTTCGCAGCCAGGAGATAAGCATTCACAACGGAATTCGTTCACCGTCAGAAAAGGTATATCATTATGACGCGAAGTTTGAGTGCCATCCGCCGAATAGTTTATTAATAGCCGCTAGTTTTTTCTTTGGATATGTTATGTGTTAAGCAGAGAGTTTGTTTAAAATTTTGTGTTTCTAATAGAGTTTCGTGGGCGAACTGAAAAGAAAAGGCTTAATTTGAATTTTATCGAAAACACGAGCCTAAAAGTGATAGAGAGCATTCATAAACGGTCGAGAACTGGTGGAAGATTTGGCTTATTCTGTGTGTCCATTAACGAATTCAACTGAACAAAGTTTTAATATAGTGAAGATAGTCAGTGTCGAACCCAATATCAAAAACATAACAGCAGTACGATTGGGCGTAAAGCCTAATCGTGCGATACTCTAGATGAAAGAAAAATATTTGGATCTTAAGAAATTTTGTAGGGGAGGAGGTGACGGCATTGAAATAATTTTTTCACATGACGCTAAGGTTGCTATCAAAATGTTTTATATAAAATTTAGGATTTAAAAATTTAATTTATTTTTAGGTACTAACAAAATTAGTGTATTGGATGTAGTGAAATAATGCAGTTTGTATGGGAGGTGATAGAGGGAGGGGCGACTTTTTAATGATTTTTCAGAAATAACTATAAGCATCATGCTTTTGACATGTTTTAAATTGAAGATCAGTAGCATTCATACTTTTCAGGAAAATCGACTTTTTATAAAATTGTGAAATTGTGTCAAGTTGTATGGGAGGGGGTAGAAGGAGTGAATGTAATCATTAATTTTTTTCGGTCTTACTAATAATTTTAAATAAATATTTCGTGCACAATTTCAGCTCGATAAATTTTATTCGCACTGAGTAAATTGGTTTAGAGCATTTCATGAAAAAGTGCAGTTTGTATGGGAGGTGGTGGAAGGAAGGGGAGGACTCAAATAACTTTTATACAGTAGATTTATATCATCATAAAAGTATTATATTCCAATTTCAGAACAATATCATTTATACTTTTTGAGAAAATCTGTTTATTGTCAGATTGCGAAATTGTGTCTTTTTGTATGACCTTACTTTTTTGTTAAAAATGATGTGTACAAAATTTGAAGTTTCTAGCTTAACGCGTTCTCAAGTTAGAGAGGACACTGACGGACATCCGGTTTTGAGATTTTAGAGTGATTACATGAACTTCTGTATCATTCATTTTTTTCTCCGAGCCTTATTTCTTAGAGTTACAAACTTTGTGGCAAACTTATAATACTCTCAGATTTCATCTAGAGTATAAACAGCGTCAACCCTATCCCTGAGTATGAGGTTATGCGAAGGAGTAGCTTTTCTTTCACTGAAACAAATCTTTCAAAAGCTTAAGGTTTGTGTTGTAGCACCAAACCTACATATATCAGAACGAAATGGACATGTATGAAGCAAACAGTATTTTTTTTGAGCCTGAATAAATTGCATCCAATAAGAAAATAACTCTTCATATAAAATAAAAAATAACGATAAGATCGATCCTACATATAAATGCGGTTGAATTACCACCGTTCATTATTTTATCAATAAATCAAAGTAATGGCGGAAAAAATAAGCATATAAATGAAATCCAATACGATTCAGTATCTCTTATACAATTTTTCGCAAAAAATATCGCACGATAAAAACGCCTTCTCGACTCGACGAATCGACTTCAATATCCATATTTCATTCACGGCTAACGCACGAATTTACGATTACCGAAAATAACAAACACGCAAATAGCAATGCGCTAGATAACCCGAAAAATCCTCGAAAATAAATTTCGTATATACGAAATTATTGTGGGCGAAAAAAAAATAGCTGAAAGGACGTACTTAAACTTAGCTCAGACAAAACAACGAGGCTCGCATAAAACGCTCCTCTCAACGCAATTCACTTTTATTTGCCTCATAATCATATTCAGAAAAGCAATCTTAAATTTCATCCAGAAACCTCTTATCAAAACTCTTAACAAGTATACTCGCTTTCGTATCCTTTTCTCGATATTTGAGCGGCAATCACGAAAATCTTAAGTGTTTCAATCGTTTTTTCGAACGATACCGTCATTTAGTTATGCTCCTTTACAGCCGTAATCAAATTAAAGTTTGCGTTGTTTGTATCGTCCCCGATAAATTTCGGGATCGTATTTAATTGGTACTTTAGTGCTATGGTAATGTCGCCTATTAAATCTGAAGGTATGTCCTTTGCTAAGTCTTGACTTGTTCGACGTCAACGCACATGCTAATCGTACTACAGCGGGATTCCGACATCCCCAGAAAAATGGAAGGCTATGAATTTTTTTTCAAGTGTTTTTAGCGCTGGTGCCTTCTTGACGGCGGTCCTTTACGATTTTCGATTAAGCAGAAAATCTCTCTTTCACCATATCGTCCTTATTTCAATCGTATCTGACTTTTCAGATCCTTTTTTTTATGCGCTACTCGCCACATATTTTTTCCTCAGACTATCCCATATGATTCTCCAGGCTGTTCTTAGCGTGTGGAATTTATTTTATTCCTGCAAGTATTTACAGGTCTACCAGCGGCGCTTTGTATGTGTGGAGATCTGTAAGAAAATGGGAGCAGAGCATTCTCCGATTCGGGGCAGTAACTTTATAGTTGTGGTAGAATGGATTTGTAATTTTAGGACCAAATAAAAAAAAAGGTCCGTGCATATACTCTCGTCGCAGAGGATCGAACAGAGTGTCAGAATAACTCTGCAGTTAATGGAAAGATATATGAAAATATTTTTAGGACGAAGGACAAGATTACAGTGGGAATTGTAATAAGTAAAAACTCATAAGATGACTGTTTCTTTCCTTTGCGAGCGATGGAAGAGGTCCGTTTATGGTTCATATCTATGTCAATGAACTTTTATTTGGGAGTTATAGATACGGAATGGACAAAGATAAAATTGCTAGATATGTATAAATAGGGCTTGACAAATCCAAAATTTGTCTGTCAATAGTGTGGATTCCTATTCCGGGAAGATCATTTCTAACTTTGTCACGATTTTTTGAAAGGTATTAAATTTTATTTGGTGATAATTTGATTTAAGATAGATAAGGAATGCTATTTGAAATTGTTTGCATTATGTTCTACTATGGCTGAAATTCTGGAAGAAGTAGTTTGGAACGAGGTTTGATGTTTTTCGAAAACACTTTTTGAAATTTGATAAGCTATGTTTGTTCCAAACGGCTGGTTTTTATTGATAAGAAATTTTGATAAGGAATTGCGTAATTCGTGTGGATTGAGAATCAACCTTGACAAGAATATGCTCATAATTTTCCCCAGAAGACGACGTATAAAAAGCTTCAATCTCCCATCCATTGGGGAAGTTGCTCTAAGCCTTTGTTATATGGTAACTTATCTATCTATCATAAACGGTCAAGAAGTGGTGGACGATTCGGCTCATTCTGTGCGTCTATTAACAATTTCAACTGAACAAGACTTCCATATAGTGAAGACAGTCAATGTCAAACCCGTTGTGAAAAACAGCGTCAACCCTATCCCTGCGTAGGAGGTTGTGCAAGGGATTAGCTTTTCTGTTACTGAAACAAATCTTTCAAAAACTTAAGGATTGTGTTGTTGCACTAAACCTACATCAGAACGAAATGGACATGAATGAAACAAATAGATTTTTTTTGAACTTGAATAAATTGCATCCAGTAAAAAAAACCTCTTCATTTACAATAAAAAATAAGTCACAAGGCATCGCAAATTATTACAAAGACAATAACACTTAAGAAATTTAATTTCAACGCCGAAAAACTATGTCTTCTTTCTAGGCAAAGTACGTGCTACTTCTACCCAAAAGCAAAAAATGAGTAAAAACCATTTTTCCATAACGTTGTTAAGTTCGTCAAAACAGCTATAGGACCAAGGTGTATGGCCTTCTCTTCTATTGGTCAATTAGTTTGATCTCAACAATTTATAAATGCTTATATCAAAGATTACGTGCAATCCCAATTTTCAAAAAATCCATCGGCCTAGCAGTACTCAGAAGCAATTTTTCAACAATGAATCACTTACACACAATAAACCAAATGCTAGAAAAGTGCACAGGATACCATTCTGACTGACATTTACATTATTTAGTAATGCCATACACAAAAATCAATTGGGACTATATAATTTGCCGCCAAGGTAAAATGTTTCTTTGGGAATTTATGGTTTATATTAATATTATAATCGAAGAACATGGAAACTTTAATTTGCCCGGGTTTACTTAAACGCGACAAGTAATTTTAATTTTTTGCCTTCCGGAAGGCTTGGATTAACAAACTGATTTTGTTCTTATAATATTTATTATCTTGTAGTTCGAGTGATTTTGTTTTTTTATGAAAGGGAAGCTAGGGTTTGGGTGATAGTTAAGTGCAAGTCATTGGTATAGTCAAGTACAAATAAATTTTATTTATATTGAATTGCGCTAGGGGTCGCTGGATTTCAAGTAAAAAGAAAACTATTGTAGCTCACTCCTATTTTAAAGAACCATAAAAATTATTTATCGCTTTTCAATTAAATCAATTTTGCTCTAAAAAGATCGTTCTTCCTCTTCGTACCACACGTGTTGTCGATCACACAACTTAGTCGCCTTCTTAATTCCGACTGCCTCACAGCACGTCGCCTCAACCCCCGCAAAGATCACGCTTAGTCGATTACACAACCGATTCTCAATAACGATTGACTTCACTTCGCATGCGCTCGCTTTTACTTTATTATACTAATAATAAAGTATTGTGATCGACACAAGAAACAAAAAAAATTTGCCACCTTAAAATTTTTTTGTGTTAGGTGGAAGGGGGGGGGGCGGAAGGAAGGGAAAAAGTCGAAAATTGCACTTGCTAATATCTCCACCACGAACGCAGATAGAAAGTTGAAAATCAGTAGAGATATAGAGAAGGTTGTGGGACAAACTTTAAAAATAAAGTAATTTTTTTTAATCAATTAGCGTCCGAAAAGGGGGGGCTAAAATCAAATTGTCGGCCGAATTGTTTTTTCAAATGATTATTTCTTCGAAATTACTTATCGTAAAAAATTCATATTTTGGGACCGTCAAAGTGGCATATAGTCGGAATCAGCTTAGAGAGTGGCTAATTATTGTAAGTGGCGGGTAGGGGGGGGGGGGGGTGCAAAGAATGAATATCTCAACTATCTCTTAAGCTATGTAATTGAAATTTGAAACGTATATTACGCTGTACTAGGAAAATACAACAAAAATATAACATGTTGAAATAATAGTAGTAGAAGGAAATAGGGTGCATTTAAAAAATGGCGCACTTTTTAAAATTACAAATCCTTATATCTCAAAAAATAGTACAGATATCAAATCAAAAATTTGTCAGATTGTAGAACTACATAATGGTTAATTTTGGTAAATTTTAAGTTGGGAGCTGTAAGGGGAGGGAGGTGATAAGCAAAAGGGGTCTGGTCAAAGATACAAAGCTTAAATTTTGCATGTGGATACGTCTATTTGATGTACATAGAAAAATAATAATAATTTGATCCATAATTGTTATAAACCGACCCCCCCGGTCTAACGTGCACAAAGTGTTTCATGTGCATTGAAAAAAACACATAAACTCATCATTTTTGAGTGAAATTTTAAGGTAAAAACTTGAAAATTTGCGAAATGCATTTAAAAAAAATCCCTCAATGTACGAAATATTAACTGGTCGAAAATCTTTAAGACTTCTACCCCCTCCCATACAAAATTATTTTTTATACCATTTTTAAGAAATCAATTATCACCTAACTATTAAAAGTTATCAATTTCAAATTTTGCATAAGAACTTATAAAAATAATTCAAATGCAGTTGCTTTAAAAGTTTTGAAATCGCGCTTGCCCTTCTACCGCCTCCCATACAAAACTATGATTTCGACCAATTTCATTAAATCAATTAATAACCAACAAATTAAAAGCTACGAACTTGAAATTTTGTACGAGCACCTTACAACAGGAAAAAAAAAAATTCCATCACAAGTCTTACGATTCCCCTACCTCCCCTACCCCCACCCATACAAAATTATTTTTCGAGCATTTTTAAGAAATCAGTTATCAGCTAACTCTTAAAAGCTATCACTTTCAAATTTTGCTTAAAAACTTATAAAAGTAATTCAAATGCAGTTGCTTTAAAAGTTTTGAAATCGCGCTTGCCCTTCTACCGCCTCCCATACAAAACTATGATTTCGACCAATTTCATTAAATCAATTAATAACCAACAAATTAAAAGCTACGAACTTGAAATTTTGTACGAGCACCTTACAACAGGAAAGAAAAAAAATTCCATCACAAGTCTTACGATTCCCCTACCTCCCCTACCCCCACCCATACAAAATTATTTTTCGAGCATTTTTAAGAAATCAGTTATCACCTAACTCTTAAAAGCTATCAATTTCAAATTTTGCATAAGAACTTATAAAAATAATTCAAATGCAGTTGCTTTAAAAGTTTTGAAATCGCGCTTGCCCTTCTACCGCCTCCCATACAAAACTATGATTTCGACCAATTTCATTAAATCAATTAATAACCAACAAATTAAAAGCTACGAACTTGAAATTTTGTACGAGCACCTTACAACAGGAAAGAAAAAAAATTCCATCACAAGTCTTACGATTCCCCTACCTCCCCTACCCCCACCCATACAAAATTATTTTTCGAGCATTTTTAAGAAATCAGTTATCACCTAACTCTTAAAAGCTATCAATTTCAAATTTTGCATAAGAACTTATAAAAATAATTCAAATGCAGTTGCTTTAAAAGTTTTGAAATCGCGCTTGCCCTTCTACCGCCTCCCATACAAAACTATGATTTCGACCAATTTCATTAAATCAATTAATAACCAACAAATTAAAAGCTACGAACTTGAAATTTTGTACGAGCACCTTACAACAGGAAAAAAAAAAATTCCATCACAAGTCTTACGATTCCCCTACCTCCCCTACCCCCACCCATACAAAATTATTTTTCGAGCATTTTTAAGAAATCAGTTATCAGCTAACTCTTAAAAGCTATCACTTTCAAATTTTGCTTAAAAACTTATAAAAGTAATTCAAATGCAGTTGCTTTAAAAGTTTTGAAATCGCGCTTGCCCTTCTACCGCCTCCCATACAAAACTATGATTTCGACCAATTTCATTAAATCAATTAATAACCAACAAATTAAAAGCTACGAACTTGAAATTTTGTACGAGCACCTTACAACAGGAAAGAAAAAAAATTCCATCACAAGTCTTACGATTCCCCTACCTCCCCTACCCCCACCCATACAAAATTATTTTTCGAGCATTTTTAAGAAATCAGTTATCAGCTAACTCTTAAAAGCTTTCACTTTCAAATTTTGCTTAAAAACTTATAAAAATAATTCAAATGCAGTTGCTTTAAAAGTTTTGAAATCGCGCTTGCCCTTCTACCGCCTCCCATACAAAACTATGATTTCGACCAATTTCATTAAATCAACTAATAACCAACAAATTGAAAGTTACGAACTTGAAATTTTGTACGAGCACCTTACAACAAAAAAGAAAGAAAATTGCATCACAAGTTTTACGATTTGCCTACCTTCTCTACCTCCTTCAATACTAAATTATTTTTTCGAGCATTTTTAAGAAATCAATTATCACCTAACTATTAAAATTATCAATTTCAAATTTTGCATAAAAACTTATAAAAATAATTCAAATGAAGTTGCTTTAAAAGTTTTGTAATCGCACTTGCCCTTCTACCCCCTCCCATACAAAACTATGATTTCGACCAATTTCATTAAATCAACTAATAACCAACAAATTGAAAGTTACGAACTTGAAATTTTGTACGAGCACCTTACAACAAAAAAGAAAGAAAATTGCATCACAAGTTTTACGATTTGCCTACCTTCTCTACCTCCTTCAATACTAAATTATTTTTTCGAGCATTTTTAAGAAATCAATTATCACCTAACTATTAAAATTATCAATTTCAAATTTTGCATAAAAACTTATAAGAATAATTCAAATGAAGTTGCTTTAAAAGTTTTGTAATCGCACTTGCCCTTCTACCCCCTCCCATACAAAACTATGATTTCGACCAATTCCATTAAATCAACTAATAACCAACAAATTAAAAGCTACGAACTTGAAATTTTACACAAGCACCTTACGAGAGAAGCGAAATAAAACTACATATCAAATTTTACGATTCCCCTACCTTCTCTACCCCCTCCCATACAAATGTTCGGTTTCGTGAATATAAAATACACTGAATTTTATGAAAATTCTATGCAACTTCGTCTATGGAACACATTCTATACAAAGAATATTAACATCCCCCACCCTTACTGAAATATTGTTAAATTAACAACAGCCCTGCCCAAGAACTCTCTTTCACTTAGCCTTCCCTAACCACTCTAACCTGCATATTGACTTTCTACTCATCCGCAACTTATCCTTACAGAATAATAAAGTTTCGCCCGACTTGTTTTCAGTTTATTTTTATTTCGCTCTATTCGGCCGTTTTTAGACCTTTTATGCTGTTTCTGAGTACCCGCGAACAGTTGGAAGTTTGCAAGCAATTGATAATTGCGGATAGTCGACCATGTATGCGTGCAGAATAGTAGACAGTTGAGGATCGCGAGCACTCGATGAACGACTGGAGTTGACATGTAACAATATCGTAGCTCTTATTTCTAAGGAATTGATTTTATGATTAATAACTATTATATTCAGTTCTAGTTTATTCATAGGAACTTGAACTTTAAAGCTAAAAAAATAACAAACTCTCGCTAGCCTCTTAATCCTCTGATTATTTTGGCCTGATTAGATGGGATACTTCAATAGTTGATTTCTGTTGAAAAGGCAATTTGAAGCATAATTTGTTAATATTTGCTTATATTCGGGTAAATTCAACAAATCCTTTAATTAAGACCCTTTTTTAAGGCATTAAACTTTATTATTATAAAAATTTTCATTTCAGTTTCAGTTAATCATAATTTAAAGAATTTTGAAGTTCTTACTGCTAAAGTTTCATTTATCGGTCTGTTATTACAAAACCTTATCGAAAACATATTCTTAGAATAGACTGAACAACGTCAATAAATTTCAACAGTGTCAAAATTTTCTTTCAATTTACTGTGCCGAAAACTTAACAAACTTTTATTCAGATGGGAAAAGAATTTTCATGATTTGGAAATTGATGTTTTGATTCAGTCACACACTTTTGTATTATTATTAGAATGAACTACATATCGTGGAAGCAGATCATGAAACTATTTCAAATCATTTGCTCTAGAAATTGAAAGCAATCAGGAATTCACCCAACTAGACAAATCCCTAAGCAAATTAAAGAAACATAAATTCTCTTCGGCATAAACTAGTTTAGGTGACGATAACTTTCTGCAAAAAGGCCAAACGACAACCAATTGCTCAGAATGATGTACGCATCAAGTAATAGTGTCAGCATAAAATTGACTGTAATTTGTTAAGGATATGACCCGAAAACATATTATACGTGTCCGTCGGATAAACGACGAGTACCATGAGAGTACCCCACCTATCAATATATCGGGTGAAAAACTTGCCAATTAAGTCGGCATTGTACTCTATAGTTAGTAAACTCTGGTTAAGGACCATAAATAATGCTCTTTGGGCTTTTTTCGCACTATCAGAACAATTCGGCCAATTAATGTCAGGCAACGTGACTGCAGAATGATTAAGTGCTTGTTGTCCGATTTTGTTTTGGGAAGAATGAGAAGGACGAGAAGGATTCCGGACGACCTATGACTATAATGGGACCATGGTAAAATTACACACAATGGCCCTTGTGAAAATTAGTTGGGGAAAAAAGCCACACTTTGAGGGTCATCGGCTTCGCTTCATTTCAAAACTTTTTTAATTACTTGCGCTCTTGATTACGAAAGATTATCCGAGTTAAGTGCCATCATGAATTTTCGGCTTTTCCGAGTGCGATATGCCTTCGAGCTGAATTATAATCGGGATTTGGGTTATTTTTTGTTTGCTTTCTCTATTTTGGCCGCGGGTCATTTCACAAAAGTGTTGTTTTACGAGCGAATCATAAAGTTTATTAAGCCCTTTTTAAGCTGGATTTGTAGTTATGTCTTTCGAGAAGAGAATCCGTTTTAGTATGAAAATATGTGTTCAGTGTACTGACAGAGACGTGATAAAAGGTATAATTTATCTTAGCCGGGTGCCAAACTTAAATATTTCAATTGCTATTTCCTAATACAAGCGAAATGTGACGGTAAATAATGCCTATTCTAAATTAAATTTGTTGCCGACAGTCGGTATTAAGGAGGGAAATTGATGGTAATTGACGAAAAAATCGCTCAAACTTTTCCAAACTTTTCTAATTTGTCAGAGTTAGGACTCGAACGCGAAAAAAAAATCAAAGCCTTGCAAATAACCAATTTGTAAAAGTTTAAAATTACATAAAAAATCCACAGCATAAGTTGAATGCCGTCAATTCCACGAAAAGTAGGCTTTCTCATCATTCATTACATACCACCCTGAATCCGCCGCCGTCTCCTTAAACATACAAAAGTCCGAAAACAAATCTGGCATGTGATTTCTTGCGTAGAACCCGGGAAAAAAAATCAATTCGGCCCTTCTTCAATGATAAATTGCCTTCGAAAATGTTTGCAAAGTTTGAATAATCGCGACTGGCATCGTTTTCGATCGGGGTCTACCCCTGTCGCCGCGGAAACTGCTAAGCTAATGAAACCACCCCCGACATGGATTTTTGCTTACCGCGCTGACCATTGGGAAATTAATCAAAATAAAGCGAGCTAATCGCCAATCTGATCCTTAGCTACGAGGCATACCAGTTCTCAAATCATTAATAATTTCATGTCCGCGCAACCACGCCATTAAGTAGAAAGCTATCCTGTCTTCTTTTCATGTATAGCGATTAATTTTCCAGTGGTTTTTTTTTACATGTGTCTAACTAGCGCTCCAGTTGCTCATAAGGTGGAAATAACTGCAAGGGAATTGGGGGTTGCACGTTCCTTTAAATTTTAATGAAAATTGGATCGGATTTTGACCCCGTTTAGATGGGAAACTCTATGGTAAAGCCGCATGTTTTCGAATTAATTCATTACAAGAGTGTTTTTAATAAGTAAGTGCGTTAACTAATTGCAAACACTAATGAAGTGAGCACGAACATATGAACTAGTGCTGCGTCCATCTTAATGGAAACAGGATGTTGTTAGACTATCGCGAAACTAGGCATGTTGAATTTGAATTGAGTTTTATTTATTTATAGATTTTAATAATTTCAATTTCAAGCATGCATGGAAATTTTTCTTAGATTGAAGCATGCGATCGGTCGAGCTGAACTGCTATTTTTAGGCTTTGAAAATATCGTATTTTGTGTAGCATAGTTGTTGACATTTTCGTACATCATTTCGGACTGTAATTTATATGAATGAAATTCCTTTCATTCATTCATTAAGTGAGGGCGCTAAATTTAAACGCTCGACTGATTGTGACGCCAACATTGAGTAATACATGAATTTTTGAATAAGAAATTGAAAAATTTTTATGTTGGAAAAAAAATCGTGAGATTCGAGCTGTGGTGGGAAAACTAGATTATATCGCAATAGTTGTTCAACTTGATAGCTTTTATTTTAAAACGTATTTTTTGGAAAAAAAAAAAAAATTCCAATAAAGTAATACGTTTCTCAATTTCAAAATATATAAATTTCCAAATAGATCAGATAGGTCTAATATATTGTTACATGTCAACACTATGAACTGCATCGAATATTCGCGATCTTTAACTTTAGAATATAGATAAGGAAACGAGGAGTCCGATAAACCCAACTAAAGTAATTCTCACTCATAAATAAAGCGATCCCTACCTGCCGCCGAACGCTCCCAGGTACCCTAATACCAGCAAATTCACTCTCAGCCTGAAGAAAAAACAAGTAAAAGTGCAGTCGGTTCTCTATTTTACCATCTTAAGCTCCTACAAAACAAGTTTATCTTTTGCCGCTGAGGTCCTGCCTATTATTTTGGCTGGTAACATCTACATGGTACAAAGTATAGAAAAGCCCAGGGAGGGAAATAACATTTTCTTAAAGTGATTTATTTTTTTAATTAAAAAGGTAAAGGTTGTCCTAAGCGCTTTTTCTTCAGTTTTAACTGAAGAATCACGAAATCAAATTGTGGAATGACTCTCTCTCACTCTCTCTAGGCCATGCTTTCAAAATAATAGGCGTGACTATTATTAGTGTAGTGGCGTAGAACAAAGATATAATATATTTTCTACACTAGACATTATGTTTTGTCCCAACTGTTCCATGAATAATTAAGTGGCGCCCGA
This sequence comes from Chorisops tibialis, assembly GCA_963669355.1. Lineage (NCBI taxonomy): Eukaryota > Metazoa > Arthropoda > Insecta > Diptera > Stratiomyidae > Chorisops > Chorisops tibialis. Next base: position 217,141,672 of record OY770262.1, read on the forward strand.
CTTATTGGCAAATATGTGTTTTTAATTTCAACTCTTGTTAAAGTAGCTAAAGTTGACCCACTGCTGTGTTACTTAAACTACAAAGACCTGCCTTGCAATTGTACAAATTTTAACGACGGCACTGGGATACAAACCGGTTTCTCGTTTTTTTCCCCTTTTTTTCTTTAACCATCCGAATTGCTTCCATGCATGGTCAACAGAGTGGGGTAGCAGTACCTCTGCTAGTGGATTTATTCTGCTGGAAATCTTTGCACCATTAGAAATAGGGATTCCATTCAACGTCCGTGCAAACACGTACTGCAAAACAGGAATGGGCTTCATCGTAGACATAACCTTTGTAAGCAACTCCTTCCTACGAAATAGGAACTGGTATCGTCACGAGTAATTTACACACAGCGATCATCAGGCAGTTATAATTGATATAAAATAAAGAAAAGCCATACAACGCCCTACATTAATAGGCCCGAAATGGAAAGATAAACTCTTGGAGAAGGACACTTTCGAAGAAATGATAACTCGTGGCAAAATAGAAAAGATTCACGCGGAACAACTCACCCACACTATCACCACAGCGTGCGATGCAGCTATGCCCAGAAGAACAACTAGTGGAAAAGGTGCACCATGGTACTGGTGGAACGAAAAAATAAAGACACTGAGGGTAAAGTGCTTACAAGTCCGACGCAGAGTCCATCGATCATGGGAAGAGCAGATTTTCAGGACCGATTATATACTTTCAAAGTGGCAAGACGGGATCTAAACAAGGCGACTAAATAAAGTAAAACAATTAGTTTCATAAGTTTCTGTAACGAAGCGGATGTAAATCCGTATGGTATGGTATACAGGATGGTGATGACAAGACTCAAAGATCACCACAAATAACTTGCTCGATAATGCTAAGATGCATAGTAGAGTACCTGTTCCCCCAAAGGTCAACAGTTTTGAGTAGCTTAACTAAATAGATTAGCATAGAGTCCATCTCCAAAATAACGTCAGAGGAATTATTTGAAGAATGTAATAAGATAGGCAACAATAAGGCACATGGACTCGATGGCATCCCAAATATGGCAGTAAAAGTTGATGTTCAGAAGAGGCCCAACATCTTTATAACAACGATGCAAAAGCGTTTAGAGGAAAAAGTCTTGCGTGCGCCATGGAAGCTCCAACACTTGGTACTGTTACCAAAAGAAAACAAGCCTCCTAGAGAATCATTTTCATATCGCCCAATATCTCTACTTGACATTTTGAGAAAGATTCTTCAGTGAATTATATACAACAGATTGCTTCTAATAGGAGAGGAGAAAGAAGGACTGTAAGACCACCAGTTTGGATTAAGGAAATCACGTTTCATTATTGATATCATAGAAGTGGTATTCAATACAACAGCTGAGGCGATACAGAGAGAAAGATGGCGATGGGGCAAAGAAGTATTGTGAAGAAGTAATACTGGACGTTAAAAATGCCTTCAACTCAGCAGATTGGTCACTTATAAAGAGGTTGTTGGCCAATTAATTAATTGCAAACTACTTCACCAATAGGAAGCTGAGGTACCAAACTGATAAGTGCGTAAAGTACTACCAGGTCTCCATGGGAGCCCCATAAGAATCGGTACTGACCCCACCACTGTGGTAAACCATCACCACCAATGGCGCGACAGCTCGAATCGAGCCCTGGTCTCATGAAGCCGTCGTCTCCAATCGTCTCGACCCAAAGACCGCGTCCTCCAGCTACTAATTATACTCTAGATGAGATCTGAGAGTATTATAAGTTTGCAACAAAGTTTGTAACGTCAAGAAATAAGGCTCGGAGAAAAAAATGAATGATGCAGAAGTTCATATAATCACTCAAAAATCTCAAAACCAGATGTTCATCCGTCCGTCCGTCTGTCTGTCTGTCTATCTGTCCGTCCGTATCCTTTCTAGCTTGAGAACGCGTTGAGGTAGATAGTTCAAATTTTGTACACATCGTTTTAGACAAAAAAGTAAGGTCAAGTTCGTGAACGGGCCAAATCGCTCTACCTCTTCTACCCTCTCCCATACAAAATTATTCATATTCGTAATTTGACAATAAACGGATTTACTCGAAAAGTATAGATGCTACTGATCTGAAATTTGGAATGTAATACTTTAATGATGGTTTCAATTTACTGTATAAAAACTATTTCTGTCCTAACTCTCCTTCTACCACCTCCCATACAAACTGCAGTTTTTCATGAAATAATATATACAAATAATTATAAACGTACGTACGTATAAAATTGATAGAGCTCAAATTGTGCGCTAAATATTTATTTAGAATTATAAGTAAGACAAAAAACAATTATACAATCTGACACAGTTTAACAACTTCACAAAAAGTCAATTTTTGTGAAAAGTATGAATGCTACTGATCTGCATTTTAAAATATGTCAAAAACATGATATGTATTTTTAGTTATTTCTAAAAAGCCATTAAGACTCTCTCCTTCTACCAGCACCCATACAGACTGCACAATTTCACAAAATTTTCTCAGTACCTATAAAAATTTTTAATTCCAAATTTTCTATAAAACATTTTGGCGGCAACTCTAGCGTGATGTGAAAAAATTTCGTCACCCCCTCCACCATTTCCCCTAGAAAATTTCATAAAATCAAAAAATTTTTCTTTCATCTAGACTCTAGATTCTAGAGTATCGCACGATTGGGCTTTACGCCCAATCGTAGTCCTGTTATTTTTTTTAAAACTGCTTTGCTGTCTTCATCATCCGAGTCTTCCCATCACTTGCGTGGTTTGCCTACTGGCCGGTTGCCACTCGCTTTACCTTTAAGAGCACGTTTGGGGATTCTCCTGTCTCTTTCATACGCCCTACATGGCCAGCCCGCTGCAGTTTACGTAGCTTGATGAACGTTGAAGCTTCTGGCTCGTCGTAGAGTTGATGCAACTCATAGTTGTATCTTATTTGTCATTCCGTTCCTTCCTTCACAGGTCCCAAAATTCTTCGAAGGACCTTTCTTTCAAATGCGTTAACTGTTTTTTCGGAAGTTTGTGTTATTGTCCACGTCTCGCTACCATAAAAAGCACAGGTCGTGTAATAGTTTTATGTAACCGCAGCTTATTGTTCCTGTGTACTTTCTTGGATTTCATTATTGGAACTACCAAATAATACGCCTTATTTGCTAGTACTATCCGTCGTTTGTCCGTTTTACTGTCCTTTGCTAGATTAGGTCCAAGATATATAAAGTTGTCCACACCCTCCAAAATATATTCCGCAATTGTTATGTTTTGTCTGATAGACGTTCGCCTTCTTGTTTGCATCATTACTTTTGTTTTGCTTTCGTTAATGTGCAACCCGACTTCTTTTGAGACGGAGTCAAGATTGACAAATACCTCCTTAGCACTAGGGAAGGATCTTGCTAGGATGTTAATGATCGGATCAGATTCAGATGATCGGATTTGATGACGACATCGTCGTTATTACCGTGGCGAAGCAGATCCACGAAATAGAGTCATCAACGAACAAGCAACCTCAAAAATTAAAAAATGGATAGAGTTCGACGTTTCAGAACTAGCTGACCAGAAAACAGAGACTGTTCTGATAAGTCGAAAGAAAATTGAATACGTGAAAATTCAGGTCGGCAGTAAAACCATCAAATCCAAGGAACCATATAATTATCCAGGTGTTATGCTCGATAATGAAATAAAATTTGAAGTTGACGTGGATTTCACGATCAAGAAGGCGTCACAAATGCAAAAAGCCCTTTTCCGAATATTGCCAAGCATCCGTGGACCTGGATATGCTAGAAGGATTCTACTTTCCACAGTAGTCAGCTCGGTCCTTTGGAACAATATCGGACGAAGCAGTCTATGTCATAGCCGGAATGATCCCCTTCGACATTCTCGCGAATGAGGTCCATGAAAGAAGAGTCTCGATTCAACCAGAAGCAGCTGTTGTCAGATAAATACAAGAAAATGAAAAGGCAACATCAAAATCTTTGTAGCAAACCAGGTGGGACAACATTACAAAAGGCAAATGGGCCGTATATAAACCAATTCCCGTCATTGAGGTCTGGACAAAGTGAGTGTATGGGGACTGCAACTAGTACCTCACGCATTTTTTATCAGGCCACGGTGGCTACCCTATATACTTACAGCTTTGGACACAACACTCACCTCTTCGACCAGATTGTCGAGACCAAGAAGAGACACAGAACGTGCGGCTTTCAACTACAGTCGCTTCGCGGAATGAAGAAGTAGCATGCCGAGTTCACATTTATGAAGGAATCAGAGGAAAATTGGATGAAAATTTGCGCACTCGTAACTTATGTGCAAAAGGATCTTCGGAGAATCGAGAGAGAAAGGAGAGCAAAAGAAATATATGGAGCACACCGTAAAATACTAGCCAGCCTTGTGAAGTAATACCTAACGGCAGTTTCGCAGGGAGAGTGGGCGAAGTCTCTGTGTGGGAGTGTGGTTTAGTACGCAGGCACATATCGGTTGACATTTCTCTGTCAGGATCAGGTATGTGAATCGTGCAAACCAATGACACAGTATATTGGTATCTAATGAAAATTCCACACCTCCCTGGAGTAACTAGAAAAAAAGCGTTACGAGAACAACGGAGCTACTTCTAGAATGGTTGCGCTGTGTTATATAAAGGGCGAGCGTTTGATCAAGGGACACAGTCGAAATTTGAAAAGGGATAATGTCGTGTGATCGATAAGGCGAATAGTACGAATATTAAAGCGACATATTGTAAAGGAAATGTTTTAACATAATTTTCGTAAAGTATTAAATAAAGTTTATATTTAATCGAGAACGAGAGTAGAAACTCTAAATGAAATCTGAGAGTATTATAAGTTTGGCAAAAAAGTAAGGTCAAGTTCGTGAACCAGACAAATCGCTCCACCCCTTCCCATACAAAATGACTCATTTTCAATAACTTACATAAATCAAATTTTCTTGGACACTATGAAAGCTAATGATTTGAAATTCGGAATTTAATATTTTTATCCTAAATGTGATATATGCTATAAAAATCATTTGAACCCCCTCACTCCTTCCACCACCTCTCATACAAACTGCACTTTTTCATGAAACAAAGTAAGCCGATTTTCTCAGAATATATAACATTTATTGAGCTCACATTTTGTACTAAATACTTAATTAGCATTATCACTGATCAGAAAACATTAATTGATTAGCTTCACTGATTCTACCCCCTCACATACAAAAAGACACAGTTTCACAACTTCAAAAAAAATCGATTTTCTTGAAAGGTATGAATGTTACTAGTCTGAAATTTAAGAGATGTCAATTTTATGACCCCCCCCCCCCCTTTGACCACCTCCCATACAAAGTGCTCAATTTCACTTAATATAACACTAATTTTCTCAGTTCCTATTTAATTTTTAGAGGTAGCATTTGGTATAAAACATTTTTATAGCTACTTTAGCATAATGAGGAAAAAATTAATTAAATGCTGTCACCCCTTCTACCCCTCCCCATACAAAACTTCTTGGGATCACATCAAATTCTATTTCATCCAGAGTATCGTAGCCCTGTTATGTTTTTAAAGTGAACTAGTGACCCCTTTATATAAAAAGTCCTTACTGCAACACTTTATACTTATAAAAAAACCAGCCCTATTATAAATTTCGCGGTCAGAGTTGTCATATGGTATTCTGCGGTCGGACGGCATGTTTTATACATCTATCTGTCGAATAAAGGATCATTTCTTTCAAATGCTGTCTTAGTCGAAATTAATTTGTGGGCGTTGAATTAAATTTCAGCCACTCTCTAATCTATACATATTATTATAATTGTAGTGTTTGTCTGTTATTTGCTTTTAAATGGCTATAAGCTAGTTTTTTGCTTTATTTTAACAATAACTAAGCATAAAAACACGTTTTTGATATTTTTGTTCGTCTGTCCGGCCGCTTTTCACTCACAAATAGCTGAACCGATTGTAATGAAACTTGCACAGTTTGTTAGGTGTTCTCCGAGATGTAATCTGCTTTTGGTTTTATTTCACTATCCTCATGCCTTCTATCCCCTCCCATGCAAAGTGACTCATTTTCAAAAATAAATATTAATCAAATTTTCTTGGAAACTATTGAAGCTATTAACTAGAAATTTAGAATATATTATTTCTATTACAAATGCAGTTTTTTGGTATACAAATTATTTGAGTTCCCCCACTCCTTCCACCACCTCCCATACAAACTACACTTTTTCAAGGAACACTTTACACCAATTTTCTCAGTACGTATAACTTTCATCGAGCGTAAATGTTATACTAAATTTTCATTTAGCATTATTATTAATATCGGGAAAAAATTAACCGATTAGCCTCACTCCTTCTACCCCCTCCCATACAATGTGACACAGTTCCACGACTTTACAAGAATTAGAGTTTGAATGTTACTGATCTGAAATTTAAAATATATCAATTGCATGATAATTGCAGTTGTGTGTCAAAAAATCACTAAGAACCCCCTTCTCCTTCCACCACCTCCCATAGAAACTACACCTTTTATGAAATACTCCAAACCAATTTTCTCAGTTCATATAAATTTCATCGAGCTAAAATGTTGTACTTAGTCCTTAATTAGCATTATTATTAATATCGGGAAATCAAGTAACCGAGTAGCTTCACTCCTTCTACCCCATCCCATACAACGAGACACAACTCCACGCCAATAAAACATAACAGGGCTACGATTGCGCGTAAAGCGCAATCTTACGATACTCTAGATGAAATAGAATATTTTGTGATCCCAAGAAATTTCGCATGGGAAGTATTAGAAGGGAGGACAGCATTGAACTAATTTTTCCCCATCATGCTAAAGTAGCTATAAAAATGTTTTGTACAAAATGCTTACTCCAAAAATTGAATGGGAACTGAAAAAATTAGTGAGTTAGATTTAGTGAAAATGTGCAGTTTGTATGGGAGGTGGTAGAAAGAGTGAGGCGATTAGAGTGATTTTTTTCAGAAATAACTAGGAATATTGTAAAATTGACATCCCTGAAATTTCAGACTAGTGCCATTTATACTTTTCAAGAAAATCGATTTTTTGTGAAGTTGTGAAACTGTGTCATATTGTATGGGAGGGGGTAGAAGCAGTGAAGCTAATCAAATATTTTTTTCTGATCTTAGTGCTAATACTAATTAAGTATTTATTACAAAATATGAGCTCAATAAATGTTATATGTTCTGAGAAAATCGTCTTAGAGCACTTCATGAAAAAGTGTAGTTTGTATGGGAGGGGGTGGAAGAAGAGGGAGGAAGCAAATAATTTTTCTACTGTAGATTAAAATTACTATGAAAATAACATATCCGAAAATTCAGACTAATAGCTTCTATACTTTTCGAGTAAATCCGTTTATTGTCAAATTACGAAATTGTGTCATTTTGTATGGGAGGGGGTAGAAGGGGTGAAGCTAATAGTCTAAATTTTTTTGGGCTTACTAACAATTTCAAATAAATATTTGGTGCACAATTTCAGCTCTCTAAATTGTATACGCAATGAGTAAATTGGCTTAGAGTAATTCATGACAAGTACAGTTTGTATGGGAGGTGGTAGAAGGAGGGGGAGGATACGCATAATTTTCGTACGGTAGATTGATATTATCATAAAAGTAACATATTCCAAATTTCAGGCCAATAGCTTTTGTACTTTTCGTGCAAATCCGTTTATTGTCAAATTGCGCAATTGTGTCATTTTGTATGGGAGGGGGTAGAAGGGGTGGAGCGATTTGGCCCGTTCACGAACTTGACCTTACTTTTTTGTCAAAAACGACGTGTACAAAATTTGAACTATCTAGCTCAACGCGTTCTCAAGCTAGAGCGCGCACAGACGGACGGACGGACGGACGGACGGACGGACGGACGGACGGACGGACGGACGGACGGACGGACAGACGGACGGACGGACAGACGGACGGACATCCGGTTTTGAGATTTTTGAGTGATAATATTAATTTCTGTATTCATCATTTTTTTCTCCGAGCCTTATTTCTTGGCGTTACAAACTTTAGAGCAAACTTATAATACTCTCAGATTTCATCTAGAGTATAAAAACATAACAGGGCTACGATTGCGCGTAAAGCGCAATCTTACGATACTCTAGATGAAATAGAATATTTTGTGATCCCAAGAAATTTCGCATGGGAGGTATTAGAAGGGAGGACAGCATTAAACTAATTTTTCCCCATCATGCTAAAGTAGCTATAAAAATGTTTTGTACAAAATGCTTACTCCAAAAATTGAATGGGAACTGAAAAAAACATAACAGGGCTACGATTGCGCGTAAAGCGCAATCTTACGGTACTCTAGATGAAATAGAATTTTTTGTGATCCCAAGAAATTTTGTATGAGGAGTGTTAGAAGGGGTGATAGCATTGAACTATTTTTTTCCCCATCATGCTAAAGTAGCTATAAAAATGTTTTATACAAAATGCTTACTCCAAAAATTGAATAGGAGCTGAGAAAATTAGTGTGTTAGATTTAGTGAAAATGTGCAGTTTGTATGGGAGGTGGTAGAAAGAGTGGGGGGATTTTAGTGATTTTTTCAGAAATAGCTAAGAATATCATAAAATTTACATCTCTTAAATTTTAGACCAGTAACATTCATACTTTTCAAGAAAATAGATTTTTTGTGAAGTTGTGAACTGTGTCATATTGTATGGGAGGGGGTAGAAGCAGTAAAGCTAATCAAATAATTTTTTCTGATCTTAGTGATAATGCTAAATAAGTATTTATTACGAAATATGAGCTCGATAAATGTTATATGTTCTGAGAAAATCGGCTTAGAGCATTTCATGAAAAAGTGCAGTTTGTATGGGAGGGGTTGGAAGGAGAGGGAGGACGCAAATAATTTTTACACAGTATATTGAAATTATTATAAAAGTAATATATCCCGAAATTGAGACTAAAAACTTTTATACTTTTCGAGCAAATCTATTTATAGTCGAATTGCGAAATTATGTCATTTTGTATGGGAGGGGGTAGAAGGGGTGAAGCTAATCGTCTATTTTTTTTTAGCCTTACTAACAATTTTAAATAAATATTTAGTGCACAATTTCAGCTCGCTAAATTGTATACGCACTGAGTAAATTGGCTTAGAGTAATTTATGACAAGTACAGTTTGTATGGGAGGTGGTAGAAGGAGAGGGAGGACACGCATAATTTGTATACGGTAGATTGATATTATCATAAAAGTAATATATTCCAAATTTCAGACCAATAGCTTTTATACTTTTCGAGCAGATCCGTTTATTGTCAAATTGCGCATTTGTGTCATTTTGTATGGGAGGGGGTAGAAGGGGTGGAGCGATTTGGCCCATTGACGAACTTGACCTTACTTTTTTGTCAAAAGCGACGTGTACGAAATTTGAGCTTTCTAGCTCAACGCGTTCTCAAGCTAGAGCGCGCACAGACGGACGGACGGACGGACGGACGGACGGACATCCGGTTTTGAGATTTTTGAGTGATAATATTAATTTCTGTATTCATCATTTTTTTCTCCGAGCCTTATTTCTTGGCGTTACAAACTTTAGAGCAAACTTATAATACTCTCAGATTTCATCTAGAGTATAATTAGTGAGTTAGATTTAGTGAAAATGTGCAGTTTGTATGGGAGGTGGTAGAAAGAGTGAGGCGATTAGAGTGATTTTTTTCAGAAATAACTAGGAATATTGTAAAATTGACATCCCTGAAATTTCAGACTAGTGCCATTTATACTTTTCAAGAAAATCGATTTTTTGTGAAGTTGTGAAACTGTGTCATATTGTATGGGAGGGGGTAGAAGCAGTGAAGCTAATCAAATATTTTTTTCTGATCTTAGTGCTAATACTAATTAAGTATTTATTACAAAATATGAGCTCAATAAATGTTATATGTTCTGAGAAAATCGTCTTAGAGCACTTCATGAAAAAGTGTAGTTTGTATGGGAGGGGGTGGAAGAAGAGGGAGGAAGCAAATAATTTTTCTACTGTAGATTAAAATTACTATGAAAATAACATATCCGAAAATTCAGACTAATAGCTTCTATACTTTTCGAGTAAATCCGTTTATTGTCAAATTACGAAATTGTGTCATTTTGTATGGGAGGGGGTAGAAGGGGTGAAGCTAATAGTCTAAATTTTTTTGGGCTTACTAACAATTTCAAATAAATATTTGGTGCACAATTTCAGCTCTCTAAATTGTATACGCAATGAGTAAATAGGCTTAGAGTAATTCATGACAAGTACAGTTTGTATGGGAGGTGGTAGAAGGAGGGGGAGGATACGCATAATTTTCGTACGGTAGATTGATATTATCATAAAAGTAACATATTCCAAATTTCAGGCCAATAGCTTTTGTACTTTTCGTGCAAATCAGTTTATTGTCAAATTGCGCAATTGTGTCATTTTGTATGGGAGGGGGTAGAAGGGGTGGAGCGATTTGGCCCGTTCACGAACTTGACCTTACTTTTTTGTCAAAAACGACGTGTACAAAATTTGAACTATCTAGCTCAACGCGTTCTCAAGCTAGAGCGCGCACAGACGGACGGACGGACGGACGGACGGACGGACGGACGGACGGACGGACGGACGGACGGACAGACGGACGGACATCCGGTTTTGAGATTTTTGAGTGATAATATTAATTTCTGTATTCATCATTTTTTTCTCCGAGCCTTATTTCTTGGCGTTACAAACTTTAGAGCAAACTTATAATACTCTCAGATTTCATCTAGAGTATAAACAATTCGATTCTCTTGAAAAGTGTGAATGGTACAGATCTGAAATGTAAAATATATCATTCGCATGGTAGTTATACTTGTTTCTCGAAAAATAACCAAAAACTCCCTACTCCTTCTACCACCTCCCATACAAATTGCACAATTTAATTGAATTCAATGCACTAAGTTTCTCAGTACCTATTCAATTTTTGAAGCTTAAATTTGGAACAAAAAATTTTTATAGTTATTCTAGCATGATGTAAAACAAATAAGTTCAGTGCTGTCACCCCTTCTACCACTCCCTATACAAAATTTCTAAACATCACAAAAATTTCGATCATGGGCTTTATGCACAATCGTAGTCCTGTTATGTTTTCAAGATTAATCTTATTTTATTTGTTTTTTTGTTAATTAACACATGTTCTTAATTCTCTTCAATACGTATATGAGCTCAAATCACGGAATTGATTTGATCACAAGCCTGTCCCGTTCAAATGCGAGTATCATGGTTTCATTTTTAATAATTTATGGTTCTGATTCCAACAAAACACAAAACATTGTATTCAAAGAGCCATTAAAGTAAGCAGATTATATATCCTACATAATTTACCACTGTGTCCAAAAACTAGTCGGAATTTTTTTATAAATCAAAAAATCTTTATTTATTCTTTCAAATCAATTTTGTCCCCTTCAAAATAGTCCCCTTTCGATATAATACACTTATGCCACCGCTATTTCCAGTCCTCGAAGCATGCCAAAAAGTCTTCTTCCGGTATAGCCTTCAGAGCGCGCGCTGATTCTCGTTGAATGTCTTCAATCGACTCGAAACGGTTTCCTCGGAGTGGTCTTTTGAGTTTTGGAAATAGCCAGAAGTTACACGGAGCCAAATCAGGTGAATAAGGTGGTTGCGGAACGATATTGGTTGCATTTTTGGCGAAAAAGTCACGAAGAATCAGTGCAGTGTGAGATGGCGCATTATCGTGGTGTAAAAACCAAGAGTTGTCTTTCCATAAATCCGCCCAAAACATCTTTCAAAATGGAATTAATTGATCCTTTTGATACGCCAATTTTATCAGCAATGTCTCTTATAGTTAATCGACGGTTTTCAAGCACTAATTCTTTTACTTTTTGGATGTGAGCATCGTCAGTTGAGGTCGATGGTCGACCAAGGCGCTCTTCGTCTTCAACGCGTTCTCTACCTTCTTTGAACAATTTATACCAATCATATGTTGTTGATTTTGGTAGAGCTCGGTCCCCGTCAGCCTTCTCCAACATTTTCAACGTTTCTGCAGCATTTATTCCATTCAGGAAACAAAATTTGATCGCACTTCTTTGTTGAATAATTTCAGACATTCTAAAAATCGCCAAATTCACTTTTTGTGTCGCACAAAAACAAGCGTAACTCAAACACTAATGAATATTTTCACATATAATTTGGCATGGAAGTCAGTAACAGTTGTACTAACTAAAAAAAAATATATTGAGCGAAAATATTTACCCGCGTAATTTAAATCGAAAAATTCTGACTAGTTTTTGGACACAGTATTACTAACTACACTCTCAAAAATTGCTTATTATTGCTAGTTTTACGCGGACGAAGTCGCGGGCGTTTGCTAGTTGAATTAATAAAATAATTAATAATTACACACTTCCTTGAACACGATTAAATCGCTTAGAGGTGTTTTTTGAAACATTCATTTTGGTTTAAACTAAATAAGAGCCGAGTTAATTTCTTTTCAATCGATTACATAGCCATAATTTCCATAACCCAGTTCACAGTAAAAAAATGACAAAATTTTAGTTGCTTAGCGAAACATTTCAATTGAAAATAAGGTCGCCATGCCTCGGAAAACATTTATTGTTATAACTTGGCCATAACTGTTGGAAAATGTTCTTCCGATATTCAAGAAAACTTGGCATAGTCGTCGAATCCCTTTCATAATGGTTTGATTTTTTTTTCAGAAAATTCATACCTTCATGAATATTTATTCGAATGCAATGCAGAAAGAGTTTTTGTCCGTGTGTACAACAGTGACGAGGAGACATATTTGTTGCCAATATCGCTTAATTGCCTATTTCTTTCAGTACATTGAGTTTCGATTTTCGCTTGACTGTAACATCCTTTCTTTATAGGATTGTAATAGTCCGCCGGGGCAATTCTGAAAAAAAAACGCTCCGTGCAATCGAAGCTCATAAACAGTGTCCATTCTAGGACCGAACTACTTGCACAGTGGAAAATCTGCATAGTTGAAGCTGTGCTCCACATACAAACTACACACAGAGCAATATGTAAGGACTCGTGGCGAGATAACCTGTCGGTTGAAGTTCATAAGTTCGGAATGAGGTCACTGCATAGGGTAAAAATGTAAATGTTATAGACTACTTCCAGTTATCATCAGTTCGGAATTTAACTTGTGCTTCCAGCAGCAATCCCTTTCTCTCTAATTAGCGCCAATACAACTTGTGTAAAATCGCTCCCATTCACCAAGTTATCGATAAACACTCCGGATCTCATCATTCATCAGCCATCAAATTAGTGCGGTTGACCATCAATTACATGTTGACCCATCAAAATTCGGAAAATGGACTTTCCTTCGCTCCCTAATTAAATGGGTTGACTGATGAAATTCCGGTAGATAAAAGCACTCCATTAGAGGGGGAGGTTCGAACATGTCACCGGACATTACTGATGTTGTCGAAGTCGGTCGGACGGACAAAAAAGCTTAAAGGCAAACCAAATTAGACTGGACGGACATTTTCAATCTGGTGCTCTAATTTTATCGAGCGATGGTCCATTGCCAATCAATCTGAATCGACTAGGAATTTTGTTTTCCAACGATTTTCAATGTTTTGCAATTTTTTCGTATTCTAGAAACCGTCGTTGAAAAGGGTACTTTTAAGTTTTTTTTTGCATCGACTTAGCTATTTTATTATTTTCTGTTTTTCTAACCAGAAAAGTTGTTTTGCTCTAGATTTAAGTGTTTTTCTGGAAAAATTCTGACTGAGAACGAAATACTCCAGAAATAAAAATAGTTTTGTAGGAGATGACATCATTTTGAGTATTTAGAATAAAAAAACTGTGATAGTTTCTAATATTTTCATTAAAAAGCTAAAACCAACTTAAAAAACTAAAACTAACTCTTATTCAATGCTAATTAGCTTTAACACTCGACTAAGCTTTCATATCCACCCCGGTAATTTATGAATAATCACGCAATTTACAACGTGAGCTTGGGAACAAGACTTGCAGGGTTGTATTATACACGATACCTTCAAAGAGTGTTTCCTTTGATCCGTGCACCTATTTATTATATTAACGTGCAATACACTAATAGCGCATAATCGCTTGTGCTCGGAAAACAGCACAAAATGCAATGCAATTTTCCTTGAATTATGTTTACATTCTGTCAATGCTCTTCAATTTGCATAATTCTACAGTTCCGAAGGGGGAAAGGTATTTAGCTTAATCCTTTATCCTGGAAATTCACCTAATCATAATCGCTTGTGCTTGGTGTCCTTGTACAATGCATGGTTTGAAAAGTTTATAAAATTTCTCGATTTAATGATCATATGATCATGAAATTCAAGGATACGAACTTTTACTTAGTTGTCCTTTTTGTTAGTTAGTAGAAGAAAAATTACATTTCTTGTAATGTTCGCTAGAAAAGGACCACGACTGATTGTTTTGAATATGCGAGATGTGGAAGATGTGTAGGATTCTTGTTACGTTGGATCTGTAGGGACGGTGGAGTCGAGAAGGGTGTTGATGCTCCTGTAAATAAAGCTCGTCAGACCTTCAGTTTTCTTTCTCTTTCTTGAGGTGTTGCGTATTGATATACAATGGTGGTCGAGAGTTCAAATTCTGGTCGACGTATAATTTCGTGCGTGGGTGTATCTTGGCCACTTAAATCTGTAAAAATTAAAATTCGTAAGTAGAGGGTTGTGCTAACAACAGATTCCATAATGTACCAGCTGATTGCCACTATTGGTGAGGGCTCCAACCAATAGTATTCTAAAATACTACGAACTAATGAGATTAAAAGCAGAACAACGGAACTAGTACAATAGAAAAAAGATGAAATTCTAATAACAAAGCCGGCGAGTCGATATGCTTGGCTATATGAGAATTCTAACTCTTAAAAGTTATACGCTTTTTACTATAAGATAAACAGAAATCGCGCAGGTAAATTTCCGGAGGCGTCATATATTTTAAGTTTCTCTATTAGAATCTTGGGGTCGAACTTAGTCGAAAGGCTTTGCAAAATCGTATGCATTGTCTTGTTTGATATCACATTATTTTCACATAATAACAAACCTCAACTTTATTTTGTTCCATTTCAGTCATACTATTTGACGTAACTTCCTAGATTTAAGGTGCAAAATAAGCCCAGAAATGTGAAAGGTGGTTACTCGTGGTGTTAACCAAACCATGGCCATGGAAAGTTATTAGACTTTTAACACTCTAACTGATTTCGTCTTTTTCTTTCTTCTTTTAAGTCAATTCAACTACGCTACTTTGGAACCGTAATGTATTGCTGTCCTTTTTATTGTATGAATTCTGGCTAGCATAAATTTTAAGTGGTTTGCCATTAGCATGTATGAGTAGGTACATAATTCGACCTTCATTTTTCTATAAAATAAGGATAATCTTTCTTTGTTCGATCTTCAAAAAGAAAAAAATTAATCTAACTAATTCTATGTCTAGAATGCGTTCTCCAGCTCAAAAAATTAAAATATATTGGCATACTATCAACGACAAATGAAATTTAACTGACCCAAGCATAATAGCTAAAAAGTAAAAAACAAAAACTTAGCAACTATGAACCACACATTTGAACTCCCTTTCCAAACAAAATCACTATCGCTCATATAATTGCATTCGAAAAGCTGCAAACTTTGTTTGCTAAACAACTATACCGAACCTTTTCTGTTTGAAAATCCTTTTTTAAACAATCTCCTTTGACTGTGCACAGAGTTTACACACTGAAACTTTTCGAACTCCAAGTACCTACTCTATTCAGCCTTGTATACCAATTTAGTTTACACAGTACAGAAAACATCCTGGCATCATCATCATCATCATCATCATCACCATGAATGCTTTACTTCTGGTTGCACCTTTCTAAGTGCTTAGAGGGTCAGCAACCCGACAAAAGAAAAGTCGAAAACGTTTTCTTTCAATTAAAAGTTGGCAAGCGATTTTCGCATTCTGTTCTAATTTTTTGCTGCTTCTGCTACTAGTGAGTATGAACGAGATTAAGGTCTTAGAGAAAAGTAAGAAGTTTCTTTCAGGGAAAAACTGGTTGGAACTAAAAACTTTGTTACGAGTGATGGAAAATAATTTCGTATCGGCCGATGGAATACTAGGCTTTTTTTTATTGAGGGTGGAATTATTTCGAAAAACATGACTAGAAATTTAATAAAACTCACGCTTCTATGTAGCTTTCAAAGATTCCAGGAAAGTTTATGTTTTTCCCTTTTTTAAATTCTATTAGAAGAAAAAAAAGAAGAAAAGTATATCTTATATGTAAATACTGAAGTGCGCAAGGGGTCGTTGAATTTCAAGTAAAAATTATGCAAGTTCCCTTTATTTAAATAGCGCCTTTAATATTTGCGCTGATCGTTCGCCATTCGTTCACTTTTCGTTCCCCATTCGTTCTCCATTCGTTGGCTACTCGTTCACTACTAGTTCTCTATTCGTTTGTCACTCGTTCGCTGCTCATTCAACATTCGTTCGCCACTAAATCGCTATTCATATGATTACTTTTGCTTGCTGAACTCCATTTGTCGATCACTGGACTTACTCCTGGTTGTTGATTACGAGACTTACCCGCTTACTGTCGCTTGTTGAACTCTGCTGGTCGTTCACAGGGACTTACTCGCGTACTGTCGCTTGCTGCTAAGCTCCGCCCCGACTACGACCACATGTCATACTCGCTCACTCATCCCGCCCGCCGACCGCACGACACACTCGTTGATCGCACTCGCCTGCCGACTCTTACAATTCACTATCACGACTTGCCAAGCAACTGCTCGATCTTCACTTTTTCGCTTCATAATCCAGTCTTACTTTTCCATTGCATATGCTCACCTATTGATATGATTCTTGTCGCCTTCTTTTCGCCTGCTTTTCGCCTGCTTTTCATCTGCTTCTGAAACGCACAAGCAGTTCGAGGTTACAAGTAATTGATGATCGTGGAATGTCTATGCTCTGTGTGTGCAGAATAGTAGACACCTGAGGATTGCAAATAATCGATTAACAACTAGAGCTGACATGAAACAATACCGATATAATTAAGTAAACTAACCTCATTACTGTTGCTTACATTTAATTCCTATGACCATTATCGTTTTTCGAACTCGAAAATTTCACTTCCGCTTTCATTCTCCCTTTTGTAGTCATTCATTCACTTAAATTTTTTATGCATTCACTTACATTTTGAGTGGATTTAATAAATTTTGTGCGCATTCACTAAATTTTGATTGCATTCACTTAAATCTTGTGTTCACTCATATTGTGTGTGTATTTACTAAATTTTATGTGCATCCACTCAAATTTTGAGTGGATTTACTTAATTTTGTGTGCATTCACTCACATTTTGTGTGGATTTACTACATTTTGCGTGCATCCACTGAAATTTATGTACATTTACTAAATTCTATGTGCACTCACTTCAATTTTGTATGGATTTACTAAATATTGTGTGTATTCCCTTAAATTTTTATGCATTTCCTACATTTTGTGTGCATTCAATTAAATTTTGTGTGCATTCACTCAAATTTCTGTGAATTTACTAATTTGCATTCAATCATATTTTATGTGCGTTCACTCAAATTTGTGTGCATTTGCTAAATTTTATGCGCATTCACTTAAGTTTTGTGTGCATTCACTCACATTTTACATGGATTTACTAAATTTTGTTTGCATTCACTCACATTTTGTGTGGACTTCCTAAATTTTGTGTTTGGTTACTAAAGACGTTGGGTTGGTCGACTATGTAACACATAGAAGCGAGCAGTTAAGCAGGAGGCCAGAGGAAAAAACAAGTCCTGGCAACAGCTTAAGGCCGATGCTCAGGATCGCGCCTTGTGGAAGAGAGTTGTTTCTGTCTTATGCCCCCAAAGGGGGTCTTAACAGGAATTTGATTGATTGATTACTAAATTTTATGTGCCTTAACTTAAATTTTGTGTACATTTACAACATTTTTAGTACATTCACCTAAATTTTGAGTGTATCCACTCAAATTTTGTGGAGTTTTACTAAATTTTGTGTACATTCGTTCAAATTTATGTGCATTTACTAAATTTTGTATGCATTAATTCAAATATGTGTACATTTACTAAATTTTGTGTGCATTTTCTGAATTTTTTGGGGGTATTTACTACATTTGTTATGCATTCGCTTTCCGTTCGAAGTATCTAAACATTCTGAACATCGCTGTGTAGTTGTCGTCTTTATCGGAAGCGTCTGTGAGATAGTAGGAAGGATGCGTTATAACGGTTGGTGTTTCCAGTAATCAACAACCTGTTAAATAATATTTTAAGAAGAAATGATTAGTTTTGTGAATAATGAAGTTGAGAAGTTAGATAAATTACAACAGGCAATTCTCGAAATTAACAAGCTACTGAAAATAATCTTAACGATCCAATTACCTCAGCATAATGAAAATTCTACAAGAGACATCGACTTTTCAATGCCATTGTAATCACCTGAAGAAAACTGATTTTGATACTATAACTTAATGAATCTAAATCAATTTCGCAAGTTAATTAATTAAAATAATTAACATACTGCTTAGGATTAAGTCACAAGCATTCGGGAAAATTGATGAGAAACGAAAGCCGAATGCTGCTGTGCAAAGTCTGTAACTAAAATCTCCACTTCACATTTCAGTCTCCTACTTAAAGTAAAGTTATGAAGTCATGAAGGCACAGTCATAAATTTCTGCTATTTTGTATCTCACAAAGACATAACTCTTAGCTACTAGAAACAGAAAAATAAACAAAAAGTGGAAAGAGAAATGAACAAATTTCATAATGTGGCAATATGACCAGGAGGTCCCCAGTCAATTTCAATAAATGAACGAAACGGGAGCCTAGATAAATCCTTGTATTCCTTGTTAAGGATCTTATCACCAACTACTAACTCCCATCGCTCTATGGACCATAGAAATTTTAACAAAAACATCGTCTAATGTAATCGCCGACATTTTCTCCTATCGCCTGACGACACAATGACGATGGCAACTTCTAACCCGCGTTATCACAACTTTATCCTTGTTAGAAAATAAAATAAATACGTTTATGCTTTATGACATTTCAGCCCACTTATCAACGAAGCCTCAAGTAATTACTCGAGAGCGAGATGACAAACGATCGTTTGTCCCGGGACTTTCAAGTCCTCACAGCCGTCTCGCAAGGAGGACGTTTTTGAAATATATGCGAGCCAGGATCCAATGTCAACTCGAGGCTCATATTGTGGTGCATATGGTTACACTAGAAAATGTCTTAGGCCTTGTCTACTCCCCGGTCGTGATGTACGATGATGAAGTATTAGACAAGGACTAAATAGAACAAAAGGCCGTAAATTCCATGCAATTTAATGTGTTTTATTATCATGAACTGAAAGTTATGGTTTACTAACGTAATGGAAGTCTTAATTCCACTTTTACGCCGGGATTCGAACGATGGATTTCTTTTCGGCGGAGCAGTCATGGGTGAAATTCACTGAGCCGTAAATTGAAGGAGTTTTTTCCCCCGAAAGAAGCTTTTTGTAATAGCTCTCGTAAAATTGCCGGATTGGATTTATAGTGTTTGGATGAAATGAAAGGATTAGACATTTACGAAAATTTCACTCGTACAAAAGATTGGCTTTACAGAAGACTATTAAATAGTGTGGCAATGAAAAGTAGAGAGTTGGTAATAATATTGAACATATCCCAACAAAGTATTTATCAAATTAAATTGAAAACAACAACGACTATGTAGATTACATTAAATGATTATTGGATGAATTTAATTCTGAAATCTTTTCGCAATTTTCAAAATTATTCCCACTTATTCCACTCTGTTATCCTCTTTCCCAGTCGACTTGCAAAGGGTGTATACTGATATTTTCGAAGAATTACATCATTTTTTGTGGCATCGAAATATTATGATCGATTGCTCTTATGGTCGAATTCTACTGACCCGTAATGTCCTTTTGATAAAATCCATGTTAATATGAAGTCCAGAAAAAAAAGACAATTTTAAAATATCCTTAAGAAAATTCAGCTACAAGCTTATACAATTTTTTTTCCAACATTTTTCACGAAGACACATTTTGGACATGTGTCGAAAACTTGATTGTGATATGGGTAAGATATATGAGCTCATGGCGGGCTTATTGATAAAAAGAATGTGTCAACTACGCAACGACAGAATAGTCCTCTAAATTTTCCTTTATCACCGAAATTGGGACATGCTGGTGCTTCTTAGAGAGGAAATGCTGAAATTAAGGAATTCCATAAGATAAGGGTGGCTGCGAGGAGGAACGGAGGGGGGGAAGTGTTTAGGTGTCGTGGTTTCTTCCTATTATGGCCCTACACCATTGACATTAATGCCGGACGAAAATAAAAGCTGGAAAATAAAGCTTGCGAGATCTACCCTTGTATTTTTGCTTAATGAGAAAAATTTTCAAGACAAAAATGCTGTAGACATCCTGCGGATTATTTATGTTAATGACAGGTCTAAGAAAAATTGCAGAAGAAAGTATCTGAGATTGCCTTTTTCTTTTTTTTTTTTGATATTTCGAAAACTTCGGCAAATGGAAATGTTTAAATGGAAATGGTGTTAAAAAATATTTCCTTTTTTCAAGCACGCAATAAAACTTATAGGGTGTTAGAAAAAAAGAACAAAAACTCGTTATAATACAATTAATGACGTAATTAACGTTTCCAAACAGTGGTTTATTTGTGGTAGTTCAGCTATTGGCATGAGAAATTGGCATAATGAGATTTTTGTATTTTGGTTTTGAGCCCGATTTATGCTAAATTACCCACAATGTCGTTCACTGTAAAAAATTTTTTAGTTGAAATTTCAAAAAATTATAACGGCTATTTGTTCAAAATTCGATATTGAAATTAAATATGTTTAATTATAATAGAATTGCATCAATCAAATCAAATTCCTGTTAAGACCCCCTATAGGGGCATAGGACAGAAACAACTCTCTTCCACAAGGCGCGATCCTGCGCATCGGCTTTAAGCTGTTGCCAGGACTTGTTTATTCCTCTGGCCTCCTGCTCAACTGCTCGCTTCCACGTGTTACATGGTCGACCAACCCGACGTCTGAGGGTTATAATCCAGAGCCTGTTTTGCGATGTTTTGCTCTGGTTTCCTCAAAGTACGACCGATCCACTGCCACTTTCGCCGTTGAATCTCAATACCTATTTTAGTGTGGCGATTTGTACTCCAAAGTTCGTCGTTGGAGATCACTTCTGGCCAGAATATTCCTAAAATGCGTCGGAGGCATTGGTTTACGAAAGTCTGTAGTTTCTTTGTAAGTCGAACGGTCACTTTCCACGTAGTACAACCATATAACAACACGGATTTGACGCATGCGTCAAAAACTCGCAGCTTCGTGCGAAGGGAGATCTCTCTTAACCTCCAGAGAGGGGAAAGGATACCGAAGGCCTGACGAGCTTTATTTAGCCGAGCCTCAACATCCTTTTCGGCTCCGCCGTCCATGCTGACAATGCTTCCGAGATAGCAAAAATCTTGCACCTCTTCCACATCCTGTCCATTAAGAACAATCGGTGTGCTTGCGTTCGAACCCATGTGCATGTACTTGGTTTTACGCACATTTATTTTCAGTCCCGCCTCTTTGCATTTAGAATGCAACGAGCGAACATTTGACTCTAAGTCCGAACGGGTATGTGCAAGCAAACACACGTCATCAGCATAATCAAGGTGACTTAAGATGTTAAATAGTCTCCATTGAAGACCTTTACCTTTCCCACCTTCCAGTGCAGCTTTCAAGATGTCATTTATTACCACCAGAAACAGGGCTGGTGATAATATGCAGCCTTGTCTGACACCCGTTCGCACAGGAAAGCTCTCGGACAGCTCTCCTCTATGCAAGACGCAACACCTTGCATCTTCGTAGGATTCTTTAATCATAGCTATGACCTTTTTTGGAATACCTCTCCTACGCAAAGCATTCCATATGTAATCTCGCTTAACACTGTCGAAAGCCTTCTCGAAGTCCACAAACATGAGATGTAGTGGCAAACCCATTTCGGCTGACTGCTCTAATATTATCCGTAGGGTATTTGTGTGGTCGGTACAAGACGACCCTTTACGGAATCCAGCCTGATAAACTTCGAGAGTGCTCTCGACGACATCACTAACCCTATTGAGAATTACCTTAGCCATAATTTTTGATACGGCAGTAAGTAGACATATACCACGCCAATTGCCACAATCCCGAAGGTCGCCCTTCTTCGGAATTTTCACAATGACGCCCTCCTTCCATTCAGTCGGATATCTTCCATCATTCCACACCTTAGTGAAGAGTGGGTGGAGTATATCGGCTGTTATTTCCGGGTCCGCTATGAGGAGTTCGGTTGGTAGTCCGTCTATACCTGGAGCTTTCCTTCCCGCCATTGACCGAATGGCGGAAACTATCTCTTCCTTATCTGGAGGATCGTCCCTAATAGAGGATTGTTGCGGTTGGATGTTTGGAAGTTGTTCTGTTTCCGGAATATCTTCATCTGACAAGATGTTTAAAATATCAGAGAAGTATTCCTTCCATCGTCGCAACTGGTGTTCACTCATATTAAGGAGAGTTCCGTTGACATCTCTCACCAGGTGGCTGGCGGTGAAATTCCTGTTCGTCAACTGTTTCATGATTTTAAATAGTGAACCCATATCCCCAAGGTAAGCCGCAGATTCTGCCTTGTTTGCCAGATCTTCAATGGCCTTTCTCTTGTCGCGTCTAACAGCCTTTTTAAGCTGTATATGAGCATCGCGGTAGTTCTGCCTCAAGTCGGGCGTTCGTTGGTTGACATCGGGTTGAGAGATGATTGCTAATTTGGCTTTTTTCCGATTGTCAACCTTGTCCCATGTGTCTTGCGACATCCAGGGTTTCTCACCGCTTTGCGCATATCCCACAGATTCTTCAGCACTAGTTAGAAAAGTGTTTCTGGTTGCCTCCCAATTGGCGTCCAGTGTGCGCATTTCATGTTCACCCAATGTGGATGACTTTTCGCGTAGAATAGTGGTGTATTCGAGTTTTTTGTTGCGATCTCTGAGTTTATCCACATTAAGCTTGCGCTTCATTTGAAGAATTTGTGGTCGTCGGATAGCTGCTGTACATAATCTCAAGCAGGCAACCATCAAGTGGTGATCGCTCCCCACGTCAGCTCCACGTTTTGCTCGCACATCGAGGAGACATCTTCTCCATCGGCGACTTATAGCCAAATGGTCGATCTGGTTCTGAGTAACACCGTCAGGGGAAACATAAGATGTTTTATGATGACTCTTGTGTGGAAAAAGGGTCCCTCCGATGACCATTTGCCGAGTACTACAGAACTCCACAAATAGTTCGCCGTTTTCGGGTCTCTTAATCCAAGGTCGTGAAGCGTCGACCCAAGGGTCACCATGCCTCCCCATGACGTGTTCTAGTCCAGTGTTGTCTGATCCAATCTGGGTGTTCATACCTCCCGAGATGATAATAATATCACCTCTTGGAACACGTTCGAAGGTGGCACTCAGTTGGCTATAAAACTCCTCTTTGTCACCAGATGTTGCGGTATTAGTTGGTGCGTAGCACTGCAGAATTGTGACGTTTCTGACACTGGTCCTGAGCCTGACGACGATAATCCTATCCGAGATTGGCTCCCAGCTAATGAGACTGTTTCTCGCTCTCGGCATAAGGACGAACGCCACGCCATTTCTGGCTTCACTTTCAGGGCCAATGTACAGAATAATGTTTCCGCTAGGGGTTCGTTCTTCTCCTGATCCTGTCCACCTCACCTCGCTCAAGCCCAAGATTTGGATGTTATAGTGCTCCATTTCACGGTCGATCACTGATTGGCGGTGCAAGGACCGAGTAACCCCAGCTCTTCCCCCGTCATCCAATGTTCGAACGTTCCAGAAGCCAATCATAGTCCGTTTTCGAATGCCAAAAGTCGTTACCGTAGAATCAGTCTGTATCCGAGGCGATGTATCCTGTTTCTCGTATCATTTAGGTCTTAAGATCACGGGTAATAAGCCCAGTGAGTGTCCATTTGCCATTTTTAGGGCAAGCAGGACTGGCTGTGGGTGAATTCTACAGCCCCCATCCCAGAGGGGGATAGTTAGCTCAGGTCCGTGGAGTCGCTAACTTCAAAGATAGTTGCAGGAATTGGTAAAACCTCATACTACAACTACCCCCTTGCGGGGACGAATTGTATAGATAATTTATAAATAATTCCAGTAAAGTCGCTGCAAAAAATTTAAATATTTCCTTACCTTCTTCCACCTCCCATGGAAATAACACATCCAAAATTTATAATACGCGGAGAGACTAAGAAATATTTACCAAAGAAAGTCCAATAATCTATTTATATTGCTAATGTGAAAAAAAAACCTGGCGGGTGAAAAAGTTTTATAACGGACGCTTGCTAGCTGGAACGACTTGGTTCGTCGGCAACTGGGGTATATCTTACCATATCCTCCATTGAAAAAATTTCGGTTGGCTGAATTCAGGATGAGGGCAGATAGTTCTCAGAAGGAGAAACTCTGTGTGGGGATGCAACGATCTTTGAGAGAAGATAAGACATACGAAGCTTAATACTGAAACACTTTTACGACTGGTCTCAGCTGGACCTACCTTCTTCACTCCGGGATTACTCTACTGCCTTACTCCATACTCCTGGAAAACGGCCGGAGTTCCTTCACTCTGTCTACTGTAAGTCCAGAAAGGGGAGAGAGTTTGCCGGGTCGAAAGTCTGGGTTTTTTACAGAAGCTTTAACCTCCAGCAATGACTGCAGCGAATACTTTATTAGAACTGGGTGGGTTATTCGAATCAACGCGTTCTTTATACACTGCAAACCCTGACGCTGAAATTTTTATCGTGGGCGATTTCAATGTTCATGAAATTACCTGGCTTAAACATTCCTTTACTACGGGCCAGGAGGGGTATGATACAGAGCTTTTTGCCTCCATAGACAGAGTAACTCAGTTGGTAGATAAGCTTACTCGTTTACTAAATATTGAAGGACATTTTTTCAAACTTCTTGATATATTTCTCCCTAACCAGCCTGAAAAATATTCTCTATCTGTTATTTATCCATCGCCAATTGGAAGTACGGATCATTTCCGCATTTGTGCACAATTTTCAGTTGCAGGATTTCTGCCGCTGCAAACCAAGATATTTGGAATTTCAAAAGATGAGGCGGTTAATGACTTCTTCGATGCCTTTAATTGGAAATTGTGCTTTCATTCCAATGATTGCGACAGAGCTTGTAGACTTGACACCGAGACTATCCTGAAAGGTATGAAGTATGAGTAAGGCCGTCGAAGAATTCTTAGTTCAATGAAGGCTGTCTGTCTCCTTGTCATTCAGGCCGAGAAACAAGCATTGAAAATCTTTAAATGTAATGAAACACCTGAAATTCTTCAATGAATCAAGAAATGCCTTCAAATCTTTACTTAAGCGTGATAAGTTTGAGCATGACCAAAAATTTCGACGGAAGATTATTCACTGCCTTAAAGACCGAGATCTTACTGGTTATTCGTCAAAACGGTCAACAATATCTTCACTTCTACTTGAATACTACACCTTTTTGTGATGGCGATCGTAACGTGGTTGATCCTATCGAGAAAAAGCTTGCTTTTAGCAGCAAGTTTCACTGAAAAGTCACGCCTTCCACCTTCAAATCAATCGCTTCCTGCTCTTAATGAGTCTAGTTTCTCACTGTCAACACTGTGTTTTCGCACGAGCCTTATTTCTACGATCCTTGAAGATCTCAATATTCATAAATTTGCAGGACCGGATGGTATTCCATTAATTGCCCTTAAAAAGTGTTCCTCTTATTTAGCTACACTTCTTCGCAATCTTTTCTATTCTTCATACTCTTCTGTGTGTTTTTCTCGTCTGTGTTGCGAATGTTCAGTCAATTCCCAAGAAAAGAAGCATACCGAACTTCGCGAATTACTACCTAATAGCCAATATTTCAGTTCTATCGAGAGTAATGGAAATTGCTCTGAAACGAAGAGATATTTAATATCTCGAGAAAAACTAGCCAATCCATGATCGTCAGTATGCTTTCCATTTTGGAAGGTCGACGAGAGATCTCTTGGTATACATTGCAAAATTTTGGAACTTATGCATACTTAAATACGGTGAAGGTCAAGTTTCCCACGTGGGAATGCAAAAGCAGAGATTAGCCTGAATATCTAATAGTTAGCGTAGGAAATTAGCTCTTAATACTACCCTTGTTCAATGGATTCAGAGTTCTCTTTGTACGCACTATATGAGTTGTACTAGATGGCGTTACTACTTCATTTTCCCTATATATTCCGGCGTTCCTCAAGGCTCTGTTTTATCACCAACTCTTTCCTAAGTTTGTCGTCTATCTCAATCCAATCTATAATTTTGCGAGTGACAGAACTTTAGAAAACACCAATGAATTTAATTCTACTGCGGAATCAATCAAGCCTTCTATTGTTACCTATCGCATGGAGTTATTCTGTTTGCTGAACTCAGATCTCAACCTAGTCCTGGAATCGGGTAGAAAAAACAAGTGGCCTGTCATCTATCCCCCAAAACGTGACATTCCAGTGATATCACACAATGTGACCTTTCGTTGTGCAAAATCTTACACTCCGCAAAACTTCACACTTCTAGTCGTTAAAATTAATGAATTGATTGCTACATATATCCGATGTTGCTCTCAACACCTCTAAATGTTTAGGTGTTCTACGAAAGTGCAACAAATATTTCTCGCCGAAGGGCCTAGCAACCAGCTTTTTTTAAGGCATACATCAAACCATGTTTGGTGTAGAACTCGCATGTATGGGTTGGAGCATCCAAGCGTCCCTTTGCGAAGCACCTCGTCCTCTCACGACGATAAAATCGATCTAAAAATCATTTGGCGATGTGGCGATCGACAAGCGTCCCTTTGCGAAGCACCTCGTCCTCTCACGATGGTAAAATCGATGTGAAAATCATTTGGCGATGTGGCAATCAATTAACGCCCCCTTGCGAATCACCTCGTCATCTAACGATGGTAAAATCGATGTAAAAATCATTTGGCGATGTGGCGAGCGATAAGAACTGTCTTGCGTAGCACTTTGTCCTCCAACGATGGTAAAATCGATGAAAAAACGAATTAGCGATGTTGTGATCGATTAGCATCCATTGCGGAGCACCTCGTTCTTTCAAGACGGTAAAATTGATAAAAAAACACAGCGCGGTATGGCGTTCATCTTCCAGATTTTTTTCCTTCACGCACCAAATAAAAAAACGCACTCGGAAATTTGTAAAGCTACCTGTTGGATAATCCAAATATGACCTCCGGTATCCCGATAGATGCTCAACAGTCCAATTTTTTGGGGAGTTTTCTGCCAAGATGATTCCGCTTCTTCTCGTTTTTTTTTTGTTTCTCCTCTTGCTTTTTTTTTACCTTCGCCTCATTTTTACCCATCATACTTCTTATATCACTTCCCTCCCCTCGTTGTCATCTCTCGGCACTTAACTCTCCTCCTATCTCGATGGAGCATATCCACCTCTTCTTGATGTTATTCAGATAATTGCTAGTATGCTAGTAACCAGGTTTTGATGGGAAAAGTTTTGATTACCCCTCACACCGCTAAATCACTTCTCTTATAATTAATAGGATTTTTACAACAGTTGAATTTCCAAATTTATTTAAATCTGAGGCGAAAGCGAAATTAAGGAATTCTTGTTCAATTGTAGATCCATTCTTTGATCTTTCTTTGCTCGATAACATAGCAAAAATTATTTAGAACTTGTGAAGGACTTTGAAGGGAATAACCATGTTCTTCTTTGTCGATGGCACAACAATCTCCTGACCTTCAGGCCCTATACTATTTTCTTGTTGCTATTGTCGAAGATTTGTTTGCCCTTCGCACAACCCTCTATCTACGAATTTTCATTTTCGTAGGTTAGTGTAGCTCAGCTATACCCAAGCAGATAGTGTGCTGGAAATATACGTCGACCAGGATTCGATTTCACGACTTTCGCATTGTAGACGAATACGCTACCTACTAGGCTACACCAAAACTGAAGTAACCTGACGGTCAGGAGGCCAAAGTCCAAAGTGGTCTGTAGTGTCATTGAAGAAAAAAAATCAAATTTCGTGTTAGATAATCAGAATTTACTTGCATTCCAAATTCTAGAAAATCATTTCAAACAGACGTAACGATTTCCATCTTCGCATTCGGTTTCAAACAATTTTTATGAGAAACTATGGGGCAGAATCAATGGTGAATTGAAATGCACCCACATGTAATTTTGATCGTAAGAAGTCCCTTATCTCACTACACTCAAATAAAAAGGACAATTGCAATTTTTGGCTGTGCTCAACAGATTATCGATAAAACGAATTTACTAGAAGTTCTACAATAACGTCTAAAACTGCATCAAGCTTTGATTCCCTACAGCCTTATGGTAAATCCTTATCGATCCTGATACTCAGTTCGAATTTTCATTAAGTCCTGCTTTATGCAGTCATGTATCTTACAGCTTCTAGCTATCCGCCCACAACTGACACTGTACAAGTCGTTCGCTTTTCAATGAGGCGAGAAAAAGGATATGAGTGCTGAACGACTGTAACATATGAGAACATCGAGGGTTTTCTATCACTGTAATTGCCAGATTGTCTGCATCTAGCATTTTACTAAGTTTTTTTCTTTTTGTTTCTCAACTTGATTTATTAAATGTATGAGTCTGTAGTGTCGTTCAAGTGTTGGAAAAGACATAAAAACAAAATTGATAACACTCTGACCACTCTCTCTTATCTCAAAAGAAATTCACAATTTAGTATCATGAAGAAGGCAGCAAGATTGTAGCTAACAAACCTGAACAAATTGCTTTAGTCTAGCCATCAGGAATTGAGGGGGATGTTTTTGTCTTACGAACATTTTTATTGTACCTATTATGGATATTAGGGATGTTGATTTGAAATTTTGCCGACTTGGCTTATAACTAAATAATTTTTGATCGAAAGAATTTCAAGAGATATTTTAGTAGAAAAACTTCTGCAATTTATTTCATCGAAATTCTGATTTTCTATCATCAAAATGCCATTTCTCTTCGTAACGTAAATATGACAGCTTTTCACAGCCACTATAAAAGCCGTAACATATGAATTCCCTTATTTCAAACCGAAAGTGATACACTATCATATACACTCCTTGACTGACGCTATACTACATGAATACTATCTCAATGTTTGTACGTTATTTTCGACATGTTTGTGTAATTTCCATAATACCGAGTCAAGGAAAACGGAAAAACATTTGAAAACTCGAAAAATTTGAAATAATCGTACCATCTAGCTCTACTTAGAAGCGATTACGCCAAGTCACGTTTTCAAAACAACATTCACCCTTCAGGAAAGTGACGGCATTATTGTCGGATTTAATTGACTTATGAGGGATGATTTGATTTTTAATCAGAAATTTCCAGCTTCGTTTTATACGGTGGTTGAATTAAAGGTGCAAAATTTGGTATTTATTTGAATTGAAATTTCCACGCCAGTATTCAAATTTGAGAAAGCATTTCGGCAATCAATTTTCATTTTATCGTCTAAGACCCTGAGATTTTAAATGCGAAATTCCTAACAAATGCAAAGGATACCGACAGCTTTGTGTCGAACTAACTTTGGCACACCGTATCTTAACAGGTGTTTGCATTCGATTTCAATAGGGGATTTTCCCAAAGAATTATTTCCACTTCGTTAAGATTATCGTTTCGGTTGGAAGTTTGAGGCTGTGGTACACATAGGTATGGAGGAGACTTTGTTCGCTTTCACGAGTGCTTAAATTTCTGATATTTCGATCGCAAATTTAGAAAGGAAAAAGGGAGAATTTAAAGATTCATGGCATTTAGAATAGAATGAAAAAAAATATGTATCTACAAAATGTATTGGTGTATTATTCTCTAATTTTTTTTTTTAGAATTCCAAGATTTCCCATCAAACAACCGAGCATTCTCGTATTTAAAACCGGAAAAAATTGAGTTTATCCCAAATGCATCCAATTGCACAATCTCAATTCCAGAATAGCTTTTCTAGCGCTAGTTTTACAATCAATTTAATTTCCATCGATTGGTGTGCAGCAAATGCAGAAAAAATGTAATGAAAAAATATTTAAAATTGGAAAAATCGAAAATTTTTCATTTAAATTCAAATTGAATTCTCTAAACTGCCATAAATATCGGAACTATATTATGGAATTGGTCAGCAAAAGGGACCAAATCTGAAATTGGATTTGTTTAAGTGCACTATCTCCTTCCACTTAACGACTTCCAATTATTTTGCTATTTTGTAAAATCTTCTTGAACTAATTTAGGGAAATACAAATTTTAGTAATTGTAATTAATTTAAGAGCTACTCTAAAAATTACGATTAACTTCGTTTAAAATCGTGCAAATTTATTCATGAATAATTAACTATAGAAATTAACGATGCTCGGTCTGTAAAATGGATCAATTTTGTTATTCACGCAGCTATAAAATACGCATCGCTTTTTCAGAGAATCATGTTTACAAATCGCACCGAATAATCCGAATTTATGGGTATATTAAAAGCAATAAAATTTATTTAATAGTTTTAGATTTATAGCAAAAACATGATGTTCAATGAGGGAGAGTTTCGTTGAATTATATAAAATATAAATTTTCATGTGCATTTATTATACCTGTGTTACCATTTGTTTTTCGGAAATGACCTATTTAAAATTGTATTTTTTGCTAAAAAGATTTTACCCATTAAATGGCGCCATATGATGTTTTATTGTGTTTACAGGAGTCATGAGTAATATCCAATCTAATTTTGGACAATGCTCTATAAAATAAATTGTTTATAAAAAATATTACTCATTTCGGGGTAAATGAAAACAGCATGAGTAAAATTTCGAGAGAAAACAGTTTATGATGCCTTGAAGATTTTTTTGTTTATTATTTTTTTCGTTATAAACTATAATTTGTATATTCTAGATGATCGTTGGGCTCATCAAGAAGTGGCAAACTTGCATGAACTAATTCCGCATTTTAGGGAAATTCTGACCAGATGTGATCTCCAATAACGGACTTTGAAGTACAACTGGACAGACTAAAGAACATTGAGATACAAAGGCAGCAGTGGTAGTGGATCGGTCACACTTGAGGAAACCAGAGCAAAACATCCTTAGACAAACTTTGGATTATAACCGTTAAGGAAGACTTCGGGTTGGAAGCGAGCAGTTCAGCAGGTGGCCAGATGAATGAACTAGTGCTTTTAATAATGTGGAAAAGTACTGCTATTAGGGGGTCTTAACAGGAAATTGATTGATTGAGATGAAATCTAAGATTACAAAATCGGATGTCTGTCCGTCTGTCTGTACGACGTCCAGTTCGTGAACGCGATGAGCAAGAGAATTGAAAAAAAGGTACGGCCAACTTCCTAAATGGACCGAATCACTCCACCCCTTCTCTACTCTCTCACTTTTTCGAACACCTCCCATATAAACCTACTGAAGTTGCCACAGTACTGCCTATCGTAAAATTTAATTCTCCTACTGCATTCTCTGACATCCGACCTATTAGCATTTTCAGTATTTTGGATTAAGTTCTCGAGAGTATTATAGCACGCTGGCAATCTGGGCCTCGGCCGTAATATAGTTTTGAGTCGGCGTTACTTTATTGGGTTAAATTATAATAACATACTTATTTCTACTGAATTTTTTCCAAAAATTTTTACCGAGTAAACATAGAATACTTGACACATCTCATATGTGGGGCATACCACTAGGCTCTGTACTATTCAGCCTCTCTCACTTCAAGACTGCAATATTCAACTATTTGTATATTCTGACGATTTTCCGATTTACTTGAGTTGGCCGATGGGTCGTTTTGAAGGTTGTATTGTGAGTATTAATAACGATATAGCTAAAATTTTTAGATCAATCAATCAAATTCCTGTTAAGACCCCCTATAGGGGTATAGGACAGAAACAACTCTCTTCCACAAAACGCGATACTGAGCATCGGCCTTAAGCTGTTGCCAGGACTTGTTTATTCCTCTGGGCTCCTGCTCAACTGCTCGCTTCCACGTGTTACATGGTCGACCAACCCGACGTCTTCCTTAAGGATTATAATCCAGAGCCTGTTTTGCGATGTTTCGCTCAGGTTTCCTCAAAGTTTGACCGATCCACTGCCACTTCCGCCGTTGAATTTCAATACCTATTTTAGTCTGGCGAGTTGTACTCCAAAGTTCGTCGTTGGAGATCACTTCTGGCCAGAATATTCCTAAAATGAGTCGGAGGCATTGGTTTACGAAAGTCTGTAGTTTCTTGGTAAGTCGAACGGTCACTTTCCACGTGGTACAACCATATAACAACACGGATTTGACGCATGCGTCAAAAACTCGCAGTTTCGTGCGAAGGGATATATCTCTTAACCTCCAGAAAGGGAAAAGGATACCGAAGGCCTGACGAGCTTTATTTAGCCGAGCCTCAACATCCTTTTCGGCTCCGCCGTCCATGCTGACAATGCTTCCAAGATAGCAAAAATCTTGCACCTCTTCCACATCCTGTCCGTTAAGAACAATCGGTGTGCTTGTATTCGAGCCCATGTGCATGTACTTGGTTTTATGCACATTTATTTTCAGTCCCGCCTCTTTGCATTTAGAATGCAACGAGCGAACATTTGACTCTAAGTCCGAACGGTTATGTGCAAGCAAACACACGTCATCAGCATAATCAAGGTGACTTAAGATGTTAAATAGTCTCCATTGAATGAAGACCTTTACCTTCCCCACCTTCCAGTGCAGCTTTGAAGATGCCATTTATTACCACCAGAAACAGGGCTGGTGATAATATGCAGCCTTGTCTGACACCCGTTCGCACAGGAAAGCTTTCCTCTATGCAACTGGTTAACTGAAAATAGTTTAACACTTAATGATAAAAATTTACAGTGTAGTACCTATTATCGTGGAATAGGTTGTGGTGAATGGTGTATGTCTTCTTTTAGTTCTGCTGTCAAAAATTTTGTAGTGACACTTAACTCCTCTACAACCTAGCAAATTTCTATCTTTTTAGGAAAGGCTGCGGCTTTTTAGAATCATCTTGCAGCCTAGTATCCGACTGAGAATCATCAAATCCTTGGTAATTACTTTATTTACAAATACTAGTTTAATATTCCTTAAATTTCACTCTTTTTACCAACGTATGGCTGGAAGTTATCCAATTAACATTCCTCCTCAAATCATCGATACCTCCGATTTAGTTTAGACAAACCAGTCATCTTTAGGAATAGTAACTGGTCCAAGAATAAGGAATTGTCTCCCTCCAAAGTTTCAAGCCTTCCGTACACCTTCGTTGCTCTTGATGGGATCGTGTCTATTCTCAAAAGGGCTTTAAAGGGGGTGAGGGCACGTTTTTGTCCCACTAAAATTACAAGGGGTACGCACAAGCCACGATGGTGGAGCGGCTATGTGCAGGTGTTATAATCCTGATGCCGGTATAAGAATACAAGGGGTACGCACAAGCCACGATGGTGGAGCGGCTATGTGCAGGTGTTATAATCCTGATGCCGGTATAATCCTCTACTAATTCAGCCCCTAGTAAAATCTCAGCCTGTGCAGGACTGCAGATCCTCACAAGTCATGTGGTATTTGATTCATACATTTTTTTATCCTATCCTACAGAAGATCGAATCGCAATTGTTAAGTTTTTTTCTCAAATAAAATATTGAAAATTGATTGATTTTGTCAAAGGGAAAGGTAGCTTTTAGATTTGAGACATAATCCGTCACTGAAGCTAGCTCTCAGCAAGGCTCGTTAAACTGAACACTGAACATAAATAGCCACCGATACCAAACGAAAGAACTAAATTTCTTAAGGAATTATACAATAAAGTTTTTTTTGCGATGGGCTTTTATCCTTTGGCAATATTTTCATTTTTCGTTGATCATTCCGAAATTTTGAAATTGTGCCAAAAACGTCAATAATTGAATTCACTTCGGGTTCATAAAATTTATTACATCTGTAAACAGATGATAGATAAAAAGAAAGAAAGAATTGCAGCTTCTGGTTATTGTGTTAGAGAGGTTTCTCTTCGGATCTACCCACATTATCCACTTTTAGGAGAACGTGAAGTATTCAACTACTCAGCTTAACTTAATCCCTAATCACAACGATTTCATTGATTTCCCTTCATACAACTTCTGAGCTACACAGATAGAAATTGTTGTTACAATCTACACAGATTTTGATTCCATTGAAACGTGTTATTTATGTTTACCTAGTAGCTAAATTGCAAACACTTTAATAAATAAAATCCATGCCAGACACCTTCATTTTTATGGTAATTCTACGGCGATACGTTAAATGATACAATCTTAACGCTGCACCGTATACTGCACACTATATCTTATTTCCATCAATTAAGTAATCAGCGTATTCTCCATAGAAAACTGGAGGCCATGACCATTTAAAGCTCACAGTGGGTGTCCATAAAAGACGAAAGCAAGTAATACAACTTAATTGGAAAATTGCAGTCAGCAAAACTCCCCGAATACGAGATGTTGGTAAATAATTGTTAAGAAAGCATTAATTTTTGCCATAGTATCTATATATTCTGGTACGAAAAAAAAAAAAAACATCCCACCCCCATGAAAAGAACCAAGAGGTGAATATACCAACTCCTGAATAAAATGCTAATAAGGAGTTAATTCAATTTGTACTGTGCATCAAAGAAAAGTCCTTGCGACATCAATTACCCGATAGTGCTGTACGCTAGGTCCCTTGAACTTTCCCGCGGCAAATGATCACCAAAATTACATATATGGGCTCTCACTAGCAACTGAAACTCGGATTACTGCCTTCTCTCGAACATTAACTGCTATTATCATGTCTCGAAGAATTGATGACTTCCTTCGGTGCGACCAGGCAAATAGCAATTACTTTGATTATATTTGACGAGTTTTCATGTAAATACCGCTTAAACCCTTGCTGGAGCCTCCGGGAAAAAAATAACCCCATTCGAGAAGGTCGTGTTTTCCCAACCAAATGGAATACAAGTATATTTACAAAAGCCCATGCTTTAAGATCCGCCTATCTCTTGTACAAAAGTGATTAAAATTAATGATTACCAACGAGACTTACGAACTGTCCAAACAGACCCTCGCGAATCATCCTGTTCCGATTTACGTCATTATCACTTGTATAATGAATTAAAATTATTTCGAAGAGCATGTCCTTTTTCAATGTTAATCAAATATTTCCATGGAAAAGGGGCCCTGCTATTCATCTGAGCAACCCGAAAATTTTCTCGGGCGATGCCGCCATATCTTTATATCTTTACTTACCATAATCCGATAGACTTGAAATTTCTCAAGCTCGAAAATTGCTAGAACGTATATATGTATGTCTGCAATGATCTTAAAGAAAATATACACTTAAGGAAGTCTCTCTGTCTCCTTTGGTATTTATGGTAAGACAACTAACATAAAACCGAATAAATTCCCAGTATTTCTATCTAGGATTGTAGGTGACAAAGGCCATAACTTGCTATGATATGTGATATCTATTTGAACTTAAGAGCCATTTCAGAAGTCTTAGTTGTTTCGTTATGGCCGATTGTAAGACTATGTTTGCGGGATGATATAGGCTTTATCGATCGTAGAATTACCATCAATAAGGGTTCATATTATGCTTATTCCGTTGAGTTGATTGTTCCGGGCGTAGGAATTACGTCTCGAGTAGTTTTGCTGGCAAACGATTTATACGCGATGCTAAATTTATACGCAACCGGAGCGTATGTGTTTGTCGGAAATGAGGTTATCGTTTTTGATAGCCAAATATCCTATTTCAACTTGTTTTTTTTTTCCGCGGATTCAGCTGAATTTTATTAGATGCCTCTTAAAAGTGTTTTGCCGCGAATGGGGAGAAAAAGTTTCGTAACGATTGTGAGAATCATAAAATATAGATAATATTAAGAGCACTTCAGTATTATGAATATCTGCCAAAATGATGCCATTTAGGCGAGATATTGTTTTGATTTATTTTGGTTGAATTTAGAATTCCAAGTAGGTGATGTTTTCTCTTGTAAATTTTCTTTATTTCAGTAAAAAACATAACAGAATTATGATTGGGCTTAAAGCCCAATCATATGATACTCTAGATGAGATGGAAATGACTTTAATATACCGGAAAATATGTCATCTCAAATTCTTTCGAATAGTGAATAGAGACTTTTGCATGGGAGGTGGTAGAAGTAGAGGGAGAGGTTTGCATTTTTCATATATGACACCAGACATGGCATGCAAAATGTTTTTTGCTGAATTTAAAGTTATTAGATTTCATTATATATAAAGAAATTGGTCATAGATTTTCTGAAACTGGGGCATTTGTATGAGGGGTGGCAGAGGAAGTGGAGCATTTAAGATGATTTTGAAACTGCTTATCATCATCCTTATCACCAAGCTTTGATTCAATTTCAAAGTCGATAGCTCATATACTTGAAGGAGAAATGCTTTTCTTGAATTTATATATTTATATTTGTATGGGAGGTGGTAGAAGGAGTGAAGCGGAGCTGATAATTTTTTCCAATACTTATTTCAATTATTAAGAAACAAATTCTGGCAAAATTTGAAGTTTGTACTTTTTCTAGTTTGAATGTAAATCGATAAAATGCATTTAACAAAAATTATGCATTTGTATGGGAGGGGGTAGAAGGAGTGTACGGAACAAAACAAATTTTTTTCACATTAATAATATTTCTATTTGTATACTTTATACAAAATATCAAGGTGATAGCTTTAACAGTTTCGAAGAAAAATAATTTAATTTAAATTTAAAAATTTCGTGAAATTTGTATGGGAGGGGGTAGAAGGAGTGAGGTGAAGTTGATAATTATTTTTAAAATAAATTGCAATTATAGTAGAGTTAATTCTGACATTTCGTCTTTTCGGCTTTACTAGTTTCAATGAAAATCGAAAATATCTATTTTTCAAAATTGTCCATTTGTATGGGAGGGGGTAGAAGGGGTAAGGGGATCGGGTCAATATTCCGTGATATTAATGCAATCTATATCATAATACTTTGACTTAAATATCAAGTCGATAGCTTAAATTATTTCAAAGAAAAAACAATTTCTTAATATTTCGAAATTTCATGAAATTTGTATGGGAGGAGATGAGATGGAAATGACTTTAATATACCGGAAAATATGTCATCTTAAATTCTTTCGAATAGTGAATAGAGACTTTTGCATGGGAGGTGGTAGAAGTAGAGGGTGAGGTTTGTATTTTTCGTATATGACACCGAACATGGCATGCAAAATGTTTTTTGCTGAATTTACAGTTTTCAGTTTTCATTATTTTTAAAGAAATTGGACACAATTTTCCTGAAATTGGGGCATTTATACGGGAGGTGGCGAAGGAAGTGAAGCATTTAAGATGATTTTGAAACTGCTTATCATCATCCTTATCACCATGCTTTGATTCAATTTCAAATTCGATAGCCCTCATATATTCGAAGGAGAAATGCTTTTCTTGAATTTATAATACTGATATTTATATGGGAGGAGGTAGAAGGAGTCAAGCGGAGCTGCTAACTTTTGCTAGCGTTTATTGCAATTATTAAAAAACCAATCCTGGCAAAATTTGAAGTTTGTACTTTTTCTAGTTTTAATGGAAATCGATATAATGCATTTAACAAAAATTATACATTTGTATGGGAGGGAGTAGACGAACAAATTTTTTTCGCATTATTGATATTTCTATTTGTATACTTTATACAAAATATCAAGTTAATAGCTTTAACAGTTTCGAAGAAAAATTTAAATTTCCAAATTTCGTGGAATTTGTATGGAAAGGGGAGTAGAAGGAGTGAAGTGAAGTTGTTAATTCTTTTTGAAACTAATTACAATTACAGTCGAATTAATTCTGACAAAATTTAGTCTTTTCAGCTTTACTGGTTTCAATGAAAATCGAAGATTTGTATTTTTCAAAATTGTCCATTTGCATGGGAGGGGGTAGAAGGAGTGAGGAGATCGTATCAATATTCCGTGATATTAATGACATCTATATCGTTAGACTTTGATTTAAATTTCAAGTTGATAGTTTAATAGTTTCAAAAAAAAATCAATTTCTTAATATTTCGAAATTTCATGAAATTTGTGTGGGAGGAGGTAGAAGGGATGAGGGGATGTAGCCCATTCACGAACTTAAAGTTACTTTTTAGCTAAGAATGACGCACAAGAATTTTTAGCACTATAGCTCAAAGCTTTCGAGGGTTATGCTGTAAATATACGCGCAGACGGACAGACAGACAGACGGACAGACGGACAGATGGTCACTCGGAATCGAGGTTTTTGAGCGACAACAAATATTTCTGCACCCTTAGCGGCTCTGTGCGAGCATTATTTCTGAGCGTTACAAACGGTAAGGCAAACACAATATACTCTCAGATTTCATCTAGAGTATAAAAACAACAAAATTACGAAAGCCCAATCATATGATACTCTATATGAAATGGGAAAGAGTTTAATATAACGGATATTATGTAATCTCAAATTTTTTCGAAGGGTGAATAGTGACTTTTGTATGGATGGTGGTAGAAGTAGAAGAGCATGCGAAATAGCGCCGATACTTCTTCGATTGGCCCCTGCAAAAGTTATGTTATGTCCTTGTTTGATTTTTACACAATGTTGTATAACTATAGTCTTCATACCTCTCAAGAAATCAGGCTCAAGAAATAGAATTCGAAAAGATTTTGAACCCATATTAGTAAAAAAACTGTAGGCCTAATGCTCAAACGCGTTCTATAACATTACACTAAAGAGCGATATCGCCGCTAGTAATTCAACAGAAACCACTCAGCCAGCCATATAAACCCTTGACCTCGAAATAGCTTTTGATTGGACAGAATTTTCAGCATCACATTGTTACATGCCAACACTGTGTCGCTCATCGAATGTTCGAGATCTCAAACATTACTTTCGAACTTGGCATGCAATATTGCGTCAGAATGTAAATTGATCGGAATTTGTGCGCGCGTGTAATTGTTTATGCTTTCGTTCACGGAAAAGAACTTGCAGGTGTTTTTTTTATTATTGCAGTATTGTTGTTGACGAGAACAGTGGTCTATTATTCGATGAGCGGCAAAATGTTGGCATGTAACAGTATAACCAACATTACCCCTCCTTAGCTCCTGTTCCGGAACTAAGTCTTCGCTATCGTTAATGTGGCCATGGTATTACGCTAATCTGTCCAGATGTACTACTACTTTTGTGCGTGGTTTCATTCTTTCTGGTGATGACTTGATACGGTCCTTCCCAATGACGCTAAAGTTTCGGTGACCCTCCCTTCTAGCGTCGAGGATTATACAGCCATACCGAGTCGCCCTTCTGAAAACCGAAAAAATTGGGCCGTAGATCATAGTTTGAAGATCTTATCGACATTTTCTGCGATCGGAGGCTTTGTTGCTGAAATCTTAGATCCAAAACGTTATCCTTTGAAAGTGCTAGTTGATCTGGTGGTATTTCAAACACAAGATCTGCAGGGATCCAAATGTTTCTCCCACAGATAGCTCTAGATGATATTTCTCCTGTTTTCTCGTATACTGAGGTCCTGTAGGCAATCAATAATTACCAAAATATGCTGATCCCAGTCTTGTTGTGTTTCGCCCACGAGTTTCGATAAACTCAAGTGTACTGTTTTGTTGAGTCGTTCTACGATCCCGTCAGATTGTAGATCCAACGACGTCGTTCTGTTTTTTTTTATTTCAAGAAGCTTGCTCATTCCGTGAAATTATTCCGATTCGGCCTTGGCCTTGGGTTCAAAAGAACTTGCAGGTGTATTTATATTAATTTAGTATGGCTGTAGTCGAGAATAGTTGTTGAGGATCTTGATCATTTGATGAGTGGTGTAGTGTTGTCAAGTAACAATATTTTCGAATAAAAGTTTTCCGGTCAAAACTGATGAAAGAAAATCAATCTATGAAACATTTGAAGGGACTGTAAATTATGGAATAACTCTTAATAGCACGGCGTGCCAATCTAGCCTTATTTAATTTTAAATAGCACGAAATTCAATATTTTATTCTTCGCCTGACCTTCAGGTTCCTTAAAATTTCATTACTTATTGTAGACGCGTTGTTAGCTCTTCGGCCACTCTCTATCTACGAATTTTCTTAGATTGAGATGCATGCTGGAATTATACGTAAATCGGAATTCTAACTAACAAACTCCGCATTGTAGACCAACACGCTATCCACTAGACTATACCCTAGCTGGAATGCAATATGCCGAGCAGCAATGGACGCACTGTCGTCTAAACCTATTGTTCCCCACTCTATGTCATTTTCCAACATATTGCATCCATCTTGTGCAAACCGACCTTCTTACCTAAAAATAAATTTTTTAGTCTTATAAAAATTGCAGCATCCCGGTCCCTCCTCTGCATTCCCGACCTACTTGAAATCTCAGCTGGACTATGCACTCGAATAATTTCACAATACAAAAATTTACAAAAAAAAAATGAAACCAGCTATGTGCAATACCAGAATATTC
Organism: Chorisops tibialis; assembly: GCA_963669355.1. Taxonomy (NCBI): domain Eukaryota; kingdom Metazoa; phylum Arthropoda; class Insecta; order Diptera; family Stratiomyidae; genus Chorisops; species Chorisops tibialis. The sequence continues at coordinate 217,182,136 of OY770262.1, forward strand.
ATCTTAAGTTATATCTCAATTTAACGGATGCACCTAAAACCAGCTTATTGTATCTAATTATTGATTAGTCAAATGTGCTTCTGTCATATGCCCCTATAGGGGTCTTAACAGGAAATTGATTGACTAATTGATACTGAATTATTATTTTTACCATTTGTATACATTCAGGAATTTGGTTAAGTCGCATTAATTTTGTGGACATCTGTGCGTCCTTATGGCACTGCCGAATTAATTTCGCAGTAATCGATAAATAAAGCAAAATAGGATTAAAAAAAAAACAATTAATTGAAAAAAGCCCGCCCCAGAACCACCATCCTCTTCGTCTATCTATTAGCGCCATTTACAACTTGCCCAAAAATACTAAAATTGTAACCGAATTATTGGCACATAGTTTTTTTCTGTGTCGATCAAAATACATTGCTATTAAAATAATAAATTAAAATTGGAATTTGCAAAACTCTTTGGATTCAATCAAATATTAACATATGTCCTTGCAAATTTATAAAAACAGAATCAGAATTTCATTTACGTTAAATTCAATTTAGAATATCTGGAATGAAGGATAAAAAAAATACAAATTTTCTTTCATAACCGATAAATAGAATTATATTATTTTTATTCATTGTTTGCACAGATTATTAAAATTTAAACAATTATTTCAACCGAAGCCATCCTTTTGCCTATATACATGTGCGAAATTCTATTTTCCGAAATCTAATTAAGATGGAACAGAGCTCCTAGAAACACCATGATGTGACAGAGATTAATTGACTACTTAACAAGAAACTGGGTATTTTCTTATCCAAAGAAGAAAATTTATGCAAAAGTTTTTCTCTTATATGCGAATATTTTGGTTTTATTCGTGGGACAAGTAAAGCCAAGGTTCGAGAAGGATTTCTTAATAAAAGAAGTTAAGATTAACTGCTAGGTTGTTGTGGTCGGTCATTGTGACTAAACATAAAAAAAATTCCTGATAAGAATTTTAAATTATTTAGGTTTCATCCTGTTTTTAAAATAGACAGGATATTCGGTTCTTATTTTGTTTTGGTTTTAAATGTAATTGGATGGCGTGACTTAGCTTTATCTGGTTTCGAGGTTAAACATTCTTCTCGTTTTTTGTTTAATTAGTTATAACTAGGATATGGTCATGTTTTGGACCGTTTATTTTGAAAGTGGTGTTAGTCCATTTTTAAAAAAAAATGAGATATCACGTAATTCATGCTTAATTTAATGTAAATTTTTTATGAATAACTAGTCCGTGTTTAATTTCTTAAAAAATTCCCATGTTTTGTACAACTTAAAATCGGTCGGTAAAAGAAATTGCATAATCATCGATTATGAAAGTGGTGTAAGTCCAATTGACAGGGGTAATAAATTAATACATTCCAAATATCTACTGGACGAATTGATCGTATCCTAAAATCGCATGAAAACATTCCGAAAGACATGCGTGGAAAAATGGATGGCTCTTGCAGAAGAACTAGTGAGCTACTGACGAATACAGTGATAGACCACATAAAAAGCTTTCCGGCATTTGAAAGTCACTATACTCGATCACAAAATCTAGAACGGATGTTTTTAAATCCTGAATTAAATATAAGAAAATTGTATAATTTATACTTGGAAAAATGCAAGGAAAATAACCTGAGTTCAGTTAATGAATGGACATATACGAAAATCTTTAAGAAACGAGAAGTAAAATGTATTTGTAAAAATCGTTTCATTATATTACTATAGCAGACAAGCACCCTTGATGTATGTGTGCGAGCTGTCTTTTCATTTTATCTGAGCTCAGTTCTTCTTTACCGCTCGTATCGAGAAGTTAATAAGTGAATTCTAGTTTTGAGTCACGCGTTTTATTTTAAGTCATTCTAAAACTCATCAGGTTATGGGCCGACGTTTTTCTTTGGCTTGAAATGTTAAAATTCGTGTAAATTCAGGTATCCGGAGAGTAATTGTGAAGAGATTTTGTTGAAAATTTTTCATTTTAAAAGACAGTGTGAGAAATTTTCTTTTTGGTTGCAAACGTGCACCATTGCCAAAAAAAAATGGCAAACGGACATTATCTCCCGCAATTGAATGCGTTAGACCAGCTTAGAGGTCGCGAAAATTTCGACAGGTGGAAAATTTCTGCGCAAGCGGCGCTCGAATTATCAGACTCGTGGCAATATGTGACCGGTAAACCGACTGAAACGGATGCAATGAAGGCTTTAGACGGAGAAAGCAAAGCGAAGGCAAAGTTGACTTTGATGATCGACCTGATCAATTACAGTCACATTCAAACGGCGAAAACGGCAGAAGAGATTTGGAAAAAAATCTGCAAAGCTTTTGATGATGGTGGACTCATGCGACGAGTTGGCCTTCTGCGCACGATCATCAATACGCGACTCGACAATTGTTCATCGATGGAGCAATTTGTCAACACAGTAGTTACGACGGCGCATAAATTATCAAGTGCGGGTCTCAAAGTAGACGACGAATGGCTGGCGACATTCCTACTGGCTGGTTTGAACGCCGAATACAAACCAATGATTATGGCCATCGAGAGTAGTGGTACGACAATCTCATCTGATTTTGTGAAAACGAAGCTGCTTCAACATGTGACAGCAGATTCTGCGTCGAATAATACAAACGCGCTGTATACGCGCAAGAACAATGTGAAAAACACAAAATTCGGAAAGTCAAGCAAACAAACGCAAAATGTTACGGGTAAATCAATGAAAAATGTGAAGTGTTTTGAGTGCAATCTTCTCGGTCATATTGCAAAAAACTGTTTGAAACGTAAACAATCAAACGCGAACGCGACAGCTAGTTTGATTTGCTGTTCGGCACGTCATGCAAATCGAGACGATTTTTATATCGATTCTGGTGCGAGCGCGCACATGACGAACAATAGAGAGTTGTTCACGAGCGAACACAAACAAACAATAACGGAAACGGTGACGGTTGGTGATAACTCAGAACTCCCAGTTGACAGTGTTGGCGTGATCAATTTGAAACTCAACCGCGGTGAAATGGACAAGATGGTCGCGACAGTGAACGATGTGTTATACGTACCAGGTTTGTGCACGAATCTTTTATCGGTTCATCAATTAACGAAAGGCTATTCTGTTATCTTCGATTCATACGGCTGTAATATTATTGGAAAGGATGGCAATCTAATCGGATATGCAGAAGAAACGAATGGCGTGTATAAGTTAATGCAGTGCAAATGTGATACCGCTTTTTTATCAGCGACGAATGAACAGCTGTTGTGGCATCGTCGATACGGACACGTTGGTCATCAGAAACTCTCCAGTGTCAGTGGAGGCAACATGGTCAATGAAATACGATTGTCGAAGGTATCCAATTCGCATTGTGACATTTGTGTTCAGGGTAAACAAATGCGACGACCATTCGGTAAAAGCACAAATACAACGACCGAATTGCTTGAGCTGGTCCATTCTGACGTCTGCGGGCCAATGCAAGAAAGTTCGAACGGTGGATCACTTTATTTCATCACGTTCATCGATGACTTTAGTGGTAAAGTTTGGGTTTTCACGATGAAACGCAAATCAGAAGTCTTCGAAAAATTCAAGTTGTACAAGGCAGTTGCAGAACGTTTAACTGGCAAACGGCTAAAGGCATTTCGATCGGACAACGGGTGCGAGTACAACAATGGCGACTTCAAACGTTTTTTCGATACAAATGGCATCATTCACCAGTTTTCCGTTCCCTACACGCCACAACAAAATGGCAAGGCAGAGCGAATGAATAGAACGCTGGTGGAGAAGGCGCGCTGTATGTTATTCGGCACGCAATTATCAATGCGCTTCTGGGCGGAGGCCATCAATACGGCAGCATATTTGGTCAATCGACTTCCGATTGGTCAGTCCAGCAAGACACCAGAGGAAATTTGGACGGGTAAACGTCCAAATATCGCGCATCTTTGAATCTTCGGCGGCAATGCTATGGCACATGTTCCGCGAGAAAAACGCAAGAAGCTAGATCCGAAATCGAAATCATATATCTTTGTGGGGTACGAATTAAATTGCAAAGGCTATCGACTGTACAATCCTGAAACAAATGACGTGATTGTTAGTCGAGATGTGGTTTTCGTTGAAGATACGAAACCAACGAAGGTAAATATTAATATCAACGATAGTCAATTTCATCTTTTCGCAGAAGAAGATCTAATTGAAGTGGAGGAATCGGTGGCGAACGGTGATATCAATGGTGATGGTAGACGAATGACAACTGAAGCTGATGGAGCAGTGTCATCAAGCGCGCTAGCATCATCAAGGTGCGGCATAACGAACAACGCAGCGACAAGCGAGTCAAAAGAAGTTATCATTTTGGACGACAGCAACGATGGCGACTCATTTGAGGAGCAGGATTCGAATCATTCCATGTGGATTCCGCCGCGCAACGTGCAAATCAATAGAACTACTCACCGTCCACAAACGCGTTCTCAATCGCACGATCAAACATTGTTCGTCGCAATGTCCGGCATGAGCGACCCGATTACTGTCGAGCAAGCAATCTCCAGCAACAACGCAGCTGAATGGAGAGCGGCTATGGACGATGAATATCGTTCATTAATGGCAAATCAGACCTGGACGTTGGTCGATTTTCCAATGAATCGAAAGGCGATAAACAATCGCTGGGTCTTCAAGACCAAATACAACGGCAATGTAACGACAACGGCGACATTGAGAGGTTCAAGGCTAGACTCGTGATCAAAGGTTGCAATCAACGCAAATGCATCGACTACGAAGAAACCTTTTCTCCTGTCGTTAGATATGGATCGATTCGATACCTGATTGCTATCGCGGCTAAACACAACTTGATCATTGAGCAAATGGATGCTGTCACTGCTTTTTTGCATGGCGAGCTAGAAGATGAAATTTTTATGCAACAGCCAGAATTGTACGACGATGGCACAGGTCGTGTGTGTCATTTAAACAAATCTCTCTATGACCTGAAGCAAGCAAGTCGACTATGGAACCAGCAACTAGATGCGGCTTTGAAGGCTTTTGGGATGGTCCGTGCGCGATCTGACGCTTGTATTTACTTCAGTGTACGAGATGGAAAAATTCTCATCGTACCAATTTACGTCGATGATATGATTTTACTCTCCAATGATACGCCGTTGAAAAACAAACTGAAAGAGCATATGAAACGTAATTTCGCGATGAAAGATCTCGGCAGTGCGAAGTTTGTTCTTGGAATGAATATCACGACAACGGAGCAAGATATCTCAATCGATCAGAGTCACTATATCTGAGAAATACTGGATCGATTCGGGATGACGGACTGCAATCCAATCACGACGCTTACCGACGTGAATCAGAAACTGACACATGAAATGAGCCCGACGACGAATGAGGAACGTGCTGAAATGGCAAAAGTGCCATACCAGGAAGCGGTTGGTTCATTGCTGTTCTTGGCGCAAGTGCCCAGGCCGGACATTCAGTACGCGACTAACAGCGTCAGTCGATTCAACAACAATCCTGGCAGGGCACATTGGACGACAGTCAAGCGTATTCTGCGATATTTGAAGTTCACGATTGATAAAAGGATATCATTCAGTCGACGGGTGTATGGCAAATCAACCAATTTGAACGAATATTGCGATGCGGACTATGGTAGCGATACTTAGGATCGACGTTCGGTCACTGGCTATTTGTTTTTATTCCAAGGCGGCGCAATTTCCTGGAATTCGAAGAAGCAAACCACAGTCGCATTATCTACAACGGAGGCAGAATACATGGCAATGTCATCGGCAACACAGGAAGCGTTATGGCTAAGGAGTCTTCACAACGAGTTGTTCGGTGAGAAAATCATGTACACGATTTACTGCGACAACAAAGGAGCGATTCATCTTGCCAATACCACTGCCTATCATCCACGCACAAAACATATCGACATTCGTCATCATTTTCTACGTGAACAAGTTGCATCGAAGAGCATCCGATTTGAATACATCAACACAGCGGAGATGCTTGCGGATTTTCTGACCAAGCCGGTTACTGCAATTGTTCAAACTTCCGGAACCAATGGAGCTAATTTAATTTAGTCTAATAAACGATTTAGTGGAGGTGTTAAGAAACGAGAAGTAAAATGTATTTGTAAAAATCGTTTCATTATATTACTATAGCAGACAAGCACCCTTGATGTATGTGTGCGAGCTGTCTTTTCATTTTATCTGAGCTCAGTTCTTCTTTACCGCTCGTATCGAGCAGTTAATAAATGAATTCTAGTTTTGAGTCACGCGTTTTATTTTAAGTCATTCTAAAACTCATCACAAGTTACACTTCCATTTGCCACGTAAAGATACCTGTGCGAAATGCGATTTCTTAAACATGAAAATTAAGACAACAACTGATGATGAAGAAAAAACGATTCTTGTAGAAAGACATGATGTTCACTTGCAAAATGCTGAATTAGCAAGAAAAGCATTACAAGAAGATAAAATTCTGGCATCAGAAAGTCCTGATACATACTTTGCCTTCTCTTTTGACTTACAAAAAGCCTTACCTTACCCGAAATTATCTGTCTCAATCGCATATTACAAGCGAAATATGTATGTTTTAAACGAGGGTTTTCACAATTTCCACGATAATAAAGTTGATATGTATGTGTGGGACGAAACTATTGCTTCCAGGGGATCGCAAGAAGTAGCTTCTTGTTGTTTGAGGCATTTAGAAAATGTAACGACCCAAAGCCATGTTGTTGCCTACTGTACTGGGCAAAATCGAAATTTACAAATGGCATTGATGTGATTGAAGGTTACTCAGTCGTTGGAAAATAACATTGACATAATTGACCACAAATTTTTACTTTTGGGGCATTCATACCTTCCGAACGATGCAGATTTTGGCATCATAGAAATGGCATTGCGGAAAAAGAATTTTCTGTACACACCACAAAATTATTATGATGTAATAAAACAATGTAGAAAACATGACAAATTCATTTTACATGAAATGAAACGAGAGAATTTCGTTTCAACAAAAAATCTTCAAAATGCGATTAAAAAACAGATAAAAAAACACTAATGGCGAACAGGTCAATTGGTTGCAAATATGTTGGTTGAGGTTTCTCAAAAGTGCACCATATACTATTTTATATAAGATATCGATGAAGGACGCAGAGTTTAAAACTATTAATTTATTACCTACACGTCCTGGAAAACCGCTAAAGTTTGAAAAAATCGCCCTGGCGCCTTTGTACCAAAATGCCAGGCCTATTACTTACGAAAAATATAAAGACATGAAGCAGTTACTACCCTATATACCTCCGGTACATCATACATATTTCGAAACACTGCTACATGCAGAGTACAAGTAAATACTATCAGCATCTTGTAATTTTGACAATGTACTTAGTGTCTAAAATTAAATTTTATGTCTTGTCATGAGTATTTGTAAACTAAATTGGATTAAAATGAAGTATATTTTAAGTGATTTTTGATTTTTTAAAATTGAAATTAAACGATTTTTACAGCTGTCTAATTTTGAAAGTCGTGTAAGTCGATTTACAGCCCATAAATATGTATTATTTTAGTCTAATTCGCCTAAAACAAATCTATATAATCAAATTAAATATTTATAAAACAATAGAAACATTGCCAGACTTCATATAATTTGCCTAAATTTTTTAATTAACAGATATGCTAACTTCTAATTTTCTCGAAACAAAAGAATATGGACTTTCAAAATAAACGGTCCTTTTAATAGTTGGTTGCTGATGAGAAAAGTCGCCTTATCAATTTTAAAGTAAAAGTTTGAAGCTAGCATGCAGATGACGAACTCAGGTCAGCAAAAATTACTGAACGCCTTTGAAGGAGAGGTTCTCTTAAACTGAAAAGGAGACTCGATCTGGAAAATACAATGGAGAATTGCAAACTATCGTCGAATATTCAGTAGTTACGAAACTAAGAAAATCCAAGAAATTGCAATAGTCTGCTCACATTGAGCAGATGGATGATGGAAAAATTCCTTAACGCACACTAATGAGAAAGTCAATGGGCAAAGACAGCCACAGGAGCGCTGAGAGGATTTTTTTTTGACGCAGACAGCAAATCACTGCTAAGATGTTCAAATTGAAGGACGCGATCACTGAACCGAAAACGATCAAAAATTCTCTATACAAAAACCGTATTTAAATTTTCCCAGAAGTCATCGACGTTATTACCGATCACATTGATTTAGGTGGTAGCAAGCCCATCTGTAAACTTAATAGAAGTGACTTAGTCTTAAGTATTGGTAAAAAAATTTTTCCACAAAAATTCAAAATCAAATAGAATTAGTGTGTAATATAAGGGAAGTAAAGCAATTTTCAGAGTAATGGCCAAGTTCCGGTAGATATCAAACATCACTATCAAAGAGGAAGTTTTTTCTTTTGGTAAATTATGGAAAAATATCGTTTCTTTGTTTTCACTTACCCACTTGTTGAATTTATCGTATTGAAACTAATTTAAAACTTATACCTAGCTCCGTACAAGGATTCAACTCATGGTACGAACACGAAAACAAAACTATAAAAAATTGACGAACATTGCCAGGAAAGTTAAGAGCACCACCATCGACCATAATCAATAGATATCCTGCTTCTCAGGGCCATTTATTAGAAACCTAATTTTCGCACTATTCGACCTTAACGTGGACAGATATGACATTGATGCCTGGACTGCAAAATATTTCTCACAGCAAAAGTTTTAATCTTATTCTCGTGAAAATGATGACTTTCATTTCAAAGTTTTTCCTTGTTATACCGATCAGAGACGCTGTAGTAGTAGTAGCATCATCGGTGGTTTCTCGAGAACGAGATATTACGTATACGAATGTGGGCATATCATCCTGCGGGTGATTTTCGTGGCCATCACATCAAGTTGACTGGAAAATGAACGAAACCGAAAAGTTTGTTATGGCAGTTTATGTGATTCAATGGATCGGAATGGAGTCACGTAGATAAGTGAAAAAAAAACACGGACATAGCATCGAAAAACAGAAGAAACTTTGCCGAAATTACATTGCTTTGGAAATTATTCGAGGGTTAAATTCAATCGGATATCGTGATGTTGTTTGTTACTTCGGTTTTATCATAGTTCTGGGCCTTAACGAATTTATTAATCAACTATAAATCGAGAAGATTATTAGATAAGATTTAAGGTAGGATTATGGCTAAAATCAATGGAGATTATGAGCCGGAACAATACACTGAGCCTGGCCGCAACGCCTTGAAGTAACGAATATGAACACTGATATTAGTGTTTCCCGAATACCCATACAAATTTTTAAAATTAATCAATAGAACTTGAACAAACTTCAATCACCTGATCCGTAATTTTGGGGTAAAGTGGGATTCACTCGGGAGGAGAAAGAACTGCATCCAAACAAGTCCTGAATTGCGGATACAAACTATGGCATTAAATTTAGTTGATATTTACTTAGTACGATAGTGCAAGAGCCCATATCTACTTAAATACTTCATTCATAGGAAAAAATTCATCACCTTCAAAGGTAATTTCAGGACTACGAACTGCTTGTACTACAGGAAATTTATTTGACTTTGCCAATGTTATGCTCTCACTTCGGGAATTAAGTAAATGTGCCGTTACATATGTCGTTTGAGAAGGAAGTTTCTCTTCGTATTTATTAAGGTAATAAGAATATTCTGTCTGGTGTGCATCAGAACGAGGTCACGAAATTCCCAGGAGAAATAAAGGTACTTAGAAAGGCATATCCGGAGAGTCCTGCTTAGCATGCTATTTGGAAATGGCATTCATTTATTTTTGTTATAGCACCGAACATAACTAAGAGTGTCACAGTTTAATGCATTAAAGGCACTGTCAACTCGACATAGCAAAGCTAAACGTTGCGGTTACAAGAGAGTTTCAGAATAGGAGAGCTGAAACTGCCCGTTGACATTATACTTGAAATACTGATGGTTGTAATTCCTGGGAACGAATAAAAGAGTAATTCCTTTAGTTTTGATGTTCGGGTGATGAAAGACTGCCTTTAGTTGACGGTACGCTGATGGTAAATTCTTAACAGTGACTTATGAGGATACGCAGCGTATTCCTTGAATAGAAATCGGAGCATTTACCGCGGGAACATTGAGAGTAAAAGCTAACTACCTCGACGTTTCTGCGGTGTTCCAGGAAGTTTATAGGAACTGTTGTAGTCTTACCTCCAATAAGTTGGAGTACAACCGTATAACTCGATTAGAATTCGCCGAAGTACGATGTGCATCAGCTGATGAGTCATTTTGAAAGGTGATATCCAGAACTGCAAAGTAAAATACTTTAATGAAATTTAAAAAGAGAGTGGGGGATAAAACAGAACCCTTAAGGGACGTGGAAATCGATCCGAAACGGTTGGGATGATACGCCATCCATTACGACTAATATCGCGCATTCAGAAAAGAAACTCTAAACTAAAGTATCACAACCTTGAGTTCTAATGTAGCCTAGTGGGTAGCGTGTTGGTCCACTATGCGAAGGTCATGAGTTCATATCCCGATCGACGAATAATTGCAGCATATTTCCTGCTTGGGCATATATTGGTCACCTGAAGCTACGAAAGTGGTAGATTCGTAGATGGAGGATTGTACGAATGGTTAACAACCGTTCCACAAAAGGAAATGCAAGAAATAAGGAACATGAAGGCTTGGAGGAAAGACCGGATTCGGGCAATAGTTCCATTCTAGAAGTAGAAGAAGTATCACAACCTTGTACAAAACTCTGTCAAAAGCAAAAGGCTTTGTACTACTGTTCTCTTAGCCCTTTACTATGTCTGGAATGCTAGTTAACACTAATGGTTGCGAGACATATCTAATTCACTCACATTGATAAGCCCAACTTCCAAAAATTCTACTCGCATTTCAGTGTTAAGCCACAACCACCACGTTTCTTCCCTAAGGTGGCAAGAAACAAGCTTTCACCAACACGCGTGGCACCAAAAAACCTTCGGTCATGTTTCGTAAGCTTATGAGTTAGTTGCAGTTGAGTTTCGTGATTAAAAGTACTCCTCAGGTACGTGAAAATGTCCCTCTGCAAGAAATTTACCGGAATTGATATCGTTGAAATTTTTTTTCCATAATCCATCCTCCGCACCTTCCTTCACTTTGATCGCTAGAGAACCACTTCCCACTCCCGCGTCCACCATGTTTTCCAGTTGCCTCATATATTCAAATTTCTCCGATCATCTGGTAAAGCCCTATTCGTGTCCTAAAACCCTGCTAATCTGTTCCACAGTAGAAGATCCTTGAGCTCTAGCAGATACAGCTCAAAGCTCAACCACTCAGAAACCCTGATACCCAGGTTCTTAACGTTGGTCATTAACCTGAGCCACCTCTCATCCAGCTTTAAAGAATAATGAAGTCTTTTCCTCCAATATTGTCATACCTACCTTTAGGACCCATTCTCCATCGACATCAAAGCTACACCCTTATGCTCGAGCTCAATTCTGTAGCTCCCATCCTCTAATATAAATAGATTGGCTGCATATGCCACGGCACTGCATAAATCCGCTAGCTGTACCAGAAGATCATCCATCATTAAATTCTAAATGAATAAACCACTGATGAAGACTTGCGGACAACCGCGCTCGTTAAATTACTAGACAGTATCACGCAAACCCTTTACATATACTAAAAGGTCGAAGAATTTGGGAATGCAGAAGGTTACTTCCCGACAGTCGTGAACCAGTAGCTTATCCAGCTCTACATCCCAACTCAATTATTCAAATAAAGACTTGAAATCTAGAAGACTTCAAGGTCGTACTTGCGCCACGAAAGCCGTACTGTCAGTGCTACGTCAGATGGGCTACTTTTTCCTCCAGCCTACGAACCAAGACCTTGCCAAGTGTGCAACGAAAATCCGTTTAAGGAGCTGCAATTTCGATACAGATTTATTGTGGGGCTTGTCCGAATCGGCCGACTGCCGTTTTCTCCAAACAAATTTAGGAACAGCCATAAAACCAACCAGTGAGAAAGATTTTTTTTTACAGAATGACCTGTATTATAGGCAATTTCGGCCTTAACGTACAATGCACAAGCAGACTTATGGGGGACTGAATGATAGAAAGCGAACAGAGACCATCTACTGTGATACTTTCTCCCTACAGATCTTTTAGATCGGATGTCAGGGATCAGGCAAACTTGCCCAATCGAAATGCCTCTAATCATTCTCCTTGGATAATATAATCGACTCACGATACTCGTACATATGTTACCTTGCGGTTAATCGAAATTGAGCTGGGGTCCATTTACTTGACCACTCGTACAAGCCCTTTAAAAGTTCTTCGTGTGCACTTTTTCCGCCAAATTCCTTGCTCCACCACTTGACACGCGAGTTATGTTATTAACTTAACTTAATAACAAAAAATATAATTTTAGAGTTCCTTTCCTAGGCACTGATTTAAAACACAAGTTTTTTTTACTTTGATTAAAATTTATTAAATTCGACCTTAATTTTACACGAGTTTACAATAGTTTAAGTTTTAAGAGATCACGACTCTGACTTTGACTAAATATATCCCAAATATATCAACCGCCGACTGATGGAACTGCACGGGTTTATATAGTAGTTTCTTATCTCTAGAAGTGCAGCTGCATCGTCCAAATTAATTATTGTTTAGTCCGAGACATTCTGCTGAATGTGCAGAATATCCGTTTTAGATAAAGATGAGTCGTTTGACTCTTTGAGCTTGCAACATTGTATTATTGGTGCAATATTGTATTATTGTATATTTCTTATGATTTAATAACTGAATCTTAATTAAACTTTGTTGTGATGTCTTTGTTTACATTAGTAGCACTATGCATATGAGGTTCGATATCTTTGTTTATGTTAGCATCTTGGGATTCATGTACAACTCGCGTCAGATTCAACTCCGAAACTTGTGATCTTTCGAAAGGAACCTTTTCCGTTCCTGCCATCAAGCGCTCACCATGGACCTCCCAGCTGCAGCAAGGTTTTTTAAAAGGGAGGTCGCCCTTAAATTGACGACAATCATGCTATGATCGCTAGGGTATAGCCTAGTAGGTAGTGTGTTGGTCTTGTAATGCGAAGGTCGTGAGCTCAAATCCCGGTCGGCGCAATATATAATTCCGGCCCATTGCCTGCTTGAATATACCTTGGCCACCTCAATCTAAGAAAATGAAAAATTCGTAGAAAGAGGGTTGTGCGAAGGGCTAACAACCTTTCCACAATAGGTAATGAAAAATGTTAAGGAACCTGAGTATCAGGAGGCCAAGGTCCGATTTGGGCTGTAGCGCCATTGTAGATGTAGAGATGTAGAGATGCTATGATCGCTAGTTCCTCATCACGCTCTGATGCTCAATTTGAGCTCAAAGACAATCGCTCATTGATTGGTCAAAGTAACATCAATGTCGCTCACTTCACTAGGTTCATCGAAAGTGTAGAAATCACACGACTTGTTCATTTTCCGTATCCAATCACCGGTATCCAATCACCAAGGTCCTCTTCACGACGCAATCTCACTCTATATTGAGGTCACAAACCACCACGGCAGCGCCCTTTTCCCATCTCGAGAAAAACACCCACGCGTCCGCAGATATATGTGACCATTTGTCACATAGAGATCCTACAGAAGTGCTACCTTAGAGTGGCGTCGAGATTAAACTTAACAGGGTTAGAACCCTGACAATTATGCTGCGCTAGTTGAGCTCCATCGTGAACGTAGTGTCGGTTTCTTACCATTGTCACGGCAACCTGCAGGAAGCCCTTTCGCTTCACAATTTTTGCTGTGTGTCTTTGGTCAATCCGGAATTAAGTGCCTAGTCCTGCAGCAATTGAGGCTCATTCCACTTTTCGATCAACACTCCCTCGCCATGTGGTTGAAATCCAAGTATGTGCAGCAGTACCGGTGGACGTTCTCCGATTTCGAGACCATCAGAGGAACTCGTACAGGAGATAAGAAATAATATGGATATTCTCAGGATGACGATTAGTTTGCAATTAACAGCCGTTTCCATCACTTTCGACAACATTGAATCGATAGCTATAGGGCGATAGTTCGAAAGGAACGCTTGGCTTTCTTCTATAGGGATTGGTTGGACATGCACCACTTTTTATATGGTTGAAAAGTGTCCTGAAATAGAATAGCCAGAGAGGGTATTGAAAGGAGCGTTGTTATCAGAACCAGCATATTTGACGAGAGTTTCTTGCGGAGCTCGCAATAAGAGGATAAGCTCTCTCAACAGGATTAGCATTAATTCGGACACCTTCTGTTGGTTTTGATCCGGACGATTTTCAACCCGAAGTTTCCCGTACATGAGGTTTGGATATTGGTATAATTGCACGAAGCTAAATGCTAAGTTTTTTAGTCAGTCATAAGCAGTAATTTTTTATCCATATTTTACTGTACGGATGGATGATGGCTTACTCGTCAAGCGTGATGACAATAATTAGTGTAAAAGAAAACAGAAAACAAAAAAACGGATACACTCTTCCATTTTCAACATCCGCTTTCTTTAAAAAAAAAAGATTAACAATAATATTGCCACGATTAAGGCAACTATAAAACCACCAACCCAATTAAAAACAAAAACAATAACAAAATCCTATTTAATGGCCTCCAGCCACCTAAGGAATAAACTCGAGATGTTCAATTAAAATCGTTACGGGGCTCATTAAAGACTTTATGACCGCTTACGGGGCCAAAACACCAAGCTCAAAGTTCGGAAGTTGTTTTTCAAATCTTCTTCGTTAACTTAATATCGCGGCGGCGACCGTTAATTTTATTGCATTTTCAGCGCACGCAATAAGGACCTCAAACTATACGGAAGAAACTCCGTCAGCCATTTCGGAAAACTTCTTGCCATAATCGCTCAACGTAAAAACGCTCAAGATAATCTCATAATCGGGTCAAGGATTTTCGTCAGGACAATAATTATATTGATTGAAACTTGTACAAAACATTCGTTCAATCATTCGATCGAACAAGGCAAGGATTACATAGATGCCAAGTCTGTGTTGCAATGAATCGTAAGCGAATCTCCTATACAAACAAACATAACGCGATAAAATAAGGGATGTAAAAAAAGTTTTCTTTTTTGGAACAGAAAAATATCAAATCAACAATTTCACTTGTTTAGGACTCTTGGATGTTTCTTCATCGTCTTCGGGGCCGAAGATTTACGACCCAACAGTTTGCTAGTCGAATTTGTGATTTATGGTGGCAAGCTTGTCTGTGTAACAACAATAGCTAAAATTTTCGGACATGGAAAATTCCTTGTTTGATGGCTTTGAAAAAGTGATTGCAGTTAATTCTGCGAGAAAATGTTGAGCATAAATTTCAGGGATTCTTTATAAATTGATTAATTGGGTTAAGTAGAGAAGAGAAAGAAGAATTTAATGCTGTTTCTCTAAGACATTTAGTAAGCAGTTTTTTGGTGAAAATTAAAAAGAAATGTTTGAAGCCCGTGCCGTTGAAATTCTTCAAGTGATTTGTTCATAAAAATTAAATATATATATTTTTTTTAAATATCGGAAAAGTCTAGCTACGCTTCCAATTTAATTTTTGTTTTCCTTCAGGAATTAACAACAGGCAAGCAACTAAAGAGCATCGCACTCACCGCACGCGTATTAATTATTTTGCAACTCACTACTTGAGCTATGATATGAGCGATGAGTGCGGTGCGACCTACATAGTTAAAGTTCGTTCTTCGAACTACGAACCTTTTTTTCTTAATAAAGTTTTAAAATAGATTCAATTTATTTATCATCCCTTCGAAATACTAAACTTTATTTTATCTCATTGCTTATTATTTTTCTCGTTCAAAAACTATTGAAAAAGTTCATCTCCTCCACTGTCAAGTACTTCCTGAAACTAAAAACAGATTTTTATCGTAAACAACGCCAAAAAAATTTCGCTTGAAATGTCATTTTCGAAAATGAATTGCTTTGAATTTAAGTCGTAGGTTCACTTCTCATTAACTGCTCTAGATTGTGGCGAAAAGCATGTAAAAAAAATATCCTAGAAGTAATAGAAAAACAAGAACCCCCATCAGGAACCTTAAAGAAAACTGCCAATTCGAATCACGTACCAATGAAATAGGAAACGTTTCATTTAGAACTTATATAGTAGATAAGCCCCTTCGGGGAAGCGTATCCTTGGGTAAGTTTTATCTTTAAAAATTCTTCAATGAGATTTTGTACCATGCCTGCGGAGCTGGAATGAAATTGATGACCGACTTTGAATAAATTCCTCTTGATTTCCTTAAAAAAGAAAATTATACATATATATATTTTCTAGCTATAAAAAAATGGAAAATTATCTCGTAAAGATTCCGTGTAGATCGTAAATTTCTTTTCAAAAAAAAAAAAAAAAAACAAACTTGTTCGACTAAAGTCTTACCCATAAACAGAACATAAAAATGACAAAAAAAATCACTTCCATGAGAAGAAAAATCAAAGGACTACGGAAATAATCATAATTTTTTAAGTACATTTTTATTGAATTGGAAAAACTCAAGGCTTATAAGGAGTATAAAAAAATTCTTAAGATTATTGAACATAACGTTCAATGGAATGAAAATAGGACATTTTTCGCATTTTCTGGACATATAAGTTGGTTGTAAAAGTTGGAGACAAAATTATTAATTCAGTTTGTTTTTCATGCACCATTTTTTTTCAGAATAAATAATGGCAAATAAACGAAATACTGGGGCGAAAAATCTTTTTTTTTAAACTAAAGTCATGGCAATCATGCTTTCATGATGGCGATTTCGTCGCACTCATAGCTAGAAGTGTGTTAAAAGAATTTATTAATTTGTTCAGATTTTTATACTCTAGATGAAATCTGAGAGTATTATAAGTTTGCCACAAAGTTTTTAACGCTAAGAAATAAGGCTCGGCGAAAAAAATTAATGATGCAAAGTTCATATAATCACTCAAAAATTTCAAAACCGGATGTCCGTCCGTCCGTCTGTCCGTCCGTGTCCTCTCTAGCTCGAGAACGCGTTGATCTAGAAAGTTCAAATTTTGTACACATCGTTTTTGACAAAAAGTAAGGACAAGTTCGTGAACGGGCCAAATCGCTCCACCCCTTCTATCCCCTCCCATACAAAATGACACAATTAAGCAATTTACCAATAAACGGCTTCTCTCGAAAAGTATAAATGCTATTGATATGAAATTTGGAATGTAATACTTTTATTACGATTTCATTCTAATGTATTAAAATTATTTGTGTCCTCCCCCTCCTTCCACCACCTCCCATACAAACTGCACTTTTTCATGAAATGCCTTAAACCAATTTACTCAGAGCGTATAAAATTGATTGAGCTGAAATTGTGCAATAACTATTTGTTTATAATTATTAGTAAGACAAAAAAAATTAGAAGATTAGCTTTACCCCCTCCCATACAAAATGACACAATTACGCAATTTATCAATAAACGGCTTTTCTCGAAAAGTGTAAATGCTATTGATATGAAATTTGGAATATAATACTTTTATAATAATTTCATTCTATTGTATAAAAATTATTTATGTCCTCCTCCTCCTTACACCACCTCCCATACAAACTGCACTTTTTCATGAAATGCTTTAAGCCAATTGTGCAATAACTATTTGTTTATAGTTATTAGTAAGACCAAACAAAATTAGACGATTAGCTTTACCCCTTCTACCCCCTCCCATACAAAATGACACAATTAGGCAATTTATCAATAAACTTACTTTTGTAATGATTTCATTCTACTATATAAAAAGTATTTGTGTCCTCCCCCTCCTTCCCCCACCTCCCATACACACTGCTCTTTTTCATGAAATGCTATAAGCCTATTTATTCAGTGCGTATAAAATTGATTGAGCTGAAATTATGCACTTAATATTTATTTATAATAATTATTGGTGAGACCAAAAAAAATTAAGCGATCAGCTTCACTCCTTTTACCCTCTCCGATACAATTTGGCACAATTCAACAACTTTGCAACAAGTCGATTTTCCTGAAAAGTATGAATGTCACTGATCTGCAATTTAAAATATGGCAATTAAAAGATATATACAGTTGTTTCTAAGAAAGTCATTAATCGCTCTACACTCCGTCACCTCCCACACAAACTGCATAATTTCACTAAATCCAATACACTAATTTTCACAGTACCTTTTAAATTTTTGAATACTAAATTTTATATAAAACATTTTGATAGAAACCTTAGCTTGATGTGAAAAGATTAGTACAATGTCGTCACCCCCTCTACCACTCCCCCTACAAAATTTCTTAAAAGAAAAACAAAATTCTCTTCATCTAGAGTATCGCACGATTGGGCATTACGCCCAATCGTAGTCCTGTTATGTTTATACTCTAGATGAAATCTGAGAGTATATTGTGTTTGCCTTACCGTTTGTAACGCTAAGAACTAATGCTCGCACAGAGCCGCCAAGGGTACAGAAATATTTGTTGTCGCTCAAAAACTTCGATTCCGAGTTGCTGTCTGTCCGTCTGTCTGTCTGTCCGTCTGTCCGTCTGTGCGTCTGTCCGTCTGTCCGTCTGTCTGTCTATCTACAGCATAACTCTCGAACGCTTTGAGCTATCGTGCTGAAATTTTTTCTGTGTCATTTTTAGCTAAAAAAAAACTTTAAGTTCGTGAACGGGCCACATCCCCCACTCCTTCTACCCCCTCCCATACAAATTTCACGAAATTCCAAAATTTCCAGAAATTGATTTTCCTTTGAAACTATTTAAGCTACCGATTTGAAATTTAAGTCAAAGTATTATGATATAGGTATCATTATTATGACAGAATATTGATCTGATCCTGTAACTCCTTCAACCCCCTCCCATACAAATGCATAATTTTGGAAAATGCAATTTTTCGATTTTCATTGAAACTAGCAAAGTTATAAGAACGAATTTTTGCCAGAATTAATTTTAATATAATTGCAATCAGTATTGAAAAAATTATCAACTTCACCTCACTCCTTCTACCCCCTCCCATACAATTTTCACGAAATTTTGAAATTTAAATTAAATTATTTTTCTTCGAAACTGTTAAAGCTATCAACTTGATATTTTGCATAAAGTATAAAAACAGAAATATTAATAACGAGAAAAAAATGTATTTTGATCCGTACACTCTTTCTACCCCCTCCCATACAAATGCATAATTTTTGTCAAGTGCATTATATCGATTTGCATTAAAACTAGAAAAAGTATAAACTTAGAATTTTGCCAGAATTTGTTTTTAAATAATTTCAATAAATGCTAAAAAAACTATCAGCTCCTCTTCACTCCTTCTACCCCCTCCCATACAAATGCATAATTTGGAAAAATGCATTTTTTCGATTTTCATTGAAACTAGCAAAGTTATAAAAATTAGTTTTGGCCAGAATTAATTTTAATACAATTGCAATCAGTATTGAAAAAATTATCAACTTCACCTCACTCCTTCTACCCCCTCCCATACAAATTTCACGAAATTTTGAAATTTAAATTAAATTATTTTTCTTCGAAACTGTTAAAGCTATCAACTTGATATTTTGCATAAAGTATAAAAACAGAAATATCAATAACGAGAAAAAAATATGTTTTGATCCGTAAACTCCTTCTACTCCATCCCATACAAATGTATAATTTTTGTTAAGTGCATTATATCGATTTCCATCAAAACTAGAGAAAGTATAAACTTAAAATTTTGCCAGAGTTTGTTTTTTAATAATTGCAATAAATGCTAAAAAATTATCAGCTCCTCTTCACTCCTTCTACCCCCTCCCATACAAATATCTGTATTTTAAATTCAAGAAAAGCATTTCTCCTTCGAATATATTAGAACTATCAAATTTGAAATTGAACCAAAGCGTGGTGATAAGGATGATATGATAAGCAGTTTCCAAATCATCTTAGACGCTCCACTTCCCCTGCCACCTCCCATACAAATGCCTCAATTTCAGGAAAACTATGTCCAATTGAAAATAATGAAAGCTGCAAACCTTAAATTCAGCACGAAATATTTTGCATACCACATTAGGTGTCATATCCAAAAATTACAAACCTCCCTCCTATCCTTCTACCACCTCCCATACAAAAGTCACTATTAATTATTTAAAAGAATTGGAGGTGACATATTTTCCGGTACATTGAACTCTTTCTCATTTCATCTAGAGTATCATATGATTCTTTTATGTTTTTTATATTAATTCTGATGGATTAAAATGTCGAGAAAAAAAATAAACATATCCATTCTGGTTATCAACATGTTAAAAAATTTAATATTTTAATTGTTTTGGTTGAGATCGATCAATTTTATCAGGATTTTTTTTTTAATTTTTTGAAATTTAATTATTACTTTATTATTTTAATAATAAAGTATTGTGATCGACTTGGGAAAAAAAAAAATTTGGTACCCTGAAATTTTTTTTTTCGCGTTTCATGACTAAAATAGCCGAAAAATGCAAAAAAAAAAAATCCGTCTGTCTGTACGCCGTACGCCGACGTGTACGCTCAGCGCACATTAACTCCCAAACCCTTCAAGATAGAAAGTTCATTTTTGGAGGGATTGTAGGTAGTTGTGGATCTCAGGCAGATACCCATTTTGGGGGGTGTACGAATTCAAGGGGAGGCAGGGGGAGCGCTTAAACTGAAAAACACGAATTCAAATATCTCAACCATGGTTACAGCTAGGAAGCTAAAAATCAACACACATATAGAGGAATTTGTGGGACAACTTTTAAAAATAATTTAATTTTTTTATCCATTGGGGTGCGAAAAGGGGGGGCTAAGAAACAATTGGCGGCCGAATTTTTTTTTCAAATGATTATATCTTCGAAATTACTACCCATAAAAAATTGATATTTTGAGACCATTAAGATGGCATCAAGATCTACTAGAATCAGTTTAAATAGAAGCTAATTCTTGTAAGGAAGAGGGTCAGAGGGGTGCAAAGAAAAACACTTAAAAATTAATATCTCGACTATCTCTTAAGCTATGTATTTGAACCTTGAAATAAATACTAAGCTTTACCAGTGACATATGAAAAAAATATAATATATGGACATAATAGTAGTGGGGGGAAATGGGGAGCATTTCAAAAATGGCGCACTTTCCGAAACTACAAATCACCAAATCTCAAAATTGAGTACACATATCAAATCGAAAATTTGTCAGATTGTAGAGCTATAAAATCTTGAATTTTGGTAAAAAATTTAAGTTGGGGGGTGAAAGGGGAGGGAGGTGGAAAGCGAAAATGTTGAAAATTTTGAGTGATTTTTTTATGGCTCTGGTAAAAGATACAAAGTTTAAACTTTGCACGTCGACACATCTATTTAATGTACATAGAAAAAAAATAATAATTTGTTCCAAAATTGTTATGCACCCAAGTGGGGGTCTAACGTGCGCAAAGTGTTTCATGCGCAATGAAAAAAACACATAAACTGAAAATTTTTGAATGAAATTTTTAGGTAGGATCTTGAAAATTTGCGAAATGCATTTAAAAAAAATTACCAAGAGTTTGAAATATTAACTGGTCGAATATTTTTAAAACTTCTACCCCCTCCCATACAAAATTTTTTTTTCGACCATTTCTAAGAAATCAATTATCACAACTATTAAATGCTATCAATTTGAAATTTTGCACAAAAACTTACAAAAATATTTTAAATAAAATTACGTTAAAAGTTTTGAGATAACACTTGCCCTTTTACCCCCTCCCACACAAAAGTATGATTTCGACCAATTTCATTAAATCAACTAATAACTAACAAATTAAAAGCTACAAAATTGAAATTTTGTACAAGCACCTCACAAGAGAAAAGAAATAAAACTGTATCACAAATTTTACGATTCCTTTACCTCCTCCCATACAAATGTTTGGTTTCGTGAATTTAAAATACACCGAATCCAATGAAAATTCTATGGAATTTTGTCTATGAAACTGACATTCTATACAAAGAATATTGGATTTTGTTCAAGCAATCAATTAAAAAACTATTAACATCCACCCACCCGTACTATCACCCTCCCTTCATGAAAACTCAAACCTGCATAAATAAACCAATGAAATATGGAGCTTTTGAACGTTTCCGGAAAGTGTTAAATTGAGAACTGCCCTGCCCAAGAAGCTCCTTTCACTTAGTCTTCCCTAACCACTCGAACCTGCATATTGACTTTCTACGCATGCGCATTTTGTCCCAAAAATAATAAAGTTTCGCCCGACTTGTTGGCAGTTTATTATTATTATTTTGCTGTTATGGAAATACGAGTGAATGACTCTTCCAGTGTCATAAAATGTCCAGTTGACGGAAATGCCCATGGGGTTCGTTACATCAGATAGCTGCTGTTGGACGCAATCTGGTTGGCAACTTCCATTTGCAATGGAGATCCAAACTTAGATTTCAGAGATATGGCAGGAATTTTTTCCCCTCAGACGCTTTAGGGAAGTCATCAAGTTTCTCCTCTGGGACGATGACATCTTTCCTTGCGATGGTTATTTCTATATTTGGACAGATCCTCCATATTTTGATGCCACAGGGTAAGGGCGTGGGTAGGGTTCCAGCAGCACCTGCTCCAATGCGGGTTCCAGAATGATATCGAGAAGAACTAATATACTGGCTGCTCCTCTTTAATACTTGAGTGTAACCGAAGTTTCAAGCGCTTGCCTCATAAGCGAATTATGAATGATTTTTCCGCAAGATATAATCTTTTACAGTGTTAATATGCATTCTAGAAGCTGCGCCACTGTTTGTGAGTATGCACATCTTGCATACACACTTACGAGAGTGCTACGGCCCAAACCGAGCTTTGGCTTCTTGGAAGTTACCATTGAACCAATTCATTCCGAGGCGTTGCTTCAGGTTTCGAAACAAAATATTATTTTTGCCTAGGATGAATTCTTAACACATTGCCAAGCACCCAACCTGGAGGGCCAGTGCAACATTTCATGGTTGACCCAGTTAAAGCGCTGAATACTTACGTGCATCCTTTCACGCATAGCACCCCGCCGAGAAGGAAATTAGATTATAAGTAGTATCTAGCCGAGTGATCAACCTTCTGAAAGACGGAGAGTAGAATTCGCTGGCAAAGCATTTGGTGTTAAATAGCTGTGAGCGTTGCCCAATTCTTGTCATAAATAGTGCTAAAAACTGGGCACTGTTAACCACTTTTTGCTAAAGGTCATTTTTTGCTGTCGTGATGTGCATTTCAGCAGCCGCTCCGCTATTAGTGTGTGAGTGGTTAAATTTTTTTTTTTTTTCTAAAATGCCACTACAGCCTAAATCGGGCTTTGCTCGGCTAAACTTCAGGTTCCTTAACATTTTCACTACTTATTGTAGAAAAGTTGTTAGCTTTTCGCACAACTCTCCACCTAAGAATTTCGTAGATTGAGAAGACAGAGGTGTACCTAAGCAGGCAGTGTACTGAAGTTGTGCATCGATCGGGATTTGAACTCACGAACTTTGCATTGTAGACCAACACGCTAGTCACTAGGCCACACTTTCGCTGTTTGGTGTTTGGTAATTGAAAGCACAGCTTTGCTGTTCAGTGTTTTATTTTTGTTTAATTAATTCGTCCGTGTTTTTTTAAAACTTTATCGTTACTTTTTTTTGTTTTAATTGTCGTTTGTGAGTCGGCTCTAGCTAAATATTTTTTTTTTATTTTCGGTTAACCTTTTTTAGTTCTTGTCTGCCAACTTGTTGTCTGGGTGTGCTCCGAAGGGTTGACCTGGTACCATCTGTGTATATGGGTGTTGTTTTTAAGAACACAAAATGGTTTTTTTAGTTTTGATTCCGTTTTTTTTTCTTATTTTACTTGTGGGTGGTATTCTTAGCTGTTTTTTTTACGATATCATAAATTATCGTAAATTTTTGAAAATCGTTTTTATCATCATTTTGGCTTAGCTAGGGTGTAGCCTACTGGGTAGCGTGTTGGTCTACAATGCGAAGGTCGTGAGTTCAAATTCCGATCAACACACAATTCAAGCATACTGCTTGCATGGATATATGTATGTATGTACCTTGGTTACCTCAATCTACGAAAGTGAAAAGTTCGAAGATAGAGGGTTGTGCGAAGAGCTAACAACTCTTCCGCAATAAATAATGAAAATGTTAAGGAACCTGAAGGTCAGGAGGCCAAGGCCCGATTTGGGCTGCAGCGCTATTGAAGAAGATGAAGAACCATTTTAGTTTGAGTCTTAGATTTTGGTGCTGCCAAGTTACTGTACTGAAGTGCTTGTATGCATAGCGTGAATAATTGATTATCCTAGTCAAATTATATAATTTTCTGCTTTGGCCGAGTGTAATGCGTTATCATGCATCGATAAACTTAATAAGACGCCGTTAAAAGGTTGCTCCGGATTTTGTGGCAAATTTTACCACTGCAAGTGTGTTGGTTTCTACGGTACTGTCGGTGATGCGGTGACGTCTGCCAGCGGACTGTACTACTTTTGTGAAGTGTGCCGACCATCTTCTCTTTGGGCACTTGCTGCGAAATTGTTACCTGCCAAAACACCTGTGCAGGTCTTGCGCAACGAATTCATGGACCTTCAAAATAAGCTTCACTTGGTGAGTTAGACCAGGTCTGTGCGAACATTCCTGGTACTGAAAGTGCTTTGACCCTCTCGGTTGGTACTAACAATAATGTAGCTTTCACTCATACCGGTCTTGGAAATCATGGTTCAATTGCCGCATCGCAACCGAGTCTGCTTCGCTCCAGAGCTGCAATGCCTAAAAATCCGTTGTCTACTAAGGATAAAAATACAAACGGTGGTCTTGGTTGCATTGTTACTAGCTTTGAACGAAATCCGCCATTGTCAGCATCCGACATTGAATGCACACTAATCTACGAACAACTGATGCGGACATTGATACACGGACATTGATACACTCAATTGGATAATTTGCTTACGCCTACTACCTCTACAAACAGCTTTCATTGCACCTTACGAGCTGCAGTGCAACCGAAAGTATTTTGGATCGCGCCTCGCTCTGGATACTACTGAGGAGGATATCAAGGACAACGTGCATAGAATTTTGCATTGAATGAATGCTCCAATTTTGCCGGAACTAGTATCATGCAAGAAAATTATGCCTGCTTCTCGCGATGGTATTGCCAGAGTTTCCTCATTTAGTGTAATATTACCGGAGTCTTTTTTCACGTATATTATTTCTTCAAGCTTTTGGCCTAAATCTGCTATCGTCCGAGAACTCTTGCCTCGTAAAAGATTAGCTTGCTCACCGCTTCAACGTACTTCGGCGAAAAGCGGACTGGCTCCGTTTCGATCTCATATAGCAACGTAAGTGGACTTCGTACACAAATTCAGGTGCTACATATCGCCGCCACTGCTCGTTCGATATCGTAAACATTATCGAGACCTGTGTCGGGCCCTTTTTTGGAGTAATAAAAAACACTATATTTTACTTATTGGGTATTTCGTCCGCACACGGGGACTACACTTTTTAGACTTCAAATTATTACTTCTAAAAATGTCGAGGCACGAGCAATATTAATGAATATTACTGATTCATCGTGAGTAATATCTAAATTTTATACCGCACATGCGCGTTTCGATTTAATATCGGAACCCAGAGTTGCATCCATGCCCGACACCTGGCTGTCCTGCTAGTTCACTAATGCCGAGCTTTTCCCTGTGACTTCGAGGTGTTTCGTCGAGATCGTCATCATAACAGGCTTAATGTTCCAGTGGGTGGTGGAGTTATTTTTTTTTCCTTGGTGGCAGAAAATTATACGTTGTCACTATTTACATTCGGTCTCCTTCACCACCATCTACTTACAAGGCAGTTTACAACGCAACTGATACCTTCCTTAATATCCTTCAGCCGTCCAATGAGCTTCTGATTCTTGGTGACTTCAACTTGCCTCTCATCTCGTCATGAAATTAAATTTTTGGACGACATGCTGTCAACTCAACTTCTACAAGTGTGTCCCATTCCAAATGCTTACGACAGATATTTTGATCTTGTTATTTCGACCGATGCTAGCTTTACGATTGTTGATCGCTGCCACAGCCCTTTGCTGCCTGAATTACTTATTCATTTAATACTCCAAATTGGTTTCAAATTCCATTCAAATTCTACAAATTCTAAATGTATTATTAACACTTATTTTAACTTCACTAGAGCTGATTTTGATACCTTAAACTTTGACATATCTAACTATGACTGGTCGTCTGTACTTGATGATCCTGATGTTAACACGGCGACTTCTAATTTTTATAAATGGGTGCTTTATGCGTTGTATACCTGTCTCCCGCTCAAACACCCTTCCAAGAGGTTTCCCTGGCTTCACGATTGCTTACTTCATTGAAAAATTTAAAAAACGAAAGCTTGTTACATTGGGGACATTGCCCCGATAATTTCTCTTGCGGGCTAGATGGCATTTCTGCGTCTGTAATTAAGAGATGTAATATATCTCTTTCACCTATTCTCGGCTACATATTTAATTTATCCCTTCGATCCCGTGTTTTTCTCTTATTATGGAAATTCTCTACTATGACACCTTTACATAAATCTGGCAATCGCGTTGTTGTAAGCAATTACAGGCCAATTGTCATTATTCCTTGTGTTGCTAAATTGTTTGAGTCAATTGTTTGTGATGTTTTGCACTTCCGTTCTAAGTCTATACTAAGATCGTTTCAGCATGGGTTAGTGAAAGGCAGATCTACCGTTACTAATTTGATGCAATTGTCTAACTTCTACCTTTCTGCTCACGAAAAAGTTCTGCAGGTCGACTGCAGTTATACACACTTCAGTAAGCCATTTGATAAAATTGATCACCTTATTCTTGTGCACAAGCTTAACTTGCTTGGTTTTCCTGTAGGTTTCGTTCCGTGGATTAATTCATATCTTGCTAATCGCATTCAAAAAGTGTTATTCCGTGGCCATATCTTCTGAGATTTACAACATTTTCGGTGTTCCTCAAGGTAGTCATCTTGGGCCACTGCTATTTTCGTTGTTTATTAATGACGTGAGAGAATTTATTGTTGACTCCAACATTCTTCTCTATGCTGATGACGCAGAAATATACAAAACTGTTTTTATAACTGGTGTATGCTAAATAATTTACCTCTTAATATTAGTAAGTGCACTACTGTCTCGTATTTTAGAAAAAGAATATAAATTCTATTTGCCTATATTGTAGATGGAACCGCTCTAATTCGTTCTGATAAAGTACGTGACTTAGGGTAATTATTTAATGTCACTTTCGCCTTCGACGGGAACGTTGATCATGTTGCCAGCAAAGCTAGCGCTATACTTGGTTTTGTCAAAAGAAGATGCAAGGAGTTCAATGATACATTCGTTACAAACATTTTGTACTGTGCCTTTGTCCGTTCTGTTCTGGAGTATGCGGGCCCTGTCTGGTCTCCATTTTATTCTGTTCACATAGCTAGAGTCGAATCTGTGCAGCGTTATTTCTTAAAATTTATCCTTCGTGGCCTTCCGTGGTCAGATCCGCTTAGGCTTCCACCTTATGTTGATCGTTTGAATCTTCTTTTGTTGGACTCCTTGGAGAACAGACGTGTGCACGCAAGAGTGGTTTTCGCTTTTAAAGTTATAACTGGTGCTATCGACTCTGGCCAATTGTTGTCTGCGATTGATTTCAATGTTTCGTTTCGTGCCGTGAGAAATAACGAATTTTGTAGAGTCTGTAACAGTCGCGATGAGTGGTTTCACCAGAGACCCTCTCATCGGCATCCTGCTGACACGCCACCTTGGCAGTGTCCCATGAAGTGCCTACGAAGTGACGGATGGTACATCTAGCTCACGCACATACTACCTCGTCGGTGGGGAGGGGTTTATCACTTCTCCTCATGGACATACTAAAAGTAATGTACCGAAAAAAGAAGGCTGACCACCAGGTTTGGGAGGTTCTGGTGAGGTAGTCAGCGGGCAACGATCAGAACATATTTTAAAGCGGGAAAACGAATTTGCAGTCGAGGTGGACCTCTCGACCACGAAGGCTAAGACATCATCTCCCTCTCTCTCGCCCTCCACCCGTCCTTTTTACTCCGAAATTCTAACCTTCCATCTGGATCTTTTGTTTGGACATCGCTGTAATTACCCTTAGGTTAGACATTTAAAGTTCGACCAAAGTAAACAGAAAATCCATGAACATTCAGAACTGTTGCAAGTGCCTGTACTGTAATGTGAAAAAAAAATGTTTTGGTTCCGTTAGCTTTAAAAGGGGTATAGCGGTTTTCCAAATAAACATGTACAAAAAAAAAAACAATGCGGTTTTTTTTTCTTTCAACTTCTCTAAATTTCACTTTAAAAGGCGGTTTTCCAAATAAATACAAAAAAAACATGCGGTTTTTTTTTCAACTTCTCTAAATTTCACTTTAAAAGGGGGAATGGCGGTTTTCCAAATAAATACAAAAAAACGTTGCGGTTTTTTCTTTCAACTTCTCTAATTTTCACTTGAAAATGGTGCATGGCGGTTTTTCAAATACAATAAAAAACATAACAGGGCTACGATTGCGCATAAAGCGCAATCTTACGATACTCTAGATGAAATAGAATTGTTTGTGATCCCAAGAAATTTTGTATTGGAACTGTTAGAAGGGGTGATAGGATTGAACTAATTTTTTACCCATCAGGCTAAAGTAGCTATAAAAATGTTTTATACAAAATGCTAACTCCAAAAATTGAATAGGAGCGGAGAATATTAGTGTTAGATTTAGTGAAAGTGTGCAGTTTGTATGGGAGGTGGTGAGGGAATTTTAGTGATTTTTTCAAAAATAACTACGAATATCATAAAATTGACATCTCTTAAATTTTAGACCAGTAATATTCATATTTTTCAAGAAAATAGATTTTTTGTGAAGCTGTGAGACTGTGTCATATTGTATGGGAGGGGGTAGAAGCAGTAAAGCTAATCAAATATTTTTTTCTGATCTGAGCATTATCACGCTAAATAAGTATTTATCACAAAATGTGAGCTCGATAAATGTTATATGTTCTGAGAAAATCGGCTTAGAGCATTTCATGAAAAAGTGTAGTTGGTATGGGAGGGGTTGGAAGGAGAGGGAGGACGCAAACAATTTTTATACTGTATATTGAAAACATTATGAAAGTAATATATCCCGAAATTCAGACTAATAGCTTTTATACTTTTCGAGCAAATTCATTTATAGTCGAATTGCGAAATTGTGCCATTTTGTATGGGAGGGGGTAGAAGGGGTGCAGCTAATCGTCTAATTTTTTTTAGCCTTACTAACAATTTTAAATAAATATTTAGTGCACAATTTCAGCTCTCTAAATTTTATATGCACTGAGTAAATTGGCTTAGAGTAATTCATGACAAGTACAGTTTGTATGGGAGGTAGTAGAACGAGGGGGAGGACACGCATAATTTGTATACGGTAGATTGATATTATCATAAAAATAATATATTCCAAATTTCAGGCCAATAGCTTTTATACTTTTCGAGCAAATCCGTTTATTGTGAAATTGTGCATTTGTGTCATTTTGTATGGGAGGGAGTTTTTTTTTATTTATTTAAATAGGGGATCATGCGAGAGCACTGCGACCTTCTCGGCCTATTGTGCGTTTATTGCCCCTTCACCCTACCATATCTCAGTAGCTTTAGCTAATCTGATGATCTTTAAGGGAGCCATATTGGCTAGTTCTTCGGTAGAAAGGAACCCTTTCCCAGTAAGATTGTGTCTTTTCCTAGCTACTGCTTCACAGTGGCATAGAATGTGTTCTGTCGTTTCCGATTCTTCGAGACAAAGGCGACAGATGTCGGTTTCAGCTAAGCCCATGTTTTTGAGGTGGTGGTTTACTCCACTGTGCCCCGTCATTAGGCCGATTAGAATACTAATATCCTTCTTACTGAATTTTAGGATATCCTCCACTTTGTTCTTTTGTGGTAGGATCAGCTTTTTTGAGATTGACAAGCCTGGATGTATATTCCAGTAGATTTTATGTTCTTGTTCTACCCATTGTCTAATTATAGTGTTGAAGTACCCCTTTGGTTTTCCGCAGAAAGGTTCTGGACCAATAAAATTAGATTGAGCACCGATTTTTGCTAGGTGATCAGCCTCTTCATTTCCCTCAATTCCCATATGTCCTGGTACCCACATTAAGGTTACATTATTCCTTTTCCCCAGGATTATAAGGTTTTGAAGGCAGTCCCATACTATCTTTGATCCATGTTTATTGGACGCAAGAGCTTTGAGAACCGCCTGACTATCCGATAGGGAGGGTCATTTTGTATGGGAGGGGGTAGAAGGGGTGAAGCTAATCATCTCATTTTTTTTGACCTTACTAACAATTTTAAATAAATATTTGGTGCACAATTTCAGCCCGCTGAATTTTATAAGCACTGAGGAAATTGGCTTAGAGTAATTCATGATAAGTACAGTTTGTATGGGAGGTGGTAGAAGGAGGGGGATGACACACATAATTTGTATACGGTAGATTGATATTATCATAAAAGTAATATATTCTGAATTTCAGGCCAATAACTTTTATTTTTTTTTAGCAAATCCGGTTATTGTCAAATTGCGTAATTGTGTCATTTTGTATGGGAGGGGGTAGAAGAGGTGGAGCGATTTGGCCCGTTCACGAACTTGACCTTACTTTTTTGTCAAAAACGACGTGTACAAAATTTGAACTTTCTAGTTCAATGCGTTCTCAAGCTAGAGAGCGCACGGACGGACGGACATCCGGTTTTGAGATTTTTGAGTGATAATATTAACTTCTGTATCATTCATTTTTTTCTCCGAGCCTTATTTCTTGGCGTTACAAACCTTAGAGCGAACTTATAATACTCTCAGATTCCATCTAGAGTATAAACATTCGATTTTTTCTTACCTTCAAGAAATTTCACTTTAAAGGAATATTGCGATTTTATAAATACACAAAATAAGCCATGCGGTTTTTTCTTAAC
Source organism: Chorisops tibialis (assembly GCA_963669355.1). NCBI lineage: Eukaryota > Metazoa > Arthropoda > Insecta > Diptera > Stratiomyidae > Chorisops > Chorisops tibialis. Next base: position 217,212,997 of record OY770262.1, read on the forward strand.
TTCGGGAAATTTCGCTTTAAAGGGGTATTGCGATCTTATAACTACACAAAAAAAACATGCGGTTTTCTTTTCTCAACTTCTGGAAATTTCACTTTAAAAACCGTATAGCGGTTTTATAAATACACTAAAAAACATAACAGAATTATAATTGGGCTTAAAGCCCAATCATATGATACTCTAGATGAGATGGAAATGACTATAATATACCGGAAAATATGTTATATCAAATTCTTTCGAATAGTGAATAGAGACTTTTGCATGGGAGGTGGTAGAAGTAGAGGGGGAGGTTTGTATTTTCCGTATATGACACCGAACATGGCATGCAAAATGTCTTTTGCTGAATTTAAAGTTCTTAGTTTTCATTATTTTTAAAGAAATTGGTCGTAGTTTTCCTGAAATTGGTGCTCTTGTATGGGAGGTGGCAGAAGAAGTGGAGCTTTTAAGATGATTTTGAAACTGCTTATCATCATCCTTGTCACCATGTTTTGATTCAATTTCAAAGTCGATAGCTCTCATATGTATACTTGAAGGAGAAATGCTTTTCTTGAATTTATAATACAGATATTTGTATGGGAGGTGGTAGAAGGAGTGAAGCGAAGCTGATAATTTTTCCAAACACTTATTTCAATTATTAAGAAACAAATTCTGGCAAAATTTTAAGTTTGTACTTTTTCTAGTTTGAATGGAAATCGATAAAATGCATTTAACAAAAATTATGCATTTGTATGGGAGGGGGTAGAAGGAGTGTACGGATCAAAATAATTTTTTTTTCGCATTATTAATATTTCTATTTGTATACATTTTACAAAATATCAAGTTACTAGCCTTAACCGTTTCGAAGAAAAATAATTTTTCAAAATAAATTGAAATTATAGTAGAATTAATTCTGACAAAATTTCGACTTTTCAGCCTTACTAGTTCCAATGTAAATCGAAAATATGTATTTTTCAAAATTGTCCATTTGTATGGGAGGTGGTAGAAGGAGTAAGGCGATCGAGTCAATATTCTGTGATATTAATGGCATCTATATCATAATACTTTGACTTACATTTCAAGTCGATAGATTAAATAGTTTCAAAGAAAAATCAATTTCTTAATATTTCGAAATTTCATGAAATTTGTATGGGAGGAGGTAGAAGGAGTGGGGGGATGTAGCCCATTCACGAACTTAAAGTTACTTTTCTGCTAAAAATGACACACAAAAATTTTTAGCACTATAGCTCAAAGCTTTCGAGAGTTATGCTGTAGACAGACGCACGGACGGACAGACAGACAGACAGACAGACGGACAGACGGTCACTCGAAATCGAGGTTTTTGAGCGACAACAAATATTTCTGTACCCTTGGCGGCTCTGTGCGAGCGTTATTTCTTAGCGTTACAAATGGTAAGGCAAACACAATATACTCTCAGATTTCATCTAGAGTATAAAAAGCATGCGGTTTTTTCTTTTCTCAACTTCTGGAAATTTGACTTTAAAAAAAAAGTATAGCGGTTTTATAAATACACTGAAAAAAACATGCGGTTTTTCTTTAACTTCGGGAAATTTCACTTTAAAGGGGTATAACGGTTTTATAAATGCACTAAAAAAAACATGCGGTTTTTTGTTTTCTCAACTTTTGGAAATTTCACTTTAAAAGGGGTATAGCGGTTTTTTCTTTCAACATCTCTACTCTGGAAGGGGGTCCGACCACTTCGACATGCAAAAAGCAAGAGAGATGAACAAATCCTCATTTGTTCCCAAGGAACCTCGGCCTAACCGTTAACGAACAGTTTGCGCACGTCACTTAGGTTTTTCAGTGACGCTTAGCTGCTTGTAGCACCATCTGTGAGATGATAGAACGACCAAACACCCCCCATTCGTGTTTTTTAATATTTTCCTACCATCCGCGCGACCATTACAAGTCCCACAGCATCGCACCAATTATGGTTTTCATGAACCAATTTCATCAATACTCAGAGTTTTCAATCAACATTTCTCACAGTTTGATTTTTATATGACCCCGCCCAGGTAAAATAAACTGCCAACAAGTCGGGCGGAACTTTATTATTCTTGGGACAAGTTGCGGGTGAGTGGAAAGTCAATATGCAGGTTAGAGTGGTTAGGGAAGACTAAGTGAAAGGGAGTTCTAGTGCAGGGCTGTCGTCAATTTAACAATATTCATTCGCTTCTGCAAGTTGTGGTTTTTATGAGGGGAGGGGAAGGGGGAGGGGTAATAGTAAGGGAGGGTGGTTGTTAACAGCTTTTTAATTGATTGCTTGAATGACGTCCGACATTCTCTGTATAAAATGTGTTTCATAGACGAAGTTGCATAGAATTTTCAGAAAATTCGGTGTATTTTACATTCACTAAACCGAATACTTCTATGGGAGGGGGTAGAGCGGGTGAGGGAATCATAAAATTTGTGATGCAATTTTATTCCATTTCTCTTGTAAGGTGCGTGTACAAAATTTCAAGATCGTAGCTTTTAATTTGTTGGTTATTAGTTTAGAATTAATGAAATTGATCGAAATCATACTATTGTATGGGAGGGGGTCGAAGGGCGATCTCAAAACTTTTGACGCAATTTTATTTCAACTATTTTTAAAAGTCCTTGTGGAAAATTTTAAATTGATAGCTTTTAATAGTTAGGTGATAATTGATTTCTTGAAAATGGCCGAAAAAATAATTTTGTATGGGAGGTAGTAGAAATTTTAAAGGTTTTCGACCAGTATACATTAGGAATTTTTTGCGTATATTTAGGAATTTTTTTTAAATGCTTTTCGCAAATTTTCAAGTTTTTACCTTAAAAAAAAATTTTCATTTTTTACCTTAAAATTTCATTCAAATATATAAATTCAGTTTATGTGTTTTTTTCAATGCACATGAAATACCTTGTGCACGTTAGACCTGGTGGTCGGTTTATAACAATTGGGGAGCATATAATTTTTTTTTCTATGTATATCAAACAGATGTATCCACGTGCAAAATTTAAACTTTGTATCTTTCATCAGAGCCATAAGAAAATCACTCAAAATTTTCGATATTTCGGCTTTCCACTTCCCTCTCCTTACACCTCCAAACTTAAAATTGTTACCAAAATTAACAACTATGTAGTTCTACAATCTGAAAAATTTTCGATTTGATATCTGTGCTCTGTTTTGGGATATAAGGATTTGTAATTTTGAAAAGTGCCCCATTTTTCAAATGCTCCCCACTTCCCCCTCTACTTTTATTTGCAAATGTTATATTTTTTTCGTATTTTTCTAGTATAGCTTAATATATTTTTCAAGTTTTAATTACGTAGCTTAAGAGATAGTTGAGATTTTCTTTTTTTAGTGCTTTTCCTTGCACCCTCCCTGACCCTCCCCTTATAATAATTAGCCACCCTCTAAGCTGATTCTGGTGGAGCTATATGCCACCTTAATGGTCCCAAAATATGAATTTTTTACGATAAGTAATTTCGAAGATGTAATCATTTAAAAAAATCTGGACCCCAATGGATAAAAATAATAAATTATTTTTAAAGTTTGTCCCATAACCCTCTCTATATTTCTCATGATTTGCAGCTTCCTATCTGTATTCGTGGTGGAGATATTAGCAAGAGTAGTTTTTCACTCTTTCCCTCCCCCCACCTCCCCATTCCACCTAACACTCCCCAAAATTTAGAAAATGGAGCTCACTTACCCAATCAACAATTCACCCAAACGGTCTCGGAGACATGAGTCTCATTATTTTTGTTTTTTCTTTTAATTTTTATATTATTTATTTATTTTTTATTATCCATGATTGATATCTATTGTATTTTGTTATTTATGTAATATTTTATTTTTTGACTTCTTACATGATATTTTGTTTTCCATTGCTTTATGGTTAGGTTTTATTAATTTTCATTGAATCATTTGTAGTAATCAGGCAGTTGATAAATCAATGATTATTATTACTATTAAATATGAACATCTAATACCAATAAATTCCAGTCCGAATCAATTTTCACCATGTTTGATTTGATACCCAAAAAATGGTCAAAAGTGTTCGAACTAGAAATACGTTTATTGAAATTTTCTGGAAATCAAGGTGAAATGCATTCAATTCGGCAAATGAAAAAATACAATCAATACCCCCTGGGGCACAGTTGATTTATGAACGCTTTAGTCTTTTTCAAACTAACTAAAAAATTTTATTGGGCTATTTTCTTCGACTTATTTCCTAAAATAGAAGCAAACATTATTTCTTATTCCAATCGCTAAGTCGTGAGAGGTCACGCTTATTCTTTGACGTAAAATTTATCGATTCGAAGTTTCTCCAAGTTCCAAGTCATTCTGCTTATTTATAGAATTCAAATTTAAATTTTCAATCATAATTCCACGTGCTGATCCTTTTAATTTATTCGCTCTCTCTCCTGTCGCGTAGCTCTCGAAAAGCTTTTAATCATAAACACCTGTTCAGCGCGGCATATTTTCCCGAGTACCTGTTGTCCCCATTTAGTTGTCGTTTTTTATTTTTTTTTATTTACATAAATTTTTCACCCTAGTAGTTGTTATCTAGGGATATTATCGTAAATCTGAAGGAAAATTCATTTTGTCGCAAGGATATGCAGCATGCATGGGCTAACGATTACACAGCAACAGTATGGTGAAATGGCCGAAACGTTTGGAAATGTAGGCCTGCTGGTCACACCAGACCTCACAAAATATTAATAAATTTTATTAAAGTCGTAAATTGTTGGACAATTGCCCGACACTTGACTGAATTTGACAGCGCCCCGCTACCCCCCACCTTCATTCATAATGTAAAGCCTTGTTATTTAACGTGTCAGCGGCGTTTAAAAACACTCGTAAATTTTTCGGAAGCTTTGTACGAATTTTCCGCCCAATGAAATTACCTAATGAAAATTTTCCCATAAATTTTCGAATCGTACAAGACTTTTAATTGGTTTCGAGTGTGGGTAATTGCGAATCGTGGAATCCATTGAGGGGAGACACTTTAAGTGTGGATACTCGTAGCTAAGCTAGACAACGATGTTGTCTTCGGTTAATTAGAAATGGTTAAGACGGTAATAAATTTAGAAGGTGGTTAAAATTTTGAGGATATTTTAATGTGCTTTTCATGTCATCATTTTATAGTAAAATTTAATAACTCTCTACGGTTGATATACCGTATAGAGATTAATAAATGGAAAAAAAATCATTGAAATTAATTAGCAGCAAATTTGCACTTAATTCGAAATCATAACAAAACCAATTCAGATAAAACTAATACAGCTGATTTTATCGTTCCGAACATTAATCTTTCTCCATATCCTTGTGAAAAGGACGAAAATAAGACCTTAACAATTGTGTGAGAGTTATATTTGCACAATATTTGAATAGTCATTAAGTTCTAAAAATTATAATGAAATTCCGGATTAGTTGTTGGTTTGTGTGTTACGCAAGTCGTTATTTTCTCATCGTTAAAGCAATTATACCTTCAGCTACCACATGATTAGTGGGTGGCGAAAATTTGGGCTTAATTTTCATTGACTAGAAAATTTTGCAAATTTTCGGATAAATTATACTTCGGGAAAACTAACTCCTTAATTATTGAATTGTGATTTATACAGTTGAGTTGAAATATATCGTCTAGAAAGAAGAAAAACCATCAGCCTGACCTTGTGCTGTTAGTTGCAAACAGAATGAACGCGGCATGCGATGCGACAGGCAGACCGAAATAAAAATGATTTCTGTATAAGCAGGAATTGAACAGTTTAATATGTTTAAATCTTTTTTGAAGAAATATAGCAATGTTATGGTTTGACTAAACTTTAAATTACTGCCCTATAATTTACTAATACAATACATACAATTTAAGAACAAAATAATTACAATGCAAACCATATCAATACGGACGTGATATCTCCATCATTCGCATCAAATGACCTCTACAGCTCCGGGCAATAAATCTTCAACCTTCGTTGTCCGAAATGATTCTCATCTGAACCCGATCACACCCAATAATGCCATACAATCAATATCTTGGAATCAATCTCAATTGATAAGTCCCGTCCACAAAAATGATTGATTGGAAATTTATGATTTCTGAAAAAATATTCATTTACTCTTTGCTGCTGCTGTTGTATACGATTTCCCAGCTTGAGATCTTGATCATTATGGCTGGCGGACAGTATAGAACAACTTAACGCGCGTAACGCTTCACCAATCCTTGACACAATTCACAAGGATTATGGACAATTTCTTAGCAAAAGAAAGTTTATAGAGAGATCTATCTAAGCTCAACAAGACAGAAGATAAATTATGGCCGGAGCTGAATGAACTTTGCTTTATTTCTTCATTATTATTATTATTATTATATTTGTATCTTATTATATAGATGGGGTGATTTAGCCTCATCATCCCTGAGCAAAGAATAACCAGTTTTTTTGCTACTGTTCCTTAAACCAAGGTCGCAGGCGAAAAGATTAATTGAAATGTGCTCGCGAAGTGGCAATGAAGCCCTGTCCATAAGATAATTATCAGAGCAATAGACTTCATGATTGGACGTCTTTTTTACCCAGCAAAGTTATTACATGGGGATGTTAAGGGGCTTCGGTTATGCGATTAAATGTCCGAAGGATGTAATAGATACCACTGGGCGAATTTCGTAGAGGGATGTTTTATTATGATGACGCGAACTACTTGAATATTATTAGGTTCTGTAAGAAAAGTAAGAGGCTCTGTTTGATTTATGCGCAAAAATGGAGAAGAGAATGGGATGGATAATGGCGAATAAAGTGATGAAGGAAGCGATATCACATATTCAATCTGTAACTTAATAAGGAACTCAATTTGACTGATGCCGCCGAAATGATTAATTAAGTTTCCTATTTGGAGATTTCATACTTAATCTCGAACATATTGGAATTTGAAAGGATGGGTTTTTCGGTTTGTTGTGTTATGTCCTTAAAGCTCAGCTTCAGCTCTAGGGACTATTAGAGAAGTGTTCTTAAATCTGTTTAAAGTTAGGGCATGCAGGCAAAATTAAAGTTGGTTCAGTGTATTAGCAGTATTTTCATATCACTTCATAACATCACAGCTTACAAGACTTCCGTTACGTAGTGGGCAGAGTGCTTGCTTCACAGTCAATAGGTCGTGCGTTCAATTCCTACTCCAGAAAGTGCGATTTATTTTTTTAATTTTTTGCTAGACTCCAAGTTTGGGATTTATCTTCGAAGGCCTGCTCGCAATCCTATTTACAGCTTTACAATGTTTTCGGCGGTAATTTTCGATTGTTTTTAAAATTTATAAGATGATGGATATAAAAAGTGAATGGATTAATTTTCTGAGTGATTGATTCCTTGTTCAACTGAAGCTTCTGAAATGAAAACTGATTTCATTCGTTTTATATAAAATCGGTTCAATATTGGGACAAAGAATAATGGAAAGAAGTAATGTTGACTGCCCTTTTCTTGTTTCTTTCTTAACTGACCTGAGGGCGGATCTTGAAGAAATAGACTAGAACTGCTACAATGGTGTCCTCAGCGAGGTCAGAACTGAATTCTAGAATAGAAATCACTAATAAAATAAAAATAATGAAATATTATTTATAGAGCACACCCTATCAAGCCAAATACGTCACATATATAGATCAGTAAAAAAATTTCGAGGGTGGTTTTCACCAATGTCTACCCTATATATTTCATTATGCAGCGAAGGGTTGATCGAAGAAATTTATGAGGTGAAGCCTCCCGCACCCTTTTCTGATCGATGGAGTCAAGGACAGAATAGGTGGTCTGTATCAAAGGGAGGAGGGACAATGAAGTACATTTTGTAGGCAGGCGCAAGAAGATATCATTTGGAAAGGGTTCAATGAAATTCTAATTCTGGAACACTATATTCATCGCCCCAAGGAAACCCAGGTAGGGTGTTGCCTAGTGGGTAGCATGTTGGTTTACAATGCGAAGGTCGTGACTTAAGATTCCGGTCAACGCATAATTCCAGCACATTGCCTGCTTGGATATTCCTTGGTTACCTCAATCAATGAAAATGAAAAATTCGCCGGTAGAAGGTTGTGCGAAGGGTTAAAATCCATTCCACAATAAGTAATGAAAATGTTAACAAACTTGAAAATCGGGAGGCCAGGGTCCGATTTAGACTATAGTATCATTGAAGAAGAAGCAAAGCCAAGCAGCGTGACTCCTCCTCCACTCATCTAAAGAGCACCGATTGCGAATAGATCAGAATCAAATGGAGTTCTCGACGGAAATTTATATTTTTTGGTTCTCTCTTCTTTTCATGGATCGGTTCAGCAATCCTCGGACCTTCCTTCGTTGGCCTTTAATAATGTAATTAAGGGGGTAGTTGATATTAAATCATAAAGAAATCGATTTTAATTTTGTTCAATAATCTTCACTTTTTCCTGCACAGAACTGTGCCACCCACAAAGCTCTACGGTTGCTTGCGATAAAAAAACAATCAAAAGAATCACTCGAAATCAACAAAACGAAGTTTGTTTTTTTCACAAAAATGTCTCTTCATCTAGACTATCGCATGATTAGACCGTACGCCCAATCGTAATCCTGGTATGTTTTTAATTTAGGTACCTTTTTCTTAGGAACTACGAGAGATAACAACTTACTTTTTTATACTCTAGATGAAATCTGAGAGTATATTGTGTTTGCCTTACCGTTTGTAACGCTAAGAAATAATGCTCGCACAGAGCCGCCAAGGGTACAGAAATATTTGTTGTCGCTCAAAAACTTCGATTCCGAGTTGCTGTCTGTCCGTCTGTCTACAGCATAACTCTCGAACGCTTTGAGCTATCGTGCTGAAATTTGTTGTGTGTCATTTCTAGCAAAAAAGAAACTTTAAGTTCGTGAACGGGCCACATCCCCCACTCCTTCTACCCCCTCCCATACAAATTTCACGAAATTCCAAAATTTTCAGAAATTGATTTTTCTTTGAAACTATTTAAGCTATCAATTTGAAATTTGCGTCAAAGTATTATAATATAAATGTCATTAATATGACAGAATACTGATACGATCCCGTCACTCCTTCTACCCCCTCCCATACAAATGCATAATTTTGAAAAATGCAGTTTTTCGATTTTCATTGAAACTAGCAAAGTTATAAAAACGAATTTTTGCCAAAATTAATTTTAATATAATTCCAATCAGAATTGAAAAAATTATCAACTTCACCTTACTCCTTCTACCCCCTCCCATACAAATTTCACGAAATTTTGAAATTTAAATTAAATTTTTTTTCTTCGATACTGTTAAAGCTATCAACTAGATATTTTGTACAAAGTATAAAAATAGAAATATCAATAAAGGAAAAAAAATGTGATTTGATCCGTACACTCCTTCTACCCCCTCCCATACAAATGTATAATTTTTGTTAAGTGCATTATATCGATTTCCATTAAAACTAGAAAAAGTATAAACTTAAAATTTTGCCAGAATTTGTTTTTTAATAATTGCAATAAATGCTAAAATAAATTATCAGCTCTCCTTCACTCCTTCTACCCCCTCCCATACAAATGCATATTTTTGAAAAATGCAGTTTTTCGATTTTCATTGAAACTAGCAAAGTTATAAAACGGATTTTTGCCAGAATTAATTTTAATATAATTCCAATCAGAACTGAAAAAATGATCAACTTTACCTTACTCCTTCTACTCCTTCCCATACAAATTTCACGAAATTTTGAAATTTAAATTAAATTATTTTTCTTCGAAACTGTTAAAACTATCAACTTGATATTTTGCATAAAGTATAAAAATAGAAATATCAATAACGAGAAAAAAAATGTGATTTGATCCGTACTCTCCTTCTACCCCCTCCCATACAAATGTATAATTTTTGTTAAGTGCATTATATCGATTTCCATTAAAACTAGAAAAAGTATAAACTTAAAATTTTGCCAGAATTTGTTTTTTAATAATTGCAATAAATTCTAAAATAAATTATCAGCTCCTCTTCACTCCTTCTACCCCCTCCCATACAAATATCTGTATTATAAATTCAAGAAAAGCATTTCTCCTTCGAATACATTAGAACTATTGAATTTGAAATTGAATCAAAGCGTGGTGATAAGGATGATGGTAAGCAGTTCCAAAATCATCTTAAACGCTCCACTTCCTCTGCCACCTCCCATACAAATGCCTCAATTTCTGAAAAACGATGTCCAATTGAAAATAATGAAAGCTACAAACCTTAAATTCAGCACGAAATATTTTGCATACCACATTAGGTGTCATATCCAAAAATTACAAACCTTCCTCCTATGCTTCTTCCACCTCCCATACAAACGTCACTATTAATTATTTAAAAGAATTGGAGGTGACATATTTTCCGGTACATTGAACTCTTTCTCATTTCATCTAGAGTATCATATGATTGGGCTTTACGCCCAATCATAATTCTTTTATGTTTTTCTTTTCTGTTTAAATGTGTCTGTCACTTCATTGGTGGGTTGTTCAAAACTCCGTCCAGATTTAAAAATATTTTAGACTGAACTACATAAAAAAATCTTCGATTGGAATTGTATTTTTTAATAAAGTGGAGTAGAAAATTTAAGGACAAGTTCAACATAATACCCAAGTCTTTGATGACCTGCACCTCTGGTTATTAATGCAGTAGTTTTAATTAAAGCGTGAACAAGATCTGCCAAAAATTATGTACGAGCATTTCGGACTGTTAAGGGAAAGTTAGATAAGCACCAGTAGAATAATGCGTCGATGTTATTTTGAAGAGTTGCACAGCCTTGGACTGTTCTAAGAATTTTAAAGATTTTTAAATCGTCTGCGAATAATTGGTGCTTGACATAATGGAATATGGATGATTTATCTTTGATAAATACTTGAAATAGTAGAGGTCCAAGATAGGAATCCTGGGGTACACCAGACATTACTAGGAATGAAGTAGACTTATCAGTTTTTAAATGGACAGAAGAAATGTAATTCTGCAGGCAATCACTTAACCATAAAAGTAGCGTACTGGAAATTCCATAGTGATTTAATTTGGCAATTAGAAGCCGATGTTTGACTTTATGAGTCAGTGTAAACTGCCTGGAATTGATGGTTGCACTCTATTGCTTTGGTAATATTTTCAATATGAGGTAAGAGGTAAGTAACCATTAACTATACTTATGCTGGTGAGGCGATATAATGCCGTTAATAAACAGAATAAGCTTGTTAGTAACAATTTTATCGAAAATTTTAGCTGCAATAGACTGGATGGAGATCGGTCTATAATTTACAATGTTATAATAAAAAAGAGGACTCCCACATAATAAGAAACCTACGTGTGCATCGATGTAATATGCGTGAAATCGATGGATAAAGGAGAAAGACCAAGACAAGAATTAGGACACGTTTCTGTAGTAGCAGCCGCATAAGTTGTATCGGTGCATACACTAGAGAAGAAACTTGGAAACAATCTAGCAATTTCTAATGGATTGGAAGCTTTATCATCATTAAAATGCATGCAGGTCGGTAATATACTATGCTATCATAGAGAGTTAATATGATTGTAAAAGGCTTTGATAATGGATGATACATTAGATCCAACGGATTGAACGTATCCAGCGTACCAGTTTTTCGTTTTGACTTTACACAAGGAATGAAGGCAAGAGGGTGAGAGCTTTATTCAAAACTAAATATGACACATGCTATGGCAATCTATCATTTTCCTGTTAAGGCCCCATCACATCAGCATAGAAAAAAAACAGTGCTCCTTCAAAAGGTGCAATCCCGAGCATCGACTTTTAGTTGTCGCAAGGATCTGTCTATTTCACTAGCCTCCAGCTCAACTGCTCACTTCCATGTGCTATATGTTTGAGCAACCCGACGTCTTCTTTGAGGACTATAATCCAGAGCTTGTTTGGCAATGTTTCGCTCTGGTTTTCTCAACTGTAACTTTCGTCTTTATTTTGTCCAGTTGTACTCCTAATACTAATTTGTTTTTAGCCTTTCCCACTAAAAATAAATTTATTGTTTACTTTTTGCCCATAAACCAGTATATCCGAATGTCAGTTTTCAACTTTCTGCCCGCTTTCATAGTTAAGATATTAACAAGTGTAGTTTTCGACTCGTTCGTCGCCTCCCTATTCCATCTAACACTCCCCAAAATTAAGGTAGTGAAACTTCAATGTAACTCCGCCATAGACGGTCCCAAGCCCGAGTTGAGAAAGGAGGAGGGTACATGGAGTTAACCTGAATGGCCAGTAACACCAGTGCGTCTCAGGAAGTAGGCAAAAAGTATGACATAGTTGGACTTGCGGCATAGCTGTGAGAACTCCAGCATGTCATATTTAGCTCAAAACTCCCACCCTTTTTCTACTAGGGTGTAATAAATAAGTAGGACCGGTCCTCCAGGTCGGGGGTTGGGCGAGGCGCCGACAACGCATCACCGGAAAAAAAACACTGTCCAGAAACCTGAAGAACAGCCTCGGAAAGGATGGACTCAACGGCACCGACCCCGCAAACGAAAAATGGACTACTCTATTGGATCTTGGAATGTTCGATCCTTATTTAGGACAGGAGCTCTGAAAGAGTTTCTCGAAGAAGTGGCAAAACACAACATCAACATAACTGCCATCCAAGAAACGAAATGGCTCGGTAGCGAAATCATGGACATGAGATCACACACAATCTATCCAAGTGGAAAATTGTCGGGAAGCAGAGAGTTTGGAGTCGCTTTTGTCGTTGACAAAAAATTTAAACAGCAGGTCACGAGCTTCAAACCAATAAGTGAAAGATTGTGTGCAATCCGAATAAAGACTAAATTTTTCAACACTTGGTTGATCAACGTTCACGCACCAACAGAAGACAAGGACGATGTAACTAAAGACGAATTTTATGCCACCCTAGAGACAACCTATGACTCACTGCCCTCGAATGACCTAAAAATTGTCTTAGGGGATTTTAATGCAAAAGTCGGAAAGGAGGAGGCTCATAGAAGAACAACAGGAGGGCACAGTCTCCATGACATAACTAACGACAATGGCCAACGTCTTATTGATTTCGCAAGCAGCAAAAATATCATAGTAAGCTCTACGTGCTTCCCACATCGCGATATTCACAAACGAACGTGGGCATCACCAGATGGTCACACCTTCAACCAAATAGACCACGTTCTTATTGAGAAAAGGGCTGCTTCCAGCATACTTGATGTACGAACTCTCCGCGGTGCGAATTGTGACTCTGATCACTATCTAGTCAGAGCTAAGTATCGATGCAAAATAGCTTGTCGTGGGTATTCGAAAACGAGTAGAGCTCTCAAATTCAATGTCGACAAGCTTAACGACGAAACGGTGGCGCAGGCTTACATGCTAGCATGTAATAAACACCTGACACCAATATATGAAAATATCCAAAATATGCCAGTGGATAATGCGTGGATGAAAATACGAGACGGCATCAAATCCTCCGCGGAAGAGGTATTAGGATATCAAGCACGGCGAAAAAGTAATGATTGGTTCGACCAAGAATGTCGCGACGCAAGAGATAGAAAGAACGAAGCTTACAAAATTTTTACTGAACGACCAACACGAGCCAAAAAAGAAAGATATGACGAGCTTAGGCGATATGCGAAAAAGACCTGCAGACGAAAACAAAGGAAGTACCACAATGACAAGATACAAAAAATGGACGACGACATGAGAAAAAATAATTCGCGGGACGCATACGCCATAGTAAAAGACTTGAAAAAGGGATATAAACCAAAAACCAGTCTCTGCAAAGACGCAGAGGGCAATATCATCAGCGACACAGAAGAAATCAAAAGGAGATGGGCTTCATACTTCGAACATCTTTTGAATCCCATCCCAGTAGCACCGATAACGACAGACAACATTTCAATTCAAGCCTCAACTGACGAAGATGAACCATCATCGACACCACCCACGCTTCCTGAAATCAAAGCAGCCCTATGTGACCAAAAACGAAACAAAGCGCCGGGAATTGACGAAATACCAGTTGAACTTCTGAAAAACGGTGGAAACTGTGTCGCTGAAATACTGCACAGCATGATATGCAAAATTTGGACAGAGGAAATCATACCCGACGACTGGCGAAAAAGCATTATATGTCCAATTTACAAGAAAGGAGACAAACTCTGCTGTGAGAACTACAGAGGTATATCATTGTTGTGTACGTCCTATAAAATACTGACAAAAATAATTGAACGTCGTCTTAAGCCCTATACTAATCAAATAATTGGCGAATACCAAGGCGGATTCAGAACCGGACGATCTACAACAGACCAGATATTCTCGGTGAAACAGGTGCTTGAGAAATGCTGGGAATATAACACAGACGTGCACCAAATATTCGTAGATTTTAAACAAGCATACGACAGTATCGACAGGAGCGTACTGTACCAAATCATGCTTGACTTTGGAATTCCTCCAAAACTAGTCCGACTAACAAGACTCACAATGACGAACACTGAATCCCAAGTGAGAATACAAACCGATTCCACAACCAGCTTTCGAACGGAATGTGGTTTAAAGCAGGGAGATGGTCTAGCTCCTATGCTTTTCAACTTGGCACTAGAGTATGTCGTCCGAAAAATCCCAGTCGACACCAACGGGACACTACTATTCAAGTCCACCCAACTAGTAGCATACGCTGACGACATTAACATTCTAGCAAGATCCTTCCCTAGTGCTAAGGAGGTATTTGTCAATCTTGACTCCGCCGCAAAAGAAGTCGGGTTGCGCATTAATGAAAGCAAAACAAAAGTAATGACGCAAGCAAGAAGGAGAACGCCAATCAGACAAAACATAACAATTGCGGAATATAATTTGGAGAGTGTGGACAACTTCATATATCTTGGGGCTAATCTAGCAAAGGACGGTAATGAAATAGACGAAATCAAACGACGGATAATACTAGCAAATAAGACGTATTATTCGGTACTTCCAATAATGAAATCCAAGAAAGTGCACAGGAACAATAAGCTGCGGATTTATAAAACTATTATACGACCTGTGCTCTGTTATGGCAGCGAGACGTGGACATTAACGCGAACTTCCGAAAAAGCAGTTAACGCATTCGAAAGAAAGGTCCTCCGAAGAATTTTGGGACCTGTGAAGGAAGGAACGGAATGGCGAATAAGATACAACCATGAGTTGTATCAACTCTACGACGAGCCAGAAGCTTCAACGTTCATCAAGTTACGTAAACTGCAGTGGGCTGGCCATGTAGAGCGAATGGAAGACAGAAGAATCCCCAAACGTGCTCTTAAAGGCAAAGCGAGTGGTAATCGGCCAGTAGGCAAACCACGCAAGCGATGGGAAGACTCGGTTGATGAAGACAGCAAAGCCATTCTAAAAATTAGCAGCTGGAGGACGCGGTCTTTGGATCGAGACGATTGGAGGCGACGACTTCAGGAGGCCAGGGCCCGATTTGGGCTGTCGCGCCATTGATGATGATGATGAAACTTCAATGATCTCGGAGATATGAGCCCATACTGGCGACGTACGGCATACAGACAGACGGATTTTTTTTTTTTGCATTTTTGGGCTAATTTAGCCATGAAACGTGCAAAAAACAAAATTGCAGGCTAGAATTTTTTTTTTCGTGTCGTTTGCAATATTTTATTATTAGAATAATAAAGTAAAATTATAGATACACATGTACACGTACAATGTGGAAGAGGTGCAAGATTTTTGCTATCTCGGAAGCATTGTCAGCATGGAGGGCGGAGCTGAAAAGGATGTTGAGGCTCGGCTAAATAAAGCTCGTCAGTCCTTCGGTATTCTTTCCCCTTTCTGGAGGTTAAGAGAGATCTACCTTCGCACGAAGCTGCGAGTTTTTGACGCATGCGTTAAATCCGTGTTATATGGTTGTACTACGTGCAAAAAGACCGTTCAATTTACCAATAAACTACGGACTTTCGTGAACCAATGCCTTCGACGCATTTTAGGAATATTTTGGCCTGAAGTGATCTCCAACGACGAACTTTGGAGTACAACTGGCCAGACTAAAATAGGTATTGAGATTCAAAGGCGGAAGTGGCAGTGGATCGGCCATTCTTTGAGGAAACCAGAGCGAAACATCGCCAAACAGGCTCTGTACTATAATTCTCAAGGGAGACGTCAGTTTGGTCGACCATGTAGCACATGGAAGCGAGCAGTTGAGCAATAGGCCAGAGGAATAAACAAGTCCTGGCAACAGCTTAAAGCCGATGCTCAGGATCGCGCCTTGTGGAAGAGAGTTGTTTCTGTCCTATGCCCCTATAGGGGTTTTTAACAGCAATTTGATTGATTGATTGATTGACATGTACAATCTTGTGTCTGTAAATTTTTTGACAAGATTGTAACGACCAAGCTAATTGTTATATTCCGTCCAACTGTCAGCTCCAATCAATTCTCAAGGGAAGATCCACGTTATCGAACCTGGTACCTTATATCGGGTCAATCAATGAGGCTATGGAACAATGCCAACGAATTCGTACTATTTACACTGATTTTTCGAAAGGTTTGGCTAAAGTTAATCACTGCCTTCTTATTTCATAGTTCAGCTTTAACCATGGTAATTACACTGGTTACATCATTATTTGAATCAACGTACTTGTATCGTTAACACCGAAACTTTTAAGTCGGAATCGTGACATCAGGAGTTCCACAAGGTTCTCATTTTGGACCTTCTTTTAATTTGTTAATGATATTGAATTTCTTTTATTAGATGATGATTTAAAAATCTATAAAGTTATTGAATCGACAATTTAACATAGTATTGACCTGCTTTTTGAATGGTGCCAATTACATCATTTCTTACTTAATATTACTAAATGTAATAATATCTAAATGTAACATTATCATATCAATAATATCTATTTACTCAAGGTCTCTACTGTAAAGGACTTAGACATTCTTCTTGATAGCTCATTATCTTTTGTTTCACGTTATAGTTCAATATGTAATTGAGCCCTTAGAAAACATAGATTTATTACACGGAACACTTAAGACTTTTTTTTATGTATAATCTACTAGAATGCTCTGCTGTTCGTTTTTTTGGAAGCCACGTTGTGAGATAAAAAATTGAAACATTGCAACACAAATTTCTTAGATACAACTTGACTATTCTTCTCTGCTTGTTAAAATCAACCCTCGCATTAATCGCGCTATTGATCGGCTTTTTAATCCTGACTGACTCACTTAGTGCAATCGCTCGCCTTTTTGTATCCTTCTTTTTGGCCACCATTGTTGGCTTTCTCCCAGGTTTCAGCCATTGTCGGCCATCTCTGCTGTTTCAGGCACAGTCAGTCTTGTCCGAGTCGATTAGTCATTAAGATATTCGGCGGATGTTTTCGCACCAGAGATTGTCAACTGTTTTAGTGCACATTTAACACTCTTACGCCAATCTGCATTTGTCCGTGATTAATTTGCATCGGAGATGTGCGATGCAGGTGTCGCCAGCTTTCAGAAGCTCAGCTGGAATTTGATCAGTGTCCGGCGCTTTCGGAGAGCGTTGTACATCCTCAAAGAAAATCATTCAGCTTTTGCATCAACTGTTTCTGCTATTATAACTGCTAGTGTTAGTGCAAATGATGGGCTCGAGATGAGAAAGGGTTCAAAGTATTGAGTGATTGACTGTGAAATGAAGTGCTATAACATCCAAATCTTAGGCTTGAGCGAGGTTAGTTGGGCTGCATCAGATACAGAATGAAATCCGAACGAAAATTCCAGTCAGTACGTTGGTCCTAAATGTGAAATCAAAAATATCAAAGCGTCCGTCCTTATATCGAAACCGAGAAACAGTCTCATTAATTGGGAACCAATCTCGCATAGGATTATCGTTGTAGAACTTATTGCACAACATACAAACTCAGACTGCGCTCTGTTTTATCAGGTTCTCCATACCCTGTTTGACCATCCTTTACCAGTATGAGAGCTTTAAAAACACACCGAGCGGCATTTTAAATAATAAGATTATTACAAAACCCTCTTGTAAACGACAAATAATCTAATTCAGTGTGTCGATTTCTAACTGCACTAATCACCATGTGGGTTATAAATATGAAACGCACAAAAATGACAAATTTCCAAGAACTGCTGCAAAAAGAACGGTAATGAGAAATAATTTACAGAAAATTCATTGCACAGTGTTTCTCAATCTTAGCTTGTATTTAATTTGAGGCAAAATTATTGTAAGGCGAAAATAATTTCAAATTGGTAGGTGGGTTATAAATATGAGACGGAGTGTATAATGGCGTCCGTCCTTATGTCGAAAGCGATAAACAGTCTCATTAGTTCCGAACGGAAATTCCAGTTATTACGTTGGTCCTAAATGTGAAATCAAATTTATCATAGCGTCCGTCCTTATGTTGAAAGCGAGAAACAGTTTCAATAGTTGGGAACCAATCTCGCATAGGATTATCGTTCTCAAACTCATTGTCAACATACAAACTGAGACTGTGCTCTGTTTTATCAGGTCCTCCCTACCCTGTTAGACCATCCTTTTACCAGTATGATAGCTTTCCAAATTTATATCATGCTATCACATAAGTAAATGATTTAAATCAAATAAATAAACTAGGCTATGTTAAATTAAACTAATTATGTAACTAACTATCTTGTTATGGTAAATAAATAAATATTTGTGAAGAACAGTTAACCCATTCCAGGATTAAGTTGAGATCAGATTTCAGTGAACTGGAAGCAAAAGAACGTTTGTTTGATTCCTCAGCAGAGTCAAATTCATGAGTGTGGTCTAAAGTACTGCCATCCGCAAAACTAGAGATTGATAGTAGACGACAGAAGGTTGTTAATAAAAACTAAAAATATTGTTGGAGATAAAACAAAGCCTTGAGGGACGACGTAATTTAGTGGGACGGAGAAAGAAGTAACGCCATCTAATACTACTCGCATATTGCTTCCATTGAACACAGGTGGCACTAATACCTATGGTCGTAAGCTTAGCTAAGATATATTCATGCCAAACTCTGTCAAAAGCCTTTGCAATGTCAAGTGTAAGAACTTGTTCTTCGCCATATTTCTGTATGCATGATTTCCAACGT
The DNA here is from genome assembly GCA_963669355.1 of Chorisops tibialis. Classification (NCBI taxonomy): domain Eukaryota; kingdom Metazoa; phylum Arthropoda; class Insecta; order Diptera; family Stratiomyidae; genus Chorisops; species Chorisops tibialis. Next base: position 217,231,984 of record OY770262.1, read on the forward strand.
TTTGTCAAGTATACCAAAAAGATCTCCCATCAACCTTCCAGAACAGAAACAATACTGACGATCATGGATTAGTAGGGAGATATTGAAGGATTTTACGATTGTCAGCAGTTTCCATTACTTTTGAGAGCACTGAAAATGTCTAAAATGTCTATGCCCTCCTATCAAAGCGACGTGATCACTCTGAAAATGTTATCCCTATTTCAAATACTCCACGATGAAATGGATTGTCCTTAATTCCTAGAGGCGATAAACTTTTGCATTCCAAGCCATCCAATAATGATAAACAAATTATTCCATATAGGTCATCATCATCATACGGACAAAGTTCTTCCTCAGAATGATGAGGGTTGCTAACAGATTTTCTGATTGACCATAGTTTTTGTGATATGTTTACTTTTTCATTATTTTTTATTGTTGCTTTCATTTTATTATCACGTACTTGTTAGCATTTATTAAGTTTTTAGTTTTTATGAACTTATTCTTTCCATTTTACAGGGTGAGCCAAATACAAGTTTCTTTTTAAAAATGCAATAAAATGAACAAAATTAAATTTTTTTCCATGTATTATGGCTTCATTAGTAAGAGCAAACATTCCCATTGACGTTTGTTTTAATCGCTGCTTCGGAAGGCTTCGCAGTAGCGCATTCTTTTACTCCAATTTTCCAAGACCATGTCGATGGTTTTGGGCTGTAGCTCACGGATTGCTTAGATGATATTGGCCTTAAGTGCTTGAATCGTTTCTGGATTGTTGGCATAACATCGGTCCTTCACGGTCCCCAAGAAAAAAAAACGTGCAAAGGGGTCAAATCGCAGCTCCAAGGCGGCCAACTGACATCGCCAAGACGGCTGATAACACGATTTCGGAATTTGGTGCGTAAAAGATCGATTGTGGCATGGGCTGTGTGGCATGGCGCGCTATCCTGCATAAACCAGAGGTCGTCCAAATCCATGTCTTCAATTTAAGTAAAAAAAAAGTCGGATAACATAGCTCTGTAACGTTCACCGTTGACCGAAACGTTGTTCCCAGCCTCATTTTCGAAGAAAAATGGTCCAATGATGCCACCACTTTACAATCCGCACGAAACTGTTACTCTCTGTGGATGCATTGGCTTCTCGACAATAACGTGCGGGTTTTCCGAGCCCCAGATGCGGCAATTTTGTTTGTTAACGTAGCCTCCGAGATGAAAATGCGCTTCGTCAGAAAAGATGACTTTTCGCCAAAAATCGTTATCAATTCAAGCTGCTCTAAGGCCCAAACTCCGATGCGATAACGAAGCGGATGGTCGTGCGCCTTCAATTGCTGAGTCAATTGGACCCTGTAAGCAAATAATCGGAGATCTTTGGGCAGAATTCTCCTCAGGCTAGTACGTTACAGAGCTGTTGAGATCGACGGCGAGTTGATGTTCGTGGAGTGAGTCTCACACTCTCGGCTACAGCAGCCACATTCTCGTCTGTGCGCACCGTACGGCGACGGAGACCAAGAGTGTTGCCCACTAGCATGCCAGTCTCACGAACTTTTTGCACAAACTTGCGTACAGCAGGCGCGGTGGGTGCTTCATTTCGGCCAAAACTTCGTTTCAAAAAACGCACTGTTTGGGCTACACAGCACTCACTTTGGAAATATGTTTTCAATATTTCCCAACGTTGTTCAAGTATAAAGCGACTTATTTCGTTTTGCGGAGGTATGATACTGACTTTCTGTCAAGATTTCGAGCGGAAAACAGCTTTCAGTGTCAAAATAACCCATGATTTAAAAAGTAACCACTACATGGCCCACCATGTATTTCGATATACAAATTATTTGAGTTCCCCACTCCTTCCACCACCTCCCATACAAACTTAACTTTTTCTTGAAACACTTAACACCAATTTTCTCAGTACGTGTAACTTCCATCGAACTAAAATGTTGTACTAAATCCTTAATTAGCATTTTTATTAATATCGGAAAAAAATTAACCGATTAGCTTCACTCCTCCCATACAATGTGACACAGTTCCACGACTTTACAAGAATTCGGTTTTCTTGAAAAGTGTGAATGTTACTGATCTGAAATTTAAAATGTATTAATTGCATGATGATTGTAGTTGTTTCTCAAAAAATCACTAAAAACCCCCCTTCTGCTTTCACCACCTCCCATACAAACCGCACTTTTTCATGAAATACTCTAAGCCAATTTTCTCAGTATATATGTATAAATTTCATCGAGCTAAAATGTTGTATTTAATCCTTAATTAGCATTATTATTAATATCGGGAAAAAAATTAACCGATTACCTTCACTACTTCTACCCCCTCCCATACAGTGAGACACAACTCCACGACTATATAACAATTTGATTTTCTTGGAAATTTTGAATGATGCAGATCTGAAATTTAAAGTATATCGATTGTATGATAATTATAGTTGTTTCTCGAAAAATCACCAAAAACCTCCACTCCTTCTACCACCTCCCTCCCCCCTTCCTCTCAGTACCTACTTAATTTTTGAAGCTTAAATTTGGTACAGAACATTTTTATAGCTACTCTAGCATGATGTGAAACAAATTAGTTCAGTGCTCTCGCCCCTTCTACCACTCCCCTTACAAAATTTCTTGACCCCGCAAAAATTTCGATTTCATCTATACATAGTACCATATAATTGGGCTTTATGCACAATCGTAGTCATTTTAGTTATGTTTTTAAGCTTAATGTGTTTTTATTTGGCTTTTTTTTTAATTAAAACAAGCTACAATTATTCACATGTTCTTAACGCTCTTCGACACGTATATGATCTTGAATCACGGGTTTGATTTGATCATGAGCCTGTCCCATACGAATGCGAGTATCATGCTTTCATTCTTAATAATTTATGGTTCTGATTCCAACAAAATACAAACCATTGTCTTCAAAGAGCCATTAAAGTAAGCATATTATTTATCCCACATAATGTAATACTAATTACACTCCCAAAAATTGCTTATTATTGCTATTTTTACGAGGACAAAGTCGCGAGCGTTTGCTAGTAATTAATAAATTTCCTAGCTCGCCGCTTCATAGATGACAGTACATTCAGATTAGGCTTTTTTTCTTGACATCATAACTAATTTTTTAAATGGCACCTGCCGTCTAACATACTGAAATATTCAAGGGTATATGGGTACAAAATTACTAATTTTTGTTAAATTTGAAATAATTTGGAAAAGTACGAAGGACACTAAATAGGACTAAAAATGAAATGTTTGTCTAAATAATTTTTGAATAAGATCAGCTCTTGGATGGCCACAAAAATTCGATATGTCATTTATTGGACAATATTTTAAAGACATATGAAGTAGCTACATAAGTAGAAAACTCCAAAAACTTGACTACATAGCAAAATAAAGTATGCTTAAAGTGAAATTACTATATTCTGGAAAAAACCAAAGTCCTTCTACGTATTACTATCAAATTTTGTGAATAAAACTCCTATCTAATTTTAATCTGTACACAGCAATCTACAGTTCCACTAATTAATCTCCAGTCTACTTAATTACACCAATCAGATTTTAAATTGGATTCATGACGGGACGAAATAGAAGCGTAGACTATCGTTTTCAGTTCACTGGTTCGAATTACTGAAATTGCTCCCTTGATGCCAATACCCATCGTCCGGGAGATAAAATTGACCTACCGCGAAATAAATTGTTACCTGTCAAAATTAACAAATCAAAAAAAAAAAATTATATTTTCAGAAAGCTTTTGTATTTGAGAAAGAAATTTTATAGAAAAAATCCAAAAAAATTTTTTTTATTATTTTGATTTCGCGAAGGTGCCGAATTTTTTTTTTGGGAGGTAACATATTTATGTGATATTGTGACTACTTATTCGGGCGACTAAAACGCACTTATTATTGTCCCGATGTATGAAGAAGAAATACGAAATACGCACATTTCTTCACTGAAAGTCGATTAATTTCAATCTATTTTGGTAACATTCATCTCTATGATCTGTGCGTTGAACAAGCGCGATCATCTCTCAAAAGACAGGGGTAATCCATTCGGGTTATAAATTGGACGAGAAAAGCCGCGGGTAACAAGGCAAACAAATTCACGCGGGGCTTAAGTTCACGTCGGCTTTAAATGTTTGTTGATGATAATCATGTGCGTTTGTTTGAAAAACCATCATCATAAAGAGTGTAAGCAATAATTACGGTTGTATTTTACTCGAATGCACTCCCAAACGGCTTGACGACTGACGAATGATGCGTTTTTTAATCATATTGCTGCGGATCGAGATTCGCGGTAACGTATGTAAGTTGAATATTGTTGTTCGCCACAGGGTATAGTGCTAGTCTGTTAGTATTGAAAAAGCTATTCTAGATCCAATAATACAGGATTATTGATCAATTAACTAAATCGATGGAAAAAGTAGTATTTTTATTTTACCACATGTTTACAAACACTTGTGATGAACTAGTTTCGGTTGGTACGTGATTTGCTTTAAATTAAACAATTTAGCGAAAAAATATTGAGGTTCTTAATAAAGATGAAATAATTTTAGGTAAATAGAAAAAAAAATACTGCAACAAAAAAGTTTTCTTTTGGTATGTAAATTATTTAATTTTGTTTGATTGAAGATTTTCGCTCTATTCAATTATAAAAGAAATTAAACATAAATTCATTATTTATATTTTCTTCGTATAACCAAATCCAACTTAAAAAAAATGCGGCAAAAATATTTCCGTACTGTAAGCAAACGTAGAGATTATATAGCCTGTTATTGTGAAAGGGTTAATAGTCCTTCGCACAACCCTCAATCTACGAACTTTCTTAGATTGAGGTAGTTAAGATATACCCACGCAAGTAGTATGCTGAAATTATACGCAGATCGGGATTTGTACTGCCGATATTCGCATTGTAGACCAACACGCTGCCTACTAGGATACACCCTTGGCACATTTTATATTTTTTGTTTTTCTTACAGAATGACCTGTGTTATAGGCAATTTCGGCCTTTATGTGCAATGCACAAATACAGTCATAGAGGAAAGGAATGGGATTGGGAAGGTTGGGGAAGGGGAGTGAGAACGACCGTAGCGATTGGAGAAGCTGGTATATTGCTCAGTTGTACTGGCTGCTTACTGACAAATATTTGCAGATGTTATGGGGGACTGAATGATAGAAGGCGAACAGAGTCCATCTACTGAGTATCTAGGCCTTCTTGAAGTGGAACAGTTTCACTTTTACACCGTTTGCCCATTTATTTCGAATAATTTTTTATCACCAGTAGCAACTGAAAATTTTGCGCTTAAAAAAATCCCGTCTGGAGTGGGAATCGAACCCATGACCTATTGACTGAGAAGCAAGCACGCTGCTCACTACGCCACGGAAGCCTTCAAGGGTATATGGGTACAAAATTACCAATTTTCGTTAAATTTGAAATAATTTGGAAAAGTACGAAAGACACTAAATAGGACTAAAAATGAAATGTTTGTCTAAATAATTTTTGAATAAGATCAGCTCTTGGATGGCCACACAAATTTGATATGTCATTTATTGACATATAGCACTTAAGCTGACTTAATATGTGATAAGGTATCCTTTTGCTTCGATTACATGTTGCAAACGACTTTTCATCGAAAGTTCTAGGTTGCAGGTTATTTCGGATGAAATTTTGGTCCATCCCTCCAAAATGACGATTTTTATTTGATTTTGGCTGGTAATGTGATGATTTTTGATTTTTCATTCGAAATTATCCTATAAATGCTCAATAGGATTAAGGCCTGAATATTGAGGGAAGTAAGTAAGTGAACTTTTGATATTATAAGGCAACCATCCCTTAACCAATTTCGGCGAAAGCTTCGGATCATTGCCCGGATCTAATGAAAAGTTGCTTTCTACTCCTACTTCACAGAAACTCGCTTGCAAATTATTTTTCAAAATGTTAAAATATTTCAAACTTTTTGTACTACGTTTGCAGCAATTGTCAATGCTTTACTGTCGCCTTGAAACTTTTTAGTTGCAAGGTCGTGTTCTCCTTCTGCCACGCAAAAACCTATTTGCTTCTGACCCAAATATGTTTAATTTACTTTCGTCGATGAGTAATACTTTTTTTGTAAAACTCTTCCTCTTTTTAGCATTTTATGTTGAAATGCATGGTTATGTTCGCGCAGCACAACTCTTGTAAGTCATTGTGTGAATCGCATTTTGTACTGTTTACAACATCATCTCATTGTTGAAGATCTGCAGAAATGGTCGGTGCACTTTTCAAAAATTTACAATAATCAAATTTTCTTGGAAACTATAAAAGCTAATAATTTGGAATTCGAAACATATTATTACTTTTATCGTAAATGTGATATATGATAAAAAAAATTATTCGAATCCGCCCAACTCCTTCCACCACCTCCCATACAAACTGAACTTTTTCATGAAATAAATTAGCTGAGTAACTTTACTCGTTGTACCCCCTCTTATACAATGTGACACAATTTCACAACTTTCATGAAAAGTATGAATATTGATGTTCTGAAATTTATGAGAAGTTCCTTGCATAATGTTTAATGTTTACAGTTATTTATGAAAAAATTATATTGACTCCGCCTCGAAAGAAGTCGGGTTGCGCATTAATGAAAGCGAAACAAAAGTAATCACGCAAACAAGAAGGAGAACGCCAATCAGACAAAACATAACAATTGCGGAATATAATTTGGAGAGTGTGGACAATTTCATATATCTTGGGTCTAATATAGCAAAGGACGGTAATGATACAGACGAAATCAAACGACGGATAATACTTGCAAATAAGACGTATTATTCGGTACTTCCAATAATGAAATCCAAGAAAGTGCACAGGAACAATAAGCTGCGGATTTATAAAATTATTATACGACCTGTGCTCTGTTATGGCAGCGAGACGTGGACATTAACGCGAACTTCCGAGAAAGCAGTTAACGCATTCGAAAGAAAGGTCCTTCGAAGAATTTTGGGACCTGTGAAGGAAGGAACGGAATGGCGAATAACTCTTCGACGAGCCAGAAGCTCCAACGTTCATCAAGCTACGTAAACTGCAGTGGGCTGGCTATGTAGAGCGAATGGAAGACAGAAGAGTCCCCAAACGTGCTCTTAATGGCAAAGCGAGTGGTAACCGGCCAGTAGGCAAACCACGCGAGCGATGGAAAGACTCGGCTGATGAAGACAGCAAAGCCATATTAAAAAACATAACAGGGCTACGATTGTGCGTAAAGCGCAATCTTACGATACTCTAGATGAAATAAAATTTTTTGTGATCCCAAGAAATTTTGTATGGGAAGTGTTAGAAGGGATGATAGCATTGAACTAATTTTTTCCCCATCATGCTAAAGTAGTTACAAAAATGTTTTATACAAAATGCTTACTCCAAAAATTGAATGGGAACTGAGAAAATTAGTGAATTAGATTTAGAGAAAATGTACAGTTTGTATGGGAGGTGGTAGAAAGAGTGGGGAAATTCTAGTGATTTTTTCAGAAATAACTAGGAATATTATAAAATTGACATCTCTTAAATTTCAGACTAGTGCCATTCATACTTTTCAAGAAAATCAATTTTTTGTAAAATTGTGAAACTGTGTCATATTGTATGGGAGGGGTTAGAAGCAGTGAAGCTAATCAAATATTTTTTTCTGATCTTAGTGATAATACTATTTAAGTATTTACTACAAAATATGAGCTCAATTTTCGAGTAAATCCATTTAATATCAAATTACGAAATTGTGTCATTTTGTATGGGAGGGGGTAGAAGGGGTGAAGCTAATCGTCTTATTTTTATTGGCCTTACTAACAATTTTAAATAAATATTTGATGCACAATTTCAGCCCGTTAAATTTTATATGCACTGAGTAAATTGGCTTAGAGTAATTTATGACAAGTACCGTTTGTATGGGAGGTGGTAGAAGCAGGGGAAGGACACGCATATTTTTTTCACGGTAGATTGATATTATCATAAAAGTAATATATTCAAAATTTCAGGCCAATAGCTTTTATACTTTTCGAGCAAATCCGTTTACAAATTGCGCAATTGTGTCATTTTGTATGGGAGGGGGTAGAAGGGGTGGAGCGATTTGGCCCGTTCATGAACTTGACCTTACTTTTTTGTCAAAAACGACGTGCAAAAAATTTGAGCTTTCTAGCTCAACGCGTTCTCAAGCTAGAGAGCGAACGGACGGACGGACGGACAGACGGACGGACAGACGGACGGACATCCGGTTTTGAGATTTTTGAGTGATAGTATTATCTTCTGTATCATTCATTTTTTTCTCCGAGCCTTATTTCTTGGCGTTACAAACTTTAGAGCAAACTTATAATACTCTCAGATTTCATCTAGAGTATAAACATAACAGAATTATGATTGGGCTTAAAGCCCAATCATATGATACTCTAGATGAGATGGAAATGACTTAAATACACCGGGAAATATTTCATCTCAAAATCTTTCGAATAGCGAATAGAGAATTTTGCATGGGAGGTGGTAGAAGTAGAGGGGGAGGTTTGTATTTTCCGTATATGACACCGAACATGGCATGCAAAATGGTTTTCGCTGAATTTAAAGTTTTTAGTTTTCATTATTTTTAATGAAATTGGTCATAGTTTTCCTGAAATTAGGCCATTTATATGGGAGGTGGCAGAGAAAGTGGAGCGTTTAAGATGATTTTGAAACTGCTTATCATCATCCTTATCACCATGCTTTGATTCAATTTCAAAGTCGATAGCTCTCATATACTTGAAGGAGAAATGCTTTTCTTGAATTTATAATAGATATATTTGTATGGGAGGTGGTAGAAGGAGTGAAGCGGAGCTGATAATTTTTCATAACACTTATTTCAATTATTAAGAAACAAATTCTGGCAAAATTTGAAGTTTGTACTTTTTCTAGTTTTAATGGAAATCGATAAAATGCATTTAACAAAAATTATGCATTTGTATGGGAGGGGGTAGAAGGAGTGTACGGATCAAAACAAATTTCTTCTACATTATTAATATTTGTATTTATATACCTTATACAAAATATCAAGTTGATAGTTTTAACAGTTTCGAAGAAAATTAATTTAATTCAAATTTCAAAATTTCGTGAAATTTGTATGGGAGGGGGTAGAAGGAGTAAGGTGAAGTTCATATTTATTTTTAAAATAAATTGCAATTATAGTAGAATTAATTCTGACAAAATTTCGTCTTTTCAGCTTTACTAGTTTCAATGAAAATCGAAAATATGTATTTTTCAAAATTGTCCATTTGTATGGGAGGGGATAGAAGGAGTAAAGGGATCTGGTCAATATTTCGTGGTAGTAATAACATCCATATCATAATACTTTGACCTAAATTTCAAGTTGATAGCTTATATAGTTTCAAAGAAAAATTAATTTCTTATTATTTTGAAATTTCATGAAATTTGTATGGGAGGGGGTAGAAGGAGTGGGGGATGTAGCCCATTCACGAGCTTAAAGTTACCTTTTTGCTAAAAATGACACACAGAAATTTTTAGCACTATAGCTCAAAGCTTTCGAGAGTTATGCTGTAGACAGACGGACAGACGGTCACTCGGAATCGAGGTTTTTGAGCGACAACAAATATTTCTGTACCCTTGGCTGCTCTGAGCGAGCGTTATTTCTTAGCGTTACAAACGGTAATGCAAACACAATATACTCTCAGATTTCATCTAGAGTATAATTAGCAGCTGGAGGACGCGGTCTTTGGATCGACCCAATTTCAGGAAGCCAGGGCCCGATTTGGGCTGTCGCTCCATTGATAATGATGATGATGATGAAAAAATTACTAAGAAGCCCATTCTAATCTAATTTTCTCAGCACCTATTCAATTTTTCAAGCTTAAATTTTGTATGAAATATTTGTATAGGTACTCTAGCATAATGTGAAAAAATTAGCTCCATGGTATCACCCCTTCTACCACTCCCCACACAAAATTTCTTAAAATAAGAAAAATGTCTACTTCATTCAGAGTATCGTATAAATGGGATTTACGCGCAATCGTAGTTTTGTTCTTTTTTTCTGAAAGAAACGTTAAAAGCTCCGATTGAAATTTGTAAATGTTTTTTTGCGAAAATTTCTGTAGTACAAGCTTTAATACATAAAGCCAATTAGTGATTAATGTAATTTCTCGTCTAACTGAATGAAGAAAACTTACGCATTCTTCCTTGGGATTCATTAGGAATTAGATTTGATTCGAATAAAGACAAAGCTCTTATTACGACTTTTCATCTACTTAAGCGTAAAAATGATACCCCTATTCTCCTGTTCCTTTTAAAGTCTTCAATATGGCATCTTTAGTTAAATCTCCGCAATGAAAAGCTTCCTAAAGAAAATGGTCATCATTGTTGACCAATGCTACCGCCACAAATAGAAATTAGCCCGAACCGAAGGATGCTGAGGTCTTGATGAGATTTCCTCCTAATTAAATTAACTAAATCGATAGTAACTTGACACTAATGCGAAGCTTGTCACCCGACCATGATGGATTATTGGTCCGGGCTGCGTGCGTATAGATTGTCCGTATAATTAGCCGCAAGGATTTGTTAGATTGATGCTTAATGAATTGAACGCGATGTGATTGAACTTTGTTCGGGCCGGGGTGTCTCATTAGTGTCGGATTTAGTTTCGATTTTTCTGGTTGACACAACCAAAATGGGCAGTTTGCTTTATTTGGACAAGCGCGAGCCGACTGCGTACTTATAATATCTCTCATGCTTGAGGTCCTATTTAACCGACTAACTATGGCACTTAAGGCGTCAAACAGGCTATCGAATCGTGAATTATTCATGAGATTTATTCCTAAACGTCCTCATAATTTCGTGATTATTTTCTGCTTCCTTCCCTCAAATTCGTTCGTTTCTGCTTACTACGGGGCTTTTCTACTATTGAGGCTTGACTTTCTGTCACAAAAGGGACAGCAATTCATACGGAGAGTGAAATAAGGCTTATGAGTCAAGACAAGAAATATGGTGTTTATATGGTGGGAAGTTTTTATTCTCCGAAGGATTAAGACAAATCCACTTGTTCCGAGTGGTTCAACTTCTTTGTCTGCGGTTTTTCAAGTTTTCTTGTTGTTTTTATCTTTGTTTTTGTTGGTTTCTTTCCATCTAGTAAGTTTTGTGATTTTCTATGGATATTGAAATCGATAGGAGATAGCTGTCGAGAGATTTCCTGAAAATTTATTTCCATGCTAGAGCGATGGACATATAGGTTTATGGCTTTTGAAATGCTTTAGAGCTTGTTAAATGGCGTATCCATTCGATAACATTGGGTTTTCGGAAATAAGCCACCAGTTTCCGTTTATGTATGTATACGGAATTTACCATATGTGTATTTGAATGAAACCAATAAATTTTCGTTAGTTGGTCATTGGAATTAAAGAGGTTTTCAATAAGGTTCTGAAGGATTTGAATAAATTTTTATTAAATTGCATTGTGTACGAAGATTTTCGGATGTTTCGATCCCAAGCTATTCTGTTAGGGAAAGAAATAAAATGTTTTCTAAAGAAAATCCAATTCATTTTTAGGGCTGCACTTAGTTGGCTTCCTCGGTCTTGAAGTTCTTCCGTCTATGGTGTCGAAGATTTCAAAGAATACCTTCCCATATTCTAGATATACATTTAGGAAAAGTATTATTGATTTGATTAATTTGTATGATCCTTCTTATAATAATAAAGTTGGGATTAAGGTTTTTTCGTATAAAAAATTCAAGCTATACTTCATTGCTCTTAGCGTCACGAACATTTAATTGAGTTAAGTGTTACAACTTGGATTAGTTCTACTTTAACTCAACCCTAACATGTAGTTTTCAATGCATCAATAGCAAAATCGTGAAATAATTCGAAGATCTTGCCATCATGAAACACGAAAATACTCGTCACAATCGCCCTCTTATTTCGAAAAGGTCTTAGTTTGATAAGGTTACAAATACATATAGGTGATTTAAAGTTCAAAGCTTTAATTTCTCACATAGGTACATTAGCTACATAAAACGAAATCACAATTAATAAAGAGTTAGTTGACACAAATAGCGCCTTAATAAATCCCGTCAGAAAAAAAACCAGTCGTTGCTTTACTGATTTTTATTCATCTCAATATTTAAGTGGCCCTACTGCATCATTTTTCAATTGGAAAATTGTTTGAAAATATTATGAATCTTATTATGTTGAATTAAATTTTCTATTTGTAATTCAATGCTTGAAGCAACAGCCTAAATCGATCAACGAAAAACAATAGTCGCACCGTTTTCGGGATTTTCTCGAAGTTAATTTCGTAGCCATTTTTATCAGTGGCGTAAATAGCTCCCTCGCTGACGACGCGTTGGGAAAGTGGCACTAGAGTTCAAGGGTGCCAAGAGGCAGTTGTGTCTAAAAGAAGATAAAACCAACTTATACTCGAACTCCTACTCTGAACAAAGTTCTTTTTTTTTGTGATTTCAGTCGTTTTCTTTCAGTTTTAGGCATCCCCCTTCGGCGATTATTCAGCCTTCTATTTAAAATTTTAATAATTTCAGTCAAAAGTGAGCAAAGCTCTTCACAGTTTACGTGGGTTGATCCACATATGACAAACCTCGTAAGGTTCCCTAAAAAATTATCGGGAATACAAATTGAAACCCGCCGTTTCCCAATAGATGGCGCCAGCAGTAAATGCTGTGTGGCGAAGACACATAGTGCTAACATCGACCACAAGACAGCGCTGTAATCGAAGTAGAGCAGAGCGCTGTAATCGAAGTGGAGCAGACGGAATAAAATTTTGACAGTTCTGAGAACGTGCGACTGAACGCGAACCACGTAAATTGTGAAATCCATTTTTACTTTTGTTATTTAATCGTGAATAAAGTTTGTTTAGAGTAAATAGCAATTGTGTTTACGTGGTAATAGTCGCGAGGTAATTCACGCGTCGTATCCCGTGCCATCCTCGCGCTATATTGGTGACCCTTACGACAAGCAACACGCCGCCTGCAGCAACGCGCACTTCAATCTCATACGAAAAATGTCGGACGACGAGATCGAAAATTCACCGCCGGCAGACCCACAGGCCGACCAAGCCAAAAATGTGCACGCTCAAAAACCAACCGCAGCACAATCCGCGTCTCATATGGACTGCGCACATTCGGTTCAGTCCGTGCAGAAGGTGAAATTACCGCCATTTTGGCAGCGAAGGCCAACGCTTTGGTTCTCCCACGCGGAAGCGCAGTTCGCACATTGTCAAGTGCGATCTAACCACAGCAAATACAACGCTATAATAGCCCATTTAGACGCGGACACACTAGAAAGCGTAATCGACATTTTGGAAACGCCGCCATCCGAGTCGAAATACGAAGCAATTAAAAATGCATTAATTAAACGATTTACTGATAGCGAAGATAGAAAACTTCGGAAACTACTGTATGAGACGGAGCTTGGGGACAAAACCCCATCACAATTATGGCGGGAAATGAAGTTTCTGGCAACAGCAGACATCGGTAGCGCTGCTTTGAAATCCTTATGGCTCCAAAGGCTCCCGGTGAGAGTGCGTGAAATTTTAATCGCCAGTGCGCAACAAAGCATGGACGATACAGTGGAGGTGGCAGACAGAATCATGGAACAATCGAGACCTGCAGCATCAGCGGCGGCCGTTGAAACAACAACAACACCAAACGTTGACATGGTGGACCTCAAAGCTGAACTCACAAAGATAGCTCAAACGGTCAAAGCTATGAACTCTGCTCTCCCAACAAGCAGTAGACAGACTCGTGCAAGTACAACGAGCAATCAGCTCAGTGGCATGTGTTTTTACCACGAGAGGTTCGGAGCTCGAGCACGAAAATGCCGTAAGCCATGCAGCTTCACACCTCCGCTTGTTGAAGCACCCTCCACTTGCACAGTCAATGCCTTAAGCATACCGAAGTACCGATTAGTGTTAAGTGACCAGCACGACGGCACGCTATACCTTGTGGACACAGGAGCGGACGTGTCCATTGTACCCCGAAGCAACGTAACTGGGAACCTACGTCAAGCGAGGTGTCAACTTTACGCAGCGAACGGCACGCCCATAGTAACATACGGCGAATGCGAGAAGAATGTCAATTTAAAACATCTCCCAAGCTACAGGTGGAAATTCGTGGTTGCTGACGTGAAAGTTGCTATATTAGGTGCCGATTTCCTGCGAGAATTTAACCTTCTGGTCGACTTGAGGTGCAAACGACTCGTCAACGGTAGAACCATGCAGGCGACTAATGGAAAGCTTGCGGACTCAAGCGATGTAATCAGCGTAGTGCATGTCAACAGTTTGGATGCATTGCTCAAAAGCTTTCCAGAGCTCACCAGTCCATCCACATCAGCCATCGTAACTCACGGCATCGAACACCATATTGACACACGCGGCCCTCCGGTAGTACAACGACCAAGGCGTCTTCCGCCTGATAAGTTCAAAGCAGCAAAACTCGAGTTCGAGAGGATGCTCAAAGCGGGTATCTGCAGGCCTTCTAAAAGCCCGTGGGCCAGTCCGTTGCATCTCGCCAAGAAAAACAACGGCGAATGGCGACCATGTGGCGACTACCGACAGCTAAATGCCGCCACAGTTCCTGACCGCTATCCAGTAGCACATATCCAAGATTTTTCATACCAATTGTTTGGAAAAAAAATCTTCTCAACCCTTGATCTTGAACGGGCATTCCATCAAATACCGGTCCGTGCAGAGGATATTCAAAAGACCGCGATAGCAACACCGTTCGGCTTGTTCGAGTTCCCGGTAATGACATTCGGTTTGCGAAATGCCGCCCAGACATTTCAACGTTTTGTTGATACTGCTTTGCGCGAACTCGAGTTTTGCTACGTGTATCTCGATGATATACTCATCGCTTCAGACAACCTAGAACAACACATTGACCACGTTAAGCAGGTCCTACAGCGGCTTAGAGATTACGGCCTGAAAATCAACACGTCGAAATGCGTTTGGGGAGCATCCACGGTTAAGTACTTAGGGTACAAAATCTCAGCGAAGGGCACTGCACCGCTTGTCGAGAGAGTGAACAGCATCCAGCAATTTACCAAGCCCTCTAATGTCCTAGAAATGAGAAGATATCTGGGTATGATAAATTTCTACCGGCGTTTTCTTAAAAACGCAGCAACACTGCTGGCACCGTTAAACGCATTCCTCACGAGCAGCAAGAAAAACGACAAGACGAAAATCGAGTGGACCACTGAAGCAGACACAGCCTTCGAGGAAAGCAGAAAGATGCTCGCTAATGCAGCACTAATCGCACACCCACACGTAAACGCTCCCATCGCGTTGTCTACAGATGCCTCGGACACAGCAATGGGCGCAGTTTTGGAACAAATGCAAGACGGTGTGTGGCGACCGCTCGGATTTTTTAGCAAGCGCCTCAGTGATGCACAGAGGAAGTATAGTGCGTATGACCGCGAATTGCTCGCTATATTCGAAGGGATAAAGTACTTTCGCCATATGCTCGAGGCTAGACATTTTGTAATTAAAACGGACCACAAGCCGCTGATCTATGCCTTCAAACAGCGAACAGACAACGTATCACCTCGACGAAACAGGCAACTTGAATTCATTGCGCAGTTCTCAACAGACGTCATCCACGTGGAAGGCCAGAAAAACATCGTGGCAGATGCTCTTTCTCGATCTGAGAGCATAAACGCGATCAGTTTTCCAGAAACGTTAAGTATGAAAGACATCGCTGATCAGCAAACGAACGACAATGAACTGCAGCAGCTTTTACAGAAGGAGAGTAAAAAATTCCAAATAGACGGCAACATCACTGTCCACTGTGACATTTCGACTGGAGCAATGAGGCCATACGTTCCGCTTCCGTTGCGCAAGCGAGTGTTCGAGCTTGTTCACAACTTATCACACCCGAGCGGCAGGAGTACCAGCAAACAAATCAGAAAGAGCTATGTGTGGCCTAACATGTGTAAGGACATAACCAGCTGGGCCAAGAATTGTAATAAGTGCCAACGTTCAAAAGTAACCAGACATGTCAGGAACGTACCTCTGAAATTTGATACACCGGACAAACGGTTCGAAAGCATCCATGTGGACATCGTCGGACCGCTGCAACCATCGAATGGGTTCAAGTATCTTCTCACGATCATCGATAGATTTTCGAGATGGCCGGAGGCCATACCTATTGTTGATACGACGGCCGACACTGTTGTGACTGCACTCTTTACGCAGTGGGTATCACGTTTTGGCGCGCCCAAAATCATCACCACCGACAGGGGAGCGCAGTTCGAATCCGCACTGTTTAACGCACTGACACAACTCCTCGGGTGTCAACGCATTCGAACAACCGCTTACCACCCAGCGTCCAATGGCATGGTCGAGCGCTGGCACCGTTCACTTAAAGCTGCACTTATGTGCCACGAGAACAACCGCTGGACCGAAACGCTAGCCACAGTCTTACTTGGCCTTCGCACCACTGTTAAGGAAGACTTAGGATGTTCTGTAGCGGAAATGGTGTACGGGTCAACTCTCAGATTGCCAGGTGAGTTTTTTATTAATCACGACCAGCCAAGCAATCCGCAGGTTTTTGCCGAGAAGTTTCGCCGAGATATGCAGCAGTTGCGAGCTGCGCCTGTACTTCATCACAGACGAGACCGTCCGTTCGTCTTCAAGGACTTAGCAACAGCAACACACGTGTTCCTGCGCCAGGATCACGTCAAAAAGCCGCTGGAGCAACCGTACACCGGTCCGCATAGGATCATTCAACGCGTAAGCGACTATGTCTACAAAATCGACGTAGAAGGCAAGCAGCAGATTGTATCAACTGAGAGGCTAAAACCAGCCTACACTGCAAACATTAATCTCGATGACAGTCAAGCAGGCTACACTCCGAGAACATATCCTGGAAAATTAACATCACAAGTGAATCCAATCATCATCAACATGTCAAGTGAACACCGCAACGTCACATCTGACGTTACTCGGAGGGGGGTATATGTGGCGAAGACACATAGTGCTAACATCGACCACAAGACAGCGCTGTAATCGAAGTAGAGCAGAGCGCTGTAATCGAAGTGGAGCAGACGGAATAAAATTTTGACAGTTCTGAGAACGTGCGACTGAACGCGAACCACGTAAATTGTGAAATCCATTTTTACTTTTGTTATTTAATCGTGAATAAAGTTTGTTTAGAGTAAATAGCAATTGTGTTTACGTGGTAATAGTCGCGAGGTAATTCACGCGTCGTATCCCGTGCCATCCTCGCGCTATAGCTGATCAACAATATCGGATCAGAAACATCACCTGGTAAACTTAGGTATCTGTCAATAACACCACATCATTAGATTTGCAAAGATTGATCGACGTCATATTTTTTTTTGTGCGCGAATATATCGTAGTTTGAGCCAAGATCAAAGATCGTGTCGCGAGTGGTTCCAAAGTTTCAAGAGCGGAGATTTTGCCGTGTGTTGATGAAAGAGAGAACATTTTTGTGGTGTCTTATGAGCTGCTGAAACCGAGTTAAACCATGACAAATATCCCTATCGACTGCAGTTGATGCGTTTGAACCGAGTATTGAAGGAGAAACGACGACTGTACCAAAGATAAGACAAAGTGATTTTGCTGCACGAGAACGCTCGGCCACATGTTGCTTAACTTGGAAAACCTACCTTGAAACACTGAAATCAGACATTCTACCTTCCCGCTGTATTTTCCAGACAGCGCCTCTTCTGACCACCATCTATTCCGATCGATGACGCATGGCCTGACTGAGTAGCACTTCGATTTCCACGACAGTGCCAAAAATTATGTCGATTCGTGTAATCGGCTCAAAGAAAGAACAGTTTTTTCGAAGCGGAATCCATATGTTGCTAGAAAGATGGGAAAAAAATTGTGACTAGTGATGGGTATTTCTTTGAATAATTTACGAAAGTTCAAGTCCTAGGGTGTAGCGTAGTAGGTAGCGTGTTGGTCTACAATGCGAATCCCGGTCGACGCATAATTCCAACATACTGCCTGCTTGGGTATGCCTTGGTCACCCCAATCTACGAAAATTAAAATTTGATGATAGAGGGTTGTGCGAAGGTCTAACACCCCTTCCACAATAAATAATGAAAAATGTTAAGGAACCTGAAGGTCAGGAGGTCAAGACCCGATTTGAGCTGTAGTGCCATTGTAGAAGTAGAAGTCCTTGGTTGCCTTTCACGACACGAATTATTTTGATTCCCCTGATGGTACAAGTGTATACCTATTTGTAGTTCCGCATTCATACTATTGGATGCGATACCTAGCTAACATCTCTGCCAGTCTGTAGGTCGTGTCGCCCGGTTATATAAAAAAACGAGGAAAAAAGCACCAAGAATGACTCCCCGCGGCGTGAGCATAATCTTGGTCACTACGTATACCCACGACTGTTCCGATTTCCCAAGCTCCTGTCGTTTCAGCCCATCTCTCCCACTCTATATGGCCACTAGATTTTCGATCCATACCATCAATTTCCTCATCTAATTTTGATTGCTTAGGGTCACTACGTTACTGTCTGTAGGTACCACGCAGCATGTCTACCATGTTCTACCAATGTTATCTGTAATTTAACTTCCTCAGTTCCCTACTTTATGTATCACTGGGTAAGTACTGTGGATCTCAGTCTGTGAAGTATTTCGCTTATCTTGGGAGCTACTTTCTTTTGGATTTACCATGTACTACAAGTCTACATTTAGTCTTATCGTTTACTTTCAGTTCACTTTCTTCAGGTCACTACTTTCACAGCCCACCCCAGGTTGGCTAACCTGGGGAGGAAGAATATTTCGTTCACTTCAGTTCGATACTAATTTCCACAAATCAACTACCCAAAAGCCAAAACTGTCGATTTTGCAGGAGAATGCTCTGCTGCTCTTAGTTACTCCACTGCCTTTTATATTTCAAAAAGTAAAACGAATCAACTCACTTTATAAAATTATTACCGATTTTATTAATATATTAAAAAATACTATAACATTTTATTGCACACAGCAGGACATTAAAGAATATTAAAAACAAAAGTAGTTTATTCATAAAACAACAAAAATAATTTCTTGTTCTGCTTCTGCTTGATTTTTTCCTTCTCTCGAATAAAAAATGAAACTTATTCAGCGATTTGTGAAAACTGTTGACAATCATTTTATGACCTCTTCACAGACTCGTCTCCTTACTTAGAAGTTTCGCCAAGGACCTAACATTTATTCCAGTAGCAGCAGCAGCCTGACAACCATTTCAACACACCCCGAAGTCTGATTCTTCCACGGTTAGCTTAACTTTTTCTTTACGAGAAAGCTATAAAAAACAAAAACGTCGAATAGAAAAGACTAAAGATCAAAGTTCCATTAAAGTCATCTCGTCGAGTCGTAAAATTTTCCCGCAAAAAAAAAAAATATTTCTTTTTTATTTCGCCAGTCCTTGTGCGTCCAAAGGACATCAATACCACACTTTGTAGATGTTGTAAATCGTAAAGTACAACTGATTACCATAACTAACACCATTTTCACCTGTTTAACGTCATCAGAACCGCCTCAATCTCTAACAACTCAGGCATGTCCTTTTCGATGTCTAAGACAGAAGATTCGATTCGGTCGTAGCAGTGGAGAAAGAAAGAGAAAAATTCATGAAAATTTCGCTTTGGTTCGAGGTGAAAAGGCGAATATTTACGATTATGGGTTGCAATAATGCTTCTCGTAAAGACGACGACGGGGCGCAATACAAAGGACATTCGATTCCCTTGGGTCATTTTAACCCAGACTTTTAGCGACGACATCATAATAACTGCAGTGTCCTGCATGCCGACAGTCGATATGATGGTTAGGAACGAAAATTCCGCTCTAACCCGAATTCCAAAAATGGAAAGTTTTACGCCAATACTTGAGGACAGGAGTTGGGTAATGTTGTTTTTTTCTTGATGGAAAAAATTCCCTGCTCTCTTAACCACATTTTTTATGGGTGCACGGTCGATTATCTTTGATTATATTTATGTCAGCCTGTGGGTGATACAATGCGGTCGTAAAATCAGGCGAGACATCTTTAAAATTTTAAAGGATTTTATAATAATTTAGATCAGTTTTTTTTTTGCGATAATAAAAATGTAAAAGCTATTCATACGTTTATGTTCCACTTACATTGTGACCATAAAGTACCGGGATTTTGTAAATAAAATTGGGAATGATATTTCATTTTTTTTGGTAAGCAGGTAGGACTGTTCTTAATTATTATCCCAAAAATTAGGGCGATCTGTTAATCAGTTTGCTTACAGCAGCTGGTTGAATGGGAACACCACAGTAGTCCATGGCAATTTTTGTTTTAAGTCCTTTTTTTCCTCCATTCCGATGATTGTTGACTGGTTTGCACGGAAATTTTTTTTAATAAAATTCAGCTTTATCGGAACAAGTCGGGCCAGGACGCGCTCTATGGCCAAAATATCCACCAAAATGGAACGAACGGACTCGCGGGAGATGTCGAGCTCTCATGCTATCTCCCTAACACTGGCATAACGATTTCCGTGCACCATTTCCATCACGTTTTGAATGTTTTCGTCAGTTGAAGAGGTCGAAGGTCATCCAGAATGAGTCATGTCTTCAACGATCTCTCGGCCGTCCTTGTAGGGTCGTGGTTTTGATATTATGATATTACTGAATCACTGTAACCCTTTTCCAACATTCGCAACGATTGCGCACATGAAATTTGGTTGGAAACACAAAATTTGAGACTAAACTCTCTGTCCCAAATCTCAATCACAATATTAGTTATAAGAGTAAAAAACAATAACAAAACTAAAAATGTTATTATAATACAAATAGTAATAAAAATAACAATAATAATTATAGGAACAATATGAGTACGAATAAGAAAAAATTTTTTGCCATTTCTATGCACCATAAAACTAACACTAACACCATTACTACAGCTACAACTAATCGCGTTAACACCAGTTTATCTCATTCCATTAACCTTCTTATTTCAAATCCACTACCTAATTCGAATCTAGTCCCAGTTCCTACTTCGAGTTTAGCCCCAATTCTTACTTCGAATTCTGTCATAGTTCCGGGTCCTTACAAAAATTTCGCGCGAGGCAACACAATCAATCCCTACCCTTCGTCATCAGTAACATTTGTTGAAGATAAATAAACTGCCAACAAGTCGGGCGAAACTTTATTATTCTTGGGACTTCTTGCGGACGCGTGGAAAGTCAATATGATTGCTCGAATCACTCTAATATTCTCTGTATAGAATGTATTTCATAGACGAAGTAAAATTCGGTGTATATTACATCCACGAAACCGAACATTTGTATGGGAGGTGGTAGAGCGGGTAAGGGAATCGCTAAATTTCTGATTCAATTTTATTTCATTTCTCTTGTAAGGTGCTCGTACAAAATTTCAAGTTCGTAGCTCTTAATTTTTTGGTTGTTAGTTGATTTAATGAAATTCGTCGAAAACATACTTTTGTATGGGAAGGGGTAGAAGAGGAAGCGCGATCTCAAAACTTTTGACGCAATTTTGTTTCGACCATTTTTAAAAGTTTTTATGCAAAATTGATAGATTTTAATAATTAGGTGATAATCGATTTCTTAAAAATGGTCGAAAAAATAATTTTGTATGGGAGAGAGTAGAAGTTTTAAAGGTCGACCAGTTAATATTTCATATATTTAGGGATTTTTTTAAAATGCTTTTTGAAAACCTTCAAGTTTCTACATTAAAACTTCATTCAAAAATTTTGAGTTTATGTGTTTTTTTCAACGCACACGAAACACGTTGTGCGCTTTAGACCGGGGGGTCAGTTTATATCAGTTGTTGAACAAATTATTAGATTTTTTTTGTGTATATTAAATAGATGTATCGACGTGCATAATTTAAACTTTGTATCTTTCACCCTAAAGAAATCACTCAAAATTTTTGACATTTTTGGTTACCACCTCCCTCCCCTTACACCTCCTAACTTAAATTTTTTACCAAAATTAAATATTATATAGTTCCATAATCTGACGAGTTTTCGATTTGATATCTGTACTCAATTTTGATACATAACGATTTGTAATTTGGAAAAGTGCATTTTCAAATCCCCATTTCCCTCCATTACTATTATTTCCACATGTTAAATTTTTTTTCGTATTTCGCTAGTTTAGCTTAATAAATGTTTCAAGTTTCAATGACATAGCTTAAGAGACAGTCGAGATATTCATTTTTAAATGTTTTCTTTGCACTCTCCCTGACCCTCCACTTTCAATAATTAGTCTCTCTCTACTTATCAGCATTCTGGTGATTCTGTATGCCACCTTAATGGTTCCGAAAATTGAATTTTTTATGATAAGTAATCATTTGAAAAAAAAATTCGGCCAACCATTTGTTTTTGCCCCCACTTTTCGGACGCCAATGGTTAAAAAAATTAAATTATTTTGAAATTTTGTCCCACAACACTTTGTGTATCTTTGTTGATTTTCAGCTTCCTATCTGCATTCCTGGTGGAGACATTAGCAAGTTTAGTTTTTGACTCTTTCCCTCCCCCTGCATCCTCCTTCTATCGAACACTCCCCAAAATTTACGAAATGGAGCTCACTTACTCAATCAACAATTCACTCGAAAATGAATATTCTACCTTTAACGGTCTCGGAGCTATGACTCCATATGTATGGCGTACGGCCGGACGGTTTTTTTTTTTGTTTTTGCATTTTTAGGCTAATTTAGCTATGATACGCGAAAAAAATAAATTTCAGGGTAGCAGTGTTATTTGAATAATAAGGTAAAATTAAAAGTTATCTTGCACAAATCTTGATATTGCAGTCGTTGGTCACAATAACCCTCCTTTTTTCGACCCACTTGTTCCCCCGGTTAAAGAATTATGCAAGTTCCGGGAAGAACAGATAGTTATTACCACGGTTGAAAGAGCATAGAATATTTGACAATGTGCGGCTGTATATGCACAATAAATCTGGCTCGACCTGTTTAAATGGCAAAACGAAAACCAGTCTGATACTCTCCATCCAACATTAAGGACTTCCAACGGATCTAGAAGCTTTACAACGGCTCTATGCACGCTTTCAAGAGCAGTTCAATCTTTCTCCTGACCAAGTCCATAAAGATCTCGCCACATATGGATCCAATGTTTCCTCGAAGCATATCTGATATGCAAAAAAGTCGTGAAGATCATAATCGATTTCTTCGTTTCTAATTCTAAAAATAATATACGAATTTTTTACCACAACGGAGGTATTAGGCATTAGAGGGAAGATAAATAATCTCTTCATTGATGCGAAATCACGTCACTGTAAAGTCATTATTAGTACGGAAACTGGTCTAAATGACTCCTTCAAAAATGAAGAAATATTGGACAATAGCTGGACCGTATACAGAAATGATAGGAATTACAGCGCAACAGGTCTGTTAAAAGGAGGGGTGTACTAATTACAGTTCACAAATCTTTATCTAGTGAGATTGTAGACACAACACCAACAACACTGTTTGAACATAAATTTGTCAGAATCAAACTGATAAATAGATATGTTAACATTGGTGTTGTATATATCCAGCCTAACTCTGAAGACTACAAACACCACGACATTCTTGAAATTTTTCATAGTGTTAATTGCTCCTTAACAGAGAATGACAATATTTTCCTTCTCGGCTCTTAATCACCCAAATATCTCTTTTCAGACAAATCTTTCCGATAACACTAGTATACCGGGGAATCTTATGTCTGATATTGACACCACTATTATCGACACACTGTATAATAACGTTTTACATCAGGTAGTGTATTTTCCCAATAAAAATGGGAGGCGGCTTGATATGATCTTTACCGACGCATATGATGAAGTGATTGTTAGCCCTGCCTCTGACGCGGAGAATATTTTCTCTAATACACAACATCACTCTGCTATCATAGTAGAACTACCATGCAACAACATTAATTTTATTCACTCTTACAATAATAATATTGTATTTGACTTCCGTAAGGCTACCGACACACGATGCGAGTTAATATATATTAACTTCCTATTTTGATATAAGTAGGCCGAATTATGTATAGGATAATGACACTAGTAATATCGAAAAGCGAGATAATATATATTAACTCGCATCGTGTGTCGGTAGCCTAATGCTAATTTAAATTGCATTAATAACGAACTTCGATAGACTGCACATCCCTTTTCTCATGTAATGATCTCGACAATGCCATAACATCTTTCTATGAAGTGATCTTTAAAATTGTCGATGATGATGTCCCTGTAATAAAACAAAAAGACAAAGTTTCAGAACCCTGGTTAGATAAAAACCTCCGATCACTGCGGAATAGAAGAAATAAACTATTTAAGAAACTTAAGAAAACGGGCGCGATTACTCCGAATCTCCAGAGAAGATATGACACGCTGGCCTCAGAGTTCTCTTCTAAGTCCCGAGATGCGTATGAGTGTTATGTAAAAAAAATTGGTGATGATATCATAACAAAACCAAAAAAATTTTTCGGATTTGATAATACAAAACGAAAAAGTTCGGGTTATCCCGTAACCATGTACAATGGGATCACGCTACCTTCCTGCCGGCGTGATATTTGCGATATGTTTGCTGACCGTTTTCAAGAAGTTTTTGGTGCCCAGTCAGATTCAACCCACAGCGAACCCAACATTTCGGTTCCTACACTTGTTGATAATATCTCATTGTCTATTGAGGAGGTGGTCGATGCTCTCAAAATTATTGTTATCAAAAAAAGTCCTGGTCCTGATCTTATTCCTCCCCTATTTTTATCAAAGTGTGCCCATCAACTTTTAAAGCCTTTACACTTTCTCTGCAACAAGTCTGTCATTGTGATATTTCCTCTCGGCTTGGAAATCTCGCATCTACAAGAATGAAGACAAACGAAAAGTTGAGAACTACAGAGGTATAGCAATTCTATCAGTTATACCAGCAGCACGGCTTTAGAAAAGGTCGCTCGACCACAACGAATCTTACGATTCTTGTATCTAAAACGCTCTGCGTATGAAAATGGCCATCAAATCGACACACACATTGATCGCAATGTCCTGATTTTAAAGTTAAAACAAATTGGTGTGACATGATCTTTACTTGACTGGCTTAAATCCTATGTTAATAATAGAACTCAATTTGTTAAGTTTCAAGGTCTTATTTCCAAGAAATATTAGTGTTCTCTGGAGTACCCCAAGGAAATCACTTGGGACCTCTCTTATTTAATATTTTCATCTCAGATTTGACAGAAGTATTGGAAAATGTTTCACATCTGATGTACGCTGATGATCTGAAAATATATCATACCATAACCTCGCCCGCAGATTTCGTATTCCTGCAATCCAAGCTTATTGCGCTAGATCATTGGTGCAGTCAGAACAAATTAGAGCTTAATGTCAGTAAATGCCACGTTATAAGCTTCTCACGTAAATCATCCTCATATCACCATGTCTATGTCCTAAGTGGAGCTCAACTACACCGTGCTGATCAAATTGAGAACCTCGGCTTACTACTGAACAAAAAACTGTGCTTCAAGTCTCATTATAATAGAATAATTTCAAAAACCAATAAACTTCTTGGGTTCATTAAGATAAGAGCCAAAGAGTTTAAGAATGTATGGGTTATCAAATCTTTATTCTGTACTCTTGTCCGCCCTATTCTGGAATAATTATGTCCCATACCTGCCGTCAAATTTAGTGTCATTACCAGAATGATCGTAGAATTGCACGGTCGATCTTGATACCCGCATTAATTTTTATACTCTAGATGAAATCTGAGAGTATATTGTGTTTGCCTTACCGTTTGTAACGCTAAGAAATAACGCTCGCACAGAGCAGCCAAGGCTACAGAAATATTTGTTGTCGCTCAAAAACCTCGATTCCGAGTGTGAATTTTTGTGTGTCATTTTTAGCAAAAAAGTAATTTTAAGTTCGTGAATGGGCTACATCCCCCCACTCCTTCTACCTCCTCCCATACAAATTTCATGAAATTTCGAAATATTAAGAAATTGATTTTTCTTTGAAAGTATTTAAGCTATCGACTTGAAGTTTAGGTCAAAGTATTATGATATAGATGTCAATAATATCACGGAATATTAACCCAATCCCCTTACTCCTTCTACCCCCTCCCATACAAATGGACAATTTTGAAAAGTACATATTTTCGATTTTCATTGACACTAGTAAAGCTGAAAAGACGAAATTTTGTCAGAATTAATTCTACTATAATTGTAATTTATTTTAAAAATAATTATCAACTTCACCTTACTCCTTCTACCCCCTCCCATACAAATTTCACGCAATTTTGGAATTTAAATTAAATCATTTTTCTTCGAAACTGTCAAAGCTATCAACTTGATATTTTGTACAAAGTATACAAATAGAAATATTAATAATGCGAAAAAAAAATCCTTCTAATTATTATACTAGTATAATTCATGTTAAATGCATTTTATCGATTTCCATTCAAACAAGAAAAGATACAAACTTCAAATTTTGCCAGAATTTGTTTCTTAATAATTGAAATAAGTATTAGAAAAAATTATCAGCTCCGCTTCACTCCTTCTACCACCTCCCATACAAATATCTGTATTAAAAATTCAAGAAAAGCATTTCTCCTTCAAGTATATGAGAGCTATCGACTTTGAAATTGAATCAAAGCATGGTTATAAGGATGATGATAATCAGTTTCAAAATCATCTTAAACGCTCTACCTCCTCTGCCAACTCCCATACAAGTGCCCCAATTTGAGGAAAACTACGACCAATTTCTTTAAAAATAATGAAAACTAAAAACTTTAAATTCAGCAAAAAACATTTTGCATGCCATGTTCGGTGTCATATACGAAAAATACAAACCTCCCTCTCTACTTCTATCACCTCCCATGAAAAATTCTCTATTTACTATTCGAAAGAATTTGAGATAACATATTTTCCGGCATATTAAAGTCTTTTCCATCTCATCTAGAGTATCATATGATTTGGCTTAAAGTCCAATCATAACTCTGTTAGGTTTATTTAGGAGAACTGGGTCCATTTCTCGAATTTGAATCGTAGCTATATGTATAAATAAGGCTTACACTGACATATGCATTAATGAAGCAAAAGGAAGGACACATTCTTGATTCTGAGGTGATTCAGTTCCAATGTTTGGCAGCGATAATAGTGCGAATAATAAAGTAACATAATCCAATCAAATAATATTAGAGTTATTTTTAAAAGCTATATAAATAAACTGCCAACAAGTCGGGCGAAACTTTATTATTCTTGGGGCAAGTTGCGGATGAGTGGAAAGTCAATATGCAGGTTAGAGTGGTTAGGGAAGGCTAGGTGAAAAGGAATTCTTGGGCAGGGCTGTTGTTAATTTAATGATATTTCATTCGTTTCTGCAAGTTTGGGTTCTTATGAGAGGCGGAGGAGGGGTAATAGTAAGGGTGGGTGGATGTTAATAGCTTTTTAATTAATTGCTTAAATCACGTCAAATATTCTCTGTATAGAATGTGTTTCATAGACGAAGTTGCATAGAATTTTCATAAAATTCGGTGTATTCCACATTCACGAAACCGAACGTTTGTATGCGAGGGGGTAGAGAAGGTAGGAGAATCGTAAAATTTGATATGTAGTTTTAATTCGATTCTCTTGTAAGGTGTTTGTATAAAATTTCAAGTTCGTAGCTTTTAGTTTGGTGGTTATTAGTTGATTTAATGAAATTGGTCGAAATCATAGTTTTGTATGGGAGGGGGTAGAAGGGCAAGTGCGATTTCAAAACTTTTAAAGCAATTTCATTTGAATTATTTTTATAAGTTTTTATGCAAAATTTGAAATTGATAGCTTTTAAGAGTTAGCTGATAAGTGATTTCTTAACAATGCGAGAAAAAATAATTTTGTATGGGAGGGGGTAGAAGAGGTAAGGGAATCGTAAAACTTGTGATGCAATTTGCTTTCTTTTTTGTTGTAAGGTGCTCGTACAAAATTTCAAGTTAGTAGCTTTTAATTTGTTGGTTATTAGTTGATTTAATGAAATTGGTCGAAATCATACTTTTGTATGGGAGAGGGTAGAAAGGCAAGCGCGATTTCAAAACTTTTAACGTAATTTCAATTTAATTATTTTTGTAAGTTTTTATGCAATATTTCAAATTGATAGCTTTAAATAGTTAGGCGATAATTGATTTCTTCAAAATGGTCGAAGAAATAATTTTGTATGGGAGGGGGTAGAAGTCTTAAAGATTTTCGACCTGTTAATATTTCGTATATTTAAGGATATTTTTTAAATGCATTTCGCAAATTTTCAAGTTTATACCTTAAAATTTCACTCAAAAATTTTTAGTTTATGTGTTTTTTTCAATGCACATGAAACACCTTGTGCACGTTAGGCCGGGGGGGTTGGTTTATAACATTTATGGATCAAGATATTATTATTATTATTATTTTTGTATGTACATTAAATAGAGGTATCCACATGCAAAATTTCAACTTTGTATCTTTCTCCACAGCCCTAAAAAAATCACTCAAAGTTTTCGACATTTATGCTTATCACCTCCCTCCCCTTACACCTCCCAACTTAAAAATTTTACCAAAATTAACCATTATGTAGTTCTACAATCTGACAAATTTTCGATTTTATATCTGTATTTTTTTTATATTTATGGATTTGTAATTTTGAAAAGTACGCCATTTTTGAAATGTTTTCCATTTCCCCCCACTACTATTATTTTGACATGTTATATTTTGTTGTATTTTTCTAGTATAGCGTAATATACGTTTTAAGTTTCAATTACATAGCTTAAGAGATAGTTGAGATATTAATTTTTAAGTGTTTTTCTTTGCACCCCTTCTGATCCTCCCCCTCTCTAAGTTGATTCCGATGGAACTATATGCAACCTTAACGGTCTCAAAATATGAATTTTTTACGATAAATAATTTCGAAGATATAATCATTTGAAAAAATAATTCGGCCGACAATTTTTTTTTCGGACGCCAATGGATAAACAAATTAAATTATTTTTAAAGTTTGTCTAACAACCTTGTTTATATCTGTACTGATTTTCAACTTTCTATCTGCAATCGTGGTGGAGATATTAGCAAGTGTAATTTTCGACTTTTTCCCTCCCCCCGCCTCCCGCTTCCACCTAACACCCCCCAAAATTTAGAGAATGGAGCTCACTTACCCAATCAACAATCCACCCAAAAACGAACATTCTGCCTTTAACGGTCTCGGAGATATGAGTCCATATGCGTACGGCGGGACGGATTTTTTTTTTTTGCATTTTTAGGCTAATTTAGTAATGAAACGCGAAAAAAAAAAATTTTAGGGTGGCAATTTTTTTTTTCTTGTGTCGATCACAATACTTTATTATTAGAATAATAAAGTAAAAATACTGCGTTTGTTAATTATAATGTAAACTAGCGTTGCACTTTTGCAAACATTTCAGACAAAAATACATAAAAAAATTGCAAGGGTTACATACATATTTCCGTACATTGAAGATACATGTACATATGTATCGCCTCTGGAAACTTAGAACAACAGAAATTGCTTTTAAAGGAGGTATTCAACGATCAAAGGTCTTACCAAAAATGTCGCAAAATGTACGTTTGGTAAGGAAAACGTTAAATTTCTTGCTAACCTAATAACCAAGGGATGATCACGTTTCATTTCTAATGCAATCAGAAATCAAATGATTCTTCAATAATTTATAACCGGCAACGAGAAAAATAATCAAACTACAATAATTTGGAAAAAAATTGTGAGAAAGCGTTCAAAAATTGCAAAGCTGACTTAGAACATAAAAGGCTTTACGCCCAATCGTGCGATAGTCTAGATGAAAGAGAAGTTTATTTCGTTTTAAGAAATTTTTTCGGGGAAGTGGTGGACGGGGTAACGACATTGAACTACTTTTTTCACATCACGCTAGAGTTGCCACCAAAATGTTTTATACAGGGTGTTTGGTACTCCGTGCATAACCTTGTAAGGGGTTATTCCTGGATATATTTTGAGCAAAAAATTGTTCTACGGAGATGGTCAATTTTCAATATCCACGGAGATACAGGGTGATCAAGAAAAGTCCTTCGGACCTGTACCCTCACTCACTCAAAACGCTATATTTTGAAAACTAATAATCACAATTCAAAGTGTTATAGCTTGTTTTTTAGGGAATCAAATTACCTTTCATTTGCTGTAATAGTCCGCATTGTAACTGTATCCAATTTTGAGATATTTGCTTCAGAGCACAAATTTTTGACAGTTTGACCGTCAAAATTCTAGGATCAATGTAGTTTTTCTCTAAAAAACCCATTATAAAAATGTCAGTTTCGTGTTGTTTTCTTATGTGCCATATTATTGCCTACAAAAGATGCATACACTTGCATTGCATAAGTTTTATAGTTTAGAAGAAATTATCATTCCAATAATGTAGCACTTTTGTCAAAAAAGCAGGAATAGGTTGATCAACACTCTCCGCTTGAACTAAAAGAACTTAAGAATGGTTTTTATGGTTTATTTCAAATTTCCTTAATTACAATAAATGTTCAAAATGGCTCCCTTCATTTTGAATGCACGCTAAAGCTCGTTTTGCCAGTGTTCTCTTTGTGTTCATACTCCTCAACTGCTGCCTTACTTCTGTTGCTGCCGCATCGATTCTGGTGTTTAGATCCTGCAACGTTACTACTTCCGTTACGTAGACAAGGTCCTTCATCCGTCCCCATACAAAGAAATCCATAATAGTTAAATCAGGAGATCTTGCAGGCCAGTGTATCGGTCCATTTCTACCGATCCAGCGATTGCTATAATTGGAATTTAACCAATCTCTGATTTGTCGGCCGTAATGAGCTGGAGCACCATCGTGTTGGTAAAACATGGAAGCCAATCGTTGCAATGGCACATCATCCAATAACTCCTGTAGATCATTTGTCAAAAACTGCAAGTAATTGCAACTATTTAGGGTAGGCGGAAGCCTAATAGGACCAATAAAATCGTTGCCAATCACACCTGGCCATAAATTGACACTGAATCTGTGCTGAAATGATCCTCTCTTCTTGTATGTGGATTGCTCTCAGCCCATGTGTGTAAGTTGTGGAAGTTTGTGATACCGCCCCTGGTGAATTGGGACTCATCAGTCCAAAGAATGTTGGTCATAAAATTCTCGTCACTTAGTTGGCGTTCAAGGAGCCAATTGCAAAACTCCATCCTTTTGGGCAAATCAATGGGTACCAGCTCCTGCACTGGTGTGTGGTGGTAGGGATGCAACCGCTCTGTTTTTAGGACACTCCAAACTTTCCACGTAGAGACGTTTAACTGCAATGCCAAGCGTCGGACAGCGTCGTTGTGTTGAAACTCATTTTAATTTAATTCATTTCCTCGATAATTTAAATACTACTTAAAGGACATTCATCAATAATTTAAATAGTAATTAAAGGACACAAAGAATATTTCAGTTTAACAACATTTCAGGTAGTTTTTTTAGAACGAGGGTTGGTTTATGGCATATTTTATTTTTAAGCCATATGTATTTTCGCTTATTACCTGGAAAACGGGAAAACCTAAGTCATAAGTATGTATGCATCTTTTGTAGGCAATAATATGGCACATAAAACAGCAACATTAAAATGACATTTTTATAATGCGTTTTTTTGAGAAAAACTACATTGATCACAGAATTTTGAGGGTCAAAGTATCAAAAATTTGTGGTCTGAAGCAAATATCTCAGGATTGGGTACAGGTACAATACGGACTATTACACCAAATGAAAGGTAATTTGATTCCCTAAAAAACAAGTTATAACACTTTGAAATGCAATTATTAGTTTTCAAGATATAGCGTTTTGAGTGAGTGAGGTTGCAGGTCCAAAACACTTTTCTTGGTCACCCTGTATCTCCGCGGATATTGAAAATTGACCATCTCCGTAGAACAATTTTTTTCTCAAAATATATCTAGGAATAACCCCTTACAAGGTTATGCACGGAGTACCAAACACCCTGTAGAATTAAAAAATTTAATAGGTACTGAGAAAAAAAGTGTATTGGATTTAGTGAAATAGTGCAGTTTGTATGGGAGGTGGTATAAGGAGGGGCGAGTTCGTAATGACTTTTTAGAAATAACTAAAAACATCATTTTTTGACATATTTTAAATTGCAGCATTCATACTTATCAGGAAAATCGACTTTTTGTGAAGTTGTTAAATTGTGTCAGATTGTATGGGAGGGGGTAGAAGGAGTGAAACTAATGGCCTAATTTTTTGGTCTTACTAATATTTCAAAATAAATATTTAGTGCACAATTTCAGCTCGATAAATTTTATACGTACTGAGTAAATTTTTTAATAGTATTTCATGAAAAAGTGCAGTTAGTATGGGAGGTGGTAAAAGGAAAGGGAGGACTCAAACAACTTTTATACAGTAGATCGGAATCACCATGGAAGTGGTACATTCCAAATTTCAGATCAGTAGCATATACAGGGTGGGCCATCTAGCGGTTTCTTTTTAAATCATAGGTTATTTTGACACTGAAAGCTGTTTTCCGCTCGAAATTACGACAAAAAGTTAGTATCATACCTCCGCAAAACAAAATAAGTCGCTTTACGCTTGAACAACTTTGGGAAATATTGAAAACTTTTTTCCAAAGTGAGTGCTGTGTAGCTCAAACAGTGCGTTTTTTGAAAAGAAGTTTTGGCCGAAATGTAGCACCCACCGCGCTTGCTGTACGCAAGTTTGTGCAAAAAGTTCGTGAGAGTGGCATGCTAGTGGACAACACTCATGGTCACCCAGACGAGAATGTGGCTGCTGTAGCCGAGAGTGTGAGACTCACTCCACGAACATCAACTCGCCGTCGATCTCAACAGCTCAACATTTCACGCACTAGCGTGAGGAGAATTCTGCACAAAGATCTCGGATTATTCGCTTACAAGGTCCAATTGACTCAGCAATTGAAGGCGCACGACCTTCCGCTTCGTTATCGCTTCGCAGTTTGGGCCTTACAGCAGCTTGAATTGGACAGCGATTTTGGGCGAAAAATTATCTTTTCTGACGAGGCGCATTTTCATCTCGGAGGCTACGTTAACAAACAAAATTTCCGCATCTAAGGCTCGGAAAACCCGCACGTTATTGTCGAGAAGCCAAGGCATCCATGGAGAGTGACAGTTTCATGTGGATTGTGGAGTGGTGGCATCATTGGACCACTTTTCTTCGAAAATGAGGCTGGAAACAACGTTTCGGTCAACGGTGAACGTTACAGAGCCATGTTATCCGACTTTTTTTTACTGAAATTGAAGACATGAATTTGGACGACCTCTAGATTATGCAGGATGGCGCGCCATGCCACACAGCCCATGCTACAGTCGATCTTTTACGAACCACATTCCCAAATCGTGTTATCAGCCGTCTTGGCGATGTCAATTGGTTGCCTCGGAGCTGCGATTTGACCCCTTTGGACTTTTTTGTGGGGAACCGTGAAGGACCGATGTTATGCCAACAATCCAGAAACGTGACAGAATGAACTATTGCGAAGCCAGCTGAGGCAGCCACTTGAACAAAGTTATGTTCCAACATTAATGGGAATGTTTGCTCTTACTAATGAAGCCATAATAGACGGAAAAAATTTAATTTTGTTCATTTTAATGCATTTTTAAAAATGAACTTGTATTTGGCCGTTTATTGTCAAATTACGAAATTATGTCATTTTGTATGGGCGGGGGGAGAAGAGGCAAAGCTAATTTTTTTTTGGTTTTACTAATAATTCTAAAAAAATATTTGGTGCTCAATTTCAGCTCGATAAATTTTATACGCACTGAGTAAATTGGTCTAGCACATTTCATGAAAAACTGCAGTTTGTGTGGGAGGTAGTGGAAGGAGGGGGAGGGTGCAAATTATTTTTATACAGTATATTAAAACCATCATAAAAGTATTACATTCTAAATATCAGATCCATAGAATTTATACTTTTCGAGTAAATCCGTTTATTATCAAATTACGAAATTGTGTAATTTTGTATGGGAGGGGGTAGAATGGGTGGAGCGATTTGGCTCACGAACTTGACCTTACTTTTTTGTCAAAAATGAAGTGAACAAAATTTGAATTATCTAGCTTAACGCGTTCTCAAGGTAGAGAGGACACGGACGGAAGGACGGACAGACAGACGGACAGACAGACGGACAGACAGACGGACAGAGAGACGGACAGACAGACGGACGGACAGACGGACGGACGGACGGACATCCGGTTTTGAGATTTTTGAGTGATTATATGAACTTTTGTATCATTCATTTTTTTCTCCGAGCCTTATTTCTTGACGTTAAAAACTTTGTGGCAAACTTATAATACTCTCAGATTTCATCTAGAATATAAAAATGCAACGATGCTAGCTCATCGGACGAGAGATGCGAATTTACCACTAACAGTAGTAGACGCCTCGCCTTCAGGGGTTGGTGCGGTTACACCAAAAATATGTGAAGGAAAATGTGAACCACTTGGATATTATTCAAAAACGCTTTCAAATTCGCAGACAAAATACAGCATATACGCGAATTTAAATGAATGTACACAAAATTTAGTAAATGCACACTAATTTTAGTGGACGTAAACAAAAACTAGCAAATACACACAAATTTGAGTGAATGCACACAAAATTTAGTAAATGCATACAAATTTGAGTGAGCGCACACAAAATTTAAGTGAATGGAAACAACATTTAGTAAATGCCCACAAATTTGATTGATTGCACCCAAAATTTAGTAAATACACACAAACTTAGTAACACAAATTTAGTAAATGCACTCAAAATTTGAGTGGATGCACCCCAACTTTAGTAAATGCACACAAACTTGAGTGAATGCACTCAAGATTGAAGTAAATGCACTGAAATTTAGTAAATGCACTAAAATTCAAGTGAATGCTCTTAAAACTTAGTAAATGCACTCAAATTTGAGTGAATCTGTACAAAATTTAGTAGTAGTAGTAATAGTGAATCCACATAAAATTTAGTAGACGCACACAAAATTTGAGTGATTGCACACCAAATTTATTAAATGCACACAAATGTCATGTACAGTAAGGATAGACATTACTAAAAAATGTCGCTCTATGCATGGTATAAATGCAGTGGTTTAGATGCAGTTAAAGGCTCCATCTCAAACCGAATGTATTTTTGCTAGCAAAGAAGACTACTGTAGTTTGCTCGTTCTTGAAAGTTGGATTATTTGCTATCTAGAATGAGACCTAAATATAAAACCTGTTTCGAGAGGACCATAGTGATGGTGTACCACAAAGTTCGCAACTAGCTAGTTTGTTATTCGGTGTGTTTTTGAACATCAATATCATCAATATTTTTTATTAGATGATAGAAATATCGTTGAGACAATTGGAAGTTCATAAGTTGATTCTCTTTGCAATTTTTGCGTATTATCAATTAAATTATATACAACACTATACAACGCTCTACCAGCCAAATGTTCTCAAATTAGTATGACTTTTTCTATCCTGGGTATTGCCTAGCGCGTTGGTCTATAATACGAAGATCGTGAGTTCAAACCTCGGTCAACATATAATTCCAATACATTGGCTATGTGGGTATATCAGGGTTACCTCAATCTGCAGACATAAAAATTCGTGTAAAGAGGGTTGTGCCAAGGTTTGTCAACTCTTCTACAACAGTAAGAAATGTTACGGAACCTGAAGTTGTGTTGGCTAAGTCCCAATTTGGGCTGAAGTGCCATGGACGAAAAAGAAGCATAACTTCTAGTATTTAAAAAAAACGTCCTCCATGATTTTTGGAACTCCCCGCCAAAACACTTTTAATGCAATTAGTACAAAATATGCGCGAAATTTGTTAGAATGAATTTATAAATGATAGCTACTTGGTTTGGAGTGATGTATGTATGATATGTATGATAGAAAAACTACAATTTCGGAGAATTGGTGATGGAATAGGATTTGAAACCATCAAATCAAATGTTATTACTCATATAATCTAAACATCAAAAGAACAAAGTGCACTTCAATTCAACAACCATTTTCAAGGAGTGCTTTTTCAATTAATCAAAACCACAATCCGCAGAGCATTCATAAATCCCTAAATCAAGAGCTCGCCATCTTCTGTTTACAGTTCGTCAAGAAGGACGACGACGTTAAGTTCATTGCATGTCGTCATACATCACAGACAACATCATCCTTGAAATTCCAGAAATGCATACAATTCGATGCTGCATCGTCTCCTCCTCTGACTTTATATTTACAGCTGAAATTTATTTTGATAGTCGCATAAAGAGCAAGATGACGGATTTCAGTTTAAGATTTCATCGAAACCGATTTCGAGCGATACTATCGCAACAGCATAAGCAAATTTGTGTCCTCCTCAATTGTTGGGAAGCGGTTGGATCAATCTAACCCCGTTGAATGAAAGATGATAGGATAAGGGTGGTGTGTATAGTGAGCTAAATATCATGATTGTGCAAAATCTCTTTAGCGGCATTTGTACGGAATAGAAGGTGTGATGACAATCCCGTCACTCATGCACTAGCTTCCTAATTTTAGCACCATTGAAAAAGCAATTTGTCATGACACCACCCGCAAAACTCAGGCTATTCTTAGGCCTAGAAGAGAATTCTCGCAGCATCACTCGCCGTTCTTCGGGTGTAATTTGCCTGACAGGTTTGGCAGATTTCGCCAAAAATTTGACAGCCATCACAACAACTATTGAGACAGAATGGCGGTTTGGGGTCGTTAGCGATCCGCTGGCAGAATTTTATCCGAGATTTGCTCTCGCATAAATAAGAGATTTCCTCGAGATCCGACGAATTATTAAAATCTTTCACAGAATTAAAATGCTGTCATGTTTCGGCCAATGCAAATTGATCGTGCGAGGCAAATAATGGGCTCCATTGCCCTGTGTGTATATGATTCAACGCGGACGTTGAACTCCTTTATTGGTCGAGTAGTACTCTAGAACTTCAGAAAAGATTTATGAAGTGTTTTCTTTTTTTTTGGTTCTTAGTGTCTTTGATTTAGAAAATTGCGGTGATTTTTTTTTTTTTTCAGGGTATAAACATTATTTGTTTATAATTTTGGTGACAGCACGACAATGTTCAATCTGCTCGCATATTCGAGAGATGAACAACAGGAAAAAAAGTGGTGTTGACGCAAGAGCGGTTAGCTCGGTTGGCGATGATATTTTGGGGATTACTTGCGTACTTAATAATACCAACGGATAAAACTAGTTCTATGACAAATGGCCAGCGGCAGAATTGGCATTTATATCTGAAAGCACTTCAGAAAATAAACTTGAGACGGCTGTTCGAAATAATTGAACTTATTTCAGGTTTGAAATTTTTTTTTAGTTAAATTTGATAAAATCAAGAAAGAAAAGCAAATTTGTGCATATTTATTTAATTTGTGTGCATTCACTCATCGTTCGTATGCATTCGCTCAAATTCGTATGCATTTACTCTAATTTGTGAGGATTCATTCAAATTTGTGAGCGTTCGCTTAAATTTGTGTGAATTCGCTCAAATTTGTATGTCTTATCTCAATTTTGTGCGCATTCGGTCAAATTTGTTTGAATTTGCTCAAATTTGAGTGCATTCGGTCAAATATGTGAGCATTCACTCAAATTTGAGTGCATTCGCTTAATTTTGTGTGCATTTACTCAAATTTGTGAGCATTCGCTCAAATTTAAATGAATTCGCACAATTTTGTTTACATTCGCTCAAATTTGATTGCATTCGCTCAAATTTATGTGCATTTACTCAAACTTGTGTGCGTTGGCTCAAATATAAGTGTATTAGCCCAAATTTGTGCACATTCGCTTAATTTTGTATGCACTTACTCAAATTTGTATGTATTCACTCAAATTTGTGTGCATTCACTCAAATTTCTGTCCATCCACTCAAATTTTTGTGCATTCATTTAACTTTGTTTACATTTATTCAAATTTTTGCTCATTCGCTCAAATTTGTGTGCATTCATTCAAACATTTTTTTTTTTTTGATTTATTGTAAAAGATTTATTGCTTTGAATTTTTTACATAAATTTACGTAATATTCAAGTTTAAATTAAAAGAAAAAACCGGTTGATGTGAAATTCGACCTAAAAGTAGGGTATACACTAATGAAGTTTGTGGTTTCAGTCGGTGTAGATGTAAATTTCGTCACAAACATTAATGGATGAGATTGAAAATTTTTAGCGCCAGCTGGTCATTACCGATAGACTGGCTGATACCTCAGCGAAGAATCTGCGCACTCAGTTATAGCAATAATTTCGACTATTGCTATAATATATCAATTTTTTAATAATATATTTTCTTTATATTGCTCATTTGCACCAACTATTACCTAAATCTTAAGCTCCACTAAGTGTGTCGATGCAATTAGAAAATTCAAATATTCTTATAGTTCTGACAGTCAAGCAGCTTTATAGTGATCGAGAGGAATAATGTTGAAAATGGCTCAAAGGATGGTTGCGTCTTCGTATTAAGAGACGGACCGCATAACCGGGTTGTATGCAAGCTGAAAGGCGTTTTGACAGTATATGTCCCGAATTCTAATCGGTTCTAGTAAAAGAAAGCTAGGATTGCATTTCGCTTAAACAAATTCAGCAGTTTTGATATTAACAGTAAAATTAAGAAAAATAATAAATGGAATTATGTTTAATACTTTCCAAGTGTTCTCATAATATTTATCTGAATTAAGTTGCTATACAGACACTGTATGTAACCTAGTTGTTAGCGGGTTGGTCTACAATGCGAAGGTCGTAAAAATCCCGGTGGAAGTATAATTCCACCACGCTGCCTGCATGGATATATCTTGGTTACCTCAATTTACGGAAATAAAAAAATTCGTAGTTAGAAGGTGCGAACAAAAGCCTTCTATTATAAGTAATGAAAATGTTAAGGAACGTGAAAGTCAGAAGGGCCCGATTTCAGCAGTAGTGCCATTGTAGAAGTAGA
Organism: Chorisops tibialis; assembly: GCA_963669355.1. NCBI lineage: Eukaryota > Metazoa > Arthropoda > Insecta > Diptera > Stratiomyidae > Chorisops > Chorisops tibialis. Next base: position 217,270,820 of record OY770262.1, read on the forward strand.
ACTAACATAATTACTTTATTATTCTAATAATAAAGTATTGTGATTGACACAGAAAAAAAAAAAAAATTTGCTGCACTGAAATTTAGTTTTTTCGCGTTTCATGACTAAATTAGCCTAAAAATGCAAAAAAAAAAAACAATCCGCCGTACATATAGTCTCATATCTCCGAGACCGTTAGAGGTAGAATGTCCGTTTTTAGGTGCATTGTTGATTGGGTAAGTGAGCTCCAGTTTTTGAGGAGTGTTAGGTAGAAGGGGGAGGCGGGAGAAGGGAAAGAGTAAAAAAATACACTTGCTAATATCTCCACCAGGAATGCAGATAGGAAGCTGAAAATTGGCAGAGATATATTGAGGGTTGTGGGACAAGCTTTAAAAATAATTTTTTTTATCCATTGGCGTCCGAGAAGGGGGGGAGGCTAAAAAGTAATTGTCGGACGAATTGTTTCTTCAAATGATTATATTTTCGAAATTAATTATCATAAATTCATATTTTGGGACCGTTAAGATGGTATATAGCTCCACCAGAACCAACTTAGAGAGAGGTTAATTGTTGTAAGGGGAGGGGCAGGGGGTGCAAAGAAAAATAATTCAAAATGAATATCTCAACTTTCTTTTAAGCTATATAATTGAAACTTAAAACATATATTAAGCTATACTTGGGAAATATGACAAAAAATATACCATGTGGAAATAATAGTAGTGGGGCAATGGGGAGCATTTCAAAAATGGCGCTTTTTTCAAAATTACAAATCCTTATATCTCATAACTGAGTACAGATATCAAATCGAATATTTGTCAGATTGTAAAAATTTCAAGTTGGGAGGTGTAAGGGGAGGGAGGTGGTAGTCAAAAATGTTCAAAATTTTGAGTGATTTTTATAGTGCTCTGGTGAAAGATACAAAGTTTAAATTTTGCATATGGATACATCTGTTTAATGTACATAGACAAAAATAATAATTTGTTCCACAATTGTTATAAACCGACCGCTTTCGTGCTTTTATACATCTCTCCCCATAGTTATGATTTTTCTCGAAGCTTCCTTCGGGGTGTATGTGTGAACTATACTGGAAAGCTCTAGATCTTTAATTGTGGCTTTCTACGCAGTTGAGTATACTTTTCTACATAAGTCTCGTCTAGAGAGAGATCGAGTTTGTAGGGTTGCGAGGTCTGCATGTAACAATATAAATTTATAAAAACAATAGAAAAAAAATGTTCACTATTTATCCATAGCTGCTATTAAATCTATCCCTTAATTTATAGAGATCTCCATACCTTTTAGTACAAATTTTGTACTTGTATAATCCGGATAAAATGTGCATATACAATACATATATAGACCACTCAATCTGTAATTCTTCAACAATTTCATCACAAACAATTTTAGCAATTCACAGAATTTATTTCGATATTAAAATAAACTGCCAACAAGTCGGGCGCAACTTTATCATTCTTGGGACAAGTTGAGGATGCATGGAAAGTAAATTTGCAGGTTAGAGTGGTTAGGGTGAAAGGGAGTTCTTGGGTAGGCCTGTTGTCAATTTAATTGCGGAAATGACTAATAGTTACAGTGCAAATAACCAATATTTCATTCGTTTATGCACGTTTGGGTCTTTATAAGGGTAGGAGGAGGAGTGAGGAAGAATGTGGGTGGATGCCAATAGTTTTTTAATTGATTGCTTGAATCACGTCCAATGTTCTCTGTACATAATATGTTTCACGAAGTTGCATAGAATTTTCATAAAATTCGGTGTATTTTACATTTACGAAACCGAACATTTGTATGGGAGGGGGTAGAGCGGGGAAGGGAATCATAAAATTTGTGATAAAATTTTATTTTATTTCTCTTGTAAAGTGCTTGTACAAAATTTAAAGTTCGTAGCTCTTCTAAAAAAATTTATCAAACATTTTGCCTAAGTTCTTCAAACAATTTGATAAAGGTCTCAGCAGAGACCGACACGTCACGGTTGATAAGACCCGACAATGTGAAATCCAGAAATTTATTTTCAAAGAAACTGTCTTATAGTTTTCAACTTTCGGTCCATTTTCCGACATTTACATGATAAAACAGCATTTGAAATATGCGAGCACTTTTAAGTAGTAGTAATATTTTTACGATCCTATGTAGCCTCCTATGTTTAGGTTAGGGAAATATACTGTCATTGACTCAATTTTTATATAATTGGATTGATTGAGTTTTAAAAACGCACGTATCTTTTAATTTTTTAGAAAAATTTTAACTTGCTGATACATAGTCCAGTAAAAAGTGCTAATAAGAATTTATTTTTACAAATCATTAATTAAAAATAAAACCAAAATTTTTGGAACGTTTTTTAATCAGTGTGAGAAATTATAAATTATTGTTATTAATTATCAAATTATCTATCAACATTTACTTATATATGACTAAAAATACCGAACTGCTACCATGTATGATGATAAGTTGACCGAATTTCGTACATATTCCTTCTAAGTTTCATTATCTAGCCTAGAAAAGAATTGATTTAGTATTTTATTATATTTAATGAATTAAATAAATAAAAATATTACGTGTTTCGCATTTGCCAACACGTTAATATGTCGGCAACTTTTTGTTTCCATTCGGCGGAGGTGGAAGTAATCGGAACAGATTCAGGAAGGGCAGCATACATCAATCTGAATTTTTATACTCTAGATGAAATCTGAGAGTATATAATGTTTGCCTTACCGTTTGTAACGCTAAGAAATAACGCTCGCACAGAGCCGCCAAGGGTACAGAAATATTTGTTGTCGGTCAAAAATCTCGATTCCGAGTGACCGTCTGTCCGTCTGTCTGTCTGTCTGTCTAACCGTCTGTCCGTCTGTCAGTCTGTCTGTCTGTCCGTCTGTCCGTCTGTTCGTCTGTCCGTCTGTCCGTTTGTGCGTCTGTCTACAGCATAACTCTCGAAAGCTTTGAGCTATAGTGCTAAAAATTTGTGTGTGTCATTTTTAGCAAAAAAGTAACTTTAATTTCGTGAATGGGCTACATCCCCCCACTCCTTCTACCCTCTCCAATACAAATTTCATGAAATTTCGAAATATTAAGAAATTGATTTTTCTTGGAAACTATTTTAGCTATCGACTTGAAATTTACTTCAAAGTATAACGATATAGAGGTCATTAATATCACGGAATATTAACCCGATCCCCTTACTCCTTCTACCCCCTCCCATACAAATGGACAATTTTGAAAAATACATATTTTCGATTTTCATTGAAACTAGTAAAGCTGGAAAAACGAAATTTTGTCAGAATTAATTTTACTGTAATTGCAATTTATTTTAAAAATAATTATCAACTTAACCTCACTCCTTCTACCCCCTCCCATACAAATTTCACGAAATTTTGAAATTTAAATTAAATTATTTTTCTTCGAAACTGTTAATGCTATCAACTTGATATTTTGCAAAAAGCATACAAATAGAAATAATTATAATGCGAAAAAAAAATTGTTTTGATCCGTACACTCCTTCTACCCCCTCCCATACAAATGCATAATTTTTGTTAAATTCATCTTATCGATTTCCATTCAAACTAGAAAAAGCACAAACTTCAAAGTTTGCCAGAATTTGTTCCTTAATAATTGAAATAAGTGCTAGAAAAAAATATCAGCCCCGCTTCACTCCTTCTACCCCCTCCCATACAAATATCTGTATTATAAATTCAAGAAAAGCATTTCTCCTTCGAATATATGAGAGCTATCGAATTTGAAATTGAATCAAAGCATGGTGATAAGGGTGATGATAAGCAGTTTCAAAATCATCTAAAACATTCCACTTCCTCTTCCACCTCCCATACAAATGTCCCAATTTCAGGAAAACTATTACCAATTTCATTAAAAATAATGAAAACTAAAAACTTTAAATTCAACAATAAACATTTTGCATGCCCTGTTTGGTGTCATATAAGAAATATACAAACCCTCCCCTCTACTTCTACCACCTCCCATGCAAAAGTCTCTATTCACCATTCGAAAGAATTTGAGATGACATATTTTCCGGTATATTAAAGTCATTTCCATCTCATCTAGAGTATCATATGATTGAGCCTTAAGCCCAATTATAATTCTGTTATGTTTTTTAACTCTTATTTAAATGTTTCGAAACTGACATTCTATAATATACAGAGAATATTGGATGTGATTCAAGCAATCAATTAAAAAATTATTAGCATCCCCGCAAGGGGGTAGTTGTAGTATGAGGTTTTACCAATTCCTGCAACTATCTTTGGAGTTAGCGACTCCACGGACCTGAGCTAACTATCCCCCTCTGGGATGGGGGCTGTAGAATTCACCCACAGCCAGTCCTGCTTGCCCTAAAAATGGCAAATGGACACTCACTGGATCATGGGCTTATCACCCGTGATCTTAAGACCTAAATGATACGAGAAACGGATACATCGCCTCGGATACGGACTGATTCTACGGTAACGACTTTTGGCATTCGAAAACGGACTATGATTGGCTTCTGGAACGTTCGAACATTGAATGACGGGGGAAGAGCTGGGGTTACTCGGTCCTTGCACCGCCAATCAGTGATCGACCGTGAAATGGAGCACTATAACATCCAAATCTTGGGCTTGAGCGAGGTCAGGTGGACAGGATCAGGAGAAGAACGAACCCCTAGCGGAAACACTATTCTGTACATTGGCCCTGAAAATGAAGCCAGAAATGGCGTGGCGTTCGTCCTTACGCCGAGAGCGAGAAACAGTCTCATTAGCTGGGAACCAATCTCGGATAGGATTATCGTCGTCAGGCTCAGGACCAGTGTCAGAAACGTCACAATTCTGCAGTGCTACGCACCAACTAATACCGCAACATCTGGTGACAAAGAGGAGTTTTATAGCCAACTGAGTGCCACCTTCGAACGTGTTCCAAGAGGTGATATTATTATCATCTCGGGAGATATGAACGCCCAGGTTGGATCAGACAACACTGGACTAGAACACGTCATGGGGAGGCATGGTGACCCTTGGGTCGACCCTTCACGACCTTGGATTAAGAGACCCGAAAACGGCGAATTATTTGTGGAGTTCTGTAGTACTCGGCAAATGGTCATCGGAGGGACCCTTTTTCCACACAAGAGTCATCATAAAACATCTTGGGTTTCCCCTGACGGTGTTACTCAGAACCAGATCGACCATTTGGCTATAAGTCGCCAATGGAGAAGATGTCTCCTCGATGTGCGAGCGAAACGTGGAGCTGACGTGGGGAGCGATCACCACTTGATGGTTGCCTGCTTGAGATTGCGTACAGCAGCTATCCGACGACCACAAATTCTTCAAATGAAGCGCAAGCTTAATGTGGATAAACTCAGAGATCCCAACAAAAAACTCGAATACACCACCATTCTACGCGAAAAGTCATCCACATTGGGTGAACATGAAATGCGCACACTGGACGCCAATTGGGAGGCAACCAGAAACACTTTTCTAACTAGTGCTGAAGAATCTGTGGGATATGCGCAAAGCGGTGAGAAACCCTGGATGTCGCAAGACACATGGGACAAGGTTGGCAATCGGAAAAAAGCCAAATTGGCAATCATCTCTCAACCCGATGTCAACCAACGAACGCCCGACTTGAGGCAGAACTACCGCGATGCTCATATACAGCTTAAAAAGGCTGTTAGACGCGACAAGAGAAAGGCCATTGAAGATCTGGCAAACAAGGCAGAATCTGCGGCTTACCTTGGGGATATGGGTTCACTATTTAAAATCATGAGACAGTTGACGAACAGGAATTTCACCGCCAACCACCTGGTGAGAGATGTCAACGGAACTCTCCTTAATATGAGTGAACACCAGTTGCGACGATGGAAGGAATACTTCTCTGATATTTTAAACATCTTGTCAGATGAAGATATTCCGGAAACAGAACAACTTCCAAACATCCAACCGCAACAATCCTCTATTAGGGACGATCCCCCAGATAAGGAAGAGATAGTTTCCGCCATTCGGTCAATGGCGGGAAGGAAAGCTCCAGGTATAGACGGACTACCAACCGAACTCCTCAAAGCGGACCCGGAAATAACAGCCGATATACTCCTCCCACTCTTCACTAAGGTGTGGAATGAAGGAAGATATCCGACTGAATGGAAGGAGGGCGTCATTGTGAAAATTCCGAAGAAGGGCGACCTTCGGGATTGTGGCAATTGGCGTGGTATATGTCTACTTACTGCCGTATCAAAAATTATGGCTAAGGTAATTCTCAATAGGATTAGTGATGTCGTCGAGAGCACTCTCGAAGTTTATCAGGCTGGATTCCGTAAAGGGTCGTCTTGTACCGACCACACAAATACCCTACGGATAATATTAGAGCAGTCATCCGAAATGGGTTCGCCACTACATTTCATGTTTGTGGACTTCGAGAAGGCTTTCGACAGCGTTAAGCGAGATTACATATGGAATGCTTTGCGTAGGAGAGGTATTCCAGATAAGGTCATAGCTATGATTAAAGAATCCTACGAAGATGCAAAGTGTCGCGTCTTGCATAGAGGAGAGCTGTCCGAGAGCTTTCCTGTGCGAACGGGTGTCAGACAAGGCTGCATATTATCACCAGCCCTGTTTCTGGTGGTAATAAATGACATCTTGAAAGCTGCACTGGAAGGTGGGGAAGGTAAAGGTCTTCAATGGAGACTATTTAACATCTTAAGTCACCTTGATTATGCTGATGACGTGTGTTTGCTTGCACATACCCGTTTGGACTTAGAGTCAAATGTTCGCTCGTTGCATTCTAAATGCAAAGAGGCGGGACTGAAAATAAATGTGCGTAAAACCAAGTACATGCACATGGGTTCGAACGCAAGCACACCGATTGTTCTTAATGGACAGGATGTGGAAGAGGTGCAAGATTTTTGCTATCTCGGAAGCATTGTCAGCATGGACGGCGGAGCCGAAAAGGATGTTGAGGCTCGGCTAAATAAAGCTCGTCAGGCCTTCGGTATCCTTTCCCCTTTCTGGAGGTTAAGAGAGATCTCCCTTCGCACGAAGCTGCGAGTTTTTGACGCATGCGTCAAATCCGTGTTGTTATATGGTTGTACTACGTGGAAAGTGACCGTTCGGCTTACCAAGAAACTACAGACTTTCGTAAACCAATGCCTCCGACGCATTTTAGGAATATTCTGGCCAGAAGTGATCTCCAACGACGAACTTTGGAGTACAACTCGCCAGACTAAAATAGGTATTGAGATTCAACGGCGAAAGTGGCAGTGGATCGGTCATACTTTGAGGAAACCAGAGCAAAACATCGCAAAACAGGCTCTGGATTATAACCCTCAAGGAAGACGTCGGGTTGGTCGACCATGTAACACATGGAAGCGAGCAGTTGAGCAGGAGGCCAGAGGAATAAACAAGTCCTGGCAACAGCTTAAAGCCGATGCGCAGGATCGCGCCTTGTGGAAGAGAGTTGTTTCTGTCCTATGCCCCTATAGGGGGTCTTAACAGGAATTTGATTGATTGATTGACCCACCCTTACTATCACCCCTCCCCATCCCTTCATAAAAACCCAAACTTCCATAAATAATCGAATGAAATATTGATTATATGTTCTGGAGCTATTGTATCCGCAATTAACTGTTAAATTGACAAAAGCCCTGCCCAGGAACCCCTTTTCACTTAGTCCTAACCACTCTGACCGGCATATTGACTTTCCATGCATCTTTAACTCGTCCCAAGAATAATAAAGTTTCGCCCGACTTGTTGGTAGTTTATTTTAAGAAATGCTACATTAGAAACAATTTCTTCATCAATATTATACGAAATGATTCCGACTCCTAGTCTATTATTAAATTTTATACTTATGGGTTTTCGTTCCAATGTCATGGGTCAGGTAACCAACATTTACTTTACAACTTCTCTTCCATTTCTATAGATAAATAAATCAATCTTGAATTTAAAAATTAGTAACTATGAAAATAATTGAACTGAGTCTTAACTCAGAAGCATATTATATATTCTATGCGCGCTTTTCGCTGATAAAGATGTCCACCTGCACTATTTTGCGTACACAAACAAGAAAAAGAAACTGTCGTTGTCAAGAATCAATCGAATTATGAAGTAAATTCGATGAGCAAATAAATTTTATAAAATAATAATGAACAAAAAAAAAAAAAAAATTTGATGTAAAAATCGTATCCTTCACACGTATAAAATCTATCCCGCGCCCTATAAAGAATCAACCAGGTGATTTTATTTGCTTCTTACGATATTATGCAAAAAAGTTTATCTCACGTTTTTACAAAAACTATTGCGGTCAGTATAGGAAAGCCAGTTCTTAAGATCAAATTTATACTAAAAGGAAGATAAAAAAATTATTGACCTTATACTAGTATTCATTCAATAACTATCAGGATAAATTTAATACATATTGGAATAAAACTTATTTTGCTCTAATAAAAGCAAATCTTTAAATATAAATCCATGTACTCTTTAAACCAAATTGATATAAAGTATTTTTATATAATAGTTTTTCGTAAAAACCATAGCAATTTTCAGTTATACAGTAGTATCGGGAATTCGTAATTAGAATTAGTCCGGGAAATGATATTCCTTTTTTTTTTTTTTTGGTAAGCAAGTAGGACTTTTTTTAATTATTATCCCAAAAATAAGGGCGGCCTGCTTGCAGCAACTAGTTGAATGGGTACATCTCAATAGTCCACGGCGATTTTTAGAATGGATAAAAAAATGTAACAAAAAGTTTGTCTCAAATTTTGTGTTTCCAACCAAATCGTTGCGAATGTTGAAAGGCTTACGGTGATTCAGTAATATCAAAAACAAGAGCCTACGAGTGGTGCAATGCCTTTAAGGACGGTCGAGAGATCGTTGAAGACATGCCTCATTTTAAACGATCTTCGATCTTTCCAACTGACATAAACATTCAAAAAGTGAAGGAAATGGTGCTCGAAAATGATCAGGCCAGTGTTAGATAGATAGGAGGAGAGCTCGACATTTCTTGCGAGTCCGTTCATTCGATTTTGGTGGATACTTTGTCCATGAAACGCGTCCTTGCTCGACTCGTTCCGATAAAGCTGTATGTTCTTCAAGAAAAGTACCGTGAACAGGTCTCTTTGGACTTCCTTGATCGTGTGAATTCTGATCCCACATGCATGGAGCGCATCATAACTGGTGATGAGACGTAAATCTACGAGTTTTCCATGCAAATCAGTCAACAATCATCGGAATAGAGGAAAAAAATTAACCGAAACCGAAAACACCACTCCAAAATCAAGACGATGCTCACTGCTTGTCAATTCGTAGGACGGCCAGAATTATTTATGGATTTTCCACGATGAAAATGCGCAATCGCATTGAGCGTCAATTGTGACCAAATTTGAGGCCAAAAAAGCAACAAATTGCTTCAATCAACCACCGTATTCACCAGATTCGGCCCCGTATGACTTTTTCCTATTCTCGAAACTGCAATTACCGCTCCGTGGAACCCGTTTCCAGTCGATCGAGGACATAAAACAAAAATCAATCGCCGTGGACTACTGAGGTGTACCCATTCAGCCAGCTGCTGTAAGCAAATTGATCAACAGACCGCGCTAATTTTTGGAATAATAATTAAGGACAGTCCTATCTGCTGTTATAAATCACCATCTCGAACCTTTTTAATTAAATTATAAATTAAATGTAATAGAAAGAAAATCTTGAAAAAAAAAGTACCAGTAGTGTAAAAATTAACTAGAAGACATCGCGCCACTGAACAACGGCATTCAATGCACTTCGTGCTGAAAAACTGCAGTACCGCCACTAACTACAGGCGAGAGAAAAAAAATTAAAAATTTTTTGCGGCAAGAAGAGGAGTCGGAATTGCATCTCGAGAGGGGACGGACGGTTTTTTTTTGTTTGGTTTGGTAGAGACAAGAAAAAAAAAAGGTGGAAGTTAGTGCCTGGACGGCATAGCAATTAAGGAAAACAGCACCGGGAAAAGGAAATATCTGAGCGGACTTAAAGATCAGCATCGGAGAAGAAAAACTCGATCGCGATAGAAAAGAGCGGAATTAAAGATCAGCGTCGGCAGCAGACAAATTCGATCGATAGTGAAGAACGAGATCGACCGTGTTATCACCGATGGGCCCCAACGAATAATATAGAATATGTAAAGGTACATAAAAATATTTTTTTTTGTTTGAATTAAAGTATTACTTTTTTTAAATAAATTACTATAGTAAATTTCAATATTACAAGGTGTACAGGTCGAGGGGTTGTGCATATATTTTTTTTCTTCCCCGTGTCGCCTATGCATAAAATTGCGTCAAGATTAGACGGCTAATTGGAAGCCCTGGGGCTGCTAGCCGCCATTCGTTCCTCCGTCACCACCACTTACATTTTTTTTAGCACCCATTTAGGATGGTTGCTCCTTCGGGTCATCTTTTTCCACGCCCGGGCTCCTGAGCAGTCGGCAACAGGTGCTGCCCGACCCGGAAGTGCCCCATTATCAAAAATCTGGACGGGAATGAATCCTTCAGCTGAGTTTCTGTCACACTGCTTACCAAAAAAAAATGTGAAATATCATTTCTCAGACTAATTGTAATTATAAATTCCCACTACTTTATGGTCACAGTGTATGACTTTTATTACAAAAAAAGAATAGATGAGTTGTATCTGTCACAACAATAATTTTAACTGTGTGGTTTTCTTCTTGACTAATCACAAAACTTGCAATATTAAAATTGTTTGAAGATTCCATTCAGGATTTAAATACAGAACTTGATTTTTCTTGACTCTTCTGAAGTTTCTCAACTGCATTCTTCCTTGCTTCACCGACGGGATAATAAGTATTAAATGACACGTGTTTAGTTGTACGGTGTCCCTCCAATTTGGTTTCTTTTCAAGCTCCAATTTTTTCTGACAAATGAAACAGGTCAAAGGCCATTTAAGGTTTGAATAAACGCGATAGTCTTGGTCCTTTCAACTACAAATTCACGGTTTTCGTCTTCAGGATTTCTTTGCTTGTTCTTTGCAGCCATCTCAAACATGATGCCTAATAAAATATTCCGTTTGATAATAATAAAGCCAGCAACACAAAATACACGTGGTACCGTTAAATTACCTAATTTCGGACAAATGTCTAACTTTTGGCAATTTGAATCTCCCTGAGAGTTAGGCATTCGTCCAAAATTAGGCAATTTGGTGGTATTTTCTGAAAGGGCAACACTCAGGGGGTCATAGAGGCGCGGTTTGCCGGCCACTAGTCACGTTGGATAATGTAGTACGGCTTTTAGAAATATCCACAGTTTATTCGCCTTTTTCGGGGTTATCAAGCTACATGTCCAGTCCAAGTTGATTTTCTGCAACACTTTATTCCAGTTCAGTTTCTCAAAATTCATTCCATCTTTGCCATCTTTGCAACATGTGTCCGAGCCAAACTTGAGCGAAATTCGCCGGCAACATTTTCCGCAACAAGTGTTTTACAGTGCCCCCCAAAAGCTTCCTCCTTGGGACGACAACGTATTACAGAAAAACCACGCGCGATGTTGTAAAAGCTCCAACGACTGAAGTGAAGACTTTTGGAGCTCAAAGCCGGATCCACTGCTGTGACACCAGTAGAAGCCGCGAGCTGAACCAAAACGGTCGTAACGGCTAAAAGCGAATCCGGTGAAAGTGCGACCGAACTCACCTTTCTTTCACCACTCAGTTGGGAGTTCTCGAGTGCATACATACCGTCGTGTGTGCGGAGTGTTTAAACTTGAGAGTGCAATTTACTGCACCGAACCGCCGCATCCTTAGATTATCCGCGGTAATACAACCGCCACTGATTATTTTTACCTGAAGGATTTCGAGTAATAAAACTCACGTGCGATTGAAAGTGATTTTTCGAAGAAAAAAAAAAAAAAAAGAATGCCAAAACGGCTCGATGCCTGAGATCTATCTGAGTGCAACCGCGAGTCGATCATTCATTACCTGTCCAGGTGTACACTGAACGTACGTGGTACTCGGACTTACGTCAGACACACGAGAAGTTTGACCGATCGCGATGTTCTCGTTACTGCAAAAAACAGTGCTGCAGTTTTTGTGATGTGATCAGTTTCATAAATTTTCTTTTACTTTATTTTATTTAAAAAGAAAAATTGCCTCACAGCGACGGCGATGGTGGTGGTTAGTGCATTCTTAATTGCATTTTGCACGACACACGAGCGAAACGATTCGAAGATCGTGTGAATTGTGAAGGATATGAGATAAAAATATAGAAGAAAAAAATTAAAACTAAACTGAAAATTACTCCGCACTCCGAATGCGAATCACCTGCTGCTGTTGCATTGGAAACGGGCATGACGACATATTAAAATTCAAATTGACATCTTAGCGTTCGGCTCGATCAGCTGAAGGTTTTTAACAGACAATTAAATAATTAACTGCCATCGGTAATGACGGTGATGGTGCGCAATAATAATCTCAAGTCGTCCCGACAGTTGTAAGAAGCGGCGACAAAAATCACTTTTATGATTTTATCGGGTAAATATTTTGATGGAAAGTGCTTTTGAAACAGCCTCTCTGAATGTCATCGTTTCGGCGATGGTATTAAATATGATTTTTAATTGCACAGCTTCCAAGAAATTAAGATAAAATTTCTTTTGACTTTTTAATAATATCAGTTTATATCATCATAATACATTTCATTCTTTTTCAACGCCCACGGATTGAAATCAAGTTTAATGATTCAAATTAATTCATTCTCGCAGTCATATTTTAGTTAAATCAGTAAAACCATGTCAAATATATAAAAAACGTAACCGCCAAAATATTTCGTTGTTCAAAATTTTACATGTTCTTAAAAATTGTTAAAATAAGCAAACGATGTAAAAGAGTAACGTTTCCACTTCTAAAAGGTCTATTCACTCAGTAGATGGTTTCTGTTCGCTTTCTAGCCCTAGCCACTACCAACTGAAAAATATGGTATTCCAGCTTCGTCCTCACTCACCTTCCCTACCTTCCCATTCCCGATTAAGCCATCCCTCCATGACTGTGCTCATGCAATGCACATAAAGGCTGAAATGCCTATAACACAAGCCATTCTGTAAAAAAAAAAATTGACAACAATAATGAACAAAAGAGTTGCCGACAAATTTAAAAACTATTTAATAGAAACTTTTCTATCACTAAATTGGACTAGAGTTTACGTATCGGTTACGAAAAGTTTTATAAAGTAGTTGACCGAATATAGGTACTACGATATAACTAGGGTGTAACCTAGTGTTAAGCGTCTACTTCTTCTTCTACAATGGCGCTACAAATCGAACCTTGGCCTCCTGACATTCAGGTTCCTTAACATTTTTCATTATTTATTGTAGAAGGGTTGTTAGCCCTTCGCACAACCCTCTTTCTACGAATTTTTCATTTTCGTAGTTTGACGTGACCAAGGTATATCCAAGCAGGCAATGTGCTGGAATTATATTTTGCGCCGAGCGGGATTTGAACTCACGACCTTCGCATTACAAGACCAACACGCTACCCACTAGGCTACACCCTAGCTGTGTTAAGCGTGTTGGTCAATAATGCGAAGGTCGGGAGTTCAAATCTCGGGCGACGGATAATTTCAGCACACTACTTGCGTTGCCACCTCAATCTGCGAAAAAGAAGATTTTTAGATAGAGTGTTGAGCGAAAGGCTAACAACCCTTTTACATACCAAATAAAATATTAAGGAACCTGAAGATCAGGAGGGCAGAGACCGATTTGGGCTGCAGTGCCATTGTAGAAGACTACTAACTAAGACAATAGGGATATTCGGGATATAATGATTGACTTTTCAGCACTTTTAAGAACCGGGTCAGAAAGTACTGCAGTTAATGAATTGCTTTCTTTTCAATGCTGATTCTTTATTTATTTTCAAATTCATCAAAACAATGAATACTTAAAAATGTTTGCTAAAAAAAAAGTTCTTAAAAAATACATCGTACGAATATCAAATTTAAAACAAGCTGACTTTAACTGCATGCTTATATACATTAAAGTCGATTCTGCAGTAATTATTATTGAAAATACGCGACAGTGATGCGATTGGTTCGTTTTGTTCATAGTTGGTGCAATGATGAGCAAGGAGCACATAGTTTCTCAAAGATCGATGCGGAATACTAAAAGTTATGGCTTAATTTCTTAATTTCTCTTAAAATTAAATTATATGCAAAAAAAGCCCTAAGGATAATCCGGCTATTCTCAAGCGACTCTAGAGAAAGGAGCTTAAAGCGCTGTTTGTAAGAAAGAAGACGCAATTATCAAACCAGGGAAGGTCCCTTAGGGCACACCTTAAGAACCTTCGCTGTATAGACTTGATCCTACTATTATGTTCCTTAAAATACGGAGCCTACACATGAAAAGCATACCCAAGTGTAAAGTCTTAGTTATATAAGGATCATTGAAGTCCGTGTTGTTAACAAAACCCCAAATGGAGTTGGTTTTGCCGATTATGTAGTCGATATGATCGTCAAAAGTAAATGCGATTCTAATATATACACCGAGATCTAGTACCTATTATAGTGTGCTACCATCTAGAACATAATCGAAATAAAGGGGAGATTTGTTCCTAAAGAGTGAAACGCTTGCACATTTACTAACATTCAACGGCATATAGTTTAATGTACCTCAGTCAAAAAATCGTTGCAAATAACTTTGAAGCAGTGCGCAATCATTCTGATTAGAAATATCACGAAACAATTTCGCATCGTCAGCGTAGAACAAAATTTTCGAGTGGGAAATAACTGATCTCACGTCTTTAAATAAATAAAATAAATAACAGTGGTCTAAGATGGCTTCCCTATGGAAGAATGAATTGGGTATAGCCGAGGAATGAGCTCCACGAAAAATCACTTTTTGGATAAGATTAGGTAGGTCAGATCTGATCCAATCTATGAAAACAAAGAGGAAATACAAATGCCTATAACTTGTATGTAAGAATCGCATGATCCAATTTATCGAAAGTTTGCTAAAGTCGGTTACAAGTTAACACATTCCTAATATCCCGAATGACCCATGTGACATCCGCCTTACACGCGCATTCCTATTTAACCTTTTAATACCTTGCATTCCAGAGGAATAAACAAGTCTTGGCAACAGCTTAAGGCTGATGCTCAGGATCGCGCTATGTGGAAGAGAGTTGTTTCTGTCCTATGTCCCTATCAAATCAAATCAATCCAATTCCTGTCAAGACCCCCTATAGGGGCATAGGACAGAAACAACTCTCTTCCACAAGGCGCGATCCTGAGCATCGGCTTTAAGCTGTTGCCAGGACTTGTTTATTCCTCTGGCCTCCTGCTCAACTGCTCGCTTCCATGAGTTACATGGTCGACCAACCCGACGTCTTCCTTGAGGGTTATAGTCCAGAGCCTGTTTTGCGATGTTTCGCTCTGGTTTCCTCAAAGTATGACCGATCCACTGCCACCTCCGCCGTTGAATCTCAATACCTATTTTAGTCTGGCCAGTTGTACTCAAAAGTTCGTCGTTGGAGATTACCTCTGGCCAGACTATTCCTAAAATGCGCCGGAGGCATTGGTTTACGAAAGTCTGTAGTTTCTTGGTAAGTCGAACGGTCACTTTCCACGTAGTACAACCATATAACAACACGGATTTGACACATGCGTCAAAAACTCGCAGCTTTGTGCGAAGGGAGATCTCTCTTAACCTCCAGAAAGGGGAAAGGATACCGAAGGCCTGACGAGCTTTATTTAGCCGAGCCTCAACATCCTTTTCGGCTCCGCCATCCATGCCGACAATGCTTCCAAGATAGCAAAAATCTTGTACCTCTTCCACATCCTGTCCGTTAAGAACAATCGGAGTGCTTGCGTTCGAACCCATGAGCATGTACTTGGTTTTACGCACATTTATTTTCAGTCCCGCCTCTTTGCATTTAGAATGCAACGAGCGAACATTTGACTCTAAGTCCGAAGGTTATGTGCAAGCAAACACATGTCATCAGCATAATCAAGGTGACTTAAGATGTTAAAAAGTCTCCATTGAAGACTTTTACCTTCCCCACCTTCCAGTGCAGCTTTCAAGATGTCATTTATTACCACCAGAAACAGGGCTGGTGATAATATGCAGCCTTGTCTGACACCCGTTTGCACAGGGAGGCTCTCGGACAGCTCTCCTCTATGCAAGACGCGACACCTTGCATCTTCGTAGGATTCTTTAAGCATAGCTATGACCTTATCTGGAATACCTCTCCTACGCAAAGCATTCCATATGTAATCTCGCTTAACGCTGTCGAACGCCTTCTCGAAGTCCACAAACATGAGATATAGTGGCGAACCCATTTCGGCTGACTGCTCTAATATTATCGGTAGGGTATTTGTGTGGTCGGTTCAAGACGACCCTTTACGGAATCCAGCCTGATAAACTTCGAGAGTGCTCTCGACGACATCACTAATCCTATTGAGAATTACCTTAGCCTTAATTTTTGATATGGCAGTAAGTAGACATATACCATGCCAATTGCTACAATCCCGAAGGTCGCCCTTCTTCGGAATTTTCACAATGACGCCCTCCTTCTATTCAGTCGGATATCTTCCTTCATTCCACACCTTAGTGAAGAATGGGAGGAGTATATCGGCTGTAATTTCCGGGTCCGCTTTGAGGAGTTCGGTTGGTAGTCCGTCTATACCTGGAGCTTTCCTTCCCGCCATTGACCGAATGGCGGAAACTATCTCTTCCTTATCTGGGGGATCGTCCCTAATAGAGGATTGTTGCGGTTGGATGTTTGGAAGTTGTTCTGTTTCCGAAATATCTTCCAAGGTAAGCCGCAGATTCTGCCTTGTTTGCCAGATCTTCTCTTGTCGCGTCTAACAGCCTTTTTAAGCTGTATATGAGCATCACGGTAGTTCTGCCTCAAGTCGGGCGTTCGTTGGTTGACATCCGGTTGAGAGATGATTGCCAATTTGGCTTTTTTCCGATTGCCAACCTTGTCCCATGTGTCTTGCGACATCCAGGGTTTCTCACCGCTTTGCACATATCCCACAAATTCTTCAGAACTAGTTAGAAAAGTGTTTCTGGTTGCCTCCCAATTGGCGTCCAGTGTGCGCATTTCATATTCACCCAATGTGGATGACTTTTCGCGTAGAATAGAGGTGTATTCGCGTTTTTTGTTGGGAGCTCTGAGCTTATCCACATTAAGCTTGCGCTTCATTTGAAGAATTTGTGGTCGTCGGATAGCTGCTGTACACAATCTCAAGCAGGCAACCATCAAGTGGTGATCGCTCCCCACGTCAGCTCCACGTTTCGTTCGCACATCGAGGAGACATCTTCTCCATCGGCGACTTATAGCCAAATGGTCGATCTGGTTCTGAGTAACACCATCAGGGGAAACCCAAGATGTCTTATGATGACTCTTGTGTGGAAAAAGGGTCCTTCCGATGACCATTTGCCGAGTACTACAAAACTCCACAAATAATTCGCCGTTTTCGGGTCTCTTAATACCAAAATAAAAAGGAGATGAAAAATTAATATTTAAAAATACTTCTTTTCTTTATCACCGTTTTATTGGCAATGTTCTGATTGGCCAAGAATTGATGGGTCCTCATGAAGGGGCATCTTTGTAATGAAACGTCCGTTCTCGTTTCTTCTTGGTGGCTTCAAAATATCTACCTTTTCCGCACTCTATGAAGCGTTAGGTGTTTCTTCCAATGACCAGACACGTTGAAACTGTTGGTCAAGCAGCAGGTTGCTGATGCCGCAAAATGGAGTATTTGCGCCTTGGCTGGATGCTCTACCTAACACAATCCAACCAAACACCGTGTTTTGTAGGTGTGGTAGACCCTTGTTTAGCTTCATTTGTTCAGCCAGCATTAGTTCGCAAAACGTGTCTGCTCCAACTAACAGATCGATTTATCTCGGGCTAAAAAAATCTGGGTCTGCTAATGTGATATTTTTCGGAATATTCCAACCCGTATTATCGATGTGGATTTGTGGTTGGTTCGTAGTTATCTCTGGAATAACGAAAGCTTCCAGTCGTGAAGTGAAATCAGTATGCGATGATATAATATTCACGTTTACACGTTTAGAGACGCGTAGGCTGGAGTCTCCGATTCCAGATATTTGTAGACTCTCCGGTTTGCTACTGATTCCAACTCGTTTGACGAAACGTTCAGTCACAAAGTTGATCTGGGATCCGGAATCCAAAATGGCTCTGCAATCTAGTTGTTTTCCGTCATGGTCTTCAATTTTGACGACAGCAGTTCCCAAGAATACATAGGTTTGCGGTGTGCTATGCATTAGCTGAGCCGCCAGTGTTGTCTCATTTGGACAGACGGAATTCGTTGCTGCACTCATGGGTGAATGTGGTCGTGTTTGCTGCCTTACTTCATTGCGATGCAATAACGTGTTATGTCGTTCGTTGCACTTAGAACAGCTTCGAGAAGAACACTTACCAGATTGGTGTCCCTCCTTTAAACAATTTATGCAAAGCTTCAATTGCTTTATCTTCGAGAAATGGGCTGAAGTGTCAATGCCAGAAACTTGTCACATGCGTAAATTCCATGTTCTTGCTGACACATTTTACACTGATGTTTCTGTTGACCGTCCATTGAAATTAGTGTCGACGTGTTTGCGCGAGGCCTTGAAGTTGGTTGAGCTGGCCTTGATTGCCCCAAAGTTTCCAATGATTGAAAACGTTGCTCGAGAAACTTTAGGAAACTGCTTAGGTCTTGTAGATCTTGCGGATTGTCCAGTGATTGCTCATACAAGTTGTGTGTTGCCTTGTCTAGCTTCTTTATGAGCAGGTGGTACACTATGGGATCCCTCTGGTCTGTAAGTATGCCTAAATTGCTTAGGCTACTCAGACACTTCCTTGTATTGTCGTGTAATGCCTCCACAGATGAAGCTATATCTGATGTTATAGCTGGATGTGAAAGCAACCGGTCCAAAAACGCTGCGGTCAAAATCCTTTTGTTGTTGTATCGGTCTTGTAGAGCCTTCCATGCGATATCATAGTTGCTCTCTGTAGGCTGTAGATGATGTACCAGCTTGCTCGCTTCACCGCTGATGTTGGCTTTCAAATGCATCATTTTCTGGGTTCTGCCCAGAGGTTAACGGTCAATCAGTTCCATGAATAAATCTTGAAACTGTGACCATTGAAGGTAGCTTCCATCGAAAGTTGGGAGAACAATTTTCGGAAGCTTAACCGCTGTTGAAGTAGCTGATCTATCGTGAGGTAATGTGGGAAAATCTCGTGCTCGATTTTCTTCCAGCCTTATCATTACCTCCTAATAACGCCTTTCAGCTCCGAAAAACGTAGTATCAGAGTAGTCAAAGGTCTCTGCCTCTGCCATTATGGCTACATGTTGTGTCGCTATATTCGCCCAATATGCCGAAATAGTCGCCGTCATTTGATTGTAGTACGCCTTTGATCGGGATACCGCCAATTCGGAATCTATATCATCGAAAATGCGACAGAGTGACGTCACTGAGGCTGCTTGCCCCCCGAATGCGCTTCTGTTGACTGCCTTCTGCTTGATGTTTTGCATCCGCAGGTGCACTTGCTGATGTGCTTGCTGCTGCGTCTGCTGCTGCTTGTCGGCATTTCTGCTCCTCAGCAATCCTCGCCCTCTCCGACGTCTCTGCCGCAGCTAAAGCATCTTCGGAGTTCCCAGCTAATGAGACTGTTTCTCGCTCTCGGCGTAAGGACGAACGCCACGCCATTTCTGGCTTCACTTTCAGGACCAATGTACAGAATAGTGTTTCCGCAAGGGGTTCGTTCTTCTCCTGATCCTGTCCACCTGACCTCACTCAAGCCCAAGATTTGGATGTTATAGTGCTCCATTTCACGGTCGATCACTGATTGGCGGTACAAGGACCGAGTAACCCCAGCTCTTCCCCCGTCATTCAATGTTCGAACGTTCCAGAAGCCAATCATAATCCGTTTTTGAATGCCAAAAGTTGTTATCGTAGAATCAGTCCGTATCCGAGGCGCTGTATCCGTTTCTCGTATCATTTAGGTCTTAAGATCACGGGTGATAAGCCCATGACCCAGTGAGTGTCCATTTGCCATTTTTAGGGCAAGCAGGACTGGCTGTGGGTGAATTCTACAGCCCCCATCCCACAGGGAATGCCCATATAGGGGGTCTTAACAGTAATTTGACTTTGATTCCCCATTTCGTAATTTAATACCTGGCAAAAGCATTTCCCATGCATCTATTCCAAATTTCACTCAAAGTACCTGCTTGACAACTTATCGCGGAGTCAACTTTCGCTTCGCGTGTACTGCAGTTTCAACTCGAGTAGCTAGTTGTAAGCATATTTTATATTTTATGCAAGGTTGCGTCTTGCAATTTCAATCCGGCTAGGTTCTAAGGTAAATCTGTTTAGAATTAAGTCCAGTTGTCGTTGATCTACCGAATAAATAACATTAAATATATTAAAATTTAAGCTTCGTTGTTTTTCTTTATATAAGTCTTGTGAATAGACTTAACTTACATATGTATATGTAGTCAACCTGGTCGACCTGTTGGTTTTGATGGAGAGTGGTTTTTTGTAAGGCGCCGAGTATAACCCTTCATCTCCAATAAGTCGCAACGCATGTTTTCGTATTAGTTTGAGCAACGCAAGGTGTCTTTTGCGTTCCTTAGCTTCAAAATGTGAATCGTACTGTAAACGAGGTCGAATATAGTCCTTATGGATGGTAGCTGAGTCGTGAGACGTTAGGTATTTCTTAAATTTGCGAAGAATACCTAGGTGTTTGGAAGCATCAGATGCAACTTTAAAGTTGTGTGACTTCACTCCGAACAGGATAAAATCTTCAGCAAAGTTGTACGTCATTAATGGCTTCATTTGAAAACGACAAAAAAAATGGCAGGTCTGTGTTTTAGCGGTATTGATCCCTACCCTATTCCAGGATTAAGTTGAGATCTGAACTCAGCGAGCAGATTAAATACCTGCGGTTGGAAACAATAGGCTTCCGTGGCGTAGTGGGCAGCGTGCTTGCTTCTCAGTGAATTGGTCGTGGGTTCGATTCCCACTCCAGACGGGATTTTTTTAAGCGCAAATTTGTCAGTTGCTACTGGTGATAAAAAATTATTCGCAATAAAATGGGGAAACGGTGTAAAAGTGAAACAGTTCCACTTCAAGAAGGCCAAGATACTCAGTAGATGGTTTCTGTTCGCTTTCTATCATTCAGTCCCCCATAACATCTGCAAATATTTGTCAGTAAGCAGCCAGTACAACTGAGCAATATACCAGCTTCTCCACTCGCTACAGTCGTTCTCACTCCCCTTCCTCAACCTTCCCAATCCCATTCCTTCCTTCCATGACTGTGTTTGTGCATTGCACATAAATGCCGAAATTGCCTATAATACAGGTCATTCTGTAAAAAAAAAAAAAAATAGAATACTTGTTTGATTCTGTAGCAGGGTCAAATTCATACTGGTTTTCTAAAGACTTTCATCCGCAAATCTATCGACTGGATTGAGAGTAGAAGATAAAAGGTCGTTAATAAATACTAACTATACTAAATTACTACTAAGTGTAGGCGATAAGAGAGAACATAGATGGCCACCGGAATTGATTGGGAAGGAGGAAAAGGTAACGCCATATAATACTCGCATATTGCGTTTAGGCAAGAAACTCTCAATCCATTGAATGAACGTTCCGAATCGGATAAGCTGTTTATCCTCGAGATATTGAACGATTTTACGATTAACAACAGTTTCCAGTAATGGCTATTAGCGGGGTTCGTTTTACTTCCTTTCTTGTGAATTGGCTGAACATTCGCAACTTTCCACAATTGTGGAAAGCACTCAGAAGAGTAAGATAAATGGAAATGTGTCATTTCGAAGAGGTATAAGCCCAGTTGACACTATGCTAGTGTACTAGCAATGCGCAGTTGCGTAGTGGCAAGGA
The DNA here is from genome assembly GCA_963669355.1 of Chorisops tibialis. Taxonomy (NCBI): domain Eukaryota; kingdom Metazoa; phylum Arthropoda; class Insecta; order Diptera; family Stratiomyidae; genus Chorisops; species Chorisops tibialis. The sequence continues at coordinate 217,292,655 of OY770262.1, forward strand.
TCGTGCAATCAACTAATTTTTTCACATCTTGATAGAGTAGCTATAAAAATCTTTTATACTAAATTTAAGCATCAAAAATTTAACGGGTACTGAGCAAATTTGTCTATTGGATTTTGTGAAATTTGTTCAGTTTTTATGCTAGGTGGTGAAAGGAGCAGGGACAACTATGAATATTTTGCAATTGACATCTCTCAAATTTCAGGCCAATAGCATTAATACTTTTTAAGAAAATCCATTTTATGCGTAGTTCTAAAAATGTGTAACTTTGTATGGGAGGTAGAGGGGGTAGAAGGAGTGAAGCTAATCAGTTAATTATAAATGTTTAGTGCTCAATTTCAGCTCGATAAATTCTATACGTACTGAGTAAATTTGTTTAGAGTATTTCATGAAACAGCACAGTTTGTATGGGAGGTGGTGGAAGGAAGGGAAGGACTCAACTAATTTTTAGACAGTAGATTTAAATCACTATAAAATTAATGTATTCCAAATTTCAGATCAATAGGTTTTATGCTTTTTGAACAAACTCGTTTATTGTCGAATTACGAAATTGTGTCATTTTGTATGGGAGAGTGTAGAAGGGGTAAAGCTAATCGTCTAATTTTTTTTTTTGTCTTACTAATAATTCTAAATAAACATTTAGTGCAAAATTTCAAATCGATAAATTGTAAACGCACTGACTAAATTGGTTTAGAGCATTTCATGAAAAAGTGCAGTTTGTATGGCAGGTGGTGGAGGGAGGGCGAGGACATAAATAATACTTGTAAAGTAGAATGAAACCATCATAAAAGTATTATATTCCAAATTTCAGATCAATAGCGTTTATTCTTTTATCGAGAAAAGCCGTTTATTGTCAAATTGTAAAATTGTGTAATTTTTTATGGGAGGGGGTAGAAAAGGTGGAGCGATTTGGCCCGTTCACGAAGTTGTCTTTACTTTTTTTTTATCAAAAACGACGTGTACAAAATTTGAACTTTTTAGATCAACGCGTTCTCAAGCTAGATAGGACACGGGCGGACAGAAGGACGGACGGAGTCCGGTTTTGAGATTTTTGAGTGATTATATGAACTTCTGTATTATTCTCCGAGCCTTATTGCTTAGCGTTACAAACCTTGTGGCAAACTTATAATACTCTCAGATTTCATCGAGAGTATAAACAGGAATACTTTCGTAACGAGTCTAAGTAAATTTCAACTATTTTCAAGTTAAGAGAAGAATTGCTTTCATTAAACTTCGCATCGCGTCAGATAGGTCCATCCGTTTCCTGTGCAATTCAAACGCGAGAGAGGGTATCAAAAACTTAATGCTAACAAAAATTTAAGGGACCTCTGATGCCGGATGGAGAAGGTTGAGATAAATTATGAAAAGGTTATAAAAAGGCACTGGTGTATGGAATTCAAATGATGAATGATGAATTTTAATGCTTCATCAGTATAACTGGATGAATTCGTATTTGGGTCAACTTCATCGCGTATCGATTATTAAGACAAGATACGTAGAAACATTATTTTTAGTAAATCAATTACTTATCATCATAAATTTCTTATTTCTTTTCTAAAGTCACGACCTTCTGTACCATTTACTACACTAGGGACTACGCTATACCTAAATTATGCCCAGGACCAATTGCCATACCAAAAAATTTCATTTTATTGTCTATTACCTGCGAACGAAGCTCATTAGCCTTACTGATTGCAGACACTCTCCAAAATAAATATATGTAATATTTTATTGTTACAAGAAATTCAGGGAAGAAAAATCACGCGCTACAACTATTAAGGATGGGTTAACCTCAAAACCCCGAAAATTCTCTGTCCCATGTAATAATGTCCTTTACAAGTTCCATCTTTATTTCTCGTGGGATCCATAGCATTCATGATTAATGAAAGTTGGAGTCTTTCGTGGTGAAGATTTATAGGGATCCATTTATAAAAGGTAAACTTCTTTTCTCTATGATTTTATTCACACACTGTACTGGAATAGATGCTGGTGACCTTGTCGGATATGGGAAAGACAACTTAGGGAAAGTGCTACGAAAAAAAAAGGAAAAGAAATTCATCAAATTTTATATTGGGTTCAAATCACTCCCTAGAGAAAATTCGCGTGCGTAAGGATCGAATTCATCAACAATGGAAAATCGAACGACGTGATAAGTGTTGGTGTAACAGCTTGATGGCTGTGCTGTTTTAATTTACATAACAAGATAAGAGAGCGGACTGACTATAAGGAGGGGCATCGAGAAGCCCACTGTACTAACACTCATCATCGTCATTATTGTCTCCGCGTCGCATTTGGGACGAAGAAAAAGGAATTTCGCTTCGAACAGCGGAAAATTTTGCAGGATTTTCTTATTTTATTTTCACTTGGTTTGTGATATATAACCATACCATAGATACGAGTATGATAGGAAAGCGTGTAGTGGCAGAGTAATGGAAGGAATGATGGTGATTTAAGAGGATTCTTGGGTCATATGGGCTGGGGGTGGTTGTTGTCAAGCTATTGTACTTTGTGGCCGTATGCTCTCAGGGAGTGGTGCATAAGAGGTAGGGGCCGGAGTTGTAATTTAATACACAGCAATACGAAGCAATAAGAACGAGACTATTTCGAAACAGAACGCTATTTTCGTATTACTATCCGGGACGAGATGTGTGGGCTTCCACCATAATGAATGGAAGTGGATGACACAATTTAAAAACGCTGGGTTAACACAATGAAACAGCTTTGAGATTCTAGCAAGTTTTGGTGTTCGATCGTAAGTTGATGGTAAATCTTGCAATCAATGCCGTACATGAAAGAAGAACGATTCGTATATTGTATATACAAAAGTTATTGTTTGCTTCCTTGTATCGTACATTGCTGCAGTGCTATTTCAATTCTTTCCTAGAACATCAAAGCCTAGAGTTGTTGCCGTATGTAGCTAAGCACTTTTAAAGCAAAATTATGAGATTGGCCTTTTTTCTTTATGTGCGCTGTTTGCCGGAAATCTTTAAATTTGTTATTCCATTGAATTGGCACGATCATTAATTTATTTAATTTAGGTAAATATCATTTCAAAAGTAATATAAAAAGGCTTGTTAAAAAGAATTACGCTCGCCATCAAAGAAATATTTTCGAAATTCTTGGAGAAAACTTAGAAGGTATTGGAATAACATTGCCAAGAATTCTGCTATATAGGTGTGGGGGATGGTGACCAGGAAACAGACGAATTTTGAAGTATTAAAAAAAACCATTCCTAACCAACTTTATTATTCTAATAATAATATAAGAGGGGAGGGAGATGGTAAGATAAATTATCGAAAATTTCTGCTGTGGAGGTCACACCGAAAAGACTGACTGCCACCGGTAAAAGGAAGGATCCTCTCCGAAGCCAACCTTCTGTGAAAAGTACTCAAAATGTGAAACATTAATTATTAAAGACTTGAGCAGGTAAAAACGACATCCTTATAGAAAACACTTGACGATAAACAATTAGTTCGGAAAACAAAAATCATACCTTTGCAGATATCGTCACAGATCTAGAGTTGCTGAGATTGATGCATTTTGGCCAAAAAATTTAAGCAAAACTTCAGATGCGTAAAGAGCTGGAAGCTACTTAAATTTTATAGCTGACGCCCAAAATGATTGATCTCAAAATTTACTCTTCGAATGTTGATTCTATCGTTGCCCATGACAGATGGATCGCATTGCAAAATGTTCTGAAGAAAATGAAACTGAGATTGCTTTGCTCTCTAAAACTCGCCTTAAAGGAATGCATAAGCCCCATTTTGATCAATTTAGTTTTGGCGATGAAAATTATAAAAAGCTACTAAATACATACAACAAAATCATATATCTGGGCAACATTGATTTATGTCCTGGAACATCTGTACAAAAGAAACTATTGGTTGGACCTGTATATGTACCATCAGGATAAGGAAGACCCTTACAGTCAAACCTGGATACTTTGTTTGGGATAGCTTGCAATTTTGGAGCTTTTGTTATCGACGGCAACTATAATTGATGACACGATGACTACGCCGACTGAACAAGAAACGCAAATAGATTATTTTTCAACGACTGGTTCTTAAATAACCCATGGCTACCCATAAAACTTATTATTTATATATATATAATTCAAGTAATCCCACTATTCTTCATTTATAGACGTCCTTCTGATATGTCATCAGAGTTGCTCAATACGAATGTAAGTTGATGCTTCTATAGAACGGTTCCAGCCTTATCAGACTACTTTGCCATAGTTTTATACCATACACATAGCGGTCCTAATTATAATTTAGCTAATTCGTAATTTAGCTCGTTTTCATCGTTTGAAGATTGGAGAAACACAGCACTTTGCTAATTACGAAGAGCCACACACTCATCTGTCATATTTTTAAAAAGTTTAATTGCATAGCCAATAGGCAATCAAATTTTCTTACGATCTTTAGTCCTGTTTTGGAATCGTTTGCAAGTCAACTTTCATAGCTGGGCGTTTGAATAACGTTTCAATGATTACATATAAGTTAGAGCTGTCAGAAAACGACTTTTCTTCTTCTTTCTTGCACGAAAAAAACGAGAGCTTCAGATTTAGTACAATCTTCATCGTTATTGCCTTGATTATAAGAAAAATGTGAGGATTTAGTTAAATGAGATGATTTAGCTGAGAGCATTTATCTGATAAATGATCACTATTTTGGCAGTTTGGCCAAATTAGCGTATGACACAGAAGCCGTTTAATGATGACTTAGGCCTTAATTATAATTTAGCTGCGCTATGTGTCAATGATATAACTCACCTACGTGAACCATCCCTTAATATTTAGATCGTTCAAGCATACAAGCTAGGGTGTAGCCTAGTGGGTAGCGTGTTAATCTACAATGCGAAGGTCGTGAGTTTGAATCCCGGTCGATGCATAATTCTCGCACACTGCCTGCTTGGGTATACATACCTTGGTCACATCAATCTACGAAAAATGAAAAATTCGCAGATAGAGGGTTGTGTGAAGTTCTAAAAACCCTTCCACAATAAATAATGAAAAATGTTAAGGAACCTGAACCCTTGTCAGGAGGCCAAGGCCCGATTTGAACTGTAGTGCCATTGTAGAAGTAGAAGCATACAAACTGGAATCTTTTGCCAGCAGACCTAGTGAACGAACTGCAATTTAATTTACCAGTCCGTAATCTTTCAAATGTGGAAATCGATCAATACATAACGAAACTCAACACATCCATTACAATAGTGTAGGAAAAACCCCCCAAGTTCATTACATTCCAGAATTTCAAATACCGTGACCTATCACGTCTTGCTTTTAAGCTCCTGCATATCAGAAAAATTTAGATAAGAAAACTAAAGCTTATATTTCGCAGAAACTTCAACAGAACGAACACTAAGTATAAAGAATTGAATGCAAGACTGTGCTCTCTTAACAAAATTAAAACAGACAAAATTCTTATGTAACTTAATAGGCAATTCCAACTTAAGCTTCGTTCAATTAGATCATCTCCTTTCGCGTTCTTGGCGGTAAGCAGCTCTCTTCTTTCATTCCTATGTTTTAGTTCTTTGTGTGCTTTCACTCAAATTTTGTGTGCATTCATTCCAATTTTGAGTGCATTCGCTCAAATTTTGTGTGCATTCACTTAAATTTTGTTTTTATTCACTCAAATTTCTGTGCATTTACTAAATTTTGTGTGCATTCTCTTAAATATTGTGTGCATTCACTCAAATTTTGTGTGGACTTGCTAAGTGTTGTGTGCAATTTCTGAAACTTTATGTGCATTCACTATAATTTTTTGTGCATTCGCTCAAATTTTGTGTGCTTTTACATCAATTTTGTGCCCATTCACTTACATTTGTGAGCAATTACTAAATTTTTTTTGTGCATTCACTTAAATTTTGCGTACATTCAGTCAAATTTTGTATGGATTTACTAAATTTTGTGTCTTTTCATTCAAATTGTGTGCGGGTTTACTAAATTTTGCGTGCATTCACTCAAGTTTTGTGTGGATTTACTAAATTTTGTGTGCATTCACTTAAATTTTGTGCGTTTTGACTGAAATTTGTTTGTATTTACTAAATTTTGTGAGCATTTACTTAAACTTTGTGTGCATTCAGTACAATTTTTTTGTGAACTCGCTCAAATTTTGTGTGCATTTACTAAATTTTTTTGTGCATTCACTCAAATTTTGTGTGGATTCACTTAAATTTTTGGTGATTTCACTCAAATTTATTTGCATTTACCTAAATTTTGTGTCCATTCGCTCAAATTTTGTATAGATTTACTTGATTTTCTGTGCATTCACTCAAATTTGTGTGTGTTGTGTACATTGGTCTCCAACCCCTCCGCAAACCTAAACTAACGATCTTTGCGGTAAACGGCTCTCTTTTCTTCCACTCCTAAATTTTAGTATAAATTATGTTAGTTTATTTAGTAAGTAGTGTCTACATTAATTTTAAGATATCTTGATGTTATAAGCACTGCGAGCAAGTATCTGATTAACTAACTAACATAACATGTAAGCAGGATCATGTAACTAGGACAACATTTAGATTGTTTAATTCTCTCAACTACAGATATAAATTTTAGGCAGAATAATGTAGTCAACATCTTAATGAATTTCAAGAAATAATTAATATATGAGTCGTTCACTGCACAAATCGATTTTTTGAAATACAGTAGAATCCGGTTATACCGAACCCGGTTATAGTAAACTTTTGGATATAGCGATCGTGTTAAAAAGTCCCGAAAATCGCATCTTACAAATGTATGAAGTTATTGTTCGGTTATAATGAACTCGGATATAACGAACTTTCTGATTCGCGCGAAGTTCGTTATAACCAAATTATTGTACCCTTGAATTCATTGAATTGAACTTAGCTACGTTTCTGTTATAAGGGATTTCCCGAACTTGATAGTTTTTCTGAAAGTGTATCGGAAGCTATATGTGTGTATCGCATTTGACATATGTTTTGATGTGTAGTAGGCAGATTAAGTAAAAGCGTGTGTCTTTCGGAAATGGCAACTAAACGCTTAAGGTTTTCAATCAAAGAAAAGTATGAAATAATAAAAGATTTGGAAAGTGGAAAGAAAAAACAAATTGATTTGTGCCGCGAACATCATTTAAGTAAATCTACAGTTGCAACTCTGTGGAAAAATCGTAAAAAAATAATAACTCAGTTTGAAAATAAAAATTGTGATGTCAAAAAAGTGAGGAAATCGAATCATTATCAAGTTGACAAAGCCCTTCTTGCGTGATTTAACCAAAAACGAAAGGAACATGTTGCTATTAGTGGCTCGATTTTGCAAAATAAGGCTGAGGAGTTAGGGAAAAAACAGTTTTTTTTCGAAATATCACCAAAAACCCACCTTTCCTTCTACCACCTCCCATACAAGTTGCACAATTTCATTAAATTCAATGCACTAAGTTTCTCAGTACCTACTTAATTTGTGAATCTTAAATTTGGTACAAAACATTTTTATAGCTACTCTAGCATGATGTGAAACAAATTAGTTCAATGCAGCCACTCCCCATACAAAATTTCATAAAATCACAAAAATTTCGATTTCATCTATAGTTTTGTATGATTGGGCTCTACGCACAATCGTAGTCCTGCTACGTTTTCAAGTTTAATGTTATTTTATTTGAGCTTTTTTTCAATTAACACGAACTGTAATTATTCACATATCCTTAATGCTCTTCAATACGTATATGATCTCAAATCACGGGATTGATTTGATCACGAGCCTCTCCCATTCAAATGCGAGTATCATGGTATCATTCTTAATAATTTATGGTTCTGATTCCAACAAAATACAAAACATTGTGTTCAAAGAGCCATTAAAGTAAGCAGATTATATATCCGACATAATGTATTACTAGCTACATTCTCAAAAATTACTTATTAATGCGATTTTTATGCGGACGAAGTCGCGGGCGTGTGCTAGTCTAATATAAAGCTTTAATAAAGATAATCTGAATCTGATGCTGGTAACCATTAGATAGGCAGCATCTACATTACACTTAAATTCTACCAAAATTATCTATCTAGAAGTTTGTTTTTTAAATATTAGCCCTAATGGCGTAATAAAGATATAATTAGAACGCCGCGTGAACTCTACTTCAGCACATTGTTTTACCTAGTTAATAAATAGAATTAAATCATCGATTTTCAAACAATTTTCAAGCTATTTCTATAACAAGAAAATGCGCGAATAAAAATAAACACTTTCTACAAAAAAAAATGTAACAGACTCGCTCGTTACACCGGGCGACTATTTGGCACGATCGTTAATAAACAAATTCAGCGTAAAATAAATCTTCTCGAAGTTAATAAATCTCTGTTTCCGTTCATTTTGTTTTTAATTTTCCCGCGATGTGGAAAAACAAGAATGAAATAGATTTGAAATTTCTGACAAGATCACTGATCGCTTTGAAATGATAATCCATCATAAACGGCTCGACATACTCGATCCTTTCGTAGCTTTTAATCGCGCTAACTTAATTGAAATATGTGCTGATAAAATGCGATCGAGCCGAGTAACTTTTGCTCGGTACCAACCAACCACCTCAATCTACCTGGCTAGCTGCAATGCTTGTCTCCATATCCCTGCCACCCAATAAAAACAAGTTTTCATTGAACCGGTCGCCGTGACAATTTCATGCTGCCAGCAAATCTGTTTACTCAGTGAAAAACTTTCTAAGATCGCGAAAAATAGATCGCGCGAAACACGTCACTATTATGGTCGAGGTGATAAGTGAGTAAATAGAAGAAAATTTATAACTGCCGAATCAATGCACCCCCGAGGCGATATCATACACCATCATCGCCGACATGATCGCTAAGCATTTTTGTCCAACATGAAATTTTACACGGGTGAATTGCAAAAAATTACACACGTATCGTTCGCCATTGTCCATTCAGTAAGCCCCGTGGGCGGAAAGGGAGGGGGGGGGGGGCATTTCAAATTGGTTCAGCTCCGAAATGAATTCCTTCCGCGATGTTCTGATTTGCCATCCGGTTTAGTCAAGCGGTGGGAAACAACCCGATCCGCGCTGACCACTTCCAATCTGACCATTGAACTTTTTTTTGAACAACGATCGTGATGTTTGCGCGGAAAATCGCGCGCTCATTATTAACAACCAGTGAGTCGGTCAAGTGCGGTAATTTGTTATGATTTACCATATACGCCCGCACGCCCCAAAACGACGCAACAACCTTCACCCATGGGAAAAAAGTTCACTTTTATTTGGCCGCCCAATTCGCAGACTATTTTATAGTTCTATGCCCGTGAAAAAGTACAAATTAAAATTTTACGGCCGTTTCGTCAACAGAATTTCAAATTTCAGATCTCGCCGATGCCAATGGTCAAGACAATGCTCAGTGTCACCTAGCGCGAACGTTTAATTTATAAATTAAACTTAATTTTATTCGAGATTTGATTATTATATCGGTATGTAGGCCAGATACACGCAATGTATATCTTTCGTGTTTACGAGCTTATACCTGCATCCGTACAAACATACACGCATGGCATAATAGAAAGAACATAATAACATTATTAAGTGACACAAATTTAATGAATATTTATTTTTAGATTAATGCCACTTTTCGTGACGGTGTAAAGATATTAAAAATGTTTGAACAAAATTCTCTCGAAATGGTTCTAGTATTAGCAGAAAGCTTATTTTTCGTTTTCTTTCAAGAGATCTTTAGGCTGTTCGCTTTGAATGTTATGAAATCGGTAATTTGTTGAAAATAGTTTGAAATTAATTCATAAATTCATTGTTAATTTTTAAGATAAACTGTATCATCCAAGTCCATTTATCGCGGACAGTTGGGTAAGGAAATTCCATAGAGATTCTCAAGTCATTGTCAATTCTTTTACTTAGCTATGTGGTTCAATAATCTGAAAAGATTTCAGCACTGAATAAAAAAAAAAAAAAACAACTGGATTTATTCAAATTTGCACTATCTATCACTTTCGATTTGTCATAACATTTAGAGTTGGAACATTCCATACATATTGACTGATTAGCGAGTGAAAACATTTTTTTTTTGTAATGCCCAAATCGGGGGCTGACCATCGGGTGCCTTAAAATTTTTTCATTTCTTATTGTGGAAGGGTTGTTGGTATTTATTGATTTTTTTATATGACTAGTGAATGTCCGCGACTTCGTTCGCGCAAGAATCGTAATGTACGAAATTTCTGAGAGTGTGGTTAGTAATATATTGACTGAATAATCTGCTTTGTTTCTATGGGAAGTGAAACGAGAGGGACGGAAATTGAAATGATCGTGCTCCGTATTACTGCGATCAAATCAAAATACAACAATTTTATCAAAAAAATATCACTTTGTGAAATTGTGACAACTGTATGGGATGAGGTGGAGAGCGTGTGGGGATTGAAGTGAAACCAAAACCAGATTATCGCCCCGAGTATACCCAAAGAACTGTGAAAGTTTCAGTAGAATTGGTTAGGGCGACAGACTGAGAAAAATGTGTTATAATGCTTAGTTATTGTTATTGTGTAAATATACATATTTATATGTGTAGATTAGTGGCTGATGGAGACTTCTCGTCCTGCTTGTGGCGTCGAAATAAAACTCCATCAAATTTTGACTATTATTTGGCATTTCGGCCGCAATCAAGAAAGCCAAAATTTCTTATCAATCTAACGAATTGGACTCAAGACAGACAACTAGAAAACTATGGTAAAACCTTTAAAATGTCGGAAACTCAAAAGCAGAAAAAGGCTGTTCGCTTGAACCTAACCGCTCAAACAACTCGTTCGGCAGCAGTTAAATTGCGAATACGGATAACATCCCAATTGGAAATATTGCTTCGCATTCTAAAATGTAACACCAAATAACGTTACAGTAGCCTTCACTAAAATAATAATGCTATGCAATGAGATTAGATAATTTGAATTTTAAATTTCTAAAAATATTATTTCCAAGAATCATTTCTGTACTCATTTATTTAATAAATAATGTGATAACACGTGAATTCCTGAACGATGGAAGAGACCAAAGGTTTTCAAATCTAATGCTAGTAATGCCAAAATGGTGGAAGACTACAAATAGATTAGCATGCTCCCTGTTTTTTTCGAAGTTTTGGATCTTTTTGATCAAATTGAAACCTTACATTCGGTCAAATAATCACTAAGAAGTCAATAGTCTGAGTTTCGATCCCAACACAGCACTGAAACGGCATTAATTAACATTTTCGATAATCTGAAAATTAGTTTGAATTATCGAAAGATTAGCGCACTTATGGTATTTGAGTATTCAAAGACTTTTATTTGCATAAATTATGATTAATTGTAGCAAAACTTGGTTGTGAGTATAACTTTTAAAGTATCTGAATAAAAATAATAGAAAAAAACTGGTAAGTATCAATCAATTTCCCGTTTAAAACTCATTTAGAATCATAAAATAGGAATTGTTTTCTTCCACAAGGCGCGATCCTGAGCATCGGCATTTAAGTGTCACCAGGACTTGTTTATTTTTCTCGCCTCCCGCTCAACCGCTCGATTATAGTCCAGGGCTCGTCTTGCGTTATTTCACTCTGGTTTCATCAAAGTGTGACCGTTTCAGTGCCATTTCCGCCTTTGAATCTCAGTGCCTATTTAAGTCTGTCCAATTATACTGCAAAGTTCGTCGTTAGAGATCACACCTGGTCAGAATATCCCTAAAATGCGTCGAAGGCATTGGTTTGCGAAAGTTTCCAGTTTATTGGTTAGTTGAACGGTCACTTTGCATGTAAAACAACCATATAACAACACAAGAGGCCCCCTTAACAAAGAAAGTAGCGGATTTTGGTGTATTGTGCAAGTGAGGTAGACTTAAGAGATGTTTTACGTAAAGGTGAGGAGTCCCCTACGATATTTTTGAAATATAGAAACGCTATTTAAACGGTTGTGAGGAAAATCTGCAAGTATAATTTCATAACCCGGACTACGCAAACAATTTTACCACCCACACTGCTCATGTTTCCAAACTAACAGAAATCTTGCATCTCCTTCAAACCTTGTAAGATTTACTTAAATTAGGACTGAATATTAAATTCAGTCCTGCCTGTAGATTTAACTCTGAGCGTGAATTGTTATGCACAATAAAACTTCATCAGCTTCAACAAGATGAAATAAAATAATGAAAAATACTGAAGATATTTACCTTTTCCACTTAGATGTTCCGAATTTGTTTAATACCTGTTTGCACTCAAAGGATTTCTTAAGATTTAGTATTGTTAGCTTGGGCATTGTTAATTGAAACGTGATTGTTTCGAATGCAGGTGTTCCGCAAGGATCCATACTCGGACCACTTTTCTTCTCTCTCTGTCTTAATGATAAAGTAAAATGTAATGTAATTCAGCAGCATATCATTATAAGCAGATGATATTCAATTTCTAATAGAAATGAATACCTACGAAATAACAAATGTCATCAGTAAACTGAACAAAGACTTGGCAACATTTTTAAATAGACCCATGAGAATGATAGCCGAATAAAACCTTGGAAGTCACAGGCTATTTTCATTGGATCTAGATGTCTTAATACTGATCTTTTCCATAAAATATATATCCAATAAATCAGAATTATATGCGAAAGAAGTTAAAAAGCTTCGTTTAATTTTTACTTCTACAATGGTACTATAGCCCAAATCGGACCTTGGCCTCCTGACCTTAACACACAACCCTCTATCTATGAAGTTTTCATTTTCGTAGATTGAGGTGACCAAGTTATACTCAAGCAGTCAGTGTGCTGGAATTATGCGTCAACCGGGATTTGAACTCACGAACTTCGCATTGTAGACTAACATGCTACCCATTAGGCCACACTCTAGCTGGAATCAAGAAGGCCTAGATACTCAGTAGATGTTTTCTGTTCGCTTTCTATCATTCTGTCCCCCATAACATCTGCAAATATTTGTCATTAAGCAGCCAGTACAACTGAGCAATATACCAGCTTCTCACTCCCCTTCCTCAACCTTCCCAATTCCATTCCTTCCCTCCATGACTGTGTTTGTGCATTGCACATAAAGGCCGAAATTGCCTATAACACAGTAAAAAAAAAATGTAATATATTGTGAAATCTATGATATAGACATAATTGTAGTATCCGTCTGTTATTTATTTCTAAACGGCTATAAGTTAGTGTTTTGCTTTATTTGGACAATTACTTGGCATAAAAATACGTTTTTGAAATTTTGTCTGTCTTTCTGTCCGACCCTTGTTAACTCAAAAACGGCTGAGCCAATTGTAATGAAACTGAAATTATTGATATTATTTTTTTTATTATATTATTGATTATATTATTTATATTATTGATTATATTATTTAAGTCCCTCACGCCTTCTGCGCCCTGCCATACAAAACGACTGATTTTCAAAAATAATAATAATCAAATGTTCTTGGAAACTATAAGATGTAATAACTTGAAATTCAGAATAAGTTATTTTTATCATAAATATGATGTATGCTATACAAATGGTTCGAATTTCCCCACTTCTTCCACCACCTCCCATACAAACTGCTCTTTTTAAGCGATACTCTAAACCAATTTTCACAGTAGTTATAACATTTATTCAGCTCATATTTTGTACTAAATCCTTAACTATTATTAATATAAGGAAAAAATAAACAGATTAGCTTCCCTTCTTCTACCCCCTCTCTTATCTTTCCTTACGATGGCGCTACAGCCCAAATCGGAGCTTGGCCTCCTGAATGCTTTGCCTCCATCCATCTCGATTCAGTAACTGCGTCCTCCAGTTTGGAATTCTTAGCAGTGATTTGCTGTCTGCGTCAATGGAATCCTCCCAGCGCTTCCTGGGTTTTCCGACCGATCTTTGTCCATTGATTTTCCGTTTTAGTCTGCGTTTGGGAATTCTTTCGTCCTCCATCCGGTCCACATGATCACCCCATTGTAACACTTCTGGATTGTTGAAGAGAATTCTCTTTTGTATCGTATTCTCCAGATCGAGTCTTCCCTCACAGGTCCGAGAATTCTTCTGAGGACCTTTCTTTCAAAGGTCTTAAGCAGTTTTTCGGACGCCTGAGCTAATGTCCACGTTTCGCTGCCATAGCATAGCACAGGTCTTATGATCGTTTTATACATGTTACATACGTAGCTTAAGTTATGTTTTCCTGTGTACGTTCTTGTTTTTAATTGGAAGTACAGCATAATACGCCTTGTTTGCCATCATAATCCTTCTTTTGATTTCGATGGGTTCGTTTCCATCCTTCGGTAAGTTCGCCCCTAGGTATATAAAGTTGTCTACGTTTTCGAGGTTATAGTCTCCAACTGTAATATTTTGTCTGATTGGTGTCTTTTTCCTAGTTTGTGTCATAATTTTTGTTTTGTTTTCATTAATACATCGTCCAACTTCCCTTGCTAACGAGTCAAGGCTTACAAATACCTCCTTAGCACTTTCCAGAGATCTTGCAAGGATATCTATGTCGTCGGCATATGCTACGAGTTCTGTGGATTTGAAGCATAGTGTTCCCTGGTGTCAACGGGAAGTTTCCGAACAACATATTCTCTAACAATGTGACTCAATTTCATAACTTTTCAAAAATTCGATTTCCTTGAAAAGTATGACTGTTACTGATCTACAATTTAATTGCATGATGGTTATAGCTGTTTCTCGAAAAATCATTAAGAACCCTCCCACTACTACCACTGATACAAACTACAAAATTTCACTAAATCCTTAGGACTAATATAAAAAATTAAAATTATGAAAGCTTAAATTTGGTACGAAATATTCTTATAGCTGCTCTAGTATGTTGTAAAACAAATTAGTCACCCCTTCTACTACTCCCTATACAAAATTTCTTAAGATCACATAAATTTCTCTTTCACCTATAGTATCGGATAATTAGACTTTACGCACAATCTTAGTTCTGTTATGTTTTTGAGCATAATTTTATTTTATTTAGACCTTTTTTTGAATTAACTTTTCCAAATTGAATGCTAGCTAAAGGGACCACGTGATTGCTTTTGCCAATAGATGGTAGATTTTTGCTAGAGGTAAAGAGAGGAGTGTGGGTATTTGAACCATTGTCATCTTTTTCTAAATATATGAGATCGACCGACATGCATTTTGATACAGTCGTCAAAATTCAAGAGGCCCTACAAGTACCACCTGCCAAACTAGTTCAAAAATTACAGAAAACATATTTTATCAGTGGTTTGGTGAATGTTTTCGCAGTGCATTTCGAATCGAAAGGAAAGATTTCCGGATTCTACACTCTTACACTTTTTTATTCGTGACGTTTCGGTCCCTATTGAGACAATTATCAAATTTCAGAAATCTTTCCTTTCCTTTCAACATTTTATCAATTTTCTAGAAAATTACAAAATCCGTTATCTTCACGATTTCTTAAAAAAAAAATTATAAAATCCGTTATCTTATAAATTTCTTAAAAAATAAATTACTTTCTCTCACTTCCTCTGCCACCACCCATACAAATTGAATAACTTTTCGAATTCATGCACAACTCAGCATATTAATTATAATTTGTGTGTGAATCAATTTGCATGTTTGCCATTATTATGTTAAATGTTTCAAGGAAGGATATAAAATTAATTACAGCAGCGCAGACCCAAAAGCTAGATCAAGGTGTCGTGTCGGCTTTACATTCCTCAATTGGAATTTTAAACTAATTACAAATTTCAATTAAGAAAAATCGAAAAAGTTTATTTTATTTTCTTCTTATCCCGCAAATATTCGAATAAACATGGATTAGATATCAACAATTAAATTGATTAGTGAATACAATAGATAAATTTCTGTGTGACCCAGTGATTCGTTATCTCATTGTGCCGGCAATGTCTTATTAGCATGTTATTCGTAGTTCTTTTTTTAAATCGTTAGATAAGATAAATCGATTTAAACCGAGATATACTGTAAGAAAGAATTTATCTCCAAAAATAAAAAAAATTCCCACAGTGAATTGAAAGCATTCAAGTTTAACTGAAGTCTTTTTCAATTTCTAATTTCAGTGTGCCGGTCGTCGAGAAAAAATTCCAACCGATGAGCGAGAATCGTTAATTGAATTAATAAGATAGCTGCGAGCGAATTCCTTTCCTTAAGTGTTTGCTAGTCCGTCGATACTTGTTTTCATGAATTTAAGGCGAACGCTGCATTCTAGTGTGGACTATATCAATTTTTTTCTCAACAGTGCTCGTTAGACGAGAAAACTTATTTCGAGTTCGAATAAGTGAAGACGGCCAAAGACTAGCCACCTCTCATGAGAACATCGAGGCCAAATACGAGTATATCGGAAAAAACAAGCTTCCATCAAATGGAATCTGAAAGACACCTTAACTCCCCTATGACGTGCACAAATCCAAGCTAGACACCTGAAAATTGTTACAAAGACGGCAATCCGCGTGAAACCTGTGATTATGAGTGACGAATTATCGATAATGTTGTTAGTGCAGCCGTTAATCACGATTCGGCGGCTTATTAGAAATGTTTTTTCGTGTGATATTCGGTTTTCGTTAAATTCCGAGTGAGAAAGTCGTCCGTTGTCGCCGCGAATCGGAAGAAAAAGTGCGAAAATCTCATCATCGAAACGGTATGGCTCTAAGACGTACTGGAGCTAAAAAAAATCGAAGCAGGCTATCGAATGGTTTTCAATTAACGACGGCTTTCATGATGTGTGTGACGGTCCTTAATGTGCTGAATAGTGACGCTCTGACGACACCGGTGCCTGTTACAATGGGCGAGGATGCGATTACGAGCGACGGAATCATTCGCGAAACAGTAGTTATACCGTCTATCGATTCAGAACGTGAGGCGCAGCAGCTGTACGAGAAAACATTGAAGGATTACGGAGCGATCGAAGGACGTACGATGCGAAAAGTTTGCGGTCCGTGGGATCGGCGAGGATGCCAGTGTAGCGGAGATATAAGTCAGATTGCGTTGACATGTCGTGGATTGGGATTTCTCGAAGTTCCGGAAGATATACCGTCGGATATTGTCAATTTGTAAGTATTAATTATTTTTACTACGATTATTTTGTTTTCAGTAAGAAAATCTATTTCAGGCTCACTTACTGAATCACAAATGCATATCTTTCGCTCTTACTCGTCCTTTTTATAGTCTAGATGCGCATTCGAAAAGCTTCTTTGTAGCTGTGCAAACTTGTTTTTGTGCCTTTGTCCATAAACAGTTCAATAGTGGTTTAGTGTGATCGTAAATTTATCAGATTTTTCAAGAATTTTTGCCAAACTTCAAAAACTTGCGATCTCACAGAATTTTTTACTAGCTTCGAGTACCTTCAAATTTATGTGCCTGTGTGTCTAACAACCACAACTTCTCAGTTCAAGAAATCATAAGTGCCACAAAATGTTGAACAAATTAGATGGCAAAAACGAACGATTTTTTTTTATTATCCATGAAAATAGCGTGTAAAACCGTCGTGTTGTAATTCTTTTCGCGATGCTATCGGAGTACGGAAAAAGGCTCTATAAAACGTTTATCTCGCGTATCAGAAAGTCAAAGGCTGGCCGAAACTCCCGATACCTGCCTAGCGAATTGCTATTGTAATACACTCTACCGTCGTAATATCCGTCTTACATTCAATTTCTTAGGGCCATTTCGCAACGACTTTAGGTGAAATATTTCACTCGACATTATCGTTGACTGTAATGGCCTATTGAGTGAAATTTTTATGAGTGATTAACACTTTTACGATGCAAGTCATCAAAAAATCGTATAAAAGGCGGTTTTTCGAAATTTTCTTTAAAAGATTTAACCACCCGACTGAAATGTTATCGTAAGAACAATAAATAAGATTGTAATTTTGTGGAAGAGGTTTCCGGTTTTTGTGTTCGAAATCGCTGTATACAAGTTTTAGGAGCTCTTTCGAAGATTGCGTGTCATTATGCAGCAAAAATGTTCATCGACACGTCATAATCTTTGAAGATCTATCAAAATTTGTTGTCATTATTTCTTATTGAATTGTTTCAATTATGCCGTCGTCGTTACGTCGTAATCGCAATTCTTCATGGAAAATTTCATTCGAATCGAATGGCATTGAACTACTACTGTGCTTTGAATCTTTTGAATTTATTTACAGAAAATTACTTTACTAATTAATGAGAATTAGATGTTTAGAAAGTGTGTGGCGAGAGGAGGTTCTGCTGTCCGTAGTACGATTCCTTAGTAGTACGTTCTAAGATTAATATTATTAACCCACACAAAGTTCAATGGAACCATTCAAACAACATAAATCAAGTGGCAGAAAGACAAACAACTTGACTTGAATGAATGTTGAAGACTGGTTTCGGTATCAGCGAATATTCTAAAAGTTTTTGTGAATTTGTGAAAATATGATACGAGTGAGTAGAAGCATAGAATCAGTGTGGAAAAAACCCGGTGTTTTTTTCTCTAGTTAGATTTGAGTTTGAATTGCAGAAATGAGTTTAGCAATCAGAGTAGAATATATCGGTTTTTTGATATTGTATAAAAGAGTTGTCTAGTGTTTTAGATATTTTCCGAAATAGCGAACAGGAAGACGACTATGATATTAAACTGACAAATTTTATTTATGAATGACTGGCCCTTAAATAGATAAAAAGATGCCAATTAGAGGGTTTTTATTACAATCTACGTCACAATCATAAATATAGAATTATGATTTATTGAAAATTTATTAAGTTTTCAGTAAACTCGTTTTTATGATCTCAAATTTTTGTGTTTCCCAAATTTTTCAACATTTTTCTTGATCTTAGGTTTTTTGTACTTTCTGAAAGCCCAATAGCGGCATTATGGACGTTAAGAATATCAGCCAATACGTGGTATAAGGGAACCCGGGGTTGAATGGTTGAAAATATATTTTAAAACAGAAAAGGGCTAACTATTGAGCTGTAAATTTTTCTATAAACCCATTATAATGTAATAATCACAAAAATCAATAATATTGTTAGAAAATAAAAGAACAGTATTTTCGTTGTCAAAAATAGAAAATAATGTCATTTGTCACGTTCTGCCCCGTGCTCGAGACAGAACGGGGTGGCAAGAACAAGGAATTATAGCAACATTTAATTCTGGTGAAAATGCAAAAAAAAAGTTTAATCAATATTTTTTTAGTTTTGAGTGACAAGGTTTAATGTTTCACTTATTATGTCCTTTCCTTGAGCCTGTTCACAAGATTCAAACAGTAAGAAAGCCTCATCATTTTCGCTAACGATTCCCGCACAGGAATTTTGTGCCCATTTTTTGCACATGAAATAAGCAACTCAACCTTCAACCAACTGAGAGTAAAATTCACCGCAGTATAAATATTCACAGTCAGAATGGAGTACTTCCTCATTCCACCCCAGAGACACAGTTAGGGAGGTAAGGTCACTCGAGAAAGATACGTAAACTAACGTTTAACTATACGGAACTAAAGACTATTAAACGTTCTTCAAGCATGTACCAACTATAGTTAAATGTAAATAAGTATGTATACCTTACCGTGGTTAAAAATTGTCAGAAGTTTCAATACCCTATTGTGCCCTGCATTCCTCTACATCATGGAATGTATATAGTATAGAAGAATTTTGTGGTATACGTAATTCGCAAATTTTTCATGGTTTTCAGGCAGCTTAGCGCGTACTTCAACCTCTTTACGCCACTATAATTAAATGTCGTAGATATCTGAGCTAAATTTTGCCCTGCATTCATAATAGGGGATATCAAATGTCAAAATTTTGATTTTAAATTTAAAAAAAACGTTGTCATCATCAACAAGACCTAGCGTTGCAATATGGAATGACGATTTAATTGATGCCGCGAATATTTGAATGCAGTGATACAACGGCTTCGGGAAGTAATTCTATAGCACGATAATTCAATCTCCTTGCAAAATTGTTGTATGTATACGTTCGTATGCAAACCTAAATAAAAAAATAAACTGCCAACAAGTCGGGCGAAACTTTATTATTCTTGGGACATGTTGCGGATGTGTGGAAAGTCAATATGCAAGTAAGAGTGGTTAGGGAAGACTAAGTGAAAGGGAGTTCTTGAGCAGGGCTGTTGTCTATTTAACAATATTTCATTCGTTTCTACAAGTTTGGGTTTTTATGGAGGGAAGGAGGAGGGGTAATAGTAAGGGTGGGTGGATGTTAATAGCTTTTTAATTAATTGCTTGAATCACGTCCAATATTCTCTGTGTAGAATGTGTTTCATAGACGAAGTTGCATAGAATTTTCATAAAATTCGGTGTATTTTACATTCACGAAACCGAACATTTGTATGGGAGGGGGTAGAGTAGGTAGGGGAATCGTAAATTTTGATATGCAGTTTTATTTCGCTTCTCTTTTAAGGTGCTTTTATAAAATTTCAAGTTCATAGCTTTTAGTTTGTTGGCTATTAGATGATTTATGAAATTGGTCGAAATCATAGTTTCGTATGGGAGGGGGTAGAAGGGCAAGCGCGATTTGAAAATTTTGAAAGCAATTTCATTTGAATTATTTTTATAAGTTTCAATGCAAAATTTGAAATTGATAACTTTTAAGAGTTAGCTGATAACTTATTTCATAAAAATGCTCGAAAAAATAATTTTGTATGGGAGGGGGTAGAGGAGGTAGGGGAATCGTAAGACTTGTGATGCAATTTTCTTTCTTTTTAGTTGTAAGGTGCTCGTACAAAATTTCAAGTTCATAGCTTGCAAATTGTTTGTTATTAGTTGATTTAATGAAATTGGTCGAAATCATACTTTTGTATGGGAGGGGGTAGAAGGGTAAGCGCGATTTCAAAACTTTTAACGTAATTTCATTTCAATTATTTTTGTAAGTTCTTATGCAAAATTTCAAATTGATAGCTTTTAATAGTTAGGTGGTAATTGATTTCTTGAAAATGGTCGAAAAAATAATTTTGTATGGGAGGGGGTAGAAGTTTTAAAGATTTTCGACCAGTTAATAATTCATTCTTTTAGGGATTTTTTTTAAATGCATTTCGCAAATTTTCAAGTTTCTACCTTAAAATTTCATTCAAAAATTTTCAGCTTATGTGTTTTTTCATTTCACATGAAACACCTTGTGCACGTTAGACCAGGGGGGTCGGTGCATAACAATTGTAGAATTTTTATTATTTTTTATGTATGTACAATAAATTGATATATTGACCTGCAAAATTTAGACGTTGTATCTTTTACCAGAGCTCTAAAAAAATTACTCAAAATTTTCAACATTTTTGCTTTCCACCTCCCTCCCCTTACACCCCCTTACTTAATTTTTTTACCAAAATTAAAAACTATATAGTTCTATGATCTGACAAATTTTTGATGTGATATCTGCGCTGAATTTTGAGATATAATGGTTTAAAATTTTGGAAAGTTCAATGCTCCCCATTTTCCCCCACTACTATTTAGTCCAAATATTATATTTTTTTTGTATTTCTTTAGTATAGCTTAATATAAGTACTAAGTTTCAATTGCATAGCTCAACAAATAGCCGAGATATTGATTTTTAAGTGTTTTTCTTTGCACCCCCCCCTGACTCTCCCCCTTACAATAATTAGCCTCTACGTAAGCTGATTCCAGTGAATCTGTATGCCACCTTGATGGTCTAAAATTATAAATTTTTTATGCTAAGTAATTTCGAAGATATAATCATTTGAAAAAAAAATTCGGCCGACAATTGGTTTTTAGCCCCCCCTTTTTGCACCCCAATGGATAAAAAAATTAGATTAATTTTAAAAGTTGTCCCATAAACCCTTTTATATGTATATTGATTTTTAGCTTCCTAGCTGTAACCATGTTTGAGATATTTGAATTCTTAGTTTTCGGTTTAAGTGCTCCCCCCGCCTCCCCCTGAACCCTTACACCTCCAAAAATGAGTGTCCTTCTGAGATCCGCAACTACCTACAATCCCTCCAAAAATGAGCTTTCTATCTCGAAGGGTTTGGGAGTTAATGTGCTCTGAGCGTACACACCGGCGTACGGCGGACGGCGTACGGCGGACGGCGTACGGCGGACGGCGTACGGCGGACGGCGTACGGCGTACGGCGTACGGCGGACGGCGTACAGACAGACGGATTTTTTTTTTTGCATTTTTAGGCTAATTTAGTCACGAAACGCGAAAAAACAAAATTTCAGGGTAGCAAATTTTTTTTTTTTCCCAAGTCGATCACAATACTTTATTATTAAAATAATAAAGTAAAATGATCAAAGCTCTTCTTCGGGCGATATTGCCGCAACTGATCCTTCAAACTTTCCAACCTGATAATTTTTACTTTATTATTTTTTAATAATAAAGTATTGTGATCGACACAGAAAAAAAAAAAAATTTGCTACCCTGAAATTTTGTTTTTTCGCGTTTCATGACTAAATTAGCCTAAAAAAGCAAAAAAAAAAATCCGTCCCGCCGTACGCCGTACGCCGTCCGCCGTACGCCGTACATATGGACTCGTACCTCCAAGACCGTTAAAGGTAGAATGTTGGTTTTTGGGTGGATTGTTAATTTGGTAAGTGAGCTCCATTATCCAAATTTTGGGGAGTGTGGGGTGGAAGGGGGAGGCGGGGGGATGGAAAAAGTCGAAAAATACACTTGCTAATATCTTCACCACGAATGCAGATAGAAAGATGAAAATCAGCATACATATAGAGAAGGTTGTGGGACATACTCCAAAAATAATTTAATTTTTTTATCCATTGGCGTCCGAAAAGGGGGGGCTAAAAACAAATTGTCGGCCGAATCTTTTTTTGAAATGGTTATATCTTCGAAACTACTTACCATAAAAAATTCATATTTTGGGACAATTAAGATGGCGTATAGATCCATCAGAGTAAGCTTAGAAATAGGCTAATTATTGTAAGGGGGAGGGTCAGGGGGGGTGCAAAGAAAAACACTTAAGAATTAATATCTCAACTATCTCTTAAGCTATGTAATTGAAATTTAAAACGTATACTAAGCTATACTAGCGAAATACAAAAAAAATATAAAATTTGGTCATAATAGTAGTGGGGGGAAATGGGGAGCATTTCAAAAATGGTGCACTTTTCAAAATTAGAAATCGTTATATCTCAAAATTGAGTGCAGATATCGAATCAAAAATTCGTCAGATTATAGAACTATATAATTTATAATTTTGATAAAAATTTTAAGTTAGGGGGTGTAAAGGGAGGGAGGTGGTAAGCAAAAATGTCGAAAATTTTGAGTGATTTTTTTAGGACTCTGGTCAAAGATAGAAACTTTAAATTTTGCATGTGGATACATCTATTTTATATACACAGAAAAAAAATAATAATTTGATCCACAATTGTTACGAACCGACCACCACGGTCTAAGGGGCACAAGGTGTTTCATGTGCAGCGAAAAAAACACGAAAACTGAAAATTTTTGGATGTAATTTTAAGGTAGAAACTTGAAAATTTGGGAAATACATTTAAAAAAAATCCCCAAACGTATAAGATTTAATATCTTATACGTTTGGGGATTTTTTTTGGTCGAATACCTTTGAAACTTCTACCCCCTCCCATACAAAATTATTTTTTCGACCATTTTTAAGAAATTAATTATTACCTAACTATTAAAAGCTATCAATTTGAAATTTTGCATAAGAACTTATAAAAATATTTAAAATAAAATTATTTTAAAAGTTTCAAAATAGCACTTGCCCTTCTACCCCCTCCCATACAAAAGTATGATTTCGACCAATTTCATTAAATCAACTAATAAACAACAAATTAAAAGCTACGAACTTGAAATTTTGTACGAGCACCTTACTAGAGAAAGAAAAGAAAATTGCATCACAAATTTTGCAATTCCCCTACCTCTTCTACCCCCTCCCATACAAAATTATTTTTTCGAGCATTTTTAAGAAATCGGTTATCAGCTAACTCTTAAAAGCTATCCATTTCAATTTTTGCCGGAAACTTATAAAAATAATTGAAATGGAATTTTGTTAAAAGTTTTGCAATCATGCTTGCCCTTCTACCCCCTCCCATACAAAAGTATCATTTCTACCTATTTCATTGAACCAACTAATAACCAACAAGTTAAAAGCTGCGAACTTGAAATTTTGTACGAGAAGACTACAACAGAAAGGAAATAAAATTTCGTCACAATCTTTACGATTCCCCTACCTCCTCTACCCCCTCCCATACAAATGTTGGTTTCGTGAATGTAAAATACACAGAATCTTATTCTATGCAACTTCGTCTATGAAACTGACATTCTATACAGAGAATATTGGACGTCAATTAAAAAACTATTAACATCCACCGACCGTTACTATCAACCCTCATCCCTCCCCTCACAAAACTCAAACTTGCATAAATAAACGAACGAAATATTGGTTATATATACTGAAGCTTTTGAACGTTTCCGCAAAGTGTTGACAACTGTCCTGCCCAAGAACCCCCTTTCACTTAGTCTTCCCTAACCACTCTAACCTGCATATTGACTTTCCACGCATCCGCAACTTGTCCCAAGAATAATAAAGTTTCGCCCGACTTGTTGGCAGTTTATTTAAACTATGATGAAATTTCAATGATTGGAAGTACTTTAGGGTGGCCCTTATTTTTTAACTTTCTAAAAGTTTTGGTCCCACCTTCATATCTTGATGCAATCAACAACTTGCATTCACTTAATTTTGAGCGCATTCACTCAAATTTCTGCATTCAGCACATCAAATTAAGTTGATGCGTTTTGTGCGCATTTATCTAGTTTTGTGTGCATGCACTTAGTTTTACGTGCATTCAGTTAATTTTGTGTGCATTCATTTAATATTGCGTTCTTTCACTCAATTTTGTTTGCATTCAGTCAATTTTGTGTGCATTCATTAAAATTTGTGTGCATTCGCTCAAATTTGTGCGCATTCACTAAATTTTAAGAGCATTCACTCGAATTTGTGTGCATTAACTCAAATTTGTGTGTATCCACTCACATTTGTGTCCACTCATTCAATTTTGGGTGCATACATTCAATTTCTGTGCATTCATTTAATTTTGTATGCATTACTCAAATTTATGCGCATTTACTTAATTTTGTGTTCATTCACTTAAATTTTGTATACATGTAAGGTGAGACGATTGTCCTACGCTTGAATCGTCTCGCACACACACACATGAACAATAGTCAACAGAGCTGGACGGCGGGCGAGTCGTCGTCGAGCAGTCAGTCGTAGAAGGTGATCTATCGAGCGAACGTCGCTATTCGTGCTGCTACTGCTGTTTTATTCGTGCTGCTATTGCTGTTTTGGTCGTGCTGATATTGCGGTTTTGTTCGTCGTCTTGCCTTTTTCTATTTTTTGTCTAATTATTTACTTGTATAACTTATATTAAATCGAACCATATTAAACGTATACTTTACATACATTAACCCAATTTTGTATGCATTTGCTAAATTGTTTGTGCATTCACATACATTTTGCTTGCGTTCACTCAAATTCTGTGCGCATTTACTGAATTTTGTGTGAATTCGCTCGAATTTGTGTGCATGTACTGAATTTTCTGTGCTCATTCACATAAATTTTGTGTGCATTCCCTTAAATATTGTGTGCATTTAATTTGTATGCATTCACTAAATTTTGCGAGCATTCACTCGAATTTGTATACATTCACTCAAATTTGTGTTTTTTTTTAACGCGGGGAAAAGCATCGAAAGCTTTGAAGTGCGGGACTTGAACCCACTAAAAACCCCTTGCCTAACTCACTACCCCCCGGGACAACCGTTAAGTATTTCGTCAGGAGGAGGGAGGAGCTTAAAGTTCAAACGTCAATTTACTGTCACATGTAATGTCTTATGTCACCCTGTATATGTCACTGCCTATTTTATTCAACTACCAACTGTTCTAGCTGTTGTAGGCACTTCTGCCTCAGATAGTTCACTACGTAGTCTTTCGAGTCTCTTCAGCTCGGTAAGAACTGTCACGCACATCTCAGTCACCGCATTCCAGATTTCGCTACTGCTCAGCATATATGGTGGACTGTGTTGTCGGGGTTAATATTTTCTCCAACGATCTCCTCGACTCTCCTTCTGTCCATTTCGTAGACTGGGCAGTGAAAGAATACATGCCCTGCATTTTCTATTGCATCTGGACAATTTGGACATGACGCAGAGGAGTCATGGCCATATTTGTGCAAATAGTTTCTGTAACAGCTATGCCCTGTCAGAAATTGGGTCATGTACTAATCTACTTCACCATGCTTCCGTCCGACCCACTTATCTACGTCTCTTATGAGTCTATACGTCCAGCGGGCTTTGTTTACGATGTTCCATTGCAGTTGCCAGGTATTGGCACTTATCCGTTGCTCTTCTTTTTTCTCGTCCACCGGTTTATCGTATTCTTTTTGTGATATAATCGTTGTGCTTCAGTAGCTAGTATGTCTGGCGGCAGTAAACCAGCTGTGACGTTCGCGGTGTCATATGAAATTGTACGAAATCCACTGCATACCCTTAACGCACTAACTCTATGAGGTTTTTTTAACATATTCGCGTAAGATTTGTATCGTAGTGCTTCGCTCCATATCGGTGTAGCACACATTATGATACTTCGCGTCACTCTGGAAAGAAGTATCCTCCTGTTTTGGCTGGGTCCTCCAATGTTCACCATTGTTCTGCATAGGGCGGAGTTCACTCGTCCTGCTTTTACGCAGACTATTTCGATGTTCATCTTGAATGATAATCTTGCGTCAATCATAAAACCCAAGTATTTAATGGAGGGTTGGGATACGATTTCAAGTCCATCTAGATTTAGCGTTATATGCTCTCTTTGTTTTCTGCTTGTAATAAGAACTACTTCTGTTTTTTGTGCAGCTAGCTCTAGATTAGATGCTCTAAGCCAGTTCTTAATGTCAGAAATCACGTTGGTGCCTACGTTCTTGATGCTCTGTAAGTCTTTTGCTATCACAGTAATTGCTATATCATCCGCGTAGCTAATTATTTGTACACCTCTTGGTACTGGAAGTCGTAAGATGTCATCGTATTGTATATTCCATAACACGGGTCCTAGTACTGAGCCCTGTAGGACTTCGCATGTTATGCTATACTTCTTCACTCCTTCCTCGGTATCATATAGCAATACTCTATCTGCGAGATAGCTCCTTACCATTCCTAGGAGGTATGGTGGAGTTTCCAATTTTAGTAGAGCATTAAATATGTGAGACCACGTCACCGAATTGAAAGCATTTTTGACGTCTAGTGTTAGTATAGCGCAGTATTCTTTAGAACCATTCTTCCATCTACTGCCTTCAATGGCCTTTTCAGCAATGTCTATCACTTTTTTTATTGCGTCGACTGTAGAGCGCCCTTTGCGGAATCCATATTCTCTGAAATGTTTCCTCTCTCTAATCTGTTAAGAACTAACCGTTTTGGGATTTTCCCCAGTGAGTCAAGCATACACAGCGGCCATTATGAACTCGACTCCCCGGGCGATTTGTTTGGTTTCGGGAGTAGAACCAAACGTTGGCGTTTCCATATTTTGGGAAAAAATACCATCCTTTAGGCATATCGTGTATATTTCACGTCTGCTTTATAGCTAGTTTAAGCGCCCTATTTGGTGTGCCATCTAACCCTGGTGATTTATTGTTATGGAGTCGCTTAGCTGCTTGGAGTACCTCCTCCGCAGTCACCACCGCTGGTTCGTTATTTCCTTCTGTGGAGGTTTCTATTATTGACGGAGAATTACTATCGGAACGTTTCGGGAATAGCGATTCGACCACTTTAAGTATCGGACACGGTGCTTGTACCCCTGGTCCCTTCAGTTTCGACATCATTACCTTATATGTTCCATCCCATAAGTTACGGTTCATATTGTTACAAAGTTCTCTAAAACATTCTTGTTAACTTTGCATCATTGCATTTTCAAGATCTCACTTGGCTTCTTTGTATATACCGTTTAGTGTACTACCATTTACGGTTGTTCTTTTCCGTTGCAACTGTTGTCTAGCTTTATAAGATCTAGTGCGTAGTCAAGCAATGTTATCGTTCCACCAGTAGTTTGGTTTTCGTACGCTATGAGCTTTTCGTCTCACTATTGCTGCGTCACAGGCTTTGCTCAGTTCGTTTACTACATTTTGAGCATGATTTTTTACACCTTGTTGCGGGTTATGTTCGGCATTCAGCAGCATCTTGAAGATTTCTTCATCTAGTGTATTGTGGCAGAATGGTTGAAAATATATTTTAAAACAGAAAAGGGCTAACTATTGAGCTGTAAATTTTTCTATAAACCCATTATAATGTAATAATCACAAAAATCAATAATATTGTTAGAAAATAAAAGAACAGTATTTTCGTTGTCAAAAATAGAAAATAGTGTCATTTGTCACGTTCTGCCCCGTGCTCGAGACAGAACGGGGTGGCAAGAACAAGGAATTATAGCAACATTTAATTCTGGTGAAAATGCAGAAAAAAAGTTTAATCAATATTTTTTTAGTTTTGAGTGACAAGGTTTAATGTTTCACTTATTATGTCCTTTCCTTGAGCCTGTTCACAAGATTCAAACAGTAAGAAAGCCTCATCATTTTCGCTAACGATTCCCGCACAGGAGTTTTGTGCCCATTTTTTGCACATGAAATAAGCAACTCAACCTTCAACCAACTGAGAGTAAAATTCACCGCAGTATAAATATTCACAGTGAGAATGGAGTACTTCCTCATTCCACCCCAGAGACACAGTTAGGGAGGTAAGGTCACTCGAGAAAGATACGTAAACTAACGTTTAACTATACGGAACTAAAGACTATTAAACGTTCTTCAAGCATGTACCAACTATAGTTAAATGTAAATAAGTATGTATACCTTACCGTGGTTAAAAATTGTCAGAAGTTTCAATACCCTATTGTGCCCTGCATTCCTCTACATCATGGAATGTATATAGTATAGAAGAATTTTGTGGTATACGTAATTCGCAAATTTTTCATGGTTTTCAGGCAGCTTAGCGCGTACTTCAACCTCTTTACGCCACTATAATTAAATGTCGTAGATATCTGAGCTAAATTTTGCCCTGCATTCATAATAGGGGATATCAAATGTCAAAATTTTGATTTTAAATTTAAAAAAAACGTTGTCATCATCAACAAGACCTAACGTTGCAATATGGAATGACGATTTAATTGATGCCGCGAATATTTGAATGCAGTGATACAACGGCTTCGGGAAGTAATTCTATAGCACGATAATTCAATCTCCTTGCAAAATTGTTGTATGTATACGTTCGTATGCAAACCTAAATAAAAAAAAATGATCAAAGCTCTTCTTCGGGCGATATTGCCGCAACTGATCCTTCAAACTTTCCAACCTGATAATTTTTACTTTATTATTTTTTAATAATAAAGTATTGTGATCGACACAGAAAAAAAAAAAATTTGCTACCCTGAAATTTTGTTTTTTCGCGTTTCATGACTAAATTAGCCTAAAAAAACAAAAAAAAAAAATCCGTCCCGCCGTACGCCGTACGCCGTCCGCCGTACGCCGTACGCCGTACATATGGACTCGTACCTCCAAGACCGTTAAAGGTAGAATGTTGGTTTTTGGGTGGATTGTTAATTTGGTAAGTGAGCTCCATTATCCAAATTTTGGGGAGTGTGGGGTGGAAGGGGGAGGCGGGGGGATGGAAAAAGTCGAAAAATACACTTGCTAATATCTTCACCACGAATGCAGATAGAAAGATGAAAATCAGCATACATATAGAGAAGGTTGTGGGACATACTCCAAAAATAATTTAATTTTTTTATCCATTGGCGTCCGAAAAGGGGGGGGCTAAAAACAAATTGTCGGCCGAATCTTTTTTTGAAATGGTTATATCTTCGAAACTACTTACCATAAAAAATTCATATTTTGGGACAATTAAGATGGCGTATAGATCCATCAGAGTAAGCTTAGAAATAGGCTAATTATTGTAAGGGGGAGGGTCAGGGGGGGTGCAAAGAAAAACACTTAAGAATTAATATCTCAACTATCTCTTAAGCTATGTAATTGAAATTTAAAACGTATACTAAGCTATACTAGCGAAATATAAAAAAAATATAAAATTTGGTCATAATAGTAGTGGGGGGAAATGGGGAGCATTTCAAAAATGGTGAACTTTTCAAAATTAGAAATCGTTATATCTCAAAATTGAGTGCAGATATCGAATCAAAAATTCGTCAGATTATAGAACTATATAATTTATAATTTTGATAAAAATTTTAAGTTAGGGGGTGTAAAGGGAGGGAGGTGGTAAGCAAAAATGTCGAAAATTTTGAGTGATTTTTTTAGGACTCTGGTCAAAGATATAAACTTTAAATTTTGCATGTGGATACATCTATTTAAAAAAAAAATAATAATTTGATCCACAATTGTTACGAACCGACCACCACGGTCTAAGGGGCACAAGGTGTTTCATGTGCAGCGAAAAAAACACGAAAACTGAAAATTTTTGGATGTAATTTTAAGGTAGAAACTTGAAAATTTGGGAAATACATTTAAAAAAAATCCCCAAACGTATAAGATATTAACTGGTCGAATACCTTTGAAACTTCTACCCCCTCCCATACAAAATTATTTTTTCGACCATTTTTAAGAAATTAATTATTACCTAACTATTAAAAGCTATCAATTTGAAATTTTGCATAAGAACTTATAAAAATATTTAAAATAAAATTATTTTAAAAGTTTCAAAATAGCACTTGCCCTTCTACCCCCTCCCATACAAAAGTATGATTTCGACCAATTTCATTAAATCAACTAATAAACAACAAATTAAAAGCTACGAACTTGAAATTTTGTACGAGCACCTTACTAGAGAAAGAAAAGAAAATTGCATCACAAATTTTGCAATTCCCCTACCTCTTCTACCCCCTCCCATACAAAATTATTTTTTCGAGCATTTTTAAGAAATCGGTTATCAGCTAACTCTTAAAAGCTATCCATTTCAATTTTTGCCAGAAACTTATAAAAATAATTGAAATGGAATTTTGTTAAAAGTTTTGCAATCATGCTTGCCCTTCTACCCCCTCCCATACAAAAGTATCATTTCTACCTATTTCATTGAACCAACTAATAACCAACAAGTTAAAAGCTGCGAACTTGAAATTTTGTACGAGAAGACTACAACAGAAAGGAAATAAAATTGCGTCACAATCTTTACGATTCCCCTACCTCCTCTACCCCCTCCCATACAAATGTTGGTTTCGTGAATGTAAAATACACAGAATCTTATTCTATGCAACTTCGTCTATGAAACTGACATTCTATACAGAGAATATTGGACGTCAATTAAAAAACTATTAACATCCACCGACCGTTACTATCAACCCTCATCCCTCCCCTCACAAAACTCAAACTTGCATAAATAAACGAACGAAATATTGGTTATATATACTGAAGCTTTTGAACGTTTCCGCAAAGTGTTGACAACTGTCCTGCCCAAGAACCCCCTTTCACTTAGTCTTCCCTAACCACTCTAACCTGCATATTGACTTTCCACGCATCCGCAACTTGTCCCAAGAATAATAAAGTTTCGCCCGACTTGTTGGCAGTTTATTTAAACTATGATGAAATTTCAATGATTGGAAGTACTTTAGGGTGGCCCTTATTTTTTAACTTTCTAAAAGTTTTGGTCCCACCTTCATATCTTGATGCAATCAACAACTTGCATTCACTTAATTTTGAGCGCATTCACTCAAATTTCTGCATTCAGCACATCAAATTAAGTTGATGCGTTTTGTGCGCATTTATCTAGTTTTGTGTGCATGCACTTAGTTTTACGTGCATTCAGTTAATTTTGTGTGCATTCATTTAATATTGCGTTCTTTCACTCAATTTTGTTTGCATTCAGTCAATTTTGTGTGCATTCATTAAAATTTGTGTGCATTCGCTCAAATTTGTGCGCATTCACTAAATTTTAAGAGCATTCACTCGAATTTGTGTGCATTAACTCAAATTTGTGTGTATCCACTCACATTTGTGTCCACTCATTCAATTTTGGGTGCATACATTCAATTTCTGTGCATTCATTTAATTTTGTATGCATTACTCAAATTTATGCGCATTTACTTAATTTTGTGTTCATTCACTTAAATTTTGTATACATGTAAGGTGGTATAGGTCAGCGAGACGATTGTCCTACGCTTGAATCGTCTCGCACACACACACATGAACAATAGTCAACAGAGCTGGACGGCGGGCGAGTCGTCGTCGAGCAGTCAGTCGTAGAAGGTGATCTATCGAGCGAACGTCGCTATTCGTGCTGCTACTGCTGTTTTATTCGTGCTGCTATTGCTGTTTTGGTCGTGCTGATATTGCGGTTTTGTTCGTCGTCTTGCCTTTTTCTATTTTTTGTCTAATTATTTACTTGTATAACTTATATTAAATCGAACCATATTAAACGTATACTTTACATACATTCACCCAATTTTGTATGCATTTGCTAAATTGTTTGTGCATTCACATACATTTTGCTTGCGTTCACTCAAATTCTGTGCGCATTTACTGAATTTTGTGTGAATTCGCTCGAATTTGTGTGCATGTACTGAATTTTCTGTGCTCATTCACATAAATTTTGTGTGCATTCCCTTAAATATTGTGTGCATTTAATTTGTATGCATTCACTAAATTTTGCGAGCATTCACTCGAATTTGTATACATTCACTCAAATTTGTGTTTTTTTTTAACGCGGGGAAAAGCATCGAAAGCTTTGAAGTGCGGGACTTGAACCCACTAAAAACCCCTTGCCTAACTCCGTTAAGTATTTCGTCAGGAGGAGGGAGGAGCTTAAAGTTCAAACGTCAATTTACTGTCACATGTAATGTCTTATGTCACCCTGTATATGTCACTGCCTATTTTATTCAACTACCAACTGTTCTAGCTGTTGTAGGCACTTCTGCCTCAGATAGTTCACTACGTAGTCTTTCGAGTCTCTTCAGCTCGGTAAGAACTGTCACGCACATCTCAGTCACCGCATTCCAGATTTCGCTACTGCTCAGCATATATGGTGGACTGTGTTGTCGGGGTTAATATTTTCTCCAACGATCTCCTCGACTCTCCTTCTGTCCATTTCGTAGACTGGGCAGTGAAAGAATACATGCCCTGCATTTCCTATTGCATCTGGACAATTTGGACATGACGCAGAGGAGTCATGGCCATATTTGTGCAAATAGTTTCTGTAACAGCTATGCCCTGTCAGAAATTGGGTCATGTACTAATCTACTTCACCATGCTTCCGTCCGACCCACTTATCTACGTCTCTTATGAGTCTATACGTCCAGCGGGCTTTGTTTACGATGTTCCATTGCAGTTGCCAGGTATTGGCACTTATCCGTTGCTCTTCTTTTTTCTCGTCCACCGGTTTATCGTATTCTTTTTGTGATATAATCGTTGTGCTTCAGTAGCTAGTATGTCTGGCGGCAGTAAACCAGCTGTGACGTTCGCGGTGTCATATGAAATTGTACGAAATCCACTGCATACCCTTAACGCACTAACTCTATGAGGTTTTTTTAACATATTCGCGTAAGATTTGTATCGTAGTGCTTCGCTCCATATCGGTGTAGCACACATTATGATACTTCGCGTCACTCTGGAAAGAAGTATCCTCCTGTTTTGGCTGGGTCCTCCAATGTTCACCATTGTTCTGCATAGGGCGGAGTTCACTCGTCCTGCTTTTACGCAGACTATTTCGATGTTCATCTTGAATGATAATCTTGCGTCAATCATAAAACCCAAGTATTTAATGGAGGGTTGGGATACGATTTCAAGTCCATCTAGATTTAGCGTTATATGCTCTCTTTGTTTTCTGCTTGTAATAAGAACTACTTCTGTTTTTTGTGCAGCTAGCTCTAGATTAGATGCTCTAAGCCAGTTCTTAATGTCAGAAATCACGTTGGTGCCTACGTTCTTGATGCTCTGTAAGTCTTTTGCTATCACAGTAATTGCTATATCATCCGCGTAGCTAATTATTTGTACACCTCTTGGTACTGGAAGTCGTAAGATGTCATCGTATTGTATATTCCATAACACGGGTCCTAGTACTGAGCCCTGTAGGACTTCGCATGTTATGCTATACTTCTTCACTCCTTCCTCGGTATCATATAGCAATACTCTATCTGCGAGATAGCTCCTTACCATTCCTAGGAGGTATGGTGGAGTTTCCAATTTTAGTAGAGCATTAAATATGTGAGACCACGTCACCGAATTGAAAGCATTTTTGACGTCTAGTGTTAATATAGCGCAGTATTCTTTAGAACCATTCTTCCATCTACTGCCTTCAATGGCCTTTTCAGCAATGTCTATCACTTTTTTTATTGCGTCGACTGTAGAGCGCCCTTTGCGGAATCCATATTCTCTGAAATGTTTCCTCTCTCTAATCTGTTAAGAACTAACCGTTTTGGGATTTTCCCCAGTGAGTCAAGCATACACAGCGGCCATTATGAACTCGACTCCCCGGGCGATTTGTTTGGTTTCGGGAGTAGAACCAAACGTTGGCGTTTCCATATTTTGGGAAAAAATACCATCCTTTAGGCATATCGTGTATATTTCACGTCTGCTTTATAGCTAGTTTAAGCGCCCTATTTGGTGTGCCATCTAACCCTGGTGATTTATTGTTATGGAGTCGCTTAGCTGCTTGGAGTACCTCCTCCGCAGTCACCACCGCTGGTTCGTTATTTCCTTCTGTGGAGGTTTCTATTATTGACGGAGAATTACTATCGGAACGTTTCGGGAATAGCGATTCGACCACTTTAAGTATCGGACACGGTGCTTGTACCCCTGGTCCCTTCAGTTTCGACATCATTACCTTATATGTTCCATCCCATAAGTTACGGTTCATATTGTTACAAAGTTCTCTAAAACATTCTTGTTAACTTTGCATCATTGCATTTTCAAGATCTCACTTGGCTTCTTTGTATATACCGTTTAGTGTACTACCATTTACGGTTGTTCTTTTCCGTTGCAACTGTTGTCTAGCTTTATAAGATCTAGTGCGTAGTCAAGCAATGTTATCGTTCCACCAGTAGTTTGGTTTTCGTACGCTATGAGCTTTTCGTCTCACTATTGCTGCGTCACAGGCTTTGCTCAGTTCGTTTACTACATTTTGAGCATGATTTTTTACACCTTGTTGCGGGTTATGTTCGGCATTCAGCAGCATCTTGAAGATTTCTTCATCTAGTGTATTATCTTTCCATCCTTTTGTCTGCGCTTTTGCATGCTGGCGCTTTTGACCATTTCTTCTACTAGAATCAATTGTCACCAATGCCTTCTGATCGCTATGCGAGTATGTATCACTTAACCGCCATTCTGTGTTTTGGATTAATGTTCTGCTCGCAAATGTAATCTCTATTACGGAGCCTCTTCCGTTTTTTGCGAATGTGTTTTTGCGTCCCCTATTTAAAACGATGACGTCAAGCGACGCAAAGGCTTTGAGTAGTTTATGTACTCTTCCATTTGTGCGTTTGCTTCTCCATTCCGTAGCCTATGAGTTGATATCATCAGCAATGATGTTTGGGCTTGTTGACTTAACGTCGATCGAAAATCCATCGAGAATCCTTTCATATTCATCGTTGCCAACACTCCGTGGTATATAGCAGCTATATATATTTATTCCGCCAATTTTCGCTCTTGCGTAGTACTGGTTATCAGTGTGTGGCTTATCTTGGAAAGTCTTGATCCCACAGGCCCAAATTGCTGCCTTTTGTGTTATTCAGAGTTCCATTCTAAGTCTTCTAAGTTTCGATGTTGCTCACTAATGATCGCTACGTCAAATTTCTCTTCGTATTTTATCTGCTTTAATAGATCCCGAGCCGCTTCACAGTGATTAAGGTTAATCTGAACTATTTTCATGTTTTTTTAATTTTGCGTGCTTCTAGGTAAGCGAGACATGTTCGACTGCTTGTAGGATGGTTAGAGTCGGAACTTTCGTTGCTCTTACATAGCATGCAGCATGGTGGGCTATTGCAATCTCTCGCAAAATGGCCTGCTTCACTGCATTTCATACATCTTGCACAGCGATCTTCGGTGCTTTTGCTAAATGGCCAAAGGAAAGGCACCTGTAGCACCCCGTTACATTCACCGTTTCTCTAAGTTGGCAGACGACACATCCTACTTTAATTTTCCCCTTATCGATAAGTTTATTCGCAGTTTCTCTCGGCGCCCTAATCATAGCTGTCTGTGTTCGAGCATAAACCTTCCTAACTACTTTATACCAAGAATGGTTGAAGCAACTTAGCTCCTCTATGTGCCTGCGTTTATCATCTATGATATCTTCTTTCGTCGTAATTTCATATAAATCTTTCAGTTCTATTTGAGTTTCTTGCGTAAGAACTTTAATTTTAGCTTTAGCCGCCAGGACCCTTTCTATTTCCCTCTTGAACTCCTCTGAGTCTTCACTTCGTTGCTTATTCAGTTCCAACAGCATTTGTCCTTTTGCCCTCTTCCTTATTTTTGACTCATTTTCACTATATATGTTTAAGGCTTCGTGTCTTTTCACCTATCGTAGGATGTCACTGTATGAAATCTCTCCTGTTTTGGTGATGACTATTGCATCAGGTCCAACCGCTTTAGACTAACATTTCATACTTTGCCGTTTATCTCGCCTTTTTATCCTTTTATTCATTACTTTCGTCCGTCCTATTTCATCAGTCTTTCCTGTCTCTGCTTGTTGACGTATGGCCTATTGGGCGCTTTTATCAGTCTTTCCTGAGTCCGTTTGACGACGTATGTCCTTTGTAACGCGTTTGTGCATAGCCACGATTGCACTCCCCGTGTCTCTCATAGGTTGATGGATCGTTCGCCTCCCACCACCCATCATTTCGACTAACTCCTTAATTTTTTTACCAAGCCCATCGAGAGCAAATTTACGGCCTTCCTCTTCACCGATTGCTATCGCCGGGGGAATTCTCCATCGATGCAAGAAGGCAATGTCGGCGTTGGTGGGACGTCGTCTCTGCTCATCAATTTCTTCGGGGATCGAATTATTCGCGCACTTCTTGCAAATGGTGTCCTATCTTCTGGGTTGTAACATCCGTTTGTTTCATCTTTGTTATTATTATTGCTATTGTTATTATTATTAATGGTTAAACTCATGTCTTAAGGGTCCCCACTGAAAGTCGTTTCCTTATTCATTTGTGTAGTCATTTCAAGATCCTATGGTTGTCTATGCAAGCAGTGAGGCCATGCATGGGTTGATACAAACCTTTATGAGGAATTGCGTTCAGGGCCGGATCAGTGTTGGTCAGGAATGTTACATCTAAGCCTACACTACCAGCTGAATGACGATGAACTTTGAGCGTACTTTCAGGCCTGCCAGAGTTTTATCGGGACGGAGGCAACTGTGATATTAACCTGAAAGCAATTTCTGCAGGATGTCACTCCTGTTTACTGAGGTAACAAAGTAGCACGGTCACTAGCCCAATACTGTCTTGTGTATAATCATTTTCCAGTGTGCTATAATTAAGAATTTAGTGGTCTCTATATTAATATCCTTCTTCTGTGCTTTGTATACGCCAATCGCCGATTCGGATCTTTTTCGATCTTCGCCTGAATTATTGCTTCAGAGTATTCATGAGTGTTTACAACTAAACTGCAAGTTTGAGCACACAGGGTTTTTCATCATGTTTTCCCCTCTTACTTCCGGAGACGCTAGTGTGTTACAATAATCCAATTTTCTGTGCATTGACTTAAATTTGTGTGCATTTCTAAAATTTTGTGTGCATTCCCTTCCCTTACATTTGGTATTCATTCATCCAAATTTGTGTATATTTACTAAATTTTGTGCACATTCACTTAAATTTTGTTTTCATTCACCAAAATTTGAGTGAATTTACTAAATTTTGTGCGCGCTCACTTAAATTTTTTGTGTGCATTCACTCAAATTTGTGCGCAAATGCTGTGTGAATTAACCCAAATTTGTGTGTATTTATTATAGTTTATGTGCATTCACTTAAATTTTGCTTGAATTTACACAAATATTATTAATATATTATTATATGAATTTTGTGTGCACTCACTCAAATTTGTGTCCATTCACTTCAATTTTGTGTGCATTCACCCAAATCAATGTGCATTTGCTAAATTTTTTGTGCATTCACTTATATTTTGTGTTCTTTCACTCAAATTCTGTGTGCATTTGGTGTCGGGGCCAGTCTACAATCAATGCAGGAACTTTAACTTCGACGTTCGCGAAAATTTATTTGCATGTACATAACTTAACAAAGTCACCTTATAGTTCTGTTAGAATTTTTGAAAGAAAATTTTGAATATAATGGCTGGGATTGGATTTAAATTTATATGAGCAAGTCGAAGCATCCATTGTAGGCTGGCTGAAGTTCGGAAATACGAATATCGAATTTTTTGGAAACAAATGTATTTTTGAAAGTTTATTACTATTGGTTTGAAGTAAGTTTTCACAGGTAGCAATTAATAAATCATTGTACGTCACGATTAATAAATTAAACAGTGTAAAATTCTTAAAAGTACATCACTAATTTGCGTCTCAGATCGTGCATAGGGGCGCGTTCCGATATCTGCTCGGTACTCGGCTCTTAAAAGGAGACAATTTTGATACGAACCCTATAATAAAATTGGTTTGTTTAATTTCGTGAAATTATGTTAAATTTGTGTGAAAGAACAGAATTTTATTATATTCATTTTATGTATTAATATTTTCGACAAAAAAGGTTTAATTATCATGTTACAAAATCAGATTGCTAGACACTATGTTTATACGGACACCAAACTCACGAGTAAAGCTTTAATCGCGATGTAAAACATCGTATAAACGGTGATTGAAACTCAAAGTTCACTCGCAATCTAAATCCTAAGTGAAATTTCAATCGAGAACTAAAAATATCGTATAAACAGTAAATGCCGAAGTGCCTACTATCCCAACACATGAATTCATTTTTCGTCACTATCCAGCGTGTGAAGTATTATTTTTATGCATTTCACAACAGATCGCAAGTTTCAATCGCAATTCACAATCGCAATTGAAACTTCTCCGTATAAACATAGTAATTGTTTAAAATATTTAGATAAAGAAAGTGAAATAGTGAAATAAATGTTTAAATAAATTTAAAATAACAGTTTTGAACGTTGTTCGGTTGCGAAATTTTAAGACATTTTTTTTTATTCGGGAATATCAAAGTTATCAACTTGAAAATATGAACAAAGTATGATAATGTAAATGCAATTAACTTCCATCCATACAAATGCACAATTTTACTTTATTATTTTAATAATAAAGTATTGTGATCGACTTGTGAAAAAAAAAAATTTGCTACCCTGAAATTTTTTTTTTTCGCGTGTCATGACTAAAATAGCCTAAAAATGCAAAAAAAAAAAATCCGTCTGTCTGTACGCCGTCCGCCGTACGCCGTACGCCGACGTGTACGGTCAGCGCACATTAACTCCCAAACCCTTCAAGATAGAAAATTCATTTTTGGAGGGATTGTAGGTAGTTGCGGATCTCAGGTGGGTATTAATTTTAGGGGGTGTACAAGTTCAGGGGGAGGCAGGGGGAGCGCTTAAACCGAAAAATACGAATTCAAATATCTCAACTATGGTTACAGCTAGGAAGCTAAAAATAAACATACATATACAAGAGTTTGTGGGACAACTTTTAAAAATAAATTAATTTTTTTATCCATTGGCGTGCGAAAAGGGGGGGCTAAGAACCAATTGTCATCCGAATTTTTTTTTCAAATGATTATATCTTCGAAATTACTTCCCATAAAAAATTGATATTTTGAGACCATCAAGATAGTATATAGATCTACTAGAAGCAGTTTAGATAGAAGCTAATTATTGAAAGGGGGAGGGTCAGGGGGGGTGCAAAGAAAAACACTTAAAAATTAATATCTCAACTGTCTCTTATGCTATGTAATTGAAACTTAAAATGTATACTAAACTTTACTAGCGACATATGAAAAAAATATAATATGTGGACATTATAGTAGTGGGGGGAAATGGGGAGCATTTCAAAAATGGTGCACTTTTCAAAACTACAAATCATCAAATCTCAAAATCGAGTACAGATATCAAATCAAAAATTTGTCAGATTGTAGAGCTATATAATTTTTAATTTTGGTAAAAAATTTGAGTTAGGGGGTGTAAGGGGAGGGAGGTGGAAAGCGAAAATGTTGAAAATTTTGAGTGATTTTTTTATGGCTCTGGTAAAAGATACAAAGTTTAAATTTTGCATGTCGACACATCTATTTGATATAGATAGAAAAAAAATAGTAATTTGTTCCAAAATTGTTATGCTCCGAAGTGGGGGTCTAACGTGCACAAGGTGTTTCATGTGGAATGAAAAAAACACATAAACTGAAAATTTTTGAATGAAATTTTTAGGTAGAAACTTGAAAATTTGAGAAATGCATTTAAAAAAAATTTCTAAAAGTTTGAAATATTAACTGGTCGAATATTTTAAAAACTTCTACTCCCTCCCATACAAAATTATTTATTCGACCAATTTTAAGAAATCAATTATCACCTAAATATCAAAAGCTATCAATTTGAAATTTTGCACAAAAACTTAGAAAAATAGTTAAAATAAAATTACGGTAAAAGTTTTAAGATCATGGTTGCCCTTCTACCCCCTCCCATACAAAAGCATGATTTCGACCAATTTCATTAAATCAACTAATAACCAACAAATTAAAAGCTACGAACTTGAAATTTTGTACGAACACCTAACAACAAAAAAGAAAGAAAATGTCATCACAAATTTTACGATTGCCCTACCTCCTCTACCCCCTCCCATACAAAATTATTTTTTCGAGCATTTTTAAGAAATCAGTTATCAGCTATCTCTTAAAAGCTATCAATTTTAAATTTTGCATGAAAACTTATAAAAGTAATTCAAATGAAGTTGCTTTAATAGTTTTGAAATTGCGCTTACCGTTCTACCCCCTCCCATACAAAACTACGATTTCGACCAATTTCATTAAATCAACTAATAACTAACAAACTAAAAGCTACGAACTTGAAATTTTATACAAGCACCTTACAAGAGAAGCGAAATAAAACTGCATATCAAATTTTACGATTCCCCTACCTTCTCTACCCCCTCCCATACAAATTTTCGGTTTCGTGAATGTAGAATACACCGTATTTTATGAAAATTTTATGCAATTTCGTCTATGAAACACATTCTATACAGAGAATATTGGACGTGATTCAAGCAATTATTAAACATAACAGGGCTACGATTGCGCATAAAGCGCAATCTTACGATACTCTAGATGTCATCCCAAGAAATTTTGGAGTGTTAGAAGGGGTGATAGCATTGAAATAATTTTTTCCCCATCATGCCAAATTAGCTATAAAAATGTTTTATACAAAATGCTTACTCCAAAATTGAATGGGAACTGAGAAAATTAGTGAGTTAGATCTAGTGAAAATGTGCAGTTTGTATGGGAGGTGGTAGAAAGAGTGGGGGGATTTTAGTGTTTTTTTCAGAAATAACTAGGAATATTATAAAATTGACAACCCTTAAATTTCAGATTAGTACCATTCATACTTTTCAAGAAAATCGATTTTTTGTGAAGTTGTAAAATTGTGTCATATTGTATGGGAGGGGGTAGAAGCAGTGAAGCTAATTAAATATTTTTTTCTGATCTTAGTGATAATACTAATTAAGTATTTATTACAAAATGTGAGCTCAATAAATGTTATATGTTCTGAGAAATTCGTCTTACAGCATTTCATGAAAAAGTGTAGTTTGTATGGAGAGGAAGGACGCAAATAATTTTTCTAGTGTAGATTTAAATCATTATGAAAGTAATATACCGCAAAATTCAGACTAATAGCTTTTATACTTTTCGAGTAAATTAATTTATTGTTAGATTGCGAATTTGCGTCATTTTGTATGGGAGGGGGTAGAAGGGGTGAAGCTAATCGTCTAATTTTTTTCGCCTTACTAACAATTTTAAATAAATATTTGGTGCACAATTTCAGCCTGCTAAATTTTATACGCACTGAGTAAATTGGCTTAGAGTAATTCATGACAAGTACAGTTTGTATGGGAGGTGG
Organism: Chorisops tibialis; assembly: GCA_963669355.1. Lineage (NCBI taxonomy): Eukaryota > Metazoa > Arthropoda > Insecta > Diptera > Stratiomyidae > Chorisops > Chorisops tibialis. The sequence goes on from OY770262.1 coordinate 217,334,571, forward strand.
TAGAACGAGGGTGAGGACACGCATAATTTTTATACGGTAGATTGATATTATCATAAAAGCAATATATTCTAAATTTCAGGTCAATAGCTTTTATAATTTTTGAGCAAATCCTTTAATTGTCAAATTGCGCAATTGTGTAATTTTGTATGGGAGGGGGTAGAAGGGGTGGAGCGATTTGGCTCGTTGACGAACTTGACCTTAATTTTTTGTTAAAAACGACGTGTAAAAAATTTGAATAATCTTGCTCAACGCGTTCTCAAGCTAGAGAGCGAACAGACGGACAGACGGACAGACGGACGGACGGACAGACGGACAGACGGACAGACGGACATCCGGTTTTGAGATTTTTGAGTGATAGCATTAACTTCTGTATCATTCATTTTTTTCTCCAAGCCTTATTTCTTAGCGTTACAAACCTTAGAGCAAACTTATAATACTCTCAGATTTCATCTAGAGTATAAAAAGCTGTTAACATCCACCCACCCTTGCTATTACCCCTCCTCCTCCCCTCATAAAAACCCAAACTTGCAGAAACGAATGAAATATTGTCAAATTGACAACAGCCCTGCCCAAGAAACCCCTTTGCACTTAGCTTTCCCTAACCACTTTAACCTGCATATTGACTTTCCACTCATCCGCAACTTGTTCCAAGAATAATAAAGTTTCGCCCGACTTGTTGGCAGTTTATTTATACTCTAGATGAAATCTGAGAGTATTATAAGTTTGCTCAAAGGTTTGTAACGCTAAGAAATAAGGCTTGGAGAAAAAAATGAATGATACAGAAGTTAATGTTATCACTCAAAAATCTCAAAACCGGATGTCCGTCTGTCCGTCCGTCTGTCCGTCTGTCCGTCTGTTCGCTCTCTAGCTTGAGAACGCGTTGAGCTAGATTGTTCAAATTTTTTACACGTCACTTTTGACAAAAAAGTAAGGTCAAGTTCGTGAACGAGCCAAATCGCTCCACCCCTTCTACCTCCTCCCATACAAAATTACACAATTGCGCAATTTGACAATTAAAGAATTTTCTCAAAAAGTATAAAAGCTATTGGCCTGAAATTTGGAATATATTACTTTTATGATGATATCAATCTATTGTATAAAAATTATGCGTGTCCTCTCCCTCCTTCTACCACCTCCCATACAAACTGTACTTGTCATGAATTACTCTAAGCCAATTTACTCAGTACGTATAAGATTTAGCAGGCTGAAATTGTGCACTAAATATTTATTTAAAATTATTAGTAAGGCGAAAAAAAATTAGACGATTAGCTTCATCCCTTCTACCCCCTCCCATACAAAATGACGCAAATTCGCAATTTAACAATAAATTAATTTACTCGAAAAGTATAAAAGCTATTAGTCTGAATTTTGGGGTATATTACTTTCATAATGATTTAAATCTACACTAGAAAAATTATTTGCGTCCTTCCTCTCCATACAAACTACACTTTTTCATGAAATGCTGTAAGACGAATTTCTCAGAACATATAACATTTATTGAGCTCACATTTTGTAATAAATACTTAATTAGTATTATCACTAAGATCAGAAAAAAATATTTAATTAGCTTCACTGCTTCTACCCCCTCCCATACAATATGACACAATTTTACAACTTCACAAAAAATCGATTTTCTTGAAAAGTATGAATGGTACTAATCTGAAATTTAAGGGTTGTCAATTTTATAATATTCCTAGTTATTTCTGAAAAAAACACTAAAATCCCCCCACTCTTTCTACCACCTCCCATACAAACTGCACATTTTCACTAGATCTAACTCACTAATTTTCTCAATTTTGGAGTAAGCATTTTGTATAAAACATTGTAATCGAGTATCTTATCCTATTCGCAAGGCGTATCTGCTCAAGGCAAAACAATAAAAACGATTCTAAGTGTCCTATCATATAATCCTTAATCTTTTGCGTTGTACTGCTGTTTGTTCAGTATCTGAATAATTTGAAAACCGACAATATTAAATCGGAGCATTTTTAACTATATATTAACTGGGCCACTATTCTAAGTGAATTAAATTATGTAAAAAAAAAACATTATTACTTCCCCAAAAAATTATTCAAAAAAAAAATTAGATTTTTCTCCAAACAGTGTTGAAATAGCTCGAATCATTACTATCGCGCAAAAAGCCTCATAACCAAAGTATTCTTCATCCCTTCACCGCACCAACTTATCTGCATAATCAGAATTCAATTTTCAAGTGAATTGAAATGACTCTCTATCACTGATATAACCATTTAATGCTTGGAAAAAAAAATAGGACTCCAGTATAGAACACTCTAACTGAAAAAAAAATCCCAAGGATCCATAAACCAGTTAACCCATCCGAAAAGAGATAGTCTCATAGTATACGAAGCTAGAACGCACACCCACATTTCCCGAAGCCTTTGCCCTCGATCGACCTTCCGTCGATGATAGCACCACATCTCGTCGTTGTTCGCGAGGTCCTTTCTCCCATTGAACTTCCACTAAAAAGCGTTATTTTCGGGCCGTAATACACAAGGATAAGGAAAACTCTCTATATCGACAGAATAAAAAAAAAAATGATTTATATTTTTTTTTCTCTCGCTCCGGCCATCCTTACTTTTAAGCTTTTTCGATAGGTTTACCCGGCAATTCGCTGCTCATAAATTGGAAATTAAGATCATCACCAAACTGCCAGGACTATCAACGGAAAAAAAATGGCGAAAATGGAAAAGTTTCTGTTGTATTGCGAGTTGCCAGAGCGTGGAGCCCATTATCTGGATTTCATTTTGCGATCAATCAATCATCATTCCATCCGCCGAATTATCTTTATGGTGGTGGCAGCGGTGATGGTGTCCTTGATTGGAGAACGCAGCTCTTCGGCTTAATCCGTTTCGCGGCTATGATTAAGTTAGGATTACGAAAGTATGTTTCGATATCATCATCAGCATCGCACAGTTCCACTTAATTAAGCAAAGACAAGCTTGTCTTATGCTTATGGATTTTTATTTAGGGTGATGAAGCTGAAGATTGTTATGCGGGATTAAAGCGATATGGCAGGTAGATTAGTTGGAGATTAGGGGAAATTTGCGCTTTTGAGATTATAATGGATTTTTTTTTTTTAAATACGAGGCACGTCCAGAAAGTAATAGAGCAAGAGCCCTTGAACAACAAAAATAACAACGAATGTTTAGGTTTCGGTTGCAGGAAGGTGGTTTCGTAGAATCACAATGCACCACCTAATTTGGCCTATTGTACTCCCCCTATTCATTATGAAATGGTTTCTTCTCTGCTTGTGCTAGCCACTTGGTTCGATTTGCGAACCGAAGCTAGCTCGAATGTTTGACGCCTCTCAGGTCGTCTAATTCTGAGAAGAATCTAGAGCTTACACAAAGAAGACGACTGTTGGAGTTTCACAAACAGTGACAAAGATAATGTTCGATATATTCTTCGTATTTCTCGCAACCTCGACAAAGGCTGTCGCTCGCGATCCGCAGCCTAAATGCTTGCAGCTTTAACAAGCAATGACCTGTGGACAAGCCAACAATAGTTCGGACGCTATAGCCACTACGTTGTAACAGCTGAGCTGTAATATTTATACTCTAGATGAAATCTGAGAGTATTATAAGTTTGCTCTAAGGTTTGTAACGCTAAGAAATAAGGCTTGGAGAAAAAAATGAATGATACAGAAGTTAATGTTATCACTCAAAAATCTCAAAACCGGATGTCCGTCTGTCCGTCCGTCCGTTCGCTCTCTAGCTTGAGAACGCGTTGAGCTAGAAAGCTCAAATTTCGTACACGTCGTTTCTGACAAAAAAGTAAGGTCAAGTTCGTGAACGGGCCAAATCGCTCCACCCCTTCTACCCCCTCCCATACAAAATGACACAATTGCGCAATTTGACAATTAAAGGATTTGCTCAAAAAGTATAAAAGCTATTGGTCTGAAATTTGGACTATATTACTTTTATGATAATATCAATCTACCGTATACAAATTATGTGTGTCCTCCCCCTCCTTCTACCACCTCCCATACAAACTGTACTTGTCATGAATTACTCTAAGCCAATTTACTCAGTGTGTATACAATTTAGCGCGCTGAAATTGTGTACCAAATATTTATTTAAAATTGTTAGTAAGGCGAAAAAAAATTAGACGATAAGCTTCACCCCTTCTACCCCCTCCCATACAAAATGACGCAAATTCGCAATTTAACAATAAATTAATTTACTCGAAAAGTGTAAAAGCTATTAGTCTGAGTTTTGGGATGTATTACTTTCATAAGGCTTTAAATCTACAGTAGAAAACTTATTTGCGTCCTCCCTCTCCTTCCACCCCCTCCCATACAAACTACACTTTTTCATGAAATGCTCTAAGACGATTTTCTCAGAACATATAACATTTATAGAGCTCACATTTTGTAATAAATACTTAATTAGTATTATCACTAAGATCAGAAAAAAAATATTTGATTAGCTTCACTGGTTCTACCCCTCCCATACAATATGACACAGTTTCATAACTTCACAAAAAATCGATTTTCTTGAAAAGTATGAATGGTACTAATCTGAAATTTAAGGGTTGTCAATTTTATAATATTCCTAGTTATTTCTTGGGATGACATCTAGAGTATCGTAAGATTGCGCTTTACGCGCAATCGTAGCCCTGTTATGTTTTTATTAGGTTCTTCCTATTTAGCCGTTCTGCAGCTTTTCAGCTGTTGCCACCCCGTTAAGAAAGAATACAAAATAGTTTGTTTGTAGCTAGTCTTCAGCACTGTTGGTGCTACATCGACTGGCTTATTAGTGGGGTTAATGTTTGCAGATCCTTGCCAGACAAGCGTGTCTGCTGCGTCGTTTCCTAACAGGTCGGTGTGACCCGGTATTCAAATTAGAAATAACAACGAATGAATGCAAATACTGATAAAACGCAATGTGACTAAGACAAAGGGTATACAACTAATTTCTAAAACTGGTGCGAAATGGGTCCTGCGTAGTGGGACAAAAAAAATATTTTGAAGGTTGATGCACAAACTTGGTGTCATTCGAAAGGCCTTGCAACTTTTTCCCTAATAATATGTTCCCTTCGACACAAAAACGGTAAATTGATATTATAAAAATTAATGAAATATTGTGTAAAACTTTTACAAAACAGTTTGTAACTGCCAGAAAAAATAACATATTCCTTTAGAGCTCCTCAAGTATTTTCCAATGACATCAAGTTTGTACTCGTATGATGTTAGCCGGCAAGTAACCACTTTTCAAACTTTTTTTTTATTCTAATCGTTTGGAGTTCGTTTGAAGTAGTTTGGAGTTTCATCAGAATCGTTTGACGGTTATCGGTTTTTTTTTGAAAAATCATTCAAAATTCGACCATGATGTTGACCGGCGAGTAACGTTTTTTCAAAATTTTTTTTTTAATCGATTGGAAATTATTCCGAAAGGTTTGGAGTTTTATCAGAATCGTTTGACGGTCCACGGTTTTTTTTAAATAAATCAATTAAAACAGAAAAATTTTCAATTTCTGTCACCCATGAAACCCTTTTCTTGACGTCTACCGCCAAAAATAACTTTTTTTCAAAACCTGACTTTTGTATTCGCTTAAGAACCAGTTCAAGAGGTTTGGAGTTTTATCAGAACCGTTTGACGGTTCACGTTTATTATCGAAATAATTGTGAAAATTATTCTATCTACCACTTCCCCTACAAAATTTCCTAAAACAAAAAAAATTCTCTCTCATCTAGAGTATCGCACGATTGGGCTTTACGCTCAGTCATTATCCTGTTATGTTTCCATTTACCGATGATACTTTGTTTATTCTTTAAGGGACAGACAGCATAATGGCATAATGAATTTCGGATGTGAGGGATTGTCTTGTTGTCTGTTGTGTTGTCGACTTTGATCACCGGTCGCTGCCAAAAAGTGATTCGATTTAAAAAAAAAACGGTTTTGAAAAAGTGTAATCCTTTGCGTTTGCTTGCTAATTTTTGCGACTTTGTTCTCAGTCTCGGTGCTTGCTAGACTTGTTTTAGAAGTTTTTAAATTAATTCTTTTTTTCGATTCTTGCGATCGTGCTAACATTTTTTTATAAACTTAGTGGGCTCCTGAAAAGATAAGCAATACAAGTAATGAGTTTATTTGTGGCCATAGATATATTTAATTTATGATAATTTTTTGCAGATTTTTCGAACATCAATTCAATTAAATAGTGTTGTATACGATTAAATTTGAATAACAGTTAGCAAAATAAACAATTCAATAGAAAATCTATAATTCATTTCGACCACACCTAAAACTTTGAAATGCTGGAAAAAAATAAAATCGAAGTCGATGAGGCCGTCAGAATTCCTATTGAGTTTTCGTAATATTTTTGTAATGATGAGTTGCCGAACCCCTGAACCCATTTTGAAACAACTAAGCAAAAGATCCAACAGACTCTGGAGTGCTAATAACTGGTGGCTGAATACCTCATATAATCGGCGTAATATATTAACTTTAGCAAGGCAGAAAATGGGCTATAGCCCCCTTAACGAACCTCTTAATATAACTCTATCATCAAATGATGGATATGGTCAATTATTATTGCCGACACTTTTTTTAATGAACACCGCTTGCCCTGTGCCTTTTCCTTTCGCAGAAGTGAAGTTAACGTGTCATCAGATCGGAAATACTTCTTACAGATCATGGGTCGATGTAAAAGCAAGCTTTGTGGAAATTTCTTTCTACCATACGCTAATAAAGAACCATTACCTGATGCCTCGGATACAAAAGCTCTCTAACTTTTGTATTCGTGTGAAAACACGGAACACAAAGTATCAAAGCCATGAGATAGTACGACGTCCTTTAAATGGGTAGAAGCGACGTCGGCTCGGAAAGGAATTGTGGCGATACGACGTCGTCGACACATTCCAGAGTCATTGATATCAAACGTATACATGCTTATCGCGCACAAGCGAACCGTCCTCTTTTTCATATCGCCAGATATTGCTTATCGCGCACAAACCATCCTGTTTTTCATATCACCAGATATGTTTATCGCGCACAAGCAAACCGTCCCTTTCTGCATATCGCCAAATATGCAACGAAAGATATCAAGTGTCATGCCCGACGACGCGCGCGATCAGCAATTACTTTTTGCTTATCGCGCACAAGTGGATCCAAAGTACACAGCCAGACACGCCGCAGCGTCAGCAGAAAGACGGGGATTACAAGGCAGTCGCGCTTGCCTTTTTCAGCAGTTGAGTTAAGAGTTTCCCCGAATGCATTCTTGGAGTTTAGTTACGAGAACGCGTCGATGACAGAGTTAATAAAGTTGTTATTTATTTTAAAACTGACTTTCTATTCACCACCTCGGTCCGCGCTCCCAAGCCCAAAGGAATCAATAGGTGAGGGTTGTTCCAACATGCGTAAGAAACTGGCAAGGGAAAATTTAATATTCGGAGATTCTGCTGCCCCAACTATACCATTTCTCGACGTCCTGCGTCATGCCAAAAGGAAGCTATTGAGAAAGAGCTTGGATCTAAGCCCTTTAATGAAAACGATTTGATTCAATCTATTTATGAGCTGCTGTTCGAAAATCCCTACAAAGGTTCCATTGCATGGATATCGTATTGGCCCTTTGAAGTCTGTTATGGAACTGCTGAACAGATAAGTTCTTATAAACAATATTGCCAATTAAGCAAAAATATGTCGTCTATTAGCATAGATGCCACAGGAAGTATTGTACGGAAATTGAAAAGACCTCTAGGAATGGAATCTGCACATATTTTTTTGTACGTCATCGCTGTTCGTTTTGATAACACCTCACTATAAGTGTATCAATTGCTTACCGAGAGTTATTTTTGGCGGTAATCGTCAAGAAAAGGGTTGCATGGGTAACAGAAATTGAAAATTTTTCTATTTTAATTGATTTATTTAAAAAAAAACCGTGGACCGTCAAACGATTCTGATAAAACTGCAAACCTCTTGAACTGGTTCTTAAACGAATAAAAAAGTCAGGTTTTGAAAAAAAGTTATTTTTGGCGGTAGCCGTCAAGAAAACGCTTTCATAGTTGACCGAAATAAAAAAAATTTCCATTTTAATTGATTTATTAAAAAAAAACCGTGAACCGGGAATAATTTCCAATCGATTACAAGAAAAAATTTTTTTAAAAAACGTTACTCGCCGGTCAACATCACGGTCGAATTTTGAATGATTTTTTACAAAAAAAAACTGTTAACCGTCAAACGATTCTGATGAAACTCCAAACCACTTCAAACGAACTCCAAACGATTGGAATAAAAAAAAGTTTGGAAAGTGGTTACTTGCCGGCTAAAATCATACGAGTCAAGTTTGTGTCGATTTTTTTTCACTACACAGGACCCACTTAATTAATTTTTTCTCCTTCGTCTTAGTTACGCAGTGCACGAATATTTTATGTTTTTCATACCCTTGTTGCTTTTAGTTGTTATTTTTTGTTTTAGGCCTCTTGGACTATGTACTGGTTTGGCCTCTCGGGCTGCGAGACATTTTTTTTTCAAGACTGGCAAGGCTGAGTGTTAGTGGGGGTTCTTCAGAACACAACGAGCACAGGTGAATTTCGTTAGTATGACTTCCTCAACCGATTTGAATTGAAAGGTGAAGATTTTCTGAGCTCTATTGTGACAGCTGATGAAATCTGGGTGGCTCATTAAACTCCTGGCAAAAGTAGTCAGTCAGTGACGACACACCAGTTCCCATCTTCCAAAAACTTCAAAACCTCTATTTCGGGCAAAAAAAAACCTGGCAATTATGTTTTAGGATCAAAAAGGGATCATTTTGATCAGATTTCTGCCTCAGGGGGAGATGATTAATGCAGGACAATACTGTGAGACCCTAAAAAAGCAATTCAAATCAAACGGAGGGGAATGCTGCTTGTTGCGATTAACGCAACCAAAGCGCTTTTGGACTCATTCGGTTGGGACTTTTTGAACTACTCCGTATACTTCACTGACTTGGTGCCAGCAGACGTTCATCTGTTAACCTTCCCGAAGACTCACTTGGGTGAAAAAAATGTTCAACCGACAAGGAGGTGAAACAAGAGGTTCAAAACTGGAAGAAGGAAATGGCAGCAGAATCCTTTGAGGAGGGCATCAAAAAGCTTGTGCCACGGCTCACAACCTGCATAGAAAAATCGAGTACTCTTACTTTCTGGAAGTGCCTTGTATTTTTCAGTTCTTATTTCTGTCTTTTGATAATTTGCCTTAAGAGAATCAAGCTTCTCCCGCCGTTTTCTCTCCTTTTTTGTATGTGATCTTTGTATGAAGGAGATCGGAGGTATTGAGTTTGGTGTGACGATAAGCATTTACCCAATAAGGTTCAGAAATTAAACACGAAATTTCATGGTACGGCCAAAAGTGAGTTACTGTAGTCATAATCAAAGTAATTTCTTGGAGACGTGGCATTCAAATTGAATGGCTTGTTAAATAGCACCCTTTGCCAACTGCCACGAGTACTTTATCACTTCGTTGCCAAGATTCTCAAACACAAAGTTAACATGTCATCGCTATAAGTACCTTAAATTTCAGTCGAGCTGGATGTGAAAAGTTTCCCATGTCAACATCGAGTTGATATTATGTTCGATTCACACCGCACCGAACAGCATCAACTGTACGTGAACGTGGTGGCATGCTATAATTTATGATTTTGTCGTATATAACTTCTCGTATGCAAATCGAATCACATAAATAACATTACGGCTAGGACTAAACGTGGTGTGGCGTAGTGTTTGTACATACATATTATGCGATCCACATATCCCTTTTCAATGGAAGACGAAGTGCTGGCGCTCCGGCAAACCTGAAATCCTTGGACGTGTTTCTATCTCGCAAACTGTGACCTTAGAACAGAAGTTGTCATAAGACTGGAGACTGCTGTGGCCCAGAGTAGCGTTCCGCCACCTTCAACATCCGCTGCAAATGCCGAGCTCCCAAGATCGACTTGTGCTCGACACATTTCGCGCACACACTGTGTGTATGTGTGTTTGTTTTCAGCAATAGCAAAAATACGGCCGTTTTGTTGTTTTAATCGCTGGCTAATAGCTTCGCCAACATTACCATTAAATGCAATTGCTAAGCAGTAATTGCTATTCTGGCTTGGTTCGATTTATATGGAACGCGTGTGACTCACACGCGAGTTCCGATAGATAGACGCCGATTCGTTGAGGTAATCGAGAAGCGATTCCTTGCATCGCAATAAGACGCTAGTTTCGAATTGGTTAATTGATTTACCGCCTGACTACCTGTCAGAGGTTGCACAGGTAGCCTCTAGCACACCACCCAGTTGTCTTCCTAGCGAACTTTTCGGAAAAGCAACGCTCGAACGTGGCTTGGCAGCTCAAAGTATCGCACCCGTAAGGCCAATATTGTCGGCCAAATTTTTTGGGTATTTCATTTCGAGCGATATGCATAGCGAGCGATTTTTGATTGGCACCGCAAAAATTACGTATGGGAAATTTTAAACGACAATCGAAGGCAAAATCGTTGGACGAATTCCGAGAAACCTGAGGAAGGTCGTAGCGTTCTCTTACGCTCATGTACTCCGAAATTACACATCTAGTCAGATCTGTTTGGCGATTATGCCGAACGAGTTAATTACACTTGCGTTAGCATGATTAACGCACCGTGTAATTGACTCCGACAAAAGACTTAAGCGATTGCGGTCAATGAAGCGACGTAATTTTCGGGAAGCTTGTAATAACGTAATAATAAAACAGGTTCGCTAATTATGATCGATTGCTGCTGCCGTTCGTCTTATAGATCAGTTAAACACATACGAAATTAGCGAACCGCATAAAAGTGACCCGAATTTGTTGTTCGTAAAAACCTTCTACCTTATCTCACTGACAGGGAAAAATTTGTGAAAATCAACAGCATAAATTCATCTTGTTTTAGTGTTCCATCTAGTGTGCCTCAGGTAGTCATTTGGCTCTCGGGATAAGCAAATCCTGTAAATTGTGTTTTTTTCGATTTTTAAGTTTTTTTTTTAATTTTAACTCCTTTGAGGATTGATTTAAAATTCAACAGGATATTGATTTATTTATAAAATGGTGCAGTTTGAACTTGCTGGAACTTAGCTTCAACAATTGCAGAGTTTTTATTGAAACCCTAATATTGCTTCAATATAATGTTGACAACCTACCATTAATTCAAGTGAATGAAGATAAGGTTCTGGGGTTTTTAATTCATCACAACTTCAGTTTCAAGTTACATTTGGATTACTATATTGCTAAAGCCAATTCTATGCTAGGATTTATCAAACGTAATTCTTTCGAAATTTCTTCACTTTGAAATCGTTGTTTACCTCCTTGGTACGATCGATTCTGGAATATTGTTGAATTGTTTGGAACCCTTATAAGAATTCTATGGATTGCATTGAAAGAATTCAACGAAGATTCACAAGATACATACATATGTATGTTCTGCGCAAGCTTAACTGGAGTTCTGTGTTACTTACGTATGAGATAATATGTCGCTTACTTGGATTAATAAAGTTAAGCTCGCGCAAAAAAATGTTGTGTGTTGTTTTCGCAAGAGATTACTTAACCGGTCGAATTAACTCACCCGAATTACTCTCTTTTTTATTTTTTTATGTTTCTTAATGGATTTTGAGGACTAGGTTTCTTCTTTATGAGAGCACACATGGTACTAACTATGGTTTGAACGACCCGACGACAACATCGAATTTAGCATTGATTGGACTCGTTTCAGAAATGTTGTTGTAGACAATTTATAATTTTAGTTTATAATTTAATTTTAAGTACTTGCTTGTAATCTGTAGAATTATAATTCAGTAGATGAAATTTATAGATTTCGAATCAGTTTTTTATAACTTGGTAGTCGCATTTACTCAAAATTGTGAGCATTCACTCATATTTTGTGTGGATTTACAACATTTTGTGTGCTTTCTCCCAAATTTGTGTGAATTTTCGAAATTTTGTATGCATTCACTCAATTTTGTGTGCATGCAGTTAAATTTTGTGTGGATTTACTAAAATTTGTGTGCATTTACTCAAATTTGTATGCATTTACTAAATTTTGTGTGCATTCACTCAAATTTGTGTGCACTTACTAAATTTTGTGTGCATTCACTCAAATTTGTGTCAATCAATCAATCAAATTCCTGTTAAGACGCCCTATAGGAGAATAGGACAGAAGCAATTCTCTTCACAAGGCGCGATCCTGAGCATCAGCCTTAAGTTGTTGCTAGGACTTGCTTATTCTCTGGCCTCCTGTTCAACCGCTCGCTTCCAACTCGATGTCTTCCTTGAGGATTATAATCCAGAGCCTGTTTGGCGATGTTTCGCTCTGGTGTCCTCAAAGTGTGACCGATCCGCTGCCACTTCCGCCTTTGAATCTCGATGCCTATTTTAGTCTGTCCAGTTGTACTCCAAAGTTCGTCGCTGGAGATCACTTCTGGCCAGAATATTTCTAAAATGCGTCGGAGGCATTGGTTCACGAAAGTTGATATTTTTTTGGTGAATCGAACGATCACTTTTCACGTAGTAAAACCATGTAACAACACGGATTTGACACATGTGCCAAAAACTCACAGCTTTGTGCGAAGGGAGATGTATCTTAACCTTCAGAAAGGGGAAAGGATACAAAAAGCCTGACGGGTTTTAGACGAGCTTCAATATTCTTTTCGGCTCCGCCGTCCATGCTAAAATTCTTCCGAGATAACAAAAATCTTGCACCTCTTCTACATCTTGCCTGTTAAGAGCAATCGGTGTTCTTGCGTTTGAACCCATGTGCAAGTACTTAGTTTTACGCACATTTATTTTTAGTCTCTCCTCTATGCATTTAGAATGCAACTAGCGAACATTTAACTCTAAGTCCGAACGGTTATGTGCAAGGAAACACACGTCATCAGCATAATCAAGGTGACTAAGATGTTAAATAGTCTCCATTGGAGACCTTTTACCTCCTCCACTTTCCAGTGCAGCTCTTAGGATGTCATTTTTTTCGATATGGCATTTCCTAAATTTTGCATGTATGCACTCAAATTTGTGTGCATTTACCAATTTTTGTGTACATTCACTAAAATTGGTGTGCCTTTACTCAAATTTTATATGAATTCATTAAAGTTTTGTGGATTTGCCAAATTTTGTGTGCATTCATTCAAATTTGTATGCCTTCACTCGAATTTGTGTGCATTTACTAAATTTCTTGTGCGTTCAGTCCAATTTTCGAGCATTTACTAAATGCTGTACCTGGTCTGTGGTAGTGGCATAGTCTCCATCGTCAGCAAGGAATTTGAAAGTCAGGAAAGATCGAAACTACGAAACTGAAATCTCTTGATCAGTTGAAGTGCCAAAACGGGGCTCGGCAAAATCCTGATATAAGCGCACCAACACTCGTCAAGTCTGCTAATGCATGTCACTGAATGATGCATTGCATTGTCACTATAGAGGGGTCTTCTCGGTACAAATTCCAACAGTGAAAGAGTTCCACTTCAAGAAGGTCTATATACTCAGTAGATGGTTTCTGTTTGATTTCTATCGTTCAGTCTCCCATAACATCTGCAAATATTTGTCGGTAAGCAGCCAGTACAACTGAAAATATACCAGCTTTTACACTCGTTACAGTCGTTCTCACTCCCCTTCCCCTACCTTCTAAATCCCATTCCTTCCCTCCACTAACTGTGTTTGTGCATTGCACATAAAGGCCGAAATTGCGTATAACACAGGTCATTCTGTAAAAAAAACAAGAAAACCACAAATAATTTTCATGACATCTTTTCCTTTCGATGATGTTTCCAATTCTTTTCATATTAACAGTCCTTCCTTGATTGCGCTATTGTCTCTGAAATACCGAACAAAAACTCGCAATTGGCAGCATTGAGCAACTTTTGCACTTTCACCACACTTCAAACTAAAATATGAAGACTTTTAAATTTGACAAACCAGCTGATCTTCCATATCGTTGGACATCGTATTGATCCGTGCCTTCATAATATTGTTCGATTGGGGAATTTCTTGAATTTTCTAAGAATCTTAAGCTCTTAAAACTTTTTCGACTGCTTCAATCAAACAAGGCGACACAAAGGTTTCACGAATTGTATGCAGTTTCTTTGCTTTCGCGATTAATTGTAATACCTTAAATGAAGCTGGGACAGCTTTTCCAGCCTATTTTCTTTCCCCACTTTCCTTAATTTCATTTTCTTTAACTTGTATAATTTTCCAGCAAAGAATTCCATTCAGGTGGCACTCAAGTTAGGATGAATTGTCCTTGAAAAGCTGTGTCTCTTTTTTTTTTGTTAAAAAGAGTACTCAAAAAAAAGAAAAAAAAGATACTGAGTAGAAGTTCATTACTAAAGTTTTGAACTTGAAAGTTGTTGCACTTGAAAATAATTTGACAATTCTAATTCGAATTGTTAGTTGCATTCTTCTTCTTCTTCAATGGTACGACAGCTCAAATCGGGCCTTGTCCTCCTGATTTTCAGGTTCCTTAACATGTTTTATTACTTATCGCGGAAGGTTTTCGCACGACCCTCTATCTGCGAATTTTTCATTTTCGTAGATTGAGGTAACCAAGGTACATCCAAGCAGACAGTGTGCTGGGATTTGAACTCACAACCTTCGTATTGTAAACCAACACGCTACCCACTAGGCTACACCCTAGCTTAGTTTTACGCACATTTATTTTCAGTCCACCTCTTTGCTTTTAGAATGCAACGAGCGAACATTTGACTCTAAGTCCGAACGGTTATGTGTAAAAAAACACACGTCATCAGCATAATCAAGGTGGCTTAAGATGTTAAATAGTCTTCATTGAAGACTTTTACCTTCCCCACTTTCCAGAGCAGCTTTCAAGATGTCATTTATTACCACTAGAAACAGGGCTGATGATAATATGCAGCCTTGTCTGACACCTGTTCGCACAGGGAAGCTCTCGGACAGCTCTCCTCTATGCAAGACGCGACACCTTGCATCTTCGTAGGATTCCTTAATCATAGCTATGACCTTATCTGGAATACTTCTCCTACGCAAAGCATTCCATATATAATCTCGCTTTACGCTTAACCATAGGAACTATTTATTGAGAGTAGGTTAGCTACCTCAGTGGTCTCACTGGGGTAGCTAACCTACTCTGGGTAAATAGGGTTGTTGTTGATTTTAATGTTACTACGCTAATCTGCTATGTATACAGCGGCAAACAAACACAGCAAATGACGTTCTAGCTTTGCAGATTTTAGTGCTTCATATGTGCGGCGGTCCTCTGGTCGCAGCACAAATCATGCAGTCGGATCTCATTTTCTTATTTACCTCAACTTTGTATATACATACACTCCGCGCCACTTGAATAGTACACTCTAAAAAAATTGTTAGAGCTCAATATACCCCAAACCTGGAGCGTTAGAAACTTAAACTTTGTTTTTAAAGTTAAGCTTTTTTAATTTGAAATGCAAGGCAGCTATAGAGGTTCTAATATCAGCAACACTTGATTTTATATGAATTCAACTCAAAAAGCTTACCTTGAATTTTTACGTTAATTTGAACATTTTAAGTAAAAAAAAACAGAGTTATGATTGGGCGTAAAGTTTGAGGTTTGTAATTTTTCTATGTAACACTAAACGTAATATATAGAATACTAGCTATCGCCCGCGACGTTGTCCGCTTAGGAATCGCAATAATAACATTTTTTGAGAATGTATGTAGTTAGTAGTACATTATGTCGGATAAATAATCTGTTTAATTTGATGGTTCTTTGAAAACAATGCTTTGTATTTTGTTGGAATCAGAACCATAAATTATTAAGAATGAAACCATGATACTCGCATTTGTGTGGGACAGGCTCGTGATCAAATCAAACCCGTGATTCGAAATCATACGTATACGTGTTAAGGACATGTGAATAGTTGTAGCTTGTGTTAATTGAAAAAAGCCCAAATAAAATGACATTAAGCTTAAAAACATAGCAGGACTTCGATTGTGCGTAAAGCCCCATTATATGATACTACCGATGAAATCGAAATTTTTGTAGTCTTAAGAATTTTTGTGTGGGGAGTGATAGAAGGGATGACAGTACTAAATTCATTTTTTTCACACCATGCTAGAGTAGCTTTAAAAATATTTTGCACCAAATTTAAGCTTGAAAAACTGAATAGGTAACTTGAGAAACTTAGTGCATTGGATTTAATGAAATTGATCAATTTGTATGGGAGGTGGTAGAAGGAGTGGGGGGTTTTGGTAATTTTTCTAGATACAGCTATAATCACCATGCAATTGATATCTTTTAAATTTCAGATCACTTAGATTCACACAAGAAAATCGAGCTTTTGCAAAGTCGTGAAATTGTGTCATATTGTAAGGGAGGGGGTAGAAGGAGTGGAGCTAACCGGTTATTTTTTCCCGATAATATAATAATACTAATTAGGGATTCATCAGAAAATTTTAGCTCGATCAAAGTTATACGTACTGAGAAAATTGGTTTAGAGTATTTCATGAAAAAGTGCAGTTTGTATGGGAGGTGGTAGAAGGAGTGGGGGGTTTTTGGTAATTTTTCTAGAAACAACAACAACACCATGCAATTGATGTGTTTTATATTTTAGATTAGTTAGAATTACACTTTTCAAGAAAATCGAGTTTTTGCAAAGTCGTGGAATTGTGCCACATTGTATGGGAGGGGGCAGAAGGAGTAAAGCTAATCGGTTAATTTTTCCCGATAATAATAATTATGCTAATTTAAGATTTATTACAAAATTTTAGCTCGATCAAAGCTATACGTACTGAGAAAATTGGTTTAGAATATTTAATGAAAAAGTGCAGTCTGTATAGGAGGTGGTGCAAGGAGTGGAGGGTTTTTAGTTATTTTTTGAGAAGCAACTACAATTATCATTCAATTGATATATTTTATATTTCAGAACAGTAACATTCACACTTTTCATGAAAATCGAATTTTCGCAAAGTCGAGGATTTGTGTCAGATTGTATGGGAGGGGGGTAGAAGGAGTAAAGCTAATTGGTTAATTTTTTCCTGACATTAATAACAATACTAATTAATGATTTAATACAAAATCTTACCTCGATGATAGTTATACGTACTGAGAAAATTGGAGTATAGTATTTCATTAAAAAGCCAGAAGCTTCAACGTTCATCAAGTTAGGTAAACTGCAGTGGGCTGCCCATGTGGAGCGAATGGAAGACAGAAGAATCCCCAAGCGTGCTCTTAAAGGCAAAGCGAGTGGTAACCGGCCAGTAGGCAAACCACGCAAGCGATGGGAAGACTCGGTTGATGAAGACAGCAAAGCCATTTTAAAAATTAGCAACTGGAGGACGCGGTCTTTGGATCGAGACGATTGGAGGCGACAACTTCAGGAGGCCAGGGCTCAATTTGGGCTGTCGTGCCGTTGATGATTTCATGAAAAAGTTTAGTTTGTATGGGAGGTGGTGGAAGGAATTAGGGGATTCAAACTATTTATATACTTGAAGATTGAATTTAAAATAGAAATAATACATTTTAAATTTCAAATTAATAGCTTTCATAGTTTCCATGAAAATTTGATTATTATAAATTTTTGAAAATAGGTCACTTTGTATAGGAGGGGGTAGAAAAATAAAACCTAAAGCAGATTACTCCCCAAGGCAGACCTAATAATCTGTGAAAGTTTTATTGCAATCGGTGCAGCCGTTTTTGCGTGAAAGCCGGAAAGACAGACAGACACACAGAGAAATTTTTTAAAAACGTTTGATTCTGCTTAGTTATTGCTAAAATGAAGCAAAAAACTTATTTATAGCCATTTATAAACAAATAACAGACAGACACTACAATTATCTTATATATAAAAATAAGTGGTCTACGTATGTACACGCATCACTCAGCAACCGTTCGTCCGATTTGGCTCAAGTTTTTTTTGTTGTATTCGTTAAAGCCCAACTTAGATACTAACGGAGCCAAAAATTGCATGGGGAAATTTTTTCGTTTGTTATTCACAATTATTCATCCGATATTTGAGACATCCGTGGCGTAGTGGGCAGCGTGCTTGCTTTTCAGTCAAAAAATCATAGGTTCGATTCCCACTCCAGACGGGAATTTTTTAAGCACGAATTTCTTTTTGTTTTATGTATAAAGATAGCATATGGATGCATATGTTAATGTATGATCATGTGGCCGTGTGTTTTGGTTTGCGTTCCTCCGGCATTTCTTTTTTATGTGTAGTGATTCGTAAGTAATCATGCGAACTATTTCTTATCTTCTTATACATATATGTATATAAAAATAAGTGTGTACACGTGTAACTCAGCAA
The DNA here is from genome assembly GCA_963669355.1 of Chorisops tibialis. Lineage (NCBI taxonomy): Eukaryota > Metazoa > Arthropoda > Insecta > Diptera > Stratiomyidae > Chorisops > Chorisops tibialis. The sequence goes on from OY770262.1 coordinate 217,352,808, forward strand.
CCGTTCGTCCGATTTGGCTCAAATTTCTTTTGTTGTGTTCGTTAAAGCCCAACTTAGATCCTAACGGAGTCAAAAATAGCAAATTTTCCCCGAAAATTGGAAAATTTGGAAAATTTCATTTTCAGTACATTTTGTATGGAGAAATTTTTTCGTTTGTTGTACGCAACTATTCACTCGATTTGCATGAATTTTTTTTCTTCGGAATAATCTCTGCTATCTCAACACACAAAAAAAAAAAAAGAATTCCGGAAAAACGCAAATCGGAGCACACGGCCGCATGGTCATACATATACTTACATTTATACAAAAATATGTATATGGATATGTATGAGGCTTCCGTGGCGTAGTGGTGGTATTCGAAGGGGGAGCATAAGAAGTGATGGGATATCGATACAATTTTCGTTTATAGACCAGCATTGTTATGCAAATGATATATTTGTAATATGATGATTTACAGATCCATAGTGTAAATATTTCTCTAGAAAATTCGCTAAAATTCGAGTTTTTTGGGTTTATTGGGGAGCGGGATGGAATGAATCTGACTGTATTAAATGTTTTCTTTCAAGTTTGTAACGCTAAGAAATAACGTTCGAAGAAAAACAGAATGACACAGAAGTCAATATTTTTGCTCGAAAATCTCGAAACCGTCTGTTCGTTTGTCCGTCCGTGCGCTCTATAGTTCCACAGCGCGTTGAACTATAAAGTCTAAATTTTGTGCTCACTGATTTTGTTCAGTAGTGATGCCAAGTACGTGAACGGACAGAGAGACGGTCACTCGGATTCGAGGTTTTTGATCGGAAACAAATAATTCTGTACCCTTAACGACTCTGTGTGAGCATTATTTCTTAGCGTAACAGACGGCAAGGCAAACACAATATACTCCCAGATTTCATCTAGATTATAAAAATTATTTGAAAACATTCTGTTTGAAGTCATAACAAACGTTGTTGTTAATGTCAACATCTATTTAAAATAAAAGTGATTTTTGTTGTTCCAATGACAGGAAACAAACTGAGATCTGTTCAAATCGATGTCAGTGTAATTATGTCAACTGCAGTAATTCTCTTTAAATTGAAGTAAATCCTTAACATTCAATAATAATATATCAAATCGATTTATTTTCAGTTGAAAAATACTTGCAATTGATTTAGAAAGAGGTTTAAAGTGAGCAGATTATATTTCCCCAGATATTGTATTACTAACAGCATTCTCAAAAATAGCTTATTAATGCGATTTTAGCGCGGACGAAGTCGCGGGGTCTGCTAGTATTTATATAAATATCATGCTGAATTCAAAGTTTCTTGCTTTCATAATTTTCGAGGAAATTGAACAATTTTTGTCTGAATTTATGGTATTTGTATGGGAGGTGGCAGAGAAAGTGGGAGATTTTGGATGATTTTGAATCTGCTTATCAAGATCCTAATCACATTGCTTTGTTACAATTTTAATGTCCATAGCTCTCATATGTTCGAAGGAGAAAAACTTTTCTTGAACTTCCAATATAAAAATTTGTATGGGAGATGGTAGAAGGAGTGGGGTGAAGGCGATATTTTTTTAACATTTATTACAATTATTAAGGGACAAAATCTGGCAAAATTTCAAGTTTCTACTTATTCTAGTTTCTATGAAAATCAGTTAAATGCATTTACCAAAATTCTGCATTTGTATGGGAGGGGGTAGAAGGAATATCCGAATGAAAACCAAATTGTTGGGCATCAATCATATTTAAAATAGTATAATTTTCTCAAATTTTAAAGTTGATAGCTTTGACGGTTTTGAAGAAAACTAATTTAATCGAAATTCCGAAATTTCGTAAAATTTGTATGGGAGTGGGTAGAAGGAGTGAGGTAAAGTTAATAGTTTTTCCAAAATTAGTTGCAATTATAATAAAATTAATTATGACAAAAATTGGTTCATTTGGCTTTGCTAATTGCAATGCAAACCGAATAAATGCATTTTTGAAAATTGTGCATTTGTATGGGAGGTGTTAGAAAGAGTAAAGAGATCAGATCAATATTTCTTGAGGTTAATGATATTTATATCATTATACTATGACCTAATTTTCAAGTCAATAGCTGAAATGGTTTTGAAGAAAAATCAATTTCATTAAATTTCGAAATTTCATGAAATTTGTATGGGAGGGGGTGGAAAGAGTGGGGGATGTGTCCCGTTCACGAGCTTAAAGTTACTTTTTTGCTGAAAATTACATACAACAAATTTCAGCACGATAGGTCAAAGCTTTCGAGAGTTATGTTGTAGATAGAAGGACAGACGGACAGACAGCAGCTCGGAATCGTGGTTTTTGAGCAACAAAAAATATTTCTGTACCCTTGGTGGCTCTGTGCTAGCATTATTTCTTAGCATTACAAACGGTAAGGCGAATACAATATACTCTCAGATTTTATCTAAAGTATAAAAATACATTAGTAGTGGGTTGCACCCTCTTTGTTGACCAGAACTTCATAAATCCTATTTGGAATTATTTCATACAATTGTCCAATATAATTAAGTCGAATGGAGCTCGAAGCAAGTTTGATGGCTTGGGTAATGCCGTTGCATTCATTGTTGACTTCAAAAACTGCAGCTCGCAAGTGTCATAATACGAGATCGCTCCCCACACCATGATACCTCCCACTCGGTTATGTAAGCGGTCCAAATGATGGTTCTCCTTTTGTAAATCGTGAAAATAATAGCTGTAGTCATCGGTGCCTTCCCAATTGAATATTTTCTTATCTGAGAAGACAACATGATGCCACTCCGTGGTCCAGGCCATGTTAGTGCGACAAAAACTGAGACGTTGTGCCTTACGTACAGGATTGAGAGGTGGTATTTTCTTTAATTTTAATCTCCTTATGAGTTCAGCTTTCGAAATAGTACAACGGACAGTAGTTATGCTTGCTTAACCACCAGCTTTATCCCTTATCTTCGCTATTGAATCGCTCGAATTTGAAGCTTTTCTCAAAATATGTCGCCTGTCCGCACTAGAGAGCACACTATGTGTACGGCCTTTCACGTTTTTTCCCATAATTGGTCTCATTAGACAAAAACGCGGATATGACGTTTCTGCTTCTTTCGATTTTTTTTTATATATTCGCAACAGATATGCCCATATCCTTGTAGGCTTTAATTTTTCCTTTTCCTCCTCTGTTAATGCTTTTCCTCGCCTCAGTGTTTCTTTTCCTCTCCTCAGTGTTGCTTTTTCAATTAAAATAGCACAATTTCACTTACTTACGTGATTAACCGACTGCACATGTCCAATACTAACAGAAAGCTATTGATTTCATTAGGTGTTCTATTCAAGTGGCGCAACATTTTTCCATTGTTTTATATCAACAACAAAACAACAACAGTACATTTCCAGTGCACAGATTTTGTTTCAGAGAGAGTTAAAATAAACATAGAAAACGATAAAAAAATTAATTATTAAATTAAATATTAAAATTAAAATTATTATAATATAAATAGTGATTTTTAAGGTTTTACCAGTTACATTGAGATTACAAAGGGTGTGCTATTCAAGTGGCGTGAAGTGTATAATCACTATTGTGATCCGTTTGGAGCCTTTTTTATTTTGGAACTTTGCTTATATGTGCTGCCGGACCATCGGTTGGGAACCATTGCTCTAGATAAAATTGGAAACAGTTGAATGTACCAGAAATATAATATCATCTCAAATTGAAGGGAAAGATTTCCGCATTCTATACTGTTACGCTTTATTATTCGTCACATATCTGTCTATGCAGCAGAGATCGAAGTGTCACGAATAATAAAGCATAACAATGTAGAACCCGGAAATCTCTCCCTTCAATTCGAAATGTAATCTGAAAACATTCATCAAACCATCATCTCAAATTCTTCCGGATAGTGAATAGTAACTTTTGTATGAGGGGTGGTAGAAGCAGAATTGGAGGTTTGTCCTATATATGACATCGAATATTGTATGCAAAATGTTTCGCGCTGAATTCTAAATTTTTAGTATTCAGCGTTTTTCTGAAATCCGGTGATATGTCTGTGTTTGGGAGGTGCAGAGAAAGTGGAAGGTTTTGAGTGGTTTTCAAACTGTTTATCAGTACCCTTATCGGCACCCTGATCACCATGCCTTGTTCTAATTTTAAGGTCGATAGCTCTAATATGTTCAAAGGAGAAGTGCTTTTCTTGAATTTCTAATATAGAAATTTGTATGGGAAAGGATAGAAGGAATGAAGCGAAGTTAATATTTTTTAAGCATTTATGGCAATTATTAAATGACATATTGTGATAAAATTTTAAGTTTCTTTGTACGGGAGGGGGTAGAAGGAGAAGGGGGATCGGATCAATATTTGACGTTGATGGCGTTTATATCACTATACTTTGGCTTAAATAGTTTCGGAGAAAAATCGATTTCTTTAAATTTCGGAATTTTATAAAATTTGTATGAGAGGTGGTAGAAGGATTGGAGGGAAGTAGCCCATTCACAAAGTAAAGTTTCTTTTTCTTGCTAAAAATAGCATAAAACAAATTTCAGCATGATAGCTGAATGTTGTAGATAGACGGTCACTCGGAATCGTGGTTTTTGAGCGACAATAAATATTTATGTACCCTTGGTGACTCTGTATGAGCATTATTTCTTAACGTATGGCACGGTATGGCAAACACAATATTCTCTCAGATCTCATCTAGAGTATAAAAACTCCATACTCAAATACTTTACAACACAAAGAATCCGAAATGAAATCTTTGGCCTGGGGATAAAATGTAAAAAATAAATACAATAATGCCTTCCATTTCCTACATAGCTTATTTTTCTATTATGACGCGGGTATGTATATCCTCCGAAATTCTAAATCACATATCCACTTAAATTCGCAACCATTTTCCTTTAGCAGTTCGCTACTCGTATTGATGCTAAAGATGAAAAAAAAAGGATATTTAGGGCTTTTGATTTATGGCTTTCGCATTGGGAGTTGACAGAACGCGTCGTTTGATTAATTTCTAATTTCTTTCTTTCCTACTCTTTACGAATGTTTTCTTGTTTCTCGTTTTTTTACGAATAATTCCTGTTTTTTTTTCTTTTATCCTTTTCAGAGACCTAGGAAGCAACAACATAACGTACTTGGCCGCTAAATCATTTGAGATGGTACCAAATCTGGAAGAGCTGTAAGTATTAATGTTTTTGAGGGTTTGATGCTATATTTATGATAAATCGCGGTTGGATACGTCCTTATCCGCGATGTCATCTTTGTGTGTTGTAAAAAGATTTAATTTTTGTTGTTCTGGGCGGGATTTTGGTGTTATTTTTTTACGGTTTTTCGCGACAGGTGATGTATAAAGAGGTAATATTTGCGAATTATCCGGGAATATGGTAAAAGAGGTGCTAATGATAGTTTAAATGTCGGAGTTAGGGCGAAAAATGTTTATATAATATGGTAAGGATTCTTTTGAGTTATTTGACGATATAAAATTATGGTTGTGGTCAATTGAAGTGAATTTTGAAAAACATGATTTACTGAATTGATACTGCCTAGAAAAATATTTGAAGCATTGCACTCAGTTTCGGTTAAGGTCCGCCTATTGCGATTGTTCCCGAACTCTGAATTTTTTTTATAGCGCCGAGCATAACTAAGTGGTCACCCTTTAATCCATTGGATGCACAATCAAGTCGGTAAAGGGTTAAAAGGAATTCCCCGGTGCCGGGGGATGTTAACCTTGAAACAATGAATGTTGTAAGTTGGTGGGTCCTGATTTTCGGGTGATGAAGGACTGACTAAACTTCATTGTATGCGAAGATAAATGCTTAACAGTGAACTCATGGGCGCGTGTGGCTTGCCGAGTGTCCTGGGATAGTTGAAAGGAGGAGAGATGAGGTTGTACAGTTCTTCTTTACCGTGCAAATATCTATAGTAAACGCTGTGTACCGCGAAGTTTCTACGATGTTCGAGGGAATCTATAGAAGTTTTTATTATTGTTGCGAGCTAGGGGTTCGCCAGGATTTCAAGTAAAAACGCAATTCGTTTAAAAGTAAGTGACAATTTATTTATTCGCACTCTAATTCAATTTGCCGATCAATTCGCACTTAATGACAACACCGCCGCGTGTTTTTCTATCGCTTTTCTATTAATTCGTATTTTTTGACAACAGCGCCGCGTGCTTTTCTCTTAACGTTCACGTCACTGTAATCAAAAATTACTGACTGACTCTCGCTGAAAGATTTCGTGCTTTTATACATCTCTCTTGTACTCATGAATGTTCTCGAAGCTTCCATCGGTGTGTATGTGTGAACTATACTGGAAAGCTCTAGATCTTTAATTGTGGCTTTCTACATAGTTAAGTATACTGTTCTACAATAATTCCAGCTTTTTGACTGAACTTTCTCTTTCCGCCTTTCCTTTTTGTATACGTTTGGGTATTCTTCTGTCCTGCATTCGCTGTACGTGACCAGCCCACTGCTGCATTCGAACTTTGATGTGAGTACAGACTGGGTCCTCAAAAATGGTATACAATTCCTGATTGTATTGAATTCTCCATTCGCCTTGTTCATCACTGATCCGAGTATTCATCGTAATACCTTCCTTTCGAAGGTATTAACCATTTTTTCTAAAGCTTCCACGTTTCACTGCCTTAGCAGAGTACTGGTCTTATTATGGTTTTGTAGATTCGCAGTTTCGTTTTCAATGTACAGCGGCGGACAAAAGCGGATACATAAATTAAAATTCTTCGTAAAATTAAAGTAACTTTTTTTTATTGCAGATAATTAAGAAATTCTTTTTGCATCAATTACTTAAAACATTTCTTTTTAAATAATAAAAAAAAATCAAAAACAATTCATGTAAAAAACTTAAGAAATATTCAAAATTCCTTGTAACATTAATCCAGTTTTGTCCATTTTAATTGTTTGACAAATCAGTACTTCGTCCAAAGTTCTTTGTTGGCTAAGACACTTTCAATGCGTTTTGGCATACTTTCTACCAAATTTTGTATTGTTTGGTGTGAAATTTTGGTCCATTCACTCTTTACTCTCTCCCAGAGTTCTGCCATCTTAGTTCGAGCACGTTCGTGATGCGAAAGCATTCTTTTTACAGTCGACCATAAATTTTCGATTGGATTCAAATCTTTATCCAGGCCATTGCGTAGTTTGAAACTGTTGCTCAGCAAGCCAGTTTTTCACGATAATCGCAGTGTGCTTGGGATCTCCATCCTGTTGGAACACTATCTCGTCTACTGGATAAGCGCATTCATCAACGACGTCGTATAAATTACTACGCAAAAGGCTAAGATAGTCTTCCTTTTTCACGATACCGTCGATCTTAACAAAAGGACCAAAGTTCCACCATGTAAAGCAGCCCCACGCCATTATATGTCCACCGTGGTGCTTCACAGTTTACTTAACTAGGTGCCTTTGAATACTCTCATGGGATCGATGCCAATAATATTCCTTACCGCCTGATTGTAATCGATTAATTTTAGTCTCATCTGACCAAATAACTCGTTTCCAGTCTTCAGTAGTCCACTTCCTATAATCCTTGCTAAATTTAAGCCTTGCCTTTATATTCTTCTATAATAATATGGCCCTCCAAGAGGTGAATTCGGAACAGATTCAATTCCAATATAATTTTCGAGTAATATTTAAATACGAGTATTTCCCAGTTAAAGAATTTCGATTATATATTTCAAAGTATTATCGGTATTTTTTCTAATATACCTGAACTGTTTTTTCAGAACACTCATCTTTCTGTTGGCTACAAAAGTGCAATTTTTCTATCATCGAAACTTTTAATATATATGATACCCACCACATCGTCCACGTAAAACAATTCTTATAAATAATTTTAAAAATACATGAGGATATCAGTATGATAAACATATCCATTAAAATTATAAAGTCAGAAAATAAAAAGGGATATCTGTCTGCCATAGTGATGAGCTTAGAATGCCAGAACAAAAACAAAAACAAGGATAGTATTACTGCCGTAGAATTTAAAGGCCAAATAGCTGGCATGCACCATGAATGCGAAGCAGTTAATTTTGAGCTGTTTTCTAGCTCAAGTAATCGTCCATCAAAATTAAGTTTTTATTTTATCCTTTTCGGTTTATCTAAGAAAGTAGAACATTTCTTGATTAAAATATGACCGATTTACAAGATATTCAACAGATGGAATCGAAATAAATAGTTTTCTCTCGCAGTGTTTTCAAAGAGCCTAAGGGTCTGGATAATGTTTGAATGAAAACTTCATGAATTTAAATGCTAACTAATAATATTATGATAGAAATAATAATAAAAAAAAATAACTAAAGAGATTCTGCAGATGATTTTGTTTTAGTTGGAACCAATCCAAATTTGCATCTTTGAATCCGAAAAAAAGCTAATATCTTTTAAGATTGTGTGTTTGTTAGTTCGCTTGAATTCAAAATATTTTGATTAAAATTTGTGGTAATTGCGGTAAAAGAACACTGGCGATTTTTTTTGTAAATTTATTTTAATCGCGATGCAACGAAAAGGTTACTTTAAAATTTTGCAAAGATTTTCAGATTTATCAAGACTTGTGGGAAATTGGCTTTAATACATAATTGATGGAATCGATGATAGATCGGAAATCTTTGAGTTAATTAAAAAAATTAATTAAGTCGAGCTGCCTTAATGTCTTATTTATTTAATCTATTGCTGACGGTCTGGTGTCTTTAGGACCACGGCTAGCTGATTCGGGATAAAGATTTGATTAGTTGTGTCTTCTTCTCCATTGCAGCCTAAATCGGGTCTTGTCCTCCTAACAATCAGGTTCATTAACATTTTTTTTTTTTGATTCTTATTGTAAAAGGGTTGTTAATGGCAATGAGAAATTATTCGAAATAAAATAGGCAAATGTTGTAAAAGTGAAACAGTTCCAATTCTAAAAGGTATATTTATAAAGTAAATAGTTTCTGTTCACTTTCTATTATCCAGTACCCCATAAAAATATTTGTCAGTAGCAACCAGTTGAACTGAAAAATATATTAACTTCACCACTCGTTACGAGCGATCTCACTCCCCTTCCCCTGCATTCCCATTCTCATTGAACCTTCTCTCTTTGACTGTGTTTGCGGATTGGACATGAAGGCCTAATTAGCCTAGTAAATCAAAATTTCAATATTAACTATATAGGAGAAAAAGAAATGTAAAAAAAAAACATAACAGGACTACGATTGCGCGTAAAGCGCCTTCTTACGATACTCTAGATGAAATAGAATTTTTTGTGATGAGAGAGAAAATTAGTGTGTTAGATTTAGTTAAAATGTGCAGTTTGTATGGGAGGTGGTAGAAAGAGTGGGGGGATCTTAGTGATTTTTTCAAAAATAACTACGAATATCATAAAATTGACATCTCTTAAATTTTAGACCAGTAACATTCATACTTTTCAAGAAAATAGATTTTACTTTATTATTATAATAATAAAGTATTGTGATCGACACAAAAAAAAAAAAAGTTTGCTACCCGCCATCCGCCGTACGCCGACGTGTACGCTCAGCGCACATTAACTCCCAAACCCTTCAAGATAGAAAGTTTATTTTTGGAGGGATTGTAGATAGTTGCGGATCTCAGGCGGATACCTATTTTGGGGGGTGTACTGGTTCAGGGGGAGGCGGGGGGAGCGCTTAAACCGAAAAATACGAATTCAAACATCTCAACCATGGTAACAGCTAGGAAGCTAAAACTCAACATACATATAGAAGGGTTTGTGGGACAACTTTTAAAAATAATTTAATTTTTTTATCCATTGGGGTGCGAAAAGGGGGGGCTAAGAACCAATTGTCGGCCAAATTTTTTTTTCAAATGATTATATCTTCGAAATTACTTATCGTAAAAAAATCATATTTAGAGACCGTCAAGGTGGCATATAGTTCCATTGGAACCAGCTCAGAAAGCGGCTAGTTATTGTAAGGGGGAGGGTCAGGGGGGGTGCAAAGAAAAACACTTAAAAATTAATATCTCAACTATCTTTTAAGCTATGTAATTGAAACTTAAAACGTATATTAAGCTATACCAGGCAAACACAAAAAAAATATAACATGTCAAAATAATAGTAGTGGGGGGAAATGGGGAACATTTCAAAAATGGCGCACTTTTCAAAATTACAAATCCTTATATCTCAAAAACTAGTACAGATATTAAATCAAAAATTTGTCAGATTGTAGAACTACATAATGGTTAGTTTTGGTAAAAATTTTAAGCTGGGAGGTGTAAGGGGAGGGAGGTGATAAGCAAAAATGTCGAAAATTTTGAGTGATTTTTTTAGGGCTCTAGTGAAAGATAAAAAGTTAAAATTTTGCATGTGAATACCTATATTTAATGTACATAGAAAAATAATATTAACTTGATCCATATTTATTATAAACCGACTCCCCCGGTCTAACGTGCACAAGGTGTTTCATGTGCATTGAAAAAAACACATAAACTGAAAATTTTCGAGTGAAATTTTAAGGTAGAAACTTGAAAATTTGCGAAATGCATTTAAAAAAAATCCCTAAATATACCAAATATTAACTGGTCGAAAACCTTTAAAACTCCTACCCCCTCCCATACAAAATTATTTTTTCGACCATTTTCAAGAAATCAATTATCACCTAACTATTAAAAGCTATCAAATTCAAATTTTGCAAAACAACTTACAAAAATAATTAAAATGAGATTGCGTTCAAAGTTTTAAAATCGCGCTTGCCCTTCTACCCCCTCCCATACAAAAGTATGATTTCGACTAATTTCATTAAATCAACTAATAACCAACAAATTAAAAGCTATGAACTTGAAATTTCGTACGAGCATCTAACAACAAAAATGAAAGAAAATTGCATCACAAGTTTGACGATTCCCCTACCTCCTCTACCCCCTCCCATACAAAATTATTTTTTCGAGCATTTTTAAGAAATCAGTTATCAGCTAACTCTTAAAAGCTATCAATTTCAAATTTGGCATAAAACTTACAAAAATAATTCAAATGAAGTTGCTTTAAAAGTTTTGAAATCGCGATTGCGCTTCTACCCCCTCCCATACAAAACTATGATTTCGACCAATTTTATTAAATCAACTAATAACCAACAAACTAAAAGCTACGAACTTGAAATTCTATACAAGCACCTTACAAGAGACGCGAAATAAAACTGCGTATCAAATTTTACGATTCCCCTATATTCTCTACCTCCTCCCATACAAATGTTCGGTTTCATGAATGTAAAATACACCGAATTTTATGAAAATTCTATGCAACTTCGTCTATGAAACACATTCTATACAGAGAATATTGGACGTGGTTCAAGCAATTAATTAAAAAGCTATTAACATCCACCCACCCTTACTATTACCCCTACTCCTCCCCTCATAAGAACCCAAACTTACAGACACGAATGAAATATTGTTAACAATCCTGCCCAAGAACTCCCTTTCACTTAGTCTTCCCTAACCACTCTAACCTGCATATTGACTTTTCACTCATCCGCAACTTGTCCCAAGAATAATAAAGTTTCGCCCGACTTGTTGGCAGTTTATTTTGTGAAGTTGTGAAACTGTGTCATATTGTATGGGAGGGGGTAGAAGCAGAAAAGCTAATCAAATTTTTTTTTCTGATCTTAGTGATAATGCTAAATAAGTATTTATTACAAAATGTGAGCTCGATAAATGTTATATGTTCTGAGAAAATCGTATTAGAGCATTTCATGAAAAAGTGTAGTTTGTATGGGAGGGGTTGGAAGGAGAGGAAGGACGCAGAAAATTGTTATACTGTATATTGATATCCTTATGAAAGTAATATATCCCGAAATTCAGACTAATAGCTTTTATACTTTTCGAGCAAATCCATTTATAGTCGAATTGCGAAATAGTGTCATTTTGTATGGGAGGGGGTAGAAGGGGTAGAGGTAATCGTCCAATTTTTTTTTGTTCTTACTAAAAATTTTAAATAAATATCTAGTGCAGAATTTCACCTCGCTAAATTTTATACGCACTGAGTAAATTGGCTTAGAGTAATTCATGACAATTGCAGTTTGTATGGGAGGTGGTAGAAGGAGGGAGAGGACACGCATAATTTTTATACGGTAGATTGATATTATCATAAAAGTAATATATTCCAAATTTCAGGCCAATAGCTTTTATACTTTTCGAGCAAATCCGTTTATTGTCAAATTGCGCATTTGTGTCATTTTGTATGGGAGGGGGTAGAAGGGGTGGAGCGATTTGGCCCATTCACGAACTTGACCTTACTTTTTTGTCAAAAACGACGTGTAGGAAATTTGAACTTTCTAGCTCAAAGCTTTCTCAAACTAGAGAGCGAACGGACGGATGGACGGACGGACGGACGGACATCCGGTTTTGAGATTTTTGAGTGATAATATTAATTTCTGTATTCATCATTTTTTTATCCGAGCCTTATTTCTTGGCGTTACACACTCCAGAGCAAACTTATAATACTCTCAGATTTCATCTAGAGTATAATTATGGTGAACATTTTGAATGTTGAATGTTGTGAATGTTATTTTTGGATCATGGGCTTATCACCCGTGATCTTAAGACCTGACTGATACGAGAAACGAACACAGCGCCTCAGATACGGACTGATTCTACGGTAACGACTTTTGGCATTCGAAAACGGAGTATGATTGGCTTCTGGAACGTTCGAACATTGAATGACGGGGGAAGAGCTGGGGTTACTCGGTCCTTGCACCGCCAATCAGTGATCGACCGTGAAATGGGGCACTATAACATCCAAATCTTGGGCTTGAGCGAGATCAGGTGGACAGGATCAGGAGACGAACGAACCCCTAGCGGAAACACTATTCTGTACATTGGCCCTGAAAGTGGTGCCAGAAATGGCGTGGCGTTCGTCCTTACACCGAGAGCGAGAAACAGTCTCATTAGCTGGGAACCAATCTCGGATAGGATTATCATCGTCAGGCTCAGAACCAGTGTCAGATACGTTACAATTCTGCAGTGCTACGCACCAACTAATACCGCAACATCTGGTGACAAAGAGGAGTTTAATAGCCAACTGAGTGCCACCTTCGAACGTGTTCCAAGAGGTGATATTAGTATCATCTCGGGAGATATGAACGCCCAGGTTGGATCAGACAGCACTGGACTAGAACACGTCATGGGGAGGCATGGTGACCCTTAAGTCAACGCGTCACGACCTTGGAGTAAGAGACCCGAAAACGGCGAATTATTTGTGGAGTTTTATAGTACTCGGCAAATGGTCATCGGAGGGAACCTTTTTCCACACAAGAGTCATCATAAAACGTCTTGGGTTTCCCCTGATGGTGTTACTCACAACCAGATCGACCATTTGGCTATAAGTCGCCGATGGAGAAGATGTCTCCTCGATGTGCGAGCGAAACGTGGAGCTGACGTGGGGAGCGATCACCACTTGATGGTTGCCTGCTTGAGATTGTGTACAGCAGCTATCTGACGACCACAAATTCTTCAAATGAAGCGCAAGCTTAATTTGGTAAACTCAGAGATCCCAACAAAAAACGCGAATACACCACTATTCTACGCGAAAAGTCATCCACATTGGGTGAATATGAAATGCGCACACTGGACGCCAATTGGGAGGCAACCAGAAACATTTGTCTAACTAGTGCTGAAGAATTTGTGGGATATGTGCAAAGCGGTGAGAAACCCTGGATGTCGCAAGACACATGGGACACGGTTGGCAATCGGAAAAAAGCCAAATTGGCAATCATCTCTCAACCCGATGTCAACCAACGAACGCCCGACCTGAGGCAGAAGTGCCGCGATGCTCATATACAGCTTAAAAAGGCTGTTAGACGCGACAAGAGAAAGGCCATTGAAGATCTGGCAAACAAGGCAGAATCTGCGGCTTACCTTGGGGATATGGGTTCGCTATTGAAAATCATGAAACAGTTGACGAACAGGAATTTCACCGCCAACCACCTGGTGAGAGATGTCAACGGAACTCTCCTTAATATGAGTGAACATCAGTTGTGGCTATGGAAAGAATGCTTCTCTGATATTTTAAATATCTTGTCAGATGAAGATATCCCAGAAACAGAACATCTACCAAACAAGCAACCGCAACAATCCTCTATTAGGGACGATCCCCCAGATAAGGAAGAGATAGTTTCCGCCATTCGGTTAATGGCGGGAAGGAAAGCTCCAGGTATAAACGGACTACCAACCGAACTCCTCACAGCGGACCCGGAAATAACAGCCGATATACTCCTCCCACTCTTTACTGAGGTGCGGGATGAAGGAAGATATCCGACTGAATGGAAGAAGGGCGTCATTGTGAAAATTCCGAAGATGGGCGACCTTCGGGATTGTGGCAATTGGCGTGGTATGTCTACTTACTGCCGTATCAAAAATTATGGCTAAGGTAATTCTCAATAGGATTAATGATTCGTCGAGAGCACTCTCGAAGTTTATCAGGCTGGATTCCGTAAAGGGTCGTCTTATACCGACCACACAAATACCCTACGAATATTATTAGAGCAGTCAGCCGAAATGGGTTCGCCACTACATCTCATGTTTGTGGACTTTGAGAAGGCTTTCGACAGCGTTAAGCGAGATTACATATGGAATGCTTTGCGTAGGATAGGTGTTTCAGATAAGGTCATAGCTATGATTAAAGAATCCTACGAAGATGCAAGGTGTCGCATCTTGCATAGATGAGAGCTGTCCGAGAGCTTCCCTGTGCGAACGGGTGTCAGACAAGGCTGTATATTATCACCAGCCCTGTTTCTGGTGGTAATAAATGAAATCTTGAAAGCTGCACTGGAAGGTGGGGAAGGTAAAGGTCCTCAATGGAGACTATTTAACATCTTAAGTCACCTTGATTATGCTGATGACGTGTGTTTGCTTGCACATAACTGTTCGGAAAGAGGCGGGACTGAAAATAAATGTGCGTAAAACCAAGTACTTGCACATGGGTTCGAACGAAAGTACACCGATTGTTCTTAACGGACAGGATGTGGAAGAGGTACAAGATTTTTGCTATCTTGGAAGCATTGTCAGCATGGACGGCGGAGCCGAAAAGGATGTTGAGGCTCGGCTTAATAAAGCTCGTCAGTCCTTCGGTATCCTTTCCCCTTTCTGGTGGTTAAGAGAGATTTCCCTTCGCACGAAGCTGCGAGTTTTTGACGCATGCGTCAAATCCGTGTTGTTATATGGTTGTACTACGTGGAAAGTGACCGTTCGACTTACAAAGAAACTACAGACTTTTGTGAACCAATGCCTCCGACGCATTTTAGGAATATTCTGGCCAGAAGTGATCTGCAACGACGAACTTTGGAGTACAACTGGCCAATGATTCAAAGGCGGAAGTGGCAGTGGATCGGTCATACTTTGAGGAAAACAGAGCGAAACATCGCCGAAGTGGCTCTGAATTATAATCCTCAAGGAAGACGTCGTGTTGGTCGTCCATGTAACACATGGAAGCGAGCAGTTGAGCAAAAGGCCAGAAGAATAAGCAAGTCCTGGCAACAGCTTAAGGCCGATGCTCAGGATCGCGCCTTGTGGAAGAGAGTTGTCTCTGTCCTATGCCCCTATAGCGGGTCTTAACAGGAATTTGATTGATTGATTTGAATGTTTTCACAGAGCATTTCGAATTAAAAGAAAAGATTTTCGGATTCTACACTGTTACGCTTTATTATTCTTGACGTTTCGGTCTCTGCTGAGACCTTTATAAAACTGTTTGATAAAGGTCTCTGCAGAGACCGAAACGTCACGAATAATAAAGCGTAACAGTGTAGAATCCGGAAATCTTTTCTTTCGAAAAAAATTATTTCAGAAATCTTTTAAGGATAACCATAATTTTTAGCCAATATAATTTAAAAAACTTACACGCATCATCACTACTTAATTCAGAAACGGTTATACATATAGAAGTAACCACTACAAGCCTGCGTGTAGCCTAGTGGGTAGCATGTTGGTATACGTGAGTTCAAATCCCGGTCGAAGTATAATTCCAGTACACTGCTTGCGTGTGTATATCTGGATCACCTCAATCTATGAAAATGGAAAAAAGGCATGCAAAGAGCCCACAATAACAAATAGTAAGCTAAAGGTCAGGAAGGCAAGGCCCGAATTGGTCTGTAGCGCTATTAAAGAAGAGGAACTATTATACGTTTCCATTACATTACATTCCGTAGCTTTGCTAAACATGATAACGGAAACCTCTCATTTATCTTTATAAAACTAAAATGGTTACTTCTCTTTAATGTGATGTGAATGTAGCTCCAAGTACAAACTTATTCATTGTTATTCAAATAATTGATAATTTTTCTTTAATTCAATTTCAGCATATTATCCGACAACATTATTGGAAAAATCGACAATGAAGCATTCCATGGCTTAGAAAAATTGAAACGACTTTCATTACAAAATTGTGGCCTTAAAGTTGTACCGGGCGATTCATTTCATGCAATTCCCAATCTTATATCTCTGTAAGTATCCGACAAAATAACAATTGTTAAATTTTTAATTAAAAAAAAAATATTTTGACCTATTCAACATAATTAAAAATATTCAAATCGCATCAAATAAAAAATAAAATAAAAAATAAAAAAAAACAATAGGCAACTAAATGGTAATGCCTTAGCTAATTTGGAAAAAGGATGCCTTAAGTATCTTCAGCATCTACGTAGCTTACGACTGGAAGGGAATCAACTGAATCGCGTACCAACCGAAGCTTTAACCGGACTTAAGTCACTTGAAGCACTGTGAGCTAAATTATATTTATTATATTTATGTTCGATGTGTGCGTTATATTAATTTTAAAGCATCACTAAAAAAAACAATAAATGTATCTTATGATTTTATCGATTATCAAAATTTCACATCCAATTGGCGATTAAAAATAAAAAAAAAGTTTTTTTTTCCTAATTTATTTGAATTGAAAAATTTGTTTTTAACAAAAACCATTTATTTTTGTTTTTAATTTTATAAACTTGTTTCTAACAAAATACTTTTCATCATGGTTTTTTTTCTGTTATTATTTGGACGAAGAAAAATGGTAAATGTTGAAATATTTCCTTTATTTTTTAATAAATCCCTCATAGGTAGATATGATGATTTTTATTAGGGAATCTTTTTTGAGAGAAAGGTCGTTTTCAAAGGAAACTTATGGCGACCAGAAAATTTTATTTCATTTTCCAGCAGGTTTGGCCCTTTCGACGTTGTGTGCTACGGGTAATGTCATATGTTTCCGAGTTTATGGAGGAGCGGTCCGGGAATCCTTTGAAATTAGGGTTTCTGGCTTATTAGGTTTAGATGACCAGAAATGATTCTTTTACGACTCTGCAATCGTAATTTTTATAGTTATTTCGGAATTATTTGCGATAGAATGTGATATGTGGTCTTGGGCGAGTTTCGAGTTTGGCTTTAATTACAAGAGAGGAATCTAAAATTCTTGAAAATTTTGAACCGTATTGTTTTTATGTTTAAAATCATTTGAATCTGTCTGCCGTTGGCTTAAGGATCCCATTTGGAAAATTTGATTGTGACTTTTCTAGTTGTCGTTAAACTTAATTCTTCATTAAAACATTTAATTCGGTCGTAATCTTCACATTATTCTCAGAGCACATGTTACGCGTAATACGGAATAAGCTTTAGTGGGAGATTTCCGGAGATATTATATTCCGCTGTCAGAGGTATCGATGGAATCCATAATTTTATGACTAGAATTTAACTCGCAAAGAGGTCCTTACTATCTATACCCCGTTTTATGAACCAAATATCACGAAAAACTATTCCAGATTTTTTTTTGTTTAAATTGAATTTGTGTGCATTTACTATTTTTATGTGCATTCACTAAAGTTTTGTGCGCATTTACTAAATTTTGTGGGCATTCACTTAAATTTGTGTGAATTTACTATATTCTATGTGAATATACACAAATTTTGTATGCATTCACACTAAATTTCTGCGCATTTGCTAAATTTTGTGTGCATTTATTCACATTTTATGTGGACTTACTAAATTTTATGTGCATTTACTAAATTTTGTGCGCAATTACTCAAATTTTGTGCACATTTACTAAATTTTGTTGTGCATTCACTGAAGTTTGAGTTCATTTACTAAATTTTGTGTGCATCCAATTAAGTTTCGTGTGCATTTACTACATTTTGTGTGAGTTCACTCAAATTTAGCCCATCTACTAAAATTTTTGTGCATTAACTCAAATTTGTGCAAATTCACTCAAATTTTGAGTGAATTTACTAAATTTTATGTCCACACACTTAAATTTTGTCTGCACTCACTCAAAATTTGTGCATATTTACTAATTTTTTTGCGCATTCATTTGTGAGCATTTACTAAATTTTATGTGCAATCACTAAAATTTTGTTTGCAGTCACTCAAATTTTTTGCACATTTCCTAAATTTTGGGCATATTCACTTAAATTTGTGCATATTTACTAATTTTTTTGCGCATTCATTTGTGAGCATTTACTAAATTTTATGTGCAATCACTAAAATTTTGTTTGCAGTCACTCAAATTTTTTGCACATTTCCTAAATTTTGGGCATATTCACTTAAATTTGTGTGCATTTACTAAACGAACTCTAATTTTGTGTACATTCACTCAAATTTTAAGCGCATTTACTAAATTTTGAGCGCATTCACTTAAATTTGTGTGCATTTACTAAATTTTTTTGGGCATTCACTCAAATTTTGTGTGGATTTATTAATGTTGTGTGCACTCACTCAAATATTTCGTGCATTCACGGTTTTTCGTTACCACGGGGTTCGAGAAGCCCATAGTAGGTTGTTACTAGTCTTGGGTTTAGCCTAGTGGGGAGCGTGTTGGTCCACAATGCGAAGGTTGTGATTGCGAATCGCGATCGCCGTATGATTCCAGCACACTTCCTACTTGGATATACCTTGGTCACCTCGATCTACGAAAATGAAAATTTCGCAGATGGAGGGTTGTGCGAAAGGCTAATAACCCTTTCACAATAAGTAATGAAAATGTTAAGGAACTTGAAAGTTAGGAGGCCAAGGTCGGATTTCGCCTGTAGTGCCGTTAGTAGGATGCTTCCACCTACGGTAAGTTAAGACGGCTCCTCGGGAAGCTACGTAATTATTGTGGTTTAACGCTTAAATGCAAGTAAAGTTATGCAGTATGCCATGTGAGGTTACATTTAATCAATCAGGTGCTGGGATTCACAGAATGCAGAGATTTTTATAGAATGACGAACTTTTAATCGGTACACACTAGTACCTTCACCTTAGAAAGAGGGGTTAGCTGTCAAACAAATACAACCGTGAGATAAAGCCCTAGACCAGACGTCCACGTTAATCAATCAAAATATGATTCTATATCTAGAATCTATTCAATACTAGGTAAATTCATACGTTTTGGGCACCCACGATTACTCAAAAGTTTTGAACTCGCACATCACTACACTCATCATAAAGAATAATTCGATAAAGTTGAGATGGGTGGTCGGTAAATTTTCTTAATAAATAGCAAAGAACTGAATTACCCAAAGTTATTTATTTCAGTTTTATCACACCTTTCCTTTTTGTAATATTTATACTCTAGATGAAATCTGAGAGTATTATAAGTTTGCTCTAAAGTTTGTAACGCCAAGAAATAAGGCTCGGAGAAAAAAATGAATGATACAGAAGTTGATATTATCACTCAAAAATCTCAAAACCGGATGTCCGTCCGTCTGTCCGTTCGTCCGTCCGTCCGTCCGTCCGTCCGTCCGTCCGTCCGTCCGTCCGTCCGTCTGTGCGCGCTCTAGCTTGAGAACGCGTTGAGCTAGATAGTTCAAATTTTGTACACGTCTTTTTTGACAAAAAAGTAAGGTCAAGTTCGTGAATGGGCCAAATCGCTCCACCCCTTCTACCCCCTCCCATACAAAATGACACAATTGCGCAATTTGATAATAAACGGATTTGCACGAAAAATATAAAAGCTATTGGCCTGAAATTTTAAATATGTTACTTTTATGATAATATCAATCTACCGTACAAAAATTCTACGTATCCTCCCCCTCCTTCTACCACCTCCCATACAAACTGTACTTGTCATGAATTACTCTAAGCCAATTTACTCAGTGCGTATACAATTTAGAGAGCTGAAATTGTGCACCAAATATTTATTTAACATTTTTAGTAAGGCAAAAAAAAATTAAACGATAAGCTTCACCCCTTCTGCCCCCTCCCATACAAAATGACACAATTTCGCAATTTGACAATAAACGGATTTACTCGAAAAGTATAAAAGCCGTTAGTCTGAATTTTTGGATATGTTTTTTTCATAATAATTTTAATCTACAGTAGAAAAATTATTTGCTTCCTCCCTCTCCTTCCACCCCACCTACCACCTCCCATACAAACTACACTTTTTCATGAAATGCTCTAAGACGATTTTCTCAGAACATATAACATTTATTGAGCTCATATTTTGTAATAAATTCTTAATTAGCATTATCACTAAGATCAAAAAAAAATATTTGATTAGCTTCACTGCTTCTACCCCCTCCCATACAATATGACACATCTTCACAACTTCACAAAAAATCGATTTTCTTGAAAAGTATAAATGGCACTAGTCTGAAATTTCAGGGATGTCAATTTTACAATATTCCTAGTTATTTCTGAAAAAATCACTAAGATCGCCCAACTCTTTCTACCACCTCCCATACAAACTGCACATTTTCACTAAATCTAACTCACTAATTTTTTCAGTTCCCATTCAATTTTTGGAGTATGCATTTCGTATAAAACATTTTTATAGCTACTTTAGCATGATGGGGAAAAAATTAGTTCAATGCTGTCATCCCTTCTAACACTTCCCATGGGATCACAAAAAATTCTATTTCATCTAGAGTATCGTAAGATTGCGCTTTACGCGCAATCGTAGCCCTGTTATGTTTTTTTTTAAGTTTTCCTTTAATACCCTCCAAATTGTTTCCAAAAGTTAACCAATTTAAATTTTTTTTAAATTTTTCTTTTTATTGTATTTAAAAGCTATTAATCGATCAACTAATCATTAAATCGAAATAATACAAATATCTAACAGAAAATCATCATAATTTTCTTTTCAGAAATCTTGGCAATAATTTCCTTTCAACAATATCGGAAGGTGATTTTCCACAAATGCACAATTTGGTTGTTTTGTAAGAGCTCTGAAAACTATTTATTCGAAAATTCTCAGTCTCAATATAAATTGGAATTAAATTTTTTTGTGTAATTTTTCTTTTCCCCAGACTATTAAAGCGGAATAAATTGAGTGAAATGGCAATTGATTCGCTCGTAAATTTGACGAATCTTAAAGTTTTGTAAGTACTGCATTGTCGTCTTCGTTTAAAATGTTTTTCTATATTTTACTATGCTGTAAAAAAATCGGAAATAATGATTAAAACTATCTTTGTAGTTTTAAGGGTTCTTTCGAGAAAAGTTTTTGATTCTATGTAATGGGAGTTTCTTCTTTGAGAATAGTTTTTTTTATGAATTTGACATTATTATCGAGTCAATATCGTTTTTAAGAGTTTTAGTTTTCTTAGAGATTTTTTCGTTGATTGTAATGGTGGAATATTTTATTTTATTATTTTTTTTTAGGGAAATGGATGACAACTTGTTAGCATCATTGCCGAACGGATTAAGCAAATTGGTCTATCTTCAAGAATTGTAAGTTGTTTGAGAGGAAAAATCATTCCAATTATTTTCTGTTGAGCTAGTTAGTAGTTCGGATTTTTAGTACTTAAGTCCTCCTTGATTTTTTTATGTGTAATTACTCCATGGTTAATGTCCTGCTGGTCCGAGGAATATATCCAACTTGGGACTTATGACTGGACGGACAGTATTTCTGAGTTATTCGATAGTCTAGACTGGCTAATGAGTGGTTTGCTCTCATATGCGATTGTGGAAGTATATTGGCTTTAGTTGGTAGGTTAGGACTCTTTTAGAAATTATTCCATCTGACTGGTCGTTATGATACAGCTGTATAGATTTCTTCTCAAATAAATATCGAATAAAACTTAATAATAAAATTGAAACTACTCGGAGAAAAAATGGGTGCGATAGAACTTTATTTCAACGCTCAAAAACTCCAAAACCGGATGTCCGTCCGACCTTTCGCTGTTTAGTTTTTGGATATTGAAGTGCGGTAGGGGTCACTAGATTTCAAGTAAAAATAAAACTAGGTCACTTTTAATTTAAAATAACCACAAACTTTATTATTCGCTTTACACTTTTTTTTTCTTCTCTACATTGGTTTCCAAACTTCGAATCTTTCGCATCTAGACTTCCACTCATTCGCTTTCCGGGCTTCGACTTCTCCATCGCAGCTTTACCACGTGATGACGTGATCTCGACTGACCCTGCATCACAAACAGTCGCCCTTTTCCATATCGTTTTTGTCGATCGCTATCGGCTCTTCATGCCGAATCATTTCCTTGTCGACCGCTGTCGTCCATGCCGGACCGTTTATGAGTAGTCCAATGTGAGTCGGCATCTAACTTGTTCGGAATTTGTACGCGCGTGTAATTGTTGTTGCTTTCGTTCGCGGAAAAGAACTTACAGGTGTTCTTTTATTAATGCAGAATTTTTGTTGGCGAGAATAGTGGTTGAAGATCTCGAACATTCGATGAGCGACATAGTGCTGGCACAAAATCTGACCCCCTCCTTAGGTCCTGTTCATCCTGAATAGAGTCAATTTCGTCTTAGAGGTATTTCGACAATTTATCTACTCCTTTCACCTTTGTGATACGCAAGCAGTATTCTCTATCATTTATTCCTTGAATTTTTTGGTATGGACCTTCCCAGTTTCGCTGAGGCCTTGCTGATCTCCTCTTCTGGTATCGACCAAATCGCCTTCTCGGAAATTTGAAAAGTTGCATCGTAAATGTCGTCGGTGATTGATGCGTTCAGTGGCTATCTTTCAACTTCTCATGTTATCTTTGCAAATTACGGTCCGTGAAGTATCCTCCGATTTCTGATCAGTCGTTTCAAAAGCTGTGTTAGCTGTTATCCAGCGTAAATTATTCCCTAGTTGAAAGCAGTTTCCGGTCCGGCATAACGAGATGTGCATTACGTTTCACATAGTCGGTCGGCGACTTTTTCAGCTGGCGGTAATTGCGTCTTGAATGTTTTGCGCGTTTGCAATCTCAACATCGTGGAGCTCCAGGTCTTAAATTCTGCTTTGCTAGCTCTAAGGCTTTCATTTTCATGTTTTTCTGATCTCGACAATTGATTCACAAATCTGATCTGGAGGCAAATTCTGCACAAGAAAGTGATGATCTCCTTCGTTTACAGAAGTACGTCGTAAGTGCCTTGCCTGTCTGCAATTCGAACAGCGGGGAACGTTGTAGATTACACTTATTTTACTGGGTTCTTCCCTCCGGCACGATCTGATGGTTCTGACAGTAACTCTTCTAATTCGCATACCATTTGGCGACTCTTGTTTGGTGACACATCTTGAGCAATTCATTCCTGTTGGTTTATTTCTGGTGCATTTACGTTTTATGAACCCGACTTTTGCACACTCCCAACAACGTAGTACACTCCTTCGGTAGCTTCTGCTTTGTTTTGACCTCTGGCATTAGCATTTCTTGGTCGCAGTCATTTTCCGGACCCGCGACTTACTTGTGACAATTGTTTAGCATCTTCAAAGGTCAGAGCGTACACCAAAGTCTCATGCGATGTCTTCATGCACAACAATCTCAAAGCCTGTTCTAGTTCTCAATAAATGCATCGACTATTCTTTCATTCCGTTTGTCCTGATATTCACATGCCAGGGAAGGAAAATAGTACTATACGTTTAATGTCCGAAAGCTATTGCAGGGTTTCACCAGTTTTCTGTACGCGGTTGTGAAATCGCGTTTTATAAATTTCCCTCATGTGATCTCTACAGTATCAAAAGTCTTCAAAGTCTGCACCAGGAATTTAAAGTTTCTTTGTTGTTCGGCTGTGGTATTCTGCAAAATTTTAGCCGCAGAACCCCGTAACTCCTGATCCGACTAATGGTTGGAAGTGGCCACCACTTCAAATTGAGTCTTATAGATGATCCATGGTGTTTGACCATCCAATAGTGGAGCCTTTAGATTATTATGGACGACGCTTTCGGACATGATGACGCCAGTTGTTTTCACCACGTCGAAGTCCCTTTTATGTCACACTTCTTCACTGGAGGTGCTCTCGATCTGATCAGTATTTTCGGTGATCTTCTCTGTATTGACTTCAAGAAAGCTAGTCGTTTCGTTTAGCTTATCTTATATGTTAAGATGGTACGCGGATGTTGTAGTTTTCCTTTTAGCTACTCTTCAATATGCTTGCCTACTGCAGTCATCTGTCGACCTATTTCTGCCCTTATCTGTTGACTTTGTTGTTTTAACTTCATGCTCTTTTGATCCATTTTCGCCATCATTTGTTGCATCAGCTGCATCATCGGGTCTAACAATCGAGAACTTACCGCTAGACTTCGCTGAACAATTTGTTGCTCGACCTCCTGTTTAGTCACCTGCTCTATGAAGAACTCATAGTTTTCGACGTCCCTCGACTTACAACGCATCCATCATCCGGTTTACAAGTTCTGTTTTATTTTCAGTCATTACACTTTCACTTTCATTCCGTTACCCTCAGATCTTTCATGTAACGCGGAATTTTTAATTATTCTTAACTTTCCTCGCGGCCACTTATTTTCTGGTAAAACTTCTCGAAAATTCTCCTTTTGTTCGTTCGAGAATTTCACACTCGCAACAATACTATCACTTAATCGTTATTCCAGAATACGTTCTAGAATTTTTTACGCTATATTATTTTCGGAATTGTCACTCAAGATTGTTACTTAAAATTCCACTTCTGACACCAACTGAAGTATGTTAGTATAAAAGATTTTGATTTGAAAGTTAGTATTTAGGAATACGAGTAATATACGAGTAATAATTTTTTCATAATTTTCAATTGAAGTGAAAGCGGCTATAGACACTTGTAGGTATATTTACAAAGCGAATTACAAAATTATAAGTCCTGGCAACAACTAAAGACCGACACTGAAGATCGCGCATTGTAGAAGAGAACTGTTTTTGTCCTATGCTCCTATAGGGGGTCGTAAAAAAAAATATAATTGACATGATAATCTCCCAAGAGAAATGCAAATCCTTCGCAAACTTCCAAGCTATAACAAATCGTCTAATAATAATCTATAAGCGAAAGCAGTCTCCATAATTGCCTGCAATTCGTTATTCTCAGCACTGCGTCCTTTTTTATCAAATCGCATCGCTTGCGTCTCTATTCCGCTTTGATAATCTGCTCAGCTCACGGAATACGACTTGTATTGCAATTTATAAGCAAATGATATCCTTTTTTTTCGTTCACCCGGAAACTGCCCCCTGTGACTCTATCGAGACACACACATCAATGATGGTTGCATCTCGACTAAATCAGGATGCACTAATATAGCGCATTACTTGTTATGTCGCGCGACGAGATGGTTACTTTACTATAATTTTTCTGGATTCTGAAGGATAAATTAGTTGGCTGAAGCGCAACCAACTACTGGGCCAATCGATAAATGCAGCGATGATGATGTTTTCCCAAGGAAGTTCCATTCGATTTTATGTTTATCCTTCCTACATGTAATTATTATGTATGGGTGGCTATGTATGCGTGTGTGTGTGTGTGTGTGTGATCATGATTTGGTCCTGACTTTTCGAGTTAATACTAACGCGAAACGAACGAAAGTTTATCGGAAGTCAAATCGAACGGGTAAAGATAGAGCGGGGAATCTCAGAGTATTAGCTCTCTGATTCAGCTAGCGCAGGATTGCAGCAACATTTACCCTATACCGACAACCGGATAATAACGATAGATAAAGCGTTTCCTTTTTGATTTTAAGTCGTTCGAGTTTATGGCAATCTCGGAAAATACCATTGGACTGGTGATGGTGGTGGGTCAGGGATGCAACTAAGTTCTTATTGATGGCACTGTTTTTGTCATTACTGGTTTCGAAGCGATTTCGTAATGCTTATCTCTGGTGGAAAGATAATTGCTGCACAATGACAACAACAACAGGATCAACTTGGCGATTTTGTTTTAGAGACATTGTGATGTGATGCCGGAATGAGCAGATATCCTCAATGAGCACTCTCTTCTGAAATGAGTTCATGGGTTTTGAATGTGCGGTTGATATAATTTCCGAGTTTTTAATGCTCTCGATTTTCTCATTTGGAACATATGACTATCGCTCTATTATTTATTCAAAAAGTTAAGTGTTGTCGTTTTGGAACGTTACAATCGGAAAGTTTGTTCGACTTTTGTGGTAGTTGGTTGAGGGAAATCAAATGAATTATAAATATGCCCCATCTTTTGCAAAATTGAAGAGAATCGATTGCTTGAATTTTCAGAAACTATGAAATTCGGATGGGAGTGGGTGAGAGGATTAAATGAATCGCGACAAAATTTAGCTATTGTTTTTAGTATTCCGTATATTTTCTGTAGATCATCAAGTCGATAGCTTAAATGGTTTTGAAGAGAAACAAGGATTTTGAATCTTACCTGAATCTGACTTGAGCTTATCCTAGACCACTTTTAAACCACCAGATTGAAAACTGTATTACGAAATCATCTAATTGATCCTTATTTCATATTTACAGCTCAGCATCGGGAAATCGAATCACAAGTATTGCAAAATCCGAATTGCCACGAAATCTTGTTTCGTTGGAACTACGTGCGAATCCAATAGTTGGCATTAAACCGGAAGCCTTGCGGAATATGTCGCGACTCCGAAAACTGTAGGTATATCCTCTTTTGAGATTCCCTAGAATACTGGGAAAAAAGAAATTTCGAGCAGTTGCTCATAATTTCATTTAAGAACTCTCTCAGACGTTAGAAATCTTAAGGAGTTCCCAACTCTCGAAGGATGCGTCTCGCTGGAAATCATTCGATTGGATCGGGCCGGAATCGATGAGGTGCCGCCAAGCTTGTGCCGTCATTTGCCACGATTGCGAAGTTTGTAAGTAATATTGAATGAAGTTGATTTTTGAAAAAGAGTTTATTCATTGTCCGTTTTTTATCTAGAGAACTGAAAACGAATAGATTGATCAAAGTTCCGGAGCTGCACGTCTGTCGCGAGCTGCGACTGTTGTAAGTTAGATTCCTTTATTCTTAAATCACTTCAAAGCTGGTACGGTCTTAATAGTTTTTCACTGTTGTCTAGAGATCTATCCAACAACCGAATCGACTCGTTACATGGGAAGCCATTTCAAGGATTAGCGCAACTTCACGATCTACTCCTGTCTCACAACCAAATCGAGACGATTCCTTTCGATGCATTCGTGGGTGTTTCGAGGCTGCAAGTATTGTAAGATAAAACTTTGGCTCAAATCTGGGAAAACATTGTAAACATGATTTCTTTTGTTTCACAGGGACCTGGAAGGCAATCGAATCAACTTCATTCATGACGATGCATTCACTGCATTCACACAACTCGAGGATTTGTAAGAACTATTTTTATTGGTTAAAACTTTGTTTTCACTACTTTTACTGCACAGGAATCTGGGAAACAATATCTTTCCAATCTTACCAATAAACGGATTGAAGCGACTGATACATTTGAAAACGTTCAATAATCCAAAACTGCGGGAGTTTCCATTGCCAGAAGTGTTTCCCCGGATTCAAACCTTGGTTCTCTCGTATGCCTATCATTGCTGTCCATTCTTGCCTCTGGTTACGATGAGTGCAACTAGGAAGCCACAGCTGGTGCAGGAAGCCGTCCTGTTTCCTTCCGACTCTGAATTCGATATGAGCTTGTGGAATAACAGCATGAGTGATATTTGGCCGCAACTAAGTAAGAATACTTAGCAGCTCTGTAGTTTCAAGGATCAATTTTTTTCTTCTCACAGACAATCTTAGTAAAAAGTTTGGAACGCAAATAAACGACCTCTGGGACTCGTTCGGCCAGGATTTCATTTATCCGGGAAATTTGCCTGCCTACGTGGAGGAGTACTTTGAAGAGGACGGTACGAATCCGGTGCGGCCACTTGGCTCGGATGTTACACCCGGGTCAGTGCAATGCCTGCCGCTTCCGGGTCCGTTTCTTCCGTGCCGGGATCTATTCGATTGGTGGACACTGCGATGCGGCGTTTGGGTGGTATTCCTGCTGGCCATGCTGGGAAATGGAACTGTGGTCTTCGTGCTGATCTTCTCCCGATCGAAAATGGACGTGCCCAGATTCCTGGTATGCAATCTGGCAGCAGCTGATTTCTTCATGGGAGTGTACCTTGGACTTTTGGCTATTGTCGACGCATCCACACTTGGCGAGTTTCGCATGTATGCCATACCCTGGCAGATGAGTGTTATTTGCCAGATAGCTGGATTTTTAGCAGTGCTGTCCTCCGAACTATCGGTTTACACGCTTGCTGTTATTACGCTGGAACGTAACTACGCCATTACACATGCTATTCATCTCAATAAGAGGCTATCGCTGCGCCAAGCTACCTACATCATGATATTCGGCTGGATCTTTGCCATCACGATGGCAGTGCTACCACTGATTGGTATCTCGGACTATCGGAAGTTTGCCGTGTGTCTTCCGTTCGAGACAACCACCGGTGCTGCCAGCCTGATCTATGTTGTGTCGCTGATGTTCATAAACGGCTGCGCCTTTCTCACTCTAATGGGATGCTACTTGAAAATGTATTGGGCAATTCGAGGTTCGCAGGCATGGAATACGAATGACTCGAGGATCGCAAAACGGATGGCTCTTCTTGTTTTCACCGATTTCCTGTGCTGGTCGCCCATTGCATTTTTCGCCCTGACAGCGGTATTCGGCCTTCAGCTAGTTTCACTGGAGCAGGCCAAAATCTTCACAGTATTCGTCCTTCCGCTGAACTCATGCTGCAATCCATTCCTGTACGCCATAATGACGAAACAATTCAAAAAGGACTGCGTTATGATCTGCAAAGCGATCGAAGAGTCTCGCGTGACCCGGACTATCGGTCGCTGTGAACGTCCGCAGCGTGAACTGCCACCACTGATAGCAGCACCGCCGGGCTGTCGTTGCGTGAAAATGCTGCAGCACGAAATGCCACGAAGTCGGCGAAATCAACCACCACCCGAAAGCGTCTGGACCCGAACGTGGAACCGAATCATCTGCCGAAAGACTCGCTCCGAACAGAAGCACAACGTCCAGCGTCCCGATCCGTATACCTATCAGTTTGCCGAGATCCATAAAACCAAAAAGAATACGCGCGCCAGCTCCATTTCCAGCGAGAATTTTTGCTCTTCGCGATCCAGCTCGTGGCGAAGTGGTCCGCCACCGGCTCATAACTGCGCCATACCGATGCGAATGATCGATTCCCGACGTCGCCATTCCGCCTGGCTAATAACCAGGAAAACGTCGCAGGACTCGAATCTGTCGAGTTCGCGAAACGATTCGTCCGCTTCAGCTACGACGGCCAGCACTTCGACATTCCGATTATCGCGTTCGAGTGCAGGCAGCACTACACCGCTACCCTCTATCATAGGTAAGATCTGAACTATAAAGATACAATTCCGGGAACTCTTACTTACTTTTCTCGCCTTGCTATAAAATCAGAATTGAATCTCCAATTCGCAGGTAATTGTAAGCAAAACTCAACGGGCTCGAAACCGCGACTGGTGCGACAACAAGCCGTTCAAGAGGAAGAGGATTCATCGCCGCCTCGTCTTGGTGTTCGCTTCTTGCCGACAATACCATCGGCCGCCGACAGCAGTATCGTTATGGAGGACGAATCGCACGAGCAGTCCGCTTCGACTCAATTTTATACGGTTCTGCAGAGCGGAAATACGAAGGCAACGCTATCTAGTCCAAAAGAGAAAAAGAAACCGCCATGAGCTTTCGAGTGGTTTTTTTAAACTTAAGCTTAAGATTATGTTATTTAAAAGTTAAAAAAAAAATGGAAATGCTCAGGGATCTGAACATAGTTCTGTTCTTTCTAGTTCTTCAACTTTCCTTCGAAAACAAATTGAGTTGTTGCATTTAACTGTACTACTGTACTGTAACTAAGTAAAAATATTCAGACATTCATTTCGCGAACCCTTAAGCTTTAAAGTGTTCATTGCCAGTTCAGAAATTTCTAAATAAATATATCTGAGCTCGGAAAAAATTACTCGTGAGTGAACGAAATTCGACTGTCTTGCTCCATTGAAACTCGTGGTTGAGTTACTTTAGAATAAAACCCCTGAATTAAAGCTTGTACTCACTTGCAACTGACTATTTTTTTTACTCTCGCTCACGAGTGCGAAGAACTTAAAATTTTGTTTTTTCCACTGATAGGAAGTAAGGGGAGCAATTATCGGTGTAGGAATCGATGTGGATCGCCCCCGACATTTATGTCCAACACAAATAAAAACCGAGCCAACCATAGGCTCGTGAGTTAGCCAAATGTGAAAATTCATGTCAGAAAATATTTCACAAGATCAACTCACGATTAAGCATTTCCGAACCTTCTCCTAGAATAAATTTCCTTAATGCCCTCAACTGACTATTTTATTGTTTGATTCCGTGATATCCGTAATTTTCAATGAGATTCACTAAGAGGGACTGATCTAGTCCAACGTGAACCCGCCAATTTGAACCAAATTCAGTATTTTGCCATGATTTGAAAATACCCAAAGATTTCTTATAAAACTACCCTTAAGTTCAGATCCCAAGTAAATAATGCTCTCTCTTTCCATCTCTCTATTAATTCTAACCTGATATGCTCAATCTCGTTTTGCCAAAAAAGAAAACCCAGAAAATGTTGAAGTGGATACCAATTTATTATTTTTAATAAAAAGCTATGTAAAGAAATACAGAAAAAATAAGAGAAAAAAAAATTAACACAATAAGAAACAAAAGAAGAAATCGAAACTATTGTTCTAGTTAAGTAAGTAAACGTGATATATGAAGTATGGTATTGTTATAGTTATTAAGAAATCTATTGCTAAAAGA
Source organism: Chorisops tibialis (assembly GCA_963669355.1). Taxonomy (NCBI): domain Eukaryota; kingdom Metazoa; phylum Arthropoda; class Insecta; order Diptera; family Stratiomyidae; genus Chorisops; species Chorisops tibialis. The sequence goes on from OY770262.1 coordinate 217,383,692, forward strand.
GAAAATGTTCATCTCATAATTGTGTATATTTATAAAATTCATAAAAAATTGGTCATAATATAAAAAAAATTGTGTGGTGATTTTATTTATTGCGTCGAATTTTTGTTTTTTAGTTAAATTAGTGCAAATTTTGTATTGTATTGTGTGTAGAATTGAGGCGCTTAGATGCCAAGGGGTATATGTGACAAATTCCTGAAAATGGAGTGAGGTGTGCTGTTTGTTAGATGAATGGTAGTAGAAAATGTACCATTGAATGAACAGCTGAATGTTTCGATTGACAAGGAGCACAAGTTCACTTGTATTTTTATACTCTAGATGAAATCTGAGAGTATTATAAGTTTGCTACAAGGTTAGCTAAGAAATAAGGCTCGGAAAATGAATATATATAATCACTCAAAAATCTCAAAACCGGATGTCCGTCTGTCCGTCCGTGTCCTCTCTAGCTTGAGAACGAATTGATCTAGAAAGTTCAAATGTTGTACACGTCGTTTTTGACAAAAAAGTAAGGACAAGTTCGTAAACGGGCCAAATCGCTCCACCCCTTCTACCCCCTCGCAATTTGACAATAAATGGATTTGCTCGAAAAGTATAAAAGCTATTGGTCTCAAATTTGGAACATATTACTTTTATAATGATATCAGTCTACCATATAAAAATTATGCGTGTCCTCTTCCTCCTTCTACCACCTCTCATACAAACTGTACTTTTTCATAAAATACTCTACACCAATTTACGCAGTGCGTATAAAATTTAGCGAGCTGAAATTGGGCAATGAATATTTATTTAGAATTATTAGTAAGACCAAAAAAAATTAGACATTCAGTTTCACCCCTTCTATCCCCTCCCATACAAAATGACACAATTTCGCAATTCGACAATAAACGGATTTTTTCAAAAAGCATGAAAGCTATTGATCTAAAATTTGGAATATAGTACTCTTATAATAATTGCAATCTGCTGTATAAAAATCAGTTGAGTCCTCCTCCTCCTTCCATCACCTCCCGTACAAACTGCACTTTTTTATGAAATACTCTAAATAAATTTACTCTGTACGTATGAAATTTATCGAGCTGAAATTATGCACTAAATAATTATTTAGAATTATTAGTAATACCAAAAAAAAAAATTAGGCGATTACCTTCAATATTTCTACCACCTTCCATACAATTTGACACAATTCAACAACTTTACAAAAAGACGATTTTCCTAAAAGTTATGAATGCTACTGATCTGCAATTTAAGATATGTCAAATGAATGATGTTTACAGTTTTTTTTTTTTTTTATGGCACCGAATATAACTTAGGGGGTCACCCTTTAATGCAATCGCACAGCTATGACGGTATAGGAAGAGGATGAAACTTGGTAGTGTTATGGGAGTTTTGGGGGAGAGAGACGGAAGTGGCGATGGACATTACTTTTGAAATGCTGAAGGTTATACTTGCTTGGAAACATACTAGCAGGCAATGCGTTCCAAAGTCTGGACGTTCGGGGGATAATTGACTGCCTATATTTCACTGTACGAGTAGGAATAGGGTTAACAGTAAACTCGTGCGCGCGTTTAGCTTGATGAGTATTACGGGGAAAGGTGTAAAGTGGAGGAATGAGTGATCTAAGTTCCGCGCTACATTTACCATGAAAATAGCGATAGTAAATGAGAGGAGGATCACACTGCATTCCTGCACCTTCGTGAACATTTCAATATTAGTGAAGCGGCAGCCCTAGCATTGCATAACCGCAAAATATTAAACAGCCTGATCGATCGTCCTAAAAATTTTTGGCAACACATTAATGACAAACGTGGAACTAAAGACTATCCAGCTTCTATGAAGCTTAATGATAGTTCTTCTTCAGATCCCGTAAAAATTTCAAACTTATTCGCTAAACACTTTGAATCGAAATTTGCCAGTCCTTATAATTTTGATCCAGTTAATTTCTCACATATTCCTTTCCACGATCCGAAGTTAACTGATATGATCCTAACTAATGATCAAATAATTACTGGTTTGCTTGATCTAAACACTAATAAAGGTGCTGGTCCAGACCTCATTCCCCTAATCTTTTTGAATAAAACCGCCTACACGTTATCTCGATTATTGCTTCCTCTGTTTAATCTGTCTCTTCAAAATTCCATTTTTCCTATGTGTTTTAAATTGGCACATATAACACCCATTTTTAAGTCTGGAGATAGATCGGACATTCAAAATTATAGAGGAATAAGCATTTTATCTTCTATTGGTAAGGTTTTCGAAAAACTGGTAGCTGAAGTACTAGTAGAAATTGTAAGTCCTATTATTCATCCATGTCAGCATGGTTTTTTAAAGGGAAAATCTACTGTTTCTAATCTTTTAGAATATTCTGCGCTCATCAGATGTAATTTGGGCCACGGGAAACAGGTAGATTCGGTGTACACGGATTTTTCTAGCGCTTTTGATGTAGTGGATCACGGTCTGCTACTATTTAAGCTGGAGCGATATGGTATAAGAGGAGTTTTTTTGAATTGGTTGAAGTCCTACTTATCCGAACGTACACAAAAAGTAAAATTTTTATCGCATTTATCCAAAACAACCTCAGTTTCCTCGGGTGTTCCTCAAGGTAGCATTTTGGGGCCACTCTTATTCATAATTTTCATAAATGACGTACCATTACTTTTAAACGATTGCAAAGCATCCTTTTACGCTGATGACTTAAAAATCTTCAGAACAATTGACTCAAATCAGGATTGTCTTATATTGCAAAGCAATATTGACATTTTATCTGATTGGTGTTTACATAACGCTATGCAATTAAACGTAAAAAAATGTGCAGCAATAACCTTCTCTAGGAAAAAAGCCAGCTCGTTGCAGTTTGACTACAATATCAGCAATGAAAAGTTAAAACGTGTCTCACAAATCAAAGATCTTGGGGTAATATTTGACTCAAAGTTGACTTTCAAGTCCCACATAGATAAGATTTCGAATAGTGGTATGGCTATGCTGGGTTTCTTAAAAAGGAGAGTCAAAGAATTCAATGACCCCCATTTGTGTAAGACTCTTTTCTGTACCCTGTTGTTGCCTCTGCTAGAGTATGCAAGTGTTGTCTGGTCACCCTCGACCCAGATTGACTCGTACAGGGTTGAAAGAGTACAAGTTCAATTTTTGCTGTTTGCTTTACGAAGCCTTCAGTTTAATAGCTACCGTTTGCCCTCTTACAAGTGTAGGCTACTTTTGCTGAATGTGACCACGCTTGAGAAGAGAAGAGAACTTGCTTCGGCAACCCTTGCTTTCGACTTAATTAATTCCAACTTGATTTCGAGCGAGCTCCTCTCCCGCATTATTTTTGTTGATCACAGGTTTAGTCTTCGAAACGGCAGAATCCTGAAAATGGAGCATAATTCCTCTAACTTCATGATGAATGACGCTATTGTTTGTGCCATAAAAAATTTTAACTTGCATTCAGATTGCTTTAACTGTTCTGTAAGCAGAAATACTTACAGGGACAAAATTATGACTAAATTTAAGACATTATTTGCAAGATAATATGTAAGATATTATTAAATTGCTTAGGTCTAGCATAGTCATTTTTTGTTTTTGTTTTCAGTTGTTTTAGTTTGCTTAGTAATTAGTTATTGTATCATTATATTGTTAACATTTTCACTGTGAAAATACGCAAAGTTTTGGCGACTATTTTTTATAAACAGTGCCGTTTTTAATTAGTTCCACCATCGGCCGGAAAGTTAAAGACAACGAATCGGAGTGTACCTCTGAAATCAAGAGAGGTGCACTTTTTAAAAGTGAAATAATCAGAAAAAAAATGACATTAAAATCCGACTAAAAAGAATGGAAGCAAACGGCATAGCTGACGAAGAAACGGATAGCGCTTCAGATCCATTCGAAAGGAATATTGCAGAAAATATTCAGGTTAATCAACATGTGACACAGGCTTCTACATCTCAAACTGGTTTTCGCACCGTTAACTTGAATCCGCCTGAATTCGATGGTCAGATGCATAGTTGCAATCAACAACAGTATGGTACACCTACACACGCTTCAGAAAACTCAGCAGGTGGGTGGCAGTCTATAAAGCGAAAAAGAAAGTTATCCAAGACGCAACCCAGTGCCAATAGCAGACAGACGACGGAAAGCAGCAATCGAAATTCGAACTACTACTCTATCCTAAGTAATAGTAGCACTAACACTAATGTTTTAGGTAAGGTTAAGAATGTAAATGTAAAGAACCCAACAACCACTAGACCTGACACAAACACCCGTCCAAAACAATTTTGTCCACGGATTATGCTGTATGAAGTAGACGTCAAACTTCTTAACCAGCAGTTGAAAGAAAGTTATCCGCAATTGGACTATAGGATTATAAAAACGAGGAAAAACCTCTCAAAACTTTACGTTAGTGACCCTGACATTCATGAAAAAATCTTTCAAAATATTAAGACGAAAACTGACATCGAGATTTTTACTTACACCCCAAATTCCAAGAAATTTGTAACAATGTTACTTAAAGGTATTGATTCCGTTTATACCGCGGAAGAAATAGAGGCGGAGCTAAAAGTTATCGCTCCATACTTTAATAACGTTTGCGTACGAAACTTTTCTACTCCGAGATCAAGAACGTTAGGAATAAAGTTAGACATTTTCCTAGTTCAACTTCCCCCTGGTTCCAAAATTGACGATATTTTAAAGATAAAAAGTGTTTTCAATGTAAGAGTAGCTTGGGAACAATTGAAAACCAAAGGAGTTGTACAGTGCTATCGATGCCAAAGATTTGGACATGTTGCCAAAAATTGTGGTATCAAGTACAGATGTGTTAAGTGTCCAGAAAATCATGAACCCGGTAAATGCGGAAGGCCTATTGAATCCGAAACAGAGCCATTCTGTGTAAATTGCATGCAAAATGGTCATCCTGCAAGCTTCAAAGGCTGCCCTAAATATATTAAACTCCTTAAACTTAGACAGGAAAAAATTACAGAAGCTCGACAGAAAAGGGAAGAAAATCGGTATTTCGTTAATACCGCTATACAACATAAGGCAGGCAGAACTTTTTCATCGCCACCCACCAAGTCCGCTTGGGAAACACCACTCGTCTGGGGAAATACATCAAGCTCTGAATTCTTGAATCATTCATCGGAACTATTCGACATTAGTTTAATCGAACTAATTAAATTAATGAATTCCTTCCCGCCTACAATGCAGCAACATCCCTTGAAGAAAGACAATGGAAATATTTGAACTTCTTTACTAATATTTGCAATGGCAGACAAAGAGTTTAGGATTCTTATAGCTAATGTCGGATCATTAATCTCAAAATCAAAAAAGATTTCTCTTTCTGACTTTATCAACATAAATAAACCTGATCTACTTTTTCTGAGTGAAACCCACCTAAAAGCTAAACATAAACTTAAGACTCCGTATTATAACATTCTGAGAAACGACTCCTTTCAAGGCACTGCCATTCTTTTCAAAGACTCTATCAAGGTTAGAACAGTTGATTTGGGTGTAAACCATATTCCCCATACGGCTGCAGCACTACAGCTAACAGACGGAATGGAAGTTAAGGAAATACTTTTAGTATCCATATATCTCCACCCGACCAAATGTACAACAGCCTCAATTTCACAATTTCTTTCTAACATTAATAACCTCTTCGCCAATGATATTTACTCTGCTATTATAATTGGTGGCGACTGGAATGCCAAAAGCCCACAATGGACTAATAGCATAACTAACCAAAATGGAAGAATCCTAAAAAAACTGGTTTGATCAGAACGCCCACCTGAACAACCTTTTGATAGTTCACCCGAACGAAATAACCTTCCCTCTTAGTCAAAGCTGCATTGATTTCTATATCGTATCAAATAATATAGCGAATATGTTCACAGGCAATTTCAACTGCACCACAATAACTTCCTTTTCTGACCACTATGCAGTCCAACTAACTACAACACTACATGAACTCAATCCGGTAGTAGTAAAACCCAAAACATTCATGTCGTTCTCAAAAACAAATTGGAATGCATTTAGAAACGACATGGACAACAAATTTTCTGAAGAGATTTTGGACAATAATAAAAATGTTAATAACGACGAAATCGATTTAAAAATTAATGTATTTAATAATATTGTCAACCAACTGACTTCAAAACACTCTGAAATCAAAACAACCAACCGATTTTACGACAGACTGCCCGCCCACATTCAGAAATTATTCGATATTAGGAAATCCTGGAAGAAGCACTTGAAAAGGATTCTAAAGAGAAATAATTACATAATTGTTCAAGAATATCATGACTTAAACAATCGGACTAGACTACTCTCTAAAATCATCGATGAAAAAATTAAAAATCACTTCAATCAGGAACTTCAAAGTAAACTAAAACTACTTAAACCCGGACCTAAAGTCTACAAAGAAATCAACAATATTATTGGTAAAACCAATACTAAAACGATTGGTGCAATCTCCGCAGGAGGGGTAACTTTCCATGACACAGACGATAAACTAGAAGCATTCTTCAATTTCTATACAGAGCTTTATTCTGCTAAGGAGCCTAGTTACAACATAGAACAAACAAAGTTAGTTCTTGAAACGGTATCCCAATTTGAAGCTACTAACATAGTCGATAATAAATTTCTTCCCCTCACGGTATTCAATCCCCAACATACCTCTAATAACTCTGAACCAGACGCTCCTTTCATATCGCTAGAATCGTTGAATCGTATAATCCGAGGTATTAACAACAAGAAATCAGCTGGCCCAGATGGTATTTCCAACTTTATCCTCAAAAGAATTTCAAACAATGCCCAAAGTTTCTTGCTAATTATTTTAAACAATTGCATTAATAACGGATATTTTCCTGTTTCGTGGAAAATCGCTAAACTAATTCCGATAAAAAAATCACAGAGTTCTAACGACATCAGTAACTTCCGGCCAATATCTATGTTATCGAATACTGGTAAGATCTTGGAAAAAATTATAGCATCCAACTTCGATGAATTCTGCGAAGAAGAGTCAATGATTCCAGACGAGCAATTCGGTTTCAAAGGATTACATTCCACCGAGCACGCACTTCTAAAATTACACAATGATATCACATGTAATCTGAATAATAAAACAGCAACAGTTATCTGCTCCCTTGATGTCAAAAAAGCCTTTGACTTAGTGTGGACAAAGGGATTACTGTATAAACTCATTGAAGCAAATACTCCAATGAGAACGCTCCGTATGTTATACAGTTTCCTGCAGCACAGAAAGCTTTACATCGATATAGAAGGACATAGATCCGCCTTCGTTAGTGTCAACTCAGGAGTCGCCCAAGGATCTATCACTGGACCAAAACTTTACAACTTTTTTCTACACGATTTCCCTCATGAAGTTGAAGAAAATTCACTAGCCCTACTTTACGCGGATGACACGGTCATTTATGGGAGCTCTAGAGATCCTAGACTAGCTCTTTCCAAAGTCAACAGCCACCTGCAACTAATTGACAAATTTTATCAAACCTGGGGCATTACTATTAATCCGGACAAATCTCAGGTAATTTGTGTAAGAAATGCTAGCGGGAAGAGTCATAGGAATACCGTAAAACATAGCAAGTCACTCAAGCTTAAACTCAATGGGAGAGATATTCCCCTAAAACATGACTTGAAATACTTAGGAATTCACATAAATAACTTATTTAAATTGAACAATCATGCAAAAACAGCTCTACAGAAAGCTAATAAGTCATTCAACATATTGGCACCATTAATACATAACAGAACAAAACTTAACACGAAAACTAAACTTCTCCTTTATAAGCAACTCATAAGGCCTATCATGTCTTACGGTTTTCCAGTGTGGTTTTCTATATCCCAACAATAGATAAACAGATAGAAATTTTCGAAAGAAAAGTCTTACGTCATTGTATCGCCACAAAATATAGAAGTAGAACTAGACTGTTCTCAAACTTAACTATATATTCTGAATCCGGAATCATACCCTTTATGGCATACGTTTCTAATATGTGGTCCAAGAGAATGGATAAACTTAGAGAACATCCTAATACTATTATTAAAAAATTGTATGAGTTTTACTTATCTAGTTCTTCTGCGAATAAATTCTACGCGTCACCAATGATTCTAAGCAACCGTGAACTAATAAGGCCAATTGCCAACACGAAAACTACTATAAAGTACTACGCAGGTAAAGATACAATGCATCATCGTGGATAAAAATTATATAAAAAAGAGCATTTCGAAATATCTCAATAGAGTATTGATTTGCCGACATAACTCTCGACATCGTCCCGAACACCAACCCCCTTCCACACTTTCCCTCTTCTTTTCCCTATACTTCCATCGGTCACTGGGATATATGCAATAAAATTAGATTAAGATTAAGTTACACTGTATTAACGCATCCATTGCCAATGTGCTTAAATTAAAATTATAATCTCAACAATAATACTGAAATTAGGTATCCTTGCTATAAGCTGCAACACTCAATGTAATACTTATTATATAGACCTAATGAATACATAATATATGTGTTAAATTGTCTTTTTTATACATCATTGAATCAAACGTGTAAATATGTATGAACATCTTTTTTTATATTATGGCAATAAATATAACTTGAACTTGAACTTGTTAACATTTTTGTTATTCTACATGTATTTTTCGATTTTATGATTAGTATTAAGAATTTTTGTATTTTTCCTTTTTGTTAAATGGACTTCAATTGTCTACGAGTAAAAATAAAATAAAATAAATGCTGAGTACTGCAACGTTCCTACGATGCTCGAGGGAATCGATAGAAATCGTGATGTTGTCATCTCCGATTAGTCGGAACGCTTGTTTTTGGATTCGATCGAGCAGCGCAAGGTGGGTTTTGGGAGCCCCAGCCCACAAATGCGAATTGCACTCTAAACAAGGTCTAATGTAAGCCTTGTAGATGGTAGCTAAGTCGTGAGGCGTAACATATTTTTTGCATTTACGAAGAATACCTAGGCGTTTGGAGGTATCAAGTGCAACATCATAGATATGGTTGCTCCAATCAAGATGGTTATTTAACTTTACGCCTAAAACGATAAATTCCTCTAAAGGGCTAATTGGTACGCCATTAAAGGCTAAATTAGACGACGACGCAGGAACATCACGTTTAAGAGAAAGATAACAGGCCTGTGTTTTAGCAGCGTTGAACTCTATTCTATTTTTCCTGCCCCATTCCAGGATTAAGCCGAGGTCGGAGTCCAGCGAACTGAATAACTCCCTGCGTTTGGAAGCAATTGATTGCTTGTGAGAATCCGCAGCAGAGTTAAATTCAAAGATGTTATTTAAGGTACTGTCATCTGCAAAACTATGGATTGGATTGAGAGTAGAAGACAAAAGGTCGTTAATGAATACTAAGAACAGAGTAGGCGATAGGACAGAGCCCTGAGGAACACCAGAATTAGTTGGGAAAGAAGAAGAAGAAACGCCATCTAAAACGACTCGTATAGTATGTTCAGATAGGAAACTCTCAATCCATCGAATTAGGGTAGCATCGAGGCCAATGGCCTTTAGCTTAACAAGGAGACATTCATGCCAAACTCTGTCAAAAGCTTTTGCAATGTCAAGAGCAAGAACTTGACCTTCGCCGTATTTGTGCAAGCAAGAGTTCCAACGTTCTGTCAGGTAGACCAAGAGATCTCCCGTCGACCTTCCAGAACGGAAACCGTATTGGCGGTCGTGGATAAGCTGCTTATCCTCGAGATAGTGAATTAATTTGCAATTGACAGCAGTTTCCATCACTTTCAAGAGCACTGAAGTGATGGCTATCGGGCGGTAGTTAGCGGGGTTCGCTTTGCTTCCTTTCTTGGGAATTGGCTGAACATTCGCGACTTTCCATAATCGTGGAAAGCACCCAGAAGAGTAAGATAAATAAAAAAGATTGCGAAGAGGTTTAGCCAGAGAAGAGGAGCACATTTTAAGGGTAATGGGGGGAATGCCGTCAGGGCCAGCGGACTTGTGAACATTGAGCTTTTGCAGGATCCTAGATATGAGACGCGTGCGGAAATGTAGCGGCGGCAGCGAAAAACCTGATGGTGATGCGAAAGGAGGGGTTTGGTTTGAAGGTGGTAGCGTTGAGTTTCTTGCGAAACTTACTGCCAATAGGTTGGCTTTCTCAACTGGATCAATAACGGTACGGTCGCCATCGACGAGTGGTGGTGTTGATGAAGAGATGAAACTATTATTGACCGTTTTGACAAAAGACCAGAAAGATCTTGAGCCTTTTGGACTCTGAAGGATCTTCCGCCGAAGTTTTTGGTCGTGATCAAATTTAACACGTTTATGGATGGATTTGCAGGTATTTCTTGATGAATTATAAGGCTCTCTGTTAGCTGGAGTTGGAGTATTGCGAAAATTTTGAAACGATTGTTTCTTAGCCACAATTGCCGCGAGACACTCATTTGTGAACCAAGAGTCCTTCGACGGCCGGATTCTCTTTTGACTAGAAGGTATGTAGAGCTTCATACCTTTCAGGATGGTCTCGGTGACAAGTTTGCAGGCTTCATCGCAGTCATTAGAATCAAAGCACAATTTCCAATTAAAGGCATTGAAGAACTCGTTCAGCGCCCCCCAATTCGCTCTTTTGAAATGCCAAACTGTTCTGCGAGGTGCCTTAACTGGCAGCGGTTTTAGTGCTGCAACAGGAAATTGTGCACGAATCAGGAAGTGATCCGTATTTCCAATTGGCGATGGGGATATTACAGAGAGAGAGAGTATTTCTCAGGTTGGCTGGTGAGAAATACATCAAGAAGATTGGAAAATTGACCTGCAATTTCAGGTAAACGAGTGGGCTCATTTACCAGCTGTGTTAGACCGTTTAATGAGGCAAAGAGCTCAGTATCACGTCCCTCTTGGTCCGTGCAGGAGGAATACTGAAGCCAGGCAGAGTTGTGAACATTGAAATCGCCCGCGATAACGATTTCAGCGTCAGGGTGAGCAGTGTAAATGGACTGGATGGATTCAGACAAATCATCCAGCTCAAAAGCTGTTTTAGCTGCATTCAATGCCGGGCTTCTATACACGTAACAAAAATACAGGATGTGCCCTTGGATTGAAAGTTTTATCCAGATATAATTAAATTCCGGATAGAAGCAGGTACCCAAATGCGGAACCAATTGGAAGGGCACATCATCGCGGATGTAGAGAGCGATCCCCCGCTGGCGAAAAAATGCTGGGATAAGGTGATAACCGGGAACAGAATAAATCTGCTCACTTCCAGGTAGCACCTTGCACTCGCCAAGTGCTACTATTTCTGGCTTAGCAGTTTTGGTTGTGAATGTACAGGGAGAGGTAGGCAGAGCTCAATCCCCGAACGTTGACTTGGTCAATCGTAAAGGTTGCCATTTAAAAAAAAGCGCGTACGAAAAAGTTAATAATTAAGTAAAAAAAGGACTCAAATTAAAAAATTAAAAAGCCAAAAATGGACAGAGAACTAACTAAAAAGCAAAGTAAAATTAAGAAAACAATTCATGATAAAACGAGTAAATTTAAAAGAAAGAAGAAAATAAAAGTAAAATAAAGCGCGACAAAAACAAGAAAAACTAATAGTTAAAATTTGTCAAGATGTAAAAAACAAAGATAAATCAATTTAAAAAAAAAATGTAATCAAGAGTAAATAATAAAAAAAAATATAAACGCAAACATGGCAACACCAAATAACACAGAATAAAATAAATGCACTGCAGGAAAAAAAAAAAAAATCAGCAGCATAAACCAACAACACAACGAAAAATAATTAACGGCCCGGGATCCGCAATTGTAATGCCCGCGCAAGTACTATGCCTAAACGCGGACAACCAATACAACGAAGATCCTGGACCACTGGGCGACACTTAGCTGGAGCTTGAATGGAATTGTATATCCGACGGCGATGTGACCCCCTCGAAAAGATTACTATTTATTTAGAATACAAAAAACAAAAAAAAAACACTCGCGGTTGAAATTAATAATAATAAGAAAACATTATAACAAAGCGAATAACGAAAAAAAACAACAAAAAAGGAGAGACGGCGAAAAGCACGCCAGGCACCGAATACGAACGGACTAGCTCTCCAAGTTATTTCTAAAAACGTCATTAATAAATTCACACTACTTCTACCACCTCCCATACAAACTGCACAATTTCACTTAATCCAATACACTAATTTTCTCAGTACCTATTAAATTATTGAATCCCAAATTTTGTATAAAACATTTTGATAGCAACCTTAGAGTGATGTGAAAAAATTAGTTCAATGTCGTCACTTCACCTACGAAATTTCGAAAAATAAAAAAAATTCTATTTCATCTAGAGTATCGCACGATTGGGCTTTACGCTCAATCGTGGTCCTGTTATGTTTTAATTTACATTTTCTGCAATTATACCCCTAGGCATCTAAGCGCCTCAATTATTCTTAAACTAAAAGTCTGATGGCTTCAGCTTGTTCACAGAACCAAAGTCTTTTTTGGCGATGGAAAATTTTGCTCACTAATGTATCATACTTTTTTCAACCTTTTCACCGTATTCGGGATTCTTGAAGTTTGGAATCTATCTAAAATTGCTAATCTCTTTCACTATCTAGTCAGAGCTAAGTATCGATGTAAAATAGCTTGTCGTGGATATTCGAAAACGAGTAGAGCTCGCAAATTCAATGTCGACAAGCTTAACAACGAAACGGTGGTGCAGGCTTACATGTTAGCATGTAATAAACATCTGACACCAATATTTGAAAATATCCAAAATATGCCAGTGGAGAATGCGTGGATGAAAATACGAGATGGCATCAAATCCTCCGCGGAAGAGGTATTAGGATGTCAAGCACGCCGAAAAAATAATGATTGGTTCGACCAAGAATGTCGCGACGCAATAGATAGAAAGAACGAGGCTTACAAAATTTTTACTGAACGACCAACACGAGCCAAAAAAGAAAGATATGACGAGCTTAGGCGATATGCGAAAAAGACCTGCAGACGAAAACAAAGGAAGTACCGTAATGAGAAGATACAAAAAATGGACGACGATGTGAGACAAAATAAAACGAGGGTTGCATACGCAATAGTAAAAGACTTAAAAAAGGGATATAAGCCAAAAACCAGTCTCTGCAAAGACGCAGAGGGCAATATCATCAGCGACACAGAAGAAATCAAAAGGAGATGGGCTTCATACTTTGAACATCTTCTGAATCCCACTCCATTAGCACCAATCACACCAGATAACATTTCAATTGAAGCCTCAACTGACGAAGATGAACCATCATCGACACTACCCGCGCTTGCTGAAATCAAAGCAGCCCTACGTGACCAAAAACTAAACAAAGCGCCGGAAATTGACGAAATACCAATTGAACTTCTGAAAAACGGTGGAAATTGTGTAGCTGAAATACTGCACAACATGATATGCAAAATTTGGACAGAGGAAATCATACCTGACGATTGGCGAAAAAGTATTATATGTCCAATTTACAAGAAAAGAGACAAACTCTGCTGTGAGAATTACAGAGAAATATCATTGTTGTGTAAGTCCTATAAAATACTGACAGAAATAATTGAACGTCGTCTTAAGCCCTATACTAATCCAATAATTGGCGAATACCAAGGCGGATTCAGAACCGGACGATCTACATCAGACCAGATATTCTCGGTGAAACAGGTGCTTGAGAAATGTTGGGAATAAAACACAGACGTGCACCAAATTTTCGTAGATTTTAAACAAGCATACGACAGTATCGACAGGAGCGTACTGTACCAAATCATGCTTGACTTTGGAATTCCTCCAAAACTAGTCCGACTAACAAGACTCACAATGACGAACACTGAATCCCAAGTGAGAATACAAACCGATTCCAGAACCAGCTTTCGAACGGAAGGTCGTTTAAAGCAGGGAGATGGTCTAGCCCCCATGCTTTTCAACTTGGCACTAGAGTATGTCGTCCGAAAAATCCCAGTCGACACCAACGGGACACTACTATTCAAGTCCACCCAACTAGTAGCATACGCTGACGACATTAATATCCTAGCACAATCTTTCCCTAGTGCTAAGGAGGTATTTGTCAATCTTGACTCCGCCGCAAAAGAAGTCGAGTTGCTCATTAACGAAAACAAAATAAAAGTAATGACGCAAACAAGAAGGAGAGCGCCTATCAGACAAAACATAACAATTGCGGAATATAATTTGGAGAATGTGGACAATTTCATATATCTTGGGGCTAATCTAACAAAGGACGGTAATGAATCAGACGAAATCAAACGACGGATAATATTAGCAAATAAGATGTATTATTCGGTACTTCCAATAATGAAATCCAAGAAAGTGCACAGGAACAATAAGCTGCGGATATATAAAACTACTAGCAGACCCCGCGACTTAGTCCGCGCTAAAATCGCATTAATAAGCTATTTTTGAGAATGCTGTTAGTAATACAATATCTGGGGAAATATAATCTGCTCACTTTAAACCTCTTTCTAAATCAATTGCAAGTATTTTTCAAATGAAAATAAGTCGATTTGATATATTATTTTTGAATGTTAAGGATATTCTTCAATTTAAAGAGATTTACTGCTGTTGACATAATTACACTGACATCGATTTGAACAGATCTCAGTTTGTTTCCTGTCATTGGAACAACAAAAATCACTTTTATTTTAAATAGATGTTGACATTAACAACAACGATTGTTATGACTTCAAACAGAATGTTTTCAAATAATTTCTATAATCTAGATGAAATCTGAGAGTAAATTGTGTTTGCCTTGCCGTTTGTTACGCTAAGAAATAATGCTCACACAGAGTCGTTAAGGGTACAGAATTATTCGTTTCCGATCAAAAACCTCGAATCCGAGTGACCGTCTCTCTGTCCGTTCACGAACTTGGCATCACTTCTGAACAAAATCAGTGAGCACAAAATTTGGACTTTATAGTTCAACGCGCTGTGAAACTATAGAGCGCACGGACGGACAAACGAACAGACGATTTCGATATTTTCGAGCAAAAATATTGACTTCTGTGTCATTCTGTTTTTCTTCGAACGTTATTTCTTAGCGTTACAAACTTGAAAGAAAACATATAATACAGTCAGATTCATTCCATCCCGCTCCCCAATAAAACCCAAAAAAATCGAATTTTAGCGAATTTTCTTGAGAAATATTTAAACTATGGATCTGTAAATCATCATATTACAAATATATCATTCGCATAACAATGCTGGTCTATGAACGAAAATTTTATCGATATCCCATCACTTCTTATGCTCCCCCCTTCGAATACCACAATTTTATAAAATTATTTTACTACTTTTCTAAATAACTATGAACTATGAACTGTGATAGTGTACATATTCTTTAATGTATTTTAAAGAAATATAGAATTCGAAATAGTTGGCATGATTACTTACGAATCTCTACACATAAAAAAGAAATGCCGAACGAACGCAAACCAAAACACACGGCCACATTGTCATACATATACACATGCATCCGTATGCTATCTTTATACATTAAAAAAAAAAAAAAAAATTCGTGCTTAGAGAAAAAAAAGAATCCCATCTGGAGTGGGAATCGAACCCATGACCTATTGACTGAAAACCAAGCACGCTGCCCACTACGCCACGGAAGCCTCATACATATACATATACATATTTTTGTATATATGTATGTATGTATGTAATTGTATGACTATGCGGACGTGTGCTCCCATTTGTGTTGTTCTGGAATTTTTTTTTTTTTTTGTGTGTTGAGATAGCAGAGACTATTCCGAAGAAAAATAAACTGCCAACAAGTCGGGCGAAACTTTATTATTCTTGGGACATGTTGCGGATGTGTGGAAAGTCAATATGCAGGTAAGAGTAGTTAGGGAAGACTAAGTGAAAGGGAGTTCTTGAGCAGGGCTGTTGTCTATTTAACAATATTTCATTCGTTTCTACAAGTTTGGGTTTTTATGGAGGGGAGGAGGAGGGGTAATAGTAAGGGAGGGTGGATGTTAATAGCTTTTTAATTAATTGCTTGAATCACGTCCAATATTCTCTGTGTAGAATGTGTTTCATAGACGAAGTTGCATAGAATTTTCATTCACAAAACCAAACATTTGTATGGGAGGGCGTAGAGTAGGTAGGGGAATCGTAAATTTTGATATGCAGTTTTATTTCGCTTCTCTTTTAAGGTGCTTTTATAAAATTTCAAGTTCATAGCTTTTAGTTTGTTGGTTATTAGTTGATTTATGAAATTGGTCGAAATCATAGTTTTGTATGGGAGGGGGTAGAAGGGCAAGCGCGATTTGAAAATTTTGAAAGCAATTTCATTTGAATTATTTTTATAAGTTTTTATGCAAAATTTGAAATTGATAGCTTTTAAGAGTTAGCTGATAACTTATTTTATAAAAATGCTCGAAAAAATAATTTTGTATGGGAGGGGGTAGAGGAGGTAGGGGAATCGTAAGACTTGTGATGCAATTTTCTTTCTTTTTAGTTGTTAGGTGCTCGTACAAAATTTCAAGTTCGTAGCTTGCAATTTGTTTGTTATTAGTTGATTTAATAAAATTGGTCGAAATCATACTTTTGTATTGGAGGGGGTAGAAGGGTAAGCGCGATTTCAAAACTTTTAACGTAATTTCATTTCAATTATTTTTGTAAGTTCTTATGCAAAATTTCAAATTGATAGCTTTTAATAGTTAGGTGGTAATTGATTTCTTGAAAATGGTCGAAAAAATAATTTTGTATGGGAGGGGGTAGAAGTTTTAAAGATTTTCGACCAGTTAATTATTCATTCTTTTATGGATTTTTTTTAAATGCATTTCGCAAATTTTCAAGTTTCTACCTTAAAATTTCATTCAAAAATTTTCAGCTTATGTGTTTTTTCATTTCACATGAAACACCTTGTGCACGTTAGACCAGGGGGGTCGGTGCATAACAATTGTAGAATTTCTATTATTTTTTATGTATGTACAATAAATTGATATATTGATCTGCAAAATTTAAACTCTGTATCTTTTACCAGAGCCCAAAAAAAATTACTCAAAATTTTCAACATTTTTGCTTTCCACCTCCCTCCTCTTACACCCCCCCACTTAATTTTTTTACCAAAATTAAAAATTATATAGTTCTACGATCTGACAAATTTTTGATGTGGCAGATAGCCCTCAGTTTTGAGATATAATGGTTTGAAATTTTGAAAAGTTCAATGCTCCCCATTTTCCCCCACTACTATTTTCTCCAAATATTATATTTTTTTCATATTTCTTTAGTATAGCTTAATATAAATACCAAGTTTCAATTGCATAGCTTAACAAATAGCCGAGATATTGATTTTTAAGTGTTTTTCTTTGCACCCCCCCTGACTCTCCCCCTTACAATAATTAGCCTCTATGTAAGCTGATTCCAGTGAATCTGTATGCCACCTTGATGGTCTAAAATTATAAATTTTTTATGCTAAGTAATTTCGAAGATATAATCATTTGAAAAAAAAATTCGGCCGATAATTGGTTTTTAGCCCCCCCTTTTTGCACCCCAATGGATAAAAAAATTAGATTAATTTTAAAAGTTGTCCCACAAACCCTTTTATATGTACATTGATTTTTAGCTTCCTAGCTGTAACCATGTTTGAGATATTTGAATTCTTAGTTTTCGGTTTAAGTGCTTCCCCCGCCTCCCCCTGAACCCTTACACCCCCAAAAATGAGTGTCCTCCTGAGATCCGCAACTACCTACAATCCCTCCAAAAATGAGCTTTCTATCTCGAATGGTTTGGGAGTTAATGTGCTCTGAGCGTACACACCGGCGTACGGCGGACGGCGGACGGCGTACGGCGGACGGCGGACGGCGTACAGACAGACGGATTTTTTTTTTTTGCATTTTTAGGCTAATTTAGTCACGAAACGCGAAAAAACAAAATTTCAGGGTAGCAAATTTTTTTTTTTTCCCAAGTCGATCACAATACTTTATTATTAAAATAATAAAGTAAAATTCATGCAAATCTGATGAATAGTTGCGAACAACAAACGAAAAAATGTCTCCATACAAATTGTACTGAAAGCGAAATTTTCCAAATTTTCCGGGATAATTTGCAATTTTTGGCTCCGTTAGGATCTAAGTTGGGCTTTAACGAACACAACAAAAAAAATTTGATCCAAATCGGACGAACGGTTGCTGAGTTACACGTGTACACACGTAGACCACTTATTTTTATATACATAATATAGGTAAGATATATAAGAAGATAAGAAATAGTTCGCATGATTACTTACGAATCTCTACACATAAAAAAGAAATGCCGGAGGAACGCAAACCAAAACACACGGCCACATGGTCATACATATACATATGCATCCATATGCTATCTTTATACATAAAAAAAAAAAAAAATTCGTGCTTAAAAAAATCCCGTCTGGAGTGGGAATCGAATCCATGATCTATTGACTGAAAAGCAAGCACGCTGCCCACTACGCCACGGATGTCCCAATTATCGGATGAATAGTTGTGAACAACAAACGAAAAAATTTCTCCATACAAAATGTACTGAAAACGAAATTTTCCAAATTTTCCAATTTTCGTGGAAAATTTGAAATTTTTGGCTCCGTTAGTATCTAAGTTGGGCTTTAACGAACACAACAAAAAAATTTGAGCCAAATCGGACGAACGGTTGCTCAGTTACACGTGTACATACGTAGACCACTTATTTTTATATACAGTAGAATCCGCTTATTACGACTTCGCTTAGAACGGCTGGCCGTTTTTAGCGACGTAAATGCAAGCTGAAGTTTGGTTTGATACTGACGTACTATGAAAGCATATCCGTATAGAACGACTCCGGTTTGAGCGACCAACTGCTTTTAGCGACCTAATTTTATGATAAACCGTCCGGTTAGAACAACGCGCATTGTTTTGTTTACAGCCGAACATTTCTCGCCACAACGTTCCGGGTTGCTCTTCTCTCCGCTGTCTGACGCGCATAAATCACAGTCAGTGTTCATCGGTTGATAGGACTTGTTACGCGCGCTAAAATGAGTTCCGTAAAGCGGGGAATACCCGTAAATGGACCTCTGCTTCAAGAAAAAGCTAACTTTTTTGCTCAAGAGTTGAATATTCCCAACTTCAATTGCTCAATGAGTTGGATAAGCCGTTTTAAAGTAAGACACAACATCGTCTTCGGTAAAATTGCTGGAGAGTCCTTGTCAGTTCGACAGAGTGATGTGAGTGATTGGTTAGAAAAGGTTTGGCCTAATTTGCGCGCGCAATTTAGTGATGAAGACATTTTTAATGCTGATGAGACTGGTTTATTTTATAAATTGACCCCAGATAAGACATTGAAATTTAAAAGCGAAAAATGCACAGGTGGAAAATTATCAAAAGAACGAATAACTGTGATGGTGGCAGCCAATATGAGTGGCACAAATAAAAAAAAATTTCTCATAATCGGGAAATCTCAACATCCTAGATGTTTTAAAAATGTACGTCACCTACCAGTGGATTATGAAAGCAATCGCAAAGCCTGGATGACTGCTGAAATTTTCACCAAATGGATTCGCGCTTGGGATCGTGAACTACAAAATAAGAAAATCCTGCTTTTGGTTGACAACTGCCCTGCACATCCCCATATTGCTGACCTAAGAAACATAACTCTGGTGTTTCTGCCTCCCAACACGACTTCAGTATTGCAGCCAATGGACCAAGGGATTATTCGAGCTTTAAAATCACACTTTCGTAAAAACCTTGTAATGAAAATTATTGAGTGTCTTGACGTCGGAGCTAGCGACGAGCACCCAAAGGTTACGATTCTCGATGCTATTTTAATGATTTACGATGCTTGGACCAAACTTACGCAAAGAACCATTTTCAACTGCTATAAACACGCTGGATTTGTCCGAGGTAATGTAGACTGTATCATAATTTCAAACGCAGATGACTTTAACGAAGAAGACGACGTACCGCTGAACGTTTGGGCAAGGGCTATTGATAACCAGCTACCCATAACAAACGAGGACCTTGAACAATATGCATCTGTTGATGATGCTGTCGCCACGTGTGAAGAGCCGTCCGACGAAAACATTGCGGAAATTATCGCCAACATGCAAGATAGCGACGGAGATGATGAAGAATCGGAGGAGACTAGTTTGTCTCCCAGTGTGTCTGATGCTCTAAAGGCTGCAGAAACGCTTAATGTGTTTGTTCAAACTAACTTTGATGATGATGTTATGAAAAGTATGATGTCTCGTATTCACAATGCTATACGAAGTTCTTACTATAGAATAAAAATCGGTGGCAAACAAACAAAAATTAAAAACTTTTTTCGTCAGTAAATACATACATACATTTAAGAATTACATACAGAATTTATATACATATGTACAAAAATTAACATTATTGTTTCTCTGATCTGTAATACACATACCTATATACAAATATTAAATTATCATTTTGCTAATTTTAATGTGTATTTGTGTTATTTTCATAGAAAGTAATCTACACTATGTATATTATTTAAAGAGAACTATAGTAATATATGTTAATAATAAAAATAAGGTTGAACGATCAAGTCGTTTATTGCGTCGTCCGGTTAGTACGACCAAATATCGCCGGTCCCTTGAGGGTCGTTCTATCCGGATTCTACTGTATAAGATAAGAAATAGTTCGCATGATTACTTACGAATCTCTACACATAAAAAAGAAATGGCGGAGGAACACAAACCAAAACACACGGCCACATGGTCATACATATACATATGCATCCATATGCTATCTTTATACATAAAAAAAAATAAAAATTCGTGCTTAAAAAAATTCCGTCTGGAGTGGGAATCGAACCCATGATTTATTGATTGAAAAGCAAGCACGCTGCCCACTACGCCACGGATGTCTCGAATATCGAATGAAAAGTTGTGAATAACAAACGAAAAAATTTCTCCATACAAAATGTACTGAAAACGAAATTTTCCAAATTTTCTAATTTTCGTGGAAAATTTGCAATTTTTGGCTTCGTTAGTATCTAAGTTGGGCTTTAACGAACACAACAAAAAAAATTTGAGCCAAATCGGACGAACGGTTGCTGAGTGATGCGTGTACATACGTAGACCACTTATTTTTATATATAAGATTGTACGACCTGGGCTCTATTATGGCAGCGAGACATGGCATTTGAAAGAAAGGTCCTCCGAAGAGTTTTGGGACCTGTGAAGAAAGGAACGGAATGGCGAATAAGATACAACCATGAGTTGTATCAACTCTACGACGAGCCAGAAGCTTCAACGTTCATCAAGCTACGTAAACTGCAATGGGCTGGCCATGTAGAGCGAATGGAAGACAGAAGAATCCCCAAACGTGCTCTGAAAGGCAAAGCGAGTGGTAACCGGCCAGTAGGCAAATCACGCAAGCGATGGGAAGACTCGGTTGATGAAGATAGCAAAGCCATCTTAAAATTTAGCAGCTGTAGTACGCGGTTTTTGGATCAAGACGATTGGAGGCGACGACTTCAGGAGGCCAAGGCCCGATTTGGGCTGTCGCACCATTGATGATAAAATTGCTAAAACTCATAGTAAAACGACAATATAACTTGACACGAAGGAGAAAATTAATGTTCAGAGTATCCTCTATAATCGATCTTCAGACATAAAGATCGACATGTGCAAATTTTCCAAGCCCCAAAGAATCCAAAAAGTAACATTGGATTCTTGTTGTAGAAATTGACTTTTAAATTGTTGCACACCTCCTCAGTTTATTGTGCGTATATTTCCCTTTTCCCTTAACACAGCTTGATAATTTAAGTATATCATAAAGAGTCGTGGCTGTCCTTTGATGGGTCATGTTTCCGCCACCTCCACTCGTAATTTTTTTTCTACATCATCCAACAAGGATGGTGGTTCTTCTGAGTCATGTCTTCCACGCTTAAACTTCTGAGCAGACGACAACAGGTGCTACTCTATCCGGAGGATCAAAAATCTGTACGGGAATGAGCCCCTCAGGCGAGTTTCCATTGCAAATACGAAATGAGCCTCTTGGGCTCCATTTCGCTTGCAGAAATTAATGAGGTCTCCCAGGTCGGGACAGCACTACCTGCTGGCTGCTCAGAAGCAATTTGATCTGGAAGGCCCACATCCTAGAAGATTTCGTCGTTACTCAGGCGTGTGCTCTATTTCATCACCGATAATTTTGGCCCGAGCACCGTATATGGCCACCTAGGCTATACGAGGCCCCAGGGCGGTACGACCGGAAGAGAAGGAGCATCCCAGTCATTGTTAGCGCCGAGGGAGCATTTGCGAAGGGTTGTAGAAGGGATTTTTGCCCATCTCTTCATCTACGAATTTTCATTTTCGCAGATTGAGGTAACGGAAACTCGGCTTCTCGTACAGGTTTTTGATAATTGGGCTCCTCCGTGGCGGACAGCCCCTGTTGATGGCTGTTCAGGAGCATGGGAGTGAAAGAGATGACCCAGAGGAAGTGCAATCATTGATGGGTGCTGTGGAAAAAGAAATTACGTGTGGAGGTGACGGGAACACGAATCGGAAAAAATCAGCTCTTGGGCTTCCAACTAAGAATCTAGTCTACGGCCATGTTATTCAACAAAAGGAAAAAAAGCTAGTTCATTAGTTGTAAGGAAACCTTTTCTTAGAAGATTTAGTCATTTCCTTGCTACTTCTTCGCAGTGACACAGAACGATTAGTTTGTGAATGCAGTCCCAAACTAGCCTCGATCTTTGTTGGTTGGATGCTGGTGCTTTGTGGACTGCCTGGCTATTCGATAGTTTTAGTTTGGCGTGAAAGATTATGGCTTCCGAGGGGTTTTGAAATCGAGAAGGTCTGATCTGCATATGCCATCTGTGCACCCTCTTCAATTTCAGGTAGCATGGATTGCCAGTCCTTCCGTTCTCTTTGAAGAGGTTTCAAAATTTAATTAAAATTAAAACAGTAAATTTCTTTTCAATTTGTCTTACTTAACCATAAAGCGCTGACTCAGTTGATATATATATATATATATATATATATATATTTGCAATCAACAATAATGCTAAAATTTTGTTTTTTTGCGTTTCATGACTAAATTAGAGGCTAATTTTGGTAAAAATTTTAAGCTGGAATGTGGAAGGTGAGGGAGGTGATAAGCAAAGATGTTGAAAATTTTGAGTGATTTTTTTAGGGCTCTGGTGAAAGATACAAAGTTTAAATTTTGCATGTGGATACATCTATTTGATATACATAGAAAAATAAAAATAACTTCTTCCATAATTGTTATACACCGAAGCCCCCCCGGTCTAACGTGTACAAGGTGTGCATTGAAAAAAACACATAAACTGAAAGTTTTTGAGTGAAATTTTAAGGTAGAAACTTGAAAATTTGCGAAATACATGTAAAAAAAATCCCTAAGTATACGAAATATTAACTGCTCGAAAACCTTTAAAACTTCTACCCCTTCCCATACAGAAATATTTTTTCGACCATTTTCAAGAAATCAATTATCACCTAACTATAAAAAGCTATCAATTTGAAAGTTTGCACAAAAACTTCTAAACATGGTTGAAATAAAATTATGTCAAAGGTTTTGAGATCACGCCTGTCCTTCTATCCCCTCCCATACAAAAGTATGATTTCGACCAATTTCATTAAATCAACTAATAAACAACAAACTAAAAGCTACGAACTTCATATTTTGTACAAGCACCTTACAAAAACAAACGAAATAAAACTGCATATCAAATTTCACGATTCCCCCACCTTCTCTACCTCCTCCCATACAAATGTTAGGTTTCGTGAATGTAAAATACATCGAATTTTATGAAAATTCTATACAACTTCGTCTATGAAACACATTCTATACAGAGAATATTGGACGTGATTGAAGCAATCAACTAAAAAGCTATTAACATCCACCCACCCTTACTATTACCCCTCCTCCTTCCCTCATTAAAACCCAAACTTAAAGAAACGATTGAAATATTGTTAAATTGACAACAGCGTTGCCTAAGAACTCCCTTTCACTTAATCTTCCCTAACCACTCTAACCTGCATATTGACTTACCACTCATCCGCAACTTGTCCCAAGAATAATAAAGTTTCGCCCGACTTGTTGGCAGTTTATTGTTTATTAAATCTCAAATTGAAATATTTTCCCCATCTGCACCGCTATCCTGAACAGGTATATACCAATTTAATTTAGTAAACTAGTTTTAAGCATTGATAAGAAATAAAAGTTACAGTTATTATAGAACCGCCACTCCGGTCATCTTTTACAACCTTTAAATTTTCACTGCACCGAACACCACACATACATACACTTAATGTTGCGTGCATTTACTCAAATTTGTGTCCATTCACTCAAATTTGCATGCATTCACTCAAATTTGTGTACATTCACTCAGATATGCAAGCTTTTTTTTCTTTCTGGTTACGCCAGGGAGGTGTGGAATCTTCATTAGATACCAATAGCCCGTGCCATTGGTATGCACGATTCACATACCTGATCCTGACAGAGAACTGTCAGCCGATGTGTGCCTGCGTACTAAACCACACCCCCGCACACACTTTTCAACCACTCTCCCCGCGGGACGGCCGTTAGGTATTACTTCGCGGGGCTGGCTAGCATTCTATGCTGTGTCTGTATCTCCATTCTTCGAAGATCCTTTTTGTTACGAGTGTGCAAATTTGCATCCAATTTTCCTTTGATTCCATCATATAGTCTATAATGAATGGTGGACTTGGCATATTAATTCTCCATTCTGTGAAGCGACTGCAGTTGAAAACAGCGTGTTCTGTGTCTTCTTCTTGATCTGGGCAATTTGGACAAAGAGGCGAGTTATCGTGTCCGAAACTATGTAGGTATTTGCGGTAGCCGCTGTGACCTGATAGGAACTGCATGAGGTGATAGTTGCAGTCCCCAAACGTTCTCTGCGTCCAGACCTCAATTGCGGGGATTAGCTTATAGGTCCATCTGCCTTTTGTAGTGTTGTCCCACCTGGCTTGCCGCATAGCTATTTATGTTGCCTTTTCATCTTCTTTTATTTTTGTATTTGGATAGGGAAGACAGCTGCCTCTTGTTGGATCGAGGATCTTCTTTCGTAGATCCTTAGCATTTCATTTGAGAGAATGTCAATGGGGTTCATTTCGGCTAAGACACAGGCTGCCTCGTCCGATATTGTTCGGAAAACGCTGATTGCTCTTATCGCACAGAGCCTATATATGTTAATGACATCTTTTTCCTTGTTTCTTTTGTCGCTAACGCCGCCGCCCAAACCGGAGCAGCGTAAAGGAAGACCGAGCTGACTACTCTGAAAAGTAGAATCCTTCCGGCATATCCAGGACTACCGATGTTTGGCAGCATTCAGGAAAGGGCTGCCTGCATTTGTGACGCCTTTTTGCTCGCACGTGAACTTTAAATCTTAATCTATTATCGAACATAACTGCTAGATATTTGATTGCCTCCTTAAATCTGATGGTTTCACTGCCAACCTGAATGTTCACGTATTCAATTTTCTTTCGGCTTGTTACTAGGAAAGCCTCCGTTTTGTGATCAGCTAATTCTAAGCCAGCGGACTCTAGCCAGTCTCTAATTTGTGATACGGCTTCATTTGTTGCTGACTCTATTTCGTGGATGTGCTTAGTCAAGGTAACAACAGCAATGTCGTCAGCGAACCCGATTAATTTTACTCCTCCCGGCAACGATAATCAAAGAACTCCATCGTACAAAATATTCCACAGGAGAAGGTCTAGTACAGATCCTTGAGCGACTCCCGCGGTGAGGTTGTACCTCAACTTGCTGTTAGTGAAGTAATTTGCAATTATTTTCAACAAATAGTGTGGTGTAACTCCTGGCTAACGATCTGTTTATAAGTGACCAATCTGCCGAGTTAAATGCATTTTTAATGTCTAGTGTCACTTCTGCACAATATTTCTTTGCTTTCAGCTGCAGTATCGACTACCGCTTTACTGGCGTCAACAGTTGAACACGATTTCCTAAATCCCAACTAGTGGTCTGACAGTGCTCCTTTCTCTTCTGCTAGTACAAGCAGTCTGATGTTTATAATTCACTCAAGGATCTTTCCCAACGTGTCAAGTTAACATATTGTGCAATATGACGATGGTTCTCCAGGAGGCTTGTTTCCTTTTGGTAAACGTACCAAATGTTGGAGCTTCCATGGCTCAGGAAAGACTCCTTCCTCGAAACACTTTTGCATAGTTGCTATAAAGATGCCGGGCTTCTTTTGAACAGCAGCTTTTATTGCCATATTTGAGATGCTATCGGGTACAGATGCCTTGTTGTTTCCCATCTTCCCGCATGCATCGAATAGTTCCTCCGACGTAATTGCATGGATAGACTCTGTGATGATCTCTTTGGATATGCTGCACATAGTAGTCTTACGAAGGTTATGTCTATGATGGAGCCCATTCCTGCTTTGCGATACGCGTTTGCCCGGCCGATGTTTGCAATTCATATTTCCAGTGGTGCAAATGTCTCCAGCAGAACACGTCCTCTACCATTGGTGAGCCTGCTACCCCACTCTGTTGCCCATGCATTACAGTCACCACCTATAACCACTGTAGTTTTACCGCTTGCTTCGGCCGTTAGATATCTAACATTATCTGGTATTCACTCGTCGTCCAGCTAGGTCGTGTATAATACCTGTAGAAATGAATTTCATTTAGTTTTGCTCGAACGAAGCCCTCCGCCTGTTCACTGGTTTCTTGGAACGCGTGTTTTCCAAATATCCATATTGCCGCTAGCTTTGTTCTGTCACAGATCCAGATATTGACGTCGAAAATTTTGTATAGTTCACTAATCAAAACGATATTCGCTCTCTCGTCCTTAGCAGTTTGTGTCAGGATATTCTACAGCGGTTCAGATTAATTTGTATTATCTTCATGAGTTTTACTAGTGATGGCTCTCCTGATGATCGGGCGGTTTTCTCCGTTTTTACTCTGCCTGGCTAGGTGACCAAACTCTAGACATTTAAAGCATTTTGTAAGTAACGTTCGGTCGCGATTATGGTAGTTGACCCAGACGATCTTAATTCTTCCAGCTTCTATCAACTTTCTAGCGTTTTCTGCAGGAAGAGTGACTGTTGCTGTTTGTGTTTCACCGTACGCCTTTCGCAGGGATAAGATGTCTGCCTGCGAAACTCCTTCGACTTCAAACTAGGCTTTAATTGGTTCAACTATGTCATCTTTTCTGGTAACTTGATCAACATTTTTAATTTCGATGATAGAACGGTGCGTGAAGGTTTTCATACTCGCTTACTCTGCTAAGATTTCGCTAATGGCACCTTTGAGTTCGGCAGTCATCTCTCCCGTCTCCTTAAGTTGAATTAGGAGCTCTCATTTTTGCTTCCAATTTAGGATCTGCCTTTACCTTGCGTAGTATCTGCGCATACGAAAATTCACCTTTCGCTTCAATAACAATAGCATTAGGTCTATTTTTTTGGTTTTCTTACTAACGTCCTTTGGCCCTCCATTCTCTCTTGCCGTCTGTTCCCCTCGCTGCTTTTTGGCAATACTCTTGTGAATGGCTATTGACCATCCCTCTTCTTCTGTTGTTTGCTCACTAATCGGTAGATTATCAGCGACGGCTATGGGATTCCTCAGGTTTTTTGCTACAGATTGTTGTTTCCATTTCTGCTTTAGCTAGAGGATTTCGCTGTCCGTAACCTGCCTTTTTTTATTTCCAGGCTTGGTCTTAGCCAGTGAGAAGTTTGAGAGGAGTTGTTTTTTCGAATCATCTCCTTTGCTTTCTCGTCGTGAAGTTGAATCGCCGAAAGCTCGTAGAGAGCTCTAATGCTATGAATGGCGTCTCTCATCACTTGGTGAATCGAATGCCTTTTTCCGTCTTCAAGCATTTCTAGCAAACCCCCGTTTCGCTCTCCTAGCTTGTAGAAATCAGATGTTTGGGTCGAAGGTTCTGCAGTTGGGCGCCTTATTAGGAGTGACTC
Organism: Chorisops tibialis; assembly: GCA_963669355.1. NCBI lineage: Eukaryota > Metazoa > Arthropoda > Insecta > Diptera > Stratiomyidae > Chorisops > Chorisops tibialis. The sequence continues at coordinate 217,411,581 of OY770262.1, forward strand.
GCTTCGTTCCATACTTCTTTTGATGCTGCAACATTGTCATCTGGTGACCATCTTTGAACTCCACTGAATGGGGTTTTTTTTCGCTCTATTATTTATTTATTTTTTCAATGTGAAAATTATTCGTGTAAAAAATATTCTTTGTAAATAATTGCCACCTTCGTTATGTTCTGTATGTTATAACTAAAAATTTGTTTTGAGAAGTATATACTCTGTATGTGCGAACTTTCTTCTTCTTCAATGGCGCTACAGCCCAAACCGGGCCTTGGCCCCATTACCTTCAGGTTCCTTAACATTTTCATTATTTATTGCAGAAGAGTTGTTAGCTCTTTGCACAACCCTCTATCTACGAATTTTTCATGTGCGAACTTTGCGGTCCCGCAAACAGTAAATTAACCTAGCGGGATTGAAACTGCTGCTTGCGTTGAGAGCACGCAACAGGCACTCTTTTTGGGCGAAATCGTTCGACTCACGAATATTTCATAGGGAACTATTTCACAGCCAACACTGTTCAAACACTTACCGATTAGTTCGATTTTTCATTTGTAGTTATTTTTGTTTCAAGCCAAGTACTTTAATTAAAACACTAGCTAACCAAAATTGCAACTGCACTCGCTGACTTCCAGAACGCAACTCCTCAAATTTGTGTGTATTCTCTCAATTTTGTATGTTTTTACACAAATTTGTGTGCATTCACTTTACCTTGCGTGCATTTACTAAAATTTGTATGCATTCCCTCAAATTTGTTCACATTCACTCAAATTTGTATAAATTCTCTCAAATTTGGGAGCTTTAATTTAATTTTGTGTTCATTTAATCAAATTTGTGTTCATTTAATCAAATTCTTGTTCACTTAATCAAATTTGTGTTAATTTAATTAAATTTGACTTCGTTGAATCAAATTTGAGTGCATGTAATCAAACTTGTGTGCGTTTAATCAAATTTGAGTATATTTACTCAAATTTGAGTGGATTTCATGAAATTTGTGTGTATCTAATCAAATTTGAGTGCATTTGATCAAATTTGAATGCATTTAATCATATTTGAGTGCAATGAATCAAAATTATGTGTATTTGATCAAATTTAGCAGCATGTAATCCAATTTGAGTGCATTTAATCTAGTTTGTGTGCATTTAATCATATTTGAGCGCATTTGATTAAATTTGAATGCATTTAATTAAACTTGAGACCATTTGATTAAATTTGTGTGCATTCAATCAAATTTGTGTTCATTCGATCAAATCTTTATACATTTAATCAAATTTTATGTTCAATTAATCAAATTTGTGTTCACTTAATCAAATTTGTATTCATTTATACAAATTTGTGTACATTTAATCAAATAGGAGTGCTTTTAATGAAATTTGTGTTCATGTAAGCAAATATTTCAAAGTTAAAATCGAAAACAAATCCGTAAATGTATCCTATCAATTGATACATTTACGCTTAAGCCTCATTATGTTTGCACCGCCAATTCACTAGAATGCATGGAATCTTTGATTAGGTCGTTGCCGAAGAAAAAAGTAACATTCGGGAAAAACGAATATTTTAAAAGCAAAGTAGTTCCTAGTTTCGAGGAAATCATTTGATATCCTCTGTGTGTAGTGCACTCGTCGCATATTATACAGTTAATTATAATGAACAGAATTTAAAATCAGCTACTGTAATTCAACTTACAGTAGCAGGCGATTTTGGATCCTAGCTCAAAAAAAAAAAATTAAAAACTAAAAGTCAGCTGATAAAAAGTCACTGCCAGATAAATATTGAAAAATATTATTTTACAAAAATAAATAGTTGTTTAAATTGTTGTGGAATTAAAAAGTTAAATAGATACATATCAATAATTGTTGCCAAATAAATAAATAAATTGTTAAAAGATTTAATAATTTTTAAATTGTTAAATAAAGAATTGAAGCCTTAACCCAAACCTTTAAAGTTCATTTATACAAATTTATATGCATTTAATAAAATTTGTGTTCATGTAATCAAATTTGATTGCATTTAATCAATTTGAGTACATTCAATTAAATTTGTGTTCATTTAATCAATTTGAGTGCATTTAATTAAATTTGTATTTATTTAATCAAATTTGAGTGAATTTAATTAAATTTGTGTGCATTTAATCAAATTTGAGTGCATTTAATCATTTTTATTTTTATTTAATCAAAATTGTGTTCGTTTAATCAAATTTGTGTTTATTTAATTAAACTTGTGTTGATTTATTCCAGTTTGTGTGCATTCAATTAAATTTGTGTTCATTTGATCGCAATTCAGTGCATTTAATCAAATTTGTGTTCATTTCATCAAATTTGAGAGCATTTGATCAAATTTGTGTTCATTTAATCAAATTTGAGGGCATTTAATCAAATTGTGCATTTAATCAAATTTGTGTTCAATTAATCAAATTTGTGTTAATTTAATCAGATTTGAGTGCATTTAATCAAATTTGATGGCATTTCTTCAAATTTGTGTTCATTTAATCAAATTTGAGTGTATTTAATCAAATTTGTGTTTGTTTAATCAAGTTTGGTTGCATTTAATCAAATTTGTTTTCATTTAATCAAATTTGTGTTCATTTAAACAAATTTCAGTGTATTTAATATGTAAGTGGATATAGGAACGGCCAATAGTACTGAGTACGATCTTCTACTTCTAGTACTACAATGGCGCTACAGCCCAAATCGGACCTTGGCCTCCTGATATTCAGGTTCCTTAACATTTTTTATTACTTATTGTGAAAGGGTTGTTAGCCCTTCGCACAACCCTCTTTCTACGAATTTTTCATTTTCTTAGATTGAGGTGACCAAGGTATATCCAAGCAGGCAATGTGCTGGAATTATATATTGCGCCGACCGGGATTTGAACTGACGACCTTCGCATTACAAGACCAACACACTACCTACTAGGCTATACCCTAGCTGAGTACGATCACCGTTCCTATATTCATTTCTTTCACCGTACCCATGTTGACTTAACTGTGCATCACGCATTAAAGGGTGACCACCTAAGTTGTTTTCGATGGCCGTAAAAAAAAGTATACAAAAAAATGCTAATGAGCCTTTTAAACGTGAAAACGAAAACAAAATATTAGTTCTATAAATAAAATTGAGTCATCAACCCGATTAACGTCAGTCACATCATACATACACTGAGCGTCAAAATAAAGTTTACACTCATTCCTATATGCATTATACTTAAAATTTGACCACCATGCTGAACTTCATCAAGTATTTGATGTCGGTCCAGATGTTCCCATAAATGTTCAATGGGATTAAGGTCCGGTGATCATGGGGGGTAATCCAAATTGTTTAGGTACATGATAAAGCAAATATTCCATAACTATTTTGGTCGTATGTTTGGGATTGTCTTGTTGAAATATCCACGTACGATCCAACCCCAATTTTTCCACACTAGGACCCAAATAATCTTTCAATATATTTAGGTATCCTATTTTATTCATTGTAATATCAATGAATACCAATCTGCCAACTACACTTGCCGCCACATACCCCCACTCCATCACCGAACCACCACAGTGTTTCACTGTCGATACAGTGTTTTTATCTTCGAAGTCCTGATTTTTTCCTCTCCATATCTTAGTCGGCGCTTTCTTCCCAAAAGCTTCGAACTTACTTTCATCACTAAATAAAATGTTTTTCTAAAATGAATTATGATGATTTCCGTACTTTTTGGCAAAATCAAGGCGCCGTTGTTGGTTAGGTTTGGATATAAATTGCTTCTTTTCCGGAACCCTTCCAAATAGACCATTATTATGCGATGCCCGTCTGATTATGCTGGCGCTAACAATGCATCCTGATGATCTTGAGAGGTCTTCCGCTACTTTCACGGCGCTAGTTTGTCTAACGGTTCTTACAAACTGGCGTGTTTCCATTTCACTGAGCCGCTTTGGTCTACCAGCAACTGTCCGATTTTCTAGCTTACCGAAGATCTCGAACTTGTCAATAATTTTGTTGACGGTGTTATGGCTTCTCAATATTTGAAGCTATTTCTCGCAACGATTTCCCTTCGATTCTAAATTTTATGACAAATTCTCACGTTTCCAAAGAAGTTTACTGCCCATTTTTATCAAATTAAATGTAAAATAACTTTTTTATACTTCTTACACTCTAATCAGCACAAATGACGCGCAGTGAATAACGATAGATCACCACGGCTACAAAATACGAAAGATAACTTTTTAATTTTTTTCCTTGAAATCTTTTAGCGGTTGGCCCCTTGTTATTTGTGTATACTTTATTTTGACGCTAGAAAAAGGGACTATTTTTTGTTTTTCCTACATATTTGTTGTTGTTGTAAACTTACTGCAAATGTCGATTAAATATATAAAAGAGACCTCAATGAGAACTTAAATAATCATCAAGTACTTGATGAAGTTCAGCATGGTGGTCAAAATTTAAGCAGAATGCATGTAGGAATGAAGTATACACTTTATTTTGACGCTCACTGTACATTCCAAAAGAATTACAAAGAAAACCAAGATCTATGGATGAAGTTTTGGGATGGACGACTACGATATTCATATGCAAATAATTTTAAAAGTGCGTCACTGCGAAAACCAAGAAAAATATGCAACTCTTGCATGCTGAATCAGAATCACTTATCGCCGCGTGTGCTACATCTCAAGCCCTTATCGTCATTTTTGCGCAACATTCACCACAAAATATGTTCTTGAAATTACGAGTAGTCAGTCCTAAGAATTCAGTTAAAAGTGGAGGTCAAAGAAAAAATAGCGATCAAAAATGAAAGCAATAATGTTGTTAATACTCTTAGAAATATTTGTAAATATTTCTGAATGTAAAAAGTGCACGAAAATTCGATGGAGGCCAGCGCGATATGACTCGAGAGGAAGTTCTGTCGTAACTGAAATCTACGAGACTTGCTGTAAAGGATACGCCCTTGTTCAAGGCGTCTGTGTACCACTCTGCAATACGTTATGCGTTAACAGCATTTGTACGGCACCCGAATTTTGTACATGCAATTCGGGATATGATCGTATCGATAATTTCAGGTAACTGCTGTTCTTATGTATTAAATGTTTCTTTGTTAAAAATTGTTATCTCGTTCTATAGTTGTCGTCGGAGTTGTAGTAGTGGTGACTGTGACGAAATCAGCACTGAATATGAAGATGAATCATACACGACTGATTTTCTGGTACATAAAACAAAAAGGGAAGTTTCCGAAGATAGTACTGAAGGTTCTATCTACGATTTGGTGACAAGTTTTCCGGCATCGACTGAGGATAATACTGAAGCGTTCGGTTTATCGGATGGATCTACTACAGCGAATCCGGATATTCCAAAATTAACGAAGGAAACGGAAAGCCCGGAAATGACTAATGAACTGGAATCTACTAACACAGAAGATAGAAACGAATCTTGTGACTGCTACAACGGTAAATGTGGTACAAACGGCCAATGCATGGATTGCAAACCCGGTTACTTCTTAAAAGATAACGCCTGTTATTCGATATGTTCGGAGTTATGCAAACCCAATGGCCATTGCAATGTAGAGAACAATTGTAAGTGCAACGATGGATACAAACTAGTGGACAGGAGATGCCATCCAATATGTCCAAATGAATGTGTGAATGGAAAATGTGTGGCTCGAAGTCAATGCGAATGCGATGAGGGATTCAAACCCTATGCGAATGATAGCTCGCATTGCGTGCGTAGACACAATAATAGCGAAGGATTCGCGGAATCAATGAACGAGAAAAAAGAGCTCAATAGGTAGTTTTTTTAATTTTTTCGTGATATTTTACGACAAGAAAATGCAATTAAAAGTTTTTATCGCGAAATGTTGAAGATACGAACACAGTGTAGAAACCTTTTTACTTTTTATACTCTAGATGGAATCTGAGAGTATTATAAGTTCGCTCTAAGGTTTGTAGCGCCAAGAAATAAGGCTCGGAGAAAAAAATGAATGATACAGAAGTTAATATTATCACTCAAAAATCTCAAAACCGGATGTCCGTCCGTCCGTCCGTCCGTGCGCTCTCTAGCTTGAGAACGCGTTGAGCTAGAAAGTTCAAATTTTGTGCACGTCGTTTTTGACAAAAAAGTAAGGTCAAGTTCGTGAACGGGCCAAATCGCTCCACCCCTTCTACCCCATCCCATACAAAATGACACAATTACGCAATTTGACAATAAACGGATTTGCTCAAAAAGTATAAAAGTTATTGGCTTGAAATTCAGAACATATTACTTTTATGATAATATCAATCTATCATATAAAAATTGTGCGTGTCCTCCCCCTCCTTCTACCACCTCCCATACAAACTGTACTTATCATGAATTACTCTAAGCCAATTTCCTCAGCGTGCTGAAATTGTGCACCAAATATTTATTTAAAATTGTTAGTAAGGTCAAAAAAATGAGATGATTAGCTTCACCTCTTCTACCCCCTCCCATACAAAATGACACAATTTCGCAATTTGACAATAAATGGATTTACTCAAAAAGTATAAAAGTTATTGGTCTCAATTTTGGTATATGTTACTTTTTTAATGATTTAAATCTACAGTACAAAAATTATTTGCTTCCTCCCTTTCCTTCCACCCCCTCCCATACAAACTACACTTTTTCCTGAAATGCTCTAAGCCGATTTTCTCAGAACATATAACATTTGTTGAGCTCATATTTTGTAATAAATATTTAATTAATGTTATTACTAAGATGAGAAAAAAAATATTTGATTTGCTTCACTACTTCTACCCCCTCCCATACAACATGACACAGTTTCACAACTTCACAAAAAATCGATTTTCTTGAAAAGTATGAATGGCACTTGTCTGAAATTTAAGGCATGCCAATTTTATAATATTCCTAGTTATTTCTGAAAAAATCATTAAAATCCCCTCACTCTTTCTACCACCTCCCATACAAACTGCACATTTTCACTAAATCAAACTCACTAATTTTCTCAGTTCCCATTCAGTTTTTGGAGTAAGCATTTTGTATAAAATATTTTCATAGCTACTTTAGCATGATGTCGAAAAAATTTGTTCAATGCCGTCATGAAGATCACTGATCTGAAATTTTATCATTTCTGAATTGATTTTACTTACGTCTGAAAAATCGGTGCAATATCGCCAACCTTTCCACCACTTCCCATACAAAAGTCGGAAATTGGCAATACTCGTTAGAACAATTTTAACGAAAATGATGCTCTAATTAGGCACACAATACTTTTATAAGAAGTTTACTAATATGTCTGGAAAATCAGCCGTTCGAATTTCTGTTTCAATTAAATGATTTCGTGATGAGAGCTTACCCGCAATCGTAGCTCTGTTATATTGGTTTGATGAATGTTTTCACAGTACATTTCGAATTGAAAGAAAAGATTTCCGGAAATCTTTTCTTAAAACTTTATTATATATTTGAATATATTTTATTTAACACGAGGCTGGCTGGACTTTAATTTTTCTCATTCAAATTTTGAAAATTTTCAAGTTGCACTTTCGAAAATTGACCACTTGACCAAAAATTTATTCAATATTTCGCTTAATAATTTACCATTGTTTCAATTACAGGAATTCATCAAATGTAGGCGATATTATTCTCTATGTAATCCTTGCAATATTGGCAACAGCTGCGATTGTCACAGCTCTCTATATTCATAAGCGCAAAAATCCTGGTGCAGTTTATAATGTTGAAAAATGGGGTAAATATTGTACTAATAAAAATATTAATTAAGTATTCAATGTTTGAGTTAAGAATTTCAGGCAAGATTTCCGAACCTCACGCTGTTCTGATTCAATTTATCGTGATGTTTCAGTCTCAACTGAGGATGTGATCATACTGATTCCGTAAGTTTGATAAAGGTCGCAGCAGAGATCGAAAAGACACGATTTGTATATCAGAACAGAGTGAATTCCGGAAATCTTCCTTTTGTCAATTAATATTATTATCATTTATTTATTTATATTTTGCTTTTTAGAAAATCAAAAACGGATTGGCTATACAGGAAAACCGGAAGACGAAATACTCATACATTAATTTATAATAAAAAATAATGTTAATGATTAATAATTCTCATATTGTTGAGGTCGAACAAACTATTGTTTCAATATTTTTTTTGGCAATTCAAATTCTAATAAACACAATTTTGAGCGACTTGGGAAAAAAATGTATCTTCCCCTGAAATTTTGCTTACGACTAAATTAGCCTCAGAATACGAAAAAAATATCGTCTCTCATTTCGCTGTACGCATAATATCGGGAGTACAAACTGAAACCCGCCATTTCCCAATAAATGGTGCCAGCCATAAATGCTGTTCACCCAATCATATGATACTTTAAATGAATTAGGAAAGAGTTTGTTGTACCGAAAAATATGTCATCTCAAATTCTTTCGAATGGTGAGTTATGACTTTTGTATAGGAGGTGGTAAAAGCAGACGGGGGAGGTTTTTAATTTTTGTATATAACACCGAACGCAGTCTACAAAATATTTCATGCAGAATTTAAAGTTTGTAGCTTTCTAATTTTCGAGGAAATTGAATAAGTTTTGACTGAATTTATAGCATTTGTATGGGAGGTGGCAGAGAAAGTTAAAGATTTTGGATGATTTTGAATCTGCTTATTAACATCCTAATCACATTGCTTTGTTACAATTTTAAAATCGATAGCGAAAAATAGTTTAAGTGAAATTTCGAAATTTCGTGATTTTTGTATGGCAGGGGGTAGAAGGAGTGAGGTGAAGTTGATAGTTTTTCCAAAATATGCAATTGTAATAAAATTAATTTTGACAAAAATTTGTTCCTTTAGCTTTGCTAGTTGCAATGTAAGCCGAATAATTGCACTTTCGAAAATTGTGCATTTGTATGGGAGGTGGTAGAAGGAGTAAGGGGATTAGATCAATTTTTTTTGAAGTTAATGATATTTTCATCATTATCATCATCATCATCAATGGCGCGAAAGCCCAAACCCGGCAATGGCCTCCTGAAGTCGTCGCCTCCAATCGTCTCGATCCAAAGACCGCGTCCTCGAACTGCAATTTTGAATATGGCTTTGCTGTCTTCATCAACCGAGTCTTCCCATTGCTTGCGTGGTTTGCTTACTGGCCGGTTACCACTCGCTTTGCCTTTAAAAGCACGTTTGGGGATTCTTCTGTCTTCCATTCGCTTTACATGGCCAGCCCACTGCAGTTTACGTGGCTTGATGAACGTTGAAGCTTCTGGCTCGTCGTAGAGTTGATAGAACTTATGGTTCTATCTTATTCGCCATTCCGTTCCTTCCTTCACAGGTCCCAAAATTTTTCGGAGGACCTTTCTTTCGAATGCGTTAACTGCTTTTTCAGAAATTCGCGTTAATGTCCACGTCTCGCTGCCATAACAGAGCACAGGTCGTGTAATAGTTTTATATATCCGTAGCTTATTGTTCCTGTGCACTTTCTTGGATTTCATTATTGGAAGTACCGAATAATACATCTTATTTGCTAGTATTATCCGTCGTTTGATTGCGTCTGTTTCATTACCGTCCTATGCTAGATTAGCCCCAAGATATATGAAGTTGTCCACACTCTCCAAATTATATTCCGCAATTGTTATGTTTTGTATGATTGGCGTTCTCCTTCTGGCTTGCATCATTACTTTTGTTTTGCTTTCATTAATGCGCAACCCGACTTCTTTTGCGGCGGAGTCAAGATTGACAAATACCTTCTTAGCACTAGGGAAGGATCGTGCTAGGATATTAATGTCGTCAGCGTATGCTACTAGTTGGGTGGACTTCAATAGTAGTGTTTCGGTGGTGTCGACTGGGGTTTTTCGAACGACATACTCTAGTGCCAAGTTGAAAAGCATAGGGGCTAGACTATCTCCCTGCTTTAAACCACATTGCATTCGAAAGCTGGTTGTGGAATCGGTTTGTATTCTCACTTGGAATTTAGTGTTCGTCATTGTGAGTATTGTTAGTCGGACTAGTTTTGGGGGAATTCCACAGTCAAGCATGATTTGGTACAGTACGCTCCTGTCGATACTGTGGTATGCTTGTTTGAAATCAACGAAAATATCAAATTTTCGCCTGTGTTACATTCGTAGCATTTCTCAAGCACCTGTTTCACCGAGAATATCTGGTCTATTGTAGATCATCCGGTTCTGAATTCACCATGGTATTCACCAATTATTTCATTAGTATAGGACTTAAGACGACGTTCAATTATTTTTGTCGGTATTTTGAAGGACATACACAACAATGATATTCCTCTGTAATTCTCACCGCAGTGTTTGTCTCTTTTCTGATAAATTGGACATATAATGCTTTTTCGCCAGTCGTCGGGTATTTCCTCTGTCCAAATTTTGCATATCATGTTGTGCAGTATTTCAGTGACACGGTTTCCACCGTTTTTTAGATGTACAACTGGTATTTCGTCAATTCCCGGCGCTTTGTTTCGTTTTTGGTCACATAGGGTTGCTTTGATTTCAGCAAGCGTGGGTGGCGTCGATGATGGTTCTTCTTCGTCTATTGAGGCCTCAATTGAAATGTTGTCTGCCGTTGTAGGTGCTAATGGGGTGGGATTGAGAATATGTTCAAAGTAGGAAGACCATCTCCTTTTGATTTCTTGTGCGTCGCTGATAATGTTGCCCTCTGCGTCTTTGCAGAGACTGGTTTTGGTTTATATCCTTTTTTTAATTCTTTTACTATTGCGTATGCATCCCTCGTTTTATTTTGTCTCACATCGTTGTCCATTTTTTGTATCTTCTCATTATGGTACTTCCTTTGTTTTCGGCTGCAGGTCTTTTTGGCATATCGCCTAAGCTCATCATATCTTTTTTTTGGCTCGTGTTGGTCGTTCAGTAAAAATTTTGTAAGCCTCGTTCTTTCTGTCTATTGCATCGCGGCATTCTTGGTCGAGCCAATCATTATTTTTTCGCCGTGCTTGATATCCTAACAACTCATCTGCGGAGGATTTGATGCCGTCTCGTATTTTCATCCACACATTCTCCACTGGCATATTTTGGATGTTTTCATAAATTGGTGTCAGATGTTTATTACATGCTAACATGTAAGCCTCCGCAACCGTTTCGTCTTTAAGCTTGTCGATATTGAATTTGCGAGCTCTGCTCGTTTTCGAATATCCCCGACATGCTATTCTGCATCGATACTTCGCTCTGACTCAGAGTTACAATTCGCACTGCAGAGGGTTCGTACATCAGGTATGCAGCCCTTTTCTCAATTAGAACGTGGTCTATTTGGTTGAAGGTGTAACCATCTGGTGATGCCCACGTTCTTTTGTGAATATCGCGATGTGGGAAGCACGTAGAACTTACAATCATATTTTCGCTGCTTGCGAAATCAATGAGACGTTGGCCATTGTCGTTGGCTATGTCATAGAGACTGTGCCCTCCTGTTGATCCTCTATGAGTCTCCTCCCTTCCGACTCTTGCATTAAAATCCCCTAAGACAATTTTTAGGTCATTCGAGGGCAGTGAATCATAGGTTATCTCTAGGGTGGCATAAAATTCGTCTTTAGTTATATCGTCCTTGTCTTTTGTTGGTGCGTGAACGTTGATCACCCAAGTGTTGAAGAATTTAGTCTTTATTCGGATTGCACACAATCTTTCACTTACTGGTCTGAAGCTCGTGACCTGCTGTTTAAATTTTTTGTCAACGACAAAAGCGACTCCAAACTCTCTGCTTCCCGACAATTTTCCACTTGGATAGATTGTGTGTGATCTCATGTCCATGATTTCGTTACCGAGCCATTTCGTTTCTCGGATGGCAGTTATGTTGATGTTGTGTTTTGCCACTTCGTCGAGGAATTCTTTCAGAGCTGCTGTCCTAAATAAGGATCGAACAGTCCAAGATCCAATGGAGTAGTCCATTTTTCGATTGCGGGGTCGATGCCGTTGAGTCCATCCGTTCCGAGGCTGCTCTTCAGGTTTCTGGACAGTGATTTTTTTTTCGGTGATGCCTTGGTGGTGCCTCGCCCAACCCCCGACCTGGAAGACCGGTCCTACTTATTTGTTACACCCTAGTAGAAAAAAGATGGTAGTTTTGAGCTAAATATGACATGCTGAAGTTCTCGCATATACATATGCTGCGAGTCCAACTATGTCATAATTTTGCCTATTTCCTGATACGCACTGTTGTTACTGGCCATTCATGTTAACTCCATACTCTCTCCTCCTTTCTCAACCGGGCTTGGGACCGTTTATGGCGGAGTTAGTAAATTTAGATAATGGAGCTCACTACCTAAAATCCACCCAAAAACGAACATTCTACCTTTAACGGCTTCGGAGATTCATATGTACGGCGTACGGCGTGACGATTTTAGTATGGAAGCAAAAAAAAAGCCCAGCCGTTTTTTTTTCATTTTTGGGCTAATTTAGTTATGAAACGCGAAAAAACAAAATTTCAGGGTAGCAATTTGTTTTTGTGTCGATGCCAATAATCACAAATAAGAAATAAAAGAAATGTATAGCGAGATTAAGCAAAAATGGAGGCTAACCGTTTTACCCCTTACGCTATTTGTCAATAGGGAGAATGTTTTATTTAATTTGAAAAGGATTGTTTTCTATTAAACAGTTTTTGATATTTATTTCGAGAAAACTGTAATCAGTTTAAAATGATGAAATTGACATTCCTTAAATATCTTATATATAAAAATAAGTGGTCTACGTATGTACACGCATCACTCAGCAACCGTTCGTCCGATTTGGCTCAAATCTTTTTTGTTGTGTTCGTTAAAGCCCAACTTAGATACTAACGAAGCCAAACATTGCAAATTTTCCACGAAAATTGGAAAATTTGGAAAATTTCGTTTTCAGTACATTTTGTATGGAGAAATTTTTTCGTTTGTTATTCACAACTTTTCATTCGATATTCGAGACATCCGTGGCGTAGTGGGCAGCGTGCTTGCTTTTCAATCAATAGATCATGGGTTCGATTCCCACTCCAGACGGAATTTTTTTAAGCACGAATTTTTATTTTTTTTTATGTATAAAGATAGCATATGGATGCATATATATATGTATGACCATGTGGCCGTGTGTTTTGGTTTGTGTTCCTCCGCCATTTTTTTTTTATGTGTAGAGATTCGTAAGTAATCATGCGAACTATTTCTTATCTTATCTTATGCATATATAAAAATAAGTGGTCTACGTATGTACACGTGTAACTCAGCAACCGTTCGTCCGATTTGGCTCAAATTTTTTTGTTGTGTTCGTTAAAGCCCAACTTAGATACTAACGGAGCCAAAAATTCCAAATTTTCCACGAAAATTGGAAAATTTGGAAAATTTCGTTTTCAGTACATTTTGTATGGAGAAATTTTTTCGTTTGTTGTTCACAACTATTCATCCGAATAGGGACATCCGTGGCGTAGTGGGCAGCGTGCTTGCTTTTCAGTCAATAGATCATGGGTTCGATTCCCACTCCAGACGGGATTTTTTTAAGCACGAATTTTTTTTTTTTTTTTATGTATAAAGATAGCATATGGATATATGTATGACCATGTGGCCGTGTGTTTTGGTTTGCGTTCCTCCGGCATTTCTTTTTTATGTGTAGAGATTCGTAAGTAATCATGCGAACTATTTCTTATCTTCTTATATATCTTACCTATATTATGTATATAAAAATAAGTGGTCTACGTGTGTACACGTGTAACTCAGCAACCGTTCGTCCGATTTGGATCAAATTTTTTTTGTTGTGTTCGTTAAAGCCCAACTTAGATCCTAACGGAGCCAAAAATTGCAAATTATCCCGGAAAATTTGGAAAATTTCGCTTTCAGTACATTTTGTATGGCGACATTTTTTCGTTTGTTGTTCGCAACTATTCATCAGATTTGCATGAATTTTTTTCTTCGGAATAGTCTCTGCTATCTCAACACACAAAAAAAAAAAAAATTCCAGAACAACACAAATGGGAGCACACGTCCGCATAGTCATACAATTACATACATACATATATACAAAAATATGTATATGTATATGTATGAGGCTTCCGTGGCGTAGTGGGCAGCGTGCTTGGTTTTCAGTCAAAAGGTCATGGGTTCGATTCCCACTCCAGATGGGATTCTTTTTTTTCTCTAAGCACGAATTTTTTTTTTTTTTTTAATGTATAAAGATAGCATACGGATGCATGTGTATATGTATGACAATGTGGCCGTGTATTTTGGTTTGCGTTCGTTCGGCATTTCTTTTTTATGTGTAGAGATTCGTAAGTAATCATGCCAACTATTTCGAATTCTATATTTCTTTAAAATACATTAAAGAATATGTACACTATCACAGTTCATAGTTCATAGTTATTTAGAAAAGTAGTAAAATAATTTTATAAAATTGTGGTTTTCGAAGGGGGGAGCATAAGAAGTGATGGGATATCGATAAAATTTTCGTTCATAGACCAGCATTGTTATGCGAAAGATATATTTGTAATATGATGATTTACAGATCCATAGTTTAAATATTTCTCAAGAAAATTCGCTAAAATTCGATTTTTTTGGGTTTTAGTGGGGAGCGGGATGGAATGAATCTGACTGTATTATATGTTTTCTTTCAAGTTTGTAACGCTAAGAAATAACGTTCGAAGAAAAACAGAATGACACAGAAGTCAATATTTTTGCTCGAAAATCTCGAAATCGTCTGTTCGTTTGTCCGTCCGTGCGCTCTATAGTTTCACAGCGCGTTGAACTATAAAGTCCAAATTTTGTGCTCACTGATTTTGTTCAGAAGTGATGCCAAGTTCGTGAACGGACAGAGAGACGGTCACTCGGATTCGAGGTTTTTGATCGGAAACGAATAATTCTGTACCCTTAACGACTCTGTGTGAGCATTATTTCTTAGCGTAACAAACGGCAAGGCAAACACAATTTACTCTCAGATTTCATCTAGATTATAGAAATTATTTGAAAACATTCTGTTTGAAGTCATAACAATCGTTGTTGTTAATGTCAACATCTATTTAAAATAAAAGTGATTTTTGTTGTTCCAATGACAGGAAACAAACTGAGATCTGTTCAAATCGATGTCAGTGTAATTATGTCAACAGCAGTAAATCTCTTTAAATTGAAAAATATCATTCAAAAATAATAAATCAAATCGACTTATTTTCATTTGAAAAATACTTGCAATTGATTTAGAAAGAGGTTTAAAGTGAGCAGATTATATTTCCCCAGATATTGTATTACTAACAGCATTCTCAAAAATAGCTTATTAATGCGATTTTAGCGCGGACGAAGTCGCGGGGTCTGCTAGTATTGAATAAAAACGTCAATCCAATTATGTTGTAAGAACTTTATTTTCCTATTTCAAATATCACACAAAAAACATATAAGTATGATTTTCTCAAGCTATAATAACATCGTTTTCCGCGGTATATTTCACAGTGCCCTTATTTCTTTCTGAAAAATTAAATTGGTTAGATTGGTAAGAGAAAATATTCGATTTAAATTAATATTTTCAGCAATGGAATGGAAAAATATATACATACCTAATTTATCGATATTATAGTCTTTCCCAGAAAATTTCCTCAATACAAGAAAATATAGTAAGCTAACGCATAAAATTAGAAAACAAGCACAAATCACATAGAGAGAAAGCAAACTTGCCATAGATTTCCTGCAAAGAAAAGAACAACAAATCAAGATGTAACAAATTGTACAACAGCTACTATACCGTACACTACTGAACACACTAAATACACAACTTAATTTAAAATGTCTTTAAGTCTTTGATCTGGCCATATTTCAGCACAGGACATGGGACTGTATGGTACTTTCCCTGGTAAATTCAGCATGGAACTAAAAGGCTTACTACCGACTCTTTTAAATGCCCGCCGATATATCTTTTTCAATAGCACTACAGCCCAAACGGCGCTTTGACTTCCTGACTCTCAGGTTCCTTTATTGTTATTGTGGAAGGGTTGCTAACCCTTCACATAAACCTCTATATACGAATTTTCATTTTTACACATTGAAGTAGCTCAAATATACCCACGGAGGCAGTGTGCTAGAATTATATGTCGATCGGAATTTGAACTCATGACCTTCGCATTGTAGTCCAACACGCTATCCATTAGGCTACACCCAAGACATTCCGAAGTATTCTCTCAGGATACTATGAAGCCCTTGATGAGGAGAACAGTGCAACTTAGGAGTTCTTCATTCTTCGGATGACAGTGATGTGGAATGTATTTACCAGGCAACCTATTTTCAAAGGAAAACAGCATACAGCACTGAAAAAAAAAACTTCTTCGTACAGCACTTAAGAAAATTTCCTTTCATGTTTAGAAGAATAGCTTTAGCGAATATAGGTAAACACAAATGCGGATTTGATAAGCTGAAGAAGTTTTTCTATAAAGGAAAAAACAACTATTTCTCCCCGAAGGTGGGAGACTGTTTAATACCAGTAACACATAGCGGTCCTAACTATAATTTAACTAATTCGTAATTTAGCTTGTCCTCATCGTTAATGGATTGGTGACACACAGCTCCTTGCTAATTAAGAAGAGCCACTCACTCATCTGTCATATTTTTAAAAAGTTGAATTGCATAGCCAATCTATACATCTATACATATAAATATAATTGTAGTATCTGTCTGTTATTTGCTTAGAAATAGCTATAACTTAGTTTTTTGCTTTATTTTAGCAATAACTAAGTAGAAACACGCGTTTTTAAAATTCTTCTCTGTCTGTTCGTCTGTCTGTCTGTCTGTCTGTCCGGCTTTCACGAAAAATGGCTGAACCGATTATAACGAAACTTTCACAGTTTATTAAATATACTCCGAAATGTAATCTGCTTTTGGTCCCCTTACGCCTTCTACCCCCTCCCATACAAAGTGACACATTTTCAAAAATATGCAATAATCGATTTTTTCTCGAAACTATAAGAGCTATTAAATTGAAACTATTGAATATATAATTTCCATTACAAATTCAATCTTTCGGCATACAATTTATTTAAATTTCCCCACTTCTTCCACCACCTCTCATACAAACTGCACTTTTTCATGAAATACTATACACCAATTTTCTCAGTACGTGTAACTTTCATCGAGCTAAAATGTTGTACTAAATCTTTAATTAGCATTATTTTTAATGTCGGGAAAAAATTAAAATGTAACACGATTCCGCGACTTTCTGAAAATTCGATTTTTTTGGAAACTAAGAATGTTACCTATCTGAAATTTTAAATATATCAACTGCGTGATGATTGTAGTAGTTTCTTTAAAAAAAACTACTAAGAACCCCTCGCTCATTCCACTACCTCCCATACAAACTGCGCTTTTTCATGAAATACTCTACACCAATTTTCTCAATACGTATAACTTTCATCGAGCTAAAATTTTGTATCAAATCCTTAATAATCATTATTATTAATAACGGGGAAAAATAACCGATTAGCTTCATTCCTTCTACTCCCTCCCTTACAATGTGACACAATTCCACAACTTTTCAAACATTTGATTTTCTTCAAAAGTGTGAACGTTACTGATCTTATATTTAAAATGTATCAATTTAATTATGATTGTAGTTATTTGTCGAAAAATCACCAAAAACCCCCCACTCCTTCTACCACCTCCCATACATATTGCACAATTTCATTAAATCCAATGCACTAAGTTTCTCAGTACCTACTCAATTTTTGAAGCTTAAATTTGGTAGAAAACATTTTGATAGCTACTCTTGCATGATGTGAAATAAATTAATTCAGCACTGTCACCCTTTCTACCACTCCTCGCACAAAATTTCTTAACATCACAAAAATTTCGATTTCATCTATAGCATCGTATGATTGGGCTTTACGCACAATCGTAGTCCTGTTATGTTTTTAAGCTTAATGTTATTATATTTGGGCTTTTATTTTTTAATTAGCACAAGTTACAACTATACACATGTCCTTAACTCTCTTCCATACTTATATGATCTCAAATCACGGGATTGATTTGATCACGAGCCTGTCCCATATAAATGCGAGAATCGTGGTTTCATTCATAATAATTTATGGTTCTGATTCCAACAAAATACAAACCGACAAAGAGACATTAAACTAAACCGATTATATATCTCACATAATGTATATATTACTAACTACATTCTCAAAATTTACTTATTTTGCGATTCTTAAGCGGGCAAAGTTGCGGGCGATCGCTAGTAGACAATAAAACTTTGCAAGGCCCAGGAATACTCCTCTGATATTTTAAACATCTTGTCAGAGAAAGATATACCAGGAACAGAACAACTACCAAACATCCAACCACAACAATCCTCTATTAAGGAAGAAATAGTTTCTGCCATTCGGTCAATGGCGAACCGAACTCCTCAAAACGGAGATAGAAATAGCAGGCAATATACTCCTCCCACTATTTACTGAGGTGTAGAATGAAGGAAGATATCCAACTGAATGGAAGGAGGGCATCATTGTGAAAATTCAGAAGAAGGGCGACCTCCGGGATTGTGGCAATTGGCGTGGTATATGTCTACTTACTGCCGTGTCGAAAATCTTGGGTAAGGTAATTGTCGTGGAGAGTATTCTCGAAGTTTATCAGGCTGGATTCCGTAAAGCATTGGTTCCCAACTGGTGGGCCGCGGCCCCCTTGGGAGCCGCGAGAGCTATGTTGGGGGGCCGCGAGCCTCTCTCTTGAAAACAAGAAAAAACCTATTAAAAATAATATTTGGACAAGAAGAAATCATGGAATTTTATATAAAAAATACTCTTGAAAAACATATCATTGTATATTCGTATTTTAGAAATTTTCCATCTTTGTAAAAGTTTATTCATTGAAAATAAAACTGTTACGAAAACAAAGATTAAGTTAAGTTAAGATTAAAAGTCATTGTGTCAGAGAATAGCGATTGCTAAACATCAAAATTATCAGTTTTCGGGACGTGAAAAGTACAGGTAATTGATCTATTTTATAATCAATTGTATGAATATTTTAATTCAAAACGTTTTTCAATTTAAATTCTTAGGACATGGCTCCGAAAAAAAGAAAATACGATGAAAGTTACATCCAATATGGCTTTACTGAAATCGAAGTCAAAGGTGAATCACGGCCACAATGCGTATTGTGTGCGACTGTTCTTAGCAATGAAGCATTAAAACCGAACAAGCTAGAGAGGCACTTGAAAACTAGTCATCCACAATTCGCTGCAAAACCGAAAGAGTTTTTCCAATCAAAGCAACAGGACTTGAAAAAAATGAAACTTGGACCAAGTGGCACGCGATATGAATCAGCCGAAAACACATTGACAGCGTCGTTTGAAGTTTCATATTTGATTTCGAAAGCAAAAAAACCACATGCGATTGGCGAAACGCTGATAAAGCCGTGTTTACTAAAAGTGGCCGAACACGTTTTGAACAATGAAGCAAAACAGAAAATTCAAGACATTGCTTTGTCAAATAACACCGTGAAATCACGAATTCAAAAGATGTCGGATGATGTCGAAGAGCAGCTTCTGGATAAATTGAAACTGTCACCATATTTTGGTTTGCAGTGCGATGAATCAACTGATATCTCCCAGTGCTGCCAATTGCTTGTTTTTGTTCGATTTCTTGATATAGCCGACGATACAATCAAAGAAGATTTTCTATTTTTACACGTTTTGGAAACAACATCGAAGGCAAAGGATGTCGTAAAAGAAGTGGACGACTATTTTGAAAGCAAGGAAATTTCGTGGAAAAAATTAGCAGGTGCCTGTACAGATGGAGCACCTTCAATGATTGGTTGTCGATCTGGTGCAGCAGCACTAATCAAACAAAAAAATCCACATACCGTCACAAGTCATTGCATTATTCATCGCCAAGCATTAGCAGCCAAAACTCTGCCAGCAGCTTTGAAACCAGCGATGGAACTCGCTATTAAATTAGTGAATACAGTGAAGAAAAGTCCACTGAACGCGCGCATTTTCAAACATTTGTGCAATGAAATGGAATCAGAGCACGAAATCCTTCTTTTCTATACTGAAGTTCGTTGGTTATCGAGAGGCAATATGTTGGAACGTTTGTTTGAGCTGAAAGAGGAACTCAAAGAGTTTCTAAGAGAGAAAAAGATGAACGATCTGTTGGTGGATTTGATTGACCCAGTGTTTGAACTACAGCTGGCATACCTTGTCGACATATTTGCGCATTTAAATCAACTGAATCTACAGTTGCAAGGCTCAGGCAATCGAAAGTTGTGCGAGGCGGGAAATATTTTTGGTTTCGAAGACAAATTGCGCGCATTCATTTGCAAAATTGATTTGTGGATCAAGAAAGTCGAAATGGAAAACTACACAAACTTTCCAACGTTTGAAAAGATTATGCGCAGTACAGATGAAAACATTGTATCAAGCATTCAGCACCAGATTATCGAACACCTTCAAGCGCTCAAAGGTGAATTTTCGCATTACTTTCCGGAATTCAACCAAGAAGAGCCCGAAATTTTGCGACGAATGATTCGAAATCCATTCATTGTGAATGTGCTGGAATTGCCCGACGAAATTCAAGAAGAACTCATCGAACTTCAGAATGACCGCAGCTGCAAAGAAAGTTTTGATTCTGGCATCAATCTGGAAGAATTTTGGTGCAAAAAAGCAAAGTCATATCCAAAAATTCGTGAAAAAGCAATTCAATATCTTGTCATGTTTTCGACTACATATCTTTGTGAACAAGGATTTTCCAGTATGCTTCTGATAAAGAACAAGCAACGGAGTCGATTGGATTGTGAAGATGATATGAGACTGGCGTTGAGCACAATTGAACCACGTATACCTCAACTTGTCAAATCAATGCGAGCACAAAAATCATCGAGTCAATCAACAAGTCAATCAACTAAATAAGTAATAAGTTATGAAATAACTAAATATTTGAAATATTTAATCATGAACTAAAAACTAAAAATTGCGATTGACAAAAAAGATGAACTACTAAATAAAAATTTGATAATTTAATGAACTATCAAAAATTTTGTTTTCCTTTAAATATGTTGTAAAATCTAACCAAAAAATAGGGGGGCCGCGACCACTTTTGAATTTGGCGTTTTGGGCCGTGAACATGAACGAGTTGGGAACCACTGCCGTAAAGGGTCGTCTTGTACCGAAGAAGTCCGCCGAAATGAGTCCGCCACTACATCTCATGTTTGTGGAAGCGATATTACATATGGAATGCGTTGCGTAGGAGAGGTATTACAGATAAGGTCATAGCTATGATTAAAGAATCCACAAAGATGCAAGATGTCGCGTCTTACATAAAGGAGAGCTGTCCGAGAGCTTTCCTGTGCGAACGGTTGTCAAACAAGGCTGCATATTATCACCAGCCCTGTTTGTGGTTGTAATAAATGGCATCTTGAAAGCTGCACTGGAAGGTGGGGAAGATAAAGTTCCTTAATGGAGACTATTTAACATCTTAAGTCACCTTGATTAGGCTGATTACGTGTGTTTGCTTGCACATAACCGTTCGGACTTAGAGTCAAATGTTCATTCGTTGCATTCTAAATGCATAGAGGCGGGACTGAAAATAAATGTGCTCAATACCAAGTACATGCACATGGGTTCGAAGACAAGCACACTGATTGTTCTTAACGGATAAGATGTGGAAGAAGTGCCAGATTTTTGTTATCTCGAAAGCATTGTCAGCATGGACGGCTGAGCCGATGAGGATAATCAAGCTAATGTAATTAAAGCTCGTCAGGTCTTTCGTAACCTTTCCTCCTTACTGCATTTCCCTTTGCACCAAGCTGCGACTATTTTACGCCGTGTTGTTATATGGTTTTACTATATGGAGAGCAACCGTTCGACTTCCCAAGAAAGTGTACACTTTCGTGAACCAATGCTTCCGACGAATTTTAGGAATAATTTAGTCAGAAGTGATCTCTAACTACGATCTTTGGAGTACAACTGATTAGACTGAAATAGGTATTGATATTCAAAGTCGGAAGTGGTAGTACATCGGCCACGCTTTGAGGAAACTAGTGCCAAACATCGTCAAACAAGCTCTGGAATAAATTCCTCAAGGAAGACGTTGGGCTTGTTGAGCACACGGAATTGAGAAGGAGGCCAGAGGAATAAATAAGTCCTCGCGACAACTAAGGGCTGATGCTTAGGATCGCGCTTTGTGGAAGAGAACTGTTGTTGTCCTATGCCCATCTAGGAGTCTCAACAGGAAATTGATTGATTGATGAAAGCTATTTTTCTCGAGGAGAAGAAATTTCAACTGGAACTATGTGCGGTAAAGTTTTTCTCATTTGTTCGCAAAACGAAAAATTTTTGTTTCAGTGAGAAATTTTAGAACATCGTTCACCATCATTTCACTTTCCTTCGTCATTTGTTTCCATATTTTTCCTATATCCACTTCTTTCCCATAGTTATGCCGACTTAACTGTACATGACGCATTAGTGGGTGACTTGCTAAGCTATTTCGACGGTTGTAAAAGCTCATCTTCCCCAATTATTCCCGAATGCAATTACTTCTAAACTAACCAATTATCTTCAAATAAATTAATTAGTCTATGAATAGCATATTGTAGGCAAAATCCAATAATTCTGCAGTGATAACTATCCTTGCTGTGATCGAAACGATACAAAAACTTGATCAGGGTGAAATTCATAAATAGATGAACTGCCAACAAGTCGGGCGAAACTTTATTATACTCTAGATGAAATCTGAAAGTATGTTGTGTTTGCCTTACCGTTTGTAACGCTAAGAAACAATGCTCGCACAGAGCCACCAATAGCAATAACCTCAATTCTGTCCAAGGTCATGGAAACACTCATCAACAATGGAGTAATAGAATATCTCAACATCAATGATATTATTGACGACAAACAGTATGGATTCCGCAAAAAACGTTCCACAGGAGACCTTTTAACCACCCTCACTGAACGTTGGAACAAGAGCATTCACCAGTTTGGTGAATCTTGTATTATCGCTCTTGATATTTCCAAGGCTTTTGACAGAGTATGGCATACTGCCGTTTTAATCAAACTTAAAACTATTGGTTTGGGCGACTCTCTTATTTCCTGGATTGAAAGTTTTTTAGCCAATCGTTCAATGCGTGTGGTATTGGATGGTTTGGTTTCCTCTTTTTATAAAGTCACTCAGGGCTCGGTTCTTTTTCCCACCCTTTTTCTGATATTTATTAATGACTTGCTATCTTCAACTTTCAATCCTATACATAGCTTCGCCGATGTACCAGCTTAGTAGAACAACGTAGGTACATGGTTCAGTCATTGAATGACGACTTGGCTAAAATTCTTAGTTGGGGCAATAAGAATCCAGTTGAGTTTAATGCTTTGAAAACCCAGTGCTGTCTTGTGTCCCACAAACGTGCTCTAATCTTGACCCAATCACCTTCGAAAGCCAGCCATTAACCTCTTCATCAAGTGTTAAGATGTTAGATATCCAAATCACAGATAACTTATCTTGGAACGATCATATATTTAACATCGCCAAGGAAATATCTAAATGTTTGGGCTACCTAAAACGGTGTAAAAACTCCTTCATCCCTTCTGGGTTACTAATAATTTATAAGGCCTATATAAGCCCACGTCTTGAATTTAATTCCCACCTATGGGCGGGAGCTGCAAAAACTTCTCTCTCCTATCTGGATAGTATCCAGTCTCGAACTATTAAAATTATAGGAGATTCTGACATCACTTCTTCGCTCGATTCACTCGAGCATAGACGAACTGTAAGCTCCCTAACCCTTTTGTAT
Source organism: Chorisops tibialis (assembly GCA_963669355.1). Taxonomy (NCBI): domain Eukaryota; kingdom Metazoa; phylum Arthropoda; class Insecta; order Diptera; family Stratiomyidae; genus Chorisops; species Chorisops tibialis. Next base: position 217,435,231 of record OY770262.1, read on the forward strand.
CGCTACTACAATGGAGATTGTTCGGACGAAATCTCTAATCTCTTGCCCTCACGTATGCCCTTACCCCGTAATACTAGAGCTGCTTCGCGCGTTCATAAGTATTCTCTCAACCCCACCTTCGGTCACACTGTCAAATTTCGTGATTCGTTTTTAAACCGGACTGTTCGAATATGGAACTCGCTGCCCATCTCGGTGTTCCCGCATGACCACAACATTCAGCAATTTAAAGGAAATATTCATAGCCACTTCCGTCTCTATCCCCTTAATTCCCAAAAACCAATATCCTTCCCCCCTCACCGGAGCTGTGCTTCAGTACAAAAGGGCAACCCCTCTAATTCCGGTGACACATAAAAAAAAAGGGTACAGAAATATTTGTTGTCTCTCAAAAACCTCGATTCCGAGTTGCTGTCTGTCCGTCTGTCTGTCCGTCTGTCTACAACATAACTCTCGATAGCTTTGACCTATCGTGCTGAAATTTGTTTTATATCATTTTTAGCAAAAAAGTAACCTTAAGTTCGTGAACGGGCCACATCCCCCCACTCCTTCTACTCCCTCCCATACAAATTTCATGCAATTTCAAAATTTAAAGAAACTGATTTTTCTCCGAAACCATTTCAGTTATTGACTTGAAAATTAGGTCATAGGTCATTAACATCAAGAAATATTGATCTGATCTCCTTCTACCACCTCCCATACAAATGCACAATTTCAAAAATGCATTTATTCGGCTTGCATTGCAACTAGCAAAGCCAAATGAATCAATTTTTGTCATAATTAATTTTATTATAACTGCAACTAATTTTAGAAAAACTGTCAACTTTACCTCACTCCTTCTATCCCCTCTCATACAAATTTTACGAAATTTCGGAATTTCAATTAAATTAGTTTTCTTCAAAACCGTCAAAGCTATCAACTTTAAAATTTGAAAAAATTTACTATTTTAAATATGATGAATGTCAAAAAACTAGGTTTTGATTCGGATTTCCTTCTACCCCCTCCCATACAAATGCAGAATTTTGGTAAATGCATTTAACCGATTTTCATAGTAACTAGAAGAAGTAGAAACTTGAAATTTTGCCAGAATTTGTCCCTTAATTATTGTAATAAATGCTAAAAAAAATATCGCCTTCACCCCACTCCTTCTACGACCTTCCATACAAATTTTTATACAGGAAGTTCACGAAAAGTTTTTCTCCTTCGAACATATGAGAGCTATGGGCATTAAAATTGTAACAAAGAAATATGATTAGGATGTTGATAAGCAGATTCAAAATCATCCAAAATCTCCCACTTTCTCTGCCACCTCCCATACAAATACAATAAATTCAGACAAAAATTGTTCAATTTCCTCGGAAATTATGAAAGCAAGGATCTTTGAATTCAGCATGAAATATTTTATATACCACGTTCAGTATTACATAGAAAAATTACAAACCTCCCCCTCTGCTTTTATCACCTCCCAAACAAAAGGTAAGTATTCCATCTAGAGTATCATATGACTGGGCTTTACGCCCAATCATAATTCTGTTATGTTTATTCTTGGGACAAGTTGCGGATGCGTGGAAAGTCAATATGCAGGTTAGAATGTTTAGGGAAACTAAGTGAAAGAGGGTTCTTGGGCAGGGCAATTGTCAATTTAACACTTTGCGGAAACGTTCAAAAGCTTACTTATAATCAATATTTCGTTCGTTTATTTATGCAATTTTGAGTTTTTATGAGGGGAGGGGTGAGGCGTGATAGTTAGAGTGGTAGTGGATGATAATAGTTTTTAACTGATTGCTTGAATCACGTCCAATATTTTCTGTATAGAATGTCAGTTTCATAGACGAAGTTGCATAGAATTTTCATAAGATTCTATGTATTTTACATTCACGAAACCAAACATTGTGTGAGAGGGGGTAGGGGAATCGTAAAAATTTTGACGCAATTTTATTTCCTTTCTCTTGTAAGGTGCTTGTACAAAATTTCAAGTTCGTAGCTTTTAATTTGTTGGTTATTACATGGTTCAATGAAATAGGTCGAAATGACACTTTTGTATGGGAGGGGGTTGAAGGGCAAGTGCGATTTCAAAACTTTTAAAGTAATTTCATTTCAACTATTTTTATAAGTTTTTGTGCGAAATTTCAAATTGAAAGCGTTTAATAGTTAGGTGATAATTAATTTCTTAAAAATGGTCAAAAAATAATTTTGTATGGGAGGGAGTAGAAGTTTTGAAGGTATTCGACCAGTTTATAAAGGGTTTTCCAATAAGGACTTGACAACTTTTTTTCAAAATAAAATGCAAACCATTTGAGATATTTCAAAAACTTTATTATTTACCATGATAAAAATGTTAAGTTTACTGAATAAATTGACAGTGACAGTTTGATGATTAGTGAAAGGGTGCGTTCACAAATTGAATTCAAAGTTGTCAAGTCCCTATTGGAAAACCCGATATTTCATACTTTTAGGGATTTTTTTTAAATGTATTCGCAAATTTTCAAGTTTCTACCTTAAAATTACATCCAAAAATTTTCAGTTTTCGTGTTTTTTTTCGCTGCACATGAAACACCTTGTGCCCGTTAGACCGGGGTGGTCGTTTCGTAACAATTGTGAATCAAATTATTTTTTTTTCTATGTATATCAAATAGATGTATCCACATGCAAAATTTAAAGTTTCTATCTTTGACCAGAGCTCTAAGAAAACTACTCAAAATTTTCAACATTTTTGCTTACCACCTCCCTCCCTTTACACCCGCTAACTTAAAATTTTTGTCAAAATTATAAATAAAATAAATCTGACGAATTTTTGATTCGATATCTGTACTCAATCTTGAGATATAACGATTTCTAATTTTGAAAAGTGCACCATTTTTGAAATGCTCCCCATTTCCCCCACTACTATTATGACCAAATTTTATATTTTTTTGTATTTTGTTAGTATAGCTTAGTATATGTTTTAAGTTTCATTACTTAGCTTAAGAGATAGTTGAGATATTAATTCTTAAGTGTTTTACTTTGCACCCCCCCTGACCCACCCCCTTACAACAATTAACCTATTTCTAAGCTGATTGTGGTGGATCTATATGCCACCTTAATGGTCCCAAACTGTGAATTTTTTATGGTAAGTAGTTTCGAAGGTATAACCATTTCAAAAAAGATTCGGCCGGCAATTTGTTTTTAACCCCCCCTTTTCGGACGCCAATGGGTAAAAATTAAATTATTTTTGGAGTTTTTCCCACAACCCTCTCTATAAGTGTACTGATTTTCATCTTCCTACCTACATTCGTGGTGAATATATTAGCAAGTGTATTTTTAGACTTTTTCCATCCCCCCGCCTCCCACTTCCTCCTGACACTCCACAAAATTTGGATTTACCAAATTAACAATCCACCCAAAAACCAACATTTTACCTTTAACGGTCTCGGAGGTATGAGCCCATATGTACGGCGGGACGGATTCTCTTTTTTGCTTTTGTAATGAAACGCGAAAAAACAAAATTTCAGGGTAGCAATTTTTTTTTCTGTGCCGATCACAATACTTTATTATTAGAATAATAAAGTAATTTCGTTTAGTTCTTGATTTCAAACAGTTCTGTATAGTTAATAAAAAATCTTTCCTGAAATTTCGAAAAATTATCATTACGCAACACTTAAATCGTTTAAAATAATAAAATCTTCTAGATTTTGTGAATGCTATTTTTTCTACAAATAACGAGAAATGAGCACTTTTCAAAAAAAAATTTACAGTACGACCGAAAATGGCTTTGATTACATTAGACTTAATTTCGATTTAACGTAATAAAATAATTTATACTCACATCTTATCACCCGGCTCCGTCATAACAAATTCTATTTTATTTTCCAATCGATTTTCAAAGCAAACAAATTCATTTTCACGTGTCATAAATCCTTCATTACATTGGCAATAATCAGGAAAAATGCACGTGCCATTAACGCATCCGTTGTCTCCACATTTCGGTTTACAATCGAAAATAGCTTCATCAGTTTTGGTAAATCCGTACCAACATTTGCAAAGATTCGGTGCAACACAATCGCCATTAATGCATTTCCGATCGCATAGATGATATTTTGTTTTTAAATGCGATGAAGTAGAATCGTTTTCTGATTCGGTGAAATCATGTGGCTCAGTAGTTAAATTATATTCGGATTTTGAAACATCTAAACTGCTTCTATTGGTTGAATTGATCAAAAATTGTCTGATTGGGATCACATTAGTTTCCGTAGGTATTTTGATAGAAGTAGGTATTTCTGAGGATGTTGATTTGTTGGTAGAGCTTGGTATTATATGCGAACGGAGTCTTGCAATCATTTCAATAGAATTCGGCATATCGGTAGAACTCGGTATTATGTCTGAACGGGGCCTTGCGAAAATTTCAATGGAATTCGATAATTCGGTAGAATTGGGTACTTCAGTGGAACTCGGTACTAAGTGTTTTTCGATCGAACTTGGTATTTCGCTGGCAGTCGGTATAATTTGCGAGCTAGGACTTGCTGATGCTGCGATGATACTCGGTAGTTCGGTGGAAGTGGATAATTCGTCGGAACTGGGAATTTTCGCAGAAGTATTTAATTCGGTGGAACTCGGTACATCGGAGGCGTTAAGCATTCTGTGCGAACTGAATCTTGCTGATGCTTCAATGAAACTCGGCATTTCGGTGGGAGTGGATAATTTTTCGGAACTGGGTATTTTCGTAGAAGTAGGTAATTCGGTGGAACTCGGTAAATCGGTGGCGCTCTGTGTTCTGCGCGAACTGGATTTTGCTGATGCACCCCTGAAACTCGGTATTTCGGTGGAAGTTGGTAACTCGTTTAAACTGGGTATTTTCCCAGAAGTATTTAATTCGGTGGAACTCGGTACATCGAAGGCGCTAAGCATTCTGTTCGAACTGAATCTTGCTGATGCTTCAGTGAAACTCGGCATTTCGGTGGAAGTGGGTAATTCGTCGAAACTGGGTATTTTCGTAGAAGTAGGTAATTTGGTGGAACTCGGTACATCGGAGGCGCTAAGCATTCTGTACGAACTGGATATTGCTGATGCTTCGATGAAACTCGGTATTTCAGTGGAAGTGGATAATTCGTCGGAACTGGGTATTTTCGCAGAAGTATGTAATTCGGTGGAACTCGGTAAATCGGTGGCGCTCTGTGTTCTGCGCGAACTGGATTTTGCTGATGCACCCCTGAAACTCGGTATTTCGGTGGAAGTTGGTAACTCGTTTAAACTGGGTATTTTCCCAGAAGTATTTAATTCGGTGGAACTCGGTACATCGGAGGCGCTAAGCATTCTGTGCGAACTGGATCTTGCTGATGCTTCGATGAAACTCGGTATTTCGGTGGAAGTGGACAATTCGTCGGAACTGGGTATTTTCGTAGAAGTAGGTAATTCGGTGGAACTCGGTACATCGGAGTCGCTAAGCATTCTGTGCGAACTGGATCTTGCTGATGCTTCGATGAAACTCGGTATTTCGGTGGAAGTGGATAATTTTTCGGAACTGGGTATTTTCGCAGAAGTATGTAATTCGGTGGAAATCAGTACATCGGAGGCGCTAAGCATTCTGTGCGAACTGGATCTTGCTGATGCTTCGATGAAACTCGGTATTTCGGTGGAAGTGGACAATTCGTCGGAACTGGGTATTTTCGCAGAAGTATTTAATTCGGTGGAACTCGGTAAATCGGCGTCGCTCGATACATCGGTGGCACTCGGTATTCTGTGCAAACTGGATCTTGCTGATACTTCGATGAAACTCGGTATTTCGGTGGAAGTAAGTAATTCGTCGAAACTGGGTATTTTCGTAGAAGTAGGTAATTCGGTGGCACTCGGCACATCGGTGGCGTTCGGTATTATGTGCAAACTAGGTCTTATTGATGCTTGGATGAAACTCGGTATTTCTGTCGAAGTGGGTAATTTTTCGGAACTGGATATTTGCGCAGAAGCATTTTTTTCGGTGAAACTCAGTACATCGGTGGCGCTAGGTATTATGTGCGAACTAGGTCTTGCTGATGCTTCGACAAAACTCGGTATTTCAGTGGAAGTGAGCAATTCGTCAAAGCTGTGTATTTTTGCAGAAGTGGGCACGCTCCGTATTTCGGCAGCTGTCGGTATATTGTGCGAACTGTGACTTGCATTTATTTCTATGAAATTTGTAATTTCTGTAGGACTTGGTAGTTCGGTTGAGCGCTGTATCTTAGATGAACTGTGCTTTTTTGCAATTCTTTGCTTTTTGGGAATAATAGGTTTTCTTTTCAGTTTGAACTTTCTGGTCTTTTGGGAGAAATTCTTCGTTTCTTTTAAAATAGTCCGTTCAGCACTACGGACGTCATCGTTGCTTTTTATTTGGACGGGAATATTTCCAATTCGATCAGGAAAGAGCTCAAGTTCTTCGGAACTAACTTCTTCGGAGGAACTGGACATTTCTTCTGTTGTTGTTGTTTTAAGTGTTCCATTAAGAACACAAGTATAAATATTTTTATTCGAGATTTCATATCCATCATAACAAGTACAAAAGTCCGGATGGGAGCAATATCCATTAATGCAAGGATTTGTACAAGATGGTATGCATGAACCATTTACGGTGCTCTTTTCGTACCCTTTGAAGCAAGTGCAAACTGCCGGGGCCGAACAAACCCCAAATTTGCAATTTTCACAATCTGGTACACATCTGGAATAAAACAAAAAACTCATTTAAAATGATTAGCCCTAAAGTTGATTTCAGTAAAGGCAAAAAGTTTACACGTTGATCTACCAACATTCCCTGCCATACATACATAATTATAAAAACTGCATTATGTATTTCAATTCGAGTGTTTTTGGAGTCATTACGAGTTTGATATCACAAATGTCGATCGAACAAAAAGAATAAAATGAGCCGAGACATTCCCAAGAATTATTTGATTTCTTTTAAATCTTCTTATTCTACAATATCACTACAGCCCAAATCAGGCCTTGGCCGCCTGACCTCCAGGCTCCTTAACATTTTTGTTTTCATTGCTTGTGGAAGGGTTGTTACCTAGTCGCACAACCCTCTATCAATGTTTTTTTAAGTTCCATTGATTGAGGTAACCAAGTCATATCCAAGATGGAATTATACGACGATACATATTATTAAACTCTCCCGAAAAACGAATTTCATGCTCGTTTCGAAATGCTTCATTCCTCCCCTGCATTTTTTCGTGACGAAGCCTTAATTTTAAGAACTTTTTTTTTTTTCTTTTACAATTTTTCTTGGTAAGTATCAACACAGCAATTGATAAAAAATTCTGTTTTCATATAACCTCGAAAGTATTCAGATCCCTTCCTTTCACCATTCTTCGGGATTGGCTAGATAGTGGTTATAGTTCAACGCCACTAACCCAGTTTGTCGAAGGACCCACATTGCTCGGAGGTCGGAATGGCCGCTTTGAATATCTAGATCATCGGGTTCAAATCCAACTTTCCGGATGATTATCCTGCCTGCTTATACAAGCCTTACTGACGAGCCAAGCAGGACTAGGGCGAAACGCTTAAAGTGCAGTCACTCATTTGCGGCAGTCCTAGTTGAACTTTAGTCTCCCAATCCGCTCATCAGAGCAACAATTTTTACACATATAAATGACTACAACAGTGTGAAATTTAGAAATCTTTTCTTTCAATTCAAAATGCACTGTCAAACCATTCTAATCAATAATGGCACTATGGCCCAACTCAGTCCTTGGTCTCCTGACCTTCAGGTTTCTAAATATTTCCGTCATTTACTGAGGAAGGGTTGTTCGCCTTGTCAAAGAGCATTAACCTTTAAGAATTACTTAGCACAAGAAAAGAAATATGTAAGCATAATTGTAAAATAATAGGTTCCACATAAACTTTATGATGCCTGCAACAATCAATGCAATATCTTAAAGTCAATGAGCTACATATTATTTCGTCACACGCGCAGTTTTTAATTTGCTTGATTTTTACGCGTGCAAGAAAATTACTGATTCGGGTCAATAATTTTCTTGCGAGCAAGCAAAAATAATTGTTAAATGTAAGAAAATTTATTGTATAAAAGTTAAGATAATTTTAAGGAAAACCAATCACTTTTAATCGTCAACCCGAAGTGGGTCTTTTAATCAATAATTATTTTCAGATTCAACACGCCTTTCGCACAGCCCTCTATTTACGAATTTTCATTTTCGTAGATTGAGGTGACCAAGGTACACGCAAGCTGGCAGTGTACAGGAATTATGTGTCGATCAGGATTTGAACACACGACCTTCGCATTGTAAACCAACACGCTACTCACTAGTCCACACCCTAGCTTAGAAAACATTGTCCAAACCAAACTTAAAAGAAAATTATTCCATCCACGACATCCTATATATTAATTTGAAAAATAAATCTAAGTTACTGACATACTCAGTTTTGCACAAGATATTCTGAGGGATATGCCTTAAGGAAAAAAAAATCATTGACTTTTCATCACCTCTTTTACCATCTCCCATGCACATTTTTATTATTTCGTTGATTTTAAATCAATTTACTTTTAGTGGGAAAATAATCAAATTCAAACAAAGAAAAATTATACTCACCGAAAATCGGTTAATTTCTTGAAACCCTTATTACAGGTACAAACATTCGTATCCGTACATTTTGAATTTTCGCATAACTCATCACATTCCGCTACACATTTTCGTCCCATTTTCCGAAAGCCCTTACAACAAATTTTCACTTTTACATAATGCCGCGTAGAAATGCCATTTTTCGTAACCAATCGCGACACCACTTTCGTACATATTTTCTTTTTGGTCGCTGTATTCGCACCACGAATTGCGATTAATATCAGAAAAACTAAAGCGAAGCTTAACCGCATTATTACACTTTTTTTTCGGTTAGAATTTTTCATGTATTTCTTGTTGAATATAATACGCAAATTGTTAAGCGTTAAGTTTACTACTGAATCTATATACAAATTTTCAAAGTAATGTATGGCGAGCAATCGCCTTATTTCCGTTCCATGCACTTTTAAAAAATGTATTTTTCTCTAGGCAAAAATTTTTCCGCAGGCATACCATAAAATAAGTTTATTTCTAGTAGTATGCACGCGCTTCGAATGATAAGAATTTTGATTCCGGAGCATTAACATACAAGGTCAAAGTGGTTATTGTTTTCCATTATGTGTATAGGAAAGGCGGTTTATCTGGGATATTTTTTTTGAATTTTAATCTCCGGCTCACAGGAGGATATGTGCTAAGATTGATATTGTATCAAAAAATAGCATATGTTTCGTAAGAGAAACAAGATTCAGTTGTTAAAAGGGATTAAACTACCCCATCCACCCCGCCCCCCTCCCCGCCTCACCCTTCACAAAAAAAAAAGTTTTAGACCTACATACTTTACACATATATGTATAACTGGCCATTTGAGAACATTAGCAAAATTTACGTTTGATCTCGATTAATTTTCTCCTCCAGCCAGGTCCGCACCACTAACTTCTCCCACTATCAATAAAATTGATTACAATGTTGGAAAGGCTTACGGTGATCAGTGGTATCAAAAACACGATCCTACGAGTGGTAAAATGCCTTTAAGGACGGTCGAGAGATCGTTGAAGAAATGCCTCGTTCTGGACGACCTTCGACTTCTTCAACTTGCGAAAACATTTAAAAAGTGTTGGATATGGTGCTCGAAAACCATTATGCCAGCGTTAGGGAGCGAGTCGGTTCGTTCGATTTTGGTGGATACTTTGGCCATGAAACGCGTCCTTGCTCGACTTGTTCCGATAAAGCTGTATGTTCTTCAAGAAAAGTACCGTGAACAGGTCTCTTTGGGCATGCTTGATCATGCGAATTCTGATCCCACATTCATGTAACGCATCTTATTTGGTGATGAGACATAGGTCAATGAAAATTATTCAAAAATCATGAGAAAGTAGGAAGAAAAATGAGCCGTAATTTCATTGTTTTTTTTTTTTTTCGATATTCGAGATTTAATCCATCATGAATTCATTCCGGAGAGACAGACGGTGAATAAGGAGTGCTATTTGACAATATTGAAGCGTTTGCGTGAGCAAATCCTTAAAAAACAGCCAAAATTATGGAAGGAGAATTCATGGATTTTCCACGATGTTAAAGCGCCATCGCATAGAGCCAACTGAATTTAAGGACAAAAACCACCAAATTCCATCAATCAATACCATATTCACCAGATTTGGCTCCGTATGACTTTTTTCTATACCCGATTAAATTAAATTACCGCTCCGTAGAACCCGTTTTCAGTCTATCAAGGACCTAAAACGAAATTCGCTGAAGGAGCTGAAGGCCATACAAAAAATTCCTTATGAAAAGTGTTTCGAGGACTCGTTATAATGTTTATCTCTGACACTCTTCAAAAAATTAACTGGGCGAACGTACTATCTTACACGGATACTAGCAATGCCCTCAGTAACATTTATGATATCCTAAATAGTACGCTCGAAACATCTTCCCAAGTTATCCCCAAAAAAATACTCTAAATTGAAAAATAATCCAAGAATGAGTGACAAGAGGCATTTTGATTTCAATCAGAATGAAAAAAGATTTACCACAAAGAAACATAGAAAATCATTCAATACTGTGCTTTCATTAAAATACAAGAACTATCGCATTAAACTGACTAATTTAATTAAAGTCGCATAGCTTAACTTTTATCGTGAAATAGTGTTAAAATCAATCCTAAGAAACTCTGAGGATGGATTTCAGAACTTTTTATGCAACTTTGATTCAAATATTGTTAAAAGTGTTTGGACAAAATTTGAAGTTCATAGGTTTTCATTTTTTTTATTTAAAATTTGAGGAACATGTGAGAGCTTTGCGGCATTCCCGGCCTGTTGTGTGCTTATTCCCCCTTTACCCTATTATAGCTCTATAGCTTTGGCTAATCTAAGTATCGTTAAAGAAGCCATGTCGGCTAGTTCCTCGGTAGAAAGGAAGCCTTTTCCGAGAAGATTATGTCTTTTCCTTGCTAATGCTTCACAGTGATATGTGTTTTGTCGTTTCTGAGTCTTCGAGACAGAAGCAGCAGATGTCGGTTTCAGCTAAGCCCACATTTTTGAGGTGGTGGCTTACTCCACTATGTTCCACCATTAGGCCGTTTAAAGTACTAATATCACCCTTACTGAACTTTAGAATATCCTCCACTTTGCTGTTATACTCTAGATGAAATCTGAGAGTATTATAAGCTTACTACAAAGTTTTTAACGCCAAGAAATAAGGCTCGGAGAAAAAAATGAATGATACAGAAGTTCATACAATCACTCAAAAATTTCAAAACCGGATGTCCGTCCGTCCGTCTGTCTGTCCGTCCATCCGTCTGTCTGTCCGTCCGTCCGTGTCCTCTCTAGCTTGAGAACGCGTTGGTCTAGAAAGTTCAAATTTTGTACACGTCCTTTTTAACAAAAAAGTAAGGACAAGTTCGTGAACGGACCAAATCACTCCACCCCTTCTACTCCCTCCCATACAAAATGACACTATTACGCAGTTTGACAACAAACGGATTTGCTCGAAAGCTATAAAAGCCATTAGTCTGAAATTTTGAATATATTACTTCTATGATGATTTCAGTCTAACATATAAAAATTACACGTGTCCTCGTCCTCCTTCCACCACCTTCCATATAAACTGCACTTTTTCATGAAATACCCTAAGCCAATTTACTCAGTGTGTATAAAAGTTAGCGAGCTCAAATTTGGCAATAAATATTTACTTAGAATTATTAGTAAGGACAAAAAAAAATTAGACCATCAGTTTCACCCCTTCTACCCCCTCCCATACAAAATGACACAATTTCGCAATTCGACAATAAACGGCTTTTCTCGAAAAGTTTAAATGCCATTGATCTGAAATTTAGAATATATTACTTTTATAACAATTTAAACCTGCTGTATAAAAATTACTTAAGTTTTCCCCTTCCTTCTACCACCTCCCATACAAACTGCACTTTTTCATTAAATACTCTAAGCAAATTTACTCAGAACGTGCAAAATTGATGCAGCTGAAATTGTGCACTTAACATTTATTAGAAATATTCTTAACAACAAAAAAAATTAGGCGATTAGCTTCACTCCTTCTACCCCCTCGCATACAATTTGACACAATTCAACAACTTTACGAAAAGTCAATTTGCCTGAAAAGTATGAATGCTACTGATCTGCTATGCCAAATAAATGATGCTTACAGTTATTTCTAAGAAAGTTATTGCTATTGGGCTTTACGCCCTATCGTAGTCTTGTATTGTTTTTTATTTATAATTTGAGGAACATGTGAGAGCATTGCGTCATTTCCGGCCTGTTGTGTGCTTATTGCCCCTTTACCCTATCATAACTCTATAGCTTTGGCTAATCTAAGTATCGTTAAGGAAGCTATGTCGGCTAGTTCCTCGGTAGAAAGGAAGCCTTTTCCGAGAAGATTGTGTCTTTTCCTTGCTAATGCTTCACAGTGATATGTGTTTTGTCGTTTCTGAGTCTTCAAGACAGAAGCAGCAGATGTCGGTTTCAGCTAAGCCCACATTTTTGAGGTGGTGGCTTACTCCACTATGCCCCATCATTAGGCCGATTAAAGTACTAATATCACCCTCACTGAACTTTAGAATATCCTCCAATTTGTTGTTATACTCTAGATGAAATCTGAGAGTATTATAAGTTTACTACAAAGTTTGTTACGCCAAGAAATAAGGCTCGGAGAAAAAAATGAATGATACAGAAGTTCATATAATCACTCAAAAAACTCAAAACCGGATGTCCGTCTGTCTGTCTGTCTGTCCGTCCGTCCGTCGTCCGTGTCCTCTCTAGTTTGAGAACGCCTTGGGCTAGATAGTTCAAATTTTGATCACTTCGTTTCTGACAAAAAAGTAAGGTCATGTTCGTGAACGAGCCAAACCGCTCCATTCCTTCTACCCCCTCCCATACAAAATTACACAATTTCGTAATTTGACAATAAACGGATTTACTCGAAAAGTGTAAATGATCTGAAATTTGGAATGTAATAGTTTTATGATAGTTTTAATCTACTGTATAAAAATAATTTATGTCCTCCCGCTCCTTCCACCACCTCCCATATAAACTGAAGTTTTTCGTGAAATGCGGTAGACCAATTGTGCGTATAAAATTTATCGAGCTGAAATTGTGCACCAAATATTTATTTAGAATTATTAGTAAAACCAAAAAAAAATTAGATGATTAGCTTTACCCATTCTCCCCCCTCCCATACAAAATGACATGATTTCGTAATTTGTTAATAAACAGATTTGTCTGAAAAGTAGATATGCTATTGATGTGAAATTTGGAATGTACTACATTCGTAGCGATTCCAATCTACTGTATAAAAGTTGTTTGAGTCCCCCCCTCCCATACAAACTGAACTTTTTCATGAAATACTATAAACAAATTTACTCAGTACGTACAAAATTTATCGAGCTGAAATTGTGCACTATATTTTTATTTAGAATTATTAGTAAGGTCAATAAAAATTAGACGATTAGATTCACTCCCATACACATACAATCTGACACAATTTAACAACTTCACAAAAAGTCGATTTTCCTGAAAAGTATGAATGCTACTGTTCTGCAATTTAAAATATGTCAAGAAATGATGTTTTTAGTTATTTCTAAATAGTCATTAAGAACTCGCCACCCCCCCTTCTACCACCTCCCATACAAAGTGCAGAAAAAAACCTATACACTAATTTTCTCAGTACCTATTAAAGTTTTTAATTCTAAATTTTCTATAAAACATTTTGGTGGCAACTCTAGCGTGATGTGAAAAAAGTAGTTCAATGTCGTTACGATAAAATTCATCAAAATCAAAAAATTTCTCTAGAGTATCGCACGATTAGGCTTTACGCCCAATCGTAGTCCTGTTATGTTTTTTTGTGGTAGGATTAATTTTTTTGAAAGTCTATTCCAGTAGATTAGATTTTAATGGTTTCGTGATAATTAATTTCTAAAACATGGCCGAAAAAAATACTTTTGTATAGGAGAGGGTAGAAGTTTTGAAGATATTCTGCCAGTTAATATCTAAAACTTTTAAGAATTTTTTTTTTAAATGAATTTTACAAATATTAAAGTTTGTAGATTAAAACTTCACTAAAAATTTTGATTTTATGTGTTTTTTTCAATACAAGTGCCCGTAAGTGGGTAGTAGTAGGACGAGGTTTTACTAATTCCTGCAACTATTTTTGGAAACTAGAAACTCCACGGACCTGAGCTAACTACCTCCCTGTAGGATGGGGGCAGTTGAATTCACCCACAGCCAGTCTCGCTTGCCCTTAAAATGGCAAATGGACACTCACTGGATCATGGGCTTATTACCCGCGATCTTAAATTATAACTGATACAAGAAACGGATACAGCGCCTTGGATACGGACTCATTCTACGGCAAAGACTTTTAGCATTCGAAAACGGACTATGATTGGCTTCTGGAACGTTCGAACATTCAATGACGAGGGAATCAGTGATCGACCGTGAAATAGAGCACTATAACATCCAAATCTTGGGCTTGAGCGAGGTCAGTTGGACACGATCAGGAGAAGAACGAACCCCTAGCAGAAATACCATTCTGTACGTTGGCCCTGATAGTGAAGCCAAAAATGGCGTGACGTTCGTCCTTACACCGAGAGCGAGAAACAGTCTCATCAGCTGAGAACCAATCTCGGATAGGATTATCGTCGTCATCCTCAGGACCAGTGTCAGAAACGTCACAATTCTATGGTGCTACGTACCAACTAATACCGCAACACCTGGTGAAAAAGAGGAGTTTTATAGCAAACTGAGTGTCACCTTCGAACGTGTTCCAAGAGGTGGTATTATATTATTATCTCAGAAGATTTGAACGCCCAGGTTGGATCTGAGAACACTGGACTAGAACACGTCATCGTGAGGCATGGTAACCCTTGGATCGATGCGTCATGACTTTGGATTAAGAGACCCGAAAACGGCGAATTATTTGTGGAGTTTTGTAGTGATCGGCAAATGGTCATCGGAGGGACCCTTTTTCCACACAAGAGTCATCATAAAATATCTTGGATTTCCCCTGATGGTGTTACTCAGAACCTGATCGACCATTTGGCTATAAGTCGCCAATGGAGAAGATGTCTCCTCGATGTGCGAGCGAAGCGTGGAGCTGACGTGGGGAGTGATCACCACTTGATGGTTGCTTGCTTGAGGTTGTGTACAGCAGCTATCCGACGATCACAAATTCTTCAAATGAAACGCAAGCTTAATTTGGATAAACTCAGAGATCCCAACAAAAAACGCGAGTACACCACGATTCTACGCGAAAAAACATCCACATTGGGCGAATATGTAATACGCGCACTGGACGCCCATTGGGAGGCAACCAAAAACACTTTTCTAACTAGTGCTGGAGATTCTGTGGGATATGTGCAAAGCGGTGAGAAACCCAAGATGTCGCAAGACACATGGGACAAGGTTGACAATCGGAAAAAAGCCAAATTGGCAATCATCTCTCAACCCGATGTCAACCAACGAATGCCCGACCTGAGGCAGAATTACCGCGATGCTCATATACAGCTTAACAAGTCTATTAGACGCGAGAAAGAAAGGCCATTGAAGATCTGACCAACAAGGCAGAATCTGCGGCTTACTTTGTGGATATGGGTTCACTATTTAAAATCATGAAACAATTGGCGAACAGGAATTTCACCGCCAACCACCTGGTGAGAGATGTCAACGGAACTCTCCTTAATATGAGTGAATACCAGTTGCGGCGATGGAAGGAATACTTCTCTGATATTTTAAACATCTTGTCAGAGAAATATATTCCAGAAACAGAACCACTACCAAACATCCAACTGCAACAATCATCTATTAGGGACGATCCCATAGATAAAGAAGAGATGGTTTCCGCCATTCGGTCAATGGCGGGATGGAAAGCCCCAGGTATAGACGGACTGCCAACTGAACTCCTCAAAGCGGACCCGGAAATAACAGCCGATATACTCCTCTCACCCTTTACTGGGGTGTGGAATGAATGAAGATGTCCGACTGAATGGAAGGAAGGTTTCATTGTAGAAATTCGGAAGGACGACCTTTGGGATTGTGGCAATTGGCGCGGTATATGTGTACATACTACCGTATTGAAAATCATTGCTAAGGTAATTCTCAATAGGATTAGTGATGTTGTGGAGAGCAATCTCGAAGTTTATCAGGCTGGATTCCGTAAAGGGTCGTCTTGTAAACGGAGGGCCGAATCATATTGGGTGGTGACTTTAATGCCAAACATACTCCCTGGCTTAATTATGTCAACAATGCTAATGGTGTACGACTTTTCAATTGGATGACTAACAGTCTTGCTCTGCTTGATTTAAAACATATTCACTCTCATTCTCCTACTAGGATGGTCCCTGGCTCCAGCTCTCTTCTGGATTTTTTTATTATTTCAAGTTCATTACAGGTGCATAGTAACCATCAATGCGGCCTTCTTAACGTTAGAGACTTTGATTCAGATCATCTTGCAGTCGAACTCTATGTCACCTTTCCAGTTTATGAACTTGCCGACCCAATTTCCGTTTTCAATTATAAAAAAATTAATTGGGCTAAATTGAAAAGACTGGCCTCGGAGAAGTTTGTGGGCCTTAATCTCAGTGCCAATCGTAACTTGTCCATTTCTCAGATTGAGGAGGCCATAAATAATATGAGTCTATTGCTTATTTCCATTATGAATGTCTCAATACCCAGAGTCCGCATTCACACCAGTGATCTAATTATTCTGAATGATTGCACACTTAGCTTGCTGCAGAAAAAGAAACAGATGAGACGAAATTGGAATAGACAGGGAAGAAATAACAAAATCCTTGATTAATAGACTTTCACAAATAATTAACGAACTCATTTCCATGGCTTATACCAAGTATTTTAATGATAGAGCTAGAAATTGTAGACCAGGGCCTGACTTTTTTAAAGAAGCTAAATCTCTTTCTGGAGGGTTTTCTCGCAAATCCGTCACTATTATGAATAACTGCACTGATGATGCTGATAGCTCTCGTGCTTTTGCCAACCACTTCTCTTCGATACATAATAACTCAGCTGCTGCCTTATCTTCGAGCAATAATGATCCCATTACTTTACTAACAAATGAGTTTCGAACTTGCAAATTTACTCCATCCTTCCTTTTCAGTGACCATTTGAAAGCGGATAGCTCCGCAACATCAAGTCATGCAGTTTACAAAAAATTTATTAATATTGAATCACTCAAATTGGTAATTAAGTCAAGAAATAACAAAAAGTCTTCGGGTCCTGACGGTATACCTAACTTCATCATCAGAAAGTTGTCTGATGAATTTATAAATTGCCTTTTAGTACTGATAAATAATTGTTTAAATTATAGTTACTTCCCTCTTGCCTGGAAGGAAGCTTTGGTTGTGCCTATTTCAAAGAACACATCGTCATCTACTGATGTATCCGATTATAGACCGATATCGTTGCTCAATAATATGGGTAAAATTCTGGAATGCATTATTAAGGATAGAATTATCGATTTCTGTTCTTCGAATGACCTTATCTCCAAATACCAGTTTGGCTTCATGCCTAATAAATCCACTTCGCAGGCTCTTTGCCTGTTTACGGAATCTCTTCATGAAGGATTCTGTAACAAAGCCCCAACTCTTGCATGCTCCCTTGATGTCTCCAAGGCCTTTGACACTCTCTGGGTTGATGGTCTTTTTTTCAAATTAATTCCAGCTGGCTTCCCTCTGGATATCTGTAGGATAATTCTGAGCTTCTTATCTGACAGGAGAATGAGAATTAAAATCAACTGCTCCTTGTCTGACTCTCTCGGTATCCTCGCTGGAGTTCCGCAAGGGTCGATTCTGGGGCCTATTTTATTTAATATCTACGTTTCTGATTTTCCGGTCGACAATAGAACTAACTTTAAAACTATATTTTTTGCTGATGACATTTTGATTTTTAAGGCTGGTAGAACTATTTCTCATCTTATAAGGGACATTAATGAGTATCTTGAAGTAATTTCTTTATATCTTGCCAGATGGAAGCTCAAGCTTAATACAGATAAATGTACGGCGGTACTCTTCGGAGAAAGTGACGAAATGATCAGACATAGTCAAAAAAAATTTAAGATTAATGAAAATATCTTGATTTCCGTTAATGGTGGTCGCATCAATGCTCGAGACGATCTCAAATATCTTGGAATTACCTTCTCTAAAAAAGTCTGCTTTATCAAACACCTAGACATTATTCTTCATAAAGCCAGGCTCGTGTATCACTCCCTTCTTAATCACTTTAAAAAAAGATCTTTTAAAAGTGAATCTATGTTCTTGTTGTACAGACAAATAATTAGACCTATCTTAACGTACGGATTCGTTTCTTGGTGCTCAGTTTCCTCAGCACAAATGAATAGATTGCGACTCTTTGAGAGAAGAATACTTTACAGATGTCTCCCTGCATCGATAGCTTTTTCTCGTCTTGACCCTACTGAGAATATTTTTGTTAGAATTCCTAAGACGGAACTATACTCCAAATTTGAGAATTACGTTAGGCTTGATGCTTACCTTGTTTAATTGCTTCTTAGATTCCTTGGTAAAATTGAGTTTTGTAACTTGCCCGAATTGACGAAAATTATTGACCCTGAATACCTATGCCAAATTTATGATGAATCTGATGGAAATTTCTTATACAAGAGTTTTCCAACTTCCTTCTTTTACTATCTCTTCTTAAAACAAAAATTATTCCTAAGTAATTGTAACCTGACATTTTATAATAGTACCCCGTACGAAAAGAAATGATTGGCTCGATAACGAATGCCAAGATGCCTTAGAGCAAAAAAATCAAGCTTTCCAAACATTAATGGAACGGCCGACATGAGCCAAATAGGACAAATCTTCGACGATTTGCAAACAAACGGAAGTACAATAATGACGAAATTAAGAACATGGTCGAACATTTTAAATTACACAACACAAAAGACGCGCTGTCTCTTCTTTAAAGGATGAAAAAGGGACTCCAACCGATGACAGCCCTCTGTAAGAATGCAGAACATGCACCAGATATTTGACGCTTCAATCAAGCAAACGACAGTATCGACAGGCACATACTGTATAAAATCATATTGGAATTTAGAGTCCCACCGAAACTAGCTGTGCTAACCAGAGTGAAAATAACCGAATCTCTGTCACAAGTCAGAGTAGAAAACGATTTGACTTCAAGCTTTAGAACTAACAACGGCCCTAAACAAGGTGAGAGTCTGGCACCAATGCTTTTCAATTTGGCGCTCGAATATATTGACACCAAGGAAACACTATATTTCAAGTCCACACAACTCGTAGATATCGTTGCAAGATCTCTGAAGAGTGCCAAAGAAATATCTGTATAACTCGGTAGCAAAGGATGTTGAACTACGAATTAATGAAAACAAAAGTTATGACACAAAATAGGAAAAAGACGCCAATCAGACAAAATATTACATAAGGAAACTAAAGCCAAAATAACCGAAGGATGGTACGAACTCTTCGAGATAAAAAGAATAACAATTATGGCTAATGAGAAGTTCTGTTCGGTAGTCTTAATAATTAAGAACAAATAGGTACACAGGAAAACTAAACTTAAACTATATAAAACGGTTAGAAGACCTGTGCTATGCAATGGCAGCGGAACGAGGACATTAACGCAGGCGTTCGAAAAAATACTTAACGCCTTTGAAAGAAAGGTCTTCAAAAGAATCTTTGGAACTGTGAGGGAAGACTCGAATGCCAATTTCAACAATCCAGAAGTTTCAACCCTTACAAAATTCAATAAGCTATATTAGGCTGGTCATGGCGGAGCGGAAGGATGGCGGAAGAAATTCCAAACGCACACTAAAAGGTGAAGTCGATGGACAAAGATCAGCTAGAAGCCCACCGAAACGAAGGGAGGATTCTACTGACGCAGACTAGAAATCACTGGAAATATTTTCAAACTGGAGGACGTTGTCACTGAACCGAGAAGGATGGAGGCGGAGAATATTGGACGAAAGTCCGATTTGAGCTGCAGCGCTATCGTCGATTCGATTCGAAAGCCCAACACCAATTTTGTAGTGAACTGCTTTCTGTAGAGCAATGAAAATAGTAATTAAGACGAAACTTCTCCACGACGCTCATTATTAATTTCGTAACGAAGAAATAAAATTGTTTTCCACAGACGCAATGTTGAAGCCAGTTGTTCAAATGTTTGTTCAAATATGAATTTCAAGTACTGAGCTCGTGTAAATTTAAAACTGCCATAGTCATATCTGAAATGTGGTCCGCTTCGAGGGTAATTTTCTGTGCATTAGCAATTATTTTCGTAAGTCACGTAAATTCTTACGATCTGTCCGGAAATAAGTGTAAAAAAGAAGTGCCGTAAGTAATCGTTTATATCGTTATGAGATAGAAACAGAGAGAGCAAAATCATCCCCTATTAACTTTCAGTACGCGCTCATTACCCCGTGGAACGCCAGCAATACCTTCCGGCAATGGCAGTACCCCTTATCTGAGCATAATCGAGATTTGTTGTGATGGCTACAAGCCCTACGAATATGATACGAGAATTTGCATCCCTGATTGCGGTTCGAAATGTCAAAATGGATTTTGTATTAAGCCTGGTGTTTGTGAATGTTTCACGGACCATGTGAAGAATCCGACGGGTCAATGTGTAGCGACGTGCCCGATTGGATGCTTGAATGGAAGCTGCTTGTGGAATGGAACTTGTTTATGCCATCCTGGCTATGAACTTAGTTCAAATGGAAAGTTTTGCTCCCCAAAGTGTCCGGAGGGTTGTGGTTTCAGGAAAAATTGCTCCGCACCGGGGCTATGTAAGTGTCAGGATGGGTATGTTCAAGACACTAGTGGGAATTGTATGCCCGCTTGCAAGATGGATTGCATTCATGGAAAATGTGTAGCCCCTGATATATGCTCCTGCTATCCTGGTTATTATCTCCGAAATGGAACGTGCCAGGCCAAATGTTGGCAGTAAGTTTGGCGTTTAGATTAAATTTGCACTATTAACTGTTTTTTTTTCCCGAAATAGGAATTGCGAAAACGGGCGCTGTGTTGCCGAAAATATTTGCATGTGTAATTCCGGATATGAATTCGATAGTATGACTCATCGATGCATTCCGCTCTGCCATAATTGTCTAAATGGTGTTTGTGTTGCCCCCGAAGTTTGTCATTGCTACGACGGATACGTCTCCTCAAATGGAAAATGCTTGGCCAAATGCAAAGGGTATTTTAATTTTTTTAGTTTAAGGGCGGTTACCGGAAAATGTATTTACTATAAATATGCTTAATTTTTCAAAATTTCGTACAAATTAATTAAAAGAAAATATGTGCAATAATAAATTAATAACAATAATGCTTCAAGTAACCACTCTTAAAACTATTTTATTTTATCAAAATTTTTAACTAAAATAAAATTCTTAAAAAATCGCAGATTTCATTGCAAACGACGATCATTTTTCACTCCACATATTTATCCACCATCAATTTATGCCGTTCCAATGTTCGGATTAAAGTACAGAATAGGCTGAAACTCTTATCTTTTTACTTTTTAATAATTTCAAATATAAATCTAATCAATGAAAAATTCTGCATTTTCATTTTCCTGCCTTTAATGGTTTTTTCATAAAAAAAGAGAACTACTGACTTATTAATAAAATGCATGTAGCAAGCACATCTGCTAACTGATTCAAGTCATTCTATTCAGAAGCACTCTGGAAAAGAAAATTTCAAAAAACTTAAAAATTAAGACTTTATTCGTGTATTGCGACAGACAACTTCACTGGATTAAACGGAATACACTTACATATTTCATTTTTTCTCTTAGCTTTTCTCCAGGTTTGGGTTATAGAAAATTTTGGCAAACAGTGAAATTTCTTAATATCTACGAAAGCTACTAAAAAAATACTCAAAAATTTCAGACAGTTTATCTAGCATGTTTTATGAATTAAAAGTATTTGAACCAAATTTTATTTTCAGAAATTGCTTATATGGCCGTTGCATTGAACCGAATAAGTGCGTTTGCCGGGTGGACTATAGGCCTAATTATTACGGTGTGTGCAAGAGTCGATGCCATTTCAGAGTCAAAAAGCCATGCTTTTTATAAATCGGAATTAATTTTAATGTAATCGGAATAGTGTAAAAGTTTTAGTAAAAAATCAAGAATTAATAAATTTTGTCTTATTACAATTGGATGAAACATCTTCTTGAGACTTAAATACGGATGCAAATACCATGCTGCTTTTTGTAACCATACTTGCAGATGCAACGTCCCGGAGCAATACAAGTTTCATGTTCTGTGCATAGTTTTCCGCAATACGCAACGCATTTGTGTGTACTGCCCGATGCCATGACAAAACCAATATTACAGGTGCATTGATTGCGTCCGACACAGTTTCCGTTCAGGCACATTTGAGAACAATTAGGGGTTAGTTTCTGGGTTGTTGGACGGGTTCGACTTGTAGTACGGTTTTTCGATGGTTGTAGGTCGGAAAATTTTTTCGTTGTGGTTTGAATTCGATTCGTCCGAGCGTTGTTACTGAAGGGATGCTGTCTACCTTGGTGGATTAATTGTGGTGCCGGCTTACGAATTTCATAGTAGGGGTTGAATGCTGGCTGCTGTACATTTTCGGAACCTTGTTTTAGATAATTAGGTGAGTTTTGGTTAACTTGAGCTTTAGGATCGACTGTAAGAGGAAAGTTAAAAATAAGTGGTCGACTTGACACGTACGATTTTTTGATGATTCCAGGTGAGAATTCCTTTTCGTGGTTTGGTAATTCTTTTGACTTTTCGTTGTAGCTTGTTGGTGGATATTTTCAATTCGTTTCATCGACGTGGTATTACGGAAGGGATGCAGATTTGTTTTCATCGATGGTGAATCCAGTCCAGCTTGGTGAATTAGTGGCTTACGAATTTCATAGTAGGGGTTGAATGCTGGCTGCTTTTCATATTCGGAACCAGGTTTTGGATAGCTCGGTGAGATTTGGTTACCTGGAGGTTTGACAATAAAAGGAACGTTAAAAATAGGGTGAACAGCTTGGAGGATTAGTGGCTTACGAGTCTCATAGTAGGGGTTGAATGCTGGCTGCTTTTCATATTCGAAATCCGGTTTTGGATAGTTCGGTGAGATTTGGTTACCGTGAGGTTTAACAATAAAAGGAACGTTAAAAATAGGTTTAACAGGTTTCGGGGTACCTTTTACAGGTTGAACAAAAACGGGTGGATTGTACAAAGGAGGAGCTGGAATAGGATACTCAAAAATCGGTGCTGATGTAATAGACGCGAATATTTCACATTTTGTTCCCATTCGATTAAGATAGTACCCAGGCTTACAAGTGCACTGATTCGGCCCAGTACAAGTTCCTCTTTTACATCCTCTGAAATTGAAAAAGTGTTTTAATCAAAACTTTTCCAAAGCTTCTCCAATTACCTCGGACAATGGGGCTTACAAGTATTCTCAATATTCCGAAAACCATCGTTACATTTGCATACTCCAGGAGCTGTACATAATCCATTAGCACATCCGCCGAAACAATACGGTACACATTTACTACCGCTTTGATCAAGGATCCATCCAGAATCACAACTGCAAACATCGATAGCTACACATCTACCGCCGACACAACCGCGGCTGCAATTCGCCTGGCACGTGGCATTAATTAACGCGAATCCTGCAAAACACGAGCATACACCTGGCCGAACACATTCACCGCTACCACAAACTGGATTACAATCCGGTTCGCATCTACCATTCAACAGATTTCGCTTGTATCCCTTTGAACAGGTACACAGTTCTGGTGCCGAGCAATTACCGAACTGTCCACAATCCTTGCTGCACCATGGAATACAGAAAAGCTCATGGATCGCTAAAACGTAGCCAGGTTTACAGAAACACGTTCCGTTCCAATGGCATTGCCCATTCAGGCAGCCAATCGGGCATGTTGGAACGCAATCGTGACTAAGCGATGTAACGTGATCCGGGAAGCATTGGCAAACATTCGGAGCCACACAAAATCCATTGATACAATCGTCCCTGCAACTTGGAACGCATTCGTTCCGATTATGAACGTAGGGCTTGTATCCTTCGCAGCATATTTCGATTATGCTGAGCGATGGATTCGAACCGTTTCCAACCGGAACCCGAACGTAGGGCTTCACCAAACTACTGGAGCTGAAAAATTGCAATCGGTTTGAGAATTTCAGAGTAATGTTTCGAGAAGAACCTACGGAACTTCAATGTAACACTTTCCTCGTGGAAGAGATGAAACTGCAGCAGGTGCCGATCTTAAGTCTTCGTACAGTGGGAATGATAACATTCGTGCTTCAGGCTCGGAATATTCATCATCGTAATTTTCGTCTTCTCGCTTAGTAGTGGGTCCTGGCACAAATGATGTGTAATTTGGCAGATCTAAACCTGCTACGCCATATTCACTTCGAATACTTCCAATTCCTGGATTGCACGATGATAAGGATATCACAACCAAGAAAAACACCACAATTTTAACAATATTACTCGAATAAGACATTTTACATTCTAACAGGGTAAACTCAAGTCAAGGCATTTTATTGTTCTATACTAGAAGGTCTTATCTGAAAAGAAAGAAATCACACTTAACATTATTTTTAGGTGACATTGAAAATTCGTCTCTCTAATCGGTCTTCCTGCTGGACTCTCATGGCAGAACATAAATTTCGGTGTGGGTGTTTCTCGTAATTAGAAATGTTCACAAATAAATATCGTGAATTCCGATTTGGGCGGTCAGAAAAAACACATCAAATCGCAAAGAATTTGAAGGCAAAAATTAAAAAATATCTAATTCAAGTAATCGTATGCAACATTAAGAATATTAAGAAAAAACTCAGTGTCCCTGTACTACCACCCCTCATACAAAGTTCATAGTTACTTAAACTAATTTATTCAATTTGAAAATGACTACACATCGTTGATGGTTGATAAGCAAGAGAGCGATATTACTTTATTATTTTAATAATAAAGTATTGTGATCGACTTGGAAAAAAAAAAATTTGCTACCCTGAAATTTTGTTTTTTCGCGTTGTAAATACAGAGAAACTAATAAAAATTCCACAATTGTTATGCACCGACCCCCCTGGTCTACCGTGCACAAGGTGTTTCATATGCAATGAAAAAGCCACATAAACTGAAAATTTTTGAATGAAATTTAAAGGTAGAAACTTGAAAATTTGCGATAGGCATTTAAAAAAAATCCCTAAATTTACGAAATATTAACTAGTCGAAAACCTTTAAAACTTCTACCCCGTCCCATACAAAATTATTTTTTCGACCATTTTTAAGAAATCAATTATCACCTAACTATTAAAACCTATCAATTTGAAATTTTGTACAAAAACTTACAAAAATAATTGAAATGAAATTACGTTAAAAGTTTTGAAATCGCGCCTGCCCTTCTACCCCCTCCCATACAAAAGTATCATTTCGACCAATTTCATTAAATCAACTAATAACCAACACATTAAAAGTTACGAACTTGAAATTTTGTACGAGCACCTTACATGAGAAAGGAAAGAAAATTGCGTCACAAATTTTACTATTCCCCTACCTCCTCTACCCCCTCCCATACAAAGCTATGATTTCGACCAATTTCATTAAATCAACTAATAACCAACAACCTAAAAGCTACGAACTTGAAATTGTATACAAGCACCTTACGAGAGAAGCGAAATAAAGCTACATATCAAATTTTACAATTCCCCTACCTTCTCTACCCCCTCTCATACAAATGTTCGGTTTCGTGAATGTAAAATACATCGAATTTTATGAAAATTCTATGCAACTTCGTCTATGAAACTGACATTCTATACAGAGAATATTGGACGTGATTCAAGCAATCAATTAAACAATTATTAACATCCACCTACTCTTACCATCGTTATCGCGGGCGATTTCAATGTTCATAACATTGTCTGGCTTAAACACTCCTCGACTACGGACCAGGAGGGGCGTGATACTGAGTTTTTTGCTTCTATAAACGGTTTAACACAGTTGGTAGATGAGTCTACTCGTTTACCGGATGTTGCAGAGCATTTTTCCAACCTTCTTGACCTTTTTCTCACCAGCCACCCAGAGAAATATTCTGTGTCTGTCATATCACCATCGCCAATTGGAAATACGGATCATTTTTTGATTCGTGCACAATTCCCAGTTGCAACACTAACACCGCTGACAATCAAGGCACCCCGAATAAATATTTGGCATTTCAAAAGAGCCAATTGGGACGCGCTAAATGACTTCTTCAATGCCTTTAATTGGAAATTGTGCTTTGATTCCAATGACTGCGATGAAGCTTGTAGACTTGTCACCGAGATTATCCTGAAAGGTATGAAGCTCTACATATCTTCCAGTTATAAAAGAGTTAGGCCGTCGAAGGACTCTTGGTTCAACAATGAATGTCTCGATGCAATTAATAACAAGAAACAAGCATTTCAAATCTTTAAAGGTAATAAGACACCTGCCAACAGAGAACTCTTCAATGCGTCAAGAAATGCCTGCAAATCCATACTCAATCGTGTTAAATTTGAGCATGACCAAAAACTTCGACGGAAGATCCTTCAGTGCCCTAAAGGCTCGAGATCTTACTGGTCATTCGTCAAAACGGTCAACAATAATTTCATTTCTTCTTCAATACCACCTCTTGTTGATGGCGACCGTACCGTTATTGATCCTGTCGAAAAAGCTAACTTACTAGCAGCAAGTTTCGCTAGAAACTCACGTCTTCCACCTTCAAACCAATCGCCTCCTGCTCTAACTGATTTTGGTTTCTCATTGCCTAAACTACATTTTCGCACGAGACTTATTTCTAGGATCCTTCAAGATCTCAATATCCACAAATCTGCTGGCCCGGACGGTATTCCCCCATTACCCTTAAAAAGTGCTCCTCTTCTTTAGCTAAACCTCTTCGCAATCTTTTCTATCTTTCCTACTCTTCTGGGTGCTTTCCACGTATGTGGAAAGTAGCGAATGTTCAGCCAATTCTCAAGACAGGAAGCAAAGCGAACCCCGCTAACTACCGCCTACTACCAGCTAATCCATGATCGACAGTATGGGTTCCGTTCTGGAAGGTCGACGGGAGACATTCTGGTCTACTTGACAGAACGTTGGAACTCATGCATACATAAACACGGCGAAGGTCAAGTTCTTGCACTTGACATTGCAAAAGCTTTTGACAGAGTTTGGCATGAATGTCTCATAGCAAAGCTTAGGGCCATTGGTCTTAATGCTACCCTTGTTCAATGGATTGAGAGTTTTCTTTCTGAACGCACTATACGAGTAGTACTAGATGGCGTTACTTCTTCCTCTTTCCCAATAGATTCCGGCGTCCCTCAAGGCTCTGTTTTATCTCCAACTCTATTCCTAGTTTTTATCAACAACCTTCTGTCGTCCACTCTCAATCCAATCCATAGTTTTGCGGATGACAGTACTTTAGATAACACCTATGAATTTAACTCTGCTGAGGAATCTCACAAGCATTCTATTGCTTCCAATCGCGTGGAGTTATTCCGTTCGCTGAACTCGGATTTCAACTTAATCCTGGAATGGGGCAGGAAAAATAGAGTAGAGTTCAACGCCTCCAAAATACAGGTCTGTCATCTATCCCTCAAACGTGATGCTCCAGTGTTATCTCAAAATGTGACCTTTGGTGGCGCACAACTATGCACCTCGGATAACTTCACACTTCTTGGCGTTAAAATTAATGACCACCTGAATTGGGCCCAGCACATCTTTGATGTTGCCCTCGACGCCTCTAAACGTCTGGGTGTGCTCCGAAAGTGCAAAAAATATTTCACGCCGAACGACCTCGCAACCATCTATAAGGCTTACATTAGACCACGTTTAGAGTACAATTCGCATGTTTGGGCTGGGGCACCCAAATCACACCTCGCGTTGCTCGACCGTATTCAAAAACATGCATTCCGACTGATTGGAGACGAGACCATCACGTCTTCTATCGATTCTCTCGAGCATCGCAGAAATGTCGAAGTACTCAGCATTTACTATCGCTACTTCCATGGTAAATGCAGTGCGGAACTAAGCACATTCATCCCTCTACTCTATAATTTTTCCCGAAATACTCGTCAAGCTGAACGCTCACACGAGTACACCGTTAAACCCTTGCCTTCTCGTACAGTGAAATATAGGCAGTCATTCATTTCCCGAACATCAAGACTTTGGAACACATTACCATCCAAAGTGTTTCCCAACGAGTTCAACATCCAGTGCTTCAAAGGTAATGTACACCGTCACTTTCGTCTTTCTCCACCTAAATTAAACTAATCTAACTTGAGTTTTTTCTCCAATTCCTATACCAACACAGCTGTGCATAGCATTATAGGGTGACCCCCTAAGTTGTGTTCGGTTCCTTAAAAAAAAAAAACATCACGCCTCACCACTCCCCTAATAAAAACTCAAACTTGCATAAATAAACGAACGAAATATTGGTTATAAGTACTGGAGCCTTTGAACGTTTCCGCAAAGTGTTAAATTGACAATTACCCTGCCCAAGAGCCCCTTTCACTTAGTCTTCCCTCACCTCTCTAACATGCATATTGACTTTCCACGCATCCGCAACTTGTGCCAGTTTCGCCCGACTTGTTGGCAGTTTATTTATTTTAGAATTCATAAATTTGATTTGAATAATAGCCGGTCAATACCGTTAGGTTATCAATACATAATATTTAAGTAAGTATGTAAAAGAGCATGAGTTTACAGTGACGAACAAAAGTTTTTGAAAATTTATGATGAATCCTGAACACAATTATTTCGCCTTAGAAAATTTTTGAACTAGCAAATTTTAATTGCCAAAAAAGAAGAAAATTCCCCTACTCTCTGTCCAACTTTCGTACAAATTTAACTTTTTCCTCTCTCTCCTTCTTCTACAATGGAAATACAGTGCAAACCGGGCCTTGGCCTCCTCACCTTCAGGCTCCTTTTTCATTATTTATTGTAGAAGGGTTGGTAGACCTTTGCACAACCCTCTACTTATGAATTTTTCATTTTCGAAGATTGAGGTGTCCAAGGTACACCCAAGCAGGCAGTGTGCTGGAATTATGCGTTGACCGGGAACTCACGATCTTTGCATTTCACAGCAACACGCTAGGCTATACCCTAGTTTTTTTCCTGCTTACCATATTGTTAAAACAGTCCTAAATACTTAAAGAATCTTGGGAGATAATATTATTCACTAGATCAATGGGTTCCAACCACGGATCCGCTGTTGTGAGTGTACAACAGAAACTTGAAAATAAAAGGAGACCGTGAGACTTTAGGTCCCGCAGGGGTGTAGCAACTGGTCCTAAAAGGTTAATTTACTTTTGGAGCTTAGCTACTCCATGAACCGGAGCTGTTCGGCCAGTATCAAATTAATGCACGAACTTGGACTAAAGTGGGTGGGAACTCACAAAGACCGAGCCAATGGCTTCAAAGCTGGTACTTAGGGAAGGTGTCGAGGACCCGAAATCATGTCGTACTGGTGGTATAAAAATATGTATACGAGGCTCTGTGGGTTGCCTATATAAGTACTTACAGAGCGAAAAACTGACGAACTGATGAAATGAAGAAACGAAGAACTGCTAAATTGCTGAATCGCTGATATGTTTAGATATTGGTGAAGAAGAAGACTAATGATGAGAGAAGCAAAACGCATTGCAAAGTAGCTTTCTGAAGGGAATTTGGAGGTTTCCGGAAATTGACAGCGGTCTGAAGTGAACGAAAAACTCTGCCCCAGGGTAGCTCATGGTGGGTTGTGATATTAGTGACTAGAAGGAAGTAAAACTGTACGAAAACGGAAACACTAGACTGGTACTACATGGTAAATACCAAAGAAGGTAGTGCCCAAGGTAAGCGAAAGACTTCACAGATTGTGAGTCACAGCATTTACCCTGTAACTGATAAATTACCGAATTGAGGAATGCTTACAAAAGATATTAGTAGGGCGTGGTAGAAATGCGGATGAGAGTACGACTGCATGGTACCTACAGACCTAAGTTCCCAAAGGGATCAAAATCGGTTCCGGAAATTGGTGCTATGGATTGAACATCTAGTGGTCATAAAAATTTGGTGAAATGGGTTAATACGCAAATCGAAATAGCCATGTATGAAGTCCCTTTGGGGTATATGTATTGGCCTAGGCTATGTTCTCAGCGCGGGCAGTTATTCTTGGAATTCGTTTCTCGGCGTGGAGTTGCATCATACAACTGGTCGCAAAAACTCGAAGGAAGAAGAAGAGTGGTATAGAATAGACACAAAAGATACAGATACAGCCTTGGTGGCAGAGATTCACCTTAAACTCTCATAGAGGTTCTGTGAGATATATTATATTATATAAGGTAGTTAACGCGCCGAATGCACGATGCTTCTTGTGTGAACTACTTGCAGCTATACTTATCGTAGTGTGCACCATTCATAGCATACTTGTATGCCACACTTTCGACGACATAGAAGGCAAAGATCCCAATAGGAACGGTAATGGTTATGGCATCACTATCAGGATTCTTTAATGCAAGCAACTACCATAAATGGATTCCAAATTTAAAAATTGAAAATCGATTTATCCTCTGGTTCATCATTTAGTAAACGGATGAAACAAACATCAACATTTCAACATCAAGTACAGATAACAAAAATAAGAAATTTACAAAAATTCACATACACCGGTGACAACTAGCGTTAAACCAACGTCTTAAGCACTACTTATACATAGAGACGTCGAATACATCAGCATTCTTATTAACTTCTCTCGCGAGACGCGAAATTGGATCATTCATACCATAGTTTGTCGGGTGGAAACCGATCCGCAGCAATCTAGGATACCTTGGTAAAAATTGACCAACATCAATGCTCATCATACCCAAAAGGGTGGAGGAATCAAATGACCCCGTAAAAAGTTTATATTTAATAGCTGAAGTCGGTCAGTATATGGAGAAACACGAAATCTGTCGTTCCAATTAAGGTGACATAATGCTACGCTGAATTGATTCAATTCTGCCAATGTGCTCATCATAGCAAGGAGACCAAACTTGAGAACCCTATTCAAGGTGAGATCCAACGAAGGTGTTATGGAGACTTAGTCTAACAAGCGAATTGTTAAATTCCTTGGATGAGCGTGTGGTAAATCCCAACATAGAATTACATTTCTGCATGATCTTATTAATATGCAAACCAAAATCAATTTTATGGTCAAATTTAACACCTTAGTCAATAATAGAACTGCCTTGATCCAAAATACAGTCATTAATACTATAAATTATCACAAACAGAGAGATTTTCCTAGTAAATGACGTTATATGGCATTTATCCAAATTCAGTCTAAGACCATTATGGCGACACCAGTAACTAAAATTAATCAAATCCTCCTGAAGAAAATTGTCAGAGTTGAAATTAAGAGATCTAAAGATTTTAATGTCTCAGCATAAATGAGTACTTC
This sequence comes from Chorisops tibialis, assembly GCA_963669355.1. Classification (NCBI taxonomy): domain Eukaryota; kingdom Metazoa; phylum Arthropoda; class Insecta; order Diptera; family Stratiomyidae; genus Chorisops; species Chorisops tibialis. Next base: position 217,466,668 of record OY770262.1, read on the forward strand.
CGAATATTTAAAAACAGAGACAACATCATTAATGGTCAGGATAAAAAAGAGTGGCCCCAAACGACTTCCTTGAGGAACACCAGAATGCGCAGTAAATGGCTTAGAAGTGCAACCCCGAAAAAGAACTTGGTACGTTCTATCAATTAGATATGACTTAATCCAATTGATAAACCAAGTGGGAAAACCCAACAAGTCCAATTTCAACATTATATTGTTGAAAGTGGACTTATTGGAGTGGGGTTATTTATCAAAAGCCTTACTAAAATCAGTATATTTATACAATCAATCTGCTTACCCTCCTAGCCAAAATGGATTTATTTGCAAACTCCATCAGATTAGTGACAGTGGATCTATTCCTGACTAAACCATGTTGTTTTCTCGAAATTAAGGATTTACAGTGAAACGACATGCACTCATACACTATAGACTCAAAAAGTTTTGGAAAAGCTAACAGTTTAGCTATTCGTCGGTATTTTACAATAGCAGATTTTGCTCCACTTTTTTGAGTCAGTGTAATAAAGGAAGCCTTCCACACAGCAGGGAAAATCCCAGTCCTAAGGGATCTCTGAAATAGTTAAGAGAATGGTTCAGCAATAGAGAGAGCAGCCTTTAAGGACAACTGCTGCAGCTCTATAAGGGCCAGGTGAAGAAACATCCTTAAAGTGAGAGATGTGATTAACTACATCTTCATAAGAAATCAGTGTACTAGACGAAGTGGTTGAAGCAGTATCTTTAAAGTCATCATAGCATGATTACTATTACTGCCAAAGAATTGAAAATAAGCTGGATAACCATCAGATTTAGGCTTACAATTACCAAATTTCCAAAACTTTAAGGGATCTCTAATAATATTTGACTGCACTTTAAGTAAATATTCAGAATACAAGCGAGTAGATAAATTTTTGAATGAGTCATAATATTCTTCATACAAACGAAAATCAGTGTCATTCTTCGTCGTAGTATACCTATTGCAGGCAACATTGCGAGAATCGCGTATCGCACGCAAATCACTAGTGTACCAGGGATAAGACAATGAGATATTCTTGCGATAAGTAAAAGGAACTGTAGCAACAAAGCATTGGTACAGGATTTACTAAAAATCTACAACGGCACCCTCAAAATCGGGATCGTCAAAAATTTCATTAAAGTTGAAATTAGAGACAAGATAGTCCAACTGAGAAAAATCTGCCTCAATAAACTCGAAAGATAGCTCTTTCTTTCAAGGACTGAAAATATGCACCTCGTCGATTATAAGAAAAATTGGCGATGTTTCGCTCTGGTTTCCTCAAAGTATGACCACTCTACTGCCACTTCAACTTTTGAATTTCAATACCTACTTAAGTCTGGCCAGTTGTACTCCAAAATTCGTCGTTGGAGATCACTTCTGGCCAGAATGTTCTTAAAATGCGTCAAAGGCATTAGCTTACGAAAGTTTGTAGTTTCTTGGTAAGTCGAACGGTCACTTTCCTCGTAGTACAACCATATAGCAACACGGATTTGACGAATGTGTTAAAAACTCGCAGCATCGTGCGAAGGGGGATTTCTCTTAACTTCCAGAAAGGGAAAGGATACCGAAGGCCTGACGAACTTTATTTAGATGAACCTCAATATCCATTTCAGCTCCGCCGTCCATTCTGACGATGCTTCCGAGATAACAAAAATCATGCACCTCTTTAACATCTTTTCCGTTAAGAACAGTCAGTGTGCTTGCGTTCGATGGGGGAATATATGTCAAAAAAAAAAACATATATATCCTTATTGCTAAACACGACAGGAACAACTGCACAATTAATACTGCTTCGGACTGCTAATAATTCACCACCACCTTTTAATCTAATATCGGAAACATATTGACCTCTACGAAAGACTTAGAAGTCAGAACTAGTAAGTTCACTGTCAGAAAGCTATAGTTTAATCTCGTTTCAGTTAGAGCAATAACATCATTAGAAGAATTTTGTGTTGAAGCAAATAACATCTGGGTTTTAGTGCGCAGTCTGTTTACGTTTTGATAGTAAAGAGGCAGTTGTCTGAGTCTTTTGAAACAGTAGCAGGTTATCTATTACGACGAGAAAAAAATTCTTTAACAAATGCTCCAGATGGCCATGAATTATTATCCAACAACTTAACAAATAATTAAGGTTAAAGTCTCACTATGTTTCCGGACGTATTAATTGTCAACATAATTCAATCAAATAAATTTTCCCCATAGTTTTTTTTACCACTCTCTCCCTACCCCTCATCTCTCCAATCCGCAACAACCATTATCGATCCCAACAACCATCATCGATGTGATCACGCATTGCCATTGTCACGTATTTATGGCTTTCCCATTGATGCGAACACATCTAATACCATTGACACATAGCGGTCCTAATTATAATTTAGATAATTCGTAATTTATCTTGCCTTCATCGTTAGTAGATTGGTGACACACAGCACCTTGCTATTTAAGAAGAGCCACTCACTCATCTGTCATATTTTTAAAAAGTTTAATTGCATAGCCAATAGGCAATCAAATTTTCTTACGATCTTTAGACCTGTTTTGGAATCGTTTGACATAGAGCAGCTAAATTATAATTAAGGCCTAAATTATCATTAAACGGCTGTGTGTCATACGCTTATTTAGCTAAATTATCAAAATAGTGATCATTTAGCAGCTAAATCATCTCGTCATGCTCTCATCTAAATCATCTCATTTAGCTAAATCCTCTCATTTTTCTCATAATTTAGGCTATAACGATGAAAAATGTAGTAATAGAGTTGGAGATTTCATAAAAGCTTCGTCGTGCAAGAGAGAAGAAAAGTCATTTTCTGACAGCTCTGAATTATACAAAATCTTGGAATCGTGATTTAAACGCCTAGCCAGGAAAGATGACTCGCAAACGATTCTAAAACAGGACAAAGGATCGTTTTTCTTCGTTTGTCGTCTTCCTTGCAAAATTTGATTGCCTATTGGCTATGCAATTCAAATTTTTAAAATTATGACAGATGAGTGAGTGGCTCTTCTTAATTAGCAAAGTGCTGTGTGTCACCAATCTACTAACGATGAAGACGAGCTAAATTACGAATTAGCCAAATTATAATTAGGACCGCTATGTGTCAATGGTATAAGTCATCTTTCATAGCTGGGCGTTTAAATTACGATTATAAGATTTTGTGTAATTCGGAGCTGTCATAAAATGCCTTTTCTTCTTCTCTCTTGCGCGAAAAAGTTTTTATGAAAGCTTTAGATCTAGTAAAATCTTCATCGTAATAGCCTAAATTATGATAAAAATGAGAGGATTTAACTAAATGAGATGATTTAGCTGAGATCATGATGCTGCCAAATGATCACTATTTTGGTAATTTAGCTAAATTAGTATATGACACACAGCCGTTTAATAATAATTTTGGCCTTAATTATAATTTAACTGCGCTATGTGTCAACGGTATAATGCTGTTTTGATACTATACGCTTAAGTATAGGTTTTACTGCAGTTGCTGCATGTAGTATGTTTGAAAATTCTCTCAAATGACACCATGAAATCCTCAAACTTGCTCTTCACTTGCGTTCAAAGGATCTTATAGATAAACTACAGGATTTTTTTTTGTGTAAAACAATACTTAACAAGATGAAAGGTCAGCAAATTCAAATGAAAATGATAGTGAAAAGTTGCTGCTTAAAGCGTAGAGTTAGGTTATGGTTAGCCAGGTCGAGAGTGTAAGTCCCGATCAACGTTTAATGGCAGCACACTGCCTGCTTGGGTAGGGATGACGAAATCTATTTTTTGTCAATCGCAGTGATGCACTGCGATTGCTCTCTTTCAATATCTGTGAAAAAGAGCAGCTCTTGGAATATCTGTGATTTTTTAGACTTTTGACTTTTATTAATTTATTAGCGGTATTTCATTAACTATATTTCTTGATAATATGTTCCATGGGTTTGACCTAAAAAAACAAACAAAAAGGTCGCATGAGAGAAGTTCAATGGATCTCAGGCCCATTTGAGGACCTAAAAATGATTGCACGAAAAATGCGTCTGCTTTCCGAGTTTTCTTCAGGCGATGTCTTAATTGTGATTAGGAATACTCAGGAACAAATTGCTCTTTTCCAATGGCAGTGACGAACTCCCGATCCCTCTTTCAAATATAACTTCTTCAATCGCTCTATATATATATTTTGTAACCTAAACAAAAGGTCGCAGAAGTGCACCTCCCGAATCTTGTTTCCAAGATGCAATGTCATCAGCCGATCTTTGAATCGCAATGAAGAGTACCTGTTCTTAGTAAGGGTACCTACACTTTGCAAGGATACATGCTCTCAGCAATACTTGCTTTTTTCCAGTAATGAACTCGCAATTCCTGTCTATTGAGTATCAGCCACAACAGATGATACCACTCACTTCTTGTACCCTTCTATATTTTTTGAGCGACCTAAACCAAAAAAAAAGCTCCACCGCAGCCGTAGTAACGTGCGTCACGACAACCTTTAGGATTCGTTCACACAGTTTCATTGCGCCAGTTCCATTTCAATGCAGGCAATATCCATTTACACTGCTCTTCTAATCGCAGCTCTTTTCAATATCCAATTGCAATATACCATTGCTCTTTTACAATACCAGTGAAAAAATTGCGGGTGTGTAAAAGAGCATACTATCTCTATGCTTGGGTATATCTTATGAAAATGAAAAATTCGTGGATAGAGGATTGTGTGAAGGCTAACAACCCTTCCACAATAAGTAATGAAAAAAAGAAGTTAGAGAACATGATGGTCTGGAGGCTAAGGCTCGATTTATGTTGTAGTTCTATTGCAGAATAGAAAACGTTTTACTTAGTTGCGGTTTGAATATCTAGAACGAAAAAACCGTTCACTATTGGTGACAAGTTACTAAAACCAGGCATCTTAGATGTTGCTCGGGAAATTTTTGGGTCAGGGAACCACTCAAAAGTTCGCATATCTACCGTTTTCAAAGGAAAATTGCTGATATGGCCAACGATAAACAAGTTGAAATGTCTCGTTATTGATGATTACGAAGGAACTGTTTGCCCATTGAGCAAAACTTTTGGTAACTGCTGACGGCAATCGGAAAATAGTAAGTTACCATTTAAGGTCGTTTACTGCAATCATTCACCACTATTACCCTGCGCGAATGAAGATCAGCAGAAACTTCTAAGTTAATAATACTTTCATCAAAGACATCAATTCATGCACAGTCACAACTATTGAAAAGGAGGACTTAATCGAATAGTCTTCGGATAAAACTAAAGTGCAAACATTACCTCAGTTAAATCACCGTAAAGGACAAATTTTTCGTTCGACATTTCACCATAGTTTGATATTATAAAAAAATTGTATCGTGTCCTAAGCAGTTCGGAAATAAAATTCAATTTTTGGAGAGCTCATGCCATTTTCGAAATTCCCGATTCAATTTTAGATGTTTAGATGTTTCGACTTAACAATCCGCGAATTATTATTCCGTCTTTTACCGGTCCGCATTTGACAAATGGTTAGGAGTCGATTTGAGAGTAAGTTGTGCTTAAGTATAAGTGTATAAGCTTGCGAACAAAAACATCCCCACACTCCTTCTACCACCTTCCATGTAAATATTACGAAATTTCAAGAAATTTTTTTTTTCTTCAAACATATCAATGCTTAAAATTTTAATATCTTTCCCCATTTCATATAGAGTCGCATGATTGGGCATTACGCCCAAACACAATTCTGTTCAATTTTTTTTAACAATGAGAACATTTTTCTAGGAAGCACATAACTGAAAAAAACAAATGTTATCTAATTATTTAAGTGTTATGAATGAATAAAAATCCCGCTTCCCACGCTTGGAAATTCGGTTTCCGTTGCAATTATTTATTCAGAATTTTATATTATGATAAGAAATTATCATTTTGCTAAGTAAAATATAACTTGGCAGTTAATTCCGATTTGAAGTGTAGTGAAAATGCTGTATTTCGTGTCCGCATATATTTTACAACACCTCACACACAAAATTACGAGCCATTTCCATACTAAACAGACTGGACTTGAAAATTATCTTGAGCATTGCGGCTTATGTTGACCGCGCGCGCAAGAAAAGATAAAAAAAAAAAACGAAAACAAATAATAAAGTTTTCAAGTTCATCGCTTCAGTCTTTAGTTTCCCAACAGCTTCCATTCGAATCGGAAGTAATTTCAGAGTTAAAAATGCAAGTTTCAGTGTCTTTAATTTTGGCAGTGCTAGTACCTTGTGCTCTGGCACAAATCAAAACCTATCGTCCTGTATCGGGAAGTCTCATCTATAATGCGACGGGCGACGCTTCATCAGGAGTTTCAGGCAGTGTTTTCTCCGCCAATGGAACATTGATGTTCATCAATAGAACGGTCAGTGCGATGGCCAGTGGTATTTGTTTCAAGGAAGTATCGTAAGTATTAGTTCGATTTAATTGGGGTATTGCTTTGCACCGAAAAATATTGACCATTTCAGAACTGCATCGCTAGTGAAGGACTCATCGATGATCCCGGCTGGAAACGGTTCGAATCCGTCGTTGAGTCGTATCCAGGTCTGTTGCGACGGTTACGAGCGAAACGCTCATGTTTTCCGTAAATGCGATCCGATCTGCAAGAACGAATGCATTAATGGATTGTGCGTAGCACCAAATGTGTGCAGATGTTTCCCCGATCACGTTCAAAATCTGGGCGGTTTCTGCATTCCGACGTGTCCGATTGGTTGCGGGAATGGAGATTGCCAGCTGGACAATAGATGCGCCTGTAAACCTGGCTACGAGCTGGAACCAATGCGGAAGTTTTGCGTTCCGAAGTGCATGCCAGGATGCCAGAATGGAAACTGCACGGCGCCGAATATTTGCGACTGTAATCGCGGATACGAAAGGGCATTAGATGGATCATGTACACCGAAATGCAACAATTGTGCCAATGGAAAGTGCACGGCACCGGGAGTGTGCAGCTGCTTGCCAGGATACACGAGGCTGGGTGATAAGTGTCTGCCAGTCTGTTCGAGGTGAGTAGATTGGCATCATTTTTTTGTGTGCATATCAGTAATTATTCCCGATTTTTCCAGAGGGTGTCAGGGTGGATTCTGCATTGCTCCGAACGTGTGTTCTTGTGAACGTGGCTTCACTTTAGACAAAACAGGGACCGCATGTCAAGCACATTGTGACAATCCGTGCCTAAATGGCATATGCAGTGGTGCTAATACTTGCCAGTGCAACACTGGATACATCCTTGATGAAACTAACCCGTCGCTTTGCAAACCATACTGCCCCAATGGCTGTCCCAATGGAGTCTGTTCGGGACCGAATTTCTGCCTGTGCAATGTCGGTTTTATCAAGGACCGAACCATTAAGGGACGACAGAATTGCATTCCTAAAAATTAATAGTGTCAGCGCTATACTTAAATTTTATGATTATATTTCTGTAATTTCATTTTAATTTACTAATAAATTGCTTTTAATTGAATACTCATCGCAAACACCCACCTACCCTGATATTGACGTTATATCATCAACATTATTAGTAATCGAAACAAACCTCGGATTGGAATTGATGACATCAGAAATGCTTCGAGTAACTTGATTTGTCCTCTTGATAGTGACCAAAACAGAAGCAGATTCTTGATCGGATCAGCCGATGTATAAAGTTATGTTCTCACTAGAAATTCGCAGAATCGCCATAATCTCGTCGGCATTCGCGGTTACATTTGAAATCCGAGTTATAGCCACGGGCTATTTGCATTAGACGTGTTGTTTCGTAGACACATACCTTTGTATAAGTGACATCACAGGTGTGAATTTAATTAAGTAGAATCGGTGTTAGTTGGAACTCACCTTTCAAGATTTTTGGAAAAAAGTACTGATCGAATCGCTGAAAAAAACAGAAATATTAGTTGCTGCTCGAAGAGCTCGATTGCGAGATCATCTACATAACTCTCGAACGATTTGATTTATCGTGCTGGAAATTTTTTTATGGCGCTGAAAATTTGGCTTTTAAGGCTCTTTTATACCAGCCTTCTTCTCTTTTTTAAGTATTTTTGCTAAATTTTATGTGTAGTTTTAATGTTAAAAGCTGCACTTTCGCTAAGACCTATTATATTAGATACGGAGCAAAAGAAGATTTGAAAATTATGAATTGAATGCTCACTTTTTAAATTTGAAATGACGGCATAGTTAATTGAGCTTTAGCCGTGAATTAAATGGCAAAATTTTGGAAACTAATAGAAGAGCGATTACGACTAGCCGAAAATCCATATTTCAATGTTTAAAGTGTAAAATTTAGGAAAATGCTCCAACGACGGCCTTAGCATCACGAAATATTATTTCAATTTGCTCACTCATTATACCCGCTTTCATGAAACTGTGCAATTTTGAAATATACTTTACATCGATTTTCATTGAAACTAGAAAAGGTTGAAACAGAACTTGCAGGTTACTTCGCTGGATGTTATAGATGCAATCAGAAGTATTAAATCGAACGCAGTTGGTGCGGATGGTGTTACAATAAGATTTATCTAACTAATACTACCCTTCGTTCTTGAACCCTTAACTCATATTTACAACTCTTGTATTACGCAATTCACTTTTCCAGTTCTGTGGAAAAAATCTATTGTTGTCCCTATTCCTAAAAACAAGAACGCAATTGTACCAGAAGACTTCAGAGGAATCCATATATTGTCACCTCTCTCGAAGGTATTGGAAAAGTTAATGAGTTCTCAGATGAAAAATTATTTAAAAACTACTGATCAATTAACTGCTTCCCAGTCAGGATTTCGTGCTAAGCACAGTTGTGATACCGCACTTGCTAAAATAGTTAATGATATAAGCTGCAGCCTTGACATAAATCACATTACCTTCCTGACTTTACTGGATTTTTCAAAAGCATTTGATAGTGTAAGCTTTGAATTATTACTTGGGAAACTGAGGCGTAATTTTAATTTTTCACCATTAGCTTGCTCATTTATAAATAGCTATTTGAGCCACAGAGTTCAAAGGGTTAAAATTGCAGAAATGGAGTCATCTTGTAGTTCGGTGTTGTGTGGTGTTCCTCAGGGCTCGGTCTTGGGGCCTCTGTTATTTTGCATGTTTATTAATGATTTACCAAATGTGTTAAGGAATGTAACTGTTCATCTATATGCTGATGATGTGCAAGTCTACCTAAGCTGCCCCCAAAGTGATGTTTTTTCATGTGTAAGACTTATTAATGAGGATTTGTGTCAAATTAATTTCTGGGCTAATGATAATGGTCTTTGCCTTAATCCCAAAAAATCACAGTGTATAGTTTTAAGCAAAAAATCTATTGATACATCTTCTTTTCCACTGATTTTTCTGGACTCAGTGCCAATAGCATACTGCGACACTGTGAGAAATTTGGGTATTATTTTTAATAAGACTCTGACATGGAATGATCACGTCCACATGGTGACTAGAAGAGTCTATACTATTTTAAGAACTATGTGGGTATCGGCGAAGTAAACTAATATTAAGAAATGGTTGTAGTCTAGTGGGTAGCGTGTTTGGTTTACAATGCGAAGGTCGGGAGTTCAAATCCCGGTCGAAGCATAGTTTCAGAACACTACATGCTTGAATATACCTTGGTTACCTCAATCTACGAAAATGAAAAATTCGTAGATAGAGGGTTGTGCGAAGAGCAAACAACTCTTCCGCAATTAATAATGAAAAAATGTTAAGGAACCTGAACGTCAGGAGGCCAAGGCCCGATTTGGGCTGTAGCGCCATTGAAGAAGAAGAATATTAAGAAATCCTTGATTATCGCCTTTATTATGCCGAATTTTAACTATGGATGTGCAATTTATTGTTTTTTAAGCTATGCCGAAATGCACAGGTTACAGCTATTGTTTAACAATTGCGTTCGTTTTGTGTATAATATTCGGAAATTTGATCATATCTCTCACGTTGCAAATACTTTCTTAGACATACCCCTTAAGGAGTACCTGAAAATGAGGATATGCTTATTTCTTCACAAAATCATAATAACTAAAGAACCAGCATATCTTTATTTTCAGATTTGTTTCGGTAATTCCTCACGGACTCGTAATATTATTTTTCCGAGATTTAGATGCAATACACGAGAGCGCACTCTATTTGTGGAAGGAGCTAGAATATGGAATAGTCTACCTACTTCCATAAGAAAAATGTTTTCTAGTCGCGAATTTGGTAGAGCAGTGACAGATTTTCTCAAAGCGTGAATTTTCTCAAAGCATAAGTTTGATTATCTTTTTTTTTCTCAATCTTTAATTAGGTCCTAAAAGTGTGGTGTGTATTTCATTTCTTTTCTTTTTAAATTTCATTTCTTTTCTTTTTAAATTTCATTTCTTTTCTTTTTAAATATAACTTTTATTCTTTTAATTTAAATTTTCATATATTATTCTCTGTTTAGTTTATTTTATTTTGTTACCATTTCTTTATTTTCTTATTCATTACATTCAAATTCTGTTATTGTACATTTAAATGGAATTTAATTCTAATTGTACTCTTAAATTCAAATAAACATAAACATAAACTTCCCCTCACTTCTTTAACCCCTTCCCTTTAAATGTCTATACTGGAAATTCAAGAAAAGCATTTCCTCTTCGAACAGAATGAGAGCAATCGACTTTAAAATTGGAACAAAGAATGGTGATGAGAAGTTTGGTAAACATTTGCAGTCATTCCAAATTTTCCACTCCCGCTACAACCTCCCATAAAAACGTCAAAATTCCAGAAAGACAACGCACAATTTGCTTGAAAAATACAAACATTAAATTCAATGCAAATCTCGAGACTCAAGAAATATAAAAACATGAAATTATTTACTTTATTATTCTAATAATAAAGTATTGTGATCGATACAGAAAAAAAAAATTTGCTACCCTGAAATTTTGTTTTTTCGCGTTTCATGACTTAATTAGCATAAGAAAGCAAAAAATAAAAATCCGTCACGCCGTACGCCGTACGCCGTCCGCCCTACATATGGACTCGTACCTCCCAGACCGTTAAAGGTAGTATGTTGGTTTTTGGGTGGATTGTTAATTTGGTAAGTGAGCTCCATTATCCAAATTTTGGGGAGTGTCAGGTGGAAGGGGAAGGCGGGAGGATGGAAAAAGTCAAAAAATACACTTGCTAATATCTTCACCACGAATGCAGATAGGAAGATGAAAATCAGCATACGTATAGAGAGAGTTATGGGACAAACTCCAAAAATAATTTAATTTTTTTACCCATTGGCGTCCGAAAAGGGGGGGGCTAAAAACAAATTGTCGGCCGAATTTTTTTTTGAAATGGTTATACCTTCGAAACTACTTACCATAAAAAGTTCATATTTTGGGACCATTAAGATGGTCTATAGATCCACCACAACCAGCTTAGAAATAGGCTAATTATTGTAAGGGGAAGGGTCAGAGGGTGCAAAGAAAAACACTTAAGAATTAATATCTCAACTATCTCTTAAGCTATGTAATTGAAACTTAAAACATATACTAAGCTATACTAGCGAAATACAAAAAAAAAAATATAAAATTTGGTCATAATAGTAGTGGGGGGAAATGGGGAGCATTTCAAAAATGGTGCACTTTTCAAAATTAGAAATCGTTATATCTCAAAATCGAGTACCGATATCAAATCGAAAACTCGTCAGATTATAGATAAATAATTTATAATTTTGTCAAAATTTTTAAGTTAGGGGGTGTAAAGGGAGGGAGGTGGTAAGCAAAAACGTCGAAAATTTTTAGTGATTTTTTTAGGACTCTGGTCAAAGATAGAAACTTTAAATTCTGCATGTGGATACATCTATTTGAAGTACATAGAAAAAAAATAATAATTTGATCCACAATTGTTACGAACCGACCACTCCGGTCTAATGGGCACAAGGTGTTTCATGTGCAGCGAAAAAAACACGAAAACTGAAAATTTTTGGATGTAATTTTAAGTTAGACACTTGAAAATTTGGCGAATACATTTAAAAAAAATCCCTAAAAGTATGAAATGTAAACTGGTCGAAAACCTTCAAAATTTCTACTCCCTACCATACAAAATTATTTTTTGACCATTTTTAAGAAATTAATTATCACCTAAGCACAAAAACTAACTAAAAATAGTTGAAATGAAATTACTTTAAAAGTTTTGAAATCGAACTTGCCGTTCTACCCCATGCCATACAAAGTATGATTTCGACCAATTTCATTAAATCAACTAATAACCAACAAATTAAAAGCTACGAAATTTTGTACGACCACCTTACAAGAGAAAGTTTAGAAAATTGCGTCACAAATTTTGCGATTCCCTTACCTCTTCTACCCCCTCCCATACAAAGTTATTTTTTCGACCATTTTTAAGAAATCAGTTATCAGCTAACTCTTAAAAGCTATCAATTTGAAATTTTGCATGAAAACTTACAAAAATAATTGAAATTAAATTCCTTGAAAAGTTTTGCAATCACGCTTGCCCTTCTACCCCCTCCTATACAAAAGTATCATTTCGACCTATTTCATTAAATCAACAAATTAAAAGCTACGAACTTGAAATTTTGTACGAGCACACTAAAAGAGAAAGAAAATAAAATTGTGTCACAATTCTTACGATTCTTCTACCTCCTCTACCCCCTCCCATACATATGTTTGGTTTCATGAATGTAAAATACACAGAATCTTATGAAAATTCTATGCAACTTCGTCTATGAAACTGACATTCTATACTGAGAATATTGGACGTGATTCAAGCAATCAATTAAAAACCTATTAACATCCACCCACTCTTACTATCAGGCCTCACCCCTCCCCTCATAAAAACTCAAGCTTGCATAAATAAACGAACGAATAATTGATCATAAGTACTGGAGCTTTTGAAACTTTCCGAAAAGTATTATATTGACAATTTTCCTGCCCAAGAAATCCCTTTCACTTAGTCTTCCCTTACCTTTCTAACCTGCATAATGACTTTCCACGCATCCGCAACTTGTCCCAAGAATAATAAAGTTTCGCCCGACTTGTTGGCAGTTTATTTTTTGCAAAGGGGTTTTTTTTAGTGGCGGAAAACTTTAAATTGAAATAAAATACAGAAAAATGTTTTTAATATCCATAAAATTAACTTTATGACAGATAATTTTATAGCATTAATGTTTAAATATAATTTCGGGTATGTAGTTGCCGCGGCTGGCGCGTACATGTCGTAATCTGGAAGTCCACAATTTCATTTACAAATTTTGTTTGTAGTGATGAAGCACACTTTTGGCTAAATGACTATGACAATAAGAAGAATTTCCGCATTTGGAGCGATGATAATCTGCAAGCCATTGTCGAAACACTATTACATTCAGAAAAACATAACAGGGCTACGATTGCGCGTAAACCGCAATCTTACGATACTCTAGATGAAATAGAATTTTTTGTGATCCCAAGAAATTTTGTATGGGAAGTGTTAGAAGGGGTGATAGGATTGAACTAATTTTTTACCCATCATGCTAAAGTAGCTATACTTTATATAAAATGCTAAATCCAAAAATTGAATAGGAGCTGAGAATATTAGTGTGTTAGATTTAGTGAAAATGTGCAGTTTGTATGGGAGGTGGTAGAAAGAGTGAGGGGATTTTAGTGATTTTTTAAGAAATAACTAGGAATATTATAAAATTGACATCCCTTAAATTTCAGACTAGTGCCATTCATACTTTTCAAGAAAATCGATTTTTTGTAAAGTTATGAAACTGTGTCATATTGTATGGGAGCGGGTAGAAGCAGTAAAGCTAATCAAATATTTTTTTTTGATCTTAGTGATAATGCTAAATAAGTATTTATCACAAAATGTGGGCTCGATAAATGTTATATGTTCTGAGAAAATCGGCTTAGAGCATTTCATGAAAAAGTGTAGTTTGTATGGGAGGGGTGAGAAGGAGAGGGATGACGCACAGATTTTTTATACTGTATATTAAAATCATTATAAAAGTAATATATCCCGAAATTCAGACTTATAGCTTTTATACTTTTCGAGCAAATCCATTTATAGTCGAATTGCGAAATTGTGCCATTTTGTATGGGAGGGGGTAGAAGGGGTGAAGCTAATCGTCTAATTTTTTTCAAAATTTCAGCTCGCTAAATTTTATACGCACTGTGTAAATTGGCTTAGAGTAATTTATGACAAGTACAGTTTGTATGGGAGGTGGTAGAAGGAGGGGGAGGACACGCATAATTTTATGTTAGATTGATATTATCATAAAAGTAATGTATTCCGAATTTCAGGTCAATAACTTTTATACTTTTCGAGCAAATCCGCTTATTGTCAAATTATGTCATTGTGTATGGGAGGGGGTAGAAGGGGTGGAGCGATTTGGCACGTTCACGAACTTCACCTTACTTTTTTGCTAAAAATGACACACAAAATTTTAGCACTATAGCTCAAAGCTTTCGAGAGTTATGCTGTAGACAGACGCACAGACGGACAGACGGTCACTCGGAATCGAGGTTTTTGAGCGACAACAAATATTTCTGTACCCTTGGCGGCTCTGCGCGAGCGTTATTTCTTAGCGTTACAAACGGTAAGGCAAACACAATATACTCTCAGATTTCTTCTAGAGTATAAAGACACCGTTTGTTGCGCTTTATGGGCCGGACTTCATTGTCTCCAAAAATGATGGTGGTCCGAACGTTATAGTCAACGATGTGCGGTACAGAGACATGATTACTAACTTTTTCGTGCCTCAATTAGAATGCACGTGGTTTCGATAAGATGGCGCCACATGCCACACAGTGTACGATTCAATTAATTTACTGAAAGAACCATTTGGTGATCGACTAATTTCATTACTGCGAAGAGAGTGTGAAAATTGGGCTACCAGATTATGCCATGTACACGCCAGTCACATGTCCGAAATCATATTTAAACATTAATGTTACAAAATCATCTGTCAAATAACATCAATTTCATGGATATTAAAAACATATTTTCGTGTTTTATTTTAAAGTTCTTCATCTCTAAAAAAGACACCCTATACAATAAAAAGGAATGCAACGAATACTTGGGCAATAGCAGCGAGTTGATTAATATCTTCCACATGAACATTTGTAGTAAACCAAAAAAAATTTAGATGAATTGCAAATATTAATGAATAATTTAAACTTTCCTTAAACTTGGTTTAGTAAAATATAAGCATTTAAAATAAAAGGCGCCACACAGTGGTCCGATTAATGAATCTGAGTCCATCATTATTTCATCCAAATAAACCCTGGAATGTCTACATAGTTAGTTAGAAAGATACTGAGTAAGAGATAAGACAATGAGGAATTGCGTAAGCCAGTTTATTTTTATTCCAACTGAACGCACATCGTGTGAACATGGCGCATATTCAAAGTCGTACAAAAAAAAATGCACGTATCATTAAACACATTATTTGCAGAGGAAAAATATTTTCTTATTATTATTATTATACTCATTTTGGCATATTATTTCTAAATTATTTAAAGTCTAATTATTTGAAAGAAAAGATTTCCGGATCATACGTTACGATTTATTATTCGTGACGTTTCGGTCTCTGCTGAGACCTTTATCAAACTGATCGACAATTACAAAACATAATTATTATATAGAAGGAAGGGTAATTAAAGTTAAATTAGTTAATTAAGATAAATTAATTAGTGTCATTTAGTTAAATCAGTTAAGGATTTCTGGGTACGGATTTTGTTCTTACCAAATTTTTTTTTATTTTAAACTGCTGATAACTTGTGTCTCGGTTGAACTTCTGTGGATGTTTAGAAATTTCTATTGCTTCTCGTACTATTCGTTGATAATATTGATTTGTCCTGGCCAGAATTTGCAGATTGTCGAAATCGATTGTATGGTCCTCTGTCGTTGCATGTTCCGCGATCGCTGATGACTGTATCTGGTTTTTCCGTGTGCATCGTTGGTGCTCGTTGATCCCTGTTTGGACTGTGCGTCCCATTTCTTCTATGTATACTTTATCGCATGAGCCGAACGGTACTTTGTATACTCCTACAGTCTCCAATTGTTCTTTGTCCTTCTGGTTTCCTAAAATTCCTCGGATAGTAGTCTAATTATTTATATAATTATGCATTAAGCCCCGTTAAATCCCGAAAACGCATATTTAAGTGAGAATGTAGTGTTTTATAAACGAACAATTTGCCCGAATCCGTTGAAAACTTGAACACTTTTTTCGAATATCCTTAAATCAAAACCTTGGTAAGGGAACTGATTTAATGGCAATGTGATTGATTAATTGGTTTTGAAGTTATTGACACTTTTGCGCAGAATGTTTCTAAGAAAAAATTAAAAATGGTAAAATTTATAAAATAACATTTTGTTATATTTTGTAAGGAAAGTTAATTTCTTTTCCATAACCGAAAAATAAACTTTTTGACGCAGGAAACTGATTAGGAAGTTTTCCAAATTTCAAAGTGTTTATTGATAATATGGCAATTTTGGAAAAAACATTTTTTTTTGCTGAAAAAGCTTGATTTTGAATTTAAATTCTCTGCATGTAAATGATAATTTTCGACTCCATATCCTTATTAATACAAAGATTGATTCATGGCGAGTACCGGAAAAAAATTATAATAAAAACTACGCAATCAATTAGATTCTGTGACTATATAAAAAAACATCGAATTTCCAAAGTCAATTTAGTCAGCTACTTAGCACCTGACCATCCAGCTAGTCGGATGACTCCTTTTTCCTACAATATATCACTACAACAACTGAACTATTCGCATAATTTTTTGATTCCAAATTACTACATCTTCAACGAAAACGGCTTTTCGTTATAATGGCGTGGCGTGATTTTATATCCAGGGGAAGCAATTATTTTTTAAATATATTGGTTTATTACGCTCAAGCAATATATTATAAATATTATTAAAACCTCTCTCGTCAGCTGCTTGAAACATTATTAATGTTGATAGCACTCAGGTGATTTGAAAAAACGATTTACATTCACCCTACTACCACACAGGAGCTTAAGCGCCTGAATTTATAAATTAACGGACAATTCATATTATTCAATCCCTTCAATAGATGGCATTTTATTTGCTAGGGTGATAGCGGACCGAAACTCGAAGAAATATTTTAGTGACATCTTGCTTTGACAGACCCTTCAACCTTTTTTTTTATTAAATATTAGCTTTAAAAATGTTTTATAATTAACTAACTCAAGCCTTAGTTTAAGGTTCTAGTTTTTATTTTCTTAATTAAAAAAGTAAAGACGTTCAAACAAGATGTCCCCCGATTTGCCGAAGTGTAAAGCAATTCTTTTCCACTCAAAGCACGACAAATATTGGCAATATTGCCAGATCTGTTCTTTTTTCGGCTAGCACTTTTTCAATACTAGCAATACTTTGATCGAGAGGCAGAGCTTGCGACTGAAAGCACTGACTGGAAGCAATTGCGTTACCACATTTCTCCTTCCTATAGAAGTCGAACTTGCGCAAAGAGCGAAAATTTTACTCGTATCAGCCGGCGGTCTCGTTCTCTTGTGTATGCGACTAAAAGCAATGAGAGGAAAGGTGGAAGCATTTCAATGCGACGCATCTTCCCTTTCTATTGAAGTTGAATTTGAACTCATTGCGCGAGAAAATTTTGCTCGTATTGGCCTGCGGTCTTGTGTATGCATTTTTAAAATCGTATCTTTTTCCCTGTGGAAGGCTTTCAACTTTCGTTGGTCAGAAAAAGCTGCCCTGATCGCGTAAATAATGCTGCAAAGAGTGGTTTTTTAATAAATTTTCATGTACGTCCTGATTTTAGTCTAGCTTTTCTAAACTGAATAAAGGGCAAAACGTAAGGGAGGCATTGCTTCAACTTTGAAAATGATCGCTCTACTGTAGCTACTGAGACTGGAATCTATTCATACAAATAAAATTGTCTGTTTTGCCTAAAGTTAGTTTTTTGCTTTATTTTAACAATAACTAAGCATAAGAACACGTTTTTCAAATTATTGTCTTTCTGTCTGGCCGTCTTTCACGCACAAACGGCTGAAGTGATTGTAATGAAACTTGCACAGTTCGCCAGATATGCTTCTAGATGTAATCTGCTTTTAGTTTTATTTCCATCCCCTTATGCCTCCTACCCCATAATGATAGTTTTTTCTAAACTATGAAACTTATGCAATACAAGTGTGAACATCTTTTGTAGGCAATAATATGGCACATAAGAAACCAACAATGAAATGACGTTTTTATAATGCGTTTTTTTGTGAAAAATTTCATTATTCCCAGAACTTTGAGGGTCGAAGTAGCAGAAATTTGTGTTCTAAAGTAAATATCTCAGGATTGGGTAAAGTTACAATGCAAACTATTACACCAAATGTAACTTACTTACTTACTTACGATGGCGCTACAGCCCAAATCGGACTTTGGCCTCCTGAATGCTTTGCCTCCATCCATCTCGGTTCAGTGACCGCGTCCTCCAGTTTGAAAATCTTAGCAGTGATTTGCTGTCTGCGTCAATCGAATCCTCCCAGCGCTTTCGTGGTTTTCCGACCGGTCTTTGTCCGTTGACTTTCCCTTTTAGTGTGCGTTTGGGAATTCTTCCGTCATCCATCCGCTCCACATGACCAGCCCATTGTAATTTTTTAAATTTTATGAGGGTTGACACTTCTGGATTGTCGAAGATGGCATACAATTCTCTATTGTATCGTATTCTCCAGATCGAGTCTTCCCTCACAGGTCCGAGGATTCTTCTGAGGACCTTCCTTTCAAAGGCGTTAAGTCGTTTTTCGGACGCCTGAGTTAATGTCCACGTTTCGCTGCCATAGCATAGCACAGGTCTTATGATTGTTTTGTATAGCTTAAGTTTTGTTTTCCTGTGCACGTTCTTGTTTTTGATTATTGGAAGTACCGAATAATAAGTCTTGTTTGCCATCATTATCCTTCTTTTAATTTCGATGGGTTCGCTTCCATCCTTCGATAGATTTGCCCCTAGATATATGAAGTTGTCTACGTTTTCTAGGTTATAGTCTCCTACTGTAATATTTTGTCTGATTGGCGTCTTTTTCCTAGTTTGCGTCATAATTTTTGTTTTGTTTTCATTAATGCGTAGTCCAACTTCCCTTGCTACCGAGTCAAGGTTTACAAATACTTCCTTAGCACTCTCCAGAGATCTTGCAAGGATATCTATGTCGTCGGCATATGCTACGAGTTGTGTGGATTTGAAGCATAGTGTTCCCTTGGTGTCAACGGGAAGTTTCCGAACAACATATTCGAGTGTTAAGTTGAAAAGCATTGGTGCGAGGCCGTCACCTTGTTTAAGGCCGTTGTCTGTTTTAAAACTGGAAGTCAGATCGTTTTCTACTCTGACTTGTGACAAAGACTCAGTCATTGTCATTCTTGTCAGTCGAACCAGTTTCGGTGGGACTCCAAACTCTAACATGATTTTATACAGTACGCGCCTGTCGATACTGTCGTATGCTTGTTTGAAGTCAACAAATATCTGGTGCACATCAATATTATATTCCCAGCACTTTTCCAGCACCTGTTTAACTGAGAATATCTGGTCCGTGGTTGAGCGTCCAGCTCTAAATCCGCCTTGGTATTCACCAATTACTTTATCAGCATAGGGCTTAATTCTCTTTTCTAGAATTTTCGTCAAGATCTTATAAGACGTACACAACAGAGATATTCCTCGGTAGTTTTCGCAGCAGAGTTTGTCACCTTTTTTATAAATTGGACATATGATGCTCTTGCGCCAATCTTCAGGAAGTATTTCCTGCGTCCATATGTCCGCGACTAATCTATGTAGGAGATGCGCTATGCAGGTGTCGCCGGCTTTCAGAAGTTCAGCTGGGATTTGATCAGTGCCCGGCGCTTTGTTGTTTGGGTGGTTCCTTAGGGCTGTTTTTACTTCTTCGAGTGTGGGAGGACTCAAAGCGGATCCTTCATCAGCTGTTACATCAGTTATACCTGCTATTGTATCTGCTGCTGCTGTTCGTGTAGGTGATGGGCTCGGGTTAAGAAAGTGTTCAAAATATTGTGCCCATCTTAGTTTTATATCTTCCGCGTTACTTATAATGTTCCCTTCCGCATCCTTGCATAGGGTCGTTTTCGGTTTGTAACCTTCTTTCATCCTTTTGACAAGGGAATACGCGGCTCTTGTGTTGTGTAATTTAAATTGTTCGTCCATGTTTTCAATTTCGTCATTATTGTACTTCCGTTTTTTTTTGTCTGCATATTTTGTTTGCAAATCGTCTAAGATCCTTGTACTTGTCTTGTTTGGCTCGTGTCGGCCGTTCCGTTAATATTTTGTAAGCTTCATTTTTTCGTTCTAAGGCATCTTGGCATTCTTTGTCGAACCAATCATTTCTTTTGCGCCGGGGTTGTTGTCCTATCACCTCCTCTGCGACAGATGTAATGCCATCTTTGATTTTTTGCCACATTTCTTCTATTGGCATGCTGACAGTGGTATTCAGCATTGTCGCGAAGTGCCTCTCCAAGGCTAACGCATATTTCGCAACTATTTTCTCGTTTTTGAGTTTCCCTATGTCGAATTTAGGAACCGGTTGTATTTTTGAGTGTCCTCGGTTTGCGATTCGACATCGAAACTTGGTCTTTACCAAATAGTGGTCTGTGTCGCAATTAGCCCCTCGACATGTACGCACGTCGAGAATGCAGGAGGCCGTCCTTTTCTCTATTAGAACATGGTCCATTTGATTGAATGTTCTTCCGTCGGGTGAAGCCCACGTTCTCTTATGAATGTCACGATGCGGGAAGCATGTCGAGCTTACAATAAGGTTTTTGCTGCTGGCGAAATCAGTCAGCCTCTGGCCGTTGTCGTTACTAATATCATGGAGACTATGCCTTCCAATTGTCCCTATGTATGCTTCTTCTTTGCCCACTTTCGCGTTAAAGTCACCTAATACTATTTTAATATCATTCGACGGAAGGGAGTCGAATGTTGATTCTAAGGTGCTGTAGAAATCGTCTTTAACTTCGTCGTCTTTGTCTTCCGTTGGGGCGTGGACATTAATAAGCCAAACATTAAAAAAACTTGTTTTGATGCGGATTGCACACAATCGTTCATTGACGGATTTGAAGTTGGTAACTTGGTGTTTAAACTTCTTGTCGACGATAAACGCAACTCCAAATTCCCGGCTTCCCGATGATTTCCCACTTTTGAAAATTGTGTGCGATCTTAAGTCATTAATCTCGCTACCTAATAATTTAGTTTCTTGGAGTGCAATTATGTTTATATTGTATTTGACTGCCTGTTCCAGAAGCTCTCTCACTGCTCCTGCTCTGTACAGGGATCGCACGTTCCAAGATCCGAAGGAATAGTCCATTTTTCGTTTGCACCAAATGTAAGGTAATTCAATTCATTAAAAAACAAGCTATAACACTTTGAATTGTGATTATTAGTTTTCAAGATATAGCGTTTTGAGTGAGCAAACACTTTTCTTGATCACCCTGTATCTCCGCGGATATTGAAAATTGACTATCTCCGTAGAACAATTTTTTTCTCAAAATATGTCTAGGAATAATCCCTTACAAGGTGGTGCACGGAATACCAAACACCCTGTATATGTATAATCCACGTAGAAATTTTAGGCTATTTCCGTTCCGAAAATTATTATGATTTTGTATTTGATTGCTAAATGTAGAAAGCCTGGAGCTGAAATTATTGCAAGGATTCGTTATTTTTGCAACATATTATACGTTTTTCGCTCGTTTCATATAAATAACCCAGTTGAAGTTTCCTACAAAATTAAGTGTTCATTTCACACAAAGTTGAAATAAGAAAATTTATTCAAAACTTAATAATTAATTATTAATTGGATTTTATGATTTCAAAAATCCTTTTTTTTCATCGATTGGATTAATTTATTTAACATTTCAGGGTCAAGTTTCTGCCATTCATTAAGGATTGCAGCTTTCAATTCCGCCAGTGATTCCTACTGACGATTTTCACCATCCAACAAGAACTCCCCAAATGTTTTGAATGGGATTCAGATCGCGAGAACATTCCGGCGAGCTCATCACCCTAATGGAATTTATCTCCATCAACCTATTGTTTCACGACTGGTATGAATTCTGGCATTATCTTGTTGGAAAATCAAGTTTATTTCGTCATGTTCTGCCAGAAATGGCAGTAAACTGTTTTCGACTACTTGGATGTAATCTCTACTGTTCATCCGCGATGAAATAAATTGAATATCCAAACGCCTTGCTGCAGAAAATGTTTTCCACACCATCACAGAACCGCCACCAAAATGCCTCTTCGAGAAATAGAGAGGTTCCTTCTTCAGATCGCGCCAGTAAGAATTAAATCCGTCGGGTCCATCCAAGTTCCATTTTTTTTCATCAGAAAATATCACCTGAAAATGAAATCTTGAGCTTAAACAATGAAGAAGTGCGAAAGCCAGTATGTCTTACAGAAGACCAATCTGTAGTCATGTGGTTTTCTGAGAATTCCATCCAAGCTTTCTTATGGCGATCTAATAGTCGTGGAGCACTATTCATTTTACCTCCAGAAATGTTACGGTTACGTTGAATCGTTCTCCAAACCGTTGCTTTTGACACCTTTGTTGGGACAAGAGCTGCCAATTTATTGCAACTTGGTGTCGAATTGCTTGCTGACCGTATAATTTTCCTCACTCCCTGCGGAGAGAGTTTTCTTTTTCTTTCCTTTCGCTTCGTTTTCCCATATAACTCCGGATCTTTTAAAAAGTTTCGAATTACACGGCGACTGCGAGCAACTTTTCTCGAAATTTCACTTATGTTCAAACCATCATCTTTGTACGCTAAAATTTCATCCTTTTCGACATCATTTAAAGACACTCCGCGCGGCATTTTAAATAATAAGATTATTGGGAAACCGTCTTGTAAACAACAACTAAACTGATTCAGTGTATCGATTTCTAACTGCTTTAATCACCATGTGGGTTATAAATATGAAACGCACAAAAATGACAAATTTCCAAGAACTGCAGCAATGAGAACGGTAATGAGATATGATTTACACAAAAATCATTGCACAGAGTTTCTCAGTCTCTCCTTGTATCTAATTTGGGGCAAAATTATTTTAAAGCGAAAATAATTTCAAATTGGTAGGTGGGTTATAAACATGAAACGGAGTGTATGTACTTGACTTACTCACACCAACGGTTGCAATGTGTGGCGATTTAGTTTGTAAATATTATACATAAGCCGTACTAGTAGTGCAGCCTATCCAAGAGTTTAATTTATTAGTAGTTCCATAAATCAAGTTAGTAAGAAAATTATATATGTTAATAAAAT
Source organism: Chorisops tibialis (assembly GCA_963669355.1). Taxonomy (NCBI): domain Eukaryota; kingdom Metazoa; phylum Arthropoda; class Insecta; order Diptera; family Stratiomyidae; genus Chorisops; species Chorisops tibialis. The sequence goes on from OY770262.1 coordinate 217,489,874, forward strand.
TTACTTAGTTGCCAATACATTTGATTCAACGCTTTACTCCCATTTGGCGGTAGTGGCAGTATCCGAAGAATATCTAGGACAAACGTGTGTACAAACGTTCTAATCTGTTGTTTAAAAAAAATAATAATTCACTAACATCAGATATAATAAAACAAGATAGGATTCCCACCTTTCTCTCTTTCTGTCTCGGTAAATAGAATTTGCTTACCAAATTTTTTCACACCTGTGAAAATATGTGGTTTATCGTTCGATCGAGTAAACTTTGCTGTATAATTTCATTTAATTGACCGGTTGACCAATAAATCCTGTAATAACGTATCATAAATTAATGTAATAATGTGTAGTACACAGTATGTTAATTTTTGCTGTTTGATTTTAAACGCGGAAATTATGCGACAGCAACTTGACTTGCCGCTTGCTGTCAGGAGTGAGTAGCATTAAGCTCTCAAGAGTTGTGAACGTAATCATTCTTAGGAGTAATTATACGTTAAAAGCTTCGTGTAAAGCTATGCATTTATCATTCTACATCTGAGTTAACGAAACCACTTTTCACCATGATATAATTTTTGCATGGCACCTTCTGCTCCGTTCTGAACGACTTTTAGGATATTTTTTTGCAATAGCGTTATCTAAGATTAATAATAAATGTGATTGCGTTTATTGCATTCACAATTGATAGTTTAATAAAATGATAAGTTTTCTTTTTCTTTACCAGCATAAATAACTGGTTCGCTTGAAATTGTGAAAAATAATCAATAGTAGGATCTATTTTATCGACTTTCTCAATAAGGATTGCGCCGAAAATAATTGTTAAAAATAAATACAATAATTATTAAAAATTAAAAAGATTTTTTTATTTTGTATTTGACAAGATTGTTAAATGATATTTTTACTTTCGGGATCTCAAAAATTCTGACTAATGATTTGCCGTATTCTAGATCTTTATTCATTTTTTAATATCACCTAAATTTGAATACTGCAACATAAAATTTGAAATTATCGTCTTAAATTCTTTCGAATAGCGAGTAGTTACTTTTGTATTGGAGGTGGTTGAAGCAGACCAGGGAGATCTGTTATTTTTGTATATGGCACCGAACGTGATATGCAATAATTTTTGTGCTGAATATAAAGTTTGTAGCTTTCATAATTTTCAAGAAAATTGGACATAGATTTTTTGAAAGTGGGGGATTTGCATGGGAAGTGTCAGAGAGAGTAGAAAGTTTCGAATGCTTTTGAGACTGGTTATCAGTATCCTTATCGGCGTCCTTATCACCATGCATCTTGTTTCCATTTTAAGGTCCATAGGTCTTATATGTTCGAAGGAGAAATGATTTTCTTAAATTTCTAATGTAGAATTTGTATGGGAGGGTGTCAAAAGAGTGAAGCGAAGTTCATACTAGTAGTTATTAAAATTATTAAGGCAGAAGTTCAAGCAAAATTTTAAGTTTCTGCATTTTCAAGTTTTGATGGAAATCGATGTAATTTATTCATTTATTTTATCGGGTCTTGGCCTCCTGACCTTCAGGCTCATTAACATTTTTCATTTATTGTGGAAGGACTGTTAGACCTTCGTACAACCCTCTGTCTTTGAATTTTTAATTTTTCGTGGTTGAGGTGACCAAGGTATACCCAAGCAGGCAGTGTACTGGAATTATGCGACGACCGGGATTTGAACTCACAACCTTCGCACTGTGTCGATATAATGCATTTACCAAAATTATGCATTTGTATGGGAGATGGTAAAAGGACTATGCGGATCAATTTGAAATTTTTCAACTACAAAAATATTTGCATTTTGATACTCGAAATTTCGAGTCGATAGCTCTGGCAGTTTCGAAAAATAAGAAATAAACTGCCAACAAGTCGGGCGAAACTTCATTATTCTTGGGAGAAGTTGCGGATGCGTGGAAAGTCAATATGCATGTTGGAGTGGTTAGGGAAGACTAAGTGAAAGGGGGTTCTTGGGCAGGGCAATTCTCAATTTAACAGTTTGCGGAAACGTTCAAAAGCTCCAGTACTTATAATCAATATTTCGTTCGTTTATTTATGCAAGTTTGAGTTTTTATGAGGGAAGGGGTGAGGCGTGATGGTAAGACTAGGTGGATGTTAATAATTTTTTAATTGATTGCTTGAATCACGTCCAATATTCTCTGTATAGAATGTCAGTTTCATAGACGAAGTTGCATAGAATTTTCATAAAATTCGATGTATTTTACATTCACGAAACCGAACATTTGTATGAGAGGGGGTAGAGAAGGTAATGGAATTGTAAAATTTGATATGTAGTTTTATTTCACTTCTCTCGTAAGGTGCTTGTATTCAATTTCAAGTTCGTAGCTTTTAGTTTGTTGGTTATTAGTTGATTTAATGAAATTGGTCGAAATCCGAGTTTTGTATGGGAGGGGGTAGAAGGGCAAGCGCGATTTCAAAACTTTTAAAACAACTTCATTTCAATTAATTTTATAAGTTTTTATGCAAAATTTGAAATTGATAGCTTTTTAAGAGTTAGCTGATAAATGATTTCTTAAAAATGCTCGAAAAAATAATTTTGTATGGGAGGGGGTAGATGAGGTAAGGGAATAGTAAAATTTGTGAAGCAATTTTCTTTCTTTTCTCACGTAAGGTGCTCGTACAAAATTTCAAGTTCGTAGCTTTTAATTTGTTGGTTATTAGTTGATTTAATGAAATTGGTCGAAATGATACTTTTGTATGGGAAGGGGTAGAAGGGCAGGCGCGATTTCAAAACTTTTAACGTTCATTTCAATTATTTTTTTAAGTTTTTATACAAAATTTCAAATTGATAGGTTTTAATAGTTAGGTGATAATTGATTTCTTAAAAATGGTCGAAAAAATAATTTTGTATGGGAGGGGGTAGAAGTTTTAAAGGTTTTCGACCAGTTAATATTTCGTAAATTTATTGATTTTTTTTAAATGCTTATAGCAAATTTTCAAGTTTCTACCTTTAAATTTCATTCAAAAATTTTCAGTTTATGTGGTTTTTTCATTGCATATGAAACACCTTGTGCACGGTAGACCAGGGAGGTCGGTGCATAACAATTGTGGAATTTTTATTATTTTTTCTGTACGTACAACAAATAGATGTATTTACATGGAAAATTTAAATTTTGTATCTTTCACCAGAGCCCTTAAAAAATAACTTAAAATTTTCAACATTTTTGGTTACCACCTCCCTCCCCTTACACCTCCCGACCCAAAATTTTTACGAAATTTAAGAACTATTTAGCTCTACAATTTGACAAAATTTCAATTTTATATCTGCACTCAATTTTGAATTATAATGTTTTGGAATTTTGGAAAGTGCACCATTTTTGAAATGCTCCCCATTTCTTCCCAATACTATTTTGTCCAAATATTATATTTTTTACGTATTTTTCTAGTACAGCTTAATATAGGTTCTAAGATTCAATTATATAGCTTAATAAATAGCCGAGATATTGGGTTTTAAGTGTTTTTCTTTGCACCCCCCCTGACCCTCCCCCTTACAATAATTAGCTTTTATCTAAACTGATTCTAGTGGATCTATATGCCAGCTTAATGGTCTCAAAATATCAATTTGTTATCGTAAGTAATTTCGAAGATATAATCATTTGAAAAAAAAATTCGGCCGACAATTGGTTCTTAGCCCCCCTTTTTGCACCCCAATGGATAAAAAAATTAAATTATTTTTAGAAGTTGTCCCACAAACCGCTCTATATGTATGTTGATTTTTGGCTTCCTAGCTGTAACCATGGTTGAGATATTTGAATTCGTATTTTTCGGCTTAAGCGCTCCCCCCGCCTCCCCCTGAACACGTACACCCCCAAAAATGGGTGTCCGCCTGAGATCCGCAACTATCTACAATCCCTTTAAAAATGAACTCTCTATCTTGAACGGTTTGGGAGTTAATGTGCGCTGAGCGTACACACCGGCGTACGGCGTACAGACAGACGGATTTTTTTTTTTGCATTTTTAGGCTAATTTACTCATGAAACGCGAAAAAACAAAATTTCAGGGTAGCAAATTTTTTTTTTTCCAAGTCGATCACAATACTTTATTATTAAAATAATAAAGTAAAATTTAATTGAAATTCGAAATTTCGTGAAATTTGTATGGGAGAGGGAAGAAGGAAGTTAATATTTTTTTTTCGAAACTGATTTCAATTACAACAGAATTAATTCTTGCAAAAATCTTTTTAACTTTGCTGGTTTCAATGAAATTTGAAGAAATTCATTTTTCTACATTTGTATGGGAGGGAGTAGAAGGAGTGATGGGACCGTATCAATATTTTTGGACGTTAGTGACATTCATATCAATATACTTTGAACTAAGTGTTCGTTATGCAATTTTAGAGAATTATAAAATATAAAGCATTTTATTGCTGTTTGTCCGGTTCTTTCGGAATTTAGAAGGAAATACTTCGGTAAAGTAGTATTTCCGCATAATACATTTATTTATTTATGTTTGATTAATTCATAATCATTTATTTAGTTTGTAATGCAACTCGTTAGCATTTTTATATATTTATACTCTAGAATGACTCAAAATTCTCAAAATCGGATGTCCATTCGTCTGTCTGTCCGTCTGTCTGTCCGTCTATCCGTCCGTCCGTCCATGTCTCTTTTGCTTGAGAACGCGTTGAGCTAGAGAGCTCAAATTTTCTACACTTTGTTTTTGCCAAAAAAGCAAGGTCAAGTGTGTGATAAAATGACACAATTTCGCAATTTGACATTAAACGGATTTGTTCGAAAAGTATAAATGTTATTGACCTGAAATTTGGAAGATATTACTTTTATGATTATTTGAATATACTGTGTCTACTAAATCGAAGGGACGGGGTGATGAGAAACTGTACAACAAAAAAAACGCGGGCTTAGGTCTTGCTTGCTTTCTTGGCTAATTTTATTCTACTACCACAATAGGTATATGAATTCAAAATGAAAACTTGGTGAAGAGCAACGGCAAACCGGTTTTAGGGGTCCGAACGCAATCTCTATCGTTTGATGATCAGGTTACACTACTTCAATGATTTTTAACATCCTCCGCCGAGCCATGGGAGGGTTCGTGGATTACCTCCATCGGATGTAAAAGTTGTACAGGTCGACGAAGTCGCGAGCAATAAGCGAACCGCACCTCACAAGAACGAACCTTTCCATCTCTACCAAGAAAAGTTTTTTCAATACGAGCCAGTTTCCACAACACGCACGGAAAAGCTGGGTCATAAACTCGAACGATGTCGTCCTCCTTTAATGTTGAAGAAAAGCTTTTTCCGTTAATATGCGCTGATCATAGTTATTGTACGTATTCCGTACTCCATCTTCGAAAGAATTGTTCCGTTAAACGAAGTCTGGTTTTCCAAGCTGTCCGAAAATCACTGGAATCGTTGGCCAATTGGGTCGATTGTAACGGAATGAGAAAACCATCAACCAAGAAATGAAGAATTGCGCTGGTGTCAGTGGTGAAAGATCAAGAGGATCTTCGTTAATATACGTGAGCGGTCAAGCCAAAGTGGAGTTAAGGATTCTCTATCAATTTCTCGAGGGTCAATTCGCGCGTTAGGAGATCAGCTGGATTCTGATTTCCGGGACAATGTTTCCACACAGCTCGATGACTTAGGTGACGTATTTCGACAGCTTTCCCCATTATGCCAGGTTTCAGCTTTCTCGCTTCTCCGCGAACTCAGTAAAGAGCAATTTGCGAGTCGGACCATAAGTAGTAGCAGTCAAATTGTGCATCAAATCATTCATCACGGTAACGCAAAAGGCGAGATGCGATGAGAGCGGCTGTTAGCTGCAATTTCGGTAGTGTAAGTTCGGATTCGCCATTTAAGCTTAGAGGAGCCACTCAGTTTTTTGAAACTAAATATTTCACGTTGATGTTCTCGTCCTCTTCACTGCTTCAAACATATGCTACAGTTCCGTACGCCTTTAAGCTTGCGTCTCCAAATATGTGTAGCTCCCTTCGTTTACAGCTGACCGGTAACGTAGTAGTAACGTTTTCTAATATCTTTGTATATGAATATGCTATTTCAGATCTTTAAAAGAAAATTGGGGAGCGGTTCATCCCAATCTAATTTCAGTTTACACGTTTGTTGGAACAATATTTTTAATCCGATTGTAAAGGGTCCAACGATTCCCAGTGGGTCGAAAATTTGTGCGATAAGCTTCAAAATATTTCGTTTCGTTGCGTTATTAAGGAGTTTATCGCTAATATGGCTAAAATCGATAGCCATTTTATCCGACGCACAAAACCACCAAATACCCAATACTTTTTGCTCATCGGCGATTACTGACGTTTGACGGAATTCGGAACAAAGTTCAATATCGTTAGAGTTCCTCTTATGCAGTCGCATAGACGCTCCTTTCATTACAGCACAGGAATCCTGATAAACTTGTAGAGCAACTTATCTGCCTTCTACACTAAAAATGTAGAAGGACTTCATAAGTTTTACACAGGTATTTGGGTAAGTTTTCGACTCGGATTGTAAATGCTTACGCAAGGTGGCAGCAAGCAAGAACGGGCTGCAGCTAACTCCAAAGGTTACACGTGACATTCGAAATTCTTCATAGCTCGGTAAGCTATCAACATTATCTATCCTTTGCTGGAACCAGAAGAAACGATGTGCGTCGCGATCCCATTCATTCAATGCGACTTGCAAAAAGGCCTTTTGAATATCGGCGATTAAGCCAATCTGACCGATTTTGAAGGTAAGTAGAATTGACAGCACGTCCGGCAAAAGATTAGGACCTGTCATTAGATTGTCTTTTAGAGAAAGGTTACCAGATGCATGTGCAGAAGCGTCGAAGCGTCTGAGTTCTGTCGTTGAGTCCTTTTTATATACAGGTCGATGAGGACAGTAGAAAACCTTTGACAGATCCTTAGGTTTAAAATTGGCGAGTTCTATGTACTATTCCAGTTGACATAAGTTCACGCATGGCTGAGTCGTATTCTAAAAATTTGCCGTTTTGCTTCAACCTTCGAATCAGCCCTTCTAATCGTGCTGAAGCACTGCTGCGATTATCATGAAGCTTCACCGTACTTTTAAACAGTAAACGAGCTTCGTATCTGTCATTCTTCTTTTGAATGATCTCAGGACTAATTTCATCGATGGGTTCAGTATTTCCACATATGCCAATGCTTTCCAGCTCCCAAAACCTTTTTACGTAATGATCCAGGGTAAGTAATTGCACAAATTCACCATATTGCACGCTGGTCCTTGAAGAGTCCAACCAAGGATTATATTGATAGCTGTCAGGTTCGGTGTTAAACGTTGAATGCAATGGTTAGTAATGAAGTTCCAATAGAAATCCGCGCCTACGAGAAAGGAAATTCCAGGTATTGGTTCGTTTATCCGAGAATCCGCCAAAGTTAGCCGAGACATTCTCGCGCACGCAGTACTCGAGGCCGGTTAAGTGTCTACACAGATATCGGGTACTTCAACTGCTATCACACTGACACATTGATTATTGTGCTGGCTTCTAACGAACACCTTTACCCGCCTATATTCGCGTGTCGGTGTGCGTTCTTTACTTCCGAAGGACATTATGCGCAAATTCACTTTGTCAAGGGGCTCTAATTTAAGTTTTTTTGACACTGTTTCCCGAATGTAAGACTACTGACTACAGCCATCAAATATTAACCGCACAAACGCCGATTCCGATTCTTCATTCGATAATAGCCAGGCGCAGGCCGTTTGAAGGAAAACAGTGTGTACATTTCGATAAGACGAGGAACAGAGATTCATAGTCGGTTCAACTTCGACAGATTTAGCTATCTGATTCATCTCGGCGCCCCTATGATTTGAAACCGCACGAAAACTCGGGTTACACATAGCCGTAGCATACCTACCGAGACAACTACTACACTTAATATTCTGACGACAAAACTTTGACGAATGTCCTCGTTTGGTATATTTGAAACAATGATTATCGCACTTTAATTTTTCTTTTCGTTCCAACACCGACGCTTCTGCATTACAGTTTTCTGTCGAATGCGATTGTGATGAACAAAAGAATCAGAAATGTGTTTCACTAGTGGTCAATTATTTGTATTCGTTTCTTGTCATAAACTACGCGGTTGTCCGACCTTCGCAAGGGACTCGATTTCTCGCTTTAGAAATTTCAATATTAACTCGACTTTATCACCCCCGTTCACAGAGTCACTAGAACATTCACTTCTATTCGAGTCTACGTCAGGTTCATTATTTTTTACCAACGAGGTACAGAGCGTGCTTTCGATGTCTGCACTGGCTCTATGAAAGTCAATTCGAAGTTCGTTTGGAATGCACTTCAAAAGCACCGTTTTTAACATGATCGAATATTGAACCGACGGGATTCCAAGAGAGAAAAGAGACCTTGTACTTGCCTTTACCGAGTTATAGAGCTTTTGAAGTCCTAACGCATCATGCCTGGAGCTCACAGCTGTTAGAGACATAAGATGTCTCATCGTTTTATCTATAATTTTTTCACGGTCACCATATTCCTCCTTTAAGAGAGAAATCGCTGCTTCGTAGCACTGCTCCGTAGGTGTGAACCGGCAATAGCCTCTCCCGATTGAACCGTTAAAAGAGCTAGTAAATAGTTGAACTTTTCTGCAACGTTTAAGTCTAAATTTTCGTGCACGGAAGTCCTAAATTGTTCCCAAAAAGGCAACCAATCGCTAAAATTTCCCGAAAACCTCATGAGATTCAACTTCGGAAGTTTTGTCAATGTATGACGCTTTGCATTAGTTGGGGCTGACGGGAATATTGTTTCAATATGCAGGTTAGCATTTTGTGCCTCCCTTAGCTTAAGAAGTCTCTGTTTCAAGCGAGCTATTACACTTACGGCTTTATCATCGTATTCAACTACCGATTCGCTATCTTTTACTTGATCCGCGAGCTTAATCGTAGCTCGTACCTCCGCGTTGGCTCGAGACAAGCTATTGTCCGCTACCGTTAATCACTCTAACAATACCGTTAGTTCTTCCTCGATGCCGTCGATTTTAACTGAAGTGCGACCGCATATTTGACTTTCAGCAGATTGCATGTATTCCTGGGCATTTTTCGCTAATTTAGAATTCTGCCCACGAAACGATGCGCACGTTGCGATATCCATGGCGGCAAGGGCTTCTTGTGTGAAGAAAGCCTTAAGATACGCACCGTCAACCCCGTTTTCGTTACGCGTTTCTTCTTGCGATTTCAATTTTTTACTAAGTCACCGATTTGCCCCTATTATCACACTTCCGAATCCGTGTCCCGGGTTTCGGCACCAATGTCGAAAAATAGCCAGGTCCGCAGGAGTGATTTAGACTGAATCGAAGGGATGGGGCGATGAGAAACTATATAAGAAAAAAACGCGGACTTAGGTCTTGCCTCCTTTGCTAATTTTATTCTACTACCACAATAGGTATATGAATTCAATATGAAAACTTGGTGAAGAGTGAAAAATGGTGAAAATGGTGTGTTTAGTTATTTCTAAAAAGTCGTTATGAACTCGCTCCACCTTCTACCACCTCTCATACAAACTGCACAAAAAATCCAATACACTAATTTTCTCAGTACCTATTAAATTTTTTAATTCTAAATTTTCTATAAAACATTCTCTAGCGTGATGTGAAAAAAGTATTTCAATGTTGTCATCCCCTCCACAACTTCCTCTAAAAATTTCTTAAAATCAAAAAATTCTCTTTTATCTAGAGTATCGCACTATTGGGCTTCACACCCAATCGTATTCCCATTATGTTTCCGTTAACATCGAATTATTTATTAATAAACGATTAAATTAGATTGTTTAATTTATTTTTGACTAGCGATCGCCCGCGACTTTGTCCGCTTAGGAATCGCAATAATAACATTTTCTGAGAATGTATTATGTCGGATAAATAATCTGCTTAATTTGATGGTTCTTTGAAAACAATGCTTTGTATTTTGTTGGAATCAGAACCATAGATTATTAAGAATGAAACCATGATACTCGCATTTGTATGGGACAGGCTCGTGATCAAATCAAACCCGTGATTCGAAATCATATGTATAGTTGTAGCTTGTGTTAATTGAAAAAAGCCCAAATAAAATAACATTAAGCTTAAAAACATAACAGGACTTCGATTGTGCGTAAAGCCCCATTATATGATACTACCGATGAAATCGAAATTTTTGTAATCTTAAGTATTTTTGTGTGGGGAGTGATAGAAGGAATGACAGTACTAAATTATTTTTTTTCACATGCCAGAGCAGCTATAAAAATATTTTGCACCAAATTTAAGCTTGAAAAACTGAAAAGGTAACTTGAGAAACTTAGTGCATTGGATTTGGTGAAATTGTGAAATTTGTATGGGAAGTGGTAGAAGAAGTGGGGGGTTTTTGGTAATTTTTTAGATACAACTATAATCACCATACAATTGATATCTTTTAAATTTCAGATCAGTTAGATTCACACTTTTCAAGAAAATCGAGTTTTTGCAAAGTCGTGAAATTGTGTCATATTGTAAGGGAGGGGGTAGAAGAAGTGAAGCAAACCGGTTAATTTTTCCCGATAACAATAATAATGCTAATTAGGGATTTAATACAAAATTTTAGCTCGATCAAAATTATACGTACTGAGAAAATTGGCTTAGAGTATTTCATGAAAAAGTGCAGTTTGTATGGGAGGTGGTAGAAGGAGTGGGGGTTTTTGGTAATTTTTCTAGAAACAACTATAATCACCATGTAATTGATGTGTTTTAAATTTTAGATCAGTTAGATTCACACTTTTTAAGAAAATCGAGTTTTTGCAAATTCGTGGAATTGTGCCACATTATGTGGGAGGGGGTAGAAGGAGTAAAGCTAATCGGTTAATTTTTTCCCGGTAATAATAATTATGCTTATTAACGATTTATTACAAAATTTTAGCTCGATCAAAGCTATACGTACTGAGAAAATTGGTTTAGAATATTTCATGAAAAAGTGCAGTTTGTATAGGAGGTGGCGCAAGGAGTGGAGGGTTTTTAGTTATTTTTTGAGAAGCAACTACAATTATCATTTAATTGACATATGTTATATTTCAGAATAGTAACATTCAAACTTTTCAAGAAAATCGAATTTTCGCAAAGTCGTGGATTTGTGTCAGATTGTATGGGAGGGGGTAGAAGGAGTATAGCTAATTGGTTAGTTTTTTCCTGATATTAATAACAATGCTAATTTAGGATTTAATACAAAATCTTAGCTCGATCAAAGCTATACGTACTGAGAAAATTGGAGTATAGTATTTCATGAAAAAGTTTAGTATGTATGGGAGGTGGTGGAAGGAGTTGGGGGACTCAAACTATTTATATACTTGAAGATTGAATTTATAATAAAAATAATATATTTTAAATTTCAAATTAATAGCTTTCATAGTTTCCATGAAAATTTGATTATTATAAGTTTTTTAAAATGAGACACTTTGTATAGGAGGGGGTAGAAGGCGCGAGGGGAGAAAAATAAAACCTAAAACAGAGTACTCCCCAAGGCAGGCCTAATAATCTGTGAAAGTTTTATTGCAATCGGTGCAGCCGTTTTTGCGTGAAAGCCGGAAAGACAGACAGACAGAGAAATTTTTTAAAAACGTTTGATTCTGCTTAGTTATTGCTAAAATAAAGCAAAAAAGTAACTTATAGCCATTTCTAAACAAATAACAGACAGACACTACAATTATATTTATATGTATAGATCATTAGTGAAACCGAAAAAAATTGGACGATTAGCCCCCTCACATACAATATGGCACAATTTCACAACTTTAGAAAAGCTCGACATTTCTGAAAAGTAAGAGTTCTACTAACCAGTAATTTTTGCATGATGTATACATAGTTATTTCTGAAAAATTCACTAAGACCTTCTCATTCCTGCAACCATCTCCCATACAAACTGCATAGTTTAATTAAATCCAATACACTAATTTTCTCAGTACCTGTTCAATTTTTGGAGCTCGAAATTGGTAGAAAACATTTTTATAGCTACCCTATGATATGAGAACGAAATCCAACAAAGTGCACAGGAACAATAAGCTGCGGATATATAAAACTACTATACGACCTGTGTTATGGCTGCGAGACGTGGACATTAACACTAATTTCCGAAAAAGCAGTTAACACATTCGAAAGAAAGGTCCTCCGAAGAATTTTTGGACCTGTAAAGGAAGGAACGGAATGGCGAATAAGATACAACCAAGAGCTGTATCAACTCTACGACGAGCCAGAAGCTTCAACGTTCATCAAGCTACGTAAACTGCAGTGGGCTAGCCATGCAGAGCGAATGGAAGACAGAAGAATCCCCCAAATGTGCTCTTAAAGGGAAAGCGAGTGGTAACCGGCCAGTAGGCAAACCACGCAAGCGATGGAAAGACTCGGTTGATGAAGACACCAAAACCATACTAAATAAACTGCCAACAAGTCGGGCGAAACTTTATTATTCTTGGGACAAAATGCGCCTGCGTAGAAAGTCAATATGCAGGTTAGAGAGTTTAGGGAAGACTAAGTGAAAGGAGCTTCTTGGGCAGGGCAGTTCTCAATTTGACACTTTGCGGCAACGTTCAAAAGCTCCATATTCCATTCTTTTATTTATACAAGTTTGAATTTTCATGAAGGGAGGGGGGAGTGTGTTAGTAAGGGTGGGTGGATGTTAATAGTTTTTTAATTGATTGCTTGAACCAAATCCAATATTATGTGTATAGAATGTCAGTTTCATAGACGAATTTGCATAGAATTTTCATTGGACTCGGTGTATTTTAAATTCACGAAACCAAACATTTGTACGGGAGGAGTTAGGGGAATCGTAAAATTTGTGACGCAGTTTTATTTTTTTTCTCTTCTAAGGTACTTGTACACAATTTCAAGTTTGTAACTTTTAATTTGTTAGTTATTAGTTGATTTAATGAAATTGGTCGAAATCATACTTTTGTGTGGGAGGGGGTAGAAGGGCAAATGCAATCTCAAAACTTTTAACGTAATTTTATTTCAACTATTTTTATAAGTTCTTGTGCAAAATTTCAAATTGATAGCGTTTAATAGTTAGGTGATAATTGATTTCTTAAAAATGGTGGAAAAAATAATTTTGTATGGGAGGGTGCAGAAGTTTTAAAGATATTCAACCACTTAATATTTCAAACTTTTAAAAAATTTTTTTAAATGCATTTCTCAAATTTTCAAGTTTCTACCTAAAAATTTCATTCAAAAATTTTCAGTTTATGTGTTTTTTTCATTGCACATGAAACACCTTGTGCACTTTAGACCCCCACTTCGGTGCATAACAATTTTGGAACAAATTATTATTTTTTTTCTGTGTACATGTACATGTCGACGTGCAAAATTAATACTTTGTATCTTTTACCAGAGCCATAAGAAAATCACTCAAAATTTTCAACATTTTCGCTTTCCACCTCCCTCCACTTACACCCCCCAACTTAAATTTCTTATCAAAATTAAAGATTATATAGTTCTACAATCTGACAAATCTTTGATTTGATATCTGTACTAAATTTTGAGATTTGGTAATTTGTAGTTTTGGAAAGTGCGCAATTTTCGAAATGCTCCCCATTTCCCCCCCCCCCACTACTGTTATCTCCATATATTATATTTTTTTCATATTTCGCTAGCAAAGGTTAGTATACGTTTCAAGTTTCAATTACATAGCTTAACAGACAGTCGAGATATTAATTTTAAAGTGTTTTACTTTGCACCCCTCCTGACCCTCCCCCTTACAATAATTAGCTTCTATCTAAATTAATTCTAGTAGATTCGTATGCCATCTTAATGGTCTCAAAATATCAATTTTTGTGGGAAGTAATTTCGAAGATATAATCATTCGGAAAAAAAATTCGGTCGACAATTGGTTCTTAGTCCCCCTTTTTCGCAGCCCAATGGATAAAAAAATTAAATTATTTTTGAAAGCTGTCCCACAAACTCTTTTATATGTATTTTAATTTTTAGCTTCCTAGCTGTAACCATGGTTGAGATATTTGAATTCGTATTTTTCAGTTTAAGCGCTCTCCTTGCCTTCCCCTGAATCGGTGCCTGAGATCCGCAACTATTTACAATCCCCCCAAAAATGAACTTTCTATCTTGAAGGGTTTGGGAGTTAATGTGGGCTGAGCGTACACACCGGCGTACGGTGGACGGCGTACGGCGGACGGCGTACAGACAGACGGATTTTTTTTTTTGCATATTTAGGCTAATTTAGTCATGAAACGCGAAAAAAAAAATTTCAGGGTAGCAAATTTTTTTTTTTCCCAAGTCGATTACAATACTTTATTATTAAAATAATAAAGTAAACTTAGCAGCTAGCGGACGCGGTCTTTGGATCGAGACGATTGGAGGCGACGACTTCAGGAGGCCAGGGCCCGATTTGGGCTGTCGCGCTATTGATGATGATTTGAGAAAGATTCGTTTGATGCTGTCACCCCATTCTATTTCTGACCCTCCTAACTACCCTAGTGTATTTTTCAAAACGTTTGCTGAAAATTAAATTTTCAGATGGATTAAGAGGAGTACTTTATAAATAATAAAAACAAAATTGAATGTATGTAAAAACTTTAATAACTTCAATAAACTATTATCTTAAATGTTTAATAACACAATCGCTTTTGATTTCGTCTAATTTGAAGCATCTCAAACGTTTGCACTGCCCAAAAATATTCCTTGCATATCCTTCTTTACAATTGCAAGTTTCCGGTGCTACGCAGTGACCATTTTTGCAATCTCTGAAAAATCCAAGAAAAATTTTAAAACATTTGTTTTTTCTTTCTTCTTTTTGAACAAAGCACTTACCCGTTACAATTCGGCTTACACATATCATCGATTCGCTCGTATCCAATATTGCATTCACAAATATCCGGCGACACACAAACTCCATTAGAACATCGTCGGCAGACTGGAACACATTTATTCTGCGACAAATCAAAAGTATATCCTGGATTGCAACTACAAACATTCGTCGCCACACATTTCCCATTAGCGCAACTGCTGTTGATTAAGGAATTTCGTAATTAAAACAGAATGCTGAGCATACATAGTATAACATATACTACTTACTTGGTGCAATTCGCCTGACATACTTTATCCTTCAAGGCATATCCTGGCCGACATAAACACTCGCCCGGACGAATACATTCGCCATTTAGGCATTTGAGAGGACAAATCGGCTCGCATTCCGCCTCATACTCCTTGTAACCTGGCATGCAGGAGCAGACACCGGGTGCCGAGCAATACCGCCGAGGTCCGCAGTTTGGACTGCAAATGGGCAAGCAGAACTTTTTGAATGGTTCGAGAATGTGGTGAGGATTACAGGTGCAGGTCCCATTCGAATGGCAGAAGCCATTCTGGCAGGATATCGGACATGTCGGGACGCATTTATTGTCGTAGCTGCGTACATGGTCGCTGTAACAATTGCACACATTTGGTGCCACACAAAAACCATTTTCACATCCTTCGGGGCAATCGGGGACGCACTGCGAACGATCGTATTCGTACGGCTTGAATCCTTCGCAACACACTTCGATTATGCTTAGAACAGCTGCCGCCCCAGTTGTTGGATTATGAGCACTATACAATAAAAATAATATTACCACCTGTTGACACAACTCGTAGGGTTTTTACATATCCTTTTGACATTTTCCAGAAATTGTCCGATTGAACTCCTGCGCCCAGAGTTCCTTTAGACTCGCCGCCGAACATTTCGATGAAAATAAACTCAAAATCACAATCACCACTAACAATGATACTGTGCTCGTCATTTTTAGCTATTACGCAGTAATTGCAGAAGTGTTTCGTATTTAATTTTTTGCTTAACAGGAAGTTGATAGAAATAATCTTGGAAAATTTTTATCACACAATGGTCATGAAATGGTTTTGTTCTGCAATCTCTCTAATTCATTACTAATGCAGGTTTAGTTTTATCAATTTAACTCAATTTTTTTTAATTAATGTGTGAATTCTCCTTGAAGATGAGGGAAATGAAACTCTTCGGATGGGATTATCCATCTAAAAAAACTCCATACAAAATTGCAATCTTAATCTGAGACTTGAATGTTTAGAAAACAACTAATAATAGAACTATGTAAGTACTGCGTAAATACTGTTTCTTTAAAATATGCAACAAAAAATTACATGAAACTACATTCTGACTGAACTTGCCAGGTTCTTTGAAACTGGTTTTTGCCAAGAAAAAAACTAAGAACGTAAAGATTCAGTCCATAAAAACAAGAAATTCCTTCAAAACAATCAGTACGCCATAGGAGTTACAACATAAAAGTTATGATAAGGTTGATTTGTTCTTGCTTAGTGATACTTGCGATTCAAGTAGTCCGGGCCAATGAAACGTTGAGCTATTTCGCGGTTGGTCCGCTACCATCAGGCATAGTCTTACCCCTTAAATTCGTTAATGGTGTCCATAGTGGGGTGGGAAAGTGCCTTAAGGAAGTTAAGTAAGTGGAGCGGTAGTGATTGTTATTATTAACCTTTTGGAATAGTAATACCAAATTGATTCTAGAACGAGTCCGTCGGGTAATGGCTCGAGCCTGGTGGAGCGATGTTGCTACGGCTACAAACGCTACAAATATAATCAGGATTTATGCGTTCCAAAATGCAACAGCAAGTGCACGAATGGATTTTGCCTTGCACCGAACATATGCATGTGTTTTATTGATCATACCCGAAGTCTGGATAATGAGTGCGTAGCTACGTGTCCGATTGGCTGCCTGAATGGGCGGTGCCAATGGAATGGCAAATGCATTTGCAATCGTGGTTTCAAACTCGAACCTAATAAGCAATTTTGCATTCCGCATTGCAGTAGTGGAGATTGTGGCCTGAATGCAAATTGTACTGCTCCCGAGATATGCTCATGCTTGCCTGGATTTCATTTGAATTCGTCACAAATTTGTGAACCAATTTGTAGTCCATCGTGTGGAAATGGAATCTGTGAGGAGCCAAATCAGTGCAAATGCTTCGCGGGATTCGTCTTGAAGGATAAGTCATGCCAGGCCAATTGTACCAGGTAAGATATTTCTGTAGTTTATTTCTTTGATTCTTTCTATTGATCCAGTCGCTGATTCCAGTGTCAATTAGATGAATTCGCAAACTTAAAGGAGATGGACAATATATTTGTTCTCAATTCAAATATATTGAAGACTTCAAGAAATTATAGTTATGTTTAGATGATCGCACACCTAAGACACAAGATAACTACGGTTAAGACTGAACCCCAATCATACGATACTCTGGATGAAATAGAAGGCTCATTGATTTGAAGTAATTTTTATATTTTGAATTGGGTCCCACAAGTTCAGTTCTTTCTTCTATACTAATTTTCATTTTCATCAATCTAATAATATTCTGTTAAAAGCTCCTGTAAAGGAATAGGGTGGAAACAATTCTCTCCCACAAGGAGATTTTTTCTTCTTTTGCAAAAACATATCATTATCCCGTTCCACTATTTCTAACACACATCGGAGGAATGTAATTCGAACGATGAACAAAGATCTCTCAGATGTTTTTGACTGAAGCGAAAAGAATATGGTTGGTCCCAAGCATGACAAGAATTTGATTTCAGTGATTTTGGCAATGAGGGCTTACCAAACCTGATAGAGTGCTCAGATACGCTTACGTTTTGAGGGAACTTGGGTCTAAGAGTTCAGCGATTTGTGTGTCAAGGTCCTTGTGATTCGCGATATCAAGTAATTTTGTTGTGCGTGCATTACGTATAAATCCGATGCCCATGGAAGGGCTAACACGTGAGTCGTAAGCAAAATTCGAGTCCGCAGTTATACAGTATTGGCGCGAGAAGAAAGGATTGTATCTGGAGCGTTTTGTAAGGAAGCTGTTGGAGTGGACCACAGGCGTTGGAACTTAGAGTGGATATTGTGTGGGGACGATTAGATGGAAACCTGGGGATTCGGTTTCCAGGGGAAGATTCTAAGATATTTGATTGCAGTAACCGCTGCTTCATTCAGGCCAAGAAGGTTGAAGTGAATTTTAAATGGGATTATCGGATAGAGGTGACTGAAGCATTCACTTCAATTATGTGCGCATTCAAACAAAATTGTCTGCATTTATTTAATTTTGTGTGCATTCACCGAAAATTGTGTGCATTCACCCAAATTTTGTGTGCATTTACAAGATTTTGTGGGCATTCACCTAAATTTGTGATAATTTACTAAATTTTGTGAGCATTCACAAAAATTTGTATACATTTAATAAATCTTGTGTGCATTAACTTAAATATTGTGTGCACTCAGTCAAACTTGAATGCAGTCACTAAATTTTGTATGCGTCCACATAAATTTTGTGTGCATTATTAAATTTTGTGTGCATTCACTTAAATGTTGTTTGCATTCGCTCAAAATTGTGAGCATTTACTAAATTTTGTGTGCATTTACTTAAATTTGTGTGCGCTCATTCAAATTTTGTGTGCATTCACCCAAATTTGTGTGCATTTACTAAATTTTGTTTGCATTTACTCAAATTTGTGTGCGTTTGATAAATTTTTTATATATTCACTTAAACTTTCTGTGCATTTACATTAATTTGTGAGTATTCACTTAAATTTTGTGCGCATTCACTTAAATATTGTTTGCAGTCGCTCAAAATTTACTAAATTTGTGTGCTTTTTTTTTTTTTTCTGTCCATTCGCTAAATTATGTTTTTTTTTCCTGGTTACGCCAGGGAGGTGTGGAATCTTCGTTAGATACCAATAGCCAATCTCTGCGCAAGCGTTGAGACCGTTCGCAACAGGCACAATTTTTGGCCGAAATCGTTCAATCCACGAATATGTCGTGGGGAAGTATTTCACAGCCACAATTGTCCAAACACTTACCGAATGTTTCCTGTTATTATTTATTTTTAATTTTAAAACTAAGAACCTAGAACACTAGCCCACCAAAATTGCGACTGTACTCGTTGACTTCCAGAACGCAAAACTATGTTTTTTTTTTTTTTTTTTTTCTGGTTACGCCAGGGAGGTGTGGAATCTTCGTTAGATACCAATAGCCCGTGCCATTGGCATGCACGATTCACATACCTGATCCTAACAGAGAACTGTCAGCCGATATGTGCCTGCGTACTAAACCACACCCCCGCACACAGACTTCAACCACTCTCCCCGCGGGACTGCCGTTAGGTATTACTTCGCGGGGCTGGCTAGCATTTTATGCTGTGCTCCTTATATTGCTTCTGCTCTCCTTTCTCTCTCGATTCTCCGAAGATCCTTTTGCACATTCGTTACGAGTGTGCAAATTTCCATCCAATTTTCCTCTGATTCTATCATATAATCAATGATGAATGGTGGACTCGGAATATTATTTCTCCATTCTCCGAAGCGACTGCAGTTGAAAACCGCGTGCTCTGTGTCTTCTTCTTGATCTGGGCAATTTGGACAAAGAGGCGAATCATCGTGCCCGAACCTATGTAGGTATTTGCGGTAGCCGCCGTGACCTGATAGGAACTGCGTGATGTGGTAGTTGCAGTCCCCATACACCCGCTTTGTCCAGACCTCAATTTTGGGAATTAGCTTATAGGTCCAAAACTATGTGTGCACTCAAATTTGTGTGCATTTAAAATTTTTTGTGTGAATTCACTTAAATTTTGTGTTTTTTTTTCATTTGTTTTTTCTGGTTACGCCAGGGAGGTGTGGAATCTTCGTTAGATACCAATAGCCCATGCCATTGGCATGCACGATTCACATACCTGATCCTAACAGAGAACTGTCAGCCGATATGTGCGCGTACTAAACCACACCCCAGCACACAGACTTCAACAACTCTCCCCGCGGGACTGCCGTTAAGTATTGCTTCGCGGAGCTGGCTAGCATTTTATGCTGTGCTCCTTATATTGCTTCTGCTCTCCTTTCTCTCTCTATTCTCCGAAGATCCTTTTGCATATTCGTTACGAGTGTGCAAATTTCAATCCAATTTTCCTCTAATTCCATCATATAGTCAATGATGAATGGTGGACTCGGAATATTATTTCTTCATTCTCCGAAGCGACTGCACTTGAAAACCGCGTGCTCTGTGTCTTCTTCTTGATCTGGGCAATTTGGACAAAGACGCGAATTATCGTGTCCAAACCTATGTAGGTATTTGCGGTAGCCGCCGTGAACTGATAGGAACTGCGGGATGTGATAGTTGCAGTCCCCATACACCCGCTTTGTTCAGACCTCAATTTCGGGGATTAGCTTATAGGTCCAAGTGTCTTTTGTAGCGTTGTCTCACCTGGCTTGCCACATGACTATTGATGCTGTCTTTTCCTCTTCTTTTATTTTCCTGGCAACAGCTGCCTCTTGTTGGATCGAGGATCTTCTTTCGTAGATCCTTAGCATTTCATTCGCGAGAATGTCAATGGGGATCATTCCGGCTATGATACAGGCTGCTTCGTCCGATATTGTTCGGAAACCGCTGATTGCTCTTATTATCGTATATGTTGATGACATCTTTTTCCTTGTTTCCTTTGTCGCTACTGCCGCCGCCCAAACCGGAGCAGCATATAGGAGAACCAAGCTGACTACTCTCGAAAGTAGTATCCTTCTGGCATATCCTGGTCCACCGATGTTTGGCAGTATTCGGGAAAGGGCTGTCTGCATTTGTGACGCCTTTTTGCTCGCGAAGTCCACGTGAACTTTAAATTTTAATCTGTTATTGAGCATAACTCCTAGATATTTAATTGCCTCCTTGGATCTGAATGTTCACGTATTCAATATTCTTTCGGCTTGTTATTAGAACAGCCTACGTTTTGTGATCAGCTAATTCTAAGCCAGCGGATTCTGGCCAGTCTCTAATTTGTGATACGGTTTCATTTGTTGCTGACTCTATTTCGAGGATTTGCTTAGCTACGGTAACAATAGCGATGTAGTCAGCGAACCCGATTAATTTTACTCCTTGCGGCAACGATAGTCGAAGAACTCCATCGTACATAATATTCTACAGGAGAGGGTCTAGTACAGATCCTTGTGAGACTCCCGCGGTGACGTTGTCGTACCTTAACCCCTCATCAGTTTGGTACCTCAACTTCCTATTGGTGAAGTAATTTGCGATTATTCTCAACATGTAGTGTGGTGTATCCATCCTGACTAACGATCTGTTTATGAGTGACCAATCTGCCGAGTTAAGGGCATTTTTAATATCCAGTGTCACTACTGCACAATATTTTTTTGTCTCCCATCGCCATCTTTCTCCTTGTATCGCCGCTGCTGCAGTATCGACTACTACTTTTATGGCGTCAATAGTTGAACGCGATTTCCTGAATCCGAACTGGTGGTCTGACAGTGCTCCTTTTGTTAATAATTCGCTCAAGGATCTTTCCCAACGTATCAAGTAAACATATTGGGCGATATGACGATGGTTCTCCAGGAGGCTTGTTTCCTTTTGGTAGAAGTACCAAGTGTTGGAGCTTCCAGGGCTCAGGAAAGACTCCTTCCTCGAAACACTTTTGCATAGTTGCTATAAAGATGTCGGGACTTTTTTGAACAGCAACTTTTATTGCCATATTTGGGATGCCATCGGGTCCAGGTGCCTTGTTGTTTCCCATCCTTCCGTGTGCCTCAAATAGTTCCTCCAACGGAATTGCAGGGATAGACTCTACGCTGATCTCTCTGGATATGCTACACATAGTAGATGGCCTTTGGGGAAACAGGTGCTCTACTATTGATCTTAGCATTATCGGGCAAGTTATTTGTGGGGACCTATAACCCTTCAGCTTTGTCATCACCATCCTATATGCTATACCCCAGGGATTTATATCCGCTTCGTTACAGAGATTTTTTAAGCGAATTGCCTTACTCTGTTTTATCGCCTTGTTTAGATCTCGTCTTGCCACTTTGAAAGGGTTTAATCGGTACTGAAAGTCTACTCTTCCCCTTGATCGTTGCACTATGCGTCGGACTTGTAAGCACTTTGCCCTGAGTGTTTTTATTTCCTCGTTCCACCAGTAGCATGGTGCACCTCTTCCACTAATTGCTCTTCTGGGCATCGCTGCATCACACGCTGTCATGATAGTGTGGGTGAGTTGTTCCGCAAGGATCTTTGCTGTTTCGCTTCGATTTGTGACGTCGGTGTTTATCATTTCTTCGAACGTGTCCTTGTAGACGAGTTCATCTTTCCATTTTCGGCCTGCTAATTTCGGTCGTTGTATGGTTTTTCTTTCTTTTTTATTTATATTAGATGAACACGTGAGAGCACTGTGCGATTTTCTTTCTTTTATATAAAGTATAATTGCCTGATGATCACTGTCTGTATATTGCTCGCTAAGGCGCCATTTCGTATTCCGTAGAAGGGAGTTGCTTACGAAAGTTATGTCTATGATAAAGCACATTCCTGCTTTGCGATACGTGTTTGCCCGGCAATTCATATTTCCAGTGGTGCAAATGTCTCGAGCAAAATGCGTCTAGCATTGGTAAGCCTGCTACCCCACTCTGTTACCCATGTATTACAGTCATCACCTATAACCACTGTAGTTTTACCTCGTGCTTCGGCCGTTAGATATCTAACATTATCTGGTATTCACTCGTCGTCCAGCTAGGTCGTGTATAATACCTGTAGAAATGAATTTCATTTAGTTTTGCTCGAACGAAGCCTTCCGCCTGTTCACTGGTTTCTTGGAACGCGTGTTTTCCAAATATCCATATTGCCGCTAGCTTTGTTTTGTCCCAGATCCAGATATTTCCGTCGAAATTTTTGTACGGTTCGCTAATCAAGACGATATCCGCTCCCTCGTCCTTAGCAATTTGTGTCAGGATATCCTACGCTATCCTACAATGGTTCAGATTAATCTGTATTATCTTCATGATTTTATACTTGTAATGGCTCTCCTAAAAATCGTTCATTTTCTGCTGCCGGCTAGATGCTTCGCATTTTCTGGATGATCCTTCCTACAGAACATGCATGATGGCTCCTTGTTACAACTTTTCGCAATGTGGCCTTCCGTTCCACATTTCCAACAAAGCTTGGAGCGGTCTTCTCCGTTTTTACACTGCCTGGCTAGGTGGCCAAACTCTAGACATTTAAGACATTTTATAAGTTCCGTTCGTTCGCGAATGCGGCAGTTGACTCAGCCGATCTTAACTCTTCCTGCTTCTAACAACTTTCTAGCGTTTTCTGCAGGAAGGCTGACTGTTGCGGTTTGCGTTTTGTCGTACGCCTTTCGTAGAGATAATATGTCTGCTTGCGAAACTCCGTCGACTCCAAACTGGGTTTTGATTGCTTTGCTTATGTCATCTTTTGTAGTGACTTCATCAACATCTTTAATTTCGATGATAGAACGGTGCGTGAGGGACCTTACACTCGTTTGTTCTGCTAAGGCTTCGCTAATGGCGACTTTGAGTTCGGCAGTAATGTCTCCTTAAGTTGAATTAGGAGTTCTCCCTTTCGCGTCCTTCTGATTTTCGATACCGCATTTCCTACTGCTTCCAATCTAGGGTCAGCCTTTACCTTGCGTAGTATCTGCGCATACGAAAGTTCACCCTTCGCTTCGATTACAATAGCGTCAGGTCTAGTTTTTTTGGTCCTGACGATCTTCTTCCTGACGGCTTCTGCACCACCATTCTCTGCTGTCGTCTGCTTATCTCGCTGCTTTTTGGCAGTTTTCTTGCGAATGGCTATTGACCATCCATATTCTCCTTACTCACTAGCCAATGGAGCCTCAGTGAAGGTCATGGCATCCTTATTCAGGTTTTTTGCTGCAGATGAATGTCTCTGTTCCCGCTTTAGCTCTGGGGTTTCGCTGTCCGTAACCTGCCTTATTTTTGTTTCCAGGCTCGATCTTAGCCAGGGAGAAGTTTGTGAGGAGTTGTTTTTTCGGATCACCTCCTTTGCTTTCTCGTCGTGTAGCTGAATCGCCGGGAGCTTGGTGGATCGAACGCCTTTTTCCGTCTTCCAGCATTTCTACTAAGCCCCCGATTTGCTCGCCTAGCTTCTGAAAATCGGATAATTCGGCCGACGGTTCGACAGTTGCGCGTATTATTTGGGCTGACTCGCGTCGTTCCGTACCTCTTTGTGATGCTGCATTATCAACTTGTGACCTCAGCATCCTTGAACTTCCCTTAATGATTTTTTTTCCGATTTCTCCGTTATTTATTTATTTTTAGTATTTATTGTTTTCCAATTTGAAAAATATTCATATGAAAAATTTCCTTTACATATAATTCTCAGTTAGGTTATGTTATATATTATAACTTAAGACTTGTTCCGTGAATAATTTGCACTGAAAATGCGCACTTACCGGTCTCGCATACAGTATATTGGGCTAGCGGGATAGAAACTTCCGTTACGCCAACCCCTGTGCAGGCGTTGAGACCGTCCGCAACAGGCACTATTTTTGGGCGAAATCGTTCAACCCACAACGAATATGTCTGTGGGGAACAATTTCACAGCCAATATTGTTCAAACACTTACCGATTATTTCGAATGTTTCCTGTTATTATTTATTTTTAATTTTAAAACCAAGCACTAGAACACTAGCTCACCAAAATTGTGACTGCACTCGTCGACTTCCAGAACGCAACTCCTTAAATTTTGTGTCCATTCACTCAAATGTGTGTGCATTTGTGTTCACTCAAATTCTGTGTGCATTTACAAAATTTTGTGTGCGTTCACTAAAAATCTTGTGTGCTGTAAATAAATTTTGGGTTTATTCACTTAAATTTTGTGAGATATTTCTAAATATTTCTAGGCTCTAGATTCTTTTCTGATCAAGACGACCTCAAAGTCGTCGTATATTCAAATCTGCATGGGTTCGCAATCTTTTTTAGCAAGTGACTAGTCCAAAAGGAGTAACAAATACTTCATATTCTTTCCAACTAAATGGCCCGGACATCCTGTAATTTAGTTCTATCTTTAGTAGATGAATGGTGGCTGGGTGTGTATAGATAGGGTGGGCATCTGATCGGCATCCTAAGGCGACACCCAGTGTTGTTAACTATCATATATTATATATATCAATTGTGCTCATCATACCTTTACGTGGTAGCCACCGCGTACTGGTCTTGTTCATCTGGAATTGACTTGCTGAACTGATAGGCGCGAGTGCTAATAAAACAGAAAAATTCTAGCACTATAATAATATGGCCCTCAAAGTTGTAGGTTGGGCGATGTGTTAACAACTCATCCTCGAAAAAATCCTATCCGTTTCGAAACCTGAAGCAACGTCTCAGACTGGATTGATTCAACGGCAATGGCCACGCAAACGAAAAATGGACTATTCCTTCGGATCTTGGAACGTGCGATCCCTGTCCAGAGCAGGAGCAGTGAGAGCGCTTCTGGAACAGGCAGCCACATACAATATAAACATAATGGCACTCCAAGAAATTAAATTGTAAGGTAGCGAGATTACTGACATTAGATCGCACAAAATTTTCAAAAGTGGGAAATCGTCGGGAAGCCGGGAGTTTAGAGTTGCATTTGTCGTCGACAACAAGCTTAAACAACAGGTCACCAACTTCAAACCCGCCAATGAACGATTGTGTGTAATCCGGATCAAGACAAAATTCTTTAATGTTTGGCTTATTAATGTCCATGCCCCAACGGAAGACAAGGACGACGAAGTTAAAGACGATTTCTACAGCATCCTAGAATCAACATTCGACTCCCTTCCATCGAACGATATTAAAATAGTATTAGGTGACTTTAACGCGAAAGTGGGCAATGAAGAAACTTACATAGAGACAATTGGAAGGCACAGTCTTCCTGATATTAGTAACGACAACGGCCAGAGACTGACGAATGTCACCAGCAGCAAAAATCTTATTGTAAGCTCGACATGCTACCCGCATCGTGACATTCATAAGAGAACGTGGGCACCACCCGACGGACGAACATTCAATCAAATAGACCACGTTCTAATAGGGAAAAGGACGGCCTCCTGCATTCTCAACGAATGCCAAAATGCCTTAGACCGAAAAACCAGGCTAACAAAATATTAACAGAACGGTCGACATGAGCCAAACGGAACAAATATAATGATCTTAGACGATTTGCAAACAAAATATGCAGACAAAAAAAAAACTGGAAGTACAACAATGACTAAATTAAAACATGGACGAATACTTTAAATTACACAACACAAGAGCCACGTATTCCCTTGTCAAAAGAATGAAAGGAGGATACCAACCTAAGACGACCCTCTGCAAAGATGCAGAAGGGAACATTCTAAGTAATGCTGAAGATATAAAACTAAGATGGGCGCAATACTTTGAACACCTACTTAATCCAAGCCCATTACCCGCACGAACTGCAGCAGCAGACATATTGCAGATATAACTGATGTAACAACTGATGAAGTCCTCCCACACTCGAAGAAATAAAAACAGCCCTGAGGACCACCCAAACAACAAAGCGCCGGGCACTGATCGAATTCCAGCTGAGCTTCTGAAAACCGGCGACACCTGCATAGAGCATCTCCTACATAAATTAGTCACGGACATATAAACGCAGGAAACACTTCGTGAAGATTGGCGCAAGAGCATCATATGTCCAATTTATAAAAAAGGTGACAAACTCTGCTGCGGAAACTACCGAGGAATATCTCTGTTGTGTACGTCCTATAAAATCTTGACGAAAATTCTGAAAAAGAGAATTAAGCCCTATGTTGACAAAGTAATTGGTAAATACCAAGGCGGATTTAGAGATGGACGATCGACCACGGACCAGATATTCTCAGTTAAAAAGGTGCTGGAAAAGTGTTGGGAATATAATATTGATGTGCACCAGATATTTGTTGACTTCAAACAAGCATACGACAGTATCGACAGCCGCGTACTGTATAAAATCATGTTAGAGTTTGGAGTCCCGCCAAAACTGGTTCGGTTTACAAGAATAACAATGACCGAGTCTTTGTCACGAGTCACAGGAAAAAAAACTTAAGCTATATAAAACCATCATAAGACCTATGCTATGCTATGGCAGCGAAACGTGGACTTTAACTCAGGCGTCCGAAAAACTACTTAACGCCTTTGAAAGAAAGATCCTCAGAAGAATCCTCGGACCTGTGAGAGAAAACTCGATTTTGAAAATACGATAAAATAGGGAATTGTATGCCATCTTCGACAATCCAGAAGTGTCAACCCTCATAAAATTTAAGAAGTTACAATGGGCTAGTCATATGGAGCGTATGGATGACGGAAGAATTCCCAAACGCACACTAAAAGGGAAAGTCAACAGACAAAGACCGGTCGGAAAACCACGGAAGCGCTGAAAGGATTCGATTGACGTATACAGCAAATCACTGCTAAGATTTTCTAACTGGAGGAGACGGTCACTGAGCCGAGATGGATGGAGGCAAAGTATTCAGGAGGCCAAAGTCCGATTTGGGCTGTAGCGCCATCGTAAGTTTAGTACATAGATGAATTCTCCCACCTTATTAGTTCAATTCTCTCAACTCGATTGAATTATTAACTAGGATCTTCTTATTTCCTAATTTCAGAGGATGTCAAAACGGACGTTGCGTGGCAAATGATATCTGTGTCTGCGATTCCGGCTACAAATTAGTCGAAAATGGAACAAAATGTGAACCGATTTGCTCACAGAATTGTGAATTTGGTAATTGTACTCGTCCGGGCATTTGTTCTTGTTTCCAGGGATATACGAATATTAAAGGAATCTGTAAGCCATCTTGTAAAAGGTTAGAAATTTGATTTTTTTTTTATTGTTCATTTAATTTTTTGATTATATTTTTAATTTTGAAGTGGATGCGTACATGGTGATTGTGTTGCCCCTGAGACGTGCGTCTGCCCACCAAGATACAATTTAAACGGAAACACATGCAAGCCGGTCTGTAGTAATCGCTGTCTGAATGGAAAATGTATTTCACCAGATGTTTGTAAGTGTAATCGTAACTATGTGAAAATATTGGGAATGTGTGTGTTGACGCCGCGACATAGCCCATCTGATTCGTTTTCCATTGAATTGCCGACAAATCCTCCTACTATTGATGCACCGAAATTTCATCCAACACTTTTTGTTCAACCGGTGAAAGCTGGAAAAATTGTCACGAATCAGACAGCTCTACAGCCCCACTGTAATCGGAGTTGCCTGAATGGAATTTGCTCTGGGCAAAATTTATGTAAGTGTAATGCAGGATATGCAATGGAGTTTGGCTCGTGGCATAAATGTACGCCGTATTGTCCGGGCGGATGTCCGAACGGGCAGTGTACTGCGCCGCATTTTTGTACCTGTAATTTTGGATTCGTTAAGACGAATGGAACTTGTAATTATCTTAAATTTTCATAAAAAGATTTAATAAAATGGGATTAAAGCTGGTTTGCTTGTTTGTTCGGAACTTTATCTTGCCCTTAGCCATGTAACCCACAGTGCATGAATATTATATTTGATTTAAGTTTACCTGAAAATCCGTTTTTCTGAAACATTGTATGTTCAAAACAAAATTCGTTTGATACTGTTTTCGTTAAACTTGATTATTTTCAAACTTCATTTGTTTGAAATTTCCTTCTCAAATACGGTATATACTAGATTTAATTATTTGTCTTAAAGTTCGTCGAAAATTTGTTGAGTTGTTTGTTTGTTCAATTACTCTGTAGTCAAAATTGTAACTTACTCATTCCACTTTGTTCGTCTTAAAGAGTTTTAATTGATACTGATTTTTTTCTGGAACTCTGTTTATTAGAAATTTGATTTAATTTAAACTTAGAAACTCAGTTTACTTGTAGGTTGGTATTTACGAAAGTATATTTTTTGGAAATATTTTTTGTAGTTAACTTAGTTTATTTAAATATCTTCTTCACTTGTTGCCAAAATTTGTTTTCAAACTTTGTTTGTTTGAAGTTTTTTTTTTAAACTTTATTTTGCAATTTTGGTAATTTGTACCTTAAGACCAATTTCAATCTTTCTTATCGAAATTATTTATCAAAAAATGCCAAATATTAGCTAACTATGATAAATGGTGCATTCCTTTTCAGTGAATCCTGTTTTGCAGTTCAACACCATGCAACTGCCACTCGGATTTTTTCCATATCCATCTTTACATATGCATTGATACGGCGCTATACAATATCCATTGTCACATTCACTACAAAAAAAAAAAAAATAAATAAAAACACAAACTTTTAACTATATACGGAGATCCACAATTACTAAATTCCACTAAGGACAACCAACACTTACCCAATACAAAAAGGCTTACAAGACTTTTCAAATTGCACATATCCCTCATTGCAGCTGCAATTCTCCGGACCAATGCAGTTTCCATTTTCACATTCCCGGCAAACTGGATCGCATTCGCTACTGTCCGTATTATAAGTGTAGCCCGGATCACAAATGCAAACATCTGGAAAGATGCACTTTCCATTTTTACAATCGCTGCAAAAATAAAAGTTGCTCATGAATAAAACATATAAATGCACCCCGTCGGAATTCTTGCACTCTATACTTTTCACATTTCGCCTGGCATACTCCATTTTTAATAGAAAATCCCGGAAAACAAGAACAAATGTTCGGCGCCGTGCAATTACCACTGAGACAATTTTCCACACAAATAGGACTACAAATTCCATTTTCATCCGGGGAATATCCTGTATGGCAAGTACATTGTCCGGGCGACGAACAAGTCAGATGTGATGGACATCCTTCGGAACAGAATGGACGACAGAATTTCTTATTTCGTTGAAGTAGATATCCATTGTTGCATTCACATGTTCCATTGCTGAAACATTTTCCATTCAAACAGCCCAAAGGACATGTCGGTATACAATTGTTCGATTCATCACGAGTATGATTGGCGAAGCATTCACAATAGTTCGGTGATGAACAGAAAGCGTTCGTACACGGAGTCTTACAGATTGGAATACATTTCGAGTCGGCACTTCGCTCGTATCCTTCGCAGCAAACTTCAGCAATGGGTTTGTTAGATTCCGCAGTTGAACTAAAACTTTCGCCTAATAAACGGATAGATTAAGGCTTGGAATGGATTAAATGTTGTACAAACCATCTTTTAAGCATTTAACCATCGAAATTATTTCTGTCTGACCGACTGAATGTGGCAGAAAGCCGATTGATAAAATTAAGTGCAAACTGAAAATAATTATTTGGAACGAATTCATAGCCACGCTTCTTTGCGTATTGCTATCACTAAACTGAATAACTTGCTAGCTTGTTTTTCTGTATGAGTTATCTATTACCAGATAACAAGCTTCATGAAAATTTTATCGAAAATTCCACATCCCACTTATATAGTATGCTGGATAAATTTTCGTACAATCTATGCAAGTTACGATAATACTGAAATAGAAAATCAGAACCAACTACAATTATCATAAATTTCGTATATTAAATAAATTCATATAAAAAACTCACTTATTATCTATAAAATAAAATAAATAAAATTATTAAGGTAGTTCATAAACACATAACACACTAAGCGAGTCCTTCAAACCCTCGAATTACCAGCATCTGGATGATACTTAATTTCATCGTACAAATGCTCCAGACTATCTTTTCTCGAGGAATGATATGGTTTGAGAGTGGGACGAACCGTATAATCTGAACTTAGCGTATAGCTATAAGGATGAACGGGTGCCTTTACAGCCGTATTATTCGAAGGTCTGTCGTAAAATTCCGGAGCAGCTTAAGTAAAATGAAAAAAAAAGAAAAGAAAACAACAAGGAAAATCAGCATCAATGAAATGATAGACTATACATCTTCGTATAGTCCTTGATAAATGGCCGATTACCGAACCAAACGATCACTATTACTCACCGAAACTTCGTGTTAAATTTTGTGTAAACGCTGGCAAATCGGGAAGAGGCTTCGCCAGGGCAGTTTTGCTTGCCTCCTTTATTTCCGTTTCGATAGTTCGATTCCGATGATCCTGATTTCCTTTCAAGTAGCGTCGATAGAGCACTACAAAACCGACACTACAAGCCATGATGGCTATCGCAAAAATAGCAATAACCGTCAAAATGGCATTGATACCACCACCGCCACTACCACTTCCACCACTATTGATGCCTGTTTTCGGCAGATTGACGACCGTTTCGGTCCGATTCGACCGATACT
The DNA here is from genome assembly GCA_963669355.1 of Chorisops tibialis. Classification (NCBI taxonomy): domain Eukaryota; kingdom Metazoa; phylum Arthropoda; class Insecta; order Diptera; family Stratiomyidae; genus Chorisops; species Chorisops tibialis. The sequence goes on from OY770262.1 coordinate 217,520,854, forward strand.
TCTGCAAATGTTGTTTCTGCCAATTGCCAATTACTTGTATGACGTCGGCGCCGGCACCAACTCCTGCTCCCTGTGTTTTCGACCCCATCGAATGCTGTTCGTCCAGAATCGATGCCGGCTGATTTTCCGATAGGACAATGGCTGTATCAACGGGATCGTTCGGTTTGATTACGATGACTTCCTGGAGGGCCTTAATCGTTGTCACTTCCATTATGGTGTTCGGAACGATAAGTGTGACAGGGTCGTTGGGAGATGCCGCTAGTGATACTCCTCCGACTGTCGACCTGTTCAAGTTCTTCGTTAATTTATCGATGTTTTCGGTTAAATTTGCAATCGATGAATTAAGCGTTTCGATTATTAGCGACGTTTCGTTGAACATTTGATTCGATAAAATCGATTCATGATGTCCTTCTTCCGGTTCACATTCGCCACTCACTGCATCGCATTTACTCGAACTACACTCGCACGTACTTTTGCACATTGTGCCGTAGAAACCTTCCGGACACGGTTCGTCACAGCTAAATTTTTTTTTGGAAGGAGGAGAGTTTTATTTTACCTAACATTACCAAGTTTGGCAAACACTTCGAAAAAACCTTACAATTGTCCAATCCATCCGTCGGTACAGCGACATTTGCCACTCTTGTTATCACATAGTGAACCGTTTCGACATTTACATATGTTTTTGCATTCATCACCCCATCGACCATGCTGACACCCTGAAATGAATATTATTTATAATTCTTTTCATTTTGTCCAAAGATATTGAATCTTTGGAGTCGAGAGTTGTCAGGCTTTTCAATCATCATTTCATAAATGGACCCTAAAAGCGGTTTCTGCTGGTAAGACCTTGAATATTTGGAACTTATTTTAATTAAACCAAAAACAAAAAAAAACATAACAGGGCTACGATTGCGCGTAAAGCGCAATCTTACGATACTCTAGATGAAATACATAGAATTTTTTGTGATCCCTAGAAATTTTGTATGGGGAGTGTTAGAAAGGATTATAGCATTGAACTAATTTTTTCCCCATCATGCTAAAGTAGCTATAAAAATGTTTTATACAAAATGCTTACTAAAAAAATTGAATGGGAACTGAGAAAATTAGTGAGTTTGATTTAATGAAAATTTGCAGCTTGTATGGGAGGTGGTAGAAACAGTGGGGGGATTTTAGTAATTTTTTCAGACATAACTAGCAATATTACAAAATTGACATCCCTTAAATTTCAGACTAGTGCGATTCATACTTTTCAAGAAAATCGATTTTTTGTGAAGTTATAAGACTGTGTCATATTGTATGGGAGGGGGTAAAAGCAGTGAAGGTAATCAAATAGGTTTTTCTGATCTTAGAGATAATACTAATTAGGTATTCATTATAAAATATGAGCTTGATAAATGTTATATGTTCTGAGAAAATCGGCTTAGAGCATTTCATGAAAAAGTGTATTTTGTATGGGAGGGGGTGGAAGGAGAGGGAGGAGGCAAATAATTTTTCTACGGTAGTTTGAAATCATTATGAATGTAATATATCCCAAAATTCAGACTAATAGCTTTTATACTTTTTGAGTAAATCCATTTATTGTCAATTTGCGAAAATGTGTCATTTTGTATGAGAGGGGGTAGAAGGGGTGAAGCTAATCGTCTAATTTTTTTTGACCTTACTAACAATTTTAAATAAATATTTGGTGCACAATTTGAGCTCGCTAAATTTTATACGCACTGAGTAAATTGGCTTAGAGTAATTTATGACAAGTTCAGTTTGTATGAGAGGTGGTAGAAGGAGGGGGAGGACACACGTAATTTTTTTACTGTAGATTGATATTATCATAGAAATAATATATTCTAAATTTCAGGCCAATAGCTTTTATACTTTTCGAGCAAATCCGTTTATTGTGAAATTGCGCAATTGTGACATTTTGTATGGGAGGGGGTAGAAGGGGTGGAGCGATTTGGCCCGTTCACGAACTTGACCTTACTTTTTTGTTAAAAACGACGTGTACAAAATTTGAACTTTCTAGCTCAACGCGTTCTCAAGTTAGAGAGGACACGGACGGACGGACGGACGGACGGACGGACGGACGGACGGACGGACGGACGGACGGACAGACGGACATCCGGTTTTGAGATTTTTGAGTGATTATATGAACTTCTGTATCATTCATTTTTTTCTCCGAGCCTTATTTCTTGGCGTTACAAACTTTGTGGCAAACTTATAATACTCTCAGATTTCATCTAGAGTATAAATATTTGAATAATTTAATGTGAATCAATTTCATCATTTTACTTTATTATTTTAATAATAAAGTATTGTGATCGACTTGGGAAAAAAAAAAAATTTGCTACCCTGAAATTTTGTTTTTTCGCGTTTCATGACTAAATTAGCCTAAAAATGCAAAAAAAATAAATCCGTCTGTCTGTACGCCGTCCGCCGTACGCCGACGTGTACGCTCAGCGCACATTAACTCCCAAACCCTTTAAGATAGAAAGTTCATTTTTGGGGGGATTGTAGATAGTTGCGGATCTCAGGCGGATACTCATTTTAGGGGGTGTACGAGTTCAGGGGAAGGCGGGGGGAGCGCTTAAACCGAAAAATACGAATTCAAATATCTCAACCATGGTAACAGCTAGGAAGCTAAAATTCAACATACATATAGAAAAGTTTGTGGGACAACTTTTAAAAAGAATTTTATTTTTTTATCCATTGGGGTGCGAAAAGGGGGGGCTAAGAACCAATTGTCAGCTGAATTTTTTTTTCAAATGATTATATCTTCGAAATTGCTTTCCATAAAAAATTGATATTTTGAGGCCGTTAAGATGGTATCAAGATCTACTTGAATCAGTTTAGATAGATGCTAAATATTTTAAGGGGGAGGGTCAGGGGGGGTGCAAAGAAAAACACTTAAAAATTAATATATCGGCTATTTATTAAGCTATGTAATTGAATCTTAGAACCTATATTAAGCTGTACTAGAAAAATACGAGAAAAATATAACATTTGGAAAAAATAGTAGTGGGGGGAAATGAGGAGCATTTCAAAAATGATGCACTTTCCAAAATTTCAAACCGTTATAATTCAAAATTGAGTACAGATATCAAATTAAAATTTTGTCAAATTATAGAACTAAAAAGTTTTTAAATTTGGTAAAAATTTTACGTCGGGAGGTGTAAGGGGAGGGCGGTGGTAACCACAAATGTCGAAAATTTTGAGTGATTTTTTAAGGGCTCTGGTGAAAGATAAAACATTTAAATTTTCCATGTGGGTACATCTATTTGTTGTACATACAGAAAAAATAATAAAAATTGCAGAATTGTTATGCACCGACCCCCCTGGTCTACCGTGCACAAGGTGTTTCATGTGCAATGAAAACACTACATAAACTGAAAATTTTTTAGTGAAATTTGAAGATAGAATCTTGAAAACTTGCGAAATGCATTTAAAAAAAATCTTTAAAAGAATTAAATATTAACTGGTAGAATATCTTGAAAGCTTCTACACCCTCCCATACAAAATAATTTTTTCGACCATTTTCAAGAAATTAATTATCACCTAATTGGTAAAAGCTATCAATTTCAAATTTTGCACAAAATCATTTAAAAATAGTTGAAATAGAACTGCGTCAAAATTTTTGAGATCACACATGTCGTTCTACCCCCTCCCATACAAAAGTACGATTTCGACCAATTTCAATGAAACAACTGCTAACCAACAAATTAAAAGCTACGAACTTGAAATTTTGTACGAGCACTTTAAAAAAGAAAACAAAGAAAACTGCGTCACAAATTTTACGATTCCCCTACCTCTTCTACCCCCTCCCATACAAAATTATTTTTTCGGTCATTTTTAGGAAATCAGTTGTCAGCTAATTCTTAAAAGCTACCAATTTCAAATTTTGCACAAAATTTATAAAAAGAATTGAAATGATATTACTTTAAAAGTTTTGCAATCGCGCTTGCCCTTCTACCCCCTCCCATACAAAAGTATCGTTTCGACCTATTTTATTGAATCAATTAATAACCAACAAATTAAAAGCTACGAACTTGAAATTTTGTACGAGCACACTACGAGAGAAAGGAAATAAAATTGCGTCACAAATTTTACGATTCCCCTACCTCCTCTACCCCCTCCCATACAAATGTTTGGTTTCATCAATGTAAAATACACCGAATCCTATGAAATTTCTATGCAACTTCGTCTCTGAAACTGACATTCTATACAGAGAATATTGGACTTAGTTCAAGCAATCAATTAAGAAACTATTAACATCCACCCACCCTTACTATCACCCTTCACCCCTCCCTTCATGAAAACTCAAACTTGCATAATTGAACGACTGAAATATTGAGCTTTTGAACGTTTCCGCAAAGTGTTAAATTGACAATTGCCCTGACCAAGAACCCCCTTTTACTTAGTCTTCCCTAACCACTCTAACTTGCATATTGACTTTCCACACATACGCAACTTGTCCCAAGAATAATAAAGTTTCGCCCGACTTGTTGGCAGTTTATTTATCCTAATTACCCTTCCGCTATTTACTTTTACACAACTGGAAAAATCGATACCATTGTTTTTGAAATTAAAGAAGAAATGAAGTTTAAATTTTTAAAATTCTTGTTAGTGTTAAATAAAATTAAAATTTTATTTTCAAGATTATATCAAAGTCCTAACTTCGAAGACTAACGTAGGGTGAAATGAAAATTTATTTTTTTTTGTGCGGTATGGCATGCCTTACAGGCAATTTCGTCAGTCTTAGAGTGATCAATGGGAATGGGAAGGTAGGGCACGGGAGTGAGGACGACTGTAACGGGTAGTGTAGCTGGTATATTTTTCAGTTTTACTGGCTGTAACTAATACTTGTTTGCAGATGTTATGGGGGTTTGAATGATAGAAAGTGAACAAAATTCATCAACTGAGTACATAGTCCTTTTAGAAGTGGAACTGTTTCACTTTTAAATGTTGCACCCATTTTATTTCGTATAACTTTTCATTACCAACTAAAAGAGTCATGCTTAAAAAAAATCCTAATGCCTGGAGTGGGAATCGAACCCTCAACATGTTGGCTGCGAAGCAAGGACGCTGCCACCACGCCATATTATAATAAATTTTTCAAGGTCATTTCAAGGTCATACCATCTAAAACTGACTTAGAATACTTAATAAAAAAAATTAATAAAAGCAAGACACTTTTCTCAACCCTCTTTATTCCTTACGTTGTGTACAATGTCGTCCCAAATAGCCCGTATCACAGCTACAATGATTCGGTGAATTGCAAAAACCACGACCACATCCACCACGGCAAATCGGCTTACAAAGTGTTTCATTTCCTAAAGCAATTTCTGCATAACCTTCACAGCAGTATTCGACAGTTTTTGTCTTCGTTACATTCTGCGGAGAGAAAAAATAATATAAAAAAAAGTTTTTTAATAATAATAACAAGCTTATGATTACGCAATAATGATACGCAATAATAATAATTTTTGTTTTATATTTTATGCAAACGGAAATAAAAAGATGTTCAGCCGTAAAAGTATCGTGTTGCTTCTTAATTCACCACATGTGGTTTCTTAAAGATAAATAGTTAAAAAGCTTATTCGATCGTAAAAGCTCTTTCTTACGCCTAAATATCTGAAAAAATTCTAGTGAAGAATTTCATTCAATTTTAGTTACAATAGTCAATTCTTTCAACATTTTTTTTATACTCTAGATGAAAGCTGAGAATATTATAAGTTTGCTCTAAAGTTTGTAACGCCAAGAAATAAGGGCTCGGAGAAAAAAATGAATGATACAGAAGTTAATATTATCACTCAATAATCTCAAAACCGGATGTCCGCCCGTCCGTCCGTGAGCTCTCTAGCTTGAGAATGCGTTGACCTAGAAAGATCAAATTTCGTACACGTCGTTTTTGACACAAAAGTAAGGTCAAGTTCGTGAACGGGCCAAATCGCTCCACCGCACCCCGCTCACCCCATACAAAATGGCATAATTGCGCAATTTGACAATAAACGGAATTGCTCGAAAAGTATAAAAGCTATTGGCCTGAAATTTAGAATCTATTACTTTTGTGATAACATCAATCTACAGTATAACAATTATGCATGTCCTCCCACTTCTTCTTCCACCTCCCATACAAACTGTACTTGTCATGAATTACTCTAAGCCAATTTACTCAGTGCGTATAAAATTAAGCGGGCTGAAATTGTGCACTAAATGATTATTTAAAACTAGCGATCGCCCGCGACTTTGTCCGCGGAAGAATAGCAAAATAAACAATTTTTGAGAATGTGGTTAGTAGTATGTACATTATGTGAGATATATAATCTGTTTAGTTTAATGACTCTTTATACACAATGGTTTGTATTTTGTTACAAACAAATCAATCCCGTGATTTGATATCATAGAAGTATGGAAGAGCGTTAACGACATGTGAATAGTTGTAGCTTGTGTTAATTATAAAAAAGACCAAATAAAATAACGTTAAGCTTAAAACCATAAAAGCACTACGATTGTGCGCAAAACCCAATCATAAGAAAGAAAGAAATCTTGTATGGGGAGTGGTACAAAAGGTGACTACTAATTTATTTTACATCATGCAAGAGTAGCTATAAAATGTTTTGTACCAAATTCAAGCTTGAAAAATTGAATAGGCACTGAGAAACTTGGTGCATTGGATTTAATTAAATTGTGCAATTTGTATGGAGGGGAGGGGGCTTGGTGATTTTTCGGGAAACAACTATGATCATAATGAAATTGATATATTTTAAATATTGGATCAGTAACGTTCACACTTTTGAAGAAAATCGAATTTTTGAAAAGTTGTGAAATTGTGTCACATTGCATGGGAGGGGGTGGAGGGAGTGAAGCTAATCGGTTAATTTTTTCCCGATATTAATAGAAACGCTTATTAAGGATTTAATACAATATTTTAGCCCGATGAAAGTTATACGTATTGAAAAAATTGATGTAGAGTATTTCATGAAAAAGTGCAGTTTGTATTGGAGGTGGTGGAAGGAGTGAGGGGTTCTTAGTAGTTTTTGAGTTACTACAATCATCATGCAGTTGATGTATTTTCAATTTCAGATCAGTAACATTCACACTTTTCAAAAAAATTCGAATTTTTGAAAAGTCGTGGAATCGATATATATAATAATGCCAATTAAGGATTTGGTACAAAATTTTGGCTTGATGGAAGTTATACGTACTGATAAAATTGGTGTTAGTATTTAATGAAAAAGTATAGTTTGTATGGGAGGTGGTGGAAGGAGTAGGGGGATTCAAATAATTTGTAAGCTTAACGGTGGCATTTGTAATAGAATTAATATATTTGAAGCTTCAAATTAATAGCTTTCAGAAAAAACCGATTATTACATATTTTTGAAAATGTGTCACTTTGTATGGGAGGAGGTACAAGGCGTGAGGGGACTGACATAAAACCAAAAGCAGATTACATCCTGGAGTATGCCTAATAAACTGTGAAAGTTTCGTTACAATCGGTTCAGCCGTTTTTGCGTGAAAGCCGGACAGACAGACAGACAGAGAAGAATTTTAAAAACGCAAGTTTCTACTTAGTTATTGCTAAAATAAAGCAAAAAACTAACTCATAGCCATTTTTAAGCAAATAACAGACATACACTACAATTATATTTATTTAGATTGTATGTAAGGCCAAAAAAAATTAGACGATTAGCTTCACCCCTTCTACCCGCTCCCATACAAAATGACACAATTTTGCAATTCGGCAATAAATGGATTTACTCGAAAAGTATAAAAGCTATTAGTCTGCTTTTTGGAATATATTACTTTTATAATAATTTCAATCTACAGTAGAAAAATTATTGGCGTCCTCTCTCTTCTTCCACCCCCTCCCATACAAACTACCCATTTTTATGAAATGCTCTAAGACGATTTTCTCAGAACCTATGTATGTATAACATAAATTGAGCTCATATTTTGTAATAAATACTTAATTAGTATTATCACTAAGATCAAAAAAAATATTTGATTACTTTCACTGTTTCTACCCCCTCCCATACAATATGACACAGTTTCACAACTTCACAAAAAATCTATTTCCTTGAAAAGTATGAATGTTAGTAGTCTAAAATTTAAGAGATGTTAATTTTATGATATTCTTAGTTATTTCTGAAAAAAGTTTCACTAAAATCCCCCCACTCTTTCTACCACCTCCCATACAGACTGCACATTTTCACTAAATCTAACACACTAATTTTCTCAGCTCCTATTCATTTTTGGGACTAAGCATTTTATATAAGACATTTTTATAGCTACTTTAGCATGATGGGGAAAAGATGGGGAAAAAATTAGTTCAATGCTACCACCCCTTCTAACACTCCCCATACAAAATTTCTTGGGATCACAAAAAATTCTATTTCATCGAGAGTATTGTAAGATTGCGCTTTACGCGCAATCGTAGTCCTGTTATGTTTATTAATCGTTTCGGTCTCTGATGAGACATTTATCAAACTCAATCTCAGGAGATACCGAAACGTCACACGTAATAAAGAAAAGAGAGTAGAATCCGGGAATCTTTCGTATGTCGTATGCTTGTTTAAAATATACGAAAAATATGTGTTGTACTCCCAGCATTTCTCAAGCACCTGTTTCACTGCGAATATCTGGTCTGTTGTAGATCGTCCGCATTTGAGTCCACATTGGTATTCACCAAATACTTCATTAGTACAGGGCTTAATACGATGTTCAATTATTTTTGTCGGTATTTTAAAGGACATACACAACAATGATATTCCTCTGTAATTCTCATCGCAGCGTTTGTCTCCTTTCTTTTAAATTTGACATACATATGACGATGGCGGTTGATGGCGGTTCTTCTTCGTCAGTTGGAACTCCAATTGAGATGTTGTCTATCGTGATCGGTACTAATGGAGTGGGATTGAGAAGTTGCCCTCTGCGTCCTTGCAGAGACTAGTTTTTGGCTTATATCCTTCTTTTATGTCTTTTTTTATGGCACCGAGTATAACTTAAGGGGTCACATTTTAATGCAATACACAGTTATGTCGGTATAGGAAGTAGAGGTATTAAGGTGGAGAGACACGAAAATGACAGTGGACATTGTTCTTGAAGCACCGTAGGTTGTACTTGTAGGGAAACAAACCAGCTAGCAAATCATTCCAAAGTCTTGACGTTATCAAGTAGACTAAAATATCCCCCGTCGACCATCCAGAACGGAACCCATACTGACGATCATGGATGAAGTGTTTATACTCCACACAATTGACGATTGGTTTGAAGGTGGAAGGAGACAGTTTCTTGCGAAACCTACTGCTACTAAATTGGCTTTTTCGCTAGGATCAACCATGGTCGCCAAAAACTAAAGGTGGAATAGAAGAAGAAATGAAATTGTTGTTAACCGTTTTGACAAATGACTAGTAAGACCTCGAGCCTGTAGCGCAGTGGAGAATCTTCCGTCAAAGGTTTTGGCCATGCTCAAATTTAACACGATTAAGTATGGATTTGCAGGCTTTTCTTGACGCATTGAAAAGTTCTCTGTTGGCATATGTTTTATTGCCTCTAAATGTTTAAAAAGATTGTTTTTTGTTCTGAATGGCATCGAGACATTCTTCATTGAACCAAGAATCCTTTGACGGTCTGACTCTCTTATGACTGGAAGATATGTTGAATTTCATACCCTTCTGGATAATCTTAGTGACATTTCCACAGGCTTCATCGGAGTCATTGCATCGAAGCACAACTTCCAATTGAAGACATTGAAGAAGTTATTTAGCTCCCCCCACTTGGCTCTTTCGAAATGCCAAATATTTATTCGAGGTGCCTTAACTGTCAGCGGTGTAGTTACTGCGACTGGAAATTGAGCACGAATCAGGAAGTGGTCAGTATTTCCAATTGTTGATGGGGATATGACAGAGATAGAATATTTCTCAGGTTGGTTGGTGAGAAATAAGTCAGGAAAGTTAGGAAAATGACCTGCGATGTCTGGTAAACTGGTAGACTCATCGACCAGTTGTGTTAATCCCTTTGAAGAGACAAAAAGCTCAGTATCACGTTCCCCTGGCCCATAGTGGAAGAATGCTTAAGCCAGGTAATGTTATGAACATTGAAATCGCCCGCAATAACAATTTCAGCGACAGGGTTTGCAGTATATATGGACAAAATAGATTTACATAGCCCATCTAGTTCTGATAAAGTGTTTGCAGCTGTCATTGCTGGGGTTCTATACACATAATAAAAGTCAGTAATTTTATCCAGATGTAACTAAACTATGGATGGGAGCAATTTCCTAAATGGGAAACTAATTGCGCCGGGCATCAAATCCCAGCTGAACTTCCGAAAGCCAACGACACCTGCATAGCGAATCTCCTACATAGATTAGTCACGGACATATGGACGCAGGAAATACTTCCTGAAGATTGGGGCAAGAGCATCATATGTTCAATTTATAAAAAAGGTGACAAACTCTGCTGCGAAAACTACCGAGGAATATCTCTGTTGTGTACGTCCTATAAGATCTTGACGAAAATTCTACAAAAGAGAATTAAGCCCTATGCTGACAAAGTAATTGGTGAATACCAAGGCGGATTTAGAGCTGGACGCTCGACCACGGACCAGATATTCTCAGTTAAACAGGTGCTGGAAAAGTGCTGGGAATGTAATATTGATGTGCACCAGATATTTGTTGACTTCAAATAGGCATACGACAGTATCGACAGGCGCGTACTGTATAAAATCATGTTAGAGTTTTGAGTCCCTCCGAAACTGGTCCGACTGACAAGAATGACAATGACTGAGGATTTGTCACAATTCAGAGTAGAAAATGATCTGACTTCCAGTTTTGAAACAGACAACGGCCTTAAACAAGCTGATGGCCTCGCACCAATGCTTTTCAACTTAACACTCGAATATGTTGTTCGGAAACTTCCCGTTGACACCAAGGGAACACTATGCTTCAAATCCATACAACTCATCGCATATGCCGACGACATAGATATCCTTCCAAGATCTCTGGAGAGTTCTAAGGAAGTATTTGTAAACCCTGAGTCGGTAGCAAGGGAAGTTGGACTACGTATTAATGAAAATAAAACAAAAATTATGACGCAAACTAGGAAAAAGATGCCAATCAGACAAAATATTACAGTAGGAGACTATAACCTAGAAAACGGAGACAACTTTATATACCTAGGGGTGAACCTATCGAAGGATGGAAGCGAACCCATCGAAATTAAAAGGAGAATAATTATGGCAAACAAGACGTATTGTTCGGTACTTCCAGTAATTAAAAACAAGAACGTACACAGGAAAACAAAACTTAAGTTATATAAAACGATTATACGACCTGTGCTTTGCTATGGCAGCGAAACGTGGACATTAACTCAGGCGTCCGAAAAACTCCTTAACGCCTTTGAAAGAAAGGTCCTCAGAAGAATCCTCGGACCTGTGAGGGAAGACTCGATCAGGAGAATACGATACAATAGAGAATTGTATGCCATCTTCGATAATCCAGAACTGTCAACCCTCATAGAATTTAAGAAGTTTCAATGGGCTGGTCATGTGGAGCATATGGATGACGGAAGAATTCCCAAACGCACACTAAAAGGGAAAGTCAACGGACAAAGACCGGTCGGAAAACCACGAAAGCCCTGGGAGGATTCGATTGACGCAGACAGCAAATCACTGCTAAGATTTTCAAACTGGAGGACGCGGTCACTGAATCGAGATGGATGGAGGCAAAGCATTCAGGCCAAAGCCCGATTTGGGCTGTAGCGCAATCGCAAGTAAGTAAGTAAGTAAACTAATTGCAAATACACATAATCGCGGATATAGAGTGCAACACCCCTCTGGCGAAAAAAAGCTAGGTCAAGGTGATATCTGGGAACAGAATAAAACTGTTTGCTCCCGGGTAACACCTTACATTCGCCAAGTGCTAGCAGTGGCGTGGCGTGATATTACAACTAGGGGAAGCAATTCTTAGCAAGGTATTTTATTTTTTTAAATTGTAAAATTTATATACGTACGTCTGTATCTATGAATTTTCATTAAATAAAATCTCTGGCAAAGTTTTTGAACTTGCAAATTTTCGGGGTTCTGGATCAAATTTAAACCACAAAATTAATAATTTTTAATGATTACCACTTTTCATCCATGTCCGAATACAACACCTATTTTTGGGGGGTGTAAGGGTTCAGGGGGAGGCGGGGGAGCGCTTAAGTCGAAAACTAAGAATTCAAATATCTCAAACATGATTACAGGTAGGAAGCTAAAGATTGATAAACATATAAAGAGGTTTGTGGGACAACTTTTAAAATTAATTTATTTTTATCCATTGGTGTGCAAAAGTGGAGGGTTAAAAACCAATTGTCAGCCGAATTTTCTTTTTAAATGATTATATCTTCGAAATTACTTCCCATAAAAAATTCATATTCTTAGACCATCAAGGTGGCATATAGATCCACTGGAATCAGCTTACATAGAGGCTAATTATTGTAACGGGGAGGGTCAGAGGGGTGCAAAGAAAAACACTTAAAAATCAATATCTGGGCTATTTGTAGAGCTCTATAATTGAAACTTGGTACTTATAAAAATATAACATTTCGACAAAATAGTAGTGGGGGAAATCGGGAGCATTGAACTTTCCACAATTTCAAACCATTATATCTCAAAACTGAGTACAGATATCAAATTCAAATTTTGTCAGATTGTAGAACCATATAGTTTCAATCTTTGGTAAAAGTTTTCAGCCGGGAGGTGTAAGTGGATGAAGGTGGTAAGCAAAAATGTTGAAAATTTTAAGTGATTTTTTAGGGCTCTGGTAAGAGATACAAATTTTAAATTTTCCACGTGGATACATCTATTTGTTATACATACACAAAAAATAATAGAAATTCTACAATTGTTATGCACCGACCCCCTTAGTCTAACGTGCACAAGGTATTTCATGTGCAATGAAAAAACACATAAGCTGAAAATTTTTGAATGAAATTTTAAGGTAGAAATTTGCAATATGTTTTTAAAAAAAAATCTCTAAAAGATTGAAATATTAACTGGTCGAATACTTTCCAAACTTCTACTTTTGCACAAAAGCTTTCGAAAATAGATAAAACGGAACTGCGTCAAAAGTTTTGAGATCGCACTTGCCCTTCTACCCCCTCCCATACAAAAGTATGATTTCGACCAATTTCAATAAATCAACTGGTAACCAACTGAAATGAAATGCATCACAATTTTTACATTTTCCTTACCTCCTCTACACATACAAATGATTGGTTTCGTGAATGTAAAATACACCAAATTTTATGAAAATTCTTTGCAACTTTGTCTATGAAACTGACATTCTATGCAGAAAATATTGGTCGTGATTGAAGCAATCAATTAAAAAATTATTGACATTCACCCACCCTTAATATCACCCCTCCCTTCTTCCTCATAAAAACCCAAACTTTCATAAGGAAATAAAATATTGATTGCATGTACTGGAGCTATTGATCGTATTCGCAACTAAGTGTTAAATTGGCATCATCGCTGCCCTAAAGTTGGTTCCGGTTGTGAAAGGGGGCTTCACTTATGAAAAGGGGTTCCACTTGTGAAAGGGGGTTCCACTTAGTCTTCCCTAACCACTTTAACTTGCATATTGACTTTCCATGCATCTTTAACTTGTCCCGAGTATAATAAAGTTGCGCCCGACTTGTTGGCAGTTTACTTTACTCAATAACAAAATTTCAATAATTGGCAATACTTGTAACGATGGAAAGTCGTGGGAACGAGATAATAAGAGCTAGGTAATGGAAGCACACTCCACGATGCTTCCACACTTGGTATGACAGTCGATTCTTATTAGCGGGGGCGCGAAGATCTTTCTATGGACGTGCCGAGAGTGTTAGACATGCATTATTCAAATCGCCTTCTTGGCCGTTCTTTGTCGAGAATGCTTTAGGTGGGCTTTGGACTTCAAAGCGTCTGTAGAGCAAAATCGTCAGATAGGTTGTGTGTGAGTGAAAATAAAGCCTAATTTTTATGAAGTGCATGAACTTTTAAAAGATTTCATAAAATCTTTGGTAGCTAAATTTGAACACAATCGAGAAGTAAAATGTAAGGAAATCAATGCTTCCCTTGCATCAATGGATGCCAAGCCACTGAGTGCTTGAATATCCGGTCTTGCAGTTTCGGTATGCAGCGACATATAGGCAGAGTGCAGACCCCGAACGTTAATCTGATCGATCGTAAACTTAACGATGATCAAATAGATATAAAGACTGATGCCTATTTTCATTTAAATTAAAAAAAAAAACAAGAACGATTATTAAATATTAACAAGCCGGAGATAAAAAAAACAGGCACCACAGGAAAAACGATAAAAAAAAATAAATAAATTATACCAAGGAAAAACAAACCTAGGGCAGTAAAAAAAAATCTGTTCCTTGGCAACACTTGGGATCAAAATATAGAAAGGGGAAAAAAATACAAACAACCAGCAATAACAACAACAACAACTTTGCTAGCTCGGGATCAGATGCAACAAAGTGCTATAAACCCGTACAGTACTAGGCCTGGCGCGGGCAATAATACCACACCATAGATCCCGCTAGCCGACACTTAGCTTGTTTTAGGAATGAACCCACGACGGTGCCGTGACCCCATGTAGCGCGCACATAATAATATCATTTAAAGCAAAACACTCGCGACTCAGGTAGTAAAAACAAAACTACAACGACTTAAAATTTATTGATTGTAAACAGATAGAAAAGAGGAAAAAAAGTGGATGAAATACAAATAAAATTAAATTAAATGACAGTAACCAAAAACACGTCTGTCATTGTTCAACGTTCGGAATTCTCTTTTACTATTGCGTATGCCTCTTGCGTTTAATTTTGTCTCATAACGTAGTTCATTTTCTATATTTTGTCATTATGGTACTTCCTTTGTTTTTGCCTGCAGGTTTTTTTCACATATCCTCCAAACTCGTCGTATCTATCCTTTTTGGCTCGTGTTGCTCGTTCAGTAAAAATTTCGCGACATTCTTGGTCGAACCAGTTATTATTTTTTCGCCACGCTTGTTATCCACATATTCTGGATATTTTCATAAATCAGTGTCAAGTGTTAATCTAGTGCATATACGCCTGTTTCGCCACTGTTTCGTCCTTAAGCTTGAATTTGCGAGCTCTACTCCTTTACGAATGACAAACAATTCGGCATTGATACTTAGCTCTGGCTAAAAAGTGGACCAGAGTCACAAATCGCATCTCGGAGGGTTCGTTCATCAAGTATACTGGAAGCAGCCCTTTTCTCGATTAGAACGTGGTATATTTGATGGAACGTGTGACCATCTGATGATTCCCACGTTCATTTGTGAATATCACGGTGTGGGAAGCACGTAGAGCTTACTATCATCACTGCTTCCGAAATCAATAAGACATTGGCAATAGTCGATGGCTATGTCATGTGCCGCCTATTGTTTTCTATGAGTCGCCGTCTGTCCGACTTTTGCACTAAAAGCCCCTCAGACAATTTTTAGGTCATTTGAGGGCAGTGAATCATAGGTTGTCTCTAGCAATCAAATTCCTGTTAAGACCCCCTATAGGGGCATAGGACAGAAACAACTCTCTTCCACAAGGCGCGATCCTGAGCATCGGCTTTAAGCTGTTGCCAGGACTTGTTTATTCTTCTGGCCTCCTGCTCAACTGCTCGCTTCCATGTGTTACATGGTCGACCAACACGACGTCTTCCTTGAGGGTTATAATCTAGAGCCTGTTTTGCGATGTTTCGCTCTGGTTTCCTCAAAGTATGACCGATCCACTGCCACTTTCGCCGTTGAATCTCAATACCTATTTTAGTCTGGCGAGTTGTACTCCAAAGTTCGTCGTTGGAGATTACTTCTGGCCAGAATATTCCTAAAATGCGCCGGAGGCATTGGTTTACGAAAGTCTGTAGTTTCTTGGTAATTCGAACGGTCACTTTCCACGTATTACAACCATATAACAACACGGATTTGACGCATGCGTCAAAAACTCGCAGCTTCGTGCGAAGGGAGATCTCTCTTAACCTCCAGAAAGGGGAAAAGATACCGAAGGCCTGACGAGCTTTATTCAGCCGAGCCTCAACATCCTTTTCGGCTCCGCCGTCCATGCTGACAATGCTTCCGAGATAGCAAAAATCTTGCACCTCTTCCACATCCTGTCCATTAAGTACAATCGATGTGCTTGCGTTCGAACCCATGTGCATGTACTTGGTTTTACGCACATTTATTTTCATTCCCGCCTCTTTGCATTTAGAATGCAACGACCGAACATTTGACTCTAAGTCCGAAAGGGTATGTGCAAGCAAACACACGTCATCAACATAATCAAGGTGACTTAAGATGTTAAATAGTCTCCATTGAAGACCTTTACCTTCCCCACCTTCCAGTGGTGCTTTCAAGATGTCATTTATTACCACCAGAAACAGGGCTGGTGATAATATGCAGCCTTGTCTGACACCCGTTCGCACAGGAAAGCTCTCGGACAGCTCTCCTCTATGCAAGACGCGACACCTTGCATCTTCGTAGGATTCTTTAATCATAGCTATGACCATATCTGGAATACCTCTCCTACGCAAAGCATTCCATATGTAATCTCGCTTAACGCTGTCGAAAGCCTTCTCGAAGTCCACAAACATGAGATGTAATGGCGAACCCATTTCGGCTGACTGCTCTAATATTATCCGTAGGGTATTTGTGTGGTCGGTACAAGACGACCCTTTACGGAATCCAGCCTGATAAACTTCGAGAGTGCTCTCGACGACATCACTAATCCTATTGAGAATTACCTTAGCCATAATTTTTGATACGGCAGTAAGCAGACATATACCACGCCAATTGCCACAATCCCGAAGGTCGCCCTTCTTCAGAATTTTCACAATGACGCCCTCCTTCCATTCAATCGGATATGTTCCATCATTCCACACCTTAGTGAAGAGTGGGAGGAGTATATCGGCTGTTATTTCCGGGTCCGCTTTGAGGAGTTCGGTTGGTAGTCCGTCTATACCTGGAGCTTTCCTTCCCGCCATTGACCGAATGGCGGAAACTATCTCTTCCTTATCTGGGGGATCGTCCCTAATAGAGGATTGTTGCGGTTGGATGTTTGGAAGTTGTTCTGTTTCCGGAATATCTTCATCTGACAAGATGTTTGAAATATCAGAGAAGTATTCCTTCCATCGTCGCAACTGGTGTTCACTCATATTAAGGAGAGTTCCGTTGACATCTCTCACCAGGTGGTTGGCGGTGAAATTCCTGTTCGCCAACTGTTTCATGATTTTAAATAGTGAACCCATATCCCCAAGGTAAGCCGCAGATTCTGCCTTGTTTGCCAGATCTTCAATGGCCTTTCTCTTGTCGCGTCTAACAGCCTTTTTAAGCTGTATATGAGCATCGCGGTAGTTCTGCCTCAAGTCGGGCGTTCGTTGGTTGACATCGGGTTGAAAGATGATTGCCAATTTGGCTTTTTTCCGATTGCCAACCTTGTCCCATGTGTCCTGCGACATCGAGGGTTTCTCACCGCTTTGCACATATCGCACAGATTCTTCAGCACTAGTTAGAAAAGTGTTTCTGGCTGCCTCCCAATTGGCGTCCAGTGTGCGCATTTCATTTTCACCCAATGTAGATGACTTTTCGCGTAGAATAGTGGTGTATTCGCGTTTTTTGTTGGGATCTCTGAGTTTATTTACATTAAGCTTGCGCTTCATTTGAAGAATTTGTGGGTGGTCGTCGGATAGCTGCTGTACACAATCTCAAGCAGGCAACCATCAAGTGGTGATCGCTCCCCACGTCAGCTCCACGTTTCGCTCGCACATCGAGGAGACATCTTCTCCATCGGCGACTTATAGCCAAATGGTCGATCTGGTTCTGAGTAACACCATCAGGGGAAACCCAAGATGTTTTATGATGGCTCTTGTGTGGAAAAAGGGTCCCTCCGATGACCATTTGCCGAGTACTACAGAACTCCACAAATAATTCGCCGTTTTCGAGTCTCTTAATCCAAGGTCGTGACGCGTCGACCCAAGGGTCACCATGCTTCCCCATGACGTGTTCTAGTCCAGTGTTGTCTGATCCAACCTGGGCGTTCATATCTCCCGAGATGATAATAATATCACCTTTTGGAACGCGTTCGAAGGTGGCACTCAGTTGGCTATAAAACTCCTCTTTGTCACCAGATGTTGCGGTATTAGTTGGTGCGTAGCACTGCAGAATTGTGACGTTTCTGACACTGGTCCTGAGCCTGACGACGATAATCCTGTCCGAGATTGGTTCCCAGCTAATGAGACTGTTTCTCACTCTCGGCGTAAGGACGAACGCCACGCCATTTCTGGCTTCACTTTCAGGGCCAATGTACAGAATAGTGTTTCCGCTAGGGGTTCGTTCTTCTCCTGATCCTGTCCACCTGACCTCGCTCAAGCCCAAGATTTGGATGTTATAGTGCTTCATTTCACGGTCGATCACTGATTGGCGGTGCAAGGACCGAGTAACCCCAGCTCTTCCCCCGTCATTCAATGTTCGAACGTTCCAGAAGCCAATCATAGTCCGTTTTCGAATGCCAAAAGTCGTTACCGTTGAATCAGTCCGTATCCGAGGCGATGTATCCGTTTCTCGTATCATTTAGGTCTTAAGATCACGGGTGATAAGCCCATGATCCAGTGAGTGTCCATTTGCCATTTTTAGGGCAAGCAGGACTGGCTGTGGGTGAATTCTACAGCCCCCATCCCAGAGGGGGATAGTTAGCTCAGGTCCGTGGAGTCGCTAACTCCAAAGATAGTTGCAGGAATTGGTAAAACCTCATACTTCAACTACCCCCTTGCGGGACAATTTTTAGGTCATTTGAGGGCAGTGAATCATAGGTTGTCTCTAGGGTGATATTAAATTCATCTTTAGTTATATCGTAAAACTCGCGACCAGCTATTTAAATTATTTGTTAATGGCAAAAGCGACTCCTGAAAATTGTTTTCTTGGATAGATTGTGTGTGACTTTAATTCCATGACTTTGATACCGAGCCATTTCTTTTCTTTGAGGGCAGTTAGATTGATGTGGTGTTTTGCGAGTTCTTCGAGGAATTTTTTCAAAACTCCTTTCCCAAATAAGGATCGAATATTCCCAGATCCAAAAAAAAATAGTATATTTTTCGTTTGCGGTTGCCGTTGAGTCCATCCTTTCCGAGGTTGCTCTTTAGGTTTCTGGACAGTGTTTCTTTTTTCGATGATGCGTTCTCCAACCCCCGACCAGGAGGGATACTTCTACTTATGAATTACACCCTAATAGAGAAAGGTTTTCTAAACGTTATTCGATACTGTAATGTAAAAATTGTTTCCTTTTCATCTAAACTACATTTTTAAATCTTTGTTCAATTGCTTATATTAGCTATTTCTTATCTTCCACATGGTACTCCTTATCTGGTCAATTATTTACATTATGTTTATCTGATTTGCAACCTTCGCAATAATGCAATCTCTTCTACTCTATTTTCTTATTTAAGATATTTCCGGAAGCTAGAATTTTCGGAAGTTGCATCGAATTTCTAAGTCGAATTTATTTCTAACCCGAAATTTATGGAATAGAAATTGAAGAATATAATTTTCGACTGATGCATCCGTTTTTTTTGTTGCAAAATAGCAGAATGTTCTTGGACATGACTGCAGTTATGCTATAAGATGAAATTTTGGCTCATAATTTTAAATAGCGAACCCATATCCCCAAGGTAAGCTGCAAATTCTATCTTATTGGCCAGATCATCAATGACCTTTCTCTTGTCGCGTCTTCAAGTCGGGAATGCCTTAGTTGACATCAAGTTGAGAAATGATTGCCAAATGGGCCTTTTTTCCAATCGCCAATATTGTCCCATGTATCTTGCGACATCCAGGTATTTTCACCGCTTTGCATATATCCCACAGATTCTTCAGCACTAGTTAGAAACTTGTTTCTGGTTCACTCCTAGCGTCCTAGCGCCCAGTGTGCACATGTAATATCCGTCCAGTGTAGATGACTTTTTACGTAGAATGGTGGTATACTCGCGGTTTTTGTTGGAGTCTCCAGTTTATCCACATTAAGCTTACGCTTCATTGAGAATTGAGACATTTCTGACACTGGTCCTGAGCCTGACGACGATAATCCTATTCGAGATTGGTTCCCAGCTGATGTGATTCTTTCTCGCTCTCGGTGTAAGCACGACCGCTACGCCATTTTTGGTTTCACACTCAGGGTTTCATTCTTCTCTTGATCATATTCACCTGACCTCGCTTAATCCCAAAATTTCAATGTTATAGTACTCCATTTTGAGGTCGGTCACTGATTGCCGGTGTGTAAACTTAATGAAACCAGCCCTTTCACCGGTATTCAATGTTCGAACGTTTCAGCAGCCAATCATAGTCCGTTTTCGTATGCCAAAAGTCGTTACCGTAGAATCCGTCCATATCCGAGGCGCTATTTCCGTTTCCGATAAAAGAAGGTTTTAAGATCACGGGTGATAAGACAATGATCCAGTAAGTGTCCATATGTCATGTTCAGGGCAAGACGGACTGCCTGTGGGTGTATTGTACTGTCCCCCACCGCGCAGGGGGAAGGTTTTCTCAGGTCCGTGGGGGCGCTAAAGGTATCCGAAGATAGTTTTATGAATTGGTAAAACCTCTTCCTGATTAAAGCTGTACCTGCAGAGGGGTAGTTCCTTGCGAGTACTGCTTTAACCACGTCACTGATATCAGTCTACTTGAAAGAAAGAAATCCTAAATGGAATATTTTGATGACTTCATTTCAATTTCTGAACTCTTTGGCCGATATTCTATTCAAACAAGAGAAGTCGATTGTACGGCTGAGCAGTTTATCTATGAAGAAAGAATATAATTTGGTTAATTCTGCAAGAGTTATCTTTGTACTAAGAAAGTGAAAAAAAGAAAAGATTCTGAGTTATCAAATTGTTATTTCCACAAGTTAAAAGTGAACTCAGAATAAAGTAGTGGGAACATATTAATTGGTTTAATAGTGTTATTTAGTCGAGTTGTTTGCCATTAGTCTACGTATTTCAATATTTTTCCTTGTATTGTTCAAAGAAAATATCTTCCTTCCATAAGTATTATTTTTCTAAGGCTTAATGGTTTTTCCGATCCACTCCGATTCTTCATAGCTGAGCCTTATGTGGATGGCAAAAAGTACAAAGCTTCGGCGGAACAAATACTTCAGAGATAAAGAAAGCTGCAATAATAGAACGGGCTAGAGGTATAACAAATAACTAAGGAAATTGAGACTAACAAGAAACTCGAAAATTTATTTCCAGAACTGATGCCAAACGAGATTTTACCATGAAGGTCTTACATCTCGATTTTTATCAATTTGAACTTAAAACTAATAATCGGTAATGGTGAACAACAAGAATATTCGAAAAAAGGGGGCTTAGTATTGTCATGCCTGCATTCTGGAAATGGCTAAACTGTAATTAATATGTTAATTGCCGTTTATACCATGAATATTAATGACTCGTGATAAAGAAATAATAAGGTAATATGAAAAGATTTAAAATTGAGAGAAGAAAGTATTTGCACGATAAATTTACAACTTTTTTCTGTAGCAGTAGAAAAATAGTATACGCGATTATTAATTCAGGATTTTTTCCCATTTATTCATAAGAACTTATCAATTACACGTTTCGATAAAAATTCATTTTGCATAACGCACTTTTGAATAAAATTATTTATGAATGAAACACCAGATGCTGTCGCTTATCGTCTTTTATGGTTCGAAATGTTTTTTTTGTTTAATTATGTCAAACTCACGCTTTGTTTTGTGGTTAATTTTAAACTTGACGATTGCGAGATTAACTACGTTGGTACCTTAGTAATAACTGGTAGTTTTCGTATGATTTATCGAATGACGGAATGTGACTTTAAGATTTATTGGACGCATGCAGCTATTTGATCTTCTTGTACAATGGCGCTACAGCCCGAATCAGACCTTTGCCTCCTGACATTCAGGTTCCTTAACATTTTTTTACTTATTGTGGAAAGGTTGTTAGCCCTTCGCACAACCCTCCATCTACGAATTTTTCATTTTTCGTAGATTGCGTTAGCCAAGATATATCCAAGCAGGCAATGTGCTGGAATAATAAATTGTGTCGACCGGGATTTGAACTCACGACCTTCGCATTATAAGACCAACTAGGCTACAGCCTACCCTACCCAGCCATTTGAAGGTGTTGATACGAAATTAGCCGCCGAGATTCCATTTCGCATCAGAATATAATGGAGTCGGAATAGCACTTCCTGCCGGTTGCTCACGAGGGGGAATTTGATCTGAAAGACGCCATATCCTTGGAAATGCTGACTGTAGAAGGAAATACGTGGACGTTCTAACTATCAATCGTCTTCACTCCGAACTCTGTATATGATGAGAGGACGTTTCGAATATTTTTTGATGTACACGATAAACTTTCGATAGCTTCATTAGTTCCGCTCAAAAAAATTGATAACTTTTGAATGGGAAATAGACATGGGTACTAAAGAGAGGAAACAGGGCTTGAAAACTGTATTTTCAGTGTCTAATATTTTCAATTCTAAGTGGATTCAATCAGATGTCAAGGAAAAAACAAGTGATTCCGAAAACAATCTAGTTTGCAGCATTTTGTCGAGGGATCGTTTCAATTTTTAAGCAATTTTTATTGTTCTGATAACAACAGCATGCCTCTTATTCAATGGCACTACCGCCCAAATTTAGCTTTCATCTCCTGACCTTCAGGTTCCTTAACGTTTTTTCTATATTTTGCCGGGTTTATTATTCGCACAACGCCCTACCTACGAATTTTCATGTCCGTAGATTGAGGTGACCCTAGTATACCCATGTAGGAAGAGTGGTGAAATATGACGTCCACTGAAATTTGAAATCACGACCTTCGAATTTTAGACCAACACGGTTCCCATTAGGCTACAACCACGCTCACAGCTTGCTTGCTAGTAATAAATTTGCAAAAGTGAAACCATTCATAGATTGAAAGAAGTGCGTGGTATTGACGAGTTCATGGTTACTTATTTTGTTGAACATTGATGTAACCAACTTATCAGTATGTTGGGGCTATAAATTCGAGACAGCGACTAATCGACTGGGATACATTGAATAGTTTGATCCTTGCCAAGGTTATTCAACGACTTTTCGTGAAAGATGTAAGAAATTAGGTATTGTTTTAATTTATGGTGATTTGCATTCCTGTATAATCTGAGCAGAACACACCATACTTAGGGTTTTGGGTTTGGTATTATAAAGATAATGCAGTACAATTTTTGGATGATGATTCAGCTGCGATTTGGCTGGTTGAATTCCAAACAGTAGTGAATTTCATCGTGGAAAATTATGCACATCGCTAACGATTTGCTTATTAAGAATAAATTTCCGTAACTGTGAATGATGTTGAGAGTTGGTGTGCATTTTTATTTCTTCTGAATTAAAACAATCCCAAAAATATTAAAAATTTTCTCGACCCAGAAATATTATAGAAAGGCGAAACTCTGAGTTTGGTATTCTGTTTAGCTTTTACAGGAGCACTCATGCTGAACAATTACAAAGCTACTTTCCAGTTTGGCCAAAATGAGAATATTACTGAAATTGTCGTTTTTCAAGAAACCATAATATTTACATGCATTCACTCAAATTTAGTATGTATTCACTCGAATTTGAGTGCATTTACTAAATTTCGTGTCCATTCATTGAAATTTTGTGTGAATTCACTCAAATTCGTGTGAATTTATCAAATTTTGTGTGCATTCATTCAAATTTGGTGAGCATTTAATAAATTTTGTGTGCTATCACTGTAATTCGTGAGCACCAAATTTTGAGTGCAATCACACAAATTGGTGTGCATTTATTAAATTTTTTGCGCATTCACTTAAATTATGTGTGCATTCACTCAAATTTTGTGAGAATTGACTTAAATTTTGTGTGCATTCACTCAAATTAGTATGCATTCTCTCAAAATTGCATTTACTAAATTTTCTGTCCAGTTACGTAAATTTTTAATATAATCACACAAATTTGTGTGTATTTATTATATTTTGTGAGGACTCAGTCAAATTTAGTATGGTCTTACTAAATTTTGTATGCATTAATTTAAATTTGTGTACTTTTCATAATTTTTTTGTGTATTCACTTTAAATTACTAAATTTTGCATGCAATTACTCAAATTTGTGTGTATTTACTAAACTTTGTGTGCAATAATTCAACTTTATTCGCAATTAGTGAATTTTGTCTGCATTCACTCAAATTTTTATGCATTTACTAAATTTTGTGTACTTTTGCTAAGATTTTGTCTACATTCACTCAAATGTTGTATGAATTTTTTAAATTTTGTATGCAATCACTTAAATTTGGTGAGCACTTACAAAATTTGATGTGCATTCTCTCAAATTTTGCGTACATTTATCACATTTTGTGTTCATCCAAATTTTGTGAGCAATCATAGGAATTTGTGTGGAATTACTAAATTTTGTGTACGTTCACTTAAATTTTGGGTACAATCACTCAAATTTTGTATACACTAACTAGATTCTGTGTGCATTCTTGTGTGCATTTGCTAAATTTTCTTGTACATTCACCAAATTTTTATGTGCAATCACTCAACATGTTGTGCATTCACTCAAATTTGGTGCGCATTTAATAAATTTTGTGTGCATTCACTCAAATTCGTCCGCGTTTACTAAATTCCGTGTGCTTTCAATTAAATTTGTGGGCGATCTCTCAAATTTATGTGGATTTTCTAAATTTTGTATGTATTCACTTAAATTTTGTATGCATTCACCCAAATTTTCTGGACATTCACACAAATTAGTGTGCATTTACTAAATTTTTTGAGTATTTATTGAAAATTTGAGTGTGTGTACTAAATTTATTGTGCATTCACTTAAATTTTGTGTGCATTTAGTAATTTTTTTTTTCTGGTTACGCCAGGGAGGTGTGGATTCTTCGATAGATACCAATAGCCCGTGCCATTGGCATGCACGATTCAATACCTGATCCTAACAGAACTGTCAGCTGACATGTGCCTACGTACTAAACCACATTTTATGCTGTGCTCCTTAAATTGCTTTTGCTCTCCTTTCTCTCTCGATTCTCCGAAGATCCTTTTGCACATTCATTACGTGAATGCAAATTTCCATCCAATTTTCCTCTGATGCCATAATATAGTCAATGATGAATGGTGGACTCGGAATATTATTTCTCCATTATCCGAAGCGACTGCAGTTGAAAACCGCGTGCTCTGTGTATTCTTCTTGATCTGGGCAATTTGGACAAAGAGCCGATTTATCGTGTCCGAACCTATGTAGGTATTTGCGGTAGCCGCCGTGACCTGATAGGAACTGCGTGATGTGATAGTTGCAGTCCCCATACACCCGCTTTGTCCAGACCTCAATTTCGGGGATTAGCTTATAGGTCCAAGTGTCTTTTGTAGCGTTGTCTCACCTGGCTTGCCACATAACTATTGATGCTGCCTTTTCCTCTTCTTTTATTTTCCTGGCAACAGCTGCCTCTTGTTGGATCGAGGATCTTCTTTCGTAGATCTTTAGCATTTCATTCGCGAGAATGTCAATGGAGATCATTACGGCTATGATACAGGCTGCTTCGTCCGATATTGTTCGGAAACCGCTGATTGCTCTTATCGCACAGAGCCTATATGTTGATGACATCTTTTTTCTTGTTCTCTTTGTCGCTAGCGCCGCCGCCCAAACCGGAGCAGCATATAGGAGAACCGAGCTGATTACTCTCGAAAGTAGTATCCTTCTGGCATATCCTGGTACACCGATGTTTGGCAGTATTCGGGAAAGGGCTGCCTGCATTTGTCACGCCTCTTTGTTCACGAAGTCCACGTGAACTTTAAATTTTAATCTGCTATCGAGCATAACTCCAAGATATTTAATTGCCTCATTGGATCTGATGATTTGACTGCCGACCTGAATGTTCACGTATTCAATTTTCTTTCGGCTTGTTATTAGAACAGCCCACGTTTTGTGATCAGCTAATTCTAAGCCAGCGGACTCTAGCCAGTCTCTAATTTGTGATACGGCTTCAATTGTTGCTGACTCTATTTCGTGGATGTGCTTAGTCACGGTAACAGCAGCGATGTCGTCAGCGAACCCGATTAATTTTACTCCTTGTGGTAACGATAGTCGAAGAACTCCATCGTACATAATATTCCACAGGAGAAGGCCTAGTACGGATCCTTGTGGGACTCCCGCGGTGACGTTGTATTACCTTAACCCCTCATCAGTTTGGTACCTCAACTTCCTGTTGGTGAAGTAATTTGCAATTATTCTCAACATGTAGTGTGGTGTATCCATCCTGACTAACGATCTGTTTATGACTGACCAATCTGCCGAGTTAAAGGCATTTTTAATGTCCAGTGTCACTACTGCACAATATTTGTATGCCCCCCATCGCCATCTTTCTACTTGTATCGCCTCCGCTGCAGTATCGACTACCACTTTTATGGCGTCAACAGTTGAACGCGATTTACTACTGGTGGTCTGAGAGTGCTCCTTTCTCCTCTGCTAGTACGAGCAGTCTGTTGTTAATAATTCGCTCAAGGATCTTTCTCAACGTAACAAGTAAACATATTGGGCGGTATGACGATGGTTCTTCAGGAGGCTTGGTTCGTTTTGATAGATGTACCAAATGTTGGAGCTTCCATGGCTCAGGAAAGATTCCTTCCTTGAAACACTTTTGCATAGTTGCTATGACGATGTCGGTCCTCTTTTGAATAGCAACTTTTATTGCCATATTTGGGATGCCATCGGGTCCAGGTACCTTGTTGTTTCCCACAATTCCGCATGCCTCAAATAGTTCCGCCGACGTAATTGCAAGCATAGACTCTATGCTGATCTCTCTGGATATGCTACACATAGTAGATGGCCTTTGGGAGAACACTTGCTCTACTATTGATCTTAGCATTATCGGGCAAGTTATTTGTGGGGACCTATGACCCTTCAGCCTTGTCATTACCATTCTGTAAGCTATACCCTAGGGATTTATATCCGCTTCGTTACAGAGATTTTTGAAACAAATTGCCTTACTCTGTTTTATCGCCTTGTTAAGATCTCGTCTTGCTACTTTAAAAGTGTTTAATCGGTCCTTAAAGTCTATTCTTCCCCTTGATCGTTGGGCTCTGCGTCGGGCTTTTAAACACTTTGCCCTGAGTGTTTTTATTTCCTCGTTCCACCAGTAGCATGGTGCACCTCTTCCACTAATTGTCCTTCTAGGCATCGCACGCTGTGATGATATTCCGTAGGGAAATTTCTTCGAACGTGTCCTTGTCGAAGAGTTTATCTTTCCATTTTGAGCCTGTTAATTTCGGTCGTTGTACGGCTTTTCTTTCTTTTATATCAAGTATAATTGCCTGATGATCGCTGTGTGTATATTTTTTTTTTTTATTAGTTAGTGCAATACAATACAATATAACAGTTCTTAAATATAAACAATCTTATGCACTACTCCTCCTTATAAGGTAGAATAACTTGTATTAGGAGTGAGGAGTTTTTTGCTGATTTCTTTTTTAAAATATTTTTATTTTAAAAATTTACAATTTTCAGTTGTTTACATGTAATATGTTACTTAAAAGACTAAAAAAACTATAAACAATGAAACAAAAATTCATATTCATATATCATATTCATATGTGTTCAAAATTCTGTGCTTCTGTTATTCTAATTTAAAATTTCTGTATAATAGTAGCGCTTTTTATATAATTTAAAATTCATAAGACTATCCGACGTTCTAATAAAATTTGGCAAATTATTAAATAGTTTAATTCCTCTATAAGAATAATGGCTTTGTCCTAAGGTAGTTTTCTTTTGTGGTAGTGTTAATTCTTTGATAGTGCCATTACGTGTGGCATTAGTATTTATCGTGATTTGTCCTAGTTTAAAATCCTTATATGTTTGAATAGTAGCAATGATATCGAAAATCTTATCAAAACAGAGCACATTTATTATGGAGAATAAAAGAAATGTGCTATGTCTACGCGGCTTCTTCAGTAATATTTTTAATAATGTTTTTTGCATAATTTCCAATGGTCTCATGTTTGATACAGCAGCGCTCCCCCAAGCTATAATACCATACTGTAATACAGAGTGTATTAGCGCAAAATAGAATGTTCTGACTGCAGTTTTTGTTAAAAATGTTCTTACAGTAAAACAGATCGGACTTAATCGCTTTAGTCGATTCACTGTATTTGCAATATGAATATCCCATTTTAAGTGTTGGCCAAATGTGACGCCCAGGTATCTAATATGACTTACATTTCTAAGAGGCTTACATAGACAGTGAGATGTACAGTTATCAGAATGAACTGTGATATGTAACGATGACGGAATAGCGCGACTGTTATGGGCAAAAACGATGTATGCACTTTTTTCTACATTTAGTGTCAGTAGATTAGCATCTAGCCAGTTTTTTATTAATGACAGGCTGTAATTTGTTTTTGTTCTAACCAAATCCCAACTATTGTCCTCTACAAATAGAACTGTGTCATCAGCGAACGATATTAATTCACCCTTTATTTGCTCCTGAAACAAGTCATTGACATAAATTAAAAAGAGTAGTGGGCGTAGCACAGTTCTCCATAATAAAAGGAAAGCTCATTACTCGATTCTTGTTAATATTAACAATTTGCTTTCGGTTTGTAAGGTAATTTGCAATCCAATCTATTAATCCTTGTTTGAAATTTAGTTTGTGTAATTTGTTAATGATATTACAGTGAGGTATCGAATCAAAAGCCTTAGCTAAATCGAGAAAAACTGCGCATGGTTTATTACCTCTATCTAAAGAATCATTTATTTTCTTGCTGAGTAATGCAATGGCATCATGCGTACTGTACCCCGGTCTAAAGCCAAATTGGTTGTTCGACAGAAGCTTGCTATTTTCGATATCAATAGTTAGTTTGTTTCTAACTATTCGCTCTATAATTTTTGCGACGTTGGAAATCAGCGATATTGGTCTATAGTTACTGATATTAGATTTATCTCCATTTTTGAAAATTGGGGTGATTTTGGCTTTTTTATATATATCAGGAAATATTCCTGTTCGTAGGCTGACATTTATAATATGCGATAATGGTATAGAGATAAATTTACGGATGCGTTTCAAATATTCCATTGTAATCCCATCAAAACCTGGACTGGTTCCTTCATCTATGCTCATAATTACTTTCTCGACCTCAACATCGCTAACATCCTCAACAGCAGAGTTATTATTTGTCTTCCTTTTTGAATATGTTGAACCGTAAGGAATTTTTTCCGCAAGTTTTTGACCTACGTGGACAAAATACTCATTAAAAATATTAGCTATTTCCTTGGAATTATGTTTTGAATTAAGGAAGACACCATCATGAACGATACTAGTAATTTGATTAAACTGTTTTGGCTTACCTATTGCTGTATGGATCGTATTCCGTACCTTTTTGCCATCATTTCCTGCGTTTTTTAAGGTTTTTTGAAAATGCGAGCTTTTAGCAATAGATATAATATAATTTAGTTTGTTCCTGAATTTTTTGAAATAAGTTTTAAGATGGTCATTTGACGGATGCTTTCTTAAGGCTTTGCTAAGTTTATTTCGTTTTCTAATTGAAATGATGAGGCCTAATGATATCCATGGTTTTAATTTTGTATTTTTATATTTTCTCTTAGCAAACGCTTGAGTATTTTGTTGTAGCAAATCCGTTAGTATTTTTTGAAAATTTGTAACACTTTCATTCTGTTATATTAAGTACTTGCCCATCCCAATTATAATTTGTTAGTTTCTCCAGTATACTGTCATAATTTATAATTTTTATGAATGTTGGTGTTTGATTGTTTTTTACTTTTTCAACTGGATGTAGCAGAAGAACTATGCTCTTATAATCAGTTATATCAGTGTGTAGGACAGCAGATGAAATTTTTTTAAACAGATATATATCTCAACTTAATAAATATATGATCAATGCAGGTATTGTTTCTAGTAGCAATATTTATTAAACCAGAAAACCCCATTTCATTTAGCATACTATCATATACTATACTAGCTTTACACGTTTTGTTATTAGTATCTATGTTGAGATCACCTGTTAGGATGATATTTTCGTCGTCGAGATTAATTAAAATATGTTTTAGTTCTTCATTAAATAAAATGGCACAATGATTTGGAGATTTATGGATTGCAACTATTTTAAAGGAAAAATTGCCAACTTTAACCTTCGCTAGGAGGCAAGAAGCACCGTATAAATATTTTTCTTGTATACCAATAATTTCAATATTATTCTTTATGTATATCACTACACCGCTATTTTGGTTTATTATGTTTATAGTACTAAAACATTGATAGCCGGGAATGTCATATAATTGTATGCAGGTCGGATTCCAGCATTCAGAGAGGACAATTATATCAAAAGAGTCATATTCTGTTAAAGTTACAGCGAGATTGTCGAAGTTTTTTTTAATGCTTCTAATGTTTGTGTGGTACAATTTTAAAATTGGTTTTGAACGTCCCATTTTCGCATTAAACTCCTTTGCACTGCTGCATACAAATTCATCGCATAGTTGAAAACTATCAATACAGTCTATTAGATCATTAGCCATTCTAAGTAGTAAAATTTATAATACTGCCATTAATCTTATACTAGTGATAAAAATGATGTATTTATGTAGGTATAATTTTACGAAAGTGATTGAATTTTTGAAGCTTGATATTTAAATTTTTGTGACTGAATACGTTGTATGTGTGAAAAGTGAAATTAAAATTTATTTGTATAGCAAAATGTGAAGTTGATAAGAGTATGAATATGAATAATAATAAGAATAGGATATTGTGATAAAAATAAATGCAAACACAATATAATAATAAATACTTGAATGAAACCTCAGTTAGATATTTAACATGAAATAAAGAAGTTTTATCTAAACTAAAAAAGCCAGATCCCGTTCTGTTTTGACAATTATCGGAGCGTCTCCTTTATTTTTCCTACAGAATATATAGCCATTTCTAGTCCATACATACTTGTAGTTAGAGGTCTTCGCTTTTATTTTTGCATTCCAGAACAGTTTACGATTTTGAGCTGTAAGGCATTCGTTTATATATATCGTTTCACCATCGATAACATTTTTTCCTCGTCGTTGTAGACACTCGATAGTTCTATCTTTAGTTTTAAATTCGACTACGATAGTAGGGGTATTGCTATTGCTGTCCTTACTACGACGTGAGTAGGTATTTGCTATGCCTTCTTTAAGGTCGAAATGTAATTTTCCCAATAGCTGCTGGACGTTTGAAGTTAGATTTTCCGTGTTAGTAAGTTTGTATCCACCAATTTAAATCTTTTTATCGTTGGATCTTTGCTCCAACCAGTTACATTTGGATTCCAAGCGATGAATCCGTTCGTCCTTCTTATTTAATTCGTCTTGGAGGTCGCAAATTCTTTTGTTTAGTTGTTTGATATCTTTTACAGCGTCTTTTAGCATTGATGTCGCTTCCTGTTGCTGATTTGCGAGAAATTTGTTACTCTCAATTAGATCTTCGATCTTCTTAAGTAGTGTGACATAATTTGTATTTCCAAGTTCTTTTAAGGGCGTAGATTCCGATCTAGAGTCAACTCGGCGCTTTGTTACACAAGTGCTACACTTCCAGGTTTTTAACTTATTTTGGTCTTTAAGAAATCCAAGTTCAGTTGCGCTAAGTCCCGCGCACTTCAGATGTATAACTAAGTTGCAAGAAGCACATGCAATGGACTCTTTATTTCCACGCTGGGACATTCCGCACAGTTGACCATTTTTAAAGTTTTTAATATTGGCAATACAACTTTATAACGTCTTTGTAGCCAAAGCTGAATTATTTATTAGTTATTATTAATATTTTTAATAATTATTTATTTTATTTTTTTTTAAATGTTTGGAAAAAAAATAAATCAACTATCTGTCAAGAAAGCCTGCTCGCTAAGACGCCATATTCCGCAGAAGGGAGTTGCTGACGAAAGTTATGTCTATGATGGAGCACATTCCTGCTTGGCGATACGTGTTTGCCCGGCCGAAATTAGCAATTCCTATTTCCAGTGGTGCAAATGTCTCAAGCGAAATGCGTCCTCTAGCATTGGTGAGCCTGCTACCCCACTCTATTGCCCATGCATTGAAATCACCGCCTATGACCACTGGAGTTTTACGGCGTGCGTCGGTCGTTAGATTATCTAACATTGTCTGGTATTCACTCGTCGTCCTGCTGGGTGGTGCATAACAGCTGTAGAAGTGAATTCCATTTATTTTTGCTCGTACGAAGCCCTCCGCCTGTTCACTGGTTTCTTGGAAGAACGCGTGTTTTCCAGATATCCATATTGCCGCTAGCTTTGTTTTGTCCCAGATCCAGATATTTCCGTCAAGATTTTTGTACGGTTCACTAATCAAAGCGATATCCGCTCCCTCGTCCTTAGCAATTTGTGTCAGGATATTCTGCGCTATTCTACAGTGGTTCAGATTAATCTGTATTATCTTCATGATTTTATACTTGTAATGGCTCTCCTAAAAATCGGGCATTTGCTGCTGCCGGCTACATGCTTCGCATTTTCTGGATGGCCCTTCCTGCTCCTTGTCACAACTTTTCGCAATGTGGCCTTCTGTTCCACATTTCCTACAAGGCTTGGAGTGGTCTTCTCCGTTTTTACACTGCCTGGCTACGTGACCAAACTCTAGACATTTAAAACATTTTATAAGTTCCGTTCGTTCGCGAATGCGGCAGTTCACCAAGCCGATCTTAACTTTTCCAGCTTCTAACAACTTTCTAGCGTTTTCTGCAAGAAAACTGACTGTTCTTGTTTGCGTTTCGCCGTAGACCTTTTGTAGAGATAATATGTCTGCTTGCGAAACTCCGCCGACTCCAAACTGGGTTTTGATTGCTTCGCTTATGTCATCTTTTGTGGTGGTTTCATCAGCATCTTTAATTTCGATGATAGAACGGTGCGTGAGGGACCTTACACTCGCTTGCAATGCTAAGGCTTCGTTAATAGCGCCTTTGAGTTCGGCAGTAATGTCTCCCGTCTCCTTAAGTTGAATTAAGAGATCTCCCTTTTGTATCTTTCTGATTTTCGATACCGCCTTTCCTACTGCTTCCAATTTAGGGTCTGCCTTTACCTTGCGTAGTATCTGCGCATACGAAAGTTCACCCTTCGCTTCGATTACAATAGCGTTAGGTCGAGTTTTTTTAGTCCTAATGATCTTCTTCCTGTCGGCTTTTCCCCACCATTCTCTCTTGTCATCTGCTTCTCTCGCGGCTTTTTGGCAGTCTTCTTGCGAAATGCTATTGACCATCCATCTCCTTCTGTTGATTTCTCACTAAGCAATGGAGCCTCAGTCAGGGTCATGGCATTCTTATTCAGGTTTTTTGCTGCAGATGGATGTTTCTGTTTCCGCTTTAGCTCTGAGGTTTCGCTATCCGTAAACTGCCTTTTTTTGTATGCATTTACTAGATTATGTGTGCATTCAATTAAATTTGGTGTGCATTCACTCAAATGTTGTGTACATTTTTTCAGATTTGTGGGCATTTACTAAATTTTTTGTGCATTCACTTAAATTTTGTGTGTAATTACTCAACACTACGTGTGGGACAAAATCATGGGTATTGTCGTCCGCATCATATCGTATCAGCTGATCCATCCGTCAATTCAAAATTCTAGTAATTCAAAAATATATATCCGTCAATTCCACCAAGCAGCGTTTGCCTCTAATTTCGATCACTTTGTATTTGAGGTACTTGGAGAACGTTTCTCTCACCTCCGATCACTACTTTGTTCTGGGCAAACTCACCATCCTGCCATCGATTTCAGTCCCTTTGAGTCTTAGGTACTTTGCGAATGTTTTCTTCATTTTCAGTCAGTACTTTCTTCTGACCCACTATCCTGCAGTCTACCTCAAGCTACTTGTTTTCCTTTGATTTCGATTCCTTTGAATCTAAAGTACTTTGTGAAGGTTTTCTTTCCTTTCGATCATTCTTCTAAACAATCACACCTTCTGCCAAATACATTATCTTTCACGATCATAAGACCTGTTAACATACAATTTCGTTCCCTTGAGCTCGCTTCTACCTAATATTACGTTCACTTCAGTTTTCTACTTTCTTCCTAGAGCCAACAACGTGCATCTACCTACCATCTATGTATCCTGCATCTGACACCATCCACCACTCTTGCTACTAACCTTCGTTTAGGATCCAAATCTCATGCATCTCCCATTCAGATTTCGGTCGCATTGTGAACTTAATCAACCGCCAACTCCTACTTTCTTTAACTTTCAAAACTAACTAGCTCAGTTGTATCGTGCTTTCGCAGCTTCACAGAACTGTATCATCAAAACCAAAAGCCCTAACCCCTCTCCAGCTTGCGACTAATCTAGACCATAACACTTGTACATCATCCAACTGGACCAATATGATCGGGACTCCAACACAACCCCCGAAGTATCAGATTTAAATCCTTTTGTCCGCCCTTCGTGGATTACTGCACGCGCCCTTATTTCAGTCATAGCTTTGATACTGATCGATCTTCTCGGGTCTCTGGAGACACAACTCTCGAAAATAAAAGTTTCTGAAATTACCGAAGCTTTCTAGACCAGTGATTACCCCTATTCGTTTAGTTCAAGTCCATGGTTTAGGCGTACGAACAAATGGGGTTCCTCAATGATATTTATCGGTGTATTTCGACGATAACTTGAGTAAGCCTCAACAGAAAAGATAACGAGTAGTCACACAACATCGGCTCTTCACCAATCAGAATCGTATTGTTTTTGAAAATGTGGGCCAACCGGATATGAAAGTTATTAGCAACTGGCAAGAAAGAATTCAATTTTGGAAATAACCGAAAAATAATGTATGAACAACTAAAAAAATGTTTATGGTGCTTTTAGTTTTTGTGGGGAATGGAAAATCTCAAATAGTTACAAAGAGACTCGTATAACACCACGAAGATGCTATGGGATGAGTTTGAAAGAGGGAAATCAATTAAAAGAATTGAAACTCGACAGAAACTCTCTACGGACACTTCTTAGGATAAACGCTCGAAAATTTCGCCTAACAACCGATGATATTTCCAGAGGCTGCGGTGAGGAGGATGAGACCGTAGAGCATTTTCTCTGCCCATGCTTCCAAACAATTTGAAGACCAATTCTCGGAGAGCGCTTCTTCACTGTGCTGAATGGTATCCAGTCCCTTCAACTGATGAAGGTCATTAGTTCACCGGTAGAGCGGACTGACTGAATGATATGGAGGTCAGCATGGTTAAAACACGAAGGCGTACAATGGGCCCAATGGTGTCCAAGCTCTCCACGACCTTGCCTAACCTAACTTCCGTCTTCTGTGGAAACCATAAGAAATCGATTAGGCATTATCATAGATTACGAGAGCATTCTAGGTAAGAGAGTAGGTATGATAGCAGTTAACTAGCTTTATACATAATAGGTCCTTCCTCTGTAGTGAATTTAATAGAAATTTTTATCGCGACTTCTACATCATGGAATACGCGCTAATATACCAATTAAAATTAAATGTATAGTGAAGATATAGAAACTGTAATACAAATACAGCATGCCATGAATTTTACTTTATTATTTTAACAATAAAGTATTGTGATCGACTTGGAAAAAAAAAAATTTGCTACCCTGAAATTTGGTTTTTTCGCGTTTCATGACTAAATTAGCCGAAAAATGCAAAAAAAATCCGTCTGTCTGTACGCCGTACACCGTACGCCGACGTGTACGCTCAGCGCACATTAACTGCCAAACCCTTCAAGGTAGAAAGTTAATTTTTAGAAGGATTGTAGATAGTTGCGGATCTCAGGAGGACACTCATTTTGGAGGGTGTAAGGGTTCAGGGGGAGGCGGGGAAAGCACTTAAACCGAAAACTAAGAATTCAAATATCTCAAACATGGTTACAGCTCGGAAGCTAAAAATCAATGTACATATAAAAGGGTTTGTGGAACAACTTTTAAAATTAATTTAATTTTTTTATCCATGGGGGTGCAAAAAGGGGGGGCTAAAAACCAATTGTCGGCCGAATTTTTTTTTCGAATGATTATATCTTAGAAATTACTTAGCATAAAAAATTTATATTTTTAGACCATCAAGGTGGCATACAGATTCACTGGAATCAGCTTACATAGAAGCTAATTATTGTAAGGGGGAGGGTCAGGGGGGGTGCAAAGAAAAACACTTAAAAATCAATATCTCGGCTATTTGTTGAGGTATGCAATTGAAACTTGATACTTATATTAAGCTATACTAGAGAAATATAAAAAAAATATAGTGTTTGGACAAAATAGTAGTGGGGGAAAATGGGGAGCATTGAACTTTCCAAAATTTCAAACCATTATATCTCAAAAATGAGAGCAGATATCAAATCAAAAATTTCTCAGATCGTAGAACTATATAATTTTTAATTTTGGTAAAACAGTTAAGTGGGGGGATGTAAGAGGAGGGAGGTGGAAAGCAAAAGTGTTAAAAATTTTGAGTAATTTTTGTACGGCTCTGGTAAAAGTTAAAATTTTGCAGGTCGATACATCTATTTATTCTATATACATAAAAAATAATAAAAGTTCTGCAATTGTTATGCACCAACCCCCCTGGTCTAACGTGCACAAGGTGTTTCATGTGAAATGAAAAAACACATAAGCTGAAAATTTTTGAATGAAATTTTAAGGTACAAACTTGAAAATTTGCAAAATGCATTTAAAAAAAAACCATAAAAGAATGAATTATTAATTGGTCGAAAATCTTTAAAACGTCTACCCCCTCCCATACAAAATTATTTTTTCGACCATTTTCAAGAAATCAATTATCACTTAACTATTAAAAGCTATCAATTTGAAATTTTACAAAAAAAACTTACAAAAATAATTGAAATGAAATTACGTTAAAAGTTTTGAAATCGCGCTTGACCTTCTACCCCCTCCCATACAAAAGTATGATTTCGACCAATTTCATTAAATCAACTAATAACAAACAAATTGAAAGCTACGAACTTGAAATTTTGTACGAGAACCTTAAAACTGAAAAGAAGAAAATTGCATCACAAGTCTTACGATTCCTCTACATCCTCTACCCCCTCCCATACAAAATTATTTTTTCGAGCGTTTTTATGGAATAAATTATCAGCTAACTCTTAAAAGCTATCAATTTCAAATTTTGCATAGAAACTTATAAAAATAATTCAAATGAAGTTGCTTTAAAAGTTTTGAATTCGCGCTTGCCCTTTTACCACCTCCCAACCAAAACTATGATTTCGACCAATTTCATTAAATCAACTAATAACCAACAAACTAAAAGCTACGAACTTGAAATCTTACACAAGCACCTTAAAAGAGAAGCGAAATAAAACTACATCAAAATTTACGATTTCTCTACCTTCTCTACCTCCTCCCATACAAATGTTCGGTTTCGTGAATGTAAAATACACCGAATTTTATGAAAATTCTATGCAACTTCGTCTATGAAAAACATTCTATACAGAGAATATTGGACGCAATTAATTAAAAAGCTATTAACATCCACCCACTTTTACTATTACCGCTCCTCCTCCCCTCATAAAAACCCAAACTTGCATAAACGAATGAAATATTGTTAAATAGACAATAGCCCTGCCCAAGAACTCCCTTTCATTTAGTCTTCCCTAACCACTCTAACCTGCATATTGACTTTTCACTCATCCGTAACATGTCCCAAGAATAATAAAGTTTTGCCCGACTTGTTGGCAGTTTATTTACTTTTAGTTCTCAAAAAACCTGTTCTTTATTGCTATCCAAATATAAACGTGAAAAGTTGGCATGTACGAAATTCAGATTTTTTTACGAAAATGCATTTTTTGGTTCACATTTTAATCAGTCATCCATATTGTATTCCGGAACTGATTGTTTTCCAATGAACGGAAATTATTTTTCGAATGAAAACTATTTTTGTTTTAAATTTATCAGTATATCCGGAATTTTCCAGTTTTTTGTGATTTGATAAATGATAACGACAGTGTTTCACAAAATAACTTTCAATTCAAGGAAATTGTAACTTTTGGCACAGATTTTTTTTTTTTTGATTTTTTTAAACAACAAAAAAAATCTTCATATTGAATTCTTTACTGCGTCAATTTTGCCCTTTACTTCCAAGTATTTGATCGAAATTTTACTTGAATTACATCACAAATAACGCACTACCTAATTCGTCGTGATTAATTTCTTTTGGTGACGAAATGTTAAAATATCTGAAAATTTTACCGATTAGCTAGTTCTGAAGAATTAAGATAAATCTGCAGTCAGATTTTTGGTATAAATTAGCGCAACATTTTCTGAAATGGTCATTACAATTACAAAGATGAAGTCGACTCTAGTTTATTTTCTTTGGGTAGGAGTAGCTGCATCTTTTTTGATTTCATTGGTGAATGGACATCCGAATGGAGGACTACCTAAGTAAGTACATATATATTACAGTTTATTATCCAATGCCTAAATATTTTTTATTTATTGAAAAACGAATTTTCTTTTAGCTCAACGGTAAATGAAATTCTAGAGGAGAATAGGACTTCCCAATCCTCGACAGAAAGACCTTTTGATCCAAATTGTGGAAAAGATTGTTCGAATGGAGGACTACCTAAGTAAGTACATATCTATTATAGCTTATTACCCAATGCCTAAATATTTTTATACTCTAGATAAAGTCTGACAGTATATTGTGTTTGCCTTACCATTTGTAACGCTAAGAAATAATGCTCGCACAGAGCCGCTAAGGGTACAGAAATATTTGTTGTCGATCAAAAACTTCGATTCCGAGTTGCTGTCTGTCTGTCTGTCCGTCTGTGCGTCTGTCTACAGCATAACTCTCGAAAGCTTTGAGCTATAGT
The DNA here is from genome assembly GCA_963669355.1 of Chorisops tibialis. Lineage (NCBI taxonomy): Eukaryota > Metazoa > Arthropoda > Insecta > Diptera > Stratiomyidae > Chorisops > Chorisops tibialis. Next base: position 217,559,710 of record OY770262.1, read on the forward strand.
GATAAAAATTTGTGTGTGTCATTTTTAGCAAAAAAGTAAGGTCAAGTTCATGAACGGGCCAAATCGCTCCACCCCTTCTACCCCGTCCCATGCAAAATGACACAATTACGCAATCTTATAATAAACGGATTTGCTTGAAAAGTATAAAAGTTATTGAGCTCAAATTTGAAGCATATTACTTTTATAATGATTTCAACCTACCGTATAAAAATTATGTGTACACTGCACTTTTTCATGAAATGCTCTAAACCAATTTACTCAGTGCGTATAAAATTTAGCGAGCTGAAATTGTGCAAAAAATATTTATTTAAAAATATTAGTAAGACCAATAAAAATTAGATGATTAGCTTCACCCCTTCTACCCCCTCCCATACAAAATGACACAAATACGCAATTAGACAATAAAGGGATTTGCTCAAAAAGTATAAAAGCCATTAGTCTGAAATTTTGAATATATTACTTTCGTGGTGACTTCAATCTACTATACTTTTTCATGAAATACTCTAAACCAATTTACTCTGTGCGTAGAAAATTTATCGAGCTCAAATTTAGCACTTATTATTTATTTAGAATTATTAGCAATACCAAAAGAAATTAGATGAATAGCTTCACCCCTTCTACCCCCTGCCATACAAAATTACACAATTTCGCAACTCGACAATAAACAGATTTGCTCGAAAAGTATAAAAGCTATTGATCTGAAATTTGGAATATAATACTTTAATGATAATTTCAATCTACCGCATAAAATTTATTTGAGTCCTCAACTTCTTTCCACGCCCTCCCATACAAACTGTACTTTTTCATTCAATGTTCTAAACCTATTCATTCAGTATGTATAAAACGTATCGAGCTGAAATTATGCATTTATAACTTATTTAGAATTATTATTCAGCCCAAAAAAAATTAGATGATTAGTCTTACCCCTTCTACCACCTCCCATACTAACTCCACTTTTTCATGAAATACTCTAAGACAATAACTCAGTGTGTATAAAATCTATCGAGCTGAAATTGTGCACTTAATATTTATTTAGAGTTATTAGTAAGCCCAAAAAAATGAAGCTATTATCCGTACCCCTTCGACCCCCTTCCATACAATCTGACACAATTTCACAACTTTACAAAAAGCGGATTTTCCTGTAAAGTATGAATGCTATTGATCTACAATTTAAAACATGTCAAAAGCATGATGTTTTTAGTTATTTGTGAAAAAGTCATTAAGGACTCGCCCCTCCTTGTACCACCTCCTATACAAACTACACAATTTGGATAAATTCAATAACCTATTTTTTTTTTAAAAAATCCTAAATTTTGTGTAAAACATTTTGATAGCAACTTTAACGTAATGGGAAAAAATTAATTCAATGTCTTCAACCCCTGTACCACTTCCCCTACAAAATTTCTTGAAATCAAAAAATTTCTCTTTCATCTAGAGTATCGCACGTTTGGGCTTTATGTCCAATCGTAGTCCTGTTATGTTTTTTTATTGATAAACGAATTTTCTTTTAGCTCAACGGTAAATAAAATTCTAGAGAAGCTTAAGAATAGGACTTCCCAATCCTCGACAGAAAGACCTTTTGATCCAAAATGCGGACAAGATTGTTTGAATAGAGGACTACCTAAGTAAGTACATATCTATTGCAGTTTATTAACCAATGCCTAAATATTTTTTATTTATTGATAAACGAATTTTCTTTTAGCTCAACGGTAAATGAAATTCTAGAGGAATTTCTTCTATTCTTAAGAACTTCCCAATCCTCGACAGAAAGACCTTTTGATCTAAAATGTGGAAAAGATTGTTTAAATGGCAATTGTAATGAAAAGAAAGAATGCGAATGTAATCAGCTCTATGAAAAAGATTCGAATGGTACGTGTAGCATAAAAAAAACAGGATTCATACCATATAATAAATACAAATGTGGGATCGGGCAGAAGATATGTTATTAAACACAATTGACTGCCAAGGCGAATGCATAAAAATAAATAACAAAATTATGAAAACGTATATGTATTTGGAATTCGGGCCTACTTTTCCATTTTCCAGTTATTCCTACACAAATTATCAATCCCTTTTAATTTTCTTTTAACTTATTTGCTATTTAATTTTTATACTCTAGATGAAATTTGAGAGTATATTGTGTTTGCCTTACCGTTTGTAACGCTAAGAAATAATGCTCGCACAGAGCCGCCAAGGGTACAGAAATATTTGTTGTCGCTCAAAAACTTCAATTCCGAGTTGCTGTCTGTCCGTCAATCCGTCTATCCATCTGTCTACAGTATAACTCTCGAACGATTTGAGCTATCGTGCTGAAATTTGTTGTGTGTAATTTGTAGCAAAAGAGTAGCTTTAAGTTCGTGAACGGGCCACATCTCCCCACTCCTTCTACCCCCTCCCATACAAATTTCACGAAATTTCTAAATTTTCAGAAATTGATTTTTATTTGAAACTATTTAAGCTATTGACTTGAAATTTGGGTAAAAGTGTTATGATATAGATGTCATTAATATGACTGAATATTGATCCGATCCCGTCACTCCTTCTACCCCCTCCCATACAAATGCATAATTTTGAAAAATGCAGTTTTTCAATTTTCATTGAAACTAACAAAGTTATAAAAACGAATTCTTGCCAGAATTAATTTTATTATAATTCCAATCAGAATTGAAAAAATTATAAACCTTACCTCACTCCTTCTACCCCTCCCATACAAATTTCACGAAATTTTTAAATTTAAATTAAATTATTTTTCTTCGAAACTCTTAAAGCTATCAACTTGATATTTTGCATAAATTATAAGGAAGAATAGGAAAAATAGAAATATCAATAACGAGAAAAAAGTGTGTTTTGATCCGTACACTCCTTCTACCCCCTTCCATACAAATGTGTAATTTTTGCTAAGTGCATTATATCGATTTCCATTAAAACTAGAAAAAGTATAAACTTAAAATTTTGCAAGAATTTGTTTTTTAATAATTGCAATAAGTGCTAAAAAAAATTATCAGCTCCCCTTCACTCTTTCTACCCACTCCCATATAAATAGCTGTATTATAAATTCAAGAAAATCATTTCTGCTTCGAATATATTAGAATTTGAAGTTGAATCAAAGCGTGGTGATAAGGATGTTGATAATCAGTTTCAAAATCATCTTAAACGCTCCACTTCCTCTGCCACCTCCCATACAAATTCCTCAATTTCAGGAAAACTATGTCCAATTGAAAATAATGAAAGCTACAAACCTTAAATTCAGTTCGATATATCTTGCATACCACATTAGGTGTCATATCCAAAAATTACAAACCTTCCTCCTCCGCTTCTACCACCTCCCATACAAAAGTCACTATTAATTATTTAAAAGAATTGGAGGTGACATACTTTCCGGTACATTGAACTCTTTCTCATTTCATCTAGAGTATTATATGATTGGGCTTTACGCCCAATCATAATTTTTTTATATTTCTTAATTAAATTTAAAAGCACAGTACATAGTAAATACATATATTCTACAATTTCATCTAAAGTTTAACCATTTTTGTTAAGAAACTGTTTTCCTCCATAGTTCCAAGCTTTACGGAGAGCACCGTTGCTCATGATCGAATCATGTCTACCCTCTCAAAGACGTTAAATGGAGCAATGCCTTGTCCGAATAGGAAGCCACAATGGAGGAGCGACGAAATTTCAGGAAAGGCTGGAGGCACTTTTTAATAAGCAAACCAAAGAGACTTGTAATCCTGTACGGAAGCCCTTCTCTGTTATAAAAAGAACTTGAGGAAATTGCAGCTCGAATCCAAGAATTTTTTGGCGGAATGGTAAAAGAAACATTCGAAGCGTCAAAATTACGTAAAATTCTTTCTGTGTTACATGCCCCTCTATGCGCAGCTTCATGAAAAAATTCGACAGGTCGTGGAGCTGTTCGAGTGACAAAACCATTAATCTTCCCTTAAGGGGCCATACATACCGAAACGACGATTTCTTGCAAAAATTGCTATTTTCGCACAGAAATTCCTGACAAAGCACTCAATATGATGAAAATTTGTTTTTATAGTTTTAATCCTTGTTAATTTTACAACAGCATGTTGGAAACAAATTTTTAAAATTATGTTTAGGAAAAAGTTTACAGCCGAACCCGGAGTGGGTTCGGTTTTTTAAAAATGAGAAAAACTATGGTTTTCGATGCGACTTATGACCTATAAGTCAGGCGACGACTGTATATTATTTTTTGCAATCACAATAGAAAAAGGTTGCGACAAGTGCTTGACCGAAGAACATTTTCGATTTCTATAAGTTTTGTTAATAATAAATGGAGTTAAAAAAGAGCGTTTCTTATTGATTTTTTTGTTCGAATTTATGTATTAAAACTGATGAATATGACATTTTTTTAACACTGATATCGAAGAATAGAATGTTGTTAAGCTTATTCAATGAGTTCGGTATTAGTTTTCATAAAAAATACATCATAATTGTTTGAAAATCAATCAGTAAATTTCGCAGGGAAAATTGAAACTCAGTATGCCTTGAGACGGCGACCAGAGCAGAAGCCGGTCCGCGCCGATTTTTCAATCAGTTGGTCTCTTTTGCAAGATGTTTGTACGCTCTCAAGAGGTTTGTCTTTTCCCCTTCGCATTTCCGATGATCGCTTGCATTCTTTGTATGTGTTGTCGCAGATCAAAGTTCGTAGGTGGATGAGAAATCTATCGACCTACGCTTGTTGATAACTTTGTGTTTGTATTTTTTCCAATGCATCATTTTCTTTCCTTATTCCTTCGCGACCTATTTCCCCGCTTTCATTCCCACTTCCTCTTTATTCTTGCACATTCCTTTAGTCGCATCTTCCCGCATCGATGTGGAACAACTAATCATGGCTAGAAGTCGATCAAATTACGACACGAAAAAGTGTTCAGAGAGAACAAAATCATTTACTCTCTCGATTTTAAATCCTGGCAAAATGATTTGAAATCGATATCGACCGATGGTAGTCTACGACCGCTTAAATACTCACTTTCCGCGTAGCTCTGCAGTCGCTCCGCTCTGAAAAGAACTCAAGCCTCCAATGAACGACTTTGAAATCATAATCTCGTGGAACAAAATCCTATAGGAAATACTCAACCTCAACCCGTGTAAATCCCGAGGACTGAAAGGCATAATACCTGTCGAATTTTAAAGCACCTCTAATATCATCATTCCCTGGAGGGACGCTATTTTTAGAGATTGCCTACCAAATATGGAAGTAGATAAATGTAGTTTTGAACTCCGAAGCTGTAAGAAGCTCTTATATATTTCCGAAGGAAGTAACACCTATAAGTCTATCCTCATTGTTCTATGAATTCCAGTTTTAGGGAAAGAGGCAGACTGTAAATTGATTGTGTTTTCGAACGGCGTTGCTCTAGCTATCTCTGGTAAGCACCTGAGTACTTTAGGAGAGAATATGCAAAACACCCTCTCAATACTCTCAAAATTCTCATAAATGCGGTCCTAGTCTCAGGACCGCGCTGGTCCTTTTCACGAGAAAATACTAAACTCTTCGTATTGACCCTCCGAACTTGGATGGTACCAGGCTTATTTGCGCAGATAGAGCAAAATTTATGGGTCTTGTTTTGGATAAAAAATTTAACAATAATGTGGTTTCTTAAAGACAAATAGTTGAAAAGCTTATTCGATGGTAAAGCTCTTTCTTACGCCTGATTATATGTGAATATCTGGAAAATTCTAGTTAACAATTTTATTTCGACACAAGTTTTACAATAGAGAATTTTCGAAACAATTTTTTTCCTAAACAAAAGATTATTTGAATAAATTTTAATGGACTGAAAAATGGATATTTAAATTGGATAAGTAAAATTAAAAAAAAAAGAAGTCAGATCATAAAACTAAGTATTTGCACAACTGGATCGATCTTCCTTAACGAACAAGATGTGGACGAGGTGCACTATTTTTGTTACCCTGGAAGAATTGTTAGCACGGATGGGGGTGTCGAAAATGATGTTGAGCCTCATATAAATAAAGTTCATCTTGCTTTCGGTAATCATTCCGTATTCTCGAGAGATGTTGAAAGAGATTTCTTGGCACGAAATTCCTAAGATTAACTAATGTATTTGGTTAACTAATGTATTTGAACATTTTGGGTGATATTCTGGCCAGACGTCATTCAATGATGATACGAACAGTGGATATATATTTCATAGAATTAAGAATTATTTATAATGATCGATAATGATAAGGTATAGCCTAGAAGATAGACTGTTTGTCTACAATGCCAAGATCGTAAGTTCAAATCGCGGTCAACGTACATTATGCACACTACCTGTTAGCGAGCGCAAACCTCTCAAGATTCCGACTAAGACTTAAGAAATTATTTGAACTTGTAATGCTTTACTAAGCTCAATAGTTGGGTTGCCTTCCTTCCACTCGGGTAAGAGCAAAATCCCAGCCTGGCAAATCCGGGGAAAGAAAAAAAAAAGGGGGGGGGGGGGTTTGATCGAGAAGGTTAGAGCGCAGAAAGAAATCGTGAAAAATATCTGCAATCATCATATCGCCAAGTCAAGCTGGGATCGCAAACGTTTCAAGGTAAGTCAATAGAAACGAATTATAATATATTGAACTAATGAACGAAAACGAATTTATTGGTTCACGCGGCGCTGAGAAGGGAGGCAACCCAACCGAGAAAAAACTCGATCTTAAATTCTTTTGAGCGACGGAAATTCATCAATAAAAAGCTTGACAACGAATCGAAGTCGCCTTTCTTTTTAAAGAGGAAAATTACAATTGGGTCTCCTTAAGCCAGGCGGTAATACTACCTGTGTGGGTGTATCTGGGTCATCTTAGTTAGTGTCAGCTGAAAATTTGAGATACAGGTTTCTTTGATGGACTAACAACCCTTCACAATAACAAATAGATGTCACGGAACGGAAATTATGAGAAGCCAAGGCTCGAAACACTTTTCTAACTAGTGCTGAAGAATCTGTGGGATATGTGCAAAGCGGTGAGAAACCCTGGATGTCGCAAGACACATGGGACAAGGCTGGCAATCGGAAAAAAGCCAAACTGGCAATCATCAACCGAGAAAAAACTCGATCTTAAATTCTTTTGAGCGACGGAAATTCATCAATAAAAAGCTTGACAACGAATCGAAGTCGCCTTTCTTTTTAAAGAGGAAAATTACAATTGGGTCTCCTTAAGCCAGGCGGTAATACTACCTGTGTGGGTGTATCTGGGTCATCTTAGTTAGTGTCAGCTGAAAATTTGAGATACAGGTTTCTTTGATGGACTAACAACCCTTCACAATAACAAATAGATGTCACGGAACGGAAATTATGAGAAGCCAAGGCTCGAAACACTTTTCTAACTAGTGCTGAAGAATCTGTGGGATATGTGCAAAGCGGTGAGAAACCCTGGATGTCGCAAGACACATGGGACAAGGCTGGCAATCGGAAAAAAGCCAAACTGGCAATCATCACTCAACCCGATGTCAACTAACGAACGCACGACCTGAGGCAGAACTACCTTGATGCTCATATACAGCTTAAAAAGGCTGTTAGACGCGATAAGAGAAAGGCCATTGAAGATCTGGCAAACAAGACAGTATCTGCGGCTTACCTTGTGGATATGGGTTCACTATTCACAATCATGAAACAGTTGACGAACAGGAATTTCACCGCCAACCACCTGGTGAGAGATATCAACGGAACTCTCCTTAATATGAGTGAACACCAGTTGCGGCAATGAAAGATATTCTTCTCTGAGATTTTAAACATTTTGTCAGAGGAAGATATTCCAGAAACAGAACAACTACCAAACATCCAACCGCAACAATCTTCTATTAGGGACGATCCCCCAGATAAGGAAGAGATAGTTTCCGCCATTCGGTCAATGGCGGGAAGGAAAGCTCCACGTATAGACGGACTACCAACCGAACTCCTCAAAGCGGACCCGGAAATAACAGCCGATATACTCCTCCCACTCTTTGCTGAGGTGTGGAATGAAGGAAGATATCCGACTGAATGAAAGGAGGGCGTCATTGTGAAAATTCCGAAGAAGGGCGACCTTCGGGATTGTGGCAATTGGCGTGATATATATCTACTTACTGCCGTATCAAAAATTATGGCTAAGGTAATTCTCAATAGGATTAGTGATGTCGTCGAGAGCACTCTCGAAGTTTATCAGGCTGGATTCCGTAAAGGATCGTCTTGTACGGACCACACAAATACCGTACGGATAATATTAGAGCAGTCAGCCGAAATGGGTTCGTCACTACATCTCATGTTTGTGGACTTCGAGAAGACTTCGACAGCGTTAAACGAGATTACATATGGAATGCTTTGCGTAGGAGAGGTATTCCAGATAAAGTCATAGCTATGATTTAAGAATCCTACGAAGATGCAAGATGTCGCGTCTTCCGTAGAGGAGAGCTATCCGAGAGCTTCCCTATGCGATCGGGTGTCAGACAAGGCTGCATATTATCACCGCCCTATTTCTGATGGTAATAAAGGACACCTTGAAAGCTGCACTTGAAGTTGGGGAAGGTAAAGGTCTTCAATGGAGACGGCTAAATAAAGCTCGTCAGGCCTTCGGTATCCTTTCCCCTTTCTGGAGGTTAAGAGAGATCTCCCTTCGCACGAAGCTGCGAGTTTTTGACGGATGCGTCAAATCCGTCTTGTTATATGGTTGTACTACGTGGAAAGTGACCGTTCGACTTACCAAGAAACTACAGACTTTCATGAACCAATGCCTCCGACGCATTTTAGGAATATTCTGGCCAGAAGTGATCTCCAACGACGAACTTTGGAGTACAACTGGCCAGACTAAAATAGGTATTGAGAATCAAAGGCGGAAATGGCAGTGGATCGGTCATACTTTGAGGAAACCAGAGCGAAACATCGCCAAACAGTCTCTGGATTATAATCCTCAATGAAGACGTCGGGTTGGTCGACCATGTAACACATGGAAGCGAGCAGTTGAGCAGGAGGCCAGAGGAATAAACAAGTCCTGGCAACAGCTTAAGGCCGATGCTCAGGATTGCGTCTTGTGGAAGAGAGTTGTTTCTGTCCTATGCCTCTATAGGGGGTCTTAACAGGAATTTGATTGATTGAAGGCCCGATTTGGGCTACAGTGCCATTGAAAAAACAAGAAGAAAATATCGATGGAAATCGGACGTATGTGAAGGTTCTTGACTCGCAAACGGTGGGTTGGAATCAAAATTGTTAACTATTAAAAGTTTTAACTATTAAAATTTTGGAATTTTTAATTAACAAAATATCTGCCAATAAGTCGGGTGCGACTTTATTATTTCTGAGACATGTTGAGAATGCGTGGGAGTTAATATAAAGATTATTGTGGTAGCTGGTAGCATATAGGGAGTAGAGGCCCTAGGGCATCTCAATTGTGTGAATTATGTAACACTTAACTGTGATTGCGATCACTAGCTCCTCTGATGATGATGCGATGGCGCTACAGCCCATATCAAGCCTTGGCCTCTCGGATGAATCTCCTCTAGTTGTCTCGGTTCAAATACCGCGTCCTCCAGTTTGAAAAATAAAAGGTCCTCTACATAAAGTCTAAATTTCTGCTCGTAGCGAGTTCACACCGCCCAAGTGCTATCAATTTCCTTATGAAATAATAATACATTTAAGTTAGGCTTCGGCCGCCTTCAAAGAGGTTTCGAATTGGACAGGAGGATAAAACCGAAGATGAAAGCCATCTAAAGGTGCCTCAGGTGATTTTGCGGAATTTGGCTACCGCTACGAATTGCGAGATCGAAACTACACCGAGCTAGCTAGGGACAAATTGGTAAATGTTTTAAACGGGAAGGCTGTAATCGATATAACTTATTAATTATTATTATTATTAACTAATTTTTCCACAGTACTCTTCATATAAGCCCGCTTCAAATAAATTCAACAGTTAGTGCTTCCTGAGTCTTCTGAAAAAGTCATTCTCTCTATTTAACCTCCTGATCTCTATAGGTAATAAGTTCCACTGCTGGATAACACAAATAGAGAACAGCTTCTGAGAGGTCAGGTTTGAAACTTTCATTGTTACCAACTAAGCCTCTCGTTCTAAGCCTGGCTTTTTTAGTATTGACAATAGTAGTAATATTAAGGAACGAAAAAGTACATAGTTTGAAAAAAGCATCCAAGAATGCCATGAGCATAAGAGAAAACATAATCAAGCCGTCGTAATCCAAAGACGTACCTAAACATAACAGAATTATGCGCGTAAAGCGCAATCTTACGATACTCTAGATGAAATAGAATTTTTTGTGATCCCAAGAAATTTTGTATGGGGAGTGTTAGAAGGGGTGATAGCATTGAACTAATTTTTTCCCCATCATACTAAGGTAGCAATAAAAATGTTTTATACAAAATGCTTACTCCAAAAATTGAATAGGAGCTGAGAAAATTAGTGTGTTAGATTTAGTGAAAATTTGCAGTTTGTATGGGAGGTGGTAGAAAGTGTAGGGGGATTTTAGTAATTTTTTCAGAAATAACTGAGAATATCATGAAATTGACATCTCTTAAATTTTAGACCAGTAACAATCATACTTTTCAAGAAAATAGATTTTTTGTGAAGTGGTGAAACTGTGTCATATTGTATGGGAGCGGGTAGAAGGGGTGAAGTTAATCAAATATTTTTTTCTGATCTTAGTGATAATATTAATTAAGTATTTATTACAAAATATGAGCTCGATAAATATTGTCTTAGAGCATTTCATGAAAAAGTGTAGTTTGTATGGGAGGGGGTGGAAGGAGACGGAGGACGCAGGTAATTTTTCTACTGTAGATTTATATCATTATGAAAGTAATATATCCCAAAATTCAGACTAATAGCTTTTATACTTTTCGATTAAATCCATTTATTGTCAAATTGCGAAATTGTTTCATTTTGTATTGGAGGGGGTAGAAGGGGTGAAGCTAATCGTCTAATTTTTTTTGGTCTTACTAAAAATTTTAAATAAATATTTGGTGCACAATTTCAGCCCGCTAAATTTTATACACACTTAGTGAATTGGCTTATAGTAATTCATGACAAGTACAGTTTGTATGGGAGGTGGTAGAAGAAGGAGGAGGACACGCATAATATTATATGTTCTGAGAAAATTGTCTTAGAGCATTTCGTGAAAAAGTGTAGTTTGTATGGGAGGGGGTGGAAGGAGAGGGAGGACGCAGATAATTTTTATACGGTAGATTGATATTATTATATCATAAAAGTAATATATTTCAAATTTCAGGCCAATAGCTTTTATACTTTTCAAGCAAATCCGTTAATTGTCAAATTGCGCAATTGTGTCATTTTGTATGGGAGGGGGTAGAAGGGGTGAGCGATTTGGCCCGTTCACGAACTTGACCTTACTTTTGTGTTAAAAACGACGTGTACAAAATTTGAACAATCTAGCTCAACGTGTTCTCAAGCTAGAGAGTGAACAGACGGACGGACGGACGGACGAACGGGCGGACAGACGGACATCCGGTTTTAAAATTTCTGAGTGATAATATTAATATTAATATTAAGCCTTATTTCTTGGCGTTACAAACCTTAGAGCAAACTTATAATACTCTCAGATTTCACCTAGAGTATAAAAATAGCACAAGAAATTGACAAAAAAATGCCAAAAAATTGGTATCAACTGAGTCTACGCTTTAAGCACAGCTTATCAATAGAGAAGTCGAATACATCCGCATTCTTATTAACTTCTCTCGCGAGAGGCGAAATCGGCTCATTTATACCATAGTTTGGTGAAAGCAAATCTGTAGCAATCTAGGCTGTCTTGGTGAAAATTGACCAACGGCAAACTGCATCAAACCCAAAAGTGTGGAAAAATTAACTAACCCTGTAAGAAGTTGATAAGCAAAAACCTACCTCACTTCGTTTCGAGAGTGATTACATATTAGTAAGTCGATCGATATAAGGAGGAAAACGAACTCTGTTGTTCCAATTAAGTTGACATTAGACTATTCTCACAAATTTACGCTGAATTGATTCAATTCTGCCAATATGCTCATCATAATAAGAAGACCAAACTTGAGAAGCATATTCAAGGTGAGATCTAACGAAGGTGTTATAGAGAATCAATTTAACAAAGGAATTGTTAAATTCCTTGGATAAGCGTGTAGCTAATCCCAACATAGAATTATCCCTTAGCACAATCTTATTTATATGCAAGCTAAAATCAAGTTTATGGTCAAATGTAATGATTGATTGATTTGATGGCGCTACAGCCCAAATCGGACTTTGGCCTCCTGAATACTTTGCCTCCATCCATTTCGGTTCAGTGACCGCGTCCTCCAATTACAAAATCTTAGCAGTGATTTTCTGTCGGCGTCAATCGAATCCTCCAAGCGCTTCCGTGGATTTCCGACCGGTCTTTGTCCGTTGACTTTCCCTTTTAGTGTGCGTTTGTGAGTTCTTCCGTCATCCATATGCTCCACATGACCAGCCCATTGAAACTTCTTAAATTTTATGAGGGCTGACAGTTCTGGATTGTCGAAGATGGCATACAATTCTCAATTGTCTCGTATTCTCCAGATCGAGTCTTCCCTCACAGGTCCGAGGATACTTCTGAAGACCTTTCTTTCCAAGGCGTTCAGTAGTTTTTCGGACGCCTGAGTTAAAGTCCACATTTCGCTGCCATAGCATAGCACAGGTCTTATGATGGTTTTATATAACTTAAGTTTTGTTTTCCTGAGCACGTTCTTGTTTTTGATTATTGAAAGTACCGAATAATAAGTCTTGTTTGCCATCATTACCCTTCTTTTGATTTCGATGGGTTCGCTTCCATCCTTTGATAGGTTCGCCTTTAGGTAAATGAAGTTGTCTACATTTTCTAAGTTACAATTTTAGGGGTTTAATTACAAATCTTTTACCCCTAATTAAATAATCATTTTTAAAATAATTTTCCCTTAGTACATTTATTTAATTTTAGTTTTTATTAACATTCACTTTTAAGTAATTATTTATTAACAATTATTTAGGTCTTTTTATTTTAAATTTTTTTTAATATCTAAACAAACAGCTATTTATTTTTAATAAAATAATATTTTTTAAATCCTTTTCATTCAATAACTGTTTTCAACTGATTTTTATTTTTTTTATTTTTAACGATTTTTTATTTAGAGTCAGGATTCGCCTGCTAAAGTAGAATTACAGTTGTAAGTAAAATTACAGCAGTTATTTGCGAATCCTGCTCATTATGAAAATCAATACGAATAGAGACTATCGCACCGCACACCCCTCCTCAGAGAATATCAAAGGATTTTCTCGAGACCAATAACTTTTATTAATTCAAATATTGATTTTTTCTAAAAGTTACTTTTTTAACTGGTAAAGATTTAATTAAAGGTTCCACTCGATTTAGTGAATCAGCGGTGCAAACATAATGAGATTTTAACCTATCGATTGATATGTTTACGTTTTTATTAAAATATTTGGCTTCGCGACTAATAATTTCGAATGGTCCTTCATAAGGGGCTTGCAGTGATGAACGCTTTGATTCTTGACGTATTGGGTTATCCAATAAAAGGTGTTATTTCGGTAGATGTCACTTTTGAAGCTGTCATTTTTTGACATTTGACAAGTAGAAACTACGCCATTAATAAAAATGGAACGATACACGCTTGGATGGGTATAGATAGGGTAGGCATCTGATCGGCGTCATTAGGCGACGCCCAGTGTTGTAACTGTCATATACACATCAATTGTGCTCATCATACCTCCACGTGGTAGCCACCGGATACTGGTCTTGTCCATCCGGACTTGACTTGCTAAACTGATGGGCGCGAGTGCTAATGAAACAGAAAAATTCTAGCACTATAATAATATGGCCCTCCAAGTTGGGGGTTGGGCGATGTGCTAACAACTCATCCTCGGAAAAACCAAACCCGTTTCGAAACCTGAAGCAACGCCTCGGACTGGATTGATTCAACGGCAACGACCACGCAAACGAAAAATGGACTATTTCTTCGGATCTTGGAACGTGCGATCCCTGTACAGAGCAGGAGCAGTGAGAGCGCTTCTGGAACAGGCAGCTAAATACAATATAAACATAATTGCACTCCAAGAAACTAAATTGTTAGGTAGCGAGATTACTGACATTAGATCGCACACAATTTTCAAAAGTGGGAAATCATCGGGAAGCCGGGAATTTGGAGTTGCGTTTATCGTCGACAACAAGCTTAAACACCAAGTTACCAACTTCAAATCTGTCAATGAACGATTGTGTGCAATCCGCATCAAAACAAGTTTCTTTAATGTTTGGCTTATTAATGTCCACGCCCCAACGGAAGACAAAGACGACGAAGTTAAAGACGAATTTTACAGCACCTTAGAATCAACATTCGACTCCCTTCCGTCGAATGATATTAAAATAGTATAGGTGACTTTAACGCGAAAGTGGGCAAAGAAGAAACATACATAGGGACAATTGGAAGGCACAGTCTCCATGATATTAGTAACGACAACGGCCAGAGGCTGACTGATTTCGCCAGCAGCAAAAACCTTAGTGTAAGCTCGACATGCTTCCCGCATCGTGACATTCATAAGAGAACGTGGGCATCACCCGACGGAAGAACATTCAACCAAATAGACCATGTTCTAATAGAGAAAAGGACGGCCTCCTGCATTCTCGACGTGCGTACATGTCGAGGGGCTAATTGCGACACAGACCACTATTTGGTAAAGATCAAGTTCCGATGTCGAATCGCAAACCGAGGTCACCCAAAAACACAACCGGTTCCTAAATTCGACATTGGAAAACTCAAAGACGAGAAAATAGTTGCGAAATATGTATCAGCCTTGGAGAGACACTTCGCGACAATGCTGAATACCACCGCCAGCCAGCCAATAGAAGAAATGTGGCAAAATATCAAACAAGGCATTACATCTGTCGCAGAGGAGGTGATAGGACAACAACCCCGGCGCAAAAGAAATGATTGGTTCGACAACGAATGCCAAGATGCCTTAGAACGAAAAAATCAAGCCTACAAAATATTAACGGAATGGCCGACACAAGCCAAACAGGACAAATACAAGGATCTTAGACGATTCGCAAACAAAATATGCAGACAAAAAAAACGGAAGTACAATAATGACGAAATAAAAAACATGGACGAACAATTTAAATTACACAACACAAGAGCCGCGTATTCCCTTGTTAAAAGGATGAAAGAAGGATACAAACAAAAATGACCCTCTGCAAGGATGCAGAAGGGAACATTATAAGTAACGCGGAAGATATAAAACTAAGATGGGCACAATACTTTGAACACCTTCTTAACCCGATCCCTTCACCTACACGAACAGCAGCAGCAGATACAATAGCAGGTATAACTGATGTAACAGCTGATGAAGGATCCGCTTTGAGTCCTCCCACACTCGAAAAAAAAACGGAAGTACAATAATGACGAAATAAAAAACATGGACGAACAATTTAAATTACACAACACAAGAGCCGCGTATTCCCTTGTTAAAAGGATGAAAGAAGGATACAAACAAAAATGACCCTCTGCAAGGATGCAGAAGGGAACATTATAAGTAACGCGGAAGATATAAAACTAAGATGGGCACAATACTTTGAACACCTTCTTAACCCGATCCCATCACCTACACGAACAGCAGCAGCAGATACAATAGCAGGTATAACTGATGTAACAGCTGATGAAGGATCCGCTTTGAGTCCTCCCACACTCGAAGAAGTAAAAACAGCCCTAAGGAACCACCCAAACAACAAAGCGCCGGGCACTGATCAAATCCCAGCTGAACGGCTTTTAGAAAAAAGCCGGCGACACCTGCATAGCGCATCTCCTACATAGATTAGTCACGGACATATGGACGCAGGAAATACTTCCTGAAGATTGGGGCAAGAGCATCATATGTCCAATTTATAAAAAAGGTGACAAACTCTGCTGCGAAAACTACCGAGGAATATCTCTGTTGTGTACGTCTTATAAGATCTTGACGAAAATTCTAGAAAAGAGAATTAAGCCCTATGCTGACAAAGTAATTGGTGAATACCAAGGCGGATTTAGAGCTGGACGCTCGACCACGGATCAGATATTCTCAGTTAAACAGGTGCTGGAAAAGTGCTGGGAATATAATTTTGATGTGCACCAGATATTTGTTGACTTCAAACAGGCATACGACAGTATCGACAGGCGCGTACTGTATAAAATCATGCTGGAGTTTGGAGTCCCACCGAAACTGGTCCGACTGACAAAAATGACAATGACTGAGTCTTTGTCATAAGTCAGAGTAGAAAATGATTTGACTTCCAGTTTTAAAACAGACAACGGCCTTAAACAAGGTGACGGCCTCGCACCAATGATTTTCAACTTAACACTCGAATATGTTGTTCGGAAACTTCCCGTGGACACCAAGGGAACACCAAGGGAAGTTGGACTACGTATAAATGAAAATAAAACAAAAATTATGACGCAAACTAGGAAAAAGACGCCAATCAGACAAAATATCACAGTAGGAGACTATAACCTAGAAAACGTAGACAACTTTATATACCTAGGGGCGAACCTATCGAAGGATGGAAGCGAACCCATCGAAATTAAAAGAAGAATAATTATGGCAAACAAGACGTATTATTCGGTACTTTCAATAATCAAAAACAAGAACGTGCTCAGGAAAACAAAACTTAAGTTATATAAAACGATTATACGACCTGTGCTATGCTATGGCAGCGAAACGTGGACATTAACTCAGGCGTTCGAAAAACTACTTAACGCCTTTGAAAAAAAGGTCATCAGAAGAATCCTCGGACCTGTGAAGGAAGACTCGATCTGGAGAATACGATACAATTGAGAATTGTATTCCATCTTCGACAATCCAGAAGTGTCAACCATCATAAAATTTAAAAAGTTACAATGGGCTGGTCATGTGGAGCGGATGGATGACGGGAGAATTCCCAAACGCACACTAAAAAGAAAAATCAACGGACAAAGACCGGTCGGAAAACCACGAAAGCGCTGGGAGGATTCGATTGACGCAGACAGCAAATCACTGCTAAGATTTTCAAACTGGAGGACGCGGTCACTGAACCGAGATGGATGGAGGCAAAGCATTCAGGAGGCCAAAGCCCGATTTGGGCTGTAGCGCCATCGTAAGTAAGTAAGTATACACGATTCAACAACGCATTGAAATTATTAAAATTCACATTATTAAAATTCACATTATTAAAATTCACATTATTAAAATTCACATTATTAAAATTCACTATTCTTGACTGATGAGGCCCATTTCCACCTCGGTGGCTACGTCAACAAGCAAAACTGTCGCATCTGTGGCTCGGAAAACCCAAGAGTTATTGTTGAAAAGCCTCTCCATCGTCAACGTGTGACTGTTTGGTGCGGTTTATGGTCCGGCGGGGCCATTGGACCTTACTTTCGAAAATGAGGCTGGAGCAACAGTTACGGTGAATGGATTGCGCTATCGAGAGATGATTAATGATTTTTTATGGCCGGAATTGGAGGATATTGATCTGGACAACGTTTACTTTCAACGAGACGGCGCTACGTGCCACACAAGCGCCAAAACCATTGATCTTTTACGGGAAAAGTTTCAAAATAACACCTCTTATTGGATAACCCTATACAAAAACATGAGTACAAGTTTTAAGATCTTTGAAAACAAATGGTTTTTCATGGTAATGCTTGGAATGCAGTTTAATTTTGCTAATAGTATCTCGAAGGTGTTCAACAAATTCACCAGCAGACAAACTTTGTGGACTTTTGCTAGTATGTATAAAGTCATAAGGTAATCTTAAATTTTGACCATATAACATCTCTTCTGGAATTGAATTGATATCTTCTCTCAAAGTAGAGCGAAGACCAAGAAGAACAAAAGGTAATTCAACCGACCAATTTTGACTTTGTCTACATCTCAAAGATTCTTTAAAAATTCGGTGCCATCTTTCAAGCATACCATTAGCTTTAGGGTTATAAGCAGTTGTTCTATTTCGCTTAAATCCCATCATTTTACCTAATTCCGAAAACAGTCGTGATTCAAATTGAGCACCTTGGTCAGTAATAATAGTGACCGGTGTTCCATAACGTGGAATGTACTCTTTAATTAATTTATCAGCGACTGATTCGGCGCAAATATCACTAAGCGGGTATGCTTCTGGCCATCTGGTGAAACGATCAATTACTGTTAAACAGTAACTGAATCCTTTTGATATTGGTAATGGAGCCACCAAATCAATATGAATGGGGTTAAATTTTTCTGAAATTAAATCGAATTCGCCGAGAGGATTCTTAACATGCCGAGAAACTTTTGCTTTCTGACATGCAGTACACACTTTAGTCCAGTTGCGACAATCTTTGATGATTGATGGCCAGATAAATTTATGTCGCATAATTTTTATTGTAGCGTTAATACCTGGATGTGATAACTCATGTACCGTACGAAAAATACGCCTACGTAAAGGTTCAGGAATGTACGGTCTTATTCTTTTTGGCGAAAAATCACACCAAAGAGGATTTGATGTACCTTCGAGACAAACTGGTTGCAATTTTAAGCTAGGCATTGCTTTAACATTGACTGTATTTCCTCTGAGCCGAAGAAAGTTTTCTTGAAAAGAAGGTTAAAGGTTGCCAGACATTAACAGTTTGTTGCTGCAAAGAAGCCTAGGAAAGCGCAACATGTCTAATTTCAATAAAATTAAGGAATGGGGTAATTTATCGAAAGCCTTACTAAAATCAGTATAAATGCAATCCACCTGCTTATCCTCCTCAATATCCACAATGGATTTATTTGTAAACTCCATCAGATTAGTGACTGTTGACCTATTTTTGATAAAACCATGCTATTTACTTGAAATCAGGGATTTACAGTGAAACAACATGCACTCATACATTGCAGACGCTAACAGCTTTAGAACAGCTGACAGTTTAGCTATTGGTCGATAGTTGACACCAGCAGATTTTGCATCACTTTTGTGAGTCGGTATGTTAAAGGAAGCCTTCGATACGTTCGAGAAAATCCCAGTTTTTAGGGACCATTGAAAGGGGAGGGAGAATGGCTCAGCAATAGAGAGACAGTAGTGTTTAAGGACAACTGCAGAAACTCCATCTTGGCCAGGAGAAGAAACATCCTTAAGGCAAGAGATATGGTTAACTAGATCACCCACAATGTTTTCCTGAGGAACACCACAATGTGTTGTTTGAAATGATGATGAAATGTCATTGGCAAAGACGACTTGTTGACGGTTTATTAGAAAAGACTACACCAAGGCTGTTGAGGAGGACGAAAAAGAGTTGCAATTCGAGAGTTTATGTAGAAGAATTTTGTAATCAACTTTGTCAAACACCTTGGAGAAGTCTAGCAACGTAAGTGTTGTTACCCGATCTTCGTTAATTTGTACTCTTATATTATCAGTGATGTTGAGTATTATAGTGACACACAACTGTGATGCTGAAAACTGATTGAAATTCGGATAAAAAGCCATAATCGTTAAAGTAGGAACAATTTTAAGAGTTCAGTAAAAGAAGGAATGGTAAGATTGAGATAGATATGTACTACTGTTGCGTTAAATTAGCCTGTTATTGAGAGACAGGTATTATTTTCGATGCATCGGGAAAACCAGAGGTCATAAGAATTGTGTTAAAGAAGTGAGTTGTAAGATATTAAGGAAACTACCAGCTTAAGAAATCTAGGGTGAATTGCGCCAGTTCCTTAAGCGTCAGATTTTGATGGGCACGTCTGACTGGGTGAGACATACGAAACCGAACTCATGACAGTGATCCTTATATTTCATTTTATGGAGGTGCTCAGCAAATTCTATCGAAAGAGTTGGTTTAGGCGAGGTAGAACGATTTGATAAAAGATTTGCTTAAAGAATCCAAGTCAATGTTAAGTTTTTGGTTATTTTTTTTCCAATTCCCATTTCTCTTCACAATTTTTCCAAAGATAAGTTTCTATGGAAATTAGTTTTAAGAAAAAGCAGAGACTTAGACTTCTTAGTTTCAGAAACTACCCTATTTCTAATTGTTTTATATTCAGGAAATATAGGCGATAGCGTTTTTAACGCTGAAATAAGGCATCTCTAACGTGCATTCAATTTTGGTGGAGATGTTTGGATTTTAGTGGAATATACTCTTCATATTATTTTAATGATGCTGATGCAATGGAGCTACATCCCATATCGTACCTTGGCCTCCTAGAGGTGCCTCCTCCAATTGTCTCGGTCCAACGATCGCGTTCTCCAGTTTGAAAAATCGAGAAGCAATCTGCGTCGACTGAGTCCTCCCATCGCTTTCGTTTCTTCCCTTGCGGTCGGTTTCCTTAAGCTTTGTTTTGATTAATGCTATTTGTAAAAAATTATACTTGCTCATTTACTGAGCTGGTAGACAAAACATGTTCCCAATCTCCGTCATTAACATGCACGAAAATCATTTCATGGTTAATAGCTTTGAAGTGTCTGTATTGGTAAGTTATGGAATCACTGCCGAATGATGGAAGATCATATGTCAAGTAAATAAGATCATGCTTTGAGAAAGATGGTAAATTTGATTGACAATATGACTTTAAATATTCTGTATCAATGACGAAAAACACGTCCAGGAGAGTGCTTGTGCTTTTATTAAAATGAGTTGGGTTAGTGCTATTAACAAAAGATAAATTAAAGGATAGTATACGAATAACAAAATTCCTAACAGTATGGTCGCACTGCTAGTCAAGCAGATTACAGTTTAAGTAACCAGCTATAATTATGTGCTTAGCTACGCAGCAAATATTCTGGATTACTTTTGCAACTAAAGCCATATTTCGTATATTTGGATTACACAGGGACCTACCTCGTGACCTCAATAATGAAGAAATAGTCAACCTTACTGCTAAAGTTTCGATTTTGAGTAGATCTTAAAGCGAATGCAGTCTTCTAGGAGAATGGTCACTCCTCCACCCCCCCACGATATGATTTAAAAAAATTCTAGTGAGGTTAAGTTTAAAATTGTAAGCCAAGGTGTGGACGGGCAAAAGCTTTACGTAGATGATACGAATATTCATTGGTAAATTATAATCATCTTAAAAACAACTAATGCTGACGCGGTTTCTTTCACTCCAAGTGAACTAAAAACATTTTCAGTACTCTTAAAAGGTATTTCTCCTACAACGGCACTACAGCTCAAATCGGTTTTTGGCCTCCTGATCTTCAAGTTTTTTTAACATTTATTTGTTACTAGCAAACGCCCGCGACGTCGTCCGCGAAAAAATAGCAATAATAAACAATTTTTGAGAGTGTAGTTAGTAATACATTACGATATTTAATCTGCTTACTTTAATGACTCCTTGAAGAAAATGGATTGTATTGTTATAGATCTGGCTACCACGCAATATTGATCTTTCCCGAATATGCCAGAATTTTACAGAACAGTCCCTCAATACGTAAAAAGCCATAATCAAAGATCTAGAACCTTCCAGTATAGTCTAGACGAAACAGTATACTCCAAAATGTGGGCAATTAAAGATCTAGAACTTTCCCGAATAGTCTAGACATACACCCAACGACACGGAAACTTCGAGAATTGGGAAAATGGTACAAAAGTACGAAGCTTCAGATGGCAGAGAGTCATTCAGCGACATCTGTGAAAGAACGCGAACCGGTGCAAGAACGCGATAGAACAATATCGGCGGTGGTGCCATAGATTTCGAATTTAGTTAAAGTGCGAATAAATAAATTATCCCTTATTTTTAAACGAATTGTGTTTTACTTGAAATTCCGGCGAACCCCTACCTGGCAACAATTGGTGTCAGAAATTGGATTTCAAGGTTAAATTCGGGCTAAAAATCGCGAGCGAAACTAAAATTCTCGAACGGATAATTTTGTGAGAGCGAAAAAAATTCTCGAACGGACAGTGAGAATTTTATGAAATCGAATATTCTCGAGTGCTTTAGTGAGCTGTGACTTTAAATAGTGAAGTAAATCTAAGTGAAAATGCCGCGTTATCTAAAGGACTTAAAATTAACGGAGCTGAAGGAAGAGCTTAGTAGACCTACGACTTGTCAGCCGTATGATCGAGACACTTGAGGCAGAGGGTGAGGATGCAGATAGTTTTGAGTTTCAAATCAAAGAAGCTCGTGGAGAGGAGTGTTCTGGTACATCGGATGCTCTAACACAGTTAATGCAACAAATGATGAACAAATTAGAGCAACAATCAGTGGACATTAAACAACAATCAGTGGACATTAATCAGAAATTAGAGCAACAATCAGCGGACATTAATCAGAAATTAGACCAACAAAGTCAGATGTCAGCGGACCTTAATGAAAAATTAGATCAGACCTCAAAGGACCTCAACCAAAAATTGGAGCTGAAAATAATAATATAGACACCATGGGTAAGGCAATTGAAGAAAACGTAGAAAAGAAACTTCGAATCTTCGAAGAACAAATTACGGAAAAGACATCCAGGATTGTAGAATAAGTCGAACGCCTAAAACGGGACTTCGATAACGTGAAAGCGACTGGAGTCATCAAGACAGAACACGTTACACACAAGGGTCTCAAGGCTCCAATCTTCGATGGACAAACACCGTGGGCTATTTACAAGACCCAATTTGAGGCTGCCGCAAGAAACAATCATTGGAATGATCTGGAACGAGGAACGGCTCTTATATTGGCGCTAAGAGGTCCACCAGCAGAGGTTCTTCAAACGATTCCGCAGGAGCAACAACAAGTCCAGACATTGGATCTTTATTACGGCAGTGACCACATGCGAGAGATCTACAAAACACAACTGTACAACCGAACTCAAAAGACTGGTGAAACACTTCAAGAGCTGGCACGCGATATTGAACGACTCACACTATTATCGCTGCCCAATGCGCAAACAGAGCAACGCAACGATACAGCTATTTTCGCATTTAACAATGCTGTACAGGACAGAGAGCTGCAACAGGCGTTGAAATTGGCAGGTAAGAAAACGATTGGCGAAGCCTTAGTATATGGGCTGACGTTCGAAGCTGCCAAGCAAAGCTCGCGGAGTAATTATCGAGTCCGAGAAATAGCAGAAGAGTGTGTGTGTCAGAGAGCAGAGTACACCAAGCCGAGCGAAGGATCTGGTGCCCCCCGATGCTGGAATTGTGGACAGGCAGGACACTTAAGACGTGACTGCCGTAAACCCAGAAAAGCGAACAACTATTGTTCCAGCTGCGCTGCTAAACAAAGGGGAGGAATGGGCACTTCGCCTAATGACAGTCCGGGAAACGAGTAAAGGTCAACTTCATGGGGCAGAAGTTGGCTGGTGGAATCGACACCCCCGGAACCATCATCGCAGTTTCTCGACTACATCGCTGTGAAAACGACTTATGCATGAATGGTCGAGTCGGCAAATTAAACATAACAGTCGACAGGATATCAAGCACGGCGAAAAAGTAATGGTTGGTTCGACCAAGAATGTCGCTACGCAATAGATAGAAAGAACGAAGCTTACAAAATTTTTACTGAACGACCAACACGAGCCAAAAAAGAAAGATATGACGAGCTTAGGCGATATGCGAAAAAGACCTGCAGACGAAAACAAAGGAAGTACCACAATGACAAGATACAAAAAATGGACGACGACATGAGAAAAAATAATACGCGGGACGCATACGCCATAGTAAAAGACTTGAAAAAGGGATATAAACCAAAAACCAGTCTCTGCAAAGACGCAGAAGGCAATATCATCAGCGACACAGAAGAAATCAAAAGGAGATGGGCTTCATACTTCGAACATCTTTTGAATCCCATCCCAGTAGCACCGATAACGACAGACAACATTTCAATTCAAGCCTCAACTGACGAAGATGAACCATCATCGACACCACCCACGCTTCCTGAAATCAAAGCAGCCCTATGTGACCAAAAACGAAACAAAGCGCCGGGAATTGACGAAATACCAGTTGAACTTCTGAAAAACGGTGGAAACTGTGTCGCTGAAATACTGCACAGCATGATATGCAAAATTTGGACAGAGGAAATCATACCCGATGACTGGCGAAAAAGCATTATATGTCCAATTTACAAGAAAGGAGACAAACTCTGCTGTGAGAACTACAGAGGTATATCATTGTTGTGTACGTCCTATAAAATACTGACAAAAATAATTGAACGTCGTCTTAAGCCCTATACTAATCAAATAATTGGCAAATACCAAGGCGGATTCAGAACCGGACGATCTACAACAGACCAGATATTCTCGGTGAAACAGATGCTTGAGAAATGCTGGGAATATAACACAGACGTGCACCAAATATTCGTAGATTTTAAACAAGCATTCGACAGTATCGACAGGAGCGTACTGTACCAAATCATGCTTGACTTTGGAATTCCTCCAAAACTAGTCCGACTAACAAGACTCACAATGACGAACACTGAATCCCAAGTGAGAATACAAACCGATTCCACAACCAGCTTTCGAACGGAATGTGGTTTAAAGCAGGGAGATGGTCTAGCTCCTATGCTTTTCAACTTGGCACTAGAGTATGTCGTCCGAAAAATCCCAATCGACACCAACGGGACACTACTATTCAAGTCCACCCAACTAGTAGCATACGCTGACGACATTAACATTCTAGCAAGATCCTTCCCTAGTGCTAAGGAGGTATTTGTCAATCTTGACTCCGCCGCAAAAGAAGTCGGGTTGCGCATTAATGAAAGCAAAACAAAAGTAATGACGCAAACAAGAAGGAGAACGCCAATCAGACAAAACATAACAATTGCGGATTATAATTTGGAGAGTGTGGACAACTTCATATATCTTGGGGCTAATCTAACAAAGGACGGTAATGAAACAGACGAAATCAAACGACGGATAATACTAGCAAATAAGACGTATTATTCGGTACTTCCAATAATGAAATCCAAGAAAGTGCACAGGAACAATAAGCTGCGGATTTATAAAACTATTATACGACCTGTGCTCTGTTATGGCAGCGAGACGTGGACATTAACGCGAACTTCCGAAAAAGCAGTTAACGCATTCGAAAGAAAGGTCCTCCGAAGAATTTTGGGACCTGTGAAGGAAGGAACGGAATGGCGAATAAGATACAACCATGAGTTGTATCAACTCTACGACGAGCCAGAAGCTTCAACGGTCATCAAGTTACGTAAACTGCAGTGGGCTGGCCATGTAGAGCGAATGGAATACAGAAGAATCCCCAAACGTGCTCTTAAAGGCAAAGCGAGTGGTAATCGGCCAGTAGGCAAACCACGCAAGCGATGGGAAGACTCGGTTGATGAAGACAGCAAAGCCATTCTAAAAATTAGCAGCTGGAGGACGCGGTCTTTGGATCGAGACGATTGGAGGCGACGACTTCAGGAGGCCAAGGCCCGATTTGGGCTGTCGCGCCATTGATGATGATGATAACAGTCGACACAGGCGTAACACGGTCAGTGGTAAGATCTGACCTCGTAGACCGTACTTGGCTTCACAACACCAAGAAGTACGCACTTTCCACTGCTACAGGAAAAACTACAACGGGCCATGGAGAAATAGCTCGTGACATACAGCTTGGGGATTTGACCTTCTCGCATGTATTCGTGGTAGCTAACATTACCGATGAGTGTATCCTTGGAATGGATTTCCTGAAACCACACGGTATCCAGCTGGACTTAGGACAACGAATAATGAAGTGGCGGAATATTGAACTCCCGATGGAAATAACACCCTCCAACACGAAAAAGCTGCGAGTTGTATTGTGCGAAGATGCGGATATACCAAAGTCATCTAAGAATGTTATTTGGGCAGAGCTCGATGGTGATCCCGGGAACCACCGATTCTACCTCATAGAACCGGAAACGACACCTGCATTATGAAGTCTAATACTAGGAAAAACGCTCGTAAAAAGGAATGAGAAGATGATGGTACCAATAAGAGTCCTCACCGTTTCGGACAGCATTACCAGCGTAAAGAAAGGAGATGTAATTGGCAGCTGTGAACCAATATCGGCGGTGACGAGTATCGACAAGGCAGAACCATATGACGTACCCTCTAAAAATAAGCCAAGAACGAAGAACAATGTAACATCAACACTTCTTGAGTCAAGCAACCTTAGAGGAGAACAACACCAGCAAGCAGTAGACCTAATCGAAGGATTCAGCGACGTCTTTTCCACCGGCGATGACGACTATGGCATAACAAACTTAGTGAAACATCGTATAGATACCGGAAGAGCTACACCGATACGTCAACCTCCAAGAAGAGTACCATTAGCGAAACAAGGGGAAGTTAATTCAATGGTCAAAACTATGGAGCATCAGGGAATCATCGCAGAATCAAAGAGCCCGTGGATATCGCCAGTGGTGCTGGTAAAGAAGAAGGACGGCAGTACCCGTTTTTGTGTGGACTACAGGCAACTGAATGATGTTACGAAAAAGGATAGCTATCCACTAACTAGAATCGACGATATCATGGACACCCTGACTGATGCTAAATGGTTCTCAACGTTGGATCAGAAAAGTGGTTACTGGCAAGTGGAGATAGATGAAAAGATAGAGAGAAAACAGCATTCTCTCTCGGCAGTGGACTGTGGCAGTTCATCGTAATGCCATTTGGCCTGTGCAATGCTTCAGCTACGTTTGAAAGACTAATCGAATTCGTTTTGCGTGGCCTGAGTTGGAAAGCTTGTCTCGTTTACCTGGATGATGTGATCGTTATCGGCAAAACATTCAAGGAACATCTAAAAAACTTACAGGAAGTCTTCCAGCGACTGCGAGCGGCAAAATTAAAACTGAGTCCGAAAAAGTGCACTTTGTTTAGTGCAGAAGTCAAGTACTTGGGTCACATCGTTTCAGCTGATGGCGTAAAGACGGATCCGGAAAAGATACTGGCGGTGAAAAATTGGCCTACTCCGAGTGACAAATACCAGTTACGCAGCTTCCTAGGCTTAGTGACATATTACCGTCAATCGTAAAAGACTTTGCCAGCACGGCGAAATGCCTGCATCAGTTAACAGAAAAAGGAAAGCCATTTACATGGAGTCAACAGCGCCAGGAAGCATTTGAGAGAATAAAAAACCAACTCTGCGAATCCCCAGTTCTGGCGTATCCAAAACCAGGTCACGGTTTCATCATAGACACTGACGCCAGTAATGTCGCTATCGGAGGAGTACTGTCACAAGAGATCGACGGGCAGGAGAGAGTGCTATCATACTACAGCCGAGTACTCTCAAAATCAGAAAGGAACTATTGCGTAACTCGCCGAGAGCAATTAGCCATTGTAGAAGCAACAAAACATTGTCACAAATATCTCTATGGTCAAAAGTTCCTTCTTCGAACAGATCACGCATCGCTTAAATGGCTACTTCAGTTTAAGAACCCCGAAGACCAAGTAGCCAGATGGATAGAAAGACTCGAATCCTACGATTTTGAAATTGTTCACCGAAGAGGAAGAATCCACGGTAATGCCGATGCGCTTTCACGTCGTTCTTGTCCACCGAACTGCAAGCATTGTCACCGTGTAGAAGGAAAGAAGCCGGAGAAACCATTCAGAGGATAACGACCGAACCAAAGGATGGATGGAATCAGCAAGAACTGGAAGATGCCCAACGTAAAGATCCAGATATTTCACCGATCATAGCATGGAAGGACGAAATGAAACGGCCTGAGTGGAAAGACATCCCACAATTCAGCGAAACCTTACAGTGTTATTGGGCACAATGGAACTCCCTTCACCTAGACTGCGGATTATTAAAACGGAAATGGGAAAACGCTGACAGAAAGTCGTATCACATGCAAACCATCGTCCCGTATTCTAAAGTCGAGGTGGTTTAAGGGATATCGTGGAGGTACCTCCGGTGGGCATTTGGGTGTAAATAGAACCTTGGTAAAGAAACGAGAAAGGTTCTATTGGATCATCTCCGAGATGATGTCGAAAATTGGTGCCGTAAATGTACTATGTGTGCATCGAGTCAGGGCCCACAACGCAGATCAAATGGAGAAATGCAACAATACAACGTGGGAGTCCCATTCGAGAGAATTGCTGTAGATATTGCTGGACCATTTCCGGAATCAGAAAATGGTAATCGCTACATTCTAGTGGTCATTGATTATTTCAGCAAGTGGCCTGAAGCTTACGCAATTTCAAACCAAGAAGCAGTAACCGTCGCGAAACAAATTGTTACCAACTGGGTGAGCAGATTTGGAGCTACACGTGAACTACACTCCGATCAAGGGCGAAATTTTGAATCTCAAATATTCAAACACGTGTGCCAAATGCTGGGACTAAACAAAACTAGGACAACTCCATTACATCCACAGTCTGATGGAATGGTGGAACGTTTCAATAGGACATTGAACTCAAACCTATCCAAACTCGTCAGCGAGAGGCAACGGGACTGGGATCACACATCCCTCTATTTTTAATGGCCTACAGAACATCGGTACATTCAACAACAGGAGAAACTCCCTCCCGAGTCATTTTTGGAAGAAATATTGGAGTCTCTGCGGAACTAATGTTTGGAGTGCCACCAGACCAACCAACCAATGCCAAGGATTACGTCTCGGATCTTCGATGTCGACTAAAGACAATTTATAACCTGATCAGAGATAAAATTGATTTGGTGACCGACCGCATGAAGACGGGGTATGATCAATGGGCAAATTCATCAGGATTCCAAGAGGGCGATTTGGTGTGGTTATGCAATTCCAAACGACAGAAGGGCAGATCCCAAAACTACAGCGCCACTGGGAAGGCCCTTACCAGATCATCAACCGGTTAAATGATGTCGTCTATCGGATTCAACTACATCAAAAACCTCGTACTAAAATGAAAGCGGTACATCTCGACCGACTAACAAAGTACCATGGTACCATTGAGGAAGTGAACGACTCTGGTCGGGACGAACAGGGACCAAAGAGAGGGTAATGTTATAGATCTGGCAACCACGCAATATTGATCTTTCCCGAATATGCCAGAATTTTACAGAACACTCCCCCAATATGAAAAAAGCCATAATCAAAGATCTAGAACCTTCCAGTTCAGCCTAGAGATACACCCGACGGAACAGTATACTCCAAAATGTAGACAATTAAAGATCTAGTACTTACCTCAATAGTCAGGTTGTCGAAGGGGGAGTCGACAGTGTTCGGGGCAGCAACCCTGATCATGTTGTGGACTGCCCCAAGTGACCAAGCAGAGATCCTCCCCGCGGTGACACCTGGGAAACGCCAACCTACAAGATTTGCTGGTCAAGGTTGGTAGACGAACTCTCTCGGACACTTTACACTATACCCAATGCGTCACAAAATGTAAATGTTTGGAGACGGGGGATAAAGGTGTTAGATAACCAAGTCTTTTGCGTGCTGGCAGACTTTAAAGAAAGCCGAGCGGGGAAACCCATAATGGAGTACAAGGAAGGGAAAAGATCGCGGGTGGGGATATCCACCCAAGTGTCGGTAGGAGTCGTAGCTGCGACTACCGGCGAGGGCACGGGGGGCGACAAATCCCCCTGTGTCGCCAGCGGCCACAAACAAACAATCCGCGCGATGATTGATGCAAGTCGTGCGGATGGTGTGACTACTGCTAGCACATCCGGTACAGTGAAGAGGGCAGGCTGTACTGGAGGTTCTACTACTGACCCCAAAAAACCAACTCAGTTCCCTTTGGACACTTCCGAACCGCGTTCGGTTCAGGATAGTGACAAGACCCTCTCCATTGAAGAAGAGGAGCAGCTACTGCGATCTCCCAAAGAGGGGGAGGATACTAGGATGCGTAAGACACCACGGTCCAAACCCTCGCGGGAGAATCGCAAGCTACTCGCTCAGTACAAGGCCGCGCTCAGGTACGAAATGGAACTCGGCAACAAGGTGGAACTCACTCAAAAAGAGCAGAAGGATCTCGCATGGGCCAAAGTAACCATAGCCAAGAGCAGAGCGGAACTGGAAGGTAAAAAAGGCCTTAAAAGCGGGAACCCAAACTTCTGCAACAAGTTCGAAGAAAGCGTACACAACCGGGTGGAGACAAAGAGGCACAAAGGCAAAGATCGGAAGAGCATAACCAACCTCGTTCATTGTCAAAGAAGACTAAGCCCAGCCACCCTATTACAGAGACCAGTGCATCAACGTCAGGGACGAAGAAAAGTTCAATGGCGGATGCCACGAAAAAGCATCTAACGGAAGCGCTTGTCGACCACAGTGACCCACTCGGAAGGATGAGCATGGAAAAGTGGAAAATTGTGGAGACGAGACTACTAGACGAAATGGTAGCGTACATGGAGACCAAGCTGGACCAACCTATGCCCTCGTTTGATGGAGCAGGGTGGTTCAACGAGGTCAAAATTGTAAAGTGCAACGATCAACTCACACTAGACTGGTGTAAGAAGACCGTAAGTACCCTCGTAAATACGTGGGAGGGAGCGAAGCTGGAGATAGTTGACAGAGCATGTGCACCGTCGGTACCAAAAGCTAAGGTTCATCTGCCCAGAATGATGCCCGCAGCGACCGCCCTGAAACTGCTCCAACGACAGAACCCCGACATTCCTACGGCCGACTGGAGGATCATAAAGGCCTGCGAACCGCAGACAGCGGACGGCGGCCAAGTACTGATCCTCCAAATAAATCAAAAAGCCGAGGATATTTTATACCCACGCTTCGGTAAAATGGCTTGGGGCATTGGAAGCGTCTTCATACGCCTAAAAAAGCGTAACCCCAAGGACAATAATATCAACACCCTCGAGGCCAACGAAGTGGAAAAAGAATTGGTGATGAAAGATCTGACCACAGCGGCTGAAAATATATCGATAGACACGGATGAGGAGAGCAGTAGTGGGACAGAAGACCGACACGCTACTCCCACCGTGTTACAACAATAAACGATAATAAAATCAAGATGTTAAGAGTAATACAAATAAACTTGCATCACAGTATCCCGGCTTCGGCTGAGATACTACTCACCTTAGAAGAAGAGAAGTATGATGTGGCATTGATACAAGAGCCGTGGGTATCCGGAAGCGGAGAGATCAAGGGCCTTAAGTCACACAACTTTAACTTATTCGTATCTCAAAAGGAAGGTAAGAAGCGTTCGGCCATTATGGTCAGAAAATGTTTTAATGTTTTCCTAAAGTCTAATTACAGCACAGCTGACCTAGCGGTCGCACTGATCGAGGGAAAAAACCGACAACCGCCACTGCTATTAGCATCAGCATACATGGCCCATGATATGCCATCTCCAACAGAGGAACTGCGGACGCTGGCAAAGGAAGCAGCACGGGCAAAGCTGAACTTAGTAATCGGCGCCGACGCGAACTCTCATCATACAATATGGGAAAGTAAGGACACCAACGAAAGGGGTGAGTCTCTACTACTTTTCTTGTTAAAATCTAACTTACTAATCGGGAACCGCGGAAGTGTGCCAACCTATAAAGGCCCTAATAGCGAAAACGTTCTTGACATAACACTACATACGGACTCCGATGAATGTAGGCTGGAAAATTGGAAAGTCCTCGACAAACCATCACTTTCCGACCATAACTACATAGAATTTGAGGTGGGCAGCATTCCAAATAAGGATGTTAAAGCGTATAGAAACCCGGCAAAAGCGGACTGGAATCTATACTCAAATATAGTCTTAGGCAAACTAGGAAATAGGAAGCCGGACTATATTTGGAATACACATAAGTTGGATGACGCCACCACTTTTCTAACAAACACTATGAAACATGCCTTTGCAATGGCGTGCCCTTTAAAGTATCCGCCAAAAAGATCCCAACCACCATGGTGGAATAGGGAGCTGGGCGAAGTTCGTAAAAAAGTTCATTCGCTTTTTAACATCGCAAAGCCCACAGGGCAGACCGAAGCATGGACTGAATATAGGAGCTCCCTAAAAGTCTTCAAAAGGGAACTGAGAAAAGCCAAAAGAATAGGCTGGAGATAATTCTGTAGCCGAATAGAGCAAACCTCAGAAGCCTCTAGACTTCGGAAGCTGCTATCCAAAAATCCAGCTTCGCCAGCCTTACTAAAAAACACGGATGGATGCTGGACAAATGACAGCAAGGGTACACTTGAGGCTCTCTTAAGCACTCACTTTCCAGGCTGCCAGGACCCCGGCGCCACCCGCCAAGAGGTAAACAATGAACGCCTGGAGTATGTTCCAGGGCTCTTCTCACCACATAGAATAAGGTGGGCAATTGGCTCGTTCGATCCGTATAAGTCGCCGGGACCGGATGGGATAATACCAGCCATGATACAAAATGTAGAAGGACTGGTTGCACCATGGCTCGCGGCGATTCTTAAGGGATGCCTTAGACTAAACTACGTACCCCAACTATGGAGGGAAGCACGGGTTGTTTTCATACCGAAAGCAGGTAAGAGCAATCACGTTAACCCTAAGGACTATCGGCCCATTAGTCTTACGTCCTTCTTGTTAAAAACATTAGAAAGGGTCCTTGATGTATACATCAGAGATAAGATGAACCCAGAACATCTATCCCAAGCTCAACACGCATACATGAGAGGGAAATCAGTGGAGACTGCCATCCACGAGGTGGTGATAAACATCGAAAAATCACTGCAGTATAAAGAGTACACTCTAGGCACTTTCCTAGACATAGAGGGAGCCTTCAATAATGTCACAACGGATGCCATTGGGGAAGCTCTCCGCTCTGCTCAAGTAAACAAAACGATCAGCGCATGGATCGAGACTATGCTTAAAAATCGAACCATAGCGTCGGAATGGGGTAATGCTAGTTCTCGCAAACATAGCTGTAGGGGAACGCCACAAGGAGGAGTACTATCTCCACTAATGTGGGTTCTGACTCTCAATAACATACTTAAGGTCCTAAGCACCCTGACGACGTAGTGATACTGGTATCAGGCAAGTACACAAACACGTTATCCGAGCTCAAGGAAGGAGCGCTCAGAAAACTATACGACTGGGCGAAAAGCGCCGGACTAAACGTAAACCCGCTAAAAACGGAACTAGTTCTGTTCACGAGAAAAATTAAAACTCCGGAGTTTAGGCTACCTAAAATAGGAAGCACCGAACTAACTCTGACCAGCCACGCAAAGTATCTGGGACTGATCCTAGATAGTAAGCTAACCTGGAAACTAAACATTGAAGAGCGTTCAAAAAAGGCTAGTATCGCTTTTTACTCGTGCAAAAGGATGTTCGGAAGAATCTGGGGACTAGACCCGAGTATAACGCACTGGATATATACGGCTATCGTAAGGCCAATTCTCCTGTATGGCATAATGATATGGTGGCCCGCTCTAAATAAGACGACCTACAGGCAAAAATTGGAAAAAGTACAAAGGCAGGCATGTCTGGGAATCACTGGCGCTCTTATGACCACGCCCTCCGATTCACTGAACGTGTTACTGTCTTTACCACCAATAGACTTGGTCGCATTGAACGTGGCATCCAAGAGTGCTCTACGACTCAAGGAGCACAGGCAACTTAGTACACGACCGTACGGTCACAGCAACATAAGTCTACCCGCAGGAAACACGGACTCGATGACAGCGAAGTCAGTTTTCGACAGGAAGTTCTCGATACGTATACCGGATAGGGAATACTGGTCAACAAGAACCGGAGACCCTAGGGGAGCGATAAATATCTATACTGATGGATCCAAAATGGAAGGAGGGGTGGGCGCAGCAGTGCACACACCTGACCTCACAACGGATTTAGTTCTCAGGTTACCAAACGACTGCAGTATCTTTCAGGCGGAAATCCTGGCAATCCAGAGAGCAGCCGAGATCGCCAGCAGATCGTCGCGAAATGGTAATGAAAGAATAATTTTATACACAGATAGTCAGGCTGCCCTAAAGGCATTAGAAGCCTGTACTATAAAGTCTAGGGTAGTCTTTAACTGTCACCGCGCGTTACAGAATCTATGTGTCAACAGAAGGGTAGAACTCTGCTGGGTTCCAGGCCACAGTGGCATAATAGGTAATGAGGCCGCGGACGATCTGGCGAAAAGAGGGGCAAATCTTGACCACGAACTCGCAGAAAACGTACCACCGCCTATAATGATCATCAAAAGATATTTGGACACACAGTTCACGAATCTAGCCGAAGCTAGATGGCATACCACCACAACTTGTAGAACCACAAAATCAATGTGGAACAAGTATGATGCAAAGAAAAGAAAACTCTTGTTATCACTACCCAGGAAGCAATGTGCGACAATGGTTGGCATCATCACTGGCCATTGTCTTATAGGAGCACAGGCCTATAGGATGGGTTTGGTAACCCATGATCGCTGCAGGAATTGCAACCAGCCGGGAGTATGAGAGACAATGGAGCACGTGTTATGTAAGTGTCCGGCGCTTGCTAGAAGAAGGCTTAAAACCCTCGGCTCTCCGTTCTTCTCCGACCTCAAACAGGTATCGAGCTGTAGTATGCGAAACGTTCTGAACTTTGCGGCAGCAGCGAAATCCTTTGGGCTCAACAAGGAACTCGCAATACCAGCGAACCATTAGGTTCTCCCTATTGTCCGATGTGGTATCACTATGGATCCCAAAGGGTCTATGTGGGCTAAGGCCGCCACTCTAACCTAACCTAACCTAACCTACCTCAATAGTCGAGACATACACCCAACGACACGAAAACTTCGAGAATTGGGAAAATGTTATAAAAGTACGAAGCTTCAGACGGCAGGGAGTCATTCAGCGACATCTGTGGAAGAACGCGAACCGGTACAAGAACGCGATAGAACAATATCGGCAGTGGTGCCATATAATGCTAATTAAATTAAAGTGCGAATAATAAATTATCCCTTATATCTAAACGAATTGTGTTTTACTTGAAATCCCGGCGAACGCCTAGCTCGCAACAGTATTTTGTTGGAATCAGAGCAATAAATTATTAAGAATGAAAGCATGATACTCGCATTTGTATGGGACAGGATCGTGATCAAATCAACCCCGTGATTTGGGATCATATACGTGTTAAAGAGCGTTAAGGACATGTGAATAATTGTAGTTGGTGTTATTTAAAAAAAAAAAAACAAATAAAATAACATTAAGCTTAAAAACATAACAGGACTACGATTGCGCGCAAAGCGGTGTTAAGAAATTTTGTATGGGGAGTGGTAGAAGTGGTGACAGCACTGAACTAATTTGTTTCACATCATGCTAGAGTAGCTATAAAAATGTTTTGTACCAAATTTAAACTTCAAAAATTGAGTATAAACTGAGTGAGAAACTTAGTGAATTGAATTCAATGAAATTGTGCAATTTGTATGGGAGGTGGTAGAAGGAGGAGGGGGTTCTTGGTAATTTTTCGAGAAACAACTATAATTATCATACAATAAATATATTTTAAATTTCAGATCTGTATCATTCACACTTTTCACGAAAATCGAATTGTTATATAGTCGTGGAATGTGTCTCGTTATATGGGAGGGGGTAGAGAATGAAGCTACTAGGATAATTTTTTCTCGATATTAATAATGATGCTAATTAAGGATTGAGTACAATATTTTAGCTCGATGAAATTTAGTTGTACTGAGAAAATTGGTTTAGAGTATTTCATGAAAAAATGCCGTTTATATGGGAGGTGGTGGAAGGAGAAGGGGTTTTTTTGTGATTTTTTGAGAAACAACTATAATCATCATGCAATTGACATATTTTAAATCTCAAATCTGTATCATTCACACTTTTCAAAAAAATCTCATTGTATAGGCGGGGGTAGAAGGAGTGAAGCTAATCAGTTAATTTTTTATCGATATTAATAATAATGTTAATTAAGGAGTTAATACAACATTTTAGCTCGATGGAAGTTACACGTACTGAGAAAATTTGTGTAAAGTGGTTCATGAAAAAGTGTAGTTTATATGGGAGGTGATGGAAGGAGTGAGGGGGTTCAAATAATTTGTTTACCAAAAGACTGTTTTTGTAATATAAATAATATATTCCAAATTTAAAATTAATAGCTTTTATAGTTTCCAAGAAAATTTGATTAATATATATTTTTGAAAATGAGTCACTTTGTATGAGAGGAGGTAGAAGGCGTGAGGGGAGTGAAATAAAACCGAAAGCAGATTACATCCCGATGGACGCCTAACAAACTGTGCAAGTTTCATTACAATTGGTTCAGCTGTTAGTTAGGTTACACCCTAACTTTAAAAGGTATTAATACTGACTATATTACACAGGAAACTCCGCCAAAGACGGTCCCAAGTCCGGTTTAAAAAAGAAGAGGGAAAAACACATCCTGAGTGGCCAGAACCACCAGTGTGTTTCAGGAAGTAGGCTAAGAATATAGTTGAACTCGCGAATGAAAGGAATAGATGCTTCAATTCAGGTGCTAAAGGTAGAGAAATTTAGCACTCCTTGGTCTTGAAAATAAAAAAAAAATTTGAATATTTTTCACATTTTCCTAAAAGGCGATGACGACATAAAGAAAATTCTTCGCTTAGCCAGATAGCAACTTGGCAGAAACCGAAAAGAAAAGGATTGATTCATTGTTTTCGCTGCCAGCGTTTCGACCACTTAACAATTAACTTAGTTAATCCCAAACGCTATGTATGCGGAGATGGACATCCAAAAAAAAATCAATGGCTTAGGGCTCTCCAGAATAGGATTTTGCATCAACTACGGTAAGGAAGACCATCCTTCCAATTATTCAAAATGTGACGTCTTTTCGCTAAATCTATCAAGTAAGATCGGCCGCGATTGTAGTCCTTGATGGCGGCTGGTGTTAGCTGAAATAAAAATAAAAAAAAGTTCGTGTTATTCGAAATTTACACGGGACTATGCACCTAAACCCGGACCAAAGGATTAACATCTTTCGCATTGGTGATATACAATTGGTATGCGGGTTCTGTGGGCCTATAGACATATATGGTAGACTCACAAAGCCATAACAGCACAGAACAAAATAGTTGAATTGAATCGCTGAAAAATGTGTCGATGAAAGTGATGATGACGAGAGAAAGGAATTGATGTTGAAATTAATGTTAAATTTAAAAGGCTTAAATATTCCTCCTGGACAGACCATGAGGGACGTGATACTGACGTATATCTCAAATATAAATATAAACTTGAAATTTCAAACTTACCACTGCACGAAAAGCGGCCAATAATGAACAATTTGTTGCACAAGCACTAAGCAAATTTGTTTTACCTGAAAGTTGTATGGATAAGTTGTAAATGGGAAAAGAAATGCGCAATCAGTGACCAGTGAAACAATTAACTATACATTTTTTCAGGTTTGTGAGATACTGATTTCTTTCTAAAACCACTAATTCCTTGAAAATTGCCAAAAGCAGTCTATATAGCTAGGGTATAGCCTAGTGGGTGCGTGTTGGTCTACAATGTGTAAGTCGTTAGTTTAAATCCCGGTCGACGCATAATTCCAGCACACTGCCTGCTTGGATATACCTTGGTCACCTTAATCAACTAAAATGAAAAATTCGTAGATAGAGGGTTGTGCGAAGGTCTAACAACCCTTCCACAATAAATAATGAAAAAATGTTAGGGAACCTGAAGGTCAAGAGGCCAATGCCCGATTTGGGCTGTAGCGCCATTGTAGTAGTAGTCTATATCTCAGGTTTAGATAAACTCAATTTAACTATGTATGTTATGTACCAATTAAATGAAAATTCTAAATGTTTGCAATCGAGCCCTTTTTTAAGTTTTTCAATTTAGTTCAGTAGAACGCCAAAAATCTCAAAAAACCGCTAAAAAATTTAGCACATTTTGTTATTTTGCGAGTCTTTACACGGATTCGACCCAAAAAATTTTTCAAAAAAGTAATTTTTAGCAATAAAATTATGCTAGTCTGAAAGAAATTATCCTCTTCATCATAGGCGGCTGAAAGTCTCATGCTATACTATACCGATTTGCATCTTAAATCCAGTTTTTCGCGAAGAACCACGTATCTTACATAATTTAGTTGTCAGGCCAGAGGTTGTTGGTGCAAAGAACTCTAGCGAATTTATTTTTTTCCAAACGAAATCTAAGAGTTAGAACCAGTTTTTTAGATAGAATCTCAAAAGAAATTTATTTCTAGAAAGAAATTAGGGAATCATAAGGAAAAAAACTGGTCTCAACCAGGATATGCAAAATTTATCTCTTTTGACTATTTTTCGGTCATCATAACTTTGAAATGAATGGACCAAAAATTAAGAATAAAATTTAAAGGTCATAGCGTCCCGATTTCGGGCCAACAATTAACACGAATTATCTAAAAATAAATTTAATAAATTGCGGAAAAGTACTTTCACGCCATCATTCTTACGCAATCGCCTGCCCAAGGTAACAAAATTGGATGGCCAGAAGAGGAGGTGTGCAAATCACCTGTGCAGTCATATCGTAATCGCTTGAATCAATTTTATTCCAAACACACCAGGAAGTTGACCCCGAAAGGAAATCAAAAGTGAAAAACTTGCGACTTGTACTCAATGAAATCGAAATTTTGCCGTTCATACTCGACTCCCAAGTACCTAGAGCTCCATGCGAAATGGCAGTTAATTTGAAATACACGTGAGCTGGGCCCCTCGCTTGAGTATTCGCTCGCGTAAAAAGAAAGGAGAAGTACAAGAAGAGAAAATGCCAACGGACTTCTTGGCGTGGAATATTAAAATTTCCGGCCTGCAATGGGACAAATCCAATTGAACCGCCTCTTTTAGGTCACTTATGTTACATTATATTATAGTCGAGAGTATAAACGGCGAAATAAGCCGCTGCATAGATGTAATACCATATTACCGATTGTGCGCTGATGATGATTAAGCCGCCGTCTTAGGAGGTAGAATGTACGCGCTACTTTGCATGCAATAAGCGACGGCGGCTTAATAGTACGCTGATTGAATTATTGTAACGATGAGACTGGTTCATGCGATTGTTGTGAGTTAAGTGTTTTTCTAGTCCTGACATCCTTATCAAATTTCCGATTTACAAATTTCATAAAAAGCGACTGTTCTAAGAAATGAGGATCATACCAATCAAGGAAATTCCCCCACACAACTTTCTTCTTGAGATTTGCGCGAACTTCTGTTGGCCAAAAATAAAGTAACACTTTGCCTTCGAACAAAATTTGACTTTGTTTCATAGATTTTAAATTCAAGCATTACTATTTTAATTTGACAAGGATTCTTATTTATTGAAAAAAAATATATATATATTATATACATATATATATATATAAAGTTACAATAATTCATTAGTTTTAAGAAATTAAAAAAATCTATAATTGTATATCAAAATGCGACTAAAGTAACACTTCAAGGTTTTATGTATTTTAAACAAAGTTTTCGGAAATATTTCTTCGACATTTGATGACATATCATTTATTGCGAATAACCTCAATGCACCCGCTTGGCGTTGATGACATTAAATTATCTATAATGCTTGTACAAATGTTCAACCAAGCTTTTTTAATTTCTGGAAACGAACACATTGTCTTTGGATTTACAATTTCCCAACGATTTTTTTACACTGCTGTCCTTAAACCAATCCTTAGCCAGTTTGGATGTATGCTTCGGATCATTATGCTGTTGAAATCGCCAGATCAAAGACACATTCATCTCAGCATACGACAGCATAATTTTTTTAAGTATATCTACATAAATCTATCTATTTTGCCTTCTGTGAATAAATTTCAAGTATTTACGATAGTAATGTATTTAAAATTAATTTTTTGGTAATCTAAATAATAAATAATCAATTTACAAATTTATATATTTTAAAATATGTTAACATACCTTCAAAGTTGGATGAGCGTACTATCGTTTCTTTTATTTTATTTCATTTATTTTTTTTTATTTCAATTCCTTAGCATTTTACACGAAAAGCATACTTTATTAAAATTTTAATCCAATCTTTTACAGTGGTAAAAGATTCTATTGCACGCATTTACATTACTAAATTAAAATTAAAATTAATACTAGTCGTATCACTCCCTCCCAGTATATCGGTCAAGAATTGATCGATCTACCTAATTTTTTGGCTTTTAAGTTTCTCGTGGACCGGAAAAACGTAGCCTAATGTTCGGAGTAGACGCTGCCAGCTTGAGAAACGCTCCACAAGTAAAAGTTCATTTTGTGGCGGTAGAATGTGGATATAATTTGGACGAGTTTCGTCATCTCTTTTGAAAAGGATGAACCTGTGAACCATCGACTGTTTGAATGGAATCTTGGCATGTTTGACCACTTTGTGGCCTCGTCCGCTACGTTAAGTTTGTATGGGGTCCATCTGCAATCTTTTAAGTCGGTCAACTCAAGTATTTCACCGATTCGAAAAGAGACGTACTGATACCTTTTTGGATCGGAACTCACTGACCATATAATCCTTTGATCACTTGTGACTGAAGGCCTTCTTTGCTAGTCGCGCTCGAATTAGTGCTGATTGTAGCTCGAGTCGAGGAATAGTTACTAGTTTTTGAGATGCGACTTTTGTTTTCGCACTTACTAGTGAGGACTCTATAGAATTTTCGCATTCTATTCTCAGATAGGCCACTGCAGCACAAGCAGCTTCACTCGCGTCTAAGAATATGGACAGTTGTAAAAATTTGTGTTCAGTTGACAGAAAAGTGGAGTATCATCTTGGAATTCGTAGTTTTTCGATATCAGGAAGCAACTCTACCCACCTTAGCCATTTATCTTGCAGGTTCGTCGTAAGAAGCTTATCCCAATTCAGAGTTGATCGCCAAATTTCTTGCAGCACTATCTAAACGTAAAGCCAACAATCCAAATGGGTCGAAAATTCACAGGATTCTCAATACTTCGCGTTTTGTTGGACGTCGTTTTCCGTACAGAATGGCGCTGTTCATCTCGCTGGTTAAAATGTACTTAAATGTGTCCGTTGAGGTGTCCCCCCACATTTGAAGAATTTTTTTGGACTCGCCTCAGGTTCAATACCCAGATATACAGATCCGAGATTCGTGTTCTCGTTCAATGCAGCTAAAACTTGAACTGAGTTAGACGCCCAATTACGAATTTCAAATCTTCCTTGGCAATGAATAAATCGTATATTCTTAGTTTTTTTAAATTTTTTATGAATTGTGAAAAGCTCGGTGAACAAGTAGCTCCAAACTTGCATAACGTAAACGTCACGGTATTGTTGTCAATTGATCGGAACCTTTTAAAAGGACTGAGTTCAGGAAGACTCTGTTCACCTTGGTGGCTGCATCCCTTACAATTCGGCGCTTTCCAGGCTTATAACGATTTTTCACGGTAAACAATGGCAGGTACGATATTCGTGGATGTTGCTTAACAATTTCGTCTGGTGTTAATTTACGCGCATAATTCTTGCTAACGTGGTCGTGAATGTTCTGGTAAGTGCTGTTACGCATATTCGTATTTGACGCCATCTGTTTTTCGAGGCAGACCATACGACTGTATGCCATCGGAAAGCTATCTGGGGGCGATACGTTATCATATTTCCAGAGAAAACCTTTTTCATATTGGCTTACTCTCAGGAATGTGGTTGACCGCATAATTTCTCCAGCTTGTTTATCTTCTTTCGATTCAGGTATCGTATCGGGAACCTTAATGCCAAGGTTTTTATTTGTTATAAAATTCTTGACTAGCATGTGTAATTCGCGATCCAGATTACAGCCGCAGATGTGCAGACAATGATGTAGACTGCTTTCTGGAGGGATTGATACATCCACTTCAGTGCAAGGTCCATATATGGTCCATCCTAAATGCGTTTCGGTACCGACAGGTTGTCCTCGTCTTCCTTCTCTGACTTCAAAGGGAAGTTATCTATTCCGATTAGCAGTCTGGGAGTTGCAGTATGGTAGGAACTCAGATTAACGTCTTTCAGATGTACACACGATTTGAGTGTTGCAGATAAAATGGATTACTTAGGTAGATTTAGCTCTTTCACAGTTCGCACGTCCCGGATTTTATATTTGGAAGAATTTCGCTTCATTCCAGAGATTTCAAAGGATAATTTCTTTCAGTTTGGTTCAGTTCGCATAGTATTAGCGGTCCATTAAAGGCAGGGACTCTCCAGCGTACCCGAAAGATGTGCAAGTATCCGCGGTTAGCGAGTTTATTTTCCTGTTTTTAGTCGATCAAAGGAACAGTGACATCACTCGCTGCTTTTGCCAGTTCAAAAAGCCAGTTTCCAAATGTTATAAGAGTGACATCAAGAATCAATTGTTTGTATATCGCCCATGTAAGCTTAATATGTGCTGGCAACTTTTCAACGAGCTCTTGAAGTAGCATTGGGTTGTAAATATGAGCTACCAAACCAGAGGCTTCCATAGTTGCACGTATATTTTGTACGGTTAGCGCATATGTTATGAGCAGTTCCAGCCTGTCCGCCTTTATATGAAGTTGGTTTCTCACAGTAGATAAAAGAGTGTTAATAAATTACCTCTGGTCGTCGATACAGCATTCTCAAGGTGTCAATCACATTTGGGACCGAGTGAGGAGCTAGCAGTCGACTTCTAACGGCTTCAAGAGCTCGTCCCTTTAAACATTTTTGAAGGCGAATCAGGTTTTCCGTATTGCTGAAATTACACAAGATCGTAGACCGTCCACGACTGCTGAAAAATCCTCTGGATTTCCTATAAATGTTGGTAGA
This sequence comes from Chorisops tibialis, assembly GCA_963669355.1. NCBI lineage: Eukaryota > Metazoa > Arthropoda > Insecta > Diptera > Stratiomyidae > Chorisops > Chorisops tibialis. Next base: position 217,602,169 of record OY770262.1, read on the forward strand.
TCCTTTGGAAGCATTTGACGTGCTGCGAGATGGTGCGTTGTCAGTGCGGTATGTGGGTCCTGTAGCTGCAGTTTATTCATTTATCATAACAAGATAGCTTACATAATAACAAATTTCTTAATTCTTCAATCGAACTGCACTGGCCTTGCATACTCTGATTTAGCGCAAAATCTGGGGCGGAATATGATACACTCGGCGTGAATCTAGTAGTCGTGACTGATGGTTTCGATTCCCTCGGAAAGACGAAGTTCGGCAATAAGTTCGCATTTGTTATTACATTTGAAGTCAAGTTAAAATTTTCACCAAATGCAGGTACAGGTATTCGAGATGTTAACGGTATTACTGGTGGAATTTTCCTCGAACTTTGTACAACTTTGTACAACTGTCCACGATGGAAGCGTAGAACTTGGTGAATGTACGCCTTTCTGTAGAACTGCAGGTGCTGTCAACTGTGAAAAAGCAGAAGACGCGGGTAGTTCCATAAGATTTGAAGCCATTAGCGATGGTTCGATCGATGAAGGTTGTGGCTGCTTCGGTATGACGATCGGTGCCCGTGAATTCATTGATAGGACGTCACTTACAGGAAGTGCTTTCAGCGTCGAGTCAATCGATGAAGACATGAGCACCAACTGCTTGCTTTCATTTTAAACGCTCGCGATCTACTACTCCACCAATTCCAGACGTGTTCCTAAACTTGACGCCTCGCTACAGTCGTCTCCCGACTCCATTTCCGCGAGAATTTTACATTTTTTCTCGAGGAATGTCTGGTCCCGCTCCTGACGTTCTTTTTCACGTTCCTCTTCCCGCTCCTGACGGTCTCTTTCCCGTTCATTTTCACGCTCCTGCCGTTCTCTTTCACGTTCCTTTTCCCGCTTCTCCGCCAACATCCTTTCCTGTTCTATTTTGAGCATCTCAAGCTGTTTTTTCCTCCGTGACAATGCTCGAGACGCTAAGGCGGAAGGCACAGATTTGTTGTCGATTTCTACGCATTTCACATTAGTTGGAGCACACTTCGGACAGGTGAAATCCTTGTCTTCGATGGTTTTATCAATTTCGACACATGAAAAGTGGTACCATTTGTCGCATAGGTCGCATTGTACCATTTCATCAGTGTCAGGGCTCGTACAGCTTTGGCAATGAAACCCAACACCTCGTTTTGTCGCAGGCGGGGATCTCCGAATTCTGTTTGACCTTCTAAAAGATTCTGTCATGATGAGTTCTTTATCAATTTAAAGATTGTGAATACATTTCAAGTATTTACGATAGTAATGTACTTTAAATTTATTTTTTGGTAATCTAAATAATGAATAATCAATTTACAAATTTAGATATTTTAAAATTTTAAAGTTAGATGAGCGTGCTATCGTTTCTTTTATTTTTTTGATTTCATTGCCTTCTTTAATGACATTTAGCGTTTCACACGAAAAGCATACTTTGTTAAAATTTTAATTAAATTTTTACATTGGTAAAAGATTCGATTGCACGCATTTACATTAATAAACTAAAATAAAATTAATACTATTCAATTCTGTGAAGGTCCAATCCCCTGTCCCGAAAAACAGCCCTACATTAAAGTAATACCGCCGCCAAATTTCACAGTCGAAATGCATTACTTTGGATTGAGTTTTTGTCCCTTTGGGCGTCACAAGTATGTCATTCCATCGGAATCCTTTGAATTTTGATTCATCTGACAAGAACACGGTTCTCCATTTTTCTGCTGTCCAGTGAAGACGGGTGATTGCAAATTTGTTTCGAGATTTCCTTTTTCTCCGATAAAATATGCTTCTTGGCGATCCTGGTTGCAAACAATCGGGAAGCTCTTCTTCTATTAGTTCTAGCATTAATTTGTAACTCCAACTCTTCAGCAAGTTGTCTGGACGGAGCTAAAGGACTTTTTTGAAACTCCCATTTGAGTAAATCATCCCCTCTCCGTGATGTTTTCCAAAATGAACTTCTCTAGTTCCGGTGGTTTGCAATTTTTTTAGTAACCAAGACATTATTGACTTATTGACGGAATATTTTACAGTTAATTGTCCTCTGCTTAAACCACCTTTCCATTCGTTAATAATTCGTAACTTAAATGCGCTATTATACGTGTTTCGCGCCATATTTAATTTTCACGTTGTCCTTAAAACAAAACGTTACCTGCCACGCATAGTCCTTGACTGCTATTGATTTAAGGATGCCGTGTTTATCACATTATTCAGACCAAGGGTTATTGTTACTGCACAATTCGAAAAATAATTGTTTTAAAAATCATCATCATCATCAAAGACGCTACAGCCCAAGTCGAACCTTAGCTTTATGTATGATTCGTCTTTAATTTTATTGGTCCAATTACCTTGTCCTCCATTCGCTGAACGTAACCATCCCACAGTAGCTTGAAGTTTGAAGAGAGTAGAGACTTGTGGGCTTTGAAAAATGTTATACAATTCCTGATTGTTGCAAATTCTCCATTTGACGAATGATCGCAAAATTTCGTAAAATTAACAACGAAATTCTGTTTCATCTAGAGTATCGGCTTTACGCTCAATCGTAGTACTGTTTTTGATATTTATAACACAGAATATTTAGACCTTAAAGAAGATTTTAGAATTTTATCGAAAGATATTGATACTCAGATAAATAATTACTTCGAAAAAAAGAATGTCAAGAAAATCTAAAGAATCTTAAACCTGGTCCTTCAACGTTTAAGGAAATAAATAGAATCTTAGACAAAAATAAACCAAACTCTATTGGGGTTGTGTCTGAAAATAAAACAGTTTACAGTAGCGTTAAGGATAAATTAGAAATATTTGAAGCTTTTTATCGACAATTTGTTGGCTAAGTTCTGGTATGCTACGTATGCCATTTTCATGATTTTGGAGTTAGAAAGTGATTATAAGGTTTTGGCATATGATCTTTTCATTTCTTTTATCCATTTCACGCTATCTAATACTATTTAAGAAATACTTAGAAACATCCAAATCCATTTTTTTACTACATTGTTAGTGCTAGATCACGCCATACGCCACTTTTGCGTCACAATTTATTAATTTCTTAATTGCTCCAACAAACATGGGGCACTTCTTAACATATAAAAAGGACTCCCAACCTATAACAAGCTAGGGTATAGCCTAGTAGTTAGAGTTTTGGTCTTGTAATGCGAAGGTCGTGAGTTCAAATCCCGGTCGGCGCAATATATAATTCCGGCATATTGCCCGCTTGGATATACCTTGGTCACCTCAATCTAAGAAAATGAAAAATTTGTAGAAAGAGGGTTATGCGAAGGGCTAACAACCCTTACACAATAAGTAATGAAAAATGTTAAGGAACCTGAATATCAGGATTTGGGCTGTAGCGCCATTGAAGAAAGAAAAAAAACATAACAGAATTATGATTGGGCTTAAAGCCCAATCATATGATACTCTAGATGATATAGAAATGACTTTAATATACCGGAAAGTTTGTCATCTCAAATTCTTTCGAATAGTGAATAGAGACTTTTGCATGGGAGGTGGTAGAAGCAGAGGGGGAGGTTTGTATTTTTTCTATATGACACCGAACATGGCATGCAAAATGCTTATTGCTGAATATAAAGTTTTTAGTTTTCATTATTTTTAATGAAATTGGTAATAGTTTTCCTAAAATTGGGGCATTTGTATGGGAGGTGGCAGAGGAAGTGGAACGTTTTAGATGACTTTGAAACTGCTTATCGTCACCGTGCTTCATTCAATTTTAAAGTCGATAGCTCTCATATATTCGAAGGAGAAATGCTTTTCTTGAATTTATAATACAGATATTTGTATGGGAGGGGGTAGAAAGAGTGAAGCGGGGCTGAAATTTTTTTCTAGCACTTATTTCAATTATTAGGAAACAAATTCTGGCAAAATTTGAAGTTTGTACTTTTTCAAGTTTGAATGGAAATCGATAAAATGCATTCATCAAAATCTATGCATTTGTATGGGAGGGGGTAGAAGGAGTGTACGGATCAAAACAATTTTTTTTTTGAATTATTAACATTTCTATTTGAATACTTCATATAAAATATCAAGTTGATAGCTTTAACAGTTTCGAAGAAAAATAATTTAATTTAAATTTCAAAATTTCGTGAAATTTGTATGGGAGGGGGTAGAAGGAGTAAGGTGAAGTTGATAATTATTTTTAAAATAAATTGCAATTATAATAAAATTAATTCTGACAAAATTTCGTCTTTTCAGCTTTACTAGTTTCAATGAAAATCGAAAATAGGTATTTTTCAAAATTGTCCATTTGTATGGGAGGGGGTAGAAGGAGTAAGGGGATCGGGTCAATATTCCGTGGTATTAATGACATTTATATTGTTATACTTTGACCTAAATTTCAAGTTTATAGCTTAAATAGTTTCAAAGAAAAATCAATTTCTTAATATTACGAAATTTCATGAAATTTGTATGGGAGGGGGTAGAAGGAGTGGGGGAATGTAGCCCATTCACGAACTTAAAGTTACTTTTTTGCTAAAAATTGCATACAAAAATTTTTAGCACTATAGCTCAAAGCTTTCGAGAGTTATGCTGTAGACAGACGCACAGACGGACAGACGGACAGACAGACAGACAGACAGACAGACAGACAGACAGACAGACGGTCACACGGATTCGAGATTTTTGAGCGACAACAAATATTTCTGTACCCTTGGCGGCTCTGTGCGAGCGGTATTTCTTAGCGTTACAAACGGTAAGGCAAACACAATATACTCTCAGATTTCATCTAGAGTATAAAAACCTATAACAAATAATTATTAATTATGTGGAATGTTTATACTCTAGATGAAATCTGAGAGTATATTGTGTTTGCCTTACCGTTTGTAACGCTAAGAAATAATGCTCGCACAGAGCCGCCAAGGGTACAGAAATATTTGTTATCGCTCAAAAACTTCGATTCCGAGTTGCTGTCTGTCCGTCCGTCTACAGCATAACTCTCGAACACTTTGAGCTGTAGCGCTGAAATTTGTTGTGTGTCATTTTTAGCAAAAAAGAAACTTTAAGTTCGTGAACGGGCCACATCCCCCCACTCCTTCTACCCCCTCCCATACAAATTTCACGAAATTTCGAAATTTTCAGAAATTGATTTTTCTTTGAAACTGTTTAAGCTATCGATTTGAAATTTGGGTCAAAGTATTATGATATAAATGTCATTAATATGACGGAATTTTGATCTGATCCTGTCACTCCTTCTACCCCCTCCCATACAAATGCATAATTTTGAAAAATGCAGTTTTTCGATTTTCATTGAAACTAGCAAAGTTATAAAAACGAATTTTTGCCAGAAATAATTTTATTATAATTCCAATCAGAATTGAAAAAATTATCAACTTCACCTCACTTCTTCTACCCCCTCCCATACAAATTTCACGAAATTTTGAAATTTAAATTAAATTATTTTTCTTCGAAACTGTTAAAGGTATCAACTTGATATTTTGCATAAAGTATAAATATCAAATATCAAAAACGAGAAAAAAATGTGTTTTGATCCGAACACTCCTTCTACCCCCTCCCATACAAAAGTATAGTTTTTGTTAAGTGCATTATATCGATTTCCATTAAAACTAGAAAAAGTATAAACTTAAAATTTTGCCAGAATTTGTTTTTTAATAATTGCAATAAATGCAAAATTATCTGCTCCTCTTCAGTCCTTCTACCCCCTCCCATACAAATATCTGTATTATAAATTCAAGAAAAGCATTTCTCCTTCGAATATATTAGAACTATCGAATTTGAAATTGAATCAAAGCGTGGTGATAAGGATGATAAGCAGTTTCAAAATCATCTTAAACGCTCCACTTCCTCTGCCACCTCCCATACAAATGCCTCAATTTCAGGAAAACTATGTCCAATTGAAAATAATGAAAGCTACAAGCCTTAAATTCAGCACGAAATATTTTGCATACCACATTAGGTGTCATATCTAAAAATTACAAACCTTCCTCCTCTCCTTCTACCACCTCCCATACAAAAGTCACTATTAATTATTTAAAAGAATTGGAGGTGACATATTTTCCGGTACATTGAACTCTTTCTCATTTCATCTAGAGTACCATATGATTCATAACTACTGCTTCTACCCCCTCCCATACAATATGACACAGTTTCACAACTTCACAAAAAATCTATTTTCTTGAAAAGTATGAATGTTACTGGTCTAAAATTTAAGAGATGTAAATTTTATGATATTCTTAGCTATTTCTGAAAAAATCACTAAAATCCCCCCACTCTTTCTACCACCTCCCATACAAACTGCACATTTTCACAAAATCTAACACACTAATTTCCTCAGCTCCTATTCAATTTTTGGAGTAAGCATTTTGTATAAAACATTTTTATAGCTACTTTAGCATGATGGGGAAAAAATTAGTTCAATGCTATCACCCCTTCTAACACTCCCCATACAAAATTTCTTGGGATCACAAAAAATTCTATTTCATCTAGAGTATCGTAAGATTGCGCTTTACGCGCAATCGTAGCGCTGTTATGTTTCTTTTATGTTTTTATTTTTATTCCTTACGACTTTTTTGTCTATTTTCTAACAGTTCATCCTGAATACTTTGCAGAATCTTCTTTTTTTCAATATTTTACTAAATATGTACATTTTTTTATTTACAACATTGTACTGATTATGCGTTCGAGATGAAATCTTGAAGTATTATAAGCTTACTATAAAGTTTGTAATGCTAAGAAGTTAGGTTCAAAGAAATGAATGACACAGAAGATCATATTATCAATTAAAAATTTCAAAACCGTCCGTTTGTGCGATGTCTACTTTTATAACGCATTTAACTAGAAAGTTTAAATTTGGTACATGTCGCTTTCGACCAAAAATTAAGGTCAGATTCACGAAAGAACCAAATCACTCCACTCGTTTTACCCCCTCCCATACAAAATGACATATTTTCGACAATTTACAATAATTAAATTTTCTTGGAAACCATGTCGTGGAGAGCACTCTCGAAGTTTATCAGGCTGAATTTCGTAAAGGGTCGTCTTGTACCGACCACACAAATACCCTACGGCCAATATTGGAGCATACCGCTGAAATGGGTTCGCCACTACATCTCAAGTTGGCGGGCTTCAAAAAGGCTTTCGACAGCGTTAAGCGAGATTACATTTGGAATGCTTTGCGTAGGAAGATGCAAGGTGTCGCGTCTTGCATAGAGGACAGCTGTCCGAGAGCTTTCCTGTGCGAACAGGTGTAAGACAAGACTGGGTATTATCACCAGCCCTGTTTCTGATGGTAATAAATGACATCTTAAAAGCTGCACTGGAAAGTGGGGAAAGTAAAGGTCTTCAATGGAGTCTATTTAACATCTTAAGTAACTTTGATTTTGCTGATGACGTGTGTTGACGTTCGGGCTTATAGTCAAATGTTCGCTCGTTGCATTCTAAATGCGAAGAGGTGGACTGAAAATAAATGTGCATAAAACCAAGTACAAGTATATGAGTTCGAACACAACCACACCGATTGTTCTGAACGGACAAGATGTGGAAGGTGTGCAAGATTTTTGTTATCTTGGAAGCATTGTCACCATAGACGGCGGAACCGAAAAGGATATTGAGGCTTGTCGAAATAAAGCTCGTCAGGCTACCGTCCTTTCCCCTTTCTGGAGATCTCCCACGAAGCTGCGAGTTTTTGACGCATGTGTCAAAGTCGTGTTGTTATATGGTGGTACTACGTGGAAAGTGACCGTTCGACTTACCAAGAAACTACAAAATTTCGTGAATCAATACCTCCAACGCATTTTAGGAGTATTGTGGACAGAAGTGATCTCCAACGACGAACTTTGGAGTACAACTGAACAGACTGAAATAGGTTTTGAGATTCAAACGCGGAAGTGGCAGTGAATCGGTCATACTTTGAGGAAACTAGAGCGAAACATCGCCAAACAGGCTCTAGATTATAATCCTCAAGGATGACGTCGGGTTGGTTGACCATGTAACACATGGAAGCGAGCAGTTGAGCAGGAGGCCAGAGGAATAAACAAGTCCTGGCAACAGCTAAAGGCCGATGCTCAGGATCGCACGAGAGTTGTTTCTGTCCTATGCCTTTATAGGGGGTCTTAACAGGAATTTGATTGATTAGTACTTTTTTTTTTATTTTATTGATTAAATTCTTGGATGAAAACGATATTTTAACAAACAATCAACATGGTTTTAGAAAGGATAGAAGTACTGTCGACGCTATATATAATCTTACCGAGTACATATATAAGGGACCGTTTTAGGTCCGCTATTATTTCTGATTTACATAAATGATCTTAAAATGGATGGCTTAGCAATTAATGGTCACTTAATATCCTTTGCCGATGATACGGTAATTTTGTTCAAAGCGAATAACTGGCAGGATACATTCAGAAAAGCAACAACTGGATTGAAGAATATTGACGAGTGATTAAAAACATAAAATGACTATTAGTGTCAACAAAACAAAGTATATGTGTTTCGGAGAGACACCAAAAAATAAAACTTTGCAAAATTTAGTCGATTAGCGTAACAACACAATAAGTAGAGTGATTGAGCTTAAATATTTGGGAATTATAATTGATAGTAAGCTTAAATGGAAAAATCATATAACTTACCTTTGCAAGAGAATCATGAAAACAATTTACTCTTACTTATTACTACGTAAAGTACTTAACCTAAATCTATTGAGAATGGTATATTTTTCTATAGCACAAAGCATAATTCTGTATGGATTATTAATCTGGGGGTCGACGTGTAGGGCAACTTCGACGCTTTTAAAGAATTTATGGAGTAGAATCATAAAATCAAAATTTTTCTCTACTACAGAATCATTTGCAAATTTTAGCGTTATGAATACCTCTCAGTTATATACATGTTCTCTGCTTAAATTTATGTTCTGTAACGAATCAAAATTTGTATTATATACTAATAATTATAACACGAGAAGTCAAGTTAGCCCATTGCTAGCAATCAATAAATGTAAAAAAAAAATTCATGTAAAGGCATGCTTGCACTCTTGGACCATTAGCCTACAATAATATTCCTAGCTCAATTAAGATATTGTTAAATGAACGTAACTTTAAGGTTATCATAAAAAAGTATATCCTTGATAATCCAAATGCCTGTAATATGTTACCAATTTAGTAAACTAGTAACTAGTAACCACAATGTGAATAATAATAATAATGTAATCTTTTTTAAAAATATCATTCCACCAGGCCATCTCTTTTTTCTTATACTTTAAAAATATTTCAATAACTAATATTATTTTTGCTTGTTTCCATCAAAATTTATGATTTATTTTTTATAATTTTAAATTTTTTTTTTTTTTTTTTTAATTCTAAATTTTTTTATTTTATTTTTTATCATAAAGTTTATGGGTCTTGTATATATAAATGTTCCAACAGTTCACAATTGTATTTGAACTCTCACACACAAGCCAATGGCTCATGTTAGTTTATGGTTTTTCATGTAATTTAATTTGTAAAGACTATTGTAAATATGCACAAAAAAACAACCATAAATAAAGAACTACTATTGCTATTTACTGAATTGCCTCCTTAAGTTTTAATAATTTATATATTATTTGTAGTAGTTGACGAATAAAACGAGTATAATTTTTAAATCCATTTTGATATGATGCATAATGTTAAATAACAAATTATGTAATTAGTTGAATAATGGGAAACTTGTATATCCGGACTGCCGGACTGGATTAACTTTTATAATTTTGTTGTTTACTATAACTAAATTTACCGAAGGTAAATAGGCTTAGCTACAAAATAAAGTCATTTCCTCTGGATCAGATTTCCGACATTGAAAATTTTTTAAGTATATAAATAAATTTAAATCAATTTATTACAATATTCACGTTTCAGCTACCTGATAAATTAGATAACGGAAAGAGACTACCAACATTAATTATAAATATTGATGCACTTGTTATCTTAGTCGTTTCACATTAAGGATAAATGATAGATTACACTGAATAGGAACTTTTAAAACACTTCCACTCAACTTAGGATTGACGAGATGACCGGTTTCGAAGTTGTAGATTTCCAAGACTCCCTGAAAAATAACTTTCTTTTACGAGAAGCATTGCACTTGGTTCACGATCACTGATGGTCTACTTATTATGCCTATCCACCTCAAAATTTATTAAAACATGCGAGAGTTACGTTGAAAGGAAATTGCGCAGACTGCGGTGACTCGAGGCAGCCGGCATCAACTACCCGATAATCTGGTCTTCATCTTATCGAAGGGTCAAAACAGATAATTTTCGTCAACATCAACAACTAACCTGTAATTTAATCACTTCCCGAATTTCAGTCTTGTAATTTGAACAACGCGGTGGAATTTCCAAGCACCAATTAAACGATCGCACTTTAACCGGCTGTTGGACAGGTGTTCGAATCAATTCCGTATACGTTTCATTACGATAGCATACATGATCGGTTGCATTTAGCGCGTAAGCAACAGCAAACGTAGTGAGAAGATTAATCCAGAACATTTCTCGTGATCCGGTCGAGAACAAAACAAACTTTCAACTGAATTGTACATTACAAAATATCGCGCAATCAAAATAATTGACGAGATGATGTCCTTAACAAGACCTTAAATTTGTCGTCTCGGCTTGTCTCTCAGTACCGCGACCGATTTAATCAAATGCAATTCAATTTAGCAGTTTTATTTGATTTAGAGTTTGTATGGTTCTGGTATGAGGCTGTACTCATGCCTATGAATGAAAATCTAGACCGAAGTATATGTATCATGATTGCATTGAACTTAAACGATTCCGATGTGAGAATGCATACGATCAAGTTCAGATTTGGAGGTGAACATATGTTGTGGAATTAAAGCAATATATAATAAAAAAAAATTGAATTCTAGTCGTTGGTATATTTTCTTTAATAAAAACAATTTAATAAAAACAATTCAATAAAATATAAATAAAGATTAAACTAGCGATCGGATCCACCCGTAGAGTCCTAGCGCCATTATAGAAGCCTCCATAAACTTGTAAATTAGCCGTTTCAATACTATGCTTGCAGTAATCGCCATCGTAATTCCATCCGACAAATTCCTGATTTCGTAAATTCTCACTACGTAGCCATTCCTCTAGCGGTCGGAAATATTCTCGTAGCGCATTACCATCTAGCCGATCCTCGCCTATCACTTCCGAAAGGGTTTTCTGCCACGATTCTGAAGCTCCTTTTTCCATCAATTTCCTGAATTAAAAAAAAATTTTCTAATTTATTTATTTGCAAATTTCGAAAATAATAAATAATAACGAAAATTCTTTACCTTAGCATATTACCAGCTTCCGGTTGTTTGTAAATGTCGCATTTATGAAGCGGTTTTTGCGAATCATTTGGATCGTATTGACGTGATGCTCGACATAATGCCCGATGAATTTGAAATTGTAGAACGGTTCCAACGAAATATCTGAAAGAACGAAGATTTATCAATTTTAAGTTAAAAACTTAAAAAAAAAAAAAATCTCCTAAAAATATTCATCCATAATCTCCAGAATTCACTAATGATTAATTCATTGAATCGATTTCTCTGCAACACCGTATTCTCATAATCGGTGAAATAATTATGCTAATAATACTCACGGATTGTTGTAAATTGTATCTTTCTGAAGTCAACAATCTCAGCGGGTTATTAAAAAATATATATATATATATATACAAACATTAATAATAACAAACTCAATAATTTTGTGTGCATAACAGACAGAAGCAATGATGAAAAGATTTTCTCACGCATAAAAAATTGCCATAGAGATTTGAATGAATTTCATATGCGTAAAACTATGCCACTATGTGCAATACTCCACGGTTTAAATTTATGAAAGCACAGATATATAAATTTCCGCATTGATGTTAAGTTACAAATCTTGATACATGCTGCAAATATGGAAAAATAATGATAGAAAAGTCTGTGTATAATTTTTTTTTTTTTTGTTTCTTTAATTTTAGATCTAATGTACTTCTTAGGAATAGCGAAAAAATTGCCCTAGTTTGGAATGAAATTAAGAGTGATTTAATTTTAACTGCTGATCTCATAGTTAAATATACTTGATTTTTTTTGCATTTATGACATAGAGATAGAACGAATAAGATGAGAATGGAAGAACAGACTGATGAAGATAAACTAGTAACGGGCTTGAGATTGGTTTTGCCGGAGCTTGAAAATATCTAAGGGATGAACAATTTTTAAGAGAATTAAAACAGTATTTATTCATTTTAATTAAATTTCAAACAATTCTCATAAATAACTACTTCTGTTCTTGAAATCACGGTCAGTTGAATCAATCAATCAATTTCCTTTTAAGACTCCTTACAGAGGCATAGGACAGAAAAAGTTGTCTTCCACAGGACCCAATCCTTAGCATCGGCCATTAGTTATTGCCGCGGCTTCCTTACTCCTCTTGTCTCTTGCTTAACTGCTCGCTTTCATGCCGACATGGTTAACCAACATTACGCGACGTCTTTCTTTGAACTATAAGGCAAAGCTTGTTTTGCGATATTTCGCTCAAGTTTCCTCAAAGTGTGACCAATCCACTTCCACTTTCGGTTTTGAATCTCAATGCCTATTTTAGTTTGTCCAGTCGTACTCCAAGGTTCGTCGTTGGAGAGCACTTTTGGCCTAAACACCCGATTGGTAGTTTACGAAAGTTCACACTTGCTTGGTAACCCTGACGGAAGTTTTCCATGTAGTAAAACCATGTGACAACACAGATTTGACGCATGCGTCAAATACTCTCTCAACCTTCAGAAAGGGGAAATAATACCGAAGGCCTGACGAGCTTTATTTATACGAGCTTCCTTATCCTTTCGGCTCTGCCGTCCATGCTGGCAATGCTTCCAACATAACAAAAATCGTACACTTATTCCACATCTTGTTCGTTAAAAACAATCCGTGTGCTTGTGTTCGAATTCGTTTATTTTCTGTCCTGCCTCTTTGCATTTAGAAGGCCTCTAAGTCAAAACGGTTAAGTGCAAGCAAACACACGTCATCAGCATAATTGAGGTAACTTAAGATGTTGAACAGTCACAACTGAAGACATTCATCTTCTCCACCATCCAATTCAGCTTTCAATATGTCATTTGGTGATTATATACAGCCTTGTCTGACACCCGTTTACATAGGAAAGCTCTCGGACAGCTTTTCCCTTCGTTGGGTTTTTTAATCATAGGTATGATCTTATTTGGAAGATCATATGTAAACCATTCCATATGTAATCTCGAAACCTTCTCAAAGTTCACAAACATCAGCTGTAGCAGCGAACTCATTTCTGCACTGTCACACTTCATAACTATATCGCTCTCACTTTCGAATCATTATGAAGCTGTGGACATCTTTGCATTGTTTTTGTCTGCCGATCTCAATTTCTACCCGAAATGGCCAGTATTCAAATTATTTATTATTTTTTAACAAGAGAACGAAAAAAAATCAGGAGCTTTGAATAAAAACCAGGAAAAACATTAAATTTTTAACTGCACATATAAATCAAACATAACTAACAAATCCTATTTCTTTTATTAATAAAAAAAAAATATCAAAAAATAAATTAAACACTAAAAAAAATTGATCCGTCTAAAGGGTTATATTCGTCTTATACCAAAAATATTATTCGCGATCCAATTGGAGTTCGTAACATCACACTTTACCTGTTCTTCCAGGATAAAATTGTGAAAAATGTCCGAAAAAATAATTACAATGATCTTCAAAAATTATATGGTTCAGTGTGGTGTTATGGTTTAACTGTATGTAAAATACAAATTTCTAATGGTGCAGTGCCCGCAACCACATAGTTAGAATCATCTCCAGTTATCTCACAGATAGGGTTTTAAAATAGAGATCAGCTAACAGGGGTATTCTCAGAAAAATCTGCAGTTGCCCAAGGCTTGATTATGGGCCCAATGCTTTTGAATTTTTATTTGGATGATTTCCTTACTCATTTTATACCCTCTTCAGAGCATTTTGTCCCTGCTTAAGGCATCCTGATGCAAGGAAGCTAGGGTGTAGCCTAGTGGGTAGCGTGTTGGCTTTGTTATGCGAAGGTCGTGAGTTCAAATCCTGGTCGGCGCAATATATAATTCCCGCTCATTGCCTACTTGGATATACCTTGGTCACCTCAATCTACGAACATAAAAAAATCGTAGAAAGAGGGTTGTTCGAAGAGCTAACAACCCTTCCACAATAAGTTATGAAAAATTTTAAGGAACCTGTATATCAGGAAACCAAAGTAAGATTTGGGCTGGAGCGCCATTGTAGAAGTAGAAGATGCAAGAAATTGCCATAAAATCGGTATAAAACTTAAAAATTGAAAGTCAGTTTATCCTCCAGCTCATCAATTAGTAAAGAGACGAAACAAATATCAACATCCCAACACTAACAAGGAAACATTTTCGAGTATCCCAAGACGTTTTTGAGAATTTTCAAATATGTTGTAGAACTCGGAAATCTATGGGACATCCCCCAAAGTTTGGCGAAAAATCGACTGAACTTTCGATTTCTGTAGAAGCACACGAAAGATTTTCACTTTGCCTTTAAGAGCACGTTTGGGGATTCTTCTGCCTTCCTTTTGCTCTAAATGGCCAGCCCACTGCAGTTTACGTAGCTTGATGAACGTTGGAGCTTCTGGCTCATCATAGAGTAGATACTACTCATGATTCTATCTTATTCGCCATTGCGTTCCTTCCTTCAGAGGACCTTTCTCTCGACAGCGTTAACTGCTTTTCGGAAGTTTGCGCTTATGACCACGATTCGCTGCCATAACAGAGCACAGATCGCATTATAGCTTTATAAATCCGCAGGTTATTGTTCCTGCGCACTTTCTTGGATTTCATTATTGAAAGTACCGAATAATACGTCTTTTTTGCAAGTATTATCAGTCGTTTGATTTCGTCTGTTTCATTACCGTCCTTTGTTAGATTAGCCGCAAGATATATGAAATTGTCCACACTCTCCAAATTATATTCCGCAATAGTTATGTTTTGTCTGATTGTCGTTTTTCTTCTTGTTTGCGTCATTTCTTTTGTTTTGCTTTCATTAATGCGCAACACGATTTCTTTCGCAGCGGAGTCAAGATTGACAAATACCTCCTTAGCACAAGGGAAGGATCTTGGTAGGATGTTGATGTCGTCAGCCTATGCTACTAGTTGGATGAACTTGACTGTCTTCGTGTCCCGTTGGTGTCGACTGTGATTTTTCGGACAACCTACTCCAGTGCCAAGTTGAAAAGCATAGGGGCTAGGCAATCTCCCTGCTTTAAGCCACATTCTGTTCGAATTCTGGTTTTGGAATCGGTTTGTATTTTGAATTTTTTGATGAAATTAATTATTATTATTATTATTTTAGTGCTAAAAATTGTTGTGTGCCATTTTTAGCAAAAAAGTAACTTCAAGTTGGTGAATGGGCTACATCCCCCCACTCCTTCTATCCCTTCCCATACAAATTTCATGAAATTTCGAAATATTAAGAAATTAATTTTTCTTTGAAACTATTGCTATCGACTTGAAATTTGGGTCAAAATATTATGATATAGATGTCAATAATATGACAGAATTATTGATCCGATCCCCTCACACCTTCTACCCCTCCCGTACAAATGGACAATTTTGAAAAATACATATTTTCAATTTTTATTGAAACTAGTGAAGCTAAAAAAATGACATTTTGTCAGAATTAATTTTACTGTATTTGAAATTAATTTTAAAAAGAATAATATCCTTCACCTCACTCCTTCTACCCCCTCCCATTCAAATTTCGCGAAATTTTGAAATTTAAATGATAAAATTATTAATTACAAACCTTCCTCCTCTGCTTCTAGATGTCATTAATACCACGAAATATTGACCCGATCCCCTTACTCCTTCTATCCCCTCCCATACAAATGGACAATTTTGAAAAATACAGATTTTCGATTTTCATTGAAACTAGTAAAGCTGAAAAGACGACATTTTGTCAGAATTAATTTTACTGTAATTGCAATTTATTTCAAACATAATTATTAACTTAACGTCACTCGTTCTACCACCTCCCATACAAATTTCACGAAATTTTGAAATTTATATTAAATTATTTTTCTTCGAAACTGTTAAAGCTGTCAACTTGATATTTTGTACAAAGTATACAAATAGAAATATTAATAATGCGAAAAAAATTTGTTTTGATCCGAATACTCCTTCTACCCCCTCCCATACAAATGCATAATTTTTGTTTAATGCTTTTTCGATTTCCATTCAAACTAGAAAAAGTACAAGCTTCAAATTTTGCCAGAATTTGTTTCTTAATGATTGAAATAAGTTTTTGAAAAAATTATCAGCTCCGCTTCACTCGTTCAACCACCTCCCATACAAATATCTGTATTATAAATTCAAGAAAAGCATTTCTCCTTCAAATGTATGAGAGCTATTGACTTTGAAATTGAATCAAAGCATGATGATAAGGATGATGATAAGCAGTTTCAAGACCATCTTAAACGTTGCACGCTGTATGTAGAGTATCATATGATTAGGCTTTACTCCCAATCATAATTCTGTTATGTTTTTCATTGCACATGAAATACCTTGTGCACGTTAGACTACCACTTCGATGCATAATAATTTTGGAACAAATTATTTTTTCTATATATATCAAATAGATGTATCGACTTGCAAAATTTAAACTTTGTATCTTTTACCAGAGCCCAAAAAAAATTACTCAAAATTTTCAACATTTTTGCTTTCCACCTCCCTTCCCGCGCACCCCCCAACTTAAATTTTTTACCAAAATTAAAGATTATATAGCTCTATAATTTGTAATTTTGAAAAGTGCGCCATTTTTTAAATGCTCCCCGTTTCCTCCCACTACTATTATGTCAACACTTTATATTTTTTTCATATTTCGCTAGTAAAGCTTAGTATACGTTTCAAGTTTCAATTACATAGCTTAAGAGACAGTCGAGATATTCATTTTTAAGTGTTTTTCCTTGCATCCCCCTGACCCTCCCTCTTACAATAATTAGCCTCTTCTAAGTTAATTCAGATGGATCTATATGCCACCTTAATGGTCCCAAAACATGAATTTCTTATGATTAGTAATTTCGAAGATACAATCATTTGAAAAAGAAAAAAAAATTCGTCGGACAATTTGTTTTTAGCCCCTGCTTTGCGGATGCCAATGGATAAAAAAAAATTAAATTATTTTTAAAGTTTGTCCCATAATCCTCTTCATACTTCTGCTGGAGATATGCGCAAGTGAAGTTTTTCACTCTTTCTCTCCCCCGCCTCCTCCTTCCACCTCAAACTCCCAAAATGTAGAAAATGGTGCTCAGTTACCCAATCATCAATCCACCCAAAAACGAACATTCTACCTTTAACGGTCTCGGAGATATGAGCCCATATGTATGGCGCACGGCATACGGCGGGACGGATTTTTTTTTGCATTTTTAGGCTAATTAGCCATGAAACGCGAAAAAAAATGTTAGAGTAACAAATTGTTTTTTTTTCAGTGTCGATCACAATACTTTATTATTAGAATAATACAGTAAAATTAAGGGCCGATAGAGTGGCTTTCTGCTTTAATTTCTGAGCATTTGGTATGCGAACCATACAGAATAGCGGTAATGGAGAAGGCGAAGGTTATAACTATGTGGCCCATTGCGTATAAGGGCCATAAGCTCGAACAGAATCGCCAAAGGTACAAAAATATCTGTTGCCAATCAAAAATCGCGATTCCCAGGGATAGTCTGCTCATAAAAGAACTCTTCAATCAATCAATCAAATTCCTGTTAAGACCCCCTATAGGGGCATAGGACAGAAACAACTCTCTTCCACAAGACGCGATCCTGAGCATCGGCCTTAAGCTGTTGCCAGGACTTGTTTATTCCTCTGGCCTCCTGCTCAATTGCTCGCTCCCATGTGTTACATGGTCGACCAACCCGACGTCTTCCTTGAGGATTATAATCCAGAGCCTGTTTTGCGATGTTTCGCTCTGGTTTTCTCAAAGTATGGCCGATCCACTGCCACTTCCGCCGTTGAATCTCAATACCTATTTTAGTCTGACGAGTTGTACTCCAAAGTTCGTCGTTGGAGTTTACTTCTGGCCAGAATATTCCTAAAATGCGCCAACCATATAACAACACGGATTTGACGCATGCGTCAAAAACTCGCAGCTTCGTGCGAAGGGAGATCTCTCTTAACCTCCAGAAAGGGGAAAGGATACCGAAGGCCTGACGAGCTTTATTTAGCCGATCCTCAACATCCTTTTCGGCTCCGCCGTCCCTGCTGACAATGCTTCCAAGATAGCAAAAATCTTCCACCTCTTCCACATCTTCTCCGTTAAGAACTGTTGGTGCACTTGTATTCGAACCCATGTGCATGTACTTGGTTTTACGCACATTTATTTTCAGTCCCGCCTCTTTGCATTTAGAATGCAACGAGCGAACATTTGACTCTAAGTCCGAACGGTTATGTGCAAGCAAACACACGTCATCAGCATAATCAAAGTGACTTAAGATGTTAAACAGTCTCCATTGAAGACCTTTACCTTCACCACCTTCCAGTGCAGCTTTCAAGATGTCATTTATTACCACCAGAAACAGGGCTGGTGATAATATGCAGCCTTGTCTGACACCCGTTCGCACAGGGAAGCTCTCGGACAGCTCTCCTCTATGCAAGACGCGACACCTTGCATCTTCGTAGGATTCTTTAATCATAGCTATGACCTTATCTGGAATCCCTCTCCTACGCAAAGCATTCCATATGTAATCTCGCTTAACGCTGTCGAAAGCCTTCTCGAAGTCCACAAACATGAGATGTAGTGGCGAACCCATTTCGGCTGACTGCTCTAATATTATCCGTAGGGTATTTGTGTGGTCAGAAAAAGACGACCCTTTACGGAATCCAGCCTGATAAACTTCGAGAGTGCTCTCGACGACATCACTAATCCTGTTGAGAATTACCTTAGCCATAATTTTTGATACGGCAGTAAGTAGACATATACCACGCCAATTGCCACAATCCCGAAGGTCGCCCTTCTTCGGAATTTTCACAATGACGCCCTCCTTCCATTCAGTCGGATATCTTCCTTCATTCCACACCTTAGTGTACAGTGGAAGGAGTGTATCGGCTGTTATTTCCGGGTCCGCTTTGAGTAGTTCGGTTGGTAGTCCGTCTATACGTGGAGCTTTCCTTCCCGCCATTGACCGAATGGCGGAAACTATCTCTTGAATGCTTTGAATTAAGGACCTGCAATTGTCTTATATTTTTAGCGAAAATGAAATTTAAAGTGTTTTGGGCCATATCTTCAATCCTTCTGCCATATCCCATAAAAATTTCACAAAAACTTATTAATGTTGATTAATTTTTGAAAATTTATCCAAAGTATAGCGATATGAATACCATTAGCATTGGACTGAAACTTTTGCGATTCTCCTTCTACTACCCTCCCACCAAAGAAATGCACAATTTTCAAAATACATTACATCAAACAAATTTTTTCAATAATTCGTCCTTCCACTCCTTTTGCCACCGCCCGCTGCTATGGCAGAGAAACGTGAACCTCAATTTAGCCATAGGAAAATGTTTAATGCGTTCAAGAGAAAGGTATTACTACGAATCCTCCTGGTAACAGTGTAATACAGTTCATTTATCTAATCAACAGTCCACCCAAAAACCTTTTGCGGTCTCTGAGATACATATGAGTCCAAATGTACGGCGTATGGACAGACGGATTTTTTTGTGCATTTTGGAGGCTAATTTAGTCATGAAACGCGAAGTTTTGGGCAGTAGTTTCAGAAGAGATATATTTATTTAATACGTTGAGGACAATGCATATCTCTAGGGATATGAAGTGGTTTTACTTTTGGTCGAAGCACACTTCTGAAAGCAATTCCTTCCGGATGCCAAAAAATTCACACTTTATCTGTATTCTAGGCGATAAAAATATACAGCTTCACCACTCGTTCCGTTTATTCTCTCTTTCTTTCCTCTACTCCCATCAATCCTTCCCCCAACCATGACTGTGTTTGTGCCACAATGCTGTACATATCATCGGGGATATGAATCGGCCCAGGCGAAATTGTAAAATTTTTGATCCGCCATTAACGTGTTAATGTATACCTGGCTTGCGCAGGTATACATATCAATTTATTAATAAACAAAAAAAAAAAAACATTCTGAAGAATATACTTCCCGAAACAAATCCACACACTCCATGAGTAAGAAATTCGAGCCATTATGTTATTTAATCTTAATCTAATTTAAATATAGATGGAATCCCCAATCTACATAGGAATCATGATCTTTGTTTTTTTTTTTTTTTTTTTTCAAAATACAGAGTAGAATAGGATCTAAAACAACTCCGGGGTAGTTCACCTTGGATGATGCAACTTCAAAAGCTCACATCATTAAAGATAGAAAACTGGTTTTAATAATAAAAAAAAAAAGTTAAATTAATTTCAAATCCTGATTTATAATAAAATTTGTGCCTTATATGAAATTTACTGGAAACTATGATTCAATTTTTTTGAGCTTTATTTATAAGTTTATATGTTACAATCTAAAGCATTTTTTACACAATTATTTTTACGAAATATTTAAAAAATTTGCCAGCCACTTATCAATAATTTATTGCGAAAAATTGAAACAAAATTAAAATACAATCCAGATGATTAACTATTAACTTTGCAAATTAAAAAAAAAAATTTTTAAAATGTTATAACAATAAAACTCATTTCGAATGACCTTGAAAATTAGTAAGCAATTTTTTTTCTGTGATGATGATCAATATTAAAGACATTCCGGAAGGTGATTGTTACCACAGTTTTCTTTGTTTTCTTTATTTTCATTAAATAGAAATGTTTCTTTAATTATTTATTGTTACCTTGCGAATCAAAGTAGTTATTGTTTTTGTTTAATGTCTGGTGTTTGAGTAATAATATGACTAACAAAAATGTAACTAAGGAAATTATCCATAAAATTGTGAGCGATTGGAGGTTATTGTATAATCTTTAATCTGCAATGGTACTACAGCCCAAATCGGACCTACTAAGCTCACGGTCCTTAAAATTTCCATTATTTATTGTGAAAGAGTTTTTAGCCATTCGCACAACCTTCTTTCTAGGAATTTTTCCTTATCGTAGATTGAAGCCTCCGTGGCCTTGCTTCACAGTCAATAGGTCGTAGGCTCATTTCCCACTCCAGGCAGCAGGATTTTTAAGCACGAGTTTGTCAGTTGCATGGTTAAGTTAAGCTAAACAATTCCACTTCTGGAAGGTCTGTATATTGAGTAGATGGCTTCAGTTCACTTTCTATCATTCAGTCCCCCATAACATCTGCAAATATTTTTTAATAGCAACCACGCATGAAAAATATACCATCTACACCTCTCGATACGGTTGTTTTCACTCCTCTTACCCTACTTTCCCAATCAAATTACTTCCTTTCATGGCTGCCTATGTACATTGCACATAAGGGCCGAAATTGCTCATAACACAAGTCATTTTGTAAAAAAAGATGATCATGGTACAAAATATAACTAAAGAAAATTATACAAAAAGTTCTGGGTAATTGGAGGCTATTGTGCAATACTATTTCCAAAATCAAGTAAAAATTGTTGAACTAATTACTGTTAAAGAGTCTAAGAGTCTAACAGTAGTGCCATAATTACCATTCTACTTTACTAATTACCTCCAATTAAAAATTTTCAAACTTAAGAATATATGAAAATATTGCAAAAGTAGTTTGGACAAAATGTTTCCATTTTTTAGCTTTAAAAAATACAAACAAAGTTTTACAACTCTACAACCCGTTGAAAAAGCAATTTTCTCAAATCAAGCATAGATTCAAAACTATTTGAAATTATGATAAATTTTAATCTTGTCAAATCGCAAAAAAATATCGACAGGTAATCGAACCCATGCCATCCGTGTGGTAGGCGAACATTCTACCACAAAATTAATGATGCCGACGAACTTACCACGCCAAAAATTAGCCATCTACTATTTGATGAGAGTCACCTGGCATCAAATGTATGCACAGCTTTTACCTCTAGCTATTTTTTGATTCGATTGAACACATGAATCGAAAAAAATGCAGTCTGAAAAATTTACTAAATGCTCTTCTGCAACTGTTTCCGGTTGGAGACCATTATCAAAAACAAAACAGGTCTATATGGTGAGATTCCCGAACTTTTGCGACCAGTTCCATCATTTTTTGTTGAAGTTTAATCGAGTTATTGCTGAAACATACTGACAAACATGACACTTAAACCTACATTTTTGCTTGTATGAAAATTGGTGCATGGTTTTATAAGCCAAACTAATTTGCGGGATCATTGACCTAGTGTAAATGTTTAGGTCAGGAACGAATTATGCGATTAGTTCGAGGACTGAATATGGTTTGACTGAATTGAATTGTTTGTAGTTCGAAATAATCCGGCTTTAAGATAAGATAGATAAATATTTATTCAATAGTACTACAATATTATAAATTCTTATTTGAAAGTACAGTAAATTAAACGAATCGATTAAACGGGATGAAAGAAAAAGAAAATTTAATTACAGTAACCGTAATAATAATAACAGCGTCCCAACAGGACCTATTAAGACCCTCCATAGGGGCATAGAACAGAAACAACTCTCTTCCACAAAGCGCGATTCTGAGCATCGGCCTTAAGCTGTTGCCACGACTTGTTAATTCCTCTAGCCTCCTGCTCAACTGCTCGCTACTTGGTCGACCAACCAAACGTCTTCCTTGAGGACTATAATCCAGAGCCTGTTTGGCAATGTTTCGTTCTGGTTTCTTTAAATTGTAACCGCCTTTGAATCTCAACGCCTGTTTTAGTCTGTCCAGTTGTACTCCAAAGTTCTTCGCTGGAGATAGCTTCTGACCAGGATATTCCTAAAATTTGTCGCAGGCATTGGTTCACGAAAGTTTGTAGTTTCTTGGTAAGTTGAACATATAGTACAACCATATAACGACACGGGTTTGACGCATGCGTCAAAAACTCGCAGCTTCGTGCGAAGGGAGATCTCTTTTAACCTCCAGAAAGGAGAAAGGATACCGAAGACCTGACGAGGTTTATTTATACGAGCCTCTATATCCTTTTCGGCTCCGCCATCCATACTGACAATGCTTCTCTTCCACATCTTGTCCGTTAAGAAAGATCGGTGTGCTCACAACCCATGTTCATGTAATTTACTAAATTTTTTGCGCATTCACTTAAATTTTCTGTGAATTCACCCAAATTTGTGTGCTTTCACTAAATTGGGTGTGCATTCACCCAAATTTGTGTGCATTTCCTAATTTTGAGTGCATTTACTCAAACTTGTGTACATGAAATTTTGTGTAAATAGTAAATCAACAGCAGTAAAGTAGTAGTAAAAGTAGTAAATCCACATTAAAGTCGCCTTCAGCAATAGATTTATTGTATTGATATGGATCGTATGTATATGGATCGCCATTGTACCTTTTTACCTCTTCATTGAAACACCTAGGATTTTGGAACCCCTATCAATTTCGACGCTGATATATTCCATAGCGCCGGATTCAGATCTAGACAAAACGTGCGATAGTATTATCCTACCCCGCCACAATTTTGCCTCTTACGATCCTTAGTGAATGAACGAAGTTTTCGTTTTTTTTTCGATTTTTATAACGACTTGATGTATCGTGAACAAGTCGCTGTTCACGATACATCACTGGTCTGCGTTTAATATTTTTCCTATTTATTTATTTTGTTGTACCAAATATCTGCAAAAGTGATCGGATCGAGTTGAGTACATATGATTTATTTCCTTTTCACTTCAATTTATTTCTTAAATCAAGATATCTGAGAAAAAACCAAAGTTTCGGTCTCCTTGAACTAAACGAACTAACATAAAGAGCTTTTCCTTTTAGTAATTTGTAACTAGTGAACTAGTTCACGAAAAGGAGCCATTTTTTCCATTTCTGAAAACGAATGAAATATTGAATCTATCTACGGGCTGGTGCTATTAATAATAATACGGTTTAAATGATTTCCAAGAGCCCGCTTGTTAAACTTCCATCTCTTTATCTCCCCAATCTTCCGGAATCTGCATATTTACTCCGCATGCATCTGGAATATGTCCCAAGAACAAAAAAGACGCTTGTCATCTCTTCGTTCTAAAAAAAAAGTCAACACGAGCGAGTAGTTTAAATATCAATTTCAATCTGATAAAAGTTTAAATAATTGAGCTAAACTTGATATTGAAACGGGCTATATTGATTTGAATGTATGTCATGATGGCGGCGTGAAAAAGGGTTTATTTTTTGACTTGAAAGTGTATTCCTTGTAAGCATATACCATATGTTAAACAGATTCTATCGAAATCGATATCGTCAAAATTTAGAAACTAGTAATTGTTGGAACAAGATTGAGCGATTGAGTTTGAAATGTCTCATAACTCGTAAAAAGCTACTAAAATGTACTAAGTTTCCCATATTTTTACGCGTATAATTTGTTCAAATCGCATTTAAATTTCTTCTTTAAAAAAAAACTAATATGTAATTGCAAAACATTCCATCTTCCACTCAAATTTTTTTTTCTTTAAGTGAACTTTAATAGATCAAGGCCATTTGCATCCTATCGTCTTTCATCTATCCACCTGGCAATTTCATGTTACCAACTTTAAACATAGCTAAAGAGTAAAAAAAAAATATCACAGACAAACACACGATTAGCAAGAAAAAATAGATAAATCAATAAAAATTAAGAAAAAAATCCGTATCCGTAAGATGTTGAAGTTATGGCTTTTTTGGTAATCAATTTACACCGGTAGGAAAAACGGAAAAAATTTATGATTGTCTGGGAGGTGAGGTGTTACAATTGACATTAGTGGTAAGATAATTTAGTTTTCCATTCATGCGACAATAGAATCAATTAGGATAAATCGTGAGTAGAGTGGGGTCATCAAAATCGATATACTCGCAAAGTTTCAATTTGAACTTGATGACTCTGTAGTGACAATATACCATATTCAAGTTTTGATTTATGACATCCAAATGTCAATAAAATTAAGCAAATTTTTGATGCCAAGAAAGGTAAAATATAATTTATTGATCCAATCTATTTAATTTAGTTTTTCATCAATTTAATAAATTATCTCTACTGATGAAATGAAAAGCTGAATTTTGCAAATTTTTCGATTGTTTTTTATTTGAGAATTTAATTTTAATTCGATGATGCTCAGTTAGATTGGTTTATTTTATTTAGGATTGTGTGACGTGTTAGTTAGAATTCTTCAAAGAAAATATGTGTTCCACTTCCACTCCTCAAATTCTTATCCAATGCATTTTTCAAAAAAAAAAATTCTGAACTGGAACTACTGAATAAGATCCCGGAACTAAACAAAAATCCTTAGTCGATTTTTATACTCTAGAGGAAATCTGAGAGTATATTGTGTTCGCCTTGCCGTTTGTAACGCTAAGAAATAATGCTTCCACAGAGTCGCCAAGGGTACGGAAATATTTGTTGTAGCTCTAAAACCTTGATTCCGAGTGACCGTCTGTCCGTCTGTCTGTTTATCTATCGAAAAATTTGGTTTTATTTCTAATACTCCTTCTACCCCTCCCATATAAATGCACAATTTTTGGTAAAGGCATTTAATCGATTTTCATTGAAACTAGAAAAAGTACAAACTTTAAATTTTGCCAGAATTTGTTCCTTTAATAATTAAAATAAATTTGAAAAAAAATAAGAACTTTACTTCACTCCTTCTATCACCTCCCATACAAATTTTTGTATTGGAAATTCAAGAAAAGTATATCTCCTTGCAACAGTTTTTTCAACGACTGGGAAAAAACCTATAAGAAACTACCTATATAACCCCTGCACCAAAGGGACGGAAGGCAGCCTGTCCGGCCAACCCTTGCAGACGGGTCGTGAGCGCCAGTGGCTCTTAATTTAGGCCGCGCTCCTTTCTATTTTTCTCCGGACCGAACGACAAGTCCGAAGAAAATCGCAAAAAGGAAAAAAAAACTCCATGGAAGGCGAGAAGATTGCACACTATTTTTTACAATCAGGGGTCTTTATGATGAGAACAAATTTTTCGTTTATTCTAAGTTTAAATTTTATTTTGAATTCTTATTCTTTCCTTTTTCTTAAATCTACACTTGTCTTAGTTCTTTGTTCTTTCCTTTTTCTTAAATCTAAACTTATCTTAATTCCACTTCCGTTGGGGCCCTGGTTGTCTCAAAACTGGTATCGTCCTACGTTGTCCCACGAGTCCGCTTCGCCGTTTTCTTTTGGTACTTTTCTTCTGTTGCGGTTGCTGTTGTCCCACAAATTTATCGTCTCCAACGACGAGGTGATTTTGTCCGTCGCACAAAATCGAACTTTCACTAGGTTTAATTCAAAGCCACCGACTTGTGACACTTATTGAATTCAAAAAAATTATCTGCACTCCTTGACTACTTAGTAAAAAAAAAGGACGTTATTTTTCTCGCCACTTTCCAACCAATTTAATTACGTCGGTCATCATCCTCATCAAAGTTCGAACGAGTTCATAGCCCGATCATCCGCCACTCTTTTAGAGTTTATTTTTTAAGTAGCAGCAGAGATAACATAAAGATGTCTCACTCAGTACAAGAAAATAGTCACATGAAAAAAAAGCTCGCCGCATTCTCTCGTATCCTGGCGAATTCAATACCGGTGCAAGCACGAAGGGGAAACAAAGTTCAAGGCGAATGATTACGTAGTGTGGCAGAAATTGATAAAGAACTGGTTATGACCAGGTCGAAAATACACGATCCTTAGAAAAGGGATACTTGAGCATTTTTTCGTATACAGAATTGAATTGATCTCCTGAACGTTTTTGTTTCTTTTAGCAAGGCCAGTACCTTGGTTTTGTTTTTGGTTTCACGAATCAATGTGAATTCCTAGTAAAGCGTAGGTTTTGTTTGATTTATGAATGAATGAAATTGTCTTTTGGACATTTTGGATTTTAGGATAAGATAGATACATGAGATTGTGCATAAAATTATTCAATACCCTTCGAACTGCAAACTTTTTAATCCATGCCCATATGACGGTTGGCATGTATATTTGTTTGGGATTTGTCGAATTCCCATTTACAATATTACTTTAAAAGAATTAATATAGAATAATCCGGAGCCTCTAAGTGATGTTTTTAATGCGGGTTTTCAATAGAAAACTAAAATGATAAGTTAGGGGTATTTTGTACATTTAAGATACAGAATTCTGTTATAATTTGTTTTAAGCAATAGAGTGATGGATCTTCTTCTAAAACTTTTTGGAAATGTTTAAGGCATGTTTTTCAAATCTTGCGGAATAATTTCAAAATTTTGCACTTGCGGATCTGTGTTTTGTTGTTTTTTTTGGGATGTCCCGTGGTCGCCGGATTTCTGCCCACAAAGCGGAAATCAGTGTAAATTTTTGCATTCGCGGTGATTTATGTAAGTTAACACCAAAGGTTCCCACAAGAATTCATCAACTGCAAACGCCAGCAATATCTGGGTCACAAGGCAAAACACCTGAAACATCATTTTCTCACGACGCGATTCTGCTGACAGCATGTCTGCGACACCTGAGACCGACGTTACATTTTAAGTAAATCAAAATTGTTAATTTAGTCTTAAAAAGCTCTAGAAGAATAAAGTTCTCAACAAATCGTAAGCAAATTGTTTTTTTTATTTAAATGTGAAAAGAATTTGTTAACTGGCGCCCGAGCAGGGACCCGCGAGTTTAACCGAAAGTTACCAACGCTAAGTTTACCGAAAGTGTACGCAGTGCTACAGAAGGCTAAAACGCCAAGTTTAACCGAAAGTGTAAGCAGTGCTACAGAAGGATAAAACGCAAGTTTAACCGAAAGTGTAAGCAGTGCTACAGAAGGATAAATCGCAAGTTTACCAAAAGTGTACGCAGTGCTACAGAAGGATAAAACAAGGCAACGAAAGGCGAAAACTCTGCGGGCAACAAAATCCAACAAAAGTGACGAGAAACGAGGCCCCCTAGTAACCAGGAATGGAAGAAAAGGAGTCGGCAAGACCGGCAGCCGCTCGACCAAATGTGGATTTTGATGTAAGGAAATTATTAATTTCTATATTTTTATATTTTTCTCCTTTGATTAATTAAGCTAAGAAAATTAAATTTAGTAAATAAGTAAAATCGAAAACGAAAATAATTTAAAATTTTGTTAAGTGATTATAATTTTTAGTAAATTAAATTGAAAGTGATAAATTTCAAAATCAAGTGATCGAGTTCATTTAAACAAAAGTGAAACTAAACAAAACTCAATTCAATCATATTGCCATAAATTCTATTTCCATAAAAAATGGCAAACCCCGGAAATTTAGTGCGTCCCCCTAGACTTCAATTCAACCCCGAGATTCCTCCCGCTGTTCCTGCAGCTAACACGCGCGAACAAATTGAAACTCTCATCTCGCAATACCTAGCGAGGGAATGTCCACGAATCATTAGAGAAACCCTAAACCCTAATATCAACTTAGGTCTCGAAATCGATCAACCGATAAACGAAGATCAATTGGGAAATTTATCCGATATGGATAGAATTCCCGATGTCATCAAAAGTTTACGCGATTTTTCGGGACAACCAGGCGAGTTTAGCTCCTGGAAAAAAAGTGTTGAAAGAATTCTGAAATTATACGAGTCGAAACGAGGAACTCCACAATATTACGGAATCCTCAATGTTATTCGTAACAAAATTATCGGCCAGGCAGACGTCGCCTTAGAATCATATAACACACCTCTTAATTGGGAGAGAATTTCCAAGTGCCTGACACTGCATTACGCAGACAAGCGAGATTTGGGAACTCTTGAGTACCAAATGACTTGTCTTATTCAGGGCAACGACACAATTCAAGGATTTTATCAATCCGTTTACCACCATCTGTCTCTGATCTTAAATAAAATTTCTTGTATGGAAATGAGTACCGAAGCAATGAACATCATGGTTCGCTCATTCAGAGACAAGGCTTTAGACACCTTCATAAGAGGATTAAAGGGTGATCTGCCCAAACTTCTTAGCATGAGGGAACCGACGGACTTACCGCAGGCTCTTCATTTGTGTCTAAAGCTAGAGAACGTGAACTATCGCACGCAATACGCAAATAATAACAATGCGAGGCGAATTAACAATTACGTACCACCACCTATTCCTCAACCGAGAAGAATCCTCCAACACCCACAGTTTCCTGTACCAAGACCTCTGTTCCACCCCCATCCGTTCCAACAACCCCAAATACATAGACCCAATTTTGCCAACCACACACCTAATTTTCCTAATAGAAATCACTTCTAGCCAAACTATTCCTTTCCTACTCAACCCCAACAATTCCATTTCCAACAACGGCAAAATCAACTTCCACCTAAGCCTCAACCCAGAGCTGAGCCAATGGATATTGATCATTCGATTCATTCACGAGCCGTCAACTATCAAAATAGACCTCCCCAAAGATTCACCACAAAGAGACCAATTCCAGTCTCCATCCAAGCACATTATCCTAACAAACAACAACGCACCTTTTTCACTCAAACTTCCGACTCATTACCTGAGAGCATCGAATACAACGATGCACTAAACGAAGAAGATAACGTGAACGATCAAACTCTAATCGACTATATGGGAATAGAGGATACAGAAACCTATCAATATCCTCCATACCAAGAGCCCGAAATACTCGAACCAGAATATGATCAGCAAGTCCAGGAACCACAAGACATTCATTTTTTAGGCTAACGAGCTCTTCGCTTCCTTACTTCGAATACAAGGCGAAGAGCGGTGACATCTTAAAATTTCTTATCGATACCGGTTCAAACAAAAATTATATCCAACCGAACTGTGTACGGACACATCTCCCCAACGAAAACCCATTTTCTGCAAATTCAGTCGGCGGAAATATAAAAATAACGCATCATGCAATATTAAACCTTTTCGGCCCTTCAGTTCCTAATTTAAAATTTTTTATCCTTCCCACTTTAAAATCATTTCACGGAATTCTCGGAAATGACAGCCTTAAGCAACTTGGTGCAATCATTCACACTGCTGAAGATTTTATCAGCATCAAAAATAACATCCGTATTCCCATCAAACAGCGCATCTCTCAATCAGTCAACAGTATCGATGTGAGAACAGCTCACCTTACCGAAAAGCAAACAGCGAAGCTTTTTCATGTCCTAGAGAGATCCAAATTTATTTTCCGAGCCTAATGAAAAACTTACCTACACCACCGTGGTTAAAGGCGAAATCCGCACCACCGATAACAATCCAGTGTACTCCAAAACATATCCCTATCCCATGGCTCTAAAACCCGTAATAGACAATGAAATAACTAAACTACTCGAGGACGGTATAATCAGACCATCGAGATCACCATATAACGCTCCAATTTGGGTAGTCGCTAAGAAAATGGATGCGTCTGGTGAAAAAAAGTTTAGAATGGTCATCGACTATAGGAAGCTGAACACGGTAACCGTCCCAGACAGGTATCCCATACCCGAAATCAACGAAGTAATGGCCAATTTAGGAAAAAACAAATTATTCTCAATAGTCGACCTAAAAAGCGGTTTCCACCAGATTCCATTAAAAGAATCGGATATTGAAAAAACTGCATTCTCTGTAAACAATGGAAAATACGAATTTACTCGTCTTCCCTTTGGTTTAAAAAATGCTCCGTCCATTTTCCAAAGGACTCTCGACGACATCCTAAGGGACCATATAGGCGTCAGATGTTACGTTTACATTGACGATATTGTCATATTCGGCGCTAACGAGGAAGAACATCTAAAAAACATCGATCTCGTATTCAAAACATTAAAAACCGGAATAGCGAAAATCCAAAACGGAAACATAAAATTAATCCATATTTTCGAAACAGACCAGTACGAGCATTTCACATCCAATATTTCATCCTTATTAAAAGAACACATTCCTACGAATAATCCCTTTTACCCACTCCTAGATCATGAAATAAAACAAATCAAAGACTTAATTAATAACATTAAAGTTCACAAACAAAAACGATCACTCGATTTTATAGGTTCTGCATGGAAGTGGATAGCGGGAAATCCCGACCACGATGATTTTGTTCTAATTAAAGATAAAATTAATAATGTATTAGAAAATAATAATAAACAAATTTTGATAAACAGCGAACATAATGAGAGACTAAATAAGATCACCAAAATAACCAATGAAATTTTAAACACAATAAAAAAGGATAAAGTTTTCGAAAATACATTAGCTCTAAGTACTCAATACAAAATTAAAATTGTTAAAGAAGAACTAAAAAATATTATACAATCAATACAATTGGCAAAAGCCAATATTGTAAATTCAAATGTACTTTCCAAATCCGAAATTGAAATAATTATAAAAAATTTTGATAAAGACATGATTCCCTATTCAAATATAGAGGAAGCCTTAGAAATTTCCGAAGTCAAAATAGCACAAAATTCAACACATTTGCTTTATATAATTGATGTACCAATAACTTCTAATATAACTTTTGAAAAATTGTTGCTCAAACCAGTAAAAAGAAATAATATCATAAATAAAATTTCGTATAAATATGTATTGAAAAAAGATAAAATTATGTTTGGTATAAATGGGAAATGTAAAAATCTCAATGAAATCTCAATTTGTAAAAATATCAATGTTATCGATTTAAATGAAACAACCTGTATTCCAAATTTGTTAGAAAATAAGATCATAAAATGTAACAAAACTAATAGCCACCACATCCCATCAGTAGAAGAAGTCACACCCGGAATCGTCCTTTTAAATGATTTCAACGGAAAAATCCAGATCAACGATACAATGCAACATCTAAAAGGAACTTACCTTATATCATTCAAAAACGAGTCGATCATCATAAACAACCAGAAATTCACAGCAAAGGAAGTGACAACCGTCCAGTTCTTGCCACCACTGCTGCAGACAGAAATGGGAAAAAGCGATCTCGAGGAGATATTATCCTTAGAGATGATGAAAGAGATTTTCTTGAACAACACCAAACAAATCAGCCTTCTCAAAACCGAAAAGAACATCAACGAATTGGTCAGCTATGGACTGTTTGCAACAATCCTCATAGTCCTACTTACCTTTAAGACCATCGAACTCCTGAAAAGGGCAAAAGGACCAGATATCACCATAAGAACGGCAACACCACTCATACCGACTCCAGCGGTCCACATCGAAGCTGATGAATCTCCTAGACAAGACCACGGAAGCCTTTACAACATCCCATTTTTTTAGTCGAATGAGGGCATTCAACCTAAGAGGGGAAGAGTTAACACCAAAGGTTCCCACAAGAATTCATCAACTGCAAACGCCAGCAATATCTGGGTCACAAGGCAAAACACCTGAAACATCATTTTCTCACGACGCGATTCTGCTGACAGCATGTCTGCGACACCTGAGACCGACGTTACATTTTAAGTAAATCAAAATTGTTAATTTAGTCTTAAAAAGCTCTAGAAGAATAAAGTTCTCAACAAATCGTAAGCAAATTGTTTTTTTTATTTAAATGTGAAAAGAATTTGTTAACTTGTATTCGTTGTTTGCTTGTTAATCAAAGTTACGTGCACTCCATCGATTTTATGTGTTAGACGGTCGATTTTAGTGGTTGTCTCGTGATCACCGGGTTTTCGTCCGCAAAGCTCAAAGCTGTTACGGAATTTGCGGCTTGATCGTAATCGAGGAAAGTGAGCTTCAAATTACAATACTCTATATGGGGTTTTAACTCATTTCTTTTCCTTTATTTCAGGTATCGTTACGTTACGAATGAAACGTAACATCCTTCGAACATTTCAAATTTTTGTGAATTGAGGTGACCAAAGTATACCCAAGCAGGCAGTGTGCTGAAATTATGCGTCGACCTTTGCATTGTAGACCAACAAGCTACCCACTAGGTTACATACTAGCATACAAAAGTCACTATTCACTATTCGAAAGAACTTGAGATAACATATTTTCCGGCACAATAAACTCTTTCCTATTTTATCTAGAGTATGACATGATTGGGCTTTACGCCCAATCATAATCATATTATGTTTCATATTGAAACTGTTACATGACAGCACTAAGCCGTTCATCGAATATTCGCAATTTCAGCTATATACTCTCAACGGAAAATTCTGTAATGCATTGGACGTGAAGCTGGTATTGTAGATTTGTAAAAAGAAGTAAAATAGTTAAAAATAAATATACTGAGAGTTTACAAATGCACTACAGTGATATACTGAAAAAAACTAAAACAAAATTCTTGAGTCTTAAATCCCGATTGAATTGAATGCGAACGAAATAAGCCATTTGTGGTAAGTCCGCCCGCATCGTAATATAATCTTGACTTCTGTTTCCTGAATTTGAACTATATTATGGTTACTAGGAATGTTTCCTTCTACCTTACGTAGACACTACTCGTAATGCTTACATTTACATTATTTGGAATAATTTCTTCCACCTTCCTTGAACATTGCACGTACCGATTCCCTTTATCTTCTGAGTAATGCAGAGTTAAGGTATGTAAGTCTCTTATATACCTTCCCATCATAGGACATCATGCAAAAAAATATATGGACTGGTAATAAACTAGTAAGCAAGCACCCTTGCTTCCTACAAATGCTTCTGGAATGCCTTATCATAACTTTCTTTTCCCGCTGGGCTATTCTGCATGCACGCACGCAAATTTGATTACACATCGTCTATCCGAGATCATCAATTACTTGACGACCCATGAATAGAGGTTCTAACCTCCACACTTTCGGACGCTATGCTAACAAAATTCAACTTTGAAATCCCCTTCAAAGTTATAATCAGAGAACGCAAGGACTGGCAGTCCATGCTACCTGAAATGGACGAGGAATTAACCATTAACTGGTACACAGATGGCTCGCGCACCTCTGAGGGGACAGAAGCCGGAGTCAAAGGTCCTAACTTCTCGGTTTCAAAATCACTCAGCAAAGTAGCCACAATCTTTCAGGCTAAATTAATTGCAATGTAAATAGCTCATCGGAACAATTCTATTCCTATCGGATAGTCAAGCGGTTCTCAAAGCCCTAGCATACAATAAACACGGATCGAGGATAGTTTGGTGCTGCCTTCAAAACCTAATCATTCTGGGAAAAAGGAAGGATGTAACCTTAATATGGGTACCAGGACACATGGGAATTGTGGAAATGATGAGGCTAATTGCCTTGCAAAAAAAAACGGCGCAGAAACAAATTTTATTGGCCCAGACCCATTCTGCGGAAAACCAAAAGGGCACTAACATCCTTTACTAAGAAAGTGGGTTGAACGAGAACATAAAATCTATTGGAATAAACTTCCAGGCTTATCAATCTCAAAAAAACTAATCCTACCACAAAAACAAACAAAGTGGATATTCCAAAATTCAGCAAGAGTGATATTAGAACTCTAATTGGCCTAATGACGGAGCACAGTGGAGTACTCCACCACCTCAAAAATATGGGCTTAGCTGAAACCGATGTCTGCCGCCTCTGTCTCGAAGTCTCAGAAACAACAGTACACATACTATGTCACTGTGAAGCAGTTGCTAGGAAAAGACAAAATCTTCTTGGAAAAGGTTTCCTTTCTACCGCGGAACTAACCAACATGGCTGCCTTAAAGATAACTATTGAGTTATGGTCGAGTAAGGGTGCAATAAACGCACAATAGGCCGAGAAGGTAGCATTGCTCTCATGTGTTCCCAAAATTATAAAAAAAAGACCTCAACCTGCTCGCTCGTACTAGGAAACAGCATAGAAGGACACATAGCGGCCGAAAAGCGGTAGAAAAGGAAATGACTTATAGAAACTGCATAGAAGGCCGAATAGCAGCAAAAAAGCGACCGAAAAACGGCCGAATAGAACGATATGTAAAGGCCGAGCGTGGAGTTGGTGAGTTGGGATTGCGAATCGGATCGATTCGAATGATTGATGGATTGCATTTAGCACAAGGGTTGAGGGAGGCGACATATTGTGAGTCAGCGACTAAGAAGTGCGATCGACAGTACAAAGATTAAGCTGATATAGTTAAAAAAAACGTTGTTGAAGTGATAATAAAAAGGCGTTAAATAAATTTTGTGGTTAGTAGTGGAAAAGCGAACTAGTTTTATTTTTACTTGAAATCCAGCAAACCCTAGCATACTTAAATATCAATTTAAATCCACCACCAGCATTGTAGATATTTACTAATACGTCCCGTCCTATTAAAAACACCCTTAAACTTGAACTTACTCCCTTAAACTACACTGCACTTCCGACTCGCTAACACACTCATTTGTCTTCCAATAGTAATCAGATAACATGCAAAACGATCAGAATTCCAATTAGGATTCGGCATAATTAAAGAAAGTAAATAAATATAAATACGAAAAGAAGAGAGAGAAAAAAAAACAGTTGAGTTCATCGAGGAAATTGAAAGCGTTTCGTGATTGGAATTACAAATTTTGATGTTATGAGATCGAATAATATTTGACATGTGTATATATGGGCACATATAAATTAAAACAATGAATTGTAATTTGACATCATGCCATCAAGTTTTAATTGAAATACCAAGAGAATTGTATTTTGAAGTGATGAAATCGGAATAAATTGTGGCATATAGCTAGGAAGTTTTTTTTTCTTTTTTGTGGCGGACAGGTTTCATGAATGAGATTTATTTTTATTTTATGGAAAAACATTTTAAGGGAACAATGCAGTTCATTAAAACGAACTAATTAGTCTTAAGAGTTCTCTTTAGTCAATAATAATAAAATAAATGAAGGGCTTAATGGATAAATCAATTTGAATTTCGATATTGCCAGAAATCGGAAATTCATTCCAAATAATTTTTTAATTTAATGACTGGCAGCGGTTCAATAGTGTTTTTTTTTTTGTGCACAGTCCTGGCTTTGGCCTTTTGACTTTTAGGTTTGTGTACATTGAAAGGGTTGTTACTCCTTTGTACAACCCTCTATCCACGAATTTTCACTTTCGCAGATTGATGTGACCAGGACATACCCACGTGGATTGTGCTAAAATTATACGTCGACCGGAATTTGAACTAACGTCTTTCGCATTATAGACCAGCGCACTACTCACTAGGCTACACCCTAGCTAAGTGTTTTACAATCGACTATAACTACTGGTTAAAAAAAAAAACCGCCTATTGCCACTTTGATTCCCCTTATCGAAATTCACATACAATTTAGTTTATTTTCCTTCGCTTTGTAATAAAGAGTACAATGGCGGTTCATCAGATACGACAGGTTCAGCACTGTCGCTCCATGGAATTCGCTGTTACCTAATAATCATAAAAAATTTAATTGCATTACTAGCGCTTATACTGTTTGAAATTTCTATGAAATATCATGGAAAATTTCTCAAATTTTTTCCTTCATCTATGAATCCTCGAGTGGAAAAAAGCAGTTATTGAATTGATTTTTATTTCTACTAAACGCCATTCATTTACAGAATTGAAAAACTCATTTAAACATATCCGCCCCTAATTTACGATAATGTTTTTACTTACTAACATTTATCGTTCATTTCGAAACTAGTTTACTTTACTCAGCTCATTAGATTCGAAATAATATTGCAATTTTTATGGAATTTCAATTCAATCTTAAACGTCGTACGCTGGACTGTTGTGGTCATCAAGAAATCAACTTACTAATTGAGAAAAGTTCAATTATGTAACAGGTATATTTATTTATGGGATTCGGTTTTCTGTCTATAAAGTAATCATCGGAAAATAAGCATCATTCAAAGCGGTTTTTCCTTATTCGAAACATGCGTGCGCAGTGGAGAGTTCTTTCTCAGATTAAAGAAATTCATGACGACGACTTAAAGAAAATATTTTGGAATATTGTTAGCTGCTTCGGCAATAAAAACACGTAGACGTCGGGGAAAAAGGATATGAAAGAGACTTTGAGTGATTTTCATTTTTAACTTTAATTTAATTTGAAATTATTTCGATTTTTACTTTACTAGAATTTATTGACAGCACAGAGACGGTCACAGCAAAGTTAAGTTGGTATAGTTTATGGTGGTAAATGCTACAGAGCATAATGATCTGGTACACAACGTAGCATAAATTCTGTGAAAAGTCCATAGCTCTGCCACTGAATCCTACCGCCTAGCCGTGACCACCAGGTGCTTTGTTCAAAACTGCATACGAAAATGAGTGAAGGCGAGTGGTCCGTGCCTCTACTTAGAACTCCCATCGAAACTTTGCCTTCAGGTTGAGGGTAGGGCGAAATGCTGACAACGTCTCCTCGGAAAAAAACTCACGCGTCCAGGAACCCGGATTACAGCCTCGGAATGGTCGGCAACGTAAAATGGACTATTTTGAATCTTAGAATGTGCGTTCACTCCATCGAATGGGAGCACTGCGAGAACTTCTTCAGGAGATGTCTCGTAACAAAATCAGCACCCTCGCTCTCCAAGAAACGAAATGGCTCGGCAGAAGATTTCCCACGGTTTTAACTGCTGCTGCAAGCATAGAACTCGGTGTCGCCTTTGTTGTAGATAATGCATTTAAACAACTCGTAACGAAATTTATACCGATCAACGAATGAATTTGCTCAATCCGCTTTAAGTTGAAGTTTGTCAGAGTTTGTTTTGCTCCCACAGAGGAGAAAGATAATGTCATTAAAGACGAATCCTAAGCCCGACTTGACAGCACGAAAATTTGAAGAAAAATTACTTGTGCGCAGCATTTAATACCCTGAAAGAAATGAGACAACGTTACAAACAGCAAATTACCCTCTGTAAGGACGAAGAAGACTACATCGAAATTAATGCATGATGGGTTTAGTACTTGCGAACATTGTTAAATAGAACGATATCACAGACTGAATCTTTTATAATTCCGGAAGATCCAGATGGCGATCAACTGCCCATCGCTCCAACCTATGATGAAGTAGAGACAGCCCAACATAATTTAAGATCGAACAAGGCGCTTGAAATTGACGGAATCCCTGCAGAGCTCTTAAAAGAAGGTGGACCAGAGCTTTGCAATCGAATATATAAATTAATTGTTAAAATCTGGACAATTGAAAAATTACCTGACGACTGACGGAAAAGCACTATGTGTCCTGTATACAAAAAGGGTGACCGTCTGCGTTGCGAAAATTACAGAGGAATATCATTGTTGTGCACGTGTTACAAAATTTTAACGAAAAAAAACTCAGTGAATACACTAATAACTTCATTGGAGAATATCAAGGTGACTTCAGATCCGGAAGATCGACAACGGACCAGTTATTCTCAGTAAAGTAGGTGCTAGCAAAATGCTGGAAATATGATACCAATGTGCACCAACTGTTGGTCGATTTTTATCAAGCATATGATAGTGTCGATCGTAATGCTGTATACAAAATAAAGATTGGACTAGGTGTCCCACGAAGGAAAATAGTGAGTGCCAAGCAAAAATCTAAAATGAGTTGACTCAAAGCTTCCTAATGGAGTCTGGTCTCAAACAAGGGGATAGTCTCTCACCCATGCTCTTCAAGTTAATGCTCAACTATGTCGTCATGAAGGCAACTTCAGTAACCTCAGTGGACACCAGAGGTACGCTACTCGTAAAATCTGCACAGTTGGTGGCGTACACAGACGACGTGTCTTCTGGCCCGATCAATTCTGTGTGTAGGAGGTATTCCAGGGGTTGGAGTTGGCAGCGGGTGAAGCAGAGCTCAGGGTCAATGGAGCGAAAATTAATTACATGACCCAGACTCAAAGGACTGTCCCAGAGAGACAAAATATTACTATGGGTGAATTCAACTTCGAGCAGGTGGATGAATTCGTATACCTGGGAGCCTTTCTCATAAAGTACGGCAATGAGCGACATGAAATTCAAAGAAGAATCACGGTAGCTAACAAAGCATTTTACGCGGTTCTCCCCATAATGAAATCAAGGAAGGTCCATCGAAACAATAAACTACACATCTACAAGATATTCATTCGTCCTATGTTGCTATATGGATGCGAAACGGGGACCTTAACGCGGGTGTCGAAGAAGGAAATCGACACGTTTGAGCGAAAAATTCTTCGGAAGGTGTACGGAGCAGTTAAGGAAGGAGATGATAGGCAAATTACAAATACAACCATGAGCTGTATCAACTATTTGACGACCCACCAGAGCTAGCAACGTGGAGCAAATGCACTCGAAACGAATTCCAAAACGAGTGCTCAAGGGCAAAGCTGAAGGCAACCGACCACAGGGGAAGCCACGAAAGCGATTGGAGGACTCAGTAGACGCAGATTGCAGATCGCATCTCGATTTTTCAAACAGGAGGACGCGGTCGTTAGACAACTGGAGGCAGTGCATCTGGAAGGCCAAGGCTCGACATTGACTATAGCTCCATTGCATCACCATGGGTTATGGAAAGAATCAGAAATTTTAGAGGTAAGGAACTTTTAATTTTATATACTTGCTTGGAAATAAGTTAGATGACAATTCATTCCAAAGTCTTTGCTCGCGTCCAATTATGGCTCACGTTGACACTGATAAATTCCATCTTACATGATTAAAAACTAAAATATTGGTTCTGAGTATTGCAGTCAGCTTTGAGACTTAACAATCACACTAAAATCTTATCAAATATCATATACTTGCTAAACTGATTTCCTAGTCTATCATATACCTTTCAGATCTCATCTTTTCTTCTCAATGTTCAAGCTAGTTTCATAGCAATCACCAATCTATAATTCACTTTTAATTTGCAATTTCCTACATTAAGTGGAGGTCTATTATTTCGAGGATGTGGTAATGTCACTCAAAATCAGATCAAGACGAACCATTATTTACACAATCATTTAAAAGTTAGCACATGTCCCCACTATAGAATACCGCGTGCAATACACTTTATAGCGACTAGTTAGATCTTTATCGCAAATATTTCTTAGCAATTCGTACAAGTAGGGTACCTATCTATGCAGTACCTATAATGGATTTCTAGTGCATAAATGGCATATATGTACATACACATAGTAATGAGGTCTCGGTTCGCTAATGCATTGTTGCGCTGATCAGGTTTGGTGCTGCTTTATAATGGAATCTGTGATTCAATACGAAAACCTTATAAGGCAACGTCGAAAACATAAAAAAAAATACACAACTACAATCGATTTTAGCACTTTAAGAAGCACTTTGACATCACCTGAGAATTAATTTAAGTAACAAGGTACCTACCTAACTATTTATTCATATCGAAACCAAAAGTGGTTTATCCAGTTCTGTACGAGATCACTGTCTTCAAGAAAAGAAGCAAGTATAGTAACGGCAAAGTTTGTAATAAAAACGTCTTCAGTAGCAAAGGAACTCGTTGATCTTTCTGTTTAAAGTAATAATTCAAGTGTGTACTTATTTTTAAGATTTAATGAGTTGTTAATTTATTTTTTTTTTTTTCATGGTTTGTAAAGTTTTAATGTCAAGTAAATTTTAATAACTTAATTTAGGAACTTGTTCCAAGGAAATATCTCAATTAAGGTGGAATTGTTTTTTGTTCAAATGCATCTACAGCAAAATGATTAAAAATCTAGAGCAAGAGCCCTAGAACAAAAAATTGCAACTAAAACCGACAAGGATATGAAATGCATATCATGATAGAACGCAGTGAATGAATTTCCAAAACCGGTGCCGAAGAGATTATAAGGCTCTTGGACAAAAAAAATATTGTGCAGGTAGAGACACAAACTTGGTGACATTTGAAAGGTCTCACTGAGCACTTTACAAAAATATAAGTTGTTTCCTGATAATTGGTTTATTCTGTGAAATTGGTTCAAATAGTTTGTAACTGCGAGAAAAAATTTGATATTCGTATAGACCTCCTCAAGGAATTTCTAATGATACCAAGTTTGTGTCAAAATCTCTAAATTATTTTTTCGTTCCACCATACAGGACCCCTTTGGCATCGGATTTGGAAACAAATTTTTGGTTCTCGTCTTAGTTACACAGCGTAATAACATTATATATGCTTCATACTCTTGTCGCTTTCTGTTGTTATTTTTTGTTCTATGACGGTTGGACTATTATACAAGATATCAGTACTCACGCTTGTAAAGCTGAAAGCTGAGCTTCAGATTTCAAAACAATTCTGTGGGTGGATTGTTACACAACTCCCCAATGAAATCAAATTTCCCCGAGTGCGGGAATTGTTTAAGCGAAGATCAATACTTATAACTTTTTTTTTCTCTGCTACAACAATATGCTATTAGCTATTAACAATTAGCTATTAACGAGTGCACAAAAATTATTTTAGACATGCGGAACAGTCTCGGAAATTTTTACATTTTCCAGAACAGCAGGACTTAGCTTCAGGCACTCCAATCCTGCAGGACCACGTCCAAACTAGTGTCCATTTGTAGACACAATTTAAATCGCCTAGCAGCCATAACGGAAATTTTTCTAATTTGGATACCTGGTCATAGCAACCTGCCAGGAAACGAGGCAGCAGACACGTTTGCACGGCAAGGATCTGCAAGCATCAACTTCACTAGGAAGTCAGTCGATGTACCATCAACAGTGCTGAAGACTAGCTTCAAACAAACTATTTTGGATTCATTCTTGGCGGGGTGGCGGCAGCTGGTCGTTGCAGAACGGCCATATCCTTTTGGGAAGAATCGAATAAAAATATTACAGCTCAGCTGTTACAACGTAGACACTATAGCGTCTGAACTATTGTTGGCCTGACCACAGTTCATTAGCTAAAGCTGCACGCATTTAGAATGCGTATCGCGAGCAATAGCCTTTGTAGAGGTTGCGTGGAAGACGAAGAATCAATCGAATATTATCGTTGTCACTGTCCGCAAATCTCCAACAGTCCTTTCCTTTGCTTAGGTTCTGGGTTCTTCTCAGAGCTAGATGACCTCAGAGGCGTCCAACATGCAAGCCTGCTACGGTTCGTGAACCGAACCAAGTAACTAGAATAAGAGGAGTAACATCCATGTTATAATCAATAGGGGGAGTACAATGGGTCCAACTAAATGGCCCTAGTGCATTGAGGTTCTATGAAACCATCCTCTTATAACCTAAACCTAAACCTTACTTACTCACTTACGATGGCGCTACAGCCCAAATCGGACTTTGGCCTCCTGAATACTTTGCCTCCATCCATCTCGATTCAGTGACAGCGTCCCTCAATTAGAAAATCTTAGCAGTGATTTGCTGTCTGCGTCAATCGAATCCTCCCAGTGCTTCCGTGGTTTTCCGACCGGTCTTTGTCCGTTGACTTTACCTTTTAATGTGTGTTTGGGGATTCTTCCGTCAATCACCCGCTCCACATGACTAGCCCATTGAAAATTTTTAAATTTTATGAGGGTTGAACCTTCTGGATTGTCGAAGATGGCATACAAATCTCTATTGTATCGTGTTTTCCAGATCGATTCTTCCCTCACAGTTCCGGGAATTCTTCTGAAGACCTTTCTCCGAAAGGCGTTAAGTAGTTTTTCGAACGCCTGAGTTAATGTCCACGTTTCGCTGCCATAACATTGTACAGGTCGTATGATGGTTTTGTATAGCTTAAGTTTTGTTTTCCTGTGATATGATTATTGAAAGTACCGAATAATAAGTCTTGTTTGCCACCTAAACCTAATATGCAATAATTTGAATGTTACGAATTTCGACATCCAAATTTTGAAAAATAATATGATACAATATAAATAATTTATCATTAAAATTTCGTACTATTGTCATATCTGAATCCAATGTTTTAGTGAAAAATGTTAACCAAAATCAAACAAATTTTAACGTCTAAATTGTCGCGCCAGATGTCGAAAACCGCGATAATCCTGATATCATTACAAACCAGTTTTTCATCAATGTGCCTCAGTTCCGTACACGTATCTTTGTTTTTCGCGCAATCAATGTCAGGCATTTGTACTGCCATTCCTTCAACCCAATTTTTTCATGACTGAAAATTTAGTATTTTTGTCGCAATAGTTAATGTTGCCAAATTTAGTGCTGTTTCCACAAATTTGTTCGTTAAAATGAAGTACGACTGTTAGTTTTTTTTTTGTCAATTTTCTCCATAAAATATTTATTAAAAGTTTTGGCAAAAATGTACCAAGTCTCTAATGTCACACAATTAAACTCAAATATCACAAAATTTTGCCGACGATCAAAATTTTGTTGTGGCGTTTCCGTCGAAATTTATCATATTTTGTAGAAAGTGTGCATCGAATATCTGTTGCTGTGCGATTGTACAGCACGGAGGTAAGCAGTTGAAGAAGTAAGTTTCAATAAATGTGTCACATTGGAACTTAAAGATGCAGAGTGCAAAATCACTAAATTAGGATTAATTAATGGAAATTTTAGCTGGAAGTTTTCACCCTAGGAGGAATTAGATTAGGAAAATCTACAGAAATTAGTAAGCACTGACCAAATACGCATTATCACTGAAAATTTGGTGGAGGTAGCCATTAGTAGTGTGAAGGAATGACTTAGCCCAAACTTTGACAGAATAACATCTGAGTATCTAAAGTACATATTTCCTTATATAACCATGGAATCTCATTGAATGAAGCTTCCGAAAGTATTTCCTAACATCAACAAAGCCGCAGCAATAACAGCAATATACAGGGTGGGCCATCTAGTGGTTTCTTTATAAATCAAAGGTTATTTTA
Source organism: Chorisops tibialis (assembly GCA_963669355.1). NCBI lineage: Eukaryota > Metazoa > Arthropoda > Insecta > Diptera > Stratiomyidae > Chorisops > Chorisops tibialis. Next base: position 217,645,752 of record OY770262.1, read on the forward strand.
ACACTGAAAGCTGTTTTCCGCTCGAAATCTTGACAAAAGGTTAGTATCATACCTCCGCAGAACAAAATGAGTCGATTTACATTTGAACAACGTTGGAAAATATTGAAAACTTATTTCCAAAGCGAGTGCTGTGCAGCCCAAACAGTGCGTTTTTTGAAAAGAAGTTTTGGCCGAAATGAAGCACCTACCGCGCCTGCTGTACGCAAGTTTGTGCAAAAAGTTCGTGAGACTGGCATGCTAGCCAACAAAACTCATGGTCCTTGTCGCACAGACGAGAATGTGGCTGCTCTAGAAGAGAGTGTGAGACTCACTCCACGAACGTCAATTCGCCGTCGATCTCAACAGCTGAACATGTCACGCACTAGCCTGAGGAGAATTCTGCACAAAGGTCTCGGATTATTCGCTTACAAGGTCCAATTGACTCATCATTGGACCATTTTTCTTCGAAAATGAGGCTGGGAACAACGTTTCGGTCAACGGTGAACGTTACAGAGCCATGTTATCCGACTTTTTTTTTACTGAAATTGAAGACATGGATTTGGATGACCTCCGGTTCATGCAGGATGGCACGGCATGCCACAAAGCCCATGCCACAATCGATCTTTTACGCACCGAATTCCCAAATCGTGTTATCAGCCGTCTTGGCGATGTCAATTAGCCGCCTCGACTTTGGACTTTTTTTTTCTGGGAAACCGTGATGGACTGATGTTATGCCAACAATCCAGAAACGATTCAAGCACTTAAGGCCAATATCATCCAAGCAATCCGTGAGCTACAGCCCGAGACCATCGACATGGTCTTGGAAAAATGGAGTGACAGAATGCGCTACTGCGAAGCCAGCCGAGACAGCCACCTAAACGAAGTTGTATTTCATCATTAATGGGAATATTTGCACTTACTAATGAAGCCATAATACATGGAAAAAAATTGAATTTTGTTCATTTTATTGCATTTTTAAAAAGAAACTTGTATTTGGCCCTCCATGTATAAATCAGAAAATAAAAAAAGAAGTTTAAGTGGCCGTAACCTCATTTCCTTAATCTCAAATAATGGAAAAGTTCTGGAAACTAATGACCATTATTGAACAAAAAACGAATTGCTCGCAGGCAATCAGTATGCATTTGAACAGCCTCTATTTCATGGTCAGCACCACATATTGGTCATGGCAAAATTTTAGAAGTTATTAGAGACACAACTTCCCTTTTAGACTGCGAGTATGATTCCATGAAGCAACCATAGCTTGAGAAACGAAAGTTTCACATTAAGTTTCCTAAACGAAACGAATGTGCAACAAAGACAGTAGTCAGAGCCTGTACATGTCCTCAAAAGTGCAGGGGTTTTCTTCCATGGCCTCGACATCCACACTACTTTCTATCTTCCAAAATACCCGACAGTGTTCCAAGCGGAAGTATTAGGCATTAGCGAGTACACAAAAATATATCAGATTTACAGAACAATCTCAGAAATTAGTACATTTTCTCGAACAGCAGAACTGCACTTCTGGCACTCCAATCCTACAGGACCATGTTCAAACGAATGTCTATTTGTAATAACAATTTTAATCGCCTAGTTGAAGTATTTTTAATTCGGATATCGAGTCATAGCGACCTGTTAGGAAACGACGCAGCAGAGACGCTTGCTCGGTAAGGATCTGGAAAAATTAATTCTGTTAAGCATACAGAAAGCTTATTACTCGTACATCGGAAATATTGAGTTTGCGATATTGCAAAATAATACGAAACCATTTTGGTCTTTTATTAGTTTGCAAAGATCTTCTAGTACTTTCATTCAACCTTACTCATTGGAGATCATATTGCCACCACACTCTCAAATCCTTTCGAAAAATCATTATAAATGGCTTTCTCTCTTTGATACCATGCTCATTCAACTTTCTTCGTTTTTAATTTCACCTAGTGATGTAGTATTATGCATCAGTAGTCTTAATGTAAATGCTGGTGCCAAATTTTATCATAAAAGGCCTTATTGAATCACTATAAGGCACATATACATTTTTAACAAATCCTTAAAAATGGTGTCTTTCCAGTCGCCTGGAAAACATTCTGTGTTGAAAAAGCGACAATGTATCTAATGACAGGCCAGTATCCATTCTTAGCTGCTTTAGTAAAATCCTAGAACGCTTGATCCATACATTTATAGCATATCCTTTTGGTAATATTATTACAATATTTCAGTATTGGTACTGTCGCGGACGCTATGCATCCGTCTGGCTGTCTGTTTCTCTGTCCATCTGCCCGTCTGTCTTCAAAGCAAATTTCGAAGGCTTTGAGCCATCATACCGAAATTTGGTTTAGTACATTTCTACCATCCTTCCATGCAGATTTCATGAAATTTTTAAGCTATCTAAAATTAGGTCAAAGGATAATGATATGCATATCATTAACGTCAAAACATATAGTTCTGATATCATCACTCCTTCTAACACCTCCAATACAAATGATCAATTTTAAAAATGCATTTGTTCGATTCACATTAAAACTAGCAAAGCTAAAAGTACGAATTTTTGTTAACATTATTTCTATTGCAATTTTGAAAAAATTATCAACCTTACCTCACTCATTCTACCTCCATGCAAATTTCACGAAATTTCAATGTTTCAATTAAATTATTAGGAGTACAAATAAGTTAGGAGTACAAATAAGTTAGACTCCGCCATAGACGGTCCCAAGCCCGGTTTGACAAAGGAGGAGGGAACATGGAGTTAACCTGAATGGCCAGTAACACCAGTGCGTCTCAGGAAGTAGGCAAAAAGTATGACATAGTTGGACTCGCAGCATAGCTGTGAGAACTCCAGCATGTCATATTTAGCTCAAAACTTCCACCCTTTTTCTACTAGGGTGTAATAAATAAGTAGGGCCGGTCCTCCAGGTCGGGGGTTGGGCGAGGCGCCGACAACGCATCACCGGAAAAAGAGCACTGTCCAGAAACCTGAAGAACAGCCTCGGAAAGGATGGACTCAACGGCAACGACCCCGCAAACGAAAAATGGACTACTCTAATGGATCTCGGAATGTTCGATCCTTATTAAGGACAGGAGCTCTGAAAGAGTTTCTCGAAGAAGTGGCAAAACACAACATCACCATAACTGCTATCCAAGAAACGAAATTGCTCGGTAGCGAAATCATGGACATGAGATCACACACAATCTATCCAAGTGGAAAATTGTCGGGAAGCAGAGAGTTTGGAGTCGCTTTTGTCGTTGACAAAAAATTTAAACAGCAGGTCACGAGCTTCAGACCAGTAAGTGAAAGATTGTGTGCAATCCGAATAAAGACTAAATTTTTCAACACTTGGTTCACGCACCAACGCACCAACAGAAGACAAGGACGATATAACTAAAGACGAATTTTATGCCACCCTAGAGACAACCTATGATTCACTGCCCTTGAATGAACTAAAAATTTTCTTAGGGGTTATTAATGCAAAAGTCGAAAAGGAGGAGGCTCATAGAGGAACAACAGGAGGGCACAGTCTCCATGACATAACCAACGACAATGGCCAACGTCTTATTGATTTCGCAAGCAGCAAAAATATCATAGTAAGCTCTACGTGCTTCCCACATCGCGATATTCACAAGCGAACGTGGGCATCACCAGATGGTCACAACTTCAACCAAAAAGACCACGTTCTAATTGAGAAGAGGGCTGCTTATATTATATTTGATGTACGAACCCTCCGCGGTGCGAATTGTGACTCTGATCACTATCTAGTCAGAGCTAAGTATCGATGCAGAATAGCTTGTCGTGGATATTCGAAAACGAGTAGAGCTCGCAAATTCAATGTCGGTAGAAATTGTGTCGCTCAAGTACTGCACAACATGATATGCAAAATTTGGACAGAGGTAATCATACCCGACGACTGGCGAAAAAGTATTATATGTCCAATTTACAAGAAAGGAGACAAACTCTGCTGTGAAAACTACAGAGGTATATCATTGTTGTGTACGTCCTATTAAATACTGACAAAAATAATTGAACGTCGTCTTACGCCCTATACTAATGAAATAATTGGCGAATACTAAGGTGGATTCAGAACCGGACGATCTACAACAGACCAAATATTCTCAGTGAAACAGGTGCTTGAGAAATGCTGGGAATATAACACAGACGTGCACCAAATCTTCGTAGATTTTATACAAGCATACGACAGTATCGACAGGAGCGTACTATATCAAATCATGCTTGATTTTGGAATTCCCCCAAAACTAGTCCGACTAACAAGACTCACAATGACGAACACTGAATCCCAAGTGAGAATACAAACCGATTCCACAACCAGCTTTCGAACGGAATGTGGTTGAAAGCAGGGAGATGGTGTAGCCCCTATGCTTTTCAACTTGGCACTAGATTTTGTCGTCCGAAAAATCCCAGTCAACACCAACGGGACACTACTATTCAAGTCCACCCAACTAGTAGCATACGCTGACGACATTAACATTCTAGCAAGATCCTTCCCTAGTGCTAAGGAGGTATTTGTCAATCTTGACTCCGCCGCAAAAGAAGTCGGGTTGCGCATTAATGAGAGCAAAACAAAAGTAATGACGCAAACAAGAAGGAGAACGCCAATCAGACAAAACATAACAACTGCGGAATATAATTTGGAGAGTGTGGACAACTTCATATATCTTGGGGGCTAATCTAGCAAAGGACGGTAATGAAACAGACGAAATCAAACGACGGATAATACTTGCAAATAAGACGTATTATTCGGTACTTCCAATAATGAAATCCAAAAAAGTGCACAGGAACAATAAGCTGCGGATTTATAAAACTATTATACGACCTGTGCTCTGTTATGGCTGCGAGACGTGGTCATTAACGCGAACTTCCGAAAAAGCAGTTAACGCACTCGAAAGAAAGGTCCTCCGAAGAATTTTGGGACCTGTGAAGGAAGGAACGGAATGGCGAATAAGATACAACCATGAGTTGTATCAACTCTACGACGAGCCAGAAGCTTCAACGTTCATCAAGCTACGTAAACTGCAGTGGGCTGGCCATGTAGAGCGAATGGAAGACAGAAGAATCCCCAAACGTGCTCTTAAAGGCAAAGCGAGTGGTAACCGGCCGGTAGGCAAACCACGCAAGCGATGGGAAGAATCGGTTAATGAAGACAGCAAAGCCGTTTTAAAAATTAGCAGCTGGAGGACGCGGTCTTTGGATCGAGACGATTGGAGGCGACGACTTCAGGAGGCCAGGGCTCGATTTGGGCTGTGGCGCCATTGATGATGACAAATAAGTTAGCCTTTTTCTATCAAAAATTAGGAATGTATTGTGAAAGAACAGTATCATCATCATCAATGGCGCGACAGCCCAAATCGGGCCCTGGCCTCCTGAAGTCGTCGCCTCCAACCGTCTCGATCCAAAGACCGCGTCCTCCAGCTGCTAATTTTTAGAATGGCTTTGCTGTCTTCATCAACCGAGTCACGAAAGAACAGTATATTATCTTTTATTCAAAGTATTGTTCATCACTAGCCACGACTTTTTTCTATCTTTCTGGCAGCATTCGGATAGCACGTCGAAAGATCTCTTTATCTTTTGTGGCTATCCACGAATCGACTCAATTTTTAGTATCTTCTTATGATAGACAGGCCATATGCCATCGACCGGAACAAGTGATAATCGGCAATATCTGGCGGATGGGGTAAGACTTTCCAATTAAGTGTTTCCAAATAGTCTTTGACTGGCGCCGCAAATTGCGGATGAGCAGGAGAATAATTTTGTAGTGTCTGGAGTAGTAATGGGCGCATTTTTCCTTGAGTGCTCGGCTCAATCTCAGTAATTGTGTCCGGTAGTGAGATTCAGTTATCTGGTTTGAGCAGCTCATAATACACAAGACCAAGCTGATCCCACCAAATACACAACATGAGTTTTTTTCCCATGAATATTCGGTTTGGCTGTAGATTTTGAAGCATGGCCAGGTGGTTCCCATGATTTTGTCTTCTTTGGGTTATCGTAGTGGATCAATTTTTCATCACCAGTGACTATACGATGCAAAAAATCAAATCAAAAAATCAATGCCTGGCAAGCAGTATTTCACACATGCAAAATCGGCGTTTAACGTCTCTCGGCTTCAGTTCATATGGAATCTAATTTCCTTGTTTTTGAATCATTTGCAACAATTTTAAACGATGTGAAATTGCGTATTGAGTCACTTCTAATGTGAGTGTAAGTACTTCTTGCGTTTGGAATGAATCTTCCTCCAATATTGCTCCCAATTCCGTATCTTCGTACACTTTCGACCTTCCACTACGTTCTTTGTCTTCCACATCAAACTCACCATTTTTAAACTTTTGATACCACTCACGACAGCTTCTCTCACTTAAAGCAGTCACCATATGCTTCTACATGTCGTAATCGATGATCCTAAACTGCAGATTTCTTCAAATTAAAGAAGTAAATCAAAAGTTCCCGCAAATGACGCTTATTTGGCACAAAACTTGACATTTTCGCACGAACAAAATTATGTGATGCTGATACGGAGTTACTAATACTTCAAAGTTATGTTGTTACCAGATATCTAAGCTTACGGTATTATGTTTTACATCTGACAATTTCAACATAACCTTCTGGTGGGGCCATCATTTGTTAAACGGCGGGAACTTATTTGTACTCCATATATTTTTCATAAAAACTGAAAAAAATAAAACTACGAGTATAAACTTGAAAATCAGATTCGAGCGTAACAATGCAAATATCATTAACGTCGAAAATTTTGTTTTGACCCGTTTACCACTTGCAAGCTCTCGTATACAAATATGAAATTTTGTCAAAAGCATTATGCCGATCTCCATTCAAACTAGAAAGAGTACAAACTTAAAATTTTACCAGAATACTAAAAAAGAAATCAACTTCGCTTCACTCCTATCCTACAAATTTATATGTTAGAAATTCCAGATAAGCATTTTTCCTACCATCATTAAGAGAGTTATCGAATTTAAAATTGGAACAAAGCATGGTAATAAGGAGGTTGATAACAAGTTTCGAAATCATTCAAATTCTTTCAGTTTCTCTGCCACCTCCCATTCAAATGCCCCAATTTTAGAAAAAAAATACTCATTTTCCTGAAAAATTATGACGGCTAAAAAATTAAAATTCATCGCAAAACATTTTGCATACAATATTCGGTGTCATTTGCAAGAATTACAATACTCCCCCCCCCCTCTCCTTCTACTACCACCCATTCAAAAGTCACTATTCCAAAAATTTAAGATGCCATATTTTCCGGCACACTAAACTCTTTCCCATTTCATCTATATTATAGCATGATTGGGCATGATTATCGCATGATTATTATGTTTTTTTAAAATCATAACATTCAAGAAGACGTAAATAGCATCAAAAAAAGGAAAATGCTCAGAGATTGATTTAGTGGTTTAAATTAGGCCTTAGTCCTTTAAAGGCAACAAAACACCTGCCAACAGAGAACTTTTTAATGCGTCAAGAAATGCCTGCAAATCAATACTCAATCGTGTTAAATTTGAGCATGACCAAAAACTTCGACGGAAGATCCTTCAGTGCCCTAAAGGCTCACGATCTTACTGGTCATTTGTCCAAGCGGTCAACAATAATTTCATATCTTCCTCAATACCACCACTTGTTGATGGCGACCGTACCGTTATTGATCCCGTCGAAAAAGCTAACTTACTAGCAGCAAATTTGGCTAGAAACTCACGTCTTCCACCTTCAAATCTATCGCCTTCCGCTCAAATTGATTCTGGTTTTTCATTGCTTAAACTACATTTTCGCACGATACTTATTTCTAAAATCCTTCAAGAGCTCAATATCCACAAATCTGCTGGTCCTGACGGTATTCTCCCTATTACTCTTAAAATGTGCGCTTCTTCTTTAGCTAAACCTTTTCGCAATCTTTTCTATCTTTCCTACTCTTCTGGGTGCTTTCCACATATGTTGAAAGTTGCGAATGTTCAGCCAAATCCCAAGAAAGGAATCAAAGCGAACCCCGCTAACTACCGCCCGATAGCCATTACTTCAGTGCTCTCGAAAGTAATGGAAACTGCTGTCAATCGCAAAATCGTTGAATATCTCGAGGATAACCAGCTAATCCACGATCGTCAGTATGGGTTCCGTTCTGGAAGGTCGACCGGAGATCTTTTGGTCTACTTGACAGAACGTTGGAACTCATGCCTACAGAAACACGGCGAAGGTCAAGTTCTCGCACTTGACATTGCTAAGGCATTTGACAGAGTTTGGCGTAATTGTCTCATAGTTAAGCTTAGGGCCATTGGCCTTAGTGCTACTCTTCTTCAATGGATTGAGAGTTTTCTTTCTAAACGCACTGTACGAGTAGTACTAGATGGCGTTACTTCTTCCTCTTTTCCAATAGATTCCGGCGTCCCTCAAGGCTCTGTTTTATCTCCAACTCTATTCCTAGTTTTTATCAACGACCTTCTGTCGTCCACTCTCAATCCAATCCATTGTTTTGCGGATGACAGTACTTTAGATAACACCTATGAATTTAACTCTGCTGAGGAATCTCAGAAACATTCTATTGCTTCCAATCGCGTGGAGTTATTCCGTTCGTTGAAATCGGATTTCAACCTAATCCTGGAATGGGGCAGGAAAAATAGAGTAGAGTTCAACGCCTCCAAAACACAGGTCTATCCTCTATCCCTCAAACGTGATGCTCCAGTGTTATCTCAAAATGTGACCTTTGGTGGCGCACAACTAAGCACTTCGGATAACTTCACACTTCTTGGCGTTAGAATCAATGACCACCTGAATTGGGCCCAGCACATCTTTGATGTTGCCCTAGACGCTTCGAAACGACTTGGTGTTCTCCGAAAGTGCAAAAAGTATTTCACGCCGAACGACCTAGCAACCATCTATAAAGCATACATTAGACCACGTTTAGAGTACAATTCTCATGTTTGGGCTGGGGCACCCAAATCACACCTCGCGTTGCTCGACCGTATTCAAAAACATGCGTTCCGACTGATTGGAGACGAAACCATCACATCTTCTATCGATTCTCTCGAGCATCACAGAAATGTCGGATTACTCAGCATTTACTATCGCTTCTTCCATGGTAAATGCAGTGCGGAGCTAAGCGCACTCATTCCTCCAGTGTATAATTTCCCCCGAGATACTCGTCAAGCTGAACGCGTCCACACCGTTAAACTCATGCTTTCTCGTACAGTGAAATTTAGGCAGTCATTTATTTCCCGAACATCAAGACTGTGGAACGCATTGCCAGCCAAAGTGTTCCCCAATGATTACAACCTCCAGTGCTTCAAAAGCAATGTACACCGTCACTTTCGTCTTTCCCCACCCAAATTTAATTGACTCAACTTTAGTTTTTTGGTTTTTTTCCCCTTTTTCTCCAACTCCTATACTGACACAGCTGTGCATTGCATTATAGGGTGGCTCCCTAAGATGTGTTCGGTTCCCTAAAAAAAACAAAAAAATTTAAAAATATTCAGCGCATTGTCCTACTTAATATTTAGAAACATGGCAGAGTTTAACAACAAATTTTCACGATCATGAAAATGTGCTTCAAATTTTTTTATATAGAAAAATCACCTAATTAGTGAAATTAGTGTTGCTATTGAACAGTAATAAACGTCAAAGTCGTTCACCCTATTTCATGCAATTTCATAAAAAATTATTAAATTTTAGACATTCTTTATTCGTTATCCAAAAAAATTACTATAAATTAAGTTTAATTAGGAATGCTTTAACTCTTTTTTTTTTTTGTGAAAATAGCTTAGCTTTAAGATTGAATTGAGCAATCTCTTACAAACATGTTTTAAACTTCAATGTATTAATGAAATGTTAATATGATTTTTTAATAATTTATAATAGGAAGGCCAGATCAGTTCCGGTTTAGGTTGATTTGCTGCCCGGATCATTTAATTGATAAGGTGCCATTCGAGATAAATAATCCTGAGTACAAAAGTGTTTTTTTTTATAGTCGATAGCAATTTGACGCTTCCTTTGTACAAAGGATCATCGCTGTTAATTTTCTGAAAGGGAGAGTGGTCTAGAAAATTTGAAGTGCTATATTGATTCAAACCAAACAATATAATCGGAATATGCACTTTTATTCGACGCAGCTAGAGTTTAGCCTAGTGAGTAGCGTCCTGCTCTACAATGCGAAGGACATGAGTTCAAACCTCGATCGACATATAATTTCAGCAAGCTGCCTGCTCGGACATACCATGGTCTCATCAATCTACGAAAAGGCCAAATTCCTAGATAGAGGGTTGAACGAAGGGCTAACAACGTTGCCACAATAAATAATGAATATTAAGGAGCCTGAAGGTTGACAGTCGACAAAATTTGTAACAATATAGCTGAAATTTTTTACTTTTAATATTAAATTTGTGACATTTTTGCCAAGAATTTTGCGAAAAAAAAATACCAAAGATATTTGGAAAAAAGGTGATCAGATGAAAAACAAAATCCTGACGACAAGTAAAGAGCAACGCGATGCTTCTGTTCAATTTCTTAATAAAATTGGCAGAGGTTTGAGGTAGAAATTATTGTGACAGCAAAATAACCAAAATTTCTTAAACATAATTCTATGATGAAATTTTCGAAACATTTCTAACTAATTTGTCAACACTGACAAAAGTACCACATTTTTTAGTCACAACAAAATTTGGCTACAGACTGACCAGTACTTTAATGAACGTATGATTGATGGAGGCAAACTAATCTCGTGTGCGACATTGAAAACCTTGGACTGAAATGTGACAATATTTTTTGACGGCAAAATGACAAAATTGTAATACAATTCTGGGCAGAGTTGACTTGGTTTTCGACATTTCAGACATTAAATAGTGATATTATTTCGACATGCATTTTAATAAAATAATTGACGGTCGACAAAATATTGGACAATGGTACGATAAATTTTTTAGAAAGATTGTTACGCTTTCGACACCAAATTATAATAATTGTTTCAATGTGTTTGAGAAATCTGGAAAGTTTTGATTCGCAACCACATTTTGCCTTAATCTTCAAAATAAAATACAATTATTGAATTAGCTCAAAAAAATTTTATTTGAAAAATTTAAATAAAAAGTTATGCGTTAAGCCATTACAAAGAAGGAATTACCGAGAAGTAGGAGACATTCCAGACGGAAACAAAGAAGTCATATGCACAAAACATAAAAAAATTGTCACGAAAATGCTGAAAAGCTTTTGATAGATTGATTGTTCGGAAATATTTGTGACAATTTTGCTGGAAAAATATTAATAGCGATATATTCGAGAATTTTTCGACATAACTTTTCTCATTAAATTTTTAGCCAATTTCTTATAACACAATTGTTATAAAATATCATATTTTTGTGCAATGACAAAATTTGACTAAAGCAGCTTAAAGTTATGTCTGCTCGGTGCAACTACATTTCGACCTTGGCAGGATTAGCCCTGACTGCACTGCACGTATAGCTATTGCAGTACTCGTTGGAAATATATCTTAAATATAGATTCGATTAAATTTTTGACATTGGTTTATGGTTCTCGACTTGCTTCTAGTTACTAAAATTCAAAGACTATCGAAAAATTCCTAAAATTTTGCACGTACTTCTAGGCGTAACACTAACATTGAAATAAGGAAGTTGTTTTTGTGTATTTCAGGTATTATTTTTAACTTTCCCGAAATCAAAAGATTTTTTTTTCCAAATAGGAACAATTTACATTCCGGTTTGAATAATTGAAATTTCGGTCAAGGTTAGACCTATGTTCTTCATCAAATGAAAATAAAATTTAAGAGCGCGATAAAATTATTTAAAATAGATACTTAAAAAATCACTCACTCAGAAGAAAATCAGAGCATCTTTGAATATGAAACTGAATTAAAGGTTATCAAATGACCGAGGCCTTACATTTAAATCTTATTGAATTTCATTTTGTTAATTTAATTCTTTTTTTGTTTCACAACCTTTGATGAAAATTCGTTAAATTCGTTTTTGCAACGATAATTAGGGGGAGTAGAAACTTAATTTAACTGATCAACTTTCCGAATTTTATAACAGCTACGTTACGTGAAACTTTGGCTAATAGTGGCCGGTAGTCATTTAGCATCAATGTAGCAGTTTCTACTCGTAGTTTCAATCGAACATGATTAATTTTTTTTCTACAATTTGATGAAGCTAGGATGTAAATTTGTAGCTAGCGTGTTGTTCTACAATGCGATGGTCTGGAGTTCAAGTCCCGATCAACGAATAATTTCTGCACACTGCCTGCTTGGGTATACCTCAGTCACCTCAATCTACGAAATTGAAAATTTCGTAGATGGAGGGTTGTGTGAATGATTCCATTCACAGTAAGTAATGTTAAGGAACCTGGAGGTCAGAAAGCGAAGACCCAATTTGGGCTGTAGTGTCATTGTAGAAGTAAAATCAATTAAAATTCCTGTTAAGACCCCCTATAGTGGCATAGGACAGAAACAACTCCCTTTCACAAGGCGCGATTCCTCTGGCCTCCTCCTCAACTGCTCGTTTCCATGTGCAACATGGTCGACCAACCCGACGTCTTCCATGTAAACGCACTTAACGAACAAATCTGGAATTCTTCAATTTTTGTTTCGGTATCTGTTTGAATGTTCGATTGTAAAATAATAACTCAGAAACCATTGAATGGAGTTCGATATGGTTTTCACCATTTAAAAGCTTATTTATTTATTAAAATTTATTGTATCCCAAGTGGTTACTATTGGTTTCCACCTATTAACATGCAGTCCTGCTCAATTACATTTAAGCGTCATAGCCTTAAGCATAGCATCGATAAATCATATTCTACTCTCTATATCGATTCACGCGATTGATTTTGAAAAAGGACCCTACCATCAAACTTTGACAAACGACAATAGCAGTCGCACTCCATATTTGTGACCCGTACTCAACTTGGTGGAGTTGAAAGATAAATCAGCGTCGAAAAGCTGTGTAATATATCAGAATTGCTGCCTGGCTTTTGGTAACCTCTTTATCTAATTTATTTTCCCAGATAAGCATAGCATTCAAGTTACTCTCATGTTGCGTTTCTAGTAAAACATCAACTTTTAGGCAATGCTTTGACCCTGTTAATGGGAAGTCAGATTTTTCTAGCTTCAACACATAATTCATTAGTCATTTGAATTGGTCAGGCGAAAGGCTCAGAAGGACAATGCCGTCTTAAAATCGAAGGTTGTTGTGACAAACTCCACGTACTCTGAAGCCATAGTTCTCCCATTTCAGATTCTGAAACGCTTCTTGTAATAACGTAGAGAAACGACCTGGTCCCTTAAGTTATACCACGTAGTAATAAAAAGAATTCCCTCTATGCAGTCGGGTCTTATTTTAACCGTGCTCTTTTCGTAGAAGTTTTCCAGAATGCATACAATCTTAGATGCCACGCCTATTTGCTGAGTTTTTTCCCAAATGAAATGAATTGTTTCAGATGCTTTGTAAAGTTGGCTATGTTGAGATTCGTCTGGTATTCTTTGCACTTTTCTAACACTTGGTTCATTGTAGAAAAAGTTTCGAATCCTGCTTGGTGAGTTGAAACAAAATCTGGTTAATGTAAGTCTGGCTTAAGAAAATCTGCTTTCTAAAAGTCTGGCTTTATAAAAGTCTAGAAACTCATGAAAAGTCTGGCAAATGTTGAGTCGGGCAAGTGTAAATCTGGCTAGTGGACATGCTGTTAAGTCATGTTTCGGCAAAATTTCATTAAAAACGATGAGAAAACTGGGATAGCTCCCAATAAGTCCATCATCAGACCGGACTTCTTAAAGATCAACTACCTAAGATAACAATTTGCCAAGGTCGCTTACTAAAAAACTATCCCGCAAATATTTATTTCTGCCAAATACCTTTAACTTCGATTATTATTATCAAATTTGTCATTCCAAAATTTTGAAACAGTCCGTATGTACTCATCGAAACAACTAAAGGTCGCGCAATTCTTTTATACACAAATTTTTGTCACTTCAATACCATTAACTTAGAAATGTGCGTGAGATGAAATCAAAACTAATTATCACCGAAAAGTAAAGTTCAACACAAAGGGTATCGTTGTATTCTTCCTGAAATAACGAAATATGTACTAAAAACCCACTCATCTTATAAAAATGGAAAACATTCGTCTTCATAAGTATCGCTCATATTTCCTGACCATAAATTGTTTAAATATTTAATTTTAACTTTCCAAATCCGCAATAACAATAGGAAAAAAAATGAACAGCAACAGTTTTCTGTTAATTCTTAAAGTTTGGAAATATCTTCCACATATGTCGGAATATAAAGCTTGATGAATGATACGGCGCTCGTAAATATTATGAGAAAGATACTTTTTTCTCTGTAGCAAATGACAACACAATAGACAAGGCCAATAGCTCCCCATTAACCTTACCAGAGCGATAAGCATTCGGTATAACTATATTATACCATAGCATATGCTATATCTAATTAAATCGAAAAACATTTCGGTTTTTATCAGCCGTGACAATCTCTGTGTGTCTTAATTAGATCCGTTCTAAGAAAACTAGACTAAAACTAAGGCTGATGGTATATTTTGCAACACATTTTTTTTTTTTTGTTTTCTGCTAGCTGTGAGAATTTTTAAACATTCGTTTAATTGTTTCAGATAAAGTGTTTTGTGGCATTTTTTCTGCATTGTCAGGTAAATCTCAGTTCTCTCAATTGAGTCCCACAATTGAAGGATCTTTCGAAGAAAAAAAAACCAATAGTTGGAAAATTGAAGTGACCTTTTCGGATAAGACGATGCTAAGTGGAAATGTTCTTCGCCCATACTTGACCTTTTCGAAATTTGCTATTGCTAAGTGACAATTTAGAAAATTACACTCTAAGCGAAAGGAAAGGTCTATTGATTGGCATCGATGTATACACAGAAATGTTGCAAACTTAATGCTTGAATAATTCAGTGAGACGAGTGGTAATCGATAGTGTCATTTGCTGATACTACATACAAGGCTGAATCGATAAACAGAGAGCTTTTAAAAATTAAATTGAAGAAAAAAAATGGAATATTGAAATTTTCTAGGTTTGTGATAAAGAAAATATGGCTTAATTCTTAAATGCACTTCGGCAATACTTTGTTTGTCTTGACCGGAAATTAGGTTGAAAATTATATTATATATAATATTACCGAGATTCCTTTACCATCATCAAAAATTTTAAAGTTTTCAACACATTTCACTCTTCTTTTTCTTTTTGTTAAATATTATTAAAAGAGCAAGAAAACTGTATAGCTATGTGATAAGATAAAATTTAATGAATGAATAGAAAAATGAATGAACAAAAATTTAATCTAAATAAAATACTAAACTTAAGTAATATGGTGATAACGACTTTTAGATTATGTGCACTATGGCATAATAGATAATTAATGTGTGAATATTCGGAAACTGAGCTTTGACTATTATTAAAATTTAACATTTTGGAAATTTTCTTCAGCTCAGACAAACTTGCATAATGATTTGTTTAATTTCGATCAGATATGAAGATAGAGTTATTGAACTATTGTAAGTTTATTGTTCCCGAAATGCGAACTATTATTTTTCAAAAGCTCGAGATTGTACTATAGAAATTAAATTAAAAATCGAATCTGTTATACTAATTAGCTTCAAGGCTTTATTTAAATAAATCGAAACCATCCGTCTTTGTACCAGGTTTTCGCTAACCACAAAATGCCAAATGTCTGTTCTGAATTGGATCGAAAACCGGATTTAAACGCATTTACGTCACACAAAAAAAAACTAGCAACAACTAAATAAAACTTAAAAACTTAAGATTACTACCTTTTTAAACCACATCCGTGTCTTCATGGTGGCAATGCTATCGACAATTCGATTTCATTAACATAATGTCTGGATTTTTCCACCCAATTTAGGTGAGGTTAGGTTCAATTTCCTATAGAGGTAATATATTGCAAGTTCTTACATAATTCTGTGTAACAGAAAAAATTTTATCTTATGTTTAAAATAAATTCGTTTACCTTGCACTTTGCATGATTCCAAGATTTCTATCGATTTTCTTCAAGAAAACAACATTGAGGTGTATGCGGTGGACACCACCCAATTGAATGTGTCTCTCTGGAACGTGAATAAGTGGCTGGCTAATAAGATGGTAGAGTAAATCATGACCAATGAGTTTCATGATTAATCGTCACGAATTGAATAATGTTCCAGTGTTTTTCAATTTTCAAAATGCCAAAAGGATATCTCTCACTTGATAATAAGGTTAGTTACACACCCAGTTTTCGCATGAAATTGTCACTTGTCCTTTACACCTTTTAAAAAACAAGAAAATACTTTTTCAAATGTCTTCTTTTTTATTTTAAATTAACACACATCATTAATTTATTTTTTGATGGTTTTCAGTTTGCTTAAAAGGAGATTTGTTCAAGGCTAAAAATCAAATCATTTGAATGCCAACAAGATAGATAAAATGTAGGTTTTATAAGAGCAGAGTAACATCTTCGAAACCGGATTTTTAATGAAAATGGAACATTCGATAAAAAAAATAACAACAACAACGAACAAATTGATTGTAAATAAACAGCCTACAAGAAATTACATAATTTTATGTTAACAATAAAAAAAAATCAATCAAATATGAAGAGTTGTTGATCGAACAGCTAGATGGGTGTGACCGAAAAATTTATTATAACTAGTTGATACTGTATATAAACTATAAATGAAATAATCGGGAAATTAATTTCAAAAATTTCTTAAGATTAGACTCGAAATAAGGAAGTAACAAAATAAAGATTTACTTCTCAGAAATTGCATTCAAATATTTGAAAAATATATTATTGCATGAAAATAATTTAGATTTGTTGCTGGGTGAGTGTAGCGGCTCCTAAGATGCGGCAGGTGTGGCACTGGCTTATACACACTAACAAATCAACGAATAAATAATGAAACTATATTCTTGAATAAATTGTATCAGAAAATTCGTATCGGTCATAACGTTCGACGCTTAATCTCTTATTGGCCACCTTTTTTTTAATTTTGTATATTGCGACTTTCCTCTTTCTTGCAATGCAACACATTGAAGCTGCTGATATTTGGGCCTGGATCAAATTTGCCTCAAAGCGTCAAGATAAGGGCGGTGCTTTTATCAATTTTTTGTTGAAAAGCTAGTACGAGAGGAAAACATAGAGAGACAAAGAGAGAGAGAGAAAGAGAGAGAGAAAGAGAGAGAGAGAGAGAGAGAGAGAGGGAAACAGGCGCTCGCAAATTTGAAGGTCTGCTGAGGCTGCTGTCAAAGTTTCTCACTGACTGAAGACAGCATCAAATCGATTGCATTGTGAGATTGGGATTTAATTTTGTTCAAGTAAAAGAACATGTTATTGAAGTTTTGTTGAAGAACTTCCAAGCCAGTATAGTAATTCTTAACCAGTGTCGCTATTTCAAGCGGTTTATACCTTAAATAAGCAACAAATTTTCCATTTCAGGGAAAAAGGAGAATTCGTCGCACTTGACTTGACAGACTATCGAAACAATAATTGATTTTGGTATAAAAAAATACAATAATAATAATAGATAGTGTTCTCAATTATTAATTAATTAATTAAGAAAAGAAAATGCTAATAAGATATTAAGAAAATATTAAGAAGACGCCAAAATCATGTTTATAATAAAATTCAAATTAAATTATAGAGAAATAGATTAAAATTCATGGGAATACACAATTCACCTGAAATTACCCGGATCATCAACACGCTGAACATGAGGCAGACGATTATTCCAGGTTCTTATGGTCTGCACAAAGAAGAAACCCTCACCAACCATCTAAAAGAAAAGCGGAGCAAGAAATTTATGATATCTGTTGGCTTTCAGAGGTATTAGGTACTCGAATGACTAGAGTGGCTCACTTTGCTGTAGAATATTATGCTACAAAATTATTGAGAGTAATGCGCAGCCTAGAATGCTCATCTAATAATTTGATTCATGGTCATAACTCCTTAGTCCAAATGATAGCGAATGCAGTCGTTAAAGGCCATGTTTATCCTATGTTGCCAGTTGGAGTCATGTTTAGGAAATATAAAACTACCATAAGTCAAGAAAGGTATTGGGATTTCATAAGCTTCAACCTGGTATACATATGTAGGTAGGATACCAGGAAACTACCATATGCCTTCTTTTAGGACAGAATCGACTTGCTTACATCTGGACATGGCCGAATCAAGGGTTACTTCTAAATCCGTTACTTTGTTTTGAAATACGAGGAGTGTACCGTTAACTATGAAGTGTGGGAGATCCCAGGTGTTCGAATTATCTAGTCCGGCATAAAAATCACTACATAGAGACTTGTGCTTGTTGAATGTAAGGTGGTTAATTCGAGACGAACTTAATATGCGAGCAATATCCCGATTTACGGGTTCAACACAGTCTTCAAATAACCCAAAAAGCCTACTTACGTGGATCTGTGCATCATCCGCGTACAAATGAAGACTGCAATCATGTAGTATATTCTGTAGATTGAATGCTGAAAAGTAGTGTGCTTAAGACTAACCCTTGTGAAACACCACACATAAGGGGTAGAGACGAGGACAGAACAGGATCAATTTTCACTTGCTGACGCTTGTGTGCTAAGTAGCTAAAAAACAGTTTGACCGCATTAGTAAAAAATTTGAAGATTGACGATAGCTTGTCTAGTAGTCTGTTGTGGTCCACCATGTCAAGGGCTTTAAAGAAGTGTACTTTCATGCGAGTGGAAGAAAACTCATAGTTAAACATGACTTCATAATATGCAGAATATATTGCCATATACATACATATATGGAAAAATATTCGTGCATAAGAAAGCAGAATATATTTTATTATTTTAATGCCATATTTCAATCTACAATAGTTGTTTAAATGCCATTTTCAACAATATCTGAGCCGATCCAAAAAGTATAAAAAATGGACTTACATAATTCTGTCTTTTCCTGAACAAAACACATACAGCTGTGATTTTTTTGTGACCTATTGATCCCGATAGTAGTGTTCAATTGCAAATAGGGGTTGACGGAGCCAAGTGCGTAATATATTAATAATCTCTTCGCGAACAGTTTAGTCCGGGTACCATTTTGTTGGATTGTTCCAGTATTGTGCGAGCCCAAAAAAAAAATTGCCTTGATCACCTCACCTCACCCTTTGGTTCAGCGCATTTTGATATTTTTTGAAGGCTCCCAAGCTTGTTAGTAGAACCTTGGAGTTCCTGTTATTGAGAAGAGTTGTTGGTATTCACAAGGAGCAGTATCTATCGCTTCATTGCTGCTGACCCCTACATGTATGTAGGTAGGCTAAGAATTTTTTTATATTTTCAGTCACAAAATAGTCACTATCTTGAATATAACAAACTTATCAATGATCGCCAAAACGTGTCTCGTTCCAGACGTTCTACAGGAGTGCTTGTGGTATATCTGAATGAACGCTGGAAAAATCGCCTAAAGAATTTCGGCAAAGAACTGGTACTTGCACTAAATATTGCTAAAGTGTTTGACCGAGTTTGGCACAAATGTCACCTTGTCAGGCTTATAGCCGCATGCTTTAATATAACGAGTCGTAATGTATTATGTGTTATATCTTCCGCCTCTCCTTTCGGCATCCTCCAAGTCTCTGTTTCATAACCCACTCTTTTTCTAGCACTCTAAACAACAGTGTTGAATTCCACTCAGTTACTGAAGCTCATTGCGTCCCGTTGGCATCTAAACTTGCGAAACTCGTGATGTTTGTTCGTGTTCAGAGACAGGCAATTCCAGTTGATTGAGATGAACTACTCTGTATTCACTGACGCTACTTTCGTGGTAAATATAGTGAGCAAGTATCTAACTATATTCCACTTCTTTTCACATATCCTAAAGAAATAATGACCTAACTTCAAGCTCAGTTATACATACCCCAAACATCAAGCTTTTAAATAAATTATCAGAGACCATGTTCCCATTGTTTTCCAACGTTCGGCATTTCAAACCCGACGTGCGCCGGCACTTAAGGCTCTTCCATCCCTTTAAATCCGTCTAACCTGATTGTATAAATTGCATTAAAAAGTGACCAAGGTATATCCAAGTAGGCAATGTGCTGGAATTATATATTGCGTCTGCCTTGGGAATACGTTAATCTACGAAAATGAAAAACTCGAAGATAGAGGGTTGTGCGAAGGTCTAACAACCTCTCCACAATAAATAATGAAAATTGTTAAGAAACCTGAAGGTCATCAGGCCGAGGCCCGATTTGGGCTGTAGTACTATTGTAGAAGATAGTGCCTATCCTGCCATGCTTAACTAGCCGCCACTCACTAAAAATGTCGTGCGCAATTTTCAACATTACAAAAGTGTCAACGATCATCCAATTGAAGAAACTGCAATGGCCTGGACATGTGAAGGAGATGGATAACGGGAAAATTTCCACACGCTAAAGAGGAAAGTCAATGCAGAAAGACTAATTGGAAAACCACGGAAGTGCTTGAAGGATTCAATTGATGCTGGAACAGAATCTCTATTAAAGATCGCATTTGGCAACCTAAGTGGTACGAAAGGTTGATTGAAATATTCGATTCAAATTAGTTTAATAATACAAATAGGTACCTTGGACTGGATGACACACATCACACACATCAAAAAGTAAATTAAAAGTTTATCATACGTAATATTAATCGAAAGGTACATGCTCATTCTTATATAAACATCACATCGCTTTTCGCGTTAACTCTGCTTGCGGTGTCAGAAGCGAACAAAGCGCTTTGATATAATTATTTTGTTGTTTTCGTATTCATCGATAAGAAATTATTCGCCCTACTAGTTGATTTATATTTAGCGCTTTACATTACATAAACACAGCTACGGCTGTAGTTGAATTTTGAATTTGTGTAATTTAAAAATAATTGTTTAGCTTAAAATTTTTTTTTTTTTGAAAAATATCTATATAATTTGTGTATAGAAATTCTAGACCCAAAACTATCGATGTTATCATTCATTATCATATTTCATCATACAAAAACAGTATTTATGTTTATTTGAATAAAATTTATCAATCGTATTTAGGCTTTGTTTAGCATCAAAATTTATTCATATATCCATAAATTATAATCTTCTTTTCAAACAATATTCGTATTATGTGCTTAAGGATGGCATTAATCTTCCGCTATTATCGTCACGCGAAATACATAAAAAAATTAATTTCGACATTAAAGATAAAACAGGTTCATCATCAAAATAATGCTTATCCTTCGTTTTATTATCGAACCAGTTAAACAAGTGCATTTTGATCTTATTGAATCGTGATCTAGAACTAAGCAAAAAAAAAAATTTGGTAGGTATTTAATTCAAGATCCGCTTTCGGGAAAGAGTAATTGTTGATAATCTTTAAATTTAAAGTTCATAGCCCAACTGAATCGGATCGATGTATCGCCACTATAACAATATTCCGATAATTAAATCGAACCAGCGATAAGTTCACTCAACGCTGAAACTAGGATGCTCTATGGACTCTAGAATAATTAACCGGTTCCTTTCAACTTTGAAATTTGCGATAGGGTCATACAACATATGTTAATAACGAACAACGAAAACGCTAGTTCGAACAATTTTCTTGAATATCTCCATTTTTCGGAATATTTTTAGAATATTGTAAAGGTCAATAAAGTCCGGTTAGAAGCAAAATTTTTTTGATGGTCGGCAGGTGGTAGAGATTCACCAGCATTTAAACTGATTTGAATTTGTATCACATATAGATAGTTATTGAGAATTTTCAATCCCGTCAAACTTGAAACGAACTTTAATTTCTACCTATATCGGGTTTGATTATGTTTAATAAACTGCGGACTAAATTAACTTCCTAGATTGTTGCCAATACATTGGCCAGGATTTGTGCGCTAGATCTAATGATAATAGCTTGCGTTATAATGGGCGAATAAATACTCGTATCTCACCGGGGAGTAGGTATGCCTAGCTTAGTTAATGTCAGTTCCAGTTGAAGATAGACATCACTGATAATTTTTTCCGGCATGGAAAAAAATGTACTATGGCAGATACTAATGGAGAGCAGCTATATCTGAATCTGGTTACCTGGAGAGGAAGACTTTCATATGGGAGTTTATACGCCATGGTTGACAAAACCGCGTCGGTAACTGTAACTAGGAAAGTGAGTTCTTAGATTTTTAATTATTATTATACAATGATAATAATTAATATCTATTATCTCTTATTATGTGAATATTTTGTTATATTTACGGCATTTTTTTCTGTTTTTAAAAATTTTAGAAATTTATCTTTTCTAGTCGCATTTCAGTGCTAAGACTCAATCAAAAGACGGAAGCAAATAACTTTGAAGTGAATTTTATAATCTGATGAGAATTTCGAATTCAAATATTTCAGATGTAGAGTATATCTGGGTTATTTAGATCGCTGATGGCATTATCCCAGTTCAAAATAAAAATAATTCAATTAGTCACAATACTGGACTCCATAAGGGGTAGTATATACCGAAGCTGAGGTAATTTCAAATCGAAAAATTATGCAAATAGGTTAGAAAAGTTTGAATGAATCGGAAAAAATTGACTTCTAAAATCTGATGTACCTTTTATTTTATGGCCATTTATAAAATCTAATTGTTTGCGTAATTTTTATTTTTGATTTTCGTTCACAATAAATCAATCTTTAAACTTATAAAGAAACCGGGCTGAAAAAATATTATTTAAAAATACAAAAAATTTAAAATCAAAATCAAGCTTTTCAGTAAAAAAGAGTTGATTTAAAAATGTAATGTTATTAATAAAAACATTGACATTTTGAAAATTTTCTAGCCAGTTCCATCCGTAACATAGTTTATTTTTGTTTATGAGAAAAAAAAATAATACTTCCTCACAAAACATTATATAAAATATGTTTGCTAAAACAATTTGCATTTTTGTATTTTTACTTTATTACTCTAATAATAAAGTATTGTGATCGACACAGAAAAAAAAAATTTGCTTCCCTGAAATTTTGTTTTTTCGCGTTTCATGACTAAATTAGCCTAAATATACAAAATAAAAAATCCGTCACGCCGCACGCCGTCAGCCGTACATAAGGACTCATATCTCAGAGACCGTTAAAGGTAGAATGTTCGTTTTTGGGTGTATTGTTGATTGGGTAAGTGAGCTCCATTTTCTAAATCTTGCTGAGTGATAGGTGGAAAAAAAATTCATAATTTGGGACCATTAAAATGGTATATAGCTCCACCAGAATCTGCTTCGAGAGTGGCTAATTATTGTAAAAGGGAGGGTCAGGGGGATTACAAACACTTAAAAGTGAATAACTCAACTATCTTTTACGCTCTGTAATTCAAACGTAAAACGTAAATTAAGCTATACTAGGAAAATACGAAAAAAGCACATGTGGAAATAATAGTAGTGGGGGGGAAATGCGGAGCATTTTAAAAATTGCGCACTTTTCAAAATTACAAATCCTTATATCTCAAAACTGAGTACAGATATTAAATTGAAAATTTGTCAGATTGTAGAACTACATAGTCGTTAAAAATTTTAAGTTGGGTGGTGTAAGGAGAGGGAGGTGGTAAGCAAAAATGTCGAAAATTTTGAGTGATTTTCTTAGGGCTCTGGTGAAAGATACAAAGTTTCAATTTTGAATGTGGATACATTTATTTGATGTACATAGGAAAAATATAATAATTTGTCTCACAATTGTTATAAGCCGACCCCCCGGTCTAACGTGCACAAGGTGTTTCATGTGCATTGAAAAAACACATAAACTGAAAATTGTTGAGTGAAATTTTAAGGTGGAAACTTGAGAATTTGTGAAATGCATTAAAAAAAATCCCTAAATATACGAAATATTAACTGGTCGAAAACCTTTAAGACTTCTACCCCCTCCCATACATAATTATTTTTTCGACCATTTCCAAAAAATCAATTCTTACCTAAGTACTAAAAGCTATCAATTTGAAATTTTGCATAAAAAATTTTAAAAATAGTTGAAAGAAAATTACGTCAAAAGTTTTAAGATCACGCCTGCTCTTCAACCACCTCCCATACAAAAGTATGATTTCGACCAATTTCATTAAATCAACTAATAACCAACAAATTAAAAGCTACGAACTTGAAATTTTGTACGAGCACATTACAAAAGAAATAAAATAAAACACATCACAAGTTTTATGATTCCCTTACCCGCTCTACCCCCTCCCATACAAATGTTCGGTTTCTTGAGTGTAAAATACACTGATTTTCTATACAGAGAATATTGGACGTGATTCAAGCAATCAATTAAAAAGCTATTAACATCCACCCACCCTTATTATTACCCCTCTCCCTCCCCTCATAAAAACCCAAGCTTGCAGAAACGAATGAAATATTGTTTAATTGACAACAGCCCTACCCAAGAACTCCGTTTCACTTAGTCTTCCCTAATCACTCTAACTTCCACTCATTTGCAACTTGTCGCACGAATAATAAAGTTTCGTCCAACTTGTTGGCAGTTTATTTTAAAAACTTCAAAAAAAATCTACCAATCACATTGCCATTAAACCAGTTCCCTCACCAAGGTTTTAATTTTTTTTCTACGACACTAGGTATAACTTAGCGGATTACCCTTCAATGCAATGCACAGTTATATTGGTATAGGAAAGGAGAGGAGACTTATTGAGGAGGAGAGAGACGAAAATGATGGTGAACATTGTTCTTGAAACACTTGTTGGGAAAAAACTAGCCGGCCTTAAAGATATTCGACAGAAAGATAAGATAAATTATTTGCTTATAATTCTTTACGTTTTCACTTAAATATGGGATTTCGTCTATATGCCCCATTAAATCATAACTCCCTATCAAATGATTCGAGACAAACTTGACCTTGAAAAGTTCAACTCTTAAATCTTCATCCAACTTCGTGGGCTTTTTGATCCATTAATTATCAGTGGATACCTATACCAAAAATTCAAATTTGACAAAATTAATACAAAAAACTGGTATAAAATGAAAGTCAACTTATTAGATTTATCTAAAGAATTATGATTTCATATCATCAAAAACATGTAAGAAAAGATGGCTTACAGCAGAATTAACATTAAAAAAAATTTAAAATATTTATTATCCTCCATATTTTAATATTTCAAAAAGAAACCGGAACATTCGAAATTAACTAGACGGAAGTTTTATAGAATTGAATCTTAGATTTTTGTTTTTGAAAAAGCGCCTATACAAGCAACAATCGCACATTTATGGTAGTATCTAAAAAAAAATAATATTAAAATAAACAAAACATTATATTTTTCTTAAATTTGACATTGAAAAATGAAATTTTCTTAAAACGGAAATTCTAGTTCAGCAAGTGAACTTTAACTAAAGAAAAAACGCTTCAAAGTTAAACACATAGGCGAAAAGAGTGTTTTAACTGTACGAAAAATAATACTAAATTCAGTAAAATAGTAATAAAATATTTTTTGGGATTATATTCGATTCGATAATGATGATGATGAAATATGATATCATTAATATTTCGTGTTAAAACCACGTGTGATCAATTAAAAATTTTGAGTAAATTTATTCTAGGCAACAATTTCGGTTTTTTTTATGAAAATGCTAATAACTAATTGACCATGAATTTTCGATGACAAAACTAGCTCGGTGTATTAGAAAGTATAATAATCATATACCGCCTACTTATATACATATAAGAAAATAACAATCAAACAGAATTGTTATACATTATTTGGTTTTTGAAAATTCAAAACAATCAAGGAAATGTAAAAAATTAAAAGGAGTGTTTTTTCAAGGTAGATATAAAATGATTCATATTTAAATTATTATATATTATATTAAATTTTTTTTTTGCATATTATCAAAGATGTGATAGCGGTGTGCTCAAATAATGATGTGTTCCCAATATCAACATTTTACAAAAAAGGAAATTTTCAAACATTAATATACAAACGCCTACTCTACATAAACTTATTTTTTCTTCAAAAGAACTTCAAAATCGCAGTAACGCTAAAATTTATAAGATTCAATAAATTTACGGTCTTGGTTTTAATATTTGACAAAACATTTGGGCTTTTAACAAGGGTGTGTTTTGAGGGTCCCATAAAAAGTCAAATTAATCATCATATTTGTTTGTAAAATCGATGATGATATTTGAATGTGAATGGATCTCTCCTCGCATTTCTAAAATTTAAGATTGCTGGTACTCAACTTATATTAACTATAATATAAGCTTGCAAACTCCGCAGTCAATTTATGAATTGGATAACAATCATTCACAAAGGGCTATTTTTCGTGGTCATCTATCTGAAGAATTTTGTGTCATCTCAGGAGTTCCACAAGGTAGTCATATTGGTCCCACTTTATTTGTTCTTTTCATTAATTACATTACATTAAATAAATCTATCTGAACACAAATTTTTTATTATATGTGACGCAAACTGAAAAAAGGCACCTTATCTTGCCAAGCTAAAATTTTCAACACTGGCTAAAACTTTAGTTTGGGTCAAAATGTTAAGTTGTTTGTTCTTTGAACCAAACGCTACCTACACACCTTAATATCAACTACAAAATGGTTTTATTTGATATTTTAACAGCTAGATACAATAAAAATCTGTTTTTTGAACTTCTACCCAAAATAAACAGGGAAATAAACAGTACGAAGGGCTAACAACCCTTTCAAAATAATAAATAACAAAAATGTTATGGAACCTAAAGGTCGCGAGGCAAAGGTCCTATTCGGGCTACAGTGCCTTTGAAGAAGATTCCATAAAAATTCGTTTTCCCGAACATCTATCCAAAATACAAAAGGGGCATAAGCTTGCCAATGCAAATCTTAATTGGCAAGTAATTGAGGGATGTTGCCCTTCGTGTTTGGGAAATGCAGCAGAAATGAGGAGGAGCGTAAATTTCCTAGTCAAAGCCGTAAAGTGTGCCTGGACACTTAATTAGGTAGTCGTATAAAAACTTTTCAGAATTATAGTCAAACTTTAACCTCAATCATGTACTTCAAAATTCAAAACGCCAAAACTTCGTCAAATTCTGAGATTTTTTCGCGATTCTTACGGCTTTGTCTTCAAATATAATTATTATATTAGAACTTAATTTTTACCTCTGGTAAGATTAGGTTCCTTCTGTCAACTTGCGTCACATATGCTAAAAACTTGAAATTGTTTCGAGTTATTAAATCTTTTAGCGCCTACGCTTGACTGGCATTATGATATTGTTTCGCTATCCCAATGGTGTTTGAAGAATAGAATGTTGTAGAATGTTGCTTGTGTTAGTTTTCATACCAACAATTTTCTATTTTGTATAATTACTCTGTTGATGAATACCTTCATACCCAGAAATCAATATCCTTCCCCTCTCACTGGAGCTGAGCTTCAGTACGAAAAGGGCAACCCCTCTAGTTCCGATGTCACATAAAAAAAAATAATTACCTTCGTTAACTAATTTAACCCTAATTACCACACCCAATGAATCTCAGATTCATCATATATATTCATTTTTCTTTTTATGAAATACTTTTTAAATTTACCATTACTCAATTTTATTATAATAACGAAGACTAAGTTGGTGCTTATACATTTTTTCAAACCATATCTGGTACGTAGGTTCCGAAACTGTGGATCTATCCTTATTTGATGACAACGTTCTAACCACGGTTAAGGCAAATATGGCTCAAGTTTAAGAACAGAAAGCAGTAAAAAATCAAATGAATAGTTACATTTTGCACCGAAATCATTTATCTTCGAGTTTTTGTCTTTTGATTTTCTATCAGCATCGATTTCCTCCACAAAGACGCTTCAAAGTGGAAGGATAATCCTGGCTACAAAAATGGAATTGAAAAACTTGATTAGACAGTTTTTGTGGATGATGCTGCAGAAAGAGGTGTCAAACTAAGGATTACAATAAGATTCTCACAAAAGATGGAATGAGAAAAAATTTATTTTACAGATCGTCATCGATTATTATTGCTTTGAATAAAAATTTGTTTTCCTTGTAGAAGATGGATTTGCCAATTTTTCATGTTATTTTAAGACTTTTTCCAACCTCAAATCGTCCAATGGTGGCGCAGGAGTTGTTCCAATGACAAACTTTAGTGTACAACTGGACAAACTGAAATCGGCATTGAGATCCTCGAAAGTGGCAGTGGATTGGTCACACTTTGAAGAAACCAGAGCGAAACATCGCCAAACAGGCTCTGCATTATAATCTTCAAGGATGACGTCGTGTTGGTCGACCATTAAGCAAATGGAAGCAAACTATTGAACAGGAGGCCAGAAAAATAAACAATTCCAGCTAAAGGCCGATGCTCAGGATCTCGCCTTGTAGAAGGCAGCTTTTTCTGTCCTATGCCCTTATAGGAAGGTCTTAACGGAAATTTTATAGTAGTTATCTGTCTCAAGTAAAATTTTGTACTGACTGTTTTTTGTTGATAAGAACAGGACTAGAGGGTGGAGCCAGCAAAAGTTTAACTTATGGAACAAGCCATATAGTTAAGGCGACACTAATGTACATAGATGCGAACACAAACGCACCACTTGTTCTCAATGGAAAAGTTGCAATATTTCTATTACTTCGGAAACATTATCTCCGCAGGGGGGTAGTTGCAGGATGAGGTTTTACCAATTCGTGCAACTGTCTAAAAAGAATAGTGACTACAAGAACATGAGCTAACCATTAACCTGTGGGATGGGGGCAATAGAATTCACTCAGAGCAAGCCCTGATTGCCCATAAAATGGCAAAAGGACACTCTCTGAATCATGAGCTTATCACCAGTGATCTTAAGCACTAACTGATACAAGAAACGGACACAACGCCTCAGATACGGACAGATTCAACGCTAACGGCTTCCGGAATGTTCGAACATTGAATAACGGATGAAGGGCTGGGGTCACTCGGTCCTTGCACCGTCAATCAGTGATCGACCATGAAATGGAGCACTACAACATCCAAAACTTGGGCTTAAACGAGGTCAGGAGAACAACGAACACCAAACAGAAACAGCATTTTGTACATTGGTCCTGAGAGCGAAGCCAAAAATGGCGTGGCGGTCGTCCTTACACCAAGAGCGAGAAACAGTCTCATCAAGTGGGAACCAATCTCGGATAGAATTATTGTCGTCCGGCTCAGGACCAGTGTCAGAAACGAATCAATTCTGAAGTGCTACGCACCAACTAATATCACAATACCTGGTGACAAAGAGGAGTTTTATAGCAAACTGAGTGTCACCTTCGATCGTGTTCGAAGAGGTATCATCTCAGAAGATATGAACGCCCAGGTTCGCTCAGACAACACTGGACTAGAACACGTCATGGAGAAGTATGGTAACCTTTGGGTCCACGCGTCATGATCTTGGATTAAGAGACACGAAGACGGCGAATTATTTGTGGAGCTATGTAGTATCCGCCAAATGGTCATCGAAGGGACCCCTTTTCCACACAAGGGTCACCATAAAACTTAGTGGGTTTCTCCTAATGGTGCTACTCAGAACCAGATCGATCATTTGGCTATAAGTCACCGACGGAGAAGATTTCTCCTTGATGTGCGAGCAAAGCGTGGAGCTGACGTAGGGAGTGATCACCACTTGATGGTTGCCTGCTTGAGATTGTGCACAGCAGCTATCCGATGACCACAAATTCTTCAAATGAAGCGCAAGCTTAATGTGGGTAGACTTAGGGACCCCAATAAAAAAACGAAAGTACACCACCATTCTACGAGAAAAGTCCTCCACATTGGGCGGATATGAAATACGCACAATGGACGCAAATTGGGAGGCGACCAGAAACACGTGCTGAAGAATCTGTGGGATTTGTGCAAAGCGGTGAGAAGCCCTGGATATCACAAGATACATGGGACAAGGTTGGCGATCGGAAAACACCAAATTGGCAATCATCTCTCAATGCGATGTCAACCAACGAACACCCGACTTGAGACAGAATTACCGTGATGCTCATATATAGCTCAAAAAGACTGTTAGAGGCGACAAGAGGAAGGCCATTGAAGATCTGACCAATAAAACAGAATCTGCACCTTACCGTGGGAATAAGGGCTTACTATTTAAAATTATGAAACAGTTGACGTACAGGAATTTCATCGCCAACCACCTGGTGAGAGATGTCAACCGAACTCTCCTTAATATGGGTAAGCACCAGTTGCGGCAATGGAAGGAATACTTCTTTGATATTTAAAACATCTTGTCAGAGGAAGATATTCTAGAAACAGAAAAACTAACAAACATCCAACTGCAACAATCCTCTATTAGGGACGATCCCCTAGATAAGGATGAGATAGTTTTCGGTCAATGGCGGGAAGGAAAGTCCCAAGTATAGACGGACTACCAAACGAACTCCTCAAAGCGGACCCGGAAATAACTGCCGATATACTCCTCCCACTCTCTACTAAGGGGTGGAATGAAGGAAGATATTCGACTGAATGGAAGGAGTCGTCATTGTGAAAATTCCGAAGAAGAATGACCTTTCAATTGGCGTGGTATCGACGTATCGAAAATCATGGCTAAAGTAATTCTCAATAGGATTAGTAATGTCGTGGAGAGCACTCTCGAAGTTTATTAGGCTGAATTCTACAAAGGGCCGTTTTGTACCGACATTTGTGTGGACGGTACAAGACCAACCCTACAGATAATATTAGAGCAGTCCGCCGCAATGGGTTCGCCACTCATATTTGTGGACTTCGAGAAGGCTTTCGACAGCATTAAGCAAGATTACTTATGGAATGAATTGCTTAGGAGAGGTATTATAGATAAGGTCATAGCTATGATTAAAAAATGCTACGAAGATGCAAGGTAGCACGTCTCACATAGAGGAGAGGTGTCTGAGAGCTTTCCTGTGCGAACGGGTGTCAGACAAGTCTGCATAATTTCACCAGCCCTTTTTGTGGTGGTAATAAATGGCATCTTGAAAGCTGCACTTGAAGGTGGGGAAGATAAAGTTCTTTAATGGAGACTATTTAACATCCTAAGTCACCTTGATTATGCTGATTACGTGCGTTTGCTTGCACATAATCGTTCGGACTTAGAGTCAAATGTTCGCTCGTTGCATTCTAAATGCATAAAGGAAGGATTAAAAATAAATGTGCGTAAATCCAAGTACTTGCACATGGGTTCGAACGCAAGAACACCGATTGTTCTTAACAGGCAAGATGTAGAAGAGGTGCAAGATTTTTGTTTTCTCGGAAGCATTGTCAGCATGGACGGTGGAGCTGTAAAGGATATTGAGGCTAAATAAAGGCCGTCAGGCCTTCGGTATCCCCTTTGTGGAGATTAAGAGAGATCTCCCTTCGTACGAAGCTGCGAGTTTTTGACGTATAAGTCAAATCCGTGTTGTGTCATGATTGTGTTACGTGGAAAGTGACCGTTCGACTTACCAAGAAACTGTAAACTCTCGTGAACCAAGCCTGACGCATCTTAGAAATATTCTGGCCAGAAGTTATCTCTTACGACGAACTTTGGAGTGCAACTGGACAGACTAAAACAGGCATTGAAATTCAAAGGCGGAAGTGGCAGTGGATCGGTCACACTTTGAGGCAACCAAAGGGAAACATCGCCAAACAGGCTCTTGATTATAATTGTCAAGGGAGACGTCGGGTTGGTCGACCATGTAGCAAATGGAAGCGAGCAGATGAGCAGGAGGCCAGAGGAATAAACAAGTCCTGGCAACAGCTCAAGGCCGATGCTCAGGATCGAGCCTTGTGGAAGAGAGTTGTTTCTGTCCTATGCTCTTATAGGAGAACTTAACACGCAATTGATTATTTGAAAGCCCACTACGTGGATGTCACCCAACCAGAGTGCTACGATTTTGAAATAAAACTTTGAAAGCATTCGATAACGCAACATATAACCGTCCCTTCATTAACAATAAATCAAACAAACCGAATTATTTAATCAACTACTTAATTCAGTTCAGAAAAAAAAATCCGGAAATTATGCGATAGTCATCGATAAAAACCTATCTATATGATTTCAAATCAACCCAATTACATTTCGTGTTAAGTTACAAACAAAAAAAACAATTTTTGGATGCCATCGCTTAACGATCACATCAAAACTGTGTAAATTTTCCAAATATCCATCGATTTATATGACATTATTATGCGTCACAGAAAATTGCCTCGAAATAAGCCTGAAAAACATAATGAAATCGAAAGGTAGTGTGCTCTCCTCTAGTGTTTTTTCTATTTATTTTAAATTTAATTTAATTCCGTTTTAAACGATAAAAAGGTTAAATCGGAATTCCAAAAAATCAGCATAGCAACATGTTTTCATACTGTTGCAAAAGACTGACAGAGAGACAAATATTCAGAGCCAGTTTGAATAAATCATTTACTTTACAGTGATATTATGTGGTCCATCAATTTGTTGATCAATTACGATCATGACATTAATTCCAAAATTAATTGGATGTAAAATAGAATTGTGCGCCTTAATTACGAATAAAGCAAAAAAATGACTTTTGCGCATGGAAATGATGGCAATCTATAATGTATTGTAAACATTTTCAAAAATATACAGTCGTGATCCTGGTCAGAATGATGAATTGTTTCTTATCATAATTATAATTTTCAGAAGGGATGATTAGCTTTATCTATCTGTTTGAAATAAGTTTGACATAATCAGGACAGCCGATTCAAAAATAAATTAGGAATGATCGTTTAACTTTAAGATCAGAACAATCGATATGTCCTAAGCATGATAAGTTCACCACAATCAGAAAATCTAATTTTTAAAGTGCATTGACCCATTCAATCTAACGATGTAAGAAATCTGGGAAAAAGTAATCAAATCAAAAGAATTACTAAAAAAAATCACAGGGCATATCAGTTCAGATAGAAAATATCCTGCAAACAGAACAATCAGAAATATATGCCGATCACATCAATTTCAAGAAGATTGCATAGCTAGGGCATTGAAAGAAATAAAACTTTTGCAAAATCTTATAACTGGATGATCAGCAACTAGATTAGTAAAACTCGAACAGAACTATAAAATTTATGGATAATTCAGAACGATCCGTGGAGAGCTTTCTAAATTTTCTATAAGATTCATTCAGGATTGTAAATAATTATTGAGATAATTTAAAACATGATTGAAATGTCGATCACTGCACATTGTCCGAAAAGGGCCTAAGACACCTTAAAACTACCGATATTTGCACTTCTATTTCATTAAGTTAATTTTGTCAACCATAATTTTTTTTTTTTTCAAGGATATGTACCATACAAAAGTTTTATTTAATTAATTGTTTTTAATTATTATTATTAAATTATGCACTATACACTCATTTTCCTTAATAGTCAAGTTTTTTTTTCCTTTTTTTAAGTTAATCTAAATTTTCAGCTATAATCGTAAATTTCCAAAAAAAAAAAAAAAAAACCATCGCGATCGTACAAAAGTTCAAGTACAGACTAACCGGGCACTAACCGAACAAAATTGCGTTTACTTTTCTGAAAGAAATCTTACAAAATATCAATACAACATTTTCTACATCTGATATGATGCAGTGCGATAAATCGCGACCTCAGATTACCTCCTACCCTGAGTATGCGACAATTTTTTTCCCATAGACATTTTTGTTTGTTCATGATGGCTAAATTGACTAAGTTTCATCACATATGCGAGCAACAGGAACAATAAAATGTTAATGTTAATAGCCGGCAAAAGTTATAACCTAATACACGCATATCCACACCCGCTAAATATACTTGATTAGGCCGTTTTTTTATAGTTTTCTATATATTTGGTATATATTTTATTTTATTTTTTTCATAGATGAAAGTCAGGTTTCTTGTATATTTTGCTACTTTTGTGTATTATCACGATCACCTCTTTATTTAAAATTATATAGAAAAAAATAAGACAAGAAAACCTGAAAATCACAATTTGTTTTTTTTTTGTATACTAAAAGGCAATGATCACTCATACCAATAAACTTCTTAGGAGACGCGATCATCATCATCAAATTTGTGGTTTTTAATCTTTTATGCCCCATACAATTTTGAATAAATTTTAAAACGAGTATAAAAGCGATAGAGTGCTCAAACTCAGCATCCAGTCAAAGGTTTGGAATCCATTCGGTTCTTATCCTTTTTCAGACTTCCCTGGGATAGTTTCCAAACGTATTTAGGAAAATGAAATTTTTCGTGAGTATTTCTTTTTTGATAATTTTCATAATTTTCAAATCTATCAATTGTGTTGTTTTAAATTAAAAAAAAAAAAAATATATATTGAAACAAGTGATCGTTATCAGCCAGAATGGATACTTATAAAAAAAACGCGCCTCAAATTGGATATATCGAACATTATTAAATTTAATTGTGTACTCGAACGTGACTGTGATTCTAATCGGGGATAATTCGAATTCAGTGAAATTGATTTTGATTTAATTTTATTTATTGTTTTTAATCGTGAGAGTGAAGATCGCTTTCGCGATCATTTTCAGTATTTTTGTATTTTTAAATAAAAGTTTTCCGATCACAATCGATTAACAATCACTTTACGGCAAAGATAATAGCATTGAATTCTAAAATAATGCTGAAATTAAGTGTGTAACACACGGAAGTTCTAATCTCGACTATTTTTCTTATCTCATTGCAGTTGTGCCTTTCAGCGCTTCTCCTGGTTGCTGCTGCCGCCAGCGAGAACAAGGGTGTACCACTCGAGAAGAAGCTCGACAAACGTGGTCTCCTTAACTTGGGTTACGGCTACGGTATCAATGGATTAAACAGCGGATACCTCGGTGCCGGACATCTTGGTGGTGCCTGGAATGGCGCATGGAATGGCGCTTCTGCTTACTCAAGCGGTCTCGGTCTTGGTCATGGCGGCGTTGTCGGTAGCGGTCTCGGTCTTGGTCATGGTGCTGTTATCGGTAGCGGTCTTGGTCTTGGCCATGGTGCTACTGTTGTCGGTAGCGGTCTTGGCTACAGCTCCGGACTCGGATGGAAGGGCGCTGCTCTTGGCTACGGTTCCGGTCTTGGTTACGGATCCGGTATTGGTTACGGATCATCCGGTCTTGGTTACAGCTCCGGACTCGGCTATGGATCCGGTTATGGATCAGGTCTTGCTCTCGGTTCAGGAATCGGCTATGGTGCCGGTCTTGGCTACAAATCCGGCGTAATTGGATCCGGTCTTGGATACAGTGGTGCTTCTCTTGGCTATGGATCAGGTCTTGGTCTCGCTTCCGGTGCCGCTTTCGGAGGTGCTGGTTTTGGATACGGTGGTCATGCTGTCGTTGGAGGACAAACCGATGTCACCCGTACCGTTACCGTTGTTAAGGGAGTCCCAGTGCCAGTCAATGTTGACCGCGCTGTCCCAGTTGCAGTAAACCGTCCAGTCCCATACCCAGTTCAAGTACCAGTACCACAACCCTACACAGTTGAACGTCAAGTTCCATACGCCGTCAAGGAATACCAACAAGTTCCAGTTCATGTACCACAACCCTATACCGTTGAACGTCGTGTACCATACCCAGTACATGTTCCAGTCGATCGTCCAGTTCACGTCAAGGTTCTCGTTCCACAACCGTACACCGTCGACCGTCAAGTTCCATACCCAGTCCAGGTACCAGTTCCACAACCCTATACCGTTGAACGTCCAGTTCCAGTACATGTCAAGGTTCCAGTAGGAGTACCACAACCGTACACCGTTGATCGTCAAGTACCATACCCAGTACATGTTCCAGTTGATCGTCCATACACCGTCCAAGTACCACAACCCTATGCTGTTCCAGTCGAACGTCCAGTCCCAGGTACAATAAATTAAATTTTCTTTTAAAATAAAAATTTTTCAAAATATTTCAACATTCTTTTACAATATAAATAAACTATTATAAAAATTATTTTTTCTTTCCCAGTAACTGTTGACCGTCCAGTTCAAGTTCCAGTTCACGTACCAGTCGACCGACCATACCATGTACCTGTCGAACGTCCAGTCCCATACCAAGTTCAAGTTCCAGTTCCACAACCCTACAACGTTGAACGTCCAGTTCCAGTAGCAGTGAACCGTCCATATCCAGTTCAAGTTCCAGTTGAACGTCCAGTTCCTTTCCCAGTTGAGAACCGCGTTCCAGTCCCAGTCGATAGCCCAGTTCCAGTTCCAGTTAAAGTACCTGTTCCAGTAGGTACCATTGCTCCATACAGCGCTGGCTTCAGCACCTACGGTTCCGGTATCGGTCTTGGCTCAGGAATCGGTCTTGGTTCAGGAATCGGTCTTGGTTCCACCTACGGTGGTGCCTACGGTGGTGGCTACGGTGGTGCCTACGGTAGTGCCTACGGTCTTGGTCGTGGTGCCGTTTACGGAACTGCTGCCCCAGCCATCGTCGGAACTGCTGCTCCACTCGGCATTGCTTCATCTGGTCTCGCTCTCGGAGGTTCATCCCTCGGTTACTCATCCCTCGGCTACGGATCCGGTCTTCACGGTTCCAGTCTCGGTCTCGGCGCCTCATCCCTTGGATACAGCACCCTCGGACACGGAATTAGCTCCGGTCTTGGAGTCAGCACTCTCGGCCATGGAATCAGCACCGGCCTTGGCGCCTCATCCCTTGGATACAGCACCCTCGGACACGGAATTGGCTCCGGTCTTGGATACAGCACCCTCGGACACGGAATCAGCTCCGGCCTTGGTTACGGAAGCGGAATCAGCACCTACGGACATGGTATCAGCAACATCGGAAGCGGACTTGGTTACTCTTCATCCTGGGGTCATGGTCTTGCCGGACACGATCTCTTGAAAAAGAAACATTAAGAATCTTCCTAAATAGAAACTTGGCAATAGTACAATAAGTTTAAAAAAAAATTGAAATCCGTTTGAAATGAAAAGCCATAAATAAGAATAATGCCAAAAAAAAAAAAAATTTATGATTTTTTTCTTTCCGTCCGGATCTCGACAAATTCGCAGAGCTACGCTAGTCAATCAATCAGCTAATCGGCATAATCCTTTATTTTCAGGCTTTTCATTTTCAAGCAAATTTCTTTTTTATCTTTTTGTATTTTATTTACAATTTAAGAAATAAACAAATTATAATAATTAATTATTCAAGTCATTTTTTTTTTTTCTTCAATTATTCTGTTCGAAGTTGATAACAATCTGCAGAAGTGATTTAACGAATTTGTAATCGTTTCTCGATGATTTTGATCGATTTTTTGGGTTCAAATTTTCAAGCGAAAGTATTTCGATAGACCTTACAAAATTAATAGTCGATATTACACGCAGATCATTGATTAGATTTTGATTTATTAATATATTCTAAGACGTCTGGTTTTTTTTTCCGAATATTTCGGATTTCAAAATAAACGATAAATTATAAGTATCTCAGGGACACGATTGGGCGGTTTTTTCGGTTGAAATATCAACCGCATTTGTAAGCTACTTTTCATAGATTTACATAATTATGTCGCTTCATTTTAAACTGTTTTAGATGATTTGCATAATAAGCTAAGTATTACCTAATCTTAAACAAAATTAAATTAAATTAGTTTGGTTTATTACTAACTGGACTGGTCCGATACAGGATATCCTCCTATGCTAAAAGATGATCTTGAAATCTAGCCTTGAGAATTATTGTGTATAATTAGTTAGAGTGTTTGGTTTAAAATTTGTTTAATATAATTTAATTATTTCGAAATCTAGTTCGGTAGAAAATTTGTTTAAAGTGTGGGTCTGAAATGATTTAACACTAAATCTGGTTCATAAAAGAAGTAGTTATTTGCATTTTGAATGAATGAATATTTTTTTTTTTTTTTTAGATTTTTGTAATTGAAATATGGGAGTTTTGCTGGCGAATAGAGAAAATAATATTGTAGGAAAACTTTTAAGAAAAAAATATTTGGAGAAAGAGTCACAAAAAACACCCACAGTTCTTACAGAATCGATACTATTGAATACTTTGTTCAACAGAAGAAATGAGAGTAAGAGTAACAGTAATAGTTAGAGTAAGAGTAAGAGTAAGAGTGAGAGTAAGAATATGAGTAAGATTATGAGTGAGAGTAAGAGTAAAAGTAGGAATAAGATTAAGAGTAAGAGTACCGCCAATGCTAACTAAATTCTGTGAACTTTATTCCCAAATAATTAGTTTCTCACGCCATATAATTCGAATTACTTAATGAACAACTCCGACCGCACACCAAGTTCAAGGTCTTGACCGTAATTTCAAGCAAACACACGATTCCGCCTAATTTATCATCTTCAATAGCACTTGCACGCAATTTTATTTTTTTTTTCAATTTCACTTTCTTCCGATTCATAGCTCCTCAACGCCTCTTCAGCGATTTTCTTAAGACATTACATAAAAGTCTGATTACATAAGTTTTGTTGTGTTTTTTTTACTTCGCTGCATTAGAAATGAATGCGGACAAGTTGAAGCGCAGCATTTTCCTGCCGCTTTGAACTACAAGAAGTAATGACATGCTTCGATGCGAGGTAGCTTACATACATCTCTCTAAGTAAATTAATTATTATAATCACAGCTTCTTGCGATGAGAAAATAAAGGGCTTAACAGCTGTCCCAGTTTATTTCTGAGAACAAAAATGTGTTAAAGATTTCCGGAATGGAAATTGTAATTGAAATATATTTCTTAATTGTAGATGAAACTGTGTTAAATTGATTTAATTTTCTAGAAAGAAAGTTGCGAAATTTTAGTAGTAACACTTCCGTCCTTAAGTTGCAACAAAATAATAAGACCAATGCGCAATTCGATCTTTAAAGTTGAAATGTGAATTGCAAATTCCGCAACTGCAAGCAACGATCAACCCATAATTTGTTGCAATTATTTGAGATAGTTTGCACATGTAAATTTCACGAAAAACCTATTACAAAACTTGAAGAGTGACTTTTGTGAAATTTATTAAATTTCAATCGAGTTACTGTCTTAAGTTTTTCATTTAATGGTATTTAATCGGTCGCGGTTGTAAATAGTTTGATACTAATGTGGATATGATATTTAACTAGTCGGCAAGGTAGATAGCTTAAATTAGCCGTTTTAATTATTAAAAATTTTGTAAAATTTATCCACGAAATGTACTGCCATAAACACAGAAACTGGTTTCGATTTAATTGATGGCTCAGATAATGCTGGTCTTCAATGCATCAAATGCTTGTGGTTAGTTTAAATAGACCAGGGACTTAATGAAAACTCACAACTACTTAAAAAAAAATATATCAAGTAACTTAACGCTACTTGATATTGTTGGCCAGTTGGAATTGCCGCCTCGCGAAATAAACAACCCTTGAAACTTTTCGCGCACTTTGTTGATAGTTGCCGGGCTGGGAATATATGTATATTGGTCAGATCGATGTCGTGCAATCTGGGCCAAAACTAATAATGTACAAGGATGTCGGCAAATCGAAATGCACATCAAACGGTAGTTTTTTT
Source organism: Chorisops tibialis (assembly GCA_963669355.1). Classification (NCBI taxonomy): domain Eukaryota; kingdom Metazoa; phylum Arthropoda; class Insecta; order Diptera; family Stratiomyidae; genus Chorisops; species Chorisops tibialis. Next base: position 217,685,089 of record OY770262.1, read on the forward strand.
CGGATACATTTGTTTATTTTGAATCTTGTGTTGATTGCGGTTGCACTGAAAACTTATAACAAAGCCACTCATTCAGAAATGCGCTTCCGAAAATTTTTCGTTCAAAATCTGGTTCTAATTCGAAATGACTTAGGATTTCTTCTTTAATGGCACTACAGCTCAAATCTTGACCTCATTATTTATTGTAGAAGGGTTGTTAGCCCTTTGCACAGCCCTCTATCTATGAAATTTTCCATTTTCTTCGTGGTTAAGCTTTTCAAGGTATATTGAAGCAAGCAATGGACTGGAATTATATATCAACCGAGATTTTAACCTGTTGTAGACCAACACGCTACACACTAGGCTAAGCCCTAGTTACCCTAGAATTAAAAAACTTTGAAAAGGTTGAGTTTAAATTCGACTGATATATTTATTCAAATATAGCCTTCATTAACTGCCCAAGATTGGCTGCCACTATTGGTAAGCCTTTTAAAAATGAGCGAAATTTTGGAACTGAGTTCATCTTCTTCAATGGCACTATTGCCCGAATCGGGCTTTGGCCGCCTAACTTTCGGGTTTCTTAACAATTTATTTGATTCTGTTATTGGGTTGTTAGCCTTTCACACTATCCTCTATCTGACAATTTTTGTTTTCGCAGACAACCCATATATACCCACGCAGGCAGTGTTCTAGAATTATACGTCGAGCGGGATTTGACCTTCGCAGTGCAGACCAACACGGTACCCACTAGGCTTCACCCGTTTTAAAAATGATCACAATTTTGGCACTGAGTTGTATACTAATATTACAAGTCTGTCAAACACGTGTTTAGTAATTTTTCGCTAATGTTTTAATCGCGATAATTTTCAAAGCCTCCAAATAAGCTTTTACTTTATAAAGCGATAATTCAATTATTTAAAGAAAAAAAATATCCATAATTTGTTATATTACATTAACTATCATTAGATAGGTGAGGAATTTTATCGTCATCCATGTATTAAAAATATGAAAAGGTTTCGATCAAGCTTCATCTGACACTTTCAAACTAATTAATACTTCTTTAATGAAGTATTTGTGTCGTTTTGGTCATCTACACCTAGATAAAGATGAAAATAACAGATAAGATATAAGTTTGGCTAGACAGAAAAGATTTTAATCAAATAAATTGTATTCCTTAATCGAATTCAATAAAGATATCTTTTTGTAACGTTCTAGAATAAAAAAAAAATCTATCAACTCCCATCCGCCGTTTGTGTAATTTCTGCCCAAAAACAGAAGAAAATTTAAAGTTTTGTAGATACGTTATTTATGCATAAATTCGAGTAGGATTTTGGAACTATTTAAAAAACATCTTCCTCATCAATTTCCCGATATTTTTATGGAATTTAAATCATGTGTAGAATCTACATCAAAAACTGTTTTGATTGGAAATGTAACCGATGGATGAGTGTTAAACAAAACAGAAAATGCAAAACTAATAAAGACAAGAATAACATTGAACATTATGATATTTGCTCGTTTTTTTTAAAGAAGAGAAAAGAAGCAGTTTGATATATAATTTGAAGATGCTTGTAGTTCCTTGCATTTATTTTGGTAACGGATAGCACATACCGAGTGAGGCTTGAGGTGAATGAAAACGATCGGAATTTTTGGTTAAGACTATTTTCGTAGACTTAACGATAGTTGAACTCACAGCGATAAGTATTAAACAAGTAGCTGTGAAGTTTGAAGAGGAAGCAATCATCGAGGAACGTTCATCGAGGCTGGAGTTGTGGTACTACAAATCGGTCATTGTATAGGATTATCCAATAAGAGGTGTTATTTTGAAACTTTTCCCGTAAAAGATCAATGGTTTCGGTGCTTGTGTGGCACGTAGCGCCGTCTTGTTGAAAGTAAACGTTGTCCAGATCAATATCATCCAATTCCGGCCATAAAAAATCATTAATCATCTCTCGATAGCGCAATCCATTCATTATAACTGTTGCTCCAGCCTTTTTTTCGAAAGCAAGGTCCAACGACCCCGCCGGACCATAAACCGCACCAAACAGTCACACGTTGAGGATGGAGAGGCTTTTCAACAATAACTCTTGGGTTTTCCGAGCCCCAGATGCGACAGTTTTGCTTGTTGACGTAGCCACCGAGGTGGAAATGGGCCTCATCAGTCAAGAATAGTGACTTTTAATAATGTGAATTTTAATAATTTCAATGCGTTGTTGAAGCGTGTATCGTTCCATTTTTATTAATGGCGTAGTTTCTACTTGTCAAATGTCAAAAAATTACAGCTTCAAAAGTGATATCTACCAAAATAGCGGGCTATTCAAAATAACACCTCATATAGAATAACCCTATAGTTAATATACGGAGTTAATGGTTCCAATATGGAAGCTTCTCCACACAATTGAGCAGCATTCTATGGACGAGACTAATAATACCAGAGCAGCTGTTCTTGGACGGCTAAATAGGGCTGTCTTTCAGAGTAATCTCCAAATAAGGAATAACAAATTTAAGTTCACTGTGATCGAATGTTACTAATAGATCGTATATGGTAGCTTTTGCTGTCATGCCAAAACATTTATCAATTAAAAGAAAAACAAATTAAGCAACAACCAAACAAGTCAGATTGGTGGTCCATGCAGTCGGAGGAAGAGGAAAATTCGCGGAACATTTTAAGGTCGTTGGCATATAAGATACAAATGATTGATAAGAAATGGCACATAATTAATGAAGAATGCAAATAGTCAATGAAAAATTGTCGAACCATGTGGGATACCATTGTAGCGGGGATATATTTTAAATACACTATTTAAATCATCAAATTAAAACATTTATAAAATAAACTGCCAATAAGTCGGGCGAAACTTTATTATTCTTGGGACACGTTGCGGATGAGTGGAAAGTCAATATGCAGGTTAGAGTGGTTAGGGAAGACTAAGTGAAAGGGAGTTCTTGGGCAGGGCTGTTGTCAATTTAACAATATTTCATTCGTTTCTGCAAGTTTGGGTTTTTATGAGGGGAGGAGGAGGGTTAATAGTAAGGGTGGGTGGATGTTAATAGCTTTTTAATTAATTGCTTGAATCACGTCCAATATTCTCTGTATAGAATGTGTTTCATAGACGAAGTTGCATAGAATTTTCATAAAATTCAGTGTATTTTACGTTCACGAAACCGAACAACTGTATGGGGGTAGAGAAGGTAGCGGAATCGTAAAATTTGATATGCAGTTTTATTTCGTTTCTCTTGTAAGGTGCTTGTACAAAATTTCAAATTCGTAGCTTTTAGTTTGTTGATTATTAGTTGATTTAATGAAATTGGTGGAAGTCATAGTTATGTATGGGATGGGGTAGAAGGGCAATCGCGATTTCAAAACTTTTAACGTAATTTCATTTCAACTATTTTTGGAAATTTTTGTGCAAAATTTCAAATTGATATCTTTTAATAGTTAAGTGATAATTGATTTCTTGAAAATGGTGGAAAAATAATTTTGTATGGGAGGGGGTAGAAGTTTTAAAGGTCTTCGACCAGTTAATATATCGCATATTAAGGGATTTTTTTAAATGTATTTCGAACATTTTCAAGTTTCCACCTTAAAATTTCACTCAAAAATTTTCACTTTATGTGATTTTTTTCAATGCATATGAAACAACTTGTGCACGTTAGACAGGGGGGTCGGTTTATGACAATTATGGATCAAGTTATTATTATTTTTCTATGTACATCAAATAGATGTATCCACACGCAAAATTTAAACTTTGTATCTTGCACCACAGCCCGAAGAAAACTACTCAAAATTTTCGACATTTTTGCTTACCACCAGGGGTGGGCTTACACCTCCAAACTTAAAATTTTTACCAAAAATTAACCACTATGTATTTCTACAATCTAAGAAATTTTCTATTTGATATCTGTACTTTTTTTTTAGATGTAAGGATTTGCAATTTTGAAAAGTGCGCCATTTTTGAAATGCTCCCCATTTCCCACCGCTAATATTATTCAAACATGTTGTATTTTTTTTGTATTTTCCTAGTACATCTTAATATATGTTTCACGTTTCAATTACATAGCTTAAGAAATAGTTGAGATTTTAATTTTTAAGTGTTTTTCTTTGCACTCCCCTGACCCTCCCCCTTACAATAATTAGCAACTCTCTAAACTGATTCCGATGGAACTATACGCCGCCTTAATGGTTCCAAAATATGAATTTTTTACAATAAGTAATTTCGAAGATACAATCATTTGAAAAAACCGACAATTTGTTTTAGCCCCCCCTTTTCGAAGCCAATAGATAAAATAATTAAATTATTTTTAAAGTTTGTCCCACAACTCTCTCTATATCTCTACTGATTTTCAATTTCCTATCTGCATTCGTGGTGGAGATATTAGCAAGTGTAGTTTTTAACTTTTTCCCTCCCCCGCCTGCCCCTTCCACCTAACACCTCCCAAAATTTAGAAAATAGAGCTCACTTACCCAACCAACAATCCACCCAAAAACGAACATTCTACCTTTAACGGTCTCGGAGATATGAGTCCATGTACGGCGTGCTGCGGACGGCGTACGGCTGGACGGATTTTTTTTTTTGCATTTTTAGGCTAATTTAGGCATGAAACGCGAAAAAAAAAATTTCAGGGTAGCAAATTTTTTTTTCCTGTGTCGATCACAATACTTTATTATTAGAATAATAAAGTAATTACCTGTAACAACGTAATGTTTTAAAATCCAATTGAAACTGAACTAGCGAAACAAAAGTCTATGAAAAAATTAAATAAACTGCCAACAAGTCGGGCGACACTTTATTATTTTTGGGACAAGTTGCGGATGCATGGAAAGTCAATATGCAGGTTAGAGTGGTTTGGGAAACTAAGTGAAAGAGAATTCTTGGGCAGGGCTGTTATTTGTTTAACAATATTTCATTCGTTTATGCAAGTTTGGGTTTTCATGAGGGGAGCGGGAGGGGTTAAAGTAAGGGTGAGTGAATGTTAATAGCTTCTTAATTGATTGATTGAATCATGACCAATATTCTCTGTAAAGAATGTGTTTCATAAAATAAGCTGCATAGAATTTTCATAAAATTCGGTGTATTCTACTTTCACGAAACCGAACATTTGTATGGGAGGGGGTAGAGCGGGTAAGACAATCGTAAAATTTGAGACGCAATTTTATTTTATTTCTCTTGTAAGGTGCTCGTACAAAATTTCAATTTCGTAGCTTTTAATTTGTTTGTTATTAGTTGATTTAATGAAATTGGTCGAAATCATACTTTTGTATGGCAGGTAGTAGAAGGGCATGCGCGATATAATTCAAGTTCCTGCCTTAAAATTTCATTCAACATTTTCCAGCTTATATGTTTTTTCCAATGCACATGAAACACCTTGTTCACGTTAGACCGGGGGGTCGGTTCATAACAATTGTGGCACAAAATATTTTTTTTTCTGTGTATATCAAATAGGTGTATCCAAATGTCAAATTTAAACTTTGTAGCTTTCACCAAAATTTTACTCATATCTGCTTACCACCTCCCTCCCCTTACACCTCCCAACTCAAAATGTTTACCAAAATTTATATTTACTTAGTTCTATCTGACAAATTTTCAATTTAATATCTGTACTCGATTTTGAGAAATAACGATTTGTAGTTTTGAAAAGTACGCCATTTTTAAAATGCTCCCCATTTCCCCCATTACTATTATTTCTACAGGCTATATTTTTTCGTATTTTCCTAGTACAGCTTAATATATGTTTCAAGTTTCAATTACATAGCTTAAGAGATAGTTGAGATATTCATTTTTAAGTGTTTTTCTTTGCACCCCCCCTGACCCTCTCCCTTACAATAATTAGCCACTCTCTAAACTGGTTCTGGTGGAGCTATATGCCGTCTTATTAGTCCCATAATATGAATTTTTTATGATAAGTAATTTCGAAGATATAATCATTTGAAAAAACAATTCGGCCGACAATTTTTGCCTCTCCTTTTCGGACACCCATGAATAAAAAAAATTAAATTATTTTTGTGGTTTGTGCCACAACCCTCTCTATATCTTTGCTGATTTTCAGCTTCCTATCTTTCCCTTCCACCGCCTCCCCCTTCCACCTAACACTCCCAAAATTTAGAAATTGAAGCTCACTTACCCAAACAACAATCTGCCCAAAAACGATAATTCTATCTTTAATGGTCTCGGAGATATGAGTCCATATGTACGGCATACGGCGGACGGCGTTTGGCGGGACGGATTTTTATACTCTAGATGAAAGCTGAGAGTATATTGTATTTACCTTACCGTTTGTAACGCTAAGAAATAATGCTCGCACAGAGCCGCCAAGGGTACAGAAATATTTGTTGTCGCTCAAAAACCTCGATTCCAAGTTGCTGTCTGTCCGTCTGTGCGTCTGTCTACAGCATATCTCTCCAAAGATTTGAGCTATAGTGCTAAAAATTTGTATGAGTCATTTTTAGCAAAAAAGTAACTTCAAGTTCGTGAATGGGATACATCCTCCCTCTCCTTCTACCCCCTCCCATACAAATTTCATGAAAGTTCGAAAAACTAAGAAATTGATTTTTGTTTGAAACTGTTTAAGCTATCAACTTGAAATTTAGGTCAAAGTATTATTATATAGATGTCATTAATATGAAGGAATATTGATCCGATCCCCTTACTCCTTCTACCCCAACCCATACAAATGGACAATTTTGAAAAATACATTTTTTCGATTTTTATTGAAACTAGTAAAGCTGAAAAACCGAAATTTTGCCACAATTCATTACACTATAATTGCAATTAGTTTTAAAAAGAATTATCAACTTTACCTCACTCCTTCTACCCCCTCCCATACAAATTTCACGAAATTTTTAAATTTAAATTAAACTATTTTTCTTCGAAACTGTTAAAGCTATCAACTTAATATTTTGTTTAACGTATAAAAATAGAAATATCAATAACGTGAAAAAAATTTGTTTTGATCCGTAAACTCCTTCTACCCCTTCCCATACAAATCCATAATTTTTGTAAAATGCATTATACAGATTTCCATTAAAACTAGAAAGTGTACAAACTTAAAATATTGCCAGAATTTGTTTTTTAATAATTGCAATAAATCCTAGACAAAATTATCAGCTCCGCTTTACTCCTTGTACCCTCTCCCATATAAATATATGTATTATAAATTCAAGAAAAGCATTTCTCCTTCGAATATATGAATGCTATCGACTTTGAAATTTAATCAAAGCATGGTGATAAGGATGATGATAAGCAGGGTCAAAATCATCTTAAGCGCTCCACTTCCTCTGAAACCTCCCATACAAATGCCCCAAATTCAGGAAAACTATGTCCAATTTCCTTAAGAATAATGAAAATAAGAACATTAAATTCAGCAAAAAACATTTTGCATGCCATGTTCGGTGTCATATACGAAAAATACAAACCTCCCACTCTACTTCTACCACCTTCCGTGCAAAAGTCTCTATTTATTAAGAATTTGAGATGTCATATTTTCCGGTATACTAAAGTCATTCCTATTTCATCTAGAGTATCATATGATTGGGCTTTGCGCTCAAATCATAATTCTGTTCTGTTTTTTATACTCTAGATGAAATCTGAGAGTATTATAAGGTTGCCACAAAGTTTGTAACGCCAAGAAATAAGGCTCGGAGAAAAAAATGAATGATACAGAAGTTCATATAATCACTCAAAAATCTCAAAACCGGATGTCCGTCTGTCCTTCCGTCCGTCCGTGTCCTCTCTAGCTTGAGAACGCGTTGAGCCAGAAAGTTCAAATTTTGTATACGTCGTTTTTAAGAAAAAAAGTAAGGTCAAGTTCGTGAACGGGCAAAATCGCTCCGCCCCTTCTACTCTCTCCCATACAAAATGACACAATTGCGCAATTTGACAATAAACGGGTTTGCTCGAAAAGTATAAGAACTATGACCGTACCTCTCCTTCGTAAACTCCGAATTCTTGGATTAATATTAACCTCCAAACTATCCTGGAATGCTCATGTAAACTTTCTCATCAACTGTCTCTAAATCATCCACAATATGTTCAAGATGGTGTGCTCCAAAATGAAAGGCCCCCATGTAGATGTCGCACTACAATTCTCCAAGATCCTATCTGGAGGCGTTCAACACCTAAGAGGTGATAGAGGTGATGGGACGATTATGGACCTCAAAAGAAAACAAAAATAAACTGGTCGTTGCCATTAACTAATGCCACAGAGCTGCGACTGGAGCTCTTCGTGCGACTTCTATACCCTCGCTTCGCATAGAAGCGCAATTTGCTTCCTTCGAGGTCACCGCCCTTAAAAGCTCTATTAGCTTAGCCAGCAAAGCAATCTCCTCACTATCACATCCCTTGCACAATACTATCCTAAATGAATACGATTTCATCACGTCCCCCCACTCCTAGAAGAGGTAAACTTGCTTCGTTCCTATCTCACATTGCATCCTACTCACAAACACATCACTACTCCCTCCCAAATATCTCGCAGACCCGCACCACTGATTCTGCCTCAATACTACCCCACATTCTCCCTTATAGTCCACCCATTGATAATTCTTTATAAGGTTACCGGAAAATTTCGACTTTGGCCACAACCTACCTCCACAAGCAATCCATTGAATCCTCCCATAACAAGCTTATTCTTTACTCTAATGGTTCCTATTCCAACTTCATTTCTTCTTACGCAGTGGTAAAACACTATGCAAACAACCCTCCAATAATCCTCCACGAAGCCATCCTTCCAGCATACTTAGGAAGCTACGTGGCTGAGATGGCGGCTATTTTGGCTGCTATACAGATTTCTAATCTATAACAATTAGCCACAGTCATATATAACGATAACCTTTGTATCCGGCACGCGCTTTCCAATCCCTTCAACAAATGCACATCCTTCACTACCATCCGACGTTCCCTCTCCCTATCACCTTCCATCTCCCTCGCCTAGATTCCAGGACATATCGTTATAGCAGAAAACGAAGCAGCTTATGCAGCAGCTAGAGAGGCCCTAACAATGCCACTAATTACTGAGCCGCCTAACCTCCACATTATAATTCCCAACATTCACAAATGTCTTTCCTTCAACCTTATACAGGAATTCTGGTCAAATAACACCTCCTTCCTACACTCTCATAATTCCTCCAAATCCCGCCCCAAATACAACCCTTCCTATTCCCGACTGGACTGTATACGTGTACTTCGAATGCGACTTGGACGAAAATTATTTGGTGTTGAGCATTATTACGGGCATTCCCCGAAGCTGTGCTCATATTGCGACAGGCATCTAACTGTACGGCACATATTACATCACTCCTATCCTTCAACTCAGATCTTGATACCGAAACTCAAACCGCTCGTGTTCTTGATCCCAGTTCCCTCTCTACTGTCACCAATATAAAACAAGTCTCAATTCCTCACGACCTATACCAAATATAAACCACTTAAATTTAGCTGTTATAAAAAAAAATATAAATAAAATAAATATATATAAAAAAAAAAATAAGAAAAAAATAATATTAATAATAAAAATAAGTAATTAGATATTACAAATATAAGACCAAATAGCAATAAATAATACGAAACATATAAAGGAGGCATCATATTGCCAGCGCTGCCCCGATGCCCACAAAAGCAGGTATAATTATGAATACCTTGGAAAAATAAATAAATTAATAAATAAAATTTACGAAATGCTGTGTTGAGAGATCTGAGTTGACTTTCATGCGCCTTCCACAGAACAAATCCTCTAAATTGACTTTTAATTTTTCCGCAGCAAAGGAATGGGGTTGGGAAGGTAGTGGAAGGGGAGTGAGAACGACCGTAACGAGTGGAGAAGCTGGTATACTTTTCAGTTGTACTGGCTGCTACTGACAAATATTTGCAGATGTTATGGGGGACTGAATAATAGAAAGCGAACAGAAACCATCTACTGAGTGTATATTATCTTCTTGAAGTGGAATTGTTTCACTTTCACACCGTTTACCCATTTTATTTCGAATAATTATTCATCGCCAGTAACAAATGAAAATTCGTGCTTAAAAAAATCCCACTGTCTAAAGTGGGATTCGAACCCATGACCTATTGACCGTGAAGCACGCACGCTGCCCACTACGCCACAGAAGCCTCAATCCATTTGTACGTTGGAACAACCTTGAGAGAAGCAATGATGCATTTTGTTATTGTTTAACGGATCAGCTTTAGATGCACTAGTCAATCGTGAATTTTTCCCTTCTTGAATTTGATTTGATTGACGGATAGTCGACTGCGAATTAGGTTCAATTTACGTACATGGTTGTGGCGACGCCTAGTTTGGCAAAGCAAAAGTTTAACTCTGAATTGCATTTAGAACAAAAATAACTTTGTAATAATTTTGGTACTATATGTAATTAAATTATAGCAAACCATTTTACTTTATTATTCTAATAACTAGCAAACGCCCGCGACTTCGTCCGCATAAAAATTGCATTAATAAGCAATTTTTGAGAATATAGTTAGTAATACATTATGTGGGATATATAATCTGCTTACTTTGGCTCTTTGAACACAATATTTTGTATTTTGTTAGAATCAGAACCATAAATTATTAAGAATGATACCATGATCCTCGCATTTGAATGGGAGAGGCTCGTGATCAAATTAAACCCGTGATTCGAGATCATATACGTATTAAAGAGCATTAAGGACATGTGAATAATTACAGCTTGTGTTAATTAAAAAAAAAGCTCAAATAAAATAACATTAAGCTTGAAAACGTAACAGGACTACGATTGTGTATAGAGCACAATCATACGATACTATAGATGAAACCGAAATTTTTGTGATTTTATGAAATTTTGTATGAGGAGTGGCTGCATTGAACTAATTTGTTTCACATCATGCTAAAGTAGCTATAAAAATGTTTTGTACCAAATTTAAGATTCAAAAATTGAGTGGGTACTGAGAAACTTTGTGCATTGAATTTAATGAAATTGTGCAATTTGTATGGGAGGTGGTAGAAGGAAAGGAGGGTTTTTGGTGATATTTCGAGAACTATAATCATCATGCAGTTGATATATTTTAAATTTCAGGTCTGTATCATTCACGCTTTTCAAGAAAATGGAATTTTTGTAAAGTCGTGGAATTGTGTCACATTGTATGGGAGGGAGTAGAAGGAGTGAAGCTACTCGGTTAATTTTTTCCCGATATTAATAATGCTAATTAAGGATTGGCTACAAAATTTTAGCTCGATGAAAGTTATATGTATTGGGAAAATTAGTTTAGAATATTTCATGAAAAGTGCAGTTTTACGGGAGGTGGTGGAAGGAGTGGGGGGTTTTAAGTGACTTTTTGAGAAGCAACTATAATTAATTTATTTTAAATTTCAGATCAATAACATTTACAGTTTTCAAGAAAATCGAATTTAAGTAAAGTCGTGGAATTGTGTTACATTGTATGGGAGGGGGTAGAATGAGTGAAGCTAATCGGTTAATTTTTTCCCGATATTAATAATAATGTCAATTAAGGATTAAGTACAACATATAAGCTCGATGAAAGTTATACGTACTGAGAAAATTGGTGTATAGCATTTCATGAAAAAGTGCAGATTGTATGGGAGGTGGTGGAAGGAGTAGGGGGATTCAAATAATTTATATACCATAGATCACATTTCTGATAAAAATAGTATGTTCAAAATTTCAAATGATTTGCTTTAATGGTTTTGACGAAAATTTGATTATTATATATTTTTGAAAAAGAGTCACTTTGTATGGGAGGGGGTGGAAGGCGTGGGGGTATTGAAATAAGACCACACGCAGATTATATCCCGGTACACATCTAATAAACTGTGAAAGTTTCATTACAATCGGTTCAGCAGTTTGTGCGTGAAAACCGACAGACAGACAAACAGACAGACAGAGAAAATTTTTAAAAACGTTTGTTTCTGCTGAGTTACTGTTAAAATAAAGCAAAAAACTTATTTATAGCCATTTATAAACAAATAACAGACAGACACTACAATTATATTTATATAGATAAAGTATTGTGATCGCCACAGAAAAAAAAAATTTGCTACCCTAAAATTTGGTTTTTTTCGCGTTTCATGACTAAATTAGCCTAAAAATGCAAAAAAACATAACAGGGCTACGATACTCTAGATGAAACAGAATTTTTTATGATCCCAAGAAATTTTGTATGGGGAGTATTTGAAGGGATGATAGCCTTGGAATAATTTTTTCCCCATCATGCTAAAGTAGCTATAAAAGTGTGTACAGTGTGTGTACAAAATGCTTAATCCAAAAATTGAATGGGAACTGAGAAAATTAGTGAGTTAGATTTAGTGAAAATGTGCAGTTTGTATGGGAGGTGGTAGTAAGAGTGGGGGGATTTTAGTGATTTTTTCAGAACCAACTAGGAATGTTATAAAATTGACATCCTTGAAATTTCAGACTAGTACCATTCATACTTTTGAAGAAAATCGATTTTTTGTGAAGTTGTGAAACTGTGTCATATTGTACGGGATGGGGTAGAAGCAGTGAAGCTAGTCAAATATTTTTTTCTGATCTTAGTGATAATGCTAATTAAGTGTTTATTACAAAATATGAGCTTGATAAATGTTATATGTTCTGAGAAAATCGACTTAGAGCATTTCATGAAAAAGTGTAGTTTGTATGGGAGGGGGTGGAAAGAGAGGAAGGACGCAAATAATTTTTCTACGGTGAATTGAAATCATAATGAATGTAATATATGCCAAAATTTAGACTAATAGCTTTTATAGTTTTCGAGTAAATCCATTTATTGTCAAATTGCGAAATTGTGTCATTTTGTATGGGAGGGAGTAGAAGGGGTGAAGCTAATCGTCTAATTTTGACCTTACTAACAATTTTAAATAAATATTTGGTGCACAATTCTAGCCCGCTAAATTTTATACTGAGTACTGAGCACTGAGTAAATTGGCTTAGAGTAATTGATGACAAGTACAGTTTGTATGGGAGGTGGTAGAAGGGGGGGGAGGACAGGCATAATGTTTCTACGGTAGATTGATATTATCATAAAAGTAATATATTCCAAATTTCAGGCGGTACGGTCATGTCGGGGAGATCAATGGAATGGCTGGTACAGGAAATTTTGCGGCAAAGGTGAAGGGCTTCTATTTTAGAGAGAGGAATAATTGCGCTGGGCCCAGATGTGCATTGATCTATGGATGGTCTGAAGCTTGCTTGGGACGACACCGGGATCGCCCAATGCTAAGAAGTAAAAATTATCCCGACAAAATTTATGTTTTCATGGGAGGTGGAAAGGTGTCGAAGAAGGAGATTGGCATATGTGTTTTAGAGAGCAACCGACAACGAAGACCCTTGTAGAACTCCGTAGTCAACGGGGAGAGAACAAGAACAGTAGCCATCGACTTGCACTTTGATTTCTTTCGACGAGAGAAAACAGTGGAGGAAAATGAGGCATTTGGTGGGGATTCCAGGCGTGCAGTTGGTTGATAGTAGGAGTTAAAAGTACACGTTAAAATGCCTTTTCAATGTGGATGGATAGGAGTACGTTACGCTTCACTGCTTGAAGATTTTTAACTATGTGGTGATCAATCAGGTGAATTAAAGTATGGACGCCGCGGCCCGAACGGAACCCATGCTGCTGGTCTTCCAAATACAATTATGTTGCGAAAGTTATCCTCCTAGCCAAAGTCTTTTCTAGGACTTCTGGAGAAGACGGGGAGAAGAGAGATAGGGCGGTAGCTATCTAGGACATGCGTATCCTTGCCACTTTTTGGGATCGGTTTGAGAATAGCTGTTTTCCAAGAGTGGGGAAAAATGCCAGTAGATAGGATGTTGAAGGAAAAGATTTCCGGATAGATAGTGTAGAATCCGGAAATCGTTTCTTTCAATTCGAAATGCACTGTGAAAACATTTACCAAAAGATAGGGTGTTGTTGTACAGGGCGAGAAACCTGGATTTAAAAATCGGAGAGGAATGTTTCAACATAGCGTAAGCTATTTTATCATCTCCAAGTGCCGTTTGTTTGATAATGTTGTGTTGATAGTTCAACTCCGATATTGTGAATGGGTCTTGGAGGCAATCGTAGGCAAGAGGTTGAGAAGGAAGTGACTTGGTATTTAACTGCTGTTTTTCATGGATGATGTGTGAGGGAAATGAGGAATCCGAGCTATATTTGCTCCATTTTGTAGCGAGGAGGTTTGCAATTTGTGCAGGATCTGAGATAATGGAAGATTCGTGGATTATATGGGGGGAAATTTGGAGGTGATTTATTGGTCCTAAGGGAATTGATTTTGCCCCAGAGAGTGCGGGAGCCAAGCGTGGGATCAACGGAATTTACGAACGTGTTTCAGGAGTCACGTTTAGCTATTTCCGATGCACGAGAATAGATTGGTATTTCCGCTAGGATATGGAGTTACAAAAGGAGGGAGAGCGCTTGAACTGTTTCCAGCAAGCGTTCTTTGATTGAGTGAGTTTGGCAATATGCGGAGTGTACCAGAAGGGTTGTTTGTAGGAATGTTGATTAGAATTGGAAACAGGGATCGATTTGGAGGCTGATGTTCGAATAATTTTTCTGAGTTTTATAGCCTCTTGATGAGGATTAGTCGATTGAGGGGATTTACCGGAAAGGAATTGGGCGAAGGATTCAAATTGTCCCCAATTAGCTAGGTTTTCTTTGAAGCGAGGGATGTTTTTTTGAGTGTGGTTGTGGGGAATTAGAATGGAGTAACGGAAATGTACTAATAAGGATAGGAAGATGGTCACTGCTTTCTAGAGTGGGATGAAGCAGCCATTCGAGCAGAGGAGAGAGTTCAGGAGAGGAAAGTGTAACATCTATAGCAGTCATTGTATTTCTGGTACTAAAATGAGTAAGTGTACCATCATTCAGCACCACTAGACCTCGATCTTCAATAAAATCCTCATAAATCTGGCCAGGGTGGGATATATGCGAGAAGCCTCAAGGAGGGTTAGCCGCATTAAAGTCACCCAGCACTAGATAATGTGCTCCTGGGGAGTTCGGAATTCCATCGAGCATCGCTAGTGTAACTTTAGCATAACTCTCGCAATAAATGTTGGTCATCGAAATTGGGGGTTGGGGGGAATAGTGATAATCTGTTGAAGGAGTTCGAAAGATGAGTTGACCGATGTGGGAAGAATGGGGATAGTAGTTTTGACAAGGAAGCCAATACAACCTCGAGCGTTAGGATTGGGATGATTGAAGTGGAAGTATTTATAATTAGGAAGCTTGAAGAGAGGGATGGAGGATCGGATAATTTTAGTTTCCTGCAATGCGATGAATTAGGTAGAAACTGTGGTTGGGTAATTAATGGTTGGAGTCGGTGGTTTGGGAGAAGGTTATCGTTTTGTCTATTTGAGTTGGAGTCGACAGAATTGTTTTAATTTCAGAAAATGAGTTACGGAATTTTTTACTGATTTGTTGACGTGTTGAGTATTGGTTTTCGTGTGTATGTTGGGCTTTGGTTTAAGCTGTTGGAAGGTGGTGGGTCATGGGTATGTTTTATTAAAGAATTTTTGTGCAAGGTTATGGATGTTGTTGTTGTCAAGTTCTGTTATGTCATCGTTTAGTGTGGTTTTTGATGTGGTGGAGTAATAATAATTGAACCTGCATCTTGTACGGGCAGTTTGGGTGAGTTGAAGCGGGCTTATGTTTTTTTCTTTGGTTTTGGGGATCCGAAGGGTGGAATTTGGGGGTTTAAGGAAAATTTTTCACTAAATTTGGATGTAGTGGGATATGGATTTGAGCAGGGGGGTGTTGTTAATACAGGATGGCTATTAGCTGTTTTCCTAGGCTCTGTATTATTAATTTGTTGATTTCGTTCCATGGTTTTGAGTTTATTCGCGTACGTGTTTGGTCCTGCAGAACTTACTTTATTTGACCGGCGTTGAGTGTGTAAGATAGTATAAGCTTCAGGGTTGCTCCTAATCATAGCCCACGTAGCTTTGATGGAGATTCTGTGATTAGCAATAATTTTGTTCACGCCCACCACCACTTTTAGGTGTGGCCAAGCTTCTGACATTTCTGGGTTTGGACATAAATTCCTCTACTGGAACTCTTTCCTAGCCAATATTTATTAATTCTGGCCTATAAACCTCTCGTCGAATGTGCAGATAATTCCGCCGGTAGGGATTTCGCTCTCTCGGGAAAGAATTTTTCTTCGCAAAACTACGCCTTGTTCAGCAAGTTCGGCTACCAGCTTGGATTCTGGGATGTGTATAGTGGTCCAAGCATATGCTCGGCTGTGTGAGCAGTTGAGATTAGGATGCAGGGTTATTGTGACGGGTATAATATCCAATGTTTTTGCGTTAAGAATTTCTTGGGCGATCGCACGGTTTTTCACTTTTAGGAGGAGATCTCCAGTGTGCATTGATGTCACTTCACATAGAGATGAATCTATGTGACGTATACCTCTAGCAACCTGAAACGGGCTGTGATGACCGATGAGTGTATAGTCAGCTCCGGTATTACCATCAGCCTTAACGATTAGAAAGCGCGCGTAAGAGTCATTAATTTATTGTCTCGTTCTAGAACTGTTGGGTAGGTCAGAAAACTCGCTATCGATATTTTTCCTGTTAGTTTTCCTCGCCTACCGTCGGGAGGGTAATCTCCAAGAGCGGCAAAATAGTTTTGGTACGGGGGTTTGCCCCTCGTCCCTTTTTTTATAGTTAAACTTTATTTGCTTGGCTTAATTTGTTAAGCGATCACGGAAGAAAAAGTTCTTTGTTTTGTTATTGTTTTTTGACAGATGGCCACACGTGGTTCTAGCTTTATTACTATTTTTGATTTGTTTTATTCTTTTTACCTTCCAATTGAATATCAATTGCCCTAATTAGAGACTTTTCACTGTCTTAATCGCGTAGGTCCTACAAAACCGAAGCAAATCTCACTAATTCTCAATCGAAATAGACACAGAGAAACGCAGAAGTGAGCGCCGCACGTCAGTTTGAGTTGAGATCTCGCGGTGAACTGATTTCGTAAATTGTAAATTGGGCCTCCGGGTAAAAAATTTCACGTTTCGTCCAAAAAGAGGGGACATACTTCTTAAGGGAAAGTTGCACTCCATTCACATTCCTGTCTACGAAATTTGCGGCTTATTATCAGAATGTAGGTGGCGTTAGGATCAAAACTTGCCAGCTGTTCACCTCATCCTCGTGTATGACGTAATCGTACTTACTGCGACATGGTTACACTCAAATATCTTATCATCGGAACTATTTCATTCTAACTACACAGTCTACCGTTGTGATCGATCAATTTCATCTGATAAGGAACGTGGTGGTGGAGTCTTAATTGCCATCCGCTCTTCGTTTCATAGCAAAAAAATCACCAAGCATTTCAATCGAAAGACATTGAGCTTCTTTGTATTTCTGTTAACTTTACTAATGCCGTTTTTTAAGCTAAAAATGTTAGCTTCCTTAACGTTAGTTATATTCCACCTCGTAGTCCTGTGTGGTCTTGTCAATATCCCCGGGGATGAAATTTTTTTCATTTTACACAGTTCATTTTCTTCATCCTTCGTCTTAGTTAAACAAAACTATTGCGATTTTATCAATTTCAAGAAAACGATACGCCACTGGGCAGAAATATCTATCGTATAAATAATATTATTAGTTAAAATTGTAAGCACAAAAATCCATTACAAATTAAATAAAAAGCTTCACATCAAGCATAGAAATGAAATAAAAATCATAATCAAAATTTTTATCCTCTAATTTTTTTCCCAAAAAACCCAAAAACTAACAACAGATAAGATGTTTTAAAAAAAAGCCGATCTTTGGGCGCTAAGACCCCGAAAATGAATCATCTGCTGAAAGCTTCAAAGCAAAGCAGATAAAATAAACCATCAAATTTATTAGCGAAAAATCAACAACTTTCGCTCTCTTTGTAAAATTCAAAGAAAACCAAAAACTTAAGAGATAAATCTTATGGTCAAGATAAGTTTGAATCGTTCGCACTCAATTTATGTAATGGTAAAACACTAATAAATAATTTGAAATGCATTACAGCTTTTTTCATCTGGATCATAAGAAAAGAGAAATAAGTGCAAATATTTTCCGATTGTATGAACAAAACAAAATTAATGATTGCCGTCAATTACGTGCATTTTGGTCAAAACATATACAAAAAATTTTTAATATTTCTTCCGTATTTATTAAATTGAATGCACTGACCGTTTACAAAATGATTTTTTTAGACATGCATGATTATATTGTATTGCGTAAATTTTGTTAAATAATTTAATTGGGAAAAAAATATTGTTATTGTTGATGGTTTTTAAGAGATTTGTTTTTAGTATCGAGCTCAAGTTTTGATTTTTCGATTTGAATTGAGTTTTGTTTATTAAGTTGTAAATTTAAGCAAAATGTTTTATTTCTAAAGCCCAGTACCCTGTTCGTATCCAAAATATAAACAATTACATTCTACGCATTATGATTTTCCTTGCTTGCGGAATATATAACTATTTATAGAAAGCTGTTATAAATAATTTCAGGAATAGAATATTTTAGAGAAAGAAATATATTGAAAGTATTCAAAAAAAATTATAGCTATGAATATTCAAAAAGTTATACTAGCGATCACCCGCGAATTCGTCAGCATAAGAATCGCGATACTATGCAATTTTACTTTATTATTCTAATAATAAAATATTGTGATCGACACACAAAAAAATAATCCGTCCCGCCGTACGCCGTACATATCTCATATCTCCGAGGCCGTTAAAGGTAGAATGTTGGTTTTTGGGTGGGTTGTTAATTTCAGCACCATTATCTAAATTTTGGAGAGTGTCAGGTGGAAGGGGGAAGCGGAGGGACGGAACGAGTCAAAAACTACACATGCCACTTCACCTCGAGTGCAGATGGGAAGGTGAAAATCATCAAAGTTATATAGAGGGTTGTGGGACAAACTTTAAGAATAGTTTAATTTTTTCGTCATTTTCTTCCGAAAGGAGGGGAGGGGCTCTAAAACAAATTGTCGACCGTTTTTTTGGTTATATCTTTGAAATTACTCACCATAAAAAAATTATGTTTTGAAACCACTAAGGCGGCATACAGATCTGCCAAAATCAGCTTAAAAGGAGGCTAATTATTATAAGGGGGAGGGTCAGGAAAGGAGCAAAGAAAAACACTTAAAAATGAATATCTCAACTATCTCTTAAGCTATGTAATTGAAACTTAAAACATATATTAAGCTATACTAGCGAAATACAAGAAAAATATAAAATTTGGTCATAGCAGTAGTGGGGGGAAATGGGGAGCATTTCAAAAATGGTGTACTTTCCAAAATTAAAAATGAAAAATTTTCACATTATTGAACTGCATAGTCTTTAGTTTTGGTAAAAATATTAAGTTAGGGGTTGTAAGGGGAGGGAGGTGGTAAGCAAAAATGTCGAAAATTTGAGTAATTGTTTAGGGCTCTGGTGGAAGATAAAAAATGTAAGTTCTTTATGTCGATACATCTATTTGATATTCATAGAAAAAAAATAATAGTTTATTTCACAATTGTTATAATCCCCTCCCCCCTCCAAAAAAAAAACTGAAAATGTTTTTTTGCAAAAACCATTTAAAAAAAATCCAAAAATATATGAAATATTAACTGGTCGAGTATCCTTAAAACTTCTACCCCCTCCCATACAAAATTATTTTTTCGACCAATTTTAAGGAATCAATTATCACCTAATTCTTAAGAGCTATCAATTTAAAATTGTGTATAAAACTTTTAAAAATAGTTGAAACGAAATTGCGTCAAAAGTTTTGAAATCGCGCTTGCCCTTCTACCCCCTCCCATACAAAAGTATTATTTCGACCAATTTCAATAAATCAACTAATAACAAACAAACTAGCACCCTACAAGAGAAACGAAAAAAAATTGCATCACAATTCTACCCACTCCCATACAAATGTTTGGCTTCGTGAATGTAAAATATACGGAATCTTATGAAAATTATATGCAACTTCGTCTATGAAACTGACATTCTATACAGAGAATATTAGACGTGATTCATGCAATCACTTAAAAACTATTAACATCCACCCACCCTTACCATTACCTCTCCCTTCAAAAAAACCCAAACCAACATTTATAAACGAATGAAATATTGATTATATGTACTGGAGCTATTGATCGTATCCGCAATTAAGTGTTAAATTGATAACAGCCCTGCCCAAGAACCCCCTTTCACTAAGTCTTCCCTAACCAATCTACGCTGCATTTTGACTTTCCACGCATCCTTAACTTATCCCAAGAATGATAAAGTTGCGGCCGAATTTTTGGCAGTTTATTTGAGAATATGGTTAGTTTAGTAATAGATAGAATGTATAATATGCTTAGATTAATGACTCCTTGTACACAATATTTTGTGTGTTTTTTGGAATGGTATACAGAGCCTTGAAACCTAATTGATAGAATTTTGAAATTTTTTGGCTGAAACCATTTTATTTTATTATAATAATAAAGTATTTTTTTGTGTCGATCAAAAAAAAAAAAATTTGCTAACCTGAAATTTTTTCTTTTCGCGTTTCATGACTAAATTAGCCTAAAAATGCAAAAAAAAACAAAAAAATCCGTCTCCGCCGTACGCCTTACATATGGACTCATATCTCCGATACCGTTAAAGGTACAATGCTCGTTTTTGGGTGGATTGTTGATTGGGTAAGTGAGCTCTATTTTCTAAATTTTGGGGTGTGTAAGGTGGAAGGGGGTGTAAGGTGGAAGGGTGTGGCGGGGGAAAGTCAAAAACTACACTTGCTAATATCTCCACCACGAATGCAGATAGGAAGTTGAAAATCTGTAGACATATAGAGAGGGTTGTGAAACAAACTTTAAAAATAATTTAATTTTTTTATCCATTGGCATCCGAAAAGGGGGGGCTAAAAAATAATTGTCGGCCGAATTATTTTTTCAAATGATTGTATCTTCGAAATTACTTATTGTAAAAAAATCATATTTTGAGACCATCAATGTGGCATATAGTTCCATTGGAATCAGCTTCGAGAGTAGCTAATTATTGTAAGGGGGAGGGTCAGGAGGGGTGCAAAGAAAAACACTTAAAAATGAATATCTCAACTATCTCTTAAGCTATGTAATTGAAACTTGAAACATGTATTAAACTATACTAGAAAAATACAGAAAAAAATATAACATGTTGAAACAATAGTTGTGGAGGGAAATGGCGCACTTTTCAAAATTACAAATCGTTATATCTCAAAAAAGAGTACAGATATCAAATCGAAAATTTGTCAGATTGTAGAACTACCCAATGGTTAATTTTGGTAAAATTTTAAAGTTGGAGGTGTAAGGGGAGGGAGGTGATAAGCAAAAATGTCAAAAATTTTGAGTGGTTTTTTTTTGGGCTCTGGTGAAAGATACAAAGTTTAAATTTTGCATGTGGATACGTCTATTTAATGTACATAGAAAAATAATAATAACTTGATCCATTATTTTTATAAACCGAACCCCCCCCCTCCCCCCGGTCTAACGTGCACAAGGTGTTTCATGTGCATTGAAAAAAACACATAAACTGAAAATTTTTGAGTGAAACCTTAAGGTAGAAACTTGAAAATTTGCGAAATGTATTTAAAAAAAATCCCTATATATACGACACATTAACTGGTCGAAAACCTTTAAGACTTCTCCCCCTCCCATACAAAATTATTTTTTCGACCATTTTTAAGAACCTAACTAATAAAAGCTATCAATTTGAAATTTTGCATAAAAACTTACAAAAATAATTAAAATGAAATTGCGTTAAAAGTTTTGAAATCACGCTTGCCCTTCTACCCCCTCCCTTACAAAAGTATGATTTCGACCAATTTCATTAAATCAACTAATAATCAACAAATTTAAAGCTACTAACTTGAAATTTTGTACGAGCATCTAACAACAGAAAAGAAAGAAAATTGCATCACAAGTTTTACGATTCCCCTACCTCCTCTACCCCCTCCCACACAAAATTATTTTTTCGAGCATTTTTAAGAAATCAGTTATCAGCTAACTCTTAAAAGCTATCAATTTCAAATTTTGCATAAAAACTTATAAAAAATAATTCAAATGAAGTTGCTTTCAAGGTTTTGAAATCGCGCTTGCCCTTCTACCCCCTCCCATACAAAACTATGATTTCGATCAATTTCATTAAATCAACTAATAACCAACAAAAGCTACGAACTTGAAATTACAAGCACCTTACAAGAGAAGCCAAATAAAACTGCATATCAAATTTTACGATTCCCCTATATTCTCTACCCCCTCCCATACAAATGTTCGGTTTCGTGAATGTATACCGAATTTTATGAAAATTCTATGCAACTTCATCTATGAAACGCATTCTATACAGAGAATATTGGACGTGATTCAAGCAATTAATTAAAAAGCTATTAACATCCACCCACCCCTATACCATTTCCCCTCCTCCACCCCTCATAAAAACCCAAACTTACAGAAACGAATGAAATATTGTCAAATTGACAACAGCCCTGCCCAAGAACTCCCTTTCACTTAGCCTTCCCTGACCAGTCTAACCTGCATATTGACTTTCCACTCATCCGCAACTTGTCCCAAGAATAATAAAGTTTCGCCCGACTTGTTGGCAGTTTATTTTATACCCTAGATGAAATCTGAGAGTATATTGTGTTTGCCTTACCGTTTGTAACGTTAAGAAATAATGCTCGCACAGATCCGCCAAGGGTACAGAAATATTTGTTGTCGCTCAAAAACCTCGATTCCAAGTAGCTGTCTGCCCGTCTGTCCATCTGTGCGTCTGTCTACAGTATAACTCTCGAAAGCTCTGAGCTATAGTGATAAAAAATTTTGTGTGTCATTTTTAGCAAAAAATTAACTTCAACGCCTTGTACCCCCTCCCATACAAATGGACAATTTTGAAAAATATATGTTTTCGAGTTTCATTGAAACTAGTAAAGCTGCAAAAAAGAAATTTGCCAAAATTAATAATACTATAATTGCAATTAGTTTTAAAATTAATTATCATCTTTACCTCACTCCTTCTACTCCCTCCCATACAAATTTCACGAAATTTTTAAATTTAAATTAAATTATTTTTCTTTGAAACTGTTAGAGCTATCAACTTAATATTTTGTATAAAGTGTAAAAATAGAAATATCAATAGCATGAAAAAAAATTTGTTTGATCCGTACATATGTGAAATATTCTGTTTCAATTATATCTCTATCTCCAATTGGTAATACCGGTCATTTCTTGGTTCGAGCGCAGTTTCCAATTTTTTCGGATAATACATCTGATATACGAATACCTAAGAGAACTGAAAAGCAGATTGGGGTGCACTAAATTAGTCCTACAAATATTTCGAATGGAAATTGTGCTTTGAACCTAATGATTATGATACAGTTTATCGGAGGATTACTGAAACAGTCCTAAAGGGTATGCAGATCTACATACCTTCCAGCCACAGAAGAATCCAACCATCAAGGGATGTATGGTTCAACAAGGATTGTTTCGATGTAATATAAAAGAAGAAAAAAGTATTTGAAATTTTCAAAGATAACCCAACTCCTGCCAACAAATTGCTTCACAACGTGTTAAGGAATAACTCTTGAAAACACTAAATTCGAACAGAACAAAAAGCTTCGACGAAACCCCAAAAGGCTCAAGATCTTTTTGGTCATTCGTTAAAATGGTTAATCAAAACTTCATAAAATCTTCCACATCTCCTTTTAAAGCTAATAACCGAGTTTTTACGAATCCTGTTAGCTGCGAACAAAAAACTTTCGACTCCCTCTATCAGATCGTCTGCCCCAAAACCACCGCATTCTGGTTTCCTACTTCGTATAATACTCAAGGAACTCAATATATATAAATCTTCGGGTCCTGATGGCATCTCCCTGTTACCCTTAGGAAATCTTTTCCTTGCTGGATAAACCCCTTCGCAATCTATTTTACCTGTCATTCTTTCGAAGATACTTTCGAACCATGTGGAAAATGGTGAATGTCCAAGCGGTTCATAAAAAATGAAACAATGCGATTCCCTAGAACTACTGCCCTATAGCTATCACTTCAGTACTACCAAAAGTGATGAAATCAGCTGTCAATCGTAAACTACTCAGTTAACTTGAAGATAACCATCTTATCCATGATCGCCTATACGAGTTCCGTTCTGGACGTTTCACTGGAGATCTTCAAGTCTAACTGACTGAACGTTGGAACTCGTGTATCGAGAAATACGGTGGAGGTCAAGTACTGGCTCGCGATATTGCAAAGGCGTTTGACAGAGTTTGATACAAAAGGTCTAATAGTAAAACTCATAGTCATATGTTGTAATACTACCTTTACCAACTGGGTTGACAGTTTCCTTTTTGAGCGCTCGTTATAAGACGAAATGGATGGTATTTTATTCCAATCATTTCAGATCGATTCCGGCGTCCCTTAAGGCTTTGTACTATCCCCCACTCTCTTTTTAATCTAATTAATGACATTCAGTTAATTACACTCAATCCAATTCATAGTTTTGCTTATGAAAGTACTATGGATAACACCTTTCAATTCGACTCCGTTACAGCAGCTTATCGTGCTTCTGTGAATTCAAAACGTTTTGAATTGTACGATTCATTGAAAGCAGACCACAACTTAATCCTGGAATGAGCCAGGAAAAATAGAGCAGAATTCAATGCCTCAAAAACTCAGACCTGTCGTCTATCCCTTAAAAAGAATGTTTCGTTGGGTTTTCGATCATAATCTTCGGTAACGTACAATTACACTCTTCACAAGAATTTACATTACTCGGCAAAAAACTTAGCAAACATATAAAATTGGAGCAAACATTTTTTTGATATTTTTCTTCATATGTAACTCCAAATGCCTTGGTATTCTTCATAGATGCAAAAAGTATACGCATTACAATCTAGATCTATAAAGGCTACATTCATCCCCGTCTCGAGTACAACTCACACATTTTGACTGGAGCACCTAAAACATAACTTGTTGTATTTGATCGAATCCAAAAGCATGCGTTCCGTCTAGTTACAAATGAGACTATAAAAGCTTTTACAGATTCACTCGAACATCGTAGAAACACCACGACGAATTCAGCATTTACTATCAATATTTCCACGGTATATGCAGCGAAGAACTGTCCAACCTCATTCCTCCTCTTTTTAACTATCGCAGAAACACTCGACAAGCCGCACGCGCACATGAATTCACTGTTAAACTTTTATCGACATGTACAGTGAAGTATGGTCAGTCCTTCGTCACCCGAACATCTACACTATGGAATGCATTGCCGATCTACAAATTCTCATCAACTTTCAACATTCAGTGTTTCAAGGTTAATACCCATCGACAGTTTCAACTTTCTCATCCAGAAACTTCCCTGTAACCCTATCGCTCACCTACCCCATACCGACATGACTGTGCATCCAATGCATTAAAGAGTGACCCCCGGTGCTACAAAAAAAAATAATTTTTCATTTAAAAACATTTTTTCACATGGCGACATAATGACATTTGTTTTAGAGGTGGTAGAAGGCGCGGAAGGATTGAAGTAAATCCAAAAGCAGATTATGTCTCTAAGAATACCCAACAAACTGTGAAAGTTTCAATTGAATCTGTTTAGCCGTTTCTGAGTTAAATCCGGACAGACAGAAAAATCTCAAAAACGTGTTTTTATGCTTAGTTATTGTCTAAGTAAAGCAAAACACTAACTTGTAGCCATTTCTAAACACATAACAGACAGACACAACATTTATGTTTATATGAGTAAATAGAAAAGTTTATGGGATTCTTCGAACCTGTTGTTCTTTTTTATCAGCTGTTATTAATGTTGAATTAATGTTAACTTTAATAGTTCAATATGCCGTTATTACGTAAACAAAAGAGTCCTGTATCTCAATTGTGATATACCAAATAAATAAATAAAGAAGCTAATAAAGTAACCATTTATTTAATCAGAGTTAATTGGAAAGAAATTGTTCATTTCTTCACCTTAATCTCGTTTTAATTCAACCTGAGTCCAACATTACAAGTCTCTAGATGCATTGTACCTATACTTACCGGCATGAATGACATACAAAACATATCTGTCTTACATTCATTTTCCAGGTCGGCTTCTTTTCCGATTTTATTTTGTGGCTTGTTTCTTTTTATTTTACTCAATGTTTTATCTTCACTTTCAATTCGCTTTAATTCTTCGTATATGCAATTTCGTTACTCTATATACTGTAACTGGAAGTGTAGCTACATATATAGCGTTATGCAACAATAAATTTAAGATTATGCCATTGTTGGACCTTCCTTTATGCTATTGCGATCACTCTGTTAATAGATCGCATCTTTTTTTTTCTTACCGGTAACTTGAAAGGTAGATAACTAGGAAATAGTGAAGTGCAACAAATTCTGTGACACTTATGTTTAATGAGGTAGTAGTTTTTTTTTTTTTTATTTTTAAAATGATCGTGAGCTGTATTTTAAAAATTTGATTTGTTTTTGGGGCGTTTTCATACTTAATTCGAGAGAGGTAGATCATCAAAAATGTTTATAATATGGTCATCAGGTGGAACTTATTCATTTAATATAATAAGGTTTTTAGCTGTTAATCGGAATTAAGAAATGATCATATTAGCTAAATCTATTAAACGTCGGCATTATAAGGTTGAGAATTCATTAGCTTCAAAAGACGCCACAGCTTTGGGAAAAACCTTTGCACCTTTTAATGCATAGATAAATCTAGTTAACAGTGTTGTTAAGAAACTGTTTACCATTTAGCCGTTTACCTTACACCACTTAATTTTGAGTTTGCAGAGTCAAAGAGACATTGACATCGCCAAAAAGAAATAATTTTGTTTTATTTTTATTAGATAAGAATTAGAAGAAGGAAAGACACAAAATCTAAATATATATAAATAAAATTGTAAGTAAAAAGCAGTTGCAGCTCGACAGATAAGGCAATACCTCACAAAAATAAAATTACGTCTTGAAACCTAAACTACAATCTTCTATAAATTCTGAAAAAAATTATATATATCGGAAATATTTCAATATTTCAAGCCAATTTATTTTCCTGAGAATCAGACAATGAATCAGACTATTCAGTGTTCAATAAGTTAAAATTTTCCCATTGCAAGAATAAATATCCTTGAAGATTATTTACAAAAATTCTGTTTTAATTTTAAAAAATTGCAGAAGAAAATCGGACGACGACTATTGGCTATTATCACTACCGGTACTGCTTCAAATAATTTTATAACAACTCCTTGAATTCTCAAAGTATTTTACGGACAGTACAAGGTTTTCCAGAAAAAAATTTAAAACTAAAGAAACTTTAAATAATAAGCTTTGATGAATTCTGAGAGTATTACAAGTTTGTAACGCTAAGAAATAAGGCTTGAAAAAAAACGAATGATACAGAAGTTCATATAATGAATCAAAAATCTCAAAATCGGATGTCCGTTCGTCCGTCCGTCCGTCCGTCAGTGCGCTCTCTAGCTTGAGAACGCATTGAGTTAGATAGTTCAAATTCTGTACACGTCTTTTTTAACAAAAAAGTAAGGTCAAGTTCGTGAACGGGCCAAATCGCTCCACCCCTTCTACCCCCTCCCATACAAAATGACACAATTGCGTAACTTGACAATAAACAGATTTGGTCTCAAATTTGGAAAATATTACTTTTATGATGATGTCTATCTACCGTATAAAAATTATGTGTGTCCTCCCATCCTTCCACCACCTCCTATACAAACTGTACTTTTCATGAAATACTATAAGCCAATTTACTCAGTGCGTATAAAATTTAGCGAGCTCAAATTGTGCACCAAATATTTATTTAAAATTATTAGTAAGACTAAAAAAAATTAGACGATTACCCTTACCCCTTCTACTCCCTTCCATACAAAATGACACAATTTCACAATTCGACAATAAACGGATTTCCTCGCAAAGTATAATAGGTACTAGTCTGAAATTTGGAATATATTATTTTTAAAATAATTCAAATCTACGATATAAAAGGTATTTGGGTCCTCCCTCTCCTTCCACCCCCTCCCATACAAACTGCACTTTTTTCATGAAATGCTTTAAACCAATTTACTCAGTACGTATAAAATTTATCGAGCTCAAATTGTGCATTAATCACTTATTTGGAGTAATTAGTAAGATCAAAAAAATTAAACGATAAGTTTTACTCCTCCTACCCCCTACCACACAAAATGACAGAATTTTTGCAATTCGACAATAAATGGATTTGCTCGAAAAGTATGAAAGCTATTAGTCTGAATTTCGGGATATATTACTTTCATAATGATTTCAATATACAGTATAAAAATTATTTGCGTCCTCCCTCTCCTTCCAACCCCTCCCATACAAACTACACTTTTTCATGAATTGCTCTAAGCCGATTTTCTCAGAACATATAACATTTATCGAGCTCACATTTTGTGATAAATACTTATTTAGCATTATCACTAAGATCAGAAAAAAAAATTTGATTAGCTTTACTGCTTCTACCCCCTCCCATACAATATGACACAGTTTCACAACTTCACACAAAATCTATTTTCTTGAAAAGTATGAATGGTACTAATCTGAAATTTAAGGGTTGTCAATTTTATAATATTCCTAGTTATTTCTGAAAAAATCACTAAAATCCTCCCACTCTTTCTACCACCTCCCATACAAACTGCACATTTTCACTAAATCTAACTCACTAATTTTCTCAGTCCCCATTCAATTTTTGGAGTAAGCATTTTGTATCAAACATTTTTATAGCTACTTTAGCATGATGGGAAAAAAATTAGTTCAATGCTATCACCCCTTCTAACACTCCCCATCCAAAATTTCTTGGGATGACATCTTTGTTGAAAGAGTCCGAAATAAAATCGAACAGAAATTAACTATTTTTTATTAAATCTACTTAGATTTAACTTAATATTTTGTTATTCGTTTTGCTTCAAACGTGGAAACATAAATCTTAACGTCAAAAATAATTTGAAAACAAAACTGCCTATTTCAAGCATTAGAATGTCAAAATGATTAATTAAATATGTCAATCTAAATTCAATTTTTAAATATCTTCATTGAAGACGACACGATTCAAACCACATTTCCAAACTTTCTCCATATTTTGAAATTCATTAACTCGTACCATAAGTTTTTTCACGGTTTTTGACAAAATTGGCATAATTTTCATATCGGTTGAGATTACCATCTTTTTTATATTAGACGCAATTTTTTTTCCATAATAAATCGATGTATGTACATTTTTTCGAATTTTAATCAGAGGTCATAACAATGAAAAATTTTGATTGTACATATTAGAAATATGAATGCCATCATCAAAATCATCGAAATTTTATTTAGATCAACCTTCCTTCGTTATTTTGTCACCAAGATCAAAACTATCACTTTTGCTTGAGAGCTCAGCTTGATCGACGAAGATTTGGCGATGACCGGTATTATGGGCGATTAACTGAAGTGCTTAACTGACCGCATTCAATTAGTAATTAGGTGCGCTTTGTTAAATATTATGTCGGATTATGCAAAAAAAATAATAATTATAATAGCATTAAGATTTCAGACACATTTGTTTGTAGTGCAACAAGTATTAAACCTTCCATAAAATCTGGTCAAACTATTATGATACCTTTAATCAGACTTTTGTACAATTGAATATTGTGTTTCTAAATAATAATAGTAATCATTTCAATTTATTCATTATTGAAGAAGAAGAGATTATAATATTTCCATAACAAAATCATGAAACTGAATCAATTTCATCCCAATAAGATTTATTACGATTACTACAGGATGCAGACTATGTAAGGTCATTAAAATTCAGATTTCTAAAGATGTATGCCAATAAAATATCTAAAATTTATAGTTTTTTTTTAAAAATCTCGAAAAATTTGACTGTTTAGTATGTTAAGTTCAATCAAATCTTAAATAACATATTCTTCATTTCTTATTTTGCTATAACCGAATGGAGTGATTAGATAATGTTTGATATATTTAAGATTTATTCAAAAAAAAATTGCCTTGCATTTAGAGAAAGATTTAAAGTAACAAAAAGTTTTAGTGAAAACTAATTTTATGATAAGCATAATATATTTTAATTTATTTTTTCCAGAAGAAATTATAACTCTGCAGATATCATGATTTTATGGCAGAAAATTTAGTTGTCGCATGTCTTTAGACAGACCTCTAAACAAGCCTCTCGAACAGGCCTCTTGTGAGAGACTAATAATTCAAGAAATGGGTTTGTCAACAAGTTTAAGGCAAACTTCAAGGTAAGTTGTTGTTAATTAAGCGAACTTTTAATGAGGTCTATCACAATCTTTATGTTTTGAGTAATGTTTTCGAACATAATGAAATGAACGTTAAACATAAATGAATTCATGTGACCTAATTAGTCTGATTTTAACATACAAATGTTGTCTGGCAATGTGAGTTGCAGTTAATTTTGAATAGCCTTAGTAGTTTTTCATTTACATACTGAATGAATACTTTGTCAAACTTACAGCTGGTTAATCGTTTATTTTTTTTTTGTTCTGTTTTTTTCCTTCCTTTTTTGGCAGGATCTCAATAGTCTTATTTGTTAGAGCACGAAATTATGCCGTAAAAGGCTTGGCGTATCAGTTCAACGGGCTGGTTTAGCTATGCTGATCACATTAAGGAGGCAGCTTCAGGTACTATTTTTGCTGAATTTGGAAATCTGAGTGTCGACTAGCAGATAGCCATATTGGATGACTTTTTTGGCTCCACTAGCAATGCCCGTCCGAAGCAAGTACGATGGTGTACACAATAGTATGAGCAGAATAGTCGTGTGTCACTGGAGGAAGTTCCAAAGGGCTAGGCGCAATAACAACCCTTAAGATGAATTCAGAAAACGACTGTATTACCGCGAAATGCGCGAGTACAAGCTTATGATTAAAGCGGCAAAACAAGAGCTATCGATGAAAGTGACGAGCCCTGGAAATAGGTATACATGGTGTTTAAGCGCTAAACTACACCAATGCTATCCAGATTGCTGATAGCCCGATGACTTCATAGGTTGAGGGCAGAAAGGCACGCGCTGGGCGGAACTGAGCTTCCACCATCTCTTGAGATGCTTCCTCCTCTTAAATTATGGGAGATAGTCACGAACGTGTCCTGAATCAAATCTTGGAGGTCATTCGGCCTGAACGGGATGGATGGAGAGATATGCTGGAGCGCCTGGATCGCCATTCCTGACCATGTCGAGGCGGTATTCAAGAGCTCCTTTCAAAAAGAGCTACTGCTCGTGTGCACGGAAGGAAGCCAGAGTGGCGGTTTTCCTTATATCCCCTGGCAATTTTCAGAGCAACTCGAGGTCATATCGAAGCATCAGTCTGCTTCCAGTTGGAAACGACAGAGAAATAACCTCAGCCTCTAATACGCAATCACGTTTTCGGTAAGATAAGATCACTGACGATGAATAGGAATATCTCCTGGACAGTGATCGAAGCAGCAATACCAAATATGTCCTTGAGCTATTCGTGGATTTTAAAGGAACTCTTGCTTTCTAGAGTCAGGCAGTATCTTGGAAAACCTGCATGAGATGGCTCTTTGGAGGAGCTACTTCTCTGGAGTGGCATAAATAGCCCCAGGTGGCAGTTTTGGTTAAAGGAAGTTGAAAGCAAGCTCGAAATTTTTGCTTAACAATCGCTATCGTTATTCTCTAGCCATAAATAAACATAACTGAATTATGATTGGGCGTAATGCCCAATCATGCGATACTCTAAATGTAATGAGAAACAGGTTACTGCATAAGGGTGTAAGGATGGAAATTCTGCGAATTTCCACCCACACAAAAATTTTACTTCATTATAATTCGTGGAAGCTAAATGTTCCACACGCTATGAATACCAAGGTACTCGACTAGAAAGGCAGCTCGGTGAGCAGCGTTGCAATCGACATAAAAGATTAGCGAAGTGTATTCTATCTAAATAGCGACGATATCAACAAGCACGGCCGAAAAAGAAAGAAGTTCTAGACGGTACAGTCGAGCATAGCAGCGAAACACAAGGGAAGTCAAACGCAGACGGAATCAGCGAGCACAGCCGAAGGAAACATAATCGAGGACGACGAAGGTAAAAACAACGCAGTCGAAAACAGCGAGACGAATCGGTGACGACGTCGACAAGGCCTGAGTTGAGGCTGGAACATTAAACGAAATATATAAATTGAATTAAATAAAAAGTGAAGTCCATTAAATAAATTTTTGTAACGAATACTGGCGACGCTGAGTATACCTTGGAAATAAATCGTTACAATGGCGCCCGATGTGTATCGATGTTTGAACGGTCGGTCGTCCCGCATGATAATCTTATGCTTCGTGATGTTCGAGACGCCGCTGAGCTGTTCAAAAGCATGAAGTTCCTTGCTTAAGAAATCGTGAGTTCTCTCCAGTTGCTCGGTCATCTCGTCTTGCATCACGGTGCAGGTATTGATGTGGGCTGGTTTTGATGTGACTTCGCTCCTTTGCAGGACGATGGTCTGACTACCACATGTGAGAATCGCGCCAATGTTTTGAAGGAAGTCCATCCCTAGTACCAGGTCTTCTATGAGGCTGGGGAGGATCAGTAATGGCATTCTGCACTGGCGGTTGCCCAGCCTGATGTGGATAGATAGGGCCTGTACAACGTCATGGTTCGAGCCGTCCGCTATTCTTACTGTTACTTGCTGGTTGATTATGTGTCCTATCTTCTTGAGTTTCCCGGCGAGGAAACCGCTGATGAAGCTTCTCGTTGCCCCCGTATCCACTGTAGCTCGCACCAATTCTTCGCCGAGAGCAACGGTAGCGAAGATATGGTTATTTTCCTGATATAGGAGGTTTACGGTGGTGGAGGGGCGTTTATCTGGGGCCTCGCCATCCCTCGCGTCTGGCGGGCTCCTGGTTCGTTTCCCGGTCGGCGTCTACAACAATCGATAGTCCTGGTGTTGCGGCGTCCGCAGTCCCAACAGAAGTAGACTCTGGGGTTCTGACAGAACCGGGCGTTATGTCCGTCTTGACTGCAGTTGTGGCATGCTGTCCTCGTGTTGATCTGGGATTCTGTGGTTTGTGCGATGGCACAACGTCTTTCTTCCTGTGCGGGCCGGGCTGTGGTGTTTCCTCCCCTGATACTCTCGAAGTCGTCAGCTAGTGAGATCAACTCCTGTAGTGTTGTGAAATCCTTTCGCCGGATGTAGAGCTGGTATTTTGCCTGACAGTTCCGGAAAATCCGTTCAAGTTTTACCTCATCGGTATAATTCATCGGACGCATGAGGTTCTGTAGACCTAATACGTAATCCTTGAAGCTTTCTCCGGACAACTGTATCCTTTGCCGTATTTTGTCGTCTAAGTCCTCCAGATATCGGGCAGGGAGGAAGAACTTCAAAAAGTCTCCTCTGAAGTCAGTCCACTTAGGCCACACTCGGTTGTTGTTACGGTACCACGTTAACGCCTTGGCTCGGAGTAATTCCGGCATAGTTCTGGGTAGTAGATTTCGGTGGATTCCATAGACGTTACTTCTTGTAACGATTTATTTCCAAGGTATACTCAGCGTCGCCAGTATTCGTTACAAAAATTTATTTAATGGACTTCACTTTTTATTTAATTCAATTTATATATTTCGTTTAATGTTCCAGCCTCAACTCAGGCCTTGTCGACGTCGTCACCGATTCGTCTCGCTGTTTTCGACTGCGTTGTTTTTACCTTCGTCGTCCTCGATTATGTTTCCTTCGGCTGTGCTCGCTGATTCCGTCTGCGTTTGACTTCCCTTGTGTTTCGCTGCTATGCTCGACTGTACCGTCTAGAACTTCTTTCTTTTTCGGCCGTGCTTGTTGATATCGTCGCTATTTAGATAGAATACACTTCGCTAATCTTTTATGTCGATTGCAACGCTGCTCACCGAGCTGCCTTTCTAGTCGAGTACCTTGGTATTCATAGCGTGTGGAACATTTAGCTTCCACGAATTATAATGAAGTAAAATTTTTGTGTGGGTGGAAATTCGCAGAATTTCCATCCTTACACTTCCTCCCTACTTCCATTAAGAGGCTTGATCGTACCCGCGTAATCTCTTCGACGTCCTAATGTTACTAGGTACTTAATATGGTCGACCTGTCTCTTCCATTTTCTTTTAGAACTATGGGAAACTACCCTGATGGACGGGGTCTGGGTCTGCGGAGTGATAGTTCTTCAGTTCACTGATGTGCGCGGTCCGAATGCGGGGATCGCCGTCCTTTTGTAACTGTACTATTACGGGCGCCGTGAAGTTTACCACCTTATAGGGTCCGTCGAATTTCGGGGCCAGTTTAGCCGCAAATCCGTCAATGGCCTTCGAGAGTGGGTGCTGTTTCACCATTACTTGTTGTCCGATCGTAGGAGTCCAGTGTCGGCGTCTCAAATTATAGTGACGTGCTTGATCTTGAGCGGCGCGTTCTAGATTACGTCTTGTGATGCGGTACGCTTCTTGTAGTCTGGTGGCCTTCTCGACGGGTGATTGAGGGGTGTTGCCAGTCCCGAAGGTTACTTCGTCGTAGAGCGTTCGGGGTAGGCGGGGTTCCCGACCTTGCGCCAAGAACGCAGGGCTGTACCCCGTAGTATCCGAAATTGCAGAGTTAATTGCTAACGAAACTTCTGGTAGGAGGTTGTCCCAATCTCGTTGATTGTCTCCGGTCAGCTGTGCGATTATTGTTTTCACGGTCCTGTTTACCCGTTCGGTGGGGTTTTCCTGCGGTGTATATGGGGCGGTGAACTGATGTTTTATTCCTAGCTCGGATATGAATTTCTGGAACGCTCTACTAGTGAATTGGGCTCCATTGTCGGTGACCAGAACTTTGGGAATGCCGAATCTAGCCATGATTCGTTCCCGGAATGCTTTCCGTAACCCATCACTGGTTGCCTTTCGAAGTGGTATCAGTTCGGTCCATTTGGAAAATTTGTCGAAATACACAAGTAACATAGTGTTTCCATGCTTGGAGCGTGGTAGTGGTCCTACGAAGTCGGCGCACAGGATACTCCATGGTTCGTCCGCGATTTGAGAGAACATTTTCCCTGCGGCCTTTTGTTGGCTTGGTTTGAACTTCTGGCATGATTCGCAGCACCGTACATATTTGCTGATTTCCCGGAACATTCCGGGCCAATAATACCGGTTGGCGATGCGACCGATGGTTTTTCGGATACCCAGGTGTCCTGCGCTTGGTTCGTCGTGGTTCTCCCTCAGGATTCGGCTTCGAAGTGGTGCTGGTACGCAGAGTTTCCACGGTGCGCAATCCTCATCGTTTGACCGGTGTGGGATGTGTCGATATAAGTGTTGATTTTCGAAAACGTAGTCCGGAAATTTCTCTGGGTTTCCTCTCACCTCTGCCTTCCTCTTTTCTAGCCATCTACACCCCGAATTGTTTGTCTCATCAGTGTTGGCCATACACAGTGCCTCCGTAGGTTGTCGAGAGAGAGCGTCGGCTACCACGTTCAGCTTGCCTCGTCTGTATTGTATGTCGAACGTATATTGTTGTAACTCGAGCGCCCACCTTGCTATCCGTCCCGTAGGATTGTCTATTGAGTTTAGCCACTTGAGTGCCAAATGGTCCGTAATGACGATGAAAGAGTACCCTTCCAGGTAAGGTCGCATTTTACGGATACCCCAGACGATGGCTAGGCACTCCTTTTCTGTTGGTGAGTAATTCCGTTCTGCTGCGTTCAAGTGTCGACTTGCGTAGGCTATCACATGTTCGGCACCGTCGAACTCTTGTGTAAGTACGGCCCCCAATCCGTAATCGCTGGCATCGGTTTGCAGGGTAAACCTCTGGCTGAAGTCCGGACATGTTAACACCGGTGCTTCTGCTAATCTTTTCTTGATGATGTCGAACGCTGTTTGTTGGTCCTCCTGCCATTTCCAATGTTTTCCTTTCTTCAAAAGAGTGGTCAGTGGGTGTACGACGGTGGCGAACTCTGGTACGAAACGTCGATACCAGGACGCGATTCCAAGAAACCGTCGTAGTTCTCGGACGCTTGTTGGAGGTTGTAATGCTTCGATCGCGGCGATTTTGTCGGGATCGGTGTGGATTCCCTTTTCACTGATGACATGTCCCAGATACTTTGCCTCTTTTTTGAAGAATTTACATTTGTCCACGTTGATTTTGAGATTTGCGGCCCGTAGTCGGCGGAAAACTACTCCTAGGTACTTCATGTGCTCTTCGAAGGTTGTTCCCGTGACGATTATATCGTCTAAATAGGCAAACGCAAATGGTTCCATCTCGTGACCGATCACTTGGTCCAGTGCTCGTTGAAAGGTTGCCGGTGCGGAGTGAAGTCCGAAAGGCATCACCCGCCATTGAAATAGGCCGCGACCGGGTACTGTGAATGCTGTATATTGCTTGCTTGCCTCGTCCATGGGTATCTGCCAATACCCATTCTTTAAATCCAAACTACTAATAAATTTCGCATTCCGTAGTCTGTCTAGGATGTACTGAATCCTTGGCAGTGGGTAGGCGTCGGGTATCGATCGTGCGTTGAGTTGGCGGAAATCCAGGCAGAGTCTCCAAGTATCATTCTTTTTCTTGACTAGGACCACTGGTGAACTGTACGGACTGTGTGATGGTTCGATACACCCCTTCCTGATCAACTCGTCTACTTCCTCGATGAGGGTTGCTTGAGTTATAGGGTTGCTGGTTGTGTATCGATGTTTGAACGGTCGGTCGTCCCGCATGATAATCTTATGCTTCGTGATGTTCGAGACGCCGCTGAGCTGTTCAAAAGCATGAAGTTCCTTGCTTAAGAAATCGTGAGTTCTCTCCAGTTGCTCGGTCATCTCGTCTTGCATCACGGTGCAGGTATTGATGTGGGCTGGTTTTGATGTGACTTCGCTCCTTTGCAGGACGATGGTCTGACTACCACATGTGAGAATCGCGCCAATGTTTTGAAGGAAGTCCATCCCTAGTACCAGGTCTTCTATGAGGCTGGGGAGGATCAGTAATGGCATTCTGCACTGGCGGTTGCCCAGCCTGATGTGGATAGATAGGGCCTGTACAACGTCATGGTTCGAGCCGTCCGCTATTCTTACTGTTACTTGCTGGATGATTATGTGTCCTA
Organism: Chorisops tibialis; assembly: GCA_963669355.1. Classification (NCBI taxonomy): domain Eukaryota; kingdom Metazoa; phylum Arthropoda; class Insecta; order Diptera; family Stratiomyidae; genus Chorisops; species Chorisops tibialis. The sequence goes on from OY770262.1 coordinate 217,722,097, forward strand.
TCTTCTTGAGTTTCCCGGCGAGGAAACCGCTGATGAAGCTTCTCGTTGCCCCCGTATCCACTGTAGCTCGCACCAATTCTTCGCCGAGAGCAACGGTAGCGAAGATATGGTTATTTTCCTGATATAGGAGGTTTACGGTGGTGGAGGGGCGTTTATCTGGGGCCTCGCCATCCCTCGCGTCTGGCGGGCTCCTGGTTCGTTTCCCGGTCGGCGTCTACAACAATCGATAGTCCTGGTGTTGCGGCGTCCGCAGTCCCAACAGAAGTAGACTCTGGGGTTCTGACAGAACCGGGCGTTATGTCCGTCTTGACTGCAGTTGTGGCATGCTGTCCTCGTGTTGATCTGGGATTCTGTGGTTTGTGCGATGGCACAACGTCTTTCTTCCTGTGCGGGCCGGGCTGTGGTGTTTCCTCCCCTGATACTCTCGAAGTCGTCAGCTAGTGAGATCAACTCCTGTAGTGTTGTGAAATCCTTTCGCCGGATGTAGAGCTGGTATTTTGCCTGACAGTTCCGGAAAATCCGTTCAAGTTTTACCTCATCGGTATAATTCATCGGACGCATGAGGTTCTGTAGACCTAATACGTAATCCTTGAAGCTTTCTCCGGACAACTGTATCCTTTGCCGTATTTTGTCGTCTAAGTCCTCCAGATATCGGGCAGGGAGGAAGAACTTCAAAAAGTCTCCTCTGAAGTCAGTCCACTTAGGCCACACTCGGTTGTTGTTACGGTACCACGTTAACGCCTTGGCTCGGAGTAATTCCGGCATAGTTCTGGGTAGTAGATTTCGGTGGATTCCATAGACGTCGGCCAACTCTTCCACGCGTTCGATGAAGTCGAGGGGGTCCTTTCCACCTTCATACTTGACGGACCACTTCCGAATTTGGTCAGCCACGGCCGTAAAAGTGAGTCCAGCATTGGCGGTTGGTTCGTTAAAGTGGGTACTCACGGTATTATGGGGCGGGGCTTCCGTGTTTATCTCTCCGATGGTTATTTGTGCCGTACTTCGCAACAATGGATCTTCCTCGGGTTTCTCTCGTCGTTTTGGTGTGACACTAGATGTACTGCCCTTGTTGTGTTGGATCTCAAGTTCGTTAAGTCTCTGCTCATGCTCACTGCCTCCCTCGTCCTTGATCCACGTGGCGAAGCGTTTTCGTAATTCCTCTACGTTTCCGGTATCGTCCAGGCCAAACTCCTTCATATAGTTGGTAAGCTCCCCTCTTCGTAGCCCGTAGATCCAATTTGTCCTCATCATGTTTGCTTCTTCCACTATCTTTTCACTATTATTTTCTGATCGGTCACTGCCCTGTCGAATAGTTCACTGTCACTGAGACGCACCGATTGTTAAATCACTGTTCTTCGGATGTGTTCACTGCCTGTTTTCACTGTCCATGTTTATTTTGTGAAGTCCCTGCTCGGGCGCCATTGTAACGATTTATTTCCAAGGTATACTCAGCGTCGCCAGTATTCGTTACAAAAATTTATTTAATGGACTTCACTTTTTATTTAATTCAATTTATATATTTCGTTTAATGTTCCAGCCTCAACTCAGGCCTTGTCGACGTCGTCACCGATTCGTCTCGCTGTTTTCGACTGCGTTGTTTTTACCTTCGTCGTCCTCGATTATGTTTCCTTCGGCTGTGCTCGCTGATTCCGTCTGCGTTTGACTTCCCTTGTGTTTCGCTGCTATGCTCGACTGTACCGTCTAGAACTTCTTTCTTTTTCGGCCGTGCTTGTTGATATCGTCGCTATTTAGATAGAATACACTTCGCTAATCTTTTATGTCGATTGCAACGCTGCTCACCGAGCTGCCTTTCTAGTCGAGTACCTTGGTATTCATAGCGTGTGGAACATTTAGCTTCCACGAATTATAATGAAGTAAAATTTTTGTGTGGGTGGAAATTCGCAGAATTTCCATCCTTACAAGGGTAGAGTAAAAACTCTTTTCGTAATTTTCGAGTAAATTCAAATTACATTTTTTCATTGCTTCAAATGAACATCCTATTCTACAATGGCGCTACAGCCCAAATCGGACCTTGGCCTCCTGATATTCAGGTTCCTTGACATTTTTTTTTATTACTTATTGTGGAAGGGTTGTTAGCCCTTCGCACAACCCTCTTTCTACGAATTTTTCATTTTCTTAGATTGAGGTGACCAAGGTATACCCAAGCAGGCAATGTGCCGGAATTATATTTTGCGCCGGCCGGGATTTGAACTTACGACCTTCGCATTGCAAGACCAGCACACTACCTACTAGGCTATAACCTAGCTGAACATAATTAATCCAAATATTGTCAATTCTTATCGATAATCTTACGCAATTTAACTGATAGAGCCATTATTTCATACTCATAGCAGAACTTCTACGGTTCCTGACCAAAAAGCGCCGACAATTGGTTTTCGCAGTCATTTTTTCAATTAAATTTTTTCCATTGTAGGGAGTTTTGAAAAGACCGAAATAAATAGTTGTCCGAAGGTGGAAGGTCAGATCTGTAGGGTTGAAGAATTCATGTTGTTTCTGCGGGTCATTGATTGCATGCCAGAGCTAATCGACTTTAAAAACATCTGTCTGCAAAATACGAAAAAAGTTTTTACTCTACCCTATATGTCACTTCAATTTCCTCAGAGTAGTAAATAGTGATATTTGTATTGGAGGTGATAGAAGGAGTGAGAAATATTGAATATCACACTGGGACAAAACAAAATTTTACAAAGTTGAGAAAATTTATATTGTTATATTTTGCTCAAAATTTCAATATGATAGCCTAGACAGTTTCAAAAAATGTTACGATAATTTTATTGAAATTTCGAAATTTTGATAAAAGTGTTTGAGCGAAGGTAGACTTAGTCAAGGGAAGATGATAATTTTTAAACTACGAGGAAAATTCTGCTAGTCTTAATGAAATTTTCAAAATTGTACATTTGTTTGGGAGGAAGTGGAAGGAGTAAGACGATCGAAAAATTATTTTTTTGACGTTAATTTCATTCACATTGTAATGCTTTCCACATATTTTCAAGTTCCTGAGTAAAAATAATTTCTTGAAATTTTCAAATTCCTTGAAATTTGTATGTAAAGGGGTAGAAGAAGTAAAACGACGTGGCCCATTCACGAATTCAAAGTTTTTTTTTTTGCTTAAAATCTCATAAACAAAATTTCAGCACAAGTTCTCAGAGCGATCGAAAGTTATGTGGTCAATTGGAATCGTGGTTTTTGAGCGGTTATAAATATTTATCTTTGGCGACTCTGTGCGAGCATTATTTCTTAGCGTTACAAACGGTAAGACAAACATAATATACTCTCAGATTTCATCTACAGTATAACCTTGATTTCTTGTAATTCTTTTGAAAGAATAATTTTAAATATTTTCATGGCTTACTTATTTTAAATTTGAGTTTCATTTAGTTTTCGGTATCTTTCTCCGGCGATTTTTTGGATTCTTATTCAGGATTTTATAAAATTTTGGCATCAAACATATTGCACAGCTAATGATAATGATCATAATAGCAGTGTATGGTCAGTAAGGTCAATTGAAAAATCGGGTACATTTGCTAAAGAATTGTACAGTGCTTCATTTATGCATTATAAACTCGTATGCAAATTTTTTCAACACTAAGTGGGGCTGGAGGAGGGAGCGCCACGACTTCTCCGGCAGCATTATCTGTGTGTGGGTTCCCAGGAATACGTGTACAGAGACGTGACATGCGGATGCCCACTGGGTTCAATTTGCGGCCCATTTCTGTGGAATATGGTGATGGGCGAGTTCCTTACTGAACTTGAGTCGGAGTCTAATGCATATGTGGTTGTTGAGGACAGATCCCGCGTTATGCTTGAAAATAAGAGCAAATATCAAAAGCGAATTGTAGAAGAATGAGGTAGGAAGGTTAGAGTCAGCATCTCAATGGGAAAATGCGCTGGGGTGTTCCAGGAGAATGCTGAGAGCTTCTCCTTTTCATTAGAGCTCGTGAGACTAGGGTCAGTTAAGTACAGAGTGAACGCCTCAATTTTTGCGGTCCATGTGTTGTTGGGAGCATACAAATATTGTTCATTTAACTTTACATGATATATGCCAGAATACTGGTATGCCGTACGGTGTCCATTCCTGCTATGCAGATTTTTGGAGGCAGATTCCAACACGATTTGGCGTAGAGGGTAAAGAAAGGGTTACCGACGTGACACAGTGATTAACGTAATGACACTGATATCACCAATATTAGCCCCACTAAACGTTGCACTCTTTTAAGAACACCCTTGTAGAAAAGTGGGTGGCCAGGTGAACCGACTCTAATAACGGACGTACCGCCTACGAATTCATTTGAGATGTGGTGCTAACGCAAAAGAGCTTGGACCTAGATATTAATGCAAGTTTTGGCTTTCTTTTGACTGAGTATTCTAAATGATAACCTCATAAACATCGGTTGATTCGAGAACTAGAGTTGCAGCTGTCGAGCCGCGTAAGAAAACTGGCACCATGTTCAGAGTGTCCGCTGTACACGGCCAGGGGTGTGAGGTAAGTGGAGGGAGCTTATAACGTGAGGGGTACGCTAACCGCTAGGAAGAGCTTTATGGGCCTGAAAACATTTGCGAGTACAGCTTTTCGTGAGAGGAAATGGCTGTCCATGGATTGAGTTTCGTGATGCATCGCTTGCAAAACCTTTAATGTTTTCTATTAATGTTTTATTGTTTTAAGTGTGAATGCCAAACCTGCATTTGGAATCATGGATGGAAGTGAATGGGAAAGTAAGAGAAGGGGAGTGAGGACGACCGTAAAGAGCGTGAAGCTGATATATTTTCAGTTTTACTGGCTGGTATTGATAAATATTTACAGATTTTATAGGGAACTGAATGTCCGAAAGAAACAGAAACCAGCTACTGAGTATATAGATCTTCTAGAAAAGGAACTGTTTCACTTTAACATCGTGTGCCTGTACTTAAAATTTTCTACAGCCTGGAGTGGTATTCGAACCCACGATCAATTGACTATGAAAAGCACGCTGTCACTCCGCTACGCATGCCTAAATAGGAGACCACTTATAATTTTATCGGAAGGTCCTTAACTTCCAGAGGTCCATCAAAAAGCTCTGCGAGAATGCCAGATTCTGAGATCGTATAACTCGCGAGTTACTCATTCATGTCTCAAACTGCCGCCAGGTGCCTCTGGTGGTAATGCATATTGAAGTATAAAACTCCTACATTTGGTTATGGAATCATTTACGTTTTGGAAAAAAAAATAAAAAAAAATATGGAATCGAGTCAAAGATGGTTACTTTTTCTTTACAAGTTCAAACTTAGCCACAACGCAAGGGAGACAACCAAAAACGTCAACAGGACATTTGGAGCTGACACAGTAAGCGAACGAACCACACAGCGAAAACTTCCGATCAGGAGATATGACCCTTCAAAGTTAGCCATGAGTCACCCAGGACCATCGATAGACAACGACGAGCTGCGTTTACTAGTGGAGTCTGACCTACACCAAACTGTAAAGGACATTGCAAAGAAATTGGGCGTACATTATTCGACAGTTTCCCGGCACTTGCAACAGAAAAGTCAAATAGCTTGATAAGTGGGCTCCGCATGAGCTTACTGAGCAAAACACGGCCTCAAGTATCAAGAATAACGGTCAAAAAATTAAACGAGTTGCAGTATGAGACTCTTCCTCATCCACCATATTCACCAGACCTCTCGCCAACCGATTACCACTTTTTTAAACATTTGGATAATTTTTTGGCTGAGAAACAATTTAACAATGAAGAAGCCATCAAAAATGCCTTCGAGGAATTTCTTCAGTCTAGAAAGTCGGACTTCTACAAAACTGATATAAATGCACTTATATCTCGTTGAGAGAAGTGTATTGTATCTGCTGGTACCTATTTTGATTAATAAAATTAAGTTTTATAAGAGTTAAACTTGTTTGAAATTTCACTAGCAAAGTCGCCATTTCATCTGCAACAACTTAATAAAACTGAAGGCTAGTCTATGGATGCAGCAGCTTTGGCTTCGACTTTGTGTGCAATTCAACATAGTAGGCATTTAATTCAAAAATGCTTGACTCGAAATCAAACTGATCGCTAAGATAATCTTGTTAAGCTACATATAAAATAGTTTTATCTAAGTCGAACCCAATTGTAGACTGGTCTTAGCGCAATGAATTGTTCGTGAGTGAGTAGAATTTTTATTTCAAAATTAATATTTCTCAGAACTACTCTTGAGTGAGCAGTAATACATTGTGACCATAAAGTATCGGGAATTTGTAAGTAAAATTACTATGGGGAATGATATTTAAAAAAAAAATGTTTGATATGCAGGTAAGACTTTCCTTAATTATTATCCAAAAAATTAGCGCGGTCAGTTAATCAGCATGTTTACAGCAGCTAGTTGAATGGGTCCACCTGAGTAGTCCACGTCGATTTTTGTTCTATGTCCTCGATCGATTGAAAACGGATTCCACGGATCGGTAATTTCAGTTTCAAGGATAGAAAAAAGTCACACGGGGCGGCCAAATCTGGTGAATACGGTGGTTGATTGACGCAATTTGTTGCTTTTTTAACTTTGGATTCGGTCGCAATCTAGGCTAAAGGCGATGGCGCATTTTCATCGTGGAAAATTCATGAATTCTCCCTTCATAATTTCGGCCGTTTTTTATGGATTCGCTCACGCAAACACTTCAATACGTTCAAACAGTACTCCGTACTAACCGTCTGTCCCTCTGGGATGAATTCATGATGGATGAAACCTCGAATATAAAAAAAATCAAAAAAAAAAACATAGCAGGGCTACGATTGCGCGTAAACCGCAATCTTACGATACTCTAGATGAAATAGAATTTTTTGTGAGCCCAAGAAATTTTGTATGGGGAGTGTTAGAAGGGGTGATAGCATTGAAATAATTTTTTCCCCATCATGCTAAAGTAGCTATAAAAATGTTTTAAACAAAATGCTTACTCCAAAAATTGAATAGGAGCTGAGAAAATTTGTGTGTTAGATTTAGTGAAAATATGCAGTTTGTATGGGAGGTGGTAGAAAGAGTGGAGAGATTTTAGTGATTTTTTCAGAAATAACTAAGAATATCATAAAATTGACATCTCTTAAATTTTAGACCAGTAACATTCATACTTTTCAAGAAAATAGATTTTTTGTGAAGTTGTGAAACTGTGTCATATTGTATGGGAGGGGGTAGAAGCAGTAAAGCTAATCAATTATTTTTTTCTGATCTTGGTGATAATGCTAAAAAAGTATTTATCACAAAATGTGAGATCGATAAATGTTATATGTTCTAAGAAAATCGGCTTAGAGCATTTCATGAAAAAGTGTAGTTTGTATGGGAGGGGGTGGAAGGAGAGGGAGGACGCTAATAATTTTTATACTGTATATTGAAATTATTATGAAAGTAATATATCCCGAAATTCAGACTAATAGCTTTTATACTTTTCGAGCAAATCCATTTATAGTCGAATTGCGAAATTGTGCCATTTTGTATGGGAGGAGGTAGAAGGGGTGAAGCTAATCGTCTAATTTTTTTTAGTCTTACTAACAATTTTAAATAAATATTTAGTGCACAATTTCAGCTCGCTAAATTTTATACGCACTGAGTAAATTGGCTTAGAGTAATTACACACACAAATTTTTAGCACTATAGCTCAAAGCTTTCGGGAGTTATGCTGTAGACAGACGCACAGACAGACAGACAGACAGACAGACGGACAGACGAACAGACGGTCACTCGGAATCGAGGTTTTTGAGCGACAACAAATATTTCTATACCCTTGGCGGCTCTGTGCGAGCGTTATTTCTTAGCGTTACAAACGGTAAGGCAAACACAATATACTCTCAGATTTCATCTAGAGTATAAAAACAATGAGCATCATCTTGATTTTTGAGCAGCTTTGGCGTGGTTTTTTCAGTTTCGGCTAATTTGTCTCATCTATTTTGATGATTGTTGACTGGTTTGCATTAAAAACTCGTGTCTCATCACCAGTTCTGATGCGCTCCATGGATGTGGGATCGAAATTCGCACGACCAAGCATTCCAAAGTGACCTACTCACGGTATCTTTTTATAAGAAAATTCAGCTCTATTGGAAAGAGTCGAGAAAGGACTCGTTTCATTGCCAAAGTATCTACAAAATCGAACGAACGGACTCGTAAAAGATGTCGAGATCTCCTGCTATCTCCCTAACACTGGTATAATGATTTTCTTCTTCTACAATGACGCTACAGCCCAAATCGGACCTTGGCCTCCTGATATTCAGGCTCCTTAACATTTTTCATTGCTTATTGTGGAAGGTTTGTTGGCCCTTCGCTCAACCCTCTTTCTACGAATTTTTCTCATTTTCGTAGATTGAGGTGACCAAGGTATATCCAAGCAGGCAATGTGCTGGAATTATGTATTGCGCCTACCGGGATTTGAACTCACGACCTTCGCATTACAAGACCAACACGCTACCTACTAGGCTACACCCTAGCTTCATTGCCAAAGTATCTACCAAAATCGAACGAACGGACTCGTAAAAGATGTCGAGCTCTCCTGCTATCTCCCTAACACTGGTATAATGATTTTTGGGCATCATTTCCTTCAGTTTTTAAATGTTTTCGTCAGTTGAAGAGGTCGAAGGTCGTCCAGAACGAGGCCAGTCTTCAAGGATCTCTCGATCGTCCTTAAAGGCATTGAACTACTCGAAGGTTCGTGATTTTGATTCTACTGAATCACTGTAAGTATTTTTTAACATTCGCAATGATTCCGCACAAGAAATTTGGTTATAATCACAAAATTTGAGACAAATTTTTTGCGTCATATTTTTAGCCATTGTAAAAATCGCGGTGGACTACTGAGGTGTACCGATTCAACCAGCTACTGTAAACAAACTGATTAACAGCGCTAATTTTTGGGATAATAATTAAGGGCTCTGCTCACCAAAAAAATAATTTTGAAATATCATTCCCCAGAGTAATGTTATTTACAACTTCCCGCTACTTTATGGTCACAATGTAAATCAACTCCGAAAGGCACAATTTGTCATAAGAATTTCGATAATGTCCGTTCAATGCCCGATTTAATCGAAATCTGATATGAACGACAGATAGGTTCAATATTGAACCAACTATAGCAACGAACGTCAAGTAAATCACACCCGTTTAGTCCACTCATTCATTGTGTAACAGACATCACATCACATCACGTCATGTGTTCATTTCCTGCAGGTAAAAGTTTTTGCAATAAATGCAGCACAAAGAAAACGATAAACCTCAGGGCTCCAGTCCATTCACTCTTTTTTTTCAATTGTTAATGACGTACAATTAATAATGAAAGTGACTCAGAACTGTGTTTATAAGACTCTTTTAGCTAAACTGCAGTCTCATAATGCCTGCAATTTAAGGATGAAAAATAACAAAAATTACGAAGATAAGTGACACCAGTCTTTAAAATACACGTAGCTAGCTACTTACTATAAATGATTCTTTTCCAGCGATTGCACAAGAGCACGAGACAAGTGTTAAGCTAAGTTAAAATCAACTACACCAACTCAAACAGCTTTCCATAAATTTCCCAATAAAAAAATATTTATCACTGTATTATGAGTAAGACGTTTGACAGGTTGAAAGTCGCAGTAGTCGCTTAACGTACGCGAAATAATACAATCAATGTTGCCGCAATTTTTTAAGCCTTTTCCTATGACAATTTTTAAAATCCCTACGGTAATTGAATTAACCAGAATTCATTTTTAAAAGAAATGTCCCTTAGCAAAATTTGCTTAAAATTTAACAACGTCGTTCTTAACTTACTCAATGACGTTCTTAAAATAATAAATTTTAACTTAGTATTTGTATTGAATTTTAATACACAATGGTTAGAAATTTTGAAACGGGAACCATTTTTGAAATGCTCCCCATTCTCTTATGCGAAAATTTTATTTTTGTAACATACCGCTAGTATAGCTCAATATATGTTCCAATTTTCAACACTTTTAAACTACACGTAAGTAGAAGTGGAGTAATAAGATAGACGAGATCTTAATCCCTGACCCTCCGCCCCCTTCCAAGTACTAGCCTCCAACAGAGTCAATAATAGTGGATCTACACACCTTTTAAATGATCCTTAAATATTAACTTAGCGTTTAGTAATTCCAAAAATATAATGATTTAAAAAAACATAACAGGGCTACGATTGCGCGTGAAGTGTAATCTTACGATACTCTAGATGAAATAGAATTTTTTATGATCCCGAGAAATTTTGTATGGGGAGTGTTATAGCATTGAACTTATTTTATTTTCACCATCACGCTAAAGTAGCTATAAAAATTGTTTTATACAAAATGCTTACTTCAAAAATTGAATAGGAACTGAGAAAATTAGTGTGTTAGATTTAGTGAAAATGTGCAGTTTGTATGGGAGGTGGTAGAAAGAGTGGAGGGATCTTAGTGATTTTTTCAGAAATAACTAAAAATATCATAAAATTTACATCTCTTTAATTTTAGACTACTAAAATTCATACTTTTCAAGAAAATACATTTTTTGTGATGTTGTGAAACTGTGTCATATTGTATGGCAGGGGTTAGAAGCACTGAAGATAATCAATTATTTTTTTCTGATCTTAGTGATAATGTTTATTAAGTATTTATTACAAAATGCGAGCTCGATAAATGTTATATGTTCTGAGAAAATCGGCTTAGAGCATTTCATGAAAACGTGTAGTTTGTATGGGAGGGTTGGAAGGAAAGGGAGAACGACCATAATTTTTATACTGTATATTGAAATTATTATGAAAGTAATATATCTCAAAATTCAGACTAACAGATTTTATACTTTTCGACCAAATCCATTTATTGTCGAGTTGCGAAATTGTGTCATTTTGTATGGGAGGGCGCAGAAGGGCTGAAGCTTATCGTCTAATTTTTTTTGGCCTTACTAACAATTTTAAATTAATATTTAGTGAGCAATTTCAGCCCGCTAAATTTTATACGCACTGAGTAAATTGGCATGGAGTAATTTAGAACAAGTACAGTTTGTATGGGAGGTGGTAGAAGGAAGGGGAGGATATGCATAATTTTTATAATGTAGATTGATATTATCATAAAAGTAATATATTCCAAATTTCAGGCCAATAGCTTTTATACTTTTTGAGAAAATCCGTTTATTGTCAAATTGCGCAATTGTGTCATTTTGTATGGGAGGAGGTAGAAGGAGTGGAGCGATTTGGCCCGTTCACGAACTTGACCTTAATTTTTTAACAATAACGACGTGTACAAAATTTGAACTATCTAGCTCAACGCATTCTCAAGCTAGAGAGCGCAGAGACGGACGGACATCCGGTTTTGAGATTTTTGAGAGATTATATATCATTCATTTTTTCTCCGAGCCTTATTTTTTGGCGTTACAAACCTTAGAGCAAACTTATAATACTCTCAAATTTCATCTAGAGTATACAAATATAATAGAATTAAATATATTAGGTGAAATGGGAAAGAGTTTAATGTACCGGAAAATATGTCATATCAAATTCTTTCGAATAGTGAATGGAAATTTTTGCATGTGAGGTGGTGGAAGTAGAGGGGGGGGGGGTTGTATTTTTCGTATATGACACCGAACATGGCATGCAAAATGTTTCGTGCTGAATTCAAAGTTTTTAGTTCTCATTATTTTAAAAAAAATTGGACATAGTTTTCCTGATATTGAAGCATTTGTATGGGAGCCGGCAGAGGAAGTGGAGCGTTTAATTTGATTTCGAAACTGCTTATCATCATCCTTATCACCATGCTTTCATTCAATTTCAAAATCGATAGCTCTCATATATTCGAAGGAGAAATGCTTTTCTTGAATTTATTATACAGATATTTGTATGGGAAAGGGTAAAAGAAGTGAAGCGGAGCTGATAATTTTTCTAGCATTTATCACAATTATTAAGAAACGAATCCTGGCAAAATTTTAAGTTTGTACTTTTTCTAGGAAATCGATGTAATGCATTTAACTAAAGTAATGCATTTGTATGGGAGGGGGTGGAAGGAGTATACGGATCAAAACAAAAATTTTTTGCGTTAATGATATTTCTATTGTTATCCTTCGCACAAGAGTTTAGGTTGATAGCTTTGACAGTTTCGTAGGAAAATAATTTAATTGAAATTTTTACAAATTTCGTCAAAGTCTTACAAGTTTCGTGAAATTTGTATGGGAGGGATTAGAAGGAGTGAGGTGAAGTTGATAATTTTTTAGAAACTAATTACAATTATAATAGAACTAATCCTTGCAAAATTTCGTCTTTTCAGCTCTACTAGTTTCAATAAAAATCGAAAATATTTATTTTTCAAAATTGTCCATTTGTATGGGGGGGGGGGTACAAGGAGTAAAGAAATCTGATCAATATTTCGTGGTATTAATGACATCTACAAAATAATATTTTAACCCAAATTTCAAGTTGATAACTTAAATAGTTTCAAAGAAAATTCAATTTATTAAAATTTTGCAATTTCATGAAACTTGTATGGGAGGAGGTAGAAGTAGTGAGGGGATGTAGCCCGTTCACGAACTTAAAGTTACTTTTTCGCTAAAAATGACTCACGAAAAGTTTTAGCACAACAGCTCAAAGCTTTCGAGAGTTATATTGTGGATAGATGCACAGACGGAAAGACTCGCAATCGAGGTTTTTGAGCGTCAACCTGAACCCTTGGCTGCTCTGTGCGAACATTTTTTCTTAGCGTTACAAACGGTAAGGCAAACACAATATACTCTCAGATTTCATCTAGAGTATAAAAATTCAGCCGACAGTTTGATTTCCCGCCCTTTTCGGACCCACTGGATATAATATATATTTTCATTTTTGAAACTTTAAGCCCTCCGTTTGCTTGGTCGTCGATATATCGATTGCGACCATTGGACCCCAAGTAGCGACGAATATTCGGCATGTTCTATCCTTATAGAGGTTGTGGCGGCTTACAGTGCAACTGCTGCTTTGCAACTCTAGATCCCCGAATTCAATTCCAACTACCTACGTGGTATTCCCATAGCATCTAAAGAAGGATCTACTCCTTACTGACGAGGCCTGGAATGAAATGTAAGAAACACTGTACCCACTCATTTGCTTTAAGATGTTTATTTACAGGTCTAATCATTTGCCGATGTTCTACTTCAGAGTTAGAAGAGGAGGCTGCGTAGAATGGCAGGACAAAGTAACAGTGCATGAGTCCTTTTGTGGGCTGAGAATAAGTTAGGACATTTATGAATACTATAAAAAAGTGTAGGAGATAGAACTGAGCTCTAAAGAACACCAGCGTTAATTATAAATAGTAATTGGAGGACAAATCTATCCATCCCAATTGAATTGAATATTTTGTCAACAAATTATCAATCCTCCCGACAGGGAAGCATTCAATTCAAATACCTTAGGTTTTGCTAAGATAGCGAGATGGCATGAATGCATTGTAAATCACAAGGGCAATAATAGTTCAAGCGCTCATTTGAAACTTTTAGAAGGTCAGTTGCGCGTTTTCTTTTGAAAACCATATTGATGGTCAATAAGGATATTTCACACTTTGGAATGGGCGTGGTATAATTTACCGTCACTCAGTCCTGCTTACCCCAAAAATGGCAAACATACACTCACTGGATTATAGGATTATCACCTGTGATCTTAAAATACTAACTGATTCTAGAAACAAATACAATTCCTCAGATACATACGAATTCTACGTAACGACTTTTAACATTCCTGGCGGAAATGGAAGGAAGATGCTCAGGAAAACGCCTTGTGAACGAGAACTGTTTGTGTCCTATGTTCCATAGGCATTCTTGACACGAAACTTATTGATTGAAGGATGTCGTCAAGTTTGAGATATATCGTCGCTTTGTGACTAATAGCAGCTTCCTTTCCCGATCAGATTGAAGTGATGGCAACTGGGCGTTAGTAAGCCTGATCATTTCATGTTCCTTTATTACGAAATTTATCAATATCTTCCGATGCACAATCGGTGCATAAACATTAAGCCGTTGTACATATATGTATTACAAGAGCGATGACTATACGCATAGTCTGTAATGCAACTCTATTAATAAATCGGTCTTAAACGAATCATAAACGATCTCCAAATGTATTTGAAGAAGACAAGGTCGCATTAAAATTAAATTTTATTCGTGAAATTTAAAACCAACCGTAAAGTAATTCGATAAATTTCTTCAGGTTGACAATAAAATGAATTGAAACGATGATGTGTGATGTTGTTAACTGCCTTAACATGTAAATATGTAGTAACTACTTAACACGTCATTTCCAAGTCCAATGCCAATGCATGGTCGGCTTTGAATTAGTTGTGTTTGAGTGTATGTACTTAGTCATGCAGAACTATATCCATTCATGATGAATGCAATTAGGTTAAACTTCACACCGACAAAATTAACATAATTTATTTCTTTGTTTAAACAAGGAGATTGCATGCGCTTAGTGCATATTTTGAAAATATTTTGTTTTTTTTTTTTGATAATACAATTTTTTGCATCATAAAACAAATGGCTTGTTATATTTTTGTATCTCGCTGCCTTCGAAAACTGTAAAAATATCAACCGTCGACTCGTCTGAAACTATGTATACAAAATGATAGTTCTATCCAGGAAAAAAGTTATTCCATGAAACAAATGCTCAAATTGCTTTCTTTTCGATTTTTAAAAATATATTTTTATTTTTTTGGTTAGATGGTCATACTTCCGCTTCCCGTTGGCGATCATACTTAGAAACAGGCCTGTCCGGCGATGTGCTTAATCTTTTACGACCACACCAATCGTTTTCTGTTGTGACTCGAGCTATCGATGAGACACATATTCAATCATGTTCAGAAAAGTTTCCCATTATATAGTGAACTAGATGGTGGAAATGCAAAGCGCCTTACAAAAAGTAGATTGCCCAGATAAAAGTTTGCTAATGAGACTAAGATATTTCTGACCCAGCTTTGCGGTAGAAAAGTCTACTGGTGAAAGTTTTCCGTCGGCCCACACTGCTTGGCTGCCGGTAATTCAGGGCTGAGGGTTTGAGGAAGAGTTGGTCCCGGGAAGACTTAATTGCTGAAAAGGCCCGATGACAGGGAGAGCAAGAAAAACTGAATGGCTTACGTTGCGAAAACCAATTAAATTCCCGTGAAGACCGCCTATAGGGGCATAGGACAGAATCAACTCTCTTCTACAATGCGCGATCCTGAACATCGGCCTTAAGCTGTTGCCAGGACTTGTTTATTCCTCCGGCCTCCTGTTCAACTGATCGCTTCCATTTGCTACACGGCCGACCAACCTGACGTTTTCCTTGAGGATTATAATCCAGAGCCTGTCTGACGATGTTTCGCTCTAGTTTCTTCAAAGTATGACCGATCTACTGCCACTTCCGCATTTGAATCTCAATGCCTATTTTAGTCTGGCTAGTTGTACTCCAAAGTTCGTCGTTGGAGATCACTTCTGGCCAGAATATTCCTAAAATGCGTCGGAGGCATTGGTTCACGAAAGTTCTTAGTTTCCTGGTAAGTCGAACGGTCACTTTCCACGTAGTACAACCATATAACTAGACAGATTTGACGCATGCGTCAAAAACTCGCAGCTTCGTGTGAAGGGAGATTTCTCTTAACCTCCAGAAATGGATAAGGATACCGAAGACCTTACGAGCTTTAATTATACGAGCCTCAATATCCTTTTCGGCCTTCCATGCTGGCAAAACTTCCGAGATAACAAAAATCTTGAACATCTTCCATATTTTGTCCGTTAAGAACAATCGGTGTGCTTACATTTGAACTCATGTGCATGTACTTGGTTTTACGCACATTTATTTTCAGTCCCGCCTCTTTAGAATGCAACGAGCGAACATTTGACTCTAATTCCGAACGGTTATGTGCAAGCAAACACACGTCATCAGCGTTGCGAAAATCAACGCCGAAAATTCTTGTGGAGCCTGACCCTGAAGCAAATCATTCCCAACGCACACAGCCCTGACTTGGCGATAAACATGATATGAAGCCTGGAGAAAGTCCATTATCGGAATGAGCTCCTCTTCCCTTTCATTTCAGTGATATTAACCTAACATTCATTTTTTTTAAATTATTCTTAATGGAAGCGTTTGTAGTTATCTTCCTGAACACTATTCCAGAATGAACCCTGAAAGCCCCATAGTATTTTGACAAAATTTCAAAACTATCGAAGATACTGCATTCATTACTAAGCCAAAAAATTAAAGCAATAATAAATAATTAAGACAAAAAATATTGACAAAGAAAAGTTCATTGAAATGCTAAAACTTCCGTTTTTAAGGTGCTCATTTTTACACTCTAGAAGAAATCTGAGAGTATTATAAGTTTGCCATAAAGTTTGCAACGCGAAGAAATAAGGCTCGGAGAAAAAAATTAATGATACAGAAGTTCATATAATGACTTAAAAATCTCAAAACCGGATGTCCGTCCGTCTCCGTGTCCTCTCTAGCTTGAGAACGCGTTGACCCAGATTATTCAAATTTTGTACACGCCGTTTTTGACAAAAAAGTAAGGATGGAAATGGAAATTATGCACCAAATATTTATTTAGAATATTAGTAAGACCAAAACAAAATTAGACGATTTTCTTTACCCCTTCTACCCCCTCCCATACAAAATCACAAAATTTCGTAATTTGACAATAAACGGATTTGTTCGAAAAGTATAAATGCTATTGATCTGAAATTTGAAATGTAATACTTTTATAGTGATCTAAATCTACTGTATAAAAGTTGTTTGAGTCCTCCTATTCCTTCCACCTCCTCCCACACAAAATGCACTTTATCATGAAATACTATAAACAAATTTACTTAGTACGTATAAAATTTATTGAGCTGAAAGTATGCACTAAATATTTATTTAGAATTGTTATTAAGACCAAAAAGAATTAGATGATTAGTTTTACTTCTTCTACCCCCTCCCATAGAATCTGACACAATTTCACAGCTTCACAAAGAGTCGAATTTCCTGAGAAGTATGAATGCTACTGATCTACAATTTAAAACATTTCAAAAACATGATGTTTTTAGTTATTTCTGAAAAAGTCATTAAGAACTCGCTCCTCCTTCTACCACCTCCCATACAAACTGCAGAATTTCACTAAATCTAATACACTAGTCTTCTCAGTACCTATTAAATTTTTGAATCCTAAATTTTGAATGAAACATTTTGATGGCAACTCAAGCGTGATGTGAAAAAATAGTTCGATGTCGTCACCCCCTCCACCACTTCCCCTACAAATTTTTTTAAAATCAAAAAATTTCTCTTTCATTTAGAGTATCGCACGATTGGGTTTTACGCCTAATCTTAGTCCTGTTATGTTTTTTTGCTATTTGGTAATAAGGATAATTAACAGTCATCCAAAGTGTCTTAATAGCGGATAAGAAGAAGAAAAAAACTAATAATATTTCATCGGAACTAGCATACAGTGCAAGTTTTGTTTGTGCTGCAGTCTTTAAATCGACGGGTTTTTTTATTGCTGTAAATAACACAATATAACAATCTTGGTTTCTGCATAGAAAAAACTCTAAGAGAACGTGAACTATTTTTTTTTTCATTAAGCCTTAAGTCACTTATATAAAACTGAATTAAACTGCAGCGATCCAATTGATCCCCGACATAGACGACTTTGTTTTCTTACTACAAATAAACATATGAGAGTATTGTGTATCAACTTTTCGATATTTTTTTTAAGTGTATTTTCATATAAGATACAATATTTCTGCAGTGTTATATCTTTAATTTGCAAGATATCTAGAGTGGAACAAAGTCTATCGAACTGGTTGTAAGTACGGACGTTACGTTATGTTATGTTATGCACAATGTATAGGAGAGGAATTGCAGATATATAATTGTGTATGTCCACAATATGATTAGAGTCGATTCAACTTTGCAGCTTGGTAAATAGTTTGAGTGGAATAGATTTTAATGTGATTTTATTTATGTCTTACACTCAAATTGAATGTTTTTAATATTTGATATTTTGGACATAATGCCCATACCTTACTGAAATCGGTAATAGGTTTAATAACAATGAGTTCCCCAGATATCTTCTAAATTTTTTCTCAAAAATCTCTCTGATGACTTTCATGCTGGTGTGCGGTGCCTAAAACCAATACCGGTCAGTCTTGTGATGTGCCCGATCCTTTATGGCCACTAGCATCCTGCTCAGTCGAGTTTCATATGTGTTACTGTCGTGAAATAGAGACACAAAAACACACTTTCCACATTCTGGAATAGCGCTTCTTTACTATTTCATACTTTAAAGAACTAAAAGCTGTTCGTGTTCTTGTTGTTTAGATATTAGATCATTTATTTCGAATTAAAACAATTAAACGGCATAAGGACGCACAAACATTGACATTGAAAATCTGGTTGAATTCAGAATATCTTGGGTTTTGAAAACTAGATATCATCTTCAAAAAATAAGATTTGATATGATTCAGGAATACGTTTCAGACATTTAGAAACAGGACAAAGAAATTATACTATGGAATACAATCAATTTATTAACAACTTTTATTTTAAATATATATATTTTTTTAATGTAGAGTGTGCAATGTACACGGTGGTGGATAAAAGAGAGGAAGCACAGTTAAATGTCAACGACTTTCTTTTCCATTTGACACAGAAAATTTAAAATTTGTTCGAAAACCCTGCTCACATTTCCTCAAAATTAAACGAAGAGAAGCGCAGCGTGTATAATATCTGCAGATTATTTTTTAGATAAGCAATATTTACAGTTACCAGATTATGGTGGTGTATTGGGGGAACAGTATGCAATCTGGCAAACTGGCAGATGAGAGTCTATTTTTGTGTGATACCGGAACTAGAGAGTTTGCCCTTTTGTGCTGCAGCACAGCTCCGGAGAGAGGGGAAATATATTGGTTTTTGGGAACGAAGGGGATCAAGCCTATGAATGTCTGACAAATATTAGTCTGGCTTATGAAAGTCTGACGATTGAAAGTCTGGCTAATGGAAATCTGGCAAAAGTATGTCTGGCTTACCTGGAAACGAATGGTGGACAGACTGACCAGGAACCGACCTGCCGCTGTCACCGTTGAAGAAATGGGCAATGATGGCATTGCCTTGAGAGTCATTAAGGCAATCTACGTCAACAAAGTGTGGAGAAAGGAAAATCTCAAATGGCTAGACTCATGCGAGCGACTCGTGTAACGAATCAATAAAAATATTGAGACGCGACAGAAACTCCTTACGAAAAGTAGTACGTATAATCACGCTTCACTGTCTGCTTAGAAAACGCGCATGAAGGCTTCGACTTACAACCGATGACATTTCCAGAAGCTGCAGTGAGGAGATTGAAGCCCTAGAAGATTTTATCTGCCATTACTCATGTCTTCAAGCAATTCGAAGACGAATTCTCGGAGAGTACTTTTCGCCGGTCCCTTGAACTGACGAAACTCATTTCTCTCACCGGTAAATGATATGAAGATTTACATAGTACATATATGGAGGCATACAATGGGCATATGTACATTTGATTCCAAACCATCCACGAACGTATCCTAACCTTACCTAATTCTGGCGTAAAAAGGTCATGTATATGAATATAGGGGAAAGAAAGCTCTTACAAATATAGCATGAAAAATATAGTCTGGAAAAAATAGTCTGGCAAACGTAGTCGGGAAAATATAAGTCTGGCAATAGTATCGCTTCCAGATTCGTTTATTTGCGCAAGTTTGAGTTTTTATGAGGGGAGGGGTGAGGCGTGATAGTAAGAGTGGGTGGATGTTAATAGATTCTTAATTGATTGCTTGAATCACGTCCAATATTCTCTGTATAGAATGTCAGTTTCATAGACAAAGTTGCATAGAATTTTCATAAGATTCTGTGAATTTTACATTCACGAAACCAAATATTTGTATGGGAGGGGGTAGAGGAGGTAGAGAATTGTAAAATTTGTGAGGCCATTTTATTTCCTTTCTCTTGTAGTGTGCTCGTACAAAATTTCAAGTTTGTAGCTTTTAATTTGTTGGTTATTAGTTGATTCAATGAAATTGGTCGAAATCATACTTTGTATGGGAGGGGGTAGAAGGGCAAGTGCGATTTCAAAACTTTTAAAGCAACTTCATTTTAATTATTTTTATAAGTTTTTATGCAATTTTTGAAATTGATAGCTTTCAAGAGTTAGCTGATAACTGATTTCTTAAAAATGCTCAAAAAAATAATTTTGTATGGCAGGGGGTAGATGAGGTAGGAGAATCGCAAAATTTAAGACGCAATTTTCTTTCTTTTCTCTTGTAGTGTGTTTGTACAAAATTTCAAGTTCGTAGCTTTTAATTTGTTGGTTATTAGTTGATTTAATGAAATTGGTCGAAATCATACTTTGTATGGGAGGGGGTAGAAGGGCAAGTGCGGTTTTAAAACTTTTAACGTAATTCCATTCAAACTATTTCTTTAAGTTTTTATGCAAAATTTGAAATTGATAGCTTTTAATAGTAAGGTGATAATTGATTTCTTAAAAGTCGAAAAATTAATTTTGTATGGGAGGGGGTAAAAGTTTTAAAGATCTTCGACCAGTTAATATATCAAACTTTCCGAAATTTTTTTTAAGTGCTTTCCCCTTTCACCCTCCAACTTAATTTTTTACCAAAATTAAAAACTATATAGTTCTATAATCTGACAAATTTTTGATTTGATATCTGTTCTCAATTTTGAGATATAATTATTTATAGTTTTGGAAAGTGCGCCATTTTTTAAATACTCCTCATTTCACCCCACTACTATTATGTCCACATGTTATATTTTTTTCATATTTCGCTAATAAGCTTAGTATACGTTTCAAGTTTCAATTATTTGTTTATTTATTTATCATAACAAGACAGTTTACATAAAAATAATAAATTGCTTAATTTAATTTAATTTCGTATAACCCAATATAGTTAAATTTACTTTAATTAATTAAACACAATTTGATATACTTATATGATATATGATAGGCACTGGTGGAAGGGTCAAGCGGAGTGTGGGGATCTTATAAAACGGAGCATAGTCTCAGTTTATATGTCAGCTTATTTATTGGAGGTGTACAGTGTGCGCTGAATTTGTTAAATACTCTACAGCATCTGTTAATATGTTCATTTTGTCCGTAATCTGTACGATGTGGATATTCCTTAAGTGGTTTTGAATGTCTTGTCAGCCTGACATTGTCATTGAGTCTGAATTTATTTGAGACCTTAATATCGCCATTCAAAACATCTAAGGTAAAACAGAATTTGAGCATAGTTCTTCTAGAATCAAGAGGTAAAAGATTTAATAGTTGGAACCTAACTGTGTAGGGTGGAAGGTTTTCAAAGTCTCTAGGATCATACAAGTCCCTGAGAGCAAAAAGAAGGAATTGCTTCTGGATTGACTCTATTCTCTATTCTATTCATACATATTCCAGAATAGGGCGGACAAGAGAACAGAATAAAGATTTGATGACCCATACATTCTTAAACTCTTTGGCTCTCCTCTTAATGAACCCAAGAAGTTTATTGGCATTTGAAATTATTGGATTATAGTTAAAATCGAAGCACAGTTTATTGTCCAGTAATAAGCCGAGGTCCTCAATTTCATCAACACGGTGTAGTTGAGTTCCACTTAGGATATAGTCATGGTGATGTGAGGATGATTTACCTGAGAAGCTTACCACGTGGCATTTACTGACATTAAGGTCTAATTTGTTCTGACTACACCAATGATCTAGCGCAATAAGCTTGGACTGCAGGAATTCGGCATCTGCGGGTGAGGATATGGCATGATATATTTTTAGATCATCAGCGTACATCATATGTGAAACATTATCCAATACTTCTGATATATCTGAGATGAAAACATTAAATAAGAGAGGTCCCAAGTAACTCCCTTGGAGTACCCCAGAGGACATTAATATTTCCTTGGAAATAAAACCTTGAAACTTAACAAATTGAGTTCTATCACTAAGATAGGATTTAAGCCAGTCAAGTAAGGATCCTGTCACTCCAATTTTTTTTAACTTTAAAATCAGGACATTGTGATCAACTCGGCCGAACGCTTTGCTAAAGTCGATCTATATTGTGTCGTGTGGGCATCAACACTTTCAAGTGCGCAGAGCGTATCAGATACAAGAATCATGAGATTCGTTGTGGTCGAGCGACCTTTTCTAAAGCCATGCTGCTCGTCATTAAGAATGGGGTTGATCATATTGGTCAATTTATCGCAGACAATTTTTTCGGTATAGCTGAGAAAATTGCTACGCCTGTAGTTCTCAACTTTTCGTTTGTCTCCATTCTTGTGGATGGGTGTAATATGCAACGATTTTCAAGCAGAGGACAAAGTTCCTAATGACAGTGACTTCTTAAAGAGAAAATGTAAAGGTGTTTAAAGTTGATGGGCACAATTTGATAAAAATAGTGGAGTAATAAGATCAGGCCTGAACCTTTTTTTGATATCAATAGTTATGAGAGCATTGAGCACCTCCTCAATAGACAATGAGATATTATCAACAAGTGTAGGCACCGAAATGTTGAGCTCGCTGCGAGTTGAATCTGACTGGGCACCAAAAACCTCTTGAAAACGGTCAGCAAACATTTAGATAATAGAGCTCACTTACCCAATAAACAATCCACCCAAAAACAAACACTCTACCTTTAAAGGTTTCGGAGATATGAGTATATGTACGGCGGGACGGTTTTTTTTTTTTTTGCATTTTTAGGCTAATTTAGTCATGAATCGCGAAAAAAAAAAATTCAGGGGAGCAAATTTTTTTTTTTCTGTGTCGATCACAATACTTCATTATTAGAATAATAAAGCAAAAGTAGAAGAGTTGACTCAGGCTTGGTGCCGTCCTCTTCAGGAAGATTACTTAGGGTAGTCATCATGTAGTTTAGATCTATCCTGTTCATGTCCAACAGTGAAAGTGTATATTTGTTTCTTCGGTATTGGAGCTTCCATGGCGTAGTTGGCAGCGTGCTTGCACAGTCAATATGTCGTGGGTCTTACTCCCACTCCAGACAGTCGGATTTTTTTTAGCACGAATTTTCAGTTGCTACTGGCTACGAAAAATTTTTCGAAATAAAATGGGCAAACGATGTAAAAGGTCTGTATACTCAGTAGATGCTTCCTTGTCGCTTTCTATCATTCAGTATAACATCTGCAAATACTGTCAGTAGCAGCCTGTACAACTGAAAAAAAATTACCAGCTTCTTCACTCGTTACGGTCATTTTCACTACCCTTCCCCTACCTTCCCAATCCGTTCCCTCCCTCCATGACTGTGTTTGTTCATTGCACATAAAGGCCGAAATTGCCTATAATACATGTTATTCTGAAAAAAAAAAAGTTTCTTACATCACGGTGTATTTATTTTCTTCCTTCTCTCAAAACAAATGGTATTCTTAGTGAGATCTGAGATCTACGAGACTCATTAAAGTTCACTTGACTCCCATACCAGAGCTCTTCTAACTGGTACAAAATTGTTGTCCGCCCCACACTTGTTGTCATGTTTTAGCTCGTATTTAGTGTTCTATTTTGAAGCTTATTGTTATTAGCAAGGGTTTAGCCTAGTTCGGTAGCGATGCTCATACGATCAATTCCCGGTCGAATTATAATTCGATTCTGCTTGCATTGGTTTATCTAGGCCCGTAGATAAAGAGTTGTGTAAATAACCAACAACCTTTCCACAATAACAAGCCCATTTTAAAGCAGTACAAGACCCGATTTTGCGCTGAAGTGCCATTGAAGGAAAAGTATTTCTTACGAAGGAAACAAATTAAGACATAAAAGAATTATGATTGGGCGTAAAGGCCAATCATAATTGTACCTAGGGTGGAGCCTAGTAGGTAGCGTGTTGGTCTTGTAATGCGAAGGTCGTGAACTCAAATCCCGGCCGACGCAATACATAATTCCAGCACATTGCCTACTTGGATATACCTTGGTCACCTCAATCTACGAAAATAAGAAAAAAATAAATAAAAATCGTAGATAGAGGGTTGTGCGAAGGGCTAACAACCCTTCCACAATAAGTAATGAAAAATGTTAAGGAACCTGAATGTCAGGAGGCCAAGGTCCGATTTGGGCTGTAGCGCCATTGTAGAAGTAAAGCCCAATCATATGATACTCTAGATGAAATACTTACTTACCTTTTGTTTGGGAGGTGGTAAAAGCAGAGGGGGAGGTTTGTAATTTTTCTATGTAACACTGAACGTAGTATATAAAATATTTCATGCTGAATTCAAAGTTTCTTGCTTTCATAATTTTCGAGGAAATTGAACAATTTCTGTCTGAATTTATGGTATGTATGGGAGGTGGCAGAGAAAGTGGGAGAATTTGGATGATTTTGAATCTGCTTATCAACATGCTAATCACATTGCTTTGTTACAATTTTAATATCCATAGCTCTCAAATGTTCGAAGGAGAAAAAGTTTTCTTGAACTTCCAATACAAAAATTTGTATGGGAGGTGGTAGAAGGAGTGTGGTGAAGACGATATTTTTTTAAGCATTTATTAAAATATTAAGGGAAAAATTCTGGCAAAATTTCAAGTTTCTACTTCTTCTAGTTTCTATGAAAATCGGTTAAATGCATTTACCAAAATTCTGCATTTGTATGGGAGGAATATCTGAATCAAAACCAAAAATAGTATACTTTTCTCAAATTTTAAAGTTGATAGCTTTGACGGTTTTGAAGAAAATTAATTTTATTGAAATTCCGAAATTTCGCAAAATTTGTAAAGTTGATAGTTTTTCCAAAATTAGTTGCAATTATAATAAAATTAATTATGACAAAAATTGGTTCATTTGGCTTTGCTAGTTGCAATGCAAACCGAATAAATGCATTTTTGAAAATTGTGCATTTGTATGGGAGGTGGTAGAAGAAGTAAGGAGATCAGATCAGTATTTCTTGACGTTAATGATATTTGTATCATTATACTATGACCTAATTTTCAAGTCAATAGCTGAAATGGTTTCGGAGAAAAATCAATTTCTTTAAGGAGGGGGTAGAAGGAGTGGGAGGATGGTGCCCGTTCACGAACTTAAAGTTAATTTTTTGCTAAAAATGACACACAACAAATTTCAGCACGATAGGTCAAAGCTATCGAGAGTTATGTTGTAGACAGACGGACAGACAGCAACTCGGAATCGAGGTTTTTGAGCGACAACAAATATTTCTGTACCCTTGGCGGCTCTATGCGAGCGTTATTTCTTAGCTTTACAAACGGTAAGGCAAACACAATACACTGTCAGATTTCATTTAGAGTATAAACATAACAGTACCTTATTCAATTTATCAAAATTAATTGAAAAAAAAATAAGCTGAAATATGATCTTATCAGTTTCAAAACTTTCTTCTTTATAATTCACTAAAACCGATATTTCGTCGTTAATATAAAAGATGAATAAATACACACTATGATACTTCAGCAATAAATCACAAGCTTATTACCTACATGGTATTACGTTAACAATTAACCGCGGTTTATGTGTCATAAAGTTTCAGCAAATATCGTCACTTGCGGTGTTATAATTGCTTTATTAAAATCGCATTAAATTTTTTTTTTAAATGTTTGTTTCGTAATTCAGAATAAATATACGCACGTTCACGCACGATGCACTTACTTAATAATGTAAGGATGTAAAAAAATACAATTTAATATTGTGTGGGTACTTTGAAGCGAAAGTTTTAGGCTCAATGATGTATTTGCTACGATTTTTTTTTTGCATTTAAAAAAAAGTAATGTTTGTACTTCAGGTTGAATTTAAGGCACGATCCTTATAATCCGCATTTAATTCTCCCCAGGACTCATTCATTTCTCTGGTCTCCTGTTCAACTGCTCGCTGTATGCGACCCTTCGTCTTCCTTGATGATTTGAATACAGAGATTGTCTAGAAATGTTTCGCTCTAGATAAGTGTGACCGATTCACTGCCACTTGCGCCTTTGGATCTCAATTCCTATTACAGTCTGTCCTAATGTAGTCCAAAGTTTCTCGTTGGAGATTACATCCCTTAAAAGCATCGAAGATATTTGTCACGTGTTTCCGCTGGCCTTTCACTTGGAGCGCAGTTAGTCCCAATGTGAATGATCTTTTCTTCTGCGTTGTGTTGTTGTTTGTTATTGCAATCTATTTCAGATTTGCAATGCTCACTAACAATTGAGTTTGCAAGTATTCGAGGGTTAAGAATGAATTACTTTGGAGTGTAGTGCCACCTCATCTTTAGAAATCCAGCGATACTGGCACTTGGTGAAACTGAAGTTTCCAAAGACGGCGAATAGAATCAATTTCACTTTATCATTCAAATAATAAAAAATTTTGATCGACACAAAAAAAAAAAATTTGCCACCCTGAAATTTTTTTTTTCGCGTTTCATGACTAAATTAGCTTAAATAAACTGCCAACAAGTCGGGCGAAACTTTATTATTCTTGGGACAAGTTGCGGATGAGTGGAAAGTCAATATGCAGGTTACAGTGGTTAGGGAAGGCTAAGTGAAAGGGAGTTCTTGGGCAGGGCTGTTGTCAATTTAACAATATTTCATTCGTTTCTGCAAGTTTGGGTTTTTATGAGGGGAGGAGCAGGGGTAATAGTAAGGGTGGGTGGATGTTAATAGCTTTCTAATTAATTGCTAGAATCACGTCCAATATTCTCTGTATAGAATGTGTTTCATAGACGAAGTTGCATAGAATTTTCATAAAATTCGGTGTATTTTACATTCACGAAACCGAACATTTGTATAGGAGGGGGTAGAAAAGGTAGGGGAATCGCAAAATTTGATATGTAGTTTTATTTTGCTTCTCTTGTGAGGTGGTTGTATAAAGTTCCAAGTTCGTAACTTTTAGTTTGTTGGTTATTAGTTGATTTAACGAAATTGGTCGAAATCATAGTTTTGTATGGGAGGGGGTAGAAGGGCAAGCGTGATTTCAAAACTTTTAAAACAACTTCATTTGAATTATTTTTCTAAGTTTTTCTGCAAAATTCGAAATTGATAGCTTTTAGGAGTTAGCTGACAACTTATTTCTTAAAAATGCTCGAAAAAATAATTTTGTATGGGAGGGGGTAGAGGAGGTAGGGGAATCGTAAGACTTGTGATGCAATTTTCTTTCTTTTCTGTTGTAAGATGTTCGTACAAAATGTCAAGTTCGTAGCTTTTAATTTGTTGATTATTAGTTGATTTAATGAAATTAGTCGAAATCATACTTTTGTATGGGAGGGGGTAGAAGGGCAAGCGCGATTTCAAAACTTTTAAAATAATTTAATTTCAATTATTTTTGTAAGTTTTTATGCAAAATTGCAAATTGATAGCTTTTAATAGTTAGGTGATAATTGATTTCTTAAAAATGGTCAAAAAAATAATTTTGTATGGGAGGGGGTAGAAGTCTTAAAGGTTTTCGACCAGTTAATATTTCGTATATTTAGAGATTTTTTTTGAATGCATTTTGCAAATTTTCAAGTTTCTATCTTAAAATTTCACTCAAAAATTTTCAGTTTATGTGTTTTTTTCAATGCACATGAAACACCTTGTGCACGTTAGACCGGGGGGTTCGGTTTATAACAATTATGGATCAAGTTATTATTACTTTTCTATGTACATTAAAGAGGCGTATCCACATGCAAAATTTAAACTTTGTATCTTTCACCAGAGCACTAATAAAATCACTCAAAATTTTCGACATTTTTGCTTATCACCTCCCTCCCCTTACACCTCCCAGCTTAAAATTTTTACCAAAATTAACCATTATGTAGTTCTACAATCTGACAAATTTTTGATTTGATATCTTTATTTTTTTTTTAGATATAAGGATTCGTAATTTTGAAAAGTGCGCCATTTTTGAAATGCTCTCCATTTCCCCCCACTACCATTATTTCAAAATGTTATATTTTTTTGGTATTTTTCTAGTATAGTTCAATGTACGTTTTAAGTTTCAATTACAAAGCTTAAGAGATAGTTGAGATATTAATTTTTAAGTGTTTTTCTTTGCACCCCCCGCTGACCCTTCCCCTTACAATAATTAACCAATCTCTAAGCTGATCCCGATGGAACTATCTGCCGCCTTAACGGTCTCAAAATATGAATTTTTTACGATAAGTAATTTTGAAGATATAATCATTTGAAAAAATAATTCGGCCGACCATTTGTTTTTAGCCCCCCCTTTTCGGACGCCAATGGATAAAAAAATTAAATTATTTTTAAAAGTTGTCCCACAAACCCTTCTATATGTGTGTTGAGTTTTAGCTTCCTAGCTGTTACCATGGTTGAGATATTTGAATTCGTATTTTTCGGTTTAAGCGCTCCCCCCGCCTCCCCCTGAACCCGTAAACCCCCCAAAATGGGTATCCGCCTGAGATGTGCAACTATCTACAATCCCCCTAAAAATAAACTTTTTATCTTGAAGGGTTTGGGAGTTAATGTGTGCTGAGCGTACACGTCGGCGTACGGCGGACGGCGTACAGACGGACGGATTTTTTTTTTGCATTTTTAGGCTAATTTAGTCATGAAACGCGAAAAAACAAATTTTCAGGGTAGCAAATTTTTTTTTTCCCAAGTCGATCACAATACTAGCCGTGTTTTTTTGCGGACGAGAGTAGAGCAGGTTAAGGTAGTCCTCAAAAAAACGATCCAGAGTAGAAGTTTAGTACTAAAGTATGGAACTGGTAAGTTGTTGCACCTGGAAACAATTTGAAAAGTTTACTTCGAATTGCCAGTTTTGAATTATAACAGGTAATTTCTGTAAAATATTGCGAATTTTCGGCGATAATTGAAAACTTTTCCTTACAGATCCAATTATGAGTGCAAATAGAAAAGTGTTTTTATTGGAACTATTAGAATCAAGTGATGCGAGGGTTTCGCCTCGGCCCCAATAACGACGAGATTTATAAAAAAAAAGCGAATTATTCACCTAATAAAAATTGAAATCGTTACTTTACCTTTTATTTTTAAAATTGATTTCCATTTTTCACAAAAAAAAAATTTTCTCACTACGTATCTTCGAAAAATAACAAAATAACAAAAATGGGAATACGTTATTTTGTCAGAAATGTCAAATTTCATTGCTGCCAACGGCTGGGAGATGAAAGTCCCAAGTTCTAAAAACTTCCGAGCCCTCTATCAATGAGCACAGGAACTATTTATCCAGAGCAGGTTAGCTGCACCAGTGGTCTAACCGGGGTAGCTAACCTACTCTGGATAGATGATTTGTTGTTGCTTTCAATGTAGTTACGCTAACCTGCTCTGGATACGGCCGCAAAAAAACACGGCTACTTTATTATTAAAATAATAAAGTAAAATGCAAAAAAAAAATACGTCTCGCCGTACACATGGACTCATATCTCCGAGACCGTTAAAGGTAGAATGTTCGTTTTAGGAAGGATTGTTGATTGGGTAAGTGAGCACCATTATCTAAATTTTGGGGGGTGTCAGGTGGAAGGGGGAGGCGAGGGGAGGAAAAGAGTCAAAAACTCCACTTACTGATATCTCCACCACGAATGCAAATAGGAAGCTGAAAATCAGCAGAGGTATGAAGAGGATTGTGGGACAAACTTTGAAAATGATTTAATTTTCGTATAGTCCATTTCAAAAATTGCGCACTTTCCAAAACAAATCATTATATCTCAAAATTGAGTACAGATATCAAATCAAAAATTTGTCAGATTGTAGAACTATATACATAATCTCTAATTTTTATGAAAAATTTAAGTTCGGGGTTGTAAGGGGAGGGAGCTGGAAAAAAAGAATGTTGAAAATTTTGAGTAATTTTTTTAGGTCTCTGGTAAAAGATACAAAGTTTAAATTTTGCACGTCGATATATCTATTTGATATATATAGAAAAAAAATAATAATTTGTTCCAAAATTGTTATGCACCGAAGTGGGGGTCTAACGTGCACAAGGTGTTTCATGTACAATGAAAAAAGCACATAAACTGGAAATTGAAAAATTTTCGAAATGCATTAAAAAAAATCTGTAAAAGTTTGATATATTAACTGGTCGAATATCTTTAAAACTTCTTCTCTCCCATACAAAATTATTTTTTCGACCATTTTTAAGAAATCAATTATCACCTAACTGAAAGAAAAGATTTCCGGATTCTACACTGTTACGCTTTATTATTCGTGAAGTTACGGTCTCTGGTGAGACCTTTATAATAAAGCGTACGTCCACGAACGTGTGGAACGCCATCCACCACAAGAACGTGATGATATACGCAGCCGTAATTTTGTGTAACGGATAAAGGATGAGACAGGATCACAAGGATAGCAATTTCAACCAGATATTGAAAAACTCTCTAAATTTTGAAGGCCTCTCCTATTTCTGCTTTGAGCAGACGTTTCTTTATAATTCTGACACGAAAGAACTCGTTCGCGGACTTGTGTAGTCATCCCGGGCTAATACTGATGCGCTCTAGAGTTTTGGAGAATCCACTGTGAACCGTGGTATCCGCTTCATGAGCCTGTTAGACTCGATGAGATCCAAAGCTTCTAATGTCGGTATTCTGCAATTGCGTCTCCATTACTCTTAACTTTTTCACGCTCAGCACAGCAGCATAGCTTTCAAGTTCGGTAACGCTATAGTTTTGCTGAAAGGAATTGAGCTTCTGTGACATGTACGAAACAAGAGAATCCAATATGTTGCCATTCTCCTAAAAGAGTAGAAGCTCCTTAACCATTTTCTATTGCCACTACAATGAAGATTGTTCGGACGAAGTACAAAAAGTTCTTAAGGAAACTAAAAAAAAATTAGACAGAGTACAAAATTATTTGTTAATGAAGTAGAAAAAAAACAGGAAAGAAAAGAAATACAAGAAATACAATATTGAAGAATCCAAAAGTATGTTTTGAAGAAACTACAAACTACAAATCAAGTTAAACGAAAATAAATTAAAACTCTAAGGAATACACAAATCGCCTGAATGTATCCGAGTCATCAACACTCTGAATATGAGGTGGAAGATGGTTCCAGATTCTTATGGACACCAACTGTCTTAAAGAAACGCGGAGCAAGAAATTTACAATAATGGTTTTCAGAGGTATTAAATTATCACATAAATAAAGCGGTTCACCGGTCTGTAAGATATTAAGCCAGAAAATAGTGATCTGCTCTTTAGGAAAGAGGATAAAATGCACTCTAACATGCTCGTCTGATATTGTGACAAATGGTGATAACGCCTTAGTTCAAAGACAAAGCGGTTACAGTCGATGAAAGCCACGTTTTGCCTGCGTTGACAATTAGAGTCATGTCCAGGAAATACTAGACTACCGTAAATGAAGAAAGGTATAATTAAAGATTTAACCAGCATTAGCCTAATATGCAAGGGTAGGACACTATCAAATACTCATAGTCATCGCAGACTACTATATACCTTTTTTAGGACAGAAGCGATATGCTTACATCCAATCAAAGACGAGTCAAGAGTTACTACTAGATCCTATACATAGATTTGGAATAAGAGGAGTGTACCGTTGACTATTGGGAGGGGGAGATCCCAGGAATTTGAATTATCTATTAGTATTCACTTGCCAAATTTATACTTTATATTGTTATAAATCTGACAACCTCGACGTCCCCAGCAATATCGAGAGAAGTCCATCAACATTTCAAACGCCATAAACATGTTTCCAGCAACTTCTACCGAACTCCACAATGTAGGCAATCTTTCTAGACACACACACACAACGACACCTGTCTGGGAGACTTAGTATAAATACCCGCCAACTTTCAGACAACGAGTTAGTCATTTTGGTGACACCTATCGGTGGAAGAACGCGAATCGGTACAAGTGATAGATTGGCAGTGTTCCTGAGTTGTACGAATTAAGTTTTAGAGCGAATTTAGTGAAGTGATCGGGAAATTGTGTATAAAGTGCGATTAAATAAAATTATTCATTATTTTTAAACGAATTGTGTTTTCCTTTGAAATCGGCGATCCCCTAGCTCGCAACAATTGGTGTCAGAAGTGGGATTTCAAGGATAAATTCGGGTTAAAAATCGCGAGTGAAACTAAAATTCTCGAACGGACAGTGAGAATTTTGTGAAATCGAATATTCTCGAGTGCTCTAGTGAACAGTGACTTTAATTAGCGAAGTAAAATCGCGGAACTAAAATTCTCGAACGGACAGTGAGAATTTTGTGAAATCGAATATTCTCGAGTGCTCTAGTGAACAGTGACTTTAATTAGCGAAGTAAAATCGCGGAACTAAAATTCTCGAACGGACAGTGAGAATTTTGTGAAATCGAATATTCTCGAGTGCTCTAGTGAACAGTGACTTTAATTAGCGAAGTAAAATCGCGGAACTAAAATTCTCGAACGGACAGTGAGAATTTTGTGAAATCGAATAATCTCGAGTGATTTAGTGAGCAGTGACGTAAATTTAAGTGAATTCGAATCGCGGAAAAACTGGAAATAATCGGTAGTGAAAATGCCGCGTTATTTAAAAGACTTAAAAGTAACGGAGCTGAAGGAAGAGCTCAGTAGACGCGAGTTACCTACAACAGGGAGCAAGTCTGAACTTGTCAGCCGTATGATCGAGACACTTGAGGCTGAGGGTGAGAATGCAGATAGTTTTGAGTTCCAAATCGAAGAAGCTAGTAAAGAGGAGTGCTCTGGTACATCGGATGCCTTAACACAGTTAATGCAACAAATGATGCACAAATTAGAGCAACAATCAGTGGACATTAAACAACAATCTGCGGATATGAATCAGAAATTAGAGCAACAATCAGTGGACATTAAACAACAATCTGCGGACATTAAACAACAATCTGCGGACATTAAGCAACAATCTGCGGACATTAATCACAAACTAGAGCAACAATCGGCGGATATTAATCAGAAATTAGATCAGACCTCAAAGGACCTTAACCAAAAAATGGAGCTGCAAAATAATAAAATAGACATCATGGGTAAGGCCATAGAAGAAAACGTTGAGAAGAAACTTCGAATCTTCGAAGAACAAATTACGGAAAAGACATCCGGAATTGCAGAAGAAGTCGAACGCCTAAAAAGAGACTTCGATAACGTGAAGGCGACTGGCGTCATCAAGACAGAACATGTTGCACACAAGGGTCTCAAGGCTCCAATCTTCGATGGACAAACACCGTGGGCTATTTATAAGACCCAATTTGAGGCCGCCGCAAGAAACAACCATTGGAATGATCTGGAACGAGGAACGGCTCTTATATTGGCGTTAAGAGGCCCACCAGCTGAAGTTCTTCAAACGATTCCGCAGGAGCAACAACAAGATTTTTCAACGTTAGTCCGGACATTGGATCTTCATTACGGCAGTGACCACATGCGAGAGATCTACAAAACTCAACTGTACAACCGAGCTCAAAAGAATGGTGAAACACTTCAAGAGCTGGCACGCGATATTGAACGACTCACACTATTATCGCTGCCTAATGCGCAAACAGAGCAACGCAACGACACAGCTGTTTTCGCATTTAACAATGCCGTACAGGACAGAGAGCTGCAACAGGCGTTGAAGTTGGCAGGAAAGAAAACGATTGGCGAAGCCTTAGTATATGGGCTGACGTTCGAAGCTGCCAAGCAAAGCTCGCGGAGTAACTATCGAGTTCGAGAAATAGTAGAAGAATGTGTGTGCCAGAAAGCCGAGTACACCAAGCGGAGCGAAGGATCTGGTGCTCCCCGATGCTGGAATTGTGGACAGGCAGGACACTTAAGACGCGACTGCCGCAAACCCAGAAAAGCGATCAACTACTGTTCCGGCTGCGCTGCTAAACAAAGAGGAGGAAGGGGCGAACCGTCACGAGAGCACGCTTCGCCTAATGACAGTCCGGGAAACGAGTAAAGGCCAACTTCATGGGGCAGAAGTTGGCTGGTAGAATCGACGCCCCCGGAACCATCATCGCAGTTTCTCGACTACATCGTTGTGAAAACGACTTATGTATGAGTGGTCGAGTCGACAAATTAAACTGCATCATAACAGTCGACACAGGCGCAACACGGTCAGTGCTAAGATCTGACCTCGTAGATCGTACTTGGCTTCACAACACCAAGAAGTACGCACTTCGCACTGCTACAGGAGAAACTACAACGGTCCATGGAGAAATAGCTCGTGACATACAACTTGGGGATTTGACCTTCTCGCATGTATTCGTGGTAGCTGACATTACTGATGAGTGTATCCTTGGAATGGATTTTCTGAAACCACACGGTATCCAGCTGGACTTAGGACAACGAATAATGAAGTGGCGGAATATTGAAATCCCGATGGAAATAACATCCTCCAAAACAACAAAGCTGCGAGTTGTATTATGCGAAGATGCGGACATACCAAAGTCATCTGAGAATGTTATTTGGGCAGAGCTCGATGGTGATCCCGGGAACCACCGATTCTACCTCATAGAACCGGAAACGACACCTGCATTACGAAGTCTGATACTAGGAAAAACGCTCGTAAAAAGGAATGAGAGAATGATGGTACCAATAAGAGTCCTGAACGTTGCGGACAGCACTACCAGCGTAAAGAAAGGAGATGTAATTGGCAGCTGTGAACCAATATCGGCGGTGACGAGTATCGACAAGGCAGAACCACATGACGTACCCTCTAAAAATAAGCCAAGAAGGAAGGACAATGTAACATCAACACTTCTTCAGTCAAGCAACCTTAGAGGAGAACAACACAAGCAAGCAGTAGATCTAATCGAAGGATTTAGCGACGTCTTTTCCACCGGTGATGACGACTATGGCAGAACAAACTTAGTGAAACATCGTATAGATACCGGAAGTGCCACACCGATACGTCAACCTCCAAGAAGAGTACCATTAGCGAAACAAGGAGAAGTCAATTCAATGGTCAAAACTATGGAGCATCAGGGAATCATCGAAGAATCAAAGAGCCCGTGGATATCGCCAGTAGTGCTGGTAAAGAAGAAGGACGGCAGTACCCGTTTTTGTGTGGACTACAGGCGACTGAATGATGTTACGAAAAAGGATAGCTATCCACTACCAAGAATCGACGATATCATGGACACCCTGACTGATGCTAAATGGTTCTCAACGTTGGATCTGAAGAGTGGTTACTGGCAAGTGGAGATAGATGAAAAAGATAGAGAGAAAACAGCATTCTCTGTCGGCAGTGGACTGTGGCAATTCATCGTAATGCCATTTGGCTTGTGCAATGCTCCAGCTACGTTTGAAAGACTAATGGAATTCGTTTTACGTGGCCTGAGTTGGAAAACTTGTCTCGTTTACCTGGATGATGTGATCGTTATCGGCAGAACATTCAAGGAACATCTGAAAAATTTACAGGAAGTCTTCCAGCGACTGCGAGCGGCAAAATTAAAGCTGAGTCCGAAAAAGTGCACTTTGTTTAGTGCAGAAGTCAAGTACTTGGGTCACATCGTTTCCGCTGATGGCGTAAAGACAGATCCGGAGAAGATACTGGCGGTGAAAAATTGGCCTACTCCGAGTGATAAAAACCAGTTGCGCAGCTTCCTAGGCTTAGCGACATATTACCGACGATTTGTAAAAGACTTTGCTAACACGGCGAAATGTCTGCATCAGTTAACAGAAAAAGGGAAGCCATTTACATGGAGTCAACAGTGCCAGGAAGCATTTGAGAAAATAAAAGACCAACTCTGCGACTCCCCAGTTCTGGCGTACCCAAAACCAGGTTACGGTTTCATCATAGACACTGACGCCAGCAATGTCGGTATTGGAGCAGTGCTATCACAGGAGATCGACGGGCAGGAGAGAGTGCTATCATACTACAGCCGAGTACTCTCAAAAGCAGAAAGGAACTATTGCGTAACTCGCCGAGAGCTACTAGCCATAGTAGAAGCAGCAAAACATTTTCACAAATACCTCTATGGTCAAAAGTTCCTTCTTCGAACGGATCACGCATCGCTTAAATGGCTACTTCAGTTTAAGAACCCCGAAGGCCAAGTAGCCAGATGGATCGAAAGGCTCGAATCCTACGATTTCGAGATTGTTCATCGAAGAGGAAGAATCCACGGTAATGCCGATGCGCTTTCACGTCGTCCTTGTCCACCGAACTGCAAGCATTGTCACCGTGTAGAAGGAAAAGAAGCCGGAGAAACCATTCAGAGGATAACGACCGAACCAAAGACTGGATGGAATCAGCAAGAACTGGAAGATGCCCAACGTAAAGATCCAGATATTTCACCGATCATGGCATGGAAGGACGAAATGAAACGGCCTGAGTGGAAAGACATCTCACAATTCAGTGAAACCTTAAAGTGTTATTGGGCACAATGGAACTCCCTTCACCTAGACGGCGGATTATTAAAACGGAAATGGGAGAACGCTGATGGAAAGTCGTATCACATGCAAACCATCGTCCCGCATTGTAAAGTCGAGGAGGTTTTGAAGGAATATCATGGAGGTACCTCCGGTGGGCATTTGGGAGTAAACAGAACCTTGGCAAAGATACGAGAAAGGTTCTATTGGATCCATCTCCGAGATGATGTCGAAAACTGGTGCCGTAAATGTACTACGTGTGCATCGAGTCAGGGCCCACACCGCAGATCAAAGGGAGAAATGCAACAATACAACGTGGGAGTCCCATTCGAAAGAATTGCTGTGGATATTGCTGGACCATTCCCGGAATCAGAAAATGGTAATCGCTACATTTTAGTGGTCATTGATTATTTCAGCAAGTGGCCTGAAGCTTACGCAATTCCAAACCAAGAAGCAGTAACCGTCGCAGAACAAATTGTTACCAACTGGGTGAGCAGATTTGGAGCGCCACGCGAACTACACTCCGATCAAGGGCGCAATTTTGAATCTCAAATATTCAAACACGTGTGCCAAATGCTGGGAATAAACAAAACGAGGACAACTCCATTACACCCACAGTCTGATGGAATGGTGGAACGTTTCAATAAGACATTGAACTCAAACCTATCCAAACTCGTCAGCGAGAGGCAACAGGACTGGGACCAGCACATCCCTCTATTTTTAATGGCCTATAGAACATCGGTGCATTCAACAACAGGAGAAACTCCGTCCCGAGTCATTTTCGGAAGAAATATTCGAGTCCCTGCGGAGCTAATGTTTGGAGTGCCACCAGACCAACCAACCAATGCTAAAGATTATGTCTCGGATCTTCGATGTCGACTAAAGACAATTTATAACCTGGTCAGAGATAAAATTGATTTGGCGTCCGACCGCATGAAGACGAGGTATGATCAACGGGCAAACTCGTCAGGATTCCAAGAGGGCGATTTGGTTTGGTTATACAATCCCAAACGACAGAAGGGCAGATCGCCGAAACTACAGCGAAACTGGGAAGGCCCTTACCAGATCATCAACCGATTAAATGATGTCGTCTATCGGATTCAACTACATCAAAAACCTCGCACTAAAATGAAAGTGGTACATCTAGACCGACTAACAAAGTACCAGGGTGCCAGGGAGGAAGTGAACAACTCTGTTCGGGACGAACAGGGACTAAGGAGAGGGTAATGTTATAAATCTGACAACCTCGACGTCCCCAGCAATATCGAGAGAAGTCCATCAACATTTCAAACGCCATAAACATGTTTCCAGCAACTTCTACCGAACTCCACAATGTAGGCAATCTTTCTAGACACACACACACAACGACACCTGTCTGGGAGACTTAGTATAAATACCCGCCAACTTTCAGACAACGAGTTAGTCATTTTGGTGACACCTATCGGTGGAAAAACGCGAATCGGTACAAGTGATAGATTGGCAGTGTTCCTGAGTTGTACGAATTAAGTTTTAGAGCGAATTTAGTGAAGTGATCGGGAAATTGTGTATAAAGTGCGATTAAATAAAATTATTCATTATTTTTAAACGAATTGTGTTTTCCTTTGAAATCGGCGATCCCCTAGCTCGCAACAATATCTTTAACCAGAGCCTTAAAAAAACTAGTCAAAATTTCCCTCTTTTTATACTTCCTAAATTAAAAAATTAGCCAATATTATAGATATAGACTACAATCTCTACAATCTGACACAATTTCAACTTAATACCTGCATTAGATTTTGACATATAACGGTTTGAAATTTTGAAAAGTGGACCATTTTTCTAATGCTGCTCATTTCCCCCACTACTCCAATGTCCAAATGTTGTATTTTTCTCATATTCCCATATGACCCGTTACAATTATTGGTCATTCTATAAGTTGATTACGGTAGATCTGCATGCCACCTAATTTGCCCTAAAACATTAAATTTTTATGATAAGTAATTCCGCAGATATAATCATTTGAAAAAAAAATCGGCCGAAAATTGGTTCTTACCCCCCCTTCCTTTCGGACTCCAACAGACGAAAAAATTAATTTTTTTATAGTTTGTCGCACGAACTCTTCTACATGCTCGTCGAATTTCAGCTTTCTAGCTAGAACCATGGTTGAGATATTGAAATTAATATTTTTCGGTTCTAACGTTCCCCCCGCCTCCCCCCGCCTCCCCCCGCCTCCCCCCGCCTCCCCCCACCTCTCCACTCTATAATCCACCCAAAAATGAACTTTCTATCTTGAGGAGTTTGGAAGTTAATATGATCCGATCGTACACGCACTAGGGTGTAGCTTAGTGGGTAGCGTGTTGGTCTTGTAATGCGTAGGTTGCGAGTTCAAATCCCGGTCGAAGAAATATATAATACCAGCACATTGCCTGCTTGGATATACCTTGGTCACCTCATTCTACGAAATTGAAAAATTCGTAGATAGAGGGTTGTGCGAAGGGCTAACAACCCTTGCACAATAAGTAATGAAAAATGTTAAGGAAGCTGAATGTCAGGAGGCCAAGGTCCAATTTGGGCTGTAGTGCCATTGTAGAAGAGTAGAAGAGCGTACACGTACGGCGGACGGCGTACAGACAGACGGTTTTTTTTGCTTTTTAGATTATAATTTAATCATGAAGCGCGAAAAATTAAATTTCAGGGGAGCAATATTTTTTTTTTTTTTCAGTCAACTAGGTCCACGTTTGGGGATTGAGCTCTGCTTTCCTCTCCGCTAGAGTGACTGCAAGTGAGAATTTAAACAGGGTGGGCCATCTAGTGGTTTCTTTTTAAATCATAGGTTATTTTGACACTGAAAGCTGTTTAACACTCGAAATCTTGACAAAAAGTTAGTATCATACCTCCGCAAAACGAAATGACTCGCTTTACACTTGAACAATGTTGAGAAATATTGAAAACTTATTTCCAAAGTGAGTGCTATGTAGCCCAAACAGTACGTTTTTTGAAAAGAAGTTTTGGCCGAAATGAAGCACCAACCGCGCCTGCTGTACGCAAGTTTGTACAAAAAGTTCGTGAGATTGGCATGCTAGGGGACAACACTCATGGTCCCCGTAGTCGTACGGTGCACACAGACGAGAATGTGGCTGCTGTAGACGAACATCAACTCGCCGTCGATCTCAACAGCTCAACATTTCACGCACTAGCCTGAGGAGAATTCTGCACAAAGATCTCG
Organism: Chorisops tibialis; assembly: GCA_963669355.1. Classification (NCBI taxonomy): domain Eukaryota; kingdom Metazoa; phylum Arthropoda; class Insecta; order Diptera; family Stratiomyidae; genus Chorisops; species Chorisops tibialis. The sequence continues at coordinate 217,761,470 of OY770262.1, forward strand.
GATTATTCACTTACAAGGTCCAATTGACTCAGCAATTGAAGGCGCACGACCATCCGCTTCGTTATCGCTTCGCAGTTTGGAGCTTAGAGCAGCTTGAATTGGACAACGATTTTGGGCGAAAAATCATCTTTTCTGACGAGGCGCATTTTCATTTCGGAGGCTACGTTAACAAACAAAATTGCCGCATCTGGGGCTCGGAAAACCCGCACGTTATTCGCACGAGAAGCCAATGCATCCACAGAGAGTGACAGTTTGGTGCAGATTGTGGAGTGGTGGCATCATTGGACCATTTTTCTTCGTAAATGAGGCTGGGAACAACGTTTCGGTCAACGGTGAACGTTACAGAGCCATGTTATCCGACTTTTTATACTCTAGATGAAATCTGAGAGTATTATAAGTTTGCTCTGGAGTGTGTAACGCCAAGAAATAACGCTCGGAGAAAAAAATGATGAATACAGAAATTAATATTATCACTCAAAAATCTCAAAACCGGATGTCCGTCCGTCCGTCCGTCCGTCCGTCCGTTCGCTCTCTAGCTTGAGAACGCGTTGAGCTAGAAAGCTCAAATTTCGTACACGTCATTTTTGACAAAAAAGTAAGGTCAAGTTCGTGAACGGGCCAAATCGCTCTACCCCTTCTACCCCCTCCCATACAAAATGACACAAATGTGCAATTTGACAATAAACGGATTTGCTCGAAAAGTATAAAAGCTATTGGCCAGAAATTTGAAATATATTACTTTTATGATAATATCAATCTACCGTATAAAAATTATACGTGTCCTCCCCCTCCTTCTACCACCTCCCATACAAACTGCACTTGGCATGAATTACTCTAAGCCAATTTACTCAGTGCGTATAAAATTTAGCGAGCTGAAATTCTGCACCAAATATTTATTTAGAATTGTTAGTAAGGCCAAGAAAAATTAGACGATTAGCTCTACCCCTTCTACCCCCTCCCATACAAAATGACACAATTTCGTAATTCGACTATAAATGGATTTGCTCGAAAAGTATAAAAGCTATTAGTCTGAATTTCGGGATACATTACTTTCATAATGACTTCAATATACAGTATAAAAAGTTTCTGCGTCCTTCCTCTCCTTCCAACCCCTCCCATACAAACTACACTTTTTCATGAAATGCTCTAATCCGATTTTCTCAGAACATATAACATTTATCGAGCTCACATTTTGTAATAAATACTTATTTAGCATTATCACTAAGATCAGAAAAAAAGATTCGATTAGCTTTACTGCTTCTACCCCCTCCCATACAATATGACACAGTTTCACAACTTCACAAAAAATCTATTTTCTTGAAAAGTATGAATGTTACTAGTCTTAAATTTAAGAGATGTCAATTTTATAATATTCTTAGTTATTTCTGAAAAAACACTAAAATCCCCCCACCCTTCTACCACCTCCCATACAAACTGTACATTTTAACTAAATCTAACACACTAATTTTCTCAGCTCCTATTCAATTTTTGGAGTAAGCATTTTGTATAAAACATTTTTATAGTTACTTTAGCATGATGGGGAAAAAGTTAGTTCAATGCTATCACCCCTTCTAACACTCCCCATACAAAATTTCTTGGGATCACAAAAAATTCTATTTCATCTAGAGTATCGTAAGATTGCGCTTTACGCGCAATCGTAGTCCTGTTATGTTTTTTTACTGAAATTGAAGACATGGACTTGGACGATCTCTGGTTCATGCAGGATGGCGCGCCATGCCACACAGCCCATGCAGCAATCGATCTTTTACGCACCAAATTCCCAAATCGTGTTATCAGCTGTCTTGGCGATGTCAATTGGCCGCCTCGGAGCTGCGATTTGACCCCTTTGGACTTTTTTTCTGGGAAACCGTGAAGGACCGATGTTATGCCAACAATCCAGGAACAATTCAAGCACTTAAGGCCAATATCATCCAAGAAATCCGTGAGGTACAGCCCGAAACCATCGACATAGTCTTGGAAAATTGGAGCGACAGAATGCGCTACTGCGAAGGCAGCCACTTGAACGAAGTTGTATTCCATCATTAATGGGAATGTTTGCTCTTACTAATGAAGCCATAATACATGAAAAATTTAATTTTCTTCATTTTATTGCATTTTTAAAAAGAAACTGTATTCTGTTCCCGGTTATCACCTCATCCCAGCATTTTTTCGCCAGAGAGGGATTGCTCTCTTCATACGCGATTATGTGCCCTTCCAATTGGTTCCGCATTTGGGTACCTGCTCTAATCCGGAATTTAATTATATCTGTATAAAACTTTTAATCCAAGGACATATCTTGTATTTTTGTTACGTTTATAGAAGCCCGGCACTGAATGCAGCTAAAAGAGGTAGTGAGCTCGATGGTTTGTCTGAATCCATCCAGTCCATTTACACTGCATACCCTGACGCTGAAATCGTTGTCGCGGGCGATTTCAATGTTCAACACACTGCTTGGCTTAAATATTCCTCCTGTATGGACCAAGAGGGACGTGAAACTGAGCTCTTTGCTTCGTTAAGCGGCCTAACACAGATGGTAAATAAGCCTACTCGTTTACCAGAAATTGCCAATTCTCCAATCTTCATGATTTATTTCTCCCCAGCCAAACTGAGAAATACTATCTCTCCGTAATATCCCCATCGCCAATTGGAAATATGGATCCCTTCTTGATTCGTGCACAATTTTCTGTTGCAGCACTAAAACCGCTGCCAGTTATGGCACCTCGCAAAACTGTTTGGCATTTTAAGAGAGCCAATTGGGGAGCGCTGAACAAGTTCTTCAATGCTTTCAATTGGAAATTGTGCTTTGATTCTTTTAACTGCGATGAAGCCTGTAAACTTGTCACCGGGATTGTCCTGAAAGGTAGGAAGCTCTACATACCTTTCAATCAAAAGAGAATCCCGCTGTCGAAGGACTCTCGGTTCACAAATGATTGTCTCGCGGCAATTCAGGCTAAGAAACAATCGTTTTAAAATTTTCAAAATGTTCCAACTCCAACTAACAGAGAGCTTTATAAAGCATGAAGAAATACCTGCAAATCCATCCAAAAACTTCGGCAAAGATCCTTCAGAGTCCAAAAGGCTCAAGATCTTTCTGGTCTTTTGTCAAAACGGTCAACAATAATTTCATCTCTTCACCAAAACCACCACTCGTCGATGGCGACCGTACCGTTATTGATATGGTTGAGAAAGCCAAGACATTGGCAGTAAGTTTCGCGAGAAACTCCACGCTATCACCATCAAACGAAACTCCTCCTATCGTAACACCCTAAGGCTTTTCGCTGCCTTCGCTACATTTCGGCACGCGTCTCATATTCAGGATCCAGCAAAAGCTCAATGTTTACAAATCCGCTGGCCCTGATGGCATTCCCTCCATTTCCCGTAAAATATGAGTCTTCTCTGGCTAAACCCCTTCACAATCTTTTTCATTTATCTTACTCTTCTCGGTGCTTTCCACGATTGTGGAAAGCCGCAAATGTTCAGCTGATTTCCAAGGAAGGAAGCAAAGCGAACCCTGCTAGCTACCGCCCGACAGCCATCACTTTAGTGCTCTCGGAAGTGATGGAAACTGTTGTCAATCGCAAAATCATTCACTATCTCGAGGATAAACAGTTTATCCACGATCGCCAACACGGTTTCCATTCTGGAAGGTCGACGGGAGATCTCTTGGTCTACCTGACGGAACGTTGGAACTCTTGCTTGCACAAATACAAAATTTGACATGAATGTATCCTTGTTTATATAAAGGGCATTGGCCTTGATGCTACCCTCGTTCGATAGATTGAAAGTTTCCTGTCCGAACGCACTACACGAGTCGTATTAGATGACGTTACTTTTTCCTCTTTCCCAACTAATTCTGGTGTCCTCAGGGTTCTGTCCTATCACCTACTCTGTTCTTAGTTTTCATTAACGACCTTTTGTCTTCTACTCTCAATCTAATCCATAGTTTTGCAGATACCAGTACTTTAAATAACACCTTTAAATTTAACTCTGCTGCGGATTCTGACAAGCAATCTATTGCTTCCAAAGTTATTCAGTTCGCTGGACTCCGACCTCTACTGAATCCTGGAATGGGGCAGGAAAAATAAAGTAGAGTTCAACGCTGCTAAAACACAGGCCTGTCATCTTTCCCTTAAACGTGATGTTCCAGCATCGTCGTCTAGTTTAGCATTTAATGGCATACGAATTAGCTCTATAGATGAATTTATCATATCAGGCGTAAAGTTAAATAACCATCTTAATTGCAGCAAACATTACTTTGATGTTTCCCTTGATACCTCCAAACGCCTAGGTATTCTTCGCAAATGCAAAAAATATTTTATGTCTCACGACTTAGCTAACATCTATAAGGCTTACATCTGACATCGTTTAGAGTACAATTCGCATTTGTGTGCTGGGGCACCTAAAATACACCTTGCGCTTCCCGATCGAGTCCAAAAACACGCGTTCCGACTAATTGGAAATGACATCATTACGATTTCTGTTGATTCCCTCGAACATCGTAGGAACGTTGTAGTACTCAGCATTTACTATCGCTACGTTCATGGTAAATGCATTGCGGAACTTAGATCACTCATTTCTCCACTTTACAATTTTTTCCCGAAATACTTGTCAAGCTAAACACTCGCACGAGTTTACTGTCAACCCTATTCCTACTCGTGCAGTGAAATATAGACAATCATTCATCCCCCGAATGTCCAGACTTTGGAACGCATTGCCTGCTAGCATATTTCCAAGTAAGTATAACCTTCAGCGCTTCAAAAATAATGTCCATCGTCACTTCCGTCTCTCTTCCCCGAAATTCGCATAACACTACCAAATTTCATCCTCTTCCTATACCGACATAACTGTGCAATGCATTAAAGGGTGACCCCTAAGTTATAATCGGTGCCTTCAAAAAGAGTCGATCTCAACACTTTGTTATTAGAATAATCAAGTAAAAATTACAAAAATCTAAATTTTGATGAATATCTCTTCGAATATTGCGAAAATTAAGAAATATTAAGATAGGTAATTTCAAGAGCGGGAAACTATGTTCGGAAAATACTATCTAAAGAATTTAAAATTTAACAGCCGTGAAGTTTCGACGAGGCTGCATGTCTTAAATTACTCTTGAATTGTTCGAAATGCAATTTTGTTAGCACTCCAATTAACCAACGCCCGATCTTTCAAATCCAAAAAGCTTCCGCTTTGAACTGAAAATCAGCAATCTTGCGTTATAATTTCTGAAAATTTTGAATGGTTTTTTTTTCGTTCCGTTTTTAAATTAAACTGGAAGCTAATTCCGGCAACATTGAAGCGAAAAAGTCTGAAAGCCTTCAGCTCAATCGAAATTACACCTACCAAATTAACAACACTATAATTAGCTCTTCTGAAAAGCATCTGGCTGGAGGCATATTATACTGCTCGAAGCTAAACTACATTAGAGCACCATCAATGAACGGCCTTCAATTGAACCGTTTCACTTTCAAGCTTATTATTATTATTATTATTGTTATTACACTAACAACATATATAAAACGATAAATCTTATAACTTCCCAAGATACACTTGTGCATTTTAGATTCCAGTTAGCACGACGTGAGTAACAAAAAAAAAACCATAGAAATATTACAAACAACATAAGAAAGATTACAGAAACAGAAAGCCAGTCTTAATAACGACCTTCGCGGTTCAGTGAAAAATAGAACCATAAGTGTAAAAGTTTTACTAATTCTTATGGTCACCGGATTTGCATTCCTTTGAAGGCCGGCTCGCATAGCTCGCACAATGTCTTAGCAATCTGTTCCCGCAACCGCAGTTTCGTGAAGAAATCAATTAAAAAAAAAATCTTATACCTGCCACCAGTTGTAGCGTTTCCGCTAAATTAAATTTTTATTATTGTTAAATTCTTCGAAATCATCGCGCACATATGTATGTAACATAAAAAATAAAAATAATAAATTTCATTTCAGTTACAATCAGTGCATTGAGATGGCCTCAAAATTGCTCAAGATTGCTCAATATCGTTCTATGCATGTGCCGAACTTAACTGACAATTTTTGTGTAATCTTACGTACGTAATACTTCTCCTTCTCCTCCAACTCCTCCCTGGCATAAGACGCTCATTTTATTACAAACATTCGTTTATATTCATTTTTATTAGCGATCTGTTATGCGATCGTTTCAGAAGAAATGTGCTAAAAAGTTGATACGTAGCGCGACATAATGGCTCCTAGTCAAGTTGGAGGAGCCCGGTTAGGTCAAATACTGTTCGAAGAAATAAAATAAAACATAAACTGGCATTATGCACTTTATTTCGAAATTATTGTTTTCGCAATCATTGCAACCAATAGTTTCAATTCGATTTTAGTTGTTTTAGTGCGCAATTTTCGATTAATTACGATGCGATAAGATCACCGAAATTCACACTAATTTTAATAATTATTTAATTGCTTAAGATATACGACTAATTCGAAAGTCGGAATTTTTTTTTATTGTATATTTTTTGTTGCGCAAAAAAAACTTGATTTGCGTCAATTTGTCACGGCTATTTCAACACGTTATGTGCGTATAAAATGCATGCAAGCTATGTGTGCTTTATCACATTAACAAAAGGGACGTCTAAAGATTGGTACCATCGTATTACAGCCGGAGATGTGTCACAGTAAATTTAACCTCTAAGACTAATTTCAAATTTATTAAAAAGAAATATAGTTCATGGCTGCAAAAAACATAGAAATTCAATCCAATCATAATAATCGAGACCTCTCAGGTTTTTTTTTATGAAGAAAAATTTTAGTTGCTAAGATTTCACATATTATTTTGTCGAAATTCCAACTGAACTGGCAGTATTATTTCTTTTATTAAATAGTAAAATATCAGCTTATCTAAAATTTAGTGAATTTTTCAAATAGCGTTATATTAAGCAATTTTGATCCGATTTTAGCGGCATGCATGACACAACCGAAATTCGGGCTAAAAAAGAAATTACATGGTGTAGATACAGAGCTTCAAGTTCATGTTTCGTGATGTGGGCAATTTTTTCACGCGGCGAAATAACTATTTATCTTCTTTCGGTATAACCTTGAACTTAATAAACTTAGAGGCAGAATATTGTGGAGATTTTTCGCATGTTTTAATTGTTCAATTTGTGTTTGGCTATTCTTATGTATCGGCTTAGGATTTTCTTTTTCGTTTGCTCTAAGACTAATATTCTTCGCTTTCTTCAATGGCATTACAGCCCAAAGCGAGCCTTGGCCTCCTGGCTATCAGATTCCTTAACATATTTTCCTATTTGTGGAAGAGTTAGATCTTCGCACAACCCTCTATCTACGAATTTTTTATTTTCGAAGATTGAGGTGACCCTAATTTACATACGTAAGCAATGAGCGGAAATTATATATCAACCGGGATTGGAACTACTCACTAGGCTACGTCCAGGCTTAAAATGAATATTGTCAGATCTATTTTATTTTTAAGAGATGAAATTTGAAGCGAGAAGGTAGAAGTGGTCTTACTTTAGGGGCTAGTTAATGCGCCTTTTGTAACAAACAACTTCAAGAAAAAAATAATAAAACAAGCAACAAGAACGGAGAGATCAAGGGAAACACCTTTCAGGGAATAGAAAGCATGCTGAAGCCACCACAAAGGAGTGTGAAACAACGCGAGTCTCTCATAATGAAACGCGCAACTGACAAACCAGATGCCCAGAAGTACGATTTCTACAAGCCGGGCGAACAAACTGGGGGACTGGTAGAAATGCTGAAGAGGGCAAAAGGCGTTCGAATCACCCCCTATAGACAGCATCAGAGCTCTCCACGATGCGCTTACCGCCGCTGAAGCCCCACCGACACGGACGACACCTCAGTCAATCGAACTACACGGGAAGCTATTAATAGCCATTCGCAAGAAGATTATCAAAAAGGAGCGCAAGCAGCAGGCGAAAGGAGAGGATAGAGGGTTAAAAGCCGCCAGCAATAAGATGGTCACGAAAAAGCAAGAGACCAAAAAATTACACCTGACGCTAAGGGTCAACTTTAATATCCGCTGATACTGCGCGTGGAAAAGGCAAACGCTAAATTGGAAGCGAGCATCAGAAGGAGACTTCCTAATTCATTTTATGGAGACGGGAGCCGTGACTGCCGAACTCAAACCGAAGCATTAGCAGAGCAAGCTAGTAAGAGGACCCTCAAGCTCCGTTCTTTCAACGAGATTGAAGACAATGATGGAGTTCCTGCAAAAGATGACATAAGCGAAGCAATAAAAGCCCAGTTTGGAGACGGAAGAGTTCCGCAGCAGACATCTTATCCCCTTGAAAGGCGTACGGAGAAACTCAAACAGCAACAGTCAGTCTTCCTGCAGAAAACGCAAAAAAGGTGTTCGAAGCTCGAAGAATTAAGATCAACTGCCGCATTTGCGAACAAGCTTTGCTTAAAACATAACAGGACTACGATTGGACGTAAAGCTAAATCGAGCGATACTTTGGATGAAAGAGAAATTTTTTGATTGTATGAAATTTTGTATGGGAATTGGTTCAGGGGGTGACGATACTGAACTAATTTTTCACATCACGCCAGAGTTGCTATCAAAATGTTTTATACAAAATTTAGGATTCAAAAATTTTATAGGTACTGAGAAAATTAGTATAATAGATTTAGTGAAATTGTGCAGTTTGTATAGGAGGTGGTAGAAGGAGCAGCGAGTTCTTAATGACCTTTTCAGAAATAACTGCTTTTGATATGTAAATTTTAAATTGCAGATCAGTATCATTCATACTTTTCAGGAAAATCGACTTTTTGTAAGGCCGGGAAATTGTGTTAGATTGTATGGGAGGATAGACGGAATGGAGCTGATCGTCTAATTTTTTTTTAGTCTTACTAATAATTCTAAATACATATTTAGAGCATAATTTCAGCTCAATAAATTTTATACGTACTGAGTAAATTTGTTTAGAGTATTTTATGACAAAGTTCAGTTTGTATGGGAGGTGGTGGAACGAGGAGGAGGATACGAATAATTTGTATATGGTAGATTGAAATCATCATAAAAGTAACATATTCCACATCAAAAGATTTTACACTTTTCGAGCAAATACGTTTATTGTCAAATTGCAAAATTGTGTCATTTTATATGAAAGGTGGTAGAAGGAGTGGATCGATTTGGCCCGTTCATGAACTTGACCTTACTTTTTTACCAGACACAGAAACAATGTGAACAAAATTTGAACTTTTTAGCTCAACGCGTTCTCAAGCTAGAGGGCGCATAGACGAACGGACATCCGGTTTTGAGATTTTTGAGCGGTAGCAAATATTTCTGTACCCTTGGCGCCTCTCGAGCATTATTTCTTGGTGTTACAAACTTTAAAGCAAACTTAAAATACTCTCAGATTCCATCTAGAGTATAAAAATGTTTTAAATGTGTACAGTATGGTTATATGTGTGGCAGTGCAAAAACGGAAAAGACTGCTCCTGGCTTTGTGAAAAATGTGGAATGAAATGCCAAATTGCGAAGATGTGTGTCAAGGAGCCATAATGCAAGTTCTTAGGAAAGATTACCCAGAAGGTGCAAAGCACATAGCCGCAGCAAATGCCCAGTCTACACAAGTAAAAATCATGAAGATAATTTTGATTAATCTGAACCATTGTAGGACAGCTCAAGATACACAAACTGCTAAGGACAAAGCGGTGGATATCATTTTGATTAGCGAACCGTACAAAACAATCGATGGCAATATTTGAATCTATGACGAAACAAAGCAAGCGGCAATATGGATATGTGCAAGGCACGTCTTCGAATAAATCAGTGAATAGGCGTAGGGCTTCTTACGAACAAAAATAAATAATATTCACCTCTACAACTGTTATCCACGACCAATGATCATAAACGGTGACTTCGATGCATGGTCGACAGAGTGGGGTAGCAGGCTCACCAATGGTAGAGGACGTATTCTGTTGGAAACCTTTGCACCACCAGATTATAAACAACGGCCGGGCAAACACATATCGCAAACAGGCATAAAGTCCCTCACAGACATAACTCTCGTAACCAACTACTCCTACGAAATACGAAATGGCGTCTTAGCGAAGAATATACATACAGCGATCATTGGACGAATATAATTGAAATAAAGCAAAAACAAAATGCCATACAACGACCTCAATTAATATCCCCAAAATGGAAACATAAACTCTTCGACAAGGACACGTTTGAAGAAATACACTGGTATTATACGTCTTCCGGGATTTGAACTCACAACCTTCGCATTGTAGACCAATACGCTACCGCCTAGACTATACCCAGGTTAGGTAGAACGAAGAAATAAACTCTGGGCAAAGTGTTTACAAGCCCGACGCAAAGTCCAACGATCAAGGGCGAAGGGCATATTTTCAGGATCGATTAGGCACATTTAAAGTCGCGTTACGGGACCTAATCAAGGCGATTACACAAAGTAAGGTAAGACAACTTGTTTCAAACGTGTCTGTAACGAAGCGTCTATAAATCCCTGGGGTATAGCATATAGGATGGTGATGACAAGACTCAAACTTCATAGGCCCCACAAATAACTTGACCGATAATGCTAAGATCCTAAGTACCTAACCCCAAAGTACCTGATCACCCAAAGGCCAACTACTAAGTGTAGCATAACCAGAGAGATTAGATGCCAAACGGAGACAAAGAAATGTTTGTAGTAGTGACACTGGATATTAAAATGCTTTTTAACTCAGCAGAATGGTCATTTATAAGCAGATCGTTGGCCAAGATGGATACACTAAGCTATTTGTGGAAAATAATTACAAGCCACTTCACCAACAGACAGTTGAGAGGGTAAAGTGCTAGCACATCACCACGGGAGTCCCAAAAGGATCGGTACTGAGTCCTCTTCAGAGAAATATCATGCACGACACAGTCCTGCGACTGTCATTGCAACAAACGGAACAGTCACGAAAGTTAAATACTGACACGAGTCAGCCGGCTTAGAATTAGCTGACCATCAAAACAGAGGCTGTTCTAAATTTGTCAAAAGAAAATTGAATGCGCAAACATTCAGGTCGGCAGTCAAACCATCAGATCCAAGGAAGTAATTAAATATCTAGGAGTTATATTCGAAAATAGACTAAAATTTAAAGTACACGTGGACTTCGCGACCGAAAATAGGTTACAAAGCACTTTCCGGAATACTGCCAAACATCGGTGAACCTAGATATGGTAGAGGGATTCTTTTTTCCAGAATAGTCAGCATGATCCTCCTATAAGCTGCTTTGGTTTGGGCGGCGGCGTTAGCGACAAAGGAAACAAGGAGAAAGCTGTCGTCAACGTATAGACTCTGTACAATAAGCGGTTCCCGAACAATATCGGACTATGCAGCCTGTGTCATTGCTGGAATGATCCCATCGACTTTCTCACGAATAAGATGCTAAGGATCTACGAAAGATGGGCCTCTATCCAACAAAAGGCATCTTTTGTCAGAAAAATAAAAGAATAGAAAGATTCAACATCAATATGGCAAACCATGCGGGACAACATTAGAAAAGGCAGAAGGACCCTTAAGCTATTCCCCATCATTGAGGTGCGGACAAACCGGGTGTATCGATACTGCAACTATCACCTCACTCAGTTTCTATCAGGTTACGGCGGCTACCACAAAATCTTACACAGATTAGGACACGGAAGCTCACCTCTTTGTCTAGATTGTCCGGAAAAAGAAGAAGACACAGAGCACACATAAATCGGATAGACATTTTCCTACTCGCAACGAATGTGCGAAAAGATGTTCGGAGAATCTCGAGAGAGAGGAAACAATGTAAGGAGCAGAGCATAAAATACTAGCCAGCGCCGCAAAGTAATACCTAACGGCAGCCACGCGGGAAGAGTGGTTGAAGTTTGTATGCGGGGGTATGGTTTTGTAAGCAGGCGCATATCGGCTGACAGTTCTCTATCATGATCAGGAATGTGAATCCTGCATACAAATGGTATTGGTATCTAATAAAGATTCCACACCTCGCTGGCGTAACCAGAAAGAAAAAGAATGCACGCTGGCTGCATAAAGGAGGGCATTGTCGGAGGAAAGACACATTCGTAATTTGCCAGCGAGTATATCGTGTGATCAAAAGCGATAAAAGTGTGAATAATAAAGCGACATCATGTAAACAAAAAGCGTTTAAACGATTTTTGAAAGCGATTTAGTAAACTTTGGTTTCGTAGATTTGTAGCGACATCGACCTCTGATTTTTGTTTTTTTTTTTAAGATACCGAGTATAACTAAGGGGGTTACCCTTTAATGCATTGCATAATTGGTATAGGAAGAGGATAAAATTTTGGTAGTGTTCTGGGAATTTTGGGAGAGGGAGACGGAAATGGCGGTGAACATCATTTTTGAAGCGCTGGAGGTTATGCTTGCTTGGAAATATGCTACCAGATAATGCGTTCCAATGTCTGGTTGTTTGGGAAACGAACGCCTGTATATATTTCACTGTACGTGTTGGAATATGGTTGATGGTATACTCATGCACGCGTTTAGCTGACGAGCATTTCGGGGAAAGGTGTAAAGTGGAATAATGAGTGATCTAAGTTCCGCACTACATTTACCATGACAGTAGCGATAGTAAATGCTGAGTATTCCAATATTTCTGCGATGCTCGAGAGAGTCAATAGAAACAGTATCAGCTTCATCTCCAATTAATCGAAACGAGGTCGAATATAAGCCTTATAGATGGTAGCTAATTCGTGAAGCGTAAAATATTTTTTATTTTTGCGAAGAATACCTAAGCGTTTGGAGCCGTCAAGGACAACATCAAAAATTTGTACTCCAATCATGGTAGTTATTTAACTTTACGCCTAGTAGAACTGCAAGTTTGCTCCTCAGATGGGTTTAATCAAAGTTATACGCCAAGGCTAAATTATACGACGACATTGGAAAATCACGTTTAGGAGCAAGATGACATGCCTATGCGGCGTTGAACTCTACACATTTTTCCTGGCCCATTCCCGGATCAAGTCGAGGTCGGATTTCAGCGAACCGAATAACTCCGTGCATATGAAGCATTGCAATTTGGAAAGTGTGGACAATTTCATATATCTTGGGGCTAATCTAACAAAGGACGGTAATGAAACAGACGAAATCAAACGACGGATAATACTAGCAAATAAGACGTATTATTCGCTACTTCCAATAATGAAATCAAAGAAAGTGCACAGGAACAATAAGCTGCGGATATATAAAACTATTGTACGACCTTTGCTCTGTTATGGCAGCGAGACATGGACATTAACACGAACTTCCGAAAAAGCAGTTAACGCATTTGAAAGAATGGTCCTCCGAAGAATTTTGGGACCTGTGAAGGAAGGAACGAAATGGCGAATAAGATACAACCATGAGTTGTATCAACTCTACGACGAGCCAGAAGCTTCAACATTCATCGAACTATGTAAACTGCAGTGGGCTGGCCATGTAGAGCGAATGGAAGATAGAAGAATCCCCAAACGTGCTCTGAAAAGCAAAGCGAGTGGTAATCGGCCAGTAGACAAGCCACGAGAAAGCGATGGGAAGACTCGGTTGATGAAGATAGTAAAGCCATCTTAAAAATTAGCAGCTGGAGGACGCGGTCTTTGGATCGAGACGATTGGAGGCGACGACTTCAGGAGGCCAGGGCCCGATTTGGGCTGTCGCGCCATTGATGATGATGATGATATGAAAGCATCAGATTGCTTGTGAGATTCCGCAGCGGAATCAAAGTTGTTGTCTAAAGTTAAGTTATCTGAAAAACTATGGATTGGATTGATTGTTATTGTGGTTAATGAATACCAGGAGCAAAGTAGTCGACAAGAGAGAACCCTGAGGAACTCCGGAATGAATTCGGGAGTAGGTGGAGGAAGTTATTCAACTGTCAATCAACTTCTTAAGACCCCCTATAGGGGCATAGGACAGAAGCAATTCTCTTCCACAAGGCGCAATTCTGAGCATCGATCTTAAGCTGTTGCCAGGACTTGTTTATTCCTCTGGCCTCCTGCTCAACTGCTCGCTTCCATGTGTTACATGGTCGACCAACATGACGTCTTCCTTGAGGATTATAATCCAGAGCCTGTTTGGCGATGTTTCGCTCTAGTTTCCTCAAAGTATGACCGATTCACTGCCACTTCCGCCTTTGAATCTCAAAACCTATTTTAGTCTGTTCAGTTGTACTCCAAAGTTCGTCGTTGCAGATCACTTCTGTCCAGAATACTCCTAAAATGCGTCGGAGGTATTGATTTACGAAAGTTTGTAGTTTCTTGATAAGTCGAACGGTCACTTTCCACGTAGTGCAACAATATAAAAACACGGATTTGACGCATGCGTCAAAAAGTCGCAGTTTCGTGCGAAAGGAGATCTCTCTTTACCTCCAGAAAGAATAAGTGATACCGAAGGCCTAAGGAGCTTTATTTAGACGAGCCTTAATATCCGTTTTGGCTCCGCCGTCCATGCTGACAACGCTTCCGAGATAACGAAAATCTTGCGCCTCTTCAACATCTTGCCCGTTAAGAGCAATCGGTGTGTTTGCGTTCGAATCCATGTGCACGTATTTGGTCTTACGCACATTTATTTTCAGGAGCCTCTTTGCATTTAGAATGCAACGAGCGAACATTTAACTCTGAGCCCGAACGGTTATGTGCAAGCAAACACACATCATCAGCATAGGCATAAGGTAATGTACGATGTTAAATAGTCTTCATTGAAGACCTTTACCTTTCCCACCTTCCAGTGCAGCTTTCAAGATGTCATTTATTACCACCAGAAACAGGGCTGGTAATAATATGCAGCCTTTTCTGACACCCGTTCGCACAGAAAAGCTCTCGGACAGCTTTCCTCTATGTAAGATGCGACACCGTGCATGGATTACAACTGCCGTGGTCCTACAGAGGAAAAAAAATGTTGTCATTAAAGACAAATTCCATGTCCGAGTTGACAGCACTTTTGATGGGCTGTCCTCCAATGACATCAAAATTCTAAAAGGAGACTTCAACGGTAAAATTGTCAACGAACTGTTTCATAGGGGCGTATCAGGAGGTCATAGCCTCCATAATGAAACGAACGAAAATGGCCAAAGACTTATTGACTTCGCCAGTAGTAAGAATTTAGTCATAAGCTCCACATTTAGCTAGGACATTTAGAGCGGAGAAAATGAAATTACTGAATCGATGAGAGTAGTGGGTATATGGGGGTTCTGGACCGGAAGTGAACTGTCAGATTGAGCTTTTGAGGGGAAGTGAACTGTCAAATTGAGCTTTCGTGGTGAATTGAACTGTCAGATTGAGCTTTCGTGGTGAATTGAACTGTCAGATTGAGCTTTCGCTGTTTCTTCAGAGATGGCAGTAGCAGTATCCCTAACTGACTTTTTTTTTGAAATGCCAAGATTGATAAGAGTTGTACGAATTATGATTCATATATGATGAAATTGATAGGAATGAACACGTGGGTTACATTTTTAGTTGGACTTTAAGAATGCTTTCGTTGTTTATATTGTGAAATAGGTTGTGCTCAGCATTTTAGTTTTATGAATTTGGTTTCATATATGATGAAAATTGATAGATTGTGTGTATGGAGATTGTTATTGTTATTAATAGCGTGATATTTTTTTTTATGAAGTCATCATCGATTAGGAATAATTGTTTGAATTGTGTATGGTTTAGAGTATTCATATGATAGGTTGTTTACATTTTTTGTATGGAATTTTTTTGGTTTACGAGTGAGATTGGTCTGAAAATTTCACCTCAATTCGCCAACATATATGATCATTTTTTTTTGATGAACGAGTTCAAGGTCTAAGATTTGTATGAAAATAACTTGTATTTGTGGTAGATGAAGCATTTGTATGGTTACATGGATATAACGCTGTTATGCAATAGGGGTAAGCTTTGTATGGGATGTTGGTTAGTGATGATGTACTGACGTTCCATGACGTCATCAATTAGGGTTGCCATAAGGTCATCGATTATAGTTTCATGACGTCATCATCAATTGGGGTTGCCATAATGTCAAAAAAAAAAAAATAAAATAAAAAAAAAAAAATAAAAAAAATTTAAAAAAAAATAAAAAAAAAAATAGAAAAAAAAAAAAAAAAAATCAATAAAAAAATCAAAAAAAAAAAAAAATCATAAATTTACAGATTCGCATGACAATGTTCCTATGCCTAATACTGATAAACCCGATTAATGGGCTATTTAACGTACACGAACTGACAGGATTTACAGAAATACAACTTAACAAAGTAGAAATAGTGACCAAAGCAAATATTATCATCCACATAATTGACATAAAAGAAATTTTAGACGTAATAAACGAATTTTCAACCAATACAGCTAATTTTAACGGAGAACAGAAGAACTTACTTATTACAGAACTAAAACAATTGACAAACAAAATTAAAAATATTTTAGGAATTATATAGAAATAGAAAGAAAAGTGCTTTATTGAATATAGTCCGATGTACAGCAAAATGGTTATTTGGAACATGGACGAACAAAACAGACTAGACACATAAAATCACATGAAGACGACAGACGAAAATAATCATAATCTCATTACCGTAATAAACCAACAAATAATTATAAACAACAATTTAATGAATCTTTCAGACAGCTTAAAAATTGAAAAATAAATATATAGAACCATATCAACTACAACAACAACAACAACAACTACAACACTATAAAATACAACCAAACAACCATACAAACACCTGCTACCAACTTACTTTATTAAATTTTACTATAAGTTAAAAAATAAAAAAGAGTCTTGTGTGTTGTTATACTTGTATACCAAATTCTGGTTAATATGCATATTTCAAGAAAAAAAACAAACTGAATGATGGTTTTAAGCATATTTATTATCAAGATATTTTTTTTTAAATAAATAAACATAAGAAAATTACGATATGTATCGGTTATATTATATAGAATAGCTATTTCTTTAACAATGAAACAGTTTTCAGATCCTCTAAATTTAATATTTATATTATTACTTCAGCTTTTCTCAATGCTTCAATGATGGCAACAATCTCGTTGTTATGACTACTATCTCCCGCCTGTAGCGCTGGTACAAGTAATCGTAATCGGTCCACCAATTCATTGGGGTCATTCCAAAAAACATACTGTTTTGGTTCGATTGATGTTTGTATTAAATCTCCTCCTCTATGAGTTAAAAGTTTGTTAATAATTTTTGTATATTTATAGCTACGGTTTCCATTTATTTGTCCTTCGCTGGTATAGTGACGTCTATAGGCATTAGTATCAAGCAGAATATTTCTATAGTTTTGTAAATCATCTTGATTGTACAGAGTCTTATCTGGAACTTTCATAAATAGTAGCTCATATATGCCCGGAGTACCCTCATAGGTTTTATCTTTTATTAATATTTGACTACTATCGATTGTAAAAATCGAGTTTCCAATTTTCCATTGTTCATTTTCATGATAAACACCATAAGTACTATCAATGAAATCCGGATTATTTACAAATATATTTAAATATTTTGTAGGTATTTCATCAAATTCTCGCTCGTTCATATATTCAATGAGTTCTTGCCGACCTGAAGGAGTTGCCACATATTTACGTATGCTTCTTACATCCGGAGACTTTAATGGTGTTTCAAAAGTATCAGTTAGATTAAGCTTTCGTCCGAATTTGGGTGTTGGAGTTTCAAAGTCAACGTCACTTTCAATATCATCTGTAGATTGAGTTTCCATGTTTTCTTCTTTTTCAGGTTCATATTTACTGTGATTATGATTTTCTACATCTCCTTCTCTTTTAGGCTCGAATTTACTGTGTTCATACAGTTTAACTAATTCTTTAAGAGGTCTTGTGATTGGCTTAAAAGTTTGTTCTTGTCGAGTTTCAGCATTAAATCTACCCATTTTGAATTGCTTATATTTTTTACGTAACGAGTTACTAGACTTTATAATTTGTCTAAGAATATCTTTATCGGTCGACTTCTGCATTTTTCCTTCTCACACAACAACAACAGATTAACAGATATCGTACTGCTTTGTACAGCTTTAATACTGCTTTAATACTGCTTCTGTACTGCTTTGTACAGCTTTAATACTGCTTTATACAGCTTTAATACTGCTTTAATACTGCTTCTGTACTGCTTTGTACAGCTTTAATACTGCTTTATACAGCTTTAATACTGCTTCTGTACTGCTTTGTACAGCTTTAATACTGCTTTATACAGCTTTAATACTGCTTTGTACAGCTTTAATACTGCTTTATACAGCTTTAATACTGCTTCTGTACTGAGGTGTACAGCTTTAATACTGCTTCTGTACTGAGGTGTACTGCTTTAATACTGCTTCTGTACTGAGGTGTACTGCTTTATACAGCTTTATTACTGCTTTCAGTTTTTAAATATAGTTTTTAAAACTTTTTTTTCTCATATTACTGAATCAAAGTCTTCATATTGATTATATATAGTTGTATTTATTTGATATTCGAATCAAGATTGGAAATAACTTCTCTTGGCTGCTGAAAGTGAACAGAATTCAAAGCATATATACAGTATTCATATAAATTTAGAAACATGACTGCTGAGTGTTGAAGGGACAAGTATAGATTTTTTTTTTGATTATTAGAGCCTCAATGTGATTACAGGTTGGTTGTAAGTTGGATACAAGGTGATATCAAGTTGGTTGTATAGTTGTTTGGTTGGTTGGTTGGTTGGCTGTATAGTTGGTTGTATAGTTGGTTGGTTGGTTGTATAGCTGTGTAGTTGGTTGGTTGTATAGCTGTGTGGTTGTATAGCTGTATAGTTGGTTGTACAGCTGTATAGTTGGTTGGTTGTGTAGCTGTATAGTTGGTTGGTTGTACAGCTGTATAGTTGGTTGGTTGGTTGTATAGCTGTGTGGTTGTATAGCTGTATAGTTGGTTGTACAGCTGTGTGGTTGTATAGCTGTATAGTTGGTTGGTTGTACAGCTGTATAGTTGGTTGGTTGTATAGCTGTATAGTTGGTTGTACAGCTGTGTGGTTGTATAGCTGTATAGTTGGTTGGTTGTACAGCTGTATAGTTGGTTGGTTGTATAGCTGTATAGCTGTATAGTTGGTTGTACAGCTGTGTGGTTGTATAGCTGTATAGTTGGTTGTACAGCTGTGTGGTTGTATAGCTGTATAGTTGGTTGGTTGTATAGCTGTATAGTTGGTTGTACAGCTGTATAGTTGGTTGGTTGTATAGCTGTGTAGTTGGTTGGTTGTATAGCTGTATGGTTGGTTGGTTGTATAGCTGTATAGTTGGTTGTACAGCTGTATAGTTGGTTGGTTGTATAGCTGTGTAGTTGGTTGGTTGTACAGCTGTATAGTTGGTTGGTTGTATAGCTGTGTAGTTGGTTGGTTGTATAGCTGTATGGTTGGTTGGTTGTATAGCTGTATAGTTGGTTGTACAGCTGTATAGTTGGTTGGTTGTATAGCTGTGTAGTTGGTTGGTTGTACAGCTGTATAGTTGGTTGGTTGTATAGTTGGTTGGTTGGTTGGTTGTAATCACATTGAGGCTCTAATAATCAAAAAAAAAAATCTATACTTGTCCCTTCAACAATCAGCAGTCATGTTTCTAAATTTATATGAATACTGTATATATGCTTTGAATTCTGTTCACTTTCAGCAGCCAAGAGAAGTTATTTCCTATCTTGATTCGAATATCAAATAAATACAACTATATATAATCAATATGAAGACTTTGATTCAGTAATATGAGAAAAAAAAGTTTTAAAAACTATATTTAAAAACTGAAAGCAGTAATAAAGCAGTACACCTCAGTACTGAAGCAGTATTAAAGCAGTACACCTCAGTACAGAAGCAGTATTAAAGCTGTACACCTCAGTACAGAAGCAGTATTAAAGCAGTACACCTCAGTACAGAAGCAGTATTAAAGCTGTACAAAGCAGTACAGAAGCAGTATTAAAGCTGTATAAAGCAGTATTAAAGCTGTACAAAGCAGTACAGAAGCAGTACAGAAGCAGTATTAAAGCTGTATAAAGCAGTATTAAAGCTGTACAAAGCAGTATTAAAGCTGTATAAAGCAGTATTAAAGCTGTACAAAGCAGTACAGAAGCAGTATTAAAGCTGTATAAAGCAGTATTAAAGCTGTACAAAGCAGTACAGAAGCAGTATTAAAGCTGTATAAAGCAGTATTAAAGCTGTACAAAGCAGTACAGAAGCAGTATTAAAGCAGTATTAAAGCTGTACAAAGCAGTACGATATCTGTTAATCTGTTGTTGTTGTGTAAGAAGGAAAAATGCAGAAGTCGACCGATAAAGATATTCTTAGACAAATTATAAAGTCTAGTAACTCGTTACGTAAAAAATATAAGCAATTCAAAATGGGTAGATTTAATGCTGAAACTCGACAAGAACAAACTTTTAAGCCAATCACAAGACCTCTTAAAGAATTAGTTAAACTGTATGAACACAGTAAATTCGAGCCTAAAAGAGAAGGAGATGTAGAAAATCATAATCACAGTAAATATGAACCTGAAAAAGAAGAAAACATGGAAACTCAATCTACAGATGATATTGAAAGTGACGTTGACTTTGAAACTCCAACACCCAAATTCGGACGAAAGCTTAATCTAACTGATACTTTTGAAACACCATTAAAGTCTCCGGATGTAAGAAGCATACGTAAATATGTGGCAACTCCTTCAGGTCGGCAAGAACTCATTGAATATATGAACGAGCGAGAATTTGATGAAATACCTACAAAATATTTAAATATATTTGTAAATAATCCGGATTTCATTGATAGTACTTATGGTGTTTATCATGAAAATGAACAATGGAAAATTGGAAACTCGATTTTTACAATCGATAGTAGTCAAATATTAATAAAAGATAAAACCTATGAGGGTACTCCGGGCATATATGAGCTACTATTTATGAAAGTTCCAGATAAGACTCTGTACAATCAAGATGATTTACAAAACTATAGAAATATTCTGCTTGATACTAATGCCTATAGACGTCACTATACCAGCGAAGGACAAATAAATGGAAACCGTAGCTATAAATATACAAAAATTATTAACAAACTTTTAACTCATAGAGGAGGAGATTTAATACAAACATCAATCGAACCAAAACAGTATGTTTTTTGGAATGACCCCAATGAATTGGTGGACCGATTACGATTACTTGTACCAGCGCTACAGGCGGGAGATAGTAGTCATAACAACGAGATTGTTGCCATCATTGAAGCATTGAGAAAAGCTGAAGTAATAATATAAATATTAAATTTAGAGGATCTGAAAACTGTTTCATTGTTAAAGAAATAGCTATTCTATATAATATAACCGATACATATCGTAATTTTCTTATGTTTATTTATTTAAAAAAAAATATCTTGATAATAAATATGCTTAAAACCATCATTCAGTTTGTTTTTTTTCTTGAAATATGCATATTAACCAGAATTTGGTATACAAGTATAACAACACACAAGACTCTTTTTTATTTTTTAACTTATAGTAAAATTTAATAAAGTAAGTTGGTAGCAGGTGTTTGTATGGTTGTTTGGTTGTATTTTATAGTGTTGTAGTTGTTGTTGTTGTTGTTGTAGTTGATATGGTTCTATATATTTATTTTTCAATTTTTAAGCTATCTGAAAGATTCATTAAATTGTTGTTTATAATTATTTGTTGGTTTATTACGGTAATGAGATTATGATTATTTTCGTCTGTCGTCTTCATGTGATTTTATGTGTCTAGTCTGTTTTGTTCGTCCATGTTCCAAATAACCATTTTGCTGTACATCGGACTATATTCAATAAAGCACTTTTCTTTCTATTTCTATATAATTCCTAAAATATTTTTAATTTTGTTTGTCAATTGTTTTAGTTCTGTAATAAGTAAGTTCTTCTGTTCTCCGTTAAAATTAGCTGTATTGGTTGAAAATTCGTTTATTACGTCTAAAATTTCTTTTATGTCAATTATGTGGATGATAATATTTGCTTTGGTCACTATTTCTACTTTGTTAAGTTGTATTTCTGTAAATTCTGTCAGTTCGTGTACGTTAAATAGCCCATTAATCGGGTTTATCAGTATTAGGCATAGGAACATTGTCATGCGAATCTGTAAATTTATGATTTTTTTTTTTTTTTGATTTTTTTATTGATTTTTTTTTTATTTTTTTTTATTTTTTTTTTTATTTTTTTTTAATTTTTTTAATTTTTTTTTTTTTATTTTATTTTTTTTTTTTTTACATTATGGCAACCCCAATTGATGATGACGTCATGAAACTATAATCGATGACCTTATGGCAACCCTAATTGATGACGTCATGGAACGTCAGTACATCATCACTAACCAACATCCCATACAAAGCTTACCCCTATTGCATAACAGCGTTATATCCATGTAACCATACAAGTGCTTCATCTACCACAAATACAAGTTATTTTCATACAAATCTTAGACCTTGAACTCGTTCATCAAAAAAAAATGATCATATATGTTGGCGAATTGAGGTGAAATTTTCAGACCAATCTCACTCGTAAACCAAAAAAATTCCATACAAAAAATGTAAACAACCTATCATATGAATACTCTAAACCATACACAATTCAAACAATTATTCCTAATCGATGATGACTTCATAAAAAAAAATATCACGCTATTAATAACAATAACAATCTCCATACACACAATCTATCAATTTTCATCATATATGAAACCAAATTCATAAAACTAAAATGCTGAGCACAACCTATTTCACAATATAAACAACGAAAGCATTCTTAAAGTCCAACTAAAAATGTAACCCACGTGTTCATTCCTATCAATTTCATCATATATGAATCATAATTCGTACAACTCTTATCAATCTTGGCATTTCAAAAAAAAAGTCAGTTAGGGATACTGCTACTGCCATCTCTGAAGAAACAGCGAAAGCTCAATCTGACAGTTCAATTCACCACGAAAGCTCAATCTGACAGTTCAATTCACCACGAAAGCTCAATTTGACAGTTCACTTCCCCTCAAAAGCTCAATCTGACAGTTCACTTCCGGTCCAGAACCCCCATATACCCACTACTGATGAGAAATACCAAGAAGCCATCACCAAGAAAAACGAAGCATATCGACTGTTTCTCTTGAGACGAACACGAGCTAGAGAGGACAACTATCAGCGGCTCAGGCGAGACGCCAAGAAGATCTACAGACGAAAACAATGGAAAATAAATAATGACAAAATTTTATCATTGGACGAAAACCTGAAGAAAAATGACGTGCGAGCAGTATTTAATACCGTGAAAGAAATGAAACAAGGTTACAAACCGCAATCTACCCTCTGTAAGGACGAAGAAGGCAATATCATAAGCGACGCTATTTTTTTTTTTTTACAGAATGACCTGTGTTATAGGCAATTTCGGCCTTTATGTGCAATGCACAAACACAGTCATGGAGGGAAGGAATGGGATTGGGAAGGTTGGGGAAGGGGAGTGAGAACGACCGTCGCGAGTGGAGAAGCTGGTATATTGCTCAGTTGTACTGGCTGCTTACTGACAAATATTTGCAGATGGTATGGGGGACTGAATGATAGGAAGCGAAAAGAAACCATCTACTGAGTATCTAGGCCTTCTTGAAGTGGAACTGTTTCACTTTTACACCGTTTCCCCATTTTATTGCGAATAATTTTTTATCACCAGTAGCAACTGAAAAATTTGCGCTTAAAAAAATCCCGTCTGGAGTGGGAATCGAACCCACGACCTATTGACTGAGAAGCAAGCATGCTGCCCACTACGCCACGGAAGCTTCGATTGAAATCAATGCACGATGGGCTCAGTACTTCTAAGCATTGTTAAATAGAACTACATCACATAATGAACCGTTCATAATTCTGGAAGATCCAGATGGATATAAACTGCCCATTGCTCCAACCCATGATGAAGTTGAGACAGCCCTTCATAATAAGGCGCCCGGAATTAACGGAATCCCTGCAGAGCTTTTGAAAGAAGGTGGACCAGAGCTTGCAGTCGAATATATAAATTAATTGTTAAAATCTGGACAACTGAAAAATTACCTGACGACTGACGGAAAAGCACTATGTGTCCTGTATACAAAAAGGGTGGCCGTCTGAGTTCCGAAAGTTACAGAGGAATTTCATTGTTGTGTACGTGTTACAAAATTTTGACGAAAAATATCGAACGAAGACTCAGTGAACGCCAACATCATCGGAGAATATCCAGATGGCTTCAGATCGGGACGATCAACAACGGAGCAATTAATGTCAGTAAAAAAGGTGCTAGGAAAATGCTGGGAATATGATATTAATGTGCACCAAATGCTCATCGATTTTTGTCAAGCATAGGAAAGTGTCGTCCGTAATGCGTTGTACAGAATAATGATTGAACTAGGTGTCCCACCGAAACTAGTTCGGTTAATAAAAGCCACGATGGAATACAATGAGTGACAAGTAAAAATCCAAAAGGAGTTGAACCAAAGTTTTCCAATGGAGTCAGATCTCAAACAAGGAGTCTCGCCCCCATGATCTTTAAATTGGTGTAGACGATGTGGATTTTCTGGCTCGATCAATATTTTGCGTTAAGGAGGTATTCCAGGAGTTGGAGTCGGCAGCGGGTGAAGTAGGGCTCAGGGTCATTGAAGCAAAAACTAAATACATAACGCAGACACGAAGGACTGTCCCAGAGAAACAGAGCATTACTATGGGTGAATACAACTTCGAACAGGTAGATGAATTCGTATACCTGGGAGCCCTTCTCACAAAGGACGGCAATGAGCGACATGAAATTCAAAGAAGAATCACGACAGCTTGCAAAGCATTTTATACGATTTTCCCCCCTAATGAAATCAAAGAAGGTCCATCGAAACAATAAACTACGCATCAACAAGATATTAGTTCGTCCTGTGCTGCTATATGGATGCGAAACGTGGACCTTAACGTGGGTTTCGGAGAAGTTAATCGACATGTTTGAGCGAAAAATTCTTCGGAAGGTGTACGGAGCAGTTAAGGAAGGAGATGATTGGCGAATTCGATACAACCATGAGCTATATCAACTATTTGACGACCCACCAGCATCTATGGTGATCAAACTGCGCAAGCTGCAATGGGCTGGCCGCGTGGAACGAATGCACGAGGAACGAATCCCAAATTAAGTGCTCAAGGGCAAAGCTCAAGACAACCGATCGCAGGGGAAGCCACGAAAGCGACGGGAGGACTCAGTAGACGCAGATTGCAGATCTGGTGGAGGTACATCCGTGAGGTCAAGGCTCGATATGGGGTGTAGTGCCATTGCACCATCATCATAAATTAAATGTGCTGCTATCTAACAACTTCTTAATTTATTATTTTAAAATTTCGAAAGTAAGTTAGTAGTCAAAATACACAAAAATAAAAAACCTCACCCGCTCCTAAAATAATTATTAATGAATAAATTTAAAAAAAAAGCGACTCATTTTTACAACAACCCAACAAAAAAAAGTTGCATAATTAATTATTTGACATTATCAAATGCAAAACTGACCCACTTAACACTCCCTTCACTATCATCGCAGCAAGGAAAAAGTCACAAAATTAAAATAATTAAAAGTGTCGTTTTAGCGATATGCAGTCACTACACCCAATTACAATATTCGGTTTTGGTTTTTATTATGCCGACTTTTAGCATCATTATTGAAACAGTGAAATATTAGTATAGTGTAAATTTTCGCGTTTATTTAATGAACTATGTTTTTTTTATTGTTGATAGAAGATTCCATCAAAACGATTGATCATTAATTGTTAAAAAACTGTTTTTTTTTTAATTATGGGAGGTTTCCATTAACATTTTCTGTATTTTTATTTAAAAATAATTTGTAGGCATTACGAAAGAAATCAATAGATAAAAAAACGTTAAAATCTATTTGAATTTGTCTTGTCAATTATTATTTGTTTAATAGTCATGTACTCTAATTCAATGTTCAATGAAGAAACATCTGTCAAATGCAATGATCATAATGTGTGGAGTTGATTTTGCGAAATGCAACAATTTACAGATATAAAGTTTGAGTGAAAGATATGTATCTCGGATATCGATGCTATAAGAGATTTTCAGGTGAAAGGTTTGAATGAGATTAACAGAATGGATTTTTTTTTTTTTTTTTTTTGATTTGAAACCAGAGATAGAGTTTGTGCATTTTTTATTAATGGCTGAATTAAATTTTCTGCAAAATCTCAACACTGAGATAAAAGGAAGCTGGAAATAATTACGGAATAGGTCAACTGTGTTAGACGTGTTTTCTGAGTCTCGAAAGAATGGAAAAATGAATTTTTGATGGAATTTTTCAAACCAAATATTGTTTGATCGAAACTTGGTTACGTATTTTAGGGATATACTGACCAGATTTGATCTCTAACGACGAACTTTGAAGTACAACTGGATGGACCAAAATAGGGATTGAGAATCAAAAACGAAAGTGGCACTTCAAGGAAACAAGAGCAAAACATATCCAGAGGATCACTGGATTATAAGGAAGACGTCCAGTTTCAAGAACATTTAGTCCATAGAAGCGAGCAGTTGAACTTACTATCGTAAGTTGTGAAAGAGTACTGTTTTTCGTCCTATGCCCCTGAAAAGAGGGGGCGGGAATTAATTGAATTGAAATTGAGAATTTGCTATAATGCTAAAATTGAAGAAATTTCACTGTACGGCTAAAAGTTAGTACATATGAATTAAAAGAAAAGATTTCCAGATTTCATACTGATATGCTTTTTTAAATGAAACATTTTGATCTCTGCTGAGACCTTCATCAAACTGTTTAATGAAGGTCTCGGCAGATATCAAAACATTACATTCAATGAAGCAAAGCAGTATGAAATCCGAAAATCTTTTCTCTTAATTCGAAAACATTCACCAAAAAATACAAAGGAATTATTATATCGCAAGCGTACTGATAAAATCACTTTATTCATAAAAATTTGTAAGTGTGTATTTTATTTTAAGGAATTGCCGAAAGTTCTCGTGAAAACCGAAGAGTGCTTGAAAAAACAATGCGAACTTATAATATCTTCCAGTAAATTTTAGCTAATATCTCATCTTTTCTTGATTATTTGAGATTTCCTTTCCTTTAGCACCATGCTTTATATCGAACTTCGCACAATTCTATAGTCTATCACAATTTAACTCTAAAAATCAAATTGTTTTGTTACATTTCGGTTTTTCATGAGAAAAATGGTGGCTAATCCAGGGACATGATTTTTATTTTCACAAGGTAACTTATCAAATCATTAGCGCTGTAAACTGTGTAAATTAGCGCTGGAATTAAGGAAACACAATTTAAAAGAAGTAGCTACTAATTAAAAATTTAAATCTCTTAAATTTTTTTTATGTTCAAATCCAATCTTAATATCTTTTATGTCGTATAGAAAAAAAATTATGCAACTAAGATCCATCTCGAGTTTAGTTTTTGTATTTTGTTTTCGGTATATTTTATTTAATAATAAATTATTGTTACGATTATCTCGAATAATATTGTGTCAGTGTTGGGTGCTCTATTGTAATATTCCTAATTAATATTACGAAAAAGGCAAAACAGATAACTTTTTTTTTTGTTGACATTTCGATGAAACAACTCTCACATAAAACATAAATCAAAAATGCATAATTTCACACGCCATCTTCGGTCGGCCTAGTAAAAAGAAAAAAAAAAAGAAAAACAAAAAATTATTTAGGTTTCGTGCTTAACTGCCCGTGGCAGAAGTCACTACAGTTTGCATTTTTTGCAGAGAAAAAAAAAATTTGCATTTTATTTAAATACCGATGGAATTAATTTCGTTTTTGATGCAAATTTTTTCACAAATTTTTATGATTTTAATGGCAAATTGTATTTTTTTTTAGAGAGAGAGAGAGAAATCGGATACGGAAATTGAATTTGAAATCAAAATATCTTGTGGACAGGTAGAAGATTTTAAGATTAAAAATCATATAATTCCTGTAATATCATATCAAAAATCTCACTTCATAATGCGCGTGACATTTTAATAAGATTTTGAAATAATGAGCGGATCGAGTTTTAAATTTGACAAAAAATTTAAATAATATTACAACTGGTATTATATCTTCTTCTCCAGCGTGTGTGGTGTGCTTTGGTCGTCTGACCTCCAGGTTTCTCAACATTTTCAATGTTGGTATCCCCTCTATCTATCTAATTTTCTTTTCTACAGATTGAGGTGGCCAAGATATACCCACGCAAGTAAGTGTGCTGAAATTATACGATAAGTCGACCGGGATTCGAACTTCCGACCTTAGCATTGAAGACCAACACGATATCCATTAGACCACAATCTTACTCTAACCCTTTATCAAATTGCTTGCGATCTTCAACTGTTTACAATTTTCAACACACCTACGCACATACACTGGACTATTCGCGATCTCTTGCACTAAGTGCCAAGTGCAAGCCAACTACTTCATAACAGAGCTCATAAACAAGAAGAAACTTAGATATTTCACAAGATCACTCTAAAATCTGGGTGCACAGCTGCCCGTCTGCCGTCCTTTTTGTCACACAAACAAGTGCGTGTGCTACCGTACACATACATCAATAAGAAACAGCAGTAGCTTTGCAGTATGGAAAAAAAAACGTGCCGAGTACACCATTCATCATAGATTATAGTATATAATGGAATCAGAGAAAAATTTAATGAAAATTGGCCCATTTTGAAAGAATATGCAAAAGGATCTACGGAGAATAGAGAGAGAAACGAGAGCAGAAGCAATATAACCCCTCTACAAACCTAACCTATATACCCGCGGGGAAAGTTGAAGTTGAAGTCTGTGTACGTGGGTATGGTTTAGAACGCAAGCGAATATCGGCTGGCAGTCCTCTGTCAGGATCAAGTATTTTAATCGTGCATACCAATGGCATGGGCTATCCTAGGATGTATCCTAGTGGGTAGCAGTGTTGGTCTACAATGCGAAGGTCGTGAGTTCAAATCCCGGTCGAATCCAGCACACTGCCTGCTTGGGTATACTTTGATCACCTCAATCTTCGAAAATGAAAAATTCGTAGATAAAGAGTTGTGCGAAGGTCTAACAACTCTTCCACAATAAATAATGAAAAAAATGTGCAGGAACCTAAAAATCAGAAGGCCAAGGCCCGATTTGGGCTGTAGTACCATTACAGAAGTTGAAGAATGGTATCAACAATAATAAAGATTTCACACCTAGAAAGAAAAACCTAACAGAATTATGGTTGGGCCTAAGGCCAATCTGTATGGGAGTTGGTAGAAGCAGAGAGGCGAGGTTTGTATATGACACCAAACGTGGCACGGAAAATGCTTCGTGCTGAATTTAAAAATTGTAGTTTTTATTATTTTCAAGGAAATTTCCTGAAATTGGAGCATTTGAAAAGCAGATAAGTGAAGAGTTTTACATGATTTTGGAACTGGTTATCAGTATCTTTATCACCTGATTTGTTTCAATTTCAAAGTTGATAGCTCTCATATGTTCGAAAGAGAAATGATTTCCTTGAATTTATAACATATATATTTGGAGGTGCAGCGAAGCTGATATTTTTTTTTTTAATTATAAGGGACAAATTCTGGCAAAAATTTTAAGCTTCTACTTTTTCTAGTTTTAATGGAAATCGATAGAAAGCCCTTACCAAAATTATGCATTTGTACGGGAGGTGGTAGAAGGAGTATACGGATCAAAAAAATTTTCGTCGTATTTCTATTATCATTAAACTTTCAACAAAACTTCAAGTCGATAGCTTTGACTGTTTCGAAGAAAACGATTGAATTTAAATTTCAAAATTTCGTGAAATTTGTATGGGAGGAGGTGAAGTTGATGATTTTTTTAAGACTAGTTGTAATTATAATGAAATTAACACCGGCAAAAATTTCTCTCTTCTGAAGCTTCAATGAAAATCGAATAAAAACATTTTTGAAAGTTGTACATTTGTATGGGAGGAAGTAGAAGGAGTGAGGGGATCGGGTCAACATTTTGTATGTTAATTATATTCACTTCAGTATACTCTTACCTAAATTTCAAGTCGATAACTTAAATATCGAAATTTAATGAAATTTGTATGGGACGAGTAGAAGGAGTGGGGGAATTTAGCCCGTTTATCAATTTAAAGTTCCTTTTTTGCTAAAAATGACACACAACAAATTTCAGCAGCGTTCGAGAGTTATGTTGTAGGCAAACGGACATACGGATAGACGGACAGATAGACAGACGGACAGAGTCCGAGAGACAGTCGGAGATGGTCACTCGGAATCGAGGTTTTTGAGCGATAACAAATATTTCTGTACGCTTGGCGGCTCTGTGCGAGCGTTATTTCTTAGCGTTATCAACGGTAAGGCAAACATAACATACTCTCAGATTTCATCGAGAGTATAAGAATCACGCTTTATGGAGCTGAGGAGAACCTCCTGAAAGAGACGAGCGGATATAAAAAAACGTATGCTTGCGGCAGGAAGAGCCGTTCGTAATTCGGAAACGAAGAAGTTCGTTTGGTCGACAGCGACAATATTTGCACTGTAACGTATTCTTTATTTATTTAAAATAGTTAAAATAAACTGCCAACAAGTCTGGCGCAACTTTATTATTCTTGAGACAAGTTGTGGATGCGCGGAAAGTCAATATGCGGGTTAGAGTGGTTAAGGGAGACTAAGTGGAACTCCCTTTCACATTTAAGGCAGGGCTGCTCTCAATTTAACATTTTATTGCGAATACGATCAATAGCTCTAGTACATGTAATCGATATTTCATTACGTTTGGTGAATGTTTTCACAGTGCATTTCGAATTGAAAGGAACGATTTCCGGATTCTACACTGTTATGCTTTATTATTCGTGACGTTTTGGTCTCTGCTGAGACCTTTATCAAACTGCTGGCAGTTAATATTTTATACTTTTGGGAATTATTTTCAAATGGAGGGGAGGAGGTCGGTGCGTAGCAATTATGAAATAAGCGCCCTTCGTTCCTTAAGCCCTAAAAAAAATCAATAAAAATTGCCAACATTTTTGCTTACCACCTCCCTCCCCTTACACCCCAAAGTAAAATTACTACCAATTTTAAGGACCATATACATTGTGACCAGCACGTACTGGTTATTTGTAATTAATCACTTTGGGAAATGATGTTTCAAATTTTTTTTTTTGGTTAGCAGGTAGGACTATTCTTATTACTATCCCAAAAATCAGCGTGGTTTGTTCATCAGTGTGTTTACAATAGCTTGTTGAATGGATACGCCTCCGTAGTCCACGGCGATTTTGGTTTTATGTCCTCGATCGGCTGAAAACGAGTTCCATGGAGCGGTAATTTCAGTTTCGAGGATAGGAAAAACTCACACGGGGCCAAATATGGTGAATACGGTGGTTAATTGAAGCAATTTGTTGCTCAAATTCTGTCACAATCAAGGCTCAATGCGATGGCGCATTTTCAGCGTGGAAAATCCATGAATTCTCCTTCCATAGCTCCGGCCATTGTTTAAGGATTTGGTTACGCAAACACTTCAATTCGGTCAAACATTACTTCTTATTTACCGTTTATCCCTTCCAAACGAATTCATAATGGATCGAACGTCGAATATCGACAAAAAATATCAGCATCGTCTTGATTTTTGAGCGTCTTTCGCGAGTTTTTTTTTCGGTTTCGGTGCATTTTTTTCCTCCATTCCGATGATTGTTGACTGGTTGGCATGTCAAACTCATAGACCCATGTCTCATTACCAGTTATGATGCGCTCCATGAATGTGGGTTGAAAATTCGCACGATCAAGCATGTTCAAAGAGACCCATTCACGGTACTTTTTTTAAGAAAATTCAGCTTTATTGGAAAGAATTGGGAAAGGACGCATTTTACGGTCAAAGTTTCTATCAAAATCGAACGAACGGACTCGCAAGAGATGTCGAGCTCTCCTGTTATCTCTCTAACACTAGCATGACGATTTTCGAGCACCATTTCCTTCACTTTTTGAATGTTTTCATCAGTTGAAGAGGTCGTCCAGAACGAAGCATGTCTTCAAGGAACTCCCGACTGTCTTAAAAGACATTCAACTACTCAAAGGCTCGTGTTTTTAATATTATTGAATCACCGTAAGCCTTTTCCTAGAGTGTAGCCTAGCGGGTAGCGAAGGTCGTGAGTTCAAATCCCGGTCGACGCATAATTCAAGCACACTGCCTGCATGGATATACCTTGGTTACCTCAATCTACGAAAGTCAAAAATTCGTAGGTAGGGGGTTGTGCGAAGAGCTAACAACTCGTCCGCAATAAATAATGAGAAAGTTAAGGAACCTCAAAGTCAGGAGGGCCAGGTCCGATTTGGACTGTAGCGCCATTGAAGAAGAAGTAAGCATTTTCCAATGTTCGCAATGATTCCGCACACGAAACACGATTGGAAACACAAGTCTTTGTTCCATTTTTTGTCCATTGTAAAAATCGCCGTGAACTACTGAAGTGTACCCATTCAACCAGCTGCTGTAAACAGTCCTACCTGCTTACCAAGAAAAAAAATGTTTAAATATTATTTCCGTGACTAATTTTAATTATAAATTCCCGATACGTGCTGGTCACAATGTAGTTCTGCAATATGACAAAATTTCAATTTGATATCTGTACTTAGTTTTGGGATATAACCGTTTAAAATTTTGAAAAGTGCACCATTTTTGAAATCCTCCCCTATTCCCCACACCACTTTATTTCAAAATATTACACTGTTTTCGTAATTCGCTAGTATGTTCCAAGTTAAAATTACATTGCTTAAAAGATAGCCAAGATATTAATTTTTAAATGTTTTTTAAACTCCCTCCCCCTGACCCTCCTCTTACAGCAATGAGCTTCCCTCTACGCTGAATCTAGTGAATCTATATGCCACCTTAATGGTCCCAAAATATGGATTTTTTATGATAAGTAATTTCGAAGTTATAATCATTTAAAAAAACAATTCGGTCGACAATTTGTATATTGCACCCAAAGGATAAAAAAATTAAATTATTTTTAAAGTTTATGCCACTAACCCATTTATACATATATGTGTTGGTTTTCAGCTTCCTAGCTAGAACCATGGTTGAGATGTTCAAATTCTTAGTTTTCAGTTTTAGCACTCCGCCCGCCTTCCCCTTAACCCGTATACCCCCAAAATGTGTGTCCGACCGAGTTCCGCAACCATCTACAATCCACCCAAAAATGACCTTTCTATCTTCACGGGTTTGAGAGTTAATATACGCTGAGCGTACACGCATGGCGTACGGCGTACAGACAGACGGTTTTTATATTCTAGATGAAATTGAGAGTATATTTTGTTTGCCTTACCGTTTGTTACGCTAAGAAATAACGCTCACACAGAGCCACTAAGGGTAAAGAAATATTTGTTGTCGCTCAAAATACTCGATTCCGAGTGACCGTCTGTCCGTCTGTATGTATGTCCGCCTGTCCGTCTGTGAGTCTGTCTACAGCATAACTCTCGAAAGCTTTGAGCTATAGTGCTAAAAATTTTTGTGTGTCATTTCTAGCAAAAAAAAGAAACTTTAAGTTCATGAATGGGCTACATCCCTCCACTCCTTCTACCCCCTCCCATACAAATTTCATGAAATTTTGAAATTTAAATTAAACTATTTTTCTTCGAAACTGTTAAAGATATCAACTTGATATTTTGAATAAATTATAAAAGTAGAAATATCAACAACTTGAAGAAAAAATTGTTTTGATCCGTACACACCTTCTACCCCCTCCCAATCAAATGCATAATTTTTGTTAAATGCATTATATCGATTTCCATTAAAACTAGAAAAAGTACAAACTTGAAATTTTGCCACAATTTGTTTTTTATTAATTTCAATAAATGTTAGAAAAAATTATCAGCTCCGCTTCACTCCTTCTACCCCCTCCCATATAAATATCTGTATTATAAATTCAACAAAAGCATTTCTCCTTCGAATATATGAGAGCTATCGACTTCGAAATCGAATCAAAGCACGGTGATAAGGATGATGATAAGCAGTTTTAAAATCATCTTAAACGCTCTACTTCCTCTGCCACCTCCCATACAAACGCCCCAATTTTTTGAAAACTACATATGTCCAATTTCTTTAAGAATAATGAAAACTAAAAACTTTAAATTCAGCAAAAACATTTTGCATGCCATGTTCGGTGTCATATATGTAAAATACAAACCTTCCCCTCTGTTTCTACCACCTCCCATGCAAAAGTCTCTATTCACTATTCGAAAGAATTTGAGATGACATATTTTCCGGTATATTAAAGACATTCCCGTTTCATCTAGAGTATCATAAGGCCCAATCATAATTCTGTTATGTTTTTATTTTTTTCATTTTTAGGCTATTTTAGTTATAAAACGTGAAAAAATAAAATTTCAGGGTAGCTATTTTTATACTCTAGATGAAATCTGAGAGTATATTGTGTTTGCCTTACCGTTTGTAACGCTAAGAAATAATGCTCGCACAGAGCCGCCAAGGGTACAGAAATATTTGTTATCGCTCAAAAACCTCGATTCCGAGTGACCGTCTGTCCGTCTGTCTGTCTGTCTGTCTGTCTGTCTGTCTGTCTGTCTACAGCATAACTCTCGAAAGCTTTGAGCTATAGTGCTAAGAATTTTTGTGTGTCATTTTTAGCAAAAAAGTCACTTTAAGTTCGTGAATGGGCTACATCCCCCCACTCCTTCTACCCCCTCCCATACAAATTTCATGAAATTTCGAAATAAAAATAAACTTATTTTTCTTTGAAACTATTTAAGCTATCAACTTGAAATTTAAGTCAAAGTATTATGATATGGATGTCATTATTACCAAGGAATATTGACCAAATCCCCTTACTCCTTCTACCCCTTGGACAATTTTGAAAAATACATATTCTCGATTTTCGTTGAAACTAGTAAAGCTGAAAAAACGAAGTTTTGTTAGGATTAATTCTACTATAATTGCAATTTATTTTCAAAATAATTATCAACTTCACCTCACTCCTTCTACCTCTTCCCATACAAATTTCATGAAATTTTGAAATTTGAATTAAATTATTTTTCTTCGAAACTGTTGAAGGTATCAACTTGATATTTTGTACAAAGTATACAAATAGAAATATTAATAATCCAAGAAAAATTTGTTTTGATCCGTACACTCCATCCACCCTCTCCCATACAAATGCATAATTTTTGTTAAATGCATTTTATCGATTTCCATTCAAAATAGAAAAAGTACAAACTTCAAATTTTGCCAGAATTTATTTCTTAATAATTGAAATAAGTGTTAGCAAAAATTATCAGCTCCGCTTTACTCCTTCTACCACCTCCCATACAAATATCTGTATTATAAATTCAAGAAAAGCATTTCTCCTTTAAGTAAATGAGAGCTATCGACTTTGAAATTGAATCAAAGCATGGTAATAAGGAGGATGATTAGCAGTTTCAAAATCATTTTAAACGCTCCCTTTCCTCTGCCACCTCCCATACAAATGCCCCAATTTCAGGAAAACTATGACCAATTTCTTTAAAAATAATGAAAACTAAAAACTTTAAATTCAGCAAAAACCATTTTGCATGCCATGTTCGGTGTCCTATACGAAAAATACAAACCTCCTCCTCTACTTCTACCTCCTCCCATGCAAAAGTCTCTATTCACTATTCGAAAGAATATGAGATGACATATTTTCCGGTGTATTTAAGTCATTTCCATCTCATCTAGAGTATCATATGATTGGGCTTTAAGCCCAATCATAATTCTGTTATGTTTTTATAATACTTTATAATTAAAGTAATAAAGTAAAACTAGCTATTTCAATTTTTTTTTATATTGTTTTATCAGATTGCACAACGTCGGATTGTAAAAATTTCCTTATATTCAGTAGAACCCGGTTATAGCGTCCTTCGAAGGTTCAACGAAATTTGAACGTTATGTCCCAGACACTATATCTACGGAACGGTTATAGTGACTTTTGTTAGGGTTAAATGCCAGGGCGAAAAAGTTCCAATTCGTTACAATTGGTTTCTATTGCAGATTTTTTTAAATGTTGACTATAGCGATTTCTTTTCAGCAGTTTCCAAAATTTGGGCAAGAACAATGTAAAATTTCATTAAAAAGGATGTGAAAGGTAAATCGAAAAAATTTTAATATGATAAATCGTGCAACTGAAATGAAAATTAAGTTAATTCGTTTCAATAAATAAATCGAATTAGAAAGAAAAGATTTCCGGATTCTACACTGTTACACTATATTATTCATGACGTTTCGGTCTCTGTTGAGACTGTGAGAGTTTGACAAAGGCCTCAGCAGAGACCGAATCGTCACGAATAATAAAGCGTAATAGTGTAGAATCCGGAAATCTTATCTTTCAATTTGAAATGCACTGTGAAAACATTCACCAAACCATTAATAGAATTAGGTTTGGAAAACACAATAATGAAAAAAACTTCTATTTTCTGTCCGTTTTTTGTCCCTTTCTTAACAGACCTGAGGACGGAAATGAAAACGTAGAGAGAGAATAGTGCACTCACTAAGGGCACAACTAAATTCCAAAAAAAATAGGTCGCTATGAGACCTTTTTAAGGTATCGAAATCCACTGAAGAGTAGTTTTCGGTTATTTTTATAGAACCATTAGAAACTAAAAACGTTAAATCAAGGTCAATTCTGCCTCTTTAGTAAATTTACTTAAAATATATTTTTATTTGTTTTTTATATTTTTATACTAGAGTTAGACTTTTAATTAAGATGTATTTAAATTTATAGCCCAACGGGTAGCGTGTTGGTCTACAATGCGAAGGTTCGAAGTTCAACTCCGATACATAATTTCTGCACACTATATATTGTCTTCCTCAATCTACGAAAATGAAAATTCGTAGACAGAGGGTGTTGGAAAAGGATGTTGGTTTCCAACTAAATCTTACAACAGTCCTTGAGACAGTTGTTCGGTTCTTAGACCTTTCAAAACACAAGTCCTTGAGACAAGTGTTAAACTGAGTACGCAAAAAATAAAACGCTAAGTTTGATGGCTTAAACTTTATTAACCAGTTCTCTCAAATTAACGTAACTTACATCATTTTATACCATACACTACCCATTGAATTATTTACTAAACAAAACATAATAAGCAAAACATAAATTACTTAAGTTACGTTATTTCCCATGTTACAACATATGTACGCACACTGGTTCTTTTTCTTATTTGTTTTATAGTCGAACCATGGATATCGTACATACATTTATCGTACAATCTAGAATTAAACTTATGATGACACTGCTTATTAATAAATATCAATATCGTGGCCTAGTGATATTGAAATGATTATCGAGTAGATCATTGTGCAAACGAAATTATAAATACGAATTGTGCTACTCTTTAATATTGCAAAAAAAAATGATATCTTACAATTTACATTTCAACAGAGGGTTATGCGAAAGGTTAACAACCCTTTCATATTAATAAATAAATGTTAAAGAACTTGAAGGTCAGGATGCTAAAATCCGATTTGGGCTGGAGTGCTATTGAAGAAGAAGAACATAATATTCGTAAGCTTGAAACACCCCTTTCACAGCTTGACATCATTAGGACAAATGTAAGTATCACATTAAGAATTTTCAATAATGATAATCCAATTTCATAGAACGTGATATGAATAACCCACAATTACTGCACAGGCTGTCAAATTTTCCAAAAAAAAATTAGTCAGACCAATTGCATACTTAAAGTAAATAGTACCAGAGAAAAACCAAACAATCTAAAATACCAATAAGCTCATAAACTTATGTAGTGACGTGCTTAATTGCGTTTTTTTCATCTCATCAAATTGTTTTGAAGTAGTTATACACTTGAAATCAAATGAAGTAGTTCATTGAGACAAAATTGAAGTGGTATTAAATAAGTGCCCATTGAAATAGATTAAATAAAGCAATTATGGTTTGAGGTGTTCGCAGTACCGAAGCTGAATTGAAAAAAAATATATATAGATATAAAAATGATTAATAAATTTTGATATTATGTGGGTCAATATTCGACATTGAACTGAGATTTAAAAAAAAAAAAAAAACATTGACCTTATCTTAAATAATTATGTAGCACCAAAATATGAAAGATAAAAAACGATTTCTATGCTCAAGTTCAGAGTTGCTTGTTGTCGGGGTCAAGAGGATGGAAGGCTTAAGATAACTGTATAGGATCAACAGCTCCAATCATTACGACGACAGTATCTAAGAATTCTATGTCCTTGACATAGTGCTAAATTGCGTTTTTGCTATGTTTAAGAAAACAAAAAGATCCTGGAATAGTTTAAATTTATCATCTCTTTGATTCTCTTAAAAACTAAATTCATTTGAAAGCTTCGATCTCCCGCCTAATTTTATTTTTTATAAATTTTCAAAAATTCCTAAAATGGTTAAATATGAATTTTCGGAATTTTTACACGGTATTTTCAAAATTTTTCAGATTTAAAATTTTTTTCGTCTCACATTTTGAAAAATTTGCTAAACATTTTATTTCTAATTGTTTAGTAACTTCGATAGCTCTTACCTCAAAAGAGAACTAAGGCATTAGTAAAATTTTGAAAATATTGTGTCAAAATTTAAAATTTATCTATTTTTTGGAATTGATTAAACCAAAATATCAATTTTTCGGGTAAAATTTCAGGATATTCCAATTTCAAAAGAGAAACTTTAAAAAGACAAAAAGTTAAACAGTGGTGACAAAATTTACAACTATTTTTTAAATTTCAATAATAATAAAAACATCATAGAATTATAATTCATGCCCGTAGTGGCCAATCAGGCGATACCTACTCTGGATGAGAAAGGAGAGCGTTGAATGCATCGGAACATGTGTCGTCTCAAACTCTTATGAAAAGTTAATAAATACTTCTGTACATGAGGTCATTAAGAAAGTGGGGTATTTTCATAATTTTTGAATATCGCACTGAGCTTGGTATGCAAATTTATATTTAGTGCTGAGTATTGGTAACTTTCATAATTTGCAAGCAAAATGTTTGATTTTGAAATGATAATCTCTCTGAAATTGTGGCATTCGTTTGGAAAGTAATAGAAGGAGTTGACAATTTTTACCGATTTTGAAATTACTTATCAACATTCTTACGTGTTACATCAAACTTAGTTCCAATTTTAAAGTTAATAGCTCTCATATTTTCGAAGGAAGGGAAAGGGTTTCATGAAAATTTTAAAAAATAGAAAGAGAAACCACTCTAGCAACAACATCCGTGGTTTGGGATGGTACATCTGCTCCTGTGGCTTGAATGTGATGTTCGTATGAAAATGAAGGACATTTAAATATGTAATAGAATTTATTTTTATCTTAGTAGTACCCTGTAATTGCTTCAAATTAATTCGCTGAGTGCTACTGGAGTATCTGCCCAACTCGTTCCTATTTCGCGATATGTGAAAAAAAAAATAACAACCGATGTTTTTTTATAATTTGGGGAGCACGTGATAGCACTGCGACCTTCTCGGCCTATTATGTGTTTATTGCTCCTTTACCCTAACATAACATAATAGCTTTGGCTAATCTAAGTATCTTTTAGGGAGCCATGTTGGCTAGTTCCTCGTTAAAAAGGAAACATTTTCCGAGAAGATTGTGTCTTTTCCTAGCTACTGTTGCACAGTGACATAGAATGTGTACTCTTTCTGAGTCTTCGAGACAGAGGCGGCAGATGTTGGTTTCAGCTAAGCCCATATTTTTGAGGTGTTGTTTTACTCCACTGTGGCCCATCATTAGGCCGATTAGAGTACTAATATCCCTCTTGCTGAATTTTAGAATATCCTCCACTTTGTTTTTTTGTGTTAGTATTCGTTTTTTTGAAATTGATAAGCCGGGAAGTCTATTCCAGATTTTATGATCTTGTTCAACCCATTTTTTAAGTATAGGGTTGGAATGCCCTTTTCGTTTTCCGCAGAATGGTTCTGGAACAATAAAATTTTTTCTGTGTCGTATTTTGCAAGGCGATTAGCCTCTTCATTTCCCACAAGTCGATGTTATATTTATTTATATCTATAGAAATAATAAAATCGTTCTAGTCAAAAGGTATGTAACAGTTCCACTCAAGAACTATTGAACGATTTGGTTTTCACCATTAGGCAGCATATCAGTCTGCATTTCTTCTTCTCCTTTAATAACACTACAGCCCAAATTGGACTTTAGCCTCCGGATCTTCAGGTTCCTTAATATTGTATTTGTTATTATGAAAGGGCTGTTAGCCCTTCGCACAACCCTCTATCTATGAGTTATTGGAAGCGTGGCGGGATGAATTGAAGAATTTGAGTCTCATTAATTTAATAGGTACTGAAAAAATTAGTACACTATGAAAATTTACTTTTTATAAGATTTGTGAAACATTGCCATTTCGTGTGGGAGGAGGCATAAGGGGTGGAGTGATTGGACCTGTTCACGGACTTGAAAATTTTAGTTTTCTTTCTCAACGCTTCCTCGAGCCAGGGAGCAGACAGACGAATGGATGAAAATGTGGTTTCGAGATTTTCTACTAATATCATGAACTTCTGTGTAATACATTTTTATTTTAATTTTATTTCTTTGTATCACAAGATTCTAAGATTTTATTAGGAATATGAAAATAATTCATGGTCATAAAAGTAGAATCTTCTTAGTGTATAGGTTTTTTTTTTAGATTTTTACCAAAAACTTGTATGGAATAAATTTCTTTCATCTTTGTAAAAAAATCATGGAGCGCTCGAGGCCATTATATATTTTCATTTTTTCACTTATCACTGGTGCTACAATTATTTAGGATTTTATGACACATTGACATAATTCCCGGGAAAGAAATATTGCATGCAACTTTTCAAGATCGTTATAACTTAATAATATATATGCTCATAACAGAACTACGAATGCGAGTAAGCCACAGCCTTAGCGTGATATATAGAAAATATGATATTTCGTTATGCTAAAGATTATTACAGTACAACAGCCTTAATATCTACGTAGAAAATTCTGTTAACATACAAAAATTCGGAACTGAAAAGGGGTAATTGAACTTCCCCGTCTTTTTCCTACAATGTCCTACAATGTGAAGTTAAAGTCCCAGTCGACGTATAACTTCAGCACACTACTTGCGTGGGCATATGTTGTCCAACTCAATCTACGAAAATGAAAATACGTAAATAGGGGTTTGAGCGAAAGGCTAACAAACCTTTCACAACACCAAACAAAAGGCTAAAGAACCTGAAGGTCAGAAAAGCCCGATTTGGGCTGTAATGCCATTGAAAAGTAACAATTAACAACAAATTAGTCAAATCGGCATGATCAAGCGACTTTTCGATGTTTTACCAAAATGTCAACGGTCCACAAACACAAATACTGAGCCACTTCCTAAAATTCTAGAATCACAGTTTGACGTCTCATGCTTGGCTGAGACCTCGCTTTATTTTGAAATCTTTAAGTCCGAATTATTTATCGTCGTGATAAATACTCTAACTGAATACAAAAAGAGCGATAGTGTGTCAATGGCAGTAAAGTCTGGCATTTCATCTAATTCAGACGATCTTACAAATAATAAATTAATGGAGTTGATATTTCTTTACATCATCCCAATTGAAATCTGCTTTCAATCAATCAATCAAATTCCTATTAAGACCCCCTGTAGGAGCATAGGAAAGAAACAACTCTTTTCCGCAAGGCGCGATCTTAAGTATCGGCCTTAAGCTGTTGCCAGGACTTGTTTATTTCTCTGGCCTCCTGCTCGCTTCTATGTGTTACATGGTCGACCAACTCAACGACTTTCTTGAGGATTATAATCCAGAGCCTGTTTCGCTCTGGATTCCTCAAAGTATGACCAATCCACTTCCACTCCCGCCTTGAATCTCAATGCATATTTTAGTCTAGCCAGTTGTACTCCAAAGTTCGTCGTT
Organism: Chorisops tibialis; assembly: GCA_963669355.1. Taxonomy (NCBI): domain Eukaryota; kingdom Metazoa; phylum Arthropoda; class Insecta; order Diptera; family Stratiomyidae; genus Chorisops; species Chorisops tibialis. The sequence goes on from OY770262.1 coordinate 217,803,283, forward strand.
GGAGATCACTTTTGGCCAGAATATTCCTAAAATAAGTCGGAGATGAACGTCTGCAGTTTCTCGGTAAGAGGAACAATCACTTTCCACGTAGTACAACCATATAACAACACGGATTTGCGTATGCGTCAAAAGTCGAAGCTTCGTGCGAAGGGAGATATCTCTTTACATCCATAATGGGAAAAGGATACCCAAGGCTTGACGAGCTTTATTTAAAAGAGCCTCAACATTCTTTTCGGCTCCGCCGTCCATGCAGACAATACTTCCGAGATAACAAAAATCTTGCACCTGTTCAACATCTTGTCCGTTAAAAACAATCGGTGTGCTTGCGTTCGAACCCATGTGCATGTACTTCGTTTCACGTACATTTATTTTCAGTCCCGCCTCTTTGCATTTAGAATGCAACGAGCGAACGTTTGACTCTAATTCCGAACGTTTATGTGCAAGCAAACACACGTCATCAGCATAATCAAGGTGACTTAAGATGTTAAACAGTCTCCATTGAAGACCTTACCTTCCCCACCTTAAAGTGCAGCTTTCAAGATGTCATTTATTACTACCAGAAACAGGGCTGGTCTGACACCCGTTCGCACAGGGAAGCTCTCGGACAACTCTCCTCTATGCAAGACACGACACCTTGCATCTTCGTAGGATTCTTCAATCATAGCTTTGACCTTATCTGGAATACCTACGCAAAGCATTCCATAGTTCGACTGGCTACTCCAATAAAATCGGTAGAGTATTTGTGTGGTCAGTACAAGACGACTCTTTACGGAATCAAGCCTGATAAACTTCGAGAGTGGTTTCCACGACAGCACCAATCATGTTGAGAATTACCTTAGCCATGATTTTCGATACGGCAGTAAGTAGAAATTTACTACGCCAATTGCTACATTCCCGAATGTCGCCCTTCTTCGGAATTTTCACAATGACGCCCTAGTTCCATTCAGTCGGATATCTTCCTTCATTTCACACCTCAGTAAAGAGTGGGAGGAATATATCGGCTGTTATTTCCGCGTCCGCTTTGAGAAGTTTGGTTAGTAGTCCGTCTATACCTGGGGCTTTCCTTTCCGCCATTGACCGAATGGCGGAAACTATTTCTTCCTTATCTGGGGGATCGTCCCTAATAGAAGATTGTTGCGGTTGGATGTTTGGTAGTTGCTCTGTTTCTGGAATATCTTCCAATAACAAGATGCTTAAAATGTCAGAGAAGTATTCCTTCCATCGCCGCAACTGGTGTTCACTCATATTAAGGAGAGTCCCGTTGACATCTTTCACCATGTGGTTGGCGGTAAAATTCCTGTTCGTCAACTGTTTCATGATTTTAAATAGTGAGCCCATATCCTCAAGGTAAGCCGCAGATTCTGCCTTGTTGGCCAGATCTTCAATGGCCTTTCTCTTGTCACATCTAACAGCCTTTTCAAGCTCTATATAAGTAACGCGGTAGTTCTGCCTCAGATCGGGCGTTCGTTGGTTGACATCGGGTTGCGAGATAATTGCCAATTTGGCTTTTTTCCGATCGTCAACCTTGTCCCATGTGTCTTGCGTTGTTGTTTTTCACCGCCTTGCACATATCCCACAGATTATTATTATTACTATTATTAAGCACTAGTTAGAAAAGTGTTTCTGGTTGCCTTCTAATTGGCGTCCAGTGTGCATATTTCAAATTCGCCCAATTTGGATGACTTTTCGCGTAGAATGCTGGTGTACTCGCATTTTTGTTGGGATCTCTGAGTTTATCCACATTAAGCTTGCTCTTCAATTGAAGAATTTTTGGTTCTCGGATAGCTGCTGTACACAATCTCAAGCAGGCAACCATCAAGTGGTGATCGCTCCTAACGTCAGCTCTACGTTTCGCTCGCACATCGAGGAGACATCTTCTCCATCGGCGACTTATAGCCGATTGGTCGATCTGGTTCTGAGTAACACCATCAGAGGAAACCCAAAATGTTTTATGTTGGCTCTTGTGTGGAAAAAGAGTCCCTCCGATGACCATTTACCGAGTGAAACTCCACAAATAATTCGCCGTTTTCAGGTCTCTTAATCCAAGGTCGTGACGCGTCGACCCAAGGGTCACCATGCTTCGCCATGACGTGTTCTAGTCCAGTGTTGTCTGATCCAACCTGGGCGTTCATATCTCCCGAGATGATAATAATATCACCTCTTGAAACACGTTTGAAGGCGGCACTCTGTTGGCTATAAAACTCCTCTTTGCCACCAAATGTTGCGGTATTAGTTGGTGCGTAGCACTGTAGAATTGTAACGTTTCTGACACTGGTCCAGAGCCTGATGACGATAACCTTATCCGAGATTGGTTCCCAGCTGCTGGGACTATTTCCCGCTCTCGGTGTAAGGACGAACGCGACGCCGTTTTTGGCTTCACTTTCAGAATGGTGTTTCTGCTATATTTTCTTTCTTCTCCTGATCCTGTCCACCTGACTTCGCTCAAGGTCAAGATTTGGATGTTATAGTGCTCCATTTCACGGTCAATCGCTGATTAGCGGTGCATCTAGAGAATGACCCCAGCCCTTTCCCGGCCATTCAATATTCAATCGTTCCAGAAGCCAATCATAGTCCGTTTTCGAATACCAAAAGTCGTTAGCGTAGAATCCGTCCATATCCGAGGCGCTGTATGCTTTTCTCTTATCAGTTAGGATTTAAGATCACGGGTGATAAGCCCATGATCCAGTGAGTGTCCATTTGCCATATTTTTGGGGCAAGCAGGACTGGCTGTGGGTGAATTCTACTGCCCCCATCCCACAGAGGGATAGTTAGCTCAGGTCCGTGGAGTCACTAGTCTCCAAAGATATTTACAAGAATTGGTAAAGCCTCATTCTACAACTATCACCTTGCGAGTAAATCTGCTTTAACTACGTTAATTTATTTATTTAATAAAAAAAAGTTATACCAAACTTTAAATATTAAGTCAATAAAACAATAAAATTAGTAGATTGGGGAAAGCTTAAAAAAAATAAAAAAAAAAACTAAGCAGAATTAAAACATGAATCAACACATACGATCAGGTACGATTTAAGGAGTATAATACCATTTCTCTAAAGCAGTCTCTATTAAAGCTGACATCAATAAAATTAGCAACCGAATTAAAATGAAATTTGCTGCGAGTCAAGGACTCATTGGATCCATAAACTGTCTTATGAGCAGGATATGCCAAAAAATCACGAATACGTAGAGGTCTATTAGGAACATAAATGGAGATTTTATAAAGAAGCTCAGAAGGATTAATTCCATAACAAAGAATATCTCGCAAGAACACTATTGAATGTTGTTTTAACTTCAACGATTTTCATAGCATGTCATATCATTTCACCAATTAAGCTTTCTCAATGCAAAACGAGTGAATCTTCTCTGAACATCCTCAATTCGTCTACTATGAATGGCATATAATGAATCCAAAATAACTGAAAAATATTTCAGAAGGAGCCTTACGAGCGAGCAAACGAGTGATTTCAAAGTATCTTAAAAATCAACTGAATTTCTCTTAACAAAACCCAAACGAGAATTAGCTCTTGCAACCATGCGATCAATATGAGCGACAAAATTTAATTTACGGTCCAGTAATACACCTGGATCATGTGCTTCCTGGGATCGATTAGTTTGGTATTATCCAGAAAATAGTAATTTAGAATGGGGGAGAGACAACGATAAATGGAGATTATTTTACATTTAGGAAAAGTTAACTCTAAAAGATTGATTTTACACCAATCAACAAATGAATTAATCTCACTTTGGAATTTTTGGCAATTTTCTAGATTTTTAACTCGAATGAAAATCTTCAAATTTTTGGCATAGCCCAAACAAGAACAATGGTGGAAAATAGAGAATACATAATTTATGAACAATATGAACCAAAGGGGGCCCTAAGTGGCTACCTTGAGGAGCCCCCGAATGGACACAAATACTTCTAGATACAAAAGAATCAATCTTGACATCAAGTATTTTGGAATGATAGCCAAGTGCATATAACTTAGATAAAAGGAGATTGACCTGCACTCTATCAAATGCCTTGACGAAGTCCGTATACAGAACATTAACTTGACGCTCTCGAACTAAATAATAAAGCTTGTTTTTTACAATGCTTTCAAAAAGTTTGGGAATCGCAGATAGTTTAGAAAAAACTCTGTAATTTTCAACTAGATGTCTAGATCCTGATTTATAAATGACAGTGATATAAGAAACTTTCCCTTGATCTAGAAATTCACCGTTTTGCAAAAAGAGATTTAATATAGTTTTAATGGAATTTACATTTAATAACATTTACAGCATTATCCGAGTCAGTACTCGTATCATTTTTTAATTTACAGAGTGCGACATAAACATCAGATAATCTAATTAAGCTAATATCAGTTATAGAACTAATACCAGCATATCGATTTGGATTAAAATGTATATATATTAAAAGGTATACCATTAATGGCCCGCAGAGCAAAACTAATGTCGTAGGTGATTTCGTTCTTACCAATTTCTCTTGGGTACTAATTTCTACCAAGGAAGCGGCATATCGTGCGCTTGTTATCATCTGCAGCACAATCGAATCGATAGTGATTACAGCAGCGATGAATCTTCAGCAAATCTTCAGTGTGTTAAAGCATATTTACCTATGCCTGTCTTGCATCGTGTTGCACAGCCTCACGTATAAATAACAACGACCAAAAATTAAATTATACGAGTTCCGGTATGAGACTGTTCCTCATCCACCATATTCACCAGAGCTCTCGCACACCGACTACCAATTTTTTAAACATTTGGATAATTTTTCGGCGAACGAACAATGAAGCAACCATCAAAAATGCCTTTGAGAAATTTCTTCAGTCTAGAAATTCGAACTGCTACAAAACTGGCACAATTCCACTTGTATCTTGTTGGAAAAAGTGTATCTGCTGGTAATTAATATTAACCTCACCCCTATCATAGGGTCTAACCCTAAAAGGGGGAGTAATGCAAAATTATGTAAAAATCAATGTAAATGAAAATCAAATAAATGCATTTATTTAAAAAAAAAAAAAAAACTATTTTGATTTTAGTAATTATGCATACTACTATCACATTCTTATGGAGTTTTCTACAGACACAAAGATAGCTTCCATTAATTTTATGATGGCTTCCTGAACTCTATTAGAGGGGCTATTCACATTGATCTCAAGACTTTTTTAAAAATTTCTTAACGATAGAAAAAAAATTCTTGGATACTTTGTTTCTTCCCTACACACTTTCGACTGGCTTCTTCTTATATGATTCATCTTTTGACACGGAGAATTTTATAATTTTATCGATCTTCTAAAGACATCGTTTATTAAAAATTATATTTCAGAAGAAAGTATTGCAGGAACAACAAATATTTTTTTTTAAACAATATTATAGGGCAATTGCTGAACATTCTACAATAAACTGCCAACAAGTCGGGCGAAACTTTATTATTCTTGGGGCGAATTGCAGATGCGTGGAAGGTCAATATGCTGGTTAGACTAGTTAGGGAAGACTAATTGAAAGGGGGCTCTTTGGCAGGGCAGTAGTCGTTCGTTTATTTATGCAAGTTTGAGTTCTTATGAGGGGAGTTGTGAGGGGTGATAGTAAGGGTGGGTGGATGTTAATAGTTTTTTGATTGATTGCTTGAATCACATCCAATATTCTCTGTATAGAATGTCAGTTTCATAGACGAAGTTTCATAGACGGAGTTTCATAGACGAAGTTGCATAGAATTTTCGTAAAATTCGGTGTATTTTACATTCACGAAACCGAACATTTGTGTGAGAGGGGGTAGAGAAGGTAGGGGAATCGTAAAATTTGATATACAGTTTTATTTCGTTTCTCTTGTAAGGTGCTCGTACAAAATTTCAAGTTCGTAGGTTTTAGTTTGTTGGTTATTAATTGATTTAATGAAATTGGTCGAAATCATAGTTTTGTTTGGAAGAAGGGCAAGCGTAATTTCAAAACTTTTAACGTAATTTCATTTCAACTATTTTTGTAAGTTTTTATGCAAAATTTCAAATTGATAGCTTTAAATAGTTAGGTGATAATTGATTTCTTAATAATGGTCGAAATCATACTTTTGTATGGGAGGGGGGTAGAAGGACAGGAAATTTGTGACGTAATTTTATTTCAATTATTTTTTAACGTTTTTGTGCAAAATTTCAAGTTGATAGCTTTTAATAGTTATGTAATAATTGATTTCATGAAAATGGTCGAAAAAATAATTTTGTATGGGAGGGGGTAGAAGTTTTAAAGGTTTTCGACCAGTTAATATTTCGCTTATTTACGGATTTTTTTTTAAATGCATTTCGCAAATTTTCAAGTTTCTACATTAAAATTTCACTCAAAAATTTTCAGTTTATGTGTTTTTTTCAATGCACATGAAATACCTTGTGCGCGCTAGACCGGGGGGGGGGGGGGTCGGCTTATAACAATTATGGATCAAGCTATTATTATCTTTCTATGTACATCAAATAGACGTATCCACATGCAAAATTTAAACTTTGTATATTTCACCAGAGCACTAAAAAAACACTCAAAATTTTCGACATTTTGCTTATCACCTCCCTCCCCTTACACCTCCCAACAATTTTTACCAAAATTAACCAATATGTAGTTCTACAATCTGACAAATTTTTGATTTGTTATCTGTACTCTTTTTTTGAGATATAAGGATTTGTAATTTTGAAATGTGCGCCATTTTTGAAATGCTCCCCATTTTCCCCCACTACTGTTATATTTTTTTTTGTATTTTCCTATTCTAGTTTAATACACGTTTCAATTACCTAGCTTAAGAGATAGTTGAGATATTAATTTTTAAGTGGTTTTCTTTGCATCCTCCTGCCCTCCCCCTTACAATAATTAGCCACTTTCTAAGCTGATTCCGATGGAACTATATGCCACCTTGACGTTCCCAAAATATGAATTTTTTACGATAAGTAATTTCGAAGATATAATCATTTGAAAAGAAAATTCAACTGAAAATTTGTTTTAGCCCCCCTTTTCGGACGCCAATGGATAAAAAAAATTAAATTATTTTTAAAGTTTGTCCCACAACCCTCTCTATAGCTCTACTGATTTTCAGCTTTCTATCTGCATTCGTGGTGTAGATATTAGCAAGTGTAATTTTTGGCTCTTTCCCTCTCCACGCCTCCCCCTTCCACCTAACACTCTCCAAGATTTAGAAAATGGAGCTCACTTACCCAATCAAAAATCCACCCAAAAACGAACATTCTACCTTTAACGGTCTCGGTCTCTATATCTCTACTGATTTTCAACTTTCTATCTGCATTCGTGGTGGAGATATTAGCAAGTGTAGTTTTCGACTTTTTCCCTCCCCCCGCCTCCCTATTCCACCTAACACCCTTCAAAATTTAGAAAATAGAGCTCACTTACCCAATCAACAATCCACCCAAAAACGAACATTCTACCTTTAACGATCTTGGAGATGTGAGTCCATATGTACGGCGTACGACGTACGGCGAGACGGATTTTTTTTTTGCATTTTTAGGCTAATTTAGTCATGAAACGCGAAAAAAAAAATTTTAGGGTAGCAAATTTTTTTGTTTTTTTTTCTGTGTCGATCACAATATTTTATTATTAGAATAATAAAGTAAGTCCAAAATTATTTAATTCAATTATTTATATTTACAATAAAGCTTTGTTAACGTTGATCGAATACGACTAATCTACTCTCGCTTGTATGGAATATAAATAATTACAAAATATTGTGAAATTTGTTTTCTGAAAATTTCCAAAAATGTGTCGAATTCCTTGCTCCTAAAATTTATTTGACAAAATTCGAAATATCTTACATCGATAGGGTTAGTACGACGAACCTGTCAATTATCACCGGAACTAAATGCATCGAGTTGTAAAAGATAATTTTACAACGTAAGGGGGAAGAGTAAAATACTACTACGCTTGCTGGTGACTAAAAGAAATAAACTGCCAACAAGTCGGGCGAAACTTTATTATTCTTGGGACAAGTTGCGGATGAGTGGAAAGTCAATATGCCCCCCTTTTTCGGACGCCAATGGATAAAAAATTGAATTATTTTTAAAGTTTATCCCACAACCTTCTCTATATCTGTACTGATTTTCAACTTTTTATCTGCATTCGTGGTGGAGATATTAGCAAGTGTAGTTTTCGACATTTTCCCTTCCCCGCCTCCCCCTTCCACCTAACACCCCCCAAAATTTAGAAAATAGAGCTCACTTACCCAATCAACAATCCACCCAAAAACGAACATTCTACCTTTAACGGTCTCGGAGATATGAGTCCATATGTACGGCGTACGGCGTACAGCGAGACGGATTTTTTTTTTGGATTTTTAGGCTAATTTAGTCATGAAACGCGAAAAAAAAATTTCAGATTAGCAAATTATTTTTTTTCTTGTGTCGATCACAATACTTTATTATTAGAATAATAAAGTAAAATCTAATGTATCCAGAATGAGTTATTTGAAAGGGTGCAACAAAATAACATGGGCCGGTACTGACTACATATTGAAGGAACACAAAAAGTAAATGGGTGGTGATGTTATTGGAAATATATTAGTAATTGCTCGAGGGATATGACACTATGTCTACTTCGCAATTTATGATTGTGGTAGAAGAGGTAATAATAAAATCAAAGTTTCATATTTTAGCTAAATTTAAAGCATCTGCGCAGAGTAATAAAATCGTATTTTTCAAAAATTCCACCAAAAATAAGGTAAAGTATTTACTGGAAGGAAAATAAAATAATTTTTTTACATGGAAGGTGGTAATATCTATTCTGGGATTGTGTTGTCATTCTTATAGCTAGATGAATGAGTCATTTTCCTGTTAAGAGCATAAAGGCAAAGGACAGAAACCTTTCTCTTCTACAAGGTGTGATCCTGAGCATCGGCCTTTAGTTGTCCGTTTCACGTTCGATCATTGATTAGCGGTGTATGCAGATCTTTTGACACTACGTTAATTTGACTGCTGACCAGCAAATTAGTGATTTGATTTAATATTTTGTAATAAAAGTATTGTGAATATGATAATGACTTGGCTCGTTGTATTTTCCAGCATTTCTTATAAAATGTTAACTCAAAGAAGGAAAATCAATAAAAAAAAGCTTATAAATTTTTCAAAATTCTTCGTTTAATTATGACACTTCAATACAAATTCCCAACAGATGAATGTGAACCAACAAATTAAGAAATGTAAATTAAAATATCTTTATAAGTTTGAATTTATTTCAATTCGCATTTTCGATCATTCCTGAGATTACCGAACTTTTCGAATACATAAAAATTATTTCTTCATAATTCAAATTGATTTTCTTAGCTTTTGCGAACTTTTTCTCAACCACAAAAATTATTCCCTAATAAAACTCGGCCAAAATCTCGCGTCGAAACTCGTTGAATGAAAATTCGCACCTCATTTAAAGTGTGATTAAACTAAAATTGAATGAAAATGTTCCAACAATTTGTTCACAACTTTACACATAACCTAATAACCTCCCGAAATAACTTAATTCGCGCATTACAAACTAAACCATCTCACATTTATGACCAATTCATACACGAAATGCGAAAACCTAAATAAAAACCATTGTTATACAATCACCACCATAATTATTAGGCATTTTAACAACACGAAGAACTCATGCAGAATTATATTACGAAAAATTTTGCTAACAACTATTTTTTTTTTTGGATTTTTTCTCAACAAAACACACAAAAGCTGCAATATAACGTGCAACTCATTCTTCACCGAAAAGGTAAATAAAAACAACGTACTACACCAAGAAGCAATTTGTTAACACCACCTATAGTACACTGTTGTGACAATCTCTGCGACTCCAAGAACGAATCGCGAAATTAACGAGAGTGTACTAGCGTTGAAAACTTCATGTCCCGAACTTGAATGCATCGCGCTTGGAGGAGAGAAAAAAACGAATGACTTAAGCGAGTAACCCCACCTTTCACTGAGAAGAAGAAGAAAAACGAAGTCGCACTTGATGTTTTCGGTATGCAATTGTTAATGGTTTAGTTATGAGACCTCTAATTATCGGATTAATATCGAATTCGGTAACATTTCAAGAAACTGGTCGCAATGAAAGTAAGAGCTACAAGGAAAGAAAAAAACAGCCGAAACTAGATCGGGTATTGCATGAATTAAACGGTGCCTATTGCTTCGTCATTTTACCCTTGACTTACCAATAAAATTCGAATATAATTAAGAATTTAAATTTTCAACACAACGCTTACCTTTTGTCTCTCTCGCGATGCCTTCAATCAAAATCGTTGATCAAAATCAACACAAAACCAAATAAACATTAAAATAACATTTAAAAAAAATCGTATAACGGTCGCAAGATAACCCAAAAGATTATGAACATACCAAAGATATTGGCAAAGATCTGTCCAAGACAATAAAAAAATCCAAGAAGTTATAGAAGAAGTAGCATAATTCAAGACATACCCCAAACAATCCCATCCAATTCATTTGTGGACGGTGTGTTGTTGATGTGTGTGAGTATCTGTGGGGGAAAGTAAATCGCATCATAATTGCGCGATTTCTGCTGCCGCCGCTGCTACCACACGATATTTTATTCCATACCAACTTCCCAAGCCCATTTTCAAACTTATTCGAAAGATTTTTCGCAGGTTTTGGGTATATAAAAGCCGGTGACGGCAAACCAACATCATCCAGTTCAATCTCTGGGTTCAAAACAGTAACCCCCTTTTTATTTATACACCAAAACTTAACTTTGTTTGGGCAAAATGAAGTCGATGGTATGTAATTAAAAATAAAAACAGTTAATAATTAAAATAATAGTTAAAAAAAAAACAGTGCTACAGTTTTGTGTATTATCAAATTACAATCACAGCGATCGAATTCGAACAACTCATTGGACTATTTCATCCTTCTGATCCTTATTATTGTTGGTGCTGTTCTTTAAAAAAAATGTGTTAGTGCAAAAGACTGCTAATTTCTTGGAATTTCTGAATAATTTCAATAAAGAAAATAATAACAATAAAAAAAACAGTGGTGCTTTGATCGTCCTCGACAGATAAAATCGATTTAAATAATCACTTCCTTAAGACATAATCATCGTTCGTAACTTTTCGAAAGGCAATGTTGGTGCTCACATGGATTAAGTCAAACGATTATTATTCGCCAACATTTTGAAAAAAAAATCAAAGAAAATCTTATTAATTGTTTTCTTTTTATGATTCTTTGACCAATTTTTGAACTGTTAGAGTTTAAAAATTCAACAATAGTTTCAGCCGATTGTTTCTTATTGGTGCAAAACAAATTTTCATTAAATAAACTACAAAATAGTAACATTTAACGCCAGCCAGAAATTTTAAATTAAATCATTTCACCAATTCTTATTTTGATGAATAATTAAAAAAAAAAACAAATTCACCAATACGAGATAAAATTTTTTTACAATCGTTTCCTCTTGGATTTAGAACAGTTTTAATTTTTTCAAAATTTTGGTGAAAATAAAATTTGATTGAAATTCATAACTTCTAAAGTTTCTCTAAATTAAATCGATCAAAATTTTCGAATTTCCGAGATGATTACTACTCTAGTTGGTTAAAAACAAAAAAAAAACAACGTAATCATAAAATAACATCAATTTAAATGTTAAATTAATAAATTTTCGCATAATTTAATGCTAATGAAAAATTTGTAATCGATCACTACAATTTGACCAATTACCATCAATCAACCAAATCTACAATTGCTTGTTCAAATCAAGTGAATAAACTTTGTTATTTTGTTTTTTTTTTTTGCAATGCAATTTATCATATAAACTCCAAGAAAAAACCCACAAAACTTGCATAACCCAATAACCTTCAAAACCTATCATAAAAATTTCAAATATTGCATTACAACTATGTTATCAACCGTCTTTAAATCAGATGAACAAACACACACAGAGCACGAAAAGAAAGAAACGCAAATAGATATGCACGATAGAGCATTACACCACACAGTAAAATTATTTCACCACTTTTATATTTTCGTTGTTAGACAGATCTTAAAGATACTGTTGATATCTTAACCTAGTGATCGTTTAAAGAAAAAGAGAAAAATTATAATGATGGATGATAATTATTGCATTGTAGATTAACCTTGCACAGATTTAAGTGCGTTCAAAAAAAAGTAAAAGTCGAGCATTTCCTATTCAACAGCAGCCATAACACCAACATGAAAGTGCTGATCTTGAACAAAAAGCGAAAACAATAACAACAATATTAAATTTATAAGAGTGAAATTTCTATTGTATCGGGGCGGCGTAAAACGATCGCAGAATATCAAGTGACTAAAAATGCACGCACAGCATACACAAGTGTTCATTGGTCATGGTGTAATTTGATAATAAAAAAAAATTAATTCATAGCAAAACATTTGTTGCTATCATGCCAATAATAATAATTTGTTTAACACTATTTGAATATAAATTACGATTTTTTCCTTTTCTAATTTCACAGATTTTATTTGGATTCGTCTTCGCATTGGTGATCTTAGCCAATGCCGAAGCTGAAAAGGGCAAGAAAAAGGAAAAGGCTAGCGAATCGGCCGAAAAGAAACAATTGAAGCGTGGCATTATTCATTCCGCTTACGGATACGGTGGCGGTTTCAATCACTACGGTGGATCATCCGGAGGATTCGAAGGACACGATTTTGGCGGCGGCTTCGGCGGCGGTCACGGTGGATTCGAAGGACACGATTTTGGCGGTAGCTTTGGTGGTGGTCACTTGGGCGGCGGATATGAAGGTGGACTTGGCGGAGGATACGGAGGAGGACATGGCGGCGGTGGTCATGGTGGCGGTTACGGGGGCGGTTTCGGTGGTGGTTTCGGTGGAGGCTTGGATGGATATAGTGGTGGATATGGCGGATTCGGTGGACACACCAAAACTATAACTGTTGTCAAGAATGTTGCCATTCCATACCCGGTCGAGAAACACATTCCATACCCGGTCGAGAAACACATTCACGTTCCAGTTAAAGTTGGAGTTCCACAACCGTACCCAGTTATAAAACATGTCCCGTATCCAGTTAAGGAAATCATCAAAGTGCCCGTCCATATTCCGGCTCCTTATCCGGTCGAAAAGAAAGTGCCATACCCGGTACATGTACATGTAGATCGTCCAGTACCCGTTAAGGTATACGTGCCACAACCCTACCCAGTCGAAAAGGAAGTTCATGTTCCAGTACATGTCCATGTTCCACAACCTTATCCAGTTGAAAAGAAGGTTCCATACCCGGTCAAGGTAGCCGTCCATGTTCCACAACCATACCCAGTCGAGAGGATCGTCCACTATCCCGTTCATGTTCCAGTCGACCGACCATACCCAGTCCATGTACCAAAACCAGTAGCCGTTCCGGTCGACAAGCCTGTCCCTTATCCAGTCGTCAAGAAGGTTCCATACCCAGTCCATGTTCCAGTCGACCGACCATATCCTGTCCATGTTCCAGTCGACCGACCATACCCAGTCAAAGTACCAGTTGCCCAGCCTTATCCGGTTGAGAAGCATGTTCCATATCCAGTTGTAAAGAACGTTCCTTACCCAGTGAAGGTTCCAGTCGACCGTCCATACCCAATCCACATCACAAAACATATTCCAATCGCTGTCGAGCGACCAGTAGCATACAAAGTCCCAGTGCCAGTCCCAGTCCATGTTGAACACGGCGGAATCGGCGGTGGTGATTTGGGCGGTGCTGGAGGCTATGGTGGCGGATACGGAGGCGGTTACGGAGGTGGTTACGGAGGCGGTTACGGAGGCGGTTACGGAGGCGGATATGGCGGCGGTCACGGTGGCGGCTATGAAGGCGCAACCAGCTACAGCTCATCTAGTTTCGGCAGCCATTCCGGCTACGAAGGAGGAGCTTCCGGTTTCACTAGCCATGGTTCATCCGGTTTGGATGGCGGCTATGGAGGAGGAGAACACCATGAAGAACACCATCATGGATACTAAAGCGACCTTGTGATAAAGTAAACGTTTTTTTACAGAATTTTTTTTTATCCTAGTTTTAAGATGATGATAATACCAACGAGAAACTGCTTCATCTCTCTTGGAAGTGCTGAGTATCTACCAAAAGTGTTTTTTCTAATCCTTCAATAGCTTTTAAATCAATCTCGAAGTCCAGATGGTATGATTTTGCGGTAAAACAAAATCAAAAATTAGGAAGTAATCTTGCAAATATGTTAATATTTTTTTTTACGAAAATATCATTATGGCAAGTGAATCCTTATGAAAAAAAAAAATAATATCGCAATTACCTTATCCTGGCTTCAAGTCTTTTTCTTGCCTTCACTACAATTTTACTTCCAACTTCAAAACAATTTGTAGTGTAAAATAAAATCAAAATCGTCGAATTTTATTTTGTTTTATAACAAAAAAAAAAGTTTTATAAAAAATGAAATTGTAAATAAAAAAAAATAAACAATTAAAAAATATATTAAAGTTGTTTTGTTAATTTTAAATTATTAATTTCAGCTTGAATTTCGTAACACTCGAAGTTTGATATGAATGGACACCACAGATGAAGCCATGTGGAGAGGCACGCTCCACAACCTTCCACACAGTATCGCATACACCCATAACTAGTACTAACTTGTACAAGAAATAACTGTTTCAACGGGCTATTCTTGACAGTCACAGGTCCATAACTTATTAATTAATACAGCCCAACTTAAAAAGTTAAATACGCTCTTCAATGATTCCAAGGATGTACTTGCTAGCTGTGGAACGCAGTCTTTCAAGTTTATCCACGCACTCTTCAGTCAACGGACCACAATCCTCTCCAGGACCTTGCCAGGAATCGAGAGAATAAATATGCCCCGATAAGACCAAGGGTTACCCCTGATTTTCTCCAGAGACTTCAGGAGTATGACTATCCATGCTATCTTCTCACCTGCAGAGGTGGAACGATTACGAAAGCATCGGTTGAAAACCCATTTCGGGAATGGTGCGGCAGGTGCTTTTACACATCTCGCACGTCATTCCGTCGACTATACCGAAACTATATTCAATCTCCTCGTATTCAAGCTCGGCGATTTTTTACCTCGATCATGAACAAGTTCCCTCGGTTCCGGACCATAGTGCCTTTACACACATACTTCATGCCGTCATAATTTTTCCTCCGCCATTAAGGCAACAGTTTAGGCCCCAATAACTTTCCCGTGCAGATTTTATAGACCTGAACTCTGAGATCATGAGAATTTGCAAAGACGAAACATTGGAGTTGTCGTCCTTGGATGATGTATTGAACTGACGATACTCGTACAGCTAGTCGAATTTAAGCTGGAACGCTTTTAATCGCCGATTTGCACAAGTCCTTTAGAATTTCTTATTAAAAGTCCGCCCTCATTCGCTAATTCTGCGCTTTAAAACTTTAAACACATCGAATTCACTTCGTGGATTCTTCGAAACATGCCATCATTAACCCGCACTACCAACCTTTGCAAAGCCGAGATTTAACTATCCAGGTCGAGCAGAGCGAAATCTCTTAGAGGAATTCTGCTCGTCTCGCTCCGATATCGTGAACTAGGCTACTGAATGCATCAAGAGAAGCCACATTTCCCACCCCTAACAACTGAACAGATATTTGTAAATAACCTAAACTACAAAAATTTATAGATCTGGTAAGTGGTGGAGACATTCACTCCTGTCTGGAAGGAACTAAAATTAATGAAATTAGCAATGAACATAGCTTTCGAAGCATTCCTTTAAATCGTATGTTGAACTACTAAGAAAATTCTAGACACAGTTGTGTAATAGGAGAAGATCAAAGATATAGGAAGTGCACTAAGGCCAACTAGGCTGACAAGATAACAATTTTGAATAAATGAGTGCCAGCAACTTTTACTTGTATATCTTTTTTGAAGCTAAATGCAAATGCTTAACAATTGACTAAGTACGACCTTGTTCCCCTATCCAATCCAACTACACTGAATGAATTATCTTCCGGTCCCCGACTAGGAATTCTATGAACTCCTCGGTGAGGTAAAATAGAACAATCTGGTCTTGATAAGCTCCTTATCCAATAAATGTCAGCAGTCTTGACATATCTAAAATCGAGCACTGATCAGCTCTATCATAAACAAGTTTCTTAACTATATTTGGAAAACTTTCGCAACTCTAATATATCTGAGAGTCCTTGATCCATCTTTAGGAGACAACAATATTAAGAAAATTTTTCAAATTCAACTAAATGGCAACTCATGACCCTAACTCAAAAGTCCCGTGATCCAAAAAAAAAAAGTTTTTTCCAAATTAACTTTTATCCTCAAAACAAAACAGCTCTGCTCACCATGTGAAATAAAAGAGTTTGCTCAGCAAATAGAAATCCAAAAAGGTTCCAGAAACTTTTAATGAATTCCGCAAGAATCTTCGCAAAAAGCTATCATAATTAGTTTGCTTCCCATTATCGATAAAATCAGGATAACATTAAATCATCCCCGATTTTCATGTCGCACCTTTCAACCAATCACCATCAAAGGGTTACAAACTCTTTTAAGACGACTTTCAACCGCAAACAATCAACTGGAATAGTAGTCCTAAACGAAGAAAAAGCTTAAGGGTCAAAGTAAAGAACAGTATTTCAACTTCTAGCTGGCGATCCTCGTTCTACAATACTTACACGCCGGACATGTCTTATCATAAAAACTGCAACCTGGCGACGTAAGCAGATGAACTATTTAAGCGACCTCCCTGCAGCTATCCAATACTTACAATTCCAACTAGACCTTCTACAAAGTTTCTTCTCTCAATGGCAAATTCAAATAAATCCTGCTAAGTTTAAGCTATATTTTTTCGAGAAAACGGCCAAACTTAGTTATTGAACTCAAAAATTAATATTTGAAGCTAATAGATAGCTTGCTCTGAGTATACTAAATACCTTTGACTACAGTTAGATCGAATTAGATGCAAAATGTCAAAATTTCCACCAATAGCTTTAAATTTACAAAACTGTCATGCAACCAATTATTTTATATGCTGCCTCAATTTGGAGTCCATAAAGAGAAACTCCAAATATTACAAAATATGAATAAATATGAATTATAACAAAAAATCGATAAAGGGCTCAGCAGTCAATGAAATGTCGCGTAAAGCAGAACAGTGTCAAAAAAATTAAGAAAATTAAAAGTTTTTTTAAGTACTAGATCACAATGGGGTAAAGAATGTTCGGGATGGTCTTCTTAATAGTGTTTAGTTTCGTCAAGGTTCGATCTCAAGTCCCTTACTATTCAGCATATATGTATATGAATGACCTCCCTGATATATGTAGGTAGTATGTAACGTTCAGTTGTCCTAAGTAGGCCACCACTCTTTTCACATCCTCATAAAATTTGTCATTTAATTCAACCCATCTAATATCTCATTACTCTTCCACTAATCCAACTCGAATTGCATCAGTCTCATTTCAACATTGCTTTCAAAGAACTTGTTTCATATCTTGCTACTATCTTAGATAACGCCATCCGATGCGATGGAAATCTCCGGAACTGATATCGTCATAAGTTCGATCTAAACGCACTTAATTTTCGAGTTAACTAAGTGAAAGGTATTATGGGTCTAGCAATAGGAATTTAAAAACAAAAAAAAACAAAATCTGCATACTAGTAAATAAAAGAGATACACGATGGTATGTACATACATATAATAATAAACTGACCAGATGTATGAGCCAATAAATGCTCCAGTTGAGTGAGCGTGTGCGTCTTACAAGTAATGATCTTCCGCTTACAATATCACTTGCACTTTCTGCCGCGCACTGCAATTAGATGAGAGATCTCGTTAGTTGGCTACGGATTAATCCGAGCAGCGGGCTTCCTTGACAGATTTAAAAGTGAAAAATACGTTCGGTTCGTGTGGAAATAGACAGGTTTTTCGAAGTTCCTAGTTAGCAACGATCGGCAAGGAGAACAAATTAGAGTTTATCGACGGGGATTGCACAATTCTGAAAACTGGTTTTCAACTAGTTTAGAAATAAAAGGCAAAACATGAGGGAATTTTCGAAAAGAATCAAATTGGAAAGATAGAGCAATCGATTTTTTTTAAACTTGAAAGAAAAGTGATTGTAGAACAAGGCTCTTTAACGGAGGAAGTACTCCCAGAGTACCAACCAATCCCAGTCAATTGTAAAAATATGACTAAAGTTGATATCGTAAAAAGTTTTTATTTTGTAAAGCTCTACAGCTTTTACTCGGAATATTTTATTAATTGACGAACCAGAGTTTAATTTGACCGAAAAATCGTTGAACTGCGAGTTTTTTTGTGGACGGGTCCTAATGCACTACCAACATGTCTGTTGCCAATCATTCAGTACAAAAGCGCCGATGGAGTACCAAGTATATGATCTAGTAATATTTATTTCTATTATATCGAGCTGCTATTAAGACCAATCAATGCAAAAATTTATAATTTTTATAATTGGCATTATACAGGTTTAGCACCTTTCAAAAAAAATTAATTACCCACTGCAATTATACCGCAAATATGGCTTTAAGTTAGTTCTGATCTTAACTTAACCTTTTTCGATTTTTTCTTTTCTACATGGCTATCGATACTGCAAATTAAAAAGATTGTGGAACATTGTTAATGTTATTTGTTATTCCAGAACTTCTATGAAGCAATTTTATTTTCATTTTTTTTTTCTGAATTCAAAACCATTGAATAAATTTTCATCAAGTCGGAATTATTAGGTAAGGTCCCAGTTGGAGGTCTGTATAAGAAGACAACAAACTATATAAATAAATGGATAATGTGCGCAAATTTGTAACGGTCGATCAATTGCAAATCAAACTGTGTACCACCGCACTTAAAAGATCAATCGTAGAAATCTGTAATCGAAGATTAATTGGCACCTTTTTGATTGAATGTCTGATGCGATTAATCCAAGGGCAGGCTGCAATGTCTTGTAAGACAGAAAGAAGAACAAAAAAAAATAGCATTACAGCTTCGAGGAGGTACTTGTTTGCAGATAATTCAATTCGAAACGTGGTCCGACACTCACGCTTTTTAGTGTATATTTTTTTCCGTGCTGTTGTATCGAACTCATTCACAAATTCATCATTCATTAGCAACTTGGTTTAACTGAAAAAAAAAACTATCTTGTAGATTTACCTTTGAAGGTCGTTTTTGGTATTTCAGGTGATTGGACTTTGAATTTCTTTTGAGTGACTGAGCAAATTGAATTGAACTTTAAGATGCGATAATCGTTTCGAGTGCGGATTAGAGAGATAAGTGTGGGTTCAATTTAGTTATTGTAAAGCTTAATAAGGTGATTTTTCGGTAAATTTGGAGCTGGAACTGATTTGTATCTTTATTAAGTTTAGACGTTGAACAGCTATATGGAAATTAAATAGCGCTTTTATGCTTTTGCTAAATAATTTAAAGATCCTTTTGATATTTGTCTCTGTTATTTGAGTTCATACAATTAATCCATAAATCAAATACGACATTAATTGGGTTGGTCCTAGAATTGAATATAAATCATTGTTTACAATAATTTAAAAAAAAAAGAGAATTTAACTCGATACTATAATAGTGTAGTATGTCAGCCCTAGTCATTCATGAAATATTCCCTATCTACGATTCTATACACACACGCACACATATTACTCATCAAAACGTAGAAGGCCGACTATATTTGTCAGAGGTCGACAGTCAGGAACACGTCGTCGTATGGGCGACAGTCAGAAACACAACGTCGTGTGGGCGACAGCCAAGCCGATAGTCAGGAACACGTCATCACATAGACGAACACATCGTAGTGCTATATATTAAAAGGACGAGCATTCGTGAAAGCAGTCAGTTGAGATTTGATATTTGGATGGAATGGCCGAAGCTGTGAAGTAAGTAAGTCCTATGATCGACAGGTGGGAGTAGATACTGTGATCAACAGGCGAGAGTAAGTCCTGTGATCGAAAGGCAGAGTTCAACGGTAAGCGAGTATGTCCTGTGACTAACAGGCGGAGTACAGCAGTAAGCGATTGTACGCGAGTAAGTCCTATGACTGGACTGTGGAATTCAGTAAGCGAGTAAGTCCTCTGACTGACAGGCGGAGTTTCGTAAGCGACAGTAAGCGAGTAAGCCAAGTGATCGACAGGCAGAGACTGCATCGAATGGTCTATAGTAGAGATTAACAACCGAGTGAAGCTTGGAAAGAGAAAAAAGTTCAGAAGGAAATGAGTGAAAGTTAGAAGAGCGATATAGTGAACAAAATGTGTTAAAGTTAATGTTGAAAGCGATTAAATACAGTTTACGATTATTTTTAATTAAAAGTGACCCATTTTTATTTGAAATCTAGTGACCCCTTGCGTACTTAAATAGATAGAATTTTACTTTATCTATCGTAACAAAAAAAAATTGCTACCCTCAAATTTTATTTATAAAAAAACAATGCTTCTCTATTTACGCACCAAGGACTTTCAACGAAAGGAAATTCATTTTCGGTGGATTGTAGATTTGCTAAGTATACTTCATTTGGTCAATTTTGTGGAGTGGTGAGGAAAGGGGTAGGCAGGAAGAGGGTAGGGTCAAAAACTGCGCTTGCTAATATCTCCACTACGAATACAAGAAGAAAACTGAAACTCAACATTCGGGTATATTGATTTATGGGGAGAAAAATGAAAATAAATTAATTTGTTTTTTACAAGTGCGGTAAAGAAAGGGGGAGCTAAAAGTCTATTGCCTGCCAACAAATTTTTTTTCTTAAATGATTTTATCTTTGAAATTATTTAACACAATAAGTGCATATATATTTTAGAACCAATTAGATGGTACATATGTACATAGAGACCAATATGTGCTCGTAAGGGTGAAGGTCAGTGCAAGTAAAAATACTTAAAATTTAATATTTTGACTATCTTTTTGGATAATTGAAATTTTATGATGATGATGTAATGGCGCTACAGCCCAGATTGAGCCTTGGACTCCCGGATGCATGTACTCCAATTGTCTCCGCCCAACAACAGCGCCCTCCAGTTTGAAAAATAGAGAAAAGATCTGCAATTTGCGTCCTCCCATCGCTTTCGTAATTCAAATTTGGAGCATATATTTATCAAGCTGTACTAGCGCAATATAAAATTTGAACATAATAGTAGTTTCAAAAATGGTGAACTTTTCAAAATTTCGAATCGTTTTATCTCAAAATTCTATGCAGATATTGAATTGAATTTACGTCCGATTACATAACCTATAGTTTTGGTAAATGTTTTGATTTGTAGGTGTAAGGTGAGACTGGTGGTAAGTAAAAATGTCTAAAATTTTGTGTATTTTTTTTAGGGCTCTGGTAAAATATATCAAGTTCAAGTTTTATACGTATATTCGCCCATTTGATTGAACACAAGAAAAAGTTATAATTTGAACTAAAACTGTTTTCCGCTGAAGGAATCCCTAAATTGAATGAGGTGTTTCATATCATCGGAAGGTCAAGTACCTGGGTCCGCTTTTCACTCAATGCACTATAACTTATAAAATATTGACGTATGATATTTCTCGTGTATTTTGTTTCAAAAGTACAAATCTCAGCTTCAAAATAAAATTTTAAAATTTTCATATAATGCACTGTTATTAATTTTATGAACGAAAATGTATCTAAAGTTAAAACGGTGCAAAGCACAAGTAGTGCTTGTCCTTGGTCTCACGTTGCATATACCTTGGACCTTTTCAGATAAACTTAATCAAATATTTATCATACTTTTACGAAAAATTAATTTTTATTACCAATATTGAATATTGCACACAAATAACCAAACCATAAGAATTACAATTATTCTCTACAAAATTAGTATTCGATAAATTTTTTAAAAATTAAAATCGATTTTCTAGAATCGAACTAAAATAATGGATTAGAATCCTTTTTTAATGGCGCCACAGCTCAGATTGGTCCTTCAGTTGTAAATCTGTAGCAAATGGATGGTTTGCTAATAATTTGCACTACCGTTGATTTCCCAACCCTTGATTTCTCGTAACTCGCTACGAACCAAGACACAAGTAATAAATGGGACCGAGGTACAAGAAAGGAATGTTACAGTGTAAATAATTTTATTTGACTTTCAGTAACAATTAATCTTTTTAATAATAAAAGAATTCAAAACAGGGCAAACAAGCAAGTCGGAGAGCAAACTATATACCAAGACTTTCCTAATTATTTCAATAACAATAACACCTAAAAATTTACTTTGGACGCCGAAAAACTATATTGTTATAGATCTGGCAACCACGCAATATTGATCTTTCCCGAATATACCAGAACAGTCCCTCAATATGTAAAAAGCCATAATCAAAGATCTAGAACCTTCCAGTATACTCCAAAATGTAGGCAATTAAATATCTAGAACCGTCCTGAATAGTCTAGACACACACCCAACGACACCCGACGGAAGCTTCGAGAATTGGGGAAATATGGTATAAAAGCATGAAGCTGTCAGACGGGAGTCAGTCATTCAGCGACATCTGTGGAAGAACGCGAACCGGTGCAAGAACGCGATAGAACAATATCGGTGGTGCCATATAGTGCGAATTACGCTAAAGTGCGAATTAAGTCAAAGTGCGAATAAATAAATTATCACTTATTTTTAAACGAATTGTGTTTTACTTGAAGTCCCGGCGAACCCCTAGTCCGCAACAATTGGTGACAGAAGTGCGATTTCAAGAATAAATTCGGGTTAAAAATCGCCAGTGAAATTAAAATTCTCGAACGGATAATTTTGTGAGAGCGAAAAAGTGAAACTAAAATTCTCGAACGGACTGTGAGAATTTTGTGAAATCGAATATTCTCGAGTGCTTTAGTGAGCAGTGACTTTAATTAGTGAAGAAAATTTAACCGAATTCGAATCGCGGAAAAACTTGAAATAATCGGTAGTGAAAATGCCGCGTTATCTAAAGGACTTAAAATTAACGGAGCTGAAGGAAGAGCTCAGTAGACACGAGTTATCTACGACAGGAAGCAAGTCTGAACTTGTCAGCCATATAACCGAGACACTGGAGGCTGAGGGTGAGGATGCAGATAGTTTTGAGTTCCAAATCAAAGAAGCTCGTAGAGAGGAGTGTTCTGGTACATCGGATGCTCTAACACAGTTAATGCAACAAATGATGAAGAAATTAGATCAACAATCTGCGAACATGAATCAGAAATTAGATCAACAATCTGCGAACATTAATCAGAAATTAGAGCAACAATCAGCGGACATTAATCAGAAATTAGACCAACAAAGTCAGCTGTCAGCGGACCTTAATGAAAAATCAGATCAGACCTCAAAGGATCTCAACCAAAAATTGGAGTAGCAAAATAATAAAATAGACACCATGGGTAATGCAATAGAAGAAAACGTAGAGAAGAAACTTCGAATCTTCGAAGAAGAAGTCGAACGCCTAAAAAGCGACTGGAATCATCAAGACAGAACACGTTACGCACAAGGGTCTCAAAGCTCCAATCTTCGATGGACAAACACCGTGGGCTATTTTTAAGACCCAATTTGAGGCTGCCGCAAGAAACAATCATTGGAATGATCTGAACGAGAAACGGTTCTTATATTGGCGCTAAGAGGTCCACCAGCAGAGGTCCTTCAAACGATTCCGCAGGAGCAACAACAAGATTTCTCAACGTTAGTCCAGACATTGGATCTTCATTACGGCAGTGACCACATGCGAGGATCTGGTGCCCCCCGATGCTGGAATTGTGGACAGGCAAGACACTTGAGATTCGACTGCCGTAAACCCAGGAAAGCGACCAACCATTGTTCCGGCTGCGCTACTAAATAACGCGAAGGTAGAGACCGTGAATGTAGACCTTGGTTAAGAACTTGTCGTCAGAGTTCAAATCTTATACACGGTTTTGATAAAAGACGCCGGAGTCGATCGAAAGCCCCGAGTCGGCAAGACCGATTGCAATAAGAACAATACATCGGGAAAGATCATGGAAGCAAAGATAGGCATTCGAATAAGGATCGCGAACCAACGAGTGGAAATCGTGACGGTCAAGTACTTCATTTGAATGAACGTGACAAGGCCGAACATGAGAGAGGACGGAAGATGGCCAACGTAAAGATCCAGATATTTTACCGATCATGGCATGGAAGAACGAAATGAAACGGCCTGAGTGGCAAGACATCTCACAATTCGGCGAAACTGTAAAGTGTTATTGCGCACAATGAAACTCCCTTCGCCTAGACGGCGGATTATTAAAACGGAAATGGGAAAACGCTGACGGAAAGTCGTATCACATGCAAACCATAGTCCCGCATTCTAAAGTCGAGGAGGTTTTGAAGGAATATCATGGAGGTACCTCCGGTGGGCATTTGGGTGTAAATAGAACCTTGGCAAAGATACGAGAAAGGTTCTATTGGATCTATCTCCGAGATGATGTCGAAAATTGGTGCCGTAAATGTACTACGTGTGCATCGAGTCAGGGCCCACAACGCAGATCAAAGGTAGAAATGCAACAATACAACGTGGGAGTCCCATTCGAGAGAATTGCTGTGGATATTGCTGGACCATTTCCGGAATCGCTACATTCTAATGGTCATTGATTATTTCAGCAAGTAGCCTGAAGCCTACGCAATTCCAAACCAAGAAGCAGTAACCGTTGCAGAACAAATCGTCACTAATTGGGTGAGCAGATTTGGAGCTCCACGTGAACTACACTCCGATCAAGGGCGCAATTTTGAATCTCAAATATTCAAACACGTGTGCCAAATGCTGGGAATAAACAAAACCAGGACAACTCCATTACACCCACAGTCCGATGGAATGGAGGAACGTTTCAATAGAACATTGAACTCAAACCTATCCAAACTCGTCAGCGAGAGGCAACAGGATCCCAATCAGCACATCCCTCTATTTTTAATGGCCTACAGAACATCGGTACATTCAACAACAGGAGAAACTCCGTCCCGAGTCATTTTCGGAAGAAATATTCGACTCCCTGCGGAACTAATGTTTAGAGTGCCACCAGACCAACTAACCAATGCCAAAGATTACGTCTCGGATCTTCGATGTCGACTAAAGACAATTTATAACCTGGTCAGCGATAAAATTGATTTGGCGACCGACCGCATGAAGACGAGGTATGATCAACGGGCGAATTCATCGGGATTTCAAGAGGGCGATTTGGTTTGGTTATACAATCCCAAACGACATAAGGGCAGATCGCCAAATCTACAGCGCAACTGGGAAGGCCCTTACCAGATCATCAACCGGTTAAATGATGTCGTCTATCGGATTGAACTACATCAAAAACCTCGTACTTAAATGAAAGTGGTACATATCGACCGACTAACAAAGTACCATGGTGCCATTGAGGAATTGAACGACTCTGTTCGGGACGAACAGGGACTAAGGAGAGGGTAATGTTATAGATCTGGCAACCACGCAATATTGATCTTTCCCGAATATGCCAGTACAGTCCCTCAATATGTAAAAAGCCATAATCAAAGATCTAGAACCTTCCAGTATACACCCGACGGAACAGTATAATCCAAAATGTAGGCAATTAAAGATCTAGAACCTTCCCGAATAGTCGAGACACACACCCAACGACACCCAACGACACCCGACGGAAGCTTCGAGAATTGAGGAAATATGGTATAAAAGCACGAAGCTGTCAGACGGGAGTCAGTCATTCAGCGACATCTGTGGAAGAACGCGAACCGGTGCAAGAACGCGATAGAACAATATCGGTGGTGCCATATAGTGCGAATTAAGTTGAAGTGCGAATTAAGTCAAAGTGCGAATAAATAAATTATCACTTATTTTTAAGCGAATTGTGTTTTACTTGAAATCCCGGCGAACCCCTAGCTCGCAACAATATTTCCTTCTTGTGCAAAGTACGGGCTACTGGGTGAGATATTTTGAAAATTTACTAAAAACAAAGAGCACAAAATTAGTGAAAATCGTTTTTTTTTTATAAAACGTTGTTAAACTCGTCAAAACAGCAAAGGGTCCAATGTACATAACCTTCCTCCTACGGAAAAAACACAAAAACTCCCAATTTTTGATTGAATTTTTAAGTTAGAAGCTTAAAATTTACGAAAATCAATTATAAAATAAACTGCCAACAAGTCGGGCGAAACTTTATTATTCTTGGGACAAATTGCGGATGAGTGAAAAGTCAATATGCAGGTTAGAGTAGTTAGGGAAGGCTAAGTGAAAGGAAGTTCTTGGGCAGGGCTGTCGTCAATTTAACAATATTTCATTCGTTTCTGCAAGTTTGGGTTTTTATGAAGGGATGAGGAGGGGTAATAGTAAGGGTGGGTGGATGTTAATAGCTTTTTAATTAATTGCTTGAATCACGTCCAATATTCTCTGTATAGAATGTGTTTCATAGACGAAGTTGCATAGAATTTTTATAAAATTCGGTGTATTTTACATTCACGAAACCGAACATTTGTATGGGAGGGATAGAGATGGTAGGGGAATCGTACAATTTGATATGTAGTTTTATTTCGCTTCTCTTGTAAGGTGCATGTACAAAATTTCAAGTTCGCAGCTTTTAGTTTATTGGTTATTAGTTGATTTACTGAAATTGATCGAAATCATAGTTTTGTACGGGAAGGAGTAGAAGGGCAAACGCGATTTCAAAACTTTTAACGTGATTTCATTTCAATTATTTTTGTAAGTTTTTATGCAAAATTTCAAACTGATAGCTTGAAATAGTTAAGTGATAATCGAAATCATACTTTTGTATGGGAGGGGGTAGAAGGACAGGCGCGATCTCAAAACTTTTGACGCAATTTTATTTAAACTGTTTTCAAAAGTTTTTGTGAAAAATTTCAAATTGATAGCTTTTAATAGTTAGGTGATAATTGAATTCTTGAAAATGGTCGAAAAAATAATTTTGTATGGGAGGGGGTAGAAGTGTTAAAGGTTTTCGACCAGTTAATATTTCGTATATTTAAGGATTTTTTTTAAATGCATTTCGCAAATTTTCAAGTTTCTACCTTAAAATTTCACTCAAAAATTTTCAGCTTATGTGTTTTTTTCAATGCACATGAAACACCTTGTGCACGTTAGACCGGGGGGGTCGGTTTATAACAATTATGGATCAAGCTTTTATTATTTTTCTATGTACATCAAATAGACGTATCCATATGCAAAATTTAAACTTTGTATCTTTCACCAGAGCCCTAAAAAATCACTCGAAATTTTCGACATTTTTGCTTATCCCCTCCCTCCCCTTACACCACCCAACTTAAAATTTTTAAGAAAATTAACCACTATGTAGTTCTACAATCTGACAAATTTTCGATTTGATATCTGTACTATTTTTTGAGATATAAGGATTTGTAATTTTGAAAAGTGCGCCATTTTTGAAATGCTCCCCATTTCCCCCCACTACTATTATTTCAACATGTTATATTTTTTTTGTATTTTCCTAGTATAGCTTAATATTAGTTTTGAAACTTAAAAAAATTACATAGCTTAAGAGATAGTTGAGATATTCATTTTTAAGTGTTTTTATTTGCACCTCCCTGACCCTTCCCCTTATAATAATTAGCCACTCTCTAAGCTGTTTCCGATAGAACTATATGCCATATTGATGGTCCCAAAATATGAATTTTTTACGATAAGTAATTTCGAAGATATAATCATTTGAAAAAACAATTCGGGCTACAATTTGTTTTTAGCCCCTTGTTTTCGGACGCCAATGCAATAAAAATTTAATTATTCTTAGAGTTTGTCCCACAACCCTCTCTATAGCTCTACTGATTTTCAACTTCCTATCTGCATTCGTGGTGTAGATATTAGCAAGTGTAGTTTTTGACTTTTTCCCTCCCCCGCCTTCCCCTTCCACCTAACCCCTTCCAAAATTTAGAAAATAGAATTCACTTACCCAATCAACAATCCACCCAAAAACGAACATTCTACCTTTAACAGTCTCGGAGATATGAGTCCATATGTACGGCGTACGTCGGGACGGATTTTTTTTTTTGCATTTTTAGGCTGATTTAGTCATGAAACGCGAAAAAAAAATATCAGGGTAGCAAATTTTTTTTTTCTTTCTTTCTATTAGAATAATAAAGTAAAATGCATAAAAGTTTGAGATATTAGCTAATCGAACACCTTCAAAACTTCTACCTCATACAAAAGTATCACCGAACCATAAAAAGCCATTAACATGAAATTTTGTGCAAATACTTTTAAACAAATTTAAAAAAAAATTAAGCTGCAACAAAAGTTTTGAAATTCCTCTTGTCCTTCTACCCCCTCCAACACAAAAGAATGATTCCGACTAATTTCAATAAATCAAATAATGACGAACAAATTAATTGCAATGAACTTGGAATTTTGTGCGAATACCTCTCAAGAGAATCCATATAAAACTGTATCTCAAAGTTTGCGATTCCGTCTCCTCGTCTACCACCTCCCATACAAATATTTCGTTTCGTCAATATAAAATACTCCAAATTTCGTAGGAATTCTAAGCAACACCGTTCATAGGTAAAACTAGCATTCTATAGAGATAATATTGAACGTGATTCAAGCAATCATATAAAAGCTTATCAAATTCCACCCACCCTTTCTACAACCTCCCTCCCTCCACCCTCTCTATACAAATCAAAACCTGCATAAATAAACGATGAAAGTACTGATTATGTGTATTGGAGCTATTTTTCAGGTGTTAAATAATTGACATCAGCCCTGCTCTAGAATCCCCATTAACTTAGTCTGCCCCATCCACCCTTACCTTTACATTGACTTCCGCATCCTCAACTTGTCCCAAGAATAATAAAGTTGCGCCCGAATTGTTGGCAGATATTTTTTCTGAAATATGGTGGAGGCCGGCTCACTTGTGTCTTTCTTCTTTCGATATTCTCTAAAGCTGAACTTTCGTTGGCAACATCATGCCGCAAAATACATACAGTCCGGCTCAAAAACAATCAAGAAAAATAGCTGTTGATTCTCAAACTTTTTTTATATAGCTTTTTAAAAAAAAATAGCTTATGTTATGTAAATTGGAAAAAAAATTAATATTGCCATTTATTTCCCTAACTTCAGTGTACAGATTTTTTGCAGAAAACCAATAATTTAGTAATTTAAATAAAAGATATTTCAATGATAATATTTCATTTGATGCCTGCAATTAACACCAACATATTTATGAAATCTGAAATGTTAAAGTTTGAATAAACAAAAAGCGAATATGTATGGTATAACTTAGAATAAAATCTAACAAAATTATACTAAGTCGAAACTCCTTAATGGCTGCAAACAACATCATGTAGTGAAATGTTATTAAAATTGCTAATGCGAATAATGGAATTGTTGATTATTTATTTAGCTAATACCTAAACCAACTGAATTATTTTTTCGTACTCATACTTAAAGCTTTCTTTGAGTAACGTTTTTGTATCAAGTTTGAGAAATTAAAGCTTTATAGTTTGTCTTAATCAGATGCCAACAACCCACAAATCGCGAGCGCCATGACTCGCGCCATTAAATTAAGTAATTGTATGAGCAACAACGGCATACACAGGGTTTTCGCCTTAAGGGGAGGGGGGCAACATTTAGGGCTTTTTGGCCTACATTCTTAAGCACATTTAAAAAAATATAACAATTATGATTGGGCGTAAAGCCCAATCATATGATACTCTAGATGAAATGGGAATGACTTTAATATACCGGAAAATATATCATCTCAAATTCTTTCGAATAGTGAATAGAGACTTTTGCATGGGAGGTGGTAGAAGTAGACGGGAAGCTTTGTATTTTTCGTATACGACACCGAACATGGCATGTAAAATGTTTTTTGCTGAATTTAAAGTTCTTAGTTTTCATTATTTTTAAAGAAATTGGACATAGTTTTGGGGCATTTGTATGGAAGATGGCAGAGGAAATGGAGCGTTTACTATGATTTTGAAACTGTTTATCATCATCCTTAACACCATGCTTTGATTCAATTTCAAAGTCGATACCTCTCATATATTCGAAGGAGAAATGCTTTTCTTGAATTTATAATACAAATATTTATATGGGAGGGGGTAGAAGGAGTGAAGCAGAGCTGATTATTTTTGCTACCATTTATTGCAATTATTAAAAAACTAATTCCGGCAAAATTTTAAGTTTGTAGTTTTTCTAGTTGTAATTGAAATAGATATAATGCATTTACAAAAATTATGCATTTGCATGGGAGGTGGTAGAAGGAGTGTACGGATCAAGACAACTTTTTTTTGCGTTATTGATAGTTTTATTTTATACTTTATACAAAATATCAAGTTGATAGCTTTAACAGTTTCGAAGAAAAATAATTTAATTGAAATTTCAAAATTTCGTGAAATTTGAATGGGAGGGGGTAGAAGTAGAGAGGTGAAGTTGATAATTCTTTTTAAAACTAATTGCAATTATAATAAAATTAATTCTGGCAAAATTTCGTATTTTCAGTCTTTCTAGTTTCAACGAAAATCGAAAATATGTATTTTTCAAAATTGTCCATTTGTGTGGGTGGGGGTAGAAGGAGTGAGGGGATCGGATCAATATTCCGTGATATTAATGACATCTATATTATAATACTTTGACCTAAATTTCAAGTCTAACTTAAATAATTTCGAAGAAAAATCAATTTCTTAATATTTCAAAATTTCATGAAATTTGTATGGGCGGTAGGGGGGTAGAAGGAGTAGGGGTGTGTAGCCCATTCACGAACTTAAAATTACTTTTTTGCTAAAAGTGACACACAAAAATTTTTAGCACTATAGGTCAAAGCTTTCGAGACTTATGCTGTAGACATAGTTCAGGCGGTTTAGAGAGGGAAATATAAAATGAAAATTTGCAAACATCCAAATAAATTGAAACAGGACTTGCAGGATAAAAGAAATCAGTGAAAAATTCTTTTAAATTTTTGGATGCTGTAAACTCTAGGAAAATGGGCCGCGGTTAGTGCATTCCACATTTGGAATTTGCTGGCTTGAGGTAGAAGCTACTGTTTGCCATACGTATGAATTTAACTCTCAAGCATTCTAGTTCAAATACCGGTCGGCGTATAATTTCAGCACATTACTTGCGTTGGCCACCTCAATCTGCAGCAATTAAAATTCGTGGATAGAGGCTTGTGCGAATGGTAAGAAACCCTTTTACAATAACAAATAATAAATAGAAATAATGTAAAGGATTTAAAGGAAAGATTTCTGGATTCTACACTATCCCGCTTTGTTATTCGTGACGTTTCGGTTCCTGTTGAGACCTTTCCCAAACTGATCGACAATTACAGAAGAGTATCATTTTAAACAGAAAGGGGTTAATTGGGTGTAGAAATGGTAATTTAGGGTGAAATTAGTTAATTAAGGTTAGTTGATTAGTATCAGCTAGATAAGTGATGTATGAGAACTTTAAAGTCAGGAGGCCAAAGCCCGATTCGGGTCGTTGTGCCATTGAAGAACAAGAACTACTTAATGCCGCACGTATGAACATACTAGTGCCTACAATCGCAGGGAGTTAGTCGGTTTGCAGAACTCTCAATAGGAAAAATAGAATATAGATCAATGCTTTGAAAAACACAGGCATGTTGTCTGTCCATCAATTGTTCCAAGGTTGTCTTACAATTTGACCATTGGTGACGCCCATCATACATTAGACCACGTTTAAAATACAAGTAGCATGTTTGGGCTTGGGGCATCACATCATATCACGCGTTCCTCGAACGTATTCAGAAAAATGCGGGCCAACACTTTCTATCGATTCTCTTGAGCATCGTATAATCAGCATTTACAATTTTTACAGTGATAGCCAACCATTCATTTCCCCAACTTCAAGACTTTGAAACGTACTACCGGGTAGCTTGTCTCACAACACAAGTATGTACAGCCTGAAGTGCTTCAAAAACAATATCCACCTCTAAATGACATCTGAGAGCCTTACTGTTTGTAACGCTAAGAAATAATGCTCGCACAGAGCCGCCAAGGGTACACAAATATTTGTTGTTGCTCAAAAACTTCAATTCCGAGTGACCGTCTGTCCGTCTGTCTGTCTGTCTGTCTGTCTACAGCATAACTCTCGAAAGCTTTGAGCTATAGTGCTAACATTTTTGTGTGTCATTTTTAGCAAAAAACTAACTTTAAATTCGTGAATGGGCTACATCCTCCCACTCCTTCTACCCCCTCCTATACAAATTTCATGAAATTTCGAAATATTAAGAAATTGATTTTTCTTTGAAACTATTTAAGCTATCGACTTGATATTTAGGTCAAAGTATTATGATATAGATGTCATTAATACCACGGAATATTGACCTGATCCCCTTACCCCTTCTACCCCCTCCCATACAAATACAATTTTGAAAAATACATATTTTCGATTTTCATTGAAACTAGTAAAGCTAAAAAGACGAAATTTTGTCAGAATTAATTCTACTATAATTGCAATTTATTTTAAAAATAATTATCAACTTCATCTCACTCCTTCCCACTCCCATACAAATTTCACGAAATTTTGAAATTTAAATTAAATTATTTTTCTTCGAAACTATTAAAGCTATCAACTTGATATTTTGTATATAGTATACAAATAGAAATAGTATTAATGTGAAAAAAAAAATTTTTTGATCCGTACACTCCTTCTACCCTCTCCAATACAAATGCATAATTTTTGTTAAATTATCGATTTCCATTCAAACTTCAAATTTTGCCAGAATTTGTTTCTTAATAATTGAAACAAGTGTTAGAAAAAATTATCAGCTCCACTTCACTCCTTCTACCACCTCCCATACAAATATCTGTATTATAAATTCAAGAAAAGCATTTCTCCTTCAAGTATATGAGCTAACGACTTTGAAATTGAATCAAAGCATGGTGATAAGGATGATGATAAGCAGTTTCAAAATCATCTTAAATGCTCAACTTCCTCTGCCCCCTCTCATACAAATGCCCCAATTTCAGAAAATCTATGACCAATTTCTTTAAAAATAATGAAAACTAAAAACTTTAAATTCAGCAAAATACATTTTGCATGCCATGCTCGGTGTCATGTACGAAAAATACAAACCTCCCCCTCTACTTCTACCACCTCCCATGCAAAAGTCTCTATTCACTATTCGAAAGAATTTGAGAGACATATTTTCCGGTATATTAAAGTCATTTCCATCTCATCTAGAGTATCATATGATTACATAATTCTGTTATGTTTTTCTTTTAAATACAGAAAAATGATGGAATTATTTTCAAATAATGAATTGGTTAAGCTCGCTTTAGACGACCGAATTTCTTGACGCATTTTCATCACATCACATTTTTGACAATTTTTGATACGAGAAATTTAAAGGATTCTGCGATATAATCAAAAATGCGGCCGGAAATCCCATCGTTTAAAGCGGGCTTTCCAATTCGAAATTTAAGGCAATTATTTTTTAGGTAATTCAATCAAGATTACCCCAGAATTTTTTTCGATAATTCAGAGGAATATGACAAAATGAATTCCTTCTAAAAAAATTATTTCAAAACTTAATAAATCAAAGGTCAAATCGCTTAAGCCCAACTCAACCTCCAGAACAGTTTAAATCTGGCACTTCAACAAATAAAAAATTGGTGCTAAGATAATATCAATATCTTTAAATCGGTACCCTTAAGAGGGCTACTCAACTTTTAGATGATTTCTCAAAACTCAGAATGTGTATATATGCATATAGTATATGAGAGCGAGAGGTTAAGCAAGATCCACCTCAAACGTTCGCTGATGTATACCACCTACTTTACGAACATTACAGACATAAATTTGATGCAATATAGCTAACATACAATATAGCTAACAACCATATTTTGAAATATTAAAATAAATATAATCACGACTAAGGAAATAATTAACTGCGGGCATATATTACTTATATTCGACCTTAAACTATATATTACGAGTGAGATGCAAAGATGAGATGATGCAGTGAAAGGAATTTAAATTGAAATAATAAAGAGATACGGAATAACTTTATTTTGTTGGATAAAGAAAACTAAAAATGGATCTTTTTATAAGTTGGGTATAAAATTTATATGTTTAACACGTTGAGGAAGATACATGTATCTGGGCAGAAGTAATTAACCGTACTGTCCGCCGACCGGAGACATTGTGAAATTTTCGAACCGTCCTCAAAGTGTTAGAAAAAACTTAAAAAATAGTTTTTAGATTAAATTTGAGACAAACTATTGTAAAATCATTTTGTATATTTATATTAACATACGTTGCATTAGATATGATGCATTCGCTTACGGAGCTCATTAAATGGATTTCAAATCTTTTTAGATAAATAAAAAAAATTGATAGTTTTTGAATTTCAATAAAATTCCCGACATTGAAAAGAGGATTGAAAGTGATAGTGCCTAATATAGCATACATATTTCACTACTGCATATTTTACAACCAATTCATTGCCATAGCAATTTATCATGTCACGTTACAGTTCATTTTATTCTCAACCGCAAAACACTGTTATAAAAATTCGCAAATTAACACAAAATGCGAGTTCACATCGAATTTCAAAATCTCATTAATCAGTGTCATTTTATCTCTCAAATTACGACAAATTTTCAGTCATCTGATGACCGAAAAAAAAACCTCAACGTTATTCTTCGTTTTAAAATTGTACAGAAAGTATTTAGTGGTCAGTTTAACTGTACGGATAATTTACTTTTTTTTATTATTATATAAATTGCATAACTGATGCTAAAAAATTTACACCCTCTCCTTCATACTACACACTATTTCGTATTATGCTTTTAGTGCTATTGTTTAAACTATTTTTAATGAGATATTAAACGGTCAACCAACCTGCAACTATTTTTCTATTGCATCGTACATTAATTGTTATTATTTCAGCGATATGGTCTACTACCCTTAATTCGCGCGTTGCTTTTTTTGCCAAGTTTCCTGAATGAGTTCTGTTGCATGTTTTAAGACTTTGTAATTATAGGGTATATAAATAATAAGTGGGTGAATGTTTTAAGATATGTAATGAGCTTGTTACATTCGAGTTATGTAAAATATATAACGCGAAAAGGTGACCAAATCAAATAGTACATAAGTGCATTGCAGTTTCACTTTGTGTTTTATCGTTTCGGAAGCATTGAGTTGGAATTATTTGATTATTTCATTCCATTAATAAATTGTTGTTTGGAATGATACAAATATTATTTATATCTACGTTGCTTATTTCGTATGGATTTAGATTTTATTTGAAATTAATTTATATACATAAATATTACATTATATAATTCAGAGATCAGACTGTACAGCATGACTTTTTTATGTGTAACAACAAAGTATAAAATTTACAAATTTTTGGGGAGAAAAATTTGAAAAACCGCCCTTACTATTAAACTAACTGAACTAAAAATTAAATTGACGAATTCAAGGTTACTTATATCTAAACTTTTTTGAGAATTTGTGGAAATATAACATCTATATAAATATAATTGTAGTGTCTGTTATTTGTTTATAAATGGCTTTAAATAAGTTTTTTGCTTCATTTTAGCAATAATTAAGCAGAATCAAAAGTTTTTAAAAAATTTCTCTGTCTGTCTGTTTGTCTGTCTTTCCGGCTTTCACGCAAAACCGGCTGCACCGATTGCAATGAAACTTTTACAGTTTATTAGATCTACCTCGGGGAGTAATCTGCCTTAGGTTTAATTTTTCTCCCCCCACGCTTTCTACCCCCTCCCATACAAAGTGACTCATTTTCAAAAACTTATAATAATCAAATTTTCATGTAAACTATAAAAGTTATTAATTTTAAATTTAAAATATGTCATTTCTATTATAAATTCAATCTTCAAGTACATAAATAGTTTGAATCCCCCTACTCCTTCCACCACCTCCCATACAAACCAAACTTTTTCATGAAATACTATACTCCAGTTTTCTCAGTACGTTTAACTTTCATCAAGCTAAGATTTTGTGTTAAATCCTTAATTAGCATTGTTATTAATATCAAGAAAAAACTAACCAATTAGCTTTACTGCTTCGACCCCCTGCCGTACAATCTGACACAAATCCACGACTTTGCGAAAATTCGATTTTCTTGAAAAGTGTGAATGTTACTGTTCTGAAATTTAAAATATATCAATCGAATGATAATTGTAATTGCTTCTCAAAAAATAACTAAAAACCCTCCACTCTTTCCACCACCTCCTATACAAACTGCACTTTTTCATTAAATACTCTAAACCAATTTTCTCAGTACGTATAACTTTGATTGAGCTAAAATTTTGTATTAAATCCCTAATTAGCATTATTATTATTATCGGGAAAAATTAACCGATTAGCTCTATTCTTTCTACCCCCTCCCTTATAATATGACACAAGTTCACGACTTTGCATAAACTCGATTTTCTTGAAAAGTGTAAATCTAATTGATCTGAAATTTAAAAGATATCAATTGCATGGTAATTACGGTTGTTTTCTAGAAAAATTACCAAAAACCCCCCAGTCCTTCTACCACCTCCCACACAAATTGCACAATTTCACTAAATCCAATGCACTAAGTTTCTCAAGTTACCTATTCAGTTTTTCAAGCTTAAAAGTCATAAAAATACTTTGCACCAAGTATTTTTATGACTTCTCTAGCATGGTGTGAAATAAATTAATTTAGTACAGTCATCCCTTCTATCACTCCCCACACAAAAATTCTTAAGATTACAAAAATTTCGATTTCATCGGTAGTATGATATAATAGGGCTATACGCACAATCGAAGTCCTGTTATGTTTTTAAGCTTAATGTCATTTTATTTGGGCTTTTTTTAATTAACACAAATTACAACTATTCACATGTCCTTAACACGTATACATATGATCTCGAATCATGGGTTTGATTTGATCACGAGCCTGTCCCATACAAATGCGAGTACCATTGTTTCATTCTTAATAATTTATGGTTCTGATTCCAGCAAAATACAAAGTATTGTGTTCAAAGAGCCATCAAACTAAGCAGATTATTTATCCGACATAACGTACTACTAACTACATTCTCAAAAAATATTATTATGGCGATTCCTAAGCGGACAAGGTCGCGGGCGATCGCTAGCTTATCAATATATTTCTTAAAAATGATTCACACTAATTCTTTTATGTGTCGAAAAGTACCACGACTTCCCGAATAATATTTTGAGGCATTTGTTCTCGATAATTTACATTTTTTCTTGTAAATTTCTGCGCAATCGTACAAAGTTGACGAATCATATTAGTCAAATTCCTGTTAAAACCCCCTTTAGGGGCATAGGACAGAAACAACTCTCTTCCATAAAGCGCGATCCTGAGCATCGGCCCTTAGCTGTTGCCAGGACCTGTTTATTCCTCTGGCCTCCTGCTCAGCTGCTCGCTTCCATATCCTACATGGTCGACCAATGCGACGTCTTCCTTGAGAATTAGGGATAGTTGGAATACCAATTTGAATAGTTGAACTTGAATTTTATTTCCGGTTAAAAGTTTTGATTTTCTATTTAGGTATTAGAGGGTAGAAGATTCTGATATATTTCGATGTCATTCTTAACTCTGTAAAGTTGATGTATGGTTGAGTTGTGTGGAAGGAAACCAATTTGACAGTTTTGCAATTAGGTTAGACTCCTCCATTTCTTCTCTTTTTTTCGAATATTTTTCCAAAAAGGGCAAAAGAAGAAGAGTAAATCAGGGGTAGGTATATTCACCGGAACGTGGTGTGGTTACGACAACCGCCAAGGGTTTGAGGTGTGTCAAAATATCCTGTGGCGACGAACGAATCATCCACATAATTCTTGACGCAGGTCATTTGGATGGTGCGAGTACTGTTAGCATATCCAGATCAGTGAGGGAGGCTGGCTGTCCCAGAGATACCAAGACTGACCTCAAATATAAATGCAAACCTCTTTGGACACTTCCGAACCGAATTCGGATCAGAAGTGCCAATACCCTAACCGAAGAAGATGAGAAGCGGTTACTGCAGTCACCCAATTTGGGAGAGGAAACCAGGGTCCAAACCCACGTCAGAAAGCAGCTGAGGTTTGAAATATTACTTGGTAGCAAGGAGGAATCCACTCCAAAGTAGATGAAGGATCTTTCCTGCACTACAGACACGATAACAAAAGCCGGAGCGGAGTTCAAGGAGAAAAAGGACCTTTAAAGTTAACACGCAATTCTTTGCATTCTTTCCACAGTGTGGAAACAAAAAGGCATAAGAGACAGAGGTCGAATGAGGAAAACCCACACCAACCATTATCTGAAAAGACCAAGCCTAGGCAAACAAATCCAGAAATTAAGGCAATAACGTCAGGGACTCAGCAAGAGTCGATGGCAGAAGACACTAAAACACCTCCTGGTACCTCTTGTCGACCATAGTATCCCACTCGGATGGATGAAACTGGAAAAGTGCAGAATAGTGAAGATGAAGCTACTGAACGAAATCGTGAAACACATGAAGACCAACGAGGTTCAAGCCATGCTCTCGTTTCATGTGTGGAGATGAAGCTACTGAACGAAATCGTGAAACACATGAAGACCAACGAGGTTCAAGCCATGCTCTCGTTTGATGGAGTGGGGTGGTTCAACGAAGTCAAAATTTTAAAGTGCAGCGAACAATCCAACTTAGGCTGGTGTAGAAAAATCATAAGCACTCTCGGTAATATTTGGGAAAAAGTGAAACAGGAGATAGTGGACAGAGCTAGTATTTCTTCAATACCAAACACAAAAATATTTCTGCCTAGGTTGATTCTCGCAGGAACTGCTCTGAAGCTGCTTCAGAGGTAGAATCCCGACATTTCCGACGGTATTGGAGAGTTATTAAGGTCGGTAAACTGCTGGCCAAGTAAAGATTCGTCAAATAAACCAATAAGCCGACAGTATACTATATCCGAGCTTCGGAAAAAAATACCTGGGGAATCGGAATTTTTCATTTATGCCTTAAAAAGCGAAGCCCCAAAGACGGTAACGAAAACGCTCTCGAGGCTAATAAAGTGGAAAGGCATCTAAGGATAGAAACCTTAACTTCAGCCAAAGAAAAAAATTCTACCAACACGGATGAAGATGGCAGAAGTGAGAAAACAGAAGCAAACGTCATTCCTACCCCGTCCTCAATACTTAGTCCTAATCGAACTCCTCAGGATGCTAAGAGTGATTCATATATTCTTACACCAGAGGCCGCGCGGACGAAGCTTAACTTGGCAATTGGCGGAGACCCAAATCTCACCACATAATAGGATGGGTAAGGACATCAACTAAAGAGGAGAATCTCTGCTGCTCTAATCGGTAACCACAGGTAGCGTACGTACCTATATTGACCCAACCAGCGAAAGCGTTCTCACCATAACACTCTGTAAGGATTCGGGTGGATGTAGGTTGCAAAACTGGAAGGTCGTTCACAAATCATAGCTCTCCGACCAGAGCAGAGTTTAAGGAAGGCGTACAGAAATCTGACAAAAGCGGTCTGGAATCTGTAATCCAATATTGTCAAAAGCAAACTAGAGAATAGAAAGCCGGACTTTATTTGGAATGCATGGAATTTGGAATACACCACATGCTCTTCAAAAGACTTATCCTTTAAAAACCCTACTAAAAAGGTCTAAATTAACATTATTGAACATGGAGATTGGCGAAACATGAAAAAACGCTGTTTAGCAACACAAAGCGCAGTGGGCAAACCGAATAATGGGATAAATATAGAAATTGAAGGAAGCGAAAAGAAGTCTGGAAGAAATCCTGTAGCCAGATAGAGCAAACCTCAGAAGCTTCTAGGCTTACGAAACTTATATACATGAACCATACTCTGTCAGCCTTACTCAAAAACACTGTCTAAGAAAAGCAAGAGAATAGTTTTACCGCTGTTAAGAACTCACTTTCCCGTCTGCAGGGACGCCGATACTACCTACTCATAAGTAACCAAAACGCAACTGGAGAATCTTCCAGGATTCCTCACAATGAACAAGATAAGGTGGGCAATAAGCACGTTCGACCCTTATAAGTTGTCGGAACAGGATCTACGGCTGAAAACAATTTTCAAGGGATGACCCAAACTAAACAACGTAACATAAAAATGAAAGCAGGTAATCTTAGGCATCTCAACACTAAATACTTCCGACGTTTTTATACTCTAAATGAAATCTGAGAGTATATTGTGTTTGCCTTACCATTTGTAACGCTAAGAAATAACGCTCGCACAGAGCCACCAAGGGTACAGAAATATTTGTTGTCGCTCAAAAACCTCGAATCCAAGTTGCTGTCTGTCCGTCTGTGCGTCTGTCTACAGCATAACTCTCGAAAGCTTTGAGCTATAGTGCTAAAAAATTTTGTGTGTCATTTTTAGCAAAAAAGTAACTTTAAGTTTCTGAATGGGCTACATCCCCCCACTCCTTCTACCCCCTCACATACAAATTTCATGAAATTTCGAAATAATAAAAAATTGATTTTTCTTTGAAACTATTTAAGCTATCGACTTGAAATCGTCAAAATATAATGATATAGATGTCATTAATATTACGGAATATTGACCAGATCCCTTTACTCCTTCTACCCCCTCCATTCAAACTAGACAAAGTACTTAAAACTTTGCCAGAATTTATTTATTAGTGCTAGAAAAAATTATCAGCTCCACTTCACTCCTTCTACCACCTTCCATACAAATATCTGTATAATAAATTCGAGAAAAGCATTTCTCCTTCAAGTATATGAAGCTATTAACTTTGAAATTGAATCAAAGCATGGTGATAAGGTTGATGATAAGCAATTCCAAAATCATCTTACACGCTCCACTTCCTCTGCCACCTCCCATACAAATTCTCCAATTTCAGGAAAACTATGACCAATTTCTCTAAAAATAATGAAAACTAAAAACTTTAAATTCAGCAAAAAACATTTTGCATGTCATGTTCGGTGTCACATACGAAAAATACAAAACTCCCCCTCTACTTCTACCACCTCCCATGCAAAAGTCTCTATTCACTATTCGAAAGAATTTGAGATGACATATTTTCCGGTATATTAAAGTCATTTCCATCTCATCTAGAGTATCATATGATAGGGCTTTAAGCCCAATCATAATTCTGTTATGTTTATACTCTAGATGAAATCTGAGAGTATTATAAGTTTGCCACAAAGTTTGTAACGCCAAGAAATAAGGCTCGAAGAAGAAAATGAATGATACAGAAGTTCATATAACCACTCAAAAATCTCAAAACCGGATGTCCGTCCATCCGTCTGTCCGTCTGTCTGTCCGTCTGTCCGTCCGTGTCCTATCTAGTTTGAGAACGCGTTGAGCTAGAAAAAAAAAAAAAATTTTGTATACGTCGTTTTTAACAAAAAAGTAAGATCAAGTTCGTGAACGAGCCAAATCGCTCCACCCCTTCTACCCACTCCCATACACAATTTCGCAATCTGACAATAAACGGATTTCCTTGAAAAGTACAAATGACATTGATCTGAAATTTGGAATATAATACTTTTATGATGATTCCAATCTACTTTATAAAAATAATTTGTGTCTTCCCCCTCCTTCCACCACCTCCCATACAAACTGCACTTTTTCATGAAATGCTCTAAACCAATTTACTCAGTGCGTATAATAGTTATCAAGCTGAAATTGTGTACAAAATATTTATTTAAAATTATTATTAAGACCAAAAAAAATGAGACGATTAGCTGTACCCCTTCTACCCCCTCCTATACAAAATGACACAATTTCACAATAAACAGATTTGCTCGAAAAATATAAATGCTATTGATCTGAAATTGAATATATTACTTTTATGATGGTCTAAATCTACAGTACAAAAGGTTCTTGAGTCCTCCTCTTCCTTCCACCACCTCCCATACAAACTGCACTTTTTCATGAAATGCTCTAAGCCAATTTACTCAGTGCGTATAAAATTTACCGAGCTGAAATTATGCACTAAATATTTATTTAGAATTATTAGTAAGAAAAAAAAAATTTGGCGATTTGCTTTACCCCTTCTACCCCCTCCCATACAAAATGACACAATTTCACAACTTTATAAAAAGTCGATTTTCATGAAAAGTATGAATACTACTGATCTGCAATTTAAGACATGTCAAAAGCATGATATTTATAGTTATTTCTGAAAAGTCATTAAAAACTCGCCCCTCCTTCTATCACCTCCCATACAAACTGCACTACTTCACTACATCCAATACACTAATTTTCTCAGTACGCATTAAATTTTTAAATCCTAAATTTTGTATAAAACATTTTGATAGCAACTTTACCGCCATGTGAAAAAATTAGTTCTCGTCACCCCCTCTACCACTTCCCCTACAAAATTTCTTAAGATACAAAAATTTCTCTTTCATCTGGAGTATCGCACGATTGGGCTTTATGCCCAATCGTACTCCTGTTATGTTTTTTATATAGCACCGAACATAACTTATACATACATTTGATCCACAGTCAAGTCGGTACGGAGTAGATGAGCGTAACCACACAGGGGAGAGTCTAAATTTTCGGTGAATGTTAAACTTGAAATACTAAATGTTGTAAGTTGATGGAAACTCGTGTGGCAATGCATTCCATAGTGTTGATGCTAGGGTGCAGCCTAGTGGGTAGTGTGTTAGTCTTGTAATGCGAAGGTTGTGAGTTCAAATCCCGGTCGACGCAATTTATAATTCCAGCACATTACCTGCTTGGATACAACTTGGTCACCTCAATCTACGAAAATGAAAAATTCGTAGAGAAAGAGTTGTGCGAAGGGCTAACAACTCTTCCACAATTAGTAATGGAAAATGTTAAGGAGCCTGAATGTCAGGAGGCCAAGGTCCGATTTGGGCTGTAGCGCGATTGTAGAAGTAGAAGTGTTGATGCTAGAGTGATGAAGAAGCTACTATATTTCTCTGTATGCGACGAAAAACGCTCATCATTGAAGTCATGAGCGCGTTGCCAAGGATTGCTAGTTTCACTTTTGTGGGTACTGACTCTTCGGGGGTAAAGGTTGCTTATGCTAATGACGTTGCGATATTAGTATCAGGTACGTACATCTGCACAACAGCCGAACTCATGGATGGAGAACCAAACCTCACTAGTTTAGGCTATCGAAAATAGGAAACACGGAACTGGCTCTGACCAGCCATGCAAAGTGTAAAGGATTAATCGTAGATAGTAAGCTTACATGGAAACAAAATGTTGAGGCGCGATCAACTAAGGCATCGCTTTCTACTTGTGTCAAATGATGTTCGGCAGGAAGTGGGGTCTGGATCCCGCACTGGATCTACACGGCTATGGGAAGTTTAATACTACTGCATGGCATACTGACATGGTGGCCTGCACTGAATAAAGTAACATATCGACAAAATTTGAAAAAACTCAAAGACATTCAGGTGTGGGAATCACTGGGGCTCTTAAGACCACATCCTCAGATTCTGAACGTCTTACTATCATTGCTGTTAATCTACCACACTGCCTACTTGGGTATATCTGGGTCACCTTAATCTACGAACACGAAAATTCATATATAAAGAGTTGTACGAAGGGCTAAAAAATCTTCCACAATCTATACATATAAACATAATTGCAGTGTCTGTCTGTTATTTGCTTTTAAATGGCTATCAGTTAGTGTTTTACTGTATTTGGACAATAACTAACGTTTTTGAAAAATTTCTTTGTCTGCCTGTCTGTCTGTCTGGCTTTCACGCAAGAATGGCTGAACCGATCTTAATGAAACTTTCACAGATAATTAGGTGTGTCTCGAAATATAATCTGCGTTTGGTCATATTTCAGTAACCCCACGCCTTTTACCCCTTACCATACAAAATGACTCATTTTCAAAAATATGTAGTAATCAATTTTTCTTGAAAACCATATGAGCGAATAATTTGAAATTTAAAATATATCATTTTTATCATAAATCTTATCTATGGTACACAAATTATTTAAATTCCCCATCCCCCCTTCTTCCACCACCTCCCATACAAACTGCACTTTTTCATGAAATACTATAAACCAATTTGCTCAGTTCGTATGAAATTTATCGTGCTTAAATTTTGTACTAAATCCTTAATTTTTATTATAATTAATATCGGAGATAAGTAACCTAATTAGCTTCTCCCCTTCTATCCCCTCTCATACAATGCGACAAATTATCACATCTTTTCAAATATTCGATTTTCTTGAAAAGATTGGAAGTTACTGATCTGAACTTTAAAATATATCAATTGCATAGTGATTATAGATGTTTCTCAAAAAGTCAATAAACCCCCTCCCCAATCCTTCTACCACCTCCCATGCAAACTGCACAATTTCCCTGAAACCAATGCACTCATTTTCTCAGTATCTATTCAATTTTTGAAGCTTGAATTTAGTACAAAATATATTTGATCACGAGCCTATTCCATAGAAATGCGAGTATCATAATTTCATTCTTAATAATTTTTGGTTCTGATTTAAACAAAATGCAAAGCATTGTGCTCAAACAGCTATTAAACTAAGCAGATTATATGTAAATCCCATATAATTTAGTACTAACTACATTCTCAAAAAATGCTTATTATTGCATTTCTTACGCG
This sequence comes from Chorisops tibialis, assembly GCA_963669355.1. Classification (NCBI taxonomy): domain Eukaryota; kingdom Metazoa; phylum Arthropoda; class Insecta; order Diptera; family Stratiomyidae; genus Chorisops; species Chorisops tibialis. Next base: position 217,847,724 of record OY770262.1, read on the forward strand.
GACAAAGTCGCGGGGATCACTAGTAATAAATAAAAATGTTAAGAAACCTGAAGGTCAGGGGCCAAGGCCCGATTTTGGCCATTGAAGAAGAAGAAATAATAGGGGACCACGAATCGATCTCGGTGGTACTCCAAAGTTTACAAGAAACCCAATAAAAACATGTTCATTGAACGTAATTCGAAGACGATGATCTACTTTGTACAGTTCAGACTATCTTTGACGCAATTTTTGAATTATTTTTAGTCGATTAAATCTTAAAGTAAAGATTAGATAACCTGCCAAAACCATTCTAATATGATACCGCATCCTGACATAATCTCACCATGCACAACATAACAAATTTTTCAGCATAATTTATACGTTTCTCTTTTCGTCCAAATTATCATACCCATATCAAAACAATTCATAATTAAACCACAGAGCTTCGTAATTATTTACACCCCATGCAGTTTTAAATGAAATCAAAACTAGTACAATCTCTAATTACATACGAGGAGGAGGGGGACTTTGTATCGCCTCCAAATTGCAATATCACATAACTAACTTTAAATGTTTTTCCCACTGTCTACCCAATTACGAAATTTTTGACAAAAACTCAATGAAGGTCAAACAGTTCATCTATTGATACTTAATTCATTTACAAGAGTCTACACGCTTACTCTATTAAGCCACCAAACCCCATACGCACGCACACATAATTCGCAATTAAATTTCTACACTTTAATTATATCTATATCTTGAAAACGGTCCATTTCCAAATTACTTAATTACCCATAGTAAGCAATTCGCAAAAATCTCATTAAGTTTCTTTCATTTCGGATTAGCAACCTCTCCCGAAAAATTAGCAAAAAAAAAAAAAATTTTGATCTTGGTCACGGCTATAGTTAGGAGAAAAATTGAGCGCAATTTAATGATTTGTTATTGTTATTGCTATGCAAACAGTGGAATTAATCATTAAAAAAAAAATTTAGGTAATTTCTTAAAGACATTTAACAATAGTTGAATTTTGCAAAAATCTACATAGCGAAGTTGATCTCAATTTTGCCAAATCCCCCCCTCCATCACCACATTGGTGGAACTTCCATCGCACTGTACTCCTCCCGGACGATAGTGAGAATCGAACATAATGTGTGCTGGAAAATAATGCACATAGGTATTTTCTATTATAGAGTTCGAAAATTGCCTATGATGCAATGCGCCACATAGATGAATCAGCGCAAAGACTACTTAATCTCGGATCATCTTAGATATTATGCAAACCGAAAAACGCCAATGGTACGGCTACTGCTTAAGAGCTTCTTGTGCCGCAGCATGATCTGCACGGAAGATCAGAGACGTTGCTGCCGTAATAAGAAATTGGTTGCAGGTTGTCTACCTCGTGTAGAAGACACCTACAGTAGATGTCGTGAAAATTTTTATCCAAAAATTATTGAAAAGAAGATTGAAGATTATGATAGTGTTTGAGTTCGAACAAGTGATTGATCTGGGGCTTACAACTTAACGTGTAAATAATGTCCAGATAAGGAACGAGTTGATCTAAATATTGAGCAACATATTGCAATAAAAATTTAATTAAAAATTTAGCTGAAGATTGAACCAGAGAGGGAAGCGCATTATTGGATACTTAAAATTGTGGGGTAATACCATTGACATATAGCGCAGCTAAATTATAATTAAAGCCTAAATTATCATTAAACGGCTGTGTGTCATACGCTTATTTAGCTAAATTACCAAAATAGTGAATATTTAGCAGCTAAATCATCTCGTCATGCTCTCAGCTAAATCATCTCATTTAGCTAAATCCTCTCATTTTTCTCATAATTTAGGCTATAACGATGAAAAATGTAGTACTAGAGTTGGAGCTTTCATAAAAGCTTCGTCGTGCAAGAGAGAGAAGAAAAGTCATTTTCTGACAGCTCTGAATTATACAAAATCTTGGAATCGAAATTTAAACTCCTAGTAAGGAAAAATGACTCGCAAACGATTCTAAAACAGGACAAAGGATCATTTTTCTTCGTTTGTCGCCTTTCTTGCAAAATTTGATTGCCTATTGGCTATGCAATTCAACTTTTCAAAATTATGACAGATGAGTGACTGGCTCTTCTTAATTAGCAAAGTGCTGTGTGTCACCAATCTACTAACGATGAAGACGAGCTAAATTACGAATTAGCCACAATATAATTAGGACCGCTATGTGTCAATGGTATAAGATAGCGATTGAGATTGATGTTAATTTTGAGCCTTAAGATTGATATAAAAAACAGAGTTGGGAATTTAGCCTTATGTTGCGTATAGAAAAGTCTCATCAACATGAATAGTAAGGCTGAGCTAAAGAGAAATATTTTGATGGAGATTGAACGAAACATTACACTGAAAGTAAAGATTGAGATAAACAGTACTATGAAGACCGATGGCAATATTCAAGTGAATGCAAGTTGATCGAAGATTTAGCAAAATATTGAGCTAGAAATGGAAATTGAGCAAAAAGTTTCGCTTCAAATGAGGATTGAATGCCGAGTTGATCTACAATTGAGCTTAAGATTACGCTAAAAGTTTATCCAAATTGACTCAATAATCGAGCTCAGTTAGATTGAGCAAAGATTTGATTAAAAATCAAAATTGAAAAATTGGAACGATAGTTTGTGAAATGGTTTAACTTGGCCCAAAGCCTTCTAGTCCAATAAATTTAAAACGAATTACAGTTTATTACTCGCAGCTGTTGCTCAATCATTTGGATAAAGTTTGAGCAAAACATTGAATTGGGAGTAAAGATTGAGAAAATAAGCAGTCAGAATTATCTGAGGTTTGGGCTTAAAATTTAGGAGAGTGAGTATTGAGCTCAATTGGATTGAGCAAAATTTTGCGTAGGAATGCAAATTGAGCTGAAAATTGCACTCTAATTCAGTAAATACAATGTTAAATATCTTTGATCACCAACTGTATACAAAAACAAAACAAAAACTTTACTATTATGTGCGTGAAATCTTCTCGGCGTACTTCAATTCAATTGAAATTGGAAAATGTGTCATGATATTGTGTCTGTTACTACCTGCAGTTTCGAACCAATTAAGCCGCTTTTGTCGTTAAAGCACAATTGTTCAATGTTTGGTAACACATTTAATTTTTTCCGTTTGGTATTTTTACGAAGTTCTACGCTAGTATACCTAATTCAAGTAAGTATAAGTCATGTCTACGAGAGACAACCTTTTATGTGGCAACTTTAATGTTAGGCACCTTGTGATCATTAATAATATTTTCTTTTGTAATAAAAAAGCTGCAAGACGATTAGGTTTTCTTCTTTCGCCTATTAAATATCTAACATTTTATAGGTAAGTGCATTAACTAGTTTTTTATGAATAGGAAATTTTATGCTCAAATATTTCTCGTGATTGGGATTAGTAGATATTGGTATTATGTACATAGATACATAAAAGAAACTGTTCGACCTTTACTTGAACTTTACCCATATTTTCATGACAATATGATTCTTGTGGTTGTCTCTTAGCGATAGATTGTGGCATAAAAATAACAGTGAGACGAATTATTAACCCATGAAGAAGGTTGATCGGATTTATGGTGTTTTTTTTTCATTGTCGATGCTGAATGATCCATATTTTTGGATTTTTTGTTTTTCTTATGTGAGGCAGAGGGAGAGGTAACCCGCTATAATCCTCTCACTTAAAACAAGTTAAGGTAAAAATAATTATATAAATGAACTTCGAGAGTTTGATTTTGGCCAAATGAAACAAAAAGTGAGTGAATATGATTTTTTAGGATTAGTGTACTTATTGTCTTATATTCCGGACTATCTAAGACATGGTACTTTGGTTGGCATAATAAATCGCTCACAAAATGTTGCTAGATTTCTCATTTCACGACGCCAACTTCATTTACAAGCGCGACCTAATCTCAACATACTGAATTTCTTCTCTTCGCTCGACGTCTTCTGCGCACTAACCAAACCTTGAGAAGTAAGGCAATAGATACTTTTAGTGTTGTACTCCTAATACTGAAGTAACTACTAATCGATTTATGATCAAGTCACTTGGTAAGTTGAGTTAGGAAACTAAATTCAACTTCAATGTAAAACTTTGAGAGCAGCAAACACTGTTGCGTTTTGTTGCAAACCAAATTTCTCCTTGAGGTTTGAATTTTCTATCAACATACTGGATTTGGAACAAAAAACTCTGCAATATGATTGAATATGTGTAAACTCGGTTTGACTGTTTGCACAGATATCCGAATTTAACGCTGTTCTGTTTTATTATCTGTGACGTTTCGGTCCCTGTTGAGACCTCTTTCAAAATTGTTTTGATTAAGGTCTCAGTAGAGAACGAAATATTGGACTTATGGATTAGTTCGATGTCCTTTTCGGCACCAGTTTGAAATCAACTGCATACCAAACTCTTCCATCATTTCCTACCAGTTTACAAACATTCCAACTCCCAAGACCAATTTGTTCCAGTTCTCCTAAGTGAATCGCATCTTATTAACATAAATAAAACTAAATTTATCATAAATCAGTATACTGTAAGTAAAACTTGTTCATTGATGGAATAATAATAAAAATTCCGGTATTTTAGCTCAATCTCAGGCGCACTACCTGATGACTGTCACCACATTCGTTATGCAATCTGGCTACTATACACCTGCTATCAACTCAAAACCGACCAGAAAATACGTCATAATTGCACAAATTTAATATCTTAACGTAAATCTTAAAAGTTTTTCTTCTATTTGCTTAAGATACTATGGATTTACAGGTGTACCGGTTTTAGTAACCATATACGTATCTTTTGCTATGCCTTACGTACTTATTTTATTACTACGGAAAATGTCTTAATTTTTTTTTTTCCGGAAGAAAGATAAGAGACATACTAAAAGTTTGAAATTGATCTGTCCGTCTATTATTTGCGATTTACTTTCGCAACAAATTTTAAGCCCATTCAACTTCATATATTTCAGGGAGAGAGAATGATAGAGAGGAGAGAAAAATAATTGATATCACCTAGCTATAAAATTATTATGCTATGTAATCCAATTATAGATGCACCTTTCAGCTAAATTTTGAGTTATTACTTTTTTAATATTTTCCTCCTTCGATTCGCTACTGTATAAACGAAATTGCAAAATTAAATAATTATGCATGTTAAACGATAAAACAAAAAAAAAATATCCGTAACAAAATTGAAAATTTTTTATGATAAAGTAATTTCAGTCTTCATACAATAGTTGAATTTTTAATTTTTTTTTCGATAGCAATAAAATCGAAATTGGTCGGGTTTCTTATGCGATCGATAGCCCGTCGATCGATTTACATAATAATTTAATTTTTTCCCCATGTATAAATGTAGTACGAGATCTACAGATGTGCATGCGTGAACAAATAAAAGAAATGGTTTTATTTGTAATGATAATGACCTTATTATTTCCTAAGAAAAAAAAATCCAATTTACACAATTTTAGATTTTTATTTGTATTTTTTTTTTTTTGTAGCACTGATATGCATAAATTGTACAGAGGTTTGTATGGAATGGAAATTTTTAATTATATCAAAAATTTACACAGCTAGAACTTCAAACTGTACTCTATGAGTCGGACCCTTTTGAAAAGGAGGCCAGAGGAATAGCCAAGATCTGATGAGATTATTTTGGTGAACTATTTCAGAAGCTCTAACTCACTAAAATCAATAGTTCTTTATTTTTAGTTCGTTTAGTTCTTTTAGTTCAGTTGTCAATGGGGATCATAAATTGCGAGTCACATAAATGCGGCTATATTCATAATGGTTAACTCAAAATGTTTAGTACCAGTATAAAACAATCAACTGATAGTAAATAAAAAACATAACAGGACTACGATTGGGCCTAAAGCCCAATCGTGCGATACTCTAGATGAAGGAGAAATTTTTTTATTTTAAGAAATTTTGTAGAGGAAGTGGTATAGGGGGTGACAACAATGAACTAATTTTCTCAAATCACGATAAAGTTGCTATCAAAATGTTTTATACAATATTTGGGATTCAAAAATTTAATAGGTACTGAGGAACTTAGTGTATTGAATTTAGTGAAATTGTGCACTTTGTATAGGAGTTGGTAAAAGAAGGGTGGAGTTATTAATAAATTTCTTAGAAATAACTGTGAACATCACTTATTTGGCGTAGCAGATCAGTAGCATTCATACTTTTCTGGCAAATCGACTTTTTGTAATTTTGTTGAGTTGTGTCAAATTGTATGGGAGGGGGTAGAAGGAGTGAAGCTAATCGCCTAATTTTTTTTGGACTTACGAATAATTCTAAATAAATGTTTAGTGCACGATTTCAGCTCCATCAATTTTATACGTACTGAGTAAATTTGTTTAGAGTATTTGATGAAAAAGTGCAGTTTGTATGGGAGGTGGTAGAAGGAAGGAGAAGATTTGAATAATTTTTATACAGCAGATTGGAATTATAATATAGTAATATATTCCAAATTTCAGATTAATAACATTTATACTTTTCGAGAAAATCCGTTTATTTAGGAATTGCGAAATTGTGTCATTTTGTATGGGAAGGGGTAGAAGGGGTGAAGCTAATGGTCTAAGTTTTTTTGGTCTTACTAATAATTCTAAATAAATATTTAGTATTAAATTTGAGCTCGATAAATTTTATACACACTGAGTAAATTGGCTTAGAGTATTTCAAGAAAGCTAGGGTGTAGTCTAGTGGGTAGCGTGTTTGATTTACAATGCGAAGGTCGTGAGTTCAAATCCCGGTCGACGTATAATTCCCGCACACTACTTGCTTGAATATACCTTGGTTACCTCAATCTACGAAAATGAGAAATTCGTAGATAGAGGGTTGTGCGAAGAGCTAACAACTCTTCCGCAATAAATAATGAAAATGTTAAGGAACCTGAAGTTCAGGAGGCCAAGGCCCGATTTGGGCTGTAGCGCCATTGAAGAAGAAGGGATTTCACGAAATAGTGCAGTTTGTATGGGAGGTGGTGGAAGGAAGAGGAGGACAATATATTCAAAATTTCAGACTAATGGCTTTTATAGTTTTTGAGCAAATCCGTTTATTTTCAAATTGCGTAGTAGTGTCATTTTGTATGGGAGGGGGTAGAAGGGGTAGAGCGATTTGGCCCGTTCACGAACTTGACCTTACTTTTTTGTTAAAAACGACGTGTACAAAATTTGAACTTTCTAGCTCAACGCTTTCTCTAGCTAGAGAGGACACGGACGGACAGACGGACGGACGGACGGACGGACATCCGGTTTTGAGATTTTTGAGTGATTATATGAACTTCTGCATCATTCATTTTTATCTCCGAGCCTTATTTCTTAGCGTTACAAACTTTGTGGCAAACTTATAATACTCTCGGATTGCATCTAGAGTATAACAATCCTACAAAACAAATAAATGAAATAACGAAAATATTTGTGCGAAATTCTAAGTGACAATTCCAAACACAAAGAATATTTCAAGATTGCTTATTCAAAGTGCAATTAGCTAAATAGAGAACAAAACAAAATTATGCCAGTAATAGCTTCACTAAGGAGTCTCAAAAAAAAAAAATTATTTCATTCGGCCATAATTGAAAAAATTTACGCTTGTGCTAAGATAAATTTCTCTGGAAGGAAGGGCCGGTGGCTAAATATTTAGAGGACGCTTATCGGTGTTTTATCTCTTCGATTTACTTATCGCATAAACAAGTTTCTATTTGTACTGAAGCCGTGCTGTATTGTGCTTTGAAAGCCGTACTTTTCACTCCGAGCAATTTCTACTGAAATAATATGTTCCAAAAATTTTTTTCGTAGTAATAAAAGTGAAAATCCAAAACTAACGTGGTCGATCTCTAAATAATAAGCTACCGCCGCGCCCCCTCAACATAAATGTAAGCTTTCGCACTTACAGTCGAATTTTTATTTTTATTTTTTTCGAGACATTCTAAGCTTTTCTTTGCTGGCGTCGAATTAGTGCACTAGTTCGTTCCACAAACAATTACATCTCACTATCACTCACTCACGTGATACGATCATATCGAGGTCATAGTTCATTCGTGAACTAAACACATGCGAGAATAGTTCGATTTTATAGCTCGTTCCTAACCGAATCACATAGATCACTTCCGAAGGTACGATCATGTTGGGCTCACGGCAATACACTGGAACGCTATTGTGGCTCTTATGTGCTGTAGCTACTGCATCGCCTACCTGCATTCAGAATGTCCTTAAAACTTTTTAAGTAAAAAGAAAAAAGATAGCAAAACTACAATGAGAAAAACCTAATCATGCAATAATCTAGATAAAATATAAATACTTATGACTTTGATTTGAAATTTCGTATAGGATGTGATAGCACGGAAGACAGCATTGAACTCATTTTTCATTCCAGAGTAGAACCATAAGAACTTAAATCGCTTAACTCCAGTGAAAGATTAAAAGGTGCTTATTTGTATTGCAATGGTAAACCCCAAATACTACTTCCGAAAAGTTGAGCTTTCACAATGATCTCCTCCCCGCGGGACCACAAGTACTCCTCGCAGTCATACGAAAAAGTTTTGGCAAATTGCACCACAATACAGTCAGTAGAACAGAACAGCATCCGATACGCACGTGCAAAGCCCAGGATAGTGAAATTTCTTCTGCCACCTCCCATACAAACTGTACTTGTCATGAATTACTCTAAGCCAATTTACTCAGTGCGTATAAAATTTAGCGGGCTGAAATTGTGCACCAAATATTTATTTAAAATTGTTAGTAAGGCGAAAAAAAATTAGACGATTAGCTTCACCCCTTCTACCCCCTCCCATACAAAATGACGCAAATTCGCAATTTAACAATAAATTAATTTACTCGAAAAGTATAAAAGCTATTAGTCTGAGTTTTGGGATATATTGCTTTCATAATAATTTAAATCTACAGTAGAAAAATTATTTGCGTCCTCCCTCTCCTTCCACCCCCTCCCATACAAACTACACTTTTTCATGAAATGCCCTAAGACGATTTTCTCAGAACATATAACATTTATAGAGCTCACATTTTGTAATAAATACTTAATTAGTATTATCACTAAGATCAGAAAAAAATATTTGATTAGCTTCACTGCTTCTACCCCCTCCCATACAATATGACACAGTTTCACAATTTCACAAAAAATCGATTTTATTGAAAAGTATGAATGGTACTAATCTGAAATTTAAGGGTTGTCAATTTAATAATATTCCTAGTTATTTTTGAAAAAATCACTAAAATCCCCCCACTCTTTCTTCCACCTCCCATACAAACTGCACATTTTCACTAAATCTAACCGACTAATTTTCTCAATCCCCATTCAATTTTTGGAGTAAGCATTTTGTATAAAACTTTTTTATAGCTACTTTAGCATGATGGGGAAAAAATTAATTCAATGCTATCACCCCTTCTAATACTCCCCATCCAAAATTTCTTGGGATGACATCTAGAGTATCGTAAGATTGCGCTTTATGCGTAATCGTAGCCCTGTTATGTTTTTTTGTTGTTTTATCACAAAGGCAACACATTTAGAAGTCATAACAGAGGTAACAATATAAGCTTTCTTCGCTACACTCAAAGGTTTTATGGAACTGGAGCTGAGTTTTACTGCATACCAGCCAGAGCTCCCCATTTTGGAGCATGGAGGAGGAAGGTAGCAGTAAGGTCTGCTAAGCACCGCCTTTGCGAAATTAGAGACCACCATAATAGCAATGAAAGCTATCACGAACCCGCGAACACATTGATCATACGCATCTAAAGTTTCCTTTAATCTTCTCCAGTTTCCCAAGCCCCAATTATAGGTGGGAGGATTTGGGTGGTTGTAGAACCTAATTGTATCCTAAACGATTGCGTTTTTGTATAAATCTGTGGACCTTTGATCGGCATAGTGGATCACACACCAGTGGAAGACCAGGATCGTCTCGCATAATGTCTGAGAAGTTTGCTGAAAACCTGCTTTCAACCTTCCTCCACCGCTCATGAATAATGCTTCTATCTGCATCACTTTTATGGACGAACGCTACTAGAAGACGATTGTTAAGGTTGTCACTAAAGGGCCTTGCTTCTTTTATAATGGCAATACAGCCCAAATCGCGCCTTGGTCACGCGGTCAAGATTCTTAACATTTTCATTACTTATTTATTGTGAAAGGGTTGTTAGCTCTTCGCACAACCCTCTATATACGAATTTTATTTCGTAGATTGAGGCAACTAAGGAATATCCAAGCAAGCAGTGTGCTGGAATTATGTGTCGACCGGGATCTGAACTCACGACCGGGATTTGAATTCACGACCTTATTGTAGACCAACACGCTACCCACTAGGCTACATCCTAGCTAGGACCTTGCATACTGCCGTGGTGGCTGTCTGCTGCCTCTCTGATTATTCAGCAGATCACCGGGAGATCTCGTACGCTTACTCGCTGGAGAAGAGACTACACCTTCGGCGATCATTTTGGAAGCCCAAGCCAGATTCCCTTAGCTTTTTCATTCTAATATGTTTCAGAGTATTCCCAAAATAACTCAGAAGCATCTGTGCACTACATCACTTCTTGAATAGTTGATTAGAGAGTGGAATTCTTCGATTACTCCTGATGAACTGCAATGGGTAGCTGCAATTTGTCCTGATCGGTCTCGCAGCCTACCCTGTACTTCATTCTGGTTATTACAGAATTCGCAATTCGAGACAATTTTCCTGTCTAGGGAAATTATTGTGCAGTGCACTAGTAGAGCTTTTTCGGGGTCAAGGCAAGATCTAAAAAAGAAGGCAGTCGGCGAGTAGAGTCGGTTAGTTCTTTTAGCTTCTTACGGGCAAATGATTTTTTTGTAAAAAAAGATTTTTTTTTTGTGCGGAACGTGGATTTCCAAGGTGAGGTTTTGTTTTACCTATTCCTTATAATTTCTTGAGCAGGCTGGTTTTCCTATTTGAGATCTGAGGGATTCTCGTGAGCAGTTGTTTAGAAGAAACGGCTGATAGCACTGGTGAGCCCCAATTTTTTGAGTTTTATCTTCGGTTACATCGCTCAGACCGGTCGTATTGAAATTTCCGTGATCTAATTTACCCCTAAATAGGGCTAATCGGGCCCGATTTTCTTTCCATGCAAACTAAACAAAATCATACAGAATATTCCTAAACCGGATGCAAAATTTTTAGTTTTCAAGTATTTTAACATTCCTGCAAAATCATACGAATTTTCCGATAAGGTATGCAGGAATGTCATATTATTCCATTTTGTAGAGTTGTTGCCCGATAACGTATGCCGAAAGTTTATGCGTCATTTCTATATTGCTTACATTAAATCGTAATGCAATTTTCGGCAACGCCTGTTACTATTTTCTTGCGGTTTTGGATGATTTTGAATGTTTATCAACATCCTAATCCCATTGCTTTGTTCCTCAGATGTTCGAAGACGAAATACTTTTCATGAATTTTCAATACAAAAATTTGTTTGGAAGATGGTAGAAGGAGTGAAGCGAAGCTCATATTTTGTTATCATTTATTGCAATTATTAAGGGACAAATTGTTGCAAAATTTGAAGTTTTTACTTTTTCTAGTTTCAATGAAAAACTGTTAAGTGCATTTGCTAAAATTGTGCATTTGTATGGGAGGGGATAGAAGGAGTATTTGAATTAAAACCAAATTTTTTGGTGTCAATGATATAATTGCATACTTTTTTCAAAATTTAAAGTTGATAGCTTTGACGATTTTGGAGAAAAATAATTTAGTTAAAATTCCTAAATTTCGTGAAATTTGTATGGAAGGGGGTAGAAGGAGTGAAGTGAAGTTGATAGTTTTTACAAAATTGGTTGCTGTGGTAAAAAAATTAGTTATTACAAAAATTGGTTCCTTTAGCTTCGCTAGTTGCAATGAAAACCGAATAAATGCATTTTTGTAAATTGTGCATTTATATGGGAGGCCTTTTACGCCCTCCCACACAAATGCACAGTAAAGGGATTAGATCAATATTTTCTAGCCTCAATGATATTTACATCATTATACTAATTTTTAAGTCAATAGCTGGAATGGTTTCGGAGCAATATTAATTTCTTTGAATTTCGAAAATTCATGAATTATGAATGGGAGGGGGTTGCAGTGGGGGATGTGGCCCGTTAAAAATTTTTATGCAATGTTTGAAATTGATATCTTTAAATAGTTAGATGATAACTGATTTCTTAATAATGGTCGAAATCATACTTTTGTATGGGAGGGGGTAGAAGGACAGGCGGAATCTCAAAACTTTTGACGCAATTTTATTTCAACTATTTGAAAAGTTTTTGTGCAAAATTTCAAATTGATAGCTTTTAATAAATAGGTATAATTGATTTCTTGAAAACGGTCGAAAAAATAATTTTGTATGGGAAGGGGTAGAAGTTTTAAAGGTTTTCGACCAGTTAATATTTCGTATATTTAAAATTTTTTTTTAAATGCATTTCGCAAATTTTCAATTTTTTATCTTAAAATTTCACTCAAAAATTTTCAGTTTATGTGTTTATACTCTACATGAAATCTGAGAGTATATTGTGTTTGCCTTACCGTTTGTAACGCTGAGACATAACACTCGCACAGAGCCGCCAAGGGTGCAGAAATATTTGTTGTCGCTCAAAAACTTCGATTCCGAGTGACCGTCTGTCCGTGCGTCTGTCTACAGCATAACTCTCGAAAGCTTTGAGCTATAGTGCTAAAAAATTTTGTGTGTCATTTCGAGCAAAAAAGTAACTTTAAGTTCGTGAATGGTCTACATCCTTCCACTCCTTTTACCCCCTCCCATACAAATTTCATGAAATTTCGAAATATTAAGAAATTAAGTTTTCTTTGAAACTATTTAAGCTATCGACTTGAAATTTAGGTCAAAGAATTATGATAAAGATGTCATTAATATCACGGAATATTGACCCGATCCCCCTACTCCTACTACCACCTCCCATACAAATGAACAATTTTGAAAAACATATATATTCGATTTTCATTGAAACTAGTAAAGCTGAAAAGATAAACATTTGTCAGAATTAATTCCACTATAATTGTAATTTATTTTAAAAATAATTATCAACTTCACCTCACTCCTTCTACCCCCTCTGAAATTTCACGAATTTTGAAATTTAAATTAAATTATTTTTCTTCGAAACTGTTAAAGCTAGCAACTTGATATTTTGTATAAAGTATACAAATAGAAATATTAATAATGAAAAAAAAATTTATTTTGATCCGTACACTCCTTCTACCCCCTCTTACACAAATGCATAATTTTGTTAAATGCATTTTATCGATTTCCATTCAAACTAGAAAAAATACAAACTCAAATTTTGCCAGAATTTGTTTCTAAATAATTGAAATAACTGTTAGAAAAAAATTATCAGCTCCGCTTCACTCCTTCTACCACATCCCATACTAATATATGTATTATAAATTCCAGAAAAGCATTTCTCCTTCAAGTATACATATGAGAGCTATCGACTTTGAAATTGATTCAAAGCATGGTGACAAAGATGATGATAAGCAATTTCGAAATCATCTTAAACGCTCCACTTCCTCTGCCACCTCCCATACAAATACCTCAATTTCAGGAAAACTATGACCAATTTCTTTAAAAATAATGAAAACTAAAAACTTTAAATTCAGCAAAAAACATTTTGCATGCCATGTTCGGTGTCATATACGAAAAATACAAACCTCCCCCTCTACTTTCACCACCTCCACGCAAAAGTCTCTATTCACTATTCGAAAGAATTTGAGATGACATAATTTCCAGTACATTAAAGTCATTTCCATCTCATCTAGAGTATCATATGATTAGGCTTTAAGCCCAATTATAATTCTGTTATGTTTTTTCAATGCACATGAAACACCTTGTGCACGTTAGACCGGGGGGGGTCGGTTTATAACAATTGTGGAACAAGTTATTATTATTTTTCTATTTATATTGTTACATGCAGACCTAGCAGCCCCGCAACTCGATCTCTCTCGAATAGACAAGAATTATGTAGAACAGTATACTTAACTATGTAGAAAACCACAATTAAAGATCTAGAGCTTTTCAGTATATTTCACACATACACACCGAACGAAGCTTCGAGAACAGTCATGAGTATGAAGAGATGTATAAAAGCACGGAAGCTTTCAGCAAGAGATTCAGTTAGTCAGCGATTTTTATTACGGAAGACGCGAACCAGTAAAAGCGATAGAAAAGTACGCGGCGGTATTGCCATATAGTGTGAATTAAGCGGGAAATTGAATTAAAGTGCGAATAAATAAATTATCACTTAATTTTTTTAAGCAGATTGTGTTTTTACTTGAAATCCCGGCGAACCCCTAGCTCGCAACAATTTGTGTCAGAAGTGGGATTTCAAGGATTAATTCGGGTTAAAAATCGCAAGTCAAAAAGTGAAATTAAAATTCTCAAACGGATAGTAAGAATTTTGTGAGAGCGAAAAAGTGAAACAAAAATTCTCGAACGGACAGTGAGAATTTTGTGAAATCGAATATTCTCGAGTGCTTTAGTGAGCAGTGACTTTAATTAGTGAAATAAATTTAAGCGAATTCGAATCGCGGAAAAACTTGAAATAATCGGTAGTGAAAATGCCGCGTTATCTGAAGGATTTAAAATTAACGGAGCTGAAGGAAGAGCTCGGTAGACGCGAGTTATCTACGACAGGGAACAAGTCTGAACTTGTCAGCCGTATGATCGAGATACTTGAGGCTGAGGTTAAGGATGCAGATAGTTTTGAGTTCCAAATCGAAGAAGCTCGTGAAGAGGAGTGTTCTAGGACATCGGATGCTCTGACACAGTTAATGCAACAAATGAAGAACAAATTAGATCAACAATCAGTGGACATTAAACAACAATCTGCGGACATTAGTCAGAAATTAGAGCAACAATCTGCGGACATTAATCAGAAATTAGACCAACAAAGTCAGATGTCAGCGGACCTTAATGAAAAATTAGATCAGACCTCAAAGGACCTCAACCGAAAATTGGAGCTGCAAAACAATAAAATAGACACCTTGGGTAAGGTACTAGAAGAAAACGTAGAGAAGAAACTTCGAATCTTCGAAGAACAAATTACGGAAAAGACATCCGGGATTGTAGAAGAAGTCGAATGCCTCAAAAGGGACTTCGATAACGTGAAAGCGACTGGAGTCATCGAGACAAAACACGTTACGCACAAGGGTCTCAAAGCTCCAATCTTCGATGGACAAACACCGTGGGATATTTATAAGACCCAATTTGAGGCTGCCGCAAGAAACAATGATTGTTGATCTGGAACGAGGAATGGCTCTTATATTGGCGCTAAGAGGTCCACCAGCAGAGGTTCTTCAAACGATTCCGCAAGAGCAACAACAAGATGTTTCAACGTTAGACACTGGATCTTCATTACGGCAGTGACCACATGCGAGAGATCTACAAAACACAACTGTACAACCAAACCCAAAAGAATGGTGAAACACTTCAAGAGCTGGCACGCGATATTGAACGACTCACACTATTACCGCTTCCCAATGCGCAGACAGAGCAACGCAACGATACAGCTGTTTTCGCATTTAACGCGGAGTAACTATCGATGCCGAGAAATAGTAGAAGAGTGTATTTGTCAGAAAGCAGAGTACACCAAGCGGAGCGAAGGATCTGGTGCCCGTCGATGCTGGAATTGTGGACAGGCAGGACACTTAAAACGCGACTGCCGTAAACCCAGAAAAGCGACCAACTATTGTTCCGGATGCGCTGCTAAACAAAGGGGAGGAAGGGGCTATCCGTCACGAGAGCACGCTTCGCCTAATGACAGTCCGGGAAACGAGTAAAGGCCAACTTCATGGGGCAGAAGTTGGCTGGTAGTATCGACGCCTCCGGAACCATCATCGCAGTTTCTCGACTACATCGTTGTGAAAACGATTTATGCATGAATGGTCGAGTCGGCAAATTAAACTGCATCATAACAGTCGACACAGGCGCAACACGGTCCGTGCTAAGATCTGACCTCGTAGACCGTACTTGGCTTCACAACACCAAGAAGTACGCACTTCGCACTGCTACAGGAGAAACTACAACGGTATATGGAGAAATAGCTCGTGACATACAGCTTGGGAATTTGACCTTCTCGCATGTATTCGTAGTAGCTGACATTACCGATGAGTGTATCCTTGGAATTGATTTTCTGAAACCACACGGTATCCAGCTGGACTTAGGACAACGAATAATGAAGTGGCGGAATATTGAAATCCCGATGGAAATAACATCCTCCAACACAACAAAGCTGCGAGTTATATTATGCGAAGATGCGGATATACCAAAGTCATCTGAGAATGTTATTTGGGCAGAGCTCGATGGTGATCCCGGGAACCACCGATTCTACCTCATAGAATCAGAAACGACACCTGCATTACTAAGTCAAATACTAGGAAAAATGCTCGTAACAAGGAATGAGAAGATGATGGTACCAATAAGAGTCCTCAACGTTTCGGACAGCATTACCAGCGTAAAGAAAGGAGATATAATTGGCAGCTGTGAACCAATATCGGCGATGACGAGTATCGACAAGGCAGAACCACATGACGTACCCTCTAAAAATAATCCAAGAAGGAAGGACAATGTAACATCAACACTTCTTCAGTCAAGCAACCTTAGAGGAGAACAACACAAGCAAGCAGTAGATCTAATCGAAAGATTCAGCGACGTCTTTTCCACCGGTGATGACGACTATGGCAGAACAAACTTAGTGAAACATCGTATAGATACCGGAAGTGCTACACCAATACGTCAACCTCCAAGAAGAGTACCATTAGCGAAACAAGGAGAAGTCAATTCAATGGTCAAAACTATGGAGCATCAGGGAATCATCGGAGTATCAAAGAGCCCGTGGATATCGCCAGTGGTGCTGCTAAAGAAAAAGGACGACAGTACCCGTTTTTGTGTGGACTACAGGCAACTGAATGATGTTACGAAAAAGGATAGCTATCCGCTACCTAGAATCGACGATATCATGGACACCCTGACTGATGCTAAATGGTTCTCAACGTTGGATCTGAAAAGTGGTTACTGGCAAGTGGAGATAGATGAAAAAGATAGAGAGAAAACAGCATTCTCTCTCGGCAGTGGACTGTGGCAGTTCATCGTAATGTCATTTGGCCCGTGCAATGCTCCAGCTACGTTTGAAAGACTAATGGAATTTATTTTGCGTGGCCTGAGTTGGAAAACTTATCTCGTTACCTGGATGATGTGATCGTTATCGGCAAAACATTCAAGAAACATCTAAAAAATCTACAGGAAGTCTTCCAGCGACTGCGAGCGGCAAAATTAAAGCTGAGTCCGAAAAAGTGCACTTTGTTTAGTGCAGAAGTGAAGTACATGGGTCATATTGTTTCAGCTGATGGTGTGAAGACGGATCCGGAAAAGATACTGGCGGTGAAAAATTGGCCTACTCCGAGTGATAAACACCAGTTGCGCAGCTTCCTAGGCTGAGCGACATATTACCGTCGATTCGTAAAAGACTTTGCCAACACGGCGAAATTTCTGCATCAGTTAACAGAAAAAAGAAAGCCATTTACATGGAGTCAGCAGTGCCAGGAAGCATTTCAGAGAATAAAAGACCAACTCTGCGACTCCCCAGTTCTGGCGTATCCAAAACCAGGTCACGGTTTCTTCATAGACACTGACGCCAGCAATGTCGGTATCGGAGCAGTACTATCACAAGAGATCGACGGGGAGGAGAGAGTGCTATCATACTACAGCCGAGTACTCTCAAAATCAGAAAAGAACTATTGCGTAATTCGCCGAGAGTTATTAGCCATTGTACAAGCAACAAAACATTTTCACAGATATCTCTATGGTCAAAAGTTCGGATCACGCATTGCTTAAATGGCTACTTCAGTTTAAGAACCCCAGAAGCCGGAGAAACCATTCAGAGGATAACGACCGAACCAAAGGATGGATGGAATCAGCAAGAAATGGAAGATACCCAATGTAAAGATTCAGATATTTCACCGATCATGGCATGGAAGGACGAAATGGAACGGCCTGAGTGGAAAGACATCTCACAATTCAGCGAAACCTTAAAGTGTTATTGGGCACAATGGAACTTTCTTCACCTAGACGGCGGATTATTAAAACGGAAATGGGAAAAACGCTGACGGAACATCGTATCACATGCAAACCATCGTCCCGCATTCTAAAGTCGAGGATGTTTTGAAGGAATATCATGGAGGTACTTCCGGTGGGCATTTGGGTGTAAATAGAACCTTGGCCAAGATACGAGAGAGGTTCTATTGGATCCATCTCCGAGATTATGTCGAAAATTGGTGCCGTAAATATACTACATGTTCATCGAGTCAGGGCCCACAACGCAGATCAAAGGGAAAAATGCAACAATACAACGTGGGATTCCCATTCGAGAGTTGCTGTGGATATTGCTGGACCATTTCCAGAATCAGAAAATGGTAATCGCTACATTCTAGTGGTCATTGATTATTTCAGCAAGTGGCCTGAAGGTTACGCGATTCCAAACCAAGAAGCAGTAACCGTCGCAGAACAAATCGTTACCAACTGGGTGAGCAGATTTGGAGCTCCACGTGAACTACACTCCGATCAAGGGCGCAATTTTGAATCTCAAATATTCAAACTCGTGTGCCAAATGCTGGGAATAAGCAAAATTAGGACAACTCCATTACATCCACAGTCCGATGGTGGAACGTTTCAATAGAACATTGAACTCAAACCTATCCAAACTCGTCAGGACTGTGATCAGCACATCCCTCTATTTTTAATAGCCTACAGAACATCGGTACATTCAACAACAGGAGAAACTCCGTCCCGAGTCATTTTCGGAAGAAATATTCGAGTCCCTGCGGAACTAATGTTTGGAGTGCCACCAGACCAACCAACCAATGCCAAAGATTACGTCTCGGATCTTCGATGTCGACTAAATACAATTTAGAACCTGGTCAGAGATAAAATTGATTTGGCGACCGACCGCATTAAGATGAGGTATGATCAACGAGCGAATTCATCAGGATTCCAAGAGGGCGATTTGGTTTGGTTATACAATCCCACACGACAGAAGGGCAGATCGCCGAAACTACAGCGCAATTGGGAAGGCCCTTACCAGATCATCAACCGGTTAAATGATGTCGTCTACCGGATTCAGCTACATCAAAAGCCTCGTACTAAAATGATAGTGGTACATCTCGACTGACTAACAAAGTACCATGGTGCCATTGATGAAGTGAACGACTCTGTTCGGGACGAACAGGGACTAAGGAGAGGGTAATGTTACATGCAGACCTGGCAGCACCGCAACTCAATCTCTCTCGAATAGACAAGAATTATGTTGAACAGTATACTCAACTATGTAGAAAGCCACAATTAAAGATCTAGAGCTTTCCAGTATAGTTCACACATACACACCGAAGGAAGCTTTGAGAACAGTCATGAGTATGAAGAGATGTATAAAAGCATGAAAGCTTTCAGCGAGAGAGTCAGTTAGTCAGCGATTTTTATTACGAAAGACACGAACCAGTGAAAGCGATAGAAAAGTATCAAATAGTGCGAATTAAGCGGGAAATTGAATTTAAGTGCGAATAAATATATTATCAGTTATTTTTTTTAAACGGATTGTGTTTTTACTTGAAATCCCGGAGAACCCCTGGCTCGCAACAATATCAAATAGATGTGTCCACATGCAAAATTTCAACTTCGTATCTTTCACCAGAGCCCTAAAAAAATCAATGAAAATTTTCGACATTTTTGCTTATCAGCTCCCTCCCCTTACACCAACCAAAATGAACGATTATGTAGTTCTACAATCTAACAAATTTTCGATTTGATATCTGAGCTCTGTTTTGAGATATAAGGATTTGTAATTTTGAAAAGTGGGCCATTTTTGAAATGCTCCCACTTCCTCCCACTACTATTATTTCAACATGTTATATATTTTTCGTATTTTCCTAGTATAGCTTAATACATGTTTCAGGTTTCAATTAAATGACTTAAGAGATAGTTGAGATATTCATTTTTAAATGTTTTTCTTTGCACTCTCTGACCCTCCCCCTTACATTAATTAGCCACTCTCTAAGCTGATTCCGGTGGTAATGGTCCCAAAATATGAATGTTTTACGACAAGTAATTTCGAAAAACAAATTCGGCCGACAATTCGTTTTTAGTTTTTTGTTTTTTTCGGACGCCAATGGATAAAAAAATTAAATTATTTTTAAAGTTTGTCCCACACCCCTCTCTATATCTGTACTGATTTTCAACTTCTTATCTGCATTCGTGGTGGAGATATTAGCAAGTGTAGTTTTTTTACTCTTCCCCCCCCCCTGTCCCCCCTTCTGCATAACACTCCCCAAAATTCAGAAAATAGAGCTCTCTTACCCAATCAACAATCCACCCAAAAACGAACATTCTACCTTTAACGGTCTCGGAGATATGAGTCCATATGTATGACGGACGGCGTACGGCGGGAAGAAATTTTTTTTGCATTTTTAGGCTGAAATTTTGTTTTTTCGCGTTTCATGACTAAGAAACGCGAAAAAACAAAATTTCAGGGTAGCAAATTTTTTTTTTCTGTGTCGATCACAATACTTTATTATTAGAATAATAAAGTAAAATATATTGGATAGAAATTTGTTTCATCGCTAAAATACTTCAAGACCGGATGTCCGTCTGTCCGTCCGTCGGTCTGTCCGTCTGTTCGCTCTCTAGCTTGAGAAGGCATTGAGCTAGAAAGTTTAAATTTTGTACACATCGTTTTTGACGAAAATGTAAGGTGCAGTTCGTAAATCACTTCACCCATTCTACCCCTCCTATACAAAATGAATCATCCCTTAAAAAATTTGTAATAATCAAATCTTCTTAAAAACTGTGAACGCTAATTATTTGAAATTTGAAACATGTTACTTTTATCGTAAATGTATTCTATAGTAAAAAAAAAACCTAGTTCGAATCCCCCTACTCCTTCCACCACCTCCTATACAAACTGCACTTTTTCATGAAATACTATAAAGCTATTTTATACATAACATACTGTTATAGATCTGGCAACTTCCCGAGTGTACCAGAACAATCTCCCTATATGTAAACAGCCATAAACAAAGTTCCAGAACATTCTAGTTGAGACACACACCCACCCGACAGTATACTCCATAATGTAGGCAATTAAAGATCTAGCATTCTCCCGAATAGTCCCAACGACACCTGATGGAAGCTTCGAGAACTGGGCAAAAATTGTATATAAGCACGAAGCTCTCAGACTAGGAGTGAGTCAGTTCAGCAACATCTGCGAGAGAACGTGAACCGGCACAAGAACGCGATATCAGTGGTGCCGTATAGTAAGAGTTAAATTAAAAGTGCGAATTAAAGTGAAACGTGCGAATAAATAAATTATCCTTTATTTTTAAACGAATTGGGTTTTCTCTTGAAATCCCGGCGAACCTCTAGCTCGATACAATTGGTGTCAGAAGTGGGATTTCAAGGATAAATTCGGGTTAAAAATCGCGAGTGAAATTAAAATTCTCGAACGGATAATTTTGTGAGAGCGGAAAAGTGAAACTAAAATTCTCGAACGGACAGTGAGAATTTTGTGAAATCGAATATTCTCGAGTGCTCTAGTGAACAGTGACTTGAATTAGCGAAGTAAAATCGCGGAACTAAAATTCTCGAACGGACAGTGAGAATTTTGTGAAATCGAATATTCTCGAGTGCTCTAGTGAACAGTGACTTTAATTAGCGAAGTAAAATCGCGGAACTAAAATTCTCGAACGGACAGTGAGAATTTTGTGAAATCGAATATTCTCGAGTGATTTAGTGAGCAGTGACGTAAATTTAAGTGAATTCGAATCGCGGAAAAACTTGAAATAATCGGTAGTGAAAATGCCGCGTTATCTAAAGGACTTAAAATTAACAAAGCTGAAGGAAGAGCTCGGTAGACGCGAGTTATCTAGGGAGCAAGTCTGAACTTGTCAGCCGTATGATCGAGACACTTGAGGCTGAGGGTGAGGATGCAGATAGTTTTGAGTTCCAAACCAAACAAGTTCGGGAAGAGGAGTGTTCTTGTACATCGGATGCTCTGACACAGTTAATACAACAAATGGTGAACAAATTAGATCAACAATCTGCGGACATGAATCAGAAATTAGATCAACAATCTGCGGACATGAATCAGAAATTAGATCAACAATCTGCGGTCGTTAATCGGAAATTAGACCAACAAAGTCAGCTGTCAGCGGACCTCAACCAAAAATTGGAGCTGCAAAATAATAGAATAGACAACATGTGTAAGGCAATAGAAGAAAACGTAGAGAAGAAACTTCGAATCCTTGAAGTACAAATTACGGAAAGGATATCCGGGATTTTAGAGGAAGTCGAACGCCTAAAAAGGGACTTCGATAACGTGAAAGCGGCTGGAGTCATCAAGGCAGAACCTGTTACGCAAAAGGGTTCAAAGCTCCAATCTTCGATGGACAAACACCGTGGGCGATTTATAAGATTCAATTTGAGGCTGCCGCAATAAACAATCATTGGAATGATCTGGAACGGGGAACGGCTCTTATATTGGCGTTAAGAGGTCCACCAGCAGAAGTTCTTCAAAAGATTCCGCAGGAGCAACAACAAGATTTTTCAACGTTAGTCCAGACATTGGATCTTCATTACGGTAGTGACCACATGCGAGAGATCTACAAAATACAGCTGTACAACCGAACCCAAAAGAATGGTGAAACACTTCAGGAGCTGGCACGCGATATTGAACGACTCACACTATTATCGCTTCCCAATGCGCAATCAGAGCAACGCAACGACACAGCTGTTTTCGCATTTAACAATGCTGTACAGGACAGGGAGCTGCAACAGGCGTTGAAACTGGCAGGTAAGAAAACGATTGGCGAAGCCTTAGTATATGGGCTGACGTTCGAAGCTGCCAAGCAAAGTTCGCGGAGTAACTATCGAGTCCGGGAAATAGCAAAAGAGTGTGTGTGTCAGAAAGTAGAGTACACCAAGCGGATCGAAAGATTTGGTGCCCCCCGATGCTGGAATTGTGGACAGGCAGGACACTTGAGACTCGACTGCCGAAAAGCGACCAACTATTTTTCCGGCTGCTAAACAACACGAACGTAGAGATTGTGAAGGTAGATCTTGGTCAAGAACTAGTCGCCAGAGTTCAAATCTTACACACGGTTTAGATAAAAGACGCTGGAGTCGATCGAAAACCCCGAGTCGGCAAGATCGATTGCAACAAGAACAATACATCGGGAAAGATCCTGGAAGCAAAGATAGGCATTCGAATAAGGATCGCGAACGAACGGGTAGAAGTCGTGACGGTCAAATACTTCATGCGAATAATCGTGACAAGGCCGAACATGAGAAGCGATGTGATCGAGCAGATTGCGAAAGGAAGAATGCGGAACGTGAAAAGGAAAGTAAACGTGGTGCTAAGGAGGAGAAGGAGCACGAAAAGGACATGAAGAAAGAACGCGAACGTGAGAAGGAAAGAGAAGCCGGAAAACCCATTCAGAAGATAACAACCGAACCAAAGGATGGATGGAATAAGCGAAAACCTCGCACTAAAATGAAAGTGGTACATCTCGGCCGGCTAACAAAGTACCATGGTGCCATTGAGGAAGTGAACGACTCTGTTCGGGACGAACAGCAACTAAGGAGAGGGTAATGCTTTACATCTGGCAATTTTTTTAATGTGCCACAAAAATCTCCCTATATGTAAACAGCCGTAAACAAAGTACCAGAACATTCTAGTTGAGACACACACCCACCCGACAGTATACTCCATAATGTAGGCAATTAAAGATCTAGCGTTCTCCCGAATAGTCCCAACGACACCTGACGGAAGCTTCGAGAACTGGGCAAAAATTGTATATAAGCACGAAACTCTCAGACCAGGAGTGAGTCAGTTCAGCAACATCTGCGAGAGAACGTGAACCGGCACAAGAACGCGATATCAGTGGTGCCGAATAGTAAGAATTAAATGAAAAGTGCGAAGTGAAACGTGCGAATAAATAAATTATCGTTTATTTTTAGACGAATTGTGTTTTTCTTGAAATCCCGGCGAACCTCTAACTCGCAACAATACTATTAAGATTCATTGATTAGGTTCACTCCTATTACCCCCTCCCATACAAGTGATAAAATTTCAGAACTTTACAAAAAATCTTTTTTTTTTGAAAAGTAAGAATGTTCTTGGTCAAAATTTTGAGAGATGCCATTTGCATAATGTTCGTAGTTTTTACTAAGAAAAAAAAACACTAGAAACCCCTCACTCCTTCTGCCACCTCCCAGACAAGCTGCACAATTTTACTTAATCTAATACACTAATTTTCTCAATTCCCATTCAATTTTTAAGCATAATGGGAAAAAAATTCATTCATTCCCATAACCCCTCATACCAAGTTCCTTAAAATCACAAAAAATTCTGTTCCATCTAGAGTATCGCATGATTGGGCTTCACGCCCAATCGTAGCCCTGTTATGTTTTTTGTTCCAATTTTGAGTAGTTTCGATAATTTGGGCAAATAAGTAATTGGAATAAGATGACAGACAACTTAAAACCATTACCAAAATGATATTTTCAACAAACCTGATACATATCGCGTATCGTGTCAGACATGTTTGATAGCCGTTACCTAAAGAAAAACTTTTTTTTCCACATTTTATCATGAAATTCACATCTTAATCAGATAATCCCATAAATTTTTATTTATATCCTCATTCATAGCTCGTTGCTATAACTTGTGAATCTCAAGCATTATCGATTGCATGCAATTATCTTAATAATGCAAAATCTGGAACAAAACAGCAAAAAGTTTTTATTGTTTTTTTTTTCAACTTACGCACACATTTATCGGGTACCACATACTTGGTGTTGCGATATTAAAATATTACCCGATCCGTTTTATAGGAAGTGTTGAAGAGGCAAGAAATGCATCCAACAAAAATGTGTTTTTCTTATATAATAATATGTAAGAAAAACCAGACCGAGTCGGAGCTCTATGATGTGAAACCAAAAACGGTTTTTCTTGTTTTTTTTTCTTTAATTTTTTTTTTTTTTTTTTTTTTTTCAAAGATATGAAATTAGGAAGAACTGAATTATGGAGTAATAAATTTATTAACAACATGTTGAAAGTAGTGAATAATTTTTGATGATTTTAATTGTTATCTTCTAGAATTTCGTAAAAGTATCGAAAGATTTTGAATTTTTTCAAGAAGTATAACTACTGTTTCGAACAGCATTCAAGATTTTTTTTTGATACCCATTAATATATTAACTATGCAGTTCTTTTTATTTTATCGTTTTCCTAGACGATCTTGAAACTCTGGTCTTTGCTGTAACTTATTGTAAGATGCATTTTTCTTTTCTTTTTTTTCAGTTTTCTTCTTTTCTTCTTCGTTAACCAGCAACATCATCGTCTTACTTTACAACTAAAGCAGCGAAAGTCTTTTTGTCGTTGTTCATAGACGCGCCGCCATTATTTAACATTTTATATTTGACTAAGTATATATGATTTGTATGCTTTATTCCATAGTCTTTTAGATATAGTTTGATTTCGAGATATATCTAATTTTTATTTGTGTGTGTGTAGAGCGTTAACTAAAATGAAGAAGAAATACACCACCAGCAATAACAACAACACGAACGAATCCACCGAAGATGTAAAGACTACCCAACCAAGAAGTCAGAGAGCAAGTCATATACCAACGTCCAAACTATAAAAGTCGTTACCATCGTTGGTTTGATCATCATTAACTCGTTTACTTCTCAACCAATCACAAATCCTAATAAGTAGTCGTTAATTTTAAGTATAAAACAAACAAACTTTTTGTTTTGTGTGAAATGAAACTTTTGGTAAGTTAAAGTGAACAAAAAAAATGATAGTGAAAAAAACATAGAGAACAATGGATTTTATAAAGTGCCCCAAAAAATTGTGACCTAGTGTGCCGAATATTCGATTGAAATGGATTACAAAATTTATTGTGCGTTATCGAGAAGAAAATTCCAAATCAAAGGATTCTACTAAAATACCATGTCACCAACTCAATTGATTTTGGATTGAAAGTTGATCTCAAATTTATGCAAATTTATGAAAAATTTTGAAGGAATTTTCACATAATTTAATAAAACTGATCAAAATAGCCAACATCATAATTCAATATTGAACCATTGAGCTGGTTGATAAATTAAAATTTTACGTTAATAAATCTTTTTCTAGTTACGAACTTGAAACAGTTTAAAATATTTATTGATATTTTGACATGTTGGGCTATTTTGACACGTGATTTTTGAAATTTATTTTATTGCTTATCAAAATTTAAGTCTAAATTTCAGTTTTGACATAATTTTCGATCTTCACATAATTAGTTTCAAATAAAATCAATTTGTTAAAATAATTGCAAAACATTGGAATTCAACAAAATTATTCTAGTTGAAATTTACAAAGTTTGGTAACAAATTTCAAATGCTGTTAATTTCAAAACTATTGGTCACTATTGGTTCATTTAAAAGAAAATAACAACCTCCTCGAAGGCACTCGTTTCATTCGATCAAATTAAATTAAAATTGCAAAAAGTTCCATCAAGTACAAAAGTACTGAAGCATTGCTTAATTTTATTCGAAAAAGTTTACAACCAGTGCATAATTTGGCGGTCAGCTCATCAAAATAGTTCCAAAACAACAATAATTCAGAATTATCAATTCATTTCGTAATATATCCTTATTTTTGAATAGTCGAAAATTCACAAACTGTTCTGCTTTATTAATCGTGATCATTCGGCCTGCTAAGGTCTGCTAAGATCTGTTTCAAACTGATCCTAGTTTTGATCGAGACCGAAACGTCACAATTAATAAAGAGGAACAGTGTGTGTATTTCAAAATGCACTGTGAAACCATTCGTAAATGTTTCATAACATAATTTTGCGCAATTCGATTCTTCAGTTCACGTGTTTTCAACACTTATTGTGTTAATTACACTCTGAATTTATTTGATTGATGAACGATTTTCCAAACTATGTTTAGGAAATTGCTTTTTTTCAATTCCTTTTTTTTTTTTTAATTTACGTAACTATTACAAGTTTTGGCAGTTATTTCAAAAAATTATTTTTGATTTCATTCACTTTCGTAGTCTTTTCGGGGAAATTTGATATCAAATCTTCAGAAGTATCAAGATAATTTTTTTTCTGATAGTTTTTTACGAAATCCGGTGCCTCCTTTCCAATATAAAATTTTGTTAAAATTCAGACGTGTGTCCGTGATTTAAATGTAGAATTCTATTCAAGCAGAGTTTAAACCTCTTTTAATCCATTTTTTCACACATTTGCCTTTTAGAACGTTTCAAAACTTTTGACATAATTTCGAAGATGAAATTAAACCACAAATTATACTATTACATAAATAAAATCAATTTTGAAATACCCATTATGATATCAAACTCCTTATTAACATCGCCATCGTTCGAATTTCCGCTGGTCTGCAATGTATGCAGGAATTTTGGATTCGAAAAAAAATTTGTTTAACATCAAAAACTTTTTCACCATTTCAGACGACATCAGTCCTACTGGCGCTGGTCCTTCTGGGCACAGCTTTAGCCGAAGATGAGAAGAAACCGGTCGAAGAGAAACAAATCGAAGACACAAAAACCGCCGAAACGGAAAATCTCGAAGAGAAGAAACAAGATAAGCGCGGTCTTCACGGATTCGGCGATTTCCACGGTGGATTCGGCGGCGGTGGTGGTGGCGGCGGCCATGATTACGGTGGTCATGAACATCACGAAGAGAAAACCATAACGCTCTATAAGAAAGTTCCAGTACCATACCCGGTGGAAAAGCACATTCCCTATCCCGTCGAAAAGAATATTCCATATCCGGTAAAGGTTAAGGTACCAAAACCGTACCCGGTCATCAAGCATGTCCCGTATCCAGTTAAGGAAATCATAAAAGGTTTGGTTTTGCATATAAATTTAATAAAAGCCTTTGTTTTAGTGTGATTTGCCCAAATTATATCTAGTGCCCGTCCATATTCCGGCTCCGTATCCGGTCGAAAAGAAAGTGCCATACCCGGTACATGTACATGTAGATCGTCCATACCCAGTTAAGGTATACGTGCCACATCCGTACCCAGTCGAAAAGAAGGTTCACTACGAAGTCAAAGTACCGGTACCAGCACCCTACCCAGTTGAAAAGAAGGTTCCATACCCCGTCAAAGTACCCGTTCATGTCGATAAACCCTATCCAGTCGAGAAGATCGTGCACTACGAAGTCAAAGTGCCCGTAGATCGTCCATATCCGGTTCATGTACCCAAGCCAGTACCATACAATGTTGACAAGCCCGTTCCGTACCACGTGATCAAGAAGGGTTAGTAATTAGTGTAAATTATTTAAATTAAATTTATAAAATAATATTTAAATTTCAAATATTATTTATCTAATAAAATATTATATTTAACAGTTCCCGTTGCCGTACACGTACCATACGATCGTCCAGTTCCCGTTCATGTCGATAAGCCTGTACCAGTTCATGTAAAGATTCCAGTTCCAGCACCGTATCCAGTCACCAAGGAGATTCCGGTTAAAATCGAGAAACATGTACCGTATCCGGTTAAAGTAACCGTCGATCGTCCTGTACCCGTTCACATCGAAAAACACATTCCCGTCTATCACGAGAGCAAAGTCGGCTACAAAGTTCCCGAATTCCATCACGTCGAAAGTCACGATTTTGGCGGTGGTGACCACGGTGGACACGGAGGCGGAGGAAGCAGCAGCGGCTATGGTGGCGAGTCTGGCGGAAGTAGCGGACATGGTGGAGAAGAGTATGATTTTAGCGAACATGATGGTGGACACTATTAAATCATGTAGTACCATTAGCAAATTAATTACAAATGAGCCTAACTACCAAATTTGTATTATAGTTTGTATTTTTTTGTAAATACTCTCAGAACTATGCTGTGTCGTTTTTTTTTTGTTTGTAACTTTTTTTGTTTTACATAATTTTCAATTTTTTTTATTAATTTTGTAAAGAAAAGTTTCATCACATTCACTTTTAAGTTCTATTAAGTTTGTTTTATGCGAATAAATCCACATTTTAGTTAATTTTTTTTATAAAACTTGATATTTTCTTTCTTTCCCGTATAATTACTCAAACTATAGATATGTACATCTTCCCAGTAGAAAGTTGTGTTGAAGAATTTTTTTCTCAATTGGAACGATCTCGTCTTACAATTTTCGCATAAGATAGTTGTTCGGATATAAATGCAACTCGTAAAGTTAATAGCACAACTATGCAAACTCATATGCACTCATATGCCAGAAGTCTTACGCAATTCGATAATGTCGATGCAATGCAGGAAGTAGTGTGTATCCACCATTCCGCCATTCACCTCGATTCGGAAAATTCATATAAACCGACTTATGCGCTGCTCACCTGTACCGTACACACTCAATTAAATTCGATTGCATAATGGCGAAAAATCGTTACAGATTATGTTGTTACTCATTTATACTCCGGTTAGCTAAGATGTCGACAATTTATTAGTCCGATGGCGGAAAGTGAAAATTCAAATCGGAAAAATTTCCTTATCCTTAACGTAATTACAATGATCGCTAGTCTGGCGTCAAGACAGCTTAATATTAAATAAATAAATGCATGCTCTCATTTATGATTTAAAAAAAAAAAAACACTTTGTTGTTCCGACCTATTGGAATACATTGAGCCATTTTTAAGTACGTGAAAACATGTAATCTTAAAGCGGTTGAGTAATATTACTTGCCCCATAGCTGACTGCAATTATATTTTTCGATATTTTCTTTATTAGGAAATTACTATCCAAACTATTTGCACGAAGTGATTTATAATAAATTTAGCGTTTGTAATTGATGATATAATCGTGTAATTACTATCTAAGATTTCGTCGGTAGTTAGTGATTAAGTTTTAAATGAATAGAAGATTTATGTACTCACTTCATGTAGGGAACGTTGGCTGCAATGTGATATTTGGCACCAGGATCGAAGTCCATTTCGGATCGTAAAACGGGCGGTTTAATTCCACCATATTTTTCCCTAGCAAAAAATTAATTTAAAATTTTTTTTTTTTTTAATTTGAATAACTAACTGACCTTAGTATCCAATAGTGACAATTATATTGCTCCTTGCTGACTCGCCGGTTAAATACATCCGTTCTCCATCCTTCCATTGCCAAAGCAAATGGCAAAAATGCAACCTAAAAACTCCAATTATTTGGTATCACTTTTTTTTTTGGAAAAATAAATTCCAATATTCTACTGACCTTATCAACTGCCATAGCATACAAGAAATTGATATCGTGATAGGTATCATCAACGGAGTTTTGTACCAGGCCAAGCGTTTGTAAGTGGCGCGGCGTGGATATTGATAGTCCTATGGCATCACCGATTGCTTCATGGAATCCTTCAAGAAAAAAATTTACTTATATTATAATCGTATCGCGACATAACTACCAGATGGCAGTACGACAACAGTGAGGAAAAAGATGGTGGTGAAAAACACAAAAAGACAAATGAAGAAGAGCAAGACACAAACTGAAAACTTGGGTGTAGCCTAATGGAAAGCGTGTTGATGTATAATGCGAAGGTCGGGAGTTAAAATTCCGGTCCACGCATAATTTCAGGCTCTTAAAAATCAGATGTAAGATATTCCCACCTGAACGTTGCAAAGCTGTAAGCGACTATGCGTGACTGCAGGTTGCAGATAGTGGAGGAGCGACCAGGGGTTGACCAGCTACCGAATAAGCTATTTTGTAAATAAGCAGCCGCGGGCAACGAGAATGTTTTCACCCGAATAGTGTGCCTTCTTCCCAAAATCAATCTATTCCCTCATGCCAGTAGCCCATTTCCCTTATTCTCCATGACACCAAATCCCAACCAGCATCCGTTTCGAAGGCTATACTCTACAAAGACTGGATTGTCTTAGTATCACAGGCGCAATGAAAACCTGCCCTGTGGCATAGGAAATTTTCTTAAATATCCTTTCGATACATCTTCAATTAAAAACATAACAGGGCTACGATTGCGCGTAAACTGCAATCTTACGATACTCTAGATGAAATAGAATTTTTTGTGATCCCAATAAATTTTGTATGGAGAGTGTTAGAAGGGGGGATAGCATTCAACTAATTTTTTCCCCATCATGCTAAAGTAGCTATAAAAATGTTTTATACAAAATGCTTACTCCAAAAATTGAATACGAGCTGAGAAAATTAGTGTGTTAGATTTAGTGAAAATGTGCAGTTTGTATGGGAGGTGGTAGAAACAGTGAGGGGATTTTAGTAATTTTTTCAGAAATAACTAAGAATATCATAAAATTGACACCTCTTAAATTTTAGACCAGTAACATTCATACTTTTCAAGAAAATCGATTTTTTGTGAATTTGTGAAACTGTGTCATATTGTATGGGAGGGGGTAGAACCAGTGAAGCTAATCAA
The DNA here is from genome assembly GCA_963669355.1 of Chorisops tibialis. Classification (NCBI taxonomy): domain Eukaryota; kingdom Metazoa; phylum Arthropoda; class Insecta; order Diptera; family Stratiomyidae; genus Chorisops; species Chorisops tibialis. Next base: position 217,879,154 of record OY770262.1, read on the forward strand.
ATATTTTTTTCTGATCTCAGTGATAATACTAATTAAGTATTTATCACAAAATGTGAGCTCGATAAATGTTATATGTTCTGAGAAAATCGGCTTAGAGCATTTCATGAAAAAGTGTAGTTTGTATGGGAGGGGGTGGAAGGAGAGGGAGGACGCACATAATTTTTACACTGTATATTGAAATCATTATGAAAGTAATATATCCCGAAATTCAGACTAACAGCTCTTATACTTTTCGAGCAAATCCATTTATAGTCGAATTGCGAAATTGTGCCATTTTGTATGGGAGGGGGTAGAAGGGGTGAAGCTAATCGTCTAATTTTTTTTTACCTTACTAACAATTTTAAATAAATATTTATTGCACAATTTCAGCTCGCAAAATTTTATACGCACTGAGTAAATTGGCTTAGAGTAATTCATGACAAGTACAGTTTGTATGGGAGGTGGTAGAAGGAGGGGAAGGACACGCATAATTTTTATACGGTAGATTGATATTATCATAAAAGTAATATATTCCAAATTTCAGGCCAATAGGCTTTATACTTTTCGAGCAAATCCGTTTATTGTCAAATTGCGCATTTGTGTCATTTTGTATGGGAGGGGGTAGAAGGGGTGGAGCGATTTGGCCCGTTCACGAACTTAAAGTTACTTTTTTGCTAAAAATGACACACACAAAATTTAAGCACTGTAGCTCAAAGCTTTCGAGAGTTATGCTGTAGACAGACGCACAGACAGACAGACGGACAGACGGACAGACGGACAGACGGACAGACGGACAGACGGTCACTCGGAATCGAGGTTTTTGAGCGACATCAAATATTTCTGTACCCTTGGCGGCTCTGTGCGAGCATTATTTCTTAGCGTTACAAACGGTAAGGCAAACACAATATACTCTCAGATTTCATCTAGAGTATAAACATAAAAGAATTATGATTGGGCGTAAAGCCCAATCATATGATACTCTAGATGAAATGAGAAAAAGTTCAATGTACCGGAAAATATGTCACCTCCAATTCTTTTAAATAATTAATAGTGACTTTTGTACGGGAGGTGGTAGAAGGAGAGGAGGAAGATTTGTAATTTTTGGATATAACACCTAATGTGGTATTCAAAATATTTCGTGCTGAATTTAAGGTTTGTAGCTTTCATTATTTTCAATTGGACTTAGTTTTCCTGAAATTGAGGCATTTGTATGGGAGGTGGCAGAGGAAGTGGAGCGTTTAAGATGATTTGACTGCTTATCGTCATCCTTATCACCTCGCTTTGATTCAATTTCAAATTCGATAGTTCTAATATATTCGAAGGAGAAATGCTTTTCTTGAATTTATAATACAGATAATTGTATGGGAGGGGGTAGAAGGAGTTAAGAGGAGCTGATAATTTTGTTAGCATTTATTGGAATTATTAAAAAACAAATTCTGGCAAAATTTTAAGTTTATAATTTTTCTAGTTTTAGTGGAAATCGATATAATGCACTTAAAAAAAATTATACATTTGTATGGGAGGGGGTAGAAGGAGTGTACGGATCAAGACACATTTTTTTCTCGGTATTGATATTTCTATTTTTATACTTTATGCAAAATATCAAGTTGATAGCTTTAACAGTTTCGAAGAAAAATAATTTAATTTAAATTTCAAAATTTCGTGAAATTTGTATGGGAGGGGGTAGAAGGAGTGAGGTGAATTTTATAATTTTTTCAATTCTGATTAGAATTATAATAAAATTAATTCTGGAAAAATTCGTTTTTTTACCTTTGCTAGTTTCAATGAAAATCGAAAAACTGCATTTTTCAAAATTATGCATTTGTATGGGAGGGGGTAGAAGGAGTGACGGGATCGGATCAATATTCCGTCATATTATTGACATCTATATCACAACACTTTGAGCCAAACTTCAAATCGATAGCTTAAATAGTTTCAGAGAAAAATCAATTTCTGAAAATTTCGGAATTTCGTGAAATTTGTATGGGAGGGGGTAGAAGAAGTGGGGGGATATGGCTCGTTCACGAACTTAAAGTTTCTTTTTTGCTAAAAATGATACACAACAAATTTCAGCACGATAGCTCAAAGCGTTCGAGAGTTATGCTGTAGACAGACGGACAGACGGACAGACAGCAACTCGAAATCGAAGTTTTTGAGCGACAACAAATATTTCTGTACCCTTGGCGGCTCTGTGCGCGCATTATTTCTTAGCGTTACAAACGGTAAGGCAAACACAATATACTCTCAGATTTCATCTAGAGTATAAAAAGAAGGCCTTCATGTTACTCATACAGAGGGAAGATTTAGGTTTTGGTTGAGGAGGCCGCAAGGGGGTAGTTTTAGGATGAGGTTTTACCAATTCCTGCAACTATCTTTGGAGACTAGCGACTCCACGGACCTGAGCTAACTATCCCCCTGTGGGATGTGGGCTGTAGAATTCACCCACACCCAGTCCTGCTTGCCCTAAAAAATGGCAAATGGACAATCACTGGATCATAAGCTTATCACCCGTGATCTTAAGACCCAAATGATACGAGAAATGGATACATCGCCTCGAATATGGACTGATTCTACGGTAACGACTTTTGGCATTCGAAAACGGACTATGATTGGCTTCTGGAACGTTCGAACATTGAATGACGGGGGAAGAGCTGGGGTTACTCGGTCCTTGCACCGCCAATCAGTGATCGACCGTGAAATGGAGCACTATAACATCCAAATCTTGGGCTTGAGCGAGGTCAGGTGGACAGGATCAGGAGAAGAACGAACCCCTAGCGAAACACTATTCTGTACATTAGCCCTGAAAGTGAAGCCAGAAATGGCGTGGCGTTCGTCCTTACGCCGAGAGCGAGAAACAGTCTCATTAGCTGGGAACCAATCTCTGATAGGATTATCGTCGTCATCCTCAGGACCAGTGTCAGAAACGTCACAATTCTGCAGTGCTACGCACCAACTAATACCGCAACATCTGGTGACAAAGAGGAGTTTTATAGCCAACTGAGTGCCACCTTCGAACGTGTTCCAAGAGGTGATATTATTATCATCTCGGGAGATATGAACGCCCAGGTTGGATCAGACAACACTGGACTAGAACACGTCATGGGGAGGCATGGTGACTCTTGGGTCGACGCGTCACGACCTTGGATTAAGAGACCCGAAAACGGCGAATTATTTGTGGAGTTTTATCAGTCAGTTATATCAGTCCTCTGAATGGCCTCATAACGGGCCATAGTGCAGTAAATCACTACCTCAAAAATATGGATCTAGCTGAAACCAGCATCTGGCGCTTCTCTAGTAAAGACTCGGAAACAACAAACCACATCCATAGGCTTCACGACGTCTGTACCGATAGTGGTCACGTTACTGATCCATCCTTATTCTTATTCAATGGCACATAAGCGCGAATCGCGTCTTGAACTTTTGTCCTTCAAGTTCCTTAAATCACGAGCTTCGCATTGTAGACTAAACACGCTACCCAATAGGATAAATCAAAACTACTGATTCATCCAATGCAGCAATAATCGATCACGCTATTGCAATGGAAACTGCTATTGCTTCGATTGGTGGCTAGGATAGCTACGTTAGTACGCTCCTTAGCGGCATCTATCTGAAAGCGATTTATCACCAGAAGACATCACTCTGGATGCGGATGACTTGTTAAGCGAAGAGAAAACTTTGAACCATCACAGTCAATCGTCCTTGACCACTAAATATTGTCGATAAACGACCGTCGATGAAGGAAGCAGATGCGAAAAGAACGAGCCGAGTTGTCGAACTATCGCACGCAGAAAACAAAGTGATAGGGCAATACTACGCAGAAGAGAGGAGGCCAATGCTGCAACTAGTGCCACTTCTTCTTTAAGTATAGTATGCGCTGATTCTGAACCAACGTGATCTAAAGGCGGGTACTCCATCGGGTACAACTTCGTAATAGTTGCGGTAGTAAAAAATGCACTAAAAAATGGTCCACGGTACGCATTATGAATTAAAAACTATAAACAAAGTAATTTTAAGGCGCGACCGGCACTTTTTATACTGATTTTCCACCCGGAAAATGACGAAAATTGCGGTTTAAAAAGTGATTTTTAACTTTTTAAAACACCGATTTCGCCATTTTTCTGGGTGGTATTTTAATTATAGTGCACAATAACATAAAAAAACACACTTATAATATTGTCCCGACACTATTTACTATGCATTTTTCGCCTTCCGGAAGGAACCAAAACGTAGTTCTTTGCATAGCCGTAGTTGGATACGAAAAACAGGGTTTAATAATGAAAGCTCCGCAGGGCTACCCAAAACGTAGTTCTTTGCGTAGCCGTAGTTAGATACGAAAAACAGGGTTTAATAATGAATACCCCGCAGGGCTACCCAAAACGCAGTTCTTTGCGTAGCCGTAGTTGGATACGAAAAACAGGGTTTAATAATGAAAGCCCCGCAGGGCTACCCAAAACATAGTTCTTTGCGTAGCCGTAGTTGGATACGAAAAAGAGGGTTTAGTAATGAAAGCCCCGCAGGGCTATTCAAAACGTACTTCTATGCGTAGCCGTAGTTTGGGGTTTGATGATAAAAGCCAAGTCACTGTCCGCAAATCTTTAACAGTCGTCACCTTTGTTTAGGCTCTAGATTCTTCTCAGAACTAGACAACCTGAGAGTCGTCAAACATTCGAGCCTACTTTGTTTCGCAAATCGAACCAAGTGGCTAGCACAGGAGGAATAGACACCATCTCATAAGATATAGTGCGAGTACAATGAGGCCAACTAGATGGCCCTAGTTCATTGTGGTTCTACGAAACCTCCCTCCTACAACCTAAACCCACAAAGAAAAACTGAAACTTGCTCTTAGCATCGTCTCGTATAGAAATCCTAGAGCCACAAATTGCCAGGCTTGGAATCCACCTAAGAAACTTGTTGGGTCAAATTCCTGTTAAGACCCCTCGACAGGAGCATTGGACAGATACAGATCTATTCCACAAGGCGTAATCCTGAACAACGACTCAGAGGAGGTTGAGGAAGGAATAACTCCCAGAGTACTTCTTCGCTGAGCTGAATGATCTCCAATCACATGAACGTTAGTTTCACTGGAGGAGTAGGCTGGCTAAATGGTATGTAGGCTCGCAAGGTATAAGTACGGAGGCATACAATAGGGCCACTGGTGGACTACATATGTACATTGGTGCCCAACCCCTTCACAAACCAATCCTAAACTAATTCGTTACCGCAACGCGTACGAGGTCAGTTGGAAAGACTTTCTTTCATGGTGAGGAATATTAACAATAAATAGTAAAAATCGTTGACCCTCAGTATTTTAATTCTTAGTTAAACTCTCAAAAATTCTCAGGATTCAATTCGAATTTGGTTAGTACTAATTTGATACGAAAAAGTGATAGTTTATTTCTTAATTTAATTCGGAAACCAAAACTATTTGACTGGAATATGGATAACATTCAAAGTTCTGCCCACCTGATATATACAAATCCTGCCCATAAACTTACCCGGATTCGCTCCATCTCGAAACACCTTCGGCTGATGACGATAATTCAAAAAGTAATGAATATGTGCAACTTCATGATGAACATTAATCAGATCCCGGTGCGTCACCTGCGTGCACATCTTAATCCTGAAATCGTGCCTCGTACAAAAATCCCAAGCAGACGGTTGACACAGAACCGGCCGATCGATCGGTTGCTCCAGAACCGAATTGATCCAGAAATCTGGCGGCAAGGCAGACATATTAATCGATTGGAAAAACTCTTCGGCCAGCTGAAACATCACAAGCGGTGTGTATCCTTGTTGCAGCATTTGTGGCGTAACATCGATGAAATTCCGTCCCGGGTACGGTATAGTAATATCCAAAATATTTGTCCATGTCTGACCGTACATATTTCCAAGGATATGCGCTGGCAGCGGAGCATTTCGATTGATCTTATCTGGTCCGTAGTATTCGCGAAGTTTTCGCCGAACGTAAGCATGCAATAGTTCGTAGAGCGGTTGAATTTGATACCAAACATTTTCAAGCTCTTCCCGAAAGTTGGGCTGTTCGAATGCCGTCAGCCAGTAATCGCCAGCATTTGTAAAATCTATTAGAAAAAAATAAAATTAATTTCCAATAAAATCAGATTCAGGTAATTTTTTGTACTATTCACTGCCGCAATTTCACCAATCATTTCGGCCATTTGTTCGAAAAGACCGCGCATTGGTTTGCCCGTTTTACGCCGCCATTCCGTCCACGAATGTTGCAATTCGTCCCAATCACGACTTCGAGCCATTATCTCCTTTAATTCGGGCTGCAATCGAAGACCGCACTGAAACGGTTGCTCAAATCGACAGATCGAAGCCCCATTGTAAATCGCTAGCATGTCATTTATTAAGCGATTGTACTGAAAAGAAATCGAAGATATCAATAAGATATGAGTGAAGGTAGAGTATCTAAGATATAGGTAAGGTCACGATACTTACGCGATCCAATAGATCCGGCGATAGTGCATTTGGACCGGCAACGGACAGCAGCTGAATTTGACGCAATACATTTTCATCATAAATTAAATTTTGATCGATATGTCTGATCTGTTCGTAGATCGATCGCTGATAGTCAGAGTATCTTTGTTGCGATAGAAGCTACAATTGAAAAATATTGGGTGGCTGTAACTTTTTTCCGTTCTGGTTACATATTTACAAAAAAAAAAGGTTTTTGTTAAAACTTATAGACATTTTCGCTTGAATGAGAAGGTAGCTTTTGGTTTTGAAATGTAAAAGTTGCTGTTCTGTTTGGTTGTGGTTCTGTTTTGATAAACTCCGATCTCCGATGGAGAGTCTGTCCCTATCACAGTTTAATTATACGTAAAACAGTTGGAAAACGGGAAAGAACTTCTCGAACTGAGCTCACCAATATGCGTGCAATCTCCACGCACATATGCGAACAATCTACGCGTAAAATATAGCGTAGTAATCAGCTGTTTAAAGTTATAACCTTGAGCGAACCAATCAAAATCGTTCATTTGGGAGGTAAGCATTTTTTATGCGAAAAATTTTTTGATCTATGGGTAACATAGCCCGTTTTCGCACTCAATCTTCTTTCGCTCTGGTCATGATCGGCGGGTGTTCGACGATTCTCTTCCGCTCAATGTTTTCGATATTTTCAGTGCGGCCCAATTGAATTATATTGTTACAAATCTGGCAACCACGCAATATTGATCTTTCCCGAATATGCCAGTTCAAGTTTGTAGAACAGTCCCCCAATATGTAAAAAGCCATAATCAAAGATCTAGAACCTTCCAGTATAGTTGAGACACACACCCGACGAATACACCATGGAAGGTTCGAGAATTGGGAAAATGGTTTAAAAGTACGAAGCTTTCAGACGGCAGCCAGTCATTCAGCGACTTCTATGGAAGACGCGAAGCGGTGCAAGAACGCGATAGAACAATATCGGCGGTGGTGCCATATAGTGCGAATTAAGTTAAAGTACGAATAAATAAATTATCACTTATTTTTAAACGAATTGTGTTTTACTTGAAATCCCGGCGAACCCCTAGCTCGCAACAATTGGTGTCAGAAGTGGGATTTCAAGGATAAATTCGGGTTAAAAATCGCGAGTGAAATTAAAATTCTCGAACGGATAATTTTGTGAGAGCGAAAAAGTGAAACTAAAATTCTCGAACGGACAGTGAGAATTTTGTGAAATCGAATATTCTCGAGTGCTTTAGTGAGCAGTGACTTTAATTAGTGAAGTAAATTTAAGCGAATTCGAATCGCGGAAAAACTTGAAATAATCGGTAGTGAAAATGCCGCGTTATCTAAGGGACTTAAAATTAACGGAGCTGAAGGAAGAGCTCAGTAGGCGCGAGTTATCTACGACAGGGAACAAGTCTGAACTTGTCAGCCGTATGATCGAGAGGCTGAGAGTAAGGACGTAGATAGTTTTGTGTTCCAAATCGAAGAAGCTCGTGACGAGGAGTGTTCTGGTACATCGGATGCTCTAACACAGTTAATGCAACAAATGATGAACAAATTAGATCAACAATCTGCGAAATTAGACCAACAATCAGTGGACATTAAACAACAATCAGTGGACATTAAACAACAATCTGCGGACATTAATCAGAAATTAGATCAGTCCTCAAAGGACCTCAACCAAAAATTGGAACTGCAAAATAATAAAATAGACACCATGGGTAAGGCAATAGAAGAAAACGTAGAGAAGAAACTTCGAATCTTCGAAGAACAAATTACGGAAAAGACATCCGGGATTGTAGAAGAAGTCGAACGCCTAAAAAGAGACTTCGATAACGTGAAAGCGACTGGAGTCATCAAGACAGAACACGTTACGCACAAGGGTCTCAAAGCTCCAATGATCGATGGACAAACACCGTGGGCTATTTATAAGACCCAACTTGAGGCTGCCGCAAGAAACAATCATTGGAATGATCTAGAACGAGGAACGGCTTTTATATTGGCGATATGAGGTCCACCAGCAGAAGTTCTTCAAACGATTCCGCAGGAGCAACAACAAGATTTTTCAACGTTAGTCCAGACGTTGGATCTTCATTACGGCAGTGACCACATGCGAGAGATCTACAAAACACAACTGTATAACCGAACCCAAAAGAATGGTCAAACACTTCAAGAGCAGGCACGCGGTATTGAACACTATTATCGTTTCCCAATGCGCAAACAGAGCAACGCAACGATACAGCTGTTTTCGCATTTAACAATGTTGTACAGGACAAAGAGTTGCAACAGGCGTTGAAATTGGCAGGTAAGAAAACGATTGGCGAAGCCTTAGTATATGGGCTGACGTTCGAAGCTGCCAAGCAAAGATCGCGGAGGAACAATCGAGTCCGGGAAATAGCAGAAGAGTGTGTGTGTGTCAGAAAGCAGAGTACACCAACCCGAGCGAAGGATCTGGTGCCCACCGATGCTGGAATTGTGGACAGGCAGGACACTTGAGACTCGACTGCCGTAAACCCAGAAAAGCGACCAACCATTGTTCCGGCTGCGCGGCTAAACAACGCGAAGGTAAAGATCGTGAAGGTAGATCTTGGTTAAGAACTAGTCGTCAGAGATCAAATCTTACACACGGTTTTGATAAAAGACGCCGGAGTCGATCGAAAACCCCGAGTCGGCAAGACCGGTTGCGACCAGAACAATACATCGGGAAAGATCATGGAAGCAAAGATAGACATTCGAATAAAAATCGCGAACGAGCGGGTGGAAGTCGTGACGGTCAAGTACTTCGTGCGAATGAACGTGATAAGGCCGAACATGAGAGGGGACGTGTTCGAGAAGATCGCGAAAGGAAGACTGCGAAACGTGAAAAGAAAGAGCAAGAACGGGAATTGTATGAAAAGGGAAGTAAACGTGTGCCAAGGAGGAGAAGCAGCGCAAAAAGGACAAGGAGAAAGAACGCGAACGTGAGAAGGGAAAAGAAGCCGGAGAAACCATTCAGAGGATAACGACCGAATCAAAGGATGGATGGAATCAGCAAGAACTGGAAGATGCCCAACGTAAAGATCCAGATATTTCACCGATCATGGCATGGAAGGACGTAATGAAACGGCCTGAGTGGAAAGACATCTCACAATTCGGCGAAACCGTAAAGTGTTATTGGGCACAATGGAACTCCCTTCACCTAGACGGCGGATTATTAAAACGGAAATGGGAAAACGCGGACGAAAAATTGTATCACATGCAAGCCATCGTCCCGCATTCTTAAGTCGAGAAGGTTTTGAAGGAATATCATGGAGGTACTTCCGGTGGGCATTTGGGTGTAAATAGAACCTTGGCAAAGATACGAGAAAGGTTCTATTGGATCCATCTCCGAGATGATGTCGAAAATTGGTGCCGTAAATATACTACGTGTGCATCGAGTCAGGGCCCACAACGCAGATCAAAGGGAGAAATGCAACAATACAACGTGGGAGTCCCATTCGAGAGAATTGCTGTGGATATTGCTGGACCATTTCCGGAATCAGAAAATGGTAATCGCTACATTCTAGTGGTTATTGATTATTTCAGCAAGTGGCCTGAAGCCTACGCAAATCCAAACCAAGAAGCAGTAACCGTCGCAGAACAAATTGTTACCAACTGGGTGTGCAGTTTTGGAGCTCCACGTGAACTACATTCCGATCAAGGGCGCAATTTTGAATCTCAAATATTCAAACACGTGTGCCAAATGATGGAAATAAACAAAACCAGGACAACTCCATTACATCCACAGTCCGATGGAATGGTGGAACGTTTCAATAGGACATTGAACTCAAACCTATCCAAACTCGTCAGCGAGAGGCAACAGGACTGGGATCAGCACATCCCTCTATTTTTAATGGCCTACAGAACATCAGTACATTCAACAACAGGAGAAACTCCCTCCCGAGTCATTTTCGGAAGAAATATTCGACTCCCTGCGGAACTAATGTTTGGAGTGCCACCAGACCAACCAGCCAATGCCAAAGATTAAGTCTCGGATCTTCGATGTCGACTAAATACAATTTATAACCTGGTCAGAGATAAAATTGATTTGGCGACCGACCATATGAAGACGAGGTATGATCAACGAGCGAATTCATCAGGATTCCAAGAGGGCGATTTGGTTTGGTTATACAATCCCAAACGACAGAAGGGCAGATCGCCGAAACTACAGGGCAGATCGCCGAAACTACAGCGCAACTGGTAAGGCCCTTACCAGATCATCAACCGGTTAAATGATTTCGTCTATCGGATTCAACTATATTAAAAACCTCGTACTAAAATGAAAGTGGTACATCTCAACCGACTAACAAAGTACCATGGTGCCTTTGAGGAAGTGAACGACTCTGTTCGGGACGAACAGGGGAGGGTAATGTTATAGATCTGGCAACCACGCAATATTAATCTTTCCCGAATATGCCAGAAGTTTGTAGAACAGTCCCCTAATATGTAAGCCATAATCAAAGATCTAGAACCTTCCAGTATAGTTGAGGCACACACCCGACGAATACCCCATGGAAGGTTCGAGAATTGGGAAAATGGTTTAAAAGTACGAAGCTTTCAGACGGCAGCCAGTCATTCAGCGACATCTATGGAAGACGCGAAGCGGTGCAAGAACGCGATAGAACAATATCGGCGGTGGTGCCATATAGTGCGAATTAAGTTAAAATGCGAATTAAGTTAAAGTGCGAATAAATAAATTATCACTTATTTTTAAACGAATTGTTTTTTACTTGAAATCCCGGCGAACCCCTAGCTCGCAACAATATCTTCTTTTTTTTGTTTGACCAGATTATTTATTGAAAAGTTTTAATGAAGATAATATGTTTTACGATTTTTATAGTAAATTGTAAATTACTGTGATAATAAATAAAAAAAAATTATCTTTTTTGTCAAAAACGACGTGTAAAAATTTTTAGCTGTATAGCTCAACGCATTCTCAAGTTAGAGAGGATACGGACGTAGATTTTTCAATGATTATATGAACTTCTGTATCATTCATTTTTTTCTTCGAGCCTTATTTCTTAGCGTTACAAACCTTAGAGCAATCTTATAATACTCTCAGATTTCTTCTGGAGTATAAAAAAATACCAAAAGAAAACTTTGCTGCCACTTATATTAAAGCTATCACAATATTAAATATACATATATCTGTAAGAATTCAACTTTATACCGACATTTATAATAAATTGATAAATAATTGATATGTGGCAGCACTGCGGCGGAGACTTAAAATTTCACTTGCTCTTGTCTAGAGATACTCGATACACACTAACACTTCTGTCCTAATAGAGTTTGGACAATGCCCTTATACCAACAGTTAAGACTGCGTTTAGAAGCACAAGAAGGCAACATAAGAAATACGAAATTCGGCCAAACTTGAGTTTGGCCGATTTCAAATTTACGGATACGAGCGAAAACTTGCGTTAAACTACAAGTTTTTGAATGGAATTCTCATTAAAACCGAAAATGAATATGACTTTCATAAATAACAATTCAATTTGTTTGTGTTTACTTGATAAAAGAAAAAGAATTGAGAAAATTCAAATTTCGGATGAAATTTCCCGCGCAATCGGGGTACACCCCATGTCCAAACTCTATTAGGACAGAAGTGTTAGTGTGTATCGAGTATCTCTACTCTTGTCTAATAAAAAAAAATCTTTGCGAGAATGAAATGGAAAGATCAGATCAAATGTTCACTGTAAGCTTGAGAGAGAAGAAGCACACTTATCGGAGATGAAACACGAGTGTGTTTTCAGCAATTTTCGGAGCCGGGTCGTAGTTTTAGTTGAGCTATCCTAGAATGTGTGTACTGTGTCTACACAGAGTCTCGGAAAAGTCTGAACTTGTATTGAAAAGGTTGCTTTTGGTTTTAAAATGTTTTTTGGAATTGAAAAGATGTTTTTTGTTGTGCGCTCATTGTGTAGTGCTGTTTTGGTAAGATCCTATCATTATCGATCCAAAAGAATTATTAATCGCCTTGAACAAAAAAAATTACTAATCGTTCTCTACCCATATGCTAAATAGCAAAAATTAAACGATAATTGCCATCAACATTTCTACTTACATAGCTAAGAGCAATATCGCTACCGACGACCTTCAAAAGTATCTTAATTACTTCTACGAAACCATTTTCCAGATGAATTATTTTTCCACAACAACCATAAGTATCTACAAAATGGTACTACCGCAAATTCCGATGAAAAATCTAATAACATTTTCCCACGTTTATAATTGGATTTTTTTTTTATAACAAAATGCTTGACTACCACGACGAAGCAGAACACAACTAAAAAAAACCACACGCGACTAGAAAATCTGCAAGGAACCCCGTTTCGGACTAAGGTAATTTTCTGTGTCAATGTCAACTAAATCTTAATTCCTATCTTTAATTAATGTCATTAAGTTTTAAGCGCGGTTTTCATATTGCATTATCCAGAAGACAAAAAAACAACAACAATTCAGGTAAATATACTAAAAGAGAAAAAAATTCCAACTTACCGCATCCGCTTGTGTAATTTCATTTACATTCGTCTCGAAATTCCATTGAGCTAAGACATTTGTGGTGCACTCTTCGGACCCTTTGTGATCCACATCGCTCAAAAATCTTCGAATTTTCTCCGTTTCGATTGAATAGCGTCGATCGACGTCGAACGCAAAACCACTATTGAATCCCGGACCGCTGTTGTTCGTGTTCAGATATCCCGAAAACGTGGAATTCCGGAAGTTATTGTTGAACGAATTGGGCTGTGAGAAAGATCGATCAGTGTTGTTAGTTTGAGATCCAGGAAGTGGTTAGGTGATTTATAATTTGCTTACACCAATGTCGTTTGGACGATCATCATCATCATTATCGCTATATGGCGGTCCGTATCGCTGGCTGCGGTCATTATCGAAATTCAAGCGATCGAACGCTCTATGGGGAGTGTAGCTATTGAATTGGATATCAGGACGAGTGCTCGTCACCGAGGGAATCGGCGGTAGGTTTAATTGGGCATTTGGTGTTCCTTGAGTCGATGAAATTAAGGATAGCAGAACGATCGAAGATAATCGCATTGAAATGTGTAAAAACGGCATTCTAGAGTTGATACGATTTCTCTACAAATTATATAAAAAAAAATTGCGATCTAGAAAAATGTCATTTTAAATTAATACAAGAGCTAGTCAATCAGTCAAAAGCTTGCTAAGGCTCTCAGGCTCTCGCCACTGTGTTGCATCACATGGCACTCACTCAGTTAAAAATTCTGCTATCCTACCTATGTTAATAGAGATGCTCCACAAAATCAACTTAGAGCACACAGATATTCTTGTTAATTTATATGTGGACTCACTATTTACCAACATGTCGATTAAGGATACCAGAGAACTCATCTTGGGCAATAGATTTTCTCTAAGAAATGCTTTCCTTTCAGATCTAGGAAAACTCTAAAAGCAAATGGAAGGTGCAGAAATAGCATTTCCAATTTCATCGGTATTAGTGGAAATTTTCAAGGATGATTTCAAAAGAACGCTTTGTACTCAGAACCATTAAAATTGAAAGCATATCTTCGTTACGTGGTCGTACTATTAGAAACGAGTGATATGCTGCTAGGTTTCAGCGTGCACAGGAAAATAACTCACATGTGTAGATATATCCACGCGCTTCCTTCGCATACGTAGGCAGTCTCAAAAGTACCCAGCCCTGATTTTTAGATGGCGGTTGTTGTTTGAAAAAATGCCTGCGTTAGAAAGTACCAACCTTGGAAAGCTTAAGTTTGAAGTTTGATGACGTTACGTTGCTTAGTACTTGTTTGGCAGCCATGAATAGTGAACGCTCTCAGTGAATTTGCAAACACAATACTTTCATTTGAAATGCCGCAGTCCAACAATATCGAAGCGGAGCTAGATTCTACTCTGGGGGAGTCTCCTCCTTAATTTACAACCGTAAAATATTGGATGGCAGATTTTAAACCAGGCCGTAGGAGCTGCCAAGACGATCATCGTCGGCCTAATGAGGTGGCAACGCCAAAAAAGGTCAATCAGAAAATGGCATTGGATGACCGTCAACAGAAAGTGGAAGGCATTTTAAAAAGTCCTGTACGTCCCATATTAACTGGAAATTGGACATGAGTGAGCTTTTCGCAAGATGGCTGCCGCGATTACTCACAATGAAGCCGAGGTTTTGCATCAATTCGTAACCATTGATGAAACTTGGGTCCACCACTTAACACCTGAGATGAAGGAGAGTCAAAACAATAAACTGAGAGGGAGAACTGGCTCCTAAGAAGGTGAGCACAGTTCCATCTACAGGCAAGGTCTTGGCGTCAGTTTTCTGGGTTGCACGTCGGAAATTTTCCATTTTAATTATTTCCAGAAAGGAAAAACAATCAACGGCCGCATTTGGCGAAAAAGAATGTTTTGTTCCAACAAGACAATGCACCAGCTCACACATCCCTAATTATGATGCCCAAGATCACTGAGTTAAAGTTTGAATTGCTTCTATACGCACCCTATTCGCTATATTTAGCTATCTTGGATTATTTTCTGTTTCCAAACTTGAAAAAATGGCTCAGTGGTGAAAAAGTTGCCAACAATGAAGAGGTGGAGTCTGCGGTTGATATTTATTCCGAAGAGGGTATCGAAGCTATTGAACATTGCTGGGAAAAATGTATCGAGCTAGAAGAGAACTAAAGACATTTTTTTCCAAGATTTTTGCATTTCCTTTGTTAGGTTGGACACTTTTGCGACTAACCGTGTAACTAACCATTCAAAATGCAGCCGCACTGAAGACACTAACAATCTTAGAAAGAAAATAAAACAGTTGAATCGGGTATTCCCAGCAGATTGCAAAGCCGGTGATATCCAAAACCGAAAGAAACAAGAAAATGCTAAAAAACGATGAGTAAAACTACCCAGCATCCGGTTCTCTACGGATGAGACAAGGAATAACATTCCTTACATCGACTACAATCCGGGGAATCTGAAGGAACCAGAAGAACGGAAGCCACTAGCAATCGAAGGATTGTACAAAGTACTTGGCAACACATAAGGAAAAGTCTACATCACATAGGAGACGCGGATCACCGAACATCAATGATCAATACGAAAAAATCTGCAATCGTAGAACATGCAACTATTAATTTCGATACTGAAAAATTTCTTGCCAAAACAAGTCCTTCTATGCAAAGGATAGTAAGAGCGGCCAAAGAGATTTGAACGGTAACTTCGACCGAGACACCGCATTCAAGCAAGTTTGGTTAATTACTTTAAAACTTCATTTTCTTCTGCTATAGCACTACAGCCCAATTCGGACTTTGGCAGTCTAACCTTCACGTTCCTCAAAAATTTTCACATTTAATTATTCAAGTATAGTTAGCCATTCGCACAATCCTCCATTTACGAATTTTTAATTTTTCGTAGATTAAGGTAACTAAGGCATACCCATGCGGATAGTGTGCTGGAATTATACGTCGACCCAGATTCGAATTCACGACCTTTACATTGTAGATTGATACTCCACCCATCAGGCTTCACTTAGGCTTAGTAAGGACAAAATCCGTACAAAAAAATTCCCAATTAGTCAATTTTCAATTGTTAGAGTTAACAATCATTCCCACTTCCAATTAATCCTTTTCTTTATATTTCTAGTCTATCAATCATTTTTACAAAGGTCTCAGCAGAGACCGCAACGTTACGATTAATAAAGCAGAGTGGTGGGAAATACGGACATTTTTTTCTGTAATTAAAATTCCAGGATAATAAAAGGATTAGAGAATCATACTAGGAAGTTTTTGATAAAATTTTGATATAGTAGTTTATGCTGAAAATATCTCCGAATAAGTTGGGCGCAACATTTTTATTCTTGGGACAAGTGGAGAATGCGTGGGAAGTTAATATTGAGATTAGGGTAGTAGCAGATATCGAAGACCAGTGGAATGGAGGTTCTAGGGTAGAGTTGTTGTCAATTCTTTCTTTTTTCTATATAAAATCAATATTTCATTCGTTTATTTATGCAAGGATTTTTATGGGAGGGATAATTTTAATACTCATTAAAACATGCATTTATATGGGAGAGGGTAGAAGAGTTCAGAGCCATCGAAAAAATTTGTGATGCAGTTTTCTTTCGTTTCTTTTGAAAGGTGTTCGTACAAAATTTCAAATTCGTAGTTTTTAAGGGGGTAGTAGAAGTGGTGGGCTTAGAAAGCATTTGATGCAACTTAGTTTCAATTATTTTTAAGAGTTTTTGTACAGATTTTCTAGTTAATAAATTTTATTTTTGTTGATGATAATCGATTTACTATAAATTACCGAACTAATACTTTTTTATTTATTTATTTATTTATTAAATAAATAAATGAAAAAAATAAAAATAAATACACTTGAAACACCTTGTGCAGTTTTACAGCCATACTTCGGTTCACAACAGGCTCAAATTGTTATTTTTACTTTATGCAGTATATATCAGAAGGATGTACTTGCAAAATTTTAAATTCTATCTCGAAATTTCAATTTAACATCTGCATTCGAATTTGAGATATAACGGTTTGAAATTTTTAAAAGCGTTCCTTTTTGGAAATGCTCTTAATTTCCCTCTCGCTACTATTACGTCCAAATGTTAAATTTTTCTCATTTGCCACTCTTAAAACTTAATATTTATGTTCCAAGTGATATATAGTCGAAAGAAAATAATAATTTTTAAGTGTTTTTTATTTTTACCTTTCTAACCCTTCCCTTTAAAAGTACTCGCCTCCCTCAAAGTCAATTATGGTGGTCCTAAAATATAAGCTTTTTAATAATTTTCAATTATAGTGCTTCTCCCGCCTCTCACACTTAACCTCAGAATCCACGAAATTGGTGTCCGCCTGAGATAAGCACCCATCTACAATCCACCCAAAAATGAAATTCTATCTTCAGGAGTTTGGAAGTTATTGTTCGCTATTTTGTTTTGTTTTTTTTTTTCATTTTTAGGCTAACTTAGCCCTGGAAAGGGGAAACAATTTTTTTCGGGTAGCAAATTTTTTTTCCAATTCGATCACAATTTTCAAAGGCTTTATTAGTCCCTTCTTCGATATCTTTTATATTTAAGATTATCACCAAGGCCTGATATTGAGCACACAATGTGTGAACTAGCGCAATTTAATCAGGACCCCATGCGGAACATCTCACCGTTGCAAGACACATTTTAAGGTTTGAAAAGAAAAATTTCCAGATTCCACACTATTTCCCTTTATTATTCGTGACGTTTCGATCTCTGCTGATTCCTTTATCAGTTTAATAAAATCACAACAGAGACCGAAACATCACGAGTAATAAAACATAACAGGGTACAATCCGAAATTCCTTCCTTTCAATTCGAAATGCACTGTGAAAACATTCAACAATCCACGTTTCAAGGTATTTATGTGAAAGAATTAATCTAAAACTTTCGTTTAAGAAATCTGGCAAGCGATTATATGGATATGTGAATGCTGATTGGGCAGGTGACCATAAATGATGCACCGGATTCGTATTTTTTAAATGAAAATAATTGTTTCTCACTTCAATTGCCTCTTCTGATAGGTGACCAATAGCAAATAAAGCTCTTTCCAGAACTGTTATGAACAAAAATTTTATGAATTTCAGGAATAATTGGAGGCTATGAATGAAGTTCTATGTATAAATTCACTTTTTTTTTTTTGATAAAAAAAAACAATTAATGTAGTCTCCTGAATATCCTTTCGCACAAAGCTGCGAGTGTTTGACGAATACTTTAAATCCGTGTTATTATATGAAGAAAGTGAAAACTTTCGTGAACTAATACCTTCGGAGCATTTCAGGGATTTTCTGGCCAGAAGTGATCTCCAAAGACGAAATTTGGAGTGCAACTGGACAGACTAAAATAGGCAAAAGTGGCAATGGGTCGTTCACACTTTGAGGAACCAGAGCGAAATATGTTCAGACAAGCTCTGGGCTACAATCCTCAAAGAAAACGTTGGATTGGTTGATCATGTAACATGGAAGCGAGGAGCTAATATCGATATTTTAACGTGAGTACCTGTAACTAGGGCTTAATCTCTCGGTTGTATTTAGCAACTCTGGGTCAAGGAGCCCGGTTGTTACGTAACTCTTCGCTGAGTACAGGATTATTTTCTAAGGAGGCAGCAATCCAAAAACGCGAAAACATCTTGTGCAACAAATAAATAATTCTCTGCCCGCGATGTGGGCATAAACCATAAGCCACCACTAGTTCCCCGAAGTGCCTTACCATGTCCACTATTGTACCTCTTTGATCCATACACTGCAGCCAACGTCCCTTGCACAAAAGCACTTGCTCATCACAAAAATGGAAAAGACTACTGCAGGACAAGAAATTGGTAGAGACAATCCACCCGCGTGGTACCGGATAATATCAGGTGCGGCTTCGCAGAGATTGGACACGCACATGTGTTAATCTTGCTTGAAGCCGCTCCCTGCTTCAATCAGAGGCCAGAGGAATAAACAAGCGACAACCAAAGGGTGATGATCAGGATCGCGCCTTGAACTGTTTCTATCCAATAACCGTATAGGGGGTCTTAACAAGAAATTGATAGTGTCCAAAATCACTTTGTAACGGAGTATTAGACGAAAATTCGTAATTCGAAAAACATTTCCTAGTCATCATTTGTATTACTACAACTAGGCTTACGAAACATCTACTACTAAACCAATTTCATCCCTAAATTCTTTTCGAACTGCTGATTTTCTTTGCTTCACGATAATTTTGACGCTCTTACAATTCACCTCGTTCTCTCTACAACGGCACTGCAGCACACATCGGGCTTTGGCCTCCTGACCTTCAGGTTCCTTAACATTTTTAAGTTATTTATTATGGATATCTACGAATTTTTCATTTTCGTAGATTGAGGTAAGCAAGGTATATCCAAGAAAGCAGAGTGCTGGAATTATGCGTCGACCGGGATTTGCACTAACGACCTTCGCTTTGTAGACCAACACGTTACCCACTAGGCTACTCCCTAGCTTACACTTCACCTGTCATATTTTAATTGGCAACTTATATAAAATGAGCAGAAATCTATCGAAAAATCGAATGTGTGCGTACAAAATTAAAAAGCGGTATTTCAAGGAGTTTTGGCTAATTTGCTTAGTCCTGGAGAGGTTTTGCAGCCGCAAATACATATAAATACCTTGTGTTAGGCAGGCCTTGGTGTCAGTAGCAACATTACTCACTGTGCCGTCTATCATTCTAAGCATCATAGTACGTCTTACAAAAAACAATTTTTATCTTGTAAAAAACTTATTTTGTCGGCAGCTATGAACCTTACTCTAATTGAGCGGCAAATATCGTGGTGAAGAAGTGGTAGGATTTTGACATATTACTTTTCTTTTTTTCATTACCAGTAGTAAGTTGTAGTGATACTAGCGAGCTTTGAAAAATATAGACAAAAAATTATAAACAGTTTCGTGTTCAAATTTTTGTTTATATTGGGCCCCATGTGATCCATCGCACCCCCTTATTATTAGCATTAATAAAGCAAAATCTTCCGTGTTAAAAGTTTGAGTGGTTTCCAGAAGGTACATTAAATGCCGCTTACGCGTTTGATTCAACAAATCTTATAAATTGATTTCGGCATATATAACTGTTACTGTACATGAATCAGCAATGGGATAGCAATCTATTCTCGCTTTTTGAATAGGGCTTGAACAAGGATATGTAAATTTTTACTGAAAATTCTGCTAGAATCATATTGTCTTCTGGACAGGCTGACTTCAATAAACGTTGCCATTGCAGAAAGAAGCTTCAATTGCACTTTGTTCCTTAGAACCGCAATATCCTTTCGGATATTTAGTTGCTCGTAATAAAACTTAGATTTATCTTTTATCTTCCGATTACAACTTCATTCGACTACCATACCTTAACTCTTCCGCACAAGGATTACTCATGGGTTATGAGCCTGCTTGATCTCTACGATCATCTTGATCACATTTGTTTTTAATACCAAAAATAAGTGTTCATCTTTTCAATCACGATATTTTCAATTAATCTAAAACTCACCAAAAATTAAAATATTAATCCAATTTAGTCGACTTTCTCCACCGCAATCTACAAACTTCTAAAACTACCAAAATTTTCTAATTTGATCAAATAAGCCAACTTTCACATCAACTCAAAACAGAAAACTTATCAGGGACATCGTAATTTATTACCGCGAAGAAAAAAAATTTAAACAAATAAAATTCACTTCACTGGTTAATCCAGACAAAAATTTGAATATTCGCGCGCGATATCACTATTAAAACTAAAACTGAAAATGTTTAGAAAAGATACATATCCCTTAACCGTCCGCACTAATCCACCACTGACTCGCATTGATAGCACAGAACTTATAACTTAAGTTAACTTTTGCTTAGCGAGTAGATAAGTAGCATGGGCACCTGAATTCTGTAATCATGCGGGTTTTTAGTTCCTTACCTTGTGCACGGCTCGACTATTGTTTCGGCCGAGAACTTTGCATGTCACCAATGTTCCCATAGATTTTTTTTTTTCATATCTACCGAGAGTTATTTTTATTTTTTATTCCGTAATTCAAGATAAGACGGACAATTATTATCTTCTAGTTTGGAAGCGCATTGTCTATCAAGGGTATGGGGAAAACGTTAGTGGATAATTGCATGCATGATGCATAGTTACGTTCGAGGAGAATTTTCGAAGTATAGTTATGGGTCAACTAGAAATTCATTCAAGCTAGAAAATCACTAGCACCCGATTTTATTACGCATACAGAAATTTTGCAAAAATGCGACCTCAATGCAATTGTGGTGTTATTGTTTAGCGATTAGTGCAGTCTTGTAGTGTTATGGGAACTGGTGACAGTGATAGTGAATATCTATTGTAAAAAATGTACCGCGGAAGGTCGTGATGTCTTTATAGTGAATTTTGCAGTTAATGAACAATCCTAGCTGAAGATGGTTCACATTTCTTTAATTGAATTTTCTGTTAAGAACCTCTTCAGGGACATAGGATAGGAAGATCGGCTCTTAGCTATGGACAGAACTTTTTAATTCCCCTGGACTACTGCTCAAGAGCTCGTTCCATGTGCTACATGGTCGATCAACCCGACGTCTTTCTTGAGGATTATAATCCGGAGGTTGTTTGGCGATTTTGCGCCTCTCAGTATGACCGATTCACTGCCACTTCCGCCTTTGAATCTCAATTCCTATTTTAATCTGTCGAGTTATACTCCAAAGTTCGTCGTTAAAGATCACCTCTGGCCAAAACACGTCATTGGCATTGGTTAACGAAACTTTGCATTTCCTTGGTAAGTCGTATGATCACTTTTCACTTAGGACAACCATATAACAGCACAGATTTAACGCCTGCGTTAATTCAATGATTTCAAATGATAAATAATGAAAATTAATTTAATATCTCCACGATTAAAACTAAATCTTTGAATAATTTTATTACATTTTCTTTTTTTAATATTCACATTTCACTAGACTTACTTAAACTATATTCAAATGACTATTATCTCGGATTCAAGCAAAATAAATCGCATTTAAAATTACTATTTCTTAATTTAAAATTATTCATGGTTTTGAATCGGCATCGCATACAATACTACTAGCACTTTCTTCCCAGCCAACTTGAATACTATTAGCAGCATTATTTTTAGTAAGCCAATCTAAAAGTGGACTGAAATACTCTAAGTATCCAGCAATATTGATATTTTCTTCACCGGTTAATACTTGTAGAACATGACGCCAGGATTTTGATGAACCAATGGCCATTGCTTTGCTGTTTAAAAGAAAAAATTGTAAAAAATATTTAGATATTGCTTTA
This sequence comes from Chorisops tibialis, assembly GCA_963669355.1. NCBI lineage: Eukaryota > Metazoa > Arthropoda > Insecta > Diptera > Stratiomyidae > Chorisops > Chorisops tibialis. The sequence continues at coordinate 217,901,400 of OY770262.1, forward strand.
TTTTCTAGGAATGGAACTAAAATTGAGGCGGATTGCAAAACGATGGAAATATTGTACTTTAGAAGTATTGGGCTTTATTCGTTTCTAGCATTACTGTGAGAACCAGTTGCATTTTAAACTAGGTCGGCATTTACTGAATCTAACTACTTAATTTGCTTACCTCCTCATATTTTTATTCAATACAGCTCAATTCAAAGCTACGCTTCTGACTTGAACGTTTCCATTTTTTATTGTTGCTGGCCCTTCGTACAACCCCCAAACTTGAATTTTGCACCGATCATTTACGACTTTTTGGCTAAACGTAAAATCACCGTTTGTATTAATGGTTTCCCAACCGCTACCAGGGACCTTGAGAATGGTCTGCCACAGGGCTCCTCGCTCTCAGCCACTCTTTGCAAAATGTCTATTCACTCACTCTCACAATTACTACACTTCGTACATAGCGGCCCAAGTCAGGCCTTGGCCTCCTGACCGTCAGGTTCTTTAACATTTTCATTACTTTTTGTGGAAGGGATTTTAGCCCTTCGGACTATCCTCTATTTACTAGTTTTTTATTTTCGAATATTGAGGTAACAAAGGCATATCCAAGCAGGCAGAGTTCTGGAATTATACGTCAACCGGGATTTGAACTCACGACCCTTGCATTACAAACCAACGCGCTACCCACTAGCTTAGATCCTAGCTCCCTCTCACCACACCTCAATAGCATAACAAACCATCTACTATATGTGGACAACATCATCTTGTTTTCGTTTCGATCAAGAGCTATAGTTCACGACTTATTGAGAGAAGGTTGGGTTCGTTGGGCTTCACACTATAATGCTGTGCTTTTCAAGCCCGAATCTGAATTACTGCATGCATTTAGAAAACAAAATTGTAATCCTTTAGCTCGCACAGTCGGGTTAACGAACGCTCTAAGCTAAGATAGTGTTAAAATCTTAGGAATCCACTTCCAAAGATCACTCAAACAGAACACACATATAAGCTACATTGTAAGTCAAATTCACAGCAACCACAATCTAATCAAAACTCTCGCAAGGAAAAATAGCGGCCCAAATCTTACATATAGGGCTTAGTCTCACCATAGGCCTAACCGAACATGGGCTCTCTCTTTTTGGAAGATCGGCTAACACACATTTAAAGAAAATTGAAATCGCTATCAAGGCAATTCTGAGAACATGCACTGGCCTTCTAAGAATAACACCCATTCAGTCAATACACATTGAAACCTGCTACATTGGTCTACAAGAAAGAGCCATTTTAATAACAAACATAACAGGGCTACGATTGCGCGTAAACCGCAATCTTACGATACTCTAGATGAAATAGAATTTTTTGTGATCCCAAGAAATTTTGTATGGGGAGTGTTAGAAGGGGTGATAGCATTGAACTAATTTTTTCCCCATCATACTGAAGTAGCTATAAAAATGTTTTATACAAAATGCTTACTCCAAAAATTGAATAGGAGCTGAGAAAATTAGTGTGTTAGATTTAGTGAAAATGTGCAGTTTGTATGGGAGGTGGTAGAAAGAGTGGGGGGATTTTAGTGATTTTTTCAGAAATAACTAAGAATATCATAAAATTGACATCTCTTAAATTTTAGACCATTAACATTCATACTTTTCAAGAAAATAGATTTTTTGTGAAGTTGTGAAACTGTGCCATACAATAGGAGGGGGTAGAAGCAGTAAAGCTAATCAAATATTTTTTTCTGATCTTAGTGATAATGCTAAATAAGTATTTATCACAAAATGTGAGGTCGATAAATGTTATATGTTCTGAGAAAATCGGCTTAGAGCATTTCATGAAAAGTGTAGTTTGTATGGGAGGGTTTGGAAGGAGAGAGAGGACGCAAATAATTTTTATACTGTATATTGAAATCATTATGAAAGTAATATATCCCGAAATTCAGACTAAAAGCTTTCATACTTTTCGAGCAAATCCATTTATAGTCGAATTGCGAAATTGTGCCATTTTGTATGGGAGGGGGTAGAAGGGGTGAAGTTAATCGTCTAATTTTTTTTAGCCTTACTAACAATTTTAAATAAATATTTAGTGCACAATTTCAGCTCGCTAAATTTTATACGCACTGAGTAAATTGGCTTAGAGTAATTCATGACAAGTACAGTTTGTATGGTAGGTGGTAGAAGGAGGAGGACACGCATAATTTTTATACGGTAGATTTATATGATCATAAAAGTAATATATTCCAAATTTCAGGCCAATAGCTTTTACACTTTTCGAGCAAATCCGTTTATTGCCAAATTGCGCATTTGTGTCATTTTGTATGGGAGGGGGTAGAAGGGGTGGAGCGATTTGGCCCGTTCACGAGCTTGACCCTTTTTTTTGCTAAAAATGATACACAAAAATTCTTAGCACTATAGCTCATAGCTTTCGAGAGTTATGCTGTAGACAGACGCACAGACGGACAGACAGACAGACACACAGACAGACAGACAGACAGGCAGACAGACAGACAGACGGTCACTTGGAATCGAGGTTTTTGAGCGACAACAAATATTTCTGTACCCTTGGCGGCTCTGTGCGAGCGTTATTTCTTAGCGTTACAAACGGTAAGGCAAACACAATATACTCTCAGATTTCATCTAGAGTATAAAAAGCCTCGTCGACAAAAACTTAAACTACCCTAATACTCCTCCCCTTAATATCCTTCAACTGAAATGCCCAAATCCTAATGCTTTCATCAGAAGAATAGTCTGCAAAATCTTTCCGCTGAATAGTATAATAACACCCTCATTCAACCAATTTACTTTTCCCCCATCCATCCTACACATCCGCAAATTTTCAAATATTATTAATGGCAGCAAAACTGGAACAAGCAACGAGATCTTTTGGCAACTATTCTCCAACTGGAGGCATCACAACTCCGCAAATCTGCAAATTTACACGGATGCTTCTACCATTAACGATGTTAGTTCGTTCGCCATTATAGTAAAATCAGAGACCGACTACGATCTACTAAGAAAAGGTAGCAAACCCAATATTCCGACATATATATGGCGAACTAAGAGCTATTATATTTAGATTGCCTGCGACACATTTAAACGGCATAAATCTGTTGCCTTACCTACGGACTCAAAATCAGCAGTAGATGCCATCGACTCGTCAAAAAAAAAGGTAATAGGATTGTTAACGATAACCGAGGCATCCTAACAATTAATTCAAATTGACCAAATTGATAAAGTCATTAAACAAACAAAGTTTATATAAAGCACTCTTAATTAATTGTTTGGCAATTGTTTTCCTTTCAGAACGCTCTACGGAAGATCTCCTCGTGTATCTAACTGAACGTTGAAGCACTTGCGCACACAAATTTGGTGAAGGACTAGTACTTGCACTTGACATAGCGAAAGCATTTGACAGAGTTTGACATAAATATTTCATAGCTAAGGATAAAGTCGTTGGCTTTAACTCGTCCAGCCTTAAATGGTTTAACAACTTCATTTTAAAGCTCTTCATACGAGTTATACTAAATGGAGCTCCTTCTGCACCCTTTTATATTGATTCCGACATCTCTCAAGGTTTACCCACTCTCTTTTTAGTTGCGAATGATCTTCTATTGTCAACTCTCAACCCTATCCATAGTTTCACTTGACAACATCTTCCAATATGACTCCCCTACGAAGGCACGTCCGACTTCAGAGTTCTCATGTTGTAATGAGGTAATAAGTTCGTTAAACTCGACTTCAGCTAAATCTTGGAATGGGGCAGGAAAAACTGAATAAAGTTTATTGCCTTGAAAACTCAGTCCTGTCATCCATCTTTAAAATATAATGCTTCGACGCTGACCGCTGTGATGTCCATCAGTGGCGTGCAGATTCCACCTTCTGAAGACCTTACTTTACTTGGTGTAAAAGTTAACAATCATCTTGATTGGATTCAACACATCTGCGAAGTAGCTCTTGATGCTTTGAAGCGTTTAGTTATTCTGCGGAAGCTTAGGAAATACTTTTACGCGTCTGAACTGGCTACCATCCACAACACTTATATCTCACGTTTTGAGTACAATTCGCATGTCTGTGCTGGAATCTCAAAGTTATGCCTAAAATTTATTTATTTATGGGTCAACAGTTCCAATCCTGCCGTACTTAACGAGCCGCCACTAATAAAGGCTAATGTACTGGTGGTCTTTCAACTTTCTCTCATTTTCTGTTTCCAAAGATATAAAAATTAATAACTCTTATGACCCAGCGAAACCGTCTTAGACCATAGACATAGTTAGATCGAGATACGAGTTTGCATTTAATTGATTGATAGAGAAGCAGAGGCAATTAAACTCGTTTTGATTTAAATACGCATCGCTTCTTGCGTTGATCAAGCTATAATTTCTTCAAGTTTCAATCTATTCAACTAAACAGTAACTAAAATAATTAATTTAATATATAATGGTCGCCATCTTTTCATAGAAAAGGTTCAAAAAACAAAAACAGTTCTGCATGGAAGCAATTAATGCACCCAAAAAACTGTGAAGTTCTTCCATAATAAATAGCAAGTCAACTATAGCTAACTTTACTATTAATTATAGGATCGATAGAATCACAGCACTATTAGCTTTGTCAAAAAGAACAGTCGTAATAGCTTTGCAAATTGCTTTTAGTTATTCCCAATATTTCATGGCGAATTAGCTACTGAAAATACCTGGACATTAGAACTGGCATGGCTACGGTCAATTGGCACCATTTTTAATCCCTCTTTGCTATTTTTGCTAAGTCTAGAAGCTAACGAATGCGCAGTATTAGAACAATATCTGCTGAAAATAATAAATCTATAAAAACAATAATTGCAATTTTTATTTTATTTTTGCAAAGGCATGCATGATATCGCGATGTTACTCAACTTCAATTATGTTAATAGCAGTGCGGATACAAAACAAATAGCCGCTTGACCTTCAGGTTTCCTAACATTTATTTGTTTTCGCCCTTATTCCCTGTATTTAAAAGTTTCATTTTCAGATTCATGTGGTCCAAATAAACTGAAGACCTTCACATTGTATACCAACATACTACTCCCCCATCAAACTCTATTTATATCAATTTCATACAAACTAAGTTAATATGTGTCTGTGCAAACAAAAAGAAAGTTTTTAATTATTTATCTTATACTAGCAAACGCCCGCGACTTCGTCCCCGTAAAAATCGCATTAATAAGCAAATTTTTGAGAATGTAGTTAGTAATACATTATATGGAATATTTAATCCGCTTACTTTAATGGCTCTTTGAACACAATGTTTTGTATTTTCTTGGAGTGACAACCATAAATTATTAAGAATGAAAGCAAGATACTCGCATTTGAATGGGAGAGGCTCGTGATCAAATCAAATCTGTGATTCGAGATCATATGTATACGTGTTAAGGACATGTGAATAGTTGTAGCTTGTGTTAATTGAAAAAAGCCCAAATAAAATGACATTGAGCTTAAAAACATAACAGGACTTCGATTGTGCGTAAGACCCCATGATATGATACTACCGATGAAATCGAAATTTTCGTAATCTTAAGAATTTTTGTGTGGGGAGTGATAGAAGGGATGACAGTACTAAATTATTTTTTTTCACTCCATGCTTGAAACACTGAATAGGTAACTTGAGAAACTTAGTGAATTGGATTTAGTGAAATTGTGAAATTTGTATTTTTGTAGATATAACTATCATCACCATGCAATTGATATCTTTTAAATTTCAGATCAGTTAGATTCACACGTTTCAAGAAAATCGAGTTTTTGCAAAGTCGTGAAATTGTGTCATATTGTAAGGGAGGGGGTAGAAGGAGTGGAACCAATCGGTTAATTTTTCCCGATAATAATAATGATACTAATTATGGATTCATCAGAAAATTTTAGCTCGATCAAAGTTATACGTACTGAGAAAATTGGTTTAGAGTATTTCATGAAAAAGTGCAGTTTGTATGGGAGGTGGTAGAAGGAGTGTAGGGTTTTTGGTAGTTTTTATAGAAATAACTATAATCATGTTTTAGATTTTAGATCAATTAGATTCACACTTTTCAAGAAAATTGAGTTTTTGCAAAGTCGTGGAATTGTGCCACATTGTATGGGAGGGGGTAGAAGGTGTAAAGCTAATCGGTTAATTTTTCCCGATAATAATAATTATGCTAATTAAAGATTTAGTACAAAATTTTAGCTCGATCAAAGCTATACGTACTGAGAAAATTGGTTTAGAGTATTTCATGAAAAAGTGCAGTTTGTATGGGAGGTGGTAGAAGGAGTGGAGGGTTTTTAGTAATTTCTCTAGAAACAACTACAATCACCATGTAATTGATGAGTTTTAAATTTTAGATCAGTTAGATTCACACTTTTCAAGAAAATCGAGTTTTTGCAAAGTCGTGGAATTGTGCCACATTGTATGGGAGGGGGTAGAAGGAGTAAAGCTAATCGGTTAATTTTTCCCGATAATAATAATTATGCTAATTAAAGATTTAATACAAAATTTTAGCTCGATCAAAGTTATACATACTGAGAAAACTGGAGTATAGTATTTCATGAAAAAGTTTAGTTTGTATGGGAGGTGGTGGAAGGAGTTGGGGGACTCAAACTATTTATATACTTGAAGATTGCATTTATAATAGAAATAATATATTTTAAATTTCAAATTAAAAGGTTTCATAGTTTCCATGAAAATTCGATTATTATAAGTTTTTGAAAATGAGTCACTTTGTATGGGAGGGGGTAGAAGGTGTGAGGGGAGAAAAATAAAACCTAAAGCAGATTACTCCCAGAGGCAGATCTAATAATCTGTGAAAGTTTTATTGCAATCGGTGCAGCCGTTTTTGCGTGAAAGCCGGAAAGACAGACAGACAGACAGAGAAATTTTTTAAAAACGTTAAATTCTGCTTAGTTATATCTAAAATGAAGCAAAAAACTTATTTATAGCCATTTATAAACAAATCACAGACAGACACTACAATTATATTTATATAGATTAACCAGTCATCTGCAATTAACAAATTATCACCAATTAACAAATAATCCACCCAACTAAAACTCTGAGCGGAAACAGAAACGCGGAAATTTACAGATTGGGAAACAACATACTAAATTACATAGCACCCCCTCATCCTCTCTATTACTATCCTAAAATTTACCTTAAAATACTCCCGATTTCAGGATGTCCAGATAAGTCGCAATTATCCAGCGGACGACTTGGATCGCCGGGAACATACTCTCCGACACGTTCACAGAAACTCTTAAAAACTTGATATTGCATTATAGTTGACAGGATATGACTACAAATAAGAATTTTATCATTTTTTTTTTTCGGATAATTTTCAATCAAATAAACTTTACTACCTTGAATATTCTGCATCGACAGCGGTTAAGAGCTTAGCGGGAGCATCAAAATCCTTATTACTACGTTCAACTGGTGGAACAGATCCGGTATATTTTTCGGTTAATTTCCAATATTTACAATTATCCCAAGTTGATATTTCATCATTTAAAATTTGTATACGATATTTATCTAATACGTAAAGAATCGGGAGAAGGAAAACTGTTTCCATTCCCTGTTCAGAGAAAGAAAAGGAAAATTATTAAGACTTACATCCAACTTCAGAATTATTATACCTTCAAATAAAGTCGATTTATCCTTGTCTCATTATCGATACTATCCTTTCCTATAAGTCCGGCTTTTTCAAGATATTTCGCCGACGACAGGGATAATACAAGCGGCTGTGAAAGGATATCATCAAAATTAGGCAGCGGTTCGCTTTGATAGATGGTCGGTTGGAACTGATATAATTGATAGTAATAAATATCGGACATGGCTTGATGAGTATTCAAATAGCGTCGGAAATCCACGTGTGGGCAATAGCTAAAACGAACTTTGTACTTTTCAAATGTTTGCCAAGCCTGACTGACACAAGTCAGTACTCTTTGATCGGTATTGGCAATCGGTTCAACATTATCATTCCAAAATGTTCTGAAAGTATTCAATCAATTTCAATTAATAATTGCCCACTAAACCCAAGACTCACTCTTGTAATTTCGGAAATCCAATTGATTCGTAGAATTTTTGACAGGCATCGAACATTTTCTTTGGCGAATAGTTCTGTCGAATCAGCTCCTCGGTAACGTTCGGAATTAATTTTTGTGGATATGGCAAATCGACGAATCCATCTTCCTGATATCGAAATGCTTCGCCCAATAAAATCTCCGATAAGTGTAACGGATACGGTTGATTTGATTTCACCAAATTCGATCCGTACTTTTGTTGTAACAGATAACGAACGTGCGCATGAAATTGTAAGAATAATGGATGAGCTTTCTGTACGAGTTCTTGTGTTTCATCTATGATATTATCATCGTCGAAATCTTTGAACCACATTTCAGATGGTCGGGTGAAATCTAAGATAGGATTAGGAAGGAAAAAATCATATTAATCAATTATTCGCAATTAACAAATTATCCGGGGAAAAAAACTTAATACTCACTATTCAGAGTGGCCGACTTCTTATACAACTCCACAAATTTCAAAAACGATTCGCGATTACGTTGTCCCGTCGCCGTACGCCATTTCACCCAATAGAACTTAATCTCATCGATATCGTTCGTACTATGCAAAATATCCTGAATGTCAGGAACTAATGTTAAATTACAAACACTTCGCTCGCGAAACGAACATAATTTAACGTTCTGAAAAATCGAAGCCATATCAAACGTGGCCGCGTTCATAGCTTCCAAATCGTCATTCGCCAAAGCATCGTATCCCGGCTTCGGAAATCTCTTAATTTGTCGTTCGATATCCTTATTTTTGAATTTGATTTTATCGTATTTGGCCAGAATACTAGCGGTTCTTTTCACATAAGCGGAAAAATCATCCTCGGCTTTAACCGATTCGCCAATCGTTCCGAGCTGATCAAGTACTTCTAAATGCCAATTGGCCAGCGCTTGTTTCTTGAGGACCTCATTGAATTCCTTATTGACGACATCTAAATAGTTATTGGCTTCGTTTTCCAAGTCTTCTTGTGAATTGACCACATCCAATTGAATTAACTGAAATGAAAAGCTTTAGAGTCCTTTTCGCATTTCAATCTTATTTTTCACTTACTGCGATTAAAACTAAAAGAACTGCTCCGATTTCTCGTAATTTCATTTTGTTATCGAATTAAGCGGATTTCAACCTGAAATTTAAGTCTTATAATAAAATTCACGTGACTCACTATCTTCAAAGTTAAGTTTAAAATGTGTAAAATGCGAAGTTGAAATGCCTGTTATTGATTTGTGAGAAAACATAAAAAGGTTACTGTACCAAAAATAATTTCTTGAAATTTTTATCTTTAGGAGATATCTTTTCTTTTTCATCACATGAGTATAGATCCATCTCGATTAAATGTAGTGGAACGGGTTTGATCTAGCGAGTATAGGAGGCGCTTTAGGGGAAAAGAAATAACCATATTTCTAATCAAGGCTAGCAACATGGTGCCTTTGAAGATCGAAAGAAATATCTAAAGATTTTTTAACAGCGAAACGGGTTGCAATTTCAGTGGAAAAACCATCTGAATTCGTTGTTGTAGTGGTTTAAAGGAGTGGCATCATTTTGTATTTTTTTTTTTAATAATAATAATAATAAATTGATCATGTGAATGGATGAAAACGTATCATTACTGCCGTGTTTTTGTTATTTTCGAATAAATATGATGGTAATGCTAATTAATGAGATGGGAGCAGTGTTTTGATGTATCTAGCTTTTGGAAATATTTGAAGTAAAATTTGGTTTTCGTTTATTTTAGCGTGATTAGGCAGAAGCGGCTCTACTTAAGCCTCACCACTATATCGATTATTATTTATACGTTGCATTTCTACAACAAAAAACTTCAAGAAATTGAATCTTTAAATTTGATGGCAAGCTTTAATGGTTACTTTTAAAAATGAAAAATTACAGAGTAAGGCTCGTGCGTACGTATTAGCCAAAGGGAAGGTTTTCAATATTTGTTTAACATTAAAGCTCCTGGATATAGATCCACCTTCTTCGTTTTTGTTTGTAAACTTTTAAAGGTTAACAGGGTACTTTTAGTTAGCCTTAAGCGTTCTTATATAAATTACCAACGATTTTTAGTTTAATTCCAAGCGAGAGCGTCATAATTTGAAATTTAGAAATCGGGTTCAATTCCTAAATTTCAAATTAAAATATGGGCACTCCCGATTTTGTGATGATTGAAACAACAAAAAATTGGTAGCTAATGTAATGAAGCTTAATATAGGGTGTACCAACAAGAGGTGTGGGATTTGTTTCCAAGAACCAATTAGAAAAAGTACGGCGCTGCTGGTGGTCTGCCAGCTGCAGTTCTTGAGTCAATTGGACCTTGCATGCATGCAGATCCAAATCTCGGTGACGAATGGAGATTTTTGAGTCATTTTCAACACTGCCCTTCACTGCGGCGATATTTTCAGTCAAACGTCCAGGACGAAGTCGTTTCGGTGTATTCATATCTTGCACTAAGCCATCCTCTTGGATTTTTTTTTTGTGCGCTACTCACACGTTTCATAAGGCAAATGATTAGAATCAAAATTTACTCGAATTTTGCGTATCGTAACTGCGACTGAACGCGAATTGTAAATTCGTAGTAAAATTCAACGCCTGTGTAGCATTCCGTGGTAAATTTTCCGCATTACAGATGACAAGGGTCAACATTTGACAGCTTTCTAGCGACCAGCTGTCAAATAATGCCCTTTCCAACCCTACACCTCTTGCTCAAACACCCTATATAAAAAATAATACAAATGGGTCCCAGGCCAGAACATAGATGTAGGGATTGAGGGAAATGAAGAGGTAGACCGCCATCTAAAAAATTGAGCCATAACAAATTTTATTGGACCAGAGCAACCTTATACATAGAAAGTAGATTTAACATGAGCATAGAGTTTACTGGGATAGACTTCTAGGTTTATTAATCTCTAAGCAAGTTGAAAAAAGTTGGACTTAATGTGTTTATCGCTCAAATGCGTTGCTTCGATAATCTACATCATTGTTCTGAATATTCAGCCGAAGAGTACAATCGAGAGTTACAAAGACTATCTTCTGTGTATCGAACACATCTCGAATATTGCGGACTGTAATGATGTTATCATTATACTGGGGGATTTTAATCTTCCGTATCTAAATTGGAATTACTCTGAATCTGAGGATCATCTATTTGCGACTAATGCATCATCTCGCCTTGAATGCGATGTTATCGACAGGCTTAATGGTCTGATCTTAATCAAATCAACAGTGTTCTTAATGAACGTAAGCGAATTCTTGACCTTGTCTTCGTTTCGGATCCGTCAAATACTGAACTTTTACGTTCTGGTTCTCCGCTTGTTCCTGAGGTTCCTGATCATCCAGCTTTAGAAGTTAATTTAATTTTAGAATATTCTGACCACAGTTTTTCTTGTAAGTCGCATTTTAATTTTCGTAAAACTAACTTTGGAAAATTGCATTCTCTCCTAACTAATGTAGATTGGTCGTTTCTTCTTAATATTAATAATTTAGATGATTCATTGTCTCGTTTTTATAATATTTTATTTGATGCTTTCCTGCTTTGTGTTCCAATCTCTATAAACAACATCAACTCAATAAAGCGTGCTCCCTGGTTTGATGAATACCTGTGTCGTTTGAAGCGTGTTAAGAATCATTTGTGGAAAGCTTACTGTAAGATTAGGTCGTCTGCTTCTTACAATGATTTCTCAATAGCTAGGCTGAATTTTAAAGAATACGCGATTTTAGCCTACAACGGGTACATTGAGAAAGTACAAACCGATATTAAGACGGATTTTAAATCTTTCTGGGCTTTTATTAATTCCAAACGTAAAAATGATGGTTTTCCGTCGAGCTTATCGTTTGATGCAAACTTTTCTGACGACCCAGATTTCATATCTAATTTATTTGCCAACTACTTTGCCCAATCATTTATCCTGGACGATGGTTCATCGGATTTTGTTGCTTTGTCTAGTTCCTTGCGTTGTCATACATCCTCTCGCTGTAATTTTATAACAATCAGTGATGATACTATTTTTCAGTCCCTTAAGCAGATTAAAATCTCCTATAGTTCGGGACCGGACGGGATTTCCAGTGCCATTTTGTATCACTATGCTGATGTCTTAAGTCGCCCTCTTTCATTGCTGTTTAACAAGTCCCTTGTGTTAGGCGCTTTTCCACACATCTGGAAAAAATCTTTTATTATATGTACCTGTTCATAAAAAGGGTAACACTGTTGACATTAAAAATTATAAACCTATTGCGAAGCTTTCAGCAATTCCTAGAGTTTTCGAATGCATTTTGACTGAAGTGATTTACTTTAATTTTAAATCTTCACTTTCTGCAAAGCAACATGGGTTCCTTAAGGGACGATCAACTGTGACTAATCTTCTCTCCTTTACCAATTTCGTAAACCGCTGTATTGAAAATAAATCTCAAGTTGACTGTATATATACGGATTTCAGCAAAGCGTTTGATAAATTGTCTCATGAAATTCTACTTCTGACATTGGATAAATTAGGATTTCCTCCTATACTACTACGCTGGCTTTGCTCTTATTTGTCAAATAGAACTTTTAATCAGTTATATTTAGATCTTATTTTTCCCACGATATCATGTCTACGTCCGGTGTGCCACAAGGAAATCATCTTGGGCCACTACTTTTTATTTTATTTGTAAATGACCTTTCCTTTGTTTTATCGAACACTAACTTACTTTTATATGCTGACGATATTAAAATTTTTAAAAAAATTAATATTGAATCTGACTGTTTATCTCTGCAACGCGATCTTGTTATCTTTCATGACTGGTGTATTCGTAACAAGATATTTTTAAATATTGATAAATGTAATGTCTTATCCTTTTCTCGTAAACTTGCACCTATTTTAACCTCATAAACTTTAAATAATACAGCCCTTAACCGGGTTGATTATATTTGTGATCTTGGTGTTACATTTGATAGTAAGCTGAGCTCCCCCTTGCACTATGACACTATAGTGAGTAAGGCTAATAAAATGCTTGGCTGCGTACGTCGTTATACTCTTGATTTCAGTGACCCTTACGTACTTAAATCCCTTTTTGTCTCATTGGTAAGACCTATTTTAGAGTATGCTTCCCCTGTTTGGTGTCCACATTATGCTGTCCATATTAGTCATTATTGAAGGTGTTCAAAAGCGTTTTCTTCGTTTTTCCTTGCGGTTCCTTCCTTGGAAAACCCTGAATCTCTCCCACCTTATTCTGAGCGTTTGAAATTATTGTGTATAGATAATCTGTTCAGACGTCGAGAGGTCATCAATGTTTTGTTCGCTCATGGCTTACTCATAGGTAATATTGATGCTCCCGATCTGCTGTTACTTCTCAATGTCTGTGTACCCGCTAGATCTCTACGGTCTCATGACTTCTTTTATACTGCTTCTCATAGAACTAATTATGGGCAAGGGGAACCTCTTGATGTTGTTTGTAGAGATTTCAACCGTTATTATGAGATTATCGATTTGAATATTAGTAAAAATTGTATAAAATCGGCCTTATCTACTTTTGTTTCATAAATAATGTTTCATTTTATTAATTCTTCTTTTATATTTTTAATGCTTTATTTGTTTGTAAGTAATTTTTTATTATTTTTCTCTATTATATTATTGTTATTCTTTCCATTATTTTATTTTAATTATTGCAATTATTCATTAATTCTAATAATTTGTATTTTTTTTGTGGTCAGTGGTATTTATAACCTGTCGACTATTGTAAATAAATAAATAAATGATTGATCTCATAACAGGCCGCGGTGGATTAAGCCATCACTTCAAAATTTGGGTCTAGCTGAAACCGACATTTGCTGCCACTGTCTTGAAGACTCAGAAACAACAAAACACATCATCACTACGAAGCAGTAGCGAGGAAAAGAAAAAACTTCAATTAAAAGGTTTCCTTACAGTCGCAGAACCAGTCAACATGGCTCCCTTAGACATCCTTAAATTAGCCGAAGCTATCAAGTTGTTGTAGGATGAAGGGACAAAAATTGCACAATAGGCCGAAAAGGTGACAGTGCTCTCACGTGTTCCCCAATAAATAATAATATAGACGCGTAAGTTTAAACATTAGAAGTACTATATTTAGCAAAAAACATTCAAATAAAAGAAGACAAGCATAGGAGAGCCTTCAGGTTTATTATTTCCGCATTTTTAGAAGTAGCACAAACTTCCACAGTTTGCATTTCTGTAGCGTTCTTCAGTACTGATGTACCGAAACGTCAACCTCCATGAAGAGTGTCGCTAGCAAAGAAAAAGAGGTTAATTCAATGATCAACTCAACGCGACAACAGGGAATCATTAAAAGTCAAGGAGCCCATGGACGTCACCAGCATTACTGGTTAAGAAGAAGAATGGCAGCACTACATAGATTCTGCGTTGTCTACAGATAGCTAAACGATGTCACCAAAAACAACATCTGTCCAGTGCTAAGAATCGATGACATCATGAATAATTTAGCTGATGCTCGATGGTTTTCAACGATGAACATTAATAGCGGGTATTGGAGGGGAGATAGACAAAAATGACAGGAAGAAAATAGCTTTTTCTGTCAGCAGTTCGAAGTGATGCCTTTTGGGCTCCGTAATGTTCCAGCCACGTTCGAGAGATTAATGGAAAATCTCGTTTTTCTCGATGATATAATTGTTATCATAGGCATTTAATGAATCTACGAGAAGTTTTCCAGGAATTTTGAACAACACAGATGAATCTTATCCCAAAAAAGGGTATGTTCAGATCCAAAGTTCGATATTTGGGAAACATCAAATCAGCTTCAGCGAAGATCTAAGATCGAAATGCAAGAGTACAACGTCGTAGCTTCTTTCAAAAGAATCCCAATTGATATCGCTGGACCATTGCCGGAGTCAGAGAAAGGTAACCGCTACATTTTGGTGGACATTAATTAAATTTGTAAAAGACATGAAGCATGCGCCATACCATATGAAGAAGCCACTACCGTTGCCGTTCAGGTTTATCTAAACTTATTCAGGTTTATCTAAACTCGTTCAGGTTTATCTAAACTTGTTCAGGTTTATCTAAACTTGTTCAGGTTTATCTAAACTTGTTCAGGTTTATCTAATCTCGTGAATGAAGGACAACAAGACTGGCATCAGCGTATTCCGTTGCTCTTGATGACCTAAAGGACCTCAGTGCACGTGGCAATAGTAGAAACGCCTTCTCGAGTCATCTTTGGGAGATCGGATCCCTGTAAATCTTGTATTTGGGACACCACCAAATCAGCGCTTTCAGAAGACTACGTTTCCGATTTGTGACATTGACAACAAATGATCTATGACCTGGTCAGGAATAGAACTCATCTTGCCACCGATTGCGGTAAAACACAATACAACCTAACTCTTCTGGTTTTCAGGAGGGCGACTTTGTTTGATTGTATAATCCTTGACGCCAACGTAATTGGGAATGACCGTATCAAGTCGTCACTAGAATATACCAAAAAATACGCACAAAAATAAAAGCACTGCATCTGGACTGATTGGCGAAATACCATGGCCACATTAACGACAGCGAGACTTTGTTCGGGATGACCAGGAGCTAAGGAGGGGGTAATGTTACATGAAAACACTATGCCGCTCATCGAATTTTCGAGATCCTCAACCGCTTTAAATAGTTATTTCTCAGAAAAAATAATTGAATCCTGGCAATCGTTCTACCAGCTACCAGTAAACTGACCAACTCCTCGGAATACTCTTTTCGGACATATCAAATTTTTGAAGCTTAAATTCTGCATAAGACATTTTGATAGGAAACACACATTTATGCTTACGCAATTTGAATTTTAATTTCTTACACATGAATTTAATATCCGTACAGTCCTTGAGGTTTGATTTAGCACTTCTTCAAGGTAACTTACTAAAAAAAAATTATTCCTTTGCTATGCTCGCGTCCGAATTCTTGCAACGACTCACAAAAAATTATTAAAATGCACTCAACTTAGAGCCACAGATTAGAATTGTTCATCCTTTTTTATATTTTTGAAACAAATAGTTGCATATTATATGTCACTTAACCAGTTACCCACTGCTCTAATTTCTAAATTCAGCTAAAATTGTATAAAAAAAATCACAAAAATTCCACAACATCAATAACAGTTAGTTAAGCAAACCAAAATAAAACCATATATGAATTTAATTCATAATTAATACACACTTGATAGTACTTGTACTAACTCACTGCCAATACTAAAACCATCACTTAATTCACAGTATCTGATTCAATCACTTACAACTTCACTCAAGCTTTTTTTCTCTCTCTTTCTAATATTGTTGTTATTAATTAGTCTAATTGATAAAAATTAAGTCGCAAAAACCAAAAACAACAGCAAAAATAGATTTTGAACTTTACACTGAAAAAATCGGCTATGATAGCATTTGACTTAATTCCTAACGATCACACTTAAAAATCGGAACTAAAGATCTTCGATCAATAATCTGGACTTTTATAAAAACAGATAGCTCCTCGGAAAAAAAAATTTGATTAATAATCAACTACATCTTTTCAAGATATTTTATTTTTATAATAGCTATGCAGCATTATCGCAGTATCAAAAGATTCAAGGTTAACCGGCTCATCTTTTTCTGAAAAGATGGTGAAAAAAATTAAAGAGAAGAAAACTGTTTTTTTTTTTCGTGTGTTTTTACCATCAATTTTGTGGAATGAAATTTATCGAAACTGGTTAATTATAATAGATTTTTCGTTTTTTTTTCTCGTCTGGTTTTGGGAAAAAAAATATTTCTTGATTTTTTGATGTCTGGAGAGAAAGAACTTTCTTATTAGTTAGTTTTTTTTCGATAGATATGTTCTTTATTTTATTGCTATTTTAATGTATAATGTATTGCCATAATTTAAAATTGAAGAAGTTGATGATCTCTAAGTGTGAGCTTAGTTTCGAAAAAAAAAACTTTGTACTTTAAATTCAATTATATTTGTAAATTTTGGTATCTCATTTTCAATTACGGGACTAAATTCATTCCCATTAGACTGGGATTTCAATGTAAATCTTACATTTAAAATTTTTATGACTCTGTTTTTCTGCAATTTTCTGGTCGGTTGATCAATAACGATAAAATATTTAAAATCTTAAGCTCTTGCAATGAAGAAGAATACAAGAAACTGAAAATTATCGAGAAAAATTACGCAAAAATGAGGTAAATATGCACTGAAATTTTGTGTAGTAGTTGATCGTTGGTGAAAGTGAAAAGTGATTTAAGTTCTTGGCAGTTACAGGAAATAAAAAAATAATAATGCATCGATATTTAGAGTACCGCATTCTTAACGGAATTGTAATTATCCTAAAATAAATTCGTATTTAAAAATAATGCTGGAAGTATGATAGTATAGTGTAGTGCTTATTTCGAAGTGAACTTATCTCTAAAACTGCTTTTACTATTAGGAATCAATTTGGCTGGTAATACGTTTCAAAGTCTTGAAAAAAAAATGTTTTCGAACTTATCGATTAGTTTTTAATTATTATTACTATTATTTTTTATTATTTTTTTTTTTTTCAATCGCAGATAAAATTATTGATAAACTGCATACTAGAATACCTAAGGTCATGGTTTGGTTAGTGTTTGCACAATGAATTTTGAACTTTTTATTAATTTAATTTGGGGGAACACTTGAGAGCACCCCGACCTTTTTGGTCTATTGTGCGTTTATTGCCCCTTTGCCCTACCATAACTCAATAGCTTTGGCTAATCTAAGTATATTTAAGCGAGACATGTTGGCTAGTTCATCAGTTGTAAGGAAACCTTTTCCTAGAAGATTGAATTTTTCCTTGCTACTGCCTCGATCCATGTTTGTTGGATGCAAGAGCTTTGAAAACTGCCGATAAGATATATATATAGATTTGTTGCGATGAGCTCTCCTAACATTCTCTGGGATACATAGCTCCATTTCAATAAGATCGGCTTAGAAGATTGTGGCTTCCTTACCAAAAGGTTTTGAAACCAAGAAATGAGGACCTAGACTCCGGCTTCTGTCCCCTTCGAGGTGCGCGAGCAATCTGTGTACCAGATGGTTGATCCCTCTTCCATATTAGGGAGCATGGATTGCCATTCCTTGCGTTCTCTGGTTACTACTTTGAAGGGGCTTTCAAAGTTGAATTTTGTCGGCATAGTGTCTAACAGTATTGAGGCTGGAACCTATATTCTCTATTTTTTAGAATTTGGAGGTGACCTCTAAAATCTTCCAATTTGTAATTGTTATCCCTCAGTATGTATAACACTCTTTTAATTGCCTCCTTTTTTATTTGGAGATGTATCGAAGGGATGTTTCGGAATATTTCCATTGCCGCAGTAAGGCAGGTTTTCATTGCACCTGTGGTACTAAGACATTTTAGTACACCAGACTATTAATCCGTATGTGACTATTGGGAGGATGATTGTCCTGTAGCACCAGTAGATCATCTTGGGCTGTAAGCCCATTCTTCTGCCAAATAGGCTTTTGCAAGCCTAAAACGCCTTTGATGCTTTGGCGTGAGTCCATTCTATATGTTTGCTCCAATTGAGTTTGTTATCAAGTATCACACCTAAATATTTGGCCTCATCTGAAAAGGGTATTGACAAATTTTTCTTCTATTTGAAAATGGTACTATCTCAGTCTTACTCGGGTTGATGTTCAAGTTCTTAGACTGACACCAGATTGAATCCTCTCCGATATTATTAAATCATAGGCCATCGACATATCCTATATCCTTGTTCTGTTAGACGGTCCAGCAGCTAATATACTACAATTGCCCAACGAAGTGGAGATAATACACCTCCCTGGGGACAGCCCCTATAGGTCTGTGCAGTCAATGTGCTATCACCTAGGTCCGCCATTGTCAATCGGCTCCTTAGCATGGCATGTATCCATTTTAACGTGGCTGATTCAAGTTCTTTTTTTTTAGCTGCCGCTATTATGGTGTAATGTGAAGTATTGTCGAATGCTCCTTCAATATCTAGGAATGCGCAAAGAGCAATTTCTTTGCAGTCTTTAGCCTTTTTTATTTGTCTAACTAGGCCGGCCTGCAAAGTATGTCCACCTCCTCGTGATGCAGGCATGTAGATAGGGCTAAGAGATCTGCAGATGGGGGGGAGACAGTCGAATGATAAGTATATTGAATTGAATTTAATTCAATTTATTATACTATATTATCATCGGCTCCGCAACCCATCCAGTTGGAATGAGGACAGTAGAAACAGTATAATCAGAAAGTAAAGTAGAACGACGGTGAGGTGCATGTTTCATAGCTAGGGGTTATGAAGACTATCCGACGACCCGAAGTACGAAATCTTATGATGTACGTGATATGTAGAATGTCGCGGATACTAGTAGTTGCATTGATCGCGAACTAAGGCTCGTTCATAGAAGCAGCGAAAATTGATGCATGATATGTTGACCAATAGACGGACTACGTGGCGTGAAATGTATGGTGTTTGCCCGCACTGCACAAGTAACAAAGGAAAGGAAGTTTAGTCGAAGCATAAAAAGAGTAGGGGGGATCAAGTCGAACGACTGGTGTATTGAATTTAATTCATTATACCTTAAGTCATCGGCTCCGAGACCTACAAAGATAGGGGGAATCAAGTTGAACAGACCGTCAGCTCCGCAACCCATTTAGGTGGTGGGGATAACGTTGAACAGTTCGTCAGCTCCGCATCCTATCGATCTCAGAGAAGTAAGTGCTGGTCTAGAAAGCTAAGGCGATTCCAGTAACTGCTTTTGGAGTGTGGCAACTCCACGAACCCGAGCTGTTCGATCGATATCAAAGTTGCATGTGAACTAGACTGAAGTGAAGTTTACGGAAGTCCTCACCAAGGACTTTAAAGTTGGTATTACGGCAGGTCGTATTGTACCAGGTGGTATCGATCATGTCTCAATGAAATGAATAAATGAATGAATAAGATCTAAACATCAAACGAAAAAGCGCGGAAAGTAGTAGCTGACTGAAGCAAGCGAAAAGCAGGTGTCCGGTATAGCCGGCACGGCCTAGTAACTAACTAAAGGATGTGAAAATGGAAGCAATAACAAGCAATTAATGATGTAAAAGTTGAATGTGGAATGTAGTTGCGGTGTGCGGATTTTAGTAGCACTCGATGGAGGTGAAGCTGGAGTTTGGAATAGCCAGCTCAGTTTATATCAGCTGAAGAATGTGAAAATTGAAGCAAAAACAAGAAGTACGCAGGAAATGGATGAATGTTGTAATCGATGGTTATGGGTAAAAGTAGTAGCGGACCGAGGAAGGCGAAAGGTTGGGGTCCGGTATAGCCGGGACAGCCATGTAAGTGACTAAGGAATGTGAAAATAGATCTTAAAATGTGGAAATTAGGCTGACTGTAGGTGCGTGGGAAGCAGGAGCTCGGTTGAGCCGGGACGGCCGTTGAAGCAACTTGACGATAGCTAATTCAAGCAGAATTGACTTTGTATTTTTACTAGTACATGGTATATGTATAGCGTAAGAAAGTAGCGATCTTATGTTCGGAGTGACACGTCGAATCCAAGCGTTCTAAATAGTAACCAATTACAAAACATGGTCAAATCCTCTCAAGCTTAGAGACAACGAACAGTAGAATTGAACGCTAGATTTAGTCGATTCTAGCATATAGAATCATATCTGCAGAAAATGTCATATCCATATAACAAAATTGATATTATTAAAGTTTTTACCAGCATAAGTTGAATATCTACTGGTACATACAAACGTGTGTTAAATAAGGTCCGTCTATACTCCATAGACGGAGTATTAATACCAATGGTAACAAATTTGCAGAAAATTGCAGTTGTCAACCTCAACTTCATCTACAACTGTTGTTTTAAAACAGAATATTATCCACAAGCTTGGAAAATAACAACAGTAACTCTGATTCCAAAGCCAGGCAATCTGTTAGCTATCGACCAATAATTTTACTGCCCATTCTGGGCAAAATATTTGAAACAATAATTCTAAACCGGTTGATAGATAAAATTGAGGAGCTTAAGATTATTCCTGATTTTCAATTTGGTTCCCGCGCACAACACGCAGCTTTTTAAAGTAAAGTCTCAAATACAGAAAACCTTGCACGCCAAAGAATCTGTTGGCATGATAACACTAGATATCGAAAAGGCGTTCGACTCCGTTTAGCACGACGGCTTGGTTTGCAAACTATTGAAACTTTCTTTCCCTCCTTACATGTGCCACTTAATAAGTACATTTCTTAGCAACAGAAATTTAACT
Organism: Chorisops tibialis; assembly: GCA_963669355.1. Lineage (NCBI taxonomy): Eukaryota > Metazoa > Arthropoda > Insecta > Diptera > Stratiomyidae > Chorisops > Chorisops tibialis. Next base: position 217,922,630 of record OY770262.1, read on the forward strand.
GTTAAAGATAAATTATCTAGCCAAAGAGCTATCCACTCAGGAGTGCCACAAGGTTCTTGCATCAGCAACACTCTATGTAATATCTTTACAGTAGATATCCCAAAACTTGATACCTGCAAACTAGCTACAAATAATAATAACCTGCAAGATCAACTAACAAAAGTCTAAAATAGAAAATTAAGCTTAACACTAGCAAAACGCAGGCTATATTCTTCATAATATGCAGCTAAGAAAAGAGGACTTGAATCGACCACGATAAAATGGATACATGCCATGCTAAGAAGCAGATTGACGACGGCGGATCTAGGTGATAGCACATTGACTGCACAAACCTACAGGGGCTGTTGTTGGAATATTGTAAACCCAACCTTCTTAACTTTAGTACGTCCCATTACTAAAACTCTAGTACGTTTCATTACTAAAACTTCATATTACATATTTGGATTAAAAGCCTTGCCTTTTTCCTCTTCTGACAGTCGTCGAATAAACTCGTGTCTTTTAAAAATAAACTGCCAACAAGTCGGGCGAAACTTTATTATTCTTGGGACAAGTTGCGGTTGAGTGGAAAGTCAATATGCTGGTTAGAGTGGTTAGGGAAGGCTAAGTGAAAGGGAGTTCTTGGGCAGGGCTGTTGTCAATTTAAGAGTATTTCATTCGTTTCTGCAAGTTTGGGTTTTTATGAGGGGAGGAGGAGGGATAATAGTAAGGGTGGGTAGATGTTAATAGCTTTTTAATTAATTGCTTGAATCACGTCCAATATTCTCTGTATAGAATGTGTTTCATAGACGAAGTTGCATAGAATTGTCATAAAATTCGGTGTATTTTACATTCACGAAACCGAACATTTGTATGGGAGGGGGTAGGGAATGTAGGGTAATCGTAAAATTTGATATACAGTTTTATTTCGCTTTTCTTGTAAGGTGCTTGTATAAAATTTCAAGTTCGTAGCTTTTAGTTTGTTGGTTATTTCTTAAAAATGCTCGAAAAAATAATTTTGTATGGGAGGGGGTAGAGGGGAATCGTAAAACTTGTGATGCAATTTTCTTTCTTTTTTATTGTAAGGTGCTCGTACAAAATTTCAAGTTCGTGGCTTTTAATTTGTTGGTTATTACTAAATGAAATTGGTCGAAATCTTACTTTTGTATGGGAGGGGGTAGAAGGGCAAGCGCGATTTCAAAACTTTTAACGTAATTTCATTTCAATTATTTTTGTAAGTTCTTATGCAAAATTTCAAATTTCAAATAATAGTTAGGTGATAATTGATTTCTTAAAAATGGTCGAAAAAATAATTTTCTATGGGAGGGGGTAGAAGTTTTAAAGATTTTCGACCAGTTAATATTTCGTATATTTAGCGATTTTTTTTTAAATGCATTTCGCAAATTTTCAAGTTTCTACCTTAAAATTTCACTCAAAAATGTTCTGTTTATGTGTTTTTTTTCAATGCACAAGAAACACCTTGTGCACGTTAGACCGGGGGGGTCGGCTTATAACAATTATGGATCAATTTAGTATTATTTTTCTATGTATATCAAATAGTCGTATCCACATGCAAAATTTGAACTTAGTATCTTTCACTAGTGCCCTAAAAAAATCACTCAAATTTTTCGACATTTTTGCTTATCACCTCCCTCCCCTTACACCTCCCAACTTAAAATTATTATTATTTACCAAAATTAACCATGATGTAGTTCTACAATCTGACAAATTTTCGATTTGATATTTGTACTCCTTTTTGAGATATGAGGATTTGTAATTTTGATGTAGTTCTACAATCTGACAAATTTTCGATTTGATATTTGTACTCCTTTTGAGATATCAGGATTTGTAATTTTGAAAAGTGCGCCATTTTTTAAATGCTACCCATTTCCCCCACTACTATTATTTCAACATGTTATATTTTTTTGTATTTTCCTAGTATAGCTCAATACACGTTTCAAGTTTCAATTACATAGCTTAAGAGATAGTTAAGATATTCATTTTTTAGTGTTTTTCTTTGCACCCCCCTGACCCTCCCTTTTACAATAATTAGCCACTCTCTAAGCTGATTCCGATGGAACTATATGCCACCTTCATGGTCCTAAGATATGAATTTTTTACAACAAGTAATTTCGAAGATATAATCATTTGAAAAAACAATTCGGCCGGCAATTTGTTTTTAGCCCCCCTTTTCGGACACCAATGGTTAAAAAAATTAAATTATTTTTGAAGTTTGTCCCACAACCTTCTCTATATCTCTACTGATTTTCAACTTTCTATCTGCATTCGTAGTGGAGATATTAGCAAGTGTAGTTTTCGAATTTTTCCCTAAGCTGAATTTTGTTTTTATGGTTTTTGAGAAGTTGAGTTGTGGAGAATTAATTTGTGCCCAATTACTAATATGAGTCAAATCTTCGTTGGTTGCGAGCGTATAATTAAGCTGTGATTGCACATCGTCAGTGTACATGTTGATATCGCAGTATTTTATAGAAAATAGAAGATTGTTAATGTAAATAGCGAAAAACAATGAACCAACAACACTTCCTTTTGGTGCGTCTCATTTTGTTTACAAAAAAAGGTGAAAGTTTTTTTTGACTGGTTGAAGAAGTAGAAAACTGATAACATTTTAGAAGATTGGATTTTATGGTCAACTTTATCAAACGCTTTGGAGAAATCCAACAAATTAGATGTGGTCACACGATCACTGTCCATTTGCACTCTAACAGTGGCATTAAGTAGTGCAGTGATACAACTATGATGAATCGTAAGACCTGATTGTATTTCGATCCGATAATACATTGTATTCACCGAAGTAACACCATATTTGACTGTTCAGCAGTTTTTTTTTTAATTTGGAAGGAAACGCTAAGATGGCAATCGGCATGTACTATTGCTGAACTAAATAGGCTTCTTTAGAACCACCACGCCATTTCACCTGTAATTCTACCAATTTTGAAATTTTTAATATTCTAGAATTTTGACAAGAAGATTTGGTTTTTGGTATTGACATATGTATACATACAAACATATATCTCTAGACTGATTACAGTTACATTATGGACTGTTACACCAAATGAAATGTAATTTCATTCCCTAAAAAACAAGCTATAATACTTTGAATTGTGATTATTAGTTTTCAAGATATAGCAGTTTGAGTGAGTGAGGGTACATGTCCCAAACACTTTTCTTGATCACCCTGTATCTCCGCGGATATTGAAAAGTGACCATCTCCGAAGAACAATTTTTTCTCAAAATATGTCTAGGAATAACCCCTTCCAAGGTGGTGCACGGAGTACCAAACACCCTGTATTATAAATTAAAGCCAATCAAGCTAGATGTAGCCTAGTGGGTAGCGCGTTGGTCTGCAATGCGATGGTTGTGAGCTCAAATTCCGGTCGACATATAATTCCTGCACACTGCTTGCGTGGGTAAGATTACCCACTAAATAGTCCACCTCAATCTGCGCATATGAGAATTCATAGATAGATGGTAGCCCTTCCACAATAACAAATAAAAATGTTCAGGAACATGAAGGTTAGAAGACCATATCTCAAGAAAGCCAATCAAATGAAAAACAAGTATGTTTTCACTTTTTAAGACCTACAACAAATTCGAATAACTTAACTAACATAAGAATTCTTCTTCTTCTTTAGTGGCACTATAGCCCAGTTTCGACCTTGGCTTTCTGACTTTCAATATTGTACAGTACTCTATCTACGAATTTTCATGTTCCCAGATTGAGATGACCAAGATGTACCCATGTACAGCAAAATGCTGCAATTAGGAATACCAGCGAAACTCGGCTTACAATGATGAACCCAACATGCCAAGTAAGGATCCAGAAGAACTTGACAACAAGCTTCCAATATTTTCCAGACTGAAGCAAGGAGATGGCCATGCTCTTACACTTTTCAATCTGGTTTTGAAAAACTCCTAGTTGACACCAGAGGGACTCAACTGTTTAAATTATCGCAGATAATTGCTTATGCAGACGACATAAACATTATGGCACAATCATAACTGAGTGCCAAGAAAGTCTTCGTTAATCTTGACACGGTAGCACGAGAAGTAGGATTACGCATAAACAAAAACAAAATGAAAGTTATGTTGCAATCACGAAGAAATACGCCAATCAGATAAATTCTAAGGATGGCAGACTATACCATAGAAAACGTGGACAACTTCATATATTTAGGAGCCAATCTCTCCAAAGACGGCAATGCAATCAATGAAATCAAGAGACGCATAATGATAATAAACACGCCATACTACTCGGTACTTCCGATAACAAAATGTAAAGACGTGAATAAAAAACCTTATTAGAACCTGTACTCTGATATGGCAGTGAAACGTGGACGAAAAAATGGTTAATGCCTTCGAGAGGAAGATATTACGACTAATCCTCGAGATGAGAGAAAACGGCGAATGGAAAATTTGATACAATCAGTAATTGTATAACATTTTTGAGGAACCAGAAGACTCTACTCTCATCAAACTTCGAAAGATACAGTGGGCTGGTCACGGACAGCGAATGAAGGACAAAAGAATACCCAAACGTGTACAAAAAGGAAAGGCGGAAGGAAAAAGACCAGCCGGAAAACCAAGAAAACGCTGGGAGAATTTAATCGACGAAAACTGCAAATCGCTTCTTAAATTTTCAACACAGAGGACACGGTCATTGGACCGAGAAAATTGGAGACGAAGCAAATAGGAGGCCAAGGCCCGACTCGGGCTGTAGCACCATTGATGATTATGATGAAGATACACCCACGCAAGCAGTATCCTGAAATTATACGTTGACCGGAATTTGAACTCCCAACATCCGCATTGTAGACCAACACGCTATCCACTACGCTATACGCCCTCAACTTTAGAATTGTATAAGCCAAAAGATTATTGAATAATTTAAAGCAACTCGAAAGATTTGAATTATATGGGTAGAGTAACCGATATAGTTTTACTTTTAAAAAAGAAATTAGAACCTTTTTTATTTTGTTTTAATTCGCAGCGAAGTTTAGGCAGTAAAGCCTCTAAAGGAAAAAAAATATATTGAACAATTTTGAGTTGAGTCTAGAAGGCGTTTTTATACTCTAAACGAAATCTGAGAGTATATTGTGTTTGCCTTACCGTTTGTTATGCTAAGAGATAATGCTCGCACAGAGCCGCCAAGGGTACAGAAATATTGGTTGTCTCTCGAAAACCTCGATTCCGAGTTGCTGTCTGTCTGTGCGTCTGTCTACAACAAAACTCTCGAACGCTTTGAGCTATTGTGCTGAAATTTGTTGTGACATTTTTAGCAAGTGACTGTAAGTTCATGAACGTGCCACATCGCCCCACTCCTTCTGCTCCCTTCCATACAAATTTCATGAAATTTCGGAATTTCAATTAAATTAGTTTTCTCCGAAACCGTCAAAGCTATCAGCTTTAAAATTTGAGAAAAGTATGCTATTATAAATATGATTGATGTCAACAAATTTGGTTTTGATTCGGATATTCCATCTACCCCCTCCCATACCAATGTAGAATTTAGCTAAATGCATTTAACCGATTTTCATAGAAACTAGAAGAAGTCGAAACTTGAAATTTTGCCAGAATTTTTCCCTTAACAATTGTAATAAATTCTAAAAAAATATCGACTTCACCTCACTCCGTCTACCACCTTCCATACAAATTCTTGTAATGGAAATTCAAGAAAAATTTTCCTCCTTCGAAAACATGAGAGCTATCGACTTTAAAATTGTAACAAAGCAATGTGATTAGGATGTTGATAAGCAGATTCAAAATCATCCAAAATCTCCCACTTTCTCTGCCACCTCCCATACAAATACCATAAATTCAGTATGAAATCTATACATATAAATATAATTGTAGTGTCTGTCTGTTATTTGCTTATAAATGGGTATAAGTTAGTTTTTTGAGTTATTTTAGCAATAACTAAGCATAAAAACACATTTTTGAAATTTTTGTCTGTCTGTTTGTCTGTCCGGCCGCTTTTCACGCACAAACGGCTGAACCGATTGTAATGAAACTGGCACAGTTTGTTAGGTGTCCATCGGAATGAAATCTACTTTTGGTTTCATTTCACTCCCCTCACGCCTTCTACCTCCCCCTATACAAAGTGACTCATTTTCAAAATATATATTAATTAAATTTTCTTGGAAACTATAAAAGCTATTAATTTGAAATTTGGAATATATTATTTCTATTATAAATGCAGTCTTTTGGTATATAAATTGTTTGAGTTTCCTCACTCCTTTCACCACCTCCCATACAAACTACACTTTTTCATGATTCACTTTACACCAAATTTCTCAGAACGTGTAACTTCCATCGAGCTAAAATGTTGTATTAAATCCTTAATTAACATTATTATTAATATTGGGAAAAAATTTATCGATTAGCTTCACTCCTTCTACCCCCTTCCATACAATGCGACACAGTTCCACGACTTCACAAGAATTTTATTTTCTTGAAAAGCCTGAATGTTACTGATCTGAAATTTAAAATGCATCAATTGCATGATGATTATAGTTGTTTTTCCAAAATTCACCAAAAACCCCCTTCTCCTTCCACCACCTCCCCTATAAACCGCACTTTTTCATGAAATACTCTAAACGAATTTTCTCAGTACATTTAAATTTCATCGAGGTAAAAATTTGAACTTAATCCTTAATTAGCATAATTATTAATATCGGGAAAAAAAATTAACCGAATAGCTTCACTCCTTCTATCCCCTCCCATACAATGAGACACATTCCACGACTATATAACAATTCGATTTTCTTGCAAAGTGTGAATGATATAGATCTGAAATTTAAAGTATATCAATTGCATGATAGTTATAGTTGTTTCTCGAAAAATTACCAAAAATCCCCCACTCCTTCTACCACCTCCCATACAAATTGCACAATTTCATTAAATTCAATGCACTAAGTTTCTCAGTACCTACTCAATTTTGCTTAAATTTGGTACAAAACATTTTTATAGCTACTCTAGCATGATGTGAAACAAATTAGTTCAGTGCTGTCACCCCTTCTACTACTCGCCATACAAAATTTCTTAACACCGCAAAAATTTCGATTTCATTTATACATAGTATCGTATGATTGGGCTTTACGCACAATCGTAGTCCTGTTTTGTTTTTAAGCTTAATGTTACTTTATTTTTTTTTTTATAACACCAGCTACAATTATTCACATGTCCTTAACGCTCTTCAGCACGTACATATCTGATCTCAAATCACGGGTTTGATTTGATCACGAGCCTGTGCCATAAAAATGGGAGTATCATGCTTTCATTCTTAATAATTGATTCTGATGATTGATGGTTCTGATTCCATCAATATACAAACTAGTTTATTCAAAGAGCCATTGAATTAAGCAGATTATATATCCCACATAATGAAACTACACTCTCAAAAATTGCTTATTATTGCTATTTTTACGCGGACGAAGTCGCGGGCGTTTGCTAGTATTTTATATACTACGTTCAGTGTAGCATACAAAAATTACAAACCTTCCCCTCTGCTTTTACCACCTCCCAAACAAAAGGTAAGTAAGTTTTTCATATAGAGGTGATAAAAGCAGAGGGGAAGGATTGTAATTTAATTCTGTTGTTTTTTTTTCGTTTTGGAGGTTACATTTATAAATAAAATCAAAATTTTGAAGTCTTCCAAGATAAAAAATTATAAGTTGCTAACGATTTTGATTACCGATTTCAACTAATTCTAAAGTCCAACACATAAAATTGTAATTGAAATTTCAAGCGTCAAAATAGTGAATTTCGGTTATTTTCTTTCCATAAATTTTAGATACAATTCTATAATTTAAATAAGCAAAACACTTGGGTTTTAAAGATTTCTCTTCGAATATGTCATTAATTAAATTTTGGAAATTTGATGAGACTATCTTTTATTTTCTTGACAGCTTTTCTCTGTTAATTTTAAAGTTTACACGACTGTTGTTCATGATGTATGGATTTTGATATTTTGGTTATTGTGATACATAAGACTGAAACCATTCGAAACGCCAATTCGGGTTATACGTCCCAGAATAATTAGTAAGATATTCGAGGCTGTGTCCAAAAGAATATATTTACCACAACTAAAAATTTTTTTTTCTACAACAGATTGAATCCTTCGAAAATTGATAGGTAAAATTTGAATTTTTCCTTTTTATTATTTTCTTATCACTTCATTTAAACATAACTCAGTAATGCGTTAAAAATAAAATGTTTCATATAATATAAATGGGAGAATTTTTAAATCTAACTGATATTTTTTAGTGCTGTATTATTTAAACTTTCTCCTTCGTGGACTTTTTAACACATTCTGAAAACAAAGAGATGGCATGAAAAATAATTTATTACAAAAAAAAAAATTCTCCTTACTTGTAGATGGCTCCCAGCCAACGTGAACACCATTCTTCTTATTCTCAGCTTCAAGCCATACACGAAGTGGTTCGAAATACTCCATCAAAGCTGCACCGCTCATTTTCCGTTCACCAGTGAAAACTTCCATTGCATCAGGCCATGCTTTCGACGATCCTAGTGCCAGCATCGACCTAAAAACATTTTTCCAATTACTCTCCGCAATTAAAGCTTTCTAATTCCATCTCCTACTTGAAAGCATTTCCAGCTTCAGGACTTTGATAGATATCGCAATTATCTAAAGGAAGATCGGGATTCCCAGGAACATATTGTCCGGCCTTTTCACATGCTGCCTTATAGAATTGGAATTGAACAATGTAAGATACAAGATACCTGGAACATTTCAGTAATAATTATTCAAAACTGTTGTTAATATAATTCGAATCCTTACCTCAAGTACTCAACATCTGCAGAAACATGATATTTAGCGGGGGCATCAAAATCAGCTTCACTTCGCTCTACTGGCGGTTCGATTCCTGAATACTGTTCGCGTAATTTCCAGAAACCACAATTGTAATCGTCCGGTTTGATTTCGCCACGGAAAATCGCCCAACGATATTTATCCAACGTGAAGGCAAACGGTAGGAAGATAATTTTGCTAAGACCCTACCCAAAAAAAAATGTATTTTTTTTAAATGCAATTTCTTATTTTGAAAATCGAGACCTACTTTTAGGAAAAGCTGATTGATTCGGGTCTCCGTATCCAAATTGTATTCCTTCAAGAGTCCAATTTTTTTCAAATGCTTAGGAGTCGAGACGGACAGCGAAAGAACATCTCCGACAGCTTCATGGAATCCTGGATTGGCGCCTTCCCGGTAAACACTCGGTTGATCTTGATATTGAAGATAGTACTGAATGTGTCCAAGTTCGTGATGAACCACAAATAGCTGTTCCATATTAACGCGCGTACATTGCTTAATACGGACATCATCGGCTACATAAAAGTCCCACGCACTGGCGTGACAAACCAATTCACGACCATCAGTCGGCTTCTCCAGAATACTCTTATCCCAGAAGGTTCTGGAAAAGATAAATCGATTTAGGATTTTTCTAAAATTCTAAACTCTCCAGAATATTTTCAGCACTATTCTGTTTTATTAATCGTGAAATTTCTTTTACTGCTGAGATCTTTATCACTTTGATGAATGTCTCAGCAGTGACTGAAATGTCACGAAATAAAGACCTTCTAGACAACTTACTGAGGTAACTTCGTCATATTCAACGATTGAAAGAAATCATCGCCCATTTGGAACATTTTCAATACTGTGTATCCTTGCTTGATCATTTCCGGTGTCACATCGATCAATTGCTTTTCGGGGAAGGGTGTCACTAAGCTTGCAATATCCTCCCACGATTGTGCCCAGAGATTGCCGAGTAAATGCATTGGAATCGCTCCCTTTTCGGACACAATTTTGTCGCCATACTTTTGACGCAATCGGTATCTTACATAGGCATGCAATTGTTCGTACAACGGACGAATCTGATCGAAAATATTCTCCAATTGTTTTTCGAAGCTTTCATCTTCATATTCATCGAGCCATGCTTCGGCACCGGATGTAAAATCTGAAAAAAAGACTTTTTCAAAACGAAATTCTCCGGAGAAAATTAAACTATCTCACTGTTCAATAGGGCGGCCTGTTTATTCAGTTCGACATACTTATCGAACCCTCCCCGAACAGGAGTTCCGGCCTTGTTATACCATTCGACCCAGTAGTACTTCAATTCTTCGGGATCACGACTCTTACTAATAATCTCCTCGATTTCCGGCTCTAACGAAAGATCACATTTTGTCCGATCGCTATATGAACAAAGCTTGACCTTAGCATAGTTCGATTCCATTTTACTAATCGCACCAAGCAATTCACGATATTCGGCATCGGGAAGTGCAGCATAGCCTAATTGCGATAGCTTCTTGAATTGACGCTTGATATCGTCGTCCTTGAAACTCTGATAGTCATATTGGCGCAATTCCTTGGCCTTTTCCTTAAAATATTTCGCATTTTCCGCCGAAACTTCGGTCTTGGCTTTCTCATTGGCATCGGTGATGTTCGAAGCATAAGCCCATTCAGCAACGGTCTCGATATTTTTCCTTTGATTCAACTCGATATTAAGTTTTTCAACGTACGAGGCGGCCTCAAGTTCGCGACTTTCAAGCGTTAAATCAGCGCATTTTGCTATCTAGAAATTACGAGATATTTTAGATTTTTATTTTTAATATATTTTTTTTTAAATGCTCACGGTTAGGGTTAGAAATAGAGCCCCGAGGAATTGTACATTCACCATCCTGGGTTTTTTTTTCTTCAAATTTTCCTTTCAGAAAGACTGAAAATAAGTGTAGCAAGATTTTATTAATTTGTTGCTTTGTAACTTTTGCGTTTAATTGTTGTTCGAAGCTGGCTAGATTTTTTTAAATTTGCTAATATTTTTATATTATTTGACCGAAAATTGATAAATATTATTCTATCCTTGAATACAGTAGAATTCAAGATTTTGATAAGCAAGAGTATCAGCTAAGAGCCCATTAAGGTGGCATAGCTCATATATAGTAACAAACTTGATAAGAATTTATTAATAAACAGATTTCATGAAAGTATGTATCTTATTCTGGTATTAATTTTTCTTTTTTGAAGGTCATCGTGACTTTCTTATCACCATCAAAATGATTGAAAATTTAATCCGATTAAGAAATGAATATAAATCAAATAATTTTGCACAATGATTGAATTCTTTATCTTTCTGTAAATATTTGTTGATTTAATTGTATGTAATTCTGGTACAATAAGTTTTTGGTAATGTAAATTAATCATTTTTAAGTACCTACAGTGGTAGACATTCGTATCTGAAAATTTATCAAAAATTGTGCTCTCACTGTTGATTATTTCTAAGAAAACCTTTGTCTCCCTATTTATGGCATTGCTTCGAATGAGTAAAACTGATGAAAGTAACGGTACTTCTTTGAAAGAAAAATCGGAAAATGTCAATGAAGCTCAGTACGAACCGCGACATTCGTAAGAGCACAAAGAGGATTAAATGACCTTTGAACGTGGAATTTAAACATTTTTTGTTTTTGCACATTTTGTTTTATATAACATTAAAGAATTTTTAGTTAAGGTTTGTACACAATTTTTCGTAACGGTATTTAGAATGACCGTTATTTTTGCAGCAATGCATTCCAGGCAGCGCTTAGTTGAGGCGGAGCAGCTTGCTACGATGGAAGGTCCAAGAGTTCGCGAAATGAAGGGGATGGACAAGGAAGGGAAAATTATTTTTATCTGAAGGTATTCTAACACTCATTACAAAGTTTTTGTCAAATCGAATTACTAACATTTTGGTTATCGCCAAATCAACAAGTCAATCGGAAAGAAAACGCTAACCATAGACAAGAAAAAACGCCACAAATCTGTTTACCGGGACTCTCGCCCTAGAAACAACGATGATTTATAAGTGCCATAATTTATTTAGACAAAGCAGAGAGTTAATTGAAGATGATGAACGCTCGGGCCAGCCGATTGAGGCCACTTTCTCAAAAATCGTCGAAAAAGTGAAGAAACTTGTTCTCGAAGATGCTCGTTTAAAAAAGAACCAAATCGCAAAATTGTTTGGAGTATCAGATACAACCATTTTGAATATCCTCCACGATCATCTCGGCATGTGTAAAGTCAGTGCAAGATGGGTACCGAGAATGCTTTCAGCGGTTCACAAAAAGCAGCGCGTCGAGTGGTTACGCGAGCTTTTGAATCTCTGTAGCGAGAACAGGGATGAAATTTGGACCCGAATTGTTACTGGAGACGAAATTTGGCTGCATCAATATGAGCCTGGATCAAATCGGGAATCAATGCAGTGGCTCCGAAAAGGTGCATCCCCTCCTAAGAAGTTCAAGGTGTCACAATCCGCCAGAAAAATCATGAGCACTATTTTTTGGGATACAAAGGGAGTTTGGATGATCGGCTATAAAGAAAAGGGACAAAATATCACCAACCTGTAACTTGTTCACAAGAGCCTATAAAAATGCGGCTACGGAATATCGACTAGTACAGATATTCCGATTACTATTTGTTCCCAAAATTGGAGAAAGAACTTCGGGACTCCGCCATAGACGATCCCAAGCCCGATTTGAGAAAGGAGGAGGGAACATGGAGTTAACCTGAATGACCAGTAACACCAGTGCATCTCAGGAAGTAGGCAAAAAGTATGACATAATTGCACTTGCAGCATAACTGTGAGAACTCCAGCATGTCATATTCAGCTCAAAACTCCCACCCTTTTTCTACTAGGGTGTAATAAATAAGTAGGACCGGTCCTCCAGGTCGGGGGTTGGGCGAGGCGCCGACAACGCATCACCGGAAAAAGAACACTGTCCAGAAACCTGAAGAACAGCCTCGGAAAGGATGGACTCAACGGCAACGACCCCGCAAACGAAAAATGGACTACTCTATTGGATCTTGGAATGTTCGATCCTTATTTAGGACAGGAGCTCTGAAAGAGTTTCTCGAAGAAGTGGCAACATAACTGCCATCCAAGAAACGAAATGGCTCGGTAGCGAAATCATGGACATGAGATCACACACAATATATCCAACTGGAAAATTGTCGGGAAGCAGAGAGTTTGGAGTCGCTTTTGTCGTTGACAAAAAATTTAAACAGCAGGTCACGAGCTTAAGACCAGTAAGTGAAAGATTGTGTGCAATCCGAATAAAGACTAAATTTTTCAACGTTTTTAATGCAAAAGTTGGGAAGAAGAAGGCTCAACAGTTTCGAAGAAAAATAATTTAATTTAAATTTCAAAATTTCGGGAAATTTGTATGAGAGGGGGTAGAAGGAGTAAGGTGAAGATGATAGTTATTTTTAAAATAAATGGCAATTATAATAGAATTAATTCTGACAAAATTTCGTTTTTTCAGGTTTACTAGTTTCAATGAAAATCGAAAATATGTATTTTTTAAAATTGTCCATTTGTATGGGAGGTCGTAGAAGGGGTAAAGGGATCGGGTCAATATTCCGTGATTTTAATGACATCTATATCATAATACTTTGACCTAAATTTCAAGTCGATAGCTTAAATAGTTTCAAAGAAAAATCAATTTCTTAATATTTTGAAATTTCATGAAATTTGTATGGGAGGGGGTAGAAGGAGTGGGGGGATGTAGCCCATTCACGAACTTAAAGTTACTTTTTTGCTAAAAATGACACACAAAATTTTTTAGCACTATAGCTCAGAGCTTTCGAGAGTTATGCTGTTGACAGACGCACAGACAGACAGACAGACAGACAGACAGACAGACGGTCACTCGGAATCGAGGTTTTTGAGCGACAACAAATATTTCTGTACCCTTGGCGGCTCTGTGCGAGTATTATTTCTTAGCGTTACAAACGGTAAGGCAAACACGATATACTCTCAGATTTCATCTAGAGTATAAAAATAAAACGCGGGACGCATACGCAATAGTAAAAGACTTAAAAACATCAATGATCAAAAACTAAACAAAGCGCCGGGAATTGACGAAATGACAGTTGAAGTTCTGAAAAACGACATGATATGCAAAATTTAGACAGAAGAAATCATACCCGACGATTGGCGAAAAAGCATTATATGTCCAATTTACAAGAAAGGAGACAAACTCTGCTGTAAGAATTACAGAGGAATATCATTGTTGTGTACGTCCTATAAAATACTGACAAAAATAATTGAACGTCGTATTAAGCCCTATAATAATCAAATAATTGGCGAATACCAAGGCGGATTCAGAAACGGACAATCTACAACAGACCAGACATTCTCGGTGAAACAGGTGCTTGAGAAATGCTGGGAATATAACACAGACGAGCACCAAATCTTCGTAGATTTTATACAAGCATACGACAGTATCGACAGGAGCGTACTGTACCAAATCATGCTTGACTTTGGAATTCTTCCAAAACTAGTCCGACTAACAAGACTCACAATGACGAACACTGAATCCCAAGTGAAAATACAAACCGATTCCACAACCAGCTTTCGAACGGAATGTGGTTTAGAGCAGGGAGGTAATCTAGCCCCTATGCTTTTCAACTTGGCACTAGAGTATGTTGTCCGAAAAATCCCAGTCGACACCAACGGCACACTACTATTCAAGTCCACCCAACTAGTAGCATACGCTGACGACATTAACATCCTAGCAAGATCCTTCCCTAGTGCTAAGGAGGTATTTGTCAATCTTGACCCCGCCGCAAAAGAAGTCGGGCTGCGCATTAACGAAAAAAAAACAAATGACACAAACAAGAAGGAGAGCGCCTATCAGACAAAACATAACAATTACGGAATATAATTTGGAGAATGTGGACAATTTCATATATCTTGGGGCTAATCTAACAAAGGACGGTAATGAAACAGACGAAATCAAACGACGGATATTATTAGCAAATAAGACGTATTATTCGGCACTTCCAATAATGAAATCCAAGAAAGTGCACAGGAACAATAAGCTGCGGATATATAAAACTATTATACGATCTGTGCTCTGTTATGGCAGCGAGACATGGACATTAACACGAACTTCCGAAAAAGCAGTTAACGCATTTGAAAGAAAGGTCCTCCGAAGAATTTTGGGACCTGTGAAGGAAGGAACGGAATTGCGAATAAGATACAACCATGAGTTGTACCAACTCTACGACGAGCCAGAAGCTTCAACATTCATTAAGCTACGTAAACTGCAGTGGGCTGGCCATGGAAGACAGAAGAATCCCCAAACGTGCTCTGAAAGGCAAAGCGAGTGGTAACCGGCCAGTAGGCAAGCCACGCAAGCGATGGGAAGACTCGGTTGATGAAGATAGCAAAGCCATCTTAAAAATTAGCAGCTGGAGGACGCGGTCTTTGGATCGAGACGATTGGAGGCGACGACTTCAGGAGGCTAAGGCCCGATTTGGGCTGTCGCGCCATTGATGATGATGACTTCGGAGAAGAAAATTTATCAAAAATGAAGAGGTGAAGTCGGCCTATTTTGAAGGCCTTGATAAAACATTTCCTTAGAAGGAATTAATAAACTTTGTGAGAGATATGATAAATGTATTAGGCTTAAGGGAGAATGTATTGAAAAAGAAAAATAATAACTTGTTTCCCTTTCATTCCGCGAACTTTTTGACCTCCCCTCGTATAAATTTATTATAGAAAGGCGAATACTGCATTAGACAAATTGCTAGAAAAATTGATCGCTCTAAATATAAAGAGGAATTTCTTGAAAAAAGCCAATGGCTATGGTGTTAAGGCCCCAGCAAAAGGCAACAAGAGAAATTATCCTTGGGTGGAGAAGGCAAAATTCGATGCAAGACAACGACAAATCGGATATCTACAAAACAAATTAAGGACACATTAGAGGTTACTGTAACACCTCGTTACATCGCGCGAGTTTTACGCATTTCGCCAGATGTGGAATTGAAGAAACTCATAGGAAAGCTCCGATTAACTGCCGTTCACGGAGAGGAGAAACAGTAATTCGCATATTTTAGACATCCGAATGAGAAGAAGTATTTTTTCTGATGAAAAATAATTCGATTTGGAGGACCCAGACAGTTACAGTTGCTACTGGCGTTATGGTTTGGAGTACATTCTTCTGTAAAGAAAAGCTACCAGTCTGTTTCATAACAAATCGAATGAACTCCCAGATGTACACAGATATCTTGAAAGACGTTTTGATCGGTCCAGATAGTTGCGACGAAGAAGATATAGCTTTCAAACAGGATAATACATTCGAGGCACACCCAGGATTGACTTTCGGACAAAAATGCATATTCCAAGTGCATGGCCCGCTTGTATTGTAGAACTGACTGCAACCATATTGAGAAACTTTGAAGGATTCTCGCCAAGAAGGTGTACGGAAAAGGACGTCAGTTTGATAGCGTGAATGTCTTAAAAGCAACAATTCGCAGGTGCTGGTCCAAGACTCCATAGAAATAGTCTGGCCAGATCTTCAACGACGAACTTCAGAGTACAATTGAGACAGACTAAATTAGGCATTAAGATTCAAAGGTAGGCATTAAGATTCAAAAGTAGAAAAGATAATGGATAGTTAGCACTTTTATTTTCAAGTTGCATCGGAAGGAGTTGCCATTTTGTGTCAAGACACTGCTCCGGCGAGGTGGAGTAAAAAGTAGGGATGGACATTTACTTCGAATTGTTGCAAGTAGACTAGAACTGGAAACACGGAGCTAGAAATTGTGCTTAATATTCGTACGGTACAGTTAAATGGTAAATCTGGAAATTTTACCCTATCATCTAGAGCTCGAAAGACTAGAACTATCGTTAGTTGAACGATGTCAGATATCCACAAAAAGGATATCAAACAGGTTCATAAAAATAATGCATACGCACAGAAGGTCAATGCGTAGAGTCCAACCACTTTCAAGATGAACTTTGAGACTCAAAAGGAACTCTCCCCGGACACTAGTAGGTATGATCACGGAGCACTGTCTTCTTAGAAAACATTCTCGAAGACTTCGCCCTGCAACGGATGATATTTGCAGAGGCTGTGGTGTGGAGGATTAGATCATTTAGAGCATTTCCTCTCTTCTTCTTCAATGGCACTACAGCCCAAATCAGGCTTTGGTCTCCTGATCTTCAGGTTCCATATCATTTTATTTATTATTGTGAAAGGGTTGTTAGCCCTTCGCGCAACCCTTTATCTGCGAGTTTTCCATTTTGCAGTTTGAGGTGGCCAAGATATACCCAAGCAGGTAGTTTGTTGAAATTACACGTCGACCGGAATTTGAACTCCCGACTTACGCACCTACTAGGGTAAGCAGTTCCGACGAATCTATCAAGCTGCAGAAGGGCGGGATATTGATTCAAAAATTCATTGGATCAAAGCAATGCTAGAAGGCGAAATTATAAAATTAACTTAATCAGATGCGGTGTTAACTTTGATTGCTTTACGGTACAGTACGGCTGGCATTCGAGTCTGATTTCGCTGATACCCCTTGTAGCTCGGCCTTTCAGTACCGTGGCCAATCTTAAGATGACGCTCGTAGGCTTGACAGATCGCGAGGGAAAAATCGCTGAACGAAATTAGTCCGCTATAGAGGACGAGGTCTCACAAACCTACTACATGAACATATGGACCCAGGACGTGTTCCCAAAAATTAGTTTCAATTGAAGCGAATGGGTGCACGCTATTTTTATAATATCGTGCGCCGACCAGCGATCGAGTGACTTGCTCACAAAAGCAATGAGTGGAATGAAGTCTTAGGACAACACAAGGCTTGCCGTAGTCCGTAAGGACAATGTTCCCCGTCTGATCTACGCCAGCCTTACAATAAAAGACCGGGACTTCGAGTCGTCGCGATTTCTAAGGCAGATCATGAATCAGAACGACCTCAAAGCGAGCAGCTTGACGATCCACCAGATGACGCAGTCCGAGAAAGATGATAAAGTGGCAATCGGTATATACCGAAATTTAGCACTAGCCATTAGGTGGATGAAGGGTTTAATGTACATCGGACAACACCGGATCCACCGGACCAGAGCGTTGCAAATAAACCTACACTACAGTGCAGCAGCTACTGTAAATCTGCAGGCAGATCTACGTTAGGGCAGGGGCGAGTAGGCGGTTATACGAGAACCATGGGCTCTTCCAGTTTTACAGCGAAGACCAAACGACTGTAGTTTGAGAAAGCGTAGTAAATGGTTCCAAGTATACAATTAACCAACACCACAATCATCGGATCTTTTCCAGAAGCTAATAATTTTCGCGGAACGGAACCGATTTGATCAGATTCTGATCCGAATGCGCATCATTCATTATGGGCAAGCACAGATGCAACTAAATAGGTGACTGACTTGTTAAATTTTTAACAGGAACAAGTATGATGGTAGCGAATAGAGGTAACGAGAGATCTTTTGTTACCAAAGCCAGGGCAGCGGTTATCGACATTGCTGTTGTATCCCAGTCATCTACTTTCGGAGTGGAAAATTGGGTGATTTCTCGAGAAGAGTTACTATCCGACCACAGATGGATAACTTTCGCAATAGACCGTGATGCTTCTAGCATCGTCTTGTATGGAAATCCTGAAGCAAGAAATTGGCAGGCTGTAGGAATTCACCTAGAAAATTTTTTGCTTGCCACTTGCTACACAGGGGAACGATGTCATTGAGGAGGACGTTAACTTCTTAAAAACTGCGATTATGAAAAGGGTTGCCCCTTGATAATATCTGGAGTGAAAAATGAAGCAAACTCCTAGTGGAATAGTAGGCTCCATGCATTACGAGCTAGAAAACTAAGAAAATAAAGAACGAGAAAGCAAGAAACTGATGGGAAGTCAAATTATAACCGAAAAAAAAACAATTTGGGCAATAAACGCCTTCAAGCCTTTTAAGTCGACAGGCTCAGATGGAATAAATCCTGCGATGCTACAACATAGCCTGAACAGCTTCTTTGTAAGGGTGGTTAACATTTTCAAGGACTGTCTTCTTCTAAGATATGCGTCTTCGAAGTAAAAAGAGGTGAATGAGGCTTTCACACCTAAGGCAAATAAAAGTAGTTACAAGCAGCCGAACGACTACAGGCCAATAAGTCAAACATCTTTCTTTCAAATCACATAGGAGCCACCGTGAAAAATGCCAACATTGATCCTTCCCAATATACTTACTTGAAAGGACGGTCTGTGAAAAGGGCTCTGCGCATGGTAGTATCAAAACTTTAAAAGTCTATGGAAATCAAGGAGTACACTTTTAGTGCTGTTATGAATGTAGATGGTGCGTTCAACTAATGCGCTAATAGGTGCATTAATACCGCATAGTGTAAATGCAATGCTCACTGAATGGACTCATTTTATATTGGTAGGCAGAAGAATTGCTGCCTTAATAGGAAACTCAGCACTAGCTCAGCACTAGACAAAACAAGTGGATAGAGGAACACGAATAGTAGGGTTCTTATCACCATTACTTTGGATGTTAGCTGAGAATGTAATCCTTTCACAGATGAACGCTGCTAGTTGCTGCACTGTCACCTATTCAGATAACTCCTTACAACTTTAGGCGAACTGATGCGAAGTGCATTAAAATTCTACTACTACACTCATACTCTGTAACGGAATGATTATGGAGGAGGTGGGAACGGTATATGAAGCCGTTGGATATCCTCACACAGAATTCCTTTGGCCAACAGATTTTAACGGCATAGTCCTCGATAAAAAGCACGATTTTAGCCGGCCACCTAAGAACATGGGGGTACTGTTGGCGAAAAGGATTTTGTGTGAGGATATTATTCCGTTACAATGGCGCGCAACTTGGGGCCTGTTACGGAATGATTTAGGACGACGTGGGAATGGCGTATGAAGCCGTTGATTATCCTCACACAGAATTACTTCTTCCAACAGATTTTAGAGTCATATTTAGCCGGTAAAAATCGCGCTTTTTGGAACAGATATAAAAGGAAACGTCCTGATCAAGACAAAACCAAGAACTTTGCTTTTATTAAAGGAAGACAATACTCAATCATCGCAATGGCGAATGGGTCGCATACTATAAAGGATCAGAACAACTTATCACGACTCGTTGATGCACAGACATCTTCGGGAGAATTACGTAGAGCTATTAATAGAATGTACCCACTCTAGGGAGAAGCAAACAACCCTGAGGCATAGAATTCTTGCAAGTCTACACCAACGCAACCCTCTAGACCCAAAAGATTAGGTGAACCCAAATTGTTGTCTATCAACAGTAACTGGAATCGGCTCATTCAGATTGAACAGGCATCAAAATGGAAATAAGAGGAGACTGACCGCTTACCATCGGCCAAAATAGGGCAGAATATAATACAGGTATGCAAGCATATTATACTAAATCCAACCATTCCGAGTCACCACAGCCGAAACCAGTATTGCAACATCAGAGAAATTGGTGCTGCCTTAGAGCACGGCCTGTGAGGGAAGATGCTTAAGCACATGCCGAATGAGTCATCAATGCATTTTCATAATTACACTACACACACTAAAATTATCGTCACTTCAGTGTTTGTTATACTAACTTACAATTTCTTATGTTTACCGACCTACGCATTAAATTTTTATTATTATAATATTGGCGAAGAAAATTGTAGTCAAATTGAGATTTCTCTAAGAAAATAAACTCTATCAATCAATCAAATTCCTGATAAGGGGCATAGGACACAAACAACTCTATTCCACAAGGCGTGATCCTGAGCATCAGCCCTTAGCTGTTGCCAGGATTTGTTTATTCCTCCTGCTCAACTGCTCGCTTCCACGTGCTACATGGTCGATCAAACCGACGTCTTCCTTGAGGATTGTAAACCAGAGCCTGTTTGGCGATGTTTCGCTCTGGTTTCCTCAAAGTGTGACCGATCTACTGCCACTTCTGCTTTTGAATCTCAATGCCTATTTTAGTCTGTCCAGTTGTACCCCAAAGTTCGTCGTTGAAGATCACTTCTGGCCAAAATATTCCTCAAATGCATCGAAGGTCGAAGGCATTGGTTAACGAAAGTTTCTAGTTTCTTGGTAAGTCGAAAGGTCACTTTCCACGTAATATAACCATATACCAATATGAGTTTGACGCTTCGTGCGAAGGGAGATCTCTCTCAATCTCCAGAAAAGGGAAAGGATACTGAAGGTCTGACGACCTTTATTGAGACGAGGCTCAATATCCTTTTCGGCTCCGCCGTCCATGCTGGCAATGCTTCCGAGATAACAAAAATCTTATTCCTCTTGTTCATTAAGAAAAATCCGTGTGCTTGTGTTTGAACCCATCTGCATGTACTCGGTTTTACGCACATTTATTTTCAGTCCCGCCTTTTTGCATTTCGAATGGAACGAGCGAACATTTGACTCTGAGTCCGAACGGTTATGTGCAAGCGAACACTCGTTATCAGCATAATCAAGGTGACTTAAGATGTTAAATAGTCTCCATTGAAGACCTTTATCTTCCAGTACAGCTTCGAAGATGTCGTTTACTACCACCAGAAGCAGGGCTGGTGATAATATGCAGCCTTGTCTGACACCCGTACGCACAGAAAAGCTCTCGGAGAGCTCACCTCTATGCAAGACGCTACACCTTGCATCTTCGTAAGATTCTTTAATTATAACTATGACCATATCTGGAATAACTCTCCTACGCAAAGCATTCCATATTTAATATCGCTTAACGCTGCCGAAAGCCTTCTTGAAGTCCACAAACAAGAGATGTAGTGGCGAACCCATTTCGGCGGACTGCTCCAGAATTATCCGTAGGGTATTTGCGTGGCCAGTGCGAGGCGACCTTTTAAGGAATCCAGCCTGATTAGCTTCGAGAGTACTCTCTACGATATCACTAATCACTCGAATTGAGAATTATCTTAGCCATGATTTTCGAAACTGCAGTAAGTAGACATATACCACCTCAATTGTTACAATCCTGAAGGTCACCCTTATCCAGAATTTTCGCAATGACGCCCTCCTTCCATTCAGTCGAATACGAAAGAACTCAAGTCTCCTTTTTCTGCGTACACTTTCATTGGGCTTTGCAATAGGTAAGTGTGCTAAGATTTTTATGTCAAAACATGAGAACTTCGGAACATTTATGATACAATTATATTGAAATCAGACTAGACTCTTAGTGGATACTCCAAATGGACACTGCCATACGATAAAACACATACATAGAAGTGGACTCTCAGAGGACAAGCTTTGCAGAATTTGCAAGGAGGTGGGGGAAACATCAGAGCACATTCGTAGGATTATGAACCATTCGCGTACAAAAGACTCATATTTGGTTAAAGATTCATGCACTAAAGTGAATTTAGGACTATTCCCCTTCGAGATATCTTAGGCTTCATCAAAACCACAGGACTCCATTAGAAGCTAGCCAGTTAATGTATGACAAAGAAAGGTGGATGGAGGAGAAAGATTTCATAAACAAGAAGATACATGGACAACACATGCGATCAGTCTAATATCTGGTTATGGCAGCGTCCTGACCCCCTGCTGGCAAGCCCCTGGTGTCGATGGGAGCTCTAAAACTATTTATCAGAAGAATTCCCATTCCCAATGTGTTATCTAATCTAAACCCACCATAATACTTCTTCCCGCTACCTTCTTTTATAATTTCTTTAAATCTTTAAGAGCTATAAAAATCTTTTGACAAATTTTTTGAAAATATTTTAATCAAAAAAATAAATACTCTCGAATTTCGCATATTACATATTTCTCTACTCAATTTTTTATCAAAACGATACAACCCGTTCATGTAATATGTAAGCAAATGGTTTCGTTCCACACGACTAATATTTGTTGAATAAACAAAAATCCACTTGAAAATTTAACATTTTTAACGGAGACACTATTGACAATTTCAATTATCAACAGATGTTCAAGATGACGAATAGCGCTAGATTACTAATTCTGTATCCAGCTCTAATGGAGCTAGCAACCTATCCGCTACTTAAATTTTATTTATTTATGGAATTAACTTCTATTTGATAACATTACTGAAAATTTCAACTTTTGAACTTTCTTATCAAAAATTCTTCATCGGCATTTATTAAATTTGGGGGAAAGAATGTTTGCCGATAGATTTAGAAAGACAGAGATTTTAATTCAACTAAACATCTGTAATGTTGGAATTAAATTCTGATCATGCATCGCAATAATAATTAAGAAAAAAATAAACACAAAACTCTCGTAACGATTTATGTTCGATCTTCATCACAACGATCGAGCTGACACTATTTTCAAAGGCCTTCATAAAATTCTCATTGTCACGAGTGACTACGGTTTTTTTTAGATATAAGATATACGATTTAAATGAGAGGTCGAGCTGGCTATCCGATCGTGTATCCAAATTGATCCTTATTATTTTTTTCTTTTTTCTTTCCCAGATTAATTCACTTTTCTTTTTTATCCAAGTTATACAGGTAGAGGTAGTACCAAGGAGGAACTAACAGAAAACGGAAAAAACTTCTTAAATTACTCTTCAAAGATCGTTATAATATTATTTCCTCACAATTCGTAACAAGATCACTTAAGATAAACAAAACTTAAAGAAAATTGTATACAAGATCACCTACCAACACCACTAATTCAACACCGGTTTTAATAACAATTACACAAAAAACATATAAGTAATAATAAAAAGATACGAAAAAAATCAATAACGATCACCACGCGAGAAATGGGATACTCAAAGCTTGAATTGAGACCCAGTACTGAAAGTTGTTGGAGTTTCGGAGCCGCTTTTATTCAAACGATCGCTGATCGTTTAAACTTTATGGATCTGGAAAGCTTTATCTAAAAAAAAATGAGATTATGATTTTTTAGTTATTTTTTTTTTATTCTGTTCTTCTATTCTCGGAAAATTTTCTTCTCTTATACCTTCTTCATTGCAACAACGATTTTTTTATACGATTTTTTTTTTCAACAAGTTTTAAGACGTTATAAAAATTCTGATCGCATTTTACCAATAAGCCAAACATAAGAAATTTGTATAAGCATAGTTAGGTATCGAGCTAACTATATATGTATGTAAGTTTAGTTTTTTGCATTTTTATTCTAGAAAACCGGTCAGCTATGGTGTTATTGGACGCTTTATGATCAACCGAACGAAAAGTATAATAATTTAAAAAAAAAAGTTAACTTCTGTTTTATATAGCAAAGATGGGAAAGAGCAACGGTACGAGAAGGTTATATAAGGAATAAATAAAAAGAAATAAAAGAATCATAAAAGAATTATTTTATTCTTATTTTATTTATTTTAATAAAATCAAAGAACGAACGGAGTCCACAATTTTATTACTCATATTTTAGAGTAGAGAGCAGGCTAAAGAATCCAACGAATGAGCTCTACAAAATATTAAACAAGTAGTCGCGTCTGAAGACTGCGATAAGCAATCTCATGGAAGGTTTGATACTCAATAGTACGTATATAAAGATAGCAGTCCGCTTGTAGCTGCCTGCAAAAAAAATAACTCAATATTTTGTTACTTATTTGTTGCTATTTTGTTACGCCAAAATAAAATTTGTATCTTCAAGGATTTCCGAGAAAATGGCGGACTGCTATCTTAAATCTAAAGTTAGCAGCCACCGCGATTGCTCATTGCCTAATTATGCTAGAGGGATGATATATGCACCAGAATTTGTTACTTTTAAAGTACTTTTAGAAAACAATAAAAAAAATTTTGCCCCGATTAATTTGACAACAGAAATTAGTACTATTAGCGATGAAAACGAAATTAAGGCTAACACGTGCATGAAACGATTTTCGTAATACGACTGCAGGTGTAATATCTTAGTTAGGTTCCAAATAAATTTGTATCACTGATATTCGAGTGCAAATGTGCACAAAAGAACAAAAATCACCATTTCCGGAAATTTCTCCCACTGATGCGCCTAAAATTATGCCGTAATAAATATCATTTTAAAAAGACATGGAGACAAATGGAATGCAACAAAAGAATGAACTGTATTTTTAATCATCATTTCATTCGTGGATATCTCTATTTTAAGGAATTCAAAAATTTCAAAATTACTACAGATAGCTCGATTAAGATTATGCGTTACAGAATGAAATATATATGAAACCGACAACTGTTTTTCAACTCTAATAAATTTCTCTTTCTTTAAATTGTGCAGCACAACAAGTTCCCTTTTGCTTCTATTTCATAAAAATAAGTATCCTATTAAAGTAAGACAAGTGTTCTGATTCTAAAAATCAACAACATCCTGCAGGCAGCTGGAAGCAACAAATTAGATTCTGATTTTTAGGTCCAAATCCGTGAGTAAAATCGACTTATACCTTTCTGCAGTAGTAAATTCCATTTTGCTTCAATTTGTGCAATGCAACAAATTCTATTTATGTTTCTTATCATGACGATAAGTGTCTTGAGTGCAAAAATTAACAAAATCCTGCAGGCAGCTGGAAGAAACAAATTAAATCTAGGTTTTCAGGACCAAATTCGTGAGTAAAATCGACTTATACCTTTCTGCAGTAGTAAAACCCATTTTTCTTCAATTTTTGCAATGCAACAAATTCTATTTATATTTTTTATCATGACAACAAGTGTCCTGAGTGCAAAAATTAACAAAATCCTGCAGGCAGCTGGAAGCAACAAATTAAATCTAGGTTTTCAGAATCAAATCCGTGAGTAAAATCGACTTATACCTCTCTGCCGTTGTAAATCCTATTTTTCTTCAATTTGTCTAGTGCAACATATTCTATTTATGTTTTTTTTACTAATGTCAATAGGCTTTTGAATTAAACGGAGAAATAGTTTAAAAAATATCTCAGCATTAATGGCAACAACGTATTATAATATTTCAAAATTAAAAAATGGAAAAAAATTCTGCTTTTAAGTTGAAAATAATTTTATAAAATTTACCGCTAAAACTCCCCGTTGATCCATCAAGAGCTATTGAATGATTTTTAAAATTAAAGCCACATTTAATTTTTGGAGCATTCCAAATTTTATCAGTAAAAACGTTTGCCCATTTTTCCGGAATGAAATGTAATCTGGATCTTATTTTATTTTTTCGCTAACGCTTTACTTTATAAGTGATATCACTAAACTCTATCTCGGTTAAATGAATAAAAAACTTATTTATATATATAGGTTCTTCAAAATTAGTAGTCGATTGCACAGAATCGTTGAATGAGCTAAGCGTTGTTTCATTTATAAAAATATTTTTAACAATTCCTAGTGCATCTTGTTCACCATGTCTATTTAGCAATATTATAGCATATATTGAATTTGCTTTATAAGTTCTGCCTAATGCAAAACTTATTTCTTCATAAACCGGATCAGATCTAGAAACAATGCGAGAAATGTTATTAATTACTATTCTGTTAGAATATCTTTTTAGAATCTCTAAAAAATTATCTTTTTTGAGACATCGAAGTCTTCCCCGCGGCATTTTATTTAGTTATTTTTATTTGATTTTGCAAAATTAAGAGCACAGAGATTCTTAAAAATAATTGTTTGAAATCACTGCTAAAGCTATTTTAAATATTTATAAATTATTTATTTTTTTTAAATATTTTTTTTTATATATTTTGTATAGATTCCAAATAATTTATTAATAATTAAAAAATTTGATTCACAAAATAATTAACTGTTTTCTCCACAGCACTATAATATTAAATTATTTATTTTGTAATAAACTGGGGAGCTTTATAATGATATATACATACATAAAATACATATATTCTGACAAAATAATTTACTTATAAACTTTTGCATAAAATTGTATTAACACTTTAAGGGCGAAACTGTAGCTAAATGTGAATAAAAAAGTTATTTACCACACATATTGAAATGAAAAAAAATTTCTAGGAAAAACTTGAATATCTCAAAACTCAATTTTACAAGAGCTATAGTTACATAAACATTTGATAATGTAACCCATAAGAAACTAATAAGTATCGACTAAAGTAAATTTACCGAAGGCAGGGAATCGTCCCATGGATCAGCCTAAGTCATATCGTCCTATAAGCCTTACCTCCTTCTTAGTCAAAACGATGGAGAAGTTAGTGGACATACACGTAAGAACAGGACCCAACAAGGTTCGTCTTAGTATCAACATGCCTATCAAAAGGGCAAATCAACAGAGTCAGCCCTTCACGGTCTGGTAAGACAAATCGAAAAGGCAATAGACTATAAAGAAATTGCATTTTGTGCATTCCTAGATATAGAAGGAGCATTTGACAATACTCCCCATGAAGCCATAATAGCAGCGGCTAGGAAAAAGGGTTTAGAAACGGCCACGACTAGATGGATACATGCCATGCTAAGGAGCCGAATGACAACCATGGATCTAGGGGATAGCACATTGACTGCACAGACCTATAGAGGCTGTCCCCAAGGTGGGGTACTATCTCCACTTCTTTGGTCAGTTGTAGTAGATGAACTCCTAGATTGTCTAACAGAACAAGGATACGAGGCTATAGGATATGCCGATGACCTCGTCATTATCATTAGGGGCAAATATGATCTAATTATGTCAGAAAGGATACAATCAGCCTTAGAAGTGATAATGAACTGGTGTCAGTCTAAAAACTTGAACATCAACCCAGGTAAGACTGAGTTAGTACCATTTACAAATAGAAGGAAAATGTACATCATACCCCCTTCAATAAATGGTAGAATAATACCCTTTTCAGGGTAAAATATCTGGGTGTTATACTAGATAGCAAACTCAACTGGAATAAACATATAGAATTGACTCACGCCAAAGCACTAAGGGCATTTTGGGCCTGTAAAAGCTTATTTGGCAGAAAATGGGGACTAAATCCCAAAAAGATTTACTGGTGCTACAGCACAATCATTCTTCCAATAGTCACATACGGATCAACGATATGGCGGACTAAAACTTTACAAAGAAAAGCACAGCTTACGCTCCAAAAAATCCAAAGGCTAGCTTGTCTTGGTATCACAGGAGCTATGAAAACCTGTCCCACAGCGGCAATGGAAATGTTCCTTAACATCCCTCCGATACATCTACAAATAAAAAAGGAAGCTATCAAAGGGGTGTTACGCATACAGAGGGAAAACAAGTACAAACCAGGGGATTTTGGAGGCCACCTCAAAATCCTAAGAAACCCAAAATTGGAGGTTCTAACATCCACACTATCGGATGTTATGCCGACAAAATATAACTTTGAAACCCCTTTCAAAGTTGTAATCAGAGAACGCAAGGACTGACAATCCTCGCTACCTGAAATGGAAGAGGGATCAACCATCAGGTATACAGATGGTTCGCGCACTTCTGAGGGGACAGGAGCCGGAGTCAAAGGGCCTAACTTCTCGGCAAAGAAGCCACAATCTTCCAGGCTGAACTAATTGCAATGGAGCTATGTATCCAAGAGAATATAAGGAGAGCTCATCGCAACAAATCAATTTATATCCTATCGGATAGTCAGGCGGTTCTCAAAGCCCTAACATCCAATAAACACGGATCGAGGTTAGTTTGGGACTGTCTTCAAGACCTAATCATCCTGGGGAAAAGGAACGACGTAACTTTAATGTGGGTACCAGGACATATGGGAATTGAGGGAAACGAAGAGGCTGATCGCCTTGCAAAAAATGGCGCGGAAAAAAACCTTATTGGTCCAGAGCCATTCTGCGGAAAACCAAAAGGGCATCAAAGCTCGACACTTAAGAAGTGGGTTGAACAAGAACACAAAACCCACTGGAATAGACTTCCAGGCTTATCAACCTCAAAAAAACTAATCATACCACAAAAAAACTAAGTAGAAGATATCCTAAAATTCAGAAGGAGCGATATTAGCACTCTAATTGGCCTAATGACGGGGCACAGTGGAGTGAACCGCCACCTCAATAATATGGGCTTAGCTGAAACCGACATCTGCCGTCTCTGTCTCGAAGACTCAGAAACGACAATACATATCCTATCCACTGCTTCACAGTGGCAAGGAAAAGGCATAATCTTCTGTGGAAAGGTTTCATTTCCACCGAGGAACTAGCCAACATGGCTCCCTTACAGATACTCAAATTAGCTAAAGCTATTGAGTTATGGTAGGGTATAGGGGCAATAATCGCACAATAGGCCAAAAAGGCCGCAGTGCTCTCACATGTTCCCCTAATATAAATAATAATAATAATAAAGTAAATTTTCATACCATATGGGACGATGTGCATTGCATCTTAACACCCATATAAAACAGTAAAACCGGAAATAAAGACCGATAAATATTTGCACCTCAAAAGGATCGATAAGCATTGTGTCTAAGCAAACAATCATTATTTCGGATCACTACTACAATTTTAAAGAAAACCCTTTTTTATAAGATAAGATGTAAGAGAATTTAAATCTTGTCCTGTAGGTATATAAGGAAATTATTAATTTTTTAAGGAGCTCTGTGTTCGACTGAAAAGGTTCAAAAATAAAGAAACGAAATAAGTGAAATCAAAAGATATATTAATCGAAAAGATATTAAGAGGTTAGTAGATCTACAAAAAAGTAATTTCAAAATAGCAAAATTTATACAAATTGATCCACGTCAGGTCGAATCGCAAAAAATAAAAATGCTTGTTGTAGTGGCGACAACCTATTGAAGAAAAAGGGATTTAACTGCCACTGAAAAGAGCAAGTAGATTTTTCGCAAGGAATTGGTCCTAAAAATCAGGATAAAATTTGTTGCTTCCACCTGCCTGCAGGATTTTGTTAATTTTTGCACTCAGAACACTTGTTGTCATGATAAAAAACATAACTAGATTTTGTTGCATTGCACAAATTGAAGAAAAATGGAATTTACTACTGCAGAAAGGTACAAGTCAATTTTACTCACGAATTTGGTTCTGAAAACCTAGATTTAATTTGTTACTTCTAGCTGCCTGCAGGATTTTGTTAATTTTTGCACTCAAGATACTTGTTGTCATGATAAAAAAACATAAATAGAGTTTGTTGCATTGCACAAATTAAAGAAAAATGGAATTTACTACTGCAGAAAGGTATAAGTTGATTTTACTCACAGATTTGGACCTAAAAATCAGAATCTAATTTGTTGCTTTCAGCTGCCTGAAAGATGTTGTTGATTTTTAGAACCAAAACACTTGTCTTAATGAAATAGGAGACTTATTTTTATGAAATAGAAGCAAAGGGGAACTTGTTGTGCTGCACAATTTAAAGAAAGAGAAATTTATTAGAGTTGAAGAACAGTTGTCGGTTTCTTATATATTTCATTCTGTAACGCATAATCTTAATCGAGCTATCTCTAGTAATTTTGAAATTTTCGAATTACTTAAAATAGAGATATCCACGAATGAAATGATGATTAAAAATACAGTTCATTCTTTTGTTGCATTCCATTTGTCTCCATGTCTTTTTAAAATGATATTTACGGCATAATTTTAGGCGCATCAGTGGGAGGAATTTCCGGAAATGGTGATTTTCGTTCTTTCATTTCACTCGAATATCAGTGATACAAATTTATTTGGAACCTAACTAAGATATTACACCTGCATTCGTATCAGGAAAATCGTTTAATTCACGTGTTAGCCTTAATTTCGTTTTCATCGCTAATAGTACTAATTTCTGTTGTCAAATTAATCGGATCAAAATTTTTTTTTTTGTTTTCTAAAAGTACTTTAAAAGTAACAAATTCTGGTACATATATCATCCCTCTAGCATAATTAGGCAATGAGTAATCGCGGTGGCTGCTAACTTTAGATTTAAGATAGCAGTCCGCCATTTTCTCGGAAATCCTTGAAGATACAAATTTTATTTTGGCGTAACAAAATAGCAACAAATAAGTAACAAAATATCGAGTTATTTTTTTTGCTGGCAGCTACAAGCGGACTGCTAACTTTATACATATACGTCTCAATAGTATTGTGCGACAGGAATTCGGCGAAATTTTTTAATACTAAGAGTGTGATTGTGTATCTTGACAGATACGACGGAATTATCAACTACAGCGAAAATTAAGCGGTTAGCAATTTCTAAATTCGTTGAAGGTTCTTTCAAAAATATCACATATCAGCTTCGCATGTTCGCAATCTTTCACTTTTTTCGATAGCAAATAAGCGTGCGATCATCATGCTATTCAGCAAAAGTACAAGGATCTCCAACAACTACATTGTGCTTATAAAAAGAACACCTATGACTGATAACAAAATATACAGCCAAATAAATTCCGATCAAGAAAGCTATACGACTCATTAAATGTTCGAGGTCTTCAACGAAAACACAGATCGACGGTTGACAAGCAGTCGTACGTCCTATCTATACATCTATACATCTATACATAGTAATATAATTGTAGTGTCTGTCTGTAATTTGCTTATAAATGGCTATAAGTTAGTTTTTTGAGTTATTTTAGCACTAACTAAGCATAAAAACACATTTTTGAAATTTGTGTCTGTCTGTCTGTCTGTCTGTCTGTCCGACCGCTTTTCACGCACAAACGGCTGAACCGATTGTAATGAAACTTGCACAGTTTGTTAGGTGTCCATCGGAATGAAATCTGCACTTGGTTTCATTTCACTCCCCTCACGCCTTCTACCCCCTTTCATACAAAGTGACTCATTTTCAAAATATATATTAATCAAATTTTCTTGGAAACCATAAAAGCTATTAATTTGAAATTTGGAATATATTATTTCTATTATAAATACAGTCTTTTGGTTTACAAATTATTTGAGTTTCCTCACTCCTTTCACCACCTCCCATACAAACTACACTTTTTCATGAATTATTTTACACCAAATTTCTCAGTACGTGTAACTTCCATCGAGCTAAAATGTTGTATGAAATCCTTAATTAACATTACTATCAATATCGGGAAAAAATTAACCGATTAGCTTCTCTCCTTCTACCCCCTCCCATACAATGTGACACAGTTGCACGACTTCGCAAGAATTTGATTTTCTTGAAAAGTCTGAAAGTTACTGATCTGAAATTTCAAATATATCAATTGCATGATGATTATAGTTGTTTTTCAAAAAATCACCAGAAACCCCCTTCTCCTTCCACCACCTCCCATATAAACCGCACTTTTTCATGAAATACTCTAAACCAATTTTCTCAGTACATTTAAATTTCATCGTGGTAAAAATTTGAATTTAATCCTTAATTATCATTATTATTAAAATCGGGAAAAAAATTAACCGAGTAGCTTCACTCCTTCCACCTCCTCCCATAAAATGAGACACATTCCACGACCATATAACAATTCGATTTTCTTGAAAAGTGTGAATGATACAGATCTGAAATTTAAAGAATATCAATTGCATGATAATTATAGTTGTTTCTCGAAAAATCATCAAACCCCCCCCCCCCCCCCTTCCTTCTACCACCTCCCATACAAATTGCACAATTTCATTAAATTCAATGCACTAAGTTTCTCAGTACCTACTCAATTTTTGAAGCTTAAATTTGGTACAAAACATTTTTATAGCTACTCTAGCATGATGTGAAACAAATTAGTTCAGTACTGTCACCCCTTCTACCACTCCCCATACAAAATTTCTTAACACCGCAAAAATTTCGATTTCATCTATAGGTACATAGTATCGTATGATTGGGCTTTACGCACAATCGTAGTCCTGTTATGTTTTTAAGCTTAATGTTATTTTATTTGTTTTAAATAACACCAGCTACAATTATTCACATGTCCTTAACGCTCTTCAACACGTGTATGATCTCGAATCACGGGTTTGATTTGATCACGAACCTGTCCCATAAAAATGGGAGTATCATGCTTTCATTCTTAATAATTTATGGTTCTGATTCCAACAATATACAAACCATTTTCTCCAAGGAGCCAATAAAGTAAGCAGATTATATATCCCACATATTGTATTACTAACTACACTCTCAAAAATTGCTTATTATTGCTATTTTTACGCGGACGAAGTTGCGGGCGTTTGCTAGTTTTTTTATAAATATGGTTCATGAAATTAGCTTACTGCTTTCTTTAGAACGTTTGAAAATACCAAAAGTTCAAATATTCAAACTTAAAATTATTTAAAGTGTGGAAAATACAGACATAATTTCTTTCAGCCTAATTATCACAGTGAATTTCGGTTTCAAAACGCTCTGCAGTAGAACTTTCATTTATAACTTAAATACTTTTGCTTGCCGATGGAGTCCGACGGATATCCGACGAGGGCCGAAAATATCCGACGAGTATCCGGAAATTTCCAACACGGTTCGACGGATGTCCGACGAGGGTTGACAATGTATGTCCAACGGGGCCGACAAGAACGATACAAAAAGGCGTGCGTTTGTGATGAATACGCAGTTAATATTGGAGGGCGAAAGACTGGAAATCGAAGTTCGGAAAACGTGGGAAAAAGTGGGAGCTGTGAAAACGGTATAATGAAAAAAGTGATATAGTTAATATTGGAAGCGATTAACTGAAGTTTCTGTTTATTTTAAATGAAAAGCGACCTAGTTTCGTGCTTCGCATGCGTATTTTGTACGACAAGGAAGGACATTTTATAAAATCCACATTATTGTTAGTATTGAATAAGTCAAAAAAAAATATTTCTCCTTTTAGAAATATTTGCTTATTTGAAAAAATATATGTAATTAATTTTTAATTATTTCCGGTCCCTTCAAACACTTCAGATTTGCCAAACTCAGTCCAGAACTTAAGATCTATTTAATGTAATTAAAGAAGTCGATTAGGGCCTCCTTATACACGACATTCTTTGTGATAAAATTTCCCATTGGCTTTATTTGTAAATAGATTCTTACTTATAAATAACTTGAAATCTTATTGTATTTGGACTCATATCGTAGGGACATAGAGTTGTCCATGTGAAAATACTTTGTCATTTTTGGAAAAATCAAATTTGCAATGTATAAAAAAAATATTAAGAAAAAAGTGTTTTGGCCTAAAATCGAATCCGCCTGGCAGGCGAGCATTCTACCATACAACCGCCGATGCTGACGAACTTGTCTTGCCAAAATTTAGCCCCAATTTTTGGATCCACTTTAATTAGAATAAAATGGACTTTTAAACATCAAGTCGTTAGTTTCAAACTAAAAAAATCGATTTTATTTTGAACTCAAATTATTTGAAATTTCGATATTTTTACTGCAGTGAAATCGTGAAAAAAAATATTTGTAAAAAAGAATATCGGCCGGGAATCGAACCCGTGTCGACCGCGTGGCAGGCGAGTTTTTCCAATGAACCACTAATACCGACAAAATTATCGCGGCAAAACTTAGTCAGCTACTTCACGTGACTTCAAATGTATGCACAGTTTTTCATTATTATGTAGATGTGTAGACTTTGCTAAATTTCTTTTATTACTCATCATTCAAGGAGAAAAGCAGTTCCCTTCCACAATGCGCGAACTTCAGCATCGGTCTACAATTGTCGCCAGGACTTCTTTGTTCTTTTGGTCCTCGATTTAATTGCTCGCTTCTATGCACTACATGGTCAATTCCGACGTCTTTCTTGAGAGTGTTAATTCAAAACTTGTTTGAAGATGTTTTACTCTAGTTTCTTCGAAGCATAACCGATCCACTGCCAATTCCGTCTTCTAATTTCAATGAATTTCAGTTTGTACAGCTGTACTATAAATTTAGTCGTTGATGACATTTGGCCAAAACATCCTTAAAATGCGTGCGAAAGTGTTACTCATTACTAACCTCGAAATGATGAAATTGGAATTAAATCTGTCATAATATGTATATGTAAAGTTTTCGTAGTTTTTTTTTTCAAAAACAATCAACATTGCATGACACTCTTTACATCTGTCAT
Organism: Chorisops tibialis; assembly: GCA_963669355.1. Taxonomy (NCBI): domain Eukaryota; kingdom Metazoa; phylum Arthropoda; class Insecta; order Diptera; family Stratiomyidae; genus Chorisops; species Chorisops tibialis. The sequence goes on from OY770262.1 coordinate 217,957,220, forward strand.
CCAGAATCCAACATTATTGAAATGACAGTTGTCAGAAAATGAATGAAATGTGCCGCACAACATCATCATTCACAATTATTTTTTTTTTTTTAATAAAAATTGTTTCCTGATAGAAAATTGTTATTTTGTCTTCTTGAAAACTTTCCGAAATTAGCTATCATTAAAAATATTATGTAATTAATTACCGAAAATTCTGTGAAAATATTTCTATGGAAATTTATAATGGATTTTTATTTTGGTGATTTCTTCGCGTTCGTCTCAAGAACTGGATCAAATGCATAGCAATTTTGATCAAGTTTTTATGCCTATATTACTCACACATGACACCGGTTATTGTACTGCAGAAGCGAAGCGTATATACCACAGAGTTTTGTGAATCGTTTAAATTTGACCGCAACGAATCATTGTATTATTCACCTAGCGTTTGTTTTTCTCGTAAAACTCACAATCAATCGGCATCATACCGGCACAGATAGTAGATATATCTAAATATATTCTTTTAATTTCCGAGATAGCATGTCACCATTGTGTGGTATCCCATTACCTCATCATCATCATTCTCTGCTCTAGCTGTACCTTGTTTTAATTTGCCGGTCAATTTTTTCAGTTAGATAATAACGATAATCGCTCTTAAACATCATCGGTTTGTATGCAAAAATAACTGAAATATATTTTAACATTTTTTGTTATACAGTCATCGTCGCAAAGAGTGGTCTCAAACTTGGATTTAAGTAAAATTGAAAGAGAAAGAAAAAAAAACATAACATTACTACGCCCAATCATGCGATACTCTTGATGAAATAGAAATTTTCGTGATCTTAAGAAATTTTGTATGGGAAGTGATGGAAGGGGTAGCTATAAAAGTAACTTAGTCAAAATTTAAGCTTCAAAAATTTAATAGGAATATAGAAAATTAGTGTATTGGATTAAGTGAATTTGTGCAGTTTGTATGAGAGGTGGTAGTGGGAATGGGGGGGTTTGTAGCTATTTTTTCACATTTTACAATTGACATCTCTCAAATTTTAGATCAGTAATATTCATAATTTTGAAGAAAATTTATTTTTTGTAAATTTTTGCAATTCACTTTGTATGGAAGGGAGTTGAAGTTAAGCTAATCAGTTAATTTTTTTCGATTTTAATGACAATGATATTTAAGCATTTAGTACAAAATTTGGGGTCAATAAATGTTATACGTACGGAGAAAATCAGTTTGTAGTATTTCATGAAAAAGTGCTGTCTATATGGGAGGTGGTGGAAGGAGTGAGGGTATGTAAACAATTCTTATACCGTAGATCAGAGAGAGAATTTGGAGATATGAGCTTCTATAGTTCCAAGAAAATTTAATTATTGTAAATTATTGGAAATGAGTCACTTTATATGGGGAGCGGTGGGGGTGGAACGATTTGGCTTTTTTCGTTAAAAACGACTTGTACAAAATTTCAACCTTCTAGCTCCACACATTCTTAAGCTAGAGAGTGCACCGCACGAAAGAATGAACATTTTAGATTATTTTTGTTCCCTTGGTGGCTTTGTGCAAGCAGTATTTTTTAGCGTTACAAACTTTGGAGAAAACTAATACTACTTTCAGATTTCATCTAGAGTATAATAAGCCTTCACGATGTGAACAAAATATAAGAAATAGGCCTAAACTGTCGAAAAATCTACGTTTTTATGAATTTTACCTTAAATATCGAGAAATTGAGAATAATATTTTCTCAATTTCAACTGTAAGATCGGAACAACTGTAAGATCGGACAATTTTCTTCGAAATAGATCTTAATAAGATTTATGATAAATACCATATTAACGCCGCAAATCGGTGTCAAAAGAAATACAAATTTCTGAAAATGGTGAAAGTATTTATTTTTGGTTTGGTGCATGTTTTCGCAGTGAGAGAATGAGTTTTTCGCCGCTGAAATCTTTATCAAACTGATGAGAGACCGAAACGTTACGATTAATAATTAATTTTTAATTAAAAAAAATTTATAAATCGTGACGTTTCGGTCGCCGCTTAAACCTGTGTCAAATTTATAAGTTTGGTTAAGATCTCAGCAGAGATCGAAACATCGCGATTAATAAACCAGAACAGTGTGAAATCCGATAATCTTTCTTTTAAAATATCTTTCATTAATTACTCGAACGAAATCAATTCCGGTCTTAAATTGTTCGATTCTCAGTTTGCGACAAAAAACTCTGCAGTGACCGAAATGTCACGATTTATTAAGCAGAGCAGTGTAAAGTTCGGAAATCTTTTCTTAAAGGTATTTTTATACTGTAGATGAAATCTGAGAGTATTCTTACATGCCAATACTACGCTGCTCATCGAATGTTCGAGAACTTCAACTACTATTCTCAACATCAACAACACTGCACTAATAAAAGAACTCCTTCAGGTTTTTTTCGCGAACGAAAGCCATAAAAATTACATGTACGCACAAATTCCGATCAAGTTACATGTCAATATAAATTGAATGACTCATCGACGGTTGGCATGAGTCAGAGAACACATCGTAATATCGATGAAAGAGCGAATACGTAACCGACAGTCAGCTGAAGTCAGTAAATAAGTTGTATGGACGACTGTTGGATCGATACACATCTACAGTCAGCCAATACGTCTATTGTTCTGGGTACAAAAAGGAGCGAGTGTTCGTGAAAAGAGTCAATCGATGCTCGGAAGCAAAAAAGTCGAAGTGGGTAAAGCGATTGTAGCCGACAATGTGAGGATTATGGCGAAATAGTGGACAAGAGAATTATTAAAGTGAAAAGAAGAAGGTGTTAAATAAAGGTTTTAGTCATTTTAAATCAAAAGCGACAATCCAGACTAAGAAATAATTATTTCAAAACTTTCAAAATTTTCCAACTCCAGCTAACAGAGAGCTTTATAATGCATCAAGAAATACCTGCGAATCTATCCTTAAACGTGTTAAATTTGATCACGACCAAAAACTTCGGCGGATGATCCTTCAGAGTCCAAGAAGCTCAAGATCTTTCTGGTCTTTTTTCAAAACGGTCAACAATAATTTCACACCCCCATTTGTCGATGGCGACCGTACCGTTATTGATCTGGATAAGAAAGCCAACCTATCGGCAGTAAGTTTCGCGAGAAACTCCACGCAAACTCTCCTATCGCATCACCATCAGGTTTTTCGCTGCCGCCGCTACATTTCCGCACGCGTCTCATATTCAGGATCCTGCAAAAGCTCAAGGTTCAAAAGTCCGCTGGTCCTGATGACATTCCCCCCATTACCTTTTATATGTGTGCCTCCTCTCTGGCTAAGCCCCTTCGCAATCTTTTTCATCTATCTTACTCTTCTGGGTGCTTTTCACGATTTTGGAAAGCCGCGAACGCTCAGCCGATTCCCAAGACGCCCGACAGCTAACTTTATTATTTCGCTTTCGCAAAGCACTTAAGCACTTTTTGCTTACACAATAGTGCTTTATTATTTAAACAATTATTTATTTATTTGGGCTCTTGATCAGAAAGAATACAATTTCAATTAAACAAAAGCGGAAAATAAAACAATAACAAAGAGAAAATTTTTAACATTAAAGATGATTTTTTTTATATATAGGTATATATAATTTGAGGAACACGTGAGAGCACTTTCTCGGCCTATTGTGTGTTTATTGCCCCTTCACCCTACCATATAATCTAAGTATCTTTAAGGGAGCCATATTGGCTAGTTCCTCGGTAGTAAGGAAACCTTTTCCAGGAAAATTGTGTCTTTTCCTAGCTACTGCTTCACAGTGACATAGGATGTGTACTGTCGTTTCTGAGTCTTCTTGACTGAGGCGGCAGTTGTCGGTTTCAGCTCAGCTCATATTTTTGAGGTGGTGGTTTACTACACTGTGCCCCGTCATTAGGCCGATTAGATTACTAATATCACTCTTGTTGAATTTTGGAATATCTTCCACTTTGTTTTTTTGGGGTAGGATTAGTTTTTTTTTAGATTGATAAGCCTGGAAGTCTATTCCAGTCGATTTTATGTTCTTGTTCAACCCATTTTCTAAGTATAGGGCTGTAGTACCCTTTTGGTTTTCCGCAGAATGGCTCTGCAATAAAATTTGTTTCTGCGCCGTTTTTTGCAAGGTGATCAGCCTCTTCATTTCCCTCAATTTCCATATGTCCTGGTACCCACATTAAGGTTACATCGTTCCTTTTTCCCAGGATTATTATACTCCAGATGAAATCTGATTATACTCTAGATGAAATCTGGGAGTATTATAAGTTTGCCACAAAGTTTGTAACGCCAAGAAATAAGGCTTGAAGAAAAAAATGAATGATACAGAAGTTCATATAATTGCTCAAAAGTCTCAAAACTCAAAATTTTGGGCTTATATTTTGATGACTACAAGGAGAATTTTGGCGCCTCTAATATTTGGTGCTTCATCCAACTGCCCATACGGCTATTCCGAGAACATTTAAAACTTTTTTTAAGTAGTTAAATAGTGGATGCACAATATGAATTGAAAACAATACTACAAGGGAAATCATCAAATCAATTCAAAAATATCTCCCGGATCTAAAATCCACCCAGAATAATACAGTGCAGTATTGTAATAATTCACGATTTATTACTCCCCTCTTCTACTAATCTTAAACATCAAAATCACGGAGATCGCCATGTCCCGAGCATAACCCATCCGATACACAATGTACCAGCGCTATGACATTTGATCACGCAACAATAACATAAAAGGATCGGGCCACTTGCTCGCAGCAGGAAATACAGGACCCTTTTCGTGTAATTAAAGATCGTACGAATAGTACATGTTTTAATTGCATAACACACATGGTATGGTATCATGCAACAAGTGTCCTTACAATAACAATAACATAAAAGGATCAGATCACTTGCTCGAAGCTGGAAATACGTGATCCATTTCGGTAGTTAAAGATCATACGAATGTTTTTTTAAGATAATACCAGGAAACACTGCAATATTTGATGACCCACCGCGAAGTCAGCGCCTTTCTAGCATTCAAGCTATTTATGCTGCACAACCTAACGCTGAGATCGTTGTCGCGGGCGATTTCAATTTTCATAACGTTGCCTGGCTTAAACATTCCACGCATACGGACCAGCCGGGTCGTGACGCTGAGCTCTTCGCATCTATCAACGGTTTAGTGCAGCTGGTAGACAACCCCACTCGTCTACCTGACATTGCAGGCCAATTTCCAAATTTGCTTGACCTCTTTTTAACCACCCACCCACTAAAGTTTGAGGTCTCGTTATTGGCTCCAGTAGGAACATCGGACTATTTTATGATTCGAGCACAGTTTCCTATCACAGCAGAAAACCACCGACTACAACGACACCACGTAGAACGGTATGGCACTATAAGAAAGCTAATTGGGAAGACCTTAATTCATTCTACCGTGCCTTTGATTGAAGGCTGTGCTTTGAGTCCAGTAATTGTGATACCATCTCGCAACTTGTGACGGAGGCAATCATAAAAAACATGAGGCTTTTTATTCCATGCTATCTCAAAAGGATCAGACCTGGAAATGTTTCATGGTTTAACAATGAGTGCCTCGAAGCAGTTAGAGCCAAAAAGCAGTCTGTTGTTACCTTTCGCAATAATCCGACGTTAGAAACCAAAGACTCATTAAAAGTGGTAAGAAATGCCTGCAACAAAATTTTAAAGCGAGCTAAATTCGAACATGATCGGAAACGCCGATATAAGATCATTGAGAATCCCAAAAACTCAACTTTTGGCAGCAAACTTCGCTAAAAACTCGAAGCTTCCACAGTCGAGCCAGAGTTCTCCGTACTTACTGGACTCTGGTTTCTCGCTGCCACCTTTTCGTTTTCGAACTAGGGTTATTTTTAGGATCCTGCAAGTGCTCAATATTCACAAGTCTGCTAGGCCAGATGGCATCCCCCCTATTGTCATTAAGAACTGCGCTTCCTCTCTAGCTAAACCTCTTGGTAATCTCTACCATCTTTCATACTCTTCAGGGTGTTTTCCTAAGATCTGGAAAGTCGCGAATGTTCAGCCAATTCGAAAGAAAGGAAGCAAAGCGAACCCCGCCAATTCCGGCCCATAGCCATTACCTCAGTGCTTTCAAAGGTAATGGAAACTGCTGTCAATCGCAGGATAGGCAACTTTTTTGTGGATAAAAATCTCATTCACGCAAATATGGATTTCACTCGGGGCGTTCTACAGGCGATCTCCTGATCTATCTTACCGAGCGTTGCAATTCCTGCATCCACAAATTTGGTGAAGGTCAAGTTCTTGCTCTTGACATCGCCAAAGCGTTTGACAGAGTTTGGCACAAATGCCTCCTAGTCAAGCTAAAGGCCTTTAGTTTAAACACTCTATTTCTTCAATGGATTGAGAGTTTCCTCTCCGAGCGCTGTATTCGAGTCGTACTAGACGGAGTAACTTCTGCACCCTTTCCTATTGATTCCGGCGTCCCTCAGGGCTCAGTTTTATCTCCCACTCTCTTTTTAGTCTTCATAAATGACCTTCTGTCGTCTACTCTCAATCCTATTCACTGTTTCGCAGATGACAGCACTTTAGATAACACCTACCAATTCGACTCTCCTGCGGACGCTCGTCCGATATCGGTGGCCTCTTGTCGTAATGAGTCGATTCAGTCATTGAACTCTGACCTCAGTTTACTCCTGGAATGGGGCAGGAACAACAGAGTAGAGTTTAATGCCTTAAAAACGCAGTCCTGTCATCTATCTCTTAAACATAACGTTCCGACGTCGGTCACTAATATATCCTTGAATGGCGTACCGATTCCACCTTCTGCAGATTTTACGTTACTAAGTGTAAAACTTAACAATCACCTAGATTGGAGCCAACACATTTACGAAGTCGCTCTTGATGCTTCGAAACGCCTAGATATTCTGCGGAAGTGTAAGAAATACTTCTCTGCCACCGAACTAGCTACCATCTATAAGGCTTATATCCGACCACGTCGCATGTTTGGGCTGGGGCCCCAAAATCACATCTGGCCCTTCTTGACCGTATCCAGAAATATGCATTCCGATTAATTGGGGATGAAGCTATATCGGCCTCAATTGACTTCCTCGAGCATCGTCGAAATATCGGTGCACTCTGCATTTACTATAGATACTTCCATGGTAAATGCAGCAAGGAACTAAAAGCCTTTATACCACCTACATTCAATGCCCCCCGAAATACTCGCCAAGCTGCACGCTCACACGAGTACACCGTGAAGCCCTTGCCGTGGAGAACAGTGAAGTTTAGGCAGTTCTTTATCCCTCGGACGACAGTGTTGTGGAATTCATTACCAGGCAATCTCTTTCTAACAGGATACAACCTCCAGCAATTTAAAAACAACGTTCACCGCCATTTCAAAATCTCCCCTCCTATGTTTCCCTACTAATTTTCCTTTATCCACTTGTTTCCCCCGCGTCGACTTAACTGTGCATCGCGCATTAAAGGGTGACCTCCTAAGTTATTTTCGACGGCCGTAAAAAAAAAAAGGGAATCGGGATAGGATAAATAGATCAATAAAAATCCAAAACGAGTTGACTCAAAGCTTTCCAATGGATTCAGGTTTCAAGCCCTTGGTGCTCGAGTATGTCGTCAGGAAGGTAATGCAAAACCTCAATGGACACCAGAGGTACGGTACTCGTAAAATCCGCACAGTTGGTGGCGTACGCAGACGACGTGGATATTCTGGTCCGATCAATACTTTGCGTTAAGTAGGTATTCAGGAGTTGGAGTCGGCAGCGGGTGAAGTAGGGCTCAGGATCATTGAAGCGAAAACTAAATACATGACCCAGACAAGAAGGACTGTCCCAGAGAGGCATAACATTACTATGGGCGAATACAAACTCGAGCAGGTGGATGAATTCGTAAACCTGGGAGCCCTTCTCACAAAGGACGGCAATGAGCGACATGAAATTCAAAGAAGAATCACGACAGCTAACAAAGCATTTTATGCGATCTTTCCCCCTAATGAAATCAAAGAAGGTCGATCGAAACAATAAACTGCGCATCTACAAGATATTAATTCGTCCTGTGCTGCTATATGGATGCGAAACATGGACCTTGACGCGAGTGTCGAAGAAGGCAATCGACACGTTTGAGCCGAAAATTCTTCGGCAGGTGTACGGAGCAGTTAATGAAGGAGATGATTAGCGAATTCGATACAACCATGAGCTGTATCAACTATTTGAAGACCCACTAGCATCTATCGTGATAAAACTGCGCAAGCTACAATGGGCTGGTCAGGTGGTACGAATGCACGAGGAACGAATTCCAAAACGAGTGATCAAGAGCAAAGCTCAAGGCAACCGATCGCAGGGGAAGCCACGAAACCGATGGGAGGACTCAGTCGACGCAGATTACAGATCGCTTCTCGATTTTTCAAATTGGAGGACGCGGTCGTTGGACCGAGACAACTGGAGGAGGTGCATCCGGGAGGCCAAGGCTCGATGTAAGGTGTACCGCCATTGCAACATCATAAATAAATCAGGATAACCTGATCTCGAGGCAGTTCGTAGCAGGTAGTTCGTAATAGGCAGTTCGACATTATCACTAATTAAACGCATTTCGAAGTTCGCTATAACCAGCTCAGTAAAGGTAGTTAGTGTAACAGTTTTCTTTCATCTTGTAGTACGACGTTTAAGAAAGTATAGTTTATTAATATATTTTTAAAATATAGGTGACTATAAGCACAAAGTAAATAAAGTTGTATTGAGTTAACGTAAAATCAGTGCTTTGATAATACGAAGGACAATAGACATCCTTCGAAACGTGACGACAACACCTCCGTAGTAACAGCATCCATCTTCAACATTATGCATACGATGTAACGCTCATACAGTTGGCAGCGATATGAGATTAAAAAAAAAATCCAAAGATAAGAATTATAAAATCTCATAGCTCGTACATAAATAAAGTTAATTTTTTCGACACATGAGGTTAACGCTAAAGTCGCGACTAGACTTAAAATTAAGTAACGCTGTAATTTAGCATTAATTTTAGCTGAACTGTGCCTATAAATGGGCTTTAAACAAGCTAATGGGCAGACCAGTAGTCACTCAAAGTCATTCCACCCGAAACATATGACACATACCTGAAAATTTACGAGGATATTGTGGGAGTTAGTCAGGTATTTCTGTACATAAATGCTTGCGAGTACCTACCTGTTCGGATTTTACTATTAAAATTTATTCGTAGGTAGCGTGGATTTAATTTTTCCACAAATTATTTTCTCTTATTTTCCTTCTTTTTTTTATATGTAGTTCAATGCCACGGCCACTAAGTACTCTAATTTCCATTTTAATGAGATTTTGACGATTGTGTGTTGTGAATTTTAATTGAAAAAAAAATTGTGCATTTATTTAAAGTGGTGTTCGCTTCGTGTTTTATGAGTTTAATTTAGTTCAATTTTTTATCAAAAATTGTAATAAAATATCGAAAGATTTCATAACGAAATAATGCAATTTTCTTTGAATCCATAAATATTGTAAACTAGTTAGATGTAAAAGTATTGTAGGATGCATTGTATTTCAAATCCATCTCCAGTTGATTTATCCTAATGATAAAAAAAAAAACTTTTTGAAAATCAAAAAACTCCATTTTATTGGAAACGTTTAAATTTTATTTATTATTTATTTATTTATTTATTGAAATTTTTATACAGTGAGAATTCTTATGTGTGCAATTAATTTATGTTAGGTCAAGGAAAACGGAAAACTAAAAACCTTATTATAGATATAAATATAACTTAAAACTAGGGATGACTTAAAAACTATCTAATGAGAAATTTCATTTAATTAATCAAGGAATTTTCTGAAAATTGATATTCTTCTTTTAACTTTGCGGTTTGTTTTAATAGGATAATTTCGATTACAGGGGTTTGAGCGATCTTGTGAAGTGCCAAGGTTTATCGAGGATGACTTCAAGGAATTTGTTTTGAATTGATTGTTATTAATGGACAAGATGTGAAAAAAGATTTTGCAAGATTTTTGTTATCTTGGAAGCATTATCAGCATGGACGGCGGAGCCGAAAAGGATACTGCGGCTCGTCTCAATAAAGTTCATCAGCCCTTGGTATCCTTTCCCCTTTCTGGAGGTTAAGAAAGATCACCCTTCGCACGAAGCTGCGAGTTTTTCTGTATTTTATGTGGTTGTACTAAGTGGAAGGTGACCGTTAAGCTTACCAAGAAACTGCAAACTTTCGCATTTTAGGAATATTCTGGCCAGAAGTGATCTCCAACGACGGACTTTGGGGTACAACTGGACAGACTAAAATACGCATTGAGATTCAAAGGCGGAAGTGGCAGTGGATCGGTCACACTTTGCGAAACATCGCCAAACAGGCTCTTTACTATAATCCCCAAGGAAGACGTCGGGTTGGTCGAAAATTCAGGACATAGAAGTGAGCAGTTGAGCAGGAGGCCAGAGGAATAAACAAGTGTTGGCAACAACTAAAGACCGATGCTCAGGATCGCGCCTTGTGGAAGAGAGTTGTACCTTTTCTATGCCCCTGTGGGGGTCTTAACAGGAATTTGATAGATTTTGAATTATTTGTAGCTTTTTCTTGTGGAGAACAGCGCAATTTTTTCAGATTGCTGCGCCATATAATAATACAGGCTCCATGACTGAATTAAATAACAGCAGTCTATTTTTTACAGCAAGCTTTGGTTTCCTAGATATTAAAGGATATAAGGTGCAGATCGCCTTCGTCCGTTTGGATGTTGTGTAGGAATTATGTTCGTGGAAGTTAAAAAAAGACCGAGGTATTTGACTTTATTTGACCACTCGATAGATGTACCAAAAACATTGATGTGGGAGGAAGAAAGATATCTATTATCAAATCTCTTGGTGAAAAAAGTAGCTTAAGTTTCATTCCCATTGTTCTCAATTTTCTGGGCCTTAAAATATTTTTCGAGATTATCAAGCTATAATTGCAGATTACTGATAATTACATGTGGGTCAGAAGAAGCGGTGTATAGCGCAGTGCCGTCGACAAAGTAGCAGTTAGTGTTATTAGGAATGTCTGAGGTGTATATATTATATAAGATAGGACTGAGCAAGGAGCCTTAGGGGACTCCTACTGATATCGAACGGTAAGATGACGATGTGGCTTTGATTTTTAACTGGAAGGTTCTATTCATGAGGAGAGCCTGAATGATTTTTATTAAGTAGACAGGGCTTGTAAAGAAGTCTGTCGTGCCGGATAGAGTCGAAAGCCTTCTCAATGTCTAGGATGACCATACAAACGGATTCTTTCTTCTTCAAGCAATCTTTTATAAAATTGGATACTCTGAGTAACTGGTGATTCGTTGAGTTACCCGGTGGAAATCCGAACTGGTGGTCAGGTATAATATGATTGACTTCGAAGTAGATGTGAATTATTTTCTCGAAAATTTTACTCAGTGAAGACAACAGACTTATTGGTCGATAGCTCCCTGCATCAGAAGAATCCTTTCCTGGCTTGAGGAACTAGTGCCGATTTCTATTTGTTGGTCTAACTTAAGGGAAGTCTGGTGCAAGATCATAAAACTTAGAAATGTTTTGCTTTACCGATTCTTCTGTGATACGGTTGCCAAGGTTTCGACAGATAAGATGGGCAGAGTGAAATTTGTCAGCAATGAGTTTTGATTGATCAGCAGGCTGGTACAGGTGCTTGGAGCCATCGCGAAGGTAAATTGTGCTGCCGCCTTTCGCTTTACGGAATTTACAACCTTACTATAGTTTTTTAGAAGATTTTTTAAGGTTGGAGAGCATATAATTCCAGATTCCGTTTCTTATCGAAGTGATTTTAGTATTGATCAATTTCTGTAGTCAATTAACTTGAGTTTTAAATGATCTTGATGAATAGGAATAGGGTTGACGGTAAGCTTTATCCTCGAGATAGTGAATGGTTTTGCGATTGACAACAGTTTCCATCACTTTCGACAGCAATGAAGTGATGGCTATCGGGCGGTAGTTTGTGGGGTTCGATTCGCTTCCTATCTTGGGAATTGGCTGAACTTGACGACTTTCGACAATTGTGGAAAGCACCCAGAAGAGTAAGATAGATGAAAAAGATTGCGAAGGGGTTTAGCTAGAGAAAAGGCGCACATTGAAAGGGTAACTAAGCGCGTAAAGCATTCAGTTTTACCATTCAAAGATATAAATTCCTCAATTATTATAGTTCAAAATCTTCTTCATCCACTCATAAAAATTAATTAATTAATTTCGATGAAGTTACATATTTGTTTTGCACACAGTTGACCTTTCATTAATTCAACTAATTTTATTATTTGAAAATTTACTTTCACAAACCATTATCAATGAAAATAGATGATTCGTCAAAATTAGTAAATATCTTCAAAAGAAAAATCATACTTTTGCCTACTGCGAAGAATTTTTAGTATCAAAAATTCATTAAATGTCTATAAATCTAATAGCAGTGCTTCTAAGCAAGATTTTTGTTTCGGTAGAACAGTAGTACTTGAATACAGTTTGCGAAATTGGTGAGTGAGTTGATTTTATTTTGTTATTCTAATAACATTCAGATTGAATTGGAAACAAACAAAACATTTGCTACCCGGAAATTTTTTCATTTAGTGTCATGGTTAAATTAGCCTAAAAATGCAAAAAAAACGAAAATCCGTCTATCTGTGCGCGCCACCGCAGAAGGGAGTACTTGTCGATTTTAGTTAACCAAAATGCAAATAGCAAAATGCGATAAATAATATTAGTATTGAAAGATAATTGACCATAGCATCCTAATGTGAATTAGTCTATATCTCCGTTCACTGTAAAATCAAAAGAAAACACTTGCTGAAAAGCAATAACTTACGTACAGAAGGGCTACGTAAATAACCTGCGTTAGCATGTGATCGTTATTAAAGAAGCAGATAATTATTATACTTCTTGCTTTTTTTGCTTTTCCGAGAAGACTTCAATTTTACTTTATTATCGTGGATTTCAGGCGAATACCCATTTTGGGGCGTGTACGGGATCAGGGGGAGGCGGGGGGAGCGCTTAAGCCGAAAAATACGAATTCAAATATCTCAACTATGGTACCAGCTAGGAAGCTAAAACTTAACACACATATAGAGGGGTTTGTGGGACAACTTTTAAAAATAATTTTATTTTTTTATCCACTGGCGTCCGAAAAGGGGGGGCTAAAAACAAATTGTCGGCCGAATTGTTTTTTCAAATGCTTATATCTTCGAAATTACTTATTGTAAGTAATTCATATTTTGAGACCATTAAGGTGGCATATAGTTCCATTGAAATCAGCTTAGAGAGTGGTTAATTATTGTAAGGGGGAGGGTCAGGGGGGGTGCAAAGAAAAAAACTTCAAAATGAATATCTCAACTATCTCTTATGCTATGTAATTGAAACTTGAAACTTATATTAAGCTATACTAGTAAAATACAAAAAAATATAACATCTCGAAATAAAAGAAGGGGGGGGAGAAATGGGGAGCATTTCAAAAATGGCGCACTTTCAAAATTACAAATCCTTATATCTCAAAAAAGAGTACAGATATCAAATCGAAAATTTGTCAGATTGTAGAACTACATAGTGGTTAATTTTGGTAAAAATTTTAAGTTGGGAGGTGTAAGGGGAGGGAGGTGATAAGCAAAAATGTCGAAAAATTTGAGTGTTTTTTTTGGGCTCTGGTGAAAGATACAAAGTTTAAATTTTGCATGTGGATACGTCTATTTGATGTACATAGAAAAATAATAATAACTTGATCCATAATTGTTATAAACCGACCCCCCGGTCTAACGTGCACAAGGTGTTTCATGTGCATTGAAAAAAACACATAAACAGAAAATTTTTGAGTGAAATTTTAAGGTAGAAACTTGAAAATTTGCGAAATGCATTTAAAAAAATCCCTAAATATACGAAATATTAAGTGGTTGAAAACCTTTAAGACTTCTACCCCCTCCCATACAAAATTATTTTTTCGACCATTTTTAAGAAATCAATTATCACCTTTTAAAAGCTATCAATTTGAGATTTTGCATGAAAACTTACAAAAATAATTGGATTGAAATTACGTCAAAAGTTTTGAAATCACGCTTGTCCTTCTACCCCCTCGCATACAAAAGAATGATTTCGACCAATTTCATTAAATCAACTAATAACCAACAAATTAAAAGCTACGAACTTGAAATTTTGTACAAGCACCTTATAACAGAAAATAAAGAAAATTGTATCACAAGTTTTACGATTCTCTCACCTTCTCTACCCCCTCCCATACAAAATTATTTTTTCGAGCATTTTCAAGAAATCAGTTATCAGCTAACTCTTAAAAGCTATCCATTTCAAATTTTGCATAAAAACTTATAAAAATAATTGAAATGAAGTTACTTTAAAAGTTTTGAAATCGCGCTTGCCCTTCTACCCCCTCCCATACAAAACTATGATTTCGACCAATTTCATTAAATCAACTAATAACTAACAAATTAAAAGCTACGAACTTGGAATTTTGTACAAGCACCTTATAAGAAAAGCGAAATAAAACTACATATCAAATTTTACGATTCCCCTACATTCTCTACCCCCTCCCATATAAATGTTCGGTTTCGTGAATGTAAAATACACCGAATTTTATGAAAATTCTATGCAACTTCGTCTATGAAACACATTCTATACAGAGAATATTCGACGTGATTCGAACAATTAATTAAAAAGCTATTAACATCCACCCACCCTTACTATTACCCCTCCTCCTCCCCTCATAAAAACCCAAACTTGCAGAAACGAATGAAATATTGTTAAATTGATAACAGCCCTGCCCAAAAACTCCCTTTCACTTAGCCTTCCCTAACCATTCTAACCTGCATATTGACTTTCCACTCATCCGCAACTTGTCCCAAGAATGATAAAGTTTCGCCCGACTTGTTGGCAGTTTATTTTTAATATAGGGGTTAAGGGGAGGCGAGGGGAGCGCTAGAACCAAAAAATACTAATTCGAATATCTCAACAATGGTTTTAGGTAGAAAGTTAAAATTTGATACATGTATAGAAGGATTTGTAGGCCAAACTAAAAAAATAATTTAATTTTTTTATCCATTCAATAACAGACTAAGCAAAGTTTAATAAAACTCACTGGTGAGCGGGAACAAATACTGCGAAAGGTAGGAATGGAGTGCGGTGGTAGGAAGCTCGGGAATTTTTAGTTGCTATGATGGCGTACACGGCTCCTCGCAGACGGGTAGTAGTAGGATGAAGTTTTACCAATTCCTATAACTATCTTTGGAGTCTAGCGACTCCACGGACCTGAGCTAACTATCCCCCTCTGAGATGGGGGCAGTAGAATTCACCCACAGCCAATCCTGCTTGCCCTACAAATGGCAAATGAACACTCACTTGGTCATGGGCTTATCACCCTTTATCTTAAATCCTAACTGATACGAGAAACGGATACAGCGCCTAGGATACGGACTGATTCTACGGTAACGACTTTTGGCATTCGAAAACGGAGTATGATTGACTTCTGTAACGTTCGAACATTGAATGACGAGGAAAGGGCTGAGGTCTTTTGGTTGTTGCACCGCGAATCAGTGATTGACGTGAAATGGAGCACTATAACATCCAAATCTTGGGCTTGAGCGAGGTGAGGTGGGCAGGATCAGGAGAAGAACGAATTCCGAGTGGAAACACATTCTGTACGTTGATCCTGATAGTGAAGCCAAAAATGGCGTTGCGGTCGTCCTTACACCGAGAGCGAGAAACAGTCTCATCAGCTGGGATCGAATCTCGAATAGGATTATCGTCATCAGGCTCAGGACTAGTGCCAGAAACGGTACAATTCTACAGTGTTACGCACCAACTAATGCCGCAATACCTGGTGACAAACAGGAGTTTTATACCCAACCGAGTGCCACCTTCGATCGTGTTCCAAGCGGTGATATTATTATCATCTCAGGAGATATGAACACCCAGGTTGGCTCAGACAACACTGGACTAGAACACGTCATTGGGTCGACACGTCACGACCTTGGATTAAGAGACCCGAAAACGACAAACTATTTGAGGAGTTTTGTAGTACTCGGCAAATCGTCATCGAAGGGACCCTTTTTCCACACAAGAGTCACCATAAAACATCTTGGGTTTCCCCTGATGGTGTTACTCAGAACCAGATCGACCATTTGGTTATAAGTCGCCGATGGAGAAGATGTCTCCTCGATGTGCGAACGAAGCATGGAGCATTGGGGAGCGAGCTCCACTTCATGGTTGCCTGCTTGAGATTGTGCACAGCAGCTATCCGACGACCACAAATTCTTCAAATGAAGCGCAAGCTTAATGTGGAAAGACTTAGAGACCCTAACACAAAGCACGAGTACACAACCATTCTACGCGAAAAGTCATCCACGTTGGGTGAATATGAAATGCGCACACTGGACGCCAATTCGGAGGCAACCAGAAACACTTTTCTAACTAGTGCTGAAGAATTTGTGGGATATGAACAAAGCGGTAAGAAACCCTGGATGTCACAAGACACATGGGACAAAGCCAATTTCACAATCATCTCTCAACCCGATGTCAACCAAGAACACCCGACTGGAGACGGAACTAACGCGATGCTCATATACAGCTTAAAAAGTCTGTTAGACGCAACAAGAGAAAGTCCATTGAAGATCTGGCCGACAAGGCCGAATCTGCGGCTTACTTTGGAGATATTATTTAAAATCATAACAGTTGACGAACAGCAATTTCAACGCCAACAATGTCAACGGAACCCTCCTTAATATGAGTGACACCAGTTGCGGCGATGGAAGGAATACTTCTCTGTCATTTAACAACTAACATTTTAACAACTACCAAACCGCAAAAATCCTCTATTAGGGTCGATCCCCCATATAAGGAAGAGATAATTTCCGCCATTCGGTCAATGGCGGGAAGGAAAGCCCCAAGTATAGACGGACAACCGAGCTCCTCAAAGCGGACCCGGAAATAACAGCCGATATACTCCTCCCACTCTTTACTGAGGAGTGGAATGAAGGAACATATCCGACTGAATGAAAGGAGGGCGTCATTGTGAAAATTCCGAAGAAGGGCGACATTCGGGATTGTGGTAATTGGCGTGGTATATGTCTACTTACTGCCGTATCAAAAATCATGGCTAAGGTAATTCTCAATAGGATAAGTGATGTTGTGGAGAGCACTCTCGAAGTTTATCAGGCTGGATTCCGTAAAAAGTCGTCTTATACCGACCACACAAATACCCTACGGATAATATTGGAGCAGTCAGCCGAAATGGGCTCGCCACTACATCTCATGTTTGTGGACTTCGAGAAGGCTTTCGACAGCGTTAAGCGAGATTACATATGGAATGCTTTGCGTAGGAGAGGTATTCCAGATAAGGTCATAGCTATGATTAAAGAATCCTACGAAGATGCAAGGTGTCGTGTCTTGCATAGAAGAGAGCTGTCCGAGAACTTTCCTGTGCGGACGGGTGTTAGACAAGGCTGCATATTATCACCATCCCTGTTTCTGGTGGTAATAAATGACATCTTGAAAGCTGCACTGGAAGGTGGGGAAGGTAAAGGTCTTCAATGGAGACTATTTAACATCTTAAGTCACCTTGATTATGCTGATGACGTGTGTTTGCTTGCAAATAACCGTTCGGATTTAGAGTCAAATGTTCGCTCGCTGCATTCTAAATGCAAAGAGGCGGGACTGAAAATAAATGCGCGTAAAACCAAGTACATGCACATGGGTTTGATTACAAGTGCACCAACAGTTCTTAACGGAGAAGATGTGGAAGAGGTGAAAGATTTTTGTTATCTCGGAAGCATTGTCAGTAATGGCGGAGCCGAAAAAGATATTGAGGTTCGTCTAAATGCAGCCCGTCAGGCCTTCGGTATCCTTCCCCCTTTCTGGAGGATAAGAGAGATCTCCCTTCCCTTTTCGCGTCAAATCCGTGTTGTTATAGTATAGTTGTACTACGTGGAAAGTAACCGTTCGACTTACCAAAAAACCTATGTGAACTAATGCCTCCGACGCATTTTAGGAATATTGTGGCCAAAAATGATCTCCAATGACGAACTTTGGAGTACAACTTGTCAGACTAAAACAGGGTTTGAGATTCAACAGCGGAAGTGGCAGGGGATCGGTCACACTTTGAGGAAACCATAGCGAAACAGGCTCTGGATTACAATCGTCAAGGAAGACGTCGGGTTGGTCGACCATGTAGCACATGGAACAGGAGGCCAGAGGAATAAACAAGTCCTGGCAACAACTTAAGGCCGTTGCCCAGGATCACGCCTTGTCTGGGGGGTTTTAACAAGAATTTGATTGATGGTGTACACGGGATTCGAGAACGGTCTTTCGCTCATTTGCGTGCGCCGTCTATTTCAACTTCACTATCGATTGCGGAATATTGGTGAAGCGCCAAGCAATGCAACGATACTCTCGTAGATTCAGAGCCTTAACATTTGCGGAAATACAATGGAAGTGAATGAAGTCCTCGAACTGCAAGACCGTCAGAAAACATTAAGTGGCGAACTTTTTTTGATGTCATCCTCGACTTAGCATAAGAAAACTTCGAGCTCAATTAGGACTACCCAGAGCGACGGTACACCTAGAGATTTGCATCTCAAGGCATCAAAAATTTAAATCGTGCAGAAGAGATGTATAGCTTAAGTTTTGTTTTGCTGTGCACGTTCCTGTTTTTGATTATTGGAAGTACCGAATAATAAGTCTTGTTTGCCATCATTATCCTTCTTTTGATTTCGATGGGTTCGTTTCTATCCTTCGATACGTTCCCATAGGTATATGAAGTTGTCTACGTTTTCTTGGTTATAGTCTCCTACTGTTATATTTTGTCTGATTGGCGTCTTTTTCCTAGTTTGCGTCATAATTTTTGTTTTGATTTCATTAATACGTAATCCAACTTCCATTGCTACCGAGTCAAGGTTTACAAATACCTCCTTAGCACTCTCCAGAGATCTTGCAAGGATATCTATATCATCGGCATATGCTACGCGTTGTGTGGATTTGAAGCATAGTGTTCCCTTGGTGTCAACGGGAAGTTTCCGAACAACATATTCGAGTGTCAAATTGAACAGTATTGGTGCAAGGCCGTCACCTTGCTTAAGGCCTTCAGGAAATGTTTCCTGCGTCCATATATCCGTGACTAATCTATGTAGGAGATGCGCTATGCGGGTCTCGCCGGTTTTCAGAAGCTCAGCTGGAGAGGGTCATTTTCGGTTGGTATCCCCTTTCATTCTTTTGACAAAGGAATACGCGGCCCTTGTGTTGTGTAATTTCAAGTGTTCATCCATGTTTTTAATTTCATCATTATTGTACTTCAGTTTTTTTTGTCTGCATATTTTGTTTGCAAATCGTCTAAGATCATTATATTTGTCCCGTATGGCTCGTGTCTGCCACTCTGTTAATATTTTGTAAGCCTGGTTTTTTCGGTCTAAGGCATCTTGGCATTCGTTGTCGAACCAGTCATTTCTTTTGCGCCGGGGTTGTTGTCCTATCACCTCCTCTGTAACAGATGTAATGCCATCTTTGATATTTTGCCACATTTCTTCTATTGGCATGCCGGCGTTTTTATTCAGTATTGGCGCGAAGTGCCTCTCTAAGGCTGATACGTAATTCGCAACTACTTTCTCATCCTTGAGTTTTCCTATGTCGAATTTAGGAACCGGTTACGTTTTTGGGTGTTCTCGGTTTGCAGTTCGACATCGCAACTTGGTCTTTACCAAATAGTGATCTGTGTCGCAATTAGCACCGCAACAGGTACGCATGTCGAGAATGCAGGAGGCCGTCCTTTTCTCTATTAGAACATGGTCTATTTGATTGAATGTTAGTCCGTCGGGTGATGCCCACGTTCTCTTATGAATGTCACGATGCGGGAAGCATGTCGAGCTTACAATAAGATTTTTGCTGCTGGCGAAATCCGTCAGTCTCTGGCCGTTGTCGTTACTAATATCATGGAGACTGTGCCTTCCAATTGTCCCTATGTATGTGTCTTCCTTGCCCACTTTCGCGTTTAAGTCACCTAATACTATTTTAATATCATTCGACGGAAGGGAGTCGAATGTTGATTCTAAGGTGCTGTAGAAATCGTCTTAAACTTCGTCATCTTTGTCTTCCGTTGGGGCATGGACATTGATAAGCCAAACATTAAAAAAACTTGTTTTGTTACGGATTGCACACAATCGTTCATTGACGGATTTGAAGTTGGTAACTTGGTGTTAAAACTTGTTGTCGACGATAAACTCAACTCCAAATACCCGGCTTCCCGATGATTTCCCACTTTTGAAAATTGTGTGCGATCTAATGTCAGTAATCTCGCTACCTAACAATTTAGTTTCTTCGAGTGCAATTATATTTATACTGCATTTGGCTGCCTGTTCCAGAAGCGCTCTCACTGCTCCTGCTCTGTACAGGGATCGCACGTTCCAAGATCCGAAGGAATAGTCCATTTTTCGTTTGCGTGGTCGTTGCCGTTGAATCAATCCAGTCCGAGGCGTTGCTTCTGGTTTCGAAACGGGTGTGGTTTTTCCGAGGATGAGTTGTCAACACATCGCCCAACCCTCCACTTGGAGGGCGATATTATTATAATGCTGTTTCATTAGCACTCGCACCTATCAGTTCAGCAAGTCAAGTCCAGATGGACAAGACTATTACCCGGTGGCTAGCACGTGTCGGTATGATGAGCACAATTGATGTGTATATCATAGTTACAACACTGGGTGTCGCCTTATGACGCCGATCAGATGTCTACCCTATCTATACACACCCAGCCACCGGTCAAATGTAATACCTAAGTCAATTATAGAGTTGACGCGATCCTAAATATAGTCATTAAGACTATATATAAATACAAACGGTGAGACTTTCCTAGTGAATAACATAACATGACATTTATCCACATTCAAACGAATGTGGTGAAACAATTACTAAAATTAATCAAATCTTCCTGAAGAAAATTGTCAGATTTGGAACTAATTGTCGTCTGCATATATCATTATTAATGGCCAGGATAAACAAAAGTGGCCCCAAATAACTTCCTTGAGGAACACCAAAATGCGCAGTAAATGGGAAAACGTAACATGTCTAATTTCAACAAAATAATGGAATGGGGTAATTTATCGAAAGCCAGTATAAATACAATCCACCTGCTTATCCTCCTCAATATACACAATGGATTTATTTTTAAACTCCATCAGATTAATGACTGTTGACCTATTTTTGACAAAACCATGTTGTTTAGTTGAAATCAGGGATATTACAGTGAAACTACAGGCACTCATACACTACAGACTCAAAAAGCTTTGGAATAGCTGACAGTTTAGCCACTGGTCGATAGTTGAAAACAGCAGATTTTGCACCACTTTTGTGAGTCGGTATGATAAAGGAGGCCTTCCCTACGTTTGGGTATTTAGCGAACTTTGAAAGAGGAGGGAGAGTGGCTCAGCAGTAGAGAGACAGCAGCGTTTAAGGACAACTGCAGAAACACCATCTGGGCCAGGAGAAGAAACATCCTTAAGCCGAGAGGTATGGTAAACTATATCATTATAAGAAATCGATATACCAGACAAAGTAGTTGAAGCAGTACCTCTAAAGTTATCAAAGTACGATATGTCAGGGATAAAGTAAAGTTACAAATAGTAAATTGATTGTTACTATTGTTGCCAAGGAATTGAAAAGAATCTGGATAACCATCAGATTTACGCTTACAATTAACAAATTTCCACTTCTGCACTTTAAGTAAGTATTCAGAATACAAGCGAGTAGATAAATCTTTGAATAAGTCATAACATTCTTCATCCAAACGAAAATCAGTGTCATTCTTCGTCCTAGTATACCTATTCCACGCTGCATTACGAGAGTTGCGAATCGCACGCAACTCGCTCGTGTACCAAGGGTACAACAATGAGATATTGTTCCGATAAGTAAAAGGAACTGAAGCAACAAAAATTGGTGTAGAATATAATAAAAATCAACTACGGCACCCTCAAAATCAGGATTGTCAAAAATGTCATCAAAGTTGAAATAAGATATAAGATAGATCAACCGTGAAAAATCGGCTTCATTAAAATCAAAAGATAGCTCTTTCTCGCTAGGCCTAAAAATATGGTCCTCGTCAATAATAAGAAATATGTTAAGGCGGTTCTTACAATTTCGCTTGCCCTCTCATAACAGAATTATAATTGGGCTTAAAGCCCAATCCTATGATACTCTAGTTGAGATGGAAATGACTTTAATATACCGGAAAATATGTCATCTCAAATTCTTTCGAATAGTGAATAGAGACTTTTGCATGGGAGGTGATAGAAGTAGAGGGGGAGGTTTTTATTTTTCATATATGACACCGAACATGGCATGCGAAATGTTTTTTGCTGAAATTTAAGTTTTTAGTTTTCATTATTTTTAAAGAAATTGGTCATAGTTTTCCTTAAATTGAGGCATTTGTATGGGAGATGGCAGAGGAAGTGGAACGTTTAAGATGATTTTGAAACTGCTTATCATCATACTTATCACCATGCTTTGATTCAATTTCAAAGTCGATAGCTCTCATATATTTGAAGGTTCGAGAATTGGATAAATCAATTATAAATAGCCAGAGCTCTACGACAAGGAATTATTCACTCAGTGACTGTCTTATGGAAAACACCTATCGGTGTAAGTAAGCGAAAGCGATAGATCGGCGGTGTTACTGTGTTGTGCGAATTAAGTTTTTAGAGCGAATTAAGTGAAGTGATCGGAAAATTGTGTAAAAGTGCAATAAATAAATTATCCTTATATTTTAAATGAATTGTGTTTTACTTGAAATCGGCGAACCTCTAGCTCGCAACAGTATTATCAATTATTGTTTATTTTCCACTTTTGTAAGAATATTACCTGTGATCTATAGATGCTTGTAATATTATTATATATTATTATTATATTATATTATTATTACTACAAGATTTTTGAGTCATCCTGAAGCTGTCCTTGAATCTTTTGTCATCGAAAGTGAGAATATTTTTTCCCAGAACATTCCGCTTCGAGCCTATTATTCAAAATATTTTGTGAATGCGTTATTGCGGATTGATTGTGCACTTACTTGGACCCAAATGGTACGGTGTAACCTCTGTCCACTTCTTTTTGCTGCAATTCTAAGCAACCTTGCAGCTCGTAATCGACGTCTTTTATTACGCGCAACGCTTATTGCTAAGACGGTCAAAGCAAACTGCATGCAAACATTTCTCAAAATGTTGAAAATGGAATTCACGTAAACTAGCACTACTGAAGAGTCTCTATTCGGCATTTTGCGATATTTTACAATTAAATTCAATCCGAACGAAATTTGACGTTTAACAGACAGTTAGCATTGCTTCCCTTACATTTTACTTCTCGATTGTGTTTTAATTTAGTTACCAAAGATTTTGTGAAATCTTTTAAAAAGTCATGCACTTCATAAAAATTAGGCTTTTTTTACGATCAGCATGGCACACAACCTATCTGACGCTTTTGCTCCACAGACGCCTTGGAGTCCAAAGCCCATCAAAAGCATTCTCGATAGAAAAACCTCCGAGATGCGATTTGAATAATGTATATCTGGCACCAGAGATAAGTGAAGACATAAAGATGTCTCACTCAGTACAATAAAATAGTCATATGAAGGGAAAGCTCTTCGTATTGTCTCGCATCCAGGCGAATTCAGTACCGGTGCCAGCACGAAGGGGAAACAAAGTTCAAGGCGAATGACGACGTAGTGTGGCAGAAATTGACAATGAACTGGTTATGACCAGGTCGAAAATACACGATCCTTAGAAAAGGGATACTTGACCTGTGCGTTTGAATTGATCTCCTGAACGTTTTTGCTTCTTTTAGCAAAGTCAGACCATGGTTTTGTTTTTGATTTCATGAATCAATGTGAATCCCCAATATTAACAATATTGTCGATAACAATATTAACTGCAAGAATAGTGTCTTCAGTGGAGCGCAATATTTACTGATTACCTAACTTTTTATTTCTTTACCAACGAAATTAAACGTTTTTCATAGTGTTATAGATCTGGCAACCACGTAATATTGATCTATCCAGAAAAAGCCAGAAAAGTCCCCCAACATGTAAAAAGCCATAAACAAAGTTCTAGCAATTTCTAGTATACACCAAAATGTAGGCAATGAAAAATCTAGAATAGTCTAGACACACACACATACACCCAACGATACCTGACGGAAGCTTCGAGAACTGGGAGATTTGGTATAAATATCCGCAACTTTCAGACAGCAGCAGTCATTCAGCCAGCGACATTATAGAAGGCGAGAACCGGTGCAAGAACGCGATATCAGTGGTGCCGTATAGTATGTAATAATTAAGTGCAAATTGTATAAAAGTGCGAATAAATAAATTATCACGTATTTTTAAACGAATTGTGTTTTACTTGAAATCCGGCGAACCCCTAGCTCGCAACAATAGCAATAACAATTTAATGACAAAAAGCCGATTTCCTTTCAAAAAGAAATCGTTAAGTTCATTTCGCCCATTTCCACTGCACATTTATTAATATTATATTTACTTATTATATTGTAATTTATTTAATAATAATTGGAAAATGAAACACTGTGACGTAAGCCGCAATGTTGCCGGAAATTTACGCCAAATTGCGCCAAGTTAGCAAAATGTTGACGGAAATTTACGCCAAATTACGCCAAGTTAGCAGCATGCCGAGAAAGCTGCCCAATAACACGGTTCCGAAATGAGCTAAACGCACCACTTTCTCAAACCAGAGCCATCTTTTCCACTTCATGGTTCTTGTACATGCTATCTCACGTTTTCTTGTATTATTAAGGAGAATTTTTATTTTAAGAAGAATGGTTCTTGTACATGCTCATAGATTTTTTGTATTATGCGATTTCTCAAAGTTTTCTTGTTTTACGGATGGTTCTTGTCTGAGATGATAATTGCTTCGCTTCAAACCTTCGTCCAGTTCAGCAAGTTTGCGTCTCGTCTATTTCGTTAAAAATGTTTTGACATTCGGTTTTCTATTCAGAACCGAAAATCCCGTTTCTCGTTTGACACTCACTTCAGTTTGTTGTTCGACGTGACCGCGATTGCTCTCGCTCTTCTGCTGCGGAATTTTGTTTGTTGTGTTGTTGTGTTGTGTCTTTTTAATCTTCAACGCCGTTCGCCCCGACAGAATCCCGCCGGACGGAAAACAAATCGAAGCAATGCAAGGCCGCGGTGCTGTTGCTTAGCACGAAATTGCATCGCGTGAAAATTCTCGACGTTACGTGGTCTCGCCGTCGTCGTGTGGTCCTAATTTTTTTGATCTTATTTTGCCCGGCGATAGCAAAAGAAATAACGACTGCAGTTCGCACTCGGATGACCTAAAAGTGCCGCGAACGCTGAATGCAACTCGGAAGACTCCGCTGACGTCGCACCTACCTTTCGTTTCGGTTTTTTGCTTTTTTTTTGTTTGTTCACTACTCTACCTTGGCCGTGATTGGTTTCGTCGTTTCGATTCTTATGCTCCGTTTCGGGCTAAAGAAAGGAAGAATTCCCGGAGTTTGTGTGTGTTTTTGTTCGTCCGCGTTTTTCGGAGTTTCGTCCTACCTGCGATGCTCAGTATGAATTCCATTTGAAATCTCGCACCTGTGAAACTGTCGTTTCGTTTCTTGTGTGTACCAACCGGAGAAAAAATCGAGCAAAGTTATGAATAACTCCCGGGCTCCAGCAGTCCCGGCAGCCGCCGCCACCTCGACGTCCGCCGCAGGTCACCTGCACCACTCGTTCGTGAACAATTCACTGGCAATTCGGCAGGAGATTCAACGTTTCGAAAGCGTTCATCCGTCGATCTATGCGATCTACGACCTGATCGAGCTCATCCCTGATCATCAAATCGCCCAGCAGATTCGCGATCATGTCGTTTGCATTGAAGGTGAGTTTGGTGTTTGATGTTTTCAGTGGAAACGCCTCCTACTTGATCCGATGGCGCTCCACTTGTCTGCATTGAAGATTGCTGCAACAAGAATCTTGGAGGAATCCAAGAAAATAGGGTCGGAGCCCATACGACCCCCAATTAATGCTCTCTAGACCGTAACTATTGTGTGCGGACTGCCAAAACCGGCAACGCATTTTCTCGCTTCTCATTGTCCCCGTTTGCCTTAATTAACTCCAATTAGAAATCAAGCTGAACTGCACACTGCACTTAAACTATACCTGCTGTAAAACTTGACTCAAAGCCCCCGTTATCTACCTGTAAAGCCGGCAAACAATTCGCCACTTCAGCACAAGATAATCCTCCTCAAAACAAGAAGCGGCGACGAAGCCCAGTTGGATTGCGAGTACCTAGCATGAAAATTCGTAATTAACTTACGTAATGAGATCCAGATTGGCGCTTGGAGGCTTCGCTCAACTCTCCGCGTGTGCTCATTTATTCAGCCAATTAGCACTGTAAATCACAAATGCGACTTCTGACGCAATCAAAAAAAAAACCGCTGGAGAGATGGGGACAATATTTATTGCTGCAGCATCAACTGTTTTAATTTGAACGTTCGCCATTCCGGGCGCGTGCATCCGGATTTCTACTCTGCGAGATGATAAGCCTTGTGCTTTTCCATTCCACAAATCGACTCGCAGATGAACGCCAGACTTATCATCATCCAATAAAAAATTTCGTTCGCGTTATCTTCTCCACCCGCCACCCTCCAGCCACTCGGCTCACTGTTTTCAATCCGCACCGAGAATAGAAAATAAAATCATCATCCACACCTAAGTATTTGCCACAAAAGCAATCAATTTGCCCACATATGGTGTCGCGCAGTAAGGGTTGGCACAAACACATATTGTTCCGGAATTTGTGTTCTGTCAGCCCGATAGCGGGCGGATTACCATCAAACGCTTCTCCGTCGAGGGTGAAATTAAGGGAGAAAGTGTGGAAAAAGAATCCACCGAATATTCGAAGCCAGGTGAACAAGCGGGAATCGATCAACACAAGTGGCGGCTGGCAATGATGTGAGAATTGATTGGATTCGTGAGATGCTGTCGAGTTTTTTTCCGGAAAAGCTTGAAATGAAATGGACACTGCCGCGATACTGTAGGCGACTATGATGCGGATCTGCGAAGTTGCACTTCATTAGAGTGCGACCAATTCGAAAGGTTTTCGCATACTTTTTCTCTGTCTGGTAGTTCCGGTGAGCCATCGGATGGCTATAAATTTTATGGATTTGTTTTCATGATTCGGAGTAATTCGAGCGTGATGTCGGCAGTCTATACATTGGGAGAGAAGCCGTTGGTTTGAAGAGTTTCTGCCCCAACCTACGCTATTAGTCCAGAACCCTTTTGTGGAATTTCTATCTCTCCATCATCATTCTATTTCTCCATCAAAAAGACCACAACAATAGGGAAGCCAATGTTGGACTGCTCTTCCAAAATATAGACAGGCTAAGCAACTCCTACCAGGCCAATCAAGTTCACGATTAGCTAAATACCTTGGGCCTTGTGGGATTATTTGACGTAAATTTGGAATTTCTTTAGTGACAAAACCATTGTGCTGAATCTGAATATTTTGGATATGTCCGAATCTTTAAATACAAGGCAGGATCGGCATGGTTAGTGTTGGCCGTTACAGTCGATACTAATTTGTCGATGTAATTTATTGAAGAATGTATGTATGTAGTTTCATTATTTCTACGGAGACTTGTTTTGGTGAGGAAGTGCCGCACTTAGCGCATCTGACGAGCCGCCTTTGATTGATACCGACAAGCGTAATTCACAAATTTAGGAAGAAGAATTTTAGGGCAACCCTAGAGAAAGTATCCTGATGTAAAGCACAATCGACATATAGTCGCTGTCAGGGCCGTACGAAGTGAAAATCCCGCCCGGAGCTTAAGCTGAACTTGGCGCCCTTTTGATCTCGTTATCTGTGTCACTTTGGTGCTCCTCTCAAGGTGGTGCCCGGATAGGCAAAAATATCAGAGACGAAGTTAAAATTCTTGTACAAGAAGGACTCTCAACTCGTCATATTGCTACTAAATGCGAAGTAAGTCAAAGTATAGTTGTGAGAATTAAAAAAAAGTTATCGGTTGATACCCCAATATTGTTGGTTAAACGTCCTAAAAAACTTTCTCCGTAAGATGTGAGATCTTTAGGACGTTGCGTTTCAAGCGGTGAAGCCAAATCTGTTACAATGGCTACTAAAATTTTGGCCGAACGCACTGGGATCAAAGTAAGTGAATGGACAGCCCGTCGATCTCTAAAAGGAACTGGTTTTACATTAATAGAGAAGCCAAAAAAACCCGCACTTTCAAAAAAAAAATATTGCGGCAAGACTACAATTTGCAAAAAAATATAAAAATTGGACAATAGATGAATGGAAAAATGAATGCATGGTGGAGGATCGGTCATGGTTTGGGCTGTATGACCGCTTGGGGAGTCGGTTCAATGCACAGAATTAGTGGAATTATGGACCGGCATTACTATTTAAATATTTTGAAAGAGTATTTATGGGAAACCATAGAAAATTTACCACTACCTGAGACGGATATTGTTTTTCAACAAGATCGGGACCCCAAGCACACCTCCAAGTTGGTACAAAATTGGATTACCACCCAGCCATTTTCGCAGCTAGAGTGGCCGGCACAAAGCCCCGACCTCAACCCAATTGGGCCTACTTAAAAACTCAAATACACAATGGGTATGACCAACCCCCGTCTTCAGTTGACATTTTGTGGCACAGATTGAAAGAACAATGGGAAAGTATTAATTCCGATTATGTTAAAAGATTAGTAGAAAGTATGCCAAAACGTATCAATGAGGTTTTGAAAGCTAAGGGTCTATGGACAAAATATTAACTGCCACGAAATAATTACTTTCTAACTAATATATTTTATCGAGCAAAACTGAGTCTTAAGATTTTTAATTTTTTTATTATGAAAATGAAGTGTATATAATATTTTTGTTACTTTTCAATAAAAGACTGTTTGAAGTTAAATTTTTGTTTTGAAATAAAATTTTCTTTCGCTGATTAAAACAATGACTTTGTGTTGAAAAATACCTCAGGGTGGTTCAGTTTTGCACGTTACTGTATGTCTAAAATTTTGGAACCAATTTTGTGGATGAGGAAATGATTTGAGGACGGGACAAAAAGTAGTACGATGAGCCTTCAGAACTTCTGTCTCTGGAAATAACACGAACTAATCTTCTAGTGGAATTATATTACTCCTTCGGACAAAGTCTTGAGGGTTTGTTGCGTAGCCAGAATGTGTTGTTAGAGACAGGTTAGGTTAGGTTAAAGATGAAACGGTGGCGCAGGCTTACATGTCATCATGTAATAAACACCTGACACCAACATATGAAAACATCCAAAATGTGTAGAATGTGTGGATGAAAATACGAGACGGCATCAAATCCTCCGCAGAAGAGATATTAGGATATCAGGCACGGCGAATAAATAATGATAGGTTCGAGAAATGCTGGAAATATAACACAGACGTGCACCAAATCTTCGTAGATTTTAAACAAGCATACGACAGGAGCGTACTGTACCAAATCATGCTTGACTTTGGAATTCCCCCAAAACTAGTCCGACTAACAAGACTCACAATGACGATCATTGAATCCCAAGTGAGAATAAAAACCGACCCCACAACCAGCTCTCGAACGGAATGTGGTTTAAGCCAGAGACATGGTCTAGCCCCCCCTTTTCAACTTGGCACTAGAGTATGTCGTCCGAAAAATCCCAGTCGACACCAACGGGACACTACTATTCAAGTCCACCCAACTAGTAGCATACGCTGACGACATTAACATCCTAGCAAGATTCTTCCCTAGTGCTAAGGAGGTATTCGTTAATCTTGACTACGCCGAAAAAAAGGGCTGCGCATTAACGAAAGCAAAACAAAATTAATGACGCAAACAAGAAGGATAACGCCTATTAGACAAAACATAAAAATTGCGGAATATAATTTGGAGGGTGTGGACAATATCATATATTTTGGGACTAAACTAGCAAAGGACGGTAATGAAACATACGAAATCAAAGGGCGGAAAAAGCTAGTAAATAAAACATATTATTCGGTACTTCCAATTATGAAATCCAAGAAAGTGCATAGGAACAATAAGCTGCGGATATACAAAACTATTTTACGACCTGTGTCGTGTTATGGCAGCGAGTCGTGGACATTAACGCGAACTTCCGAAAAAGAATTTAACGCATTCGAAAGAAAGGTCCTCCGAAGAATTTTGGGACCTGTAAAGGAAGGAACGGAATGGCGAATAAGATACAACCATGAGTTTTATCAACTCGACGACGAGCCAGAAGTTTGAATGTTCATCAAGCTACGTGTTCAAACGTGTTCTTAAAGACAAAGCGAGTGGTAGCCGGCCAGTAGGCAAACCACGCAAGCGATGGGAAGAATCGGTTGATGAAGACAGCAAAGCCATTTTAAATTTAGCAGCTGGAGGACGCGGTTTTTGGATCGAGACGATTGGAGGCGACGACTTCAGGAAGCCAGGGCTTGATTTGGGCTGTTGCGCCATTGATGATGAGGTCAGGTTTGTGGAAGGTTTGACCTCAAAATTTGTACCATGTGGACCTTTATATCATTTAGCCAGCCTGCCCTTCCTGCGGTTCATCGGTTCGAGGAACCGGGATCGTTCAGCTCGGCGTAGAAGTACTCTTTGAGACTTTGTCTTGGTATTATTCGGAGGCATAGGCAATGGCAGAAGAAATGCTCTATAGTCTCATACTCCTCACCGCATCCTCTGGAATTGTCATCCTCTCTAAGGCGAACTTTTCGGGCGTATTTCCTAAGAAGCCAGTGGCCGTTGACAATAACTACTAGTGTCCGAAGCGAGTTTCTGTCGAGTCTCAATATTTTAAGCCCATTCCATAGTATCTTCGTGGTGTTCCACGACTTGATTTGAGATTTTCCCTTTCCCCCGCTTTGTTGTAGTAGATTGTCTTAATGACTCTCAACATTGTCCGTTTCCTCAATGATTGCGGCAGCAGATCTGCTCCAGGCCAACCTATTCGCCACTTCGTTTCCAGGTACATCCCGATGACCCTGAACTAGAGTTGCAGCTATAAGCGAACAGAACCTTCAGTGCAGTTTGGCTGTCCGAGTAAAAACTAACTTTGCTTACCATTTACTCCTGCACAAAAGGGTTCCGCCTGTTTCGCAATAGACATTACATCCGATTAGAATGCCGTGGCATATTCTGTTTTGCAGATCCAGGATTTCAGAAAAAATTCCATAACCTGGAGACAGTTCTTCTTCTTCTTCTTCGATGGTCCTACAACTCAAATTGGGCATTAACCTCCTGGTCTTCAGGTTTCTTAACATTTGTTATTGTGAAAAGACACAACCCTCTATCTACAATACGAATTTTCATTTTCGCAGATTGAAGTGACCAACGCAAGTAGTGTCCTGAAATTAAATGGTGAACAGGATTTGAACTCCCGACCTTCGCATTGTAGACCAACACG
The DNA here is from genome assembly GCA_963669355.1 of Chorisops tibialis. Taxonomy (NCBI): domain Eukaryota; kingdom Metazoa; phylum Arthropoda; class Insecta; order Diptera; family Stratiomyidae; genus Chorisops; species Chorisops tibialis. The sequence goes on from OY770262.1 coordinate 217,988,616, forward strand.
CTAACCACTAGGCTACACCCTAAAATACTTCACACAAAAAACTATAAACGTTCGTAAACCAATGTCTGCGACGGATCTTAAGAGAATTTTGTCCAGAAATAATTTTCAACGATAGCCGACGACAGCTGAACACTAAAATTCGGAAGCGTGATTAGCAGTGGATCGGTCATAACTGGAGAAGGTTTAAATAACATACAGGGCTAAACAACCTCACGACTATTACTCCCCCAAGGGATGAATATGAACGAACAGTTGGCACGCTATAGACATGAATCACTGAAGTTTTTCTTTGATTCCAGATATCGACTAAGCGTCGAAACTTAGCCCTTCAGTTCGGAAGTCAAATATTTGGACCACATCGCATTAGCCTACGTTGTTAAAAGTGAGATCCGGAGAAAATCATCCGGAGAAAATCATGACAATTGTATTTGGCCAACAAATAATGGGCTTCCGCTTGATGTTACAGCATAGCTTCTGGCAAGTTTGGGCGTGGTAAAAGAATTGGTCCGGGGAAGACAGCATCCTTATCTAGGGTGTAGCCTAGTGGGTAACGTGTTGGCCTACAATACGAAGGCCGCGAGTTCAAACCACGGTCGACGTATAATTCCAGTACACTGCCTGCTTGGGTGTATCTAGTATCAAACTACAAAAATGAAAAATTCGTAAATAAGGGGTTGCGCGAAGGACCAACAACCTTTCCACAATAAATATGTTAAGGAACCTGAAGGTCAGGGGCGAAGGCCGATTTGGGCTGTAGTGCCATTGTAGAAGAAGACAGATGAAAAGAAAAAAGGAAAATCATTGCCAGAAAGTCCTAAGAAGCATTGTATTCTTCAGATGAAGTGCAAACTTAATGTGGATAAACTTATAGATCCCAACAAAAAACGCGAGTATTCCACCATCTAACGCAACAGGTCATGCAAATTAGGCGAAATGCTCTGGATCGCGCCTTATGGAAGAGAACTGTTTCTGTCCTTTGCCCTTTTAGGTGGGTCTTAAAAGGACATTGATTGAACGTGTGCTTGAGTGTCTTCTTTACGGACTGACGCGCCTTACTAGAGATAACTGTTTGTGCCCAATGTCTTTTAGGGGTTCTCAATGTCCTATGACATTGGTTGATTGATTGAACGTGTGCTTGAGAGTCTTCTTTACGGACTGTATCAATCTCTCCAAGCTTCCAACCATACGAAGAGCAACCGATGGTTTGACTACGTGCTTTATGGGTGTGCCGATTGGGGCTTCTTCCTGAAGTTTATTTGTGTCGAATCTCAGCATCTGCACCCTCGAATTTAGTGGGATTGTCATTGTAAATCTCCTGGGGTTATACTCATATAGCAGTAACATTATGTTATAATGTCCATGGCTCTTACAGTCAAATAAGTAAATAGCACTCCCAACGTTTTTCTGTATGTCTTCCGACAAAACCTATGTATGTATTACATCTCGAAGGCTTCTAGCTCCACTGTTATCTTTATCAATAAGGATTATTTTTGTGACGACAATCATAAACGCTCCGTGGGTCGCAGCTTATACCAATTCCAAGTTCGGCATTTATACAGCTGGATGCGAGACCTATCGAACCTCTCTGCCTATCTCTGCGTCCAAGGCTTCTGAGTGAAATATACAACTACAAGCCCAACTTCGCAGAACTCTTCCTGCGATTTGGGCTAACCACAGCCTCCTCTTGCTCCGTTAAGTGATCTGAAACCTATTACCGGGGGTAGAAATAAACTTCATTCCCGCACCCGTGGTACCAGAACACCTCTGGTCGGGCTCCGTAACTCGAGACTTTTTGCTGTTGAGTTCCTTACACCTCGTGACTGGTGGCACACCTCAGGTACGTGGAGACGGCACTCACCCGGTAAAGGAAACAATTGAAGAGTCAAGTGGATATAAGTTTTATACAAAATTTTTTGAAATTTTAAATTATTGTCGGATCACTAATACACTGTAAAAGTGACTATCAACCAACTTTGAAGGCGTTTATCGCAAAGCTTTGAAAATCTTCAATAACCCCTTTATCCACTTGACCCTTCAATTGTTGCTACCTTCTTGCCTGTAGGGATATATTTAACACTTAAGAGACGGACGAGATATAACAATGCAACAATAATACAACACCCTCTGTAACAACCCAAGATATACACTCATACAAAATCGCGATATGAAACTACCAGGTGGGGACCTCTCACTCACGAGGCAATGGAATTGAAATCAATGAAGACCCCAAAAACATACTCTCACAAGTATGTACGCATTCTTTACCATCCCCAGCGCACTTTTCCGATGGATAAACCCGCTCCTCGAGCCTTCGGATCATGATCCACTCCAGTACTTCACCAAGAACTGGAAGAAGGCAAATGCCACTGTATGATTGTGGGCCATTTCGTATCTTCTCTGGTCCGTCATCTCGTCCAATCACACACATATAGAGGTGGCGAATCTCTACTAACCTTCATTCCACACTCTACTTGGTTCTACTCATTTAACAGTGCTCTCACGCTCTCTTCCCATGTCAGAGTTTTGGTACTATCTACATAGATTCCTGACAAGATGGCGAGTGTACGCTTTCCCCTGCAAAATCTGCGCATCTTACCCCAAGTGTCGTCAGAATTCCGAAATACAAACCTACGCCAGTCGTCCTCCCTAGCACCCTCAATCTTACGGCGATATTTATGCATTCCTTGCTGAAAGGCGGGCCTGAGCTAGGCCACGTTGGTAGTTCCATTACGCCTGGTGCTTTAAAATTTCCCTCATTCACGCAACGCACTCATTGCAGTCACACCCATTCATATCCTATCTACGTTCCCATAGTTTCCGGTACACTCATAGCTACATCAGAGGTTGAACCAGCCGCTGCAACGCCTCTAGATACGTAAAATAGGGGACTGAAGGGGTTCTCCATACTTACAATACACACTAACGAAATGCATTTGCCCGAAGGCCGTTTTCATGCAGACACCTCATTCGTTACAAAGCTCAGTAATACCCATGCTTTCGACATTAGTATCATTCACAACACTGGCAGCATTCAGCCTGCTGTCAGAAAACACGCGAAAACTCCCCGTAAGGCCATTTACGTAGCCACTGGCTGAGTAGGGTTAATGCAAGAATGCAATTTGTTCGCACATATACGCGCCCAATGTCTTCCGACAGTAGATCATGGTTCCAAAATAGTAAAGTTCTACGAATATGAAAGGACATGGGTAGGATGCTAGATGAGATTCAGGCAGTGTCGTCATTTCTGAAGGATAAAAGGCCTAGTGCCTAGATTTCTACAGTGGCACTATAGCCCAATGCAGGCATTGGTCTCCTGTCCTACAGGTTCCTAAACATTTTCATTTCTTATTGTGCAAGGGTTATTAGCCCTTCGCACAACCCTCTGTCTACGAATTTTTCATTTTCGAAGATTGAAGTAACCAAGATATAACCAAGCAGGCGGTGTGCTGGAATCGTACGTTGACCGGGATTTGAATTCACAACCTTCGCATGTAGACAAGCTCGCTACCTACTAGGCTACACCCTCGCTTAGACTAGCCTGGTCGTTTATCTACTAACTCTTGTAACAATGTAGGTGCTATTAAACCGAAAGCTTCTATAGTGGAGCACTGATCTGTATGTTACGGCTCCACCGTAAACAGCTCTGTCGTCACCTGAAAGGAAAGGTAGAAACAAATAGTTAGCAAGGCATAATCTGAGTGTTACGTTAAGTACACCGCGATCTTTCATAGAAACTCCACATATTCGATCTTGCTTGCACTCAAAATAAAGTCGACTTAATATATACATGGAAAGCTAGGGTGTAGCCTAGTGGGTAGCGTGTTGGTCTTGTAATGCGAAGGTCGTGAGTTCAAATCCCGGTCGACGCAACATATAATTCCAGCACATTGCCTGCTTGGATATACCTTGGTCACCTCAATCTACGAAAATCGAAAAATTCGTAGAAAGAGGGTTGTGCGAAGGCCTAACAACCCTTCAACAATAAGTAATGAAAAATGTGAAGGAACCTGAATGTCAGGGGGCCAAGGTCCGATTTGGGCTGTAGTGCCATTGTAGAAGAAGAAGAATTATACATGGAAAGGAACGAAGTTAGGAAAGTTTGCTTAGAAGGAAATTGTATACTTACGTAAAGTAGAGTAAGCGACGACGATCAAAATTCACGAAACATTTGGAGCACTCGGCTTCGTTATTCGGCTCGAAGACAGGAAGCAGACCATCAGTTTGAACATCGTCTCACCGCTTTGGTCCCAAATACGACGTCATCTCGCCAGTTAATTAACACCCAGGATACAGAACGAAACAACAACAATAGACTCTACGCACTTACCACACAATTGGATTCATCGCGTACAAAATTTATTGGTAAATTCGACAATTACTCTCGACATTGACGGAGAAGTAAACAGTCCGAGAAACGTCAAATTCTCGGTAGCGGCGGCGATGTTGGTTAATGGAGTCGTGGTGGGGGAAAGGGGGAGGGGAAGAGCTTGACTTCCAATAGTCTGGCAGATTCCGGGTATGGCAGAAATTATCATTACTGCAGGTCGCCCGAACAAGAGTCTCAACATCTCGATGTCTCCTCGGACAGCAGGATGCAATAACAACCTACTTCTGACGGACTCTACAGCTTTGTCTTTTAATGACTTTTGAAATCTATAAAGATTTTCTTTTTCCTAGTGGTTTCGAGTGAAGTCTTATTAAAAGAATTCAAAATCAGGTTGCTGATGTGAAGGTGTGACTCCCTAGAAAGGTGCTTCTGACTGTGATGATGGGTCTACGAGAAGGTGTCTTGCAGTGAAAGAAATTTTGAACAGCTTGGGTCTTTATGTTGCGTCCCTTGGTACGTTAACACCTGGGTTGTCTTTCACACGAAAAAATGGATATTCATTAAATTTTTCCACTTCTACAACCAATTGATCTATGCTCCCATCACTACTATACTACCAAATTAAATTCTAAAAAAAAAATGCTTTCATATTAACGCGATCACCATGAAGGCCACAATCATAAACACAACAACAAATAAAAAAAAAACATGTTTCGTTTGATGAAGATCGCGTCATTGTGTAAGCTTTCCGTTCATTTATAATTTCATTAAATTCTGTTTTATTATTTTCTTGTGCAATTTCCTTTTAATCAAAGCACACACGATATGATTCGAATCCATTTCAAGAATGGCAACAAATATAAGAATTTGTGTGTTAACAATATTTCGTTAGAGCTTTCGATTTCGAAATGCATTTTTCTTGGGGTCATCATTCGTCATCGTCGATAAATCGATGGGCTATCTATCAGATCTCACTAAATCCCTTAAAAAAAATCTAATAAAATTTTTACGTAATTATTGTCTGGATGGGATTCGATAGATTCGAGACTCGTTTCTTCGTCAGTTTGTGTGTCATAAAACATGGATACCTCCGTTCCCTTCAGACAATGTTTTTATATTTACGAGCGAGGAAATCTTTTCATCTGGCATGCTCAACCGTGAAATTGTACACCAGGTCAATTACCAAGCTACTTAAATTCTGACTTTTCGAGATCTAGGTCGAAGGGGCGGGGGTAGTTGTTGCGATACGCGGAGAGACCGTTGCTATTATTGCGAAGCTTTTGAATTATCAGCGGTATCTATTATATCTGAACGATTAGCGTTCTATCGAATACGATTGGATCGCTACAAATCCGATAAAAAGGTCAATGATGGCATTACAACTAGATTGAGGTTGGGTCGTTGTCGGCCTGGAACCACGAAATTATCAGATAAAGGTCGTTACGCGGTGTAATGATGATGACGACTATAGTTCTGGAGTTCACCATTTCGAAAGATTGGAATCTTTCTTTCAAAAGATTTTTTTTTTTAATTTTCGAATCTATTTTCGGATTCGTATTGTGCAAGCTTGAAAGAGATTGCGTCGTCTTTCTCCGCAATCGTTCCTCTAGGTCGAAGCGTTCTGGCGTTACGGCAAGCGATCGTATGTTTACTTGTATGCTTAAGTTAAGTACGAGCTAAAGTATCGGGCAAACTATCGCATATGTTTGTTTACTGCTGCATACGAGGCTTAAACAAGTGTTTTTCTGCTGCTTGTTGTTTGATGATTGGAGTATATGCCAACGTCAAGTTTATTAAACGGAAAATTTCTCAAGCCCGGGTATAAAATTAGATGTGCTCAGGTTTTAGTTTTAGAATTTTTTGAACACAAAGATATTTTTATTAAATGGGTTCTAATAAAATAAACGTTTGGGTTAGTCCGCAAGTGCTTTGTTCCGCGGTAATTGCAGATTTGGTCTGTGGAAATGGTCTGAAGAAGTTTTGTGTTAAGATTGGCCGAGCAGGTCATGCCAGAGAAACGAAACTACCACCAATTTTTTTGCTAGAAGACGACACACTTAATACGGCTTCCTGAGGTGCGATATAGTTTGGGCAATACTTGGGGCATTCCAAAGCGCTCATCGAACTTAAGTGTAGAAGGTGATCGGCTTTGGTTTAGACGCGAAAAACCAGTTTTTGCAAACATTTTGAGTTTTTCATTGATAACTTCGATTTGGATTGCGGAAAAAAAAGTTTGCCGTCTCGTTTTAGAATCGACGAAAATTTGATTGTTTTCTGAATTTGCAGGGTCTTTGATTTTTGAGTCCGCGAGATAGTCCTCTTTATTGGGATAGAGTGATGATCAGCAACTACATAGGTAACAGTCCTGAAAAGTTATCGGGATGGTGGTGATCATCCCAGCAAACAAAATAATTCATTAAATACTCGTTAATGAATTGTATTAACGGTTGTTTTGATCATTAACTAGCGCCGTCAACGATACATTAACGATCACCAAGCGAACTAAATGGACATTCATTAATGAATAACTTTTAACTATTCACAATGAATTGTAAAACGCTTACAAGAAACGAGTATATAAGCAAGTATATAATCGAAGATCGCAATTGCTTCTCTGTTTCTGTTGTTTATGCTTTAAACATTTCAAGCACAAACGAAATGTGTGATATGCCTATAGACATAGCTATGTCGACATCATTTTCGGACTCGCATATCGCACGTGTGATGTGAGCTCTGCATGGTTTGGCTTACATAATTTTACCCTCCTGCTCGATTTTCGAACGTTTAGATTACTCATCATGTTATTTATTTTTCAAGAATATTGCAGCTCGGGCATGCAAAACGATAGTTTTTCGATCATAAATTTATGAGCGCTCATTAAAATGTTTACTGGGATGTCTTGATCGTGTGATCGCTCGTGAATTTGATGATCGCACCATGAAATCCATCTCGTGAATTTTTTGGCGACAGGACCGGTCCTACCAAGGTACAAATGGAGCAGTTCCACCGCGCAACATGCTTGAGGGCAGCAACATCATCAAAAGACTGAAAAGCAGTGTAGGTTTAGGTTGTAGGAAGTGGTTACGAAGAACCACAATGTACTTGGGCCATCTTTTTGGGCCCACTGTACTCCCCCTATTGATTATGAGATTGATGTCACTCCTCTTGTGCTAGCCACTTGGTTGCGAACCGAAGCAAGCTCAAATGTTTGCCGCCTCTGAGGTCGTCTATTTCTGAGAAGAATCTATAACCTAAACAAAGGATAGTCACAAAGATAATGCTCGATAGATTCTTCGTCTTACTCGCAACCTCTGCAAAGGTTGTCGCTCGCGATCCGGAGCCTGAATGCGTGCAGCTTTAGCCTGCAATAACCTGTGGTCAGACTGATAATACATAGTTCGTACGCTACAGCGCCTACATTGTAACATCTGAGCTGTGATATTTTTATTTGGTTCTTCTCAAAAGGATTTGGTCGTTCTGCAACTATCCAGCTGATGCCATCCCGTCAGGAAAGAACCCAAAATAGTTCGTTAGGAGCTAGTGTGCAGCACTGTTGGTGCTAGTTCGACTGACTTCCTAATGGAGTTAATGTTTGCAGATCCTTGCCGCGCAAGCGTTTCTGCTGTATCGTTTCCTAACAGGTCGCTATGACCCGGAATCCAAATTAAAAATACTTCGGTTATACCCGCTGGGCGATTCAAATTGTAACGATTGTGTCAAAATTCACTGTTTTTATGTATGTAAAAAAAAAGAATTTTTTTTTTTCTTAGTCAGTTAAGAATTTGATTTTGAGGAGGAAAATTCATGTCGATATAAAAAAAATGTGCTTAAATCATAAAGTTAATAAAACTTACAGAAAAATCTTTGTTTTCAAAACTAGATATTGAATTTTTACAAAATTATCGAACATATTTTGGATTACGCGTGCATAAAATCTTTTTGAGGAACGTTTTCTCTAATTCGTTAGTGGAGAATTTTTTTTGCTGAAACTCGAAAATAAAGACTGTTAGCGAAAGAAAGAGTGCTTATAGATATACCGGAAACCAAATTCCACATAGATCAAGTGCTATCAGTAAATCTGATATGAAAGGCACCGCGAGCACTAAAAATGGTTTTGGAAATTACGTCAAATGTATACAGAATTACGGTCACCAGCATACGGTACCACATCGTCGATGGGAATATCTATGGTGGCTGGTGGTGCAGCAATTTCGCCATATCAAGCTACAATCGGACAAATCCCGATGCCAACTATGGAGATTCAACAGCAAATCCAGATGTCGCCGTCGATGCATGCTATGCCCAATATGCAAATATATCAACCGAAACTCACGCAACTTGGCACCTCAGCATCCACAGCTCATCAATATGCAGCGTATTCGAATGGTCCTAGCGTGGCTGGCCAAACTGTTTCCTGGCTGCCGCAGCAGTATACTTCCTCATCTCTATACGGACGGATCTAAGGGACAGGTCATCAATCATCAAATTCCTGTTAAGACCCCCTATAAGACAGAAACAGCTCTCTTCCACAAGGCGTGATCCTGAGGCCTTAAGCTGTTGCCAGGACTTGTTTATTCCTCTGGCCTCCAGCTCAACTGCTCGCTTCCATGTGTTACATGGTCGATCAACCCGACGTCTTCCTTGAGGATTATAGTCCAGAGCCTGCTTGGCGATGTTTCGTTCTGGTTTCCTCAAAGTATGACCGATCCACTGCCACTTCCGTCTTTGAATCTCAATACCTATTTTAGTCTGGCCAGTTGTACTCCAAAGTTCGTCGTTGGAGATTATTTCTGGCCAGAATATTCCTAAAATGCGCCGGAGGCATTGGTTTACGAAAGTCTGTAGTTTCTTGGTAAGTCGAACGGTCACTTTCCACGTAGTACAACCATATAACAACACGGATTTGACGCATGCGTCAAAAAGGGAGATCTCTCTTAACCTCCAGAAAGGGGAAAGGATACCGAAGGCCTGACAAGTTTTATTTAGCCGAGCCTCAACATCCTTTTCGGCTCCGCCGTCCATGCTGACAATGCTTCCAAGATAGCAAAAATCTTGCACCTCTTCCACATCCTGTCCGTTAAGAACAATCGGTGTGCTTGCGTTCGAACCCATGTGCACGTACTTGGTTTTACGCACATTTATTTTCAATCCCGCCTCTTTGCATTTAGAATGCAACGAGCGAACATTTGACTCCGAACGGTTATGTGCAAGCAAACACACGTCATCAGCATAATCAAGGTGACTTAAGATGTTAAATAGTCTCCATTGAAGACCTTTAACTTCCCCACCTTCCAGTGCAGCTTTCAAGATGTCATTTATTACCACCACAAACAGGGATGGTGATAATATGCAGCCTTGTCTGACACCCGTTCGCACAGGGAAGCTCTCAGACAGCTCTCCTCTATGCAAGACGCGACACCTTGCATCTTCGTAGGATTCTTTAATCATAGCTATGACCTTATCTGGAATAGCTCTCCTACGCAAAGCATTCCATATGTAATCTCGCTTAACGCTGTCGAAAGCCTTCTCGAAATCCACAAACATGAGATGTAGTGGCGGACCCATTTCGGCTGACTGCTCTAATATTATCCGTAGGGTATTTGTGTGGTCGGTACAAGACGACCCTTTACGGAATCCAGCCTGATAAACTTCGAAAGTGCTCTCGACGACATCACTAATCCTATTGAGAATTACCTTAGCCATAATTTTTGTTACGGCAGTAAGTAGGCATATACCACGCCAATTGCCACAATCCCGAAGGTCGCTCTTCTTTGGAATTTTCACAATGACGCCCTCCTTCCATTCAGTCGGATATCTTCCTTCATTCCACACCTCAGTAAAGAGTGAGAGGAGTATATCGGCTGTTATTTTCGGGTCCGCTTTGAGGAGATTGGTTGGTAGTCCGTCTATACCTGGAGCTTTCCTTCCCGCCATTGACCGAATGGCGGAAACTATCTCTACCTTATCTGGGCGATCGTCCCTAATAGAGGATTGTTGCGGTTGGATGTTTGGTAGTTGTTCTGTTTCTGGAATATCTTCCTCTGACAAGATGTTTAAAATATGAGAGAAGTATTCCTTCCATCGTCGCAACTGGTGTTCACTCATATTAAGGAGAGTTCCGTTGACATCTCTCACTAGGTGGTTGGCGGTGAAATTCCTGTTCGTCAACTGTTTCATGATTTTGAATAGTGAACCCATATCCCCAAGGTAAGCCACAGATTCTGCCTTGTTTGCCAGATCTTCAATGGCCTTTCTCTTGTCGCGTCTAACAGCCTTTTTAAGCTGTATATGAGCATCGCGGTAGTTCTGCCTCAGGTCGAGCGTTCGTTGGTTGACATCGGGTTGAGAGATGATTGTGAAATTGGCTTTGTTCCGATCGCCAATCTTGTCCCATGTGTCTTGTGACATCCAGGGTTTCTCACCGCTTTGTACATATCCCACAGATTCTTCAGCACTAGTTAGAAAAGTGTTTCTGGTTGCCTCCCAATTGGCGTCCAGTGTACGCATTTCATATTCACTCAATGTGGATGACTTTTCGCGTAGAATAGTGGTGTATTCGCGTTTTTTGTTGGGATCTCTGAGTTTATCCACATTAAGCTTGCGCTTCATTTGAAGAATTTATGGTCGTCGGATAGCTGCTGTACACAATCTCAAGCAGGCAAGCATCAAGTGGTGATCGCTCCCCACGTCAGCTCCACGTTTCGCTCGCACATCGAGGAGACATCTTCTCCATCGGCGACTTATAGCCAAATGGTCGATCTGGTTCTGAGTAACACCATCAGGGGAAACCCAAGATGTTTTATGATGACTCTTGTGTGGAAAAAAGTTCCCTCCGATGACCATTTGCCGAGTACTACAAAACTCCACAAATAATTCGCTGTTTTCGGGTCTCTTAATCCAAGGTCGTGACGCGTCGACCCAAGGGTCACCATGCCTCCCCATGACGTGTTCTAGTCCAGTGTTGTCTGATCCAACCTGGGCGTTCATATCTCCTGAGATGATAATAATATCACCTCTTCGAACACGTTCGAAGGTGGCACTCAGTTGGCTATAAAACTCCTCTTTGTCACCAGATGTTGCAGTATTAGTTGTTGCGTAACACTGTAGAATTGTGACGTTTCTGACACTGGTCCTAAGCCTGACGACGATAATCCTATCCGAAATTGGTTCCCAGCTAATGAGACTGTTTCTCGCTCTCGGCGTAAGGACGAACGCCACGCCATTTCTGGCTTCACTTTCAGGGCCAATGTAGAGAATAGTGTTTCCACTAGGGGTTCGTTCTTCTCCTGATCCTCTCCACCTGACCTCGCTCAAGCCCAAGATTTGGATGTTATAGTGCTCCATTTCACGGTCGATCACTGATTGGCGGTGCAAGGACCGAGTAACCCCAGCTCTTCCCCCGTCATTCAATGTTCGAACGTTCCAGAAGCCAATCATAGTCCGTTTTCGAATGCCAAAAGTCGTTACCGTAGAATCAGTCCATATCCGAGGCGCTGTATCCGTTTCTCGTATCAGATAGGTCTTAAGATCACGGGTGATAAGCCCATGATCCAGTGAGTGTCCAATTGCCATTTTTAGGGCAAGTAGGACAGGCTGTGGGTGAATTCTACAGCCCCCATCACACAGGGGAATAGTTAGCTCAGGTCCGTGCAGTCGCTAGTCTCCAAAGGTAGTTGCAGGAATTGGTAAAACCTCATCCTACAACTACCCACTTGCGGCGTATATGTAAGCCAGGTACTAAATTATCGTTTCATCTGCATTCTGGATCATAGCGGGATAGACCTCGTCCAGTCCTCGTGACTTGTAAGTTTTGAAGAAACTGAACGCAATTGTTTTCTGGCGTCACGGCTGTATCTACTGGTTTCGAGTTAGCAAGAATACGATCGACACATGAACTTTGTGGCGGGGGCTCAAAGCATCCGGGGAAATGCGTTTGCATTAAAAGTTCAAGTGACTCGCCGCTAGACATCGTCCAGGAACCATCACCTTTATCCAGTAATTCAGGCATGTTTGGGATTTTGAATAGGGTCCTCTTTATCCTTGCGGTGTTGTTGACATTATCAATTTCCTGACAGAATCTCTTCTATGAATTTGGTTTGAAGGTTTTTCACTGTTTTTATACAGTGTAAGTGCTGCTTGGTACTCGTCCCAGTCTGTGTCATGTTTGCTGGAATTAGCTTGGTTAAAGGACTTCCTGTACATTTTTTCAGACACATCACAAACATTGTTTATGCTAAGAAATTCTAGAATTTATTTACCGCGATCGTTACAGTCTGTGCTAGACTAGTTGGTGTGATGGGCATTGGCTTCGCCTGTGTTGGGCTGAACAAGCTGACACAGGTCAGTCGTTGAAACATCCCTGACTGACTGGTATGATGAAACGGGCTTAACGAGCCGCGGTGTTCCGTTAAAGGACCTCTTCCAGAGCGTCGTTGCTTGGTCTGGACTGCTAAATCGTGAAATTAATGTCAATTTAAGTGTTTTTTTTTTTGCAATGACACATCCGTAGCTTACCTGGTTCCGGTTCACGAAAGACTGTCAAAGTTTTGTTGCGCCATTTTAGAATTTTGTTAGAGCTACTCAACCATAGTTCCTGGACAATTGCAACATCCGAATGTCATCTTAAGAGGTGTTGTTGAAGAGTGACGGTAGCCGCTCTACTGTGATGTAGATTGGCTTGAACCACTCTGAGTTTGCCGGTTGGCTGCATTTGGTTTTGGGAGCTTGAAGTTTATCTTGTTGAGTCCACAATTTGCGAAATCTTTTACTACAGAGAACAAGAAGTTGGTTCTTGTCCTTTTGTTTTCTATGGAAAAGCTTCCGTACCTACGTGGAAAGATTATTTTGCAGCTTAATGTCCTGCAATAGAAGCCCAGGGTCTTCAGTGATACCGGGGATCCATGCAGACACTTTCGTCAGTCTAGGAGGCTCGGCATCTTCCACCACCTGTAGCATGAGCTCGTTTATTTTGGAAGACCAGATTGTTGGTCAGCACAACCTATCGTAAGATAACCTGGCTCGAAGTCGTACTTCAAAAAGCTTGGTTTAGCTGGTGGTTTACCTAACAGGTATTCCTTCAGAACGTAGATAAAAGGCCTCACCGAATCTGCTATGATGTCAAGTAAGTCGTTGCTATTAATGACTGCTTGATCGGCCGGATGTGTGAACCACTTCGAATTTTCCACTGACGGCTGCGAACTAGGAATAGCAGCTGATTGGGAGTCAAGATATGACACTTTCTCCGTTGAGCTGCCCTTAGCATGTTACTTCTTTTCGCCGACGATAGTTTCGGAACGACAATCCGAAGCAATGTTTGACGCTACTTCCAGTGGAGTGTTCGGGGCGTGACAACGGAATCTCCTCCTTCGCAGGAGGCTGTACTATCCTGAGCACATTCCCTACGGAAGTGCTAGCTTTATTAGTCACAGAAGTGGCTGAGGTACTGCGACCTTTCGCCTCAATTCCGACTACAGCCGGCACGCGGGCTGGGTGTGAAGCTTCTGCAGCCCGCGACTCGTCCCTCTCATAGAACAGCCGACTCAGAACTGCAGCTGCTTTAGCCTCTACCGCATCGTCAGACCTTGCTTTGACAGCTTTTCTTTTTAGTTTGCTCTTAGATCTGCGACGAGCACGATTGGCAAATTCCACATGAGGTGTTCGGATAGTCTCAATACCTGGTTGCACCGTTCTAGTAGCTCCTGAACCGCGTTCGAAAGAGAGAATGTTTGCTGCTATTTTCACCTCAAAGTGTGCATCAATTTGCATGGATGGTCTTCTCTGAAGATTACCCCCTTCCCCACGCCCTCAATTCTTCAGTTTCCATACAATGCCGTACCAGATGTTCACGCTCAGTATTTTATAATAATTTTGTGAAGAAAGAAATGGTCAAAATTTCTATTCAAAATTGTTTGGCATAAAAAGCTACCCCAGCGTCTACTGTAAGACTTTTGTACTCTCACTAAAATATTACTCGCCCTCTATTCAAAATTTGTCATGACTTTCAAATGCGGCAATTTTCCACACATTGATTGTTCTGAATTTTGTTGCAAAATTGCATTACAAAAGTTTTTTTTTAGATTTCACTTTTCTAATTGTCACGGAAATCCGTAGATAACATTTCTCGGGGCACTGCCGATTTTTTTTTGTTAAATTTCTGACAAAAAATGTCACAAATTTAATTCGAAATGTCACACATTTACACTCTTTTGTCACAGAATTTTGTCGAAAAACAAAAAAAAAATGCTGCCATTTCTGTCGGGATTTTCTGACGTTTGTTGTCAACATTCAGTACAAAAAGTATGACGGAATATGCGTTGGATAGAAATATACCAAATGTAAATCCAAGAATTTTGTTCTTTTCGGCTCTCTTTCTGGCGATTAAAAGAGAAGATGCAAAGCAAAATATCTCACTAAATGAGATCCCGATATTGAGGAAGGTTATTTGGAAAGGCGCATGTTGATCACATCTTGGTCGTAGAAAAGTTTACATAAATCAAATCAGTAAGTAGATAAATTCATGAAGCTGATCTGAAATGCATCACTTGGCAATATTTCTTAAAAAATTTAGCTCTAGAATTTTATCAACCTGTTCTTTTGCCTCCCATTATTTAAATTAAAAAGATTTTATTCGAAAATGTCCGTAACAAAATCATCGAGTATAAGATCTCGGCTGATCTCATCCGACGACATGACGACGTCAAACTTATAAGTTACGACCTCAATTTTGAAGATCTTGTCCAAATAATGAACTCAATCGAATCAACAATAATAAAATTCCAGACTATCATCTCCAAAAAAATAAAACATCGTAAAAAATAACACACTCACGCTACCATTTATACACACAAACTGATCAACATCGTGTAATCATCAAGCTCATCAATTTTCTCGACAAAAAAAAAAAAGAAATCAAAATCTCAAGTGATAAGTGATTTCTGAAATCTTTTCACAAATTAGACAGTCCCACATAAATAACGAACGAAATTCGACGATATAAATATTTCAAGATGAGCCACTCGACACTTTTGAGGTGACAAAATTTTGCTGATAAGGTCACATATGGAATGGAAACGGTAGTCGAGTGATATCTACAATCTACACACTTGAAGTGTGTCTTATTAGCAGTGCACGATAAGCTAAATTGAAATTATCGTATTAATTTTGATGGTGTACTTGTGCGGCACTTACTTGTTTAAAGATAATCAAAAAAATGCTATCGATTGTTCGTTAGAGATGATTCGAATGTAGTGGAAACTTGATGCATGAAAATGTAATGGGTAAGGTAAGATTTACCTATGCATTACATTGGTAATTGATGACCACTGAAAAAAATGTTTTCACGCAACTTCTCTTTTTTTAATGGCGCTTCAGTTTAAATTATAAAATTCGCGGTGATTTAATCATCACTATAAATAAATGAGCTTATGGGGAAAATTCACCTGCACAGATCTCTTGCATATTTTATGCGCATTTCAATGAGTTCTGTGAAAAAAATTTACATTTCAAGAAGCCCCCTTTAGCTATATGAATTACTTATTGGGTATTATAGCTCAAGCGGAGCCAGACTAAACGACCGAATACAAATACGTATGAGATTACAAAGTAACGTATTTTAATTGCCACTTGCAAACTTAATCGGTTCGTTTAAAATTATTGCAATAAATTGAATTCGTTTTCCATGTAAATTAAATTAGTTAGGTCAAAAATTGTTGCAGCGCAATTGGCAGTGGTTACTCTTGATCGAATAATTTTGTGTTGTGGTGTTGTTGTTTTTTTTCTAGTCCCATATGGCAACACGAATGAAGGTCCTTTGTGTAATCATAGGTTACATTTGAAAAATGTGGCTTGTTGATTTGGTATTGACAAGTTGCCGCGAACCATCAAAACGATCGGACGCTTTACTATCATCTTTTAAAAACCACCTTCCTTGGTGAATACGTTCCAAAGCACCTGCTGTGCTCTAACTTTATCGTTCGAAGATTTTTTGACGCTCCGAGTGTATCAATGTGGAATAAGGAAGAGTACCCATCGATGAACACATCTCCAACACGATGAGATGCTTCAACTGCCAAGAGTTGGCTCACACTAAGAAGAGGTGTAAAAAGCCTTCTCGATGCCGTGAATGCTGTCAGGCTGAGCAACACGATCCTCGCTCTGTTACCAAGTCCCTCAATTGTCTTTCCGACGACCGTAGGGCTTACGACCAAAGCTGCTCGTTGTCTCTCAAGTAAAAGTTTGTGAACAAAACCATTGCTGACAGACGTGTCGTCTCAGTCAAAGCTGTATGAACCATCTATAGACATGACCTGCTTCAGTAAACTTTTTGAAAGATTAGTCCACAATGCGGTCTGGGAGAAACTTAATCATTTAATATCACGCATGGATTCGTTAAAGGAAGGTCAACTACCACGAATTTATGTGAATTCACTGACTTCGTAGCATAATCCTTAGATCAACACAACACTGTTCATGCCATATACACTGATTTTTCGAAAGCCTTTGATACTGTCAATAGAAAAATTCTTATTGCAAAACTTGATAGGTACGGTGTCACTGGCTCTCTCCTGAATTGGTTTGATTCTTACCTCACTGATCGTCGTCTGCGAATAACGTTCAATGGACATTCTTCAGCTGAGTTTCTCTCTAATTCTGGTGTTCCACAGGGATCTATTCTTGGTCCACTGCTATTTACGCTCTTCATTAATGATCTGCCCCAATTCCTATCATCAAATTGTCTCTTATACGCAGACGACCTCAAAATGTTCCGTGAAATTTCTTCTTATTCTGACTGCTTGGACCTCCAGACTGACTTATCGACTTTGTCCAGTTGGTGTTATAACAATGATATTTGTCTGAACATTGAGAAGTGTTTTGCTATGGAGTTTTCGTATAAGACTACCTCTCCTGTCCTCACTTACTCTATTAACGGAACCACCCTTGTAGCAGTATCTACAATAAAGGATCTAGGAGTGACTTTCGATCGCAAGCTTAAATTCGTTAATCATTATTCTGAGATTACAAAGAAAGCATACAGACTTGCTGGGTTCGTCCTCCGTACGACAGTCCAGTTTAACCGTCCAAGAGCAGCAGCCTTGCTATTTTCCACTCTCGTCCGTGATGTCTTAGAATACTGCTCTATTGTATGGAACCCTCACCATGCTTGCCATGTTACGGCCGTCGAATCCGTTCAGCGTAAATTTACTCGCACCCTTTTCTACAGACTAAAAAAGCCTCATATCAGCTACAATGACAGACTTATAGCACTTCAACTTCAACCTTTGCATCTACGACGGGCTTTTCTTGATGCTTGCTTCCTCTATAAACTTTACAACTACTTGCTTAATACCTACCTCTGTAACGACCTGAATTTCCGGCAGGGAACAGTCTCAACCAGGAATTCAGATATTTTCTTCCTCGAGCCTCACTCGATATTTACTACCATTCCCCGATGTTGAGAATGCAAAGGAACCACGATCAAATTCAACTTGGATCTTTAACTACTTCTTTTGTTTTATTTAAAAAGAGAGTAAAAACTATAATCTTTAATGTTTGAAATCTTATCACTGCTCTCGTATTTTTGCTTTTGTATAATTGAAAATTTTATCTTTTTGTTCAAAGCGTTTAATAAATAAATAAATAAATACAAGGACCCTCGTGGTCGGTTGTCCCCTACATCGACTACGGCAGCACAATTTGCCGGCAGTCAGGAGCGTGGGCGTGGGGCAAAGACGACCCAGAGGAGCACGGCATCCTTGAATGTGCTGCGAGAAATAACAAGTTAAGAAAACATAACAGGACTACGGTTTGGCGTAAAGCCCAATCGTGCGATACTCTAGATGAAAGAGAATTTTTTTTATTTTAAGAAATTTTGTAGGGGAAGTAGTGGGGGGTGACGACATTGAACTAATTTTTTCACATCACGCTATAGTTGCCATCAAAATGTTTTATTCAAAATTTAGGATTCAAAAATATAGATATTGAGAAAATTAGTGTATTGGATTTAGTGAGGTGGTAGAAGGAGGGAAGAGTTCTCAATGACTTTTCAGTATGTTTTAAATTGCAGATAAGTAGCAATCAAACTTTTCAGGAAAATCTACTTTTTGTGAAGTTGTGGAATTGTGTCAGATTGTATGGGAGGGGGTAGAAGGAGTGAAACTAATCGTCTAATTTTTTTTTTGGTCTTACTAATAATTCGAAATAAATATTTAGTTTACAATTTCAGCTCGATCAATTTTATACGTATTGAGTAAATTTGTTTGTAGTATTTCATGAAAAAGTGCAGTTTGTAAGGGAGGTGGTGGAAGGAAGGGGAGGAATCAAATAACATTTTTATAGTAGATTGAAATTATTATAAAAGTGTTATATTCCAAATTTCAATAGCTTTTATAATTTGCGAGCAAATCCGTTTATTGTCAAATTGCGAAAATGTGTAATTTTGTATGAGAGGGGGTAGAAGGGGTGAAGCGATTTGGTCCGTTCACGAACTTGACCATATTTTTTTTTATCGAAAACGACATGTACAAAATTTGAGCTCTCTAACTCAACGCGTTCTCAAGCTAGAGAGGACATGGACGGACGGACATCCGGTTCTGAGATTTTTGAGTGATTATATGAACTTCTGCATCATTCATTTTTTTCTCCGAGCCTTATTTCTTGGCGTTACAAACTTTGTAGCAAACTTATAATACTCTCAGATTTCATTTAGAGGAAAGGGAATCGTGGAATTTTTCCTCCGTGGGATGCGACTCCTTCTCCATTTCGTTACAACTTTTTTGGCGCTTACGCCGACAACTTCTACATCCTCGCAGCACGCACACCGGCTGCAGTACAGAGCAAACTCCAAGGCAATCTCTGCTCAATTTCTGGACCCAACAAGTGCGCGGAATTTCACCAACCTCTAACCGCGCCATCCATCTCTGCCCGAAAACGTCCTGCAAATCCCGCTGCATTAACATCGATGACTCCACCATTCACCTTCAATAACAACTCCGTGTTTTCGGAATCACGTTCACATCCAATCTTCCCAATCCATTTACAATTTCCTTAAGATTCTGTGCTCATAAAGAAGGGTCTTCACTTACAGGTTGCACTGCAACTATTGAAACGCCAACTGAGGGGATTTTACAGCTTGGCATCACTTCTTACTCCTGGACCACCAAAACGAACAAAAATAAGCTGGATGTCATTTTACGTATTGAAGCCCAATACAATTTTTTTGAAGTCACCTTCCTCTCCAGGTCCCTGATTCTAGCGAGCAAAGCACTTACCTCACCCAAACACCCCACCACGACATCCTCTTATCAGAGCCGGACTATGTCATACCCTTGAATTCTCTCCCCCTCCCAGAGAGGCAAACTTAAATCATCAATATATAAAATCGCTTTCCACATACGCATTCACCGCTATCCTCTACCTCACCTTAAAAATCCGCAGCTCGTAGCATGCGCCACTTCGCCTCAAATAATTCCCTACTACTCATTATATACTTACTCCAAAAGCAATACTCTTGTCACCACTTTCCGCATTCTCCACAAAGAGTCCCTCTTTCGCTGTGGTGAAAAATGCATGTTTACGCAAAATCGGTTTCACTTACTCCATCTCTGTGTGGTTTTACACTGCCTCCTTTACATTTTCGTACGCGGTTTATATTGTTACATATTAGCCCTAGTCGCTCGCCGCATGAATCCTTCTTCAGATTTTCAACTAAAAATGACCACACAAATTCCAATCATGTAGACTCATCGCATGTTTGCAATCTTTCACTATGCCAATGAAAGAACACGTGCAAGACCTTGGACAATCAACCAAGCAACGAAAAATACATAGGTGACGATGCAAACTCGCTAGACGATGGCGGCGACAACGACGATGATAAGGGTTGTTGTAGAGTTGCTATGGCCGGCGACGGTGTGAATAGCGCTATAGGCGATGGTCGGTCGAGCCGAGTATAAATAGAAGCGAGCATTCATGAAGCAGGCAGTCGAGATTCAAAAGCGAAAGGATCAAGATCGAGTGGTCTTGCGGAAAGTCGCGATAGAACGAATAGAAATTGAGAAGCAAAAAATAAAATTGCGCTTGTTTAAATTTAAAGTGAACTTGTTATACTCTAGATGATATCTGAGAGTATATTGTGTTTGTCTTGCCGTTTGTAACGCTAAGAAATAATGCTCGCACAGAGTCGCCAAGGGTACAGAAATATTTGTTGTCACTCAAAAACCTCGATTCCGAGTGACCGTTTGTCCGTCTGTCTAGAACATAACTCTCGAAAGCTTTAACCTATCGTGCTGAAATTTGTCATATGTCATTTTTAGCAAAAAAGTAACTTTACGTTCATGAACGGGCCACATCCGCCCATTCCTTCTACTCCCTCCCATACAAATTTCATGAAATTTCGAAATTTAAAGAAATTGATTTTTCTCCGAAAACATTTCATTAACGTCAAAAAATATTGATCCTTATTCTTTCTTCCTCCTCTTCAAAAATGCATTTATTCGGTTTGCAAAGCTAACTAGCATGTTATAATTAATTTTATTACAATTGCAACCAATTTTGGAAAAACTATCAACTTCACCTCACTCTTTCTACCCCTTCCCATACAAATTTCACGAAATTTCGGGATTTCAATTAAATTGTTTTTCTCCGAAACCGTTAAAGCTTTCAACTTTTTTTTTTGAGGAAGTTATACTATTACATCATTGATGTCAAAAAATTTGGTTTTGATTCGAATACTCCTTGTACCCCCTCCCATACAAATGTACAATTTAGATAAATGCATTTGATCGATTTTGATTAAAACTAGAAAAAGTAAAAACTTAAAATTTGCCAGAATTTTCCCTTAACAATTGTAATAAATGTTATAAAAAATATGAACTTCGCTTCACTACTTGTATCACCTCCCATACAAATTGCTGTATTGGAAATTCAAGGAAAGTATTTCTCATTCGAACATACATATGAGAGCTTTCGACTTTAAAATTGTAACAAAGCAGTGTGATTAGGATGTTGATAAGCAGATTCAAAATCATACTAAACCTCCCACTTTCTTTGCCACCTCCCCTACAAATGCCATTAATTTAGACAACAGTTGATCAGTTTTGTCGAAAATTATGTAAGCTACAAAGTTTAAATTCAGCGTGAAACATTTTGTGTACTACGTTCGGTGTTGTATACAAAATTACCACCCCCCATACAAAAGTCATTATTCACTATTCGACAGAACTTTAGATGACATATTTTTCAGTACAATAAACTCTTTTCTATTTCATCTAGAGTATCATATGATCGGGCCTTACACCCAATCATAATTCTGTTATGTTATTTGTTTATTTTTACTTGAAATCCAGCGACTGCTTGCGCACTTATCTCAATATCTAGGATTCTTCAAGAGCTAATTACCAACAAACCGGCTGATTCTGATGACAGTCTTTTCTATCCTAATCTTCTTAATGTTTTCCACGAATGTCCATAGTTTTTGCCCTAGATATTGCAAAGGCCTTTAACGCAGATTGACATAATTCACATAACACGCTACATGGAACAGCGGAGAACCTTCTGGAACTGACGTGCGGATATAAAAAGAGCAGCGTCCGCGGGAGAGGAGAAATTCATAATTCAGAAGCGATTCAATCGTGTGATCGACAGCGATAACAGTGCGCATAGTTAATCGAAATCAAAGGTATCACTGCTTTCTTGAACTGCTGCTTACCATATAGTTTTAAGCTTATCTCGAAAAGAAAGCAGATTAGACATTAATTTTTTACCTAAATCAGTTTCTTTTCAAATTGAAATCTCATCATCATTTTATAGCGAAACAGGATGAGGCGGCTATTTAGCTTTGATTAAAATCAATCGTTACATTGATTACATTTAATCTCCTACCAAAGATACAAAAACAGAATTCAAATTACTTTCTCCGGTTTATTTTTCAATTGTACAGAAAGAAAAACGAACGAGCCCAAAGTTCGAATAAATTGCAACTTCAACTTTGACCGCGTCCCGAATCACCCACTCTCCCTTTTTTTTTTGATAAACTCCAAAATGAAAACTGTACACCAGGATAAAGGACTTCCTACTACCTAAATACTATCGCCCGTTCCCCAAAAAAAAAAACAACCTGAAAATGCTGCTTACACAAGTGGATGTCTAGACTTGGCCCCACTTTATACTTCCCGGTGATACCGCAGTGGGATTCAGCCGCCGGATTCTATGGATAAATCGAAGTCCTGGCAAGGATTTTCGTAGGCAATATATACAGCCGAACGATTTAATGACGTTCCATCAGAATCACAGTGCAAATAAATAAAATGTGTTGAGAGAGAAGGACGATGTAGTGTAACCTTAAATCTAATTTCTTGCCTTCCTCTCTCATTTCGTCCTTAATGATGTTGATTCATCGTAATTTTATCTCTGTCAAGGTCTATTCTTCGGTGAATTTCGTGGTGGTTCAATTAGTTAGATAAACAGAAGACCACCACCAGCATGTACAACTGTAGCGCCAGGATATGACCACAATGCGTATAAAATTACCGCCAATTCTCTCGATATGGCTCCATAACATACATACCCCCGCGCGATACCAGCAGTCTAGCAGAACCAAGCGCATAGGATACAGTTCTTTATCAGCTGACAATGACGACATGTTATGTGGGCGGATTTGGTTGAGACGAGAGAAGGTCCGTTCCGTTTGTTTGTGTGATGCATTTCATCTCGACACAGGAAGTTCGGAGAGAATTCCTTCAGGCCATTATCAAGTAGTGATATCAAGCTGGACTGACTATCATAGCGCGTCAACAATGTTATTTTTTCCCGAATAAATAAAAAAGTTGCTAAAATATAGTTGCACACTAGATGGGCTAAACAACATCATCGTGATGACTATGTTGACTTGAGTATCGATTTAGGGAGTTGGTCATTTTATTTCGTTTGTAGTTTAAGAGCTTTGCAAAAGGAAAATGTACACAAATGTTAATATAGATCTATACGGCCATGGGGTAGTTTTAGGTCGTGATAACACTTTCTTCATTTCAATGCTTCAATCCGGAAAAGAAGAAATTGCAAGATGATATCATCATCAGGTTTCAATTGAAAAGCGTTTTTATCTAGTAAGTAGCTACCTGAGTGCAGCCTAGTGAGTAGCGTGCTGGTCTAGAATGCGAAGGTCGGGTGTTTAAGTCCCGGTCGATAAAAATAAACGTTCGGGAGCCTGGGCTGTGGTGCCATTGAAGAAGAAGGCCATAAGTTGAAGTTATTTATTTATTTATTTTACATGAATGCATGCACATTTAGTTTTAATGCGCAGGCCACAGGATGCCTCATTTGTTGAACATATCTTTCTAACGTATCCGTAGTAATGAGCGCAGTTGAACAATCTACGTCCAAGTCCTGTTTGTAATGTCTGAATGCAGTCGCATCGTGAGTACGAGGATTTGTATTTGGTGCGGTTTATAGAAGTGTTCTGGGAGTGCAAAAGGGATGCATTGCTGGACCAGAATGTAAATTCACACACAAACACAAAGACTGGATATGCATGCACTGAGCGAAAGTAATGTATTGCCAGGTAGTGAGCAGTTGTATCAATCAATCAAATTGCTGTTAAGAACCTTATAGGAGCATTGGACAGAAACAGCTCTTTTCCACATGGTGCGATCCTGAGCATTGGCCTTTACCTGTTGCTAGGACTTGTTTATTTTTCTGGTCTCCTACTCAACTGCTCGCTTCCATGTGCTACAAACCCGTCGTCTTCCTTGAGGATTATAATACAGAGCTGATATTTCACTGTGTTTTCGTCAAAGTGTGAACGATCCACTGCCACTTCCGCTTTTGAATCTCAGTGCCTATTTTAGACTGTCCAATTGTACTCCAAAGTTCGTCCTTGAAGATCACTTCTGGCCAGAAAATCTCTAAAATTCGTTGAAGGCATTGGTTCACGAATGTGTGCAGTCAAGTGATCGTTGGTTTATATTGGGTTGAGAGATGATTGCCAATTTGGTTTTTTCCGATCGCCAACCTTGTCCCATATGTCTTGCGACGTCCAGGGTTTCTCACCGCTTTGCACATATCCCACAGATTCTTCAACACTAGTTAGAAACGTGTTTCTGGTTGCCTCCCAATTGGCGTCCAGTGTGTACATTTGCGCATAGAATGGTGGTGTACGTTGGGATCTCTAAATCTATCCACATTAAGCTGATGTGCATAATCTCAAGCAGATAACGATCAGGTAGTGATCGCTACCCACGTCAGCTCCACGCTTCGATGGCACACCGAGGAGACATCTTCTCCATCGGCGACTTACAGCCAATGGTCGATCTGGTTCTGAGTAACATCATCAGGGGAGACCCAAGATGTTTTATGATGATTCTTGTGTGGAAAAAGTGTCCCCCGATGACTACTTGTCGAACACTACAAAACTCCACAAATTAATCGCCGTTTTCGGCTCTCTTAATCCAAGGTCGACCCAAGGGTCACCATGCTTTCTCTTGACGTGTTCTAGTCGAGTGTGGTCAGAGCCCACCTTGGCGTTCACATCACCTGAGATGATAATATCACCTTGTTTCTCGCTCTCGGTGTAACGACGACCGCTACGTCATTTTTGGCTTTACTGTCAGGACCAACGTACATTCGGGGCTCATTCTTCTCCTGATCCTGTTGATCTGACATCCCTCAAGCACAAGATTGGATGTTATACATAGTACTCCATTTCACGGTCGATCACTGATTGGCGGTGTAAGGACCGAGTGACCCCAGCCCTTCCCCCTCATTCAATGTTCGAACGTTCCAGAAACGAATCATAGTCCATTTTCGAATGCCAGAAATCGTTACCGTACAATCCGTCTGTATCCGAGGCAGTTAGGATTTAAGATCACAGGTGATAAGCCCATGAACCAGTGAGTGTCCATTTGCCATTTTTAGGGCAAGCAGGACTGGCTCTGGGTGAATTCTACTGCTCCCATCCCACAGGAGAAAAGCAGTTGTATGCCATACCTAATTATCATCTTTTTTTTGCCAGCGGGGTATCGCTATTTATATCCGCGATGATGTCGCTTTTCAGTTAGTTCCGCATTTCGGAACATACTCTAATCCAGAAATCAACTTCAATTGGGTAAAAATAAATGTCCAAAAGCACATCCTTAATTTCTGTCATGCTTATAGAAGTCCGGCAATGAGTACAGCAAACACCACCATAGAACTTGATAAGTTATATATGCTGCTCAACCTGACTCTGACTTGTCGCGGGCGATTTCAATGTTTATAACGTTTAAACATTCTACACATACGGACCGGCCGAGTCGTGACGCTGAGCTCTTCGCATTTATCAACGGTTTAATATAGCTGGTGTTATCAATGTATGCATCAATGACAACCCCAGTCGTCTACCTCACGTTACAGGCCAGTCTTCAAATTTGCGTGACCTCTTTTTAACCATCCAAGTTTCAGGTCTCGTTATTGGCTCCAGTTGTTACGTCTGACCATTTTATGATTAGGGCACAGTTTCCTATCAGCAGCAAATCCACCGACTACAAAGACACCATGTAGAATAGCATGCTTTCCTCATATCTGGAAGGTCGCGAATGTTCAGCCAATCCCAAAGAAAGGAAGCATAGCAAACGTCGCTAATTACCGCCCCATAGCCATTACCTCAGCACTTTCAAAGGTTATGATACTACTGTCAATCGCAAGATAGTAAACTTTCTTGTGAATAAAAAACTCATTCATGATCGCCAATATGGATTTCGCTCGTGTCGTTCTACAGGCGATCTCCTGGTCTATCTGACCAAGCGTGGAATTCCTGCATCCACAAATTTGGTGAAGGTCAAGTTCTT
Source organism: Chorisops tibialis (assembly GCA_963669355.1). Classification (NCBI taxonomy): domain Eukaryota; kingdom Metazoa; phylum Arthropoda; class Insecta; order Diptera; family Stratiomyidae; genus Chorisops; species Chorisops tibialis. The sequence goes on from OY770262.1 coordinate 218,014,761, forward strand.
GCTCTTGACATCGCCAAAGCGGTTGACAAAGTTTGGCAAAAATGTCTCTTAGTCAAGCTAAAGGCCTTTGATTTTAATCAATGGATTGAAAGCTTCCTCTCTGAGCACTCTATTCGAGTCGTACTGGACGGAGTAGCTTCTGCAACCTTTTCCATTGATTACGACGTCCCTCAGGGCTTAGTTTTATCTCCCACTCTCTTTTTAGTCTTCGTAAATGACCTTCTGTCGTATACTCTCAATTCTATTCACTTTTTCGCAGATGACAGTAGTAAGATAACATCAAATAATTTGACTCTCCTGCTCGTCCAACATTGGTGGCCTCATGTCGTAATGAGTCGATTCAATCACTGAACTCTGACCTCAGTTTAATCCTGGCATGGGGTAGGAAAAACAGAGTAGAGTTTAACGCCTTAAAAACGCAGTCCTGTCATCTATCTCTTAAACATAACGTTCCGACGTTGGTCGCTAATATGTCCTTTATTGGCGTATAAATTTCACCTTCTGCAGACTACGTCCTTGATTGGCGCCAACACATTTACGAAGTTGCTACGAAACGTCTACGTATTCTGCGGAAGTGTGAGAAATAATTTTCTGTCTCCAAACTAGCTACCATCTATAAGACATATACCCGCTCACGTCTTGAATATAACTCACATGTTTGAGTTGGAGCCCCAAAATCACACCTACCTGTGCTCCACCGTATTCAAAAACATGCAGTGCGATTAATTGGGGATGAGGCTATATAGGCTTCAATAGGCTCCTTCGAGCATCGAAATATCGGAGCACTCTGAATTTACTATAGGTATTTCCATGGTAATTGCAGTACGGAACTAAAAGCCCTAATGATGATGATGCAATGGCACTGCAGCCCATAGCGAACCTTGGCCACCCGACCAGGTTCCTGGACACGCGAGTATTTTTCCGGGGAGACGTTGCAACGTTTCGCTCAACCCCCAACCTAGATAGTCATTCTTGATGGCAGTTCCGATTAGAGGCGCGGAACATTCACCTTCACCTTTCTCCGTATGCTGTTTTGAACAAAACACCCGGTGGCCACCACGAGGAGGTGGAGATAGGATTTAGTAGCAGAGCTGTTAATGCTATCTACAATGGGGTTTTCACAGAATTTATGATACGGCATGTACCAGATCACGATTATGCTCTGTGACCCTTACTCCATTTGGCCACCCTAAGAGCCCTAATACCCCCTCCATTTAAAGCCACCCGAAAAACTCGCCACGCTGCACGCTCACACGAGTACACTGTGAAGCCATTGCCATGGAGAACAATGAAATTTAGGCAGTCCTTCATTCCTCGGACGACAGCGATGAGGAATTCATTACCAGGCAATCTCTTTTCAACGGGATACAACCTCCAACAATTTAAGAGTAACGTTCACCACCACTTCAAAATCTTCCCTCCTGTGTTTCCCTTCTAATATCCCTATATAACTGTGCATCGTGTATTTAAGGGTGACCCCCAAAGTTATTTTCGATAGCCGTAAAAAAAAATAAATAAATAAGAACTCTTGAAGATGGGCCAGGCTAAGGTTATTGTGGAGTTGGTTTATTATAAAATGAAAGTTTGATGACTCTGTGACTAGGGGTAATGTTGTGACTTTTCTATGGGCAGCATCGGCTGCTTCGTTGCCAAGAATTTCGACGTGTCCAGCAACCAAGCCAAGAGAAATGAAGTAGGAAAAGAAGAGAGTATGTTAGACAGTGGCGACTGAGGGGCCTTTATCCAGCGGTTCCTCTATCCAGCGGTTCCTCTATACAGCTGTTTCTATTTACAGCGGATATGAACACTTAAGTATTATTTAAAAACGAAAAAGATAATTACCCGAAAATTAGGCCACTTTTAATATCGCACAAAATTAAACCATTTATAAGTTTAATTGAAAACAATTTCAAACGAAATATCTTGCTTTCGCCTGCGAAAAAACAACAACAACATTATCCGATTATATTCTTCATGTCTACCCTATTTTTCTTCTCTCTTATCTTTTAAAATTTTCATCCGCATATACACGATGATATCATTTTTCGCGCATCATGAAGATAATCATTTTCCATTTTTGGAATTTTTTTAAATTATTTACGCGACAAGCATAATAAAAAGAAAACAATGAAAAGAGCAAACTTGATCTTATGAGGAAAATGAAGGGATTGAATTTTTTTTTTTTTAGAAAGAGAACTTTCTGAAAGCCGTCAGAGCAATAATTTTTCTTGTAAGAAGTTATTTAAGTACCTGCGATGCAATAAAGACAGTTTTTTTTATTTGCTGTATTTTATAATGCCGGAACAAGATTACCTACCGGATACCTTCCAATCATATATGATCGCATTTTAATACCGACCGGTAAAATGTAATTGGATTAAAAAAAATTGGAGGATAAGAGGAAAACCTGAGAGAAGCGAATATAAGACGTCTTAGCGCGGCAAGTATGACTCTCACATTTAGTTCTTTATAGCACTGCAATGGAGATTCGTTATCCGAGACGAAGAATATTGGAAAAGTTTAGGAATATATTTTTTTTTTAAGCCAAATTATCGCAGGGATTTCAATTGTGGAAGATATTCTTCAGAAAATTTGTTTTCATTTTGTATTAAATTTAATTTCTTGAAAAACTTGCGGCAATCTCCATGATTTCCGGCGATTAGGTCTTAGATATGTGTCCAAATGGATCGGTCACACTGTGATGAAACCAGAGCAAAACATCGCCAAACAAGCTGTGGATTATAATCCTTAAGGAAGACGTCGTCCGGTTGGTTGACCATGTAGCACAGGCCAGAAGAATAAACAAGTCCTGGCGACAATTAAAGGCTGATGATCAGGTTCACGTTTTGTGGAAGAGTACTGTTCCTGTCTACGCCCCTATAGGGGGTCTTATCAGCAAATTTATTTATTTATTTATTTATTAGTTGATTCAAGCATTTTTTTACTTTTCTATTTTAAGGTAATCTACACCTCTGGACAGGCGCTACAAACACACGAAAAATCAGCTGCCTTGCCCTCTTTTATCGCTATTTTAATAGATACTGTTTTCCACCTCGCTTCACTCGTACCCCTACGTGTGTATTTCTGGAGCCTGTTTTCGGTCGCACAGTAAAATTCAGATGTTTATTCATACACCGCTCGATGCAATACATCATTCAGAAGTGCAAGGCAAATTTCAACCGCCTCTTCCGACTTAATCCTCCGAATCTTTAACTCTGTTCTTCCTTCCCTCTTCATCGGTTCTGTGTAATGAATTGGTTATTCAATAAATTCCTTAAGTTAACACAAACAATCACTTCTTCCATTGCCAAGCACCAACTTTTCCCAAAATTACGTCAATTATATTTTCCCTTAAACTTCATCTCCAGAGAAAAACCTCTTAAAGTTCAAAAATAAAAGCACAAAATTAGGAAATCTTCTAGGACATTTCTCTATTACAATTCCAATGAGACGTCGTCGTCGGAACATTATGGTAATTCGTGCTATCCTTCTTACCATTAAAATTGGTACTTCTTATCGCAATGAATGCGAGCAGTAATATACATAAATAGGAGCTGAAGATTCCTTATAGTGTTGCTCCGCCGTTAAGCACAATATGCTACTATTCCGGATATATCTCAGACACATATATATGTGTGCATTTAAGTATAAATAGAGAGAGAGAGAGAGCAGAAATGTGAAAAGGACACTTCTTTTAGATGATTTTGAAGGAAACTGATGATGCCTCCTGCACGAGGATATCTCATTTCCAAGTGGAATTTTGTAAAGAGACATCTTACACATCCTGCTGTGCACAGTTGGGGGGTGATTTCAAGATTATCATACCAGGCAAATTACGTTTATGGGGGTTGAAGCAAGCGAAAAAAAAACCGGCGATACAGCATTTTTCTGAATAGTAAATTATTGCAAATTGCGGGTTATTAGTTGTAAATGATGACTACAGGATATTTCGGATTATTTCTACTTCTATATCTTTTGCTTACTAATTAATTTCGGGAAGATTACGGATGAGCATCATTACCAATTACACGGTCTTGTAAAAAGTTGTTGGTTTTTTTAGAAATGAAAACCAGCATTGAATTTTGTCCTAATTATATCGTTCATCCAAAAATAATGTCGACCTGAATTGCTTAGCAATATTTTTGGCGTTGGTTGTAACATCCCAAACCATTAAAAAAACTTTTTTTTTGTTTAACAAGGTCAAAATTAACTCTGTTTAGAATCTTTCAGCGAACCCTTTTTTTTCGTCGAAAATTTTCTTGTTTGCTGGAAAGTTTTATTTTAATTATTCACCGATTTCATTTCGCCTGATGATTAAATATTCCCTGTTCTTGTTTGGTAGTCATTTTTTTAATTCATTTTAAATTTGTTGTTAAATTTTTTAGTATCAAAAAATCAGGTGATTCTCGTACGAAATTTTAAAGCGTGGCGTAAAAACTGCTCTGTTTGCGTTCAATAAAGTTTTGAAATGCTCCAAATTCATTTAGGAAGCGCTCTATCTTAATCGAAGCTCAAATTTTATATGTAGAAGTGTAAATATTCTGGTTGAAAAATACTTTTTGCGGTTCTTTCATATCTGCACTATTGTTAATTGGTGCCTTTGCAAATGTGCACTTTCGGCTAGTCTTAAGCTTTCTTACATTAGTTGCCAAAGTTTTGTCATTTGATTCACGATGAAAGCTGAATTAAGTGCGCCGTAATTTGAAATTTATAAAGCGTATTACGTCAATTCTTAAATTTCAAATTAAGAAATGAATTGATCTCCGCTGCACGGAAGTATAGGTGTTTGAGGAAGAAGTGTAGGGTTAGAAAGGCCTATTATTTGACAGCTGGTCACTTGTCAGTTGTCAAATATGGACATCTATAAACGCGCGAAAATAACCATTAAACGCTACACAGTCGTTGAATTTTATTACGAAAATTCGAGTTCAATCGCAGTTACAATGAGCAAATTTTGATCGTATTAATGTACCTTCTGAGACATGTGTGCTCATCTTACTCAACAAATTTGAAGAGACTGGCTCAGTGCGGGATGTGAAGACACCGAAACAACTTCACCCCGGACATTCGACCAAAAATATCGCCACAGAGGACGGTGCTGAAAAAGACCCTTCACCGTGCTCAAGAACTTGACCTCTCCATGTCCACACTGCAGCGAATATTAACGAAAGATTCGGCTCTGCATGCGTACAAGGTCCAATTAACTCAAGTACTGCAGCCGGTGAACCAGCAGCTCCGTACGTTCTCTGATTGGGTCTTGGAAACAAATCCTACACCTCTTGGTCATTCACACTACACCTAAGGAGCACGTAGATTGTATTGGTGCGTTTATTTCGAGAAATTCTTACGAACCTGTGAACTCATTCATTCAACTCTGCCTTGTATGAAACATTATCCGGCTTTCCCACGCCCATAATTCAGTAGGAAGCAAGAATGTCGGTCGACTAGGTTGCTAGTCAAGAAAGGAATGCAAGCCGAAAAAGTACCACCATCCCCGGTGAAAAATCAGAACAGAAATGCGTCCGGCAATTCGACCGCTTCGTATACAGAATCCGACCTGAAATACCAGGCATTAATAAAGGGTGTCCCAATAAGACCGCCTATTTTGACTTTCATGAAGCAGTTTACAGCGAATTCAACTAAAGATCTGCATTTGCATGCTTACAAGATTCAGTCAACACAACAGTTGAACAGTCAGCGCCTGTTAGAGAGTTAGACTCACGGTAGCGAATTTTGTGACATTTAAAATTTTTGGTTGATTCGAGCCATTAGACATATCCATGTGAAAAGTGGACACTTCCGCTTTCGTGTTGATTCAAACTACAAAAACTTGGTATCTAATGTAATAACGCATAAGAGATACATATTAAGATATTAAGTCAGATAAAAAACATAACAGGGCTACGATTGCGCGTAAAGCACAATCTTGCGATACTCTAGATGACTTAGAATTTTTTGTGATCCCAAGAAATTTTGTATGGGGAGTGTTAGAAGGGGTGATAGCATCGAACTAATTTTTTCCCCATCATGCTAAAGTAGCTATAAAAATGTTTTATACAAAATGCTTACTTCAAAAATTGAATAGGAGCTGAGAAAATTAGTGTGTTAGATTTAGTGAAAGTGTGCAGTTTGTATGGGAGGTGGTAGAAAGGGTGGGGGGATTTTAGTGATTTTTTTAGAAATAACTAAGAATATCATAAAATTGACATCTCTTAAATTTTAGACCAGTAACATTCATACTTTTCAAGAAAATAGATTTTTTGTGAAGTTATGAAACTGTGTCATATTGTATAGGAGGGGGTAGAAGCAGTAAAGCTAATCAAATATTTTTTTTCTGATCTTAGTGATAATGCTAAATAAGTATTTATTACAAAATGTGAGCTCGATAAATGTTATATGTTCTGAGAAAATCGGCTTAAAGCATTTCATGAAAAAGTGTAGTTTGTATGGGAGAGGTTGGAAGGAGAGGGAGGACGCAAATAGTTTTTATACTGTATATTGAAATCTTTATGAAAGTAATATATCCCGAAATTCAGACTAATAGCTTTTATACTTTTCGAGCAAATCCATTTATAGTCGAATTGCGAAATTGTGTCATTTTGTATGGGAGGGGGTAGAAGGGGTGAAGCTAATCGTCTAATTCTTTTTAGCCTTACTAACAATTTTATATAAATATTTAGTACACAATTTCAGATCGCTAAATTTTATACGCACTGAGTAAATTGGCTTAGAGTAATTCATGACAAGTACAGTTTGTATGGGAGGTGATAGAAGGAGTGGGAGGACACGCATAATTTAATATACGGTAGATTGATATTATCATAAAAATAATATATTCCAAATTTCAGGCTAATAGCTTTTATACTTTTCGAGCAAATCCGATTATTGTGAAATTGCGCATTTGTGTCATTTTGTATGGGAGGGGGTAGAAGGGGTGGAGCGATTTGGCCCGTTCACGAACTTGACCTTACTTTTTTGTCAAAAACGACGTGTACGAAATTTGAGCTTTCTAGCTCAACGCGTTCTCAAGCTAGAGAGCGAACAGACGGACGGACGGACAGGTTTTGAGATTTTTGAGTGATAATATTAACTTATGTATCATTCATTTTTTCTCCGCGCCTTATTTCTTGGCGTTACAAACTTTAGAGCAAACTTATAATACTCTCAGATTTCATCTAGAGTATAAAGAGCCTTAAGACTGAATGAAATAAATCCAAAATAAGTTCCTCGGAATTTCAAAATGTTTACCATCTTTGTACCACGTGTCCAGTTCCAGTCCTCCAAATTTCATGTCTATAGTTTCAGTACTGAAATAAAATGGGGTCAAACCAACTAATAAAAGATGATCACATTTCTTTTGCAAATTTCTTGAAATATTTCTCTCGTCAGCTTGAAATAACATCTGGAAAACATCTTAGAAAGAAATATAATTAATCGAAATTTTTATAACTATTCTGCCCATTTTTTTTTCGAAATATCTTAACGTAATTATTCTTAATCTTTCGATATATTCTCGGCGGTTTTTTCTACTTTTTTTTGCGTAATTACAGTCTATAAATCTCGTTCTAGCGGTAGCAAAATTACTTTTCCGTTCAGAGCTATAAATAATTTGCTTCAATTTTTAATAGAAATTTCCAATAAATTGCGATGGAATTCTATTTGGTTTTTTTTTTTTTGTGTAAATTACTTATATGCGAAATGTTTTTGAAATATTGATGTGAAACATTTTACGAGAAATTCTTTTTAAGTAATTGCAGAGATTTTTTTTCGTAACAACCCTCGAAAGTTTAAGTGATGTGCATGACATGCATCATTGAGAAGTTAATGGGCTGTGTATGAAGTATAATTCTGGTTATTTGGAGAAATTTGAGGAAGAATTTAAAAGTTTGATTTGGAAAAGTTAAAAAAAATGTTTTTATTTTTGGTGTAGGATCTTCTGATGTTGTAAAGAATTTCAGAATTATCTGCAAAGGTAGCTAATTCGCAATTAGCGGCTTTAGGGAGATCGCAAGTGTACAAGCTGTGAAGTAAAAGGCTTAGACAAGACCCTTGGGGTACACCTGCAGAAGCGGCACGACTTTCCGATTTGCTGGATTTAAGTTTTACATTAAAGGATCGCTGTAAGAGAAAGGAATCGATTTGGATTAGTATTTCACTAGTCCATTATGCCACACAGTATCAAATACTTTTCGAACGCCCGCTATAATCACGCGGATGGACTGGTTAGGTTAAGTTCGTGGAGGGGCTGGACACTAATGTACGTAGGCCATCAGTGGGCACATTGTCCATCTCCGTGTTTTTACCATGTGGATTACAGCAACTCCCCAATGGATGGCAGATTGAAACTCTCTATACGTTGTCTTCTAGGGAAGAGTTGGAGTGTAGTTGTTGAATTAAATTTATGAGAGAATAATAGTAAACAGCGTTTTTTCTTGTTTTCTTTATTTTGTGAAGTCTTTTTCTACAAATTTGTTTGTAATTCTGTAATTCAAATGATAATCCATATTTATTTGTAGTTATAGAAAAATAGCAAGAAATACCTTTAGTATGCGCAATAGATAAACAGCAATTGGTCGAGTAAAATGGAATTTTTAATTTGGTTTTTCCTCGAGACTTGTATCTCATGCCCTTGTCCACCGAAAAAAAGCACGTTTCGGTGGTGCCCAATGATTACTTGTCACTTCTGACACCACGATTACGTTTGAAGCCATTGGGATGCGTTCGGTTTGCGGTATCTGCGATAATAGTGGTAACAGTAGTCGTCGTCAGCGTTGATTCTCAATCCACACGAATTGGACTAACTGGCAACAAGGTTTAATGCATCAGTTGTTGGGTATTTGCCACTAATTTGGATGACTAAGTCATCCGCATAGGTGACAGTACAATAACTAGCAACGTTTATCTGCGTGAGGATACCATTCACGGCTAGCAGCCAAAGTAAAGGTAACAAAACTCCTCCTTGTGGTGTTCCTCTATTCACTAGTTTTGTCCTAAAGTCGTTTCCTATTGTGGCAGGATTGCTCTAAACCTTGTTTATTGTGGTGCCTTACTCACATGATGGAATTGCCACACAGTTGTCTTTAGCAACACGGATTGTTTCTGACGACAATCATTAACGCCCCCGAAGGTAGCAGTTTCTACTATTTGCAGAGTAAGTATTCATACTGTTAGAAGCGAGACCTATCTAAATCTCTGCCAATTTCTCGTTCATGGCAACAGGTTGTTAATCTAAATCACGCAACCTTACGCCGAGCTATTGCTCTACCCGCAATGTGGGCATCATCAGCCACATCGTATATGTCGAAGACATCTTCAACCAACGCTGGGGGTGGAAGTAACCTTCCATGGGCTCCCCAGCTCCCGATGTACCAGTTTACCCCTGGTAAGGCTACACATCTGAAGCATAGATCCCTGCACTATGATCAGTTGCACCCCTCGGGTACGTGGGGACGGTAGGCCCCAAAAGTAGTTACTGGAATCGCCGAAGCTTTCTGGACCAGCACTTTCTTCCCTGCGAGATAGGTTGCGGAGCTGACGGACCATAGAGTCTGTTCAACTTTATCCCCCCTATCGTTGTAGGTTTCGGAGCCGGTGATCTTAGTATGATTAAATTGATACTCAATTTAATATACAACATCGACTTAATCCCCCCTACTTGGGTATGATAGGCGGAGTTGACGGACCATTCAACTTTATCCCCCCACCTAAATGGGTTACGGAGCTGACGGTCCATCAACTTTATCCTCCTATCATTGCAGGATCGGAGCCGATGCCAATAGTATGATTGAACTAAGTTCAATATACAAGACATCAACTTTATCCGTCCTACAGTTGTCGGGTTTCGGAGCCAGTGAATATAACGTAATAAGCCCTCTTGAAAAGAAGGCTCAATACGCCAAACGCTGACTTGTTCCCCTCCGTTGGAAGGTTTCGGAGCCGACAGCAAGCTGCCGACTTACTCCCCCCTATCCATTGCACATTCAATAGCATCAGTGTGCCGGCTTTTTTCAACTTCAATTGTTTCCATCTGTTGTTCGGACTTCCACTAATATCGACTTTGCCAATCATCAGTAAACCTTGCTACTTTGCATCAGCGTTTCACAACTAGTTATCATCGATTGCCTCCGTTTACAACCATTTGTGCTACCATATTAATCCGACACGGTTATCTATGCTGGGTTTCAAAGAAGATACAATGCGTGCAGACTCACGCCAGTATCAACCTTGTCCCCCCTCATAGATCTCAACTTTAACAACAGATTTGAACATCGTGGCTACTTTGCATACCGCGTTTCGCACACTAGTTTTCCTCAAGTTGCATCAGTTTCTGCCTCGGTTTTTGGCAACCAGTATTGCAGAACTTCAGCCAATATCGCAGCCTGGCCCTAACAGGGCGCCGCTTCGGACCTTCCAGTTGCTACTTTCCTTACATTTGCACACTTTTTAACACATATTTGAGCCCCATGATTTTGCATTCATACCCATTTATTCATCCATTCACAGCCCATTCGCTTTACATCATACTAATACGCGCGTAAGTGTACTCCTTGAGTTTAATAGATTTTTCAGTTTTCGATACTACCGTGTGCAGTGCTGTTTCCACCGACCGCCCGGTCATGTAATCATGTTGGGAAGGACTGAGGTCTGCGATGTTTACGATGTGATTATGTGAATATCTATTTACTTATTGGCCTGTAGTCCTTTGGCTAAGTATGACTACTTTTGTTTCTCTTCGGTATAAAAACCACCTTCACCTCTTTCCACTTCGAAGGCACATATCTTAGAAGAAGACAGGTCTTGAAAATGTTAACCAGCCTTACAAGGATGCTGTTCAGGCTATGCTCTCGCATCGCAGGAATTATTCTAACTGGTCCAGTCAACTTAAAAGGCTTGAAGGTGTTTTTTCTTTGGTTATTATTTCATTCACTATGTTGGGAGTGGCTGAATTGACACTATCTATACCCCGGTTATAGTCAAAGTAGCTCAGCTGCATCAGAGTTTTATTTGAATTGCCTATTCAGAAGCAGCTCCAGTTTTTCTGTAGACGAAGCGGTCCATGTACTATCTCTCCTTTGCAGGACCATGGAATAGCCTTTTGACAGAACTTTCTTAAGTCTATCTGCATCATTTACTGAGTCAATAGTTGCGCAGCTCGAGGTATCCATAAGCGTTCTAGTATTCGCGTCATCACAACAGTAATTCCACCGTACTAGTGGAGTTAAGTACGACTTATTTACCAATATAATTGGATGAGCAATTTGATCGTTGATTATTAAAAACTGAAGCCGGCTTCCTACTCGAAGGATATGCTCGTTTTGGTTTGTAACGCGAGCAATTCGAGCCTAATCCATCAGGTTTCCGCCCGCTTGATTTCTTTGGCCTAAAGATTGGGAGCTGGTGACAATTTCGTTTCGATAACATCACGGAAGCGAACCACATAGGCTGATACTCTCACTAGCCTTCTCCATGAACCATAGCCCTCAAAACGTAAAATCGGCCTTAAACTTTGGTGTATTCCAACTGAAAGAGTAATAGCGGAATCATTAAAGTAGCCGTCAAAATGTTATGCTTGTAGTTGACCAAAATCGTTCATCCTCAATAAGCCATGTTGGGCCCAATGCGCAAATAGTTGACTAAACACGACCTTCGCACTCTTGTTAAAAAAAATGGGCTAGATTTTCATTTCCTGGCCATTGAAGCCGGGTCACATCCGATGATCCTCAAATCTCTTAGACTTTATTGAATATCTATAGTTTCCATCTTTTGTGGCCAGTGATCCATGCAAGTGATATCGATCCACAGCCACATGTCATGCTCCGTTGACATAAACTTGAAATTTTTTCTAACAGCTGTTAGCGCTGCGGTTAGATCAAGTTTGTGCAAGGTAATTTTGTTGGAACCATCGCTGCTAATTGGAGCAACCCTATTTTTTTTGCATATAAACTTACTGTTACCTGTGCGAAAACATCTGCTGTTCTTAAATATGTGACTGCACTGCCTTTAAGCTAGCATTTATGAATTTGTGAATCTGCATTTTCAAAAGATCTTTCCCATATTTAGGTAGGTAGGTAGGTAGATGTGGCTACCCAGAAACAAGCCCGGGCGCACACAGACCATGGGCTAGTCCGCTGGGATGCCACAGGATCTCAGAAGAGAATCGTACTTGGTGAACCAATCGGCGCTTTCTAAGAAGCGTTTAAGGCTCCTGATTTCCACATTTGCCAGACTATCGAAGAAGTTCGTGTCTCCTTCTTGTAGAGAAAGCACGGCAAGTGTATAGCAGATGAAGAATCGTCCCTTCCTCTTCTTCATCTCTGCAGCTCCTGCAAAAATCATTAAAGGGGAGGCCAAGCCCCTGAGCATGTCTCCATATCAGGCAGTGTCCTGTAACAACTCCTACTACGAAGCTTGTCATCTAACTGCTTAGCGAGATCAGTTTACCAGAGCGTTTTAGATCCAGCACAAGTCAAATCTGTTCGGTAATATTACATGTAACACTGCTTGTCCATCTGTCGTTGCCTTTGCTAATCGCATCCAATTTAAGTTGCAGCTTGTAAGTTGCGAGAGGCATCTCTTTCACAAATTGAATTTGCAAGGTGGTTCCGTGCCGGGCGAGTTGTTCGGCCTTGCAGTTCTCCGGAATGTCCCTATGCCCTGGTCCCAGCACAGGCGAATGTTGAATTGTTCAGCCATCTCCCTCAGTCTTTAATGTAGACATGATTGATTCCAGGTATTTAATAGCAGCCTGGCTATCAGTGAAAACTCCAATATCCGTAGTAGATACTAGATGATACTTCAGCCATGCCAAGGCTTCTTTTACCGCCATCACTTCTGCTTGGAACACACCACAATAATCCGGATGACGGAAAGATATGCTTAAGTTATGCATTGCATAGAAAACACCTCCTCCCACTCCATTTCTAGATTTGGAGCCGTCAGTATTTCCTATACTTACCTTTTCTATGAAAAAAATTGGTTCCTCAATTTGAGCAATATCCTGTGCCCACTCGTTTCAAGTATGCTGAACTTCATCTGGTAGGCGATCGTCGCATCCTGTCTAAGTTATCCATAGGTTTTTAAACAAAATATATATTTCCAATGCCTAACGGATCATAAATTTTGGCAATTATGCGTAAAAGATTTCGCTTCGCTAATACTAAGTTTGTTTAGATCCAGTTCTTGGTACGATCAAGATCTACAGCCATCTTGTCAGTCATAACGTACCACCTTAAACCTAGAATTTTTTGGGTTTCCACATGCGATTCTTGCTCTCGAAATAATGCTCCAATGCAATGGTGTTTGTCACAAGTCAGAGTAGAAAATTATCTGACTTCCAGTTTTAAAACATAAAACGGCCTTAAACAAGGTGACGACCTCGCACTAATGCTTTTCAATTTGACACTCGAATATGTTGTTCGGAAACTTCCCGCCGACACCAAGGGAACACTATGATTCAAATCCACACAACTCGTAGCATATGCCGACGATATATAGATGTCCTTGCAAGATCTCTGAAGAATGCTAAGGAGGTATTTCTAAACATTGACTCGGTAGCAAGGAAGTTGGACTACGTATTAATGAAAATAAAATAAAACCAGTTACGATTGCGCGTGAAACGCATTCCTACGATACTCTAGATGAAATAAAATTTTTTGAGATCCCAAGAAATCTTGTATAGGGAGTAGTAGAAGGGGTGATAGCATTGAACTATTTTTTTCCCCATCATGCTAAATTAGCTATAAAAACGTTTTGTAGGAACTGAGAAAATTAGTGTGTTAGATTTAGTGAAAATGCGAAAAAGGTGGTAGAAGGAGTGAGGGGATTTTAGAGATTTTTTCAAAAATAACTAAGAATATCATAAAATTGACATTTCTTAAATTATATAATTAATTCATACTTTTCAAGAAAATCGATTTTTTGTGAACTTGTGAAACTGTGTCATATTGTATGGGAGGGGGTAGAAGCAGTGAAGTTAATCAATTAAATTTTTCTGATCTTAGTGATAATGCTAATTAAGTATTTATTACAAAATGTGAGCTTGATTAATGTTATCTGTTCTGAGAAGCTTGGAGTGTTTCATGAAAAAGTGCAGTTTATATGGGAAGTGGTGAAAGGAGTGGGGTAATTCAAATGATTTTTATGCCATACATCACATTTATGATAAAAATAATAAATTCCAAATTTCAAATCATTAGCTTTCATAGTTTCCAATAAAATTTGATTTATGTAAGTTATTGAAAATGAGTCATTTTATATGGGAGGGGGCAGAAGGGGGCGATTTGGCTGGTTCACGAACTTGACCTTACTTTTTCGCCATAAACAACGTGTACAAAATTTGAGCTTTCTAGTTCGACGCTCTCTAGCTTGAGAGCTAGAGAGCGAACGAACGGACGGACGGACATCCGGTTTCGAGACTTTTGAGTGATAATATGAACTTCTAGAGTATAATTATGACACAACTAGGAAAAAGACGCCAAACAGACAAAATATTACAGTAGGAGACTATAACCTAGAAAACGTAGACAACTTTATATACCTATGGGGAAACCTTTCGAAGGATGGAAGTGAACTCAGCGAAATCAAAAGAAGGATTGCAAACAAGACGTTTTATTCGGTAAAAACAAGAGCGTACACTGGAAAACAAAACTTAAGCTATATAAAACGATCATAAGACCTGTGCTATGCTATGGCAGCGAAACGTGGACATTAACTCAGACATCCGAAAAACTTATTAACGTCTTTGAAAGATAGGTTCTTAGTAGAATTATCGGACCTGTGAGGGAAGACTCGATCTGGAGAATACGATACAATAGAGAATCGTATGACATCTTCGACAATCCAGAAGTGTCAACGCTCATACAATTTAGGTGTTACAATTGGCTGGTCATTTGGAGCGGATGGATGACGGAAAAATTCCCAAACGCACATTAAAAGGGAAAGTCAATGGACAAAGACCGTTTGGAAAACCACGGAAGCGCTGGGAGGTCACTGAACCGAAATGGATGAAGGCAAAGCATTCAGGAGGTGAGAGTCCGATTTGGGCTATAGCGCTATCGTAAGTATGTAAGAAAAGGCTATCGAGATTCATCTACGTAAATTCATGGAAGCTGTGAACATTATTAAAGTGGCATCTCGATAAATGATTACTCAATACTCCCTTCAGCATTATGTAATAATTCTATGAGGATACTTTCAGAGCTGTAAGTGTTCGAATGCAGGCTGTTATGTAGTTGTGAAGCTGTCGAAGTCCCACTACATCTTCAACTTAGGCAGCTTTACAGAGAGAAGTTAAATAATCCGTTGCGGCCTTGGTTTGCTTGGTAAATTGTCCGCGATAAGTTTCACGTGTTGCAATTTACATGACTTCTATAGGATTTCGTACATATGCGAAAGCGATTGTAACGACCTATTCACAATTTCGATAGTAAAGTCCGTTCCGTGCTGGTTAAACATGGACGGACTTGATTAGTATTGGACAGAGCCTTCAAATACAGTCTGGACCATATTTTTATAACATCCTTAGTTGAGATATCAATTATTGGATTATTATTGTGAGACAAAGGGTCCAATCCTCCAAGCACTGCGACCAGGGGTCGATTGAGCTTTATCTCAGAATACTCTCTCTATAGCTTTATCTCAGAATACTATCTCTAGAGAAGTCCTAGAGCTCCTCGTCCAGTTTTATTTCCTTGAGGAATTGGACGATTTGGGCGAGGTCTAAATTTGAACAGCTTGAGATTGCATTTATAAAGTCCTCCCCAAAGCACTTTTAACGTCACTTGGGTAGTTTCTAATAGCAGCACAGAATATGCCCAGAGGTCAATATTTCAGTTTTCAGACCGCTAAAATTTGATTGGAAAAGCTTTTGGAGAATGGCAATCTTTGAATGTTTGACTAGAAAAATCTTTTGGTTTAGCCACTATTTTAGCTTTGGTGTAGCCTAGTGGGTAGCTACAATGCTAAGCCGTAAGTTCAAATTCCAGTCGACGTATAATATCGGCACACTGCCTGCTTGGGTATATCTGGACAACTTCAAACTGCGAAAATGTAAATTCGTAGATAGAGAGTTCCCTTCCATAATTGAAAAAAAAGGAAGAACCTGAAGGTCACGAACTCAAGGCCCGATTTGGGTTGTTGTGTGAAAAAGAAGAAGGCCACTTTTTTAACAAATTAAAATATGTAAGTACAGAAATGCGATGAAAGACATTGATCTGTTCACTAAAGATTGACGGAATTTCGAGTAGTTGCGCTGTATGTGTTGTTGAGAAAGAGTGCGAAAACAAAAATTAATTTCTTTCAATCTCAGCCGATGAAGAAGTAACCATTAGCTTGTAACCGCTAACTCTTCAACTCCAATCCCACAATCATTAACTTGCGCTTCAACTTCAACTGTAAGCTTGGCCTCATTAACTGCAAATTTTGGAGAAACTTCTCTTCTGTTGAAAACCAACCACTTCGAATAGTAAAAGAATAAAAAAGTTGGAATGTAAACCACCAAGCGCCACATCATCGTCACAAAGTTGGAGAAACATTTATAAAGATGCAGTCACCCTACAATAACACAATAATTTTTCGTAAAACTATAAAACTGTAACTAAAACCCGATCTCCACTTAAATTACTATCAAATGGGATTTTGTAATAAAATTATCCATTGCTCGTAAATCCTTAACATAAAAATGGGCATCATGCCGATTATAAATAATCCGATCATCATAATCAACACATTGGCTCATCTCTAGTTGCTGCTAACCCTTCAATTTAAATTCATAAACAAAAAAAAGTTGAATGAGATAGGCGGATATCACATCTGGCTTTAAATATATAGAATTAATCTGCCCCCTTCGTAATTAACATGTTTGTTATTATAATTGATTTATAGTGCAGAACGTTGTTGTGAAACAGCCAATAAAAAATTTGTAATCGGATTTTTACACGCAAATACGATATTAAGGCAAATTTTTGTATGGTGCTATAGTTGAGCAAAAAGTTTTTATTTTAATTATAAATTTAATTATATTTATCAATAGCTAAAAGTAAATTTTTTCTTTAATTTCAGGTATGTTGACCGTTTGAACTGGTTATATGAGTCCGGATAATGGTTGCTTGTTATTAAGTATATCACTTTAAATAATTTGTTTTTTAAAACTATGAACTATACATCGAAGCGTCATTTAATAAAATTTTTTTTTTTATTATTGTCAGGATTTATTTTGCAATTTTGTTAATTAAATTCAACTGAGAAATGTTGAAATTTTATAATCACCACCATATTTCTTTGATCTTAAAAATTCAACAACTCTTATGGCGCACATCTTTTGATCGAGTTCGAAATTTTTCCGCTTGAAGACTAGAAATGGTCAAACAAAATCTAAATTAAAATTTCCATCTCGGAGAACGAGCTACTTGACCGACTCGTTAGCAGCATTGAAGACGCCGCTGAGATTGAAGTTGAACTGGATCAATCAGCGACTCTAGAATGCCTTGCGGAGAAATTGTTATGAATTTGGCTTAACGTGAATGCTCCTCCATTACGGATTTAGCTCACGACTATCTTTAGCAACACGGATTGTTTTTGAGACGACAATCCTAAATGCCCCTCGGTCGGTAGCAGTGTATATCTATTTGCAGGCATTTATGCTGCTGGTGTCGAGACCTATCTACCATCTCTGTCTATTTGGGGATCAAGGCACCCGGTTGTAAACGCAACTCCACGCCGAAAAACGAGGAACAAGTTCCAAGCTTCGCTGCCCGCGATGTCAACATAACCGTCACCACACCTGTACCCCGAAGGGATCTCATCCATGGATGTGTCAATTCTCCCAAGCCATATCGCATTAGCTCCTCGCTCCATTCCTCTACGTATGACGCCAGATGTTCCATCTTACAAACAATTTTTGCTTCAGATTTCGATCCCTTCTGATGTCAAAGTAGTGACCTACTTTGACATCAGCATGTCAAAAAACTGACAAGATTTTATTTCCTTAATCAATACACTTCTTCCTCACACAATTAAAGTCATCGAAACACTTTTTATAATCATATTCAGGAATGGTCTTGAACTCCTTCAGCGATATCCCTTTTATGGTTCCTCTCGATTCAAAATTTGTTCCACGAGTTAGGAAAACAGGGAAATAAGTGAGCCAACTTACTGCTCAGTGCGATATACCGTCGACCCTCCTATGCAGAAATAATTGGAATTTCTCTAGAAAAGCTTACGAAAAGTATCTACTTACACTTTCTGTGAAAGACCAACTATGGGTGAAAAGATTTAGGAGGAAGATGATGCGGTTTTTTTTAAAAAGTGCAACAAAGTTGTGAAACGGTGTCATATTGTATGGGAGGGGGTAGAATCAGTGAAGTTCAATTAAATTTTTCTGATCTTAGTGATAATGCTAATTAAGTATTTAGTACAAAATGTAAGCTTGATTAATGTTATATGTTCTGAAAAGCTTGGAGTGTTTCAAGAAAAAGTACAGTTTATATGGGAGGTGGTGGAAGGAGTGGGGTAATTCAAATGATTTTTATACCATACATCATATTTATGATAAGAATAATAAATTCCAAATTTCAAATCATTCAATCCAAGAAATTTTGATTTAAGTAAGTTATTGAAAAATTTTTTTTTTTATTATAATTCAAGTTTTTTTTTTTTTTTTTTTAACACAATTTATTTTAAACATTGAACTACTCCCCCTTGTAAGAACAATTCTTGGGGAAGGGGTGAGGAGTAATGGCTTGCAGATTAAAAATGATGACGCTATAAAGATATACAATTATTATGTCAAACAAAATAAAAGTATGTAAATAAAAGACAAAGTAGGTATACCTCAGAGTTTAAAAAAACAAAAAAAAAAAAAAAATTTAAGAAAAATAACAAATGTAAGTAAAGAAAAGAAAAATAAAAAAATAAAAGAACAAAAAAACACTCGAAATTATCAGAAAAATCGCTTTGATGAAATAATATAATTTCTTGACATATGATTTAAAAATGGCCAGATTCCTACTCTCTTTAATTGTACTTGGCAGATCATTAAAAAATTTGATCCCAATGTAAGTATAGTGGCATTGCCCTATATATGATTTCCCATTTGGCAACAGTAATTCAGTGCGAGCACCACCTCTAGTGTAGTTTGAATTAACTTCAATTACTCCTTTTGTATATTCTTCGAAAATTTGGATATTTGTTATGAGTTTAAAAACAGTCTTAATGCAGAGAACAGACAACAAGGGAAATAAACTATTTGTTGGAAATCTTACCGGTCTGTGCAATAGGATTTTTATAAGTAATTTTTGTACAATCTCTAATGGTTTTATTATTGAAGGTGAGGCTGACCCCCAGGCTATAATACCATACTGAATTACCGAATGGATGATAGCGAAGTAAAAAGATCTTATTGCAACTCTGGTTAAAAAAATTCTGACTTCGAAACATATTGGAATTAGTTTTTTTAATCTAGTTATCACATTTTGTACCTGAATATCCCATTTGAGATGTTGATCGAAAACTACCCCTAAATATTTTAAAAAAGTTACTTTTTCAATCTGCTGACAGTGACAGTTTGAAGAGCAGTTACTTGAATGAATACACAAACCTAAATTCGTGGGTTGTCCAAATTTGTTTGGAGAAAAGGTGATGTAGTTAGTCTTTTGTGCATTCAATGTCAGTATATTAAAATTCATCCAATCTTTTAATATTAAAAGACTGTAATTAGCTTTGACACTTACGCCTTCCCAGGTATTATCCTCAATGAAAAGAACTGTGTCATCAGCATATGAGATAAGTTGGCCCTCTATGTTTTGTGAATGTAGATCGTCAACGTATGGCAAAAATAATATAGGCCCCATAACAGTCCCCTGTGGTACACCAAAATCAAAAGTCAGCTCGTTGCTTAGAACGTTATTTATTTTAACTATTTGTGGTCTTTTTGTAAGATAGCTTGATATCCAATCTATTAATGATTTACTTACGTTCATTTTATGAAGCTTGGAAATAATTTTAGTGTGTGGAATCGAATCAAATGCTTTGGCTAGATCCAAAAAAACAGCACAAGATTTCAACCCTTTGTCTAAAGCCAAGGCGATATGCTTACTCAACAGTGCAATGGCATCATGAGTACTGCGTTCCGCTCTAAAACCAAATTGGTTATTTGCCAACAATTTTTTTTCTTCTATTTCAGTAACAAGTCTTATTTTGGCTAATTTTTCAATCACTTTTCCTATATTAGAAATGATAGATATTGGACGATAGTTAGTAATAAGCTCTTTGTTTCCTGCCTTGAAGATAGGAGTTATTATTGCCTTTTTATATATATCAGGAAATAGTCCTGTCTTAAAACTAAGGTTTATTATGTGACAAAGGGGCTTTGTGATATAAGTTCTAATATGTTTGATACATTCAATTGTTAATCCGTCAAACCCAGGAGATGTTCCTCCACGCATTTTTGCAATAACCAAGGCTATTAATTCTTCCGTCACTACATCAATGTTTGAACTATTTGTAGTCATATATGTTTCAGTTTGTGTAGTACCTGTACTATTTATTATATTTTTTGCTAAATTACTTCCCACATTTGTATAATATTCATTGTAAATATTTGCAATTTTTTTAGAGTTATTGTTAACATCTAAAACCTCACCCATATGGTTTATTCTTTCCAGATTTTTGATTGTTTTCCATACCTGTTTTCCATTATCTCCAGCTCCTTGCAACATATCCTCAAAGTATTGATATCTAGTTCTTTTGATAATACAGGTCAATTTAGTGCGATATTTTTTTAAGTAAGTTTTTAGCTTATCGTTGTTAGGGTTTTTTCTTAAGGCTTTGCTTAATCTATCTCTTCTCCGGATTGATGTTATGAGACCCTGTGTTATCCAAGGCTTCAATTTCACAAATTTTGGCTTCGCAATATTACTTGTTATCATACTATCCTCTATTACTTGCCCTAGAGTATAATGAAAATTATTCGCGCAGTGGTTAACATTATTTAAAGATAATACATTATTCCATGTAAGTAATTTGATTTTTTCAGTAAGTAGATCAAAATCAACTTTTTTTTAAAAACCAGTATTACTATGTTCTCTTATACAAGATTGGAGATTCGTTCGTAGAACTAAAGTTATGCTCTTATGATCCGTGATATTTGTCTCAATGATGGCAGATTGTACTTTACTAAAAGTATTCTGTTTTATTTTTACAAAAATATGATCAATACAACTTCGCTCTCTAGTTTCAAAATTTATAACTGATATTAAACCATTTCCATTTAGAACATTAACATAGTCATCTCGTTCTCTACTTGTCGTTGCAATTAGATCAATATTGATATCGCCTGTGAATATTATATTATCCCCCTTAACACTGTGAAATAATCTTTCTAATTCTATATTAAAAGTGTCAGCGCAAAAGCTAGGCGATCTATATATTGATACCAATTTAAATTGTATTTCATTTTCAGTACAAAAATGTGATATAAGGCAAGTAGCTCCACTAAAGTTATATTCCTCACTATTCATTACTTTTAGACTTTTTTTTAAATAAACCACTACGCCACTGTTCTGATTGATATGATTCATTGAAAGGAGTCCCGTATAACCCGGCAGCTCATAGCTCCGCAAATCGTCAGGGTTCCAACATTCTGATAGAACAATAATATCAAAAGCATCGAACACCGATAAACTAACTACCAAGTTATCAAAATTTTTTCTTAAGCTTCTGATATTAGTATGAAACAGGCTAATACTATTGTTCTCATTTTTAATATTTTGTTTAAATTCATCTGCACTACCACATATAAACTCTTCACAAACAGCCATTTTATATGGGAGGGGGTAGAAGGGGTGGAGCGATTTGGCTGGCTCACGAACTCGACCTTACTTTTTCGCCAGAAACGACGTGTACAAAATTTGAACTTTCTAGCTCGACGCATTCTCAAGCTAGAGAGCGAATGGACGGACGGACAGACATCCGGTTTTGAGATAATTGAGTGATAATATGAACTTTTAAATCATTTTTTTTTTTTTTTCATTTTTATTTCGCGTGATCGTTGCCGTTGAATTTCTCCAGTCCGAAGCGTTTCCAGTTTTACATTTGGTGGTAGAGTCTGTTAGCGCTCTCACATGGCATACCCGTTGGGACTTTTTACCAGCGTTTACCACTCTACCATGTTTCCTTTTCTGATTATTCAGAACCGGCTTGGGATGATTCTTGAAATCTGTGAACCACTGAAAGGTTCTTCTAATTCTAGTTAAGTAAGCACTAATATTCAGAGTGACTAAAAAAACTGTAATGTCCAGATTGTTTTAACTTCGAAAAACCTTCTGCACTGATATGCTGAACACTATAATAAGCGATTGGGTTGTCGCGTAGATGCTGGAAAGGGATCATGTCCAGCATTTTGGCTATTGAAAATGACAAGCTAGTATGACCCCGTTGAGTTCCGCTTAAAATACTGGCGATTCCAAGTGGCATTGATATTCTTGCGGTTAATCCTTCTAGGTGTCAGTTTTATATTCATTGATAGATCCGCCAGTCTAATAATCTTTGGTATACTTCTGGGCATCATTCTAGATATTAAGCTAACATAGAAATTCATTAAAGAGGAACGAATGGGGTGGAGTCAGCAACGCATTCCTCGCACGCAAAAGAGTATTTGGAGGAAGTGGGAACTGAAGGTGATAATCACAGCTATAGTAAGGTCAATCATGCTACATGGTACAAAGGAATGGTGGCCAGCGCTTCACAAGATTACTGTTTCTTACCAGTAATCTTGTGGTAAAAACTCGGAAAAGGCATCCCTGGCGATAATAGGTGCCCTGAAAACCATGACCTTGGCCGCACTAAAGGTTATACACTCTTTCCATCCTGTTTCCAAAAAACTTTGCTTCCTAATGCGCTTTACGACTTGAGGACGCCATTTACTTTACGATTCGCCCTTCCTGGCACAGCAACATCGGACTACATTACGTCAAAATACTATTTTGTTAGAAAATTCAAGAGTTAATTGTGATTCTAGAACTAGTAATCCTATAGGCTCAATTAACTTATTTCTAGACAAATAGAAATTGGAGGTAAAATTTGATGCAGCAGTACACTCAGCCAACTAGCAGATTGATTCATAAATTAGGTTACCGAATGATTTTAATACATTCAACGCAGAAATTTTGATGTAGCTTAGTGGGTAGCGTGTTGGTGTACAATGCGAAGGTCGTGAGTTCAAATCCCGATCGACGTATGGTTGCAACACACTGCCTGCTTGGGTATAACGTGGTCACATCAATCTACAAAAATGGAAAATTCGTAGATAGAGGGTTATGCGAAGGTCGAACAATCCTTCCACAATAAGTAATGAAAAAAAATATAGAGGAACCTAAAGGTCATGAGGCCGAGTGCCGATTTGCGCTGTAGTGCCATTGAAATTTTAGCCAGAAGGCAGCAGAGCTCGCTATCCTACTTAAATCTGGATGTCGTCTAGTTTACAAGGCGGAAGTCGTAAGCTCAAATCCCGGTCAACGCATAATTCTACCACACTCCCTGCGAGGATACGTCTGAGCCACCTGCATCTGCTTTGTGCGAAGCGGATAGGGGGGGGAGGGTCATCTTATTTCCTTCAGTTCGACAATTTACCCACTCAATTTTACAGGCAGTTCCGCTGTTCATCCATAAACGGATGTTGCTCTGTAAAACTTATGCCTATAGTCCCACAGACCTCGTACACCACATTGTATATCATTGATGCGGCATGCTTTGGGGTCCTCAACGCAACATTACTGGAAGCTTTCTAGACCGGTAACTACCGCCTCCGGGTGCCTTGCGGAGAAGTTCAACAATCCGATCTCCACCATAAGTCGCCATCTTAAACGAATTGGAAATCGGCAGATGGATTTTCCACACGAATTTACGGAAGCCAATCAAATTCAGCGACAGTAGGAAGCCTCTGTTTTACTGAAAACACATGGAGAGTCGACTTTTATGAAACGGATTATTACTTGTGACGAAAAATGGATGGTGTACGGTAACCGGACACGGATCGCGGCTTTAGTGTCACTATACTTATAACTGCTGAGAAATGCTGGAAATATAACACACACGTGCACCAAATTTCCGAAAATTTTAAACAAGCATATGACAGTATCGACAGGAGGGTACTGTACCAAATCATGCTTGATTTTGGAATTCCCCCAAAATTAGTTCGACTAACAAGACTCACAATGACGAACACTGAATCCCAAGTGCGAATACAAACCGATTCCACAACCAGCTTTCGAACGAAATGTGGTTTAAAGCAGGGAATCGAGACCAACGGGACACTGCTATTCAAGTCCACCCAACTAGTAGCATACCCTGACGACATTAACATCCTAGCAAGCTCCTTTTCTAGTGCTAAGGAGGTATTTGTCAATCTTGACTCCGTCGCAAAAAAATTCGAGTTACGCTGTTATTTTGTTTGTTTGTTAACGAAAGCAAAACAAAAGTAATGACCAAAACAAGAAGGAGAACGCCTATCAGACAAAACATAACAATTGCGGAATATAATTTGGAGTGTGTGGACAACTTCATATATCTTGGAGCTAATCTAGCAAATATGATGTATTAATCAATACTTTTAATAATGAATTCCATGAAAGTACACATTAACAATAAGCTGCTGATATATAAAACTATTATACGACCTGTGCTCTGTTATGGCAACGAGTCGTGGACATTAACACGAACTTCCGAAAAAGCAGTCAACGCAATCGAAAGAAAGGTCCTCCGAACAATTTTGGGACCTTTGAAGGAAGGAACGGATTGGCGAATAGGATACAACTATGATTTGTATCAACTCTACGACGAGCCAGAAGGTTCAACGTCCATCAAGCTACGTAAACTGCAGTGGGCTGGCCATGTAGGCGAATAGAAGACAGCAGCATCCCCAAACGGAATTCCCAAAGGCCAAAGTGTGGTAACCGGCCAGCAGGCCGGGAAGACTCGGTTGATGAAAACAGCAAAGCTATATTAAAAATTAGCAGCTCGAGACGATTGTAGGCGACGATTTCAGGAGGCCAGGGCTCGGTTTAGGCTGTCGCGCCATTGATGATGATGATATGTATAACTCCTATCATCCCTTGCGATTGCGTTAAGTAGTTAGGTAGCACACGTACCTGCCTTCCTGGCTCGGAGACAGGTCTTCTAGGCGATTTCTTGGCTGTGTAGGCGTGTTTACCTTACTCTCTGATCTGGAGAGAGATCCTTAAGGTGATTTCTTGGTGGTGTAGGTGTGTTTGTCTGTCCCTCTAGTCCGGAGTGAGATTTCTAGTCGTTTTCTTGGGTGTGTATGCGTGTTTGCCTGTCTCCCTGGTCCGGATAGAGGTCTTTTAGTCGATGTTTTGGTAGTGCCTAGCTCCCTGGTTCGGAGAGAGATTTTGTTATTGTTTTCTTGCTAGTGTACGTGTGTTGCTTGTCTTGCTAGTCCGGAGAGTGATCTTCTGGTTGATTTCTTGGTGTCTTAGGCACAATATACCCAGTAATATAACTCAGCCAAATATGCGGCTTGGTTCCGAAAACACACGTGTGTTTCCTCTCCCTCAAGCTTACAGTGAACATTTAATCTGGTCTTTCCATTTTATTTTCGCAAAGATTTTTTTTTTATTAGACAAGAGCAAGCGAAATTATAAGCAACGCTGTCTGTGACCCGCGCACCCGCCATCCCAGTTGAATACGATACGAGCAAAAGCTATAAGAACGCCATGTAAGAGAATGAGAGATAAGTGGTGTCGCGGACTCGGCGGGACACGCCGCGAACGAGTCAGTCAATACTTTTCTCTCCCTCTTTTTTGGAGGTAATGACGTCAAAATACGGAGGTCTCTCATCAAAAATCTGTTAACCCAGGCAATATACAGAGTTATTTTACTTGGTGGACTGTACTGTGGTTCTAGGTGTGTTTGACTGTCCCGGTCCGGAGAGAGATCTTCTAGTCGATCGTGTTGATGATCTCTCTGGTCCGGAGAGAGGTCTTACAGCTGACTTGTTATATTTCTCGTTGCTAAGCTGTCTAGCTTGCGTGAACACGTGGTTATTTTTCC
This sequence comes from Chorisops tibialis, assembly GCA_963669355.1. Lineage (NCBI taxonomy): Eukaryota > Metazoa > Arthropoda > Insecta > Diptera > Stratiomyidae > Chorisops > Chorisops tibialis. The sequence goes on from OY770262.1 coordinate 218,040,825, forward strand.
AATGTACATCTCTAAAGTAGCCCCACTTTAGATTTTAGGCATTAGGGCTTGGCCGATATACATTGGCTAGTTAGAAGACCTTGTTATTTGCGTTACAAAGCTTATCCTAATTATAAACATTGCATAGATTGCATATTTGTTGCTGATGAGCACACGCCAAAGTCCAATATAAGCTTGAACTTTGGATAGATGTCGCATCAGCATAAGGAAAAATATTAGCGAACAATTTTAATAATTGACCAACGTATGTCAAGAAATGCAACTTTACATTGATTACCTGTACGTAGGTCACTACCATTCGCATTCGCTGTAATGATGGCGTGCGAAATCTGAGAAATAGCCCGCGCTGATTGTTGAGCTCTGGACACTTATAGGAATTGTTCAATTATGGGATCATGCATTTACCAAAGAGTGATCAAATATCTCAAAACTCATAATAGCTTTAATGATCACCATCAACACGGTTTCCGCAAAAACCAACTTGCGATCCCTTGACAATTTTAACTGATTTTTGGAACAACAGTATTCATTAATTCGCTGAATCTTGCATTGTTCCTCTTGACATTTCCAAAGCGTTCGATAGAGTTTGGCATCATGCTCTTCTAGTAAATTTCAAGGTACTTGGTATAAATGATTCCCCTAGTTCGATGGATTGATAGCTTTTCTACCAACCGCTCAATTAATATCGTATTGGATGCAGTGTTTTCTTCACCTTATGTAATTACCACTGGGGTCCCTCAAGAATCAATCTTTTCTCCGACTCTCTTCTATATTTTCAAAAATTACTTGCTGTCATCATCATCGATCCCATCATCGGTCTACATTCTACAACTTCAACAATATCTCATTCATCAGTAGGAGAATTAAGTATGCCATCGATTTTACTTTATTATTTTAACTAGAGATCGCCCGCGACTTTGTCCTTGTAAAAATCGCAATAATAACATTTTTTGAGAATGTAATTAGTAGTACATTAAATCGAATAAATAATCTGCTTAGTTTGATGGCTCTTTGAACACAATGGTTTGTATTTTGTTGGAATCAGAAAGAAGACCATGATACTCGCATTTGTATGGAACAGGCTCATGATCAAATCAAACCCGTGATTCGAGATCATATGTATGCGTCTTGAAGAGCGTTAAGGACATGTGAATTGTTGTAGCTTGTGTTAATTAAAAAAAGACCAAATAAAATGACATTAAGCTTAAATACATAACAGAACTTCGATTGTGCGTAAAGCCCAATTATATGATACTACCGATGAAATCGAAATTTTTGTAATCTTAAGAATTTTTGTGTGGGGAGTGGTAGAAGGGATGACAGTACTAAATTAATTTATTTCACATCATGCTAGAGTAGCTATAAAAATATTTTGCACCAAAGTTAAGCTTGAAAAATTAAATAGGTAACTTGAGAAACCTAGTGCATTGGATTTAGTGAAATTATGCAATTTGTATGGGCGGTGGTAGAAGGACTGGGGGGTTTCTGGTAGTTTTTCTAGAAACAACTATAATCACCATGCAATTGATATCTTACAAATTTCAGATCAGTTGGATTCACACTTTTCAAGAAAATCGAGTTTTCGCAAAGTCGTGGAATTGTGTCACATTGTAAGGGAGGGGGTAGAAGGAGTGGAATTAATCGGTTAATTTTACGATAATAATAATAATACTAATTAAAGATTTAGTACAAAATTTTAGCTCGATCGAAGTTATACGTACTGAGAAAATTGGCTTAGAATATTTCATGAAAAAGTGAAGTTTGTATAGGAGGTGGTGGAAGGAGTGGAGAGTTTTTAGTTATTCTTTGAGGAGTAACTACAATTATCATTCAATTGATATATTTAAATTTCAGAACAGTAACATTCATTCTTTTCAAGAAAATCGAATTTCCGCAAAGTCGTGGATTTGTGTCAGATTGTATGGGAGGGGGTAGAAATAGTAAAGCTAATTAGTTACTTTTTTCCTAATATTAATAACAATGCTAATTGAAGATTTAATACAAAATCTTAGCTTGATAAAAGTTATACGTACTAAGAAAATTGGAGTATAGCATTTCATGAAAAAGTTTAGTTTGTATGGGAGGTGGTGGAAGGAGTAAGGGCATTCAAATTATTTATATACTTGAAGATCGCATTTATAATGGAAATAAAATATTTTAAATTTCAAATTTATAGCTTTTATAGTTTCCATGAACATTTGATTATTATAAATTTTTGAAAATGAGTTACTTTGTATGGGAGGGGGTAGAAGGAGTGAGGGAAGTAAAATAAAACCTAAAGCAGATTACTCCCCGAGGTAGACCTAATAATCTGTGAAAGTTTCATTACGATCGGTTTAGCCGTTTTTGCGTGAAAACCGAAAAGACAGACAGACAGAGAAAATTTTTGAAAACGTTGTTTCTGCTTAGTTATTGCTAAAATAAAGCAAAAAACTTATTTATAGCCATTTATAAACAAATAACAGACAGACACTACAATTATATTTATATATGTAGATAAAAAAGTATTGTGATCGACTTGGGAAAAAAAAAATTTGCTACCCTGACATTTTTTTTTCGCGTTTCATGACTAAAATAGCCAGATATGCAAAAAAAAAATCCGTCTGTACGCCGTCCGCCGTACGCCGACGTGTACGCTCAGCGCACATTAACTCCCAAACCCTTCAAGATAGAAAGTTCATTTTTGGAGGGATTGTATCTAGTTGCGGATCTCAGGCGGATACCCATTTTGGGGGGTGTACGGGTTCAGGGGGAGGCAGGGGGAGCGCTTGAACCAAAAAATACGAATTCAAATATCTCAACTATGGTTACAGCTAGGAAGCTAAAAATCAACATACAGATAGAGGAGTTTGTGGGACAACTTTTAAAAATAATTTAATTTTTTTATCCATTGGTGTGCGAAAAGGGGGGGGCTAAGAACCAATTGTCGGCCGAATTTGTTTTTCAAATGATTATATCTTCAAAATTACTTCCCATAAAAAATTGATATTTTGAGATCATTAAGATGGCATCAAGATCTACTAGAATCAGTTTAGATAGAAGCTAATTATTGTAAGGGGGAGGGTCAGGGGGTGCAAAGAAAAACACTTAAAAATTAATATCTCGACTGTCTCTTCAGCTATGTAATTGAAACTTGAAATATATACTAAGCTTTACTAGAGACATATAAAAAATATAACATATGGACATAATAGTAGTGAGGGAAATGAAGAGCGTTTTAAAAATGGCGCGCTTTCCAAAACTACAAATCACCAAATCTCAAAATTGAGTACAGATATCAAATCAAAAATTTATCAGATTGTAGAGCTATATAGTCTTTAATTTTGGTAAAAAATTCAAGTTGGGGGGTGTAAGGGGAGGGAGGTGGAAAACGAAAATGTTGAAAATTTTGAGTGATTTTTTTATGGTAAAAGATACAAAGTTTAAATTTTGCACGTCGACACATTTATTTAATGTACATATACAAAAAAATAATAATTTGTTCCAAAATTGCTATACACCGAAGTGGGGGTCAAACGTGCACAAAGTGTTTCATGTGCAATGAAAAAAACACATAAACTGAAAATTTTTGAATGAAATTTTTAGGTAGAAACTTGAAAATTTGCGAAATGCATTTAAAAAAATCCCTAAAATATGTGAAAACCAAAAATGGTCGAAAACTTTTAAAACTTCTACCCCCTCCCATATGAAATTATTTTTTCGACCATTTTTAAGAAATCAATTATACCTAACTATTAAATGTTATCAATTTGAAATTTTGCACAAGAACTTACAAGAATAGTTGAAATAAAATTACGTTAAAAGTTTTGAGATCGCTCTTGCCCCTCTACCCCCTCCCACCCAAAAGTATGATTTCGACCAATTTCATTAAATCAACTAATAACTAACACATTAAAAGCTACAAACTTACAAGAGAAAAGAAATAAAACTGCATCACAAATTTTACGATTGCCCTACCTTCTCTACCCCCTCCCATACTAATGTTTGGTTTCGTGAATTTAAAATACACCGAATCCAATGAAATTTCTATGCAACTTCGTCTATGAAACTGACATACAAAAAATATTGGATTTGGTTCAAGCAATTAAAAAACTATTAACATCCACCCACCCTTACTATCACCCTCCTCCTCTCTTCATGAAAACTCATACTTGCATAAATAAACGAATGAAATATGGAGCTTTTGAAAGTTTCCGGAAAGTGTTAAATTGAGAACTGCCCTGCCCAAGAAGCTCCTTTCACTTCGTCTTCCCTAACCACTCTAACCTGCATATGTACTTTCTACGCATGCGAATGTTGTCCCAAAAATAATAAAGTTTCGCCCGACTTGTTGGCAGTTTATTTTCTTTTATGTTCTTAGGTACAATATATTACTTCAAACTTTCTTTCCTTAAATTTTTATTCCTTGAAATCTTTTTGATGCATAAAAAACCCCATCATTATATTGGACAAATTTTTCAAGTGTGAAAAATCTTCTCTCATCCGAATAAACAATTACACAGAAGATGCTGGATATCATTCTTGTCCTTACCCTACACTAGGACACAACTTCAATGTCGTACTCGTCTCTGTCTCTATGCTTTATTCAAAACATTAACTTAGTACATGTCCAAGTAAATTCAAATGCTGCAGAAGGATTTCTGAGTAAATCTCCTGGAAAGCTTTCCGAAAATATCACTCGCCCTGGTGGTATCATCTCAAAGGACACTGCTCTATATGACAGCTTTAAAAAAAGATTAAATCGCTTGGCATTATGAAAGAGCAGAAATAAAATAGACGAAGTGACTGCTTCAAACGTAGACATAGCTATCAAGAAGCAGCGTCACATTGTATCAAGTCCTTGCGGCACTTACCAAAGTATGTCCTTGTGCCAGCATTTAAGCATGCAAATTAATTGGATAACGCAAATGAATAAACCTTTGCCAGATAACAATTTCATCGTAACTTTCTCCCCATTGTTTCGTCGTGATGCCACTGTGGCGCAGAAGGTCCCGTAGAAATGATGCAAAGAAAAGCAGAACGAATTTGTAAGAAGGAATCTTTGAAGGTCTGCTGAAAAGTCCTGATGATAATGCTGAGGGGATGGATTTTTGAAGGCAATGAGTGGATTTGTATAAAATTTTGAACGACAAGAAGTTTCGTTTCGTATTGTTTACAATTTAGTGAAATATCGTGAGGCTTTTAATGGTCGGGAAAGTGAGAAATGGCAATTTATATCCTTCTCCTTCTACAATCGGGCTTTAGGGAGGGATTCAGATAGCTTATTAGTAAAAAAAACTGCAAATCTCATAAGAACACATAACTTAGTGGCGCCAAAATTTGAATAAATTAAAACTACTTCAATCTAAGCTTCTAAAAAAGGAAAAAAAAAATTCCTATCTGACTGGAACTTCACACAATAAAAGACCAGAAGCACCACCGAATTTTAACCACATCCGAAAATCGTATAATCGCTTCGAGTTGCTGAAATCTGATACCATCGGATTCGCGAAATCCGAGAAGATTTGTGTGTGCGCAAAAAAATCTCATATGGGATTTCTCGTATATATTTTTTTTCCGCATGTTTTATTTCAGATTCAGTGATTCACACAACACCGACCATTAATGTCCATTCAGTACGATGGCTTTTTTTATGTGTCCCATTGGAGATGTTTTTTTTTTGGAGCACAACTCATGCCGAGCAAATGTTAAAAGACCAGAAGTCGATCCAAACAACCTTGTTGTATACACGAAATATTTAATGACAAAGTTTTTGACATCGTCATTATTTCTCGTATAAAACCATTACAGGGGTTCGGGAGGGCTAGAGCAGGACAACTATAGAAAAACGCAATTAATCATAGTAATGGTGTTAGAAATTATAGGGATTAGGCGAGCATTAATCTTTTAAAGTGACAGGAAACTTTCAGTTGACGCGTTCAAGTCCAGTTCTATCTTGAGAGTTTTGAAGAATATTGCAGAAGCTTGAATTTTGATAGATTTCTTTTAATCCGTCGCTAAGTATCGTGTTTTTTTATTGAAGAGAAATGAGAATCTATCATTGGCATTTGTTACGTCCTGTTTTTCCTATGTATGTGCAAGGATTTGAGTAAATACTTTTCGGTTGTATTCAGACTACTGGTATTCAGACTAATGGTATTCAGACTTCTTCTTCTACAATGGCGCTACAGCCCAAATCGGACCTTGGCCTCCTGATATTCAGGTTCCTTAACATTTTGCATTAATTATTATGGTATTCAGACTACTGGTATTTATATACCTACAAATATTTATTTGAAAAATTTTGGGAAAAAAATTTCTTTGTATGTATATGCACCAATTTCATTCGTTCGGGAACATAGCCCAGCGTTGTACCCATCTTGGATTATGGCCAGGTCTAGCTATGTTTCTGTAATAAAGAAAATAAGTGGATATTGATGTAAGGATTTTGGGAAAAAATGGATGAGGGTGAGAACAGACCCGGCGATACGGGAGACAAAACAAAAAACGAAACACGGCACTTTTCCGCGACTACGGGTTGTCACGATTGAATCTTAAGGATATTGCGAAGTCGGCAGATAATTTTTCCGAGAGCATTTCACCAGACTTCATTCTGATTCTTTAAATACAGAATATGTTCATGCGCCACTTCTCACTTGAAACAAGTGTCTGACCTCCTTGAATTTTATTTAACCCCGCCTACCATTCAACACTCAACCACGATAAACAGCTCCAGCCCATAATACCTCACTCGTCCACCCATGCAAGCCTGTGTCTGCAAGGGGGTTGACAGAAAAGCTGAGTGCATGCCTATAATCATTCAATTGAATGTCAAATCACGCTAAATACCCTCCGTACGGTTAGGTACACCTTTTGAATCGCGAAAATTTTGAATATTTTGCGATTTTCTTAATTCCGTAGAAATAAGAACGCGCACAGACTATTAACATCTTTTATATAGCTATAGGAAATTATCATAAATAAGCAAATCTATCTACTGCGGAATTCAGTTCTGTATGGGACTCAACCAGCCGAAAGTTTGCATCAGTCGCCGATTCAAAAACCGAAAATAAGCGCTGCAATCGTTTTAGAACGTAAAGGCCGAACTCTTTAAAAGATTGTGTCTTGTGTTTAGGAACTCTAACTTGCAATTGCTGAGCCCCCCGTCCCTTCGTTCGTTATCCACCAACTTGAGAACGCCTCGAGCCAGAAACCTCAGACCTGCACTCGCCACCCCTACCCAAAAATTAAAGTCGAGCTCAGAAATAGACCGAACCAGCAAACGAATAAAATAGAAAACAAATTAAAAACAAAAATACGTGCACCACTGCGCCTCCCCACACATAAACCCTTCACCAGCACATAAGTACAATTCCAAAGTCCCAATCATATGATAACGTAAATCCCAATCATATGATACTCTAGATGAAATGGGAAAGAGTTTAATGTACCGGGAAATATGTCATTTCAAATTCTTTCGAATAGTGCATAGTGACTTTTGTATGGGAGGTGGTTGATGCTGATAACTGTGAACTTGATTTGCAAAATATTTCGTGCTGAATTTAAAATGTGTAGCTTTCATAATTTAAAAAAAAATTGGACAATGTTTTCCTGAAATTGGGGTATTTGTATGGGAGGCGGCAGAGGAAGGGGAAGGTCTTGGATGATTTTGAAACTGCTTATTAACTTCTTTATCACCTTCGATGGCTCCAATTTTAAATTCGATGATTTTCTTGAATTTATAATATAGATATTTGTATGGGAGGGGGTAGAAGGAGTATAGCGAAGTTGATACTTTTTTCAGGTTTTTGAGCGACAACAAATATTTCTGTAACCTTGGCGACCCTGTGCGAGCATTATTTCTTAGCGTTAAATTTGGAAGACAAACACAATATACCCTCAGATTTCATCTACTACAAACGCGTCCGCAACCGACGATGGCTCAAACTTCTTCTATGTGTGTGCACCGATTTGAATAAATACTTTTCTGTTGTATTTAGACTACAGGTATTTATATACCAATAAATACTGTATTCATAAATTTTTGAGAAAAAAACTTAAAATCTCGATCTTTTTGAGGTGTTCGGTTTCGTAGCTCATTTCAAAAATTCTGGGGCTGCTGATTTCAGACCCAATGTCGAAATCTGATGATTGAAAGCGCCAGGTAAAAAATTTCGGCTGTTTTTTGAGAAATTCACTTAAATTACAAAGTATTAATTCGCAAAATGAGTTCTTGCTGCATAATACTTATGTTCTGAAATCTCCTTTCGGTCGTACATTGAAATTTCATTGAATTTTTTTAAAGTCGTATATTTTAAATTCTTCATATCCACCACGACACTAAGAAAAACGTCGAGAATTGTTGCATTCTCTTAAGAGATCACACTTAAAAGTCAACGTACGTTCAAGTACACATTTACGATGCGGTTTGTTCTACTTTTAATTTTTTTTTAAGTAATCTTAAGTAGGTATAAAAGCTTTTCGTACTGGCGCACGGAAAAAACCCCGACTAAAGAAGAAAACGTAAAGCGCTTCTCCTATTTCAAATGACATTTGAACGAGGCCAGCGATATAAAGTACAAAATAAAATTAAGTATAATGTGTGGCACGTTCTTCATTTTTAAGATTATCTTACCAGAGTTCACTCTTCGCAATAATCGATTAGCATCGGAAAAGAATCCGTTATTAAGTCGTTATTTTTAATTTCGGCGAAAAGGTGAACTGCTACGTGCTTCGGAGATTTGTACCTGTTTGTTGGAGGAGAGCTCATTATATAAATATGTTACGTTCATAGAATACCGAAGTACTCTCTATAACGCATTCGACTCTGTAGCTGGGCTTACCATGTGAAATTTACATATCAAAGTGCGTTCAAAAAGTACTCGAGAATAGCATTAAGGTAAAAAGAGGGCAGTGTACCACAAACCAACCTCGCAAATCCCAACTACCGAGAACATTATGTCAGCCCAGAGTAGATGCAAATGTACTTATGGAAAGGTAAAAGATTGAAGATGTGTGAGTACTTTTATGGTGGAATCGAGGAAACCATGCATTGCAAAGCCTTTTAGAGAAGCATATTTATATTTCTCTGAAGCTATCGCGGTAATCTTTTATCTAGATTGGTTGACTTTTTTTTTTCAAAATATCTTTTAATGGGTGAAGAGGTCTCTGATAGGTTCTTTTCTATATCTGATGCAATATAGTTTTATAGTTTTCATGAAGGAAATGAAAGGGAAAGAGATATTCGTCAGATGTACAATAAGAGAAATGAATTTTGCAGAATTTGTGCAGTTTTTTTTTTAATTAACTTCATTCGAGTACAGCCTAGTGTACTCGATATTGGTCAAAGTAGAATCACTTGAATTTGATAGATGTTATGCATATTTGCTGCCATGCATATTGTTTCAATGATTTGAATGGTCATTATATGAAACTAGCCGTACTCGAAAACTTTTTCTATGTTTACGTAGTCTAATGTATAAAACTCATAGGGCTGTGTTTAATTACCAATAATTGCTGTTGGCATTGAATCGCACGGGCATATCTGCTGCCGTGCTTCGCTGGATTTATTATATTTTTCCGCTAGTCAAATCTTAAGAAAAAAATGTTTGGAAGAAAAATGTTTGTATATCTGGAATTGAGACCCGGGCTGATCGCACGTTGGGCGAGCATTCTACCACTAAGCCACTAACGCTGAATAATTTCCTCGCCAAAAGTAGCCATCTACCTAATGTTAAGAGTTTTTTTTTATATTGGGAAACCTTTGAACTCTTTTTCGGAAGGTTATGGTGGATCTGAAGGTTTTTTTTATAGTATTGTTCTTCAATGTTCTAAAGGATGAAATGACTGCAAGTCGTCTGATAATTTCCACCAGCCACTTACACCCGAGCATGTAGGAGCCTATGAGAGCATAAATGCCCTAACCCCAATACGTTTCTATTGGGGTCAGGCTCTCATTGCCTCATGTATTAGAATTGTTTTTGATCGTTCACTGAAATTTTCTTTACGGAATTTCATTTTTCGAGAATCAAGGAAACAACCAACAAAATTAATCAATTCCTAACTTCTTTCTTCATCATTCGATAGAAACCCACAAATCTATCAAGTATCATTAGTCACTCTTCACATCCGTCAAATCCTGCCACTTACGATTTAGTTGAAATCGAAAAACATTTCTGTCGTCTTTCGACAAGATTCCATTCCGATTAGAGCGCAAACCTTTCAAGAGAAATCTTTTCAATCAAAACAAAGTAAAAGCAAACTTCTTCTAAGTTTCTTAAGGAGTAAATATCGTTTAATTTCATTTCCTATTATTGTCCTGCTGCTGCTATTATCGTTCGCACCCGACTCAAAGTCAAAAACCATCGAGTACTTTTTTTCGATTCAAGAAACAACATTCGAAAAGGATACTCAAAACGAATCGCCAAGCATTGAGACGTGTGTAAGTGAACTTTTAAATTCTCGATTATGGTTTTTCCTCGTACACGACTTAATCGAATAAATCAACTGGAAATAAGTGTGTCCTACATTTCGACCCGATCTATGAAATGATTTTCTTAAGACAACGCCCTTTTACTGCGAAGGGTTAAGATGAGAGCAATTCCTTCAGGAACATTGTCGGAAGGGTCGAACAAACATTTTATTGATTTCTGCGATTGGTTCCTCATCTTTTATCCATTTCCTCAAGATGTGTCTTATAGGCTATACCTTTGCTAACGTAGACCCCTGTACCTTCGGAATACAATTCGTTTTACGAACCAATATATCATTCCCGTGTAATAAAATATTGGAAAGGGTTTTGATGTTGGTTTTTTTCGTATAGTAAACCTCCGAATGAAGAAAGATGTTGGGTTCGCTGAGCTAGTAATTTCCGTAGACTTTCAGGAGGCTGGAATTTAACAGGAAGATTAAATTGTCAAATATATTCTAGTGCGGCTCGGAAACAGAAGTCATAAAAGGACTTTGCGATTTGTTATCTGTCAAGATATATAATAACATTCTGTGTTTTTGAAAAATGTTAAACTTTTGCGAGTCTATATAAAAGTAACTCTAACTTATTTTTTCAAAGCCTTAGATTTAATTTGTGTAGATGCAGGAAAATGCAATTACTTCACTTCTATCAAAGGTCATGGGAACAATGATCAACTACAAGATAATGAAGTCTATAACACCACAAAAATATTAAGACTCGACAAAAACACCCTACGGACACTAGTAGGTCACGGGCCACTGTCTTCACACGCTCGAACACTTCGTCTTACCGAGGGCATTTGCAGACGTTGTCGTGAGGCGGACGAATTTGTAGAGCATTCCCTCTGCCATTGCCTATGCCTCCTAACAATCCGAAGACTAATTCTCGAAGAGTACTTCTTCGTCGAGCTGAATGATCCCGGTCCCTTGAACCGATGAAGCTCATTAGTTTCATCGGTAGAGCAGGCTGGCTAAATAATATGTAGGTCCACATGGTAAAATCAAGAAGGCGTACAATGGAATCTACGTGGATTGGTGTCCAACCCCTCAACGAACCTAACCTGACCTAAGGTAATTAAGTATCTCGACATGATTGGTAGTATAATAATAATAATAATAATAATAATTTTTGTTTTTATTATTCCGTAATTCATTTAACAAATTCATTAAAAATTAAAATACTATAAAAAAAATTAAGAATTATTTAAAAACAAAACCTACAACTATGACACATAGGTCGTCTGTTGGTGGCTATCATTAAAAAATAGAATAACTACTTTATATGTTCATTAAAACTAATCACTCCATAAATGTATATATATTTTAACAATTACTGTAAACAAAAGTGTTTGATTAAAAATCTATAAGTTGAATTCTTTTATAAGTTCTTTACGATACCAAAACGCTGATTTAACATAATTATATAAATTATTCCAATTTTCATCATTTACTCCATCCAAAACATCTATTACTTCATGGTCTTGCAATATTAGTTTATTAAAGTATTTATATCTGAATTCCTTTAATATAGGGCATCTCCCAATAAAATGAAAAATATTTTCTTCTTCTTTTAGACAACATAATGAGCATATTCGCTGATTTCCTACTCTATGCTTTGCGGCGTTTAACCCTATCAAATCCGTTCTGGCCTTAAATATCCACATTATTTTAGGTCTAGAGTTAGCACTAGTTAAGTAAGAGCTACCCATCGTTAGGTCCAACATTCTATAAACGCGATCTTCACTTTGTCTTGCCCTTTCGATGTTCTCAGTTAACCGGTTAGACGTTAAAAATGTTAACGAAGCGATAACATTATATTTCCATGCACTATAATTCAATTCGCTATTTTCCCAATCGACTTGTGAAGTTGGTATCAAAGACTGCCACTCCTTGTACCAAGATATTTTATTTTGAATAATGTGTTTGGATAAATAGTTAGGAAGCCTATTTTCCGTGTATGTAAATAATGTTTTAAGTATATAATTCATATGCAACTGTAATGTATAAAAATGGGTTTCAGAAATTCCAGTTTCTAAATAAATTGCATAGCTTGGCGTGAAATTAGGAAAATTGAAGATCCGTTTAAAGAAAAACCTTTGAAACTTATCAGTTTCCTCGAAATTCTTACAACCCCAAACTTCTGAAGCATAACAGAAAATAGATCTCGAAACCGCATTAAATAAATTCAGTTTAGCTGGTAGGTCAATATAATTTTTATTGAAGAAATTATTCCAAGTACCATTGATACTTGCTTTTGCCTTATGTTCTCTATCCCTTATATGTTCTTGGAACGCAAGACCCGGTGTAAGCTTCACGCCAAGATAAATGTATGTTTTCACTATTTCTATTTCCTGTTGCTTATAATACCATTTTTCATGCCTAGAAAGTTTTCCTGATTTTCGAAAAACCATTATTTTTGATTTGTCCAAATTTAATTTCATATTCCACGTATCTCCATATATTTCTAACTTATTTATCATACCCTGTAATACTTCAATATCATCCGCCAATAAAACAATATCGTCTGCATAAAGTAAGACCCTAATCTGTTTGTTTCCAATATACAAACCTCCGCCAATAAAATCATGCAGGTCATTTAAGTAGATAGCGAATAGTAATGGGGAAAGTAAACAGCCTTGCTTAACTCCCATTTTTGTTGCGAAATAATTCGATAATTCTTTTCCATCCCAAACAGCGGCCTTTGTATTACTGTATAAAGATTCTATAAGTTTAACCAGCTTTGTGGAGACTCCTACATTATACAGCTTATATATCAAAGATTTTCTCGGAACACAGTCAAAGGCTGCTTTGAAGTCCACAAAGAATGCATACACTTTTTTATGGTCTTTAAATTTCAAATTAATTATACAGGTTAGATTGTAAATATTATCTACTGTAGAATATGTCGGTCTGAATCCTGCCTGATATTCATTCAGTAAATTCTTAGATGATATCCATTTAGTAAGTCTACTGTATAAAACTCCCATAAACACTTTTGGTATACAATTCATAAATGATATTCCTCTATAGTTTGAAGCTGTGTTTAAATCGCCATTCTTGAATATTGGGAATATAAGTGTTTTTGAAAAGCTCTCATCTATTAGGCCTGTATTTAAAACATTTGTAAATACTCTTGCGAGTTGAGTCAAAAAATCATTAGATGCATTTATTAAGAATTCATAAGTTATACGATCCTCCCCTGGTGCTTTATTTAGTGTGACTTTTTCCAACACCTTCCGAATTTCTAGCAAGGTAACCTCAGCATCCAACTCAGGTATGACGATGTTTGGCGCTGCATAGTTAATATCCTTTTCCGAGACTGGGGGATTCAATAAGCTATGAAAGTGATTTTCAAAATCTGTTGCTCTTAACCTCGACCCTCTGGAAAATTTAATATTTTTGAGCACTTTAACAAGTTTCCACCATTCACGATTACCACGAATATTATTAATTTGGATCTGCAAATTTTCATAATACTGGTTTCTTTTTAATTGACATAAATTCTTATACTTCTTATTTGCTTCTACGTACTTTATTTTATATTCATCATTATCCGTTTTTCTCCACTGATTCAGGAATTTGAAAGATTCTTTCCTTGCATAGGAGCAAGCTGTGTCAAACCATTTTTGTTTATAGTCTAAATGTGTTGATTTAGAATGGATTTTTTCAGTGGACTGTATTAGAATACTTGAAAGATCACTAGTTGTAATTTCGTTACTATTCTTAGTTCTTACTAATTCCAATAGATTTTGAGTTAGTTTGACTTTATAATCGTCTTTTTTATCCTCTTTCCATATTAGTTTTGGCAACAATTTCATGACAGTTTTATTGTTATCCTTATGTCTACTAACGCATAACTCTACACAAATTGGCATATGATCGGACCAGATAGCTTCCTTTACAGAAAAATTTAAGACGTCATCAATTATTTCTTGTGATATTGCACATATATCGTTGACTGATTTACCAATAGTGGCTACAAATGTATATTCCCCAAATTTATCTCCGACTGTAGTACCATTTAATATAAATAGTCCATGATTATCACAGAATTCAATGAATTCTTTCCCGTTTTTATCAATTACTTTATCTTTAGAGTTTCTTTCTACTTGGATCACAGGATTAATTAAAACATTTCCATCTAGCGATTGTGATGTTTCCCCTATTCTGATATTAAGATCACCTATAACGATTGTATTCTTAAAGGATTCATTTGTAAACGCCGTTTCAAAGTTGCTGAAATCATTTACCCAGCTCTCTTTTCTTAAATATAATGGGATAATATGAAATTGTAACCGACCAGAACTAATTTCTAGAATTTCAATATTATTTGAAGATTTAAAATTCACGTGAATATTTTCATTTCTTAGTTTAATATTATAACAGTATAAACTTCCACCAATCGCTCTACCAAATTTACTCCTTTTGTAACCCGCTTTCCAAAACAGTTTAAAGCCTCCAAAATATTTTTCATAGCGCTCAAATTTGTCTGCAGTTATATGTGTTTCATTCAATAAAATAATATCGTGTGACTTCAGAAAATTAAAGAATTCAGGATATAAACACTTATTCATTAAACCATGCACATTATACGAAATTATTTTTAAATTATGTTTCAAATCATTCACATTATTTGTACTTAAATTAGCTGATTTATTTTTGCCACCACAGACAGAGAAATCCTACCTTGACTTATTTAATTTAGCGGCGCAAAGGTTTTTAAAACTAACATTTAAATTACTTAAATCTATTTTGTATAACTTTTTTAATACCTTTAGGCCCTCTTCGTTTGCCGACATTAAGTTTTCATCCTTCCAGTAGAACCAGCTGTTTTCGATTCTCATACGATCTCCTCTGACCACAATAAGCTTGGACTTGTCAAATCGAAGAATATCCGTTTTTAGTTGAATCATGGCAAATTTTCTCTCTTGTTGCTCCCTTGTAAGATTCTTCTCGACGATGATATTTGTATTTTGCAGTTTTTTGGTTTGTTTCAAAATTTGGAACACAGCACCTTCATCAAAAAATTCAGCTATCACAATCATTTTACCCTTCCGATCTTGTATTTTTTTGGCATTCCTTATATTGATTTGTTCCTTTATATCCAGTTTACTGGTACACACTTCCAAGACTGCCTCTTTCGCGCTAGTATCGGAACGAAGCCCTCTGAACACTAGACTGCATCGTTTCGACAATGCTTCCAGTGTCATAACTTTCCTCCTATCCTGAATCTGTTGGGCTTCCAGCTTGTCCATTTCGGATTTCAGGGCTTGATTTTCCTCCCTCAGCATTTTGACTTCTTGCTTCACACTTTGGATTTCTTGCTGTATGGATTGCAGACCAGTGTTAATCATTCCCTTGATGGCGTCCAACAAAACATCCATTGGAACATTTCCGACGAGTTGAGATTTTGACAGCTCGTCTACTGGCATTGTTGTTGTTTTATTATTAGCTGGTTTAATTTTTTTTGTTATCTCTCGTACCGAATCTGGAGACAATTGGCTCCTCGATCTTTTCTCCAGGATGAATTATTGCACTCCAATAAATCTATTTACCAATCCGATCTCTTGGACTTCCTCTATGTTTCCACACCCAATTCACCACTCCAATTACTTGATAAGTGTTTTAATTTTAATTTTAATTCACGAGCGAAATGGTTTGACGTTTACTTTAATGTAGTGTTGCCACTTCTCTATCCTGATTGGTAGTATTAGCTCTCATCAGTATAAGAGGGTGGTCTCGACTCCACCCGGTCAAATTTTGCGCGATCATTCACGAAAAATGGTTTTTGACCGGTAGCATAGCTGCGCTTGAGCCACTGCTCGCAATACGGTTCAATTCGCCTGTGACGTAATGGTGATTTGTTACACAACCGATCAATACGTGTCGTTTTGGATAGAGTGGTGTCTGCCTCCTTAATGCTGGTGTCCCTCAGGGCTCTATTCTCGAGGTACAAAACCAATAGGAGGCCACGCCATAACGTCATATTTCGAATCTTTTGAGTACAGGCCAGCCGTCATCCCTTATATACAGGCACTTATGTCCGGTGCAAAAAAAAGAAACAAAAAAAATGTGCCATTCCTCGGATTGCACATGCCATCGTATTATCGAATGCAAATGTCAGCGACCTACGTACAAGGTAATAAATGCAAAGGTACATTTATTAATGTGCGTGGGTCAATGTCTAAAATAATTCGATGATATTTGTTCTTTACGCTATTTCCAAAGTTCAAGCATACTTGGACTTGGGCGTATGCTCATCAGCAACAAATATGCAATCTATGCAATTATAGTTAAGAAATTTTGTCTTGTAAATATCGTAGTTCAATAAAGCTTCTAAAGCGAGAACTGCCTTTTGTTATAACTTAACAAGGTCCGTCGAGCCGAATCTGAACCAGCGACCTATGGATATACAGTCCAATTGGTTTCCACACGCAAAAAATCGTGTATTCCGCAGATGTGGAAAAATGTACCGAAAATTAAGTATTGCCGAAGACGACAGAAAATATCAGAGAATCGTGTGGCGACCATCTCCTTCAGAGCCACTAAGAACATATCAACTCAATACGGTAACCTATGGTACATCATCAGCACCATACTTAGCTATTAAAACTCTTCAACAAATAGCGAATGACGATGGTAGTATATATCCTAGAGCAGCGGATATAGTAGTTAGAGATTTTTAAGTCGACGATGTGCTCTCAGGTGAAGACACTGTAGAAGCTGCAATGGAAACCCAAAACAACCTCACTGCATTACTTCAAGGAGGAGGACTTAGTCTTCGCAAATAAACCAGCAATAGCTCAGAGCTCTTAAACAACATTCCAGAAGAGCTACGAGAGACAAGATCATCTTTCGCGATAGACCCAACAAGTACCATAAAAACATTAGGCATGCACTGGCATCCATCCAGTTACACATTTCGAATCAAGGTAAACATACAGCAAAAACCTGAAAAAACTACGAAACGAAAATTGCTATCGGACGCATCAACCATATTTGACCCACTAGGATGGCTAACACCGGCAACCATCACAATAAAATTAGTCTTTCAAGAGTTATGGCTAACGAAAATATCATGGGACGACTAATTGCCATTTCAGAAGGCAAAATGAAATAAATTGAGGGAAGAACTCCATTTCTTAGAGGAAATCACAATACCTCGATGGATAAACTACAACAGCAATACTGAAGTATGCGAATTACACGGATCTTGTGACGCATCCGAAAAAGCATACGCAGCAGTTCTATATAGCCGGATAATATTAACAAATGGGGACATTAAAATTACTTTACTAGCAGGAAAAAGCAAAGTCGCTCCTCTCCAGTCAAGACTTACACTTGCACGTCTGCAGGCTTTCCAGCAGCTCATAAAGAAAACAATTGACGCATTACACATCGAAGCTCACAGCATTCATGCTTGGACAGATTCCACAATAGTTCTTGCGTGGCTACATGGAACACCGAATAAATGGAAAACATTCGTAGCTAACAAGGTTGTTGAGATCACAGGAGTAACTTACCCTAATCAATGGTACCACATCAAATCAAAGGAAAACCCGGCAGATTTAGCATCTAGAGGTTTATTCCCATCACAGCTAAACAGAAACACTTTGTGGTGGACGGGTCCGGAATGGCTCAATCAATCAAGTATTCAGTGGGAAAACTGGTCATCCAGCAACGATACTTAAGTAGAAAGGCGAAAAACAACCGTAACAATGATTGCAGAAATCGGTCAGAAGGTAGAAGTTGATGAACTACTTTCACGGTACTCCAGTTTTACAAAGTTAGTGAGAGTATTAAGCTATTGCCGTAGATTTTACACAAATGCAAAATTGCGAAAAAAACAACGAACATACGCAGAAATATCAGCTGAAGAGATTCAAAAAACCACTCACGGCATTATTAAAAATGTGCAAGCTAACGAATTTAACGAAATGGATCAACTAAGAAACAATCAAGCCCTCAAGAAAAGTAGTGCATTACTTCCACTCAACCCATTCATTGATGATAAAGGGATACTTTGAGTGGGAGGACGCCTAAATAAAACAGACTTCCAATATGAAGAAAAGCATTCAATCATCATTCCTCACAAAGGACCTCTAACCACTATGCTCATCAATAAGGCCCACATGGATACACTTCATGGTGGGATTAATGTATGTTTGACTTTGCTTCGTCAAACATATTGGATAATAAAGGGACAAAGTGCTGTCAAGTTTTGCTTGCATAAATGCACAACGTGCTATCGGTACAACTTAAGACCTAAAGCGCAAATAATGGCAGATCTTCCCAAACCAAGAGTCACAATATCACGGCTATTCACTCACACAGGAGTAGACTATGCAGGACCCATCGATGCAAGAATTTCCAAGGGCAGAGGAACAAAAACATACAAAGGTTATATATCAATCTTTATTTGCCTATCATCAAAAGCAGCACATATTGAGTTCGTTAGTGATCTAATAGCACAAGCATTTATAGCAGCGTTCAAAAGGTTTATTAGTAGAAGAGGAACAGTATCACATCTGTACAGTGACAACGGCACAAATTTTGTATCTGCCAACAAAATACTGCAAAAATTAAACCGTGTGGAAGCTGAACAGATAAGCAATTCTGTTCTCAAGGAAATTGGTATCGGTGGAACAGAATGGCACTTCATTCCACCTGCTTCACCTCATTTCGGTGGCTTATGGGAAGCAGGTGTGAAATCTATAAAGCGGCATCTAAAAAAGACTATCGGCAATATAAATCTGACATTTGAAGAAATGACTACAATTTTGACACAAATAGAAGCCAGCCTTAACTCAAGACCACTCTGTCCTGTAACAGATGATCCAGATGACTTAAACGTTCTAATTCCAGGCCACTTTCTGATTGGCGCACCTTTGCTCGCACCAAACAACCAACATTTACTAGAGCTAAACATAAACCACTTGATAAACCACAGATGGCAATTGGTAGACCGCATCAACCAAGAGTTCTGGAAAAAATGGTCTACAGATTATCTTAATCGACTACAGCAAAGAGCAAAATGGACAACAAAAAGAAATGACACCAAACCTGGAAACATTGTGATTGTTCGAGACGAACAACTTTCTCCCTCAAAATGGAATCTGGGACGCATTCAAGAAGTACACCCAGGGTCAGAGTTGTGACAATTAAAACTAATTGCCGAGTTTTCAAAAGACCTATAAACGAGATATCACCAGTACCAATTATAAACAACCAAAAGGAGTTACAGTCAGTAAATGCCCGTCAGCTAAAACAAAACACTGAAAAAGGCAAAACTCAAAGACGCAACCTGTGGTCACAAACTAAATCATCAAACATTGCCGCAATCTATGCACTGGCGGCATTGATTCTACCCATCCTTTCGTCTCCAACACATAATCCAATCAAAATTACTTCGTTCCAAACTCATCCAGGGATTTACTTCGAAGACATAGGAAGAGTTAAATTTACAAACAACGAATGGAACCTCATTGTATTTTATGATCTCGCCAATTATTGGCGTGAGTACGACGGAGTAGCGACATGCATTATAAAAATGTTTGACTTATGCAGTAAATTCGACACTATTGGCATCAACAAACACCTTTGCACTACAACCACCATTCAGTTCCAGCATCTTCAAATGGAATTGGAGTATAAAAATGAGTTTCTACGTGCACCAAAGAAATTTCAGAACATTGAAAGACGTTCAGCATTAAACATTGTTGGCACAACATCCAATAGATTATTCGGCATATTAGATGAAGAATTCGCTGAAAAATATAATGAAGATATCAATCAAGTAAGAGAAAACGAAAACTACTTGCTTGAATTGATTAAAAATCATACTAGCATTACTGAGTCAACCATTAATATCATCAAGAAGCAAGAAATACACATAAACAGATAACAGCCTAAAAGAAAAATTCAGTAGCAGAACAAAAGGATCAGATGTTCTTTTCCCTATCGATGCACACTATGATATCCATAGTAAGCCTGCAGAATATTCAATAAGCAATAATAAATGCACTAATGGACACTCATCAAGGCAAAATCAATTCGTTAATCTTAACGCTGGCTCAGCTACGGACTCAATTACATATTATAAGAGAGCATCTTCCACAACACCTACTTATACCGACAGCTCATTCTCAAGAGGCCATAATTGACCTATACAACCTTATGTCAATGCAAGTAAGACCAAGCCAAAATAAAATAATGTTTGGCATTAAGATACCTCTGTTAAATGCTGAAGACTGCCAAATGCTTCAATTATATGCAGTGCCAGCAGCTCACGACAACTACTTCGTTTCAATAGTACCATCAACTGAGTACTTAATTGTAAGCCTACATCGAGAGTGATACTACCCGCTAAAGGAGTTAGAAAGACAAGAATGTTGTTTTCTGACGAAGAAAGATATATACAGCTGCAAGCAAGGACATTCAATCTACAACATGGTACAAAACGGCACCAACTGGAAATGGACATTCTGACACGCAAAAAACCATCCAAACCAAGCATTGGATTCAACTAAAAGCACCAAATACATGGATATACGTCTTCAATGAAGAGCAAACGGTTGACATTATATACAGGGTGCGCCATCTAAATGTGGTCGATGGAAATATTGAATAACTTGAACAATTCTCAATCGATTTTGGAAAACTATTTATTTTTATAAAATTTGAAGCTTTACAATTTTTTCCATTCAGTTTCCAAAAACAACGTCGATCAAATGACCACCTTTATTGCGGATACAAAATTCACCTCTTTTTCTGGCATTTTCCATGACATTTGCCAGCATCTCGGGTGATATCGCAGTGATTTCGGCTCGAATATTGTCCTTAAGCTCGTCTAAAGTCTTCGGTTTGTTGGCATACACTTTGCTTTTTAAAAATCCCCACAAAAAAAAGTCCGGTGCCGTTAAATCGGGCGATCTCGGTGGACAGTCAATATCCCTCCCTTTCGATACCACACGTCCTGCGAACTTTTGACGCAAGAAGTTAATCGTTGATTTCGCGGTGTGACATGTCGCGCCGTCTTGTTGAAACCAAAAGCCTTTAAAACCTTTTTCACGCATTTCTGGTAAAACAGAGTGTGCCAACATCCATCGATACCGATCCCCATTGACAGTTTCCCCAACTCTGAAGAAGAACGGACCAATGATGGTTTTTGAGCAGACACCGGCCCAAACAGTCACTTTCTGATCATGCAGTGGAGTTTGATGTATAGCATGAGGATTTTCTTTCCCCCAAATGCGATAGCTTTGTTTATTTACAGGCGCAGAACGACCGCGATACTTTTGACGATACGCACGCTGTGTTGCAACAACTGAACGATTGCATTTAATGAACATTGCCACTATTTCCGCGCGTTCTTTGGGCGTGAATCGATTCATGGTTAAAATTGTAATGCAATAACCTTTCCGAAATGTGTTCGACGACGTCAATCGGTTTAAATCTGTCAAAGTTATTCAATATTTCCATCGACCACATTTAGATGGCGCACCCTGTATATTCTCAAAAAAACTTAAAAGATGATGGCTTGATACAAATTGAGCCTGGTTGTGTGATTAAGCAAGGCGCAGTCACCATCAGTGCTCACGGAAGCTATACTGGATACATCAGCAGTTCCTACTTACCAAACACAAACCTGTCATTGCAACTACAATCCGCAGTATATAAAAACCAAGAAAAGTCCAAAGTCACCAGATTAAACGTCAACAAAGAAGTAACAGCTATTAAAGAAGCCATCAAAATTCAATTGAGAGCGGATCTCCCAAACCAGATGACTACGCATGACAAACATCAGTATGCAGTAAGCTACACATTGGCGTCAATTCTTCTGGTAGCCATTCACACTAAAAACCAGACATAAAAACACTAGAGACCGTCTCATTGACACCACTACTTTTTCGAATTAGGATTATTTCCAGGATCCTCCAGGAGCTCAATATTCGCAAGACTGCTAGGATGGATGGCATCCCTCCTCCCCTCTAGATAAGAACTGCGCTTCGTCTCTAGCTAAATCTCTTCACCATCTCTCATACTCTTCAGGATTCAAAAAGAGACGCTAAGTGAACCTGGTCAATTATCGCTCCATAACCATTACCTCAGTGCTTTCAAAAATAGTGGAAACTCCTGTCAATCGCAAGAATACCTCATCCACGATCTTCAGTATGATTTTCGATTGATGCGTTCTGCAGATGATCTTCTTGTCCATCTTAACCAAAATTTGGCGAAGGTCAAGTACTTGTTCTTGACATTGCTAAAGCGTTTGACAGTTTGATGCGTATGCGTTTTAAGTCTTTTGGCTTTAACACAACCTTTCTTAAATAGAATCAGAGTTTCCTCTACACGAGTTGTACAAGACGGAGTAAATTCTATATCCTTTTCCATTGATTCCGGCGTCCCTCAAGGATCAGTTTAATCTCTCAACCTCTTTTTAGTCGTTCTAAACGGCAAACTATCGTCTACTCTCAATACTATTAATTATTTCGCAGATCGTCCCGAGAGGAGGATCGCTATTCGTTCAAAGATTCGCCGATTGCAGTAGTTTGCTTTCAGAGCTCGCCATTTGAGGAGAGCGAAAAACTAATTGGTTTGCGAAAATTGGTAGTGGATTGAAGTGAACGAAATGCTTCTCCCCCACCCTATATACCTCTCTGGGAAGTCAAAGTAGTGATCTGAAGGGTGCGAAATGGGAGGTAAATTTGAAGGCTAAATGTGGAACTGATAGTACATGGTTAATGCGGAAGAAAGTAACGACCACGGTATGCGAAATACAACACAGTCCCCTCACACAGCTGTATATGATAAAGTAAGGAGCCAAAGGAAGCGAAATCGGATGTAATCGAGGAGATCTAGTAAAATAATAACCCGAACGGATCGGAATCGAATGCGGATATTGGAGAGTATGGGCCATGTAGTGGTCTCACCGAGGTGAAGTAGTGATATACTGATACAATGAACGTTAATAGGCACAGCAATGGTTGAGGTTCCTTCGGTGTACGGTGACTGTACATCGCGGGCAACGATTCTTGGAATTTGTTCCCGGATTCTCGGCTAGGAGTTCCACTATACAACCGCGCTTCATTACTCACAGACTGGCTGAGTTGTTAAATTGGCCTTCTTGCATCCACTAGTATGAATGCGAACAGCAATTAGGTATAAAGTGGGACCTTTTGGGGTGTTATGGATGATCATACAATACAATCCATCTTCGTAGAGAACCGTGGAGCTAAGCCTCTGTGGCAGGTATTCAGGTTAATCCCTCACTAAGATTATTTCGCAGGTGCTAGCAAATTTAATAACATCTTTCAATTCGTCACTTACTGTTGAGGCAAGTCCGACTTCGGTGCCCATATGCCGTAATGCGTCAATAGAGTCATTTAACTTAGAGCTCAGTTCAATCTTGGAATGGAGTAGAAAAAAAGAGAGTTTAATGCCTCAAAAACGCAGCTCTGTCATCTTACTCTTTAATATATATAATATAATATTGCGAAGTCGGCTGCTAAAATGTTTCATTTTTTTTCTGCTTAAACAACTTGTATGTTTTGGCTCACACGTACCTTTGCTCAACAGATGCGTTCCGATTAAATAATCTCCAAATGGAGATGAGACCGTATGGGCTTCAGTATCGTCAAAATATCGGAGCTCGCAATAGACGTTTCCTTGGTGAATGCAGCAAGGAACTGAAAGCTCTAATACATCCTGTCCTAAATACCCTTCGAAATACTACCCAAACTGCGCGCTCACACCAGTGCACTGTAAAGCCCTTATCGTTGAGAACAGGGAAATTTAGTTAATCCTTTATGCTTCTTACCAGGCAATCTCTACTCAACGGAATACAACCATCAGCAATTTAAGAGAAACATTCACCGTCAGTTAAAGCTTTTCACTTCTGTGACTCCCTCCAACGTATCCACTTCTTTCCCATACTTATGTCGGCTTTACTGCTGCGCATCGCGTATTAAGGGAAGCGCGAATTTGAAAAAAACCCATTGTTGGTACGTGAAAAGTAACCGTTAAACTTACCAAAAAAATTGCAACTTTTGTGAATTATTGTCTCCGGTATATTCTAGGGATATTCTGACCAAATATCATCTTGATCGACGAACTTTGGAGTACAACTTGACAGACTAAAATAGTTATTGAGATTCAAAGGTGAAAGTGGCACTGGATCGGACAAAGTTCGAGGGAACCAGAGCAAACAAACTTTGGACTCTAACTCTCAAATAGACCGTCGTGCTGGTCCACCATGTAGCACATGCAAGCGACCAATTGTGGAGGAGGCCTGAAGAATAAACAAGTCCTGGCGACAACTAAGAGCTGATGTTCAGGATCGCATCTCTATTTCACTAAAATTATTGAGTGCCTTTAAGATTCGACTACACGATATCCGAAATTAGAACAGAAATAATTCCTAAATGCATTAGGAAAAAGGAAATTGAATTTCTAATGAAATCTGCAAATCTATCAACCCAGCTTAGAGGTTCGAATCAACGAAAAGCTGTTTCTACACCATGTCAATGAGGTCAATTGATTCCTTTTCAAACACACAGAGGTATAGTAAATAGCGATGCAGTGTTCACATATTTTCTCGGTGTTTTCCAATTTTGAAAAACACATCCTAGCTAACGACATGCATCGTGCTCGGATGTGTATCTGAAATATTCAGCTGTATACAATTCTCAATTCATTTCGATGAAAGGTTTTTAAGGCTTCTTCTTCATCCTGGCAATTGCAAAATTTCCATTCTGATGCATTTCCCTTTTACTAGTTTCCGTTTCCCAGAGAGCATTTTCAGCACATTGCATTGATCGAAGTGGAAATGTTCTATTTAAAATTCATGGGTCAGTGAATGTTTAAGTTTCAGGGAATGATGAAGGGATTATGAAGAATTCGAAGTCTTCCGAATGAAGTATACACGTACAAGGATTATAACTTATCGAGTGGAAGCAATGGAGTCGACCTAATTACAGTTTAATGGAAAATTTCTGCTCAAGTAAAATGATTTGCAATATCTAATATCATTTTGCGTGGGAGAAATTGATTTTATAAGAAGGAAGTAATCTTAGTTGAATTCAGGTCAGGCGGAAAATGTGCGAAGAAAGTGTTTAGCTTAATGCAATTTAAGAGCTTGGAGAGGTTCGAATCTTTCTATTCGAAACTTGATAATTTCGAATTTGTATTCTTACTTCATAAAATTCGAATTTCTGTAGTTCAGGTCAATTATTCGAGCCTGAAACTCAATTAATAATAACCATGTGTAACCTAGAGGGTCACTATGTTTTTCAAACCGAACCCTTCAGGGCATTACGGTCACTATATTCTCAATTATTATTAAAATTATGAAAAATATTAATATTAACATTGCCATTTGGAAATGACTTGCTATTCATTCATATTATTTCGTTTTTGAAAAGGACATTTTCCAATTAATTTGATGAAAAACTACCCAGCAAATAAACCTATCCATCTCTTCTGAATAAATATTTGAATCCCCCGTCATAAGCGTAGAATTTTATCTCGCACTGTTGGCCGTTCACAAATATTGGCATCTATCTATACACATTAAATCCAAGGACGTTTAATTCGAATCCTCATCGAAGCATGAATTGAACCCTGTAAAGGTCCACTTGACATGATATGTGTGGCGGTCAGTTCGTTATTATGTAATTAGAACGGTACTGTTGTGTACTCTATACGATTGCTCCGCAACAAAACATATTTCTCGTTACAAGGAGAAACTTTAATCTAATGAATGGCGCCATTCAAACAAGGTCCTTGCAATCTGAATATCATTGAAACGGATAACACGCGAACACATATCAACACAGAGGGAGAGTTACAGACAGTCAATGCAATTATGATGAGGTGTCCTACAGGGGTCGCATATTGGGCATTTGAAGAGTCTCCGGGGAGGATACAGGGTGGTCTGCCTGTATGATGTGTGGAGCAATTGTAAATATGCAGTAAATTCACTTCGCTAGGTTCACTAGAAGTTTATATTGCGTGATAGATATGGTTAGAGGTGGCAGGCTGTGCTGTGCTTTGCTTTGCTTTTCAATGCTGCATAAGGACGATATTTCCGTAGGGTAAATATTATCGAATTTGATTTGAATTTTCAAAGTTCAAGTAAAGTTTAATGAGATTTGACTATGAGATGAAAGGAAAATTTCACATTGTTGCGCGAAATTCAGTTTAGTTTTCACTTCACTATAATGAAATAAGGATGGGGTTATAAATTTATGAAAAGTGTGGTTGGTTTTTTGGCGGTCTTTGGTGGCATACAGAAGAGTAGAATACCAGAAAGATTATGAACGGCATAAAGACTTGGTATCAGGGGTAGTTAAGTAACTCTTAAAATAAGTACCCCATTGAATAATAAGTCCGTTGACTTTGATGGTCAGGAAATTGTTACACTCTTACTAGCCGTTTTCAACCTTGGCACCATCTGCAAAAATTTTACCTAGATGAAAAATTACGTTTCGAGTCTTGAGAGGTATATTATGGGTGAACGACGCTTATCGAAAGGGTGCTCAATCCAAAGAATTTGGCCAGAGCAACACCTGCAGCATGGACCCCTATCCGGATCGTCGTCCTGAAGGAAACTAATTCAGCAGCTGATGGGATACGACGGTAAAATGGGTTGGGAGCAGTATGAAGTCTATCCAGTGAATTGTTGGACATTCGGAGAAACAGCAGTGTTCCAATCGGCTAGTCTACCCGCATTAGTTTACCTCGGTGCACTAAACTCTGCAACCATATCGAATCTTAACCCGCCGGTTGCAGCATTGAAGCGAAGATTTTGTTGTTATATTTCGACAGCCGCGGCCCACTTGCATCCGATCTTGGTTCCAGGGGAATGGAGAAAACTTCCTTGAATATGCCACCGGCATTTAACGTATAACCCGGCTTGCGTAACCCACTTGCGGGAACGATATCAGCAACACCCTCTGTCTTCTGCCATTTTTGGAAGGGAGCAACCCAACAGATCTCTCTAAAACGTTTCAAGAAATACCTGCAGATCTATTTTAAAAAGTGCTAAGTTTCAACACGACCAAAAACTTCAACGAAAGATTCTCGAAAAACCAAAAAGCTCGAGATCTTTTTGGTGATTTGTTAAAACTGTCAACAACAACCATGTTCAATCATCTGCACCACCTCTTCTGGGGACCGAATTGCAGTCCATCCTGTTGAGAAAGCCAATCTTCTTGCAGCAAGTTTCTCACGAAACTCCAGGCTGCCAGCGACAAACCAGTCTCCCCCGCATGTAACCCCATCTAGATTTCATCTATCTTCATTCATTTTCGCGCACGAATTCTTCGGAGCTCAATGTTCAGAAATCTGCAGGTCCCGATGGTATTTCCCCATTAGTTCTTAAAAATTGTTTTTTTCCCTGGCTAAACCGATGCGCGATTTATTCCATCTCTTACTCTTCTTCCGCGCACGTGGAAATCATTATTTCCGTTCTGTTGAAAGTGATGAAGACGGCTGTCAATCGCAAAATAGTCCGCTATCTTGAAGATAACAAATTTATCAATGATCGCCAATACGGGTTTCGGACGACCAACAGGTGACCTCTTGATGTCTGACAGATTGTTAGAACTCCATAAATTTGGCGAAGGTCAAGTTCTGGCACATCGCTAAAGCGTTTGACAAAGTTTGGCACAAATGTCTCTTACTGACCTTAATAATAACCTCGTAAAATGGAATGAGAGTTTCTTATATGAACTGTAGCGAATGAGCGGCTACTGCGCTGTGTTACGTTTCGTCCCAGGCCTGCTAACGACGGACTCGTCATTAAGACTTGTGTAAGCGGACCCTGCCTTAGACGCTAAGGGAATACCGTGCAGGTATTGGGATTTCGGGGATTTCGAGCTGCAAAGCGGCCGTGCTGACCACTGAACTATCTAGATCCCACGGCTTACTCGGTAGCGATACAGTATAATCCGCCACAGTACTCCCCCACCAGTGACAGCGGTGAATCGTTTCTTTGAGCTGATGACGACTAGGAGACAGCTGTGCACGTGCAGCTCTACGAGCGTGTTGCTGTGCAGTGTCATTGTAAGACCGTGATGTGTAGGTGTGATCGCGTTGAATACGTCAGGGTCACCAATGTAGTGAATGAGCGGCTACAGCGCTGTGTTGATGACGTCGAGGTCACCAATGTAGCGAATGAGAGGTCACTGCGCTGTGTTACGTTCCGTCCCAGGCCTGCTTACGACGGAATCGTCAGTAAGGCTTGTGTAAGGCCCTGCCTTAGACGCTAAGGGAGCACCGTGCAGGTAATGGCATTAGAACCCAGGAATTTTGAGTTGCAAAGCGGTCGTGCAGACCACTGAGCTATCTAGATCCCACGGCTTACTCGGTTAGTAGCGATACAGTATAAGCCGCCACAGCACCATATGAGTCTTATTGGATGGCGTGGCATCTTTCGCCTTTCCCATAGATTCCGGAGTCCCCCAAGGTTCTGTTTTATCACCCACACTCTTTCTTATTTTTATTAACGACCTTCTGTCGTCAACGTTCAACCCGATACATTGCTTTGCAGATGACAGTACCCTGGATAACATCTGTACACGCAGCTTGTCGTTGTCTATCGATGGTCCTGGGTGACCATATGGCTCACTTTGAAGGGTCATATCTCCTGATCGGCATTTTTCGAACCATCGCTGTGTGGTTCGTTCGCTTACTGTGTCAGCTCCAAATGCCCTGTTGTTGTTTTTGGCTGCCTCCCTTGCGTTGAGGCCAAGTTTGAACTCGTAAAAAAAAGTAACCGCTTTTTACTCGATTCTATTTTTTTTTTCTCTCCGAACTTACTGAAGTCCAAAACTGAAATGATTCCATGACCAAATGTAGGAGTATTTATTCTTCAATATTCATTACTACCAGAGCCACCTGGCGGCAGTTTGAGACACGAAAATCGCAAATAACTTCACTTCATCACGAAAGTCGCCATTTCATCTGCAATAACCTAATAAATTCAAAATTCAAATGCCGCTTAAAAGCATTAATGGAAATTTTACTAACGTGCTAGAAAAACTGACCACTAACATTGGAATTGGCAGCAACCTCTATCATGACTTTTGTTACTGAAATTGCTGAGAATTGTATTTTGGCTTCTGGATTTTTTAACTGCGAGCTGATGCATTGTCAACTTCGCATCAAATTACTTCCTTATCGACCAGAAACTCGTTTGCCTAAAAGGTTTTGTGTTAGAAACTAGCAACGCAAACTTACACGGCTGGATACTTCTTCTGCAGCTGGGTATTAGAGCATAGGTCCATTCTGGAGACCGACGAACTCGCCCGATACGGAACCACCTTGCGGATCCAATCTGAGAAAGAGAAGCTGAGTGTGCCTCTTGCAACTTATAAGCTGAAACTTAAGTTGAATGCAATTAGCAACAAGCCAAAAACAGATGCTCAAACGGAGTTATATTACATACCACCAGACAGATTTGGCCTGTGCTGGATCTAAAACGCTCTGGTAGAGTGATCTCGCTAAGCAGATAGATGATTAGCTCCTTAGTAGGAGCCGTTACAGAACACTGCCTGGACACTTGCTCGGAGGCTTGGCCTTCCATTTAATGGTTTTTGCAGGAGCTGCGAAGAGTCAGAGACGGTTCTCCATCTGTTATGTACTTGCCCTGCTTTCTCTAGATAGGCGATAGTCTCGGTAATCTTACGCAGCCACCTCTACCTACCTACCTTTACTGCAGCGATCAATGGCAGCGATAGACACTGGATAAAAATTCTTACATCTGCAGCTTCTAACATAGGTCCTGGCCTGCAACACCAACTGTACAGTAGCACAGCAGTACATTCGGACGACCTTGGATTGATGTCGGTGACACAGCTCCTATTAAACAACTACTAAGACGAATTCGAGAAGCGTGGAACCTGAGGCTCTCATTCAAGGAATGCAATTATAATTAGTTAGTTGTCGCGCCTTAAGAAGTCCGTGGTCATCACCGGTGGTGCTGGCGAAAAAAAAATATCGGTCACATCGTTTCTGTGTAAATTTCCGACATTTAAATAACGAAACAAAAAAAGACTCGTACTGGCTTCCCATAATCGATCTCCTACTTGAAGCCTTATCGGGATCACTATGGTTTGCAACTTTCGACCTTGAGTCAGGATCAAATGTACATATATTTATTAATGTTGATGCCCTATCTAGAAGGCTTTGCTGTCTAAAAGGATGTTTACTGCCAAAAAGAGAAGCAAGATGCCTTTTGAGCAAACTTGACGAGTGCCATTTAGAACATGGCTTCCATTCAAGACATGGACCCGAATCTTGGCTAAAAGAAGGACGTCTTTAGTTCAAAGACAATCGTATACCAAACAGTTGCTCCTGAGAGCCTACAACAGCTCAGCTGGAGGTCATTTTGGGCTCGAGAGGACTTTGAAAAAATTAAAGACCTCGTTCTACTGGGTAGGAAGCTCCAAGGATGTAAGGAATTGATGCCGAAAGCGTTTAACTTGTCAGGCTCGTAGGGGACCAGTACCAAAAAGGGAGCTCCACTTCAAATCTATAACGTGGGAGGTCCTTTTGAAAGAATAGTCATCTAAGACCTCTACCAAGAACTGACCTTAGCAACTGGTAGATTTTGGCCCGATCACAGACGTCATGGTCAATCAGGTATTTTCCCACCATGGGATCCTGCTTCAACCATACAGCGATCAAGGACGAAATTTCGAAAACGAAATGTTTTAGCAGACTATGCCGCGACTTGGAGTTGAGAAAACTCGAACAACAGTCCTTCACTCACAATCAGACGGCATGGTAGAAAAGTTAAATCGAACTATCCTTGATTACCTTTCTAAATTCTGCGAGGAGCACCAATGCGATTATGATAGATATGTCCCGTTACTCATGCTATCTTGTCGTTCGAATCGACTTCGAAAATGGCTGGTACGTTGGTATTTGGACAGGAACTCCGGCTGTCTTCTGAAGTAGAACTAAGAGTTTACTCGGGCAACGAAACAAAAGCCCCGAATAGGTTGAGATTGCTTGAAGTTCGCGAATTAGGTCGTGGTAAGATTATTATTAGCAATCTTTGGGCGAAAAAACGACATGTGAACAGTATACTCCAGGAGATAATGTGTGGTTTTACAATCTGAATAGACGAAAAGAGTACAGCCCGAAACTTTAATCAGATTGGGAAGGCCTATTCATTGTTAAAGATCGCGTCTCTGATGTGGTTTATTGAATTACCAAGAGCAGATTATTATGAAAGGTTGTCCATTACAATCGGCTATCTCCATTAACTGAGAACCAACCTTGTGTCAAAATAGAACTAACCTTTTTGTTGAAATAGAAGGATAAATCCAGTTGAAGAATAATTAAGACTAAACCCATTTTTCATTTTATTAAAAAAACGTAACAATACTCTTACGCAATAACTTGTCACCTAGCCGAACGATTCGAATTGACCTCGAGTAAATTTGGCTCTGTAACATAATTGAGCATCGCCAATGAGAAAATCTCTTGGAGCTAAGAATTATAAACTCCCTGCAACGTTGGTGAGAGAATAATGTGGGTTCATGTAGAGGTGGGTCCGATACGATTTTCAGACGTTTGCCAGACTTTAATTTGCCCGATTTACGTTTGCCAGACTAAGATTGCGTAGTAAATTAGGCGATTCGAAATTAATCAAAAATACAACTTTAATTCAATCAATCAAATTCCTGTTAGGGGCATATGACAGAAACAACTCTCTTCCACAAGGCGCGATCCTGAGCATCGGCCTTAAGCTGTTGCGAGGACTTGTTTATTCCTCTGGCCTCCTGCTCAACTGCTCGCTTCCATGTGTTACATGGTCGACCAGCCCGACGTCTTCCTTGAGGGTTATAATCCAGAGCCTGTTTTGCGATGTTTCGCTCTGGTTTCCTCAAAGTATGACCGATCCACTGCTACTTCCGCCTTTGAATCTCAATACATATTCTAGTGTGGCCAGTTGTACTCCAAAGTTCGTCGTTGGAGATCAGTTTTGGCCAGAATATTCCTAAAATGCGTCGGAGGCATTGGTTCACGAAAGTTTGTAGTTTCTTGGTAAGTCGAACGGTCACTTTCCACGTAGTACATCCATAAAACTCGCAGCATCGTGCGAAGATAAATCTCTCTTAACCTCCAAAAAGGGGAAAGGATACCGAAGGCCTGACGAGCTTTATTTAGCCGAGCCTCAACATCCTTCTCGGCTCCGCCGTCCATGCTGAGAATGCTTCCGAGATAGCAAAAATCTTGTACCTCTTTCACATCCTGTCCGTTAAGAACAATCGGTGTGCTTGCGTTCGAGCCCATGTGCATGTACTTGGTTTTACGCACATTTTTTTTCAGTGCCGCCTCTTTGCATTTAGAATGCGACCATTTAACTCTAAGTCCGAACGGTTATGTGCAAGCAAACACACATAATCAAGGTGACTTAAGATGTTAAATAGTCTCCATTGAAGACCTTTACCTTCCCCACCTTCCAGTGCAGCTTTCAAGATGTCATTTATTACCACCATAAACAGGCCTGGTAATAATATGCAGCCTTGTCTGACACCTGTTCGCACAAGAAAGCTCTCGGACAGCTCTCCTCTATGCAGGACACGACACCTTGCATCTTCGTAGGATTGTTTAATCATAGCTATGACCTTATCTCGAATACCTCTCCTACGGAAAGCATTCCATATGTAATCTCGCTTAACGCTGTCTTTAATTAGCAAATGTAAATCCTTCTCATCTGAATAGCTTTATAACTCTCAGGTATTTCTTGAACATCATTGTATTCGACATCCTGAAACGCTATTTTCCCCGTTCGTGTGCAACCAATAATGATTGCATGTAGTGATGCGAACTATGACTATTCCCGACTCCACTCGTAATAGAGTTGCGAATATATGTACCTATGAAGGTAATTTATCATGAAACTTTTCATACTAGACGTGATTTTGTAGGATAACTTATTTTCCAAAAAAAATTTAAATTAAAGTTTCTAAAATCCGGGCATTTGTATTGTGGGGTTATTTTAAACTTCTAATTTTTAAAATTACTGTGTTCCAATTTTCATGTCTCTCTCTTTAAATTTATGAATTATGCGAAATTTGTATGGGAGGTGGTAGTAGGAGTGTGGTGAAATATGTAAATTTGTTTAAGGTTTGTTTCAAACCCATGCAACATACAGGTCAGGCGGTGTTGGTTTCAGGAAGAACCACCAAGAGTGTCCCTCTAAGCAAGGAGTGTAGATTATGCGAAATTCGGATGAGAGGTGGTAGAAGGAGTGCGGTGATATTGATAATTTTTTGAAGGTTTGTTTCAAACCCTTACAACATATTTTCAAAAATTATGCATTTTTGTCGACGTGGATGTCGGGCAGTGTTAAATTCAGGAACCTCCAAGGAAGAGCAGTACCCATCTAAACAAGCAGTCCCTTAAAATTTTGACAACATTTTCAGCAAAATAAACAAATCTTCTTCTGTAATTTCAATTTCTATACCTTTTTATGTTTAATGTACTCAAGCTGAAATAAAAAATCGACATGAGCAAAGACACACAACGGTCCAGACGATGGTTATGATACACGAAAGCTCATTTGTTCCCTATTGTTCGAAAAATTCGAGGAAGTCCTTACACGCATTCATGAACCGGGCAATAAAAGGTGGTCCATTATTATTATTATTATATTTATACACATTTTTTTTTGTGCCATATATAAATGGAGTCCTTTAATGGGATCCTATGTCATGTTCAAGGCATTGTTATAGCGTTCTGATTGCGTTTTTATGTCAGATTTGCGGTGGCTGAAAACAATGTGTCCTTTTTAACGTCCGTCTGTTACGACTATCCGGCTAGATTAAGAGGAAAAGGATACTTAAAGTTTTCTATCCAGAGATATTTATGTAAAGTAGGTTTTTTTTTAGTTTTCTTGTGCTTACTAATTTGGAATTCATTTTCAATGTCGGCAACAAAACGGTACAAATTTCGTGCTGCAATCAGAGTTTATGGTAGTTTAGTGTTTTTTTTCCACCGAATTCAGTACTTACAAAATTGAAATGGGTATTTTAAAAGTTTTTGAATGTTTACAAAAATGTTTTCAAAAATGAAACTTTGCAGCATAAATTCTATTATTCATATTATTATATTACGCTAGGGTGTAGCCTAGCGGGTAGCGTGTTCGTTTATAATGCGAAGGTTGTGAGTTCAAATCTCGGTCGACGCATAATTCCAACACACTGCCTGCTTGGGTATTCCTTGGTCAACTTTATTTACGAAAGTGAAAAATTCGTAGATAGAAGGTTGTGCGTCTAACAACTCTTCCACAATGTGGAATGAAAAAATATTAAGGAACCTGAAGGTCAGGCGGCCAAGGCCCGATTTGGGCTGTAGTGCCATTGTAGAAGAAGCATCAATTATTGGGCTATCTGGTGGTCATCACTTTAAGAAGTTCATATCGTAGTAGTCGAACCTGATGAAGTTCGAATAGTTATCGAATCTCGAAAAAAAATGAGATCATTGTACTCGTATCTCTAGAAGTTCGAATAATTGTAATCGAATCTTGAAAAGTTCGGATCTAAAAATTCAAATTTATCTGAGAAAGTTCAGATCATTCTCCCCTAAAGAAGCAATTTTCTAATTTTTCGACTAACACTAATTAATCATATACAATTCACTATCATTTCCAAACATGTTTACTAATCTTTAAAATCATACAAATTATCTTATGTGACTTTAACACAAGTTCCTGTCATTAAAGAATTTATTACAGAACTTAATGGCAAACGAAGTTACGGCCTATACATACGTAATATCAATTAAGAGAAGTTACAAGACAAGACATTAAAGCGAGAGCTTGACATTCCATTCGAATTAATTATTCAATTCCGACGGAATAAGAAGAATAGGAAATAACACAGGATAATCACAAAACTAATGACAGCGAAGTGGTTTAAGGATAGTACGAGTATATCCTTAACTATTAAGGGAATTATGTTTATTCATTGAATTTATGGCGAGACACCCTTAAGATACGATTGATATATGGTATGTAAGGATTGTGCTTTTAGGAAGTGATGATCAAGCTGTTATTAATTTTTCGATTAGACGTTATGTTTTGTATAATTAAGCGGTAGCTGGCTTCTGGTAATGTCGGGTTGTCGGGGGTTCCTTTAGAATTCACGCATAAGAAATACGTTTTTAATTCACTTCATTTTTCTTAAGGCTCTCCTATACCTGTTGTTTGGTGTTTTTTTCTCAATTTTACACTTTTAAAGTATAAATGTGCACTTTCGGTCACAGTCTTACTCTTTCTTACATTGATTACCAAATTTCTGTAATTTAATTCAATATGAAAGCTGAAATAACTGCGCTGTAATTTGAAATTTAGAAAGTGAATGGATTTAAATCTTTACTTTCAAATTAAAATGTGTGTGCTTCCGCTTTCGCGTGGAGTTAATTCTAAAAGTGCAAAATTTCGCAAAAAAACACCAAAAAAGAAGAAGACAGGTATAGAAGAGCTTTATTGCGGTAGTTTAAGGCAGCCGCTTCAACATGATTACATATAATACAAATGATCCATTATCTGAAGAACCACTAAACGTAATTACGTCAAATTTTGCAGACGTTTTATTAGCCATTAGTTCGGTCTGGTTAAAGTGGCAGCCTTAGCTCACATAGTCCCCTTGGGATTCATAATGATATCAGATGAACTGAGGAAAACCTAATGTGTATCATGCTATTTGATATCACAATTTTTTCACTGCTACTTTTAATAAAATTGCCGCAATGATCATCGCTACAAATACCAGAGTTTTTGTTTGCACTCGCACATTAATCGCGCAACTCACACATCCCACCTCAACCCGACGAGATCGTAGCTCAGAACAAAGCTTGCCAAAAAAACCGCTGCTTACCCATCGCATGTACACAAACCAAATAAAAAAAAAACACCCGGTCATAAAAAACCGAACCTGTTTTTCTGTTTTTCACACGATATTACTTACACAAGCAATTTCACCATGAAGAACGTAAAGCTCTTATCAGATCCCAAAACCCATCGATCAGATCTAAGCTTGCTAAACAAATCGCTAAGCTCACCAATCGCGCAACGAAAGAGCTTTCAAATGAACGTCGTTCATATGAAAGCTCTTTCATTGCCCGATCGCCGCTCGTGATATCTGATATATTCTATTGTCTTTCTTTGTATCTGTTCACTGCTCGCATTGAGTGATATCTGCAAACTGTTCACTGCTCGCGCTCAGTAAATCTGAAAACTGTTCACTGCTTATCTCAGTGATATCAAAGACTATAATATAAGATATCTCAAGCCTAATTGATATTCTTTTACGCTCTGCTCGTGCTCAGTGATATTGCTGCACTGAGGAAGTATGGTAATGGATGAACAGGTCGGTCGGTGAAGTGCGACTACGATTTGTTTAGCGAGCTTTGATTTGATCGGTGGGTCTTATGAATTTATCGGTGGATTTTATGATTTGATCGGTGGGTTTTATGATCTGATCGTTGAGGTGGGACGTGCAAAATGGTCACTTGTGCGCTTTCCTGGGTAAACGGCGATTTGTTTGGCGGGCTTCGTTCTGAGTTTCGATCTCGTCGGGAAGAGATGAGACATGTGAGTTGCGGCTATTGCAAGTTCCGCGGATTTATGTTGCATTACGCTATGTTGATAAGAGCTTTACGTTTTTCATTGATGAAATTGCTTATGTGATATTACTTATCGTGTGGCTCGAATTTTTATGACCAGGTGTGTTTGTGTACATGAAATTTTCGTCATCCTGACTCGACTGCGCTATATCGTTTTTTCGTACTTTGGATAGTAAAAGAAAACCTTTTTATGCCGAGGGGGAAATGGGAATTTGCGCGCTAGCATGGAGAATAGAGGTAGTTGATCACTGCGATTGGAAAAGAGCAGATTTTGCCATCCCTAATTACGAGTTCGTTCATCATCATCAATGGCACGACAGCCCAATCGGACGCTGGCCTCCTGAAATCGTCGCCTTCACTCTTCTCGATCCAAAGACCGTGTCCTCCAGCTGCTAATTTTTAAGATGGCTTTGCTGTCTTCATTAACCGAGTTTCTTGTTGAGCTCAAAAGTTTGCGTTGCCGCCGCGAAATTCAAAACATTTGGCGTACCGCAGCTCGAGACCTGCTTGAGGTCCGTGAAGAACAGTGCGCCGAGGGTCTGAACCCTTTTTCTAGCAAGATCCAGGCAGTTACATAACACCTACTCCATCTTTCTCTCTCCTCTCGCTGTTTGCAATTCGTACAAAGATCATGCGTTACCACACCCAACAATAAGGCAATGGCCGGTATCCATACCAACTACTGCCGCACATTGCTTCGTGGGTAATAACAAGGGTTTTCTCTTTTTCGCATCACTCGTATTCCACATTAATTTCGTGATTCTACAGGCTGTGGTACTTTTCCACCTGGCTTCGGCTAGATTTGCCATCTGCGCGTCTATAGAGTCTTTGATGATATATATGTATGGGCGGTGGTAAGTGTTCTAGTTCAAGGTTAGCACTTCTTTTTGCTAGTTCGTTCGCTTTCCATTATGTCACTGTGGCCCGGAACCCTGCAGAATTCGACTTTCTTTGGGCACAGAGACTCAATAGTACGCTATGACAGCTGAATACTGACTTAGACTTCATAGTACATGATTGCAGTAAAGGCAACCTGACAATCTGTATACGACATTAATTTTTCCGTGACCGGTTCGCGGAGGGTTGGCGATTTCAGCTGCCTTCTGGATTGCAGAATTCGCGCCTAAAAAATGTTGCAGCAATTCGGCAACCTAAAGAACGATCCTGTTGAAGATCAGTTGAGTACACTGCTTCACCCACTCCTCCTTCCATTTTAAATCCAACAGTGAATAAATTTATTGATGTTATAGGGTTCCTATTTCCCAGTGTTCCCTGTTCGGTATATGTATCTAGAATTTCCTATCAAACCCAGACTTTGTAACCATAGAATCTGTGGTCCTTGCAGGTGGGCTTATGCTACTATGTCCGCACGTAGCGTGTTTTGAGTTGCTTGGCCTCTTTGAGTCGAAAAGCGCACTTGGATGTCATGCTTTTTGCGAACAGGTCGATTGGCGGCAAGAAATTAAGACAATCAGCGAATCAGAGGATTTGGTTTTAAGAGCTCATTGATTCCCGAAAATGCTTATCTTACTGTTATTTTCTTCAATCTTTGCCGGTATGTTACTTTATTTAATACAGGTCACCATGTCAGTATGCCGTGTTGCAAAATTAGCCTTACTACGGCCGTGTAGATCCAGTGCGTTATATTCAGATTCAATCCCCACTTCCTACTGAGTAGAACGCGATGCTGGCCTTAGTTGATCGCTCCTCAATATTTTATTTCCATGTTACCTTACTGTTTCGGACTACTCCCAGATATTTTGCATGGTTGGACAGAGTCAGTTCCATGATTCCTATTTTCGGTAACCTAAATTCCTGAATTTTGGTTTTTCTAGTGAAAAGCCCGAGTTCTGTTTTTGGTGGGTCTACCTTAAGCCCGGTGCTTTTTGCTCAGTCGTGTAGTTTTTTGATTGCTTCATCCGTGAGTTCAGATTTTGTGCTTGTTTACTTACTTGATATTACTGTCACTATGTCATCACCATAGCCCACAACCTTTACCCCGAACTTCCCAGAATGCCATTCAAATTCAGCACCTACATTGTGACCATAAAGTATCGGGAAATTGTAATTAAAATTACTTTGGGGAATGATATTTTAAAATTTTTTGGTAAGCAGGTAGGACTGTCCTTAATTATTACCCCAAATATTAGCGCGATCTGTTAATCAGTTTGTTTACAGCAGCGGGTTGAACCGGAACACATCAGTACTCCACGGCAATTTTTATTTTATGTCCTTGATCTACAGAAAACGAGTTCCACGGAGCGGTAATTTCAGTTTCGAGGATAGGAAAAAGACACACGGGGCCAAATCTGGTGAATACGGTGGTTGATTGAAGCAATTTGTTGCTTTTTTGGCCTCAAATTTGGTCACAATTGAGGCTCAACGCGATGGCGCATTTTTATTTTGGAATTGACTGGTTTGCATGTCAAACTCATAGACCCATGTCTCATCACCAGTTATGAAGCGCTCCATAAATGTGGGATCAGAATTCACTCCATCACGCCTGTTCACGGTATTTTTTTTGGAGAAAATTCAGCTTTATCGGAACAAGTCTGACAAGGACGCGTTTCATGGCCATAGTAGAACTAACGGACTCGCAAAAGATGTTGAGCTCTCCTGCTATCTCCCTAACACTGTCATGATGATTTTCGAGCACCATTTCCTTCACTTTTTGAATGTTTTCGTCAGTTGAAGAGGTCGGAGGTGTTCCAGAACGAGGTCTTCAAGGATCTCTCGACTGTCCTTAAAGGCATTGAACTTTTCGAAGGCTTGTGTTTTTGCTATTACTGAATCACCGTAAGCCGATTCTAACGTTCGCAACGATTCCGCATACGAAATTTAGTTGGAAACACAAAATGTGAGACAAACACTTGTTTCATATTTTTATCCATTGTAAAAATCGCCGCGGACTACTCCTGTGTACCGATTCACCCAGCTGCTGTAAAAAAACCGATTAACGAACCGACCTAATTTTTGGGATAATAATTAAAAACAGTGCTTCCTGCGTACCAAAAATGAAATATCATTTCCCAGACTAATTTTAATTACAATTTCCCGATATTTTATGGTCACAATGTACAATGCACGTCTATTCCAAATATAGTCCGGCTTTCTATTCTCTAGTTTGCTTTTGACTATATTCGAGTACAGATTCTTGTGTGCTTTTACAGGATTTCTGTACGCTTTTATAGTCTTATTTGGATTAAATGCCTCATCGTACCCTATATATCTGTGATCGATGGTTTTTTAAGGACTTTTCAATTATCCAACCGTATAGGGTCTTAGGTTGAAAACTTTAGCTTGAAGGGTCTTTGTAAGTTGGGACGCTTCCGCGTTTGCCGATTAGTAGGTCAGTATTTAGTATGATGAGTAGTAGAGACTCATTTCTTTTGTTGATGTCCGTACCTCCCCATATTGTGTAGTTGGAGTTCGCCTCCCTGCCAAATACCAGGTTGAGCTTCATTCGTGTGGCCTCCGTCGTTAGTGCGCAGCTCCTCTGTTGAAGATTGTGTATCATGGGCCAAACAAATTAATATAATTAA
This sequence comes from Chorisops tibialis, assembly GCA_963669355.1. NCBI lineage: Eukaryota > Metazoa > Arthropoda > Insecta > Diptera > Stratiomyidae > Chorisops > Chorisops tibialis. The sequence goes on from OY770262.1 coordinate 218,081,462, forward strand.
CAGTGGCGGCTGTTGGTTTTCGCCCTCAATCAGTGCCACGGTTACGTCGTTTGTGCTATAATTAAACTTATTAAAAGTATTAAGGTTCTTTTTGGCCGTATTTTTCTTACCTTTCTCTTGAGAAGCCAGTAGCTTGTAGTTTTGTGACGTCAGGCCATTGATCGCTCCGTTTCAAGAGACCCATGCCTCTTAATGTCGGGATTCTGCCGTTGGAACTGTTTGATGGCGGTCTCTACCAGTATCACCCTAGGTAAAAATATTTTGGCCTTAGATATGGAAAATATACACGCCCTGTCCATTATCCCCAGTCTCGCTCCGTCTCACGTGTTTTCGAAAGTGATCACTGCCTTCCTACACCAGTCTAGGGTGAATTAGACATTGCACTTCACTATCTTGACCTCGTTGGTCTCCATGTGGCTCACGATTTCATCTAGTAGTCCCGTCTCTACAATTTTCCACTTTTCCAGATTCATCTTCCCGAGGTGGTCAATATGGTCGACAAGAGCCACTACAAGGAGTTTTTTAGTGACATCCGCCATCGGCCCCTTCTGAGTTCCTGATATAGTTGTCCTAATCTCTGAAGTTGTGTGGCTAGCTCAGTCATTTTAAACTGCGATCGAGGTTGATTCTCTTCTTCGCCTTCTTCCGTTATGGTTTTGGCACTTTCCTAATCCGAATTCGGGTCGGAAGTGTCCAAAGCGTTTTTAGAGATTTTTTGTTTATATTTTTGGTCCGGGGCCTGACTCTCTAACTGCTCCGGATGTGCTAGCTGTTGTACCACCATCAACAGGACCTGCGTCAGTCATCGTGGGGATTGATACTTCGTAGCCGCTGGCGACACAGAAGGCTCTGACACCCCCCGAGCCCTCGCCGGTAGTCGCGGTTAGGACTCCTACCGACACATGGATGGATATCCCCAACCGATTTACCACTCCTGTTGTCTCCTTCCTAATTTCTAATCTCTGATTGATAAAGGGATTGATTCGGACAGCACGAAATTAATGACTTAAGTAATTGTATCCAATAATTTTATCACCTTAAATTATGTCAATTCAAGCTCATCACTCCATAAAATATTTCATTCCCTCTCTAGGACATTTTCCTGCAATTTCGGGAATTTAATCGCACAATAGTCATCAATTTTGTGCATGGTTCATATGCCGCCCTGTTCTCCATGCACGATGTGGGATGAATACGAAACGAGAATTTCCACCAAGTTACTTTGTATTCTATCGATTCCGGAAATATTGGTTGGTATGTGTCCGATGGAGGAGCAGAAGCGAAGTATTGGCACACACATTATAGCCTGTCAGTAAATGACAATGATAGACCTTAAAGTATCGATTCCGTTGGTTTGGAATTTTCTAAGCGAAAGTTTTTCTATTTTCTTTATCTGTTCTGTCCTCTCTTCCCTCCCCCAAACAATCTAAATAACGATATAGCGCGAGTCATTTAGAGAGCGGTTCGCACTTGGTTAAAAAAATTAAATATTCCAGGTGCGTTCCGTCCATTTACGATATGACGGGCTGAGAAGTCTATTTGAGGGTAATACTTCTCACCTACAAGTCATATACATATGAGTAATGGAAGAGTACGCGGATACATCTATGGTAATGTTGTACGCGCTCGGTTTCAGTGAAAAATAAAGGATAGAGAAAAAATCTCTCCGTTGTCCTTTGTGAAAATCCAATATTCCTGAGAGCGATTCTGTAGAGCTTCCTGGACGAAGAAATATCAGTTTTCATGCAGATATGTTGCGGAAAATTGCACAAGAATTTCATGGCAGAGTTTTGCTATAGGGAAGGGGAAAAGGGTAAAATGTGTTTGCCAGTATAGGACGAGAAAAGGCTTCGTTTATGTGAGTTGCCTTGTTAAAACGTAATGGAAAACCGGCTCGGTTGTGATGTCTGTATGTATGTTATAATCTCATTAGGATGATTTAAATAAATCTGGATGTATTAAATAACCGGAAGTCTAGCGGACGTTTAGCTAGATCAACGAACAATTTCCTTGGTATTTCGGTTCAATAGTCCTTTAGTCTGCATAGTTTTGCAATGCGGTGTTTTGATGTTCTTTATTTTAAGACATGTTTGGGGCAGCAACAGTGCCAACAGTTTTGTATTTCGAGGTATTTTCAAAAATGTAAAATGTAAAAAGGGATTCTTGGTAGTTTTTCGGGGAGGGGAGGAGGGGCGTTTGGACTCATTATCACTATTTCAATTACTTTCTTGAAAATTTTGCTGACGAACAGCATCATATCTTATGGCATCTTGAACCATCGTATAAGGTGCAATTCGATTCTACCCTCATCCCATACGGATCCTCATTCTGGTTTGAGCCTCAGCTGTACTTTTCCTTTATATTATAATTCATATCCAAGACATGTTTTTGTCGCTACATATAAATAGAAAATGTACTTGATCCGTTTTTTAGTACGGTAAATGTAAGGATCTTGAATTACAGAATATGTTGTCCAGACAACTTTCCTTTCAAGCGTAGTGTAGGCCAAAAAAAGTAATAATAACAGATTTTTTCAATCCAGAAATTAATATATTTCTTCTTTGATGTCGCACACCTGCCTTAAAAATATTGAATAATTTGCCGATATACCTACAGGACAAGATTTTAAGTCTTCGAAAATCTTATCTTGCATAAAGGGTTTTCTTAAAACTCTAAAATCGTGGGAATGATCCGAATTAACAATCATTAGCTTAAACGCAATGTATACAGTGCATACCCTACAGTCCAGCCGATCCTTTTGAGGTGCGAATAGGCATCGGTCTGTATTTTATTTCATTATTACTATTTATTGTTTTATATGGGTGTCGAGATGCAATGCAGATCGACCCATATGGTGTGAAAATATACTTTTGTCGGTACTTATTAGTTTATTATTATATTATTATATATGTCAACCTCGGGTTCCGTATGTAATGCATTGATTTATGCAAAATCTGAAAAAGTTCCTTGCTTACGAGGTGCGTTCCAAAAGTAATGAGAGTGATTTCAGTTCCGTCCACTAAGCGCTGCGGCGAGTCCCATCGAGATGGCGTGCAGTTTGTAGAGAGGGACAGATTGAACTACATTTTTTATCGAGAAATCCGAAAGTGCAAAAAATATTTCACTTATTGCGGAAGAAGGAGGGTTTTGATGCTGAGTCTGGAGATACATGGATTCCTCATTACGACAACGAATTTTTGGCTCCGAAAACGTACTAATGCTTACCCAACTACCCTATAGTCCAAATCCGGCTTCCTGCGATTTTTTTCTTTTTCCCAAGCTGAAATTGTATCTCAAAAGGACCCATTTTAGGACAATCGGAAATATCCAACAAATTGGGATGAGCGCTTTCCGCAGAATTACAGAAAATAACTTCGCTCATTACTATGATGGAGAAATCGCTGGAGCCACTGCATAGCTTCTCAAGGATCATATTGAAAGAGATAACATCAAATTGTAATTTTTTCAAAAATTATGCATTTTTGAAAATCACTAATCATAAATTTTTGAACGCACCTCGTATATTTCGTCCGGGATTCAGAGAATTCGATCCGAGATTTTCCATGATTTGAAAAAATTGACAATGATGATGAAAGGGTCATTCTCACACTCACGCTATCGGTCGATAAAGCTGAGCGGGAGGGTTTCTCAGGTACGTGACGAGTATCGAGTCCCTGAGCACAAGGGTTCTTGAAGGGTGAGGTTGAGCTACATCTGCAAGAACTCAAGAAGCAGAGTTCTGCGAAACGAATGGGATAAGTGCGTATGATAAACGATTATTAACGTGGTTCGTTTGTGATTCACGGACGCCATGCAGATACTCTGTTTATTGGAGGCTTTGCGTATACAAAGAACTCACAAAATTCGCAAGAATGGATCTGCACGTTGACTTCCCCCGCAATAATCGATAGTAAGAACGGACTCCTCCATAATCCCTTGTCTTGCAGACAGCAGTACTTTAGACAGTACCTATGAATTTAACTCTTCTGCGGAATCGACAAACATTCTATTGCTTCCAATCGCAGGGAGTTAGTCTAATTCTGGAAGGCGCAGGAAAAATAAAGTAGAGTTCAGCGCCTCTAAAACACTGACCTGGCATCTTTCCCTTAAACGTGATGTTCCAATGTTGTCTCACAGCATTTCACACTGCTAGGCGTCAAAATTGATGACCACCTGAGTACCATATCTTTGATGACGCCTCTAAACGTCCGGCTTGACGCCTCTAAATGTCCGACTTGAAGCCTCTAAACGTCCGAAAGTGCAAAAAATATTTCACACCCATCGACATAGCAGGTTTACATTAGACCACATTTAGAGAACAACTCGCATGTTTGGGCTGTGGCACCCAAAAAACACCTTGCGTTGCAAAAACATGCGTTCCGACTGATTAGAGATGAAACCATCACGTCTTCTATAGATTCTCTCCAGCATCGCAGAAATGGCGGAGCACTCAGCATTTACTATCGCTACTTCCATAAGAAATGCAGTACGGTACCAAGCGCACTCCTTCCTCCACTGTATACTATTACCCGAAATGCTCGTACAGTGGAATATAGGCAGTCATTCCCTTACGTCAAGGCTTTGGTACGATTTGCCAGATAGTTTATTACCAATAAGTACAACCTGCGATGCTCCAAGAATGTCATTTTCGTCTCTCTCCACCTCAATAAGCATCATTCCATTTCATATACCGACATTAACTGTGCATTGCATTAAAGAGTGATCTCGTTATACTCGGTGCCGTAAAAACGAATTCTGAGTGGGACGTCGGGTGTTGTTTTTATGGGGCGCCGTCGAAAAGCTTTCTGCATATCTTGACATCCAAGATATGCAGGCAACTGGAAGATATGGGGAAATGGACGTGAGTGGATGTCTCGGGAGTAGGAAGAAGTTCGAAGAAGGAAGTGATAGCAATTCCCTCCCATTAGTGAATGACCTATATCAATTTTGATACCACCAATGTTGGCGAGAGTCCATAGATGCAGGTAAAAGAGTCTGCATCCGTCCAAACAGTCCAGGACACTCACTGGATGAAGAGCGTGTAAATTTTGGATTTCTGTAGAGTGCGCGAAGCCTTTCTAGTCATACGCGACCACCATCAAGTCACAGTTCCTTCACGATGCCACAGCTGTTTTGAGGCAGCGAAGTTGCGTGCTAGGTGGAGGGCGAATTCTGCATTCGCATAATACACGCTTCGATCTCTGGCACTCGATTACGTTTAGCCTTTTCATGTGCTTACTGCGACGACAGTGTCTAGTGAAGACAATTGTTTCTATCTAGGCTGAGAAACCTGAACGTCAGTTTTTGTGACGCGAAGGTTTCACAGTATGCTCATGCGTGCATATGGCGGGGAAAGCAGAGGAAAGAATTAATGAAGCTCCTGATTACATTTAGCGTGAAGAGTACACTGATATTTCTGCGATGCTGGACAGAGCCTAACAAATCCGATATGGTTTCATCTGTAGAAGGTGTATTTTGGGTGCCCCAGCCCAAACATGTGCACTTTACTCTAAGCGTATACTAATGCTAAGTTGTTGGGCACTTTCGGAGAACACCTAGACGTTAAGAGGCGTCGAGCACGCCTAGAAGTGTGAAACTGTTAGAAGTTTTTTTTTATGTAACACCGAGAGAAAGAGACGAAAGTGGCAATAAATATTTCTCTTGAATTGTTGAATGCAGTGAGTTCCATATTCGAACAGTCCGCTTTAAAAACGAATCACGAAATTTTACAGTGCGACCGAAGATAGGTTTGAGAGAATATTTTTGAGCGGGTAAAGCAGCTCGAGTATCACGGGGTAAAGGCATGCATGGTGGTAAGACATTAGAGATTTCGTCCGAACAATCTTCATTCTAGTAGCGATACAAAAAGGGTTAGGGAGCCTACAATTCGGCTATGCTCGAATAAATCGAGCCTTGAAGAGATGTCAGAATCTCCAATAATTCTAATGGCTCGAGACTGGATACTACAGATAGGAGAGATGTTTTTGCAGCTCTCCCCCATAGGTGGGAATTAAATTCAGGTAGTCTAATGTAGGCCTTAAAAATTGTCATTAATTCAGAAGCGGCGAAGGGGTTTTTACAGCGTTTTAGATGCTTTCTTGGCAATATTAAATATATGATTATAAAACAATTTATCTGTGATCTGGATACTTAACATCTTAACACTTGCAGAATTGGATAAGGTTTGGCCTTTGAAGGTGATTGGTTCTAGGTTTGAGTCACGATTGTGGGACGCAAGACCGAACTGGATTTTCGAAGCATTAAATTGCCCCAACTAAGAATTTTAGCCAAGTCGTCATTCAGTGATTGAACCATGAACCTACATTGCTCTTCTAAGCTAGTATAACTGGCTAAGGATGCAGTGTTAAAATGATAGGAGAAGTCTAATGCACTGTCATCAGCGAAGCTATGTATGGTATTGAAAGTTGAAGATAGCAAGGCATTAATAAATATTAGAAAAAAGTGGGATAAAGTACGAGCCCTTAGGAACACCAGCGTTAATAAGGAAGTGAAAGCACGCCATCCAATATGACACACATTGAACGATTGGCTAAAAAACTTTCAATCCAGGAAATAAGGTTGTCGCCCAAATCAATAGCTTTAAGTTTGGATAAAACTGCGGTGTGCCGTGCTCTGTCAGCCTTGGAATTTTCAATACAAGATTCACCAAACTGGTGAACGTCCAACGTTCAGTGGGGGTGGTTAAAAGGTCTCCTGTTGAACGTTTTTTGCGGAATTCATACTGTTTTTCGTCAATAATATCGAGATATTATGTAACTATATGGTTGATGACTGTTTTCATGACCTCCGACAGAAGTGAGGTTATTGCTATTAGACGATAACTAGCGGTATTAATGCTTTTTCCTTTTATTTTAGAACTGGCTGAATATTTGCAAGCTTCTTAGGAACTCGGTATACGTTATGCCAACAATTGTTAATTTTGCCTAGGGAGGAATTTAGCGCAATTTATGTATGTTGGAAAATTAGAATTCGTTAGTGGTAAAGAAGACTTGGCAGCAGCAAATTGAGCCGCTAAGATGTTTGCCTTCATGTTAGGATCTATAATAACCTCATTTTTGTAGATTAAAGATGAAATTGATGATGCAGAACCACCTCTGATGGAACGAGGAAGAGACCCTTAGGACATCTCAAAATTTGTTGCTTCAGTTTCTGTTCATGCAAATATTTTTCTCGTTTTAAGCTGGATTTACAATGAGAAAAAAAAACCTTACCTAAAGATACGTTGAACAACGCAGAAACATCACAAGGGAGAGATAGATAGATGGCATGACTGGTATGAAATTGATGTCTGCGCTTGGAAGCTACAGAATACCTGCGTGAATCTGACAGCAAAGTTAATTCGTAGGTTTTATCAATAGTACTCCCATCTGCAAAACTGGGAATTGGATTGAGAGTAGACGACAGAAGCTAGTTAATGAATATAAGAAATAAATTAGGGGATAAAACTGAACCCTGTGGGGCGCCGGAATCGATTGAGTAGAAAGAAGATGAAGCAAGTGATAGAACTCGTAGCCACAAGACAAAGGAAGCAATAAATTCAATAGCTGGATCCTTATTAACACATCAGTCCAAAAATACCTTGAATTTCTGGCTTCGCCATTCCAGATAAAGTTCACTTGGATTAAAGTGAGAGCTTCCGATCGCTTATTCGTTTCTGTCTCTGCCATATTCTGTAATTTTCAACATTCTTCAAACCAACGTAATTAGCATGTCATTTCCAATAAACCTACGCACATCATTTATGCAAACATCAACAAATTTTCTGTGGACTTTCCGTGACTTTGAACTATAAATTATTGATTTAGTTCATCAGTTCGAGTTCTTTCACTTTAAATCGAATCAATAAAAAATACCGATGGCGACCGCTGGATAAGTTGTTTTTAATTGCCAACCTCAAAAAACGCAGAAGAACGTCAGAGCTTATGTAAAGCAGTGCTTATGTTGAATTCTGTTTTTTTTTTTGGGTAGGAACTGGAGTCAGTAAGTCTAGGCTACATAAATTAACTGCACCTTAACTTAATTTTATTCGCCAATGTCGACGGCGCCGGAAGCTCACACTGCTGGAATTAAATATCTCAAGTATTTCGAACGTGTACTAGTCCCGTGGCTCGAACCATAAAACTTATGAAGCTTATAAAAAACGAAATAAGAAAAACAGCTAGCACGTGGACAATGAAGATAATTAACTAGAGTTGGAAATTGGGGGCGATTTGCGCCACTCCTCTCTCGCGTTCAAAGCTTGACCTCAATTAAACTTTATGCTATCAAATAGGCCATTAATTGGACAGAGTCGCATACCGTAGACCCCATCTTCTTTCAACCGTATGCCACAATAAGACATCATCGTTGATGTTGCCGTCACTCGTGGTATTTTTGGACAAAATTCTCCATGGCGCATATTGTGGCGCTAATTTTAGGCAGCCGGCATTTCTATGGGACTTTTATTTCGTAATTTTATACACCTCGAAGAATTTCTATTAGCAGGCAAATTTTTTTTTTTTATAATTAATACTCCAGAGTCAACAATGGACTATGAATATAGCTTGGGCCCAATGAAGTAAGGGGGACTGGAGATGTACATTTATGGTAGTCGAAGGAAGCACTTATGTATACAAATTAATTTCATATGCGTCTTTCTGGGCAATCAACACTTAATTCGAATGACATCACTCGTAGGCGTGAAAGTTCTATAGGTGAATGTGTGCGACCATAAAGTGTAAAAATTAAATAATAGAGTGACCTTTCCAGTAGGTTATGGGTAACTGTCGGATACGACAGTTTAGTAGAGTACGGCTTCAACTTTTAACTCTTTCTTCATCCTCTAAGTCATCCTCACATTGAATCTTAGTATCCTCTTCGAATTCCTCATCTTAAACCTCAACCATGTCCTCATCTCATTCTGACTCCCATTCTGGGTTGAATCTCCGCTGCGCTCTTTCTTTACATTATAATTCACATCCGAAACATGTTTCCGTTCCTGCATTAAAGGAGAAAATGTACTTGCCCCGGCTTTTGTTACGGTAAATTCATTTAAGGTTTTGATTTGGTTTTTATTGAAAGGGTCCCCAAGTTTGTATTGAAAGTGAGCTGATAAAACGAATGATCCTTCACCTCTCCTTGCAATCTTAGGTACAAGACAACTTTCGTTTGTTCTTGTATTTCAAAACCCTGTGAAAGGAAGTCTCCTCTTTCTTTTGCCTATAGCATTAAAAAATCCTTTGACAATTAAAATTCGGCTTACTGCAATTTTACCCGATATTCTTTGCATCATGTTCTCACGTAAATATAACGTGGAAAATGTCATTTCATCTGCGGTCCTTTGAATTTCCCTACAGGTTCTATACGACGGCGGCGGCTGGTATTTTCTTTAAAAATAAAATTCCCCAAACTGTGAGTCGTCTTCATCACGGTATGGCATAGTCCATACGATTCCTGCTTTGCGGTGGTGGTGACGGTAGTAGTAGTAACCACTCACCCTTATATCTTTCTCTTTACGGCAGGTGAAACATCCATAAAAGTTTTATTTGTCATGAAAATTTATGAGTGGAAAATCGAAATTATTATGGAGCGTACATCAGAGATAGAGAAAGAGTTTTTCTGTGTGCAGAAAATGACTGAGAAAACCCACAATGACTGTATTGTCATTTTCCATTTGCCACGCTGGATTATCTCGTGTTTCGGAGCTGTTTTATCCGCAGGCTTATCGGACTTTTGCGAGCCCTGTGTTTTTTTTTCTGATTTCAGGTAAATCAGAATTCTTTGGCGGTTAAAGTATTTTGGATAAGTTACCTTCGGGAGTGGTTTGAGAGGTCATTTTGGTCTATTAGTTAGCATCCTTTCGCTCTCTCTCTCTCTCTTGAAGTTTTCGAGAAAGATAAAGATCTGCAAAGTTTAATTAATTTTCCGAATAAAGCTGGAAGATGGTAGGTGGTTGCTCCAAGTTTGCCTTCTTATAAGTTTATAAATCTGCTATTTCTTGGGAGTAGTTGCTTGGCTACACTTCTGGATTTATGGCCGCACTGGTATTACCCAAGGATTCATTAAGAGCATGAAAATGATTAAGTAGAGGAGGAAGTTGAAATTTTTTTAAAACCATAACAAGGATGGTTAGAATATACTAAGTTTTAGCCAACATCATCCAAGAGTTTCTTAGAAACAACCGAATTATTTAAATGAACATAAATATTTTCGAAATTGAATTTAACTTGAAAGTTTTCTTCCATTTCCCTGACTTCCCGAACTTTGTTTCGAACTTATAGGAAATCTTTCAATCAAGAGAACTTGGACCGGTGTCCAAATTTTAACAGATTTTGAATCAAAATTTTTGAAATTTTATAAGCTTTCTTTTCGATTCGAGGAAGGGTTTTTTTTTCACAGAGTGACAATTTTGGCCTTTTGTGCAATGCAAAAATAGAGTCCCGCAGAATGAGCGAAGAATGAATGGGAATGAAAAGGTAGGGCACTATTTAGTCCGCTATGATGAGATTCAGAAGTCAAGGGAAGTTACAGCTCATCTAAATTCTAGTAGTTTCAGTTAAACCCGAAATATTTCAAAAATGTTCCTCATCTTTTTTATGCTGGGCTAAGATATCCGACATTTGTCTTCTTCAGACCTTGCTGCAGACTAGTCAAAACTCATCTGTCGGACAGCTTGGTGCCGAACGTCGAAATTTAAATGAACTTTAAACCCCTATAGGGTCATAGGACAGAAACAGTTCTCTTCCACAAAGTGCAATCCTGAGCATCGGCCCTTAGCAGTTGTCAGGACTTCTTTATTCGCCTGGTCTCTTGCTCACGTGCTCGCTTCCATCTGCTACATGGTCGACCCAACGTCTTCCTTGATATAGGTATGTATATATATATAACCCAGAGTCTGTTTGGAGATGTTTCGCTCTAATTTTCTCAATGTGTGACCAATCCACTGTCACTTCCTCCTTTGAATCTCAATGCCTATTTTAATCTGTCCATTTGTACTCGAAAGTTCGTCGTTGGAGATAACTTCTGGCCAGATATCTCTGAAATTCGTTGGAGGCATTGGTTCACGAAAGTCTGCAGTTTCTTGGTAAGTCGAACGACACGGATTTGATGCATACTCGCAGCTTCATGCGAAGGGAGATCTCTTTTAACCTCCAGAAAGGGGAAAGGATATCGAAGGCCTGACGAGTTTTATTTAGACGATCCTCAATATTCTTTCCGGCTCCGCCGTCCACACTGCCAATGCTTCCGATATAACAAAAATCTTGCACCTCTTCCACATCTTACCCGTTAAGAACAATCGGTGTGCTTGTGTTCGAACCCATGTGGATGTACTTGGTTTTACGCAAATTTTTTTCCCGCCTCTTTGTTTTTAGAATGCAACTAGCGAACATTTGACTCTAAGTCCTAACGGTTATGTGCAAGAAAACACGTCATCAGCATAATCAAGGTGACTCTCCCTTGAAGACCTTTATCTTCCCCACCATCCAGCGCTTTCAAGATGTCATTGCCTTGTTTGATACCCGTTCGCTCACACCTATCCTCGACACAGGATTCTTTATATATGTACAGGGTGGACCAAATACAAGTTTCTTTCTAAAAATGAGCAAAATTAAATTTTTTTTCCATGTATTATGGTTTCATTAGTAAGAGCAAACATTCCCATTAACACAACTTCGTTCAAGTGGCTGCCTCGGCTGGCTTCGCATTCTGTCATTCCAATTTTCCAAGACCATGTCGATGGTTTCGGGCTGTAGCTCACGGATTGCTTGGATGATATTGGCCTTAAGTGCTTGAATTGTTTCTGGATTGTTGGCATAACATCAGTCCTTCACGGTTCCCCAGAAAAAAAAGTCCAAAGGGGTCAAATCGCAGCTCCGAGGGGGCCAATTGACATCGCCAAGACGGCTGATAGCACGATTTGGGAATTTGATGCGTAAAAGATCGATTGTGACAAGGGCTGTGTGGCATGGCGCACCATCCTGCATGAACTAGAGGTCGTCCAAATCCATGTCTTTAATTTCAGTAAAAAAAGTCGGATAACGGCTCTGTAACGTTCACCGTTGACCGAAATGTTGTTCCCAGCCTCATTTTCGAAGAAAAATGGTACAATGATGCCACCACTCCACAATCCGCACCAAACTGTCACTCTCTGTGGATGCATTGGCTTCTCGACAATAACGTGCGGGTTTTCCGAGCTCCAGATGCGGCAATTTTGTTTGTTAACGTAGCCTCCGAGATGAAAATGCGCCTCGTCAGAAAAGATGATTTTTCGCCCAAAATCGTTGTCCAATTCAAGCTGTTCTAAGGCCCAAACTGCGAAGCAATAACGAAGCGGATGGTCGTGCGCCTTCAATTCCTGAGGCAATTGGACCTTGTAAGCGAATAATCCGAGATCTTTGTGCAGAATTCTCCTTAGGCTAGTGCGTGAAATGTTGAGCTGTTGAGATCGACGGCGAGTTGATGTTCGTGGAGTGAGTCTCACACTCTCGGCTACAGCAGCCACATTCTCGTCTGTGCGCACCGTACGACGACGGGGACCATGAGTGTTGTCCACTAGCATGCCAGTCTCACGAACTTTTTGCACAAACTTGCGTACAGCAGGCGCGGTGGGTGCTTCATTTCGGCCAAAACTTCTTTTCAAAAAACGCACTGCTTGTGCTACACACCACTCACTTTGGATATAAGTTTTCAATATTTCCCAACGTTGTTCAAGTGTAAAGCGATTCATTTCGTTCCGCGGAGGTATGATACTGACTTTCTGTCAAGATTTCGAGCGGGAAACAGCTTTCAAAATAACCTGTGATTTAAAAAGAAGCCACTAGATAGCCCACCCTGTATATTTACATATATACATATTTCCTAATTGCGATAGAAAGATAATTGCAAATTTGATTGATAAGGGTGGATTTTTGTCGTAGGTTGGTTTAAGGTCAAAATTGTGGAATGGGAATGTGTGACGATGTTCCCATTTTCTGTTGGATCATTTATTGCATGGATGGCTCTTAAGACAGCGAAGGTTTGCCCGGCGTAGACGGGAAAGTCATCCTTTAGAATACCTTCGTCAATGATATCAGTGAATATCTTACAGCTACTAAAACTTCTGAGTCATTTTGTACCCCAAGCATTAGTAAGTAAGTTTGTCCCATTAGCAAGGGTAGATTTTTTTTTTTACCAGAATGACTTGTGTTATAGGCAACTTTGGCCTTTTATATGCAATGCACAAACACAGTCATGGAGGGAAGGAATGGAATTTGGAAGGGAGGACAGGGGAAGTGGGAGCGAGAACGACCGTGGAGAAGCTGATATATTTTTCAATTTTACTGGCTGCTACTGACAAATATTTGCAGATGTTATGGAGGACTGAATAATAGAAAGCGAACAGTAACCATCTACTGAGTATCTAGGCCTTCTTGAAGTGGAACTGTTTCACTTTTACATCGTTTTGCCCATTTTATTTCGCAAAAAATTTCATCGCAGTAGGAACTGAAAATTTGTGCTTAATCGCACTGTCTGGAGTGGGAATCGAACCCACGACCTATTGACTGTGAAGCAAGCACGCTGCCCACTACACCACGGAAGGTATTAAGGATCTAAATAAAGCCACCTGGAGGGCCAGTTCTACTTATTTATTACACCCTTGTAGAAAAATGGTGGGAGTTTTCAGTTAAATATGACTCGTTGGAGTTCTCATAGCTATGCTGCGAGTCCAATTATGTCCAATTATGTTCGCCTACTTCCTAAGATGCACTGGCCATTCGTGTTAACTCTATGACCCCTCCTCCTTTCTTTTGCCAATCGGGCTTGAGACCGGCTATGGTGGAGCAAAAAATCGATACGGCTAATTCAATCTTTCCTGAAGGCTGTTAATAATAAGTTTACGTGTGAATATGGTTCGCACCAGGGAGCAGGACTAGGAAGTTAAGTATTGAAACCCGAAGAGAATGTTGGTGTCGGAATGAGAAGATTGGTGAGTAGATTGCATGCGGATCAGATAGAAGCTATTCATTTGCGCCTTGAGGGTCACATCGTTTTAAGTTGGTCAAATTTTCAAATCAAGGGCATTAATAATATCGAAGTGAAAACAATTTATTGAAATCTGTTTGGGAGGTAGTAGAAGGTGTAGAGGAATGTGACCATTCACGAACTTAAAATCTTTTTTTTTTCTAAAAATGACATTAAAAAAAATTTTCAGGTCGATAACATAGGTCAAAGCGTATCTGTAGATAGACGCTTAAGTTCGGACGCGACTGAAGGAGAGCTTTCGCTGAGCCGACCTACCTCTTCGCAGGTAACTCCTCCGCTTTCTTCTGAAATTTACCGCATTTTGGCGGGAATTCCCGCAATCTTCTACCTGGAATCCTACTGCCTGGTCACTGGTAATTTAAAATGGTTTACTCAAGTAGCTTGACAGTTGGCTGCGATGATGGCTGCGGCGATCTTAGTGCCCTTTGTGGGAGCACCTCGGAATTGAGCCGAAAGATTCGTTCGCAGCACTGGCTGGCTGGTAGATGATAATATAACGATCTTGGTACCCTTTTTGAAGCAAAGATTTGATCGTATCAGTGGCTGGCTGGTATACGACGATCTTGAATTCCTTTTTGGAGCAAAGATTTGTTGGTAACACTGGCTGGCTGATAGACCACGGTATGACGATCTGGGTGTCCTTAGCACCACGATCTCGCCGCCGGCTGCGTTTTACTGTCCACTTCCTCGCGCACTCAAAATTTAATAAAAATTCGTTGATTTTACCTGTTTTGCTCTCGTTATCTGTTCCGTTGGTCGTCGATCCGGCCTACACGACGAATTTTTTTTTCGATTTTCACCTTCCTTCCTTTTCTTCCTTTTTTCTAGTCTCTCTGCACTAGTCACCATATTGCTTTTTTTCCGTCTTCTCTCGTCTCCAAATCGAGAGCAACTGAACTAAATTTCTGACTGGATAGCGTAATGATTTATTAAAGCGCGCGAAAATTTGAATAATTCACGCGCGCGCAATTAAAATATTGGTTTTTTGTGTCGTAATCGTTTTTTGAGCTACAACAAATATTTCTGTATCCTTGACGATTTTGTGTACGAATTATTTTTTAGCTTTACAAACGTTGAAACGAAAACAAGATACTCTCAGATTTCCGCTTAATCTATTTTTTTTTCTATTTTCTGCTTCTTTGAAAGATGAGCTGTGACAGAATTCAAGTCGTCTATGACTGATACGAGAACTGTCGAAGAAAAACGTCGCAGATCTAATCCCAGCATTAAATATTCTGTTCTATACCATATCCTCTATCACCTCGATCGAGCGACGGCTACTCCTAAATACCAGATATCTCAAAAAGTAGTGTAGGTAGTAGCATTTTGTCAGATATTTGAATTACAGTTCATCACGTAATGATAATCCTTAGTGCACATACTTCCGCATTCCTTTTGAAACTCACAACTAATCAACGTCCTGATTATTAAGTAAAACCCTAAACAAATATTAAACTCCATATATTTTACGTATTTCGACCCCACGTTTTCATCCCAGAGCGCATCATCATTACCCTATCGACCTTATCTCAATGAATCTTTTACAGCTTTCTCTTTGATAGCTCTTTTGGGAGTGGGAGTAATACCAAAAATTTTACCACCTTTCACCGTCGTGTAACAAGAGCAATATTATAAGGACTCTCGGCATCAATTCCGCATCCTCAATTCCCGAAATCAAAACATCGGTATAAGCGTAGCGTCAATTCCTTTCTAAGAAAACATGACGGCAAATTAACAAGTTCCTTCCTTCCTTGTTTAGGTTAAAATATCCGGGTTCAGGATCACATCACATCCACTTCGCTTCCGTCCCGAATTTTGTGTGTACCATGCGATGGAGGCTCCGCACTATCAGATACACCTGTCCAAATATACAAATACGCTCCGCTCGTGACGTTCCTGGCGAATATCGGGGACAAGAAATTTGTATTAGGTAAGCTATGTCGTAAAATACGATACGGATGTGCCCTAAAATATCTCATATACTCATCCCAACTGCCACTCAACTCACTTTGCAATATTAAGGACACGAAGCTCGTCTGAGTTCTTCCTCCTCGTTTTTTTTCTAACCTGAGGACGAATTCCGGTCCTATTCTTTCTATTCTTCCTCATCCTCCACCTCCACGCAATAAACGACAAACTTTTCGTTCGGAATACTCGTAAATTTTCCTTTCCATTTCCTTTACTACGGAGAGGAAAACTACCTCGAACTACCGAGAAAATGCCAAGCAATGGAAGTAGTCACCTGCTTCGTGAGTTTTGGAGTGGATTACCGGAACAGGTGAAAGGTGGTGAACCCACCCCTCCCCTCTTGTTCGGCCTTGTGCAGTTGCTTCACATTTCAATTCGTCTTAACTCCATTCCGACGTCATCGTACAGAGTACGAAATATTTGATGAGCCGTCTCCCGACTAACCAAGGCCATGTGGTGCATAATGCAGAAATCGGAAACGGATCGAAATTCGGGAAGAGGTGTAAAGAGCGGTGCTCTTTTTGTACTCGTTCATAAGTAAAAGCTGCTCGCTTAACTACCCACTAGGAAATGCGATCATCCTAGGTTTAATCCCGGAGTACTTCCATGTGAGCGGATGGATATTATTTGAACTGGGAGCATTGTCTTCTAAGAAGTAAATAATTAAATCGGAACTTAGGCTAAATAGGCGGTTCCACAAAAATTGCATCTGCTGAAGTTAGTGGGAAATGTCTGCTCGAGTCAATTTTTTGATAACGCTTTAAATCAAAAATTTGCGTGGTTTTAAGTTTAATTTGATCATCGAGAGCCGAGATAGCTCCTGCAAACATCGTGTTAGATAGGGGCAGTTTTCAATCGATAATGTCTTAGCTTATCGTTAGTATTATTATATTTACCCACATCTCTGTCTTCAGGCCTTACCTCAATCTGTCTGTACATCTTGACGATGTCTGCCGCTGCCTTGAGCTGTGTGTCCTGAAACGAGATAATATAGCAGACAAGTCGTCTTGAATTGTCGGACCTGTCACTATAATATCGATGAGGAAAGAAGTAATGCACTTTCGCAATATTGCAACGTTCAATTTCCTTCATATGGTTGAGGTGAAGATACTCTCCCATGAACTTGGCATACTCTTGCTCCTTAACTGGGGATGCGATGACAACCTGCGTTCTAGTTCGTAGAATCGTTTTTATGCTCTAGATGAAATCTGAGAGTATTAAGAGTTTGCCACAAAGTTTGTAATGCTTAGAAATAAGGCTCGGAGAAAAAAATGAATGATATAGAAGTTTTTATTATCACTCAAAAATCTCGTACGTCCATCCGTCCGTGTCCTCTTTAGCTCGAGAACACATTGAGCTAGAAAGTTGAATTTTTGCTCACGTCGTTTTTGAGGAAAAAGTAAGGCCAAGTTCATGAACGGGTCAAATCGCTCCACCCCTTTTCCCCTTTCCCATACAAAATGAGTCAATTTTAAGATTTGACAGTAAACCGATTTTCTCGAAAAGTACATAGAAATGCTATTGAACTGAATTTTGGAATATATTATTTTTATACCAATTTCATAAATTTCATAATTTCAATCTACGATATAAAAATTATTTGATTTCGCCTACTCCTTCTACCAGCTCTAATATAAACTGCTTATTTTCATGAAACACTATACACCAATTTACTCAGCACATATAAAATTTATCGAGCTGAAATTTTGAACAAAGTATTTATTTAGAATTATTAGTAAGACCAAAAAAAATTAGACGATTAGCTTCACTGCTTCTACCCCCTCCCATACAAAGTGACACATATTCAGAACTTTACATAAAATAATTTTTCTTGAAAAGTATAAATTTTATTGGTCTAAAATTTGAGAAATGTCAATTGCATAATCTTCATAGTCACTACTAAAAAAAAAAATTGAAAACCCCCCCGCTCCTTCTACCACCTCTCATACAAACTGCATAATTTCACTAAATTTAATACACTAATTTTCTAAAATCGTATAAAATTCGTGAAGCTTTAATTTTGTATGTAACATTTTGATAGCAACTTTATCATGATGTGAAAAAATTAGTTCAATGCCGTCCCTCCTTCTACCACTCCTCGTACAAACTTTCATAAAATCAACAAATTTCTCTGTCATCTAGAGTATCGCATAATTGGACTTTACGCCTAAATGTATTCCTGTTATGTTTTGTTTGCTATACCTTCCAGCACATGGGTCCTGATGAAGGGGCATCTTTATAAAGAAACCTACATGCTCTTTTCTTCTTTGTGGTTCCAAAATATAAAATATTTCATCACCCTGTAAAGCGTTAGGCGTTTCTTCCAATAACCAGAAACATTGATGCCTCAAAATTGTTTGTTTGTAACTTGGCTTGATGCTGTACCTAACATAATGCAACCAAACTCCGAGCTTTGTAGTGGTGGTAGATTTTGTTCAGCTTCATTTACACAGCCAGCATTAGCTTGCGAAACGTGTCTGCTCCTACTAACAGATCAAATTTTCAGGAGTTATAAAAATCTAGTTCTACCAGTTTGGCATTTTTTGGAGCATTCCAATCCGCAATGTCGATATGGATTTAATGTTGGTTCATGGTTATCTCTGGAATAATGAAGGCCTCCAGTCAGTATTCGATGATGTCATATTCACGTTAACACGTTTAGAGATGCATAGGCTAGAGTCCAGATATACTCTCCGGTTTGCTACTAATTCCAAGTCGCTTAACACAACGTTCAGTCACAAAGTTGATCTGAGATCCGGAATCCAAAATAGCACTGCAAAGTTATAAAGTTGTGAAATTGTTTCGCAACCATTTAATTTTTTTTGGCCTTACTAATAATTCTAAATAAATTTTTAGTGCATAATTTCAGTTCGATAAATTTTATATATACTGAGTAAAATGGGCTTATAGTATTTCAACAAAAAGTGCAATTTATTTGGGAGGTGGTAGAAGGAGTGAAGCGATTTAAATGAATTTTAAACTGAATTTATGCCATGATAAAAATTATGTATGCTAAATTTCAGATCTATTGCTTTTAAATGTTTCAAGAAATTCAGTTTAAAGTTAAATTCGGAAATTGTCATTTAGTATGGGAGAGGGTAGTAGGGGTGAAGCGATTTCGCCTATTCACAAACTTGACCTAACTTTTTTGTCAAAATCGACTTGCACAAAATTTATTCGCCATCATTATTCATCTTTTTAACTCGAAGGGTTCGCTTCCATCCTTTGATAAGTTTTCCCTGGGTGTACAAATTTGTCCACGTTTTTTGTATTATATTCTCCTACTGTAATGTTTTGTCTGATTTGCGCCTTTACCTAGTTTGTGTCATAATTTTTGATTTGTTTTCGCTAATACGAAGTCCAACTTCCCTTGCTGCCGAGTCAAGGTTCACAAATACTTCCTTAGAACTCTCCAGAGATCTCGCAAGGATATCTATGTCTTCGGCATATGCGATGAGTTGTGTGGATTTGATGCATAGTGGTCCCTTGGTGTCAAAGGGAAGTTTCCGAACAACATATTCGAGTTCAAATTAAAGAGCATCGGCGCTAGACTGTTACCTTGTTTAAGACCGTTTAGAGTTCTAAAGATAGAATTCAGATCATTTTCAACTCTGACTTGTGATAGAGACTCGATCTTTGTCATTCTTGTAAGCCGAACCAGTTTTAGTGAAACTCCAAACTCCAACATAATTTTCAACAGTACGCGCCTGTCGATACTGGAAGTCAACAAATATCCGGTGCACATCAATGTTATGTTCCCAGCACTTCTCCAGCACATGTTTAACTGAGAATATCTGGTCTGTGGTCGATCGTCCAGCTCTAAGTCCACCATGGTATTCACCAATTACTTTGTCAGCATAGGGCTTATTTCTCTTTTTCCTTATAAAACGTACACAACAAAGTTATTCCTCGGTAGTTTTCGCAGCAGACTTTGTCACCTTTTTTATAAATTGGACATATGATACTCCTGCGCCAATTTTCAGGAAGTATTTTTGCGTCTATATGTCCGTGACTAGTCTGTGTAGCGGGCTTTCAGAACCTCAGCTGAAATTTGATCAGTGCTGGTTCTTCGGAACCCCTTTTACTTCTTCGAGTGTGGGAGGACTCAAGCAGGATCTTTCATCAGCTGTACATCAGTTATACCTGCTATTATGTCTGCAACGACCAGTACTCAAGAATACATAGGCTTGTGGTGTACTATGCATTAGTCGAGCCGCCAGTGTTGTTTCATTTCAGCTGACGGAATTCGTTGTTACACTCATGGATGAATGTGGTCGAGTTTGCTGTTCATTGTTTTTATGTATTGTATTGTCACTTACGGGCAAAGCGCGTTTCAGGTGTATTGAAAAAATCACCAAAACGCAAATTTTTTGATTAAAAGATTAAGCCAGGGACTTGGAAATATGCATTTGAAAAAAAAGCTTAAAAATTCAAGATAATTACTGGTCCTTCAAAATTTCTACCATTTTTAACAAATCAATTATCATCAACACATTAAAAGTAGAGTCACTCCATGCAAGAAGGAGACACACTGTATCAGATTCCGACAGAAATGTCACAATCGACACCTGCGAATTTACTACTACTACAATGGCGCTACAGCCCAAATCGGACCTTGGCCTCCTGATATTCAGGTTCCTTAACATTTTTTATTACTTATTGTGGAAGGGGTGTTAGCCCTTCACACAACCCTCTTTCTACGAATTTTTCATTTTCTTAGATTGAGGTGACCAAGGTATATCCAAGCAGGCAATGTGCCGGAATTATATATTGCGCCGACCAGGATTTGAACTCAGGACCTTCGCATTACAAGACCAACACACTACCTACTAGGCTATACCCTGCGAATTTACCATCCCCAATTCACCATTCGTGGTGTGGTGAGTTTAGTGGTTTCTTTTGCCAATTTCATCCACCCTAAGATAAAGTGCTCCTTCAAAATTTTTGTTTGAGACTTTTTAGTTAAATATTAAAACTTCGCACAGTTAATGATGTTAAGAAAGTGCAAAAAAAAAAAAGGCGACGACAAATTTCGGGCTTCACCTTTGCCAAACTGTGGTAACGAGCCTCTAGGAGTAACTATAATTAAAAGCTACCAACGAAATTTTGTAAAATAAATAAAAGAAAACTCTACAAATTTTACGATGCGCTCTCCCATACAAATGTATGCATTCTTAAATATAACATAAAATGTTCCAAAGTTCATGGAATTTACTTTGTCTATGAAACTAACATCCTATACAGAGAATTTTTAACTGAACGTGATTGAAGCTTGCAACAATTATTAACATCCTCCACCCCTTTTGATCACTCTCCCTCTCCCATACAAATCTAAACATAAATAGACTAAGCTAAGTATTAAATAATTGACAACAGCTTTACCTCCATTCCATTGGCAATCCTGCATATTGACTTCCCAGGCATTATCAACTTGTCCCCAGAATAATACCGACGTGTAGGCAGATATTTTAGTCTCCGCCATTGGCCGCTAGCCGTGCGCCCATATCTAACAGCCAAGCGATTCAATAGGTGACCGTCGCTTTGGCTGTTTGAAATATTTTCTTTCAATTTCAACGTACCTCAATGGGTGAAATTTCTTCCATAGGCTTGGGATATTTTATATTATTCATAGTTTGTGGTTAGCTACATGGCAATTGCAAAATAATTAATAATAATGATTGCCTTTGTCGATATGTGTTTGCATGGGTCAAATTAAACTTCAAACCCCCATATCGGATTATCGACAATACAAATTGATTATACAGGTCAATTGAAGATTTGATTTAGACCATCTTTTTATGAGAGAAAAAAAATTAACGAAAAATTGATTCGAAAAGTCTCTTTCCAATAACTTCATCAGATGAAATCGACTAAATATGGGCTGAATTTCAATTTAATTATTTAAAATACACCTATTGAGAGTCAATGCTGTACACGAAAATTTGCAGATTTTGCTATTTTTCGAGATTTTTTGAAAATCGCAGATTATTCAGAGTAATTTTATCGTAAACTACGCAAAAAAAAAAGGTTTAAAAAACGTCGCTTCAAAATTCTAATGCGACTGGACTAAATGACTTTTAAAAGTGAATACAGTAGATCGGCTCTGTATCTTTTACCGCGAAATGAGTAGCGTGTGATATAAAATAAAATAAAAATTATATCTGTATCTCATCGTGAAAACGGATTTGAAATTTCTCACGCTCCCAATGAAAATCTGAAATGATGAGTCATGGTGGGGGAAGGTATGGGAAGGCGAGTGAGGGCAACCGTATCAAGTGGTGAAGCTGGTATATCTTTCAATTGTACTGGCCGCTACTGACAAATATTTGCAAATGTTATGAGGGACTGAATGACAAAAAGCGAACAGACCCCATCATCTGTATACTCACATACTTTCTAGAAGTGGAACTGTTTCAAATTTGCATCGTTTGCCCATTTTATTTCGAATAATTTTTTATTGCCTGTAGCAATTCAAAAATTCGTGCTCAAAAAATCCTACTGCCTGGAATGGGAATCGAGTCCACGACCTATTGACTGTGAAGCAAGCATACTGCCCACTACGCCACGGAGGCGTTCATCGCAGGTATCTGCGGGATTTAAAGGATTCTTTTAAATTTCCAGAGGTGCGTTTCTTGGAGCTTTATCGCTTACTTCGATACATAAGACCCTGTGCAAAGCATTGGTTCTTTCCATTTGAATGAATGGAAATGAGTTCGCAATCGACTATGTACTAATTTTGAAAGGGAAAGTTTTTTCCGCACCAAAACTAACTCTTAATACTGAGTTTCGGTGAGTGAAGAATTTTAGTTTTTCTTTTTAATTGAGGTGGTTGAAATGAAAAATAAAATGTTAATTTTGAATGGGTTAGCATCAAACTTCAATGTGCACTTTTATAGTAAGGATTAAGAATGAATCACAAGAAGTGGTTGAAGTTGTGATTCAAGAACAAGAACAAGCGGGAACCAAAAAGTTCCGAATTTTCTTACGACCCACATTCGGATGCTGATTCAGAAGGGTAAGGAGCTGACGATGTATCTGTGCTAAAAAGAAAGAACTTTCATTATTCTAAAGGGTGTGTGAATAGTAGTACTGCTTACGTGTACTATAAAAAGGCAATACATGTATTTTTCGGTAGTACTTGATGTCAGTTGTCAAACGCAGTTTGTGACATTTGGTAGTACTAAAACGACTACCTTGCGTGTATAGGGACAACAAATTAATTCAGCATGGCAATGCAAGACCCAAAGGACAGGACTAGGAAGTTCTACTCCTCCCGCTGTATTCAGCAGATGCAGGTCGATATAGTCGTATCTTTCTGATTCAGTCCTCTTTCTGGTTCAGTCCTCGTGCAAAGATTTTGCTTTATGATTAGATCGCCTCCAAAGGCCAGGATGTCTTCAGTCTAAAAATCCGCACATCGCACTAAAACAATCTTCAGTTTTAAATTGAAAAAAAAAAAAAAAAAAAAAAATACTGATACGATCTCACAGGACATTAGTTGTGTAATAGAGACGGGGTGTGATGTTACGACCTGTGATTTTTTCGGCGTGACAACCTCGGAGCTGGAACTGACAGTGATGGAATAACTAAAATCACTATGTCCGGAACTGTAATAACCCAGCTCTATCACAGTGTGTAGAGGCTTCGGAGCAATCACTATCACAGCACATTGGACACGAGTGATTTGGTGCGCAGTGATTACTCCGGAGCTCACAGCTCTATCATAGTGAGTGGAGGGTTCGGAACAATCACTATCACAGCACATTGTCAACTGGTGATTTGTTGTGCGGCTCTGGAGCTTGGTCTGTTTGTGCCAAGGTAGATGATTAGATGATATTAAAAAAAGTCTGTTTTACGAAATGCTGCGATATCGATGCCCCTATTGATAGAAAAAAATCTAAGATTTAGGCTATTTTTGAAGACGTTTTTGGCAGTTTTCATAGAATTAGTGTTTCTTATCTGGCATCGGAATTGAGTTTTACTTTGGGTAAGAACATGCCGGAGATACCTCGTGGTCCTGGTAGCGGTTGATACATCGATAACCAATCAAATGAAGTTTAAATGGACAGCACCGCACATACCTAAGATGCTCGTAAGTTTGTATCATTGCGACTTACTTCGACGTCTAAAGCGCAGCCGATGTCGGAACAAAATAATTTTATTTGTTATCTATGTAGAAAACAAAGCAGTTGCAGTTGCATCATAGCGGGCCGTACGTCGTACGCCGTACACTTGGACTCATATCTCCGAGATCGACAAAGATAGAAAGTTCATTTTTGGGTAGATTGTGCATTGGGTAATTGAGTTCTTCTTCTACTTCTACAATGGCACTACGGTCCATATCGGGCCTTAGCCTCCTGGCCTTCAGGTTCCTTAACAATTTCTATTACATAATGTGGAAGGATTGTTAGCCCTTCGCACAACCCTCTACCTACGAATTTTTCATTTTCGTAGATTAAGGTGACCAAGGTATGCCCAAGCAGGCAATGTGCTGGAATTATATATTATGTTGATTATAATACCAACACGCTAGCCACTAAGCTAGGTAATTGAGTTTCATTATCTAAATTTAGCATGCGATTATTTACATGCGATAGTCCTGCTCCTGTTGTGACGGCGGGAATCAGAGCACCTTGCCTTATCAATGTTGTTGTGATATTTTGAACACTATTGTTGTTCAGATTCGATTGTATCCAAGTATGACTTAATAATCAACCAGTGTTGTATCTATCTAATGCATCGCCCCTAGTTTAACCTCCTAAACGAAAATCACAACAGCGACACAATCACAGCTATTTTATCACAGCGACATGTCCGGAGCATCACAAGTTGGAACTGTGACAGAAAAATCCAGTCACACTCCATTTCTACTGTGTAACACCCTGCTAATGCCAAAAAACTCACTCGACAGCTCAACAGAAACAGCATTCTCACACTTTCCCTTCTTTTTCCAGTCAGTCATGCAAATATTTTCTCACTGTTGTGCTAATAACACCTGTAACAAAAAGATTGAGACAAACTTCTATCATGCAAAAGTCATGTTTAATCATGTTGGCAGTGCCTACGTTATTTGTTATGACATGGCAACTGTCATAAGGTTTAGTTGTGTGTAACTATTTCTTGAGATAACATTTAAAAATTAGTTAAAAATTAAACCTGCGGGCAGAAGTGTTTTCTTTGGTTGGAACATTGTCAAATTGGGAAATTTGTGAAAAGTTTAAAGGCAAGCCGTGCGACAATATATCGTGCTATAAAAGCTTGTAAAAGTGGTGAAGAGTTCGAAAATAAGAAGTCATCTGGAAGACCAAGAATTTTAAGTGATAAACAGAGTGAGAAAGTGATAGAGAAAATGAAAAACAAGATTGGTGTGTCCACGCGAATAATGGCCCGTAAATTTCATGACCATTCAACGTTGCTTAAAGGAAAATAATGTCCCGAATAGAAAGAGAAAGAGAACACTAAAATATTCCCAAAAGCAACTTGAAAAAATGTTCAAATGTTGCCGTGATTTGCGATTGAAGCATTTCAAAAGTGGAATTATATATTGCGCCGATCGGGATTTGAACTCACGACCTTCACATTACAAGACCAACACGCTACCTACTAGGCCACACCCTAGCTAAAAAGACTACCGACTCTCAAAGCGAAGAACATCAAATTCGTACCGAGGGAGGATAATCCTCCGAACGTTCCTCAAGCACGACCTATAGAGAATTTTTGGGCATTGCTAAGTGCTCAAGTGTACAAAGATGGACAATGGTCCATTATCTATTATTTAATTTTTTTTTCTTAAATTTACCTACTTTAATAATTTAAAATTTCAAAATAAAAAAAAATAAAAAATGCTTTTAACCATGAAAAAAACAGTGTTAGTTTTGTCTCAACCTTTTTGTTACAGGTGTTACATGCACAAAAGGGGATGAGTTCTTATGCACATTTGTGTTTTGATAAGAAATATTTGAAAATTAGAGTTACAAAACTAAGGTACAATTGTGCATTAAAAGAAAATTGTTCACCAGTAAAATGCTCGCCCTTTGTTTTTTGCATTCATATTTTCTATGATATTTGGAAAATTTATAAAAAGTCGCCTATTCAGCCCTAGAGCTTACTGTGGGAGTCAATTACAATGCAATGAGTAAGGGGGTTAAAGAGGAGTTTTTTCGACAAAATGTGAAGCTTACTCGTTGCTCCTCGTGCGCTAAAATTATGCAATTATGTAATTTGCACCGACAGTTAAAATCTGTCGGTGAAAAATTGCACGACCGGCAAAGCGCAGGCTCGGTAAAAAATTGCACGACCGGCTCCCAATTGCTCTTTCGGTTTGTGTCCCGGATAGATTAGCACAGTTAGTGTTTGTGGTCTGTGCATTCGATCAATTTCGTAAATTTCGAAGTTCCCAAAGATGTCTCAACTAAACAAGAATGGATCGAGCTTTGCAAATTGCTATAAAGCTTTCAGTTTGTGTCCCGGGTCTGTTTTAATTTGGTCTGTGCATTGGATGCGTTGATTTCATGAAGTTCGAATATTGCCAAGGAACGCTTTCTCGAATGTTGGCGCAACTTTACGTGAACTGGCAACATGCTGCTGCGGGTACTGCAATAGACATTAGTTGTGCTCAAACTTTTTATATTTGAAATGAAATCTGAGAGTATATTGTGTGTGCCTTGAAATAATGCTCACACAGAGCCTCCAAGGGTACAGAAATTTTTGTTGTCGCTCAAAAACCTTTATTCTGAGAGACCGTCTGTCTGTCTCTCGGTTTAGCTACAACATAACTCTTGAACGCTTTGAGCTAGCGTGCTGAAATGGAGTCGCAAAAAAAGAGCTTCAAGTTCGTGAACGGGCTACACCTACCCTAGCACACAAATTTCTTGAAATTTTAAGAAATTGATTTTTCTTTGAAACTGTTCAAACTATGGACATGAAAATCAATTCAAAGTATAATGATGTGAATATCATTACCGTCAAAAAATATTCTGATCTCTTCACTCCTTCTACGCCAATCAAATGCACAATTATGAAATTTTCATTTCTTAGATTTTCATTGAAAACAGCAATGCTGAAAGGGCGAATTCTGACCAGAATTAGTTTCATTGTAATTGAAACTAGTTTTGAAAAAATTATCAACTTCACCTTACTCCTTCTACCCCTTCCCAATTTCACGGAATTTCGCAATTTCAATTAAATAATTTTTCTTCAAAATAGTTAAAATTATTGATTTGAAATTTTGGCCAAGGTATAATAATGCAAATATCTTCAGTTTTGATCAGTATACTCCTTCTACACTCTCCCATACAAATGTATAATTTTAGTAACAACATTGTATCAATTTCCATTGCCGCTACAGGGCGTTTGAGCAAGAGGTGTAGGGTTGGAAAGGCCTATTATTTATTTATTCAGCTGGTGTTGACATTTGTTATATTTACTATGGAACGCTACACAGTCGTTGAATTTTATCATGAAAATTCGCGATCAATCGCAGTTGCGATGCGCAAATTGGTAGCAAATTTTGATCGTAGTCATGTACCTACTGAGACTTGTGTGCGCAACCTACTCACAAAATTCCATGCGACCGGCTCATTGCAAGATGTGAAGACACCGAAACGATTTCACCCTGGACCTTGATCGAAAATATCGCCGCAGTCAAGGAAAGTGTTTAAAACGATCCAAACACATCCATTCGTCACCGTGCTCAAGAACTCGACCTCTCCACGTCCACACTGCAGCGAATATTGACGAAAGATTGGGTTCTACATACGCACAAGCTGAAGTGTAGCCTAGTGGGTAGCGTGTAGGTCTAAAATGCGAAGGTCGTGAGTTCAAATCCTGGTCGACGCATAATTCCAGCACACTGCCTGCTTTGGTATATCTTGGTCACGTCAATCTACAAAAATGAAAAAATTTATAGACAGAGGGCTATGCGAAGGTCTAACAACCCTTCCACAATAAATAATGAAATATGTTAAGGAACCTGGAGGTCAGGAGGCCAAGCCCCGATTTGGGCTGTAGTGCCACTGTAGTAGAACATACGCACAAGGTCCAATTGACTCAAGATCTGAAGCCGGCGGACTACCAGCAGCGCCGTACGATCTCTGATTGGGTCTTAGAAAACTTAAATGATGATGATGATTTTTGCTTAAAAAAAACAGTGTTTTCTGACGACACTCCTTTTCACATTGGCGGTTATGTTAATACGCGAAATTTCCGCATTTGGGGATCCAAAAACCGCGAGTGATGCAGGAGAGCCAATGCACTCTCAGCGAATGACTGTTTGATGCGGATTGTGGGTCGTGAGGCGCCATAGAGCCTTACTTTTTTTATGGCCGTAGATGGAGTATGTAGACACGAACGATCTACGAACTACTAGCTGCGTGCCATACAAGTTCCGAATTATTCGAGTTATTGCGCACGGAGTTCCCTGGTCGCGTAATTACGCGTTTTGGAAACACCAATTGGCCACCATGATCTTTGGATTTAACACCGTTATACTTCTTCCTTTGGGGTTATGTTAAGAGTAAGGTCTACGCCTAAGTAGAGCCCCAATTATGCGAAAGAGTAATGGCTATTTGACAGATATTGTGTTCCATACATAATCCCCATGTGTCTACTTTATAATGCAATACAAATTTCAGAGACATCCAAACAATTATTTGTTTTATTCAAAAACAAATCCTACACCTCTTGTTGATACACCCTTTAGTGTGTTGAAATCCCTTATAGCTCATGATCCTATATTTATTAACCATATCTGCTTCTATCCCGGATTCCGGACATAATAATAAATTTTCAACCTCTTGATTTCATTTTCTGAGAATGAAAAATGTATCCTACATCACCTTATTCCTACTCCAAAATATGTAGATCACTTCCTAGATAAAAGCAACCGATTAAATAAACACATTTTGCTTGACAACAAGGCATGACATCAAAGTTCTTCTCCTTCTAAATCCTTAAAGGGATGTTGCTCCTTTCATGTATACATAAATTTTTCTGCTGAGCCACAAACGTTTTGACTTTTTTTCCGAAGTGCTCTCAACTTTCTTAAGGGCATCCGTCGTAAATTTTCCTCCTGAATCCCGACTACTACCGTATTTTTCCTTTGACCGAACTTCATTCAGGCATCGCGCGTTAAAGTCATCATCCTCCGCTGTACTTTATATCCTAGTACAAACAAACGAATCACTTCGTATACGTGCAAATTACAAAGAATATCCTGAAAAGGTGCTGAACGGGGGCAGTTAAAATCAACACAGCTCACACACACAGAAATAAGTTAAAAAAGCATGAAAAAACCCTTGTGTGTAAAATCATTTTTTTGAAATTAAAGAAAAAAGAATAGGAAATTCAATTGGTTTGAATTTTCTTCAAGTTGTGCATTCAAAACCCCAAAGATGACGCCGATTGACGACGTCGAAGGACTCTTAAGGAACGGGTTCGATTCAATTGAACTTTAATTGGCAGTTAATTTGATGCAGTGTGTTTAGAGTATCGATTCGGATCGATATTCTTTTTGAATTACACAAGAGAATAAAAAAGATAGCCAAGTCAGAAATCGTTCAATCATCATCACCATCCTGAAAGCGAATCTCAAATTGCAGGACATTACTTCGTGTTCGGTCGAATAGAAGGATATGTGGTGGATGTTTCCTTCCCTTAGTATTAAGGGAGCATATTAATTCCTCATCCCCTTGATGATGCTCAAGATTGAGAATGACTCATTCAGTTACGGTTCCATTCCAGGACTGCTATATACTTCCCTCCTTATGCCTTGGAATCGTCGGTAATAAAAATGGAACTCGAGATGGTTCATCCCCTTACTCTGAGAGGATTTATGGTGCATTTGGAGCACCTCGATTCAAAGGGTATATCAAACAAGAATTGACGACGACATAAGGCCAACGCGTTTCAGGTCGACCGATACTTGAAGAGCGTTTCAATCGTCTGCATAGAGAAGGGCGGTACACCATTACCATCTGGAGCCCTCTGTATTTTCCTTTGACAAACAAACCGTGGTAAAGTTGTTTGCCATAGGATTTCTTATTGTTCGGATTTGTCAGCTTGTGCACGTGATTGAAATATGAAATCAGTTGACATTGATTTTTAAACAAAAATTTCTGATGAGAAAGCGTTAAGCGTTCTGATTCCTTTTCATTTCTCTTTTTTTTTCGGGGTCATGCTAATTTGGAAATATTTTTGCTGGAATTGATATAAAAATTCGTTGAAATGTTTAACTGATTGGAAATATTTGCGATTTTTTTGGGAAGGATGTGAATAATGCTTGACCTAGATAGGAGCTCATGAGTCGAAATGGAATCAAAAGAAATTGGATCCATCAATGGCGGCTATTGGGACCACTTTATCCATTTTTAGCATACTTGCCCTTATCGGTATCGAATAGATACATATGCAAATATGACGCAAGATTTTGCTAATTGACGAATAAATCGCGTAGATGAGTGGGAATTTAGAGAAGTAATCTACCACCATTGAGATTTTTTTTTTTTTTACAGAATGACCTGTGTTATAGGCAATTTCGGTCATTTATGTGCAATGCACAAACACAGTCATGGAGGGAGGGAATGGGATTAGGAAGGTAGGGGAAGAGGAGTGAGAACGACTGTAACGAGTGGAGAAGCTGATATATATTTTTCAGTTGTACTGGCTGCTACTGACAAATATTTGCAGATGTTGTGGGGGACTGAATGATAAAAAGTGAACAGAATCCATCTACTGAGTATCTAGGCCTTCTTGAAGTGGAACTGTTTTACTTTTACACCGTTTGCCCATTTTATTTCGAATAATTTTTCATCGCCAGTAGCCGCGTGCATTCACGATCATCGTGGAAGTGGTTCCATTAAATCCTCGTCTATCATCTCCCACTGCTCTGTCACCTCTCTGCTTCTTGATGCCCTGAGGGGAGTCTTCGCTTAGGTTTTATTGCCTGGCAAACTTATATGCTTGGACGTATTTTCTGATTTCCAAATACTCCTTCGGCAAATAAAACCTCTGAGCCACTCGATTACTGGTTCGCTTCACTCCACAATATCCCGGTTTGGCATCATCATGGCAGATTCTTAATCAAACTCCTCTCCCACCCTTCCCTCCTTATTCGTGGCCCTCTCTGCACGCAAAGCCGATTCCAGTGCCTTCCGCATTACGTCGACCTTTCCCGGTTCCGTCCCTCGTACGCGAAATCTTATCGCGACAACATATCTCCCTTAATGGTCGCCTCCATTCTATGTTCGAATCGCAGAACAAATTACTCGGTACTGATTTCTCTTTCTTAAACAGCGCTCTAGTCCAAACTGGTTCATGACCTTGAACAATTTAAGTTTAGCTAGTAATGAAATTGAGTTGTGCAAAATGATACAACAATTATATAATTTTTTATGATTCATTTTATGGGCTGTCAATGCCGACTTTGCCATACTTGACGAGCCGTCATTTTTCTCAGAAAAATACTCGAATTCGAAGTTTTCAGACGCTTATCGGAACGGGTTAAAAGTGTGCTTACTTTCAGCTAAAAAAAAATAACTGACTGCCTTTTTTTATAATAAGATATCCTTGGCAACATGATGTAAAAAATTTATCGCAAAATTTCTTTTTCTTCTTTTTCCAGGTAAGTGAACACATCGAGAATGGCAAAAAAATAATTTGCATCGTAAAGGCGACAGAGAATGAGGAGTGCCATCTCCATAGTATGAAGGTACTTGTGCAATATTTGAGCAATCGTAGAAGAAGGACAAAAAAAAAAGATTCTACCCATGGGAGTGATATTTCCTTTCACGTTAACTATAAATTCCATGTATCCTTGTGCCCTTAACAAGGAAGGATGGGTCACCATCCACTATATCATCTTTAACGCATGCCTTTCTGTCCTCTATGTTATTTCTATTCTTTTACACATATCCTTGCTAATAAAATATGCAACATATGCCCTACTTGAATCCGAGAATGTTATCTTACGTTGTACATCTTCTTGCCAAACTTCATCTGCATACATGGGTTAGAAGAAGTATAGTCGTCAATCGTGTTTCAACCTCCTTATGTTCCGTGAAATGGAAAGAAATTCGCATGATCCTTCCAATCCGGATGATTCTCAAAGGTGTAACAAAAACGAGTCTTTGCAACCCTTTCGATCCAAACTGACTCTAAAGCTTGCAAAATTCGTTCTTTTAAAGTGGGCCTTGTTAACCGAACGCACTTTTCGCATTTGTCTGTCTATTAGCGAATAGTTAGGAGGAAAATTAACGATTTGTTTGTTTGTTCTCTTCGTTCAAGTTTTTATTTCGGAAAATTTTTTCGGCTGTTTCAATTCCGGTTCTTGTTTTTTTTTTCAAGCTAACATAAATCCTCATTAAAAAAATAATACGGAATCCTTGATTTGATTTCGTCCTGTGGTGCCTCCACCGAAACACAATCTGACAGAATGTCAAGCATAAACCGATGAAATTCTCAACAGGAGGTCGTTAATGGGTGCAATTGATCCTTTTTCATTCCTCTCTCGAGATATCTCTGTGACCCCGAAAAAGGTTCTTTTCGTTTTGCTCCGAAACATCATAACTATCGAAAAATCCGATTACGATAAAAATATTTATCATTCTCGCTCCTCCGATCCTTTTCGAAAATTTTGATCAAGAAATCCTTTTTCGGTTCCGTCTTGTTATCGTTGGGCTGTAACGATTTTATTGGATTTTGATTGCTTTGCATTGTTATCAATTCTCTCTAATAAAATTTCGCTCATTGGAAAATCTTTAAAACTGTTTCGGCGCGTAATATGTCGATAAAATTTCCAGCAAGGGAACATGTCGAAAAAAAATGAAATTGCATTGCCAATCGTATATAACGATGTGAAAATGTCTCCGGAGACACAGAACAACAACAAACAACGGAAAGAAAGTGTCCTTTCTGTCACGCAACTATAATCGAAAAGGGCGAAAAAAAACAACATACAGAAGAAAGTTACAAAAAAATCTCATAAAATCGAAATTTATGATGAAAGTTATGCCTCCGTTTCTGTGATATACCCTCGTCGTTTTGTTATCCCCTTGTCTGTGGTAATCGATGGGTTAGTTCCACTAATAAGTATAAAAGTTATGCGATAAATTCATCATATAAATTATATTCGGGAAAAGATTGCATGAAGAGAGAAGTCATCTTATTGAGCTGACAGATTTTAAGATATCAACACTATTTCAGTTCGATTATTATTTATTACGGATAATATTGTAATAAATGATTTGGAATTGTTGTGAAGTGTGACTTTCTCCGTAGGATTGATATGAAATGTGACTAGACCAGAGTTGTTGGTTTAAAAATGGCCTAACAATTTTTGCTAAATATGCAATTTCGAAGTTTTTTCTTCGATCATATCTATTGGCGTGAATTATATTTGATGGGTTTTCTTGAAGTTGTTTTCATTTTGATTAATTGCACCAGTGGCGGTTCGACAGTTCTGAGCCTGTCGTACTTGCCGAGCCACCATAAAATGAATCAGAAAATAATAATTCTGTATAATTTTATTGTATTAAAAGCTCCCCCGCAGTGGAGTAACTGGGTATGGCGATTCCAGTAAGTGCTTTTGAAGCTTGGCATCTCCACGGATGCGAGTCGTTCGATCGGTATCATGCTGGCAAGGGCAAAACTGAAGCAGGTGACGGTCGTTCACATGTTCCACCGCACGTGAGTAGCCAATACTTGTGTCGCCTCACCGGAGATTATCTTGTACTGCGGGAGGTAGTACTGTTTCTTCCAAACCGTGTCGCATGTAGACGGTTCATTTATTCCATTATGCCTTGGACGTTGAACTGCAAATGAATGTGAGAAAATAGAGCACTTCCACCGAGTGTGAGATCCTTTCAGGGTACAAGTGGTGGCAGGTTCGGACAGAGTTTCTTGGCCCTTAAGCTCGACGTGGGGTTGCGTTAAAAAACCGGGTGTTATAATCAAAGTTTTTCAGAGAATTTATATAGGTCACAGCCTTAGGGGCAAGTACTCATGTAAATCCGCTGACATGTTCTGTATTAGCAGCTTATTTACTCCATACAATTGGACGATGGTGATTCATTATATTAATCTGACCACACAAAAAATTTCGCAATTTCACTCGAAAGCAACCGTGCGATGACAGAAACTGTGGGGCTGGTCGGCCCGCTCTCGACTTCCGTCCGGGCCATGGCGTGCACACTATGCTACAACTACGTAAGTGCCAAATACCTCAAAAGCTCAAAGCAAGCAATCATAGTGTTCTTCTATCTATCTGTATAGAAAAGACTTTCGAGCGTGTACTTCTAACGCCCACCCTTATTCAACTGAACACGTGCGGCTTACCAAAAAATATCTTGTTCTATTGCACTCATTTCAATCTTCAAGATAAATTTAAGTTAAAGTCAAAGTGACCACGTTTCTAGAGCAAACTCCAGTTCGTCTATAGCTCTCTGGATATTTGGGTCCAACACAATCATTCTCACCTCCAAAATTGATGCGCTCCATATTTGCCAAGAAAAATGCCTGCATCTGTCGTACTATTAAAATAACAGACCCGTTAATTGCTCTCCAACACGAACTTCATATCCGTGGTGTCATATTTATATCCAAACTATCATGGACTCCACACACAAATTCACTCTTCAATCGCCTCAAAGTCATTAATAAATCTGCTGATAAGGCTGTGCTCCAAAAATAAGAACCTCCGCTTGGAATTCGCACTACATATCGCCAAAATCCTCACCGGCTACATTCTACAGCACAAAAGCACTCTTTCTTGGAATTCCTAAAAAAATACGAGAAAAATTGATGTGGCAACTATTCAGTGCATCACGACAGCAACGAGAGCGCTTCGCGCAATCCTCCTCCCATTTCTTAGCATCGAAGCGCAATTCAGCACCTTCGAAGATACTTCTCTCGCTAGATCTCTCTCTTTGGCCAGCAAGGCACTACCATCTCCTTTCCACCCACCCCATATTACTCGCCGGTTAAAGAAAGTTATTTTTATTAATAACTCTCTTTAACCGCTTTCTTCCCACCCAAAACCACGCCAACTTCCTTTTTCTCTAACACGAATAGCATCCTATCTCCACGGACATCACTATCCACAATCTATACAAATCTCACCAACATTCCATAACATCGCCCCGAACTCTTCCTTATCTTCATACAATTGGCTCACTCTCTTGCATACCGTAAAGAAACCAATCTAGCTTGTACATACCTTTCCCTACACAAAAACTCCCTGAAATCCTTCGCCTACTACAAAGCATCCCATCAATTCTTCGCCTTGCTTCCCGAGTACTAAGGTAGCAGAGCTGGCGGTCCCTCCATCACGGCAGGCTTTTCCTGTAGACCCCTCCATCTCCATCGGATGGATACCCGGAGACGTAGGAACTCCTGGCAATGAAGCAGCTGATGCTGTTGCCAAGAAAACTCTAACTCTGTCTTTGACCCACCTACTTCTTCTCCCACAATGGCACTACAGCCCAAATTGGGCCATGGCCTCTTGACCTTCAGGTTCTTTAACATTTTTTCATTACTTATTATGGAAGGGTTGTTGAATTGAATGGTAGCCCTTAGCACAACCCTTCTCTGTTACCTTTGAACCGGTAGCTACTGCCCTCATTCGGATGGGCGATCCTAGATTCCCTCCCTCTCTCCCACCGCCAGTCTGGAAGGGAAGATGACTTTTTCACGATAACATTCACCTTATATCGCTAAGGCAACCACTCGGTTTCTTGGAGAATTTCGGATGGTGGGTCCTCGATCCTTCGCTCTCTTCTGCCTATAGGCCGGAAGAAAAGATGACCAAGGGAGTGAAACCTCTTCACGACAACGACAATACTCGCAATATTTCGCTAGGGCAACGTTCTCCATCCTCCTCTCCCTTCCACCTCTCTCGCCTCAAGTCGCTAGAAGGGTGCTCATACGACGCTGGCTTACCAGCCGCTGATGCGGTTGCTCCTCTCCCGCACTTCGGCGACAATGGCGAAAGATCAATTCTAGAAAAAGTGGCCGCGGGTAGTGCATTTCAGGAACAAATGGTTAGGGTGGCTCAACCAAAAAAAAATCTCCAAGCCATCGTCCTTTTCCTAGTCAACCCCTAAATTCAAGCAGTTTTTTTTTCTACAAACAATCAGCGAGAGAGAGGCTTGCAATGACATGGCACCATCATGTCTCATAACATTTAATCTCAACCAATTTTTTTTCTTAAGTCCTTCTGTCACCCGCAATTTTTCAAAATTTCTCGAACAAAAAAGGAAAACGTTTTTTTTTTAAATGACATCGGAAGGAAGGTAACAATGCACAAAATAATCAAGATAATCAAAGAGTGAGTTTTCATATCACATAATAGAAAAACAGGGACGGATTATGTGCGTTCTGGAGAAGACACATGCCAAAACAACAGCGGGAAATAGAGTCCTTCACGACGTCAACATCAATGACAGTACACACTATGAGAAGCGAAAGGAGAAAGATTTCCGGGGACCATCATGATACTCCTACTAACGGAAAAGGAACAACAACAAACCATCCAACTGGATCTCTAAGATCTAAGAACATGTGTCAGAATGCCTACGTTTACCTTATTTTTGGTCGTATCCTGCGCTCCTTTTTTCGCTTAAGTTTGGTCGAGAGATGAAATTGACATTGGTACCAAATAGGAAGGAAAAGTCGTTTTCAATTATTTTTCCAGTTCATCTTAAAGGATCTTCTGTACATCCTATGGACCATGTAAAGGATTTTTTTTTTTTGCAATTTCTTTTCTAACGTATTAGAGATGCTCTCCAAGTGAATGTTACTTTTGGGTTGTGCGTATAGTGTGCGCATATACCTTTTAAATATATCGGGATATAGATTCTCCCTTCGGGGCAACAGTTTGTATTGTAGGAAGAAAAAAAAAGGTTGTGAATTTTGTGTTGGTATGTGTAGTTAACAAAGATTAGATACCGTTTGGGTAAGGTAAATCAGAAAGAAAATCACTGTCTATTGTAATGTTAAGGATTTTTAAGTGAATTTGCCGGGATGTTCTGCTCTAAATGTGGGTCGTGTCTGGTGAAGAAGGGGATGTTTTCAACTTTGGTTTCTTTTGATGTTTTGGATGCTCACTGGTTGTTAATTGTTTTTTTTTTGTATTAGAAACATTTGTTGGAGCAATAACCGGATTGATTGATTCTTTAGGTCACATAACACTGTTACATTGCAACACTGAATCGCACTAATTCGACTTCATGTTTACATCTACGAAAACGAATGCACGGGTATAAAAGGACGGCAACGACACATTCTTGTAATAACGAGAGCGAAGGACAAGCAACAGTGACTATTGGTAAGGTTTTTATAAGCGAAATATAAAACAGAACCTATGTGAGACATGAATGCAGAGCCGAAAAGGCATATGCCACGAGAGCTTAACTCCACGGCTGCCTTTAACAGAACAGATTGCTTTTGTGATGACAATCATTAACGCGGATGCGAGACCTATCTAACATCTCCGCCTTAACGCTCCCGGCTGGAAAACGCAACTACTCGCCGAGCTCCTAAGAAATCTTCCCGCGATTTGGTCTAACCACAGCCATCACAGCTCCACTAACCGACCTGCAACCAATTGCCGGGGGTAGAAGTAACATTCATGGGATCCTCCGCATCTGTGGTACCAGAAATTTTCTGGTCAGACTTCGTAACTCGAGATTTACTGCAGTTGAGTTCCTTGTAACTCGTGGCACACCTCAGGTACGTGGAGACGGCACTCTCCAAAGCTTTTACCGGGTGAGTGTGCCCAGAGAAAGCATCTAGAAGTAAAGTACAATAAATTAATGGTCGCAGTGCCTTGGTCTATTCTGATTTAGCTGACGAACTGTCAGCCATCCCTTTTGTGGGCAATCAATTATGTGCTTGCACTCCAGTAAGGTGGCGCTCAAATTACCATGGAAAATTCTCCTCAAAATTGCAGATGGCATCGCGTTCTGGCCAGCTTTCAAGATAAATCGAACTCCCAACCACCCCAGGATGGTAGTAACTACCTCAAAAACCTTCCCGATCAATATGGTGTACCAAAGGAATAAAATTCATTAAAAATAATTGAAGGGAGTGCAAGAAAATATCGAAGTGAATATAATTAAGTGCAATGTGTCTCCCTCATCTCACGGCAAGTGGTTGAATAATTTTCATTTCTACAGAAATGCCTTTCTTTTCGAAAAGGGTATCGTCCAGATAAGTAACACCTACGTAATTGGGATGTTTTAATCAGCCGTTGTACTTAATTCCCTACACGAGCGTAACGCGTTTCAAATTAAAGTCTAATTGCAAGAAATATGAGTACTATCATCCCTATATTCCATTTATTTATTATAAAATACATTTGAAAAATCCATTCAATCTTCTCGCCGCTTTGAGCTGTGAGATTAAGTCCATTTATCATTGGGAATTAGTCGTTACGGTGCGGTGAAGGGAGGATGAAAGGTTGGAGATATACTCGTAAAAGAGGCAAGTGCGAAATTGAAATGAATCCAATCAAGTCTAGAAAAGGACTTTATTTGGATGTACACGAGTATGGTCTTAAATTGCATCATTAATTTGAAGATAATAGGACAGAAAATGGAAGTCAATTCTTCATTTCGTTTGGAAAAGTATTTTTTGAAAAGGGTTGCTGGGGGTTACTTCTGCAAGTTTCATTTCTAATTGCACAATCAGCAATAATTGAGCGAGAGTATAATGAAGTTGTCTGGCAGTCTCTTTCAACCGTCCAGCATTCAAGTTTCTTTTCAGTACTTCTCGGTTTCAAAATTAATTCCATTTAACCATTTCTTTTTGACAGTATCCTCTGAAAAATGTTCTCGAACATTACTTTAATTAAACTCGAAACTCATCTCAGTGACACCTAAAATTATTCTAAAAAAAAAATGCTTCAGAAACGTGAGAACCAGCTTGACTTCAAGGTCCACCTCCTATATTGGAGGAATATGAGAAGGAAGAGTCCTTACTGACACCTCACTTCCTGCAATCCCGCTGTGACCTATCCGCACTTCAAACTCCTCACCCTGCAATTAAATTTAATGAAGTTCCACGGCAAATACCAGTTTTAGTAGATCCCTTTTTATATAATTTAAATAACAAACATGTCACTCAAGAAAATGCCTTCGACACATCCCAAAACCAAGAAAAAAATATCCTTTAGGAACTGCCGGATTCATAACAGTCTATAAATTTGCATCGATGATGTGTGGTTTTTCGTATACACTCTAGGGGATGTGCTGCAAAATGGCAAATCATTCTGCGATTTTTTTTCCGATCTCTAAGGATCATCCTATTTAATGATGGGTTTAATCCTTCCCATGTCAATTATCGCGCTAGGATCGAACGATAGGTAATTGTATCGTACTCAATTGTTGCAGAATTCAAGAACACTCAAATTTATTCGGATACTATCGAAGGATAATTGTATAGTTTTTGATTACAATCTTTTCGAATTTGGAATACGGTATCCGATTTGAGGTAGGAGACAGACAATTCTCAACAGGAGGTCGTCTCTGCTTTAAAGGTCAAGGGCTGCGGAATATACAAGTTCATTGAAAAGTCATAGACGGTCGAAAATGTAAGGAAGATTTTCGAAAATCATTATGCAAATATTCAGAAAATTTCGAGTGTGATGAGGGGTATTGGTTTCATTTTTTAGACTCACACTTTAAGATCCACTACCACTTTCGCCTTTGAATCTCAAATTTTTCAAGGATAACGAATGAAGAAATCGGGATCGAAGAATGTTCGATTGTAATGAAAACAAAGAACGGTTGCCGCAATTCGAACAAAGGTTCATATGTTAAATGCGGTATACAACAAAAAACGGTCTTAAGTCCGCTATTGTTTCTAATAAATTTAAATGATGGATGGTGCCGATAGGGATGACCGTGCTCTAATATTTTAAGATACAAATTGGGATCAAACTTAGAGAGTCTTATTAGGCTTTTAAATTATTGTTTTCTTTTTGTCTTTTTTATTTAAGCATGCTTAAAATTATAACAGAGTATTTTTTCGGGGTAAGTTCAAAAAAGTGTCAAAATAATTTCAATATTAAATTCGCTTACTTTATTTTCAAAAACTTTGAGAGATTTTAAGATTTCGGACCCCATTCCCAAACGGACTCTTGATGAATCCGGAAGCAGCACCAAAATGTCATCCATCGTTAAATTCCAAATAATTTGACTACGAATAGAACCCTGAGGGCAGCCGCACAGTATCGCGCAAACCCCTCACATATACTTAAATCAAATTCAATAGTAATAAAGTTTTATATATTTTTAAAATTTGAATCATTCGCCATTTTGGCTTTGTGCTTGTTTTTCGTTGACAAAAAACTCAATCAGAATCCTTCCACCTAAATTTTTACGTCAAATAAAGAATAAATTAAATTTCATTTAGAACTTAAACAGGATCGATTGAAGACTTTGAAAGGACGCCTTCGGAAAATTATCGAAAATTGCATCTTTTCTGCAACACTATGCCAATTTGAATATAAATCGATTTTTTTAACCTTCGACAGACTTAGTTCTTCGCAAATTCGAATCCGCGTACCTAGATCACATCCGACAACCAAAAGTCCACAGAAAATGTGCAAAAAATTCCCCTATCAAAAAAATATCCAATTTCAGGATTTTCCTAAAAAAATTCGGTCAGCGAATCCTTGAGAGATAGATGCCTTCTTTTACCGCACTTTCCAATACGGCACAATATCGTCCCTTTTCTTTTTCAACATCTCTAGGTTGACTTTCATCCAAGAGTTGCACTCTTGGGGGAAATCAATGGACGAGATATTAAGGGTGACATCGCATAGCTCCCTAGAGAAATACTGCAACCGAGCCTGTAATTTCTTCGATTTTTCTCGAAAAACTGGGAAAAAAAAGGATCTAAACTTAAAGGTCTCTCGTTATTTTCATTAAGTTTCAGAAGAGAGATTTCTAAGTGAACTCTGCGATTCCTTTATCTTCAATCTATATGCATATCTAGTATCCCTTATTTTCACGAAAAAAAAAATCTGTGCAAATATTTGTCCTTTAACGCAGGGATTATCTTACAAAAAAATTACCGGAGGCTTTTATTATTTGTGAATTTTCGTTATTTGGTTTTCGATTATGGCGACTTATTAAGTTCGAATTATGAGCTAGGATCGAAATACGTATAGGGAAGTGATTGTCGGTGAGATTTTCTAGGTTTACGAACAGCAATAATAGCGAGCTGAAGCCGTGGCGAAAAAAAATCAACCAGGATAAATAAAGGGCAGGGATAAATCGAAAATAAAATTGCGGTTTTAAAGTTTTTTTTTCATTGCATTGTTTGACGGAGGTTTAAAATGGAGAATAAAAAGGATTTACACGGATTTGCCAAAAAATTCAATCCAATTACGGATCATTTGAAAGATTGTGTGGTTATTCGAGTGCAAATAAAAAAGGGTTTGGATAATAGATTGGAAAAAATCATAATCATACTTTGCTATTTTTCTTTATGAAAGGTATGAGTGTACGGTTTTTTGAATCTGTGAAAGACGGCGAAAATGAGTCAACAGGGAGATTTACCTCTCTTATATCAAAGTAAAGCAAAACAAACTACCCCAAAATATGAGGGTTGTCCGTAGGGTAAGGTCTCCAAAGTGCTGAAGCCGCTTGAAAAATTTTTAGTCGACATCTCATTTCCTTTTACTCTCTCTCTCTCCCTCCCCCTCCTTTGAAATAGATAGTCCCTCAGTCATGAGGGCTTGGCTGGCAATCGAGATGGAGGTTCCTCTCGTCGCTACTGCCAGGGGCGAACGTGGTGCAGTGATTAGATTTGTCACGGTTGCGAAACCTGGGCACTATTTCACACCTGAGACTAAACAACGGTGGCAACATTCGAGGATTTTAGATGAGACGCTTTTGATCATCAGCACTGGAATCTTATTTGGACGGAATGCACTTCGTCGATACAGAATCATATCTTGTTGTGTTTAACGTGGACAGCCTGACACTAAGTCTCGATGTCACGGTTGTCTTTAGTAACTCGGATTGTATTGTAACGACAATCAGAACAGTAACCTGTAAATAGGAGCATTATATTCTAAGTACCATAACCAAGCGAATAGACCAGCAACCCGCAAGCAGGAACATATATTCTAAATACCGAGATGGTATCAGTCTAAATCGTTTTATCAGGAACGAAATACACACTGATTTGTGCGAGTCATATCTAAAACTCTGACTTTCTCAGGATCAAGACATCTGGTTATTCTCACACAACTCCTCTTTGAGAATCCAGGATACCGAAGCAAACCGGCTTAGTCCTCTGGCCGCGATGTGGACGTCAACCATCAACCATCAAGATACCGATGGAACAGCTCGGGTACGTGAAATCTCTAAGTTTTAAAAGGAGTTACGGGAATCGTCGTAGCTTTCCACACCAGCAATTATTCCCTTGCGGGGGCTTTTCGTCGATAATGACGAGCTGAAAATAGAATGCGAACGCTATTTGAAAATTGCGGCGGCGAGCTGGTGCAACGAGGGGCTACTAAAACTGTCACAACGTCTACACGAATGCCATGATCTCAATTAATTAGAAAAATAGTTGAACGTACAAGCTTTCTAATGATGTAGGATTCGGTTTAGTAAATATTTTCACACTGCATTTTAAATTTAAAAATAAGATTACCGGATTTCACACTATTATGCTTTATTAAACGTGACGTTTCGGTCTCTGCTGAGGGTTTTCAACCATCAAGAACGCTTTCGCGCGCGAGGCATTCAAAAGAAGGAGGTGGAAAGAACTTGTCCCCATTACTGAGTGAATAACTTACGTCGATTCCTGTTAGGACTTCGGGAGTGCCGCCTCCACATACCTGAAGTGTGCCACAAGTCATGAGTTGTAAGAATCGGAATCGGAAGTAATTCGAAACCTAGCCTGGAGGTTTTTCGGTTCCACAGTTGTCGAAGTGTACATAGGAGGGTCCACCCCAGCAATGGTGAGGCCACTTTGGTGGACAAACGTGGTGGTTGTGATTAAACACCCAAATGTGGGTAAAGTTCATCGGAGTTGCGTCTATACACCGAGTGCCGGTGCACTAAGATTGGCAGTGATTTAGATAGGTGTCATACCCACTACTGGGATTGTCGAACTCGCATCCTTCTTTAGTTCTTCTTCAATGATACTCCAGCCCAAATAGAGCTTTGGCCTCCGGACCTTCAGCTTCCTTAACATGTATTTGTTATTGTGAAAGGGTTGTTAGCTTCGCGCAAACCTTCATGTACGAATTTTTAATTTTCACAGATAGAGGTGGCTTAAATATACTCACGCAAGCAGTGTGCTAGAATTATTCATCGACCAGGATTTAAGCTTACGACCTTCGTATTGTAGACCAAAACGTTACCCACTAGGCTACACTTGCATACTATAAACTATAAATAAAAAAAATCGTCACTAAATCAATCTATGCTTGCAGAGAACTATGGTATAAAGTCCTAAAAAGTAGCAATGAAAAGAAATGTTCTTAAAACCGAGTGTTTCCACCCTGTGAGATGGAGGCAATAAAATATACCCACAACCAGTCCTGTTTGCTCTGAACAATGTAATTGGACCCTCACTGGATCATGGGCTCATCACCGGTGATCTTAAAATCTAACTGTTATGAGAAACGGATACAGCGCCTAGGATACGGACAGATTCTACAAGTTATGATTGGCTTTTGAAACATTCGAACATTGAATGGCGGTGGAAGGGCTAGGGCCACTCGTTGCATACACTGGCATTCAGTGATCGACGGGGAAATCCGCTATAACATCCAAAACTGATGCACTTATGCACGCGAGGTGAGGTAGATGGTATCAGGAGAAGAACGAACCTCGATCAAAAACACTTAGAACCAAGATACAGAAGTTGATTCTGAGTGTGAAGCCACAAATGGTGTAGCGGTCATCCTTTCAGCGAGAGCAGAAACAGTCTCATCACCTAGGAACTAATCTCGGATAGTATTATCGTCGTCAGGCATGCTACGCAGCAACTAATGCTGCGACAGCTGGTGACAAAGAGGAATTTCAGGACCAACTAAGTGGCACCTTCGAACGTGTTCCAAGATGTGATATTATTATTCTCTGGAGATTTTATCGTCCACATTCGCTGTGACATCACTGGACTAGAGCACGTCATGGAGAAGCATGGTTACCCTTGGGTTGACGCGTCACGACCTCAGATTAACAGACCAGAAAACGGCGAATTATTTGTGAGGTTTTGTAGTACTCGATGAGGACCCTTTTTCCACAAAAGAGTCACCATAAAACATTTTGGGTTTCCCCTGGTGATGGTGCTTCTCAGAACCATATCGACCATTTGATCATAAGACGCCAATGAAGAAGATGTATCCTCAATGTACGAGCGAAGCGTGGAGCTGAAATGGGGAGCGATCACCACTTGATGGTTGCGTGCTTGGATTGTAATGAATCGC
Organism: Chorisops tibialis; assembly: GCA_963669355.1. Lineage (NCBI taxonomy): Eukaryota > Metazoa > Arthropoda > Insecta > Diptera > Stratiomyidae > Chorisops > Chorisops tibialis. The sequence goes on from OY770262.1 coordinate 218,125,902, forward strand.
AGGCTTAATGCGGAAAAACTAGGAGGCTCCAGCAAAAACGCGAGTATACCACCATTCTACGCGAAATTTCATCCATGTTGAACGGATATGAAGTGCGCATATTGGACACATTTCTAACAAGTGCTGAATAATCTGTGGAAGATGCGCGAAGCGGTGTGAAACACTGGATGTTGCAGGACACATAGGACAAGGTCTGCGACCGGAAAAAAGGCAAATTGTCAATCATTTCTCAACCCGATGTCATGAACTTCTGTCTTGAGACAGAGCTACCGTGATGCTCGTATACAGCTTAAGAAGGCTGTTAGACAAGAGCAAGGCCATTGAAGATTTGTCCAATGAGTCAAAATCTGCACCTTACCCTGGAATATAGGTTCGCTATTAAAAATTATGACACAGGTGACAAACAGGAATTTCGCCGCCAATCACCTGCTGAGAGATGTCAACGGAACTCTCCTTAAAATGAGTGAACACCAGTTGCGGCGATGAAAGGAACACTTCTCTAATATTTCAAATCTTATCTTGTCAGTGGAAGATATTCTAGAAACAACAACTGCCAAATATCCAGCCGCAACAATCCTCTATTAGGGATGATCCCCAGATAAGGAAGAACTAGTTTTAGTTAACAATTTATTTATTTACTAGCGATCGCCCGCGACTTTGACCGTAAGAATCGCAAAATAAGCAATTTTTGCGACTGTAGTTAGTAATACATATGTTTATATAAACTGATTAGTTTAATGACCCTTTGAAGACAAAAGTTTCTATTTTGTTGGAATCAAAACTATAAATTATTAAGAATGAAACCACGATACTCGCATTTGTAAGGGACAGGCTCGTGATCAAATCAATCCCGTGACCTAAGACCATATTCGTATTGAAGAGCAATAAGGACATGTGAATAGTTATAGCTTGTGTTAATTAAAAAAAAAGCCCGAATAAAATAACATTAAGCTTAAAACCATAACAGGACTACGACTCTGTGTAAAGCCCAATCAAACGATACTACATATGAAATTTTGGTGATGTTAAGAATTTTGTATGGGGAGTGGTAGAAGGAGTGATAGTACTGAACTAATTTGTTTAGAGTAGCTATAAAAATGTTTTGTACCAAATTTAAGCTTCAAAAATTTAATTTTAGTTCAGTAAAGTTCACACTTTTCATGAAAATCAAATTTTTGAAAAGTTGTGAAATTATGTCATATTGTATGGGAGGAAGTAAAGCTAATCGGTTAATTTTTTCCCAATATTAATAATAATGCTAACTAATGATTCTATACAAAATTTTAGCTCGATAAAAGCTATACGTATTGAGAAAATTGGTTTAGAGTATTTCATGATAAAGTGCGGTTTGTATGGGAGGTGGTGGAAGGAGTAAGGGGTTTTTAGTGATTTTTCCAAAAACAACTACGATCATTATGCAATTGAAATATTTTAAATTTTAGATCTGTGACTTTCACACTTTCCGAAAAAATCGAATTTTTATGAAGTTGTGTAATCGTGTCACATTGTACGGGAGGGGGTAGAAATAGTGAAGATAATCGGTTAGTTTTTTCCCGATATTAATAATAATGCTAATTAAGGATTTGGTACAAAATTTTAGCTCGATGGAATCTATACGTATTGAGAAAATTGGTGTATAGTATTTAATGAAAAAGTGTAGTTTGTATGGGAGGTGAGCGAAGGAGTGGAGGAATTTTAATAATTTGTATACTTAAAGATTGAATTTGTAATAGAAATAATATATTCTAAATTTCAAATTAATAGCTCTTATAGTTTCCAAGAAAATTTGATTATTACATATTATTAAAAATGAGTCACTTTGTATGGGAGGGGGTAGAAAACATGAGAGGAGGGGAAATAAAACCAAAAGCAGATTACTTCTCGGAGCATACCTAATAAACTGTGAAAATTTCATTACAATCGGTTCAGCAGTTTTTGCGTGAAAGCCGGACAGACAGAGAAGAATTTTAAAAACGTGAGTTTCTGCTTAGTTATTGCTAAAATAAAGCAAAAAAGTAACTTATAGCCATTTCTAAACAAATAACAGACATACACTACAATTATATTTATATGTATAGATTTGGCAACAATTATTTATATGTATCTATTTAACTTTTTAATTCAACAACTATTAATACAACTATTTATTTTTGTTAAATAATATTTTTCAAAGCTTATTGGACAATAACTTTTTACCAACTGACTTTTATTTTTAATTTTTTTTTTAGAGCCAGGATTTAAGATCGCCTGCTACTGTAAGTAGAATTACAGTAGCTGATTTTAAATCCTGTTCATTATAATTTCTGTATAATATGCGCGACAAGCGCACCACACCACCATTCGATAATGGCGGGAAAGAAAGCCTCAGGTATAGACGGACTACCAACCGAACTCATCAAAGCAGACCCGGAAATTACTGCCGATTTACACATCCCACTCTTTACTGAGATGTGGAATGAAGGAAGATATCCGGCTGAGTGGAAGGAGGGCATCATTGTGAAAACTCCGAAGAAGGTTGACCTTCAGTATTGTGGTAATTTGGGTGGTATATGTCTACTTTTTCTTTTTCTTCTACTATGGCGCTACAGCCCAAATCGAACGTTGGCCTCCTGACATTCAGGTTCCTTAAAAATTTTTTATTACTTATTGTGGAAGGGTTTTTAGCCCTTCGCACAAATCTCTTTCTACGAATTTTTCATTTTCATAGATTGAGGTGACCAAGGTATATCCAAGCAGGCAATGTGCTGCAATTATATATTGCGTCGACCGGGATTTGAACTCATGACCTTCGCATTACAAGACCAGCACGCTGCCCACTAGGCTACACCCTAGCTACTACTACTGTCTACTTTTTGCCGTGTCAAAAATCGTGGCTAAGGTAATTTCCAATGGGATTTGTGATGTTGTAGAGAACATTCTCGAAGTTTATCAGGCTGGATTCCGTTAAGTGTCGTCTTGTACAGACCATACAAATACCCTACGGATAATATTGGTGCAGTCCACCGAAATAGCTTCGCCACAACATCCCATATTTGTGAACTTCGAAAAGACTTTGCATATAAGATAATAGCTATGATCAAAGATAAAGAATCCTACGAAAATGCAAGATGTCGCGTCTTACATAGTGAATACAACTGAACAGACTAAGATAGGCATTGAGATTCAAAGGCGAAAGTAACAGTGAACCGGTCACACTTAGGGAAAATCATTTAGCACATGCGGAAGAGAACTGTTCCTGTTGTTTTACTCGACATTATTATCTCGTTTCTTACAAATTTTTTTTATCTAACCACACAGTTTCCCTATCTAAAGTCTTAATATATACGGAGCATGTTCATAAATCGCAAATAGATATCTCCACAAATATTGGTTTTTTTCCCCTCGTCATAGCTTGACTTTTCAACTCGATTAATTCCTTAATGCATAGTTCTATTCTTTTGCTCCTTGATAAAATCCTCTGATAAGCAGCTTATTCCGCTCCTTGTCGTCTTATCGTACTAAAATGTATAATTTAATTATGATCGCCTCTCGGTCTCTCATATCTCTAAAAACGTGTGGTGTGCCGGACACGTAACCTCATCCCTCGTGCGAGAGAGCCAACCCATCATGGCCAAAAACTCAAATTAGGATAATTACTTCCACACACTTTACTAGCTGCAAGGGATGATGATGACGATTATGATAGCACATCACTATATTGTCCATGATTATAGTGAAGCTCAAAGGATCGATTACCGAGGTACATAGATAGAAATCGGACAATTTTCGGACGTGATACTTAATTGACCGTTCCATTAAAATATTTTCAGGAGACATCGAATATAATTGCATACGTGTCACATGTGTGCTTAGTTCATTCAAGTGAGATGTTAAATTATAGAAGCCGGTAGTGTACCGCTTCCATCACCTTAATATGGCACGGCCACAATAAAAAAGGACAACCACTGACTTCCTGCTTATTCATAAAGTCTTAATTATAGCCAGCAAAAAAAAGCAGCCATTAAATAATTACTCATTTTTTGAATTGGAAAATTTCGTGGACTTTTGTTCGCGGTTTTTAGTTTCTAAAGGGCGTGCATTTGTCCTATTTTTTTCGGAAATCCATCATGCAGTACTGCACCTCTGCATGAAGTGCAATACAATGTTCGGTGGTTAGCTTAATGCCCGCATCGAGAATTCAAAGGGATGAAATTTTTTTAAATTGAGTTGGACGCGCATGGTGTTAGCCATTAACGCGTACATCTGCCCCATAAGTTCAGACTGGAAAAGGAGCGAAACAATAATGTGGCTGGCAATGTTTATTAAGAAGGTACGGCTTAGTTTTTTTTTTCGTATTTTAGTAATAATTGCTTCTGATCATATTTTAATCGTTGATCAACCCAAGATAACTGTTAATCTAATCTAAAACAATTAGGATATGTACAGGAATATCGGTTGTCGCTCGAAAATCTCCATTCCGAGTGAGCGGCTTTCTGTTTGTCTACGAAATAACTCTTCAACGCTTTGAGCTACCAAACTAACATTTTTCTCATATCATTTTTATCAAAAAAAGGAACTTTAAGTTCGTGAACGAGCCACATCACTACTTGTACCACCTCCCATACAAATTTGTTAGAAGTTCAAGAAATTCTCTTCGAAACTACCGAAGCTATCGAGTTGAAAATTTTACCAACACATTGAAAATTTATTATTTCGAATCGTTCACGAATTAGAAACGAATTCTAAACCGAAATCCTTACTTCGTCACAAGCACATTTTTTCTCGATTCAAACAACTGGAAGTAATGCGAAAAGATTGAAATCTACAAATTGCGGTTAGAATTGTATCTAACAATTTTTGTATTGTCCGGATTCCGTAAAAAAACCAAAATTGATAAAAGATAAATGAAGGCAACTATTAATTCAGAGTTTTTAGTCCGATACAAAAAAAAACAGACTCCGTTACCTTAAAACTCTTCCGACTCGATTTCCTATAATTTTCAGCCTAATCGATCAAAATCCCGACAGTCTGTGGCACCAGCCGAACATATCTTATAAAATTACATGAAATATAGTCCTTTAATCCGCAAACTCTAATACACAACTGCCCTACATTTACGCTCGAAATGATTGCACTCCAATTTATCACATACAGAAATATATGCCATAGATCTTTGATATCTTTTCAGAGATATTTCTTTCGATTCTGCAAAAATTCAGGATGTTTTTTCTTTTCCCCGAATAAAAGAAAAGAAGATGGAAAAAATTTGTGAGAAGATGAACATCGTTCGATGGCATTGTCGTATCCTGTTGAGGTCCATTTAAACGGGGGCATAGATACAAATTGCATCAATTTATCTGTCTGACATCCTTGCAAGATTCTTCGGGCTAAAATAAGATTGAAAATCGCGAAGCAGTTTTCTGGTCCTTCCCGAAAAAACGAGAATGAATTTTGAATGCTACATTTTAGGGTTGGCCTGTGTTTTTTTTTTTTCAAGTTTATGATTTGCATTTTTAATAACCGAATTTCAGGCACGATCCCTTACTGCTTACGTCTTATTGTTTGTTACGTATGTAACATGTCAGTCATGGTTGGCAGAAGTCGCCATTCAATCTCAGTCTGGAAAATATTTTTTCATTTGGCGTTCGGTAAGGATTTTCAGACCCCATGTTTTTGGGTCGTTGTAAGTTTTTTTCTTCCTATCGACTCACCTTTTCTTGTTCAAACTGAAAATGTATCACCTGCACACACGTGTCGTACTAGAAAAAAAAATCCGATTTTCAGTTATTGTTGGATAAATTTGAATAGATATACCGACTGCGACTGTCGGGCGGTCAATTTTCAGGACACAATCAAAGACAGTATGCAGCTATTTAAGTTCGTACTTGAATAACATCTGCATGATTTATATGAAGGTTCAAAGTACTTATAAGTATTTCTCAGTGATAGAAAGAAAAAAAGAAGAAGAGGAGATAGTGTACCGGGAAGATACTTTTCAAATATCTTGAGAGATTGCCGTTTGTCTAGTCAATTGGTACAGTACTTAAACGGATTGATGCGGGTGATTTATGTAGATTTTTCCTGGACTTTAAAAGGAAACGATGAATATGAATATGAATATTTTTGTTGGAAATTGAATTTCCCGCATCCTTTTTCCTCTTTTCTTTTTACACTCCATCGAGTGATGGACACGAATTTTCAAAAAAGCCTCACATTATTAAACATTGCATTATGTCTAATTTTTCCCAGTATGCTGTTGGTTTAGAATTCAACAACAGCAGTGGATGATATGAAGTATCTACAGTGTTTTTCGAGATACATTGTAATTTTTCATGTTTCAAGCATAGCACATTTTCATTAGCACACATCTCAATTTGAAGAAGTTGCACCAATAAAGGTAGATTTTACTATCATCCGTTGTATAAATAACTAAAATAACAGAATTATGATTGGGCGTAACGCCCAATCATATGATACTCTAGATGAAATAGGAAAGAGTTTATTGTACCGGAAAATATGTCATCTGAAATTCTTTCCAGTAGTAAATAGTGGCTTTTGTATGGGACGTGGGAAAAGCAGAGGGAGAAGGTGTGTAATTTTTGTATATAACACCGAACGTAGTATACAAAATGTTTCATGCTGAATTTAAAGTTTGTAGCTTCCATAATTTTCGAGGAAATTGAACAACTTTTGTATGAATTTATGGTATTTGTATGGGAGGCGGCAAAGAAAGAGTGAGGTCAAATTGATAGTTTTCCAAAATTGGTTGCAATTATAATAATATGACAAATAAACTGCCAACAAGTTGGGCGAAACTTTATTATTCTTGGGACAAGTTGCGGATGAGTGGAAAGTCAATATGCAGGTTAGGTTTTTAATTAATTGCTTGAATCACGTCCAATATTCTCTATACAGAATGTGTTTCATAGACGAAGTTGCATAGAATTTTCATAAAATCCGGTGTATTTTACATTCACGAAACCGAACATTTGTATGGGAGGGGGTAGAGAATGTAGGGGAATCGTAAAATTTGATATGCAGTTTTATTCCGCTTCTCTTGTAAGGTGCTTGTATAAAATTTCAAGTTCGTAGCTTTTAGTTTGTTGGTTATTAGTTGATTTAATGAAATTGGTAGAAATCATAGTTTTGTATGGGAGGGGGTAGAAGTTTTAAAGGTTTTTGACCAGTTAATATTTCGTATATTTAGGGATTTTTTTTAAATGCATTTCGCAAATTTTCAAGTTTCTACCTTAAAATTTCACTCAAAAATTTTCAGTTTATGTGTTTTTTTCAATGCACATGAAACACCTTGTGCACGTTAGACCGGGGGGGTCGGTTTATAACAATTATGGATCAAGTTATTATTATTTTTCTACGTACATCAAATAGACGTATCCACATGCAAAATTTAAACTTTGTATCTTTCACCAGAGCCCTAAAAAATCACTCAAAATTTTCGACATTTTTGCTTATCACCTCCCTCCGCTTACACCTCCCAACTTAAAATTTTTACCAAAATTAACCATCATGTAGTTCTACAATCTGATAAATTTTCGATTTGATATCTGTACTCTTTTTTGAGATATAAGGATTTGTAATTTTGAAAAGTGCGCCATTTTTGAAATGCTCCCCATTTCCCCCCACTACTATTATTTCAACATGTTTTATTTTTTTTGTATTTTCCTAGTATAGTTTAATACATGTTTCAAGTTTCAATTACATAGCTTAAGAGATAGTTGAGATATTCATTTTTAAGTGTTTTTCCATATGTCCATATGTACGGCGCACAGTGGGGCCGAATGGCGAAAAAGCGGAAAAAATTCAATATCTCGAGAACGGATTAACATAGAAACCTGGGGCCTGTCTCATTCGACTCAGAATAAAAAAAAAATCAAGTTCAACTATATTTATTGAAATTTTGAAGAAAATTAAAGAACTAATGAGGAAATGAAAGCCTATTGGCAAGATAAAAATTTCTGAAATTTTCGGAATAGGTTGTACTCATCAAAAAAAGTGGCAACAAGTATTTTGAGTGTATATTTAAATTAAATAATGCTTACAATTAAGAATTCAAGAAAGCTTAAAAGACTGGAGAATTTGGTAAATAATAAAACTAGGGATTCAAAGTCAAAGGTAGTTCAAATTGCAAAGATACTTACGATTTCAAATTCAAAAAAATTAGATTAACAGTTCCTTAGCCGCATCACTGATTTGGTGGTGCTTTTTCTTTGGTTCGGGTCTAATGTTCGTGATAAAACTATACGAAGTCTCCAGTAGCTTTCGGAACTCGTCTTCCGCGAGTTTCTGATCTTGAAAGTCTTGTAATCCTTATTTCTACTTTCTTGTGCCTCTTCCGACAATATTACGACTGGGAGAATCGACTTCTAGGGAAAAAATTTGATAATTTTTTTCTCCCTCTTTTACAGTTATATATCACTCATTTAGAGTAGTGTGTAATTTGGTCAAACTTCCATTATTCTGACAGTGAGCCTAAATTAATGGGAATACCCTTGAAACAGGAAAAAAAAACATGCTGTTCCTAGATTCTGTAGCTTATACAGGGTGTTTGGTACTCCGTGCATAACCTTGTAAGGGGTTATTCCTGGATATATTTTGAGAAAAAAATTGTTCTACGGAGATGGTCAATTTTCAATATCCGCGGAGATACAGGGTGACCAAGAAAAGTGTTTCGGACCTGTACCCTCACTCACTCAAAACGCTATATCTTGAAAACTAATAATCGCATTTCAAAGTGTTATAGCTTGTTTTTTAGGGAATCAAATTACCTTTCATAGTCCGTATTGTACCTCTACCCAATCCTGAGGTATTTGCTTCAGACCACAAATTTTTGATACTTTGACCCTCAAAATTCTGTGATCAATGTAGTTTTTCTCAAAAAAACGCATTATAAAAATGTCATTTTAATGTTGTTGTTTTATGTGCCATATTATTGGAAAGTGTGGACAACTTCATATATCTTGGGGCTAATCTAGCAAAAGACGGTAATGAAACAGACGAAATCAAACGACGGATAATACTAGCAAATAAGACGTATTATTCGGTACTTCCAATAATGAAATCCAAGAAAGTGCACAGGAACAATAAGCTGCGGATTTATAAAACTATTATACGACCTGTGCTCTGTTATGGCAGCGAGACGTGGACATTAACGCGAACTTCCGAAAAAGCAGTTAACGCATTCGAAAGAAAGGTCCTCCGAAGAATTTTGGGACCTGTGAAGGAAGGAACGGAATGGCGAATAAGATACAACCATGAGTTGTATCAACTCTACGACGAGCCAGAAGCTTCAACGTTCATCAAGTTACGTAAACTGCAGTGGGCTGGCCATGTAGAGCGGATGGAAGACAGAAGAATCCCCAAACGTGCTCTTAAAGGCAAAGCGAGTGGTAACCGGCCAGTAGGCAAACCACGCAAGCGATGGGAAGACTCGGTTGATGAAGACAGCAAAGCCATTCTAAAAATTAGCAGCTGGAGGACGCGGTCTTTGGATCGAGACGATTGGAGGCGACGACTTCAGGAGGCCAGGGCCCGATTTGGGCTGTCGCGCCATTGATGATGACAAGTTGTGTTGTAGACAGACGGTCACTCGGAATCGAGGTTTTTGAGCGACAACAAATATTACTTTACCCTTGGCGGCTCTGTGCGATCATTATTTCTTAGCGTTACAAACGGTAAGGCAAACACAATATACTCTCAGATTTCATCTAGAGTATAAACATAATGGGCCCAACACCAAGCCCTGAGGAACACCAAAAGTAATGCGTATTATTGACTGGGACTTGTTACAACCTACCTTAACCTTTCGTCATCGATTGGACAAGTAACTAAACTAACTAAAATCACACGAAGCAGATAAGAGTCTAAAGTGATTTTTCAACTTGGCTATTAGTATCGAAAACTTTACGCTATCAAAAGTCTTGTAAAAATCCAAATGTGAACTGATATCATCTACATCTTTAGCAAGTCAATAAAATTCCTGTTAAGACCCACTATAGGGGCATAGGACAGAAACAACTCTCTTCCACAAGGCGCCCGATGCTCAAGAGGGAGAGCCTTAAGCTGTTGCCAGGACTTGCTTATTCCTCTGGTGTCCTGCTCACCTGCTCGCTTCCATGTGCTACATGGTCGACCAACCAGACGTCTTCCTTGAGGATTATAATCCAGAGCCTGTTTGGCGATGTTTTACTCTGGTTTCCTCAAAGTGTGACCGATCCTCTGCCACTTCCGCCTTTGAATCTCATTAATACAGGAACACTATTATACTTGGATCCAAATCCGGATTGAAATGGTGATAAGAATTTCTCATTTTCTATATAGAGCTCTATTTGATCACTTAGCAATCGTAGGTAACTAGCAAAAAGTCCAACTTACCCTCAAAATTACTACAGGTTTTATTGTCATTTGTAGAATTTTCATTATTGCTAGAACAGCTAGTAGGGCTGCTCAAAAGTAGTTGTTAAGTGACCAATTTTCGTATTGATCAACCGAATGTTCAAGGGTGGGAATCTGCGCACCTTTTGTTGATCATCCACACCCAGACTCAAAAACCACATATCTTTGCACTGAGCGAATGTAAGGTATTACCAGGTAGTAAACAATTGTATGCCTTACCAGGTTATCCTTTTTTCGCCAACGAAGTAGCGCCCATTAAGTCCGTGACGATGTAGCTTTTCAAATAGTTCTACAACCAATCCAGAGTTTAGCATTTTTTATGGCACCGAACATATCTTAGGAGGTTACTATTTAATGCATTGGATGCTGAGTCAAGTTGGTATAGGATTGGTGAACAATGGGGTTGCAAGGGAGTTTCAGGAGCGAAGAATGTAAACTGTCAGCGAGCGTTGTTCTAATGTTACAAGCGGTCGGAAAAATGTGGGGCGCATCCCACAATCTTGATATTCCGTTGTTGAAGGAATGGCTATATTAGACTGTACGCGATGGTTGATGCTTGACAGTGAGCTCATGAGCGCATGCAGCTTGCCGAGTATACATGGGATAGTTGAAAAAAGGAGGATGAGGTTGGACAGATCTTCGATGCATTTACCGTGGAAATAACGATAGTAAACGCTGAGTACCCCGACGACTCTACGATGTTGAAGGGAGTCAGTAGAAGTTGTTTTATTTTCATATGCAACAGAACGCATGCTTTTGGATCCCATCGCGTACCCCAAATAGAAAATCAAAAATCGCCACTAACAGTTAAATACGCTGGACTCAAAGAACAATATCGCGAAAACTAAACGAGTTATCAACAATCCAAAAAAACGTGGCTACAAAGGAGGTCTGTGAAGCTAACTGAATATCACTAAATATGACTTCCCCTTCTTCTTCTTCAATGGCGCTATAGCCCAAATCAAGCCTTCGCCTTCTGTTTTTCAGGTTCCTTAACATTCTCATTACTTATTGTGGAAGGGTGGTTAACTCTTCGCACAACCCTCTATCATAGATTGAGGTCCCCAAGGTATATTCAAGCAGGTAGTGTGCTAGAACTATGCGTTGACCGGGATTTGAACTCACGACCTTCACATTGTAAACCAACACGATACCCGCTAGGCTATACCCTAGCTCACTAAATATCACTGTTGGCGCTTAATTCAAATTGTCCGGTTTTTTCTGAACTGACCTCGCAGTCCTACCAGCCTACCCGACATTGCAGGTCAATATGCAAGTTAACTTGGCCTTTTTCTGTGTTGGTACCTATTTTGGTTCGCGCAGATTTTCCAATTTCCGCAATAAAACCATCGGAAACACATCCTCCCTGTTTAACAGTTCGGCATATCAATAGAGCTGATTTCTACAGTGCTTTTGATTGGAGACATTGCTTCGAGTCGAAAATTTGTGACTTACCCATGAAATCTGTAACCCCAGCAATACTAAAATGTATGAGGCTTTTTATATCTTCCAGTCTCAAAAAGAGCGGGTTGTCGAAAGATGCCTGATTCTCAAAAAAGTGTGTCGATGCAACTAGAGTCAAGGAGCAGTATTTCCAAAAATATCGCAGCAATGTTAACAAGTCTGACAGTCCGGCAGTCATTCTTTCTTGTAGTTTTCTCTCTGGTTAAACCCATTCGCAATCTTTACCATATTTCGTACTCTTCAGGGTGCGTTCCACATATCTGGAAAGTCAGGAATGTTCAGCCGATTCCCAAGAAAGGATGCAAAGGAACCTCGCTGACTATCACTCTGTTGCCATAGCCTTCGTGCTTTTATAGAATGGTCAACTACCTAGAGAAGAAAAACTTGATCGACAATCGCCAATATGGTTTCCATTCAGGACCCTGTTCACGAGATCTCCTGGTGTATCTAACTGATCGTTGAGACTCCTGCATAAACAACTCGGCGAAGGGCTAGCACTTGCGCTTGAGATTGCAAAAGCGTTTGGCAGAGTTTGACAGAAATGTTTCATAGCTAAGCTTAAAGCCTTTGACTTAAAGTCGTATTTTTTTAAATGGTTTAAAAGCTTTCGCTCAAAGAAGTTATTTCTGTCCTCTTTTCTATTGATTCCGGCGTCCCGCACGGCTCAGTCTGGTCACCCACTCTCTTTTTAGTCTTTATAAATTACCTTCGCTTTTATATTAAAATAACCACAAACTTTATTTATCGCTTTTCTTATAATCACTTTAACACTTTTTTATTTACATATTTATATCACCTTTTTCTTCGCGCTGTCGATCACACGTCTTAATCTTTTTTCCAACTTCGACTACCTCTTCGCACCATTCGTGCTGTCGATCACACGACCTAATCGCCTTCTAAATTCTGAGTGAATCTCTCGTACTAATCATGCTGTCTGTCGATCACACGACTCGATCGGGTTCTCAATCCCGACGGACTCACTCATCGCAAACGCTCGCCTTGTTATGTCGTTCTTTTCGGCCTTCTCAGCTGTTTCGACCTTCTCAGCTGTTTCGACCTTCTCAGCTGTTTCGGCTGCTGTCGGTCGTCTCCGAGTCGATGAGGCATTATGTGTGCGTGTGTGTGTAGAATATTAGATTGATGAAGGTCGCAAATATTCGTTGAACGATTGGAGCCGACATGTTTAACATGTATTTTATATTCTGGTAAATTTTTGTACAGTTTGACTTGTCTTACATGCAATTTCTGCCTTGCACAAAGTCATGGAATGAAGGAGGAATCGGAACAATGGGAAGGTAGAGAAAGAGGAGTGAAACGCCCGTAATGAGTGGAGCAGCTGGTATATTTTTCAGTTGTATTCATTTTCAAAATTCAATCATAATCAACGATTGCAATTCATAGACGTACAGTAGAGTATTCAAGTCAAAATAAAAATCAAAAAATCTCCCAATCCCAGTCAAAATGGTCGATTTACTCCTCCTTTTGTATTTCCATCGTGAAATACAAGTTAGAATAAAACAGTGATTGGCTGATTTACCTTCAAAAATAAATCTACAGTGTCTTATTTGCCTTCTTCTCGGTATTACCCTCCTAACAGAAGGCAAGTCCTTAAAATTTTCCGTTCATAACTTCTATATGCACCCCTTTTATTGTACTCGAAAACAAATTTATTACTAAACAACGTCCTGTGTTATGTGTGTGTTGTTTAACCTGACAACATCATCTCAAAACCATCAAATCATTCTCAACTAGCACAGACTATACCGTCAAATCTCTAATTACCAGGATTATAATTTATGAATCGCGTTCGAAAATTCCATCTTAAATCCTGATGCATGTTAATCAAGTCGGATTTTTGCTACCTCTCGCCCTTACCTCAATCGTATAAGGGACACACCTATCCGAGGTGAAACCGCGCGATCTAATGAAAATTTTTTTGTTATACTCGTAAGAGGGATGAGAAGAATTTATAAAAGCGATGTGACGTTAAGTCCTCCTCCTTTTTCGGCTTTTTGTTATTGTCGTGTTTCGCCTAATTAATTTCTGTGATATTTAAGGATATGGAAGGATTATCGCGGGACTGTTGCTTACATAATGCAAAGTTAATATAGTTTGAATAGTGCCATAAAAAGGTTGCTGTGTGAATCGAAAAATTGGGAAGGAGTTACCCAAAAGTGCCCCCTGTGTCATTAGAGAGGTTGAGGTGTTTTTTATGGTTTGTTTTGCACTCAGTATGGAATAGAAAGGCAATCAATTTGGATGTTTTATGAATCTTGAAAAATTTCCAGCTTATCACTACCTTCTAGCTCAAATAATCAAATGCGCCATTGATATCTACGAAAATTCGAAGGACGTACTTACTAGCACTCCTGGTAACCAAGGACCGAGAGAAAAGTTATACCCCGATAAGACCGGGGGCAGAATTGCATTTAAAATTCCTCTCCCTTTTCTTACACCATATTAAAGTCCTTAACCGTATTACATCAAGCATCATAAACCATAATCCACCAAATAATTATTGTACAATCCTTTCAAAAAAGAATTCCGAAAGTATTGTGTTCCCGTTAAATTCCTGTCAGATTAAAATTAAAATCATAAAAAACTTCCAATAAATATTTACACCTCATCAAAATCGAATAAATCTCGAAGAAATAAAACTTATGACATCCCAAAAACATCATCTCCTCTAATCTTTCACTCCTTGTCCTTCAGAGAGTTCCTTGCCGATTTGAATTTGAATTTTCGAATCGAAATTTCGACCTTTTCTTTGATTCGCTGATCCCTTGAGGTATAACCTTACCAATTTTTTTATTATTACTTCTTTCGGAAGGGTTGCTCATTTCAAAACCGATCAGTTTCCAATTCACAAACATCTCAAATATCTCCAAGATACAACTAATTATCCTTCTATTGTGTTCGATCAAATGGAAAGATTTCGTTTTGATTTCGCAGCATCATAAGGTTACATCTATCCCAACAACGAAAAAAAAGGATAACAAATTTAAATTAAATTTTATTCGAAATTAGAAAGCAATTTTGATTCTGGTTTTGGCTGTCGTCTACAACGTGTTTTACTCAACTGGAAAATTTTTTGACGGCACGGAACAGAACAACGAGAAAAAGGATGTTTCCTTAAAGGACTTTTCGTGTTTCTTGTATTCGATTGTTTTCCTTTGATATGGGTCAGACTTGGATGACATGTCCGACATGGCAACGAAATTCTGATAAAGAAACAGTAAGTGAAGTAAATAAATTTTCAGTATGTTTAACATGATAGAGCTCGCTCGTGAATAGGTCAGTAAGTTAACAGGCAAGAAGAAAGGGTTAAGTGGTGAGAAATTTTGGGCTATTCTTGGAAAATGTTAACTAGGATTGGGTTGAATTCGAGTTCAAGAACTAGTTAAGAAAGTCCGAGAGGTGTGTACAGATATTACTGCTGATGGGGCTTTACAATGTCAGCAAGTTGTGATGTTAACTGACCTGGAATTGGTGCCTTTGTCTTGCTTTCTCCTTATTAAATCGAAAAATTATTCATTCGTTGTTCGAACTGCGATAAGTGTCGATTTTGATTTTTCAGTTAGACATAATTTTCGTTGACTAAAATCACTGTATTTTTTTTTTTTTTTCATTTCGACCGGTCGAGAAACTTTGAGCAATCATATGACTTGAGTAGAGAGACTTTAAAAGGGCGAGTAAATCATTCGTGTTCAACTAATCAGTTAATCAATAAATTTCATGTTAAGATCCTTTGCAGGCTCATGGGACGGAAACAGTTCTCTTCCACAAGGCCTGATCTTGAGCAACGGCCGTTAGTATTTGCCAGGACTTGTTTATTCCTCTGCCCTTCTGCTCAACTGTTCTCTTCCATGTGCTTCTTCGTCGATCAACCCGACGTCTTCCTTAAGGATTATAACCCAGAGCTTGTTTTGCGATGTTTCTCTCTGGTTTTCTCAAAGTGTGACCGATTCACTGCCACTTCCGCCTTTGAATCTCAATGCATATTTTATTCTCTCCAGTTTTGCTCCAAAGTTCGTCGTTGGATATGACTTTTGGTCAAAATATCCATAAAATGCGTCACAGGCATTGATCATGAAATTTTGCAGTTTATTGGTGGAGGTAGTGTAGTGGTAAAGTACTGGTTTCGCCAGGACAATCCCCTCCTGTAAGAAAGACAGAAATGTATACCACCGCGCACGTTATAGTTTGCGGATAGTGGATGGTCGACATGGCGCGATTTGTTACCGAATAAGCAAAGCATGCGAAGAGGCATCCGCGGACAAAGATAATGTTTTTCCATTGTATCGTCGTTTTCCAGTTTTCCCTTGTATTAGATTGTTGCGGATGAAATGGCGACTTTCGCGATGAAGTGAAGTTAGTTGCGATTTTCATGTCTCAAACTGCCGCCAGGTCGCTCTGGTAGTAATGAATATTGAAGTATAAATACTCCTACATTTGGTCATAGAATCATTTCAGTTTTGGACTTCATTGAGATCGGAGAGAAAAAAAAATAAGAAAAAAACATGGAATCGAGTCAAAAACGGTTACTTTTTCTTTACGAGTTCAAACTTGGCCACAACGCAAGGGAGGCAACCAAAAACTTCAACAGGTCATTTGGAGCTGATAATGTAAGCGAACGAACCACACAGCGATGGTTCGAAAAATTCCGATCAGGAGATATGACTCTTCAGAGTCGTATGCTCACCCAGGACCATCGATAGACAACGACGAGCAGCGTTCACTACTGGAGTCTGACTCACACCAAACTGTAAGGGACATTGTAGAGGAACTGGGCGTACGCGCTTCGAAAAATCAAAAAGCTTGATAAGCATGAGCTTACTGAGCAAAACACTGCCTCATGTATCAAGAATAACGGTCAAAAAATTAAACGAGTTGCAGTATGAGACTCTTCCTCATCCACCATATTCACCAGATCTCTCGCCAACCGATTACCACTTTTTTAAACACTTGGATCATTTATTGGCAGAGAAACAATTTAACAATTAAGCAGCCCTCAAAAATGCCTTCGAGGAATTTCTTCAATCTAGAAATTCGGACTTCTACGAAACTGGCATAAAGCAATTGTATCTCGTTGGGAGAAGTGTATTGCATCTGCTGGTATCTATTTTGATTAATAAAATTAAGTTTTATAAAAGTTAAAGTTACTTGAAATTTCATTAGCAAAGTCGCCATTTCATCTGCAACAACCTAATACAATAGCACTGCAGCCCAAATCGGATCTTGGCCTTTTGACATTCATGTTCCTTAAAATTTTTCATTACTTATTATGGAAGGGTGGTTAGCCCTTCGCACAACCCTCTTTCTACGAGTTTTTCAGTTTCGTAGATTGAGGTGACTAAGGTATATTCAAGCAAGCAATGTACTGGAATTATATATTGCGTCAACCGGGATTTAAACTCACGACCTTCGCATTATAAGACCAACACGCTACCCACTAGGCTATACCCTAGCTTCCAGTTTCCCCTCCTATTAACTTTCTTTATTATGAAATCCATATTCTTCCTATAATCCTCATCCTTCTCCAAAATCAATGGGCTGGATTAAGGTAACCGTGTCGAGAGTCGACCAGTCTGAGAGCTCTGTGCAGATCGTCCGTTTTTCTCCACTACTCGTGGGATCCAAATACAGGAATACTGTCAAGGAGCTACTTCCATCCGAAATTCCAAGACTTTCGGATACAACCATTGCTTTTGATGGGGTCGTGTCTACACTTACAAGGTTTTGGCAATGTCACACTAGGAAGCCAAGAGGTAAACAGAAGCTACCATGATGGAGCGACTTTTATTAAGGCCAATCGAACCAAAGAGGCGTGGGAATCCAATAAGGAAGCTCTTCGCTGTACTCCACAAGTCTGGGTCCTCTCTCTTTGGAACGTGGCGATCAACGGACTACTGCTAAAACTGGAAGAGGCACGCTGTAAAGTGCGTATGCGAACGACGTTGCTATAACCATCTCTGTTAAGCACCCGAGTACTCTGGGCAAGGTTATGCAAAATGCCCTGTCAATGCTCTCTAAATAAACTCGTGAATGTAGTTTGGGAGTGAACCCACACAAAACTGAGCTTGTCCTTTTCACAAGGAAACACATGTCACATGTTGATCCTCCTTGTTTCTGCAGATAGAGCAAAATATCTGGGTCTTATTTTGGATAGGAAACTGAGCTGGAAACCTAATATTGAGGAAGGTATAAAAAATGCTGCTGTTTACTCACGTAAGAAAGTCATAGGTAAGAAATGGAGAATACAGCCCAAAGTAGTGCACTGGCTCTACGTTACCGTCATCAGACCCATCTTACTTTATGGTGTGATTGTGTGGTGGACTGCCCTAAGGACGGAGACAAACCTCACTCTCCAAAGCAAGGTGCAGAGAACAGCATGTTTATGCATAAGTGGAGCTCTGGGAATAATCCCCTCCGCAGCATTAGAAGTACTGTTTCATCTGCTACTTTTCGATATTATTGGCTGCAAGTTCGGCCGCCCGCCTTATAGAAACTCGTCAGTGGATTTGCATGCAAGCTGGCCACTCCTTAATTTTGGAAGATTTCGAGAGTTTAACCGAAAATAAAGACTACACTCTACCAAGTTTTGTTTCTGATAATAATTTCCTTACCGTCATCTCCTCAAGACAAGAGTGGGAGGCAATGAAATACGGGTGGAAGAGTATCCTACTATACTGACGGCTTCAAAACTAGAAATGAAGTGGAAAGAGATGTTTTCTCTGCAATGCTAAACTAAATATATCTTTCCGTCCTCTGGATCATTCTAGTGAGAGCAGAGCGATGGCGATAAAAGAAGCTTTGGCCTGGCTTGAGAGTAATGTAGTATTTACTAAGGATTCTTCACTGATAGGCAGGACTTTATTAAATCCCAGGAATCAGTCATGTCTACATCCAAGACTGTTCTTGATTGTCGCGCGTCTCTGAAGGAGATGGCTGAACAATTCAACATTCTCCTGTGCTGGGTACCAGCGCATAGGTTTATTCTGGGGAATGAACTCGCCCGGCACGGAACCTCCTTACAGATTCAATTTGAGAAAAAGAAGCTAAGTATGACTCTCGCAACTTATAAGGTGTAACTTAAGTTGGGTGCGATTACTAATGACAACTACAGATGGGCAAACGGTGTAATACCACCAGACAGAATTGACCTGTACTGGATCTAAAACTCCCTGATAGACTGATCTTGCTACGCAGGCAGATGATTAGATCCGTAGTAAAAATCGTTACAGGACACTGCCTGATAGGGAGACATGCTCAGCGGCTTGGCGTCCGTTTAATGATTTTCGCTAGAGCTTTAAAGACGAGGAAGAGACGATTCTTCATCCGTTATGTGCTTGCCCTGTTCTCTCTAGAACAAGGAAACGCTACCTTGGCGCATACTTCTTCGGTAGTCTCGGAAATCTGGCAAATGCAGAAGCCAGGAGCTTTCAACGCTTCATAGAAAGCTCCGATTGGTTCATAGAGTAGGATCTCTTCTGAGATCTTGTGGCATTACAAAGGACCAGCTTATGGCTTAAGTGCGCCCGGACTTGTTTCTGGGCAGCCACCTCTACCTACCTACGTTCCTAGTAAATGAAAGGATACCAAAGGCGAAGCGAAAAACTAATTGTTAAAGACAGACGTACAACATCGGTTTCTCATGCAAAAACGCCTGCAAGACGTTATTTATATTTAATTAGTCTTAATAAAGTACCTGCTTTTTGCACATCGTTTTTTCTCACCAATATTTCCATACTTGCACTTTTCATTTCTTTCATTAAAAAAACAAACCTAACCGTATGTTTTCATATTCGTTAATTTTTCAAGAAAGTCCAGACTATACTTAAGTCTAAGGTCGTGCCAAGATAATGTTTTAGATCCATCTGCTCAACACCAGGTGTATATGCAAAAAAGATACTGGAGAAATCGTATGACCTGCAGACAACCGCACACCAATCCTTCCTGCAAAACCTAACTAAAGTAAAAGTGAACATGAAAGATAACGATTGTCTTGAGATCAAGAAAAAAAAAAGCGACAAATTAATGGCACGTGATGTGATCTTACACGCAAACTGAAATTAATTCGATACAATTATCAGCTTCATTGTGTACACGCCAATTATTCGGTTTGCATTAAGACAACCCGGAACAACAGCGAATATGTAATTCAAATATTATTTAACTCCATTTATCCTTTTTTCTACCTCGTCTCGGTAGTATGAGTAAAGACCAGAACTAAAATAAAATTAGCATAGAAATTGCTTTTATGACAAAACGCGTGTCCATATTTCAGGCTCATCATAGAGTTGCAGCCTTGTCCTTGTCAGTCATTAAATTCGAAAATTTATTGCATAAAAGTGTTTGAGGTCAGTCGATCCATTAACTTTTTTTTTTGGAGACCTTAGATCCGGTAAAGTAATTGTTATGTCACGTTCTAAGGATCATCTTTGCTTTTCGATTCGTTCATCCTTAGATCCCAGTGATTTGAAAAGATTACCAAAGGAACTTTTGAGAGAAAAGTTTAAAAAAAAAAAAACCAAATTATTGGATACATGTTCATGATTTCACCTGAGAAGGAAATGTATAGCATAGGAAGCAGCTAAGATATCTTGATGTCTACTTTGTGTAGGGTACTCCTCCTTGCTCCTCGGTATGACTAGTATGTAATAAGTGGTGTCTCAAGGGCTTATAACATCGTTCAAAAGTGAGATCCACGCCAATGCATCATAATCAAGTGAAATTATGAAATGGAATTCTATCTTTGAGGCGGTTTAGTGTTGTATAAAGGTTTTGAAATTAATATGCTATGTCATGTCCTTTCGAATGGATTAGATTCATACAAAGTAATAAGATTGCGGAAAAAAATTGTTGCAGTTTCAAGTGACTATTCTGTTGAGAGTTCTGAATAGTACTTTCGTGGGTATTCTCTTTGTTTTGGTAAAATTTTGGCAGATTTTACTTGCACAAATATTGCATAAAAAGGATTTGGAAATATTGAGGATAGCTTCAGCCATCGGTAACAGAGTGAGGGTGGTATGAACCGATGAGACTACCGGGGGTTTCTTTTTTTGATTAAATCCCTTCTGTTTGCTGTTCAAACCTCCCTTCTCCCACACAAATTTGGGTGAAAGCACAGGAAATATAAGTGAATGCACACAAAATTTAATAAAAGTGCACAAAATTTGAGTGAACGCACACAAAATTTTAGTGAATGCACAGAAAATTTAGTAAATGCACACAAACTTGAGTGAATGCGCACAAAATTTAAGTGAAAGTACTCAAAACTGGAGTGAACACACACAAATTTTAGTAAATGCGCACAGAATTTGAGTGAACGCACATAAAATTTAAATGAACGCACAAAAAATTTAGGAAATGTGGACAAAATTAGGTGAATGCGCACATAATTTAAGTGAAAGCACACAAAATTTAAGTGAATGCACACAGAGTTTGAGTAAACACATACAAAATTTAGTAAATGCACACAGACTTAGTTGAATGCGCACAAAACTTAAGTGAATGCACACAAAATTTAATAAATGCACACAAAATTTGAGTGAGCGCACAAAAAATTAGTAAATGCGCACAAAATGTGAGCGAACGCACACAAAATTTAAGTGAATGCACACAAATTTGGGTGAATGCACACAAAATTTAGTAAGTGCTCACAAACTTGGGTGAATGCGCATAAAATTTAAGTTATTGCACAGAAAATTTAATAAATCCACACAAAATTTATTAAATGCACACCAAATTTGAGTGAACGCACACTAAATTAAATAATTGCGCACAATATTGAGTAAATTCACACAAATTTGAGTAATTGCACACAAAATTCAAGTGAATGCACACAAAATTGACTAAATTCACGCAAATTTGAGTGAAAACTTAAGTGAATACATAAAAAATTTAGTAAATGCACACAAATTTGAGTGAATGGTTACAAAATTTAGTAAATTCACACAAAATTTTAGTGAACGCACACAAAATTTAAAAGGATGCACTCAAAATTTAGTAAATGCACACAATGAAGTTCCGCGATAACCCTTAAGGTGCGTCCATTTACACAAAAGTCGGGAGCTTTTTGAATATGGGAGTGCAATGGAGTTTAAATTGGATTGCCCTATTTTATGTATATTTAAAAACATTGGTTATGACGTCGATCTCTACATACCCTTCATCAAAACGTAGATTAGAGTTGGCTGGGTATGGTTATAATTTCTTTTGGATCGAGCGAAGCACTCTATATTCCGCCAATTCTCCTTCTCCAATGGTACTCCAGCCCAAATCGGGCCTCGACATCCTGATCTTCAGGTTTCTAAACATTTTCATTATTTATTGTGGAAGGGCTGTTAGCTCTTCGCACAACTCTCTATCTACAAATTTTTCATTTTCGTAGATTGAGGTAACCAAGGTATTTCCAAGCAGTCAGTGTGCTGGAAATATGCGTCGACTGCGATTTGAACTCACGACCTTCGCATTCTAGACCAACACGCTACCCACTAGGCTATATCCTAGCTTTATTCCACCAATTCCATTTTATAATTGATAAATAAAAAATTAACTAATCTGTATCTATTTAATTTTCTTTTTTCTTTCTCTTCCAGGTGAGTGAAATCCCATTTTTGACGAATTAAACACAAAAAAAACCGGGTAAGATCCAAAAACGTTCTACAAAATCGAATCGCCTGAACATCATAAATTTATTATTAACAAGCAATAAAATTTTCCGAAATATTTAACACAATTTGTCGGCTTGTACATTTCGCATAATATTCTATATCATCCTTTCTAATCGATTACCCCGAAGACATGCGAAAAAAGCAGGCTAAGACGGTCGCCAACAACATGTATTCCTTTCGGAAAAGGGCACAACACGCATAACATAACATGCCATCTCGACTTTATGCGTAACGTGTTGCAATAAGGGCGTTACTTTGCAATAAAATTTCATTGCCGTTTCGATTACGCAAAAGTCCTTAGAGCGGCGAAATGTGTTCAGGTGAAGCGGATGGCAGAAAATAGTATTCCATTTGTCCTAAACAAAACTTTCTTCATGCGCAAAATAGTCATGAAAGGAGTTCGAACCTTTTTTTTGTGGATCATACTATGCATGGGCTTGATGTCGTTCCTTTAATCCCTTATAGATTACCACTATACCTTTAATGGCGAATTTTTTTTCTGTTGCATGTTTTCCGTTCCGGGATTTGTAGCAAATTTTTAGCAGTACGAAAGGGTTAATCCTCATGTTCGTTTATATGCTGATGCTATTCAACTGAGAAAAAAGAGAGAGGCAGAGAGAAAAATGAAAGAATGAGCAGAGTATTTAAGCTGATTGGGATTTGAGAGATTAAGGCAGGACTTAAAGAGATTTTTCTTCTTTTAATTAGTTTTATTTTTTTTTTCAGTTGGTTCGGGATAGTTTTCAATCGTAAAGTGACATTTGTAGGACTTGACTAAATTTCATCGGTTTTCAGCAAATTTGATAAATTTTAATGGCAATTTACTAAACACTTTTAAAGACTTCTGATGTGCGCTCGGTTCACTTCAATAATAATAAACATAACAGAATTATGATTGGGCTTAAAGCCTAATCATATGATACTCTAGATGAGATGGAAATGACTTTAATATACCGGAAAATATGTCATCTCAAATTCTTTCAAATAGTGAATAGAAACTTTTGCATGGGAGGTGGTAGAAGTAGAAGGGGAGGTTTGTATTTTTCGTATATGACACCGGACATGGCATGCAAAATGTTTTTTGCTGAATTTAAAGTTTTTAGTTTTCATTATTTTTAAAGAAATTGGTCATAGTTTTCCTGAAATTTAGGGCATTTGTATGGGAGGTGGCAGAGGAAGTGGAGCGTTTAAGATAATTTTGAAACTGCTTATCATCATCCTTATCACCATGCTTTGATTCAATTTCAAAGTCGATAGCTCTCACATACTTGAAGGAGAAATGCTTTTTTTGAATTTATAATAGAGATATTTGTGTGGGAGGTGGTAGAAGGAGTGAAGCGGAGCTGATAATTTTTCTAACACTTATTTCAATTATTAAAAAACGAATTCTGGCAAAATTTGAAGTTTGTACTTTTTCTAGTTTGAATGGAAATCGATGAAATGCATTTAACAAAAATTCTGCATTTGTATGGGAGGGGGTAGAAGGAGTGTACAGATCAAAACAAATTTTTTTCTTGTTATTAATATTTCTATTTGTATACTTTATACAAAATATCAAGTTGATAGCTTTAACAGTTTCGAAGAAAAATAATTTAATTTAAATTTCAAAATTTCGTGAAATTTGTATGGGAGGGGGTAGAAGGAGTAAGGTGAAGTTGATAATTATTTTTAAAATAAATTGCAATTATAGTAGAATTAATTCTGACAAAATTTCGTTTTTTCAGCTTTACTAGTTAAAATGAAAATCGAAAATATGTATTTTTCAACCACTTGTATGGGAGGGGGTAGAAGGAGTAAAGGGATCGGGTCAATATTCCGTAGTATTAATGACATCTATATCATAATACTTTGACCTAAATTTCAAGTTAATTTTTCGAAATTTCATGAAATTTATATGGGAGGGGGTAGAAGGAGTGGGGGGATGTGGCCCATTCACGAACTTAAAGTTACTTTTTTGCTAAAAATGAAACACAAAAATTTTTAGCACTATAGCTCAAAGCTTTCGAGAGTTATGCTGTAGACAGACGCACAGACAGACAGACGATCACTCGGAATCGAGGCTTTTGAGCGACAACAAATATTTCTGTACCCTTGGCGGCTCTGTGCGAGCGTTATTTCTTAGCGTTACAAACGGTAAGGCAAACACGATATACTCTCAGATTTCATCTGGAGTATAATAACATAAAATGTATTCCTTCGCTTTTGAAAATCACTAAAACAATTTGTAATTACACTGCGTCCATCAATTATTCGCATTATTGTTGCTGTCCATCACACGACTTAAATGCTTGCGAATTACAAGTTTCGTCTGCCTCACACGGCTCTCTTTTTATAACCGCACGTCCATGCCAAAAGTTTCTCCGCTCTTCCTCACGTAGAGTGCTTTTATATACATATGTGTATACGCCTTTTAGCGCGGGACTACCGTTAAGTATTACGTGTCCGAGTGATCGATGAGCATGCAGCTCAACCGTCAGTTGACTGTCATTTGTAATGTATTGAACTGCCATATATTCTATGGGATGTATCAACAGGAGGCGTTGGATTTGTTTCCAAGATCCAATCAGAGAACGTACGGCGCTTCTGGTGGTCCACCAGCTGCAGTTCTTGAGTCAATTGGACTGTGTACGCATGCAAAGCCAAATCTTTCGTCAATATTCGCTGCACGTGGAGAGGTCAAGTTCTTGAGAACGGTGACGAATTGAAGTTTTTGAGTCGTTTTCAACACAATCCTTTACTGCACTGATATTTTCGATCAAACGTCCGGGGTGAAGTCGTTTCGATGTCTTGTTACAAAAAAAAAAAAAAGAAGAGAAAAACACCACCTCAGACCTTTGATTTTTTTTATCTGTTTTATAACTTATATATGTAAATTCTTAATAAAAAAAAAAAAAAATTACCAAATAAATAAATATAAAAAAAAAAAAACACAAGGACAACAAACGACGAAAAAAAAAAAAACTGCAAAAACTGCACCGTCAATTGCAAGCATTGAACACACTATTACTCATAGAAAAAAAACTGCAAGATCACAAAACTGCAAGACCACGCTCAGGAGAATGAGATGATTTTTTTTTGGCGGGATGGAGAAATCAGCAGCCGACCGAAAAGGTCGTAAGATCTTAGTTTTTTTTTAAAAAAAGAAAGCCAACAAAGAAAACAAAGAAAAAAAAATAAAATAATTTAAATAAGCAAGAGTAAAAGGATTTTTGGAAAAACTTCGAGATCATCTGTACAGCGGAGCATCGTTGCAGCCACGAAAGGAAATATCGAGCGATAGCAGCGAGAAGGGCCCCAACGAAAAATGAAACACTACAAAAAGCTATAGCGATTTTTTTTGAAAGGTACCATTTTTTTTTATTTTATATCTTATACATAAGAAATTATAATAGATTTATGAAAACGGAGTTTTTTTATCATAAACGATTTTAATCTATGTGAATTAATCTGATGTACGGTTTGAGAGGTGGACGATTTTTCCTTGTGCGCGTATTTTTTTTTTCTGAAATGGTTGTGTTAGCGGGATAATTTCACATTGGGAGGCCCTGAGGCCGTCCGAAACCGACTTCGTTCTTTATAACCACCTCCAATCATGTTGTTAGCAATCTGGTTTTTTCAGCACCCCTCAAGGATGGCGTTCCTCTGGGTCAAATCTTCCACGCCTGCGCTCCTGAGCAGCCGGCAACAGGTGCTGCCCGACCCAGAGGAGCCCCATTAAATAAAAATCTGTACGGGAATGAGGCCCTCAGCCGAGTTTCCGTTACAGTTGGCGCCCAAACGGTTCAGTGGTTTTTTTCTTAGTTTCTTAACTCATTTAATTACGTAAGTTCATTTTTAAATTTAAATTCATTACAAGTTTTGCCTATATTTAAAGTGCGCGAGCAGATCCATAAGTGAAATTCTAGTGGTACGTAGTATGTACAGTGTTTTGTGTCCGGCATATTTCCATACGCGTGTAAATTTTTTCAGTTTCATATTAGCAAAGTTCGATTTTTTCTCTAACTTAAATTCAAATTTTTCGTACGCGCAAATTGCTAGTGAAAAATAACTATCATTCGTTGATATTTTTTTTTTATATCGGAAGTTTTTTCGAAGTTGCACAATTTTTTTTTCTTTTTTCGATCAATTTTTCTTTTCAAAAATAAGGTTTTTGCCTTAAGTCGCTAGAAGATTCGGCTTGTTTTGATTTCAAAATTATTAAATTTGTTATCCGCGAATTATTTCAAACATAAATTTCGGCTCATATATCAACTTAATTGAAATGTGTACTCGCTAAATCTATCGAAAACTACGTAAACCTTACAAATGTCGGTAGTTATTTTTAGAATCACTGCTTTCGTTTACACTAAAATTTTTTTCTTCTATTGTTCTGCTCGACGATACGATGTGAAATGTGTGAAATAAGTGAAAAGAAAAACCCGAATCAAATTTTACTATGTTTTTTTTTCTTTTTTTTCTTTTCTTTTCTTGATTTTCTTCTGTAGTTCGAATGTTTTAATTCATGTCGCGCGTTTTATTGTGTTTATGAGGTCCAGTGCATCTTCTATGTAAAGCTCATTTGGAGTTTAGCTGGTTGTTGGAAATACCTCTAAGTAGTATACTGAGGAATGACGATCGCTTGGGTTTCCGCAATAAGCGTTGATGCTTTTTGGTCATCTTTTGAATGCCAATGCGACCGACGTTATTCCATCAGTTTCGTGTTTTAGTTCGTGATCTGGTGTCTCGCGGAATCTTATCCGGACCGGGTCCGTTGACACATTCCTTTTGTTGTCGTTTGAATGATTCCGTCCGTAACAGGCATCAGATCACAGAGCCATTCGAAAAAATTATTCCTATAAATCACGTCTTAGAATAGTCAAACTACAACATTTTTTTTTTCTTTTCATCCTATATTTTCTTTTGCTATACTAAATTATGATTGGAGGAGGAAGAGGTGCGAATCGGTGACTGGGCAGTCTCAGGGAATCCCTATTTGAATCTTTAGAAATTTGAGAAATACAGGGCGCGTATTATTAAAACATAATCTTACTCGTCCATCAGTTGGCAATACAATATATAATATTGTCTGTTATCGTTTTACGATTTTTTTTGCTATTTTACGTCGACTTAGTAAAGTTGTTTTTATTTTATCATCTTTTGGAGAATTCTGTGCAATTCAGTTATACATGTTTTTTTTCTCTCTCGGTCATTTTAAGGAGAAAAAAAATCTGCATACAGTTACAGTTATTTTGAATTCGTTGTACGCAGTTTTCCTTCTCTTTAGGTTAAGTTTTTTTTTTGCCATTGAATTTTTTTTGCTAATTTTCCGGTCGAACACATATATATGCAGATTTATTATATTAACTATAGCTATTCTCTAGTATATTCTGAGTCTTTATTAAATTTGTGTTTTTTTTGTTTTTTTTTGCAATAATATTAGGGCCTAGTTTTGCTTAAAGGACGAATAAATCTGTTTTTTTTTCTCACTTTATGCTTAATTTAATTTAAACAAAAAGAAAAAAAAAGGGAGAGGAAAATATATCCTTGATGTTATGCAGTCTCAGGGAACCCATTAAAGTTCCATTTGGTATTTCTCTTATATTTTCTAGAAATTCTTTTGATATATTCTCGATTTATTCTCGAAAACACACTATAGTTTTTGTATATATTTTTTTGCAAAAATCTTTCTTATTATGTCTATGCGGGTTGAAGACCTGGAACCAGAGGAGTTCCAATGGGAATGTTCGATTCGTAACATTGGGGGGAAACCATCCAAACAATACGAGGAATTACTTGAATGCCTAAAATTGGAATTAGAAAAACCATTCCTACGGCCTGCTAAAGGCTTTAATAAAGATCCTCGCGGTGAATTAGAAATGTGCCGAAAGCGCGTTGAGTCTTTGTGTATATCGGTAAAAGCGTTAATCATACACTCATCACCTAATACTGTTTCAAAATATGTTTCAAGGCTTAGTCATTACAGCGGTCGGCTTGAAAGGCTATCGAACCAATGTGTTGAACTGAGAGGACAAGCTGACAACTTGCGTCATGCTGCAACTATGTTAATAGGGATATGCAACAATTTTCATGTATCCGATGCGATACTTGATGCTGATTCCATAGAAAGTGAAATTGAAGAACTTACTTTCTTGATAAACCCTTCGAACTTAGGAATGACGACTTTGGCCAATCAAACTACTCCTTGTTTTGATAAAGCCCCTGTTACAACACACAGACCGCGAATGGAAACAGACTCGGCGCATCGCCCTACCAATATTTTAAGTAGTACGACACGCCAAGATCGCTTTAATTCAAATACCACGCATCAGACTATTAGTATGGTGAAATGGGGTCTTTTCTTTGACGGTACATCTTCCGGTTTGAACATAGAGAGATTCCTATTTCGGGTCCAAAGATTAGCCGATACTAACCGTGTGAGCTCCGAAGAGCTAGTCAACAATTTTCATCTGCTGCTCAAAGGCAATGCTGCTGAGTGGTATTGGGCATTCGTAGAGAAGTACGATGATCTGTGTTGGGATCGGTTTTGCGCAGCGATCAAGGAGCGATACGCTGCTCAGAACTCTGATCTTGATATTCGAAGACTTATTGATGCCCGATATCAAAAACCACGCGAAAAATTTTGCGATTTTGTTGATGCTATAGAGCAGTTGACGTTGCAGCTCAGTATACCACCCTCGGACGAAAACATGCAACAAGTTTTGCTGCGAAATATGAGGCCAGGATTACAGGCACATCTGGCTGGTCAGGAATTCGCATCCGTGCAACTCCTACGTCGCAAATGTGCTGTAGTTGAGGACACGTGGAAGAGAGTGGGATACGACGCTGACATGAGTTGTTCTGGGCGTCGACAAATCAATGAAATTGATTGTCCCCAAAATATGGATAATAATTTCGAAATGGAAATTTCCGCTATAACTAAACAACCACCTGTTTCATCCTCATTTCCAGCCAAACCTAACTTCGATATCTGTTGGAATTGTAGTGACATTGGTCATCGGTTCACTGATTGCTCGAAGCCAGTTTTACACGTTTTTTGCTTCGGATGTGGAGCCAAAAATACAGTCAAACCTAAGTGTTCCCGTTGCACGGCTCGTCCATCGGGAAACTTCTCAAGGAGTGTGATGCAATCGGGAACAGGTCACGCTCCAGCTTGGAGGAACTCCAATCGGAATACGACCGAAGTGGCTTCCAACACCGATCCCGAATTGTCAAAGATGAGACGTTAACACATTCAGCCAATTCCATTATTCAAAACTCTCGTGTATTGTCCTTAAATAGTGTTGAACAGTCAACCCAGACTATTACCTATAGTTTCAAAAATATTTCAAGTCGTCGTCTGGAACGTTCTAGACGTTACTGGCAACTCCGACGCCAGCTGAAGAAAATGTGTTTGGAATCAATAGTTCATCTTCCCGGAGATAATAGACCATACGCCGAGATCAACATCCAAGGTCATGCAATCCGAGGATTACTTGACAGTGGCGCTAGTTCTAGTATCCTGGGCGCAGGCGCGATGGGTTTCATTAAAAAACTCACCCTGCCCATACATTCTCTTCAAACCCAAGTCACTTCGGCAAATGGTGAGAAGAGTAATGTACTAGGATACGTACGAACTCTCGTCACTTACAATGGTCGCACTCGCATGATGCGTTTTCTTGTAGTTCCCACATTGATGAACTCATTATACTTGGGTGTTGACTTCTGGGATGCGTTCGGTTTGGCTCCAGTACACGTACACGAACTTCAGGCTCCTACACTTCTTAATGACCCAAGGTTTCATGAACTAACGGAGATTGAGCAAAAGGATATGCAAGCCATTTTGAACTCGTTTCCTTCGTTCAATCGAGTTGGTCTCGGTAAAACCACGCTTCTGGCTCATCATATAGATACTGGATCGGCAAATCCGATTAAACAACGGCATTATGCTGTTTCGCCGGCTATCCAAAAGCTTCTGTATGATGAGTTAGACCGAATGCTCTCTTTAGGAGTCATCGAAGAATCCAATAGTTCATGGAGTTCGCCAGTTACGCTCGTACGAAAACCCGGTAAAGTACGTTTGTGTTTAGATGCACGTCGAGTGAATGACGTTACCGTCAAGGACGCATATCCTTTACCCTTGATAGAAGGA
Organism: Chorisops tibialis; assembly: GCA_963669355.1. Classification (NCBI taxonomy): domain Eukaryota; kingdom Metazoa; phylum Arthropoda; class Insecta; order Diptera; family Stratiomyidae; genus Chorisops; species Chorisops tibialis. The sequence goes on from OY770262.1 coordinate 218,156,562, forward strand.
CTTTTAGCGCGTCTTCAGTCCACAAGGTATATTTCTAGCTTGGACTTGAAGGATGCCTTTTGGCAAATTCCTTTAGACATTGATTCCAGGGATAAAACAGCCTTTGCTGTTCCAGGCCGACCACTGTACCAATTCACGGTCATGCCCTTCGGTTTATGCAACGCTCCGCAAACCATGTGTCGTTTAATGCATAAAGTGATTCCACACCAACTGCATGACAAGATATTTGTCTATCTGGACGATCTTTTAATTACGTCCAGCACTCTTGATGAGCATTTCAGCCTCCTTCGTGAAGTTGCTCAACTTTTGAAGTTGGCCAATCTCACGATCAATGTTGAAAAAAGCAAATTCCTTCAAAGAGAGATCAAGTATCTTGGATATGTAGTTGGAGACGGAATCCTAAAGACGGATCCTGAGAAAATCTCCGGCATAACGACATATCCGGTTCTAAAGTCGGCACGCGATGTGCGTAGATTTTTGGGTATGGCTGGTTGGTATAGGCGGTTCATTCCTAACTTCGCCTCAACGGCTGCATCCCTAACAGATTTGCTAAAAGGAAAAAAATCGTTTACCTGGAACGAGGCGGCACAATTTTCGTTTGAGCAAATCAAAACTCATCTGACTTCAGCCCCAGTATTAGTCAATCCAGATTTTTCGAAACCATTTTTCATTCAGTGCGACGCCAGTGCGACTGGAATCGGAAGCGTCCTGTTTCAAAAATCAGATACTGGTCAAGAACATCCAATCGCCTTTATGTCAACGAAACTCAACGCTGCACAACGTAATAATAGTGTCACGGAGTTCGAATGCCTGGCCGCGGTCCAGAGCGTAAAGCGATTTCGAGCCTACGTCGAGGGACTACCGTTCACTATAATTACAGATCATGCAAGCTTGAAGTGGTTGATGGACCAAAAAGATCTCTCTGGTCGACTGGCGCGTTGGAGCTTAAAGCTACAGGGTTTTAACTTCGACATAGAGTATCGAAAAGGATCTCAAAACGTTGTCCCAGATGCCCTATCGCGTGTTCACAGTAATGAGCCGGACGAAGTTGAGACCATAGATCTAGATATCTCCGAAATTTTGTCTCCATCAGCATTCGAGGAAGCTTCATATGTGGAATTGATAGACCACATAAATGAAGCACCAGAACGCTTTCTTAATTTACAAGTTCTTAACGGCAGAGTGTTCATCTCACGAAGTACGAAGCAGAGCACCCATACTGATATACCAAAATTTAAACTGTGGGTACCAGAATCCGTAACACACCAGCTTATTAGCGCTGCTCATGACGCCCCAACCTCTTCTCACTTTGGTGTCCAGAAGACAATTGAATTACTACAACGTCGTTACTACTGGCCTAAGCTTCGTCAAGATGTTTCAAATTACATTGCTGCCTGCACGATATGCAAACAGGTGAAACCTCCAAACTCCACCATGAGGCCACCAATGGGTGAGCATGTCGAAGTCATACGACCACTGCAATACTTGTACATAGATTTCTTGGGTCCTTATCCGAGATCAAGGTCAGGAAATAGATTCATCCTGGTAGTACTAGACAAATTCACGAAATTCGTATGGGCAAAAGCTCTGCCGTCTGCTACATCAGAACTCGTAATGAAATATTTAGAGAAGGAAATATTCTTGCCATACAGTGTTCCGGAAAAATTACATTCAGACAACGGCGTACAATTCACATCCAAGGCGTTTAAAAAATTCTTAGATTACTACGCAGTTGACCAGGTATTATCACCTTACTATGCTCCCCAAGCGAATGCAGCCGAAAGAGCTAATCGCGCAATCCTCGCATCAATACGGGCTTATGTTGACCAAGATCATCGAAACTGGGATGAGAATCTTTGCGAAACATGTACGGCATTGAGAAATGTTGTACATGACTCTACCGGGTTCTCCCCTCATTTTCTTATGTATGGTTACCACTCGATTCTTCACGGTTCGGACTACAAACTCCTTCGCGACCTAAATGCGCTGACTGAAGGTGAAATCAAAATAAACCCACATATTGAGCGACTGCGAAGGGTGCAGGAAACAGTAAAGACAAGACTAGAACAGGCGTATCAAAAGGGCGCTCACAAATACAATTTGCGTAGTAAATTAAAGTCCTTCTCGGTAGGACAGATCGTCTTTGTGCGAAACCACGTACAAAGTAGTGCAATTGACCATTTTGCAGCCAAACTCGCTCCTAAGTTTGTAAAGGCAAAGGTTAAAGCAAGGGTTGGTAATGTTTCATACCAACTGGAGGACGAGTCAGGAAATGTTCTTGGTATATATCACGCAAAGGATATTCGTGCCTAGTTTTGCCTCAAAGACGAATAAAATCCGCCTTTATCACCTTAAAAAAAAAAAAATTTATTACCAGATATTACTGCATCGAAAAATCCAAGTCAAGTTAAATATGTATCCTTAAAACACACGCTTGAATTATTATTCTATTTTATATATAATTTTTTTCTATATATATTTACAAACATTAGAAATACTATAACCATTGAGAAATAAAGGAATAGGTGTTCTAAATCTAAGTCTGATACTAGTATATTTTTTTTTGTGGTATTAGAAAATAGCTTTTGCATCTGAATTATATATGTGTTTATATTTTTTTTACGTATGTTCACCATTCGAATAACTTTAGCAGAGAGGAAGAGGGCGGATATGTATGACATGAAAACCGGAAAGAGAGATAAAATAAAAATAACTTAGATACCTTTCTTTTCGTTCATTAAACAGTTTGAATTTAATTTTTTTACTATCGTTACTCGTAAAACAAAGTAGACGGATTTTTTTGTTTTTCATAAATTATATTAGCCCGGCTTCAGATGAGACCTTTCTCCTGGGTCGAGGTCGTCCCCACGAATGTTACAAAAAAAAAAAAAAGAAGAGAAAAACACCACCTCAGACCTTTGATTTTTTTTATCTGTTTTATAACTTATATATGTAAATTCTTAATAAAAAAAAAAAAAAATTACCAAATAAATAAATATAAAAAAAAAAAAACTGCAAAAACTGCACCGTCAATTGCAAGCATTGAACACACTATTACTCATAGAAAAAAAACTGCAAGATCACAAAACTGCAAGACCACGCTCAGGAGAATGAGATGATTTTTTTTTGGCGGGATGGAGAAATCAGCAGCCGACCGAAAAGGTCGTAAGATCTTAGTTTTTTTTTAAAAAAAGAAAGCCAACAAAGAAAACAAAGAAAACAAAATAAAATAATTTAAATAAGCAAGAGTAAAAGGATTTTTGGAAAAACTTCGAGATCATCTGTACAGCGGAGCATCGTTGCAGCCACGAAAGGAAATATCGAGCGATAGCAGCGAGAAGGGCCCCAACGAAAAATGAAACACTACAAAAAGCTACAGCGATTTTTTTTGAAAGGTACCATTTTTTTTTATTTTATATCTTATACATAAGAAATTATAATAGATTTATGAAAACGGAGTTTTTTTATCATAAACGATTTTAATCTATGTGAATTAATCTGATGTACGGTTTGAGAGGTGGACGATTTTTCCTTGTGCGCGTATTTTTTTTTTCTGAAATGGTTGTGTTAGCGGGATAATTTCACATTGGGAGGCCCTGAGGCCGTCCGAAACCGACTTCGTTCTTTATAACCACCTCCAATCATGTTGTTAGCAATCTGGTTTTTTCAGCACCCCTCAAGGATGGCGTTCCTCTGGGTCAAATCTTCCACGCCTGCGCTCCTGAGCAGCCGGCAACAGGTGCTGCCCGACCCAGAGGAGCCCCATTAAATAAAAATCTGTACGGGAATGAGGCCCTCAGCCGAGTTTCCGCTACAGTCTTCATATCTTGCACAATGGACAGTTCTGTCTCAGTTAGTTCTCTTCGTAGTCTTTTGAGTATTTTTAGCTTAATAAGAACTGCCATGCACATCTCAGTCACCGCGTCCCAACTTTTCTTGGTTTTCGGCATATCGTCGATGTAATTCGAATACCAGATAACCCAATTTTTCGATCCTGAGGTCAGGAGCCATTCCCATGGTAGTGGGTGCGCTGAATCGATTGGAAAATACTTCGAAGCCACAGGGCAATCTCCTGTGGCTTTCGAAGGGCTAACATTCTCTCTCACCCCGGCTTTAGTACTTAGCCGTTGCTCTTCTTTTTCTCTTCCTTAACAATAGATTTGTTTTCGTATTCATTTTGTGCTATGTTCGTTGTGCTGCACCAGTAAGTGTGACTGGTGGTAATAAACCGGCTTCGACTTTGTACAATTCGTATGCAATTCATCAAAGTAGGCACTAAATTCAAAAAATTCTGGGTCACCTCAATTTACCGAACTAATAATCCGTAGATCTAGACTAGATGCCCTTAGTCTGTTCTTAGTGTCAAAAATCAATGCAGATTGAACTAGTTTTGGGGGAATTCCAAAATCAAGCATGATTTGGTACAGTACGGACATGTACGCCTGCGCCACCGTTTCGTCTTTAAGCTTGTCGAGCTTGAATTTGCGAGCTGTACTCGTTTTCGAATTCACCCGACAAGCTATTCGGCATCGATACTTAGCTCTGACTAGATAGTGACATCAGAGTCACAATTCGCATCGCGAAGGGTTCGTTCATCAAGTATACTGGAAGCAGCCCTTTTCTCGATTAGGTCGTGTTCTATTTGATTGGAGGTGTGACCATCTGGTAATGCCCACATTCGTTTGTGAATATCACGATGTGGGAAGCACGTAGAGCTCACTATGATATTTATGGTACTTGCAAAATCAATAAGACGTTGGCCATTGTCGTTGGTTATGTTATGGAGACTGTGCACTCCTGCTGGTCTATGAGCCTCTCCCTGTCCGACTTTTGCATTAAAATCCCTTAAGACAGGCCCTTCGAGGGCCTACTCTCTACTTCCCGACAAATTTCCACTTAGAGAGATTGTTTGGGATGTGATGTCCATGATTTCATTGCCGGTCCATTTCGTTTTTTGGAAGGCAGTTATGTTGATGTTGTGTTTCGCCACTTCTTCGAGCAACTCTTTCAGAGCTCCTGTCCTAAATAAGGATCGAACATTCCAAGATCCAAAAGAGTAGTCCATTTTTCGTTTGCGGGGTCGTTGCCGTTGAGTCCATCCTTTTCGAGACTGTTCTTCAGGTTTCGAAAGGTTTTTTTTTCTGGTGATGCGTTGCCGTTGCCTCACCCAACCCCCGACCTGGGGGGGCCAGTCCTACTTATTTATTATACCCTGGTAGGAAAAGCGTGGAAGTTTTTAGCTGAATATGACATTGTAGAGTTCTCATAACTATTCTGCGAATCCAACTATGTCACACTTTTTGCCTACTCCTCTGAGTCGCACTTGTTATGGCCATTCAGGTTTACTCCTCCATGCTCCCTCCTTTTTCAACCGGTCTTGGAACCGGCTATGGCGGAGTTACACTTTTAGCAGGTTCAACATTTTGACGTTATACTAGTCACAGTATTTGTGGCAATTGAAAGCATGACAAAAGCGTCATGCTTATTTTTGACATTTGGTTGTTTGAAGTTTGTTTTAAAAACCACTATAGCATTATTGCTAATGAAGTTCTAGATGTAACTACAGCCGAAAAAAAGAAAAACTTACTTTTATGAAATAATTAGACCGCCGTTGATTAGGTTAATCGCCATTTTTCTAAATCAAAATAATCATTTTTCAGATCAAATTAATTTTATTTCAAATTAAATTTTTTTTTTCTCCAAAACTTTAATTTATTTCTGTTTTTCTATTTGCCTTAATCTCAAACCTACGTATCTCGAAACACTTTCAAACTATCGCCCATAATAATGACCAAACATCGGCTGCCATAGATACACTTGCGTTATAACAATACACGTGAAAGTTGAAAATTAGTATAAAGTGTGATTGTGATTTGTCGACAAGAAAAGTCCATTTGGCATAAACATTTCTTATGTTTCGAACAATTTTAAGTGCGCAAATAATGAGAATTAGATTATACCAACTATTTTCTGTGTACTAAAGTACTAATGAGTTTATAATTATCGTCAGTTTTTATGATTAAAAAAATTTTTTTCCGAACAGGGTGTAATCTTTAAGGTTTTTTTTTTAATTTTGTGATAAAGCTTAATCCGCATAATTTTTGTTAAAATAAATATTTCAAATTAAAATAATTCGCGGCGAATTTATTATGATCGATTGGGATTTAAAATGCTACAAAATCAAAGGTAAACAATTTTAATCAAAATTTACAACGATTTTGGTGTTATGATAATTTTTTTTTGTCAATTTTATCAATTGATAAGATTTTAAGTTGATAGTAAAATTGCAGTTGTTATTGATCGCCGAAAATAACAACAAAAGCGCAATTGCTATTGGCATGTCAAATATTTTCAAATTTCCGATTTTGATAAAAATTTATTGGTGCTTACTTTGTCTTTTATTTGCCATAATGCACCATAAGAAATCATATGGCTGTAAAATTGATTATCTTAAAATGAGTTCGCCATGGCAATTTAATGAGATATTGTTATTAAACAATACTTCTTCTTCAATGGAACTACAGCCCAAATAGGACCTTGGCTTCCTGACCATAAAGTTCTGTAATTATTATTTGTTTATTATTATTATTATATTTATTACTAGAAAACGCCCGCGACTTCGTCCGCGTAAAAATAGCAATAATAAGCAATTTTTGAGAGTGTAGTTAGTAATACATTATGTGGGATATATAATCTACTTACTTTAATGGCTCTTTGAAGAAAATGGTTTGTATATTGTTGGAATCAGAACCATGAATTATTAAGAATGAAAGCATGATACTTTCATTTTTATGGGACAGGCTCGTGATCAAATCAAACCCGTGATTCGAGATCATATATGTGTTGAAGAGCGTTAAGGATATGTGAATAATTGTAGCTGGTTTTATTTAAAAAAAAAACAAAAAAACAAATACAATAACATTAAGCTTAAAAACATAACAGGATTACGATTGTGCGTAAAGCCCAATCATACGATACTATGTAATAGATGAAATCGAAATTTTTGCGGTGTTAAGAAATTTTGTATGGGGAGTGGTAGAAGGGGTGACAGCAGTGAACTAATTTGTTTCACATCACGCTAGAATAGCTATAAAAATGTTTTGCACCAAATTTCAGCTTCAAAAATTGAGTAGGTACTGAGAAACTTAGTGCATTGAATTTAATGAAATTGTGAAATTTGTATGGGAGGTGGTAGAAGGAGTGGGGGGTTTTTGGTGATTTTTCGAGAAACAACTATAACTACCATGCAATTGATATACTTTAAATTTCAGATCTGTATCATTCACACTTTTCAAGAAAATCGAATAGTTGTATAGTCGTGGAATGTGTCTCATTGTATTGGAGGGGCTAGAAGGAGTAAAGCTACTCGGTTAATTTTTGTCCCAATATTAATAATAATGCTAATTAAGGATTAAGTTTAAATTTTTACCTCGATGAAATTTAAATGTGCTGAGAAAATTCGCTTAGAGTATTTCATGAAAAAGTGCGGTTTATATGGGAGGTGGTGGAAAGAGAAGGGGGTTTTTGGTGATTTTTTGTAAAACAACTATAATAATCATGCAATTGCTATATTTTAAATTTCAGATCAGTAACATTCAGGTTTTTCAAGAAAATCAAATTCTTGTGAAGTCGTGAAACTGTGTCACATTGTATGGGAGGGGGTAGAAGGAGTGAAGCTAATCGGTTAATTTTTTCCCGATATTAATAATAATGTTAATTAAGGATTTAATGCAACAGTTTGGCTCTATGGAAGTTACACGTACTGAGAAATTTGGTGTAAAGTAATTCATGAAAAAGTGTAGTTTGTATGGGAGGTGGTGAAAGGAGTAAGGAAACTCAGACAATTTGTATACCAAAAGACTGCTTTTATAATAGAAATAATATATTCCAAATTTCAAACTCATAGCTTTTATAGTTTCCAAGAAAATTTGATTAATATATATTTTGAAAATTAGTCACTTTGTATGGGAGGGGGTAGAAGGAGTGAGGGGAGTGAAATGAAACCAAAAGCAGATTTCATTCCGATGGACACCTAACAAACTGTGCAAGTTTCATTACAATCGGTTCAGCCGTTTGTGCGTGAAAAGCGGTCGTACAGACAGACAGACAGACAGACAGACAGACAGACAGACAGACAGACAGACAGACAGACAAAAATTTCAAAAATGTGTTTTTATGCTTAGTTAGTGCTAAAGTAGCTCAAAAAACTAACTCTTAGCCATTTATAAGCAAATAACAGACAGACACTACAATTATATTTATATGTATAGATTATATATATTATTATTTGTTTTTTTGTAAAACAGTTGTTAGAGCTTTGCATCACCCTCTGTCAAAGAATTTTCATTTTGGCAAATTAAAGCGGTCCAGGTATATCCGCGTTGGCAATGTGCGGGAGTTATACATATAGGCTACACCCCAGCTTATTGGATAATATGGTATAACTATTATGATCGTGAAAAATGACGGGATTCGACTGTTGACTAATTTTAAGCTTTCAGAAGTTGAAAAATGTTGGTTTCTCGTTGACGTTTTTCTATGTGTTTCAATGATAAGTTGAGTAAATCTCAACAGGAAAGCGCGATAGTGGTTGCAAAAGATCAGCTGGATTACCGGATAGAACTCTATTAGTTTTGGAGAATGATCATCAACTGGAATGATCTAACAATTTTGCATTGTTTTAGGTGGGTAGGGTTAAAAGTTCAAGTGACTCGCCGCTAGACCCCGCCCATGAACCATAACCTTTATCCAGTAATTCAGACATGTATGGGTCTTTGAATAGGGTTCTCTTTATCCTTGCGGTATCGTTGACATCAATTCATCCTCACAGAATTTCTTCCATGAATTTGGTTTGAAGGTTCTTAACTGTTTATACTCTAGATAAAATCTAAGAGTATTATAAGATCATTTAAGAATTTTAAAACCGGATGTCCATCCGACCGTGTCCTCTCTAGCTCAAGAAAGCTTTGAGCTTGGTAATTAAAATTTTTTACACGTCGTTTTTGACAAAAAGTAAAGACAAGTTCGTTAATGGGTCGAATCGCTCTACCTCTTCTACCCCCTTCAATACAACTTTAATCTACGGTATAAAAATTATGCGAATCTCTCCATTCCTTCTACCACCACCTATGGGAGTGAACTTTTTCATGAAATACTCTAAACCAATTTACTCAGTGCGTATAAAATTTATCGAGCTGATATTGTGCATTAAATATTTATTTAGAAATATTAATAAGACCAAAAAAAAAATAGACGATTAGCTTTAACCTTTCTACCCCTTTCTGTTCGAATAGCATAAAAGTTATTGATCTGAAATTTGGAATATATTACTTTTATAATGATTTCAATCTGCTGTATAAAAATTATCCTTGTCCTTCCCTTCCTTCCACCACCTCCCATGCAAACTACCCTTTTTCATGAAATGCTCTAAATCAATTTATTCAGTACGTATATAATTTATCAAGCTGAAATTGTGCACTAAGTATTTATTTAGAATTATCAGTACGACCAAAAAAAATTAGATGATAAGCCTCACTCCTTTTACCCTGCTTACAATATGACACATTTTCACAACTTTTCAAAAAGGCGATTTTCCTGATTCCTGACAAGTTTGAATGCTATTGATTTGCGATTGAAAACATGTCAAATGCCTCATGCTTATAGTTAGTTCTGAAAAACTCACTAAGAACTTCCCACTCCTTCTACCGCCTCCCGTACAAACTGCGCTATTTCACTAAATCCAATACACTAATTTTCTCAGTACCTATTAAATTTTTGATATGATTGATTATAATGAGAATACCATTACTGTAAAAAAATATTGCTCTGATCTCCCTACTCCTTCTACCCCCTCCCATACAAATGTACAATTTTCAAAAATGCATTTATTCGGTTTGCATCGTAACTAGCAAAGCTAAAAGAACCAATTTTTGTCAAAATTAATATTATTATAATTAGAACCAATTTTGTAAAAATTGTCAACTTCACCTCATCCTTTCTACCCCCTCCCATACAAATTTAACAAAATTTTGGAATTTGAACAAAATTATTTTTCTCCAAAATCGTCAAGGCTATAAACTTTAAATTTTGAGGAAAATATACTATTACAAGTATCATTGATGCCGAAAAATTTGGTTTTCATTCGAATACTCCTTCTACCCCGTCCCATACAAATGCACAATCTTGATAAAATGCATTTAATCGATTTTTATTGAAACTAGAAAAAGTACGAGCTTAAAATTTTGTCACAATTTGTCCCTTAATAATTGCAATAAATGCTAAAAAATATATTAACTTCGCTTCACTCCTTCTACCACCATACAAATTTTTGTATTGAAAACTCAAGAAAAGTATTTCTTCTTCGAGCATATGAGTAACAAAGCAATATGATTAGGGTTGTTATAGATCTGGCAACCACGCAATATTGATCTTCCCGAAAGTACCAGAACTATGTAGAACAGCTCCCCAATATGTAAAAAGCTATAAACTGCCATCTAGAATAGTCGAGACATACACCCGAAAACATCCACGACAGAAGCTATAAAGTGCCATCTAGAATCATCTAGAATAGTCGAAAACATCCACGACAGAAGCTTCTAGAAAAAGGGGAAATGGTATAAAACCACGGTAGCTGTCAGCGAGCAGGCAGTCATTTTAATGATCGAGACGCGAACCGGTGCCAGAAAGCGATAGTAAAACACGCGACGGTGTAGTCATAAAGGCGAAGTGATCGGGAAATTATATAAAAGTGCGAATAAATAAATTATCTTTTATTTTTAAACGAATTGTGTTTTTCTTGAAATCCCGGCGAACCCCTAGCTCGCAACAGGATGTTGAAAAGGAGATTCAAAATCATCCAAAACCTCCCACTTTCTCTGCCACCTCCCATAAAAATGCATAAATTCAGGCAAAAATTGTTCAATTTCCTCGAAAATTATGAAAGCTACAAACTTTAAATTCAGCATGAAACACTTTGTATACTACGTTCGGTGTTATATACAAAAATTACAAACCTTCCCCCTCTGCTTTTACCACCTCCAGTACAAAAGTCACAATTCACTATTCGAAAGAATTTAAGATGACATATTTTCCGGTACAATAAACTATTTCCTATTTCATCTAGAGTATCATATAATTGGGCGTTACGCCCAATCATAATTCTGTTATGTTTTATACTTAATTTGGAAAATTTTTGAAAAAACTTGTCAAAAATAACTAATCGTCAAAATATGTTAAATTTCAAAACTTTACCAAATTTAGTTTACTTCTAAATGGAGGGATTGACGTCTAGGTTAACAAAGTATGATTTTCTACTTGCATGATTTTCTCATCGATGCCGATAACTATGTCTAAATTTTGCCTTCATTTTAATCGCATTTCAATTGCCCAGCAGACAAGAAATTCATTTGCTCTAATCGATTTATTACGCATTTGTGAGAAAGTTCGCAATTATGTCGTGACAAGTATATAAGGCGCCTGTAAACTTGTCTACTGCTTGCTTCTTGTTTTCGATTAAGGATTATAAGATTGTCTTTCGATATTATTGAACATAATCTTATTTGTTACTAAATTTTTTTTGGAAAAAGAGCAGCTCTTTTTTTTTTAAATTGCTAAAACTACTGCTATGCAAGCTGAAAACTGCAATTTTGTCGAAATAATTACTTCATGACTTTTAGTTTACCGAAATGGGTTGCTTTCCAGAAATGCAATTTTGACAATCATTTGTTTACTAATTAAATAGAACTACAAATTATATCTCTAAATCCCCTGCTTGCCTGAATGTATTCTAGTGGGTAGCGTGTTCGTCTGCAACACAAAAGTTGTGAGCTCTAAATTCAGATCGACGTGGAGTTCCATCACACCTGCTTCTATATATCTATGTCACCTCTATTTGTAACCAGGGTGTAGTCTGGCGGGTAGCGTGTTGGTCTACAATGCGAAAGTCGTGAGTTCAAATCCCGGTCGACGCATAATTCCAGCACACTGCCTGCTTGGGTATACTCCTGGGTCACCTCAATCTACGAAAATGAAAAATTCATAAATAAAGGATTGTGCGAAGGTCTAACAACCCTTCCAAAATAAATGATGTAAAAAAAATATTAAGGAGCCTGAAGGTCAGTAGGCCAAAGCCCGATTTGGGCTGTAGCGCAATTGCAGAAAGATAGATAACCTCTATTTGTTTGACACCTTGAAGCGTCTCGACTAGTCAATTTAATTTTTTTAATTTATTCTATATCTTTTTTAATTTTTTTTTATTTATTTATTTTAAGTTTTTCGTTTCCTATTATATTGCTTTCCTATGGTAAATTTTACAATTGCGCAACTGAACGTTCGCGGTCTGAATGGTGCTTATTTATCTCTGTACATCCATACCATTTCATACCAACCTTATTTCGGGAGCGGGGTATCGCTATATATATACGCGATGATGTAGCTTTTTAAGTTGTTTCCCATCTAGGCACCTGCTCCAATCCAGAGTTTAACTACTCCTGGGTGAAACTTCAGGTCCAAAGGCAAATTATTTTCTTTTGCTATGTTTACAGAAGTCTGACATTGACTGTAGGAAGCACAAGAACAGAATTGAATAAGTTGTCTGACTCTATTCAAGCTATGTATGATGCAAACCCTGACGTTGAAATCGTCATAGCGGGCAATTTCAAAGTTCATAATAATGCCTGGCTTAAGCATTCTACCAAAACGGACCAACAGGGTCTAAACACTGAGCTCTTCGCTTCACTAAATGGACTAGTGCAGTTTGTAACCGAACCAACTCGATTACCTGAAATAGCAAACCATGCTTCATGTTTCCGGTATAATAATTGTTATACAGCTTGTCAGCTTATAACCGAAACTGTCCTTAAGGATATGGAACTCTTCATACCCGTTATTTATAAACGAATTAAACCGTCGAAGCATTCGTGGCTCACTAAAGATTGTCTTATGGCCATCCGGAACAAGAAAAAATATTTTCAAATTTTTAAGAGCAATTCAACGTTTGCCAACAGATCTCTGTACAACGTGTCAAGAAATACCTGCAAGTCTATTCTGAAAAGTGCTAAGTCTCAACACGACCAAAAACTTGGACGAAAAGTTCTCGAAACATCAAATGGCTCGAGATCTTTTTGGTCATTTGTTAAAACGGTCAACTACAAACATGTAAAATTATCTACACCACCTCTTCTAGATGGGGACCGAATTGTATTCCATCCTATTGAAAAGCCAATTTTCGCACGAAACTCCAGGATGCCAGCGACAAACCAGTCTTCTCCGCTTGTAACACCATCTGATTTTCGTCTACCTGCGATTTATTTTCGCACACGACTTAACTCCAGAATTCTTCCTGAGCACAATGATCAGAAATCTTCAGGTGAGAAGCTCAAAGCAGTCGGCTTTAATTATAACTTTGTAAAATGGGTTGAGAGTTTTTTATATGAACGCACCATATACATAAGTAGTATTGGATGGCGTGGCATCTTCCCCCTGTCCCATAGATTCCGGAGTCCCCCAACGCTCTGTTTTATCACCCACACCCTTTCTTATTTTTATCAGTGACCTTCTGTCGTCAACGCTCAATCCAATACATTGCATTGCAGATGGCAGTACCCTGGATAACATCTATGAATTCAACTCGATTACTAATGCTCACTGTGCCCGGTAGCACCTAAACGTGACGAACTATTTGGATCATTGAACTATGACCTGAATCTAATCTTGGGATGGGGCAGGATAAATAGAGTAGAGTTCAACACCTCAAAAATGCAGGCCTGTCATCTTTTCCTTAAACGTGACATTCCAGCGTCAGTATCTAATGTAACCTTCGGTGGTGTCCAGCTAGACTCTTCCGAATACTTCTCACTCCTTGGCATTAAAATAAATAACCATATTAATTGGAGGCAGCACATACTCGACGTTGCACTTGACGCTTTCAAACGGCTACAAATTCTCCAAAGATGTATCTATAAGGCCTACATTAGACCACACCTCGAGTACAATTCGCATTTATGGGCTGGGGCACCCAAAACGCAATTTGCAATACTCGTCCGTGTCTAGAGACAGGCGTTCCGAATAATTGGAGATGAAGCCAACACGGTTCCTATAGACTCCCTAGAGCATCGCAGAAATGTCGGAGTACTAAGCATTTACTGTCGCTACTTTAATGGTAAATGCAGTGCGGAACTTGCTAAACTTATTCCATATTATATATAATTTCCTGGAAATCCTCGCCTAGCTTCAAGCGCACGTGATTTTACTGTTCAGCTTCCAACTTCCCGATGCTCGTTTCACTTTTACACCGTTTGGCAATTTTATATCGAATAATTTTTCATCGCCAGTAGCAACTAAAAAATCCTGTCTGGAGTGGGAATCGAACCCACAACCTATTGCCTGAAAAGCAAGCACGCTGCCCACTACGCGACGGAAGCTTCAAATATTTGTCAGTAGGAGTCAGTACAACTGAAAGAAATATACCAGCTTCTTCACTTATTACGTTCGTTCTCACTCCTTTCCCCATACTTTCCCAATCCCATTCCTTCCAACCATGAATGTGTTTGTGCATTGCACATAAAAACCGAAATAGCCTATAGCACAGGTCATTCTGTAAAAAAAAATCTCTCAAAAATCTCAATAGCAGATGTCCTTTCGTCCATCAGTCTGTCTTTCCGTCTTTCCGTGTCCTCTCTAGCTCGAGAACACGTTGCGCTAGAAAGTTCAGATTTTGATGAAAAAGTAAGAATATGTTCGTAAACGGGCCTAATCGGTCCACACCTTTTACCCTCTCCCATACAAAAGGACACAATTTCGGGATTTGACAATAAAAAGATTTTCTCGAAAAGTATAAAAGCTATTGATCTGAAATTTGGAACATATTTTTACTTTATTATTTTAATAATAAAGTATTGTGATCGACTTGGGAAAAAAAAAAATTTGCTACCCTGAAATTTTTTTTTTTTCGCGTTTCATGACTAAATTAGCCTAAAAATGCAAAAAAAAAATCCGTCTGTCTGTACGCCGTCGGCCGTACGCCGACGTGTACGCTCAGCACACATTAACTCCCAAACCCTTCAAGATAGAAAGTTCATTTTTGGGGGGATTGTAGATAGTTGCGGATCTCAGGCGGACACCCATTTTGGGGGGTGTACGGGTTCAGGGGGAGGCGGGGGGAGCGCTTGAACCGAAAAATACAAATTCAAATATCTCAACCATGGTAACAGCTAGGAAACTAAAACTGAACATACATGTAAAGGGGCTTGTGAGACAACTTCTAAAAATAATTAAATTATCCATTGGGGTCGAAAAGGGGAGGCTAAGAACCAATTCTCAGCCGAATTTTTTTTTTCAAATGATTATATCTGCGAAATTACTTACCATAAAAAAATTATATTTTGAGACCATTAAGGTGGCATATAGGTCCACTAGAATCATTTTAGATAAATGGTAATTATTGTAAGGGGGAGGGTCAGGAGGGGTGCAAAGAAAAACACTTAAAAATCAATATCTCGGCTATTTATTAAACTATGTAATTAAATCTTAAAAGCTATATTAAGCTATACTAGAGAAATACGAGAAAAATATAACATTTGGACAAAATAGTAGTGGGGGGAAATGGGGAGCATTTCAAAAATGATGCACTTTTCAAAATTTCAAACCGTTATAATTCAAAATTGAGGGCAGATATCAAATTCAAATTTTGTCAAATTGTAGAACTAGGTAGTTGTTAAATTTGGTAAAAATTCTACGTCGGGAGGTGTAAGGGGAGGGAGGTGGTAACCAAAAATGTCGAAAATTTTTAGTGAATTTTTAAGGGCTCTGGTCAAAGATACAAAATGTAAATTTTCCATGTGGATACATCTATTTGTTGTACATACAGAAAAAATAATAAAAATTCCACAATTGTTATGCACCGACCCCCTGGTCTACCGTGCGCAAGGTGTTTCATGTGCAATGAAAAACCACATAAACTGAAAATTTTTGAATGAAATTTGAAGGTAGAAACTTGAAAATTCGCCAAATGCATTTAAAAAAAATCTCTAAAAGAATGAAATATTAATTGGTCGAATACCTTGAAAGCTTCTACTCCCTCCCATACAAAATTATTTTTTCGACCATTTTTAAGAAATTAATTATCACCTAATTACTAAAAGCTATTAATTTGAAATTTTGCACAAAATCTTTTGAAAATAGATGAAATAGAACTGCGTCAAAATTTTTGAGATCACACTTGCCGTTCTACCCCCTCCCATACAAAAGTATGATTTCGACCAATTTCAATAAAACAACTGCTAACCAACAAATTAAAAGCTACGAACTTGAAATTTTGTACGAGCACCTTAAAGGAGAAAGAAAAGAAAATTGCGTCACAAATTTCGCGATTCCCCTACCTCCTCTACCCCTTCCTATACAAATGTTTGGTTTCGTGAATGTAAAATACACCGAACCCTATGAAAATTCTATGCAACTTCGTCTATAAAACTGACATTGTATACAGAGAATATTGGACATAATTCAAGCAATCAATTAAAAAACTAGTATCATCCACCCACTCTTACTATGACCCCTCATCCCTCCCCTCATAAAAACTCAAACTTGCATAAATAAACGAACGAAATATTGATTATATATATGTACTGGAGCTTTTGAACGTTTCCGCAAAGTGTTAAATTGACAATTGCCCTGCCCAAGAACCCCCTTTCACTTAGTCTTCCCTAACCACTCTAACCTGCATATTGACTTTCCACACATACGCAACTTGTCCCAAGAATAATAAAGTTTCGCCCGACTTGTTGGCAGTTTATTTTATATTAATTTAAAACTACGGTTTGAAAATTATTTGAATCCTCCCATTCCTTCTACCACCTCCCTTACAAACTGCACTTTTTCATGAAATACAATTACAATTTACTTAGTACGTATAAAATTCGATCTAAAATTGTGCACGAAATGTTTGTTTAGAATTATTAGTAAGACCGGAAAAAATTAGGCGGTTAGTTTGATTCCTTCTACCCCCTTCCATACAATATGACACAATTTCACACAATATGACACAATTTCACAACTTTACAAAAAGTCGATTTTCCAGAAAAGTATGAATGCTACTGATCTGTAATTTAAAATTTGTCAAATGTATGAGGTTTATATTTATTTCTGAAAAAAATATTTAAAAACTCCACACTCCTTCTACCACCTCCTATACAAACTGCACAATTTCACTAAATCCAATACACCAAAAGTAAAATATTTTGATAGCAACTCTACCATGATGTGAAAATATTGGTTCAATGTCGACACCCCTTCTACCAGTCCCCATAGAAACTTAAAATAAAAAAATTTCTCTCTCATCTAGCGTATCGCATCATTGTGATCGTAGTCCTGTTATGTCTTTATAAGGAATTAATAAACTTTGTGAGAGTTGTGATAAATGTATTAGGCTTAAGGGAGAATATATTGAAAAGAAAAAATAATAACTTATTTAATTTTACTCCCATTCCTTGTCATTCCGGAAAATTTTTGACCTCCCCTCGTATTCATTCCATCCATAATAACACGTAAAAATGCTACCTAAAGGCCAGGAGACCGAGTTCCGATTTGGTCTGTAGTGCCATTGAGGAAGAAGAAGAAATCGCCTGCTTCGAGTAAAATGCAGCTTCCTGACATCATGTTTTCCATGATGCATTCTAAGATTACCACATACCTATATCATCATCAGAAGCAAAGATCAAAGTATCGTAATGAATTTTAGTAATAATTATACATCAACTCATAAAAAAAAGTAAAATTCTGTGATGTCTCAGACATCTTATAAATTAGACGATGACCGAAAGATGATATCATAATGCGTGTTTCTTGGCTATGAAAAAGTAAGTAAACTGACTCATAAATTTTTAACGCAAGTGAAGTAATTTTAATAAAAATAGAAAGTCTGCTTTTTTTATTTGCATTCAGCAATGCAAATTTGATGTGTAGGAGATACATATGTACATGCACATAATTCACAAAAATATTTTCGAAAAATTAAATTCTTAGCTTGATTTACTTGCTCGTCGCTTAAATCTAATGGAAGTTAGCTATCATTGCTTGCTAGTTTTATGAAGAGTATAACTTCCAGGTGAATGTGCTTTTTATTAAATCTCGATATTTTTTTAGCGGTAGATTACCCAAAGATTATTCATGATTTGAGGATTAGGCCCGGATAAGGTAGATATTTCGATTGCCGCGTAATTATTATCGGAGCCTCCGAGTTAATCGTAATTGTGTGTTCAATCGAATATCCATGTAATCAAATTATTATGCACCGTATTATATGTACGCGCTATTATTTTGTAGCATTTAGCCGTAATGTAACTTCCGTATGAACTTTGTCGGAAATTACGTAAGATTTGATGAAGTTATATCAAGTGTTCAGGAAAATTAAATTTGAATTGAGAAATAATTGTCGAAGGTCTTTGATAATTGCTGAGTTTTGAGCCAAAAAACAACATAGCTAGCAAACAGCTTAAACTCAATACTAGACCAGATTCAGCAAAGACTAAATAAAAATTCATTTCACCATGACCAGAATTCAAATCATAAACTATTTTTAAAAATCGACGCATCCCAACATTGAGCCGCTCAGTTCAATTTAATTAGAAATTCAATATTTTCGTTTTCATTTTCGCAATGATTCAGAAGAAAAGTTTTCATCCCACGAAAAACTAAGCTAATTTACTCTTTTTGCATTTTACGTTTTTACGGCGTGAATAAGTTCTTTCCAAGATTTGTTTTTATTAAGACGGAAATTAAAATGTTGTTGATGGAGATTTTCTTGAAGTACAAATTTCAAGCGAAAAAAAATCTCTTTGCATACAAAAGATTTTTTTTTTTAAATCCCCAAACAACAGGATGAAATTAACATTTATTAAACATCTCGCACCTACAATTCAGATAAAAACATTTCAAAACGCATTATTTCGAAGAATCGAAATGCTTTCTTTCGATGGAACTTCCAAGTTAATTTTAATAGGCAATTAACTTTGTTAAATAAACCAAGAGACTGTGCGCGGCTTGGCTTATAAACTTTTCAGATTTATGAAAGTGATAATTTCTGATTTTAATGTTCGTTATACGTTGTTGTAAATGTCATTGGAAATAATTGTTATGGCTTTAAAAAAGTTGGTATTTGTTTTTTTTATTATAGGGTGAATACATGGGAGCTTGATAAGATTATAATTGTGTGTTTGGATTTATTTAAAAAAATAAAATAAATAGAATGGCGTAGAAAAAGGTTATTGTGAATTTTTAATATTAAGTCTCAAATTTTTATTCCTTCTCTTTTTAAAAATAATGCCTAAACTTCAAAGTCCAAAATCTCTAGTCACCATGAAACGGTTTTAAAAACTAAATTTTTGCTGATATTTTTGTCACACCATTTGTTTTGTAGAAATTCAATTATTTGTCACAGTTTTCTGGACTTCGCCATTGCTTTCAGTTGCTATGTTGTGACATGTCAATCAGTTAATCAATTTTTAGTTAAGAATCCCCATAGCAGACTAGAACAGAAACAGCGCTCTTCCATAAGGCGCGATCCTGAGCATCAGTCTCCTGTTCAACTGCTTGCTTCGACCAAACCAATGTCTTTCTTGTGGATTATAAACCGGTGTTTGTCTGCCACTTCCACCTTTGAATCTCACTGCATATTTTAACCTATCCAGCCGTTCTCCAAAGTTCGTTGTTGGAGATAGCATTTGGCCAGATGGGATCTGAGCTAATACGGCTTATTTTGAAATGTTGAATTATCAAATATGGAAAAACAACTGCTGCAAAAGCTTTTATTTTCGGAAGCCCTAGAATCTTCGAGCCTGGTAAGACTGATTACACGACTCGCACGGACTGTTAAATCAGTTTCATATGAAGGACCTTAATCAGGAAATATCTGTTGTTGTGGAATGCGGTGCGAGGATCTAGCCTTTAGGTTAGTTTAGGTTCGTGGAGGGGTTGTACAGCAATGTACGTAGGCCACTAGTGGGCCCATTTCACGCCTTCGTGCTCTTACCATGTGGACCTACAAATCATTCAGCCAGCCCGGTCTACCAGTGAAACTAATGAACTTAATCGGTTCAAGGGATCGGAGATCATTCAGCTCGGTGGAGAAGTTGTTTTCGAATTGTTCGGAGGCATGGGCACAGGAAATGCTCTACGGTCTCATCCTCCTCACTGCAAATATCATCGGTTGTAAGGCGAATTCTTCGACCGAGTTTCCTAAGAAGACAGTGGCCCGTGACTATACCTACTAGTGTCCGTAGGGAGTTTCTGTCGAGTTTCAATATTTTTATTGATTTCCCCTCTATCAAACCCACCCCATAGCATCTTCGTGGTTTTACACGCCTCGCTTTGTAGCCATTTGACATTCCCCCTTCCCTACACTTTGTTAGCGTATATTATCTTAATAACACTTAAGGCCAAGCCAACATTGACCGTTTCCTCAACGGGGCCAGCAATAGATCCGTTTCTGGCCAGCCTTTCCGCCATTTCGCGAAGTGCAGTTTTTCCCCAATCCTTCCAACATGTCCATACAATGGTTTAAGTATCTTGAATTGCAGCTGTAAGCGGAGAGGGCCTTCAGTGCAGCTTGGATGTCTGATTAATTCAGCTCGCTTACCATTAAATCCTGCACCCAAGGCCAGTTCACCCTTTCGCAATAGCTATTACCTCCGATTGGAAGACCGTGGCATATTCTGGTAGATGCTGGCAGATTTGCAGATCAAGGCTTAAAAAAATACCATAAGTTCCTCCCTTTTCCATTTTCGGACCATCAGTAAATATCACCATCTCGGCATTCTGCATGACTTCATTGTCAGTCAATTGCTGTCTGTCAGGTAGAGCGACTTCATAGTGCTTCACAAAGTGCATCTTTGATAGCATAGTATCACTACTATAGCTTGGGAAAGAGCATTTCTTTTTCACACGCTCAAGGATAGTGGCATTCATCGGAAGAAGACCCAAAATTGCTTCCAATCCTGCTGTGGTCATTATACGCAATGCCCCCGTTATACATATGCAGGCTATTCTATGAATGTGACTCAATTGTGACTGAATATATTTCAGTTCGGTACTTTCCCACCATACCAACGCAGGTAACGATTGGTAGTATGATAGTGATGCACATCCACTTTACCATATTTGGTTTCAGCTCCCATTTTTTGCCAAAAGTTTTTTTTAGAAATGAAGAAGGCATTATTTGCTTTCTAAATTCTTTCCTCGACGTTCCGTTGCTATGTCAGTTTGCTATCCAAGATGATTCTCAGATGAGTTACCCTATCTTAGAGCAACTCCCCAATGGATGGCAGATTGAAACTTTCTATACGTCGTGTTCTAGTGAAGAGCATGAGCGTAGTTTTGTCAGGTTTGATCCTCAATCCACACGAATAAGACCAAGTTGCAGGGTAATTTCACACTAATTTGGATAACGAAGTCGTACGCATATGCGACGTGAAGCTACGTGAGGATACCATTTACGGCTAGCAGCCAAAGTAAACCCCTCCTTGTGGTGTTCCTCTATTCACTTGTTTTGTCTTACAGTCGTTTCCCATTGCTGCAGTAATATTTCTGCCCATCAACATGTTATGAATCCATTCAGTGAGTATTGAAAGTACACCAAGTGCGATTAACGCGTCTATTAGTGCATTAGTGCATATATTATTGAACGCATCCACATCCACAATAGCACTCAAAGTATACTTTTTCAGTTCAATCGATTTTTCAATTTTCGATACTACCGTATGTAGTGCCGTTTCCACAACATTTAAGCATGTTGCGATCTAGCCTTTACTTGGAACGTATTTTGGTCCGAATGAGAAAAAGGAACCATTTATCCCGACAGCCAAGCATCCTAGCGAAAACTGTAAGAGTTAGTAAGACTTGTTTTTAATTTCTCAACAGCTTTTTCATACATCATTTTTCAAACATTTAAAAAATATAATATGCTTTTTTTATATTTTTTGCTGATAACTTCCGTTTCTAGCTGGCGGTCATTTCCAAAAATAATAGGATTCTGTCCAAAGAGGAATCCGATTTTCCGGCATCGTTCCCGGCCTTTTCTGGCATAGCATACTCATGTTATTATCCAGACGCACAGACAGAAATTAATGAACCCCTGCAAAAAACTTATTTCTCGAACTATATGTAACAAACTGTGTAATTCTGGTATTTTCCTAACAAAAAGTAAAACGTTCACCATCATTTTCTTATCTTAATTCTTATTAGACTCTAGATGAAATCTGAGAGTATATTGTGTTTGCCTTACCGTTTGTAACACTAATAAATAATGCTCACACAGAGCCGCCAAGGGTACAGAAATATTGGTTGTCTCTCAAGAACCTTGATTCCGAGTTGCTGTCTGTCCGTCTGTCCGTCCGTCTGTCTACATCATAACTCTCGATAGCTTTAACCTATCGTGCTGAAATTTGTTGTATGTCATTTTTAGCAAAAAAGTAACTTTAAGTTCGTGAACGGGCCACATCCCCCCACTCCTTCTACCCCCTCCCATACAAATTTCATGAAATTTCGAAATTTAAAGAAATTGATTTTTCTCCAAAACCATTTCAGCTATTGACTTGAAAATTAGGTCATAGTATAATGATATAAATATCATTAACCTCAAGAAATATTGATGTGATCTCCTTACTCCTTCTACCACCTCCCATACAAATGCACAATTTTCAAAAATGCATTTATTCGGTTTGCAATGCGACTAGCAAAGTCAAATGAACCAATTTTTGTCATAATTAATTTTATTATAATTGCAACTAATTTTGGAAAAATTATCAACTTTACCTCACTCCTTCTACCCCCTCCCATACAAATTTTACGAAATTTCGGAATTTCAATTAAATTAGTTTTCTTCAAAACCGTCAAAGCTATCAACTTTAAAATTTGAGAAAAGTCAATCAAACATCAAATTCCTGTTAAGACCCCCTATAGGGGCATAGGACAGAAACAACTCTCTTCCACAAGGCGCGATCCTGAGCATCGGCTTTAAGCTTTTGCCAGGACTTGTTTTCACGGTCGATCACTGATTGGCGGTGCAAGGACCGAGTAACCCCAGCTCTTCCCCCGTCATTCAATGTTCGAACGTTCCAGAAGCCAATCATAGTCCGTTTTCGAATGCCAAAAGTCGTTACCGTAGAATCAGTCCGTATCCGAGGCGCTGTATCCGTTTCTCGTATCATTTAGGTCTTAAGATCACGGGTGATAAGCCCATGATCCAGTGAGTGTCCATTTGCCATTTTTAGGGCAAGCAGGACTGGCTGTGGGTGAATTCTACAGCCCCCATCAACAGGGGGATAGTTAGCTCAGGTCCGTGGAGTCGCTTGTCTCCAAAGATAGTTGCAGGAATTGGTAAAACCTCATCCTACAACTACCCCCTTGCGGGTGTGTTTTTGAGAAAAGTATACTATTTTAAATATAATTGATGTCAAAAAATTTGGCTTTGATTCAGATATTCCTTCTACCCCCTCCCATACAAATGCAGAATTTTGGTAAATGCATTTAACCGATTTTCATAGAAACTAGAAGAAGTAGAAACTTGAAATTTTGCCAGAATTTGTCCCTCAATAATTGTAATAAAAGCTAAAAAAATATCGCCTTCACCCCACTCTTTCTACCACCTCCCATACAAATTTTTATATTGGAAGTTCAAGAAAACTTTATCTCTTTCGAACATATGAGAGCTATGGACATAAAAATTGTAACAAGGCAATGTGATTAGGATGTTGCTAAGCAGATTCAAAATCAACCAAAATTCCCCCTCTTTTTCTGCCGCCTCCCATACAAATACCATAAATTCAGACAAAAATTGTTCAATTTCCTTGAAAATTATGAAAGCAAGAAACTTTGAATTCAGCATGAAATATTTTAAATACTACGTTCAGTGTTACATAGAAAAATTACAAACTTCCCCCTCTGATTTTACCACCTCCCAAACAAAAGGTAAGTAAGTATTTCATCTGGAGTATCATATGATTGGGCTTTACGCCCAATCATAATTCTGTTATGTTCATACAACTTATCTTACCCCTCCATATACATATATAAAGTAGCGCCCGACTTGTTGCAACAAGTCTGCAACAAGTCGGGCGCTACTTTATTATTTTTGGGACAAGTTGAGGATGCGTGGGAAGTTAACGTTCAGACTAGGCTGGATAGGAAAGACTAGGTTCTAGGGCGGGCTGTTGTAATAAACTTCAATGCGATTACGATCAATAGCTTCAGTATATGTACATAATCAATATTTCATTCGTTTATTTATGCAAGTTTGGGTTTGTATAGAGGAGAGCTCCCAAGCCTTCTCCAAGAAATGATGGGTTTTAATTGATTGCTTGAATCTGTAAAGAATGTTAGTTTTATAAACGGAGTTGCTTAAAATCCCTCTGAAATTCGGTGTATTTTATATTCATGAAATCAAACATTTGTATAGAAGGAGGTAGAGGAGGTGGGAGAACCCTAAAACTTGTGATGCAGTTTTATTAACTTTGTGTTGAAATGTGTTTGTACGAAATTTCAAGTTCGCTATTAATTTTTCGGTTTTTACTACTTTTATTGAAATTGATCAAAATCATACTTTTATATGGGAGGGGGCAGAAGGGCAAGAGGGATTTTAAAACTCTTAAAGAACCTTTGTTTTAAATATTCTTGGAAGTGCCTGTACACAATTTCAAGCTTTTAGCTTCTAGTGGTTTGGTGATAAGTGATTTCTTAGAATGGGTCGAAAAAATACTTTCGTATGGGAGGAGGTAGCAGTTTTGAAGGTATTGGACTAGTTAATATTTTAAACTTTTATGCATTTTTTCTAAATGAATTTTGCAAATTTTTAAGATAGCATAAAGCATAAAGTTTCAATGAACAATTTGTGTTTTTTTTTTATTTCATTTGCACGAGGCGTGCAGATAAGGGCCCCCCTTCGATGAATAATAATTGTACTTCAAATTATTATTTTTTCTGACATTTTTATATTTTTATCAATCAAGACGATGCTCATTGTTTTTTTTATTGATATTCGAGGTTTGATCCAACATGAATTCGTTTCAAAGGGACAGACGGTCAATAAAGAGTACTATTTGACCGTATTGAAGCGTTTGCGTAGCGAATTCGTGAAAAACGGCCGGAATTATTCGTGGATTTTCCACGATAAAAATGCGCCATCGCATTGAGTCTAAATTGTGACCGAATTTAAGGCCAGAAAAGCAGCAACCAACCACCGTATTCACTAGATTTGGCCCCGTGTGACTTTGTCCTATCGGCGAAACTGAAATCACCGCTCCGTGGAACCCGTTTTTAGTCGATCGAGGACATAAAACAAAAATCGGCTACTGAGGTGTACCGATTCAATCAGCCGCTGTAAACAAACTGATTAACACACCGCCCTAATTTTTGGGATAATAATTAAGGACAGTCCTACTTGCTTACCAAAACATTTTTGAAATATCATTCCCCAGAGTAATTTTATCCACAAATTGCTGTTACTTTTTTGTCACAATGGTATTAATATAAAACCAAGTATATGCACATGGGTGCGAACGCAAGCACACCGATTGTTCTTAACGGACAATATGTGTAAGAGGTGCAAGATTTTTGTTATCTCGGAAGCATTGTCAGCATTGTCAGCATGGACGGCGGAGCCGAAAAGGATATTGAGGCTCGTCTAAATAAAGCTCGTCAGGCATTCGGTATCCTTTCCACTTTCTGGAGGTTAAGAGAGATATCCCTTAGCACGGAGTTGCGAGTTTTGACGTATGCGTCGAGTCCGTGTAGTTATATGGTTTTACTACGTAGAAAGCGATCGTTCGACTTACCAAGAAACTATAAAGTTTCGTGAACCAATGACAGCGGATGTGGCAGTGGATCAGTCACACTTTGAGGAAACCAGAGCGAAACACCGTTAAACAGGCTCTGGATTATAGTCCTCAAGGAAGACGTCGGTTTCGTTGAACATATAGCACATAGAAGCGAGCAGTTGAGCAGGAGGCCAGAGGAATAAACAAGTCCTGGCAACAGCTTAAGAGCGATGCTCAGGATCGCGCGTTATGGAAGAGAGTTGTTTTTTTGCTATGCCCCTACAGGGGGTTTTAACATGAATTAGATTGATTGGTTATAAATAGCGGGGAACTTTATTTTAGTGTATTGTACGATGGAAAGCCTTTATAGGCGAAGGAAAATTCTAGATATACCTAAGCTGGACCACGCAGTTTAATGTGCTACTCAACTCTACGTATTTCTTCCATTCTTCTGTAACTCACTCTGGATCACGGTTCATTACTGGTATCGCACTTGGACCACTATAGAGGCATATATTTTTCGTCCAATACTCAACTATTTTATTTTTAAATATTTATATTTATTTATATTTTGCTGTGACATGGGTGGCGGAAACCAATAAAACCTGCATTTGCAAAACAAACGAACAGTTCAAGAAAGGGCTAGAGTTGCAGAAAGGGGAAAAGATACCGAAGGCCTGACGAGCCTTATTTAGACGATCCTCAATGTCTTTTTCGGCTCCGCCGTTCAAGCTGGCGATGCTTCCGAGATAACAAAAATCTTGCACCTCTTCAACATCTTGTCCGTTAAAAGCAATCGGTGTGCTTGCGTTCGAACCCATGTGCATGTATTTGGTTTTACGTACATTTACTTTCAGTCCCGCCTCTTTGCATTTAGAATTCAAGGAGCAAACATTTATTTATTTACTAGCAAACCCCCGCGACTTCGTCCGCGTACAAATAGCAATAATAAGCAATTTTTGAGAGTGTAGTTAGTAATGCATTATGTGGGATATAAAATCTGCTTACTTTAATGGCTCTTTGAAGAGAATGGTTTGTATATTGTTGGAATCAGAACCATAAATTGTTAAGAATGAAAGCATGATACTCCCATTTTTATGGGACAGGCTCGTGATCAAATCAAACCCGTGATTCGAGATCATATACGTGTTGAAGAGCGTTAAGAACATGTGAATAATTGTAGCTGGTGTTAATTAAAAAAAAAAAGCAAATAAAATAACATTAAGCTTAAAAACATAACAGGACTACGATTGTGCGTAAAGCCAAATCATACGATATTATTAATAGATGAAATCGAAATTTTTGCGGTGTTAAGAAATTTTGTATGGGGAGTGGTAGAAGGGGTGACAGCACTGAACTAATTTGTTTCACATCATGCTAGAGTAGCTATAAAAATGTTTTGTACCAAATTTAAGCTTCAAAAATTGAGTATGTACTGAGAAACTTAGTGCACTGAATTTAATGAAATTGTGCAATTTGTATGAAAGGTGGTAGAAGGAGTGGGGGGTTTTTGGTGATTTTTCGAAAAACAACTATACCAGGTGTGTCGGTAATTCTTTTCCGGTTTTTTCGCTAAAGAAAACACGTTACTTAGAATGGATAGTTAAAATTTATTTATTCAAAGTATTGGCCATTTGATTCTATACATTTTGTCCATCTCTCAGGCAATTTATGAATGCCATTCCAAAAGAACAGTTCCTCCTTTGAGCTAAACCATTCATCGAACCATTTTTTAACTTCTTCGAAATCGGCGAAGTGCTGCTCTGCAAGCGCGTGCCCCGTCGATGCGAAAAGGTGGTAGTCGGATGGAGCCAGGTCTGGAGAGTACGGCGGGTGCGATAAAACTTCCCATTCAAGTGATTTCAACATTTCTTTGACTGGTTTTGCTGTATGAGGCGGCGCGTTGTCATGTTGCAAAATCACTTTATCATGTCTTCGAGCGTATTGTGGACGTTTTTCGATCAATGCACAGTTCAAATTGATCATTTGTTGTCGGTAGCGATCAGTATTAACTGTTTCTCCAGGTTTCAACAGTTCATAATAAACGACACCAATCTGGTCCCACCAGACACAGAGCATGGTCTTGCGACCAAAGCGATTTGGCCTTGCAGTCGATGGGCCGGCTTCGCCAGGTGATAACCATGATTTTTTTCGCTTGGGATTTTCGAAATAAATCCATTTTTCATCACCCGTTACTATTCGATGCAGAAATGACTTCCTTTCATACCTTTGAAGCAGCATTTCACTGACGGTTTTCCGATTTTCCATTTGCCTGCCATTCAATTCATGTGGCACCCATCTTCCCAACTTTTGGATCTTTCCCATCGCTTGTAATCGTTCACAAATTGCTACTCGGCTCACATTCAACTTTTCTGCTAATTGTTTTTGAGTTTGTGTTGGGTCTTCATCCAATAACTCCTGCAATTCCGCGTCTTCAAACGTTTTCGGCCCACCAGGACGTTCATTGTCTTGAACGTTGAAATCACCACATTTGAATTGTTGAAACCACGTTTCACATGTTCTTATGGTTGGAGCATGCTCACCGTAAGTCTCTACTAGCAAACGATGACTTTCAGCGGCTTTTTTCTTTTGATGAAACAAGAAAAGTAATGCTAGCCGCAAATGCTCGTATCAGGCACAAAACTCGACATTTTCAAAAAATTATAAATCTATAACGCTGTTATTTTGGCGGAACGTAACTTGTTTAGTTTTAAGGTTAATGTCACTAGAATAAAATGACATATGTATGAAATCATAACATTTCATACTTATGGCTAGTGACATCTGCCGGAAAAACCGGAAAGGAATTACCGACACACCTGGTAACTATCATGCAATTGATACACTTTAAATTTCAGATCTGCATCATTCTCATTTTCCAAGAAAATCGAATTGTTACATAGTCGTGTAATGTGCCTCATTGTATGGGAGGGGGTAGAAGGAGTGAAGCTACTCGGTTAATTTTCTCCCCGCTGTTAATAATAATGCTTATTAAGGATTAAGTTTAAATTTTTACCTCGATGAAATTTAAATGTACTAATAAAATTCGCTTAGAGTTTTTATGAAAAAGTGCGGTTTATATGGGAGGTGGTGGAAGGAGAAGGGGGTTTTTGGTGATTTTTTGAGAAACAACTATAATCATCATGCAATTGATGTATTTTAAATTTCAGATCAGTATCATTCAGACTTTTCAAGAAAATCGAATTCTTGTGAAGGCGTGGAACTGTGTCCATTGTATGGGAGGGGGTAGAATGAGTGAAGCTAATCGGTTAATTTTATCTCGATATTAATAATAATGTTAATTAAGGATTTAATAGAACATTTTAGATCGATGAAAGTTACACGTACTGAGAAAATTGGTGTAAAGTGGTTCATGAAAAAGTGTAGTTTGTATGGGAGGTGGTAGAAGGAGTGACAGACCTTAAATAATTTGTATACCAAAAGACTGCATTTATAATAGAAATAATATAGTCCAAATTTCAAATTAATAGCTTTTATAGTTTTCAAGATATAATATATATTTTTGAAAATGAGTCACTTTGTATGGGAGGGGGTAGAGGAGGAGAGTGAAATAAAACCAAAAGCAGATTTCATTCCGATGGACACCTAACAAACTGTGCAAGTTTCATTACAATCGGTTCAGTCGTTTGTGCGTGAAAAGCGGTCGTACAGACAGACAGACAAAAATTTCAAAAATGTGTTTTTATGCTTAGTTAGTGCTAAAATAACTCAAAAAACTAACTTATAGCCATTTATAAGCAAATAACAGACTGACACTACAATTATATTTATATGTATAGATTTATTTATCATAACAAGGTATTTAGTTACATAATCATTAACTTATATTTTAATTTAATTTATTTAATTTAATGCAACTTAAAACAAATTAACTTACATAACTTAATCTAAACTAGTAAGATGGGCACTGGTAGAAGGATGGTCATACAGGGTTTTGGACACTATATAATACTTTACTTTATACTTTGACTCTAAGTCCGAACGGTTATGTGCAAGCAAACACACGTCATCAGCATAATCAAGGTGACTGAAGATGTTAAATAGTCTCCATTGAAGACCTTTACCTTCCACACCTTCCAGTGCAGCTTCCAAGATATCATTTATTACCACCAGAAACAGGGCTGGTGATAATATGCAGCCTTGTCTGACACCCGTTCGTACAGGAAAGCTCTCGTACAGCTCTCTTCTACGCAAGATGCGACACCTTGGATCTTCGTAGGATTCTTTAATCATAACTATGTCCTTATCTGGAATACCTCTCCTACGCCAAGCATTCCATAAGTAATCTCGCTTAACGCTTTCGAAAGCTCGAAGTCCACAAACATGAGACGTACATATGGAGGGCTCTATATTTCTTACTTTTAGGGTATATATCGTATTGATAGGCGTTTCTCACAGAGGATACAGTTTACATACAGTAGGATTTTTAATAGTCTAGCATTATCAATAGTTTCTAAAAATGGCATTTACACGCTTAAGTGGTCCATTACTAGTACATTTACCTTAACTTAATCTCTACTTAAATCCAACAATTTCAATTTCTTCAAGCTAATTTTCACCTCTTTTCCTCTTCGCTATATTCTTAACTTTATTAAGAGACTCGAACGAAACGAAACCAACCCCATTATGCAATCTAAATCCATTACACTGCATCTCCTGTTTAAAATTTCGAAAATAAAAATCAAATCATATTTTTACCAGACTATCAAAATTAAAGACAGGTTTAAAATAATTTCTATTTGTACGTAAATTGCGTTTCATATTACACAATCTCATCTTATGTTAAATGTTAATTAAACACTCGATAAAATTCGTAATAATTTTCGCTAATATTATGAAAACTATCGAGCTATCCATAATTTTGTATTGCATACATGTCCTCTATTATTACGATTGCATCGCAATGATCTGTAGTTATGCATGAAATTCAAACCATATAGTAGAGTTAGCTAGAGGGTTTTCCATGATAAGAAACCAAAACTATTATTAATATGCTGTTTTTAAAGAAAACCTGTCATCATCATCATCAGTGCCGCATAATTTTTTTTTTTTTTTGATTTTCTTGGAAAATGTAGGAGGTTTTATGAAGTACTCATTACTGCGAAAGAAGTTATACATGACAAAATCACACAGGCGAAAAAGTCAGATCATGCAGTTCAATTTACCGATGGAAAACTTTCATTTGTATGTGAAAACTTGTAGTTAACTTCGTAATGTTTTTTTTTTTGTAATTTTGCCTTACTAGATGAAAATCACAAGACTACAGTGCACATTGTCATGTATGGTATATGAAAATCGGAAGTACTTATTGTCAGTTGATTTTTTATCATTTTGGAAAGTTTTAGGTCATACATAAGTTCATTTCCAGAATTTTTCATATTTCTGTTTGAGAAATTTGACACGTTTCTAGTTGTGTTGCGATGAAATAAAGTTAAATGTAACTGTATGTAACTCGAATCGAGCGTATTATTGGAGTTTCGAGTGGTTTTGGTGTTACGTATCTATCGAAGTAGAGAAGTACTTATTTTCGTTCAAAAGCAATTGTGCGTTTTTTTCTTTACTTCCGTTCCGCCATACAGTGAAAACGCGCAATCATATGATTTTCGACAGAGTTTGCTACGTTTTCATTTCGATCGAGTTTTTGTGATATTAAAACAAGAAACTCGTATCGAGTTTAAAAACACTCGAACCGAAATATATACATCAACCACTGGTAAATCTCTTATTTTTTTTTTTAATTTCTGTGTCGTCGAATATAGCGAGCTCATATTTAAATTAACTATTAGTGAATCTCTCGGTATTAATGCGAAAAATAAATTTTTCAAAATAATCCAAAATGAAAAGAATTATCGTGTATCGAGACAGACATTACTGAATTATTTAGAAAAATCCCTCGATCCTTAATTAATTGTTTTCTGTTGTGAATGGTTGTGAGCACAGATATTTGCGCTCGCAGCCGCGCACTTAACAAGTTTCTCTGAAGGACTTGATGCAACTATGACCGGAACCCTACTCCACCTACGGTGGATCTTCATCAAGGCTACGCGCTAATCTAAACACTCTTTAAAATATGTTTCTCAACTATTTGCGTACTTTTGCGTTTTTCAGTTGACCATGCATCGACAATAGCTGACCGACACCTACATTCATCGCAAACATTTTCCCAATCACTTCACTACTAAAACAACAGCGCATTTGCAGCTCTCTGTTACTAACCAGACATGAAACCATATCAGTCAGAGCAATATCGGCATGCGTCACAGAATTTCATTGAGGAGATACCTAAGCTACCCACCATCGAGGCCGAAGTCGACCCGCCAACCAAGATTCTATGTTGAGCGAACATTTACCTTCACTTAGGACTTACTCCCCATACATGTAGTGCCTCGGCAACATAACAACAGTGGCTCGAAAAAATCATGCGACACACGACAACACGCATGACAACTGATGGTTATAGCGAGAGAGAAAATTTTCCGTTTTCTACTTGAGAGTTTTCCACCGTCTATCGTGAGTTCATTCCGTCGAACTGCGGTGTGTCGGACGGGCTTATTCGTCTCTAATGTAGATTTTTACCTTTGTGACGTAGTCTATCACATATGTGCGTACACACTCTCTGCCTTTCCGTATTTTATTTGGGAGTCCACTGACGGAAAATAAACCATACGGCATTTTAGTCAATGATTTGCCGCCGTACAAGCGAGTGTGTGCTATGTGGATAATCACGTGTTTCGAGGACAGATTATCCACTATCGAAAATTATCGCGCCAATCGAATTTGTGAATTTGTGTGTCGCAATAGTGAACAAAAAAAATGATTTTAATTCAGAGTTTCGTGGACACGACCCGAATTTATTGAAAATTCCAAAAAAGGATATCAGTTTTAAAAAGTAATTTAATAAAAAATAAGTTTATTTCCCATCATGTTGGCTGTTAAAAATTTCTTTCTACCGGAACGTAAAGCTCCGGATACAACGCAGCGATTTTCTCGTATGCCGGAAGCATTTCTACGTTCGATACGTCGTCGATCGTTGCGCGTTAAACGTGCCAAAAGTTTAGTCGTTCCGGATCGTGAAAAACGTAAATCTGGTGAGTAATGGCAAAGTATGATCGATTTTTAATTTTTAGTCTTCTTACTAGCATTTTCATTTCAAATAGACTTTTTTCACATTGAACGTAACTTTTTCCAAAACAAAAACATCTTTTTCGAATTCATTAATATTTTTTTTTTTTTGCATACCACATTAAACTAGTTCCGTATTGGTTTGGTGAATGTTTCCACAGTGCATTTTGATTTAAGGGAAAGATTTGCGGATTTCACATTGTTTTACTTTAATAAACGAAACGTTTCTGTCCCCGCTGAGACCTTTATTTCAGTATAATGCCTCAAATCCGGAAATCTTTCCATTAATTAGATCCATATTAAAAAAAAAATTTCAAATGGAAATTAAACTTTTTACAATTCAAATAAGTCCTTATGCAATCAAAATTCAACTTTGTCCAAAAAAAACAATAATTTGCAAATAAATGAAAACCTTTTAGAATGCAAAAAGTAACTTCAACCTTATCCACTACTGCGCTTGGATCGATATAAAAAATTGAGTTAACATTCTCTGTGTAAAAGATTTGTTTGCTGTAATGCTTGTACAAAGTTCAAAATAATTTGCCAATTTCTATTTTTGCATGGATTATGTTTAATTTCACATAGAAATTTTTTTTATTTGTAAAATAGCTATCTATCTCTTGTTAAGACTCTCTATAGGCGCATAGATGAGGAACAGTCCTCTTCGATTAAGCGCGATCCTAAGCATCGGTCTTTAGTTGTCGCCAGGACTTGTTTAATCCCCTGGTTTAGATTAAAATTGAAAAAGGTTTAAAATGATTGAATTAATGCAACAGTTGGAAAAAAAAGTTTATTTTTGATTCTATAAGGACTTATTGGATTTAGGAAAAGTTGAATTCTCATCTGAAAGCTGTTCAATCTCATTTGGAAAAAAGGTTTTTTTTTAATTCGGGACCAGTTGCACCCTATTGGGACCCTGTGTTGCGTAGGTGCAACATACTATTTTTGTGTCACCATCAAGCATAAATTGTACAACTTTTCTTTTGATTTTACTTTTGAATTCTTTAGTGCAGTTAAAAAACAAAGCTTCTCTAGTTACAGCATTGATTAACGAGTATTGTTGTTAACAATTTAGCGCTGTTCTTTAAATTCATACACTGAATGAAATGAAAATCAGGAAGTTCTCTGGTGATTTTTAGATCCAGCGCTTCCAGAGTCTTTAATGTTCAGATGTGTAGCATCCTCATCTTATCTTCAATGGCACTGCAGCCCAAACATTATTGGCCTCCTGACCATCAGATTTCTGAACATTTATTTGTTATTTTGGAAGAGTGATTGCCCTTCAAGCAATTTTCTGTATAAGAAGTTTCGCAGATTGCAGTAGCCAAGGCACCGGGACTTGTGTAGCCCAGTTTGTAGCGTTTTGGTCTACAATGCGAAGGTCGTGATTTCAAATCCCGGTTGATGTATAATATGAACTTGAAATTTGAATTTACTTCGTCTATGAAGCTTACATTCTGTACAGCGAATTTTGAACTGGATTCAAGCAATTAGTTAAAAATTATTAACATTCACCCATCCGTTCTATCTCTCTCTTTACCCCCTCTTCTCCTGTCAGCTAGTTAAGTGTTAAATAATTGACAACAGCCCTGTCCTAGAACGAACATTCACTTAGTTTCCACCCTAACCTTCACATTGACCTTGCACGCATCCTCAACTTGTCCCAAGAATAATAAAGTTGCGTCCGATTCGTTGGCAGATATTTTTGTACGGCCATCGAAATAACTTTGGGGAGAGTACCTATTAATGCGCGACTCACTTTTAAGTTGATATGGATAAGGGAAACAAGTGGATGTAGAAAACTTTGTAGAGAAACACGAGTAGTTTGAGCTTACGGTGAACGTTCTTCTTGAATTTCTGGAGGTTGTATTCCGTTGCCTGGCTCTGTATTCCGCATTACTGCCTTCTGAGGGATGAAGGACTGCCTAGATTGTCTACTTTATGCATCAAGAACAACACTGTTAAACAATTTTCAACTTGTCTTGTGCTCTTTTTAATTGCTTTGCTTCCTTATTGTCATATCTACTTTATTAACTAGGCCGGACTAAGACTATTGAGTTCCCCTGGCCACAAATTTTTTTCATCAAATCGAGCCCTAAATAAGAGTTTCCAGTCGCTTCGATATTACGAGTATGTTTCAACGCGCGATATTGTGACGTTTGGCAATTCGAAACAATGAGTTTCGGTCGATTATTATTTAATTACAGACAAAAAATAAGTGTTTTCCCTTATTATTGTTGCGGCCTATGTTGTTTTCATTTATATTCGAAAAGACTACCAACGCAAACTTTTTAGTAGTTTTCATAGTAAATTCGCAGGAAGATCTTCTGAAAAAGTTGGATTTTTGCCGATTTCGGCTTATTAAAAAGTTTCTAAAAATCCATTCCTTATTTGAGATACGATTTTCAAAAATTGAATTTGATAAAAACTGATGACACCACAAATCGAACTCGAAACGAGTTGAAAAAGGCTGGAAATTAAAAAATCTAATTTCACGTTTATTTTCTTTCGTTATTTAGAAAATGTTGTGCTAATTTTTTTTTTTTTTTTTGGAATACGAAAAAAAAATTTCTATGAAAATGTCACTTGGAACACCCAAATGATACCCCTAAGAATTTCAAAATATTTATTTAAAAACATAACAGAACTACGATCTGGCGTAAAGCTTATTCATGCGATATTCTAGATTTAAAGAATTTTTTTTTTATTTTAAGAAATGTTGTATGGGGAGTGGTATAAGGAATAAAGGCATTGAACCAATTTTTCCACATAATGCTAGAGTTGCTATCAAATTGTTTTTACAAAATTTATGTTTGGGAAAGTTAATAGGTATTGAGAATACTAGTGTATTGGATTTAGTGAAATTATGCAGTTTGTATGGAAGGTGGTAGAAGGAGTGGAGTTTCTTCATGATTTTTTTTTCAGAAATATAAACATCATGCATTTCACATGTTTTAAATTCCAGATCAGTAACATTAATAGTTTTCAGGAAAATCGACAAAAAAAAAGTTGTGAATTTGTGTACTATTGTATGGGAGGGGTAGAAGCAGTGAAGTTAATCGTTTTATTTTTTAGGTTTTACAAATAATTCTAAATAAATATTTAATACAATGGCATCGAGCAGTTGTGCAGGGTGCCTGAGGAATAAATAAGTCCTGGCGACAACTAAAGGCCGATTCTCAAGATTACGTCTTATGGATGAGAACGGTTTTTGTCCTATGCCCATATAGGGGTTCTTAACAGGAAATTGATTTGAATTGACTCAAAACATCCATCTTCTCAGTTCTTTTAAGAAGTGCCAAAATTGAAGGTGAGCCCTACTCCAGACTATAACACCACATTGGAGTATTGAGTGGATCATCTTTAAATAAAAAGTTGGTATTGGTATACGAGGGCGGATCGATAATGACGTGTAAAAATGAAGAAAACAAATTTCTTCGGCAAAAATTTATTTTATTTTTCAATATAGTCCCCTTTTAGCTCGATACACTTAGTTCAGCGTTTTTCCAATTTTTGGATCCCTTCCAAATAATAAGATTTCTCTAACCCTTCAAAATATGCGTTGGTTTCATTGATGACGTCACTGTTCGTGATGAATCTCTTTCCAGCAAGCCATTTTTTCAAGTCTGGAAACAAGAAAAAGTCACATGGGGCCAAATCTGGAGAATACGGTGGTTGAGGAAGCAATTCGTAGCGTAATTCTAATAATTTTGCCACTGTGAGCTGGAGTGTTGTCGTGATGAAACAGCACTGTTTTCTTCGCCAAATGCGGCCGTTTTTTCTTGATTGCAGCATTCAGTCGATCCAAAAACTGAGTATAATATGCTCCCGTTATTGTTTTTCCTTTCTCCAAGTAGTCGGTGAAAATTATTCCTTTGGGATCCCAAAATACTGTCGCCATAACCTTTCCAGCCGATGGAACGGTTTTTGCCCTCTTCGGTGCGATTGAACCGGCTTCCATCCATTGTTTTGACTGTTGTTTGGTTTCTGGAGTGTAGTGGTGGATCCATGTTTCATCAACAGTTATGAATCGACGAAGAAGTTCATTTGCATCACGCTGAAACAGTTGCAAATTGTGCTGTGAAGTTGTCACACGATTGCGTTTTTAGTCGATTGTGAGCAAACGCGGCAGCCATCTTGCGGATAGCTTCCGCATGTCCAAATGATTTTTCAAAATATTCCAAACACATTCATATGAGATGCTTATTGCCTTAGCTATCTCACGCACTATCACTCGACGATCTTCTAGCACGAGATCATGAATTTTGTCGATCATTTCTGGCATGGTGACCTCATTTGGACGACCTGAACTTTGTATGATCTCTGTGCTTGTACGACCACGCTTGAATTCTGAAACCACTTTCAAATCTTTGCAACCGATGGTGTAGAGGCCACATAATGTTTTCTAATTTTTCTTTGGTTAGTTTAGCTGTTTTCCCTTTTAAAAAGTTATGTTTAATCACACACACACGAAATTCGTTTTTATTCATTTTTGAAATTTATTAAAAGTTGACTTGCTTAGACAGCAGTTTCAGAAAAACTAAAATAGGTATCAGGCTAAGCCTTTGTAGGCAATCTAGTTAAGGATGAACCAGGTAAAAAAATATACCAAATTCCTTACCTACCTCCTCCTTCTTCATTTTTACACGTCATTATCGATCAGCCCTCGTAAATTGGTATTTGGTTTTTCAGTCTATTTTGAGCGCAGTTTATCTAAAAATTACATTTCATAAACTGATCAAATATGAAACCTAACTAGCTATTTATTATGTTTTGTTGTTAATGGTGGCCATTCACAGTCCGAGAAATACGAGTATGAAGGTATTTTTGAATTCAAGCTTTCAGTAGATGCTTGAGTCCTATGCGAGAAGGCAATGTAGTTGGATTTATTTATATTGATGGATAAAGAATTGAAATCATGCCAAACTTTAATCACGAAAAGACTATAGTGGCGCATTCATTCATTGCCTTTTGCGGCTACGTGTAGTACAACCGCACAACAATAGGAATTTGACACTTGCCTAGTACAAAGGATGATCCTTTACAATCCTCACAACGAAAGAAAAATATAGAAGACTTGACATAATATATCGAAAAATTCTTTCATGTATTGCTACAGGACAAACGGTTTACTTTTAAACGACGCAGATCGCCATAGTTTCAGGAAATTTTGATTGTCGACAAAATTTGTGACATTAATGATTAAAATTGTGTTACATTTTTGCCAAAAAAATTTTCGTTCCAAATATGCATGTGACATTTTATCGATAAATTTTTGCAAGAAAACTGAGAAAACGCAGATTCCTAACTACACTATTGTGACAAAAATATCACATTTGTTCGTCACAACAAAATTTAGCTAGGAAAAACAGCGTCGTATACGCTAAGGGAGCCTTACAGAAATATGACATTTTTCGTAATGAAATTGTGGTCGGTGTTGTCGCGGTTTTCGACAATTTGTGACATGTTGATCAAATAAATATTTCGCTTCAAATTTTTTTTAAAACAATTGATATTGTGACACATTTAACAATTTGGACACCGAATTTGTCACGTATTTTAGTCATAATAAATCTGAAAAGAAAAAGAAAGAAAGAAATAATTAAAATGTTTATTCAGAAAATTAAAATATATAAGTATTAAAGCATTAAGCAATCACAAAGGTGGAATAACCGAAGAGATTTCGACACGTGTTAGGCGGAAACAAAATAACGAACGCTCAAAATATGTAAAAACATAAAAGTAATGTTAAAAGACTAATTGAGTGACAAAAAAAAATTAACCTCAAAAGATCTTACAACATAATTGTCTGGAGGAGCAGTCTTAAAGCTCATAATTCAGATGATGCCGGCCGACACAACTGCTCCATTTGCGATTTAAATTTTTCTTGCCCGTGTGTGCTTATTTTGTTTAGGGGTTAATCCATATTCGCACTGCACTCTCACTCTACTTCAACTTCTTTTTGAATTATTCTTTAACCTAGAGAAACTTCAACTGCATACATAGTAAGAGCCATTCCAGCCAGAAACCCTTAAAATTCATCGACAATTTTCCTCCAGAAGATTACTGCTGTATTGCTACTTAATATAAATTCAAGCTACTATTAAAAATTTCTATAAACTTCTAAGGATTAATATCCAAGTTTGAACAAAATAAAAATCCTACATTATGCAAGGTAGAGATAGAAAAGCAAGCTACTACATTGTAATCGGCTTAAATGTGTTGACTTAAGTTCCAGAAGTGGAAAAATCGATTTTCAACTTTCTTGTCGCAATCAGATGCAATTTTCGAATACTGTTTCGTGTTCGTAAATTCGGAAAATATGATTTAATAGCCACCAGCCCGAATTATTTCGTCAGAATAAAAAAAACTATTATTTTCGTAATTATATAATTGTATATATTTTTGTATGGCGACATGTGTGTGACTAATAAAATATCAACCCACCCTTATACGGTGATACGTGCAGAAAAACCTGTTCAAAGCAGACTCCTCTATACCACCAGAATAATTTTAATATTTTATAGGTGTGCTACGGATTGCGATGTCGTCGTCGTCGTTTTCCAGAGTTGCGGTCTATAACCTAATTATTATTTACGAACATTCTGTTGTATACTTTACGTTAGATACATAGGTGACCAATTGCATTAAAAGAAGCCACTATAAAGTCTCTTATCCTTGAACTAAGCTTTTTTGTGTAGGATCATTATTTAAAAAAGGTTTACACATTTCAAATTATTTCCTTGTTTACTGCTGTTGAATACATATTTGCAAACCAAATTAAATTTTGAATATGTTTTTGAACTTTTATGTTTTGATGCGGGAAACTTGCAAACTCTAGGCCTTGATTTTGTAAAATTAATAAACGCCAGTCGCCCCTAGCCTGGTAGGTAGCGTGTTTGTCTACAATGCGAAGGTCGTGAGTTCAAATCCCGGTCCACGTATAATTCTATCACACTGCCTACGTGGATATATCTGGGTCATCTTAAACTGCGAACATGAAAATTCGTAGTTACTGGTTGTGCGAAAAGCTAACAACCCTTCCACAATAACAAATAAAAATGTTGAGAAACTTGAAGGTCAGGAGGCGAAGGCCCGATTTGGGTTACAGTGCCAATGACAAAGCGAAGAAGACGCCCGCTTAAATCCGTTTGTCAGCCATTTGATTGGTTTGTAATGATATTAAATGAAGTCTCTTGTGCGTTTTTACTTTCAACACCGCAGCATATAATTATAATTCGGTAACGCTGTATTTGGGTTGAGCGGAGTTCAGCTTCTGAGATAGGAGATTCCGATCGATCGTTGTTCTCTTGGAAGAGTACACTTCCAATCCCAGATTTGCTTGCGTCGCACTGGGTGGTAAACGCCCTGCCGAAGTCGGTTAATTAGCACAGGCGCTACAGTTAACGTGGACTTGACAGACAGAAACGCAATCTCTGCCTCCAGAGTCCAGATGAACTTGACTCAACTTTCTGACGTGTTTGCAACAGAGGCAGCATAACTGCTGATGATTCGTCGATACCAGTCTTCGTGCGGACTTAGGCGAAGGGTATTCAACGATAGCCGAGACTTTGTTGGCATCAGTTTTCAAGCTTCCATCTCCAACTAAATATCCAAGATATTTGACCTCCTTTAGACAAAATTTGATTTTTTTTTACAGAATGTCCTGAGTTATAGGCAATTTCGGCCTTTATGTGCAATGCAAAAATACAGTTATGGAGGGAAGGAATGCGATTGGGAAGGTAAGGGAAGGGGAGTGAGAACGACCGTAACGAGTAACCTGGAATATTTTTCAGTTGTACTGAGTGCTACTGACAAATATCTGCAGATGTTATGGGGGACTGAATGAGAGAAAGCGAACAGAAACCATTTACTGAGTATCTAGGCCTTTTTGAATTGGAACTTTTACATCGTTCACCCATTTTATTTCGAATAATTTTCATCACCAGTAGCAACTGAAAACTATTGCTTAAAAAAATCCCACTGTCTGGAATGGGAATCGAACCCACGACTGTGAAGCAAGCATGCTGCCCACTACGCCACGGAAGCCTCTTTGCGATGTTTATAGTCAACCTCGCCTTCGCTAGGCATGCGACAACTTCTGTTAGGAAAATAAGGTGGAAATTGAAATCCTCCGAAATGTTCCAAGTATAGGAAAATTTGGTCTAGTTGGGATAACGAGGTCCATCAAACGGCACATACGTTGGAGTCTATTACACAGGTAAAGTGAAAGCGGTTATTTCGTAGGGCTTCGAAAGGAATCTGCCAAAAGGCGTCTTTCAAGTCAAGACTGGCTATGAAATTCGCACGTGGCAGCCTGCTCAATATGCCATAAGCATGACCGAACTCGTCCTGGTTTTCTCACCAATTCGACCGGCAAACTCCATGCACTTTGACTAAACTCTATTACTCCCATCTTCAACATACTGTTGCATGTCAACCTAAGTCGCTCATCAAATGTTCGCAATCTTCAATTGCTTGTGATCTCGAACTACGAAAAGTGACAGAATCGGAAATGGTTCATTGAAGCAGCATGGAAGGTGGAAAAACGGCCGAGTTGAAAGTGATTCAAAAAAGAAAGACCGAAAAGCGGCCAAAAAGGAAATTATTCATAGAAAAAACTTAGAAGGCCAGAAAAACGATATATAAAGGGCTTGTGATAGAGAGTCAGTCGGGATTGAGAAGTCGAACGAGTCGTGTGATCGACAGAGCGCAATTAATGTGAGGGTTGAGGCGAAGTTGATTGTTTCGTGTGATCGGCAACGGGAATTCGACGAATATTAAAGCGATAAATAAAGTTTGCGTTTATTTATTTCAAAGCGAACTGATTTTATTTTTATTTGAAATCTAGCGACCCCTAGCGCACTTCAATACGAATGACCTCGCCATATATGAGGTTTTGAATTACACTGTCTCTGTTGAAAGTAAGTTGCGTCTCCCACATCAACGACGTCTTTGGGAACGTTAAACTTTCCCAGTCCATGAATTTCGTATGACGGAAATTTAGACTTAACGTTCTCTAGTCGTTCAACCCCCGCTCCGCTTAAGGGGTGCGATATATTGGTTTCACTTTGCAGCAAGTGGGGATTTCCTCGATACAAGTGATGATGGATGGGGTAAGTCGAAACGTCTGCCAGGAAAATATAATTATTGGGATAAATTGGGCACAATGTAGAGAGCAATTGGATTGAAAGTTCGGTCGTCGCACAACACTATGCGAAACACTATGAGTTGTCTTCATTTCGTTACAGATCGGCTTCCAATGCACTTGCACTCACGTTAACTAATACTCGCTGTTGTCTAGTAGTCCCTTAAGCTTGATATTGAAGATAGAGACTATAGCATAATGACTTATTTCAAAAGGTTCGAGGATAATCGAAGACACCCGAACTTTTCGCCAAAACTCTCATAAACGTAGAATTGCCTTTTTAGGTTTAAAGATTGGCATACTCTTGGCTTTAGTGGGTTTTATGGGTTAAAAATGGGGATCCTTGCGTAAAATGGCTGGATCTGGCGCAGTGGCTCTTTTGAAAATTTTCATTGTAGGTGGTGAAATGAGATCTCTAAACGGAGCCAAGGATTTCGTATTTACGTCTAAAGTGGTGGTTTTGCTTATTTTGGGTTTAAAACTCGAGATAGACCCAAGGCTCTTCTATCTGAACCGCAGTTTCCCCGGTTACAGGTCGCAAATCGCGGTCTCAATACCTCTCTCGCTTCGCAGCCATAACAGAAGATCCCCTTGGGAGCTTCACCACAGTAGTGTCTATAATCATGACCAGGCTGATCAGAATTCCAGGTTATTGGAGAAGCAATCGCCACAACGAAAAATTGTTAGATTTGGTCTGACTAAATGGAAAGCCAGCATGCGTATTTCTACGTACATACTTTATACGACAAACCAACTGGTCAAGAGACCAGATTTGCTGCAGACATAGCTGTTGTTAGTTCGACGGTAGAAGATAAGTTCGATGAACTCCATGCTGTTCAGGAGTGTCGACAACTGGGTTCTTAACTCGAGCACTTCCTTCTTAAACACCTGATATGAATCGTTAGAGGTCGGCGAAACGGCAGACCTCTCAGTTATCTTCGGATATCCCAGTCAGAACTTTAGTCTCCCCAGGCTTGAAGGAATGCAGGTCGCAAATTGTCCTGGGCTCAATCGGTACCAAATCCAGAACTAACACTAGCAACAGGAGATGGAACCTCTCAACCAGGAGGTCTATCGGTCCTCTTAGATCATTAGTAGTCAAGACCTCTGCTTTATAAATGAATTCTTTAGATCTCAACGTTGAATTGTCGCCATTGTACTTAAGTTAAGAATTAGAGTGCCGGTAGCTTTGATTGTTGTCTTGGTGGAAGAGAACAAGCTGTTCCACGTTAGGGAATCTAGCGGAGGGTCGAACACATTTGGTTGAGTAGGTAAATTGTAGAGTTACCCAAGAGTGTTTCGCTCTCAATATTTGATGTATAGGTTGGCAATCTCGTCAACTCCAATATTTACTCTTGACCCGTCAGGTATAGTTACGACGAGAATTATCCGACCAGCGGTCTTCAGCAGACGCTGAAACGTTACATTTAATAAAGCAAACAGTGTGAAATCCAGAAATCTTTTATTTTATTCGACATTCACTATGAAAACATTCAGCACATATTATTTTGTCACATTATTAGCTATGTAATATCGAAAAAATGTGTGGCAAAAACTTACATATATGAAATTTTGTCCAGTGTTTACTCTATCTCATGTGTAAAGATCATTGAAGAGGGCTTAATTTGCGGACAAATATTCCTGGCATGAAAGTCGTATCGAACAAAATTTTTGAACAAAAAATACTTGGCATTTGTACGACATTCTACTGATTTGTTCACAAT
This sequence comes from Chorisops tibialis, assembly GCA_963669355.1. Taxonomy (NCBI): domain Eukaryota; kingdom Metazoa; phylum Arthropoda; class Insecta; order Diptera; family Stratiomyidae; genus Chorisops; species Chorisops tibialis. The sequence continues at coordinate 218,200,379 of OY770262.1, forward strand.
ATTCCTTACAATAGAGGAACTGAAAAAAATGATGACACAGAAATCTGATTCTATGTACATATAGTCCAAGAGCCCTGGAACAAAAAATAACAACGGAAAATGACAAAGATACAAAGTGTTTGTAATAAACGCAGTGTAACTAAGACGAAGGACGAGAAATTAATTTCCAAAACCGGTGCCAAACGAGTCCTGTAGTGGGGCGGAAAATTATTCGAGTATATCGACACATTCATTTCTCTTCCTTCGTCTTAGTTACACTGCGTTCTATCATAGCCTTGTCGCTTTCCGTTGTTATATTTTGTTCAAGGGCTCTTGCTCTAATAGCGATTTACGAAAAAATTTTTGTAACCAGAAATGAGAAATGAAGACTTCTCAACCATCATTGACCCTCTCACCTCTGATCTTGCAAAATTAATTAATCAGCTCAAAAGTTTTTGCGCTTATCTCAAACGCACATGGAAACAAACAATTTTGTCGATAGATAAGATTGATGAGGATGAACATTTCGTTCCGTCTTTTTTTTCGAAATAAATTTCTCATTTTTCAAATATTTTCAATCATTTATCTCCACCATTGCAGGCAAAAACTATTTAACATCTTATTACATTCCTTTTTTTTCCTCTAGAATTATAATCGTAATAAAAACAATGCTCACTTGTGCTCAACCTCTATCTACTTAAAATTTCTTCCAAGTCATTTTTAATTTGCTACAATCTTGCACTTACTCTACTCATAATAAAACTTTCTACAACATAAAATTTATTACGAGTATTACACAATACCATGATAGTTTAAAAGAAACAAAAGATGGAAAAAACCAACAAAGCTTTGTAACATTCCAAAAAAAACAACTCATCTTGAACTAAACAAAAATAATTTTGATGAATCGATTTCGGACGATCCACGTTTTTGTTCTTGCTCGTCGTGATCATCATTTCTAAAATGAAATATATTGATCTCATTTTAATTTCATACTAACTTGTCCATTTTGAAATTTATAATCTATCTTCATAGTTGTCATACTTGGTTGTTTGCTTTTTTTTCTAAAATATTACACTAATTTTTTTTAAATAATTTTTTTTTAAATACCCATGACTCCATTAAATGAAAATTGTGTTTAATTTTAAGTACGTGTACGTGAAGTCTAATCGTAAAAATAAAACTTTATCTTATCATCATTTTCAATGAAGCAATAACATTTTGTTGTTATACAAACTAGTACTCAGCTATCGTGATATATATTTTTTTTTATTTTGGTGTAGCTACACGGCTTTTGGCAATTTAGCGTATAGACTTGGTACATATTAATTTTTTGAAATGCAAACTTCAAGCTAAGTGCAAAGATTGGAGAGATAAAAAAAAATTATTTTATCACAGTGATTGTTCAGATAGATTAATGATATCGATTATGTTTGGGAGCTTTAAACAGTCCATAGTTTAAAGGAAATTTGTATTTTTTTTACATGGATGTGTCTAAAGGCTCGACTCAACAAAAAATTTTGTTTCACCGTGAGTCTGTTTCTCTAATAGGCGCCCATAATCTCCACTGAGTACTAAGCAAATAAAATATTCATTTCACTCACTGCATGCGCTCGGCCAAAAAAATCCACTTTTTTTCATACTGAAACTAATTTGAAATACCAGGCACGCAGAGCTATGGTCAGCGATTTGCACAGATTCAGTATGAAAATTGTGAAATTACAAGTAAGTTTATCTCGCCGAGCGGTAGAATTGTAGCCGACTTTTATGCTTTCATCTGAACTATAACCGCCTGATATTTCAGGTCGGATTTTGTATGCAAAACGGTCGAATTGCCGGCCGCATTTGTACTTCGATTTTACTCCTGGGAGGGTCGTACGGTTGTCTCCCTACTGTCAAGATCTAATACCGACTAATCGAGGAATCGAATTACGTAGCAAAGAGTTTATGCAGTTTCTTAGCGATTCACCACTTAGTTCAAATACTACAGAAATTGAAAAGTTTCAAGAATTTTTATAATTTCATTTTGGAAAACATGGTATGGTAATCCCTGCGAAAATAAAGATTTTTCGAAAATTTGATGAGGGTTGGTAGACGGCTTGTAGTGCAATAGAGTTAGATAAATTGAAGCGCAATAGTCTTGATATGATTTAAAGAAATTTATTTAATCTTTATTTGTATTAAATTGTGAATTTGTGATTCATAGAATTTTGTAATCAATAAAATTATGTCACTAAATTTTTATTTAAATATTGTATCGCGCTCGAGGCCGTTGAATTTCAAGTTTATATATTACAACTAATTCACTTATCGAAGAAATAGGTATAAGAATCGAACGCATTGAAACATCTTTGTTCGCGGCATATTTCACAGGTACCAAAATATTATTATTTTTTTTTTACAGAATGACCTGTGTTATAGGCAATTTCGGCCTTTCTGGGCAATGCACAAACACAGTCATGGAGGGAAGGAATGGGATTGGAAAGGTTGGGGAAGGGGAGTGAGAATGACTGTAGCGAGTGGAGAAGCTGATATATTGTTCAGTTGTACTGGCTGCTTACTGACAAATATTTGCAGATGTTATGGGGGACTGAATGATATAAAGCGAACAAAAACCATCTACTGAGTATCTAGGCCTTCTTGAAGTGGAACTGTTTCACTTTTACACCGTTTCCCCATTTTATTTCGAATAATTTGTTATCACCAGTAGCAACTGAAAAATTTGCGCTTGAAAAAAATCCCCTGTCTGGAGTGGGAATCGAACCCACGACCTATTGACTGAGAAGCAAGCACGCTGCCCACTACTCCACAGAAGCCTCAGGGATAACCACACTTTCACAATGACAAATAAAAAAAAGTTAAGGAACTTGAAGGTCAGGAGGCCAAGTCCCGATATAGGCGGGAATACCTTTTCAGAAAAGAAAGAGGGAAAAACTACGATGGTAAAATCTGATCTTCAAAAACTTACAAGATGTAAGCAAAAGAAAATCAAATAAACCTTAGAAAATTCTATTCCAAGAAGTAATTACAGGTAAATTTCTAGTTCACATGCTCACTGAACCCACGTATTACCCTCCTAGATTTGATTCTGAGTAATGAACTTAACTCCATGACTCAGGCTATAACTCAAATGAACTCTCCTCTCCACATCTTCCAGTTGTTTGTGATTTAGAACCGAGCGTTCCTGTTGCTCGACAGTCGAAAACCTTTCCATACTACTCGAAAACGAACATCAAAAAATTCTATCTATGGAGAGAGATCTTCAGGAACCAAATATTTTTAAAATCTCCTGTCCAGAAGAAATTAATGACATGATTAAAAAATTAGTTACTTCAATCTGGAATGTGTCCTCTAAATCCACTCCAAGAATACCAATGCTAATGAGCTTTACTACCATCGATGCAACTACGAAAGCTCTGATCAAATTTCGTAACAAAATTCGCCGTCAATGATAAAGAAACAGAGTCCCTATCACGGAGTCCTTGTTTAATGCCCGGACAAATAATACTTAAAGTTAATTCTCCGGAAAAGAAAACTGAATTGAAATAACACACTGCCCCAAATGAAGAAAGAATCTCAAAATCTTTGCATACTCAAAGCTTGCTTGAAAATGAAACTCCTATATGTTTCCAATCAAAGTTCACAACACAGCAACAGAGACAAGTCCGAAGCTCTTGCGGATAATTTTTTAGACTCTCCTACATTAGTTTCTAGCCTAACGACACTGAATTTTACAACTTACTCTTAATAATTATCGTCAAATCAGCCTACTACCTACTTTGAGCAAACTACTCGAAAAAATAACCTATTCTAAAATGACACACTGCCTCCTGACCTTCAGCTTCCTTAACATTTTCAGTACTTATTTTAGAAAGATTGTTAGCCCTTCGCATAACCATCAATCTACAACTTTTTTTCCATTTTCGTAGATTGAGGTGACCACGGTATACTAAAGCAGGAAGCGCACTGGAATTAGACGTCGATCGGAATTTGAGCTCATGACCTTCGTATTGTAGAACAACACGCTACCAACAGATCGCTCAGTGTAAAAGTCCAATCAACAACCTCTTCTACACCCCTACTAATACCTGCAGGTGTACCTCAAATCTCTTGCCTGAGTCCTACGCTATTCAACATCTATAACTCAGACATCCCCTATGACTGTGAAATAGCTATGTATGCTGGTGACAAGCTCCGAAGATCTCGGCATCCCAATTTACAGTCGCAGCTGGAATCAATCCACAAGTTCTTTTTTATTTTTCAAAATGGAAAATAAAATAAACGTTAGCAAAACACAAGCAAAAGGCGCGCAAGACGCTACCTTCCGAACCCAACTATCCTTGGAGAGCCAGTTTCCTGGTCGCAACCCATAAGGTACTTAGGACTACATCTTGACAAAAAACTAACCTTCAAGACACACACACAGATCCAGTTAAAAATAAAATTTCAAAAAGCACACTCTTTCATAAATCGAAAGTCCAAATTGTCTTCAAAGTAGTATGGCAGCCTTTCATCCTATTCGGAGTTCCGATTAGAATTATTTGTGCCGCTTTTCACAAAGGTAAATTACAAATTTTACAGAATAAGTCTCTGGAGATCATTTTGAACCAAGCAAATGAGAATTTGGCGTCCTGTTCAACTGCTCGCTTCCATGTGCTATATCTTCGACCAAAGCTTGTTTGGCGATGATTCACTCTGGTCTCCTCAAAGTGTGACCACTTCCGCCAGTGAATCTTATTGCCTATTTTAGTTTGTTCAGTTGAACTCCAAAATTCGTCGTTGAAGATCACTTCTGACCCAAAATTTCTCAAGTCGCGGACGTAATTCAGAAGAAAAGAACAGCATTTCTTAAGGTGCGTCCAAACGATGCCTCAATTTCGTGCGCTTAGCGCATGCTTTTCACAACGAATGCGCAACCAAAACGTCCTCGATAGCGCACAAGCAAGGATCCCCATATCAGTCGGGAATCTTTGCTTGTGCGCTATTTTGCACGATTTCCTTGTGCGCTATTGAGGGCGATTTGCTTGCGCTTTTGTTGCAAAAGGCATGAAAATGAGGCACCGTCTGGAAGCGCACCCTTAGTCTGCTTTGTACTCTGGTAAAAAAATTTAATTAAATTTCCAGATCTAGCGGTGAATTGTGATCCATAGCTGAAAAATGGGATTCTTTGGGCACTACAAACAACTCCGGTCACATTAGCACCTCATTACCTCTCCAATGCATCCAATGCTCTCTACCTCAATTTATGGTATGCAAATATTTAAAAAAAAAATAGTTCAGTCTAGCACACCTATTTCACAAATTTTAATCCAATCTTCACGTTTTTCTCTCTCTCTCTCTAAAATGACACAAGACAAATTACTCGGATCAAACCGCTAACGATAAAAATGTCCGTGAGAACAAGACGAAGCTCCTTACAACCCGAAAACAAAACAAAAAACCCTTCTCTAACCGTATTGTTCACTAATTTACAAAAACAACAACTGATGCAAATGCACACCATATGTGTATATGTCCACATATTAAGACTAAAACCGATTGACATCACCAAAACTTGAACCCTTTTCCAAAAACATAAAACCCACAAGATCAACATCAATAAATTGACGGCTATTCCCCGGCATCAAAGTGTGGTAAGTTTAGGGGCGCAAAATAAAAATCATACAAATTAAGTGAAAGGTTCATCTCTTCGTATTCGTCAAAATAAAAGAAAGGGTTAACATTTTTTCCGGTGACATTGCCCCGAAAGGTAGAAGAAGGTATCAAGGAGGTTGTCTTAAAACAGGACACGTTTTACGTATGCAAAATACCCAACCGTGTAAATGTGACGCAATTTGAAGGATTAAATCGCCTTAAGATTGATGTCAAGTCATTTATATTTAAACAGAAAAAAGTATATGTCATTTCGTTCTGTTTGTGTGTTGTTTAAGTTTAATTTTTTATGAGATGTTATTTTTGGTGACGTGCCCCTAAGGTTATGGATGCATCGAAAAGGTCCTGTTTATTTTGGCTCAACACAATGTCATTGATATGACATTTTTTTTTTGGTTTGAAAACCTTTAATTTTTTGTGTTTTATGTATATGTTAATTATGTTTAATTAAAGGCAAAAATAAAGCAAATATGGATTGGTTAGTATTTTGAATATTTTGGCAATTTTCTATATTTTTGAAGAAGTTTGAAAATGTTAACATATTGAAAAAATAAGCCGTGGGATGAGAGAGCTCAGAACTTATCAGAAATCGAGATCTATTTTTCTGCAGTCCGAAATTTGCAAAAAAAATTACTGAGCAGAATTAAATTATTAATTAAGTATTCATTTTGAAAATGATCTTCCATATCAGTCGGGCGATAGAGTGATTCTCAGCTTAACGATACATGACTGAATTATTTTTGGATCTTTCCGTCTGAAAAAACGATTGCAAAATTTTGCAATGGCGAAAATGGATTTATTCTATTAATAAAAAAAAATTTGTTAAAATCTTAACAGATTCAGAAATAATTCCTTGAGGTGGACTGTATTTCTTCGAACTTTATGTCCTGAAAAAAATTGTCAAAATGTTTATTGGGTTAAAAATAATCATGTGCTGAAAACAGGTATATTAATACATTAGAAAAGAAATTCTAATTGAAAGGTTATAACAATATTGCTATGGAAAATTATTAAAATTTTAACAGTGCAAGCTTTTCTTCAACGTTTAAGAAAATTACCAGAAATGTTTATTGCTTTGACACATCTGTCGAAATCATCAAAACCATCAAAATATTGACAAACAAATGCAAATTTTGATTTCAGTTGTATTTGGAGTCAGAATGCTACCGGTCGTAAATTTTTGCCGCGCGATTGATCGAAGTTAAGCAAGGACAATTTGCCATGTATCGCATGTGGTTTCGCGAATTGATCCCGGAACGTGAAATTTCCTAGTTCTAGATGCTCTAGTACCAGGTGAAATACTTCTTTGATCATTGCCTATCTCGATCCATGCATGTTGAGTTTCTTAACCTCTCAACTGTTTATTCCTATTGTATCTATCTGGATGACATTGAATACTACTGTGCGTTCATTTCATGGATATCGCATTGCTGGATACATTTATCTGATTCACAATGGCGCTACAGCCCAAATCGAGCCTTGGCCTCTTGACCTTCAAGCTTTTTAACATTTATTATTTATTGTTGAAAAGTTGTTAACCCTTTTCACAGCCCTCTATCTACGAATATTTCATTTTCGTATACTGAGATGACCAAGTTATACCCAAGCGGGACGCGTGTTGGAATTATACATTGATCAGGATTTGAATTCACGACCTTCGGATTGTAGACCACCAAGCGTGTAGCCATATAGGTAGCTCAGTAGAATAGTTTTTCTTATAGTCGAGTTATATGCATTGCCCGATTCTATCTTCAAAGTGTGGTGTGACCAATTCATTGCCGCTAGCGCCTTCAAATGTTTTCCCTTAATGTGATGCAACCAGCCTGAGAAATATTCTGTCTGTGTCATATCGCCTTCGCCAATTGTAAGTAGGAACAACTTCTTGGTTCGTGCACAATTTCCAGTTGTAGCACTAAACTTGCTGCCAATCAAGGCAGCCTGAAAAATCGCTTGGCACCAAAATCGAGCTAATTGGGGAACGCTACCAATTGTGCTTCGATTCCAAAGACTACGACGAAGCCTGTAGACTTGTTCCCAATACTATCTTGAAGGGTATGAAGCTCTACATACCCTCCAATCGTAAAGTGGCTATCACACGACGCTGGTTTAGTCGTTGTTATAGAGGAAAACATTACTGCTGTGAGGAAAATTATTGACGAAAACAGACGAATGACCTACCTGCAGTCATCCGAGCGATTTTAGCGACCGGTGAAGTAGAGACCGTTCTTTTTGCCAGCATCGCTAGCCTCCCGCGGCTGGTAAACCAGGGTGGTGTGACCTCCGCTTAAGAGAGTAAAGCCATCGTAGGACTCTTGGTTCCACAAAGAATGTCCCTATGTCGTAAGGTAAAAACAAAAGCGCTTCAAACTTTTAAATTCAACCAATCACTGTCAATACGGCAAGAAATTCCTACAAATCCCTACTTAAGCGTGTTAAATTTGAGCATGACCAAAAACTTCGGCTGATGATTCTTGATTGTCCCAAGGATCTTACTGGCCGTACGTCAAAGCGGTCAACACTAATTTTAGTTTTTCTTCAACATCTCCATTTATTGTTGATGACCGCACCGTGACTGATCCTGTATTAAAGCTAATCTATTGGTAACAAGTTTCGCAAGAAATTCGACAGTACCAACTTCTAGCCAGTCCATCTGCGACTGGTTCTATACTGCTGTCTTTATACTTTCGTACACGGCTTACATTCTGGTTTCTTCAAGAGCTCAAAATTCACAATGGTATCTCCCAATTACCCTTAAAAAATATTCTCTATCCCTGGCCATGCCTCTGCGCAACCTTTTCCATCTATCTTAATCTTCTAGTGCTCTACACGATTGTGGAAAATTACGATCGTTCAGTCATACCCCATGAAAAGAAGCAAAGCGAACCCCGCTAACTATCGCCCGGTAGACAATACTTCAGTGCTCTGAAAAAGTCCTCCGTAGTGTAGTGGCAGCGTGTAATCAATAGGTCGGGAGCTCGATTCACACGTCAGGCAGTAGAATTTTTAAGCACAAATTTTTCAATTGGTACTGGCGATGAGAAATTATTCAAAATAAAACTAACAAACAATGTAAAAGTAAAACAGTATCATTTCTAGAAGGTCTGTATACTGAGTAGATGGTTTTTGTTCGCTTTTTATTATTTAGTCCCCCAAATATTTTTAGTAGCAGCCAGTACAATTGGAAAATGTACCAGCTTCACCTCTGGGTACGGTCGTTCTCACTCTTCTTTCTCTGCTGTACCAATCCCATTCCTTCCCTCCATGACTGCACTTCTGCATTGCACATAAAGGCCTCGGCCTTTGTTGCCTATAACACTAGTCATTCTGTAAAAAAAAGTAATGAAAACTGCTGTCAATCATATAATTGTCCAATATTTAGAGGACGATCACCTCATCGACGATTGCCAATACGGATTCCGATCGGAAAGATCTTCGGGAGACCTCTTAGGCTACCTGACCGAACGTTGTAATTCCTGTATCCCTAGATATGGCGAAGATCAAAATCTTGCACTAGACATTGCAAAGGCTTTTTGCAGAGTTTGGCATGTTACTCTTTTAGTTAAGCCAACAGCTATCGATTTTAACGCTTCCCTTATCCAGTGGAGCTTCCTTTCAGAGCGCTCTGTACGAGTGATTCCGGCGTCCCCGAAGGTTCAGTCTTATCTCCTTCTCTATTTGTTATATTCATCAACGATCCCTTCTGTCGTCAACTCTCAATCAAATCCGAAGTTTTGCAGGTGACAGTACTCTTGATAACGAACTCCGCGAATTTATTTCCCCTCTAATGGTTTAGTAAATGTTTTCACTGTGCATTCCGAATCAAAAGAATAGATTTCTGGATTTTGCACTGTAATTCTTTATGAAATGTGACGTTTCGGTCTCTGCTGCGATCTTTAGCAAGCTAAGTCAGCATCAACTTGCACAGGATTTCACAGTAAAATCTTCAACAATCCGTACAATGGAATATTGGTAATATTTCATTTCTTCAAATTACAAGACTGGAATGCAATACCAACTAGCTTTTTTTTCGCCCCGTTAAAATCCTTTTCCCTTCCCATTTTAACTGAACTGCGCATGGCTTCGAAGGGCACTCCTCTAAGTTAAAATTGGAATGAACATTTTTTTAGACCCGCCCAAATTTCAGTTGCCAAATTCTGTTTTAGTTTCTACTGCTTTCACCTATACAATTCTTCTTCTACCTCTTGTTGCTGGCAACCGTACCTTGATTGATCTTGTCGAAAAAGATAACTTACTAGCAGCAAGTTTCACAAGAATCGTTCGCATTCCACCTTCAAATCAATCGCCTGCTCGAGACTAATTTCTAGGATCCTTCAAGAGCTTAATATCAGATGTACTGATCCGGACGGTTTTCCATCCATTACTATTAAAAAGTTTTCTTTAGCTAAACCTCTTCACAATCTTTTTTATCTTTCGTACTTTTCTGTTCACCCAATTTCCAAAAACGAACCAAAGCAAACTCGGCTAACTACCGCCCTCTGCTTCAGTACTCTCAAAAGTAATAAAAACTGTTGTCAATCGCAGAATAGTTCAATGTCTCGAGAATAATCAGCTAATCCATGATCGTCAGTAAGGGTTCCGTTCTGGAAAGTCGACGTGAGATCGTCTGGTCTACTTGACAGGTCGAATTCTCGCAGTTAATATTGCTTAAGATATCGACAGATTTTGGCATGAATTTCTCTTAGTTAAGTTTATGATAATCGGTCTACGAGTAGTGCATTCATTCTACTTCCCAACTGATTCCGGCGTCCCTCAAGGCTCTCTCTTGTCGGTGTTCACTTTTCTTAGATTTTATAAATGACCTTTTGTCGTCCATTCTGATTCGAATCACAGTACTTTAAATAGCAACACCTTTGAATTCGACTCTGCTGCGGAATCAAACAAACATTCTCTTCTTGCTTCCAACAATTCCTCCTGCAAAAATTGGGTAAATTTTGCAAACTGACCATCGATACATCGGCACTTTAAGCTGAATACCTAATTCTAATTTGAAGGTCATCAAAATATTGGGGAATGGTCAAAATTTTGACAAATTTGAATTTCACCTTCAAAAAAATTGCCAAAAATTTGGACTGTGTTGAAAATAACTCCACTTTGAAAGCGGTTGCCATTATCTATTACTCTTTGCATTTCGACGATTATGCCAGTTTTGATGCTGTAACACACCCATCAAAATCCTCTTAGCTACCAAAATATTGACAATTAGGTGCGAATTTTGATTTCGATTGCATTTGTATGTATACACAACCTAAAAACTCGCACTTAAATTTTAAGTACTCTCAACCATTCTTACTATCAACACACACTTTTAACCCTGAACAACTTTTTTGGTACTTTTCAATAAATTATCATCAATTATTTTCGTCATTGAACAAAAAACTGAAATTGAACCAGTTTTAGAGGTAAGAAAACTCGCTACTACCTACGAACATCAGCCTTATGTGATTTCTTTACGACAGCATAATATGCCTCGTCTGCAATGCTATATAGCTAATAAGGGGTCATTCACGACAATCTAGTATTCTATACAAATTTCTTAACCGTAGCAAACTGAACATGAAAATTTTATCTTTCATTCCAAAGCAGTTTAAGGTTTTATTCGAAAAAAAAATTCAAAAAATCACAGCCTAAAAAAAATTGAACAACAATTTCTGTTTGCATATTTCACGCCTTAAATGACCGCCGTCTTTCCATCCACCAATTTTCAATGGACGGAGCAAAAGTGCGAATTGCTTTGGCGAATTTAACTAGCCATAAAAACTCTCTTAACCCACTATGCAAATTGTAATATGATTAAATGGAAAATTATATGGTTTGTAAGGGGTTGACTTTCGATTTAGCACATTTTGATGCTGCTGCGGCATACACCATAATAAACACGAATTTTATGACTCGTTTTATGCAATCATCTGGCACAGGTTTATCTTTATCTCGCGCGTTCTATAGCAGTTTAGTAGTGTTCGATATGCTCGGGAGATTTTAAGCAAGTTTAAAAATTAGTTCTGTATGAGCAGAGCGGAAAAGAATAGAATTGAAATTTTGATTCGGCGAAAATTCGATTTGAATGGATAAAAACGGTTGGGAATTTTTTAGTTTAGGCAAAATGTAGTTCAAACGGGGGATTAAAAAAGGCGGTTTTGAACGCAATTTGGACAAATTTAATGACGATCAAAATTTGAAAGGATCAAATGAAAAAATATCCGAATTTCACACTGTGCTTTATTAATAGTGATCTTCGGTCTCTGCTGAGGCATTTTTCGAAACTGATCGGTTGTGAAATCCAGAAACTGTACAAACATTTACAAAATTATCTGATGGATCGTTTGGGTAGAAATTTTGAATTAACCGGTCGCTTATCGGTCAAATTGTGTGATCCTCTGACTTTTGACGTTAAAAAATTAGACGGATTAGAAGCGACCAATCCATACCACCAATTGTCATTCTTCTTGCTTAATGACACTACAGCTCAAATCGGGCCTTGGCCTCCTTTCTTTCAAGTTCCTTAAGACTTTATTTGTTATTGTGAAAGAGTTGTTAGTCCTTCGCACAAGCCTCTTTCTACGAATTACTATTTCGACAATTGGTTCAGATAAACCCACGTAGGCAGAATACTGAAATTATATGTCGACCGGGATTTAAACTCACGCCATTCGCATTTTAGGTCAATATGCTACTCACTAGGCTACACTCAGAAACGACCATTATCATCTCGATTACCAGTGTGACCACAAGTTCGTTTTTTCGTCAGTCTGCACAAACTAAAAGATCGATTAGCTATGATATACGATAGTATCAGATCATCAATCAATTTCCTGTTAAGACCCTACATCGATCGTGCGCGCTTATTTTTCTGGCCTATTGCTCAACTCCTCGTTTCCATATGCAAAATGGTCGACCAACCCGACGTCTTCCTTGAGGATTACAATCCAGAGCTTGTTTCGCAATGTTCCGCTCTGGTTTCCTCCAAAGTTTGACCGATCCTGTGCCATTTCCGCCTTTGAATGTGAATGCCTATGCCAAAGTGTCGGATCATATTAAAAGATAATTGTTAATCCGGTAGGCCACCAGCAGCGCCGTACGTTCTCTGATTGGGTCTTAAAAACATATCCTACACAGCCTGTTCATACACATATTCCTCCGACATAATCAAGGTCGCATTTAACTCTCTAAGGATGATTTTTTTTTTCGACACCATTATACGAGCTCATTAGCATCTCCATATTCCGGAAATGATCGAAAAATCTCACATATCGTGTGTGTGCTACAAACAGGTGACATTGTTCCGCACTGATTAAACTCATTTTTTGTATTTTAGCATTTCAAAACAGACGAAATCTATGGTACACTTGTGGTTTGACGCGATCGCAATTATAAAAGTGGAAGTAATCTTAGAACAAACATTTTTTGTTAAATTTTCTTGCCAAAGTAGCGTGATCACTACTTAAGTTGTAACGGTTGAAAACCCGAAATTCACTCGGGCGTGCCGAATATTCATATTTGACCGCCCTATCCATGTACGATATGGTCCCTCTCTGATGTGATGCATGAACGTCCCATAGTGAGTAAATTTATGGCTCTCAGCTAAATGTCACATTTCACATCGAGATGTATATATTCCTAGCTGGTTCATTAGTTCGTAATTATTATCTAACGTCAGTTGTTGGTGCTACGATCAGGGTGGTTTCAATTCAATGCATTTTTTTTAAGAAATTCACTCTCTTCTCAATTGTAATTGATAGGCACACTATTGTATCGATATTTCACATAATTCAGATCGAAAATAATAGGAAATTTGTGGAAAAAAAAAACCGCACATTAAATTTTCCAAAAGGTATCTTAAACATCTTTTGATGAAGATTTTTTTTTTTTTTTTGAATTGGGCGCCACCACTTGAGAGAGAAAATACCAAAAAATTTATTACTCTAAACGCGCCTTAAAAACTACAAGAACGATTGTAAAAATATTTTATGGGCAGTAAAAATATGTGTCCACGAAAACACTACTTATTGTCTCATAAAAAAATTTTTTAGAAGGGGCGAATAAAAAGGATGGATTTGCAAAGTACAACACACTTCACATTCGATGAGTAGGGACTCGCCCAAGTGTGCATTTATATTACAATAAAAAGGCCATCTACAATATATAGTTAAGGAGTCGTTTGACCGGAACTGGCCAGTTAAAAAAAATTATAAGAGAAGAAGACAACGGAAAAAGGAAGGGGCTAAAGAAATTTCTCTTTCACATATCGACAAGATTTATGATTTCGGATTTGAATAAATTTTTTGGTGAAACATTTTTGACGGTTTTATTGAGGAGTGAATTCGGTATGGAAACATTCAATTACAGCTTGGCCCAGACAATTTGAAGAAATATTTCAAATATTTAAAATTTTGAGTGTCTAATCAGAATAAGTCAAGTGAATTTCTTTATCCTTTTCCTGAATACTTCAGTTCAAAACCAGAAAAAAATATTTTACGGATAGTGGAGCCTGTCTGCTCCACGCTTGTTGGCTGGCATGGACTAGCTCGTCGGCAACACGCGTGGAGCGTTGCCATCTCCTCCATTACACAAATTTTCATGCAACTGATATACACTATACTTGTATAACACTCAAATCGAGATGGGGTGTCTCAAGAACCAAAAGTTGCCTTTTGCTTGATTTTATCAGCCAACCGTGCTGATAAAATAAAGCAAAAGGCAGACGATACTTAGAGAATGAAACTCTGTTCGGGAGTCTTTTGGTAGGCTAAGGAATATGCAGCTTATCGCTAAGGCTCTGACGCGACTGACGAAAGGTTTCTGCTGAGCCTATCTTCTTCATTAAAGTACCATTCTACCGCCTTCCGAATTTCCTACGCGGTGGCGGGACTTCCCTCTATCTGTCTACCGTACGTCCTGAGAGGGGAAAAAGTACGCTGAGCTTAAAATCCGTGTTTCTTACAAAAGCTTCATAATGTCTTTATTAAGTACAGTTTGTTTCATTAATATAAATTTTATATTTTAAATTTTTTGGGTTGCAACCTTATTCCTTCGATTAGTATTCCTTCAATATAACTGCACACAGCTCGAGATGTTCTACTGGCGATCTCCTTGTCTATTTAACCGAGCGTTGGAACTCCTGCATCCAAAAATTCGAAGAAGGTCGTGTACTTACTCTTGACATTGCTAAAGCGTTCGACAGATTTTGGTACAAATGTCTCTTATCCAAACTGAAGGCCTATGGTTTTAACACAGTTTTTCTTAAATGGATTGAGAGTTTTCTCTTCGAGCGCTCTATTAGAGTCGTGCTAAGAGTAATTTCTGCACCCTTTTCCATTGATTTCGGCGTCCCTCAGGGATCAGTTTTATCTCCTACTCTCTTTTTAGTTTTCATAAGCGATCTTCTGTCACCTATTCTCAATCCTTTTCATTGTTTCGCAGTTGACAGCACTTTGGATAACACCCTTCCAATTTCACTCCCCTGCGGAGACACGTCCAACATCAGTGGCCTCATGCCGTAATAAGTCATTGAACTCTGACCTCAGTTTAATACTGGAATGCAGGAGGCAAAATAGAATAGAGTTTAATTCTCTAAAAACGCAGTCCTGTCCTCTATCTGTTAAACATAACGTTCCAACGTCGGCCGCTAATGTGTCCTTAAATGGCATACAGATTTCACCTTCTTCAGACTTCACGTTACTAGGTGTAGAAGTTAACAATCGCCTTGATTGGAGCCAACACATCTACGAAGTTGCTCTTGATGCTTCGAAACGTCTAGGTGTTCTGGGGAAGTGTAAGAAATACTTTTCTGCCTCCGTTTTGAGTACAACTCGTATTCCTATTAATTGGAGATGAAGCTATATCGGCCTCAAGTGACTCCCTTAAGCATCGTCGAGTACTCAGCATTTACTATAGATACTTCCATGGTAAATGCAGCAAGAAACTAAAGCCGTAATACCACCTTGCCGTAGAGAACAGTGAAGTTTAGGCAGTCCTTCATCCCTCGGATGACAGTGTTGTGGAATTCATTACCAGACAATCTATTTCTCAAAGAATACAACCTCCAGCAAGAACAATGTTCACCGCCACTTCGAACTCTTCCCTCCTGTGTTTCCCTGCTAATTTCCCTATTTTCACTTGTCGAATTAACTTAAACTGTGCATCGCGCATTAAAGGGTGTTTATTTCGATAAATAAAGGGACGGTCCTACCAAGGTGCAAGTGCCGCAGTTGTACCGGCTGGCATACTTGAAAGGGGCAAAATCATCAACAAATAGATCGAAATGTTAAAACCAGTGTAACGAAATTTAAGACTCCATTCCGCCAACAAGTGATGGGCTTCCTCCGTACTGCACAGAGTGATTCTGGCAAGTCAGGGTGTGGGGAAGAGGGTTTGGTATAGGGACGATATTATCCTTAAAAGGATCGAAAAAAAGGAAGACTACAGGATTTTACGTTGCCTACCCCTACCGGTATAATCTTCAACCCCACTTTGAGTGTCACTGTAACAAAATGAAGGACTCAATTTCGCAATGGATAATGAGTTTCCTCCGACCTTCACGGTGTTGGGGAGGGAGCGTGGTGCGTGGTAGTTAAGTGTTGATCTCGGTTCCGCAATCACTCATTATCGTGAGGCCCTGCTTTACAGGACGTTCTGGCAATGACTTACCGGTAGGCAATGTGGATCCCTATCGTCTTTCTTTTTTTCTCTTTAATCTAAAATGTCACACAATTTAGTAGGAAAACAATATTTTTTTCTAGCATTTCTGTCGGAATTTAGTAACGTTTATTGTGGGTATTCAATACAAAAGGTAGGTAGGTAGATGTGGTTGCCCAAACACAAGTCCGGCGCACAGAGAACATAAGCTGGTCCGTTATGATGGTACGTGATCTCAGAAAATGTCCTACGCGGTGAACCAACCGGAGCTATCTATGAAGAGTTGAACGCTCCTGACTCCCACATTTGCCAGATTACCGAAGCTTCAAATGCAGTGTACGCCTAAGTGGCTTTTATTTTTCCTAAAGAGAGCAGGGCAAGTGCATAATAGATGAAGAATCGTTTCTTCCTGATCTTTGCAGCTCCTGGAAAGATCATTAAAAGGAAGACCATGGCTCTGAGTATGTCTCCCTATCAGTCAAGCTTCCTCTCTGAGCGCTCCATACGAGTTGTACTGCCCTCTTTTCTTTGATTCCGGCATCCCTTAAGGCTCAGTCTTATCACCCACTCTCGTTTTAGTTATCATAAATGACCTTCTGTCGTTAACTCTCAATCCTATCTATAGTTTCGCTGATCACAGTGGCAACTTCCCCCATTTTGACAAGGAGGCATGTTCGACTTCAGTGGCCTCATACCGTCATGACTCAGAAGGTTCATTAGACTCTGATCTGATTAATTCTGGGATGGGGGAGAAAAAACAGAGTTGAGTTTAATGCCTCGAAAGCCCAGTCCTGTCATCTATCTCTAGAACATAATATTTCGGCCGCTATAATGTCCTTCAGTGGTGTGCAGATTTCATCTTCTGCAAACTAAACGTTACTTGGTGTAAAATTTAACAGTCGTCTTGACTGGAGTAAACACATCTACGAAGTCTTGCTGTCTCGAAACGTCTAGGTATTCTGCGGAAGTGTAAGAAAAACTTTTTTGCGTCTGAAGTGGCTAACATCTACTAGACTTACATCCGGCCACGTGTTTGGACTGGGGCCCCAAAATCACACTTAGTGTTGTTAGATCGTATCCGAAAACATGCGTTCCGTCTGGTTGGAGAAGAAACCGTATCGGCTTCCATAGAATCCCTCGAGCATTCCCGAAATGTTGCAGTACTTGGCATTTATTATGAATTTTCCAATGGTAAATATAGTAAAGAACTAAAGGATATAATAGCCCCTCTCTTACTTCGACAATGGCGCTACAGCCCAAATCGGACCTTGGCCTCCTGATATTCAGGTTCTTTAACATTTTTCATTACTTATTGTGGAAGGGTGGTTAGCCCTTCGCACAACCCTCTTTCTACGAATTTTTTCATTTTCGTAGATTGAGGTGACCAAGGTATATCCAAGCAGGTAAAGTGCTGGAATTATATATTGCGCCGACCGGGATTTGAACTCACGACCTTCGCATTACAAGACCAACACGCTACCTACTAGGCTACACCCTAGCTTACTCTCTTACTTGCCCCTCGTAATACTAGCCAAACTTCACGAACTCACACGTACATTGTGAAGCATCTGCCGTGGAGAACACTGAAACTTAGGCAGCCAATGATGCGAAATGCATTACCGGGCAATCTGTATCCAGCGGCGTACAATCCCCAACAATTAAAAAACAACAACCTCCGCCATTTCAGACTTATCTCTCTTACGTTTCTCTTCTAACTTCCCTGTTTCCATTTGATTTCCTTAGCCCCTAAGTTATTTTGGATACCGTAACCAGAAAAAGTTGTCATTGTGCCAAAAGTTTCAAAAAGAAGAAGCAAACCCTCTCTTTTCGTGTTGCTTGATCTTTTTGAAATTCTTTTTGGATTGATTTTTCTGAAATTTCAAATTTTGGAACTTTGAATTTTTGAAATTCTAATTTTTTTTTAAATTTATAATAGTTTTTTGAAACTCTAATCCAATTTTTACTAGAACTTAAATTTCACTAAAACTGCGATTTTTTCGAATAATTTTTCATGGACTGAACCTGGGTGTAACTAGCCTAGAGGGTAGTGTGTTTGTCCGAGCTCAAATCCCGATCGACAATGTGTAATTCTACCACACTGCCTAAATGGGTATATCTGGGCCACCTCAATATGCGTACATGAAAATTTGTTAATGGAGTGTTGTGCGAAGGTCTAACAACCCTTCCACAATTACAAATAAAAATATTAAGGAACCTGATGGTTAGGAGGCCACAGCCCGATTTGGGCTGTTATGCCATTAAAGAGGCGGATATCTTTTAATTTTTAGGGACTGAATTTCGGCCCGAACTATGTTTTAATTGGAACTAAGGTTTTTGCAACTCAACTCCATAATTACGTATGTTCCATACCGACTTAATTCGAATTGAAATAAAATTCTGCGGATTTAATCGAAATAACAAATGAATCACAAAAATAAAAAACACATTTCCTTTAGTAAAAACAATCCATTTGTATACAAACAGTTGTTAATTTCATAAATTCAAAACTTTTTCTATTTATTGAGCAAAAAAAACTCTGACCTTCTATTTCTTTTGGCCTTGCTCCAAAATCAAAAAAAAAATCGAATCCGAAATTTATATAAATTAAATAAACACTCAAGAATTCCGAAAATAAAACAGTTTTCACTTATCTACCCTTAGCCAGATTTATAATTTGTTTCGCTCGCCAATAATAATTTCAAAATCACAAAACACAAATAAACAAAAGCACTTTGCAAGTAATTTCGCTATAAAATACCTCTCTTAATTAAAATTTTAAAATAAGGAAATCTTTGTGGATAACAAAATAAATCGTCCTCGTGAAACTTTCAAAAAAAAGTGGAACAAGTGAATTTTTTTTTTTTCTAATTTTTCCTGGAAATAAGAAAAATGAAATGGCTCACCAGAATTTCAGGTCACGTTAATTATTAATCACCTTGCAAAATGGCTAAGAAGTTTTTTTTTTTTTTTCAAAATAAATAAAGAAAAGCGCGACTTGTAGCTATGCCAAGCGCAAAAATTTTGTTGCCCTCATTTTCATACATGTCATCATGTCGTTAAAGTTTGCCAAGAAAAACGCAAGTAAAGAGGGCTGAGACGTTATTAGGAACATTTTCTTGTTGGGTTTAAGTTTTTCTTCGTACTGAAGATGCATTTGAAAAGCTGCTTTTAATCGAGCGAAATGTTTTTTCCTTAAAGAAAAACCCTATCAGAATAAAAACGATCGTTTTTTATTTATTTTTTTTTCTGTTGCTGGTATATGCAACAAGTATGTTTATTTCTCACACAAAATGTTCCCATCATCGTTTAAATAAAAGTACCTACGTAGAAAGAAAAAAATAATAAAACACAACGACTAAAACGCTTTTAAAGTCAAGCAGCAATCGAGCAAAGCTTAAGTACATACTAAACAGAAAATTCGAGGTCAACGTTTATGAAAACAAATCGTAAGTACATCACCATTTCAAAATTAGACATTCAAATCATACCCGAGAATTATCGATAGTTTCGAGTCGGTTAATATGCGATGATAAAGTTCTGGAATTGGTGACCCAGCTTAATTTTGGGCCGTATATCCTGTCATAATTATTAATAATTTGTCCCAGCGCACTATTTGAAGGTCCGAGAAAATCGCCTAGAATTTTAAGTAACCTGCCCAAAGAGGTCAAAAATGCGCGGTACCATCTATGGATTTCCTGTGCAATTCAAAAACTCAGTATGATGTACATTAAAAACTGTTCTGAAACCGGGACAAGTTTTCGAATGATTGCGATTGTTACTGATACCCTTCTTCATTATTTCGTATCTAGATGAGTGTCAATCAAATAGTTTTCTCATCCCTTCGGGCTAAATTAAGCGGAAAAAGAATTGTGGCATTTTTTATCGATCACAGCAGTATGTCTTTTTTTTTCGTCTTGACTAATGAAGTTGAAGAATTGAAATTTAAGAGTAGAACTTAGTACACATAACAGCGGATTAAGAGAGCGAACAAAAAATAACAAAGATTATGACTGTCATGTTTTTTTCTTGCCATATTGTTTGGTAAATAATGGAAATGAGTTCGACGTTTCGCAAACTTAACTACACTGTGTGTTTTGACGCTCTTGACTTTTATTCTTATCAAGTTTTGAACACTACTTTTCGATTTCTTTGAAAAATTAAAATTTGATTTTCTTTTGCAAATACAAATCACGACAGAAAATCTTTTTAAATTTTTGAAGCAAATCGTTTACATCGATATTTTGGTCAA
Organism: Chorisops tibialis; assembly: GCA_963669355.1. Taxonomy (NCBI): domain Eukaryota; kingdom Metazoa; phylum Arthropoda; class Insecta; order Diptera; family Stratiomyidae; genus Chorisops; species Chorisops tibialis. The sequence continues at coordinate 218,220,912 of OY770262.1, forward strand.
AAATTTCAAAAGTCATCGGATTAGCATGTAAATTTTCAAATTAATTTTATAAAAATTGTCATTGTTGAACTTATCTGTGAATTGCTGCGTTATTTGATGAAATTGAAAATTTGTTCTTTTATATATAGGGTGTATCAACAAGAGGTGTAGGGTTGGAAAGGCCTATTATTTGACAGCTGTTCGCTTGACAGTTGTCATATGCCATATACCTAGTCGTGCCATAAGTTCTGTCACACGTATATGGGCAATTTTTGTATAAATGAAAAAGAGTTTTTGACAAAGGAAAATATATTTTATTTTGGCATACTAATGGAAGTAAAATAAGCAACAAATTATTCAAAGTGGCCGCCTTTAGCCTTAACACAGCTCTTTAATCTGTTGGGCCAGTCATCGATAGCAGTACGCACTGTTTCTAGCGGAAAATTAGCTACTGCTTCTGTCAAAGATCGCTTAAGGCTCTCGATATTTGGGTGTCGTCTCGTGCACACCATGGACTCTAACTCCGCCCACAGTTTGTAGTCCAGGGGATTCAAATCTGGGCTCCCAGAAGGCCATTCCGTCGCCCTTATAAACTGTGGAATATTGGTTTCCAACCACGCTTGTGTGGTTCGAGCTTTGTGGGCTGGCGCAGAATCTTGCTGGAAAACCCAATGTCGATTGTTGAATAGCGTAGAGTTCAGCGGCTTCACACATCCCTCCAGGATGTCCGTTTGATAATTTTTCGCTGCAGTTTTTACGTAGCTGACACCCCACCATACCATGACTGATGCTGGTTGATGTCCTCGCTGTACCCTAGTGGCAACTTCTCGGGCTTCTATGGAGCTGTGGGCATACACCTTATCATTTTGGCGGTTGAAATGTTCCTCCACCGTAAAAATTTTTTCATCGGTAAATAAAATTTCTCGATGTTTGTTGTTGCCGTACCGCCGATGGAGCTCTTTCGATCTGGTGCTCCTAATTTGCTTCAACTGCTCAGTCAGCAAATGTCCCGTTGATCGTCGAAAGGCACTCATCCCGAGGTCAGATTTTTTGATGCGAGACATACTTCGGGTGGATATGTTCATCTCTCGAGCCATGATTCGTTGTTTACGAAGCGGATTTCGACGAATTCGACTCTCGACCGCTTTGATGGCAGCAGAAGAACGTACATCACGCGGACGTCCAGAACGAGGTCGATCTTCAATAGTCTGGATCGCGTTATATCTCTGGATCGCACGATACACAAATCTTTGCGTTATTTTTAACGGGCACAACAACTTGAAAATTTCACTCGCGGATTTTCCACACTTATGTAGTGCAATCACTGCAGTTCGGTTTTCTATTACACCCCATTCCATCTTCACACGTTAACGAACACACTTTAAATGACCATCAACTGTCAACAACATTATGACGTTTATAAAACTGGCCGATATTGAAATGTCACTCATAAAATAAAGTTGTTGCCAATGTGAGAAATTATGTGACAGAACTTATGGCAGGACTAGGTATACGTACTATCACAAATCTAATGAAAAAGTCATTTCTATCGGGACAGCTACCGGAAGATTTGAAGATAGCTGTTGTATCACCCATTTTCAAGACAGGCGACGAAATCTCAACTTCAAATAAAGACCAATATCACTAGCTTCTGTGGTATGCAAAACTATGGAAAGAATTACTACCACAAAAATGAGAGAAATCATCGCAGAGCAACAAATTCTCCCAGCGAATCAACATGGTTTCACACCGAGGCGATCTGCAGTTTTTAATCTGCTAGTTTCATTGAACTATTGGATTCGAAATTTCGATGAAAACCAGCCTACTGACGTAGTATAACTTGACTTTGAGAAGACTTTCGATCGAGTTCCATTTAAACGGCTTTCGCCAAATTGGAACATTTGGGATTTCGAGGATCATTACTAACTTTTAGACTCGGGGAATCATTCTTAAAGAGCCATGAAGTGTTAAGTGGAGTGCCTCAAGGATCGGTGTTCGGCCCCCTTTTGTATATCCCTTATACTGCAGATCTACATTTGTGCTGAGAATCGCGTTTGACATCATTTACATATGATACAAAAATTTTTCGTAACCCAATGTTGACTAGTGCAAACTTACAAGCAGACTTAAACAAAATAATTGAATTGTCTTCTAAATTGTGTTTAAAGTTGAACGTTTCCAAGTGCATGGAGGACGAGTTAAATATAACCTAAACAATGCTGAACTAATATCGGTCGGTATTGTAAATGATCTAGGTAAAGTGGGTAGCACATATTATTAGCATAACAAAAAAGGTCAACTCTTTAATATATCTAATCCGAAAAACTTTAAAATTTATAACTGCGGTTTTCAAATTTGAAACCCATATTTTAAAATATAATATTGGTAATTAACCACAGTCCCTATGAGTTTTATACATTCAGCGACGTAGACGTAAGAAAAGACCGACCGAAGGCCGTTGTTGGAACCCGGGTAGTATATCAATCAATCAATAAATCAATTTCCTCACAGGAGAATTTGATGCATGCATCAAATACTCGTAGGAAAATCTCTCTCAGCCTCCAAAAAGGGTAAAGAATACCGAAGGCCTGACGACAATCAGCGTAGTTGTGTTCGAACCCATGTGCATGTACTTAGTCTTACGCACATTTATTGTAATCCTACCTAGTTGCATTTCGAATGCAACGAGCGGACATTTGACTCTAAGTCTGAGCGGTTATGTGCAAGCAAACAAACATCATCAGCATTATCAAAGTGTCTTAAATCACTAGTCCCCACTGAAGACCTTTATCTTCCCCACATTTCAGTGCAGCTTTCAAGATGCGATTTATTACTATCTACTATTTATTAAGCTACGTAAACTGCAGTGGGCTGGCCATGTAGAGCGAATGGAATATAGAAGAATCCCCAAACGTGCTCTGAAAGGCAAAGCGAGTGGTAACCGGCCAGTAGGCAAACCACGCAAGCGATGGGAAGACTCGGTGGATGAAGACAGCAAAACCATATTAAAAATTAGCAGCTGGAGGACGCGGTCTTTGGATCGAGACGATTGGAGGCGACGACTTCAGGAGGCCACGGCCCGATTTGGGCTGTCGCGCCATTGATGATGATTTATTACTATCTGAAACATGGCTGGTGATAATATGCAACCTTGTTGGGCACCCATTCGCACAGGAAAGCTTTCGGACAATTCTCCTTTATGTAAGACACGACACCTTGCATCTTCGTAGGATTCCGTAGACTATTTGTATGGTCTGTACAAGACGCCCCTTTGCGTAATCCAGCCTGGTAAACTTCGAGAGTATTCTCCACAGCATCACTAATCTTATAGAGCCATGATCATAGTATACCCAGTAATATAACTCTGCCAAATATGCGGTTTGGTTTCGAAAACACACGTGTGTTTCCTCTCCCTCAAGCTTACAGTGATTATTTAATCTGATCTTTCCATTTCATTTTCACAAAGATTTTTTTTTTATTAGACAAGAGCAAGCGAAATTGTAAGAACTTCCGACCATGACCCGCCATCCAAGTTGAATACGACGCGAGCTTTGGGAACGCCATATACAAGAATGAGAGATAAGAGGTGTCGCGGACTCGGCGGGACATCGCGAACGAGTCCGTCAGTACTTTTCTCACCCACCCTCTTTTTCGGAGGTAATGACGTCGAATTTCAGAGGTCTCTCAGGAAAAACCTGTTAACCCAGGCAACATACAGAGTTATTTTACTTGGTGGAATGTACTGTGGCCATGATTTTCGATACGGCAGTAAGTAGACATACATATATACCACGCCATTTGGTCGCACTTCTTCGGGATCTTCAAAATGACGCCCTCCTTCTATTCAGCCGAATATCTTTCTTCATTAGCGATGGGAAATCTGACTCTTTCCGCTGTGTCAACTCATTTCAACTCACTCACTTAATTGAGTCGATCTAAAAGAGTGCTTCAAAAGAGTCACTTACGAGATTTCAGCAACACGCATACGTAGCATAAATTAAACGAGAAGTGCCACTTACCAAACTTTCTATAATGCTTTACTCCTTCTTTTTCATAGAATAACTCGAGCTTGCCGTGCCTTCCTTCACTCAGAACATCAACAGGCCAAAGCAATCGCTCAGAAAAAAAAGAACCATCAATTTACGTTTGTATGCGCGGCCACTCATCAAAGCTCTGTGCCCATACGACTCTTCAAAACTGTGAGAGAAACAGCTATCACATCAATGTACTCTACTCTGATTGCATCGATCAAAAGTAGTAAATCGCATTATCACATGAAATGAATTTCGGCGACTCACTCACACAACTCGCACACAACGGCTTATAGGGGCAATAACACACTTCCCGTGTCGCGGTGCGCATCATCGTGTTGTGTGGTGGATTTTTATTGACACAATTGATGCGATCCAACTCTTTTGTAGTGAGTCGCCTCACATTTTGATTGCCCATCTTTATTCTTCATTCTATACCTCAGTAAAGGGTGTGAGGAGTATGTGATAGACTGAAAAAGTGGGATGAAGAAAAGAAGATTTTCAATGCCTAGCAAGCAGGTTTCAGAAAAGACTACTCATCGGTAGACAATATCGGGAACTGTATATCAGATCAAGATCGATGTGAAGCAAAGTTGCATACTAAGCCCTATGCTGTTAGGATTATTCCTTAATGGCATCCATTATGATATGGAAGGAGGGTTTGCGAATAAACTTTTTATACTTGAGATGAAATCTGAAAGGATTAGGCTCGCTCAGAGTCGCCAAGGGTACAGAAATATTTGCTGCCGCTCAAAAACCTCGATTCCGGGTGACCGTCTATCCGTCTGTCTACAACATAACTTTCAAATGCTTTGACCTATTGTGCTCGAATTTCTCTTATGTAATTTTTAGCGAAAAAGTAACTTTAAGTTCGTGAACGAGCCACATCTTCCCAGTCCTTCTACCCCCTCCTATAACAAATGCAAAAGAAATTAATTTTTCTGTGAAACCATTTCAGCTATCGACTTGAAAATTAGGTCATAGTATAATGATGTTAATGTCACTAACGTAAAAAAAGATTGATCCTCCTTCTATCCCCTCCAATAACAAATGCACAACTTTCACAAATGCATTTATTCGGTTTTCATTGCAATTCTATTCTTCTTGGTCACCTGCCCTTCAGGTTTCTTAACATGTTTTTTTTTTTCATTACTTATTGTGGAAGGGTTGTTAGCCCATCGCATAACCCTCCTACTTCGATTTATTTTTAATTTTCGTAGATTGAGGTAGCCAAGGTATATCGAAGCAGGCAGCGTGTTGGAATTATGCGTCGATCAGTATTTGAACTCACGACCTTAGTATTGTTGACCAACACTAGGCTATACCCTAGCTTTCATTGCAATTATCAAAGCTAAAAGAGCGAACTTTAGCTAGAATTATTTTTATTTCAATTGCAATCAATTTTGTAAAAACTATCTACACTCTTTCTACCCCCTCCCATACAAATTTCACGAAATTTCGAAATTTCAATTAAATTATTTTTCTTCAAAACCGTCAAAGCTATTCAACTTTAAATTGAGAAAAGTATACCTTTGTAAATATCATTTATATCGAAAAATTTGTTCTCTACCACCTCCCATACAAACGCACAATTTCGGTAAAATTGTTTCGTTGAAACTAGAAAAAATGGAAACTTAAAATTTTGCTAGAATTTGTCCTGTAATAAGTGCAATAAATGCTAAAAAAAATATCAACTTCGCTTCACTCCTACAAATTTTTGTATTGGAAATTCAAGAAAAGTATTTCTCCTTCGAACATATGAGAGCTATTGAATTTAAAATTGTAACAACGAAATATGATTAGAATGTTGATAAGCAAATTAAAAATCATCCAAAACCTTCCACTTCCTCTGACACCTCCCATACAAATGCCATAAATTCAGAAAAAAATCATTCAATTTCCTCGAAAATTATGAAAGCTACAAACTTTAAATCCAGCATGAAACATTTTGCATACCTCATTCAGTGTCACATACAAAAATGATAAATCTCCTCCTCTGCATCTACCACCTCCCATACAAAAGTCTTTATTCACTCTTCGAAGAATTTGAGATGACACATTTTCCAGTACATCTTTCCCATTTTATCTAGAGTATCGTATGATTGGGCTTTACGCCCAATTATAATTCTGTTATGTTTAAACTATGCGGATGTATGACGTTGGGACTTGAAGCTTATTGTGAATTATTCATCTTAACCGTAAATATGAATAAATCTAGTTTCTTATATGTATTCAGCTATGTAGAGAGAGAGTTATAGTGTTCACTAGCCATTTTAACAATATCGGGGATAATGTTAGGAAATCCAAAAGTTCCGCTTTCAGCGAGCTTTTTAATACTGTCATGAGAGATTCGGCTTTAATCGATAATTAGAAAAGATGCCAAGATATATATATATAGATAAGGCATTCTGTGGCAACCAGACTGTGACAAATTATTTTCCAAATATAGAATGTGGAGTTGAATTATTGTTCATTTATTATTGTCACATCGTTTACGTTCCTTAAGTGCTGTTTAGGTACGAAGCATCTAGATTGTCTAAAATAATATTAAGCTCTAACGAATTTTGGAATCATCTGATTTTTCAATTGACCGTGGTAATCAAAAGCAGTCAGCTCCAATTTGGGAATAAAATACAAAATTATACCTAACTGAAAGCATCTCAATTTATTAACAATGGCCCAATAATTTTCTGTCAACCGAAAATCAAACCTAACAATCATTTAAAATCTCATCAGGAAATCGAAATATCCGTCGAAAAATCTCAAATTCAATGGGAAATGGTGGGTGTTCAATAGCGACAACAATAATAATAATTATGAAATGACACCAAATCAAACTAACCCTCGTATCGCTATAATAAATACCAAAATTGGGTGATAATGTGGTTATTAATGACTTGCATGCATATTTTTTAACGATCTTAATGACCTTAACGCCTTCATTTGACAGAAAAAAAACGACTGGAAAAGAACAAATTCCGGTGTACTATCAATTTTTTTTTCTTAAAGTCATTTCAATGAAAGCCTTGCCGGAACTACCTACAGTCCAGATAAATGCCCAAACGATCGCCCAATTTAGGTCAGAACGTAGAAAAAAAATCTAAAATGGAAATACGATTATTTACAAGTCCACAAAAATAGATATTTGGTTTTTAAAAGTTTTCTTGAATAGAAATAAACATGAAAGAGGAAGTCCAAAATTAGGATTGTGACAAATTACGTAAGAAATAGTAGTGGTGGCTCCGGATTTTTTTTCCCGAATCAAATAACTGTGTCTATTTCCAACGTGATCAAGGTGACATAAGGGCGCTCATTTGTGATGCATATCAATCATGGGAACTACATATTAGATGCATTCGGGAAATGGACTTGATGTGTGTGTTACTGTACATAGCACTAATTTGCATTCACAGCCATTCATCATAATTTAGATCCGATTAGTGCGGTGTTCCATCCATCAAACGACACATGACAAATGACCTATCATTGTCGGTTAAAAATCTCGGTTTCGGGAACAGATAGTGTCACACTATGGTTCGTTCTTGTCCATGTCACGATTGAGATGCATTCATGACTTTGAAAAGATTGAAATAAACGACGACGAACGATTTTTAGATGTGATTAGTGTAGATATACCTGAATCTATACTGGTATTCAATAATTTATCTCTTTACTCGCATTGGGATGGAGAAATCGTATTTCTGATTTGTTCGTTTGGAAATAAAATAGAAATTATCTATTTCAATGTCGGATTGGCAAAAGACAAAGGCGTTAAGAGTTTCAATCAAGGTTAAATTAACTGGAAAAAATGTTAACGATCATTGAATCTAAAGATATATCTTTGAAATTGGCAGATTAATCATCAAAGATTATAGGTTCGTGCAAATGGGTTATAGCGTTAAAAGGGGATCGAACTCAAAATTTAGTAGTTTTCCCAAGCTGTCTAAGAATCACGATACGAATTTGACAACAAATATTGTTTTGACTAAATTGGTTTTACGCCGTTTTTGCTATCTGGAAAGACAAGGAAAGGAAAGATTTCCATATTCTGCACTGTTACGCTTTAATATTCATGAAGTTTCGGCCTCTGGTGAGCCCTGTATCAAACTGTTTGATCAAGAAAATGCAAATAGTTGTAGCTTGTGTGAATTCTCAAGAAAGTCTAAGTAAAATAACATTAAGCTTAAAATAAATCAAAATTTTTGTTATCTTAAGAAATTTTGTATCGGGAGTGGTAGAGGGGATGACAGCATTAAACCAGTTTTGTTTCACATCATGCCACATTTCCTATCAAACTGTTTTGTATCAAATTTAAGCTTCAAACGTTGAATGGGTACTGAGAAAATTAGTATATTGGATTTAGTGTAGTTTGTATGGGAGATGGTAGAAGGAGTATGGGGTTTTTAGTGATTTTTTTAGATACGTCCATAATTATCATGCAATTGATATATTTTAAATTTCAAATCACATTCATAGTTTAAAAAATTGAAAAGTGTTACATTGTATGGGAGGAGGTAGAAGAAGGGAAGCTAATCGGCTTATTTATTTCTTATTTTGATATTAATAATAATGTTATTTACGTACTGAGCAAATTGGTTTATAGTATTAAAAGAAAAGATGTCCGGATTCTACACTGTTACGCTTTATTATTCGTGACGTTTCGGTCTCTGCTGAGACCTTTATCAAACTATGGTTTATAGTATATCATGAAAAAGTGCAGTTTGTATGGGAGTTGGGGGATTTAAGTAATTTTTACACCACAGATTACATTTCTGATAAAAATAATATATTCTAAAATTGAAATTAATAGCTCTTATAGTTTCCAAGAAAATTTGATTATTATTTATTTTTGAAAATGAGTCATTTTGTATGGGAGGGGATAGAAGGCGTGAGGGGATTGAAGTAAAACCAAAAGCCGGTTATATCTCGAAGCATACCTAACAAATTGTTAGTTTATAGACAAATTGCTAGTTTATTGACATTTAAATAGCAAACAGACACTACAATTACATTCATATGTATAGATTTTTGCGATAAATATAATTTTACGAAAAAAAAATTGAATAAACCGACCAAAAGTTTTACCAAATAGTTCAAAAATCGACATTTTTTCAGTTGGTTTTACATCTCAGAAAGTTTGAAATTGGATGAAAAACACTTGGAAGTAAATTTCTAGACCATATGGAAAAGCCTGAAAATAAAATTAGTCCAAATCGGGCCTTGGCCTCCTGATCTTCAGCTTCCTTTACATTTTCATTATTTATTGTGGGTTGCTAGCCCTTCGCACCACCCTCTTTCTATAATTTTTTCATTTTCATAGATTAAGGTGGCCAAGTTATAACCAAGCAGGCAGCGTACTGGAATTATACGTCGCCCGAGATTTAACCTTCGTATTGCAGACCAACACGTTACCCACTAGGCTACACCCTAGCTCGCTTTAAAATTGCTTCTATCAAAGCTGAAGCGGAGATCTTACTTCAACGCGGACATATAATATTAAAACGTATAGGAAATGCTAGCAGGTTCGAAGCACTTCCTCGCGATAAATTAAGCGCATTTAAAATACTTCAAAAGCGTTTGTTTTCCCCGCTGGGATAGTTAAAGAGTGAAAAGTCCGCGAAAAATATTTACTTAAGACCCGCCCTGACTGTAACAGAGTGTTGTATTCCACCAGTAAAAATTAAAAGACTCTGAAAGTGAGAAAAAATGCTTCCGTATTGCTAAATTTAAAATCTTATATGCGCTTAGAAATTTAAAATCAAGACGCTCTTATTGGTTGGAGAAAAGCAAGTCGCGCAATTTTAAAATAGCGTCAATAAAAAAATCGATCGATTTGGATCATGCGAACAAAGCAATCAGTGTAACTACAACCGTAGTTCAGTAATGATTTTGAAGCATTTTATTTTCCGTTGGGTTTATCCTTTTTTCTTTCATGGTTTCTTGTATCTATTATTTATAACAAACACAAACAAACAGTACGCGTTACAAAATTTTGGACAGATAATAACCGGTAGATTCTAAACAAACTTTTATCATAAAATTGTACCGAACGACTCGTGCCGTTGTAGAGAATAGGAGACGCATGTGTAGGTACAATGATCGTACAACTGAAATGGAAACATTATATGCTAACAACAAAGTATAAAATGTCCATTCTTTATGTCAATCACTGTGCCTCTCTATGTATATATATTTAAAAAAAATAAACATTGAAGTACTACTGACAAATATTTGCAGATGGTATGGGGGTAGCGATTGCTTACTTGTCGAATGTATAGATGAAATGAAAGATCGGGATGTGGTACCACTGAATGGTGTTTATGCTTTATATCTCTGTCTCGCTCCGGCTTGAAATTCTTGTAGGCTTCTCGTGATTACGGGAGCAGTTATCAATTTTCCTTTCATGTTGTGTTTCATCACGTTGCCGTATTTCAGTGGAAATCCGGAACCGAAACAGATAGAGATCTGGAACCCAGAAATGGCACACATTGACGAAAATATTTTTCTAATGGTATTTAATATGTTTATTTTGGATCATTGGTTTGGGCTGTAGTGCGTTTACAGAAAAAACGCTCATTCTTTTAAATATGTCGATATTGAACACTATGATTATGAAATGACTTTAATATACCGGAAAATATGTCATCTCAAATTCTTTCGAATAGTGAATAGAGATTTTTGCATGGGAGGTGGTAGAAGTTAGAGGGGGAGGTTTGTATTTTTCGTATATGACACCGAACATGCAAAATGATTTTTGCTGAATTTAAAGTTTTTAGTTTCCATTATTTTTAAAGAAATTGGTCATAGTTTTCTTGAAATTTGGAACATTTGTATGGGAGGTGGCAGAGGAAGTGGAGCGTTTAAGAAAATTTTGAAACTGCTTATCATCATCCTTATCACCATGCTTTTATTCAATTTCGAAGTCGATAGCTCTCATATACTTGAAGGAGAAATGTTTTTCTTGAATTTATAATACAGATATTTGTATGGGAGGTGGTAGAAGGAGTGTTATTTTAATTATTAAGAAACAAATTCTGACAAAATTTGAAGTTTGTACTTTTTCTAGTTTGAATGGAAATGGATAAAATGCATTTAACAAAAAATATCCATTTGTATGGGAGGGGGTAGAAGGAGCGTACGGATCAAAACAAATTTTTCTTGCATTATTAATATTTCTATTTGTGTACTATAAACAAAATATCAAATTGATAGCTTTAACAATTTCTTAATATTTCGAAATTTGTATGGGAGGGGGTAGAAGGAGTGGGATATGTAGCCCATTCACGAACTTAAGATTACTTTTTTGCTAAAAATGACACAACAATTTTTAGCACTATAGCTCAAAGCTTTCAAGAGTTATACTGTAGACAGACGCATAGACAGACAGACAGACGGTCACTCGGAATCGAGGTTTTTGAGCGACAACCTTGGCGGCTCTGTGCGAGCGTTATTTCTTAGCGTTACAAACGGTAAGGCAAACACAATATACTCTCAGATTTCATCTAGAGTATAAAAAGAAAAGAAAAAACTCGTTTCCTGAAATGTATAATGCGAGTCCTAAAGCGCAATGAAACGAATTTCGCGGCTAAAATGAAATAAACTCAACTTCGGAGATGGGTCATAAATTTCATTTAACAATCATGTCTTCTACAAGATGCAAAAAAAAAACTATTAAAGTTGCAACACCGCACAGGACTAATTAAATTCACCACGGTCGTTCTCAACGAAATCCATAAAATCATTTAACATCTGACTTTATGCCGTTCTCGATTCAGAACATCTCATCCTTATCGAATTATTCCCGAATCCTATAAAAATGACCTCATAACTTTCTTCCTTTTTGAAAGTGAAAGGTGATGACTATCACATATCAAAGTGATGTTCTGATGTTCGCTCAGCACGTCATCGAATTGACCTTATTCTCGTATTTTAACAGTTTATGGGTCATCATTTTTTTTTCTTGTAAGAAAGTTACTACGTATATGATGTCCTTTCATGAAAATTTCTCTACTAATGACTCCTGAATGAACTTAAACTAGGCAAAATCGGGATAAATGCATCCCCTGAATAGAGAAAATGTCATCGTAAGTTATACGCGTGGAAAAGAAAACGATAATCTTGCTATTTTCGAAGAAAGGACTAGAAAGGGAATATTGCAAATCGGATCGGACCCTACATAAGTCTTTCTCTTCCAGTGTTTGATCACGGCTGGACTGTCCGCCCTAAAACTATATCGCCTACCTAGATGTGTACTACTATATACGACCATAGAACGATTAAGTGCAAAAGTGAAATGGGTGAGTGCCCGGTAGCTAACAGTCAGCTATAGTACAGACCGATAGTGCGAGAAAATTTGTGGTACGGCGGAGGGCTGACAAGACGAAGAATGGATTTTCGAACTCTTTGTACATCGGACAGGAAGTCGATTTCAATAAATTTGAAATCCGAAGACAACTGTCTTGTTGACCAATACTGCTATCTATCTTTTAAGTGTACAGCACCCCACATTCAACTATCTAGTCTTCAAATTAGATACACATTTGCGAGGCGGCTCCTTCCTATCTCTCTCGTGCCTAGATGCAAATTTTTTACGACGAGATCCCACTCAATGGTTTAATGGCATTGGGAGTTGTGGCGACTCTTGATGTCTGGGAGCCCCGGGCGCTCTGGCCTCGAAGCACCATCACGGCTACCTTATTCCTACAATGTTTTTAATGGGGGCCTAGGCACTGCTTCTTCGTCCCGTAATGACCGCACACTTGATTTGCATACGCTATTGGTTTTGGTACGGACTTGAGGCTTTGGTCAATTGTACCTCATGGTCTTGCGGCTGGAGGAGTCTCTGGACCTCCGCACACGACGCCGAGCTATACGTGAACGTTGCCCATCTCGACGGAACAATTGCATATTGAGTATGGAATTAAGTCAATTGATCTGACCAGAAGTGGTTTTCGGGCTTTTGGGCTCATTTCCATGGCAATATTGTAGTGTTAACGTTGCCCCGAAAAGCAGGTGAGAAGCAGGTAATTGCAATTGACAGAGAGATTGTAGAGATATTTGAGAGGAGCAGAAATCAAACGGGGCAAGCACAACTAGTGTCGTTATTTTGCTACAAGAAATCGCGAAATAAGGCGGAAAGGACGTAAGTCGAATCAGAAATATGGAAGGATAAATTAATCTAAGGAAAACTACTTTATTTATGATTTGGTGAATGTTTTCCAGTTCATTTCGAATTGAAAAAAAATATTTCCGAATTTCACTCTCCACTATGCTTTATTAATCGTGACGTTTCGGTCTCTGCTAACTATGCAGAACAGTGTGAAATCCGAAAATTTCCTTTAATATTTTATTTATGATCACGAGAAACAAATGTAAATAATTTGTGCTGAGTAAGTACGAGTATTAATGGGTAATTTAAAGTTGCAAAAACCAGACTTTTTATTTGTAAGGGATAAGAATCCCCACTCCTGTCCCGTACAAGTAATAATTACCCGTCTAGAAATTAAAAAAAAAAACACTGAAGAGTGCAAGGTGTTGCTGGACTACAAGTAAAACAACTACTAGTTTAATAAATTCACTTTAATTTTACTATCCACAAACTAAATTTGTCGCTTTTAAAGTTTCACTTGAAATTTTGTCACTCATAAATTATCGCTTTCCAATCTTGAATCGTTCGCTTTCTAAACATCGACTGACCCGTCGACTGTTCAATCCTTACTGACTACTGCACCAACGCTCGACTCTCTTTTATATCGTTCTTGTCGGCCGAATCATTTTCCTGTCGGTCGAATCATTCCTTGTAGTCCAAATCATTTCTCTGTTAGTCGAATATATACATTATAGGTTTTGGTCGAAGACATTGAACATTCGATGAGCGGCATAGTGTGGGCCGAATCATTCCCTTGTCACCCGGTCGCTGTCGGCCGCTACTATAAATCTTTCTCTTGTCGTCCGAATATTTTCCTTCTCGTCTGAATTATTCCCTTGTCGTCGATCGATTTCGGCCCGGGTAATTGTTTTTGATTGGTCGAATGTTCAAGGTCTTCAATGCTTAAACATTCGATGCTTACGCGTATATTTTGTTATTGTTCACAGGTGTTCTTTATTTCATAGTATAGTGTGGCTACTTGATCAGATTTCATGTGGCCGTATATTTGTTGTTGGCTGCGCCTATAAATTATTTCCTTGTCGTCCGGATCATTTCCGGATTTCGTGCGGCCGTATATTTGTTGCTGGCTGCTTCTATAAATTATTTCCTTGCCGGCCGATCGCTGTCGGCCGCTTTTATAAATCTTTCTCTTGTTGTCGGAATACTTTTCTTCTCGTCCGAATTACTCCCTTGTCGTCGATCGATTTCGGTCCGTGTAATTGTTGTTGATTGGTCGAATATTCCAGGTCTTCAGTGCTTGAACATTCGATGCTTGTGCGTTTATTTTGTTATTGTCCCTATCATAGTAAGGAGCAGCATAGTGTGGGAGTGTACTTGATCGGATTTCGTGCGCCAAATATTTGTTGTTGGCTGCTTCTATAAATTATTTCCTTGTCGGTCGAATCATTTCTTTGTCGCCCGGTCGCTGTCTGCCGCCTATTCCCTTGTCGTGGATCGATTTCAACCCCTGTGATTGTTGTTGATTGGTCGAATGTTCAAGGTCTTCTATGCTTGAACATTCGATGTTTGCGCGTATATTTTGTTATTGATCACAGGTGCCCTTTATTTCCTAGCATAGTGGTCGCATGCGTGCTTTTAATTGCATGGGTGTTTCATGCGATGAGCAAGTAGAGCTGACATGTATCGTATTGTTGATACATTAAATTGCTCGATAGGTGGAATAAAACGGAAAACAAATCATAACATTTGTAAATTATTGCTTAGACGAATTCTTTTCTCTGACTGATTAATACCGGAAATCGAAAGCAATCTTTCTGAAGCGAAGTACGTTATTTTTATTGCTCAAGGATCATTGTATTCATAAGACGGCGGTAATGAAGGCTTTTTTTTACGGAATATTGCTATTAGTTTCGGCGCTTTTCGTATTATCGGACCGTTTATTAATTGTGAAATATTTTCACATGTTTCCATAATGCAGGCGTCGGGAATTCTTTCGTACTAGTATTTACAGTTCATTCACCCCGAGAGAAAATTAAGAGTTCATTCAATTCTTTTGATTAATTATCAATTTGAAATTCGTAAAACCTTTACCTTTTCGACGAATATGGATATTCGTTAAATGATTGAGATATTCGTCGAATACGAATATCAGTATCTGTATTCGTTGCATCATTAGTAAACATATCACCTTGGATGTAGACATTTGTGCTGTTTTTTTTTGGATTTAGCCAAAAATTTTGTTTGAATTCCGTATATAAAAATTATTTCCAAGCTTCACATAATGAGCTTAAACAAAAAATTAATAGATTGCATGTCAAGTTATCGTACGAAACGACCGCAAGTAGTTAAAATAAAAATTGCCATAAACAATGAGCTGAGTTTTGACCTTGGTTTACCTCAGGGGACTGTTTTGGGGCCTTTAATATTTTCATTACACATTTATGGAGAACGATACATTTCAAGTGCAGACGATAAAGTTTTATTCGTTGTAAGTGTCAAAGTCAGCTACTGTGGAGCCTAGTCGCTAGCGTGTTAGTCCACAAAGGGAAGGTCGTGATTTTAAATCATGATTGACGATTTGAGCACGCTGCCTGCTTGGCTATACCTTGGTCACCTCAATCTACGAAAATAAAAAATTCATTGAGAGTGAGTTGTGCAATGGACTAACAACCCTTCCACATAAGTAACGAAAAAACTGTTAAGGAACCTGAAGTTCAGGAGGCCAAGGCCCGATTTGAGCTGTAGTGTCATTGTAGAAGTAGAAGAAGTGTCAAAGTTAAATACAAAATGGATAAATTTCAATATGCTGACATGTGTGAATTATTTCCTTCGGATCGAGACGATTGGAGGAGACAACTTCAGGAGGTCAGTGCCCGATTTGGGCTATCGCACCAATGATGATGATGACATTGAATCCGCTAAAGGCAAACTACGTCACCCTTACACCCAACTAACTTCAAGAACTCTCTAATTTAGATTTATGTATTCTTTCAAGTAAGTGGGTTTACAACGAAAAAAAAAATATTTACACAATATTTGGTCGTAGTTTGTGACCAACCACTTAAATGATAAAAAATATGAAAATTTTTCGAAAGCTTTGAACACTGTTAATACTAAAGTTATCTCTAAAAGGTGTTGGTTTAATTTTTACCTCACGGACATACATCGGCCGAGTTTCTAGCTAACTCTGGTCTCCCACAAGATTCGATCCTTGGTCCGCTGCTATTTGCACTCTTCATTTCTTTTTGTTTATTTAGCGACTTGGTTAAAGTGTCCCGTGAAAATCCTTCCTACGACTGCATGGACCTCTAGTCTAATTTATCTGCTTTGTCTGGTTATGGTCCTTGCAACGATATTTTTTGAACATTGACAAGTATTTTGACATGGACCTCATTTACTCTACAAACCGCTCCATCCTTTCGGCAGTATCTACCACAAACATTAGGAGTGATATAATCTTAAATTCACTAATAATTATTTGGAGACTACAAATAAGGCATACATACTTGCTTGCTCAGTTTAATCGTCCGAGAGCAGCTACTCTGCTATTTTACACTCTCGTCTGTAAACCAGCGTCAGTGTGTTCTTCTAGTTCACAAAATCAGACCAATGAAATGCAATATTAAGGATTTCAGGCACCACCATAAAAATATGCTTAACTACAATATAAAAACTTACAGAAGTGAATTTGTGCAGAAATCATAGTTGAACACTATTATGTATCTCTAAGCAAAATGAAAAACAAAGATTTTGAGAAAATTTGTAAAAAAAAAATCAAAGATATCACATTAACAATGATAAAGATCAAAATACTTTCTGAAAATTTTCCATCAAACTTTATGTTTTACCTTGCTTGTACATATAATGTTTACGATTTATTTTTGTCATAAACTGAAATGAATACTATCTTCGTTATTCCATAGGTCAAATCATCTAAGCTAAAAGGTCACTTACCCTCTTACGATAAAATCTTCCTCAAAACATAATTAATAACCCCCTACGAATCTTTTTACGACTATTTAAATACAATATCAATTTTCTTAACCATAACGAATCGTATTCAAACTATTTTCCCGGTTTTCTTTCCTTTCAAAACTATCCAAATAGAGAACAGGTTTCTCATAGCTTGCTTCCTTACCCTTTCATTTCAACCGAAACGGTCATTCATTGTCCAAGAGGATCATTGATTTCAAGTGGCCTGGTTGGCTGGCATCTTTTCTTCCATACACAAATTCAAACAAGAGCATCTCGGTTTCCCTCCAAGTGATCTTGACGACACATGACAAGATCAAGACTTGATCTTGAGATTTTTGTGTGTTATACTGATCCGAAAAAAGGAGTTACGGTTTGACATTTATGATTTTTTAAATGACCAGTCTGTGATGTCTGCTGTCCATGTCTTTTTGATCATCATGATCATCAACACGATCCATGATCATCTCATGCCCTTCGTTAACTTTGAGGTGTGAATTGACAAGTTGAATGACGTGAAAATTGAAAAGTCGTTATCTTCATGTCTTGTTAGAGGTCTTGTTACGTCAATTTTTTTTTTTTCATGATTATAATGAGGTGATTTGAAAAAAATCAAAATTTGGATATTGCTACATGTCAGCCCTAGTCGATCGCCGTATGTTTGCGTCTTCAGTTATTCCCAACCAACAAGAAGTCTGTGCTAATAAAAAGAACACCTGTGAGTTCTTCCTCGAGAACGAAAAGCAACGACAGTTACACTACTTCTACTACAATGGCACTACAGCCCAAATCGGATCTTGGCCTCCTGACATTCAGGTTCCTTAGCATTTTTCATTACTTATTGTGGAAGGGTTGTTAGCCCTTTGCACAACTCTCTATCTACAAATTTTTCATTTTCCTAGATTGAGGTGACCAAGGTATATGCAAGCACGCAATGTGCTGGAATTATACATTGCGTCGACCGGGATTTGAACTCACGACCTTCGCATTACAAGTCCAACACGCTACCCACTAGGCTACACCCTAGCTAGCGACAATTATAGACACACAGCGATTCGGCAAAGGAAAGCGACTCGGCATGAGTCAGAGAACTCCTGCAACGGTTGGTTGTACTGGTATAAAAAAAGGGGGCGAGCATTCGTGAAAACAGTTCAGCTGAAGTTGATATTTGAGAAGGAGAGTCGGCAGGCGAGTGCGATCAACGACCGGGATAAGTGTGCAAGTGTGTCGTGTGGTCGGCGATTGGGCCGGAGGTCAAAAGTAAGCCGGTAAGTCCTGTGATCGATAGGCAGGAGTAAATCCTGTGATCGACAGGCGGAGTTTAACTGAGCACAGTAAGCGGGAAAGTCGTGGGATCGACAGTGGAGATTAGCAGCCCAGATCAGATCATCGCGTGGGAAGTCACGATGGGGTCAGTCTGAATGGGGAAACGAAAGAGTGAAGATGGTCAGTCGGAATTAGAAAGCGAAAGACTGGACAGTTGGAAGTGAAATAGTTAGCGATACAGTGAACGAAAAGTGTTCGTGATAGTGAATAAAAAGTTAATTTAAAAAGTTTCTGCGTAATTTAAGTTAAAGTGAACATGTTTTATTTTTACTTGAAATCCAGCGACCCCTTGCGCACTTCAATATTTTTAAATGACTTTTGAAGCTTTGTTTTCCTTTCGTTGGATTGTTTGTCATACCAACTAAATATTGTGGCATCTGTCTTTTTTTCCATCCTTCCTCTGTAACGCTAATTGATTCCACCGAAACACGTGACACTGCGCTCTCTGCTAGGACTGTTTGGTAAAGGTATCCGCAGAGATCGAAACGTCGCTAATAATAAAGTAGATCAGTCTGAAATTCAGACAAATCAGATTTTGATTTTTGAAAACTTCTTCTTCGTTTAAATTTGATTACAATTTTTATGAATTCCAAAAATTTTAATTTAATTTTCTCTTTTTATTTTTTTTAGATTCATTCGTTAATAGTCAAGAATGGACAATATCACGAGCAGTACCAGATTTACGTCTTGGCATCGTTGGCTCCTTAAGTTCTGGAAAATCAGCACTTGTACACCGTTACCTGACCGGTTCCTATATGCAAGAGGAATCACCCGAAGGCGGACGCTTTAAAAAAGAAATTTACATTGACAATCAAAGCTACTTATTACTTATAAGAGATGAAGGTGGACCACCTGAAATGCAGGTAAGAAGAAAAAGTTGGATCGATAGAATCGAACTAGAGAGTTCGAAGCTGTTTACAACAAAAGGAAAATTTATGATTCCTATAATTCTTCATTTATTCAGGACTAACATTAAAGAATTCTCTGTCGAGCATAATTTCATAAATTATTTAAAAAAATGAACGAAGACACCCTTCGAAAGCTGCTCCACCCATATCTTCGTTCATTCTAGGTGGTCTATGTGGGGAGAAACTTGAACTTTTTGTCCGCAGATGAGGAGGTTAATAGGTTACAAGATAAGTTATCTGTCTCGTATATAATCCGAAACATAAGAAAAGTAGAGGACAAACAACTGAACTAGGAGGTAGTCGAATAGAAGATGTTATGCACGTCTTGTACAACATACATAAATGATGAGGTAATTCTTTTCGTATTACGGATAAGTTACACAATAAATAATTAATGAGTTGTACACTCTACACCACCTTCTTGTACGCTGACAGTGATGACTAAGTCGTACGTTCTATCGATTCCACTTTTCAATCATTCTTGTTTTTACAATTTGAACAATCTAGCCGTAAAAGGTTGGTGTGGGCATGATATCACTTATGACGAGAATCAATAAGCGTGTATGATGACAGGCTTAATTGTGATCCGACAGTATATAGGAGTGCCTCCAGGCAACTAACTATTTTTCCATCCAGCTCGAAAAGTAATCCCTGAGAAATGGCGCCGAACAATGTACCGGTCAATCAAACATCAGATGACAGAATTCTCGAGACTCTGTCGCATTGGAAAATTATAGACGTGAATTTCGTGTAATAATCAAATTAAGAGCTGTCTCGTGGTGGGGTCGGTAATTTCATTAAATGCCAACACAACAACTTAGTCGGGAAAAGGTATAGCGGCAGCAGAAGTGAAAACTAATGGGCCAGGATAAATACCTCGCATTAGCAACTAACCGACACGCCACATTTGGTATGGAAATGTTGGGGATATGAATAGGAAAAAAGGCGACCACTGGCGCCATTGGGTTTTTTTTTCGTTCTGGTTTGGAAGGCAGTTTACATGCAAACCTCCTACATTAATTATATCATAGAAAAGTGGTTGCTATTGATGACAAACGACTTCAATTTGGTGGAATAAAGTGTCATTCTTACAAAAGATATGCAAAACTCCACAGAGAAATTCCTTCACTTATCAAAGAGAAGGATCCGACAAATATCGCCTTAATCTGTCTCTAATCCACACTAAGATCATACAAATCCTACTTTCATTTCAGAGCTTGTCACTATCACATAGTAATCACTTAATCATAACTCAAAGCGCTCTTTCATCATATAAATCCTTTCACGGAGTAGCGTTGCATTAAAAAAGGCTTTCCTGGCATCAGAAAAAAAGGACATTATTTTTCTATGCCCAGAGTGCAAAGCATCATGAAGAATTATCTAGAGATATTCACATCCAACTGACACCAAGACGACATTGTTTTCTATTCATCACAGAGAGGGGTGACTGATGGATGTTGATACATAAACGTATGCACCCGAACTGATTACAATACCCTTAGCAGGGGGTGGCATTTAATTAAAATGGAAAAAAAAACCAGAGAGTCGAAAATCTAACAATCCCTTCAGGAAGTTACACACACGGTCCTGGTGTAAAGTTGATTAAAATCTACGAATATATCACATATATATGTAAATATGTTTGCTACTCCTACGGAACATGTTCTTGCTAAATTATACCCTGCGGCCGGATCACAACCTTTGCACTTCATTAGTTCCTGCAAAAATACATTTTACGAGTCAATTTTAATTTTTGCATGCATAATGCAATTTTTTGATCGAATACCTCCAGGTTGTCCTATAGGGCCAAAACTTCATTTATTCAGTACGGAGCATTATTTCGGGACATGAATAGAAACGTTTCTTTGAATACCACCCGTAGTTCTATCCGGAAAAACTATGGAGGTGCTATTGTGTGAAAAATGATGATGACGATGATGGCAGTATTTTGCTGTAATCTCTCATTATTTCAGATTAAAGTCAGCGAAAAAGTTCAGTTGAATCGAGAGTGAAGGGTGTATTGATGTAGAGAGATAAAAGGGCGTAGAGATTTCGTTTATCGATTCGTGAAGTCATACACGTGCCGGTTTTTATCTTAGAGAACAATAAAACTATTCAGAAGATAAGAAAGATTTGTGCAAGTCGGGGGAACATATTGTCGGGTAATAATGGCAGTTAAGTCATTGTTGGATAAGAAGACTGTGGGAATGGTTGAAGCAGAGCTTAAAAAAACAATGGAGAAAATTTTATGGATTTGGTCTGCTTTGGAACATACTCTGAGACATCTCATATAAGTCATCGCATCGTATTTTTTTTACTGTTACAAATCTAGCTACTGTCCTTGTCAATTGAATGCTTGCATTGCTTCTATAATGTTTTATGGGTCTCTTTCAAGGCAAACTTACTTTTAGAAAAAACTTCCTGAACCTTACTTACGATGGTGCTACGTAGAAACATATCTTGTTGGTTCAACGTGGACACTACTGCCAGGGCTTTATCCAACGGTTGGCTTTTGCTAGAGGTTCCAGTCTGCACTTGAACGCGCAAGTAAAAATAAAACGAGCTTTCTTCAATTTAAAAGTCACTGCAAAACTTTAATAATCGCTTTAACTAATACAAACACTTTCGCTTTCCAAAACACCTCGACACTTTTGCTTGCGCCGTCGACTACACTACGTGATGCTCAGATTTCGACTGCCTGCTTTTCACGAACGCCCGCTCTTTTATACTCAGTACCAACGTAGCAGATGTTTGCTGACTAATGGCATCGGAATGTATGCATATGTACATATGTTGTTGCTTTCTTGCTAAAGAATTCGCAGGTGCTCAGAATTATTGCCTCGCTATGCTGCTTTGTTTCATTCGCGGTACAGAAATCCCAGGTGCTCGTTTCATTAGCACAATGTTGTTGTTGGAGACATTTCTCTAGCGACCAGCGCTTTATGATTAATCCAATGACTCGACATCAGAACTTGGGTATATATACGCGCCGATGCCCAAGCAGCTCAGCTATGTGTGTGATGAGAAGAATGGAGGCAGAAGACCTTGAACATTCCGATCGAGTCGCATTTGGTAGCAGTTGTTTCTTATAGTGTTCGTACGCGCGCATTCTTTTATATCAGTGTTCAGTGGTAAATTCAGTGGTAGACCAAACACAGTAACAATACTGACATACTAGTTCAGCAGTCACTCTGGTGAATGCACCTTTGTAAACATTTTTTCCAATCTTTGGATCATAGAATGCGGCTAATCATGCAACTTCACGTCGAGCATTCGATTGCCCTAGCCTCATATTTAGCAACAAGTCCATGAACCGGATATTTCTGCGCTGATTCGCCCGCACCACATCGTATAAGTTGATAATTCCGCCAATTGCAAAAAAAAAAATTACAAAATACGAATTTTACAATTCTCCAACAAATTCATCACGCAGTTTTTACCTGCGATGTCGATCACTTTGGATCAAGCATTTCCCTCGCCTCCGTTCACTACTTTCCTCTGGACAAAGTCACCATCCTGCCTACCTCCAACGTCATGTTTTCCTCCAATTTTGATCCCTTTGGGTCTTTACCCCCGCCTCCGTTCACCACTTTTATCTCCTATAATCATCTAAATTTCGGCCACTCTGGGAACTTTATCAACCGCCGCTCCCTACTTTCTTCTCCATCTTTCTACTAAGGTGTACCATGCTTTTGTAGATTTACAGAACTGTCATCCCTCCCTACCATGCGACAAACCAAGCCCGTATACCTCTTGTATACCAACTGATACGATATGGTGAGCGGTCTGCAGAACCTCCCCTCTAAAACCAATCCTTACACGCAAGCGCCCCTACTTCTGTCTAAGTCCCAGCAACACTTTGATAGTAATCGATCGACTAGGTCCGTGGGGTTGCTACACTCCAAAAGCAAACTACTGAAATCAGTTTTTTCCGGATTTTTCCCCCAGCCCAATAGGTGCCCCCTGCGGGATCGATAGTGCTATAGCCCATGTCGAACCATGGCCTCCTGCATACTATGCCTCCATCGTTCTTGGCTCAGTGCCCGCGTCCTCCAGTTTAAAAATCCTAGTAGTGATCTTGGTCTATAGAGTCCTCCCAGCGCTTCCGTGGTTTTCCCATTCGTCTTGACCATTGACTTTCACTTTTACGTTTAAGAACTCTTCCATCATCTATCCACTCCATATGACCAACCCATCCATACTGGACCTAATGCGAAGCGTACACTAGTGTATCTTCAGCTTTATTAGATTCATCAAAGTTATTAAAAAATTATTTATTGTACCGGCTGCGCCATATTTTTCTCAGAACCGTTTCTATTCTAACAACGACGATGTATTAGGAGAGTACGCCACTCTAGCATCGCTCAAAACTTGCCTTCACGCCGATAAAGGACGAAACGATGATGCAATTTTAACTTAACCAGAAAAACCAAAAACGAAAAAACTCAAACACAGAAATTAAATTCCCAACCTCGAAATTATAGTATAATCGGATTTTCAATATCATTTAAATTTGCATGCAATTAATTTTAAAAGGTGAGGTCATAGTTCATTATTTCCCTTTGAATAAAAATTCATGAAAATCGCAACTTCCTGACTCAATTAGTTGCGAAAATGAGAGGTTTTCACGAATTTTTTAATGATATTTAAATTTGGTGAGATAAAGATGCGTTAATTTTCAATGCCTTAATATATGAAAAAAAATATTAAAAGCTTATTAATGCATTTCATCAATTTTCGTTTAAGATTCCTTAGAATCTCAATTTGAAAGTGGGCTAGCGTTTATAAAAAGCTCCCCAAAGCTTTTTTGGCTATTACCTCGCAGTTGCAGTGTATTTGCTCTATTGACATTTGGCTCATTATCTTAAGGTGTTCCATCCCTTTTTACTGTTATAATTCGTAACTTATTCCTGTCCAACTGGAGCAGTTGTCGGGGTCGTTTAGTGGAAAAGCTTGGTATGAATTGCTTAGCCTGTCTAAGTTTTAGAAGTGCTGTTCATTAATGGCTTCTATATTGTTCTGTCCATTGCCTAATGCTCTTCTTGATGGAGCAGGTTAGGATTCCGCAGAAGGGTTGTCAATAGAGGATCCTACCCTTTGCAAATTGGTCTGCTGTGTTTCCATCTATCCCTCGCTAGCTAGGGCCCCAATACAGATAAAAGATTTTTCTTGGCATTCTTCCATCAGTTTCGAGTCCACTGTGTGTAAATTCAAGGGTCTTATTGCCGCGTGGATGCCGGTAAGAATGGCTATTTTCTTGTTCGAGTATTTCCTTTCGAGGATAATACCTGTACAGATGTAGCATTTATTACTTCTTCAAGCACGATTGAAAGGAAAACCAGTGACCTAAATATCTTGACGCATGGTCCTCATATGCCAGCTTCTGTATCTTCTTCCGTCTTACATCCTTCAGTGCACCATACAATGTGGTCTGTTTCCAATTTTGGTGGATCGGTTGTCCACCTAGCTAGGGTGTAGCATAGTGCGAAGGGTTTGGGTTTACAATGCGAAGGTTGGAACTTCAAATCCCGGTCGACCTATAATTTCAGCACACTTCTCGCCTGGGTATATCTTGGCCACCTCAATCGAAAATGAAAATTCTTAGATGGAGGGTGGTGCGAAGGGCCAACAACACTTTCACAATAACAAATAACACACAAACTTTTCCCTTAAATATTATTTCAAGTCGTCCGCGTATCCTTGTATTGTGAATTCACTGCTGCTTAGAATATTGAGTATATGGTAACACTCCTCCCCAGAACAAGCTTTCGCAGCTTTAACCTTGATGGTTTCGGTTCCTCAACTTCGCGGGAGATCAGAGTTTCCGTTGATTTGCCGATCTGGTAGGCACATCGGTTCATATGTAGAGGCATAGAACTAAATACTATTTGAAACAATGGTCTTATACCTTCCTTCTGCAAAAGAGGTCAGGCAGTTGTGTGTTCTTTTGGATATCGGATCCAATCCTGATCTTTTATCTATCTTAAGTATAAAAACAATTTTTGTCTTTCTCTATTTATGTAGATGGGGAAGTATTAGATTAATTATTAGACATTAGTCTCTCCAAGACCTTTGTTTAGAGATTCTGATTGCTTTGCTGTACTCTTTGAGGTGGATCTGTATGTGCCTCGGACACCATCGCTTTTTGCCTTGCTGAAGAGCTTTCTAAATTTCGCTCTAAGTTCTCGCTCTTCGTTTCACCACCATAAATCTATTCCAAGCAGCTCAACATGCCAACGTAGAAAAGATAAAAAAGGATGTTGATGAATCTAAACAGCTCAGCACCGCACATCAGGATCAGGCCATCAAGCAGCTTAACATGCACACTTGATGAGGGGGAATTTTATTCCAGGCAGCTCAAACCCCCCTCCTCCTCACCCTTGTAAAAGTTTTTTAATCTTTAACGAAAAAACAGCTTTTTAAAAAATGAGGTTGAAGAATCCAAACAGCTCAACACGTACGTTTGGCTGAGGCAGGCTCGCTGAATTATACGATCGGAAGTTTCGCATGTTGCAGAATGTAATATATAGTACGCTTCTATTGTTTTTTCTAGTTTGGGGAGGGCAACTTTCCTCATTTGAAGAAATTATTATCATCGTTAGTTCCTTCGTAGTGCGAACCACCGAGCTGGGTCTTGTATTTGCCCCAATTTGTCAATTTATCAACTTCACTGCATTTCTATGAGCGGCGTATATCGAAGGTTCGTTAGATATATCCCAGTTGACTTCTTGCCTTATGCTAGTGACACACGTAGGACTATTTCCTTTGTTGATAACATACAGGTTCTCTTCTCATAAAAATTTGTATAAGTACCTGTTGTATTGGTACCTGTGATTGCTCATATTATATGTCCCGTTCTCTACAGTAACAAACTAATCTCTGTACTTCCGCAATTGGAACTGCATTGTTGTCTTCTGGAAAGTAAGCGAAGGCGATCACTGCCTTCTGATTACTACCATCTGTGGGGATTGATTTTTGCGTCTATTGTCACTAAATCCTTAGTTATAAATTCTGTGAGAGAGAGGGAGAGGTATTTAATGTCCTGCATTACAGTTTCTAGCATTAAGTCCTTCGATTTCGACTCTTTAAGTCCACGGCTGTTGCACCAGTGCTAGTCCCAGTTCTTCTTTAATAAAACTCAGTCACAAGATATCCTTGGTGGTGAAGATTTACTTGAATTATTCCAATGTCGTTAGATGTCCACCTCCATTTCATTCGGGACGGAGGCCGCAGTGATGATCCTCACTGTCGCTTGCTTGGAGCCGTCATGCCCCAGTGCAGGTGATTTTCTGGTCGATTACGGTTCAACTTTTTTTCGTCGGTCTTTTGATCGGAAATCGAAACGGCGAAAATGGAAACTATATTTTGCTTCCGCTTGATTGGCTTAGTCCTTAGCCTTCCTGGTGAACCCTCAAAATTTTCTACTCTGTTGTGTGCAGAACTTCTTTTTCCATTCTAAGTAAATAGGAAATTAGGGTGTGACAACATGTAGACGACGCATGTCCTCATCTGTCTCTGCAGTTAGTTTGGGTTTGTCGTTGGGATAACGCTTCTTATCGATCTTGACGTATTACTATCCCGTAGTCGATTAGCACGTAACCGTGCTTGAAGTAAATGCCTTCTAATTTCGGTTTCATGGCAAAATTTCCGCTGATGATAGCTTCAAGAATGGTATCCTGGACAAGAATCATCTGGTCCGTGGTAAGTGGTGTGCTAAGGAATGCGTCCGATGTAATTCCCACATGTTCCCATTTCACAGCTTAGACATAAGTTGTTCTCTCTGCCTATCTTTCTTGCAGAAACCGAGTGAAAGCCAGCTGCCTCTTCCGAAGGTTGTCATCGGTTACCTCTCCAGTCAATGCATCAGTCCTCTTTGAAGGACCGGAGTTAGCTCCTAATTCTACGTTGCAATGAATCTTTCATACCACCTAGTACGTCTGACGGAGGGAGTTGCATTCTTCGTCGTGCATTTCTTCCTGTCTGGGTTTTGTCACCATTCTTACCTTGGCGACTGTCTTGGATGTTGCATGGTTTTAGCGGGTGCCTTAATTCCAGACGTGCTTGCCCTCACGAGGAATTTTTGTATTGCTCGTGCTTTGTGGCTACCGTAGCCTTTGGTTTGTCCATTGGCGGATGCCCCGATTACCTTCTCTTTGGGATCCTCTATGGAAGTGTCTACTGCCGCTTTCTCTGTACTCATTTGGTTCCCGCAAAAGCTACAAAATGGATAATTCATTGTGCCAGTGCTCTCAGAGGGCACCGATAGAAAAATTTATCTTCCGAATGGCGTGATCCTGCGCATCGGTCTCCTTTTCAACACTCGCTCACATTGGCTATGTAGTCATCCAACGCAACGTCTTTTCTGGGAGTTATAGTCCAATGTTTGTTGAAAGATGTTTCGCTCTGGCTTTCTACTGAGACTTTTACCTGTGTCGATATACGTTTGAGTTCTCTCTTAATGATGAATTCTCTAATCTTATAGGCCGAAATATTTGCACATACATATGTATAAAAAGTTTTCTTGCAATAGAGCTCCATCCGTGATGATCAAAATATTTCGCAGTTATTTTCATTTCCTTGCACACACTTCAACCCTCTTTCAATTCTACTTCAGTTTTCAACAATCTTCCCGAAATTCATACAAAATCCCTTATCGATCCTTGTTTAATCGCATTGAAATCAAAATTGAATTGCTGGCAATAGAAAATCGATTCGAAATCCACTTATTCTTAGGTGCATAACCCTAAGGCTCTCGCTGCTGTGAACATACAATTTTCCACTACAGCTGTCCATGTGGTGGATAAAATGTTCGGATGCAAAACACCACTTGGACATTTTTCCACCCTCCACAACTACACAACAAAAATGCAGTAAGAGCAGCTATTACAAGGCGAGTTCCTTAAAAACCCAGCCCACCACCACCCCCCCATTCGAGTACCTTCTCCTCTGCGAGTGTTTGTTTGTGTACACGCGTTTCCTTGCACTTACAGGCCTCTAAAAAGGACATGATGAACGAACTTTTTTTTTTTGCATTTTCGTCCTTAAAATTTCAGATAAAAACGCTCTGGAACATGTCGTCGGGGGGGGTTGAAGCATTGCTTGTCTGAAGGGTTTTTTAGTCCCTTGAATATTTCCTAGGTGAAATTCATATGTGCCTTGCTCTCGTAGGATTTGATGTTTTTCTCGAGACGAACTAACGAACTAACGAACATTTCTACCCCGAATTAACCGAATCGTGGGGGAGTTTAGGCTGGCGACGGTAAGTCTCGTCATGGTAAAACTTTTTTAAATCGACCGCCCGGGGGTAGCATAGAAAATACAAACCTGAACGAATATCTTAAACCATTCGTCGTAGATATGAAGATTGAACCTGATGGTTGTCAGTCGTCTGTTAGACCTGGAAACGTGCAGTTTAGTACGCGCAAATAAGTGAATGTTAGTGCGAGAGGTAATTTGGAAACGGTAGTGATATTTGAATTGTTATGAAAGTTTTGACAAAAACTGATGAGAGCATCATTTTTCTGTCGACAGACAAAATAGAAGAGATTCATTCTTATTTTGAATGTCGACAGAAACTGCTCGCAGCAACATTTTCAGTCGACACTGAACCATATCTTAGATAGATTAGCGTCAACGTCCGCCTCTAGGTTGTCTTTAGCACCAAGGATGGTTTTGTGAAGACAATTATTAACGCCACCGAAGTTTGCAGTCTATACCGAGTCTCGGCAATCATACTACTGAATGCGAGATCTATCTAAATCTCTGTCATTACAATCTTTCGGCTATGGCTCCAGATTGAAAAACGCAACTTCACGCCGAGCTCTGCCTGCGATGTGTGCAATAACCACAGATACCGCGATACTTCCGGAAGAGCTATTTCTCATTGCCGGAGTTAGAAGCAAAAAAAAATTTTTTTCGCTTAGAAGAATCCTGTCCGTCCCAGCCCTCAGACGCTCACCATGGGCTTCCCAGTTGCGCCCATTAGTACCCCAAGCGATTTCGCATGGGGATCGCATTCACAAACAGCCCTGTCGTAAGATAGTTCCACGACATTCAGACTGTGATCGCTAGTCTCCATCCCGCACTGCAAGTAGTATTGAATGGCGTGGCATCTTCCCCCTTTCCCTTTGTTTTATCACCCACACTCTTTTTATACTCTAGATGAAATCTGAGAGTATTATAAGTTTGCCACAAAGTTTGTAACGCCAAGAAATAAGGCTCGGAGAAAAAAATGAATGATACAGAAGTTCATATAATCACTCAAAAATCTCAAAACCGGATGTCCGTCTGTCCGTCTGTCTGTCCGTCTGTCCGTCTGTCCGTCCGTGTCCTCTCTAGCTTGAGAACGCGTTGAGCTAGAAAGTTCAAATTTTGTATACGTCGTTTTTAACAAAAAAGTAAGGTCAAGTTCGTGAACGAGCCAAATCGCTCCGCCCCTTCTACCCCCTCCCATACAAAATGACACAGTTTCGCAATCTGACAATAAACGGATTTCCTTGAAAAGTACAAATGACATTGATCTGAAATTTAGAATGTAATACTTTTATGATGATTCCAATCTACTCTATAAAAATAATTTGTGTCTTCCCTCTCCTTCCACCACCTCCCATACAAACTGCACTTTTTCATGAAATGCCCTAAACCAATTTACTCAGTGCGTATAATAGTTATCACGCTGAAATTGTGTATAAAATATTTACTTAAAATTATTATTAAGACCAAAAAAAATGAGACGATTAGCTGTACCCCTTCTACCCCCTCCCATACAAAATGACACAATTTCGTAATTTCACAATAAACAGATTTGCTCGAAAAATATAAATGCTATTGATCTGAAATTTGGAATATATTACTTTTGTGATGGTTTAAATCTACTGTAAAAAAGTTATTTGAGTCCTCCCCTTCCTTCCACCACCTCTCATACAAACTGCACTTTTTCATGAAATGCTGAAATTATGCACTAAATATTTATTTAGAATTATTAGTAAAATCAAAAAAAAATTAGGCGATTGGCTTTACCCCTTCTACCCCCTCCCATACAAAATGACACAATTTCACAACTTTATAAAAAGTCGATTTTCATGAAAAGTATGAATACTACTGATCTGCAATTTAAGACATGTCAAAAGCATGATATTTATAGTTATTTCTGAAAAGTCATTAAAAACTCGCCCCTCCTCCTATCACCTCCCATACAAACTGCACTACTTCACTACATCCAATACACTAATTTTCTCAGTACCTATTAAATTTTTCAATCCTAAATTTTGTATAAAACATTTTGATAGCAACCTTACTGCCATGTGAAAAAAATAGTTCAATGTCGTCACCCCCTCTACCACTTCCCCTACAAAATTTCTTAAGATACAAAAATTTCTCTTTCATCTAGAGTATCGCACGATTGGGCTTTATGCCCAATCATACTCCTGTTATGTTTTATTTTTATCAATGACCTTCTATCGTCAACGCTCAATCCGATACATTACTTTGCAGATTACAGTACCCTGGATAACATTTATGAATTCGACTCGATTACTAACGCTCACCGTGTCCCCCGGTAGCATCTAAATGTGCCGAACTATTTGGATCATTGAACTCTGACTTGAACCAAATCTTAAATTCGGGCACGATAAATAGAGAAGAGTTCATCACCTCAAAAACACAGGCCTGTCATCTTTCCCTTAAACGTGATGTTCCAGCGTCGGTCTCTATTGTAACCTTCGGTGGTTGCCAACTAGACTCTTCCGAATACTTCTCACTCCTTGGCATTAAAATAAATAACCATCTTAATTGGAACCAGCACATACTCAACGTAGCACTTGACGCTTCCAAATGCCTAGGATTTCTCCGAAGATGTAAAAAACCTAGCAAATATCTACGTATAAGGCCTACATTAGACCACGCCTCGAGCACAATTCGCATTTATGGCCTGGAGCACTCAAAACGCAACTTGCGATGCTCGACCGTGTCCAGAGACAGGCGTTCCGACTAATTGGCCAACACGGTTTCTATATATAGGCTCCCTAGAGCATCGCAGAAATGTCGAAGTACTAAGCATTTACTACCGCTACTTTCATGGTAAATGCAGTGAGAAACTTGCTAAATTTATTCTACCTCTGTACACATTTCCTAGAAATACTCACTCACACGTTAAGATTCCAACTTCCCATACAATAAAATATAGGCAATCATTCATACCTCGAACTGCTAAGCGTTGAAATGCATTGCCAGAAGCTATATATGGACATTGTCATACAACCTTTAACGCTTCAAACTTAACGCCCACCGACATTTTCGGCTTTTCCCTCTGTTTAATCTTGTTTAACCTTAACTCCTTTTTTTTCTTACCGACATGACTGTGCAAATTGCATTGAGTTCGACTACGTAAAAAAAAAATGCTCCACGGCGACTCAAAGGCCATGCCGCACGATAGACCAGGATCAGGTCAATATCGATCACCCCGCACGGTCCGTCAAACGTATGGGAGTCACTCAGCACGTTCATGACGAAAATTTCATTCGCGAGCATGTATCCAATGGACACGGTCCTAACCATGACGTAGTCCACGATGGCTCGACATACCGTCTGCAATCTTACTGAACCACTTCGAGGAGAGGGCATTGGCGTCCATCCCAATGATGGCGTCCTTTTATGTCAAGTACGGGCCAAGATTCCTCCCGAACCTACAGTATAAGCAGGACACAAACCTGAGATATTCGAAACTTTCAAACCGCACACCTCAAACTTTTTTTGGTTGCCACTTTCTCTCGCTCCATCACCAAAGGAACTTTAATGACGGCCCCGTCTTTTTTAATGGGATTGACCTCGTGCACCCTAACAACTTTCCAAGCAACCTTCACCGCCATCTATTTAAATGCTGCAGCCTTTCCCGACTTTTAATCACCAGCGTCCAGGTTTCACCATAGGAGGTGAAGCCAGTTCCAGAAAACATTGTTCCACGATTGCTGGTCGTATTAGCCCGAGCGCCCTAGTCTCCCTGTGGAGCGCCCTCACTTCCCTTTCCAATTTCAGTTTAGCTGCAACCAGCTAGTACGAGTGCTGGTTGCAGCATGTTTCATATAATTTTCCTGCCGACGCCGAGGACTTTGGCCTTTTTAGTCTTAGTGACGGTAACCTTCTTGACTCCGCTAATACCCGAACAAATAAATGAGCAGGCTCATGGTTGAAACTGAAGCTGGCAAAAACTCCCAGCATAATTCAGAGTTCCCGCCATCCATTCCGAGTTGAACGTTCGCTACACTCAAGGCTAGTGCTAGCGTACAGTATTCTAGCGATTTTTATAGTTCATTGTAGTAGAATATAGCCCTCCTGGAACAGAAAAAAAACCAGGGAGAGAGAGGGGTTTCAAATTAAAATAGACACCTTGAAACGTTAAGTACAAAACCAACTCAGCATACTCTTAAAGACTGACACAATCGAGCGAGCAAAATGAAAGGCAGTTATAAAAATGCCTTTCAAGAGTCATGTCTGAAAACTCTGCTTGTTTTTATTTTTCCTTCACTCTGAATTCAACCCTATTAAAGGAAGCAAGGAACAATTACAATGGCATATCAAAAAAAAATCCCAAGAATTAGCTGCAAAACAATAGCGCGTTCCAGACTCTTGCAATTGCAAGCTTCATTTGGTCCCTATTTTGAACACAAAATCCTGGCAAACCTGCAGAAATGTTTAATGTCCTTTTGTATGCAATATTTTTCTGAGACATGCAAATCATCAACCCTCTCGGTCGACAAACCACAACAAAAAAACTTTCTGAACTTAAGCCAAATTCGAAATTCTTTTCTCTATTCCAGTTCGCTGCATGGGTTGACGCCGTAATATTTGTTTTTAGTCTGGAAAACGAGGCTAGTTTTAACGCTGTTTATAATTATTACACGAAAATGTCGCATTTTCGGAATAGTTCGGAAATTCCCATCATTTTAGTCGGTACACAAGGTGAGTTTGAATTTGTGTGATGAATTTGAAAAGCGATGATTTAATACTTTTTTTTTAATTTCAGATGCAATAAGTGAACGAAATCCTAGAGTTATTGACGATTCGCGAGCAAGAAAGCTTGCAAGTGATTTGAAACGGTGCTCGTATTATGAAACCTGTGCCACATATGGCCTTAATGTTGAACGAGTCTTTCAAGATGGTGAGTTCGCTTCCAATTCTTTGAAATTGAAAATAAAAAATAAAAAAAAAATTTACTTTCTCTTTTAGCATGCCAGAAAATAGTCCAACAGCGATTAGCAATCACGGCTCAATGCATGACGCCGACAAACTCTCGGCCTACGACGCCGCAAGGCACCCGACTGGGCATCGCCAGCTTTCATCATTCGACACCGTCGAACGGTTTCGCGACATCGAGCCCGTCAATAATCGGTCCGCCGCATCACATCAGCGGCAATCTAACATTACCGCATAGGCATCATGTCCTGTCCACATCCAGTCATCATCTCCCGATTCGAATAAGTGCGGATTTCGCACACGCCGAACAACAGCATAATCAATTGCACGGGCCGAATCAGAAATGGGGCACAATTTCGCACGGCACCTCGCAACAAACGCTCGTTGCGATCGCCAACGAAAACAACAATATTCCAAAATTCATATCACCTAATCAGCACGTGCCGTTGAGTCAACAACCACCGACTGTCGAGAATCTAACGCCGCTAACTCTGGCACCGACGAATAAGGACGCGGCGAAAGATTCGACGAGTATGGGTGGCAGTACCAAAGACCTACCCACTCCGACCTCGACGCCAACCGCTTCGCGGAAAAGCCGGAGAAGATCAAATCTCTTTATTCCGTCGTCGAAGAAGGGCGACGATAAGCTGAAGAACGGCGAGCTAGGAAGCGGTCGATCGATTCCGTTAAAACAAGGCTACCTGTATAAACGATCCAGCAAATCGCTGAAGGAATGGAAAAAGAAATACGTAACGCTGTGCGATGACGGTCGACTAACTTATCATCCATCGTTGCACGGTAATTGCAGAAATAATAATAATATAAAATATTAAATATATAAATAAAATAATAATTAATATTATACTTATATTTTAAGATTACATGGACGATGTGCACGGCAAGGAGATTCCACTGCAGTACGTTACGGTCAAGGTGCCAGGTCAAAAACCGCGCGGATCGAAATCGATAATTACGAATAGCGCGCTGACGTCGAGCGTTCTGAGCAACGGCAAGTCGAATCACAACGGCCTAAGTGAAGGCCTCGGATGTCTTTCGCTGGCGAAAGATCATCGAAAGATGACCGAAAAGGTTCTGTTGACCGCATTCGATACGCTCCGCGAACCGGTCAAATCGAATTCGTCGCAACAGACGAGCGGTGACGAAGGGATCGCATTGAGCAACAGTAATTCGCAAACGTTTCTACCGAGCGATAATAATCAGTCGAAGCTGGAAAGTCAGACGCCGAATGTTAAGAAACGACATCGTCGGATGAAGAGTAGCGGCATCAAGAACAACGATCTGGACGATTCCGATGGTTTCGAGTTCTACATCGTTTCGCTGGATAATAAGCAGTGGCATTTCGAGGCCGCAAACAGCGAGGAACGCGACGAATGGGTGACGGTAATCGAACAGGAGATTTTCAAATCGCTGCAAGGAATCGAATCGAGCAAAATGAAACCGGCTACGTCGAGCGAAGTGGCTAGCATGCTGTCGATACGATCCCGGGTCCCCGGGAATGGATTCTGTGTGGATTGCGATGCGCCCAGTAAGTTTTGATGATGGTGGTCTGGAATTCAGTAGTTGAATATTATTTTTATTTCAGATCCGGAATGGGCTAGTCTGAATTTGGGCGTTCTGATGTGCATCGAATGTTCGGG
Source organism: Chorisops tibialis (assembly GCA_963669355.1). Classification (NCBI taxonomy): domain Eukaryota; kingdom Metazoa; phylum Arthropoda; class Insecta; order Diptera; family Stratiomyidae; genus Chorisops; species Chorisops tibialis. Next base: position 218,256,085 of record OY770262.1, read on the forward strand.
AATTCATCGAAATATGGGATCGCATATTACCAAAGTTCGATCGTTGGATCTTGACGACTGGCCGTAAGCTTTTTGTTGTCCATAACTACAACGAGACACTTTTCAATTTTTTACTATTGCAGGCCTGGCCATTTAAGTGTGATGTTAGCTATTGGCAATAGTTTAGCGAATTCGGTATGGGAAGCGAATCCACCGCGAGGACGAATAAAACCGACAGCGCTGTCGTCGCACGAAGAAAAAGAATCATGGATCCGAAGTAAATATGAGGCGAAGGAATTTCTACCACATTACAATCAGAGCAATAATATCGGGCAGCTGCTAGTTGAAGCGGTCATACGGTAAGGACGATTGCTTCATTCAAAGACACCGCCAATATCCACTCGTAATTTTCAGATCGGACATGAAAAACATAATTCACTTGCTGGCCTACGCAACACCCGAACAAATCAATTCGACAGCAAGCCCTCGTGATCTCCGAACTCCCCTACATTTGGCCTGTGCAATCGGAAATTTAGCAATAGCTCAGCTTCTCATTTGGGTATGTCGATCTCGATTTTGTCGCCAATTTGATCTTCAATAGCTTCCTCATTTCCAGAATAACGCCAGCATCAGGCAAATCGATCAGGACGGTCGAACATGCTTGGCATACGCTCGAGCAGCCGCATCACTAGCAACGGCTAAGACCCAGACGACAACGGCCGCGGTTACATCGTCTAGCGCGAGCAACAGCAGTACGGCTTCGTCGACGGGTTCGAATGGCGGCATACCAGTCGTACAGTATACCGTGGAGGAGACCAATGCCCTCGTCGAACTTCTAATCGGGCTCGGTTGTCCCGATTCGACACCGCTAACAGCCAGTGGTACGCTACCAAGGCGACGCGATACGCTCGGCACAACCTACGAAAAACTCCCGTCCGGAGTTATTTAATCTCAATCAATTTTCCTTGAAATACTATCGAATCTCTTAATTTTATGATTTCCCAATTGACCCTTCTATTTTTTTTTTCTACTAAGTATATTATGGACCTCTCTCTATCTCCTATTGCTCCACTCAAAACCATTCTTTCTAAATTTTATCGTTGTTTGTTTTAAGGTAAAAAAAATGTGATTTCCCTGTTTACTTGTTGTAATAATTTTAGTTTCCTTGATATCTGTTAGGGCTTGAAAGTGTGTTTTTTTCTTATTATAAAAGGGTGTATCAACAAGAGGTGTAGAATTTGTTTTTTTTAATAAAACGGACAATTGTCTGGCTGTCTCTAAAATTGCAACACATAGGGATTATGATATTACGAACACAATATCTGTCGAATGGTCGCCTCAGCTTTACTTGCAAACCGTCATCCTTTTCTCGAAATTTTCGATCACTCTTTCGCATAATTGGGACCTTTATTTCGGCGATAGCGGCTTTAATGTTCGCTTTGAGAGTAGGAATAGTTTGCGGATGGTTTGCGTAGACCTTGCTTTTAATATAATCCCAAAGGAGAAGTCTAACGGTGTTAAATCACAAGATCTGGGTGACCAATTGGTGTCTCCAGAACGCGAAATTAAGCTACCAGGGAACTTCGTTCGCAATAACTCGATTGCTTGGGAACTTATATGGCACGTAGCACCATCCTGTTGAAGTAGAGATCGTCTGTGTCCATATACTCCATCTCCAGCCATAAAAAATTGTTTATCATGCTGTCTTCCGTCGTCATTTTCGAAAAAGTACGGCCCCATGACGCCTCCGCACCAAACAGTGGTGATTGCGTTGGCTTTTCCAAAATCACTCGCGGGTTTTCGGATCCCCAAATGTGGCTATTCCGCTTATTTACGTAACCGCCAATATGAAAATTAGCTTCGTCAGAAAACAGGATTTTTTTTGCAAAAATCACCATAATCATTCATATGTTCCAAGACCCAATCAGAGAACGTACGGCATTGCTGGTGGTCTGCCGGCTGCAGTTCTTAAGTCAATTGGACGCATGCAGAGCCAAATCTTTCGTCAATGTTCGCTGCAGCGTGGACGTTAAGAGGCCGAGTTTTTATGTCGTTTTCAACAGTTCACTGCGTCGTTATTTTCGGTCAAACGAGGAGAAGTTGTTTCGGTGTTTTCTCATCTTGAACTGAGCCAGTTTATTGGGATGAGTAGATTGCGCATACACGTCTCAGAAGGTAGATGATTACGACCAAAATTTGCTCGAATTTTGCGCATCGTAACTGCGAATTTTCGTAATAAAATTCAACGATTTCCATTTTTTCTTTCACTGTGTAGCGTTTCATAGTAAATTTCTCGCGTTTATAGGTAACAAATATCAACATTAACATTTGTCAAGCAAATAGCTGTTAAATAATAGGCCTTTCCAACCCTAAACCTCTTGTTGATACACCCTAAATTATCATCCGAAAAACACGCTTTATGTAAATTTATTGTAATTAATTTTTAATTTATATGAACGATAAAAGAAAAAAACTGAACGAAAATTCAGTTGAATGCTATGCAATAATCGATCTTATGTCGGGTATTTAACATAACAAAGCAAAAATCATTGCTATTTAAGAGGCTTAGGCTAGAATTTCGTGAACACATTTCGTTTTACAATTTTCCAAATAAAATATGACTTTATGCTTTTTGTCTGCTCTCCCCTCCCCCCACAACCCCCTCTCGATACGATTGCTAAAAAAAATGAAAGGCATATTCTCGCACTATTCCTCATTAATTAGATAAAATGTTTTTAGATGATTATTTCTGTTATTTATTTATTATTTTACGATAAAAAAATATTAAATGAAAATAAAAAGATACAAAAATGTTTTTCATTTATTTTATTTTTTTTTTAACTCAATCAAGCAAATTCCTGTTAGGACAGAAACAGCTCTCTTCCATAAGGCGCGCTCCTGAGCATCAGCCTTTAGTTGTCGCCAGGATTTGTCCATTCCTCTGGCCTCCTGCACAACTGCTCGCTTCCATGTTTTACATGGCCGACCAACCCGATGTCTTCCTTGAGGATTATAATCCAGAGCCTGTTTGGCGATGTTTCGCTGTGGTCTCCTCAAAGTATGACCGATCCACTGCCACTTGCGCCTTTGAATTCCAATACCTATTTTAGTCCGGCCAGTTGTACTCCAAAGGTGGTCGTTGGAGATCACTTCTGGCCAGAATATTCATAAAATGCGCTGGAGGTATTGGTTCACGAAATGTTGCAGTTTGTTGGTAAGTCGAACGATCACTTTCCACGTAGTACAACCATATAACAAAACAGAATTGTCGCAAGCGTCATATACTCGCAGCTTCGTGAGAAGGGAGATCTCTCTCAACCTCCAGAATACTGAAGGCCTGACGAGCTTAATTTATACGAGCCTCTATATCCTTTTTGGCTCCGCCATCCATGCCGACAATGCTTTCGAGATAACAAAAATCTTGTCCCTCTTCCACATCTTGACCGTTAAGAACAATCGATGTGCTTGTGTTCGGACCCATGTGCATGTATTTGGTTTTCCGCACATTTACTTTCAGTCCTGCCTCTGCATTTAGAATGCAACGAGATGTAAAAATCTTATGAAAATGTTTTAGCAATGGAAATAGTAAACTACTTAAATTTTACTTAAGTTGCCGAAATTCGAGATAGAATTTCAAGATTATTTTTAGAGCCGAAACAGCGCCAAATTCAAATAGAATTCATGAACCGGGGATCTAGAGTTGCAAAGCGACCGAGCTGACCACCGAGTAACTCAGACCCCAATGGTTATTTCTTTAATAGCGTTGCACTATAAGCCGCCATAGTCGTGTCAAGCTATACACATGTTGGTGTGCAGTGTTGTTGTTGTAAGAGCGTGGTGCTGTAGCGCGTTAATGTATGAGCAAAAAATGGGCGCTGTGTAAATGCCATGTTCGTACACCTAGCAAGACTATGCAGGATGTCAAATTACTCTTTTTTATTGTGGCACATTATCGAAGCTTTGAGCGATCAGTGCCATCGCTCAATTACTCCATGTGCTACTGGTTTGTAAGCTATGGTTCATATCTTTATGCACCCAACCAAATACGTTAAAGATAGAATCAGCATTAACTCAAACTGGGCACCTTGGTCCGAAGTTAAGATGGTAGGTATTCCAAACCAGGCGATCTACTTTTGCGACGAAAGCTTCCGCAATAACATCAGTAGTAACGCTTTTCAAAGGAACTACTTCCGGCCCCCTTGTGAACCGGTCGATCGTAGGAATAACCACAATGTCGATATGAATGCGGCTATGCCTGCTATCTGCTACATTTGGTATGTCTCGCAATCTCATTATATTGACATGCAAGACAAATATAGCACCGTCCTCACAAACTCGCTCTAATAGCCGCTAAAATATCACAATTGAGTAAACTGGGTGATTTGGTCGCTGCCAACACCAAATGTTTAGTTGCACTCGAGAATGAAAAAAAATGTGAACTGAAACGACTTTATAACTAATATTGTCATTTGAAGCAGCAGTATATTTTCAAAGAAGTCACCATCTTCACGTACCAGAGGACCAGTTTGATCTAGTAAAGCTCGGGGTACATTAAATGCGAGAGTGCGATGCGAGACTTTTGTGAGACTTGCACGACTTGTCAAATCTTTTTCATAACAAATACCATCTGGCAATATACATTTCTGCATGATGGGTGAATGCGATGTGTGATAATTTTGAAAAATTTAAAAATCCTTGCATATCGCACTTCGGTAATTAAACGGCTGGCATAGCTATCACTTGCAAATCGTTTTTCGTGTGTTGAAGGTATAGAGCAAACGTATTTAGTGTGTTTAATCGTCCGCGTATTGAGAATAAAGAAGAAAAATTATTTTGATTGCTGTTTTAAAAAGTTTTTTCCACTAGTATTAATGTACATTGGCTTAGGATTAAGTATGCGAGCGAGATCTCGTGCGAGACGCGCATCGCACTCTCGCATTCAATGTGCCCCGGGTTTAAGTATACTCCAACGTAAACCATCTAATGTTCCTTTGATGTAAGGAGACATCAAAAAACTATACCGTCGCAATCCGGAAGTTACCATTATTGGTATTGTATTTAGAAGCTTCACCATCAGAGATTATATTTTAAAAGCGTATAAGGAGCATGGACTATAATTTTGGATATTTCTGGTGTGTATACATCGATTCAAAACTCCCAACATGCGATTAGCAAAGTTTACATTAACGAACCTTTTAGTTTAAGAAGTATTTATAGAAAAGCAAACCATTTAAAAAAAAAGAGCTCGGAGAATTCGCCTTGCATCCAAGGACAATTTACACAGTCATGTCGGTAAAGGGAGAAAAAAGGAGTTAAGGGTAAACGAGATTAAAGGGATGGAAAAGCCTCCAAATGCCGGTGGCTGTTGGCTTGAAACGAGGCTTTGGTGGCGTAGAGGGCAGCGTGCTTGCTTCACAGTCAATAGGTCGTGGGTTCGATTCCCACTCCAGACAGGGGATTATTTTCAGCATGAATTTTCAGTTGCTACTGTCGATGAAAAATTATTCGAAATAAAAATGGGCAAACGGTATAAAAGTGAAACAGTTCCACTTTAAGAAGATGTGTATACTCAGTAGATGGTTTCTGTTCGCTTTCTTATCATTCAGTTCCCGTAACATCTGCAAATATTTATCAGTAGCAGCCAGTACAACTGAAAAATATACCAGCTTCTCCACTCGTAATTGGAGTGACAGACTGCGTCTTCCTCCTTACATCGAGCGACTCAAGCTTTTAAATATGTCGTCACTCTCAAAACGACGTGAGGTAGCTGATGTAGTTTTTGCTCATCAACTTCTTACAGGGATGGTTGATTCTCCTACACTTTTGAGTTTGATGCAGTTTGCTCTTGGTCGATTTTTACCAAGGCAGCCTAGATTGCTACAAATTTGCTTTCACCGGACAAACTATGGTATGAATGAGCCGATTTCGCGTCTCGCGAGAGAAGTTAATGAGAATGCTGATGTATTCGACTTCTCTATTGATAAGCTTTGTTTAAAGCGTAGACTTAATACTAGTTGATGCCAATGTTTTGTCAATTTTTGTTCTGTGTTATTTATATTTATGTTTTTGGTGTAGGGATGTTATTGTTTGTTTCGTCCCTTCACTAAATGATGAGCCAGAGGATAATTCGATTTCCACATCTTAATTTGGAACCGTTTTATGGCAATTCCTTGCATTAAGGAATTCTGATAGTGATAGTTTACGGTCGTTCTCACTCCCCTACCTTCCCAATCCCATTCCTTCCTTTCATGACTGTGTTTGTGCACATAAAGGCCGAAATTGCCTACAACACAGGTTATTCTGTAAGAAAAAAAAACGACCAAGATCGGTATGACAATGGGAATACAGTCTCTGGCAGTGCATTCCAAAGCTTTTAAATTCGGGGCATATTTTACTGTACGGGAAGTTGTAAGATTAACAGTAAACTCGTGTGCGCTTGAAGCTAGGCGAGTATATTTAATTCTCCGATTGTTCTGCTGTACTCATTTTTAATTCGTTAATATGGTAGAGTCTCCTTCTCCGTATTAAGTGGCATAACTCAATTTGAAAAATTTTGCTCAGCTGGGAAAGAGTAGGCTTTATCACTACCAAGTGAAATAGATTGCTCTCCTATATTTGTAAAATGGGAGTTCGAAATTTCAGCAATAGAAGCTGACTTAGTGGTTTCGTTTCCGCAATTAACATGCATACTCTCAAGGGGCCGTGTGTTGCAAATGGCAATATTTTTCGAAAACAACCTATTTTCGAATGAATATTCCTGATTAATGGTACACGATCATGAAACCGTATACTTTCCATTATTATCTTTAATAAATCTACTAAGTTTTTTGTTGAACAAATCCGAAAAAAATTTTGTTTCGAAAATGAAATATAACCACGAATTCGCCTATAGTTTTTTAAAACTGTAAAAAATCATCATTTTCAAACAAATTTATTACCCATATTTCAACAGATGACTGCATACTTTTTGTTGCTATAACAATCGGTCAAGACCACGAATAGGGTTTGTATTAAACATATTTTCAAATTTTGTTAGTTTTTTTAATAACATATTAAATGAAACAATGCGTTTTATTTTGATTTTTTTCATACAATTCATATCATCATAATACTATGCCGCTCATCGAATGTTGATCTTCAACCATTATTCTCGACAACAACATTACTGCACTACTAGAAGAAGACCTGCAAATTATTTTCCATGAACGAAAGCAGCAACAATTACACGCGCGCCTAAATTCGGATCAAGTTACATACTGACACACATTAGACTACTCATCGACGGTTGGTATGAGCGAATGCGTCGTACCGACGGTCAGGTTGACAACAACACTGTACTAATTGAAGAACGCCTGCAAGTTGGTTTGGGAAAAGAATCAGTCGAGATCAGGTCATCGCGTTGTAAAGACGCCATAGAGGCAGTCGATGTTCGGAAGTGAAAGAGTCGAAGTTGAGGAAGCGATATAGTGAACAATAAGTGCTAAACTTAATCTTGAAAGCGAAAAAAATAAAGTTTGTGGTTATTTTAAATCAAATGGGACCTAGTTTTATTTTTACTTGACAATTTATTATTACTAGAACTATTTTGAGCTAGTCGCATAATTGTTCAGTTGCGTTATGTTCAAAGGAAACGCCTTTTTAGGGCTCGCGCCACCTTAAACTATATTAGTTTCTATACCAACAAAAACAGTTCATTTTTGTATCGATAAAAATAATACTTGATTGCTATTAATGATTCCAGTATTAACTAAATTACCAGAATAAATAAATGAAGAAGCCCAAAATTAAAGACACGCACAAATCATATTTATTAAGCTCGTTCTCAGTTATGCTCGAAACTCCTGGAAAGGCAGTCATTGTACATTAATACAAAATAATGATGAACTACAAACGTTTCAAATCGGTTCGGAAAGATTCACTTAATTTTGAAAAATTAATTAAAACTTATAAAACATACAAAGATGCAAAATTGTTGAACGAATATTTCGAAAAATCAAATTTCCTTGGATTCTTACAGTTGCGAAAGGATAGAATTATGCCTGAGAGGTATACCATGTTTTCTCTTCCCGATTTTATTAAATTTAACACAATTAATTTACTTTTAGAGTTCTCTGGTTCGTAATCAATTTGGCTGTAATTTTGGCAACATGTTGGATATTATTCAATGTTTATTTGGCATTTATTCATATACCTACAGTTACGAATCGCTTAGTAAATCGTATTCCGATTTCGAATGTACATTTTCCGTCCGTAGCTATTTGTAGCGGAAGTCGATTTAATAATCGAACATTATGGGATTATGCCGAAAAAGTGTGAGTTTAAAGATGCAATTATGTATATTTAAATTACAGCGAACATTTCTGGAATTCAAACTGTTCTGATTTATTAATCCTTCCTGTTAAGACCCTTTTAAAACTAAAAAAAGTGACAATGGTCTCAGCAGAGACCGAAACGTCACAATTAATAAAACAGAACAGTGTGAAATCCGGAAACCTTTTTTTCTGCTTATGGCTACTTTTTGGTGTAAACCTGAAATCCATACATGTAAGAATCTTTTCACTGCGTTCTGCCACCTCCCATACAATCATTTTCTATCTTAAAAGCTTTTCAAATCCAGTAATATATTTTTTTTAAACAGGTACGTTTCGCAAAAAAACAAAACATTTGCATTTGGTACAACAGAGGATGTTTTCTTAGCATTGAAACTTATCGGAAGTTTTTTTTCATTTTCTTATACGAACGAAGACTACTACATAATGGATAAATTACACACCGTTCTATTCGATATGTACGACGGACCGTATCCTGTCCGTGATATAATGAGATCGCTCGCAATTAATTGTTCCGAATTTCTGATACGTTGTAAATTTTTAGATAGTTTTATCGATTGTGAGAAAATATTTCAATTACGAACTGCTTATATTGGAGTTTGTTGTATTTTCAATTATGATCGGAAATTTAGCGGTGGTATGACGTGAGTATATTGAATTGATTTTTTTTTTGTAATTAATACTTTTATTCGTGCAGTGCCAGTCAAAAGGAGGAAGATCAACGACTGCATGTATCCGGGCCAGGGATTAAAAATGGATTGTCAGTAGTGGTAGACGATGATTTTCGAAAGTATACTTTCAAATTATACTCTTCGGTTTCCACGAAGGTTTGTGTTGTAAATTTTTGTATGTAAAAAATTTAAATTCCCCTGTGTGATAAGGGCGGTAGAGTACACCCAAAAACAGTCCTGATTGCCTTAAAAATGGAAAATGGAGTGGATCATGGGCTTATTAAACGGATACAGTGCATCGGATATGGGTGAATTCTACGGTAACGAATTTTGGCGTTCGAAAACTATGATTGACTTCTAGAACGTTCGAACATTCAATGACGGTGGAAGGTCTGGCGTCACTCGATCCATATAATGGCAATCAGTGATCGACCGTGAAATGGATTATAACATCCAAATCTTGGGCTTGAGACACGTCAGGTGGACAGGATCAGCAAAAGAACAAACCCCGATCGGAAACACCATTCTGTACGTCGGTCCTGAGTGTCAAGCCCAAAATGGCGGTGCGGTCGTCCTTACACCGACAGCAAGAAACTGTCTCAGCAGCTGGTAACCAATCTTGGATAGGGTTATCGCCCTCAGGTTGAGGACAAGTGTCAGAAATGTTTGAATTCTGCAGTGCTACACACCATAAAACATCTTGGGTTTCCCCTGATGGTGTTACTCAGAATCAAATCGATCATTTCGCCATAAGTCGCCAAAGGAGATTTCTCCTCGATGTGCGAGCGAAGCATGGAGGTGACGTGAGGAGCGATTACCATTTGATAGGTGCCTGCTTCAGATTGTGCGCAGCAGCTATTCGTATACCACCATGGGCGAATATAAAATGCCAAACTGGACGTCAGTTGGGAGGCAACCAGAAACGCGTTTCTAACAAGTTCTGAAGATCTGCGCAAATCAGTGAGAAACCCTGGATGTCGCAAGACACATGGGACAAGGCAATCAGGATAAAAATGCCAATTATCTCTTAACCCGATGTCAACCAAAGAGCTCCTGACTGGAGACGGAACTACTGCGGTGCTCATATACAGATTAAGAAGACTGTTAGACGCGACAAAAGAAAGGCCATTGAAGATCTGGCCAAAAAGGTGGAATCAGCGACTTACCTTGTGGATATGGGTTCGCTATTTAAAATTATGAAACAGGTGACGAACAGGAATTTCACTGTCAACCACCTGGTGAGATATGTCAACGGAATTCTCCTTAATATGAATGAACACCAGTTGCGGTGATGGAAGGAATACTTCTCTGATATTTAAAACATCTTGTCAGAAGGAGATATTCCGGAAACAGGACAATAATTCTCAATCGGATTAGAGATATTGTAGAGAGCACACTCGGAATTTATCAGACTGGATTCCGTAAAGGGTCGTCTTGTACAGACCATACAAATACCCTTATATTGGAACACCATGGGCTCGCCACTACATCTCATGTTTGTGGACTTCGAGAAAGCTTTCGACAGCGTTAAGCGAGATTATATATGGGATGCTATTTGCCCTATTTCTGGTAGTAATAAATGACATCTTGACAGCTGCACTGGAAGGTGGGGAACATAAAGGTCTTCACAAGACTGTTTAACATCATTAAGTCACCTTGATTATTGAATTTTGCTGATGACGTGTGTTTGCTTTTATATAATCGTTCGGACTTAGAGTCGAAGGTTCGCTCGTTGCATTCTAAATGAAAAGAGGCAGAACTGAAAACAAATGTGCGCAAAACCAAATACATGGCATGGATTCAAACACAGGTGTATCGGTTGTTCTTAACAGACAAGATGTGAAAGAGGTGCATGGCTTTTGTTACCTCGGAAGTATTGTCAGCATGGACGGCTTAGCCGAAAAGGATATTGAGGATCGTATAAATAAAGCTCGTCAGGCCTTCGGTATCCTTTCACCTTTCTGGCGGTTAAGAGAGATCTTCCTTCGCACGAAGCTGCAAGCGCTGTGACGCATGTGTCAAATCCGTGTTGTTATATGGTTGTAGTACATGGACCGCCAGGCTTAGCAAGAAGTTTTTTTTTTTTACAGAATGACCTGTGTTATAGACAATTTCGGTCTTTATGTGCAATGCACAAGCACAGTCATGGAGGGAAGGAATGGGATTGGGAAGGTTGGGGAAGGGGACTGAGAACGACCGTAGCGAGTGGAGAAGCTGATATATATTTTTCAGATGTACTGGCTGCTACTGACAAATATTTGCAGATGCTATGAAGGACTGAATTAAAGACAGCGAACAGAAACCATCTACTGAGTATCTAGGCCTTGTTGAAGTGGAACTGTTTCACTTTTACACCGTTTCCCCATTTTATTGCGAATAATTTTTTATCACCAGTAGTAACTGAAAAAATTTGCGCTTAAAAAAATCCCGTCTGGAGTGGGAACCGAACCCACGACATATTGACTGAGAAGCAAGCACGCTGCCCACTACGCCACAGAAGCCAGTTGTAAACTGATCTCCAACGACGAGCTTTGGATAAAACTGGAGAGATAGGCACTGAGATTCAAAGGTATAAGTGGCAGTCGGTAACACTTTAAAGAAACGACGCTCAGGAATATAATCCTCAAGGAAGACGTCGGGTTTGTCGACCATTTTGGAAGTGAGCAGTTGGGCAGGAGGCCAGAGGAATATACAAGTCCTGGCGACAACTAAAGGCCCATGCTCAGAATTGCGCCTTGTGGTAAAAAATTGAAACCAACTAATTAAAAGCTACAACTTGGAAGTTTGCACAAACACTTTTCAAATCCAAATTTTAAAATAAAATCGCAAATCGCACGATTTTCCCAAACTTTCTACTCACTGGTAGAAGTAGTGATTAGAAAATATCGGCTCACTCTTTCTACTGCTTACCTTCAAGTATTCTTCCAATATTATATTTTTTTTTCGAATTAACTTTGAAAACTCATTTAGATTGCAGTATTCGAATCACCGAACTATCCCGATGTGCTAAGCTCCTCAATCTCAGAGAATCATTTCATGGCTGGCAAGGAAGTTTCAGTGGCAGTATATCCGTTCATAATTCGTGCCGATCCTGCAATGCGAAAATTTCCACCACATATTCGCAATTGTTTCTTTCAGAACGAATCGAATTTACCGATAAAGGGGTAAAATAGTAATCTCTTACCGCTTTCTAGGGCTCATTAATTCTTCATACCATGCAGGTTCTATTCGTTGAGCGAATGCCTTATACAATGCCGAATTAAGGATATTTATGAATTTTGCGGATGTACACCACCTCAATTCGTAAATCCCATCAATTCATCGTACTGTCTTCTAAGCGATATTTCTTGTCTGTCCCGATGGATGAACAAATGGATGACATATGAGCCGACACGATACGATAGCGCCAATGGTCATTGGTTCCTTCAGTGTCCTGCATGCAGATCGCGATGCCAGTATGTCAAGTTTCGTTCGAAATTTTCACATATCGATATTACCGAGCCGGCTAATGGAAAATTTTTCGATTATGGAATTTTGTAAGTACCTGAAACTATTTCCAATTTTGAAATGACCTTTTCTGAAATTTCACAGGGAAAACTTAACGCAAACGAATCTGAGTTTGGTTCATGTCTACTTTGCTGAGAATTACGCTGTCGAAATGGAACAATCATTTATTTACGATTGGTTTAATATGCTCGGTAATTATTTCATCGCATTGAAATTATTCAAAAGTTTAATGTTTTATTTTCAGGTATTTTAGGCGGTGTATGTGGCTTACTTCTGGGCGGCAGCTTTATAAGTTTAATTGAAATGGGGTATTTTTTAACGGGGAAATTTTTCGGAATATGGATAAAACAAAAGAAGGGAAATTTGAAAGGAAATCAGTTGGATATTTCGATTGAGAAAATCCATGCCTTGTATTGGAAAGAGTTCAGAAATAATTAGAAGTAATTGAGGAATAAATCCAAGTTTTTCGTTTTCGAACGTTCATCTATCTGTTCTAGAATCGTCTGTGCTGCAGAGCGTGAAGGTCGTAAACAGTTGAAGATTGCGTGAATGATTTAGTGCTGCCATGTAATATTATTTGATGTATTAAAATGTTCTTGATGACAAAGAAACGAGAGGCAGTAAAATTATTTTCTTTTGCAGATGTACAACCAAAATCAGTTGCTTAAATATTACAGAAAATAAATAATTACCCATTTGGGACCCAGTTGAAAAGGAAATCACAACCTACGAATAATTGCCAAATTCTGCACACCGCATGATAAATTTCATTTCCACATCTATAATGACCTTGAGTGACGCCGGCTTCCTATCTGACTCGCAAGTGTATTTAAAAAGATATGGGTTTGAAGCCGTGGTTTATCTGTGTCGATGTTATTTGTGGGTCTGAAAAAGTAATTCTTTCGTCATGTCATTGCCCTCATGATAATAAATAGTTTGCTGACCATTTCGCAATAATAATTTCATTGTAGGTGGTGACTTCAACGTGAACTTATTGTGCGGACCATTAATTTTTTACATCTACTTCAAACTATTAATCTCTCTTCTTATTCAATGGCACTACAGCACAAACCGGGCTTTGACCTCTTGACCTGTAGGCTCTTTAAACATTTCTTTTATTATTATTGTGACAGGGTTGTTAGCTTGATGCACAATTCTCTGTCTAAACAATTTCAATTTCACAGATTGAGGTCAAGATATAACCACGCCAGTAGTGTGCTGAAATTTTACGCCGACCTTCGCATTGTAGACCGACACGCTAATGGATAGCAGTCTACACCCTAAATATTAATCTCAGTGCAATTAAATCTCAGCCAACTTTATATCACTCGTATGATGTTATCGGGTGAGTGCAAAAGTTCATGCGGAGTTTGAGAGTAAAAGTCACACAGTGATTAGGCAAACAAAGTTCTTTATTCAATCAGTGATATGTTCTCCATCGTTTTCTATAATCTGTTTCCAACGTTCTGGCAGCATATGCCCCAATCATAAAACATAAAAGAATTATGATTGGGCTTAAAGCCCAATCATATGATACTCTAGATGAGATGGAAATGACTTTGATATACCGGCAAATATGTCATCTCAAATTCTTTCGAATAGTGAATAGAGACTTTTGCATGGGAGGTGGTAGAAGTAGAGGGGGAGGTTTGTATTTCTCCTATGTGACACCGAAAATGGCGTGTAAAGTGTTTCGTGCTGAATTTAAAATTTTTAGTTTTCATTATTTTTAACGAAATTGGACAAAGTTTTCCAGAAATTGGGGCATTTGTATGGGAGGTGGTAGAAGAAGTGGAGCGTTTAAGATAATTTTGAAACTGCTTATCATCATCCTTGTCATCACGCTTTGATTCAATTTCAAATTGGATAGTTCTAATATATTCGAAGGAGAAATGCTTTTCTTGAATTTCTAATACAGATATTTATATGGGAGGGGGTAGAAGGAGGGAAGCTGAGCTGATAATTTTTTCCAGCATTTATTGCAACTATTAAAAAACAAATTCTGGCAAAATTTTAAGTTTGTAATTTTTCTAGTTTTAATGGAAATCGATATAATGCATTTAACAAAAATTAGGCATTTGTATGGGAGGGGGTAGAAGGAGTGTAAGGATCAAAACAATTTTTTTTCCTGTTATTGATATTTCTATTTTTATACTTTATGCGAAATATCAAATTGATAACTTTAACAGTTTCGAAGAAAAATAATTTAATTTAAATTTCAAAATGTCGTGAAATTTGTATGGGAGGGAGTAGAAGGGGTGAGGTGAAGTTGATAATTTTTTCAAAGTTGATTGGAATTCTAATAAAATTAATTCTGGCAAAAATTCGTTTTTATAACTTTACTAGTTTCGATGAAAATCGAAAAACTGCATTTTCCAAAATTATGCATTTGTATGGCAGGGGGTAGAAGGAGTGATGGGATCGGATCAATATTCAGTCATATTAATGGTATCTATATCATAATACTTCAACCCAAATTTCAAATCGATAGCTTAAATAGTTTCTAAGAAAAATCAATTTCTGAAAATTTCGAAATTTCGTGAAATTTGTATGGGAGGGGGTAGAAGGGGTGGGGGGATGTGGCCCGTTCACGAACTTAAAGTTTCTTTTTTGCTAAAAATGACACAGAACAAATTTCAGCACGATAGCTCAAAGCGTTCGAGAGTTATGCTGTAGACAGACGGACAGACGGACAGACGGACAGACGGACAGACGGACAGACAGCAACTCGGAATCGAAGTTTTTGAGCGACAACAAATATTTCTGTACCCTTGGCGGCTCTGTGCGAGCATTATTTCTTAGCGTTACAAACGGTAAGGCAAACACAATATACTCTCAGATTTCATCTAGAGTATAAAAATGCGCGGTTTAGATTCGAAGAACGAAGACACGACGTTTTTTAAGGCATCCAAAGAGTCAAGTTTTTTCCATTCAAATAATTTTGCAATGACCGGAACAAGTGATAATCAGATGGTGCGATATCAGGAGAGTACGATGGATGTGTTAGGACATCCCATTTCAGGCTGTTCAGTTTGCGCAGTGTCTGTCTCGAAACGTGTGGTCTGGCGTTGTCGTGATGAAAGACTACGCCCTTGCGATTTGACAAAATCGGACGTTTCTGTTTGATTTTTCGATTCAGATTGGTTAATTGGCGACAGTACTTGCCCGAGTCAATCGTTTGGCTAGCTGGGAGAAACTCAAAATAAATTATGCCCTTGCGATCCCACCAAACACAGAGCATCACCTTCATCGGGTCCAAACTGGCCTTTGCCATTGCGTCACCTGCCTGTTTCCATGTGCGTTTGCGCTGAACATTGTTGTACAGGAACCATTTTTCATCGCTCGTCACTAATCGATCCAAAAACGGCTCGTTTTTGAGCCGCTGGAGTAAAGAAACGGCAGCAGAAATTCGCTCGATTTTGTTCCTTTCGGTAAGCAAATGGGGCACCCATATATCGAGCTTCAAATCGAATTTAATGTTTTTTAAACGTTGAAAACCGGTTGATCGATCAACGTTAAGTGCTGTAGCCATTTCCTCTGTTAAAATTCGCGAAGTATTCTGAACTAAAGTACGCACAACATCGTCATCTATGTGTGAAGGTCGACCTGAGCGTAGCTCGTCTTCAAGGTTAAACTCTCTACTGCAAAATTTCGTAAACCATTTTTCCACAGTTCGTTTAGCTGGTGCTTGATTTCGATAAACCTCTTGAATGTTTTTTTACGGCTGCTGCAACGTTTATTCCCTTCCGAAACTCGTAAAGCATAACATGCCCTAAATGCACTCATTTTGAAAGTAATTTTTCTCGAAGCAGTTTGTATCTACACAAATTATTTTGTTTCAAATGAAAGCTGCACACGTCACCTTTCCAACGATCTGTCTTACATAGATGGCAGTATTAATGACAACACTTTACGCCGCTTCTAACGCCATCTATTGCATCTCCGCATGAACTTTTGCACTCACCCAATACATAAACCTTCTGTGCTTGACTTATTTCTTGTGTCTGACATCACTCGTATCCACCCAGTATAATGGATCATGCCATCATTTGTATGCCCTATGATCTAACAGTGAGCCCAACGGATGGATGGAAACCGCAGGACTTGGGAAATGTGCAACGGAATGACTCAGATATTGCAGCGATCGTAGGTTGGAATATCATAGCGGACCTCAAAGCGCAGCGAGGTTCTAAAAAGTTGCTGGTCACAATGGAATTTTTTTCATCTTCCATACGGATTATTGAAACACAAATGGGAATCTACAGATGGAAAATCATACCTTATGCAGATCATCGTTCCACGCTCCAAGGTTGAGGACATTCTGAAAGAGTACCTTCAAGAAACCTCTGGAGGACATCGGGATATAATTAAAACGTTGGCCATATTCAATGAAAAATTCTACTGGATTCATCTGCATGATGATGTGGAAGACTGGTGCCATAAATTCACTACCTGTGTATCGAGTAAAGGCCCTCATCTAAGGGCGAAATGCAAGAGTACAACGTTGGAGCTCCACTCGAAAGAATTGCATTTGATATTGCTGGACATTTTTCGGAGTCAGAGAAAGGTAACCGCTACATCCTGGTGGTCATTGACTATTTCAGTAAATGGCCTGAAGCATATGCCATCCCTAGTCAAGAAGCCACTACCATTGCCGAACAAATTGTCTCGAATTGGGTGAGCAGATTCGGGGTTCCACGAGGACTACACTCTGATCAAGGTCGCAACTTTGACTCGGGAACGTTCCCGAAAATGTGTGGAATAAATAAAACCAGGTAGACTCCTTTGCATCCACAATCTAACGGGATGGTGGAGAGGTTCAATAAAACACTTAACTCAGGCTTATCCAAACTCGTGAGTGAAAGACAACAAGACTGGGATCAGCATATTCTGCTGTTCTTGATGGCCTACAGGACCTCAGTGCACGCGGCAACAGGAGAAACACCATCTCGACTCATCTTTGGGAGAAACATTCGGATCCCTGCAGATCTGATGTTTGGAACCCCACCGGATCAGCCAGCTCTCTCAAAGGATTACGTTTCGGATTTGCGACATCGACAACAGACGATCCACATCCTGGTCTGAAATAGAACCAATCTCGCCACCGATCGCATGAAAACCCGGTATGATCTGCGAGCAAACTCATCAGGTTTCTCGACGCCAGATAGGCAGGTAACCCAAACTGCAGCGTAACTGAATGAACTAGAACGAATGACGTAGTATGCCGCATTCAACTACACCAAAAACCACGCATAAAATGAAGGTAGTGCATCTGAACAAGTTGGCGAAATACCATAGCCACCTTAACGACAGCGTATACTGTTTCATTTCATTTCATTCGCATGCTTGTTAGCCCTTATCAAATATTCGTAATCTTCCACTGTACTCATCAAACAACCATGGGAGCGTATGCTGTCCGTAATTCTCAACTTCTTAAGCAGATGGCGAATTGGAGATTAGAAAGGGAAAAGGCTCAATCTGGTTTCGGCAGACGAAGTCAGAGATTGAAAGCAAGAGAATCAAGCTGGAAAGTCGCGATCAGAAATAGAACAGCGATAGTTGGTGAATGACAGAACGGTTATTTTGAGTTAAAGTCTTACTTGAAATCCAGCGACCCCTGGTACACAACACTATAATAATTTTGTACCCTCTCTATTATTTTTGTTTCTTTTTTCTTTTATTCTTTCCTAAGCTTAATTTCATATTAATATTTTTTTTAGTTGTGTTTGTTTATATTTTAATTAAATTTCCATTATAAAAGATTTATAATCTTGTTGTAAACAGTCGATAAATAATTTATCAAGTATCGAATAAACAAGCCCTGGCGATAACTAGAAGTTGATGCTCCGGATCGAATCTTGTGGAAGAGAATTGAGGCGGAGCTGTGTAACTCGAACCGAGTTTCTAGTTTCAAGTGTTTTTAAACACGGTATGAGTTTGTTTTAATATCACCAATCTCGATCAAGCGGAAAGCGCACACCGTTTGCAGATGCTGTCGAAAATTATGCGATTTCTCTTACATTTCGTCAGGTTCTGACTTGCTTAGTAGATGAATGACGATGCAGTAATGGTAGTGTGGGACACTACTCGCCTGAAAAAATAGAATGAAATGGATCGATTATTTAGTAGAGTAGTTTAGTCACTTATTAAACCACTCCACTAAAATTGTATTGTTCAGACACGTTTAGTAACTAAATCACTCGCCACTCGACTAAATTACTAGCATAGTGCGAACCAGGCTTTATAGTTGAAAAATATTCGACGTTCCAGATTGCAAAAGTCCGCAAAGCATGTGGCGTCCATTTTTAAGCAAAAATTTTACAAATTGAAGTTTGTATCCTCTACCGAAAAAAAACCTTACATAAATCCAAGGAGTATATACAGGGTGTTTGGGACTCCGTGTGCCACCTTTTAAGAGGTTATTCCTAGATATATTTTGAGAAAAAAATTGTTCTACGGAGATGGTCAATTTCAATATCCGCGGAGATACAGGGTGATCAAGAAAAGTGTTTCGGACCTGTACCCTCACTCACTCAAAACGCTATATCTTGAAAAGGGAATCAAATTACTTTTTATTTGGTGTAATATTCCGCATTATAAGTGTACCCAATCCTGAGGTATTTGCTTCAGAACATAAATTTTTGATACCTTGACCCTCAAAATTCTGGGATCAATGCAGTTTTTCTCAAAAATATAATAATAAATATAATAAAAAGGTCATTTTAATGTTGTTTTTTTATGTGCTATATTATTGCCTACAAAAGATGCACACATACTTATGACTTAGGTTTTCCCGTTTTCCAGGTAATAAGCAAAAATACATATGGCTGAAAAATTAAATGTGCTATAAAGCAACCCTCGTTCTAAAAAAAAACTGCCTGAAATGTTGTTAAACTGAAATATTCTTATTGTCCTTTAATTACTATTTAAATTATCGAGAAATTTCCTTTAAGTAGTACTTAAATTATCGAGGAAATGAATTAAATTAAAATGAGTTTCAACACAACTAGGTGTACTTCATATTTTTATCAGTTTTAGTTACATTGCTAAAAGTACAAGGTGTTACTAAAATTTAGAAACTAATTTCGAAATGCCTGAGTTCACGATTGAAGAATATGCAGACATCATTTTCATTTATGGGGAGTGTCAGGGAAACACACGAGCGGAGCGATCTTTGTTTCATCATAGATTTTCTAATCGCCAGATACCTTACAAGAGAGTATTCCAAGAAGTTTACAGAAGTATTCAGGAAACAGGCAGCGTTAGGACAAGCACAGTAAATGCAAATTCTGCGCCGATAATCGCTGTTCCAACCGATGAAGGAATACTACATGCAGTTCAAAATGATCCATTAATCAGTATCCGACGCTTGGCATTGCAGTTAAACGTCTCTACGTGGAAAGTTTGGAGTGTCCTAAAAGCAGAGCGTTTGCATCCCTACCACCACACACCAGTGCAGGAGCTGTTACCCATTGATTTGCCCAAAAGGATGGAGTTTTGCAATTGGCTCCTTGAACGACAACTAAGTGACGAAAATTTTATGAACAACATTCTTTGGACGGATGAGTCCCAATTGACCAGGGACGGTATCACAAACTTCCACAACTTACACACCTGGGCTGAGAACAATCCACATACAAGAAGAGAGGCATCATTTCAGCACAGATTCAGTATCAATTTATGGGCAGGTGTAATTGGTGACGATTTCATTGGTCCTATTAGGCTTCCGCCTACCTTAAATAGTTCCAATTACTTGCATTTTTTGATAAATGATCTACAGGAGTTATTGAATGATATGCTACTGCAACGATTGGCTTCCATGTTTTACCAACACGATGGTGCTCCAGCTCATTACGGCCGACAAATCACAGATTGGTTAAATTCCAATGATAGCATGGATCGGTAGAAATGGACCGATACACTGGCCTGCAAGATCTCCTGATTTAACTATTCATCATCATCAATGGCGCGACAGCCCAAACCGGGCCCTGGCCTCCTGAAGTCGTCGCCTCCAATCGTCTCGATCCAAAGACCGCGTCCTCCAGCTGCTAATCTTTAAAATGGCTTTGCTGTCTTCATCAACCGAGTCTTCCCATCGCTTGCGTGGTTTGCCTACTGGCCGGTTACCACTCGCTTTGCCTTTAAGAGCACGTTTGGGGATTCTTCTGTCTTCCATTCGCTCTACATGGCCAGTCCACTGCAGTTTACGTAGCTTGATGAACGTTGAAGCTTCTGGCTCGTCGTAGAGTTGATACAACTCATGGTTGTATCTTATTCGCCATTCCGTTCCATCCTTCACAGGTCCCAAAATTCTTCGGAGGACCTTTCTTTCGAATGCGTTAACTGCTTTTTCGGAAGTTCGCGTTAATGTCCACGTCTCGCTGCCATAACAGAGCACAGGTCGTATAATAGTTTTATAAATCCGCAGCTTATTGTTCCTGTGCACTTTCTTGGATTTCATTATTGGAAGTACCGAATAATACGTCTTATTTGCAAGTATTATCCGTCGTTTGATTTCGTCTGTTTCATTACCGTCCTTTGCTAGATTAGCCCCAAGATATATGAAGTTGTCCACACTCTCCAAATTATATTCCGCAATTGTTATGTTTTGTCTGATTGGCGTTCTCCTTCTTGCTTGCGTCATTACTTTTGTTTTGCTTTCATTAATGCGTAACCCGACTTCTTTTGCGGCGGAGTCAAGATTGACAAATACCTCCTTAGCACTAGGGAAGGATCTTGCTAGAATGTTAATGTCGTCAGCGTATGCTACTAGTTGGGTGGACTTGAATAGTAGTGCCCCGTTGGTGTCGACTGGGATTTTTCGGACGACATACTCAAGTGCCAAGTTGAAAAGCATAGGAGCTAGACCATCTCCCTGCTTTAAACCACATTCCGTTCGAAAGCTGGTTGTGGAATCGGTTAGTATTCTCACTTGGGATTCAGTGTTCTTCATTGTGAGTCTTGTTAATCGGACTAGTTTTGGAGGAATTCCAAAGTCAAGCATGATTTGGTACAGTACGCTCCTGTCGATACTGTCGTATGCTTGTTTAAAATCTACGAATATTTGGTGCACGTCTGTGTTATATTCCCAGAATTTCTCAAGCACCTGTTTCATCGAGAATATCTGGTCTGTTGTAGATCGTCCGCTTCTGAATCCGCCTTGGTATTCGCCAATTATTTGATTAGTATAGGGCTTAAGGCGACGTTCAATTATTTTTGTCAGTATTTTATAGGACGTGCACAACAATGATATACCTCTGTAGTTCTCACAGCAGAGTTTGTCTCCTTTCTTGTAAATTGGACATATAATGCTTTTTCGCCAGTCGTCGGGTATGATTTCCTATGTCCAAATTTTGCATATCGTGTTGTACAGTATTTCAGCGACACAGTTTCCACCGTTTTTCAGAAGTTCAACTGGTATTTCGTCAATTCCCGGCGCTTTGTTTCGTTTTTGGTCACATAGGGCTGCTTTGATTTCATCAAGCGTGGGTGGTGTCGATGATGGTTCATCTTCGTCAGTTGAGGTTTCAATCGAAATGTTGTCTGTCGTTATCGGTGCTACTGGGATGGGATTCAAAAGATGTTCAAAGTATGAAGCCCATCTCCTTTTGATTTCTTCTGTGTCGCTGATGATATTGCCCTCTGCGTCTTTGCAGAGACTGGTTTTTGGTGTATATCCCTTTTTTAAGTCTTTTACTATGGCGTATGCATCCCGCGTTTTATTTTTTCTCATGTCGTCGTCCATTTTTTGTATCTTGTCATTATGGTACTTCCTTTGTTTTCGTCTGCAGGCCTAAGCTCGTCATATCATTCTTTTTTGGCTCGTGTTGGTCGTTCAGTAAAAATTTTGTAAGCTCCGTTCTTTCTATCTATTGCGTCGCGACATTCTTGGTCGAACCAATCATTATTTTTTCGCCGTGCTTGATATCCTAATACCTCTTCTGCGGAGGATTTGATGCCGTCTCGTATTTTCAGCCACGCATTCTCCACTGGCATATTTTGGATATTTTCGTATATTGGTGTCAGGTGTTTATTACATGCTAACATGTAAGCCTGCGCCACCGTTTCGTCGTTGAGCTTGTCGACATTGAATTTGCGAGCTCTACTCGTTTTCGAATATCCACGACAAGCTATTTTGCATCGATACTTAGCTCAGACTAGATAGTGATCAGAGTCACAATTCGCACCGGGGAGAGTTCGTACATCAAGTATGCTGGAAGCAGCCCTTTTCTCAATTAGAACGTGGTCTATTTGGTTGAAGGTGTGACCATCTGGTGATGCCCACGTTCGTTTGTGAATATCGCGATGTGGGAAGCACGTAGAGCTTACTATGATATTTTTGCTGCTTGCGAAATCAAGAAGACGTTGGCCATTGTCGTTGGTTATGTTATGGAGACTGTGCCCTCCTGTTGTTCCTCTATGAGCCTCCTCCTTTCCGACTTTTGCATTAAAATCCCCTAAGACAATTTTTAGGTCATTCGAGGGCAGTGAGTCATAGGTTGTCTCTAGGGTGGCATAAAATTCGTCTTTAGTTATATCGTCCTTGTCTTCTGTTGGTGCGTGAACGTTGATCAACTAAGTGTTGAAGAATTTAGTCTTTATTCGGATTACACACAATCTTTCACTTACTGGTCTGAAGCTCGTGACCTGTTGTTTAAATTTTTTGTCAACGACAAAAGCGACTCCAAACTCTCTGCTTCCCGACAATTTTCCACTTGGATAGATTGTGTGTGATCTCATGTCCATGATTTCGTTACCGAGCCATTTCGTTTCTTGGATGGCAGTTATGTTGATGTTGTGTTTTGCCACTTCTTCGAGAAACTCTTTCAGAGCTCCTGTCCTAAATAATGATCGAACATTCCAAGATCCAATAGAGTAGTCCATTTTTCGTTTGCGGGGTCGTTGCCGTTGAGTCCATCCTTTCCGAGGCTGTTCTTCAGGTTTCTGGACAGTGTTCTTTTTCCGGTGATGCGTTGTCGGCGCCTCGCCCAACTCCCGACCTGGAGGACCGGTCCCGCTTATTTATTACACCCTAGTAGAAAAAGGGTGGGAGTTTTGAGCTAAATATGACATGCTGGAGTTCTCACAGCTATGCTGCAAGTCCAACTATGTCATACTTTTTGCCTACTTCCTGAGACGCACTGGTGTTACTGGCCATTCAGGTTAACTCCATGTTCCCTCCTCCTTTCTCAACTCGGGCTTGGGACCGTCTATGGCGGAGTGTCTACGCAACGGAAGTAGTAACGTTGCAGGATCTAAACACCAGAATCGATGCGGCAGCAACAGAAGTAAGACAGCAGTTGAGGAGTATGAACACAAAGAGAACACTGGCAAAACGAGCTGTAGCGTGCATTCAAAATGAAGGTGGCCATTTTGAACATTTATTGTAATTAAGAAAATTTGAAATAAACCATAAAAACCATTCTTAAGTTCTTTTAGTTCAAGCGGAGAGTGTTGTTCAACATATTCTTGTTTTTTTGATAAAAGTGCTAAATTATTGGACTGATAGTTTTTGCTAAACTATGAAACTTATGCAATGCAAGCGTACACATCTTTTGTAGGCAATAATATGGCACATAAAAAAACAACATTAAAATGACATTTTTGTTATGCGTTTTCATGAGAAAAACTACATTGATCCCAGAATTTTGAGGGTCAAAGTATCAACAATTTGAGTTCTGAAGCAAATACCTCAAAACTGGGTACAGTTACAATGCAGACTATTACACCAAATCAAAGGTAATTCGATTCCCTAAAAAACAAGTTATAAAACTTTGAATCGCAATTATTAGTTTTCAAGATATAGCGTTTTGAGTGAGTGAGGGAAACCCTTTTCTTGATCACCCTGTATCTCCGCGGATATTGAAAATTGACCATCTCCGTAGAACAATTTTTTTCTCAAAATATATCTAGGAATAACCCCTTACAAGGTAGCACACGGAGTACCAAACACCCTGTATAAAATGGAGTGCGTGTTAGGCTGTCTCATGTGGGAATACTTTTTGATTCGGAACTTTTCGAAAATTGTGTCCAAGCTTAACTTGGTTTCAAACTTTTACAAAAAAAAGACCATAACCTGAATTCTCTCTTGGCTGCTAATATTCGATGAGCAATAAAGTAATTTTCAGTACAATGGAGTTTGCTGTTTTATTTCAGAAATCTTTATTTTTTAAATTTTTATTAGTTTTTGGTTCGTATCTAAGCTAAGCACTTTAGCAACGTACAATTTAACGCGGAACAGAGATAGTTGCATTGTGATTAAGTATGTCAAACAAGGATAGCGAAACAATTCTTTCGAAAATTTAACAATTGTTTCGGTCAATTTAACGCGGAGCAGAGTTAGTTGCAATAAGCTTAAGTGTACCAGATAAAGATAGCGAAATGATTGTTTCGAAAAATTTGGAGCATTTCGCCAGGAAGGGAGGGAAACACTTTCATTCCCATTTTCTTACAAGGCAAAGCATGCTCATAGTCTCCTTATTATGTATCCTACTTGCATAAATCCTACAATCACCATTTCCTGCCCGATGCCAAAACATTCACTCAATGCTTTTCAAACTTTTCAATCATAGCAACAGTTGCTATTTTGTTTCTCTGACTTTGTTTTAATTCCTCCTTCGACTGAAAACGTTAAATCAATATTTATAAGAAAGAAACGTTTCCACTTCATGTTTGCTGTCTATAAAATATTTGATATTGAAAATGTCGTCGAGTAACGAAGTTTTCAATTTAACCCGCATGACGAAACGCGGTATTGCTGCACTCTGCAAGAAAAATAAACTTTATCAAACGCCCGAATTAAACGATGTTCTCTATTTGCACTATCAAGGTAACAAAAAGGAAAATTGTTATGAAGAGAAAATTCAATTAATTTTTTCCCAAAATTTCCAGGATACCAGGATATCGAATGTCTCGAAGAGTACACTGGTCTGAAATGTTTGTGGCTCGAAAATAATGCCATTTCGGAAATTCGCGGTCTTGATAATCAGAAAATGTTGCGATGTCTGTTTTTGCATAACAATTTGATTAAGAAAATCGAAAATTTGGATAATTGTCGCGACTTGGATACGCTAAATTTAGCGAATAATCATATTAGCCGGATCGAGAATTGTGGAAGTGATACGCTTCCGGTTCTGACAACTTTGAACTTATCGCACAATTATCTTAGAACAGCCGAACAATTGGATGCTTTGAGCACTTGTAAAATGTTGTCAGTCTTAGATCTGGCCCATAATCGGATTGAGGATATTCTTGTTGTTAAGGTTTGTGGGTTTTTTTTGCAATGGCTTAACCCGATAAAGTGAAAATTTTTTTTTAGGTTTTTGCCAAAATGCCGGAACTGAGAGTTTTAGTTTTGGAGCATAATCCGGTGGTTGCCAAAATTCCGCAGTATAGGAAAACTTTAATATTGGATTGTGTTAGTTAATTTTGGTATTGATTTGATTTAATTTAAAATCAATTGTTTATTTTTTTAGCTACAATTAACTTATTTGGATAGCAGACCAGTTTTTCCTAGAGATCGAGCCTGTGCTGAAGCATGGTGAGTTAAATAAAATTATTTGCCAAAATTAATTTTAATTTTTTTTTGTAGGAAACGTGGTGGTTATGACGAAGAACGTCTTGAACATGCTCGATGGAATAAAGCAGACCGTCGGAGGATACGAGAAAGCGTAAATGGTGACACTAAAAAATTTTCGGATGCAAAAAAAGTTTGAACTAATTCAGTTTTACTTCATAGCAACATTGAGTCTTCGAAATCGCGGAGGTGGTGATCGCCAGGTCGAATTGTTGCTTTCGAGTGGCGATGAAGACGATATAAAATTCGAACGATCATCGGCACCGACAGTGGAACTAGAGAAAGAGTGTAAAGATTTGGAAACCTTAAAAATGAAGAAAACTCTATCGGTTGAAGTTAATAATGAGAAATCACCGAGTCCTCGATTGAATTTTCGAAAAAAATGTGTGATCTGTAATCGAATTGAGTGCACCTACCAACACATCGAAACACCTTCAAGAATTCAGTCTTACAGTGAAGATCCCGAGGATATTCTTGAAGGCACAAATCTTTTTTATTTGGAAAGCGAAGAAAGTGGTGGTACGTTTTTGGATACAAGTCGAGGCGATAACATTCGCAAAGACAATCTCTATCAAAGAACATTCGACAGTTATGAGAAAAGTGTGCAAAATCTTTTAGCGTGGGAAGCGAAAGTTGCGTATAAGAATGATGAGGAAGCTCAAATTGATACTTTCGAAAATGTTCTTGAAAATACAGAAACACGAATAAAGGATTATCCAGAAGAAACTCAATTACAGCTACTTGATAATTCTGATGAAATTATAATAGTCAACAGTTCAGAAGAGACATCCCTTCAGCTGCATGGTAATCTAAAAGAGGCTGGATTCGGGCACAAGTATTCCGAGGAGAATAAGACTCAGTTAGCAGATGAACTGAAAGCCACCAGAGTTCAATTACAGGATATTGCGGAACAGATTGATCGAGGAGAAACTCCAATCCATCTGTTCGACACCTCGGAAGTTGTTAAAACTTTGCTATATGATATTCTAGAAGAGACTGAAATTGCGGCGAGAAGTCGTGCAGAGATCGCAATCCATCCGAATGATACTTCCGAATTCGATAAGCTTCAGTTACAATATAATCCCGAAGCGTCTGAAATTCAGCCGCAAGACGCGACCACAATCATGCCCCGGAATTATTTCGAACAGACTAAAATTCGTCTACTGAAAAATCCCGAAAACACCACAATTCCGTTCATTCACATCCCCCAAATTCGTGTAACGGATAGCGAAAAAAAGAAACAAGTCCAGATCGTTATAACCGAAGCCTCTTTCACCGAAGAACATAAAAAAAATCCAACTACTCCCATTCCCAACCGGAAGGGTCGAAAAATCAATTGGAATCGTTCACAAGAGCAGATCAAACGATCGCGAATCGAGCGTGAGTCTCGCACGGAATACGACTTTTTGGAGATCTTCGATGAATATCAGCCGAATCCTTTCAAAGACGAGCACTGCAGCGACCGTTATATGAAAAATCTTAAAGAAGAAATAACCACAACCAATGCCGACATACAAATTTTATCATCCACGTTAAATGAATCCTCCGTAATTTTCATACCGAACAGACAAAATACGTCACCGATAATTTCGACAGCCATTTCCAATTCTTTCGATAATAATGAAAACGAAGAAATACCCGAAGCGGATCAGCCGGATACCGAAGATATCGAAGAATCTTTGGTTTGTTCAGAAACTAATTTTTCGATTCGTGAATATCTCAACTCATATGATGCTTTCCTGGAAAGCATTGAAGTTCAAGCACAAGAGCTGAGTATAAATCGTCAGACTGGAAGTTTTATATGCGATGAAATTGAAACCGAAACAACAACTGAAACCGAAGTCAAATCTACTGCTGAAGCAACCGATAACATTCGAAATTCAACTGAAATTTCTTTCGGCTATTTTACCGAAGAAGGATATAAAAAATCAGAGACAATTCAACGGCTCCTTAATAGTCCTCTTTTGAAGGAGAGTTCCTCGGATATAGTCGCTCAGAATCTCGAATATATTACTAGAGAGATAGCAGAGATGAGTCGAAATAAGCACGAAAAATTGGAAGAGGCAGCAGAAATTGTTGAGACTGTCTACGCTCAAAGGGAAAAATATGAGGGGAATTTCGTTGATAATAAAAAATTGATTGCCGAACCATCTGTTCTAAAGGACTCCAAGCAGGCTGAAAATGACGAAGACGCCCAAAGTATTGATAAAGCACCGGTGTTAGCCTCTTGCACTCAAAATATTTTGGAAACGACAATAAACTTCGATCTGGATGAATCGAAAACGATTTCTAGCTTAAATGTTCTCTTCGACTCGACTTCATCATCGTACTGGACTGCAGACGATATTGGCGATGAAAAGGACATTCAACTGATGCGTCGCGATAGCAGTTCGAATCTGATGGAGTTTCTACGGACGCGATATAGCGGAGGCATTGAACATTTTTGCCAACAGGGCGAAGATTTGGAATTGGAGAAAAACGACG
Organism: Chorisops tibialis; assembly: GCA_963669355.1. Classification (NCBI taxonomy): domain Eukaryota; kingdom Metazoa; phylum Arthropoda; class Insecta; order Diptera; family Stratiomyidae; genus Chorisops; species Chorisops tibialis. The sequence continues at coordinate 218,284,632 of OY770262.1, forward strand.
ACGGCAGTACTAATCCCCAATCGGCGGAAAGGTTCTCTGCATAAATTATTTTATTCCGTTTATATGTTATTTCTTTAAATCTGTGCTGATTAAAGGCGTTTTATTTTATGTTTAAGAAAAATATTTTTTTTTCGGCGACAATTCTATGACTTATTTTCAGGACTTCTTAAGGTGGTTGGATGGGTGTAGACAGGGTAGGCATCTGATCGGCGTCATTAGGCGACGCCCAGTGTTGTAACTGTCATATACACATCAATTGTGCTCATCATACCTCCTCGTGGTAGCCACCGGATCCTGGTCTTGTCCATCCGGACTTGACTTGCTGAACTGATGGGCGCGAGTGCTAATGAAACAGAAAAATTCTAGCACTATAATAATATGGCCCTCCAAGTTGGGGGTTGAGCGATGTGTTAACAACTCATCCTCGGAAAAAACACACCCGTTTCGAAACCTGAAGCAACGCCTCGGACTGGATTGATTCAACGGCAACGACCACGCAAACGAAAAATGGACTATTCCTTCGGATCTTGGAACGTGCGATCCCTGTACAGAGCAGGAGCAGTGAGAGAGCTTCTGGAACAGGCAGTCAAATACAATATAAACATAATTGCACTCCAAGAAACTAAATTATTAGGTAACGAGATTAATGACTTAAGATCGCACACAATTTTCAAAAGTGGGAAATCATCGGGAAGCCGGGAATTTGGAGTTGCGTTTATCGTCGACAAGAAGTTTAAACACCAAGTTACCAACTTCAAATCCGTCAATGAACGATTGTGTGCAATCCGCATCAAAACAAGTTTTTTTAATGTTTGGCTTATTAATGTCCACGCCCCAACGGAAGACAAAGACGACGAAGTTAAAGACGATTTCTACAGCACCTTAGAATCAACATTCGACTCCCTTCCGTCGAATGATATTAAAATAGTATTAGGTGACTTTAACGCGAAAGTGGGCAAAGAAGAAGCATACATAGGAACAATTGGAAGGCATAGTCTCCATGATATTAGTAACGACAACGGCCAGAGGCTGACTGATTTCGCCAGCAGCAAAAACCTTATTGTAAGCTCGACATGCTTCCCGCATCGTGACATTCATAAGAGAACGTGGGCTTCACCCGACGGAAGAACATTCAATCAAATAGACCATGTTCTAATAGAGAAAAGGACGGCCTCCTGCATTCTCGACGTGCGTACATGTCGAGGGGCTAATTGCGACACAGACCACTATTTGGTAAAGACCAAGTTTCGATGTCGAATCGCAAACCGAGGACACTCAAAAATACAACCGGTTCCTAAATTCGACATAGGGAAACTCAAAAACGAGAAAATAGTTGCGAAATATGCGTTAGCCTTGGAGAGGCACTTCACGACAATGCTGAATACCACTGTCAGCATGCCAATAGAAGAAAAAAAATAAAAGATGGCATTACATCTGTCGCAGAGGAGGTGATAGGACAACAACCCCGGCGCAAAAAAAATGATTGGTTCGACAAAGAATGCCAAGATGCCTTAGAACGAAAAAATGAAGCTTACAAAATATTAACGGAACGGCCGACACGAGCCAAACAAGACAAGTACAAGGATCTTAGACGATTTGCAAACAAAATATGCAGACAAAAAAAACGGAAGTACAATAATGACGAAATTAAAAACATGGACGAACAATTTAAATTACACAACACAAGAGCCGCGTATTCCCTTGTCAAAAGGATGAAAGAAGGTTACAAACCGAAAACGACCCTATGCAAGGATGCGGAAGGGAACATTATAAGTAACGCGGAAGATATTAAACTAAAATGGGCACAATATTTTGAACACCTTCTTAACCCGAGCCCATCACCTACACGAACAGCAGCAGCAGATACAATAGCAGGTATAACTGATGTAACAGCTGATGAAGGATCCGCTTTGAGTCCTCCCACACTCGAAGAAGTAAAAACAGCCCTAAGGAACCACCCAAACAACAAAGCGCCGGGCACTGATCAAATCCCAGCTGAACTTCTGAAAGCCGGCGACACCTGCATAGCGCATCTCCTACATAGATTAGTCGCGGACATATGGACGCAGGAAATACTTCCTGAAGATTGGCGCAAGAGCATCATATGTCCAATTTATAAAAAAGGTGATAAACTCTGCTGCGAAAACTACCGAGGAATATCTCTGTTGTGTACGTCTTATAAGATTTTGACGAAAATTCTAGAAAAGAGAATTAAGCCCTATGCTGATAAAGTAATTGGTGAATACCAAGGCGGATTTAGAGCTGGACGCTCAACCACGGACCAGATATTCTCAGTTAAACAGGTGCTGGAAAGTGCTGGGAATATAATATTGATGTGCACCAGATATTTGTTGACTTCAAACAAGCATACGACAGTATCGACAGGCGCGTACTGTATAAAATCATGTTGGAGTTTGGAGTCCCACCGAAACTGGTTCGACTGACAAGAATGACAATGACTGAGTCTTTGTCACAAGTCAGAGTAGAAAACGATCTGACTTCCAGTTTTAAAACAGACAACGGCCTTAAACAAGGTGACGGCCTCGCACCAATGCTTTTCAACTTAACACTCGAATATGTTGTTCGGAAACTTCCCGTTGACACCAAGGGAACACTATGCTTCAAATCCACACAACTCGTAGCATATGCCGACGACATAGATATCCTTGCAAGATCTCTGGAGTGTGCTGAGGAAGTATTTGTAAACCTTGACTCGGTAGCAAGGGAAGTTGGACTACGCATTAATGAAAACAAAACAAAAATTATGACGCAAACTAGGAAAAAGACGCCAATCAGACAAAATATTACAGTAGGAGACTATAACCTAGAAAACGTAGACAACTTCATATATCTAGGGGCAAATCTATCGAAGGATGGAAGCGAACCCATCGAAATTAAAAGAAGGATAATGATGGCAAACAAGACTTATTATTCGGTACTTCCAATAATCAAAAACAAGAACGTGCACAGGAAAACAAAACTTAAGCTATACAAAACAATCATAAGACCTGTGCTATGCTATGGCAGCGAAACGTGGACATTAACTCAGGCGTCCGAAAAACGACTTAACGCCTTTGAAAGGAAGGTCCTCAGAAGAATCCTCGGACCTGTGAGGGAAGAATCGATCTGGAGAATACGATACAATAGAGAATTGTATGCCATCTTCGACAATCCAGAAGTGTCAACCCTCATAAAATTTAAAAAATTACAATGGGCTGGTCATGTGGAGCGGATGGATGACGGAAGAATTCCCAAACGCACACTAAAAGGGAAAGTCAACGGACAAAGACCGGTCGGAAAACCACGAAAGCGTTGGGAGGATTCGATTGACGCAGACAGCAAATCACTGCTAAGATTTTCAAACTGGAGGACGCGGTCACTGAACCGAGATGGATGGAGGCAAAGCATTCAGGAGGTCAAAGTCCGATTTGGGCTGTAGCGCCATCGCAAGTAAGTAAGTTAAGGGGGTAAAGTCCACAAAAAAAAAAGATTTTTTTATTCCCTTTTCTTACTATACACTAATTTCCCCACATAACGCCACAAACCACAGACCTCTAGAACAACTAGAATTGCTTCTAATATTCGTTCAAAGTGAAAACACCTTTCTTCTCTTTTTAAAAAACTCATTTTGGTTTTGTCATTTTAAAATAAAATAATATAAAAAACAAAAACTTATTCACAATCAATGAAGATTATTTAGAAAGGTTTTCCATTTGTCAGTGTTGTTCATTCATACGAGAAGATCCGAAAAATAATAGCTAAAAGTGAAGAAAAACTTTTTGAAAAATAACTTTTTTTGTTTTTTGCGTCTCCTGAAAAGTTACCCTTTTTTCACAGAAGACCCATTTATTCCAAAACTATAAAGGTGCGTTTACATCTGACACTTCTCTCCGGACATAAGTGTCATGTGTCCGACAGAAATTCGCTTTGACTGTTTACATCTGAGAGAAATTACCAGACACTTATGTCGTGGATAAGTGTCCGACAGTTCTCGCAACGCTGAAATTCGGAAGAAATGTCCGACCCGTTTACATCACACGGACACAAGTGTCGTACATATCTTCTTCTGCAGTTCAGTTTATGTAGTCAAGATGAAAGGATCGAAACGGAAAATCGCGGCGAGTGTTATTATTTTGAAGCTATTAAAAAAGAAAAAAAAACGTTCAGTGTGGGTTCGAGAGTGGATTTCGAGACGCGATAAATTCGGTGCCTACGGGCAATTATTATCTGAGCTTAATATTGAGGATCCAGCGCAATTTTCGAAATTTTTAAGGATGAAACCCGGTGATTTCGAAAAGATTGCTTGTAAGATTGGTCCTCTTATATCAAAGCAAGACACCAAATTTCGAAAATCTATCGGTGTAAATGAACTACTCGCTGTGACCTTACGATTTTTAGCATCAGGTAAGTAAATCATTAATTGGTGAAATATGTAGTATTTTATTATCTTTATTGACAAGTAAGTTGTTTGAAATTGAACACTGTATGTTTACAGGTGATTCTTACGCAAGTTTAAGCTATTTATTCAGGATACCAAAATGTACAATAAGTCTCATCGTCCCTGAAGTGTGCAAAGCAATTGTGTCAGCATTAAAAGAAGATTAAATTAAGGTAATAATTGTAAAATAGGTGATAAGGTACTTTCAGTTTCAGTCTGTATGCAAGATACTTGATTTTGTGGTAGTTCTAGAGTTATATGTTGTTTAGAAGCTATCGAATGGGTATTACTATGGCTATGAGAAGCAAGACTTGATAGTAGCTCGTCCTCCTCATTTATCTCCAGCATGACTTGCTGAAATTTTCTTTCCATTTTTTTGCGTAAATATTCGGAAGAGATACTTCTCATTTCGGATGCAACATATTTGCCAAAAACATCATACTGATCCTCTTCTTCGTCCAATGTGCTTATAGCTTTTTGCATGAGTAAATCATTTCAAACATGTTGTTATCCAAGCTCCTCAGAACAGCGGCAGTTATTATTTTAACTACAAAGGGCAGCATAGTGTTGTCTTAATGGCAATTGTTGATGCAGATTACAAATTCCTCATCGTTACAGTCGGCAGCAATGGAAGAGTATCAGATGGGGGAGTTTTCAGAGCCAGTGGAGTTGCAGATTTCATTGAAACTGCAGCAACAGGTCTCGAGAAAACGCCTCTCCCAGGCAGAAGATTATGTGTGCCACATGTCTTTGTAGCGAATGATGCTTTTCCTTTGCAACCTCATATTATGAAACCATATCCATTCAACAGCCAAGGTTCCATGAAAATTTATAATTATAGACTCTCTAGAGCAAGGAGAATAGTTGAAAACGCCTTTGGGATTATTCCCAGCGCATTTAGAGTATTAAGGAAACCGCTTCTCCTTGCTCCAGAACGTGTGGAGTCCGTAGTTATGGCCGTTTGCAATTTGCATAACTATCTTTTGTCTGAAAAATGTTCTGCGAATGTTTACGCTCCGGAGGCTGCTTTCGACCGAACAAATTTAGAGACAGGCGAAAGATTAGATGGAAGCTGGCGAAATGAAGATCTGCTAGCAGATAGCCTGCTACCACTGGTACACCAGGGCAGTAATAACCACTCAAACTACGCTAAAGAAGTACGCGAAGAGTATAACGAATATTTTTACATTTTATACTTTAATACTAAAGTATTGTGATCGACTTGGAAAAAAAACATAACAAGATACTCTAGATGAAAGAGAATTTTGTTTTTTCATTTTAAGAAATTTTGTAGGGGAACTGGTAAGAGGATGGCAACATTGAACTTTATTTTCAAATTGCGTAATTATGTATGGGGGTAAATAATAAAGTTGCGCCCGACTTCTTGGCAGTTTATTTTTTCATAGCCATTCCCGCACAAAACTTGAATTTACCAGAGCCCTACAAAAATTTCTCAAAATTTTCGATATTATTGGCCATCACCTCCCTCTCCTTATAGCCATAAAAATAAAAATTTTATCAAATTTATAAGTCATAGAGCTCGACAATCTCACAAAATTTCAACTAAATATCTGCATTGGATTTTTAGATATAACGGTTTGAAATTTTCAAAAATGCACCAATTTTGATATGCTCCCCATTTCCCCCCACTGCTATTATGCCCAAATGTTATATTTTTTTTATATTCCGCTAATATAGATTAATTTATGTTTCAAGTTTCAATTACATAGTTTAAGAGATAGTCGGGTTATTAATTTTTAAGCTCTTTTCTTTACGTTACAAAAGAACTGCATTGCATCCTACAGTTTTTCTGACACTTATTGCAAAAGTAGACGAGCAGTCAACTTCTACGATAAGTGTCGAGAGAGCAAATAATCAGCGTTTACATCTGTTTGGACAGAAGTGCCGACACTTATCTCCGATAGTAGAATTTAAGTGTCGGACATAAATTCATCTCCGTTTACACTAGTCACGATTTCTCTCGGACATAAATTCGGGCAATAAGTGTCAGATGTAAACGCACCTTAAGACATTGTCACAATTCTTTTTTTTTATTTGAAGATAGTTACACTGGCTAACAAAACAGCTATGGAAATGAAAAAATTTCCGCCAGTTTTTGATATATGGAATGACACCATCATGAATTATCACACAAAACAAAAAAAAAAAGTTTCACATGAGCTGTAGATAAATCAGAATAAGAAGCAAACAGCTAAAAATGTGTAATTTGGCATAAATAAAATGTGTACAAAATTTGATTTAGCTACAATAAGCGGTTTCTGAGAAAACTGGTCATTTATCGCTCATAAGACACTATGTAAAAGTGTGGTTGATATATATCTATTATTAATTGTCACTTATAAACAATAAACTTTCCTAGTTATAAATATTTAATTTTAATTAATTATTAACATTTAGAATTATTAGTTTATTTCTATTTTTATTCAACCATTTATTTTTATCTGTTTTTCATTTGACAGAAAAATATCAACTCACTTTTCTAACTATATTTTCTTTTTTATAAAAATCAGTTAACTTGATTTTTTTAAATAAAAAATGTGTGGAGTGTATTTTTGTCAGTGGAATTGATTTACTGATTTTCACAAACCTCCTCTGGGAAGGAGGTGTGTGGGGAACACCTCCTTCCTAGAGCAGGACTAACGGTCCTACTCGATAACTTTACGCGAACCCGTTTGCGATCTGGTTCGCACCATAGATGGTGGTAAAGCGAAAGTCACGCATTTTTTAACCGATGCCTGATGTTGAGAGGAATGATGTGGAGACTGAAAAGAAGGCTTAAGCCGGTCAATCGAAACATTCTTTTCTTTACAATTTAAGGAAAGAGTAAAAAAATTGTCTTGACGTTTTAAAACTTTGAAAGGCTCCTCATACGGTGGTTCAAGTGACTTCCTCCCTTGATCCTAGTCACGATTTCTCTCGGACATAAATTCGGGCAATAAGTGTCAGATGTAAACGCACCTTAAGACATTGTCACAATTCTTTTTTTTTATTTGAAGATAGTTACACTGGCTAACAAAACAGCTATGGAAATGAAAAAATTTCCGCCAGTTTTTGATATATGGAATGACACCATCATGAATTATCACACAAAACAAAAAAAAAAAGTTTCACATGAGCTGTAGATAAATCAGAATAAGAAGCAAACAGCTAAAAATGTGTAATTTGGCATAAATAAAATGTGTACAAAATTTGATTTAGCTACAATAAGCGGTTTCTGAGAAAACTGGTCATTTATCGCTCATAAGACACTATGTAAAAGTGTGGTTGATATATATCTATTATTAATTGTCACTTATAAACAATAAACTTTCCTAGTTATAAATATTTAATTTTAATTAATTATTAACATTTAGAATTATTAGTTTATTTCTATTTTTATTCAACCATTTATTTTTATCTGTTTTTCATTTGACAGAAAAATATCAACTCACTTTTCTAACTATATTTTCTTTTTTATAAAAATCAGTTAACTTGATTTTTTTAAATAAAAAATGTGTGGAGTGTATTTTTGTCAGTGGAATTGATTTACTGATTTTCACAAACCTCCTCTGGGAAGGAGGTGTGTGGGGAACACCTCCTTCCTAGAGGAGGACTAACGGTCCTACTCGATAACTTTACGCGAACCCGTTTGCGATCTGGTTCGCACCATAGATGGTGGTAAAGCGAAAGTCACGCATTTTTTAACCGATGCCTGATGTTGAGAGGAATGATGTGGAGACTGAAAAGAAGGCTTAAGCCGGTCAATCGAAACATTCTTTTCTTTACAATTTAAGGAAAGAGTAAAAAAATTGTCTTGACGTTTTAAAACTTTGAAAGGCTCCTCATACGGTGGTTCAAGTGACTTCCTCCCTTGATCCTGGCGAACAAACACATGTTTACAATATTTAAGTAAGTTGAAGACAAAAGTGTTTGTGGATGTGTGAGCGGTTGGAAGCTTGGGCTTCACCGAACGCATGACCTCCCGCAGCCTTTGCACGTAGTGGCTGGAAGATATTTTGTGTTATGTTAGAATCGACGTGTACAAGTTCGTACGGCAAACGTAAATTTTGGCCATAAACTAATTCAGCTGGAGTGGCATCAACATCTTGTCTGATGATGGAGCGAAGTCCGAGAAGAATGAACGATAGTTCGCGAGTCCATCCTTCTGATGCCTTCCACATCTGAGAACTTTCAAGGACTCGATGTCAACGTTCTATCATGTCATTAGCTTTGGGATTATAAGCAGTAGTTTTGCTTCGTTTGAATCCCAAAACTTTGCCTAACTCGGAAAACAGTAATACTTCGAATTGTGTTCCCTGATCAGTTACAATCGTGACTGGTGTGCCGTAACGAGGTAAGTATTCCCTGACCGGTGTGCTGCTCGAATGTCCACAATTGGATAAGCTTCAGGCCAACATGTAAAGCGGTCAATTACCGTAAGACGGTAAGTGAAGCCTTCTGAAGTCAGAAGAGGTCCAACCAAATAAATGTGAATATTGTCGAACTTTTCATTTACTATCTCGAAAGTGCCGAGTGGACTTTTTACGTGGCAAGATATTTTCGCTTTTCCACAAGCTATGCATTCTGTGCACCAAACGTGGAAATCTTTGTTGACAGATGGCCTAACGAATTTCCCAACTAAAAGTTTAGTTCTTGCCTTAGCACCTGGATGAGCTGTTTCATGAACCACATCGAAAATCTTCTTACGCAACGTTTTAGGTATGTAAGGCCGCAAAGTGTTTTGCAAGGCGTCACACCAAAGTTGTTTGGAGGAATTCTCAATGTTAATAGGGAACATTTTCAGACTCGTTAGTTTCTTGATGAAAGGTAATTCTTCATCGATGAGTTGAGCGTCAGCAATTTGAGAGTAATCTACCGTAGCAGGGATTGTAATCTCGTCAATGCGAAATAATGCGTCGGCGACGACATTATCTGAACCGGATTTATGTCGAATATCCGTCGTAAACTGACCGATGAAGTCCAGATGTCTAAGTTGGCGTGGGGAAGCCTTTTCTGCGTATTGTTTGAAAGCGAAGATGAGCGGTTTGTGATCTGTGAAAATTTTGCCTTCCAGCATGAACTTGAAATACTTTATGGCAATATAAGCTGCCAAAAGCTCGCGATCTTAAGCACTGTATTTTCGCTGTACTGCAGAAAGTTTTCGCGCAAAGAATGCTGAGGGTTGCGACGCATTTGAGATTTTCTGCTGTAACACAGCACCGATGGCTGTGTCCGGAACGTCTGCCCAGCTAGCCCCCCCACTTCATTGAAAAATAACGAAAAAATTACTGAATTATGCGCTATTTATGCGCTTTCGAAAACACAAAGAAAAAAATTTTGCGCTCATTTGGTTTAGTAGGAATTAATTATTTTAAGGTGGGGGGGCTGAGTAGACGGCAAGCTAGCCCCCCCACCCCTAAAAAATGATATAATTGAAAAAATAAATACATAGGAATTATGCGCTATTTATGCGCTCTCAGAATCCGGTAAATTCGATTTTTGCGCTACGTCCTTTCAAGGACCTCCCATACAGATTGAAAGCTCCGAAAACAGTAAAACAGAAATGCCTACTCGAACAACAAAAAATCGTACCAAGTAATGATGCACGATCGATTTATGATTTATGCGCTCTCAGAATCCGGTAAATTCGATTTTCGCGCTACGTCCTTTCAAGGACCTCCCATACAAATTGAAAGCTCCGAAAACAGTAAAACAGAAATTCCTACTCGAACAACAAAAAATCGTACCAAGTAATGATGCACGATCGATTTATGATTTATGCGCTCTCAGAATCCGGTCAATTCGATTTTTGCGCTACGTCCTTTCAAGGACCTCCCATACAAATTGAAAGCTCCGAAAACAGTAAAATAGAAATTCCTACTCGAACAACAAAAAATCGTACCAAGTAATGATGCACGATCGATTTATGATTTATGCGCTCCCAGAATCCGGTCAATTCGATTTTTGCGCTACGTCCTTTCAAGGACCTCCCATACAAATTGAAAGCTCCGAAAACAGTAAAATAGAAATTCCTACTCGAACAACAAAAAATCGTACCAAGTAATGATGCACGATCGATTTATGATTTATGCGCTCTCAGAATCCGGTAAATTCGATTTTTGCGCTACGTCCTTTCAAGGACCTCCCATACAAATAGAAAGCTCCGAAAACAGTAAAACAGAAATGCCTACTCGAACAACAAAAAATCGTACCAAGTAATGATGCACGATCGATTTATGATTTATGCGCTCTCAGAATCCGGTCAATTCGATTTTTGCGCTACGTCCTTTCAAGGACCTCCCATACAACTCGGAAGCTCCGAAAACAGTAAAACAGAAATTCCTACTCGAACAACAAAAAATCGTACCAAGTAATGATGCACGATCGATTTATGATTTATGCGCTCTCAGAATCCGGTAAATTCGATTTTCGCGCTACGTCCTTTCAAGGACCTCCCATACAAATTGAAAGCTCCGAAAACAGTAAAATAGAAATTCCTACTCGAACAACAAAAAATCGTGCCAAGTAATGATGCACGATCGATTTATGATTTATGCGCTCTCAGAATCCGGTCAATTCGATTTTTGCGCTACGTCCTTTCAAGGACCTCCCATACAAATTGAAAGCTCCGAAAACAGTAAAACAGAAATTCCTACTCGAACAACAAAAAATCGTACCAAGTAATGATGCACGATCGATTTATGATTTATGCGCTCCCAGAATCCGGTCAATTCGATTTTTGCGCTACGTCCTTTCAAGGACCTCCCATACAAATTGAAAGCTCCGAAAACAGTAAAATAGAAATTCCTACTCGAACAACAAAAAATCGTACCAAGTAATGATGCACGATCGATTTATGATTTATGCGCTCTCAGAATCCGGTCAATTCGATTTTTGCGCTACGTCCTTTCAAGGACCTCCCATACAACTCGGAAGCTCCGAAAACAGTAAAACAGAAATTCCTATTCGAACAACAAAAAATCGTACCAAGTAATGATGCACGATCGATTTATGATTTATGCGCTCCCAGAATCCGGTCAATTCGATTTTTGCGCTACGTCCTTTCAAGGACCTCCCATACAAATTGAAAGCTCCGAAAACAGTAAAATAGAAATTCCTACTCGAACAACAAAAAATCGTACCAAGTAATGATGCACGATCGATTTATGATTTATGCGCTCTCAGAATCCGGTCAATTCGATTTTTGCGCTACGTCCTTTCAAGGACCTCCCATACAAATTGAAAGCTCCGAAAACAGTAAAACAGAAATTCCTACTCGAACAACAAAAAATCGTACCAAGTAATGATGCACGATCGATTTATGACTTATGCGCTCCCAGAATCCGGTCAATTCGATTTTTGGAGGGACCTGTAATACAATTATCATTACACCATTTGAACTAAAAAATTATAAAACGAATTTCAATATTTGTTGAAATATTTTAATTCTTTTAATAACAAGAAAATTATAAAGTGTAGTATGTATTATAATGTAGTAGAAAATTATCACAACATCGTTCACTATCAAAAATCTCATATTTGTTTTATAAAAACTGTATTAACAAAACTATTAATGTACTAATTTATGTAGTCACTAAATCAAACCACTAAAATCATTTAAAAGATCTCGCATGTTCATTTAGCTTTATGGTTTATCTAGCCTAGAGATACTTGATACACACTAACACTTCTGTCCTAATAGAGTTTGGACAATGCCCTTATACCAACAGTTAAGACTGCGTTTAGAAGCACAAGAAGGCAACATAAGAAATACGAAATTCGGCCAAACTTGAGTTTGGCCGATTTCAAATTTACGGATACGAGCGAAAACTTGCGTTAAACTACAAGTTATTATATTATTAGTAATTATATCGTCTAGCTCACTTTTTCTAAAAAATATTTTAATTGTTTGTTTTAAAGAATTATCTTTCTTACTTGAACTACAACTGCCAAATGAGTGGTCACTTACACTTAAATCATGGAAACTATTCTGTGCACTAGTACCACTAACTTCAGTGTTATTCAAAATTTTGTCCTTTAATCCGAAACGATTTTTGACTACCAGCGTATATAGTCCATTTTCAGATATTGAATTATTCATTTGATTTGATAGATCTGTCCATATTTTGTTCTGTTTTGATACAATTTTATTATCACTCACTAAAAAATGTTTGTTTCCCAGAATATTAGATATAATGAACTGTTCGTTATGTACACGAGGTCTACCACGATTTGGAATCATACTGCAATAAACTACAATATACACTTCTATCAAAAAAATGGTTTTAGCCTTTCAAATTATTAGGAATATGTATTTTAGTGAATATAGGATATTTAGAGGTTATTCAGTCTAAAAATTAAACACTTTAATCACGTAACACGCAAGGTTCCTGCCGCGAAACTGATAATTTCTATTATGGAGATTGATTGTCACCAAACAAAAGACAACTGCAAAGGGCCGCATTACGCATATAGGCACGAGCCCAAGCGCATAAATAAAGCAATATGAAGGGTTTTTCCCGAAGATCCTTACGTAGGACTGATTTTATGACGGTAGTCTAGAGAGAGGTAATTAAATAAAACGTGAAAGATATAAAATGTGAAAAGATTGCTTGAACAGATCGGTATATACTTTTGATATAGGCACGAGCCCAAGCGCTTAAATTAAGCAATATGAAGGGTTTTTTCCCGAAGATCCTTACGTAAGACTGATTTTATGACGGTAGTCTAGAGAGAGGTAATTAAATAAAACGTGAAAGATATAAAATGTGAAAAGATTGCTTGAACAGATTGGTATATACTTGTGGGTTTTCCCATAGATCCTTAAATATGAATGAGTTGGAATTGAGTAACATAAACATATTAGATATGAATGATGCCTTGGATGTTTTTTTATGGGATATTGCTTTGGCTGATCGCAAGGAGAGGGAATGAAATATAAATAATCCTGCTTTGTTTAATAGTCCAAGACGAAAAATTTATTTCCAAGTACGGAGCCAAACGGGACCTGTGCAGTGAAACGAACAAATAATTCGAAGATATAGACACAAACTTGGTGTCATTTAAAAACCCTTAACCCTATCATGCCCGAATTAATTTCTATGGATCTAAAAATTTTCTCAATGTTGGATATTGTTGATAGGCAGAAAAAATTTTTTCAGAATTTTCCAACTACCAAGTTCGAAAATGAAATACTGTTACTATAGGGCAACATTGGGCGTCAGGGGTAAAACAATAAAAAAAAAATTCGAAGAATTATTTAAAATTAATTTACTTTTGAAAAAAAAAATTATATTAATTAATATTTAAGGTTTTGACTGGAAAAAAACAGTTTTTTGTAGTTGTTAACCAAATAACCTTACGTCACATTTCATGCAATAAATTTTAAGTCATCTCTTATAAACTATTCAATTTTTCGAAATGAACAATCCATTTATTTTTCACTATTTCATAAGTCTTGTACTAGACATAGGCTGATTTTCATCGAAAATAATGACTTTTAGTCATTTTCAACTTTTTCAATGTCTAAAATTTTTAATACCTCGTCTTCTAAAAATTTTTTTCCCATACAAGTTGAGTTTCGTACATGTTGGAAATTCCATCGCATTAAACATTTTTTTCGCCGAAAAAATGGATTTTCGGCTCTTTTTTCGATGTCTTCATGCAAACATACATCGATTTTGACAAAAAAAAAATGGAATTTAGTCATTTTCAACTATCGAATTTTCTCAATGTTGGATATTGTTGATAGGCAGGAAAATTTTTTTCAGAATTTTCCAACTACCAAGTTCGAAAATGAAATACTGTTACTATAGGGCAACATTGGGCGTCAGGGGTAAAACAGTAAAAAAAAATTTCGAAGAATTTTTTAGAAATACCTTTATTTAAAATTAATTTACTTTTGAAAAAAAAATTATATTAATTAATATTTAAGGTTTTGACTGGAAAAAAACAGTTTTTTGTAGTTGTTAACCAAATAACCTTACGTCACATTTCATGCAATCAACTTTATATCGACATTCAAAACAAGGAAAACGCCCAATTTGGCCATAATGAGCACCACTTACAGGAGATATTTGGTTTTGTCTTTTTTAATTTTATTTGTTAGTCATTTCTGTTTTACTGTTTTGAGTTGTATGGGAGGTCCTTGAAAGGACGTAGCGCAAAAATCGAATTGGCCGGATTCTGAGAGCGCATAAATCATAAATCGATCGTGCATCATTACTTGGTACGATTTTTTGTTGTTCGAGTAGGCATTTCTGTTTTACTGTTTTCGGAGCTTCCGATTTGTATGGGAGGTCCTTGAAAGGACGTAGCGCAAAAATCGAATTGACCGGATTCTGAGAGCGCATAAATCATAAATCGATCGTGCATCATTACTTGGTACGATTTTTTGTTGTTCGAGTAGGAATTTCTGTTTTACTGTTTTCGGAGCTTTCAATTTGTATGGGAGGTCCTTGAAAGGACGTAGCGCAAAAATCGAATTTACCGGATTCTGAGAGCGCATAAATCATAAATCGATCGTGCATCATTACTTGGTACGATTTTTTGTTGTTCGAGTAGGCATTTCTGTTTTACTGTTTTCGGAGCTTCCGATTTGTATGGGAGGTCCTTGAAAGGACGTAGCGCAAAAATCGAATTGACCGGATTCTGAGAGCGCATAAATCATAAATCGATCGTGCATCATTACTTGGTACGATTTTTTGTTGTTCGAGTAGGAATTTCTGTTTTACTGTTTTCGGAGCTTTCAATTTGTATGGGAGGTCCTTGAAAGGACGTAGCGCAAAAATCGAATTTACCGGATTCTGAGAGCGCATAAGTCATAAATCGATCGTCCATCATTACTTGGTACGATTTTTTGTTGTTCGAGTAGGAATTTCTGTTTTACTGTTTTCGGAGCTTCCGAGTTGTATGGGAGGTCCTTGAAAGGACGTAGCGCAAAAATCGAATTGACCGGATTCTGAGAGCGCATAAATCATAAATCGATCGTGCATCATTACTTGGTACGATTTTTTGTTGTTCGAGTAGGAATTTCTATTTTACTGTTTTCGGAGCTTTCAATTTGTATGGGAGGTCCTTGAAAGGACGTAGCGCAAAAATCGAATTGACCGGATTCTGGGAGCGCATAAATCATAAATCGATCGTGCATCATTACTTGGTACGATTTTTTGTTGTTCGAGTAGGAATTTCTGTTTTACTGTTTTCGGAGCTTCCGAGTTGTATGGGAGGTCCTTGAAAGGACGTAGCGCAAAAATCGAATTGACCGGATTCTGAGAGCGCATAAATCATAAATCGATCGTGCATCATTACTTGGTACGATTTTTTGTTGTTGGAGTAGGAATTTCTATTTTACTGTTTTCGGAGCTTTCAATTTGTATGGGAGGTCCTTGAAAGGACGTAGCGCAAAAATCGAATTGACCGGATTCTGAGAGCGCATAAATCATAAATCGATCGTGCATCATTACTTGGTACGATTTTTTGTTGTTCGAGTAGGAATTTCTGTTTTACTGTTTTCGGAGCTTTCAATTTGTATGGGAGGTCCTTGAAAGGACGTAGCGCAAAAATCGAATTGACCGGATTCTGAGAGCGCATAAATCATAAATCGATCGTGCATCATTACTTGGTACGATTTTTTGTTGTTCGAGTAGGAATTTCTGTTTTACTGTTTTCGGAGCTTTCAATTTGTATGGGAGGTCCTTGAAAGGACGTAGCGCAAAAATCGAATTTACCGGATTCTGAGAGCGCATAAATCATAAATCGATCGTGCATCATTACTTGGTACGATTTTTTGTTGTTCGAGTAGGCATTTCTGTTTTACTGTTTTCGGAGCTTTCAATTTGTATGGGAGGTCCTTGAAAGGACGTAGCGCAAAAATCGAATTGACTGGATTCTGAGAGCGCATAAATCATAAATCGATCGTGCATCATTACTTGGTACGATTTTTTGTTGTTCGAGTAGGAATTTCTGTTTTACTGTTTTCGGAGCTTTCAATTTGTATGGGAGGTCCTTGAAAGGACGTAGCGCAAAAATCGAATTTACCGGATTCTGAGAGCGCATAAATCATAAATCGATCGTGCATCATTACTTGGTACGATTTTTTGTTGTTCGAGTAGGCATTTCTGTTTTACTGTTTTCGGAGCTTTCAATTTGTATGGGAGGTCCTTGAAAGGACGTAGCGCAAAAATCGAATTTACCGGATTCTGAGAGCGCATAAGTCATAAATCGATCGTGCATCATTACTTGGTACGATTTTTTGTTGTTCGAGTAGGAATTTCTGTTTTACTGTTTTCGGAGCTTCCGAGTTGTATGGGAGGTCCTTGAAAGGACGTAGCGCAAAAATCGAATTGACCGGATTCTGAGAGCGCATAAATCATAAATCGATCGTGCATCATTACTTGGTACGATTTTTTGTTGTTCGAGTAGGAATTTCTGTTTTACTGTTTTCGGAGCTTTCAATTTGTATGGGAGGTCCTTGAAAGGACGTAGCGCAAAAATCGAATTTACCGGATTCTAAGAGCGCATAAATCATAAATCGATCGTGCATCATTACTTGGTACGATTTTTTGTTGTTCGAGTAGGAATCTCTGTTTTACTGTTTTCGGAGCTTTCAATTTGTATGGGAGGTCCTTGAAAGGACGTAGCGCAAAAATCGAATTTACCGGATTCTGAGAGCGCATAAATCATAAATCGATCGTGCATCATTACTTGGTACGATTTTTTGTTGTTCGAGTAGGCATTTCTGTTTTACTGTTTTCGGAGCTTTCAATCTGTATGGGAGGTCCTTGAAAGGACGTAGCGCAAAAATCGAATTTACGGGATTCTGAGAGCGCATAAATAGCGCATAATTCCTATGTATTTATTTTTTCAATTATATCATTTTTTAGGGGTGGGGGGGCTAGCTTGCCGTCTACTCAGCCCCCCCACCTTAAAATAATTAATTCCTACTAAACCAAATGAGCGCAAAATTTTTTTCTTTGTGTTTTCGAAAGCGCATAAATAGCGCATAATTCAGTAATTTTTTCGTTATTTTTCAATGAAGTGGGGGGGCTAGCTGGGCAGACGTGTGTCCGGAGCATCGACCACAAGCAAAAGTGCTGCTGAAGAAGAAGGATAGGCTAGAGTTGCAGCCAGTTGATCATACCGAGAAAACGCTCCTCTTCTTCTGACCTTGAGGCGATCAAGATGTTGTCAATGTAGACGAAACAAAAATCAAGATCACTCAAAATCGAAAAAATTAATCTTTTAAAGGTTTGTGCAATATTGCGAAATCCAAACGTCATATGCACAAACTCATACGAACCGAAAGGTAATAGCCGTCTTAGGAACGTCATCCTCGTTCAGAGGTATCTGATGATATGCACGTTCTAAATCGACTGTTGAAAAACAGAACAGCTGTCAAGTTGTTGGGCAAAATCCTGAATGTGTGGTATCTGATATTTGTCCGGGACTGTCTGTGCATTAAGTGCCCGGTAATCCCCACAAGGTCTCCAACTTCCATCTTTCTCACGAACCATGTGAAGTGGCGAAGGCCAAGGACCGTGTGATGGTCTACAAATGCCACGGTCAACCATTTTGCCGAACTCAGCCTTCGCAATCACAAAGCGAGTAGGTGAGAGGCATCGAGGATTGGAAAAGACTGGGCGTCCTGTGCATTTTCTGTGTATTTGTTTGGCTTGCTTGCAAAATGGTTTGGTGTTGAGTGAGTAGTGATTGTATTCGCGAGTTTGAGTGAAACCGTAATGATATGCAAGCCATAAGTTGAAATTTTGGTGCAGTTTGCAGCGGTCAGAATCAAGTTTTGATTAATAATGAAATTGTGCACCAAATATTTATTTAAAATTTTTAGTAAGACCAAAAAAAAATTAGACGATTAGCTTCACCCCTTCTACACCCTCCCATACAAAATGACACAATTTCGCAATTCGACAATAAATGGATTTGCTCGAAAAGTATAAAATCTATTAGTTTGAATTTCGGGATATATTACTTTCATAATGATTTCAATCTACAGTATAAAAATGATTTGCGTTCTCTCTCTCCTTCCACCCTCTCCCATACAAACTACACTTTTTCATGAAATGCTCAAAGCCGATTTTCTCAGAACAAATAACATTTATCGAGCTCACATTTTGTAATAAATACTTATTTAACATTATCACTAAGATCAGAAAAAAATATTTGATTAGCTTCACTACTTCAACCCCCTCCCATACAATATGACACAGTTTCACAACTTCACAAAAAATCTATTTTCTTGAAAAGTATGAATGTTACTGGTCTGAAATTTAAGAGATGTCAATTTTATGATGTTCTTAGTTATTTCTGAAAAAATCACTAAAATCCTCCCACCGTTTCTACCACCTCCCATACAAATTGCACATTTTCACTAAATCTAACTCACTAATTTTCTCAGTCCCCATTCAATTTTTGGAGTAATCATTTTGTACAAAACATTTTTATAGCTACTTAAGCATGATGGGGAAAAAATTAGTTCAATGCTATCACCCCTTCTAACACTCCCCATACAAAATTTCTTGGGATCGCAAAAAATTCTATTTCATCTAGAGTATCTTAAGATTGCGTTTTACGCGCAATCCTAGCCCTGTTATGTTTATACTCTAGATGAAATCTGAGAGTATATTGTGTTTGCCTTACCGTTTGTAACGCTAAGAAATAATGCCCGCACAGAGCCGCCAAGGGTACAGAAATATTTGTTGTCGCTCAAAAATCTCGATTCCGAGTGACCGTCTGTCCGTCTGTCCGTCTGTCTGTCTGTGCGTATGTCTACAGCATAACTCTCGAAAGCTTTGAGCTATAGTGCTAAAAATTTTTGTGTGTCATTTTTAGCAAAAAAGTAAATTTAAGTTCGTGAATGGGCTACATCCCCCCACTCCTTCTACCCCCTCCCATACAAATTTTATGAAATTCCGAAATATTAAGAAATTGATTTTTCTTTGAAACTATTTAAGCTATAGACTTGAAATTTAAGTCAAAGTATTAGGATATAAATGTCATTATTATCACGGAGTATTGACCCGATCCCCTTACTCCTTCTACCACCTCCCATACAAATGGACAATTTTGAAAAATACATATTTTCGATTTTCTTTGAAACTAGTAAAGCTGAAAAGATGAAATTTTGTCAGAATTAATTTTACTATAATTGCAATTTATTTTAAAAAGAATTATCAACTTCACCTCACTCCTTCTACCCCCTCCCATACAAATTTCACGAAATTTTGAAATTTAAATTAAATTATTTTTCTTCGAAACTGTTAAAGCTATCAACTTGATATTTTGTAAAAATAGTAATAATGTAAAAAAAATTGTTTTGATCCGTACACTCCTTCTATCCCCTCCCATACAAATGCATAGTTTTTGTTAAATGCATTTTATCAATTTCCATTCAAACCAGAAAAAGTACAAACTTCAAATTTTGCCAGAATTTGTTTCTTAATAGTTGAAATAAGTGCTAGAAAAAATTTCAGCCCCGCTTCACTCCTTCTACCCCCTCCCATACAAATATCTGTATTATAAATTCTAGAAAAGCATTTCTCCTTCGAATATATGACAGCTATCGACTTTGAAATTAAATCAAAGCATGGTGATAAGGGTGATGATAAGCAGTTTCAAAATCATCTAAAACGTTCCACTTCCTCTGCCACCTCCCATACAAATGTCCCAATTTCAGGAAAACTATTACCAATTTCATTAAAAATAATGAAAACTAAAAACTTTAAATTCAGCAATAAACATTTTGCATGCCATGTTCTATGTTCTATGCGAAAAATATAAACCTCCCCTTCTACTTCTACCACCTCCCATGCAAAAGTCTCTATTCACTATTCGAAAGAATTTGAAATGACATATTTTCCGGTATATTAAGGTAATTTCCATCTCATCTATAGTATCATATGATTGGGCTTTACGCCCAATCATAATTCTGTTATGTTTATACTCTAGATGAAATCTGAGAGTATATTGTGTTTGCCTTACCGTTTGTAACACTAAGAAATAATGCGCGCACAGAGCCGCCAAGGGTACAGATATATTTGTTGTCACTCAAAAATCTCGATTCCGAGCTGCTGTCTGTCCGTCTGTCCGTCTGTCCGTCTGTCTGTCCGTCTGTCTACAACATAACTCTCGATAGCTTTGACCTATCGTGCTGAAATTTTTTTATGTCATTTTTAGCAAAAAAGTAACTTTAAGTTCGTGAACGGGCCACATCCCCCCACTCATTCTACCCCCTCCCATACAAATTTCATGAAATTTCAAAATTTAAAGAAATTAAGTTTTCTCCGAAACCACTTCAGCTATTGACTTGAAATTTGGGTCAAAATATTATAATATAGATGTCATTAATATCATTGAATATTGATCCGATCCTGTCACTCCTTCTACCCCCTCCCATACAAATGGACAATTTTGAAAAATGCATTTTTCGATGTTTATTGAAACTAGTGAAGTTATAAAATCAAATTTTTGCCAGAATTATTTTTGTTATAATCGCAATCAGTGTTGAAAAAATTATCAACTTCACCTCACTCCTTCTACCCCCTCCCATACAAATTTCACGAAATTTTGAAATTTAAATTAAATTATTTTTCTTCGAAACTGATACAGCTATCAACTTGATATTTTGTATAAAATACACAAATAGAAATATTAATAACAAGAAAAAAAATTGTTTTGATCCGTACACTCCTTCTACCCCCTCCCATACAAATGCATAATTTTTGTTAAATGCATTTTATCGATTTCCATTCAAACTAGAAAAACTACAAACTTCAAACTTTGCCAGAATTTGTTTCTTAGTAATTGAAATAAGTTTTAGAAAAAATTATTAGCTCTGCTTTACTGCTTCTACCACCTCCCATACAAATATCTGTATTATAAATTCAAGAAAAGCATTTCTCCTTCAAGTATATGAGAGCTACCGACTTTGAAATTCAATCAAAGCATGGTGATAAGGATGATGATAAGCAGTTTCAAAATCATCTTAAATGCTCCACTTCCTCTGCCACCTCCCACACAAATGCCCCAATTTCAGGAAAACTATGATTAATTTCTTTAAAAATAATGAAAACTAAAAACTTTAAATTCAGCAAAAAACATTTTGCATGCTATGTTTAGCGTCATATACGAAAAATACAAACCTTCCCCTCTACTTCTACCACCTCCCTCTAATGTATAGGATAATGACGCTAGTAATATCGAAAAGCGAGATAATATACATTAACTCGCATCGTGTGTCGGTAGCCTTAGCGAGCAATATACACACAGCGATCATGAGGCGATATTAATTAAACACTTTCAAAGTCGCGAGACGGGACCTATACAAGACGATTAAGCAGAGTGAGACAATGTGTTTCAAACGTATCTGTAACGAAGCGGATATAAATCCCAGGGTTATAGCATACAGGATGAAAATGACAAGACTAAAGAGTCATATCTCCCCACTAATAACATGCCTGATAATGCTAACATTAATAGTAGAGCACCTGTTCTCCCAAAGGCCAACTGCTATGTCTACTTGACACGTTGGGAAAGATCCTTGAGTGAATTATATGCAACAAACTGCCTGTAATAGCAGGGAGAAAGGAGTACCGTCAGACCACCAGTTCGTATTGAGGAAATCGCGTTCCATTGTTCACGCCATAAAAGCGGCAGACGATACAACAGCTAAATTTTTAAAGTACGCCAAAATTAGTCAAAACTATGCAAACATTTTTCCAAAAAATGTTTTCTTTAAGAATAAATTGTAGCCTAGAAGGGAATTATTTTAATGTCTTGATGATATTACAGTGGAGTACATTGGATAGATCTGCCCAAATATAATATTTTTAAGTTTCGAATTTAAATTCAAAAACCACGAGATATCGTAAATACAAAAATTTATGATTCCTCGTTAATATGTTAATACTCGCAACAAATTTATCCCATAATTTCAATTATTCAATAATTATACTAACTGAAATCCGAAACCGAACAAATCGATTTATAATAATCACCAGACCCATATACAAGTATTTCAGAAATTACATGTTTCATTCCAACAAATCTATAATGATTGATTGCCATCACATCGAAGTGAAAGATTTTTATTCAAATTCGATGTATGTGCAATCATTTAGTCGAGATCATGTCTCGAACGAAGTCGAATAAATCAAAGAATCAAACTTGGTGGCGAAAAGTTGCCAAAATCTATAAAGAAGCGAAACTATTCAGTGAATTTCTGCGGAGGGCTAACATTCATGGTTATTGCCATATTTTAGCGAAGGATGGAACGTTTGCAGATAGGTAAATTGATGGAGTTTTTCTTTTTTAACAAACACTCTAAAATCGTTCAAAACTTTCGTTCAGAGTTCTTTGGGCATTCGTTAGTATCTTCGTGATATGTGTTACTTCGTGGAGCGTTATAACGATTTACATTGATTTCGCAAATACACCGACAGCTACGAATCGATTGCCCGATCGTGTTCCAATATCTACAGTACCATTTCCGTCATTGGCTATTTGTAGTGGAAATCGCTTTAATAAGGAAACTTTATGGCGTTTTGCTGAAAAAATGTAAGTGTATAAATTTTTTTATATATGTTATGATGTCTCTAGTCTTCGTCTTGCCCAGCTCTAACCCATCTCAAGTTTAACTGTAGTCAACACTGATATGTAGTTCACGAACGAACTAGTTCATTCACTTTGTTAAACCATACAAATTATTCACTAAAATTCATGAATTTAGTTCGAAATGAACTGGTAGTAAGCTGGCTGAAATTAAGGTTTGGAACTCCGCGTGTTAGGATGACAATTTGTGTTCATTTAATAGATTTTAGGTGCATTGACGCAAATTTATGTTCATTTAATAGATTTTGAGTACATTCAATCAAATTTTTTTTTTTTTGCGGAATGACCTGTGTTATAGGCAATTTCGGCCTTTATGTGCAATGCACAAACACAGTAATGGAAGGAAGGAATGAGATTAGGAAGGTAGGGGAAGAGGAGTGAGAACGACCGTAACGAGTGGAGAAGCTGATATATATTTTTCAGATGTACTGGCTGCTACTGACAAATATTTGCAGATGCTATGGGGGACTGAATGATAGAAAGCGAACAGAAACCATCTACTGAGTATCTAGACCTTCTTGAAGTGGAACTGTTTCACTTTTACTCCGTTTGTCCATTTTATTTCGAATAATTTTTCATCGCCAGTAGCAACTGAAAAATTCGTGCTTAAAAAATCCCGTCTGGAGTGGGAATTGAACCCAGGACCTATTGACTGAAAAGCTGCCCACTATGCCACGAAAGCCTCATTGTGTTCATTTAATAGATTTTGGGTCCATTCACTCAAATTTTGTGTTCAATTAATAGATTTTTGGTGCATTCACTCAAATTTGTTCGCACTCGCTCAAATTTGTATGCAATCACTCAATTTTATGTGCATTCGCTTATATTTTTTCGGATTCGCTCAAATTTGTTTGCATTCACTCAAATTTATCTACATGCACTAAAGTTGTGTGCATTCACTAAATTTGGGTGCATTCACTCAATTTTGTTTGCATTCGCTCAATTTTGAGTACTTTTTTTTCTTTCTTGTTACGTCAGGGATGTGTGGAATCTTCATTAGATAGCAATAGTACGTGCCATTGGTATACACGATTCACACACCTGATCCTGACGGAGAACTGTCAGCCGATATGCTCACTCAAATTCGAGTGCATAAACTCAATTTTCTCTGCAAGCACTCAAATTTGTGTGCATTCAGTCAAAGGATTTCCTTCTCGTCCGAATCATTCCCCTGTCGTACGATTGCTGTCGGCCACTTCAATAGATCGCCATTGTAATTACTGTTGATTGTTCGAAGGTCTTCAGACCTTGAACATTTCACATTGGTCACAGGTATTCTTTTTAGCAAAGTGAACCTTGAACATTGGCTGATTATCATAGTATTCGCACGCGTGCACTCATTTGTTTTCGAGAACAGTGGAAGGTTTCGAACATGAGCGACAAAAGCTGACATGTACCAATATGTTTAGTGTGCGAACGAACTTTGAGCTTAATACGATCATACCTGGCGAATATCTGTAAGCGTTTAGTTCGAAGACAGATTAACTAATCATATTGTTATAGATCTTGCAATCACGCAATTTGGATGTTGCCGGAAACACCGAGAAAAGTCCATCAACATGTAAAACGCTATAAACATGTTTCCAGACACTTCTACTAAAATGTACGCAATCTAGAATAGCCGAGACACACACACACAACGACATCTGTCTGGAGTATAAATATCCGCCAACTTTCAGACAAGAGAGTTAGTCATTTGGCGACACCTATCGGTGGAAGAACGCGAATCGGTACAAGTAAGCGAAAGAATAAGATCGTCGGCATTGCCAAATCGGCGAATATAGTGCGAATTAATTAAAAGTGATCAAGAAATTAAGAAAAGTGCGATTAAATAAATTATTCATTGTTTTTAAACGAATTGTGTTTTTCTTTGAAATCGGCGATCCCCTAGCTCGCAACAATTGGTGTCAGAAGAGTGGGATTTCAAGGATAAATTCAGTTTAAAAATCGCGAGTGAAATTAAAAATTCTCGGAACGGATAATTTTGTGAGAGCGAAATCGCGAAACTAAATTCTCGAACGGACAGTGAAAATTTTGTGAAATCGAATATTCTCGAGTGTTCTAGTGAACAGTGACTTTAATTAGCGAAGTAAAATCGCGGAACTAAAATTCTCGAACGGACAGTGAGAATTTTCTGAAAACGAATATTCTCGAGTGAGCAGTGACTTTAATTTAATTGAATTCGAATCGCGGAAAAACTGGCAATAATCGGTAGTGAAAATGCCGCGTTATTTAAAAGACTTAAAAGTAACGGAGCTGAAGGAAGAGCTCAGTAGACGCGAGTTATCTACACTAGGGAGCAAGTCTGAACTTGTCAGCCGTATGATCGAGACACTTGAGGCTGAGGGTGAGGATGCAGATAGTTTTGAGTTCCAAATCGAGGAAACTCGTGCAGAGGAGTGTTCTGGTGCATCGAATGCTCTGACACAGTTAATGCAACAAATGATGCACAAATTGGATCAACAATCAGCTGTGACAACGAACATTAATCAGAAATTAGAGCAACAATCAGCAGACATTAATCACAAATTAGAGCAACATTCAGTGGACATTAAACAACACTCTGCGGACATTAATCAGAAATTAGAGCAACAATCAGCTGTGACAACGAACATTAATCAGAAATTAGAGCAACAATCAGCAGACATTAATCACAAATTAGAGCAACATTCAGTGGACATTAAACAACAATCTGCGGACATTAATCAGAAATTAGAGCAACAATCAGCGGACATTAATCAGAAACTAGAACAACAATCTGCGGACATTAATCAAAAATTAGATCAGACCTCAAAGGACCTTAACCAAAAATTGGAGCTGCAAAAAATAAAATAGACACCATGGGTAAGGCCATAGAAGAAAACGTTGAGAAGAAACTTCGAATCTTCGAAGAGCAAATTGCGGAAAAGACATCCGGGATTGCAGAAGAAGTCGAACGCCTAAAAAGAGACTTCGATAATGTGAAGGCGACTGGCGTCATCAAGACAGAACATGTTGCGCACAAGGGTCTCAAGGCTCCAATCTTCGATGGACAAACACCGTGGACTATTTATAAGACCCAATTTGAAGCCGCCGCAAGAAACAACCATTGGAATGATCTAGAACGGGGAACAGCTCTTATATTGGCGCTAAGAGGTCCACCAGCAGAGGTTCTTCAAACGATTCCGCAGGAGCAACAACAAGACTTTTCAACCTTAGTCCAGACATTGGATCTTCATTATGGCAGTGACCACATGCGAGAGATCTATAAAACGCAACTTTACAACCGAACTCAAAAGAATGGTGAAACACTTCAAGAGCTGGCACGCGATATTGAACGACTCACACTATTATCGCTGCCTAATGCGCAAACAGAGCAACGAAACGATACAGCTGTTTTCGCATTTAACAATGCTGTACAGGACAGAGAGCTGCAACAGGCGTTAAAACTGGCAGGTAAGAAAACGATTGGCGAAGCCTTAGTATATGGGCTGACGTTCGAGCAAAGCTCGCGGAGTAACTATCGAGTTCGAGAAATAGTAGAAGAATGTGTGTGACAGAAAGCCGAGTACACCAAGTGGAGCGAAGGATCTGGTGCTCCTCGATGCTGGAATTGTGGACAGGCAGGACACTTAAGACGCGACTGCCGCAAACCCAGAAAAGCGATCAACTACTGTTCCGGCTGCGCTGCTAAACAAAGAAGAGGAAGGGGCGAACCGTCACGAGAGCACGCTTCGCCTAATGACAGTCCGGGAAACGAGTAAAGGCCAACTTCATGGGGCAGAAGTTGGCTGGTAGAATCGACGCCCTCGGAACCATCATCGCAGTTTCTCGACTACATCGTTGTGAAAACGACTTATGTATGAGTGGTCGAGTCGGCAAATTAAACTGCATCATAACAGTCGACACAGGCGCAACACGGTCAGTGCTAAGATCTGACCTCGTAGATCGTACTTGGCTTCACAACACCAAGAAGTACGCACTTCGCACTGCTACAGGAGAAACTACAACGGTCCATGGAGAAATAGCTCGTGACATACAGCTTGGGGATTTGACCTTCTCGCATGTATTCGTGGTAGCTGATATTACCGATGAGTGTATCCTTGGAATGGATTTTCTGAAACCACACGGTATACAGCTGGACTTAGGACAACGAATAATGAAGTGGCGGAATATTGAAATCCCGATGGAAATAATATCCTCCAACACAACAAAGCTGCGAGTTGTATTATGCGAAGATGCGGACATACCAAAGTCATCTGAGAATGTTATTTGGGCAGAGCTCGATGGTGATCCCGGGAACCACCGATTCTACCTCATAGAACCGGAAACGACACCTGCATTACGAAGTCTAATACTAGGAAAAACGCTCGTAAAAAGGAATGAGAAGATGATGGTACCAATAAGAGTCCTGAACGTTGCGGACAGCACTACCAGCGTAAAGAAAGGAGATGTAATTGGCAGCTGTGAACCAATATCGGCGGTGACGAGTATCGACAAGGCAGAGCCACATGACGTACCCTCTAAAAATAAGCCAAGAAGGAAGGACAATGTAACATCAACACTTCTTGAGTCAAGCAACCTTAGAGGAGAACAACACAAGCAAGCAGTAGATCTAATCGAAGGATTCAGCGACGTCTTTTCCACCGGTGATGACGACTATGGCAGAACAAACTTAGTGAAACATCGTATAGATACCGGAAGTGCTACACCGATACGTCAACCTCCAAGAAGAGTACCATTAGCGAAACAAGGAGAAGTCAATTCAATGGTCAAAACTATGGAGCATCAGGGAATCATCGAAGAATCAAAGAGCCCGTGGATATCGCCTGTGGTGCTGGTAAAGAAGAAGGACGGCAGTACCCGTTTTTGTGTGGACTACAGGCGACTAAATGATGTTACGAAAAAGGATAGCTATCCACTACCTAGAATCGACGATATCATGGACACCCTGACCGATGCTAAATGGTTCTCAACGTTGGACCTGAAGAGTGGTTACTGGCAAGTGGAGATAGATGAAAAAGATAGAGAGAAGACAGCATTCTCTGTCGGCAGTGGACTGTAGCAGTTCATCGTAATGCCATTTGGCCTGTGCAATGCTCCAGCTACGTTCGAAAGACTGATGGAATTCGTTTTGCGTGGTCTGAGTTGGAAAACTTGTCTCGTTTACCTAGATGATGTGATCGTTATCGGAAAAACATTCAATGAACACCTAAAAAATCTGCAGGAAGTCTTCCAGCGACTGCGAGCGGCAAAATTAAAGCTGAGTCCGAAAAAGTGCACTTTGTTTAGTGCAGAAGTCAAGTACTTGGGTCACATCGTTTCAGCTGATGGCGTAAAGACAGATCCGGAGAAGATACTGGCGGTGAAAAATTGGCCTACTCCGAGTGATAAACACCAGTTGCGCAGCTTCCTAGGCTTAGCGACATATTACCGACGATTTGTAAAAGACTTTGCTAACACGGCGAAATGTCTGCATCAGTTAACAGAAAAAGGGAAGCCATTTACATGGAGTCAACAGTGCCAGGAAGCATTCGAGAGGATAAAAGACCAACTCTGCGACTCCCCAGTTCTGGCGTATCCAAAACCAGGTCATGGTTTCATCATAGACACTGACGCCAGCAATGTCGGTATCGGAGCAGTACTATCACAAGAGATCGATGGGCAGGAGAGAGTGCTATCTTACTACAGCCGAGTACTCTCAAAATCAGAAAGGAACTATTGCGTAACTCGCCGAGAGCTACTAGCCATAGTAGAAGCAACAAAACATTTTCACAAATACCTCTATGGTCAAAAGTTCCTTCTTCGAACGGATCACGCATCGCTTAAATGGCTACTTCAGTTTAAGAACCCCGAAGGCCAAGTAGCCAGATGGATCGAAAGGCTCGAATCCTACGATTTCGAGATTGTTCATCGAAGAGGAAGAATCCACGGTAATGCCGATGCGCTTTCACGTCGTCCTTGTCCACCGAACTGCAAGCATTGTCACCGTGTAGAAGGAAAAGAAGCCGGAGAAACCATTCAGAGGATAACGACCGAACCAAAGACTGGATGGAATCAGCAAGAACTGGAAGATGCCCAACGTAAAGATCCAGATATTTCACCGATCATGGCATGGAAAGACGAAATGAAACGGCCTGAGTGGAAAGACATCTCACAATTCAGTGAAACCTTAAAGTGTTATTGGGCACAATGGAACTCCCTTCACCTAGACGGCGGATTATTAAAACGGAAATGGGAGAACGCTGATGGAAAGTCGTATCACATGCAAACCATCGTCCCGCATTGTAAAGTCGAGGAGGTTTTGAAGGAATATCATGGAGGTACCTCCGGTGGGCATTTGGGAGTAAACAGAACCTTGGCAAAGATACGAGAAAGGTTCTATTGGATCCATCTCCGAGATGATGTCGAAAACTGGTGCCGTAAATGTACTACGTGTGCATCGAGTCAGGGCCCACACCGCAGATCAAAGGGAGAAATGCAACAATACAACGTGGGAGTCCCATTCGAGAGAATTGCTGTGGATATTGCTGGACCATTCCCGGAATCAGAAAATGGTAATCGCTACATTTTAGTGGTCATTGATTATTTCAGCAAGTGGCCTGAAGCTTACGCAATTCCAAACCAAGAAGCAGTAACCGTCGCAGAACAAATTGTTACTAACTGGGTGAGCAGATTTGGAGCGCCACGTGAGCTACACTCCGATCAAGGGCGCAATTTTGAATCTCAAATATTCAAACACGTGTGCCAAATGCTGGGAATAAACAAAACGAGGACAACTCCATTACACCCACAGTCCGATGGAATGGTGGAAAGTTTCAACAGGACATTGAACTCGAACCTATCCAAACTCGTCAGCGAGAGGCAACAGGACTGGGACCAGCACATCCCTCTATTTTTAATGGCCTATAGAACATCGGTGCATTCAACAACAGGAGAAACTCCGTCCCGAGTCATTTTCGGAAGAAATATTCGAGTCCCTGCGGAGCTAATGTTTGGAGTGCCACCAGACCAACCAACCAATGCTAAAGATTATGTCTCGGATCTTCGATGTCGACTAAAGACAATTTATAACCTGGTCAGAGATAAAATTGATTTGGCGTCCGACCGCATGAAGACGAGGTATGATCAACGGGCGAACTCATCAGGATTCCAAGAGGGCGATTTGGTTTGGTTATACAATCCCAAACGACAGAAGGGCAGATCGCCGAAACTACAGCGAAACTGGGAAGGCCCTTACCAGATCATCAACCGGTTAAATGATGTCGTCTATCGGATTCAACTACATCATAAACCCCGCACTAAAATGAAAGTGGTACATCTCGACCGATTAACAAAGTACCATGGTGCCATTGAGGAAGTGAACGACTCTGTTCGGGACGAACAGGGACTAAGGAGAGGGTAATGTTATAGGTCTTGCAATCACGCAATTTGGATGTTGCCGGAAACACCGAGAAAAGTCCATCAACATGTAAAACGCTATAAACATGTTTCCAGACACTTCTACTAAAATGTACGCAATCTAGAATAGCCGAGACACACACACACAACGACATCTGTCTGGAGTATAAATATCCGCCAACTTTCAGACAAGAGAGTTAGTCATTTGGCGACACCTATCGGTGGAAGAACGCGAATCGGTACAAGTAAGCGAAAGAATAAGATCGTCGGCATTGCCAAATCGGCGAATATAGTGCGAATTAATTAAAAGTGATCAAGAAATTAAGAAAAGTGCGATTAAATAAATTATTCATTGTTTTTAAACGAATTGTGTTTTTCTTTGAAATCGGCGATCCCCTAGCTCGCAACAATATTATGGTACTTCACGTTCAATTGGAAGGAACGCTTTTCTTCTTCACTGCAGTCAGCATAATTCTGTAAAAAGTCAATTTCGTAAGTACGGCCTTCTCTGAACTAAACGAAAGCTACTCCTTTTCATGAATTAGAACTAACTATCAAAATGAATTATTTTACCCATCTCTAGTAACCAACTTCAAGTCTGTCCATATTTGCTTTAAATCCTTTTCCAATGGAGTATCTCTACCTTAGTTCATCCCTATTTTATGTTTAGTCTAATCCTAGTTGATCTCTAGTTCAAGCTCAGTTCTGAAGCCGAATCTTTCTTTAGTCTATTTTCTAATCTGTGTCCAGACGATCTCTTTTAACTATAGTCTTCAGATCCATCACCTTTTGAGAACATTTGTTTTTTCCCCTTTAAATTAGATAAGATTTGCTAAAATAACTGAATGAAATATCCTCGAACAGATATGATTTTCAACACAATTCATCCGCCACTCAACCATGGAATTCGATAGAAAAAGTTTTCGATGCCGTGAAATTAATTGGCAAATTTTACGCACTCTCCTACACGACCGAAGAGTACTACGTCATGGATAAATTGCACTCGATTCTAATCGAAATGTACGAAGGACCTTACCCAATCAACAATCTGATCCGCGAACTAGCAATAAACTGCACCGAATTGCTGGTACGATGTGTTCTTCTAAACGAACAAGTCGATTGCAATAAAATCTTTCGTTTACGCACAGCTTACATAGGCGTATGTTGTATGTTTAATTATAATCGCGAGTATCTCGGACCAAATGAGTAGGTTACCGGATTGATTTCAATGTCCTTAAATAATCCTTCACTTCGCAGACTAACGCTTGAAAAAGAGCGAAATAAAACGGCAAACGCTCCAATTTATGTGGCCGGTTCGGGAATGAGAAATGGTCTTTCGGTGGTAGTGAACGATGAATACAGCAAGTATACATTTAAATTGTACTCGTCCGTTTCAACGAAGGTACTGGTAGGATGAATTTCAGGAATTTAACAGTTTTTTAAATTATTTTCACCTATTTAGATTGCTGTATTCGAATCACCCAATTTCCCAGACGTAATGAGCGCTGCAGTATCAGAAGGACATATGATTTCCGGACGGGAAGTTCAAATATTGATCTATCCCATCCTTGTTACTGGTAGTCCGGGGATGAGGAAGTTTTCACCGAAGGTTCGAAAATGTTTCTTCGATAATGAAGCCGATTTGGTGTTAAAACGGTTAGAGAATTAAAACTGAACAATTGGTGACAAACGCTATAATCACACAATCATTTAGGTTCTATTCGTTAAGTGAGTGCCTCATAACATGCCGAATTCAGGATATTTATGACTTTTGCGGATGCGTTCCTCCACATATGACAAACATATTAAATGCAAGCTATTGCCTACTGACTGATATTTCTTGCCTCGGTCGATGGATGGACAAATGGATGGCATACGAACCGCTAAACTTGATCGATACCGATGCGGATAAATTTTTGCAATGCCCGCAATGCATGTCACGCTGCGAATATATCAAATATAAAACGGAATCATCATATTTCGATATTGGAGCACCGGCTAATGGAAAGTACTACGATTATGGATTGCTGTAAGTTTATTTATGGTCTCAGAAATTTAAAAAAGTCGATTTCGTTGCGATATATGTCTGTATCTCCCAACGATAACTCGAGTAAACCCAAAAAAAAAGAGTGAGAGTGATCGTAAAAGATTTAGAACATCGTCCGATAGATCTGTATTGTTTCGAGAACGATCGCTAGCCAGAAGCGAAAGTTAAATATATTTCGAGTTGTAGATCTTCTAATGTGTTTTTTTTCCCAATTTTTGTATATTTGAATTTTTTCCAATTGACTGGAAGTGGTGTTTTTTCGATAGTGCTCTGGTCGGGAGAACTTGTTGAGGAGCTAACATAGGCGGATTGTCGAATATCTAGTTTCAAATCTAAACATTTTAAAAAAAAGTACCTTTTTTAATACCAAAATTAAAACCTATTGTTGCGAGCTAGGGGTTCGCCTGATTTCAAGTAAATCACAATTCGTTTAAAAATAAGGGATAACTTATTTATTCGCACTTTTACTTTAATTTTCACTTTAACTAGTTCACACTTTTACTTAATTCGCCTATCTGGTACTACCGCCGCGTATCGTTATATCGCTTCCACTGGTTCGCGTCTCGATCATTAAAAATGACTGACTGCTCGCTGAGAGCTACCGTGTATTTATACCAAATCTCCCAGTTCTCGAAGCTTCCGTCAGGTGTCGTTGGGTGTGTGTGTGTGTGTGTCTAGACTATTCTGGATCTTTAATTGCCTACCTTATGCTGTTTCGGTGTATGTCTCAACTAGAATGTTCTAGATATTTGTTTATTGCTTTTTATATATTGGGGGACTGTTCTATATAGTTCTGGCACTTTCGGGAAGATCAATATTGCGTGGTTGCCAGATGTATAACACTATGGTAGCTATCTACTTCTATGCTAATGCTCGTATGGAAATTCAACACTAAGTCGGTATTTTTAAGTTTTTAATTAGGAATCTCAAAAAAAAAAAAAAAAAAACAAAAACAGAAGATTCTGGATATTTGTTTTTCAGCATCATGAAATGCTCAAGTTTCTTAAAAAATCGGAATAGAAGAAAACGATCGATCTTGATGCGCAATAATTATTGAACTGCTATTTTTGGTTTCAATTTTATTTGATCTTTTCGTATTTCAGGAAAAATCTAAGCGGTTCTGATTTGAGTGTGCTTCATATCTTTTTTGCGCAAAATTATGCTGTTAAAATGCATCAGTCCGTAATTTATGATTGGCTTGAAATGCTAGGTAGTATCGAAATACTATTATTTATATTGTTTTATACCAAATTACTACAAATTTTTTTCTTTTTCAGCACTTTTGGGTGGAATTTGTGGTTTCATTTTCGGTGTCAGTTTTTTAAGTATTTTCGAATTAATTTATTTCGTTTCTGGTAAATTTTTTGCAATCTGGCATAATACCTTATGGAACGAAGAAGATGGAAATATTCGTTCGATTTATTGGAATGAAGTTAGCGACGTGAAAAGAAAATTTAATCAGAAAAACTCACTTGATGCAAATATTTATTAATTTTACGGCAAAAAATTGAAAAAATGCAATAAAAAAAAAATCACAATAAAACTCAAATGATTTTGATTATGATTAACCATCACATTTAAAAACAATTTCTTCAATATAATTGTTTAAAAATATGCTTAAGGAATTTAATTTTGAATATGTAATGTTCAAAAATTCAGAAATTGTAATGATGTTATTATTATTACTATTCTTTTTTATACTCTAGATGGAATCTGAGAGTATTATAAGTTTGCTCTAAGGTTTGTAACGCCAAGAAATAAGGGTCGGAGAAAAAAATGAATGATACAGAAGTTCATATAATCACACAGAAATTTCAAAACCGGATGTCCGTCTGTCCCTCTGTCCGTTCGCTCTCTAGCTTGAGAACGCGTTGAGCTAGAAAGCTCAAATTTCGTACACGTCGTTTTTGACAAAAAAATAAGGTCAAGTTCGTGAACGGGCCAAATCGCTCCACCTCTTCTACCCCCTCCCATACAAAATGACACAAATGCGCAATTTGACAATAAACGGTTTTGCTCGAAAAGTATAAAAGGTATTGGCCTGAAATTTGGAATGTATTACTTTTATGATAATATCAATCTACCATATAAAAATTATGCATGTCCTCCCCCTCCTTCTACCACCTCCCATACAAACTGTACTTGTAATGAATTACTCCAAGCTAATTTACTCAGTGCGTATCAAATTTAGCGAGCTGAATTATGCACTAAATATTTATTTAAAATTATAAATAAGGCCAAAAAAAATTAGAAGATTAGCTTCACTCCTTCTACCCCCTCCCATACAAAATGACACAATTTCGCAATTCCACAATAAATGGATTTGCTCGAAAAGTATAAAAGCTATTAGTCTGAATTTCGGGATATATTACTTTCATAATGATTTCAATATATAGTATAAAAATTATTTGCGTCCTCCCTCTCCTTCCAACCCCTCCCATAAAAAATACACTTTTTCATGAAATGCTCTAAGCCAATTTTCTCAGAACATTTAACATTTATCGAGCTCACATTTTGTAATTAAATACTTATTTAGCATTATCACTAAGATTAGAAAAAAATATTTGATTAGCTTTACTGCTTCAACCCCCTCCCATACAATATGGCACAGTTTCACAACTTCACAAAAAATCTATTTTCTTGAAAAGTATGAATGTTACTGGTCTAAAATTTAAGAGATGTCAATTTAATGATATTCTTAGTTATTTCGAAAAAATCACTAAAATCCCCCACTCTTTCTACCACCTCCCATACAAACTGCACATTTTCACTAAATCTAACACACTGATTTTCTCAGCTCCTATTCAATTATTGGAGTAAGCATTTTGTATAAAACATTTTTATACTCTAGATGAAATCTGAGAGTATTATAAGTTTGCTCTGAAGTGTGTAACGCCAAGAAATAAGGCTCGGAGAAAAAAATGATGAATACAGAAATTAATATTATCACTCAAAAATCTCAAAACCGGATGTCCGTCCGTTCGTCCGTCCGTTCGTTCGCTCTCTAGCTTGAGAACGCGTTGAGCTAGACAGCTCAAATTTCGTACACGTCGTTTTTGACAAAAAAGTAAGGTCAAGTTCGTGATCGGGACAAATCGCTCCACCCCTTCTACCCCCTCCCATACAAAAT
This sequence comes from Chorisops tibialis, assembly GCA_963669355.1. Taxonomy (NCBI): domain Eukaryota; kingdom Metazoa; phylum Arthropoda; class Insecta; order Diptera; family Stratiomyidae; genus Chorisops; species Chorisops tibialis. Next base: position 218,320,251 of record OY770262.1, read on the forward strand.
GACACAAATGCGCAATTTTACAATAAACGGATTTGCTCGAAAAGTATAAAAGCTATTGGCCTGAAATGTGGAATGTATTACTTTTATGATAATATCAATCTACCGTATATGCATGTCCTCTTCCTCCTTCTACCACCTCCCATACAAACTGTACTTGTAATGAATTGCTCCAAGCTAATTTACTCAGTGCGTATAAAATTTAGCGGGCTGAAATTATGCAATAAATATTTATTTAAAATTGTTGGTAAGGTTAAAAAAAAATTGGACGATTAGCTTCACTCCTGCTACCCCCTCCCATACAAAATGACACAATTTCGCAATTCGAGAATAAATGGATTTGCTCGAAAAGTATAAAAGCTATTAGTCTGAATGTCGGGATATATTACTTTCATAATGATTTCAACATACGGTATAAAAATTATTTGCGTCCTCCCTCTCCTTCCAACCCCTCCCATACAAACTACACTTTTTCATGAAATGCTCTAAGCCGATTTTCTCAGAACATATAACATTTATCGAGCTCACATTTTGTAATAAATACTTATTTAGGATTATCACTAAGATCAGAGAAAAATATTTGATTAGCTTCACTGCTTCTATCCCCTTCCATACAATATGACACAGTTTCACAACTTCACAAAAAATCGATTTTCTTGAAAAGTATGAATGACACTAGTCTGAAATTTAAGGGATGTCAATTTTATGATATTCTTAGTTATTTCTGAAAAAATCACTAAAATCCCCCCACTCTTTCTACCACCTCCAATACAAACTGCACATTTTCACTAAATCTAACACACTAATTTTCTCAGTTCCTATACAATTATTGGAGTAAGCATTTTGTATAAAACAGTTTTATAGCTACTTTAGCATGATGGGGAAAAAATTAGTTCAATGCTATCACCCCTTGTAACACTCCCCATACAAAATTTCTTGGGATCACAAAAAATTCTATTTCATCTAGAGTATCGTAAGATTGCGCTTTACGCGCAATCGTAGCTCTGTTATGTTTTTATTAGTATTATCCATGCATTTCAACTTAATCATGCTACTAACAACAAAATGAAAAAGTCCTTCATTATTTTACGAAATCTGGGACTAAGTTCTTCTTCACCTAAATTAACAGTGATTTTTTTTGTTCACCATAGTGAATTCCCTGAACATATTACATACATCGGATTCGAAGTTGTTTTCGGCTATGATTCGGTCAATGTTTTTATAGTGCATTTCGAATTGAAAGGATAGATTTCCGGATTTCGTTCTGTAACCTTTTTTTCATAGCACCGAACATAACTTAGGGGTCACCCTTTAATGCACTGGATACACAGTCAAGTCGGTAGGGTAGGTTACAAGGGAGTTTCCGGAGGGGAGAGTCTAAACTGTCGGTGGATGTTAATCTTGAAACACTGAATGCTGTAAGTTGATGGAAACACGTTATGCGGCAATACACTCCACAGTCCTGATACTTGGGTGACTTTACTTCAATGTTCGCGACAAAGGCTTAATATTGAACTCATGGGCGCGTGCGGCTTGCCGAGTATGCCTTAAATAGTTGAAAAGAAGAGGAATGAGGCTGGACAGTTCTGCACTGCCTTCACCGTGGAAATTCGATAATAAACGCTGAGTTCCGCGACGTTTCAAAAATGTTTGAGGGAATCTATAGAACCTGTTATAGTCTTATCTCCAATTAGACGGAACGCATGCATCTGGATTCAATCAAGTACAGCAAGTTGTGTTTCAGAGGCTTCATCCCATATGTGTAAGTTGTATTCGAGACGGAGACGAATGTGGATCTTATAGATATTAGCTAGATCGTGCGGCATAAAATACTTTGTACATCTTCAATAGACATTGTGGCGTTTGTTTTGAAAGCATCAAATGTAATATCAAAAACATGTTTGCTCCAATTGAGAAGTTTGTTAAGTTTGCAGATAAAAACTGCCTGGATTGCCTGGAGTGTTGTTGACAGAAGGTTATTAACAAAGACTAATAGAGATACGCCATCCATTATGACTTGTATCGAGCGCAGAAAAAAAACTCTCAATCCAATGGATAAGGGTAGTGTTAGAAATTATGGCTATGAGTTTCACTAATAGACCTTTGTGTCAAAGGCCTTCGTAATGTCAAGAGTCAGTACTTGATGGTTCGAAAAGTCCGGTGGAGGAAAGTTTCATTCAAAAATCGATTTCGAGTTGCTTTTTTTGAAATAAAGCTCTTCCGGAAATTTGATGCTATAACTATACTAATCACTACCAAATGATAAAATTAGACTATCAGACACCGCCAAACGATTCCTAAGCGAATGCAATAAGAAAAATTCAAAAATCATTCATTCCAAATTCTACTTCGGGTTGCTATTTTTGGAATAAAGCTCTAATGGAAATTCGATATTGTAACTATACCGATTACCACCAAACAATGAAGTTGGGCTAGCAAGCACCCCCAATCGACCCCCAAGCGAATGCAATAAAAAAAATTATAAATTTATTAATTTATAAACTTCACACAAAATCGGAAAGCTTAAAGCTCATATCGAAATTTGCCTACTATTGCTATGTGAATGAAAACCAATCACTACCAAATGACCACCAAACGACTAGTGAAATCCGTTTTGCTGTAAGAATATCGTAACTCCAGTTATTTACAAAAATACATAATGGAGGGCTAACTTCACGCTTTTTAACAAAATCATTTAATTACAGCTAATTGAATTACTACCAAATGTTGAAAGGTTACTACCAAACGCCACCAAACGAATGGCATAATTTGTTGTACGCTAAAGTAACGGGAACTCCAGATATTTAAGAAAACGTGTTTTGGGGGACTAAATAAAGTAAACGTGATTTCTAAGAATACGGAAAATAAAAAAGAAAATAAAAAGAGGTTAGGAGGTGCTGCAAGAAGAAGGTACATGTACCACCGTAATCACAGAAAAAATGCTAACGAGGCATACGATCTTGCCTCCTTGCCAATGAAGGACACTTTAGCACCGGCACAGAAAACAGCGATGAAAAGAGGTAGAACCTTATCAACAACACCGCCTTCTGCCGGAAATGAAAATAAGAGGCAAAAGACCGCAAGCAAAAGCGTCATGCTTAGACCTACAGTAGAGGTACATCCATCAACGTCGGGCACTAGCTACAGAGACGCGGTCAAAGGGATAAGAATAGGTATAATACATACCGAGCATCCGCTCAAAATCCTTAATCCAGAGCAGCTAGCTGCAATACAAAAATCTATTCTGGGAAGTATTCCGGCAGCATCCAAAGAGGGAACTAAGCCAAAATTTTGTGGACTTAGTCTTAAACCAGGGTGGATGCTGACTGTGTGCGGGGACGAGGAAACCGCATCGTGGCTTGAGACAGCAGCCAAAACCATCAAGCCGGATGACTCCACTAATATTAAGGCTGTCCGGGAGGAAAATATTCCGCGATTGGAAACAATCACGGGATACTTCCCCCACGAAGAAGACTCGACAGAGGTTATTACAACCCTCATCGACTCACAAAACGACGATTTGTGCGCCTCAAATCGGAAGGTCCTCAGTAGGAGGAAAAAGGGCTCAAATACAATAATAACCTTCTTCATCGACGGCCAATCGATGGAGAGGCTTAAACAGATGGGGTACCGAATATGGTTTAAATTCACGAGTTTGACTCTACGCCCTAAAGCCAAGGAGGTAAGAAGCGGTAATTCGCAATCTACCGACGATGGTCAGAAAACTTAATAGCATCAAAGTTATTCAGGCAAATCTCCATCGTGCGGCAGCGGCGATGGACGTTCTGACGTGGAGATTTACAAAAGAGGAATTCCATATGGCGCTCCTACAAGAACCAAGGGCCGCGCATGGTAAAATAATAGGAATTCCTAAAAAAATAGGTAAGCTGATTTATGATAGAAGTAGCAGCACTTCTTGTATCATCTGAAATTAAATATCTAAATATTCCAATTTTCATAAGATCAGATCTAGTCGCAGTATTGGTGAAATTACCAAAGGCAGGAGGATATCAAGAGGTTATAATCGCCTCGGGATACTTTCCTGGTGAGGAGCCTGATAATCCACCTCAAGGCGTTATGGAAGTAGTGGAATATGGCACTCCACAAACTACCGGTCATTTTGGGCTGTGACGCTAATGCCCACCACACTATCTGGAGAAGCAGTGATATCAACAAAAGAGGTGAGTCGCTTTTGGAGTATCTTACTACTAACAACCTAGATATATTAAATAAAGGTAACTCACCGACCTTCATAAATTCAGTAAGGCAGGAGGTACTGGACCTTACCATTACGAACCCCTGCCTGGCTGACAAGTGTGAAAATTGGCACGGATCAAAACAAGCCTCGCTATCAGACTACAGGCATATCTGTTTTGAAATTAAGACCTCTTTTTGCTACTTAGAACAGTACAGAAACCCTAAACGAACGAACTGGTAAAATCTTCACTCCGGAAAAGATCAGATGGGCTATCAACACCTTTAAGCCTTACAAATCAGCCGGAGTAGACAAAATATTCCCCGCATTACTGCAGAAGGGGATAGGGATCCTAATGCCAATAATGATGAGGATCTTTAAAGCAAGTTTTGCATGGGGATACATCCCTAAAAGCTGGCAGAAAGCGAGAGTGGTATTTGTACCTAAGGCAGGGAATCGTCCCAGTGAACAGCCTAAGTCATATCGCCCTATAAGTCTAACCTCTTTCTTTATCAAAACGATGGAGAAGTTAGTGGACATTCACATAAGAACGGGGCCTAACAAGGTCTGTCTTAATAAGAACCAACATGCCTACCAAAAAGACAAATCAACCGAGTCAGCCCTTCATAGATTGGTAAAACAAATCGAAAAGGCAAAAGACTATAAAGAAATTGCCCTTTGCGCATTCCTAGATATTGAAGGAGCGTTTGATAACACTCCCCATGAAGCCATTATAGCGGCAGCTAGGAAAAAGGGTTTGAAAACGGCCACAATAAAATGGATACATGCCAAGCTAAAGAGCCGAATGACAACCACGGATCTAGGTGATAGCACATTGACTGCAGAGACCTATAGGGGCTGTCCCCAAGGAGGGGTACTATCTCCGCTTCTTTGGTCAATCGTAGTGGATGAGCTTCTGGACCGTCTAGGAAACCAAGGATACGAGGCAATAGGATATGCTGATGATATAGTCACTATCATAAGAGGCAAATACGATTCAATAATTTCGGAAAGAATTCAATCAGCGTTAGAAGTAATAATGAACTGGTGTCAGTCTAAGAACTTGAACATAAACCCAAGTAAGACTGAGATAGTACCATTTACAAACAGAAGGAAAGTCCATATTATACCTCCTTCAATAAATGGAACACCAATACCCCTTTCAGATGAGGTAAAGTATCTGGGTATTATACTGGATGGCAAACTCAACTGGAATAAACATATAAACAGGACTCATGCCAAAGCACTAAAGGCATTTTGGGCCTGTAAAAGCTTGTTTGGCAGAAAATGGGGACTAAAGCCCAAAATGATTTACTGGTGCTACAAAACAATCATTCTCCCTATAGTTACATACGGATCAACAGTATGGTAGACTAAGATCTTACAACGTAAAGCACAGCTTACGTTACAAAAAATCCAAAGGCTAGCTTGCCTAGGTATTACAGGTGCAATGAAAACCTGTCCTACAGTGGCAATGGAAATGTTCCTAAACATCCCTCCTATACATCTCCAAATAAAAAAGGAGTCTATTGAAGGAGTGATACGCTTACAGGAGAAAAATAATTACAAACCAGGGGATTTTAGAGGTCACCTCAAAATCCTAAAAGACCCAAAAATGGAGGTTCTAACTTCTACTCTATCGGACGTCATGCCGATAAAATTCAACTTCGAAACCCCTTTCAAAGTTATTATCAGGGAACGCAAGGACTGGCAATCCATGCTATCTGAAATAGTAGAAGGGTCAACCATCTGGTATACAGATGGATCGCGCACATCTGAGGGGACAGGAGCCGGAGTCAAAGGACCTAACTTCGCGGTCTCAAAACCACTCGGCAAAGAAGCCACAATCTTTCAGTCCGAACTAATTGCAATGGAGCTATGCATCCAAGAAAATATAAGGAGAGCTCATCGCAACAAGTATATTTATATCCTATCGGATAGTCAGGCTGTTCTCAAAGCTCTAGCGTCCAATAAACACGGATCAAGGATAGTATGGGGCTGCCTTCAAAACCTAATACTCCTGGGGAAAAGGAATAAGGTTACCTTAATGTGGGTACCAGGACATATGGGAATAGAGGGAAACGAAGAGGCTGATCGCCTAGCAAAAAACGGCGCTCAAGCAAATTTTATTGGTCCAGAACCTTTCTGCGGAAAACCGAAAGGGTACTTCAACACTATTATTAGACAATGGGTAGAACAAGAACATAAAATCTACTGGAATAAACATCCAAAAAAATTGATTCTACCACAAAAAACAAAGTGGAGGATATACTAAAATTCAGCAAGAAGGATATTAGTACTCTAATCGGCCTAATGACGGGGCACAGTGGAGTAAACCACCACCTCAAAAACATGAGCTGAAACCGACACCTGTCGCCTCTGTCTCGAAGAATCAGAAACGACTGAACACATCCTATGTCACTGTGAAGCAGTAGCTAGGAAAAGACATAATCTTACAGGGAAAGGGTTCCTTTCAACCAAAGAACTAGCTAACATGGCTCCCTTAAAGATCCTCAAATTAGCTAAAGCTATTGAGGTATGGTAGGGTGAAGGGGCTATAAACGCACAATAGGCCGAGAAGGTCACAGTGCTCTCTCATGTTCCCCTATTTAAATAAATAAATAAATAAGAATACGGATTACCATCGAAAGAAAAAAATTTACAACCAATCACCACCAAACGATTGCAACAAGAAAAATTCAGAAAATCAAAATTGGGGGGGGGGGCAAGTTCACACACGTTCGAAATGGGTTCGCCACTACATCTCATGTTTATGGACTTCGAGAAGGCTTTCAACAGCGTTAAGCGGGATTACATATGGAATGCTTTGCGTAGGAGAGGTACTCCAGATAAAGTCATAGCTATGATTAAAGAATCCTACGAAGATGCAAGGTGTCTTGCATAGAGGAGAGCTGTCCGACAGCTTGTTGTGTTTTAGGCAGTTTCGAGGGAGTTTTCTTGCCCAAAGGGACAAGATCATTCGGAAGGGAAGTACATGAAGGGTTAGGAGTGGGCCAGTTGGAAAATAAATCTTCCAAGCTGGTGTTTTAGGTGGTGCTGGGGCGACGCGCTTGCTGGCTGCCGGACGCGCTGCAGTAGAGAAATTGGGGAGGGTTCTTACACCACCTCAAAACATGACACCCTCTGCCTGGAAACAAATTGTATTTGGCCGTTCGGCCTCGCGTCGGCTTATCCTAGTGATTAAAGTGGGAGTCTCATCGTATCATCATCGTCGCTATTTCCAAACCAAAGCTTACCTGCACTCAAGATGACGCTTCTGGTGGTATGCGCGCCCTAGCCCCCCCAACCTTGACTAGGCGGAATTTTTCTTCCTTAAGGTCATCGCCAAGCCCCTAAGAGGAGGAGGATATCCATGGAACTAGGAAATCAGAAGATCCCTGTCGTTAATTCTTAAAAATTCATTTTAATCCACTGGATCGAGTCTAAATTTATCATAACAAAAGGTAAACAAAATATATTGAATCGAATCTAAATTTTATCATTACCAAATTTAGGTAGACTTTCATATTAATATAATTCATTTTAATAAATTGAATCGAATCTAATTTTATCCTAGCCAAATTTTTTATAGTCATTCATATTAGTGTAATTCATTCTAATTCATTGAACGAATTTAATTTTACTTTATTATTTTTTAATAATAAAGTATTGTGATCGACACAGAAAAAAAAAAAATTTGCTACCCTGAAATTTTGTTTTTTCGCGTTTCATGACTAAATTAGCCTAAAATATAACAGGGCTACGATTGCGCGTAAACCGCAATCTTACGATACTCTAGATGAAATAGAATTTTTTGTGATCCCAAGAAATTTTGTATGGGGAGTGTTAGAAGGGGTGATAGCATTGAACTAATTTTTCCCCATCATGCTAAAGTAGCTATAAAAATGTTTTATACAAAATGCTTACTCCAAAAATTGAATAGGAGTTGAGAAAATTAGTGTGTTAGATTTAGTGGAAATGTGCAGTTTGTATGGGAGGTGGTAGAAAGAGTGGGGGGATTTTAGTGATTTTTTCAGAAGTAACTAAGAATATCATAAAATTGACATCTCTTAAATTTTAGACCAGTAACATTCATACTTTTCAAGAAAATAGATTTTTGTGAAGTTGTGAAACTGTGTCATATTGTATGGGAGGAGGTAGAAGCAGTAAAGCTAATCAAATATTTTTTTCTGATCTTAGTGATAATGCTAAATAAGTATTTATCACAAAATGTGAGCTCGATAAATGTTATATGTTCTGAGAAAATCGGCTTAGAGCATTTCATGAAAAAGTGTAGTTTGTATGGGAGGGGGTGGAAGGAGAGGGAGGACGCAAATAATTTTTATACTGTATATTTAAATCATTATGAAAGTAATATATCCCGAAATTCAGACTAATAGCTTTTATACTTTTCGAGCAAATCTATTTATAGTCGAATTGCGAAATTGTGCCATTTTGTATGGGAGGGGGTAGAAGGAGTGAAGCTAATCGTCTAATTCTTTTCAGTCTTACTAATAATTTTAAATAAATATTTGGTGCACAATTTCAGCTCGCCAAATTTGATTCGCACTGAGTAAATTGGCTTAGAGTAATTCATGACAAGTACAGTTTGTATGGGAGGTGGTAGAAGGAGGGGGAGGACACGCATAATTTTTATACCGTAGATTGATATTATCATAAAAGCAATATATTCCAAATTTCAGGCCAATAGGTCTTATACTTTTTGAGCAAATCCGTTTATTGTCAAATTGAGGATTTGTGTCATTTTGTATGGGAGGGGGTAGAAGGGGTGGAGCGATTTGGCCCGTTCACGAACTTAAAGTTACTTTTTTGCTAAAAATGACACACACAAATTTTTAGCACTATAGCTCAAAGCTTTCGAGAGTTATGCTGTAGACAGACACACAGACAGACAGACGGACAGACGGACAGACGGACAGACGGACAGACGGACAGACGGACAGACGGACAGACGGTCACTCGGAATCGAGGTTTTTGAGCGACAACAAATATTTCTGTACCCTTGGCGGCTCTGTGCGAGCGTTATTTCTTAGCGTTACAAACGGTAAGGCAAACACAATATACTCTCAGATTTCATCTAGAGTATAAAAAGCAAAAAAAAAACATAACAGATTTATGATTGAGCATAAAGCCCAATCATGTGATACTCTAGATGAGATGGAAATGACTTAAATACACCGGAAAATATGTCATCTCAAATTTTTTCGAATAGTGAATAGAGACTTTTGCATGGGAGGTGGTAGAAGTAGAGGGGAGGTTTGTATTTTTCGTATATGACACCGAACATGTCATGCAAATGATTTTTGCTGAATTTAAACTTCTTAGTTCTTATTAGTTTTAAAGAAATTGGTCACAGTTTTCCTGAAATTAGGGCATTTGTATGGGAGGTGGCAGAGGAAGTGGAGCGCTTCAGATGATTTTAAAACTGCTTATCATCCTCCTTATCACCATGCTTTGATTCAATCTCAAAGTCGATAGCTCTCATACATTTGAAGGAGAAATGCTTTTCTTGAATTTATAATAGAGATATTTGTATGGGAGGTGGTAGAAGGAGTGAAGCGGAGCTGAAAATTTTTCTAGCACTTATTTCAATTATAAAGAAACAAATTCTGGCAAAATTTGAAGTTTGAACTTTTTCTAGTTTTAATGGAAATCGATATAATGCATTTAACAAAAATGATGCATTTGTATGGGAGGGGGTAGAAGGAGTGTACGGATCAAAACAAATTTTTTTCGCATTATTAATATTTTGATTTCTATACTTTATACAAAATATCAAGTTGATAGCTTTAACAGTTTCGAAGAAAAATAATTTAATTTAAATTTCAAAATTTCGTGAAATTTGTATGGGAGGGGGTAGAAGGAGTAAGGTGAAGTTGATAATTATTTTTAAAATAAACTGCAATTAAAGTAGAATTAATCCTGACAAAATTTCGTCTTTTCAGCTTTACTAATTTCAATGAAAATCGAAAATATGTATTTTTCAAAATTGTCCATTTGTATGGGAGGGGGTAGAAGGAGTGAGGGGATCTGGTCAATATTCCGTGATATTATTGACATCTATATTGTAATACTTTGACGTAAATTTCAAGTCGATAGCTTAAATAGTTTCAAAGAAAAATCAATTTCTTAATATTTCGAAATTTCATGAAATTTGTATGGGAGGGGGTAGAAGGAGTGGGGGGATGTAGCCCATTCACGAACTTAAAGTTACTTTTTTGCTAAAAATGACACACAACAATTTTTAGTACAATAGCTCAAAGCTTTCGAGAGTTATGCTGTAGACAGACGCACAGACGGACAGACGGACAGACAGACAGACGGACAGACGGTCACTCGGAATCGAGGTTTTTGAGCGACAACAAAAATTCCTGTACCCTTGGCGGCTCTGTGCGAGCGTTATTTCTTAGTGTTACAAACGGTAAGGCAAACACAATATACTCTCAGATTTCATCTAGAGTATAAAAATCCGTCCCGCCGTACGCCGTACATATGGACTCGTACCTCCAAGACCGTTAAAGGTAGAATGTTGGTTTTTGGGTGGATTGTTAATTTGGTAAGTGAGCTCCATTACCCAAATTTTGGGGAGTGTGGGGTGGATGGGAGAGGCGGGGGGATGGAAAAAGTCGAAAAATACACTTGCTAATATCTTCACCACGAATGCAGATAGAAAAATGAAAATCAGCATACATATAGAGAAGGTTGTGGGACATACTCCAAAAATAATTTAATTTTTTTATCCATTGGCGTCCGAAAAGGGGGGGTTAAAAACAAATTGTCGGCCGAATCTTTTTTTGAAATGGTTATATCTTCGAAACTACTTACCATAAAAAATTCATATTTTGGGACAATTAAGATGGCGTATAGATCCATCAGAATAAGCTTAGAAATAGGCTAATTATTGTAAGGGGGAGGGTCAGGGGGGGTGCAAAGAAAAACACTTAAGAATTAATATCTCAACTATCTCTTAAGCTATGTAATTGAAATTTAAAACATATACTAAGCTATACTAGCGAAATATAAAAAAAATATAAAATTTGGTCATAATAGTAGTGGGGGGAAATGGGGAGCATTTCAAAAATGGTGCACTTTTCAAAATTAGAAATCGTTATATCTCAAAATTGTGTGCAGATATCGAATCAAAAATTAGTCAGATTATAGAACTATATAATTTATAATTTTGATAAAAATTTTAAGTTAGGGGGTGTAAAGGGAAGGAGGTGGTAAGCAAAAATGTCGAAAATATTGAGTGATTTTTTTAGGACTCTGGTCAAAGATGGAAACTTTAAATTTTGCATGTGGATACATCTATTTTATATACATAGAAAAAAAATAATAATTTGATCCACAATTGTTACGAACCGACCACCACGGTCTAAGGGGCACAAGGTGTTTCATGTGCAGCGAAAAAAACACGAAAACTGAAAATTTTTGGATGTAATTTTAAGGTAGAAACTTGAAAATTTGGGAAATACATTTAAAAAAAATCCCCAACCGTATAAGATATTAACTGGTCGAATACCTTTGAAACTTCTACCCCCTCCCATACAAAATTATTTTTTCGACCATTTATAAGAAATTAATTATCACCTAACTATTAAAAGCTATCAATTTGAAATTTTGCATAAGAACTTATAAAAATATTTAAAATAAAATTATTTTAAAAGTTTCAACATAGCACTTGCCCTTCTATCCCCTCCCATACAAAAGTATGATTTCGACCAATTTCATTAAATCAACTAATAAACAACAAATTAAAAGCTACGAACTTGAAATTTTGTACGAGCACCTTACTAGAGAAAAAAAAGAAAATTGCATCACAAATCTTGCAATTCCCCTACCTCTTCTACCCCCTCCCATACAAAATTATTTTTTCGAGCATTTTTAAGAAATCGGTTATCAGCTAATTCTTAAAAGCTATCCATTTCAATTTTTGCCGGAAAACTTATAAAAATAATTGAAATGAAATTTTGTTAAAAGTTTTGCAATCACGCTTGCCCTTCTACTCCCTCCCATACAAAAGTATCATTTCTACCTATTTCATTGAACCAACTAATAACCAACAACTTAAAAGCTGCGAACTTGAAATTTTGTACGAGAAGACTACAACAGAAAGGAAATAAAATTGCGTCACAATCTTTACGATTCCCCTACCTCCTCTACCCCCTCCCATACAAATGTTGGTTTCGTGAATGTAAAATACACAGAATCTTATTCTATGCAACTTCGTCTATGAAACTGACATTCTATACAGAGAATATTGGACGTCAATTAAAAAACTATTAACATCCACCGACCCTTACTATCAACCCTCATCCCTCCCCTCACAAAACTCAAACTTGCATAAATAAACGAACGAAATATTGGTTATATATACTGAAGCTTTTGAACGTTTCCGCAAAGTGTTGACAACTGTCCTGCCCAAGAACCCCCTTTCACTTAGTCTTCCCTAACCACTCTAACCTGCATATTGACTTTCCACGCATCCGCAACTTGTCCCAAGAATAATAAAGTTTCGCCCGACTTGTTGGCAGTTTATTTTTATCATAACAAAACTTATATAGACTTTCTAAGTAGCATCAAACAGCATTACGGATAGTCAAGAGCTTTTTTTTTAATTAATTCTCCTTTTCTAAGCCGAAATGGCGAAATAGCCGCCGCAAAAATCAAAAGAAAAAAAATTAATAGGCATACTTCAACGAAAAAGACACATACCGTGATTACGCGATCGATGATTGCAATCAAAGAATATTCATGTATAAGTCGTAGAGCTTAACCCAGACAAACGTCATTGTTCCCTTTTTGTTTTAAATTTGTTTTTTCTTTTTACTTTCTTTTGATTATTTTGTCACCACCCTAAAATGATGGTTGTAAGAATTCGGAATTTCTCTTTGTTTGTTTGTTTCTTTCTTTTTGATTTTTTTTTTTGTTTTCTTTTTTATATACAAAAATTTATATCTAGGTATTCCAGAATTGATGACTGCTTTAAATAGTCTAATAGACAAAACTATATGAATGTTACATAAAGAATGAATGGCAGATACCTTCGTTATGTAGCCTGGCTTATCAATAGTTGTAATTATTCCGTATAGCATTAATTTCCCAAAAGTGACGTAGATGCAATATCAAATGGCACCAATCGTGCCATCAGCGCGATCGCATATAACAGCGCGTTCCTGGTCTGGATAAAATGGATGAATCTGCCGAATCAGGCACGTCACTTAGCACGTTGGGTCCGTGTCAGGACGGATGTCGCGATAACTGCAGCGGGTTTATGGGGATAGTTACGTTGCTACCCGGCTCTGTGAATAATTTCACCTTTCGTATCGCAAAAAAAAAGCACGCAATCAACAATATAGGCGGTGTGAACTGTATTTGGTTACCGATTTATCACTATCGCACAGGTGGTAGTGTGTTACAACCTTGTATTGGCCAAATCACCGCACTCGAAACGCGTTTTCTTGGTTTATTAAAATTCTTCCCATTCCGACTACTTCTTGTAGGAAGTTAAACTCGCCGATAATAATTTAATCATTTCCACTAAGCGATTAAATAAACAAAGAATGGAAACACGTGTTTAATTACGACGCGTTCTGGAGCCACCTAACAACGCGTCCGCCGCGATCAAAATCTCCCGTCGACTCGCTCAAGCCATTCCCGAAAATTATCTCCGTGATCGTGTCCAGAGTACAACAAAGAGTAGGAACACTTAGCTAAAAATGCGACCCGGCTCCGAAAATTTGCCGAAAACACACTCGTGTTTCATCGCCGATACATGTGCTTCCTCTCTCTCACGCTTACAGTGAGCATTTAATCTGATCTTTCCATTTCATTCTCGCAAAGATTTGTTTTTATTAGACAAGAGCAAGCGAAAAATATTGAAAACATTGAGCGGAAAGAGAATCGTTGATCACCCGCCGACCATGACCCGCGCACCCGCCGTCGAAGTTGAATACGACGCGAGCAAAAGCTGTAAGAGCGCCATGTACTAGAATAAGAGATAAGAAGTATCGCAGACTCGGCGGGACACGTTGCTCTCTTTATTTTCAGAGGGAAAAACCGGATTTTTCAGAGGTAGCACGTGACAAACATGTTAACCCAGGCAATATAGAAAGTGTTCTTACTCTTTGTTGTACTCTGATCGTGTCGCTTCCATCCCATACACACTTAAATAAACTGCCAACAAGTCGGGCGAAACTTTATTATTCTTGGGACAAGTTGCGGATGTGTGGAAAGTCAATATGCAGGTTAGAGTGGTTAGGGAAGGCTAAGAGAAAGGGAATTCTTGAGCAGGGCTGTTGTCAATTTAACAATATTTCATTCATTTCTGCAAGTTTGGGTTTTTATGAGGGGAGGAGGAGGGGTAAGGGTGGGTGGATGTTAATAGCTTTTTAATTAATTACTTGAATCGCGTCCAATATCCTCTGTATAGAATGTGTTTCATAGACGAAGTTGCATAGAATTTTCATAGGATTCGGTGCATTTTACATTCACGCAACCAAACATTTGTATGGGAAGGAGTAGAGGAGGTAGGGGAATCGTAAAATTTGTGACGCAATTTTATTCTCTTTCTCTTGTAGTGTGCTCGTACAAAATTTCAAGTTCGTAGCTTTTAATTTGATGGTTATTAGTTGATTCAATGAAATAGGTAGAAATGATACTTTTGTATGGGAGGGGGTAGAAGGGCAAGCGCGATTTCAAAACTTTTAAAAGAATTTCATTTCAATTATTTTTATAAGTTTTTAGGCAAAATTTGAAATGGATAGCTTTTAAGACTTAGCTGATAACTGATTTCTTAAAAATGCTCGAAAAAATAATTTTGTACGGGAGGGGGTAGAAGAGGTAGGGGAATTGCAAAATTTGTGACGCAATTTTATTTCCTTTCTCTTGTAAGCTGCTCGTACAAAATTTCAAGTTCATAGCTTTTAATTTGTTGGTTATTAGTTGATTTAATGAAATTGGTCGAAATCATACTTTTGTATGGGAGGGGGTAGAAGGGCAAGTGTGATTTTGAAACTTTTAAAATAATTTCTTTGCAAATATTTTTATAAGTTCTTGTGCAAAATTTCAAATGGATAGCTTTTAATAGTTAGGTGATAATTAATTTCTTAAAAATGGTCGAAAAAATAATTTTGTATGGGAGGGGGTAGAAGTTTTGAAGGTATTCGACCAGTTAATATTTTATACTTTTAGGGATTTTTTTTAAATGTATTTCCAAATTTTCAAGTTTCTACCCTAAAATTACATCCAAAAATTTTCAGTTTTCGTGTTTTTTTCGTTGCACATGAAACAGCTTGTGCCCATTAGACCGGGGTGGTCGGTTCATAACAATTTTGGATCAAATTATTATTATTTTTCTATGTATATCAAATAGATGTATTCACATGCAAAATTTAAAGTTTCTATCTTTGAGCAGAGTCCTAAAAAATTCACTCAAAATTTTCGACAGTTTTGCTTACCACCTCCCTCCCTTTACACTCCTTAACTTAAAATTTTTATCAAAATTATAAATTATGTAGTTCTACAATCTGACGAATTTTCAATTTGATATCTGTACTCAATTTTGAGATATAATGATTTCTAATTTTGAAAAGTGCACCATTTTTCAAATGCTCCCCATTTCACCCCACTACTATTATGACCAAATTTTATATTTTTTTTGTATTTCGCTAGTATAGCTTAGTATATGTTTTAAATTTCAATTACATAGCTTAAGAGATAGTTGAGATATTAATTCTTAAGTGTTTTTCCTTGCACCCCCCCCCCCCCCCGACCCTTCCCCTTACAATAATAAGCCTATTTCTAAGCTGATTCTGATGGATCTATACGCCATCTTAATTGTCCCAAAATATGAATTTTTTATGGTAAGTAGTTTCGAAGATATAACCATTTCAAAAAAAGATTCGGCCGACAATTTGTTTTTAGCCCCCCCTTTACGGACGCCAATGGATAAAAAAATTAAATTATTTTTGGAATATGTCCCACAGCTCTCTCTATACGTGTGCTAATTTTCATCTTTCTATCTGCATTCGTGGTGAAGATATTAGCAAGTGTATATTTCGACTTTTTCCATCCCCCCGCCTCTCCCTTCCACCCCACACTCCCCAAAATTTGGATAATGGAGCTCACTTACTAAGTTAATAACCCACCCAAAAATCAACATTCTACCTTTAACGGTCTTGGAGGTACGAGTCCATATGTACGGCGTACGGCGGGACGGATTTTTTTTTTTTGCTTTTTTAGGCTAATTTAGTCATGAAACGCGAAAAAACAAAATTTCAGGGTAGCAAATTTTTTTTTTTTCTGTGTCGATCACAATACTTTATTATTAAAATAATAAAGTAAAAGGTGCTTTCGCGCATACGGCTACGGTATTTACAGTGGCGCGTAGAAATTCGAGGCCGATTATCGCAATCGCGCCGAGTGAGATTTGAGGAGGCAGAAAAACATTGGATTTTTTTTTCGAGCAGGACTCGCCATCGACCATAACAAGCTTCCCTGGGCGAACAAGTGTCAGACAAGGCTGCATATTATCACCAGCACTGTTTCTGGTGGTAATAAATGACATCTTGAAAACTGCACTGGAAGGTGGGGAATGTAAAGGTCTTCAATGTCAAATGTTCGCTCGTTGCATTCTAAATGCAAAGAGGCGGGACTGAAAATAAATGTGCGTAAAACCAAGTATATGCAGATGGGTTCGAACGCAAGAACACCGATTGTTCTTAACGGACAAGATGTTGAAGAGGTGGAAGATTTTTGTTATCTCGGAAGCATTGTCAGTCCATGTTAACAATGCGGCCGAGCCGAAAAGTATATTGAGGTTCGTCTAAATAAAGCTCGTCAAGCCTTCTGTATCCTTTCCCCTTTCTGGAGGTTAAGAGAAATCTAACTTCGCACGAAGCTGCGAGTTTTTAACACATGCGTCAAATCCGTGTTGTTATATGGTTGTGCTACATGGAAAGTGACCGTTCGACTTACTAAGAAACTACAGACTTTCGTGAACCAATGCCTCCGATGCATTTTAGTAATACTCTGGCCAGAAGTGATCTCCAATGACGAACTTTGAAGTACAACTGGCCAGACTAATATAGGTATTAGGATTCAAAGGCGGAAATGGCAGTGGATCGGTCATACTTTGAGGGAACCAGAGCAAAACATCGCCAAACAGGCTCTGAATTATAATTTTCAAAGAAAACGTCGGGTTGGTCGACCATGTAACACATGGAAACGAGCAGCTGAGAAGGAGGCCAGAGGAATAAACAAGTCCTGGCAACAGGTTAAGGCCGATTCTCAGGATCGCGCCTTGTGGAATAGAGTTGTTTCTGTCCTATGCCATTATATGAGGTCTTAACAGGAATTTGATTTAATTTGATTTTTTATTGCATCTGTACAGCTTGGACATGACGCATAGGAGTCATGGCCATATTTATTCAAATAGCTTCTATAACAGTCATGCTCTGACGGAAATTGGGTCATATAGTAATCTACATCACCATGCCTCTGTCCGACCCACTTATATACGTCTCTTGTGAATCTATACGTCCAGCGGTCTTTGTTTACGGTGTTCCATTGCAATTGCCAGGCATTGGTACTTATCCGTTGCTCTTCTTTTTTCTCTTCGACTGTTAAGCAGCGGTTTGTCGTATTCCTTTTGTGATATAATCGTTGGGCTTCAGCAGCTAGTATGTCAGGCGGCGGTAAACCAGCTATGACATTCGCGGCGTCATATGAAATTGTGCGAAATTCACTGCATACCCTTAACGCACTTACTCTATGAGGGTTTTTGAACATATTCGCGTAAGATTTATAGCATAGTGCTTTACTCCATATCGGTGCAGCATACATTATGATACTTCGCGTCACTCTTGAAAGAAGTATCCTCCTGTTTTGGATGGATCGCCATTGTTCTGCATAGGGCGGAATTCACTCGTCCTGCTTTTGCGCAGATAGTTTCGATATTCGTCTTAAAGGATAATCTTGCGTCAATCATAAAACACAACTATTTAATTGAGGGTTGGGATACAATTTCAAGTCCATCTATATTTGACGTTATATGCTCTCATTATTTTCTGCTTATAATAAGAACTACTTCTGATTTTTGTACACCTAGCTCTAGATTAGATGCTGTATGCCAGTTCTTAATGCCAGAAATCGCGTTGGTGCTTATGTGGTTGATACTCTGTTAGTTTTTCGCTACCACAGTAATTGCTATATCATCCGCGTAGCTAATTATTTGTACACCTCTTGGTACTGCAAGTCGTGCGATGTCATCGTATTGTATACTCCATAACACGGGTCCTAGTACTGAGCCCTGTGAGACTCCGCATGTTATGCTATAATTCTTCACTCCTTCTTCGGTATCATATACATAGTAATACTCTATTTGTGAGATAGCTCTTGACTAGGGATGGCAAATGCTCTTTTCCAATCGTAGTGATCCACTGCGATTGCTCTTTTTCAATATCTGTGAAAAAGAGCAGCTCTTCCAATAGCAGTGATTTTTTCACCTCTAAAAAAATCTCATGCTCAGTACCACCAGCTCAGTGCGCATAGTGAACACTTCCCCCATTTCCCCCTGGAAATGAAAAGGTTTTCTTTTACTATCCAAACTACGAAAAAACGATCGAGCGCAATCGAGTCAGGATGGCAAAAATGTCAATTGCATTTCATATACACAAGCTAAATAAAAAAAAACCCGGCCATCGATCGCATCGCATAGTATATACAAGCCAAATAAAAAAACATAACAGGGCTACGATTGCGCGTAAACCGCAATCTTACGATACTCTAGATGAAATAGAATTTTTTGTGATCCCAAGAAATTTTGTATGGGGAGTGTTAGAAGGGGTGATAGCATTGAACTAATTTTTCCCCATCATGCTAAAGTAGCTATAAAAATGTTTTATACAAAATGCTTACTCCAAAAATTGAATAGGAGTTGAGAAAATTAGTGTGTTAGATTTAGTGGAAATGTGCAGTTTGTATGGGAGGTGGTAGAAAGAGTGGGGGGATTTTAGTGATTTTTTCAGAAATAACTAAGAATATCATAAAATTGACATCTCTTAAATTTTAGACCAGTAACATTCATACTTTTCAAGAAAATAGATTTTTGTGAAGTTGTGAAACTGTGTCATATTGTATGGGAGGAGGTAGAAGCAGAAAAGCTAATCAAATATTTTTTTCTGATCTTAGTGATAATGCTAAATAAGTATTTATCACAAAATGTGAGCTCGATAAATGTTATATGTTCTGAGAAAATCGGCTTAGAGCATTTCATGAAAAAGTGTAGTTTGTATGGGAGGGGGTGGAAGGAGAGGGAGGACGCAAATAATTTTTATACTGTATATTTAAATCATTATGAAAGTAATATATCCCAAAATTCAGACTAATAGCTTTTATACTTTTCGAGCAAATCCATTTATAGTCGAATTGCGAAATTGTGCCATTTTGTATGGGAGGGGGTAGAAGGAGTGAAGCTAATCGTCTAATTTTTTTCAGTCTTACTAATAATTTTAAATAAATATTTGGTGCACAATTTCAGCTCGCCAAATTTGATTCGCACTGAGTAAATTGGCTTAGAGTAATTCATGACAAGTACAGTTTGTATGGGAGGTGGTAGAAGGAGGGGGAGGACACGCATAATTTTTATACCGTAGATTGATATTATCATAAAAGTAATATATTCCAAATTTCAGGCCAATAGGTCTTATACTTTTTGAGCAAATCCGTTTATTGTCAAATTGAGGATTTGTGTCATTTTGTATGGGAGGGGGTAGAAGGGGTGGAGCGATTTGGCCCGTTCACGAACTTAAAGTTACTTTTTTGCTAAAAATGACACACACAAATTTTTAGCACTATAGCTCAAAGCTTTCGAGAGTTATGCTGTAGACAGACGCACAGACAGACAGACGGACAGACGGTCACTCGGAATCGAGGTTTTTGAGCGACAACAAATATTTCTGTACCCTTGGCGGCTCTGTGCGAGCGTTATTTCTTAGCGTTACAAACGGTAAGGCAAACACAATATACTCTCAGATTTCATCTAGAGTATAAAAAACACCCGGTCATAGAAAACCAAACCGAAAGGGTCTGTTGTTTTTTTTTCACACAACATTACCTCACACAATCGATTTCATCACGAAG
This sequence comes from Chorisops tibialis, assembly GCA_963669355.1. Lineage (NCBI taxonomy): Eukaryota > Metazoa > Arthropoda > Insecta > Diptera > Stratiomyidae > Chorisops > Chorisops tibialis. The sequence continues at coordinate 218,340,607 of OY770262.1, forward strand.
AACGTAAAGCTCTTATCTACACGGTGGACTGCAACATAAATCGGCGCACTATTTACCACTTCGGACGTTCCACCTCACCTATTAGATCAGATCCCACCGATCAAAATATCGTTAAGAAAATCGCTTATCAAATCGCAGTCGTTTCATCAAGCTTCAATTCAATTCATTCATTACTCTACTTCTCAGTGTAAAGGCCGGTCCAGACGCTATGTTTTGTACAACCTTTTGTCTGCGCAGTCTTAAGAGTTAAGACGGAATGAAAACGGTGCAACTAATAGAGCGTCCACACGGTGCAGTCAATTTTGGCATTGTGTCTTGTTAAAAAAAATTGGAACGTGTCCGAAGTACCCGGCGATCAAAGTGGTCACGGAAATGGCTTCTAAAAAGGTACTACTATTCCCATACTAGATTACTGCGTGAATTACGTGATGAACCTGTGGCGACATTTTTCATTTTAAATTCACTGTGTAGTAGAGTTAGAGTAGACTACTATAGTCGGATTTGATTTTATAAAAATTTTGTCATTTTTTAAATTTTAAAAAATTTCATTCTCAGCAAGCTTTAAAAAAAAAAAAAAAGAGATTGAAAATTATTATTATAAAAGAGGTTGTTAAAAAAAGGATGAATAATAAAAAACATTAAATATAAAATACAAATCATTTAATCGTTTTAATTTAAAACAATTAAAAAATTGCTAGCTATGCTGCGCTAGATATATCTAGTGCATCATAGCTAAAACGCGTAAAATAAGTGAAAAAATACGCGATAGAAAGCAATGCAATTAATGAAAAACATTTAAATAAACGTTTTGCAACAAAAAAACCAATTACAACTAGTGAAAAGTTACGGAAAAAGTTTTTCATTTAAAAAGTCATACAAATAAAAATGGCGTCGAAATAAAATTGCCAATATACAACGATAACGAATATAATTCGGTTTTTGTGTTTCGAAAAATGTGCGTCGAATCGAGTTCAAATACAAATACGCAATACCAATTATCCAATTATCTAATTGTTTCGAACATTTAATAAACGTAAGATAATAACTGGAATCAAGACAACACATTTGTGGTCAAGAAGTAAATTCATCCAGTCCTCAACAAGAATTGCCCAATTATCAAGATCTCAACAAGGATTGCCCGATCATCAAGGATTGCGCAGTTATCAAGTTCTCAACAAGGTTAGCAAATTCAACACTGATTTCATTAAAAACCAAAAAAAACTAGTTTCGCCGTGTTGCATGGCGGCCGAAACGGCGTTACTTAACACAAGCCGCCTCTTCATTTTCGATAAAGGATCCGACAATCATTTTTTAATTGGCACAGGATCAGATATATCAATTCTTCCACCAACATTTAAAGAAAAAAAGAAAAATCTATATAATGCAATTGAATTGTTCGCCGCGAATGGTACTAATATTAAAACGTATGGACAAAAGACGATAACCATCTCACTAGGGTTACGTCGTAGTTTCCAATGGTTTTTCATAATCGCAGACGTAAACAAACCAATTATCGGTGCAGATTTTTTAAAATATTTCAATTTATTGGTCGATCTTAAAAACCGCAAATTAATTGACACAGTTACAAAAATAAATACGATCTGCGCAATGGAAATCGTCTCGTGCAACGAAATTAATATAACAACCATAAACAGCAAAACTTCAAATCTTCATGAGTCAAAGTACATTTATTTATTTACTAGCAGACCCCGCGACTTCGTCCGCGCTAAAATCGCATTAATAAGCTATTTTTGAGAATGCTGTTAGTAATTCAATATCTGGGGAAATATAATCTGCTCACTTTAAACCTCTTTCTAAATCAATTGTAAGTATTTTTCAAATGAAAATAAATCGATTTGATATATTATTATTGAATGTTAAGGATTTACTTCAATTTAAAGAGAACTACTGCTGTTGACATAATTACACTGACAACGATTTGAACAGATCTCAGTTTGTTTCCTGTCATTGGAACAACAAAAATCACTTTTATTTTAAATAGATGTTGACATTAACAACAACGTTTGTTATGACTTCAAACAGAATGTTTTCAAATAATTTTTATAATCTAGATGAAATCTGGGAGTATATTGTGTTTGCCTTGCCGTCTGTTACGCTAAGAAATAATGCTCACACAGAGTCGTTAAGGGTACAGAATTATTTGTTTCCGATCAAAAACCTCGAATCCGAGTGACCGTCTCTCTGTCCGTTCACGAACTTGGCATCACTACTGAACAAAATCAGTGAGCACAAAATTTGGACTTTATAGTTCAACGCGCTGTGGAACTATAGAGCGCACGGACGGACAAACGAACAGACAGTTTCGAGATTTTCGAGCAAAAATATTGACTTCTGTGTCATTCTGTTTTTCTTCGAACGTTATTTCTTAGCGTTACAAACTTGAAAGAAAACATATAATACAGTCAGATTCATTCCATCCCGCTCCCCAATAAAACCCAAAAAAATCGAATTTTAGCGAATTTTCTTGAGAAATATTTACACTATGGATCTGTAAATCATCATATTACAAATATATCATTTGCATAACAATGCTGGTCTATGAACGAAAATTGTATCGATATCCCATCACTTCTTATGCTCCCCCCTTCGAATACCACCACTACGCCACGGAAGCCTCATACATATCCATATACATATTTTTGTATATATGTAAGTATATGTATGACCATGCGGCCGTGTGCTCCGATTTGCGTTTTTCCGGAATTCTTTTTTTTTTTTTATGTGTTGAGATAGCAGAGATTATTCCGAAGAAAAAAAATTCATGCAAATCGGGTGAATAGTTGCGAACAACAAACGAAAAAATTTCTCCATACAAAATGTACTGAAAATGAAATTTTCCAAATTTTCCAATTTTCGGGGAAAATTTGCAATTTTTGGCTCCGTTAGGATCTAAGTTGGGCTTTAACGAACACAACAAAAGAAATTTGAGCCAAATCGGACGAACGGTTGCTGAGTTACACGTGTACACACTTATTTTTATATACACATAAAAAAGAAATGGCGGAGGAACGCAAACCAAAACACACGGCCACAATAACAAACGAAAAAATTTCCCCATACAAAATGCACTGAAAACAAAATTTTCCAAATTTTCCAATTTTCGTGGAAAATTTGCAATTTTTGGCTCCGTTAAAAAAAATTTGAGCCAAATCGGACGAACGGTTGCTGAGTGATGCGTGTACATACGTAGACCACTTATTTTTATATATAAGATTTATTTATGTTAGGGGAACACGTGAGAGCACTGCGGCCTTTTTGGCCTATTGTGCGATTATTGCCCCTATACCCTACCATAACTCAATAGCTTTAGCTAATCTGAGTATCTGTAAGGGAGCCATATTAGCTAGTTCCTCGGTGGAAATGGAACCTTTCCCCAGAAGATTATACCTTTTCCTTGCCACTGCTTCACAGTGGCATAGGATATGTATTGTCGTTTCTGAGTCTTCGAGACAGAGACGGCAGATGTCGGTTTCAGCTAAGCCCATATTATTGAGGTGGTGGTTCACTCCACTGTGCCCCGTCATTAGGCCAATTAGCGTACTAATATCGCTCTTCCTGAATTTTAGGATATCTTCCACTTTGTTTTTTTGTGGTATGATTAGTTTTTTTGAGGCTGATAAGCCTGGAAGTCTATTCCAGTAGATTTTGTGTTCTTGTTCAACCCACTTCTTAAGTGTCGAACTTTGATGCCCTTTTGGTTTTCCGCAGAATGGCTCTGGACCAATAAAGTTTTTTTCCGCGCCATTTTTTGCAAGGCGATCAGCCTCTTCGTTTCCCTCAATTCCCATATGACCTGGTACCCACATTAAGGTTACGTCGTTCCTTTTCCCCAGGATGATTAGGTCTTGAAGACAGTCCCAAACTAACCTCGATCCGTGTTTATTGGATGTTAGGGCTTTGAGAACCGCCTGACTATCCGATAGGATATAAATTGATTTGTTGCGATGAGCTCTCCTTATATTCTCTTGGATACATAGCTCCATTGCAATTAGTTCAGCCTGGAAGATTGTGGCTTCTTTGCCGAGTGGTCTTGAAACCGATAAGTTAGGGCCTTTGACTCCGGCTCCTGTCCCCTCAGAGGTGCGCGAACCATCTGTATACCAGATGGTTGATCCCTCTTCAAAGTACATAAAAATACTTAAAGAATATCACGATTTAACGATTCCAACAAATTTTAATGAGTTAAAAAATATTAATATAACGGGTGTGTACCATCACATCGAGACAAAAGGTCCACCTGTGTATGCCAAAGCTCGCCGATTACCCCCGGATAAATACGATTCAGCGAAAAGAGATTTCGAGCATATGATCAAATTAGGCATTTGCAGACCATCTAAATCACCATGGTCAAGCGCATTACATATTGTAAGTAAAGAATCCGGATCAGATAGATCATGCGGCGATTACAGACGATTAAATTCAGTTACAACACCTGGTCGGTATCCGGTTCCAAACATTCAAGATTTCACAATCAACTTACATAGATGTACGGTATTTTCAAAGATCGATCTAACGCGTGCCTATCATCAAATTCCCGTGTATGAACCGGATATTCCAAAAACCGCAATAATAACACCTTTCGGTTATTTGAGTATACGCGGATGCCGTTTGGGTTACGAAACTCCGGACAAACATTTCAACGATTTATTGATCAAGTTCTGAAAGGGCTACCATTCGTTTTTAAGTACATCGATGACATTCAAGTTGCATCTAACAGTCATGAAGAAAACCTACAACATTTAAAAATCGTATTAGATAGATTCCGAGAGCACGGATTGCGAATTAACGCATCCAAATGCGAATTCGGAAAATCAGAAATAAATTTCCTCGGTTTCACCATTAACGAAAATGGCATAAAGCCAACCGACGAAAAAGTCAAAGCCATTCAAAACGTAGAATTACCGCAAATGGCCAAAGACTTGCGCAAATTTATCGCGTCATTAAACTTTTATCGACGTTACATTCCGAATGCAGCAAAATCGCAAGGCATTTTACAAAAGTTAATTGTCTATAAAAAATGATAAGACATTGATAGAATGGATTAATGAGGCTAGAAGCGCATTTGAAAAATGCAAAATGGAATTAAAATCAGCAGCCTTATTAGCACACCCATGTGCAACTGCAAAAATAAATCTGTTCACAGATGCGTCTAATTTCCGTGTCGGTGCCGCGTTACAACAAATAATAAAGGACAAACAAGAACCGCTCGGATTTTTTTCAAAACGTATGACAGAGACACAAAAAAAGTATAGTGCTTACGATTGCGAATTACTTGCAATTTATCAATCAATCAAACATTTTCGTACACAATTGGAAGGGCGAGAATTTACAATTTACACCGACCATAAACCTTTAACGTCAATGTTTAATAAAAAATTAGATCAATGCACACCGCGTCAGTTAAGACACAGATTTTATTGGACAATTTACCGTCGATATTCGGCACATTTCGGGTGAAGATAATTGGATGGCCGATATTCTTTCGCGCATCGAAAATCCAGAAGTAACAGAAATACATGCTAATGATTACGAAAAATTACAAAATGAACAAATAATCGACGACGAATTGAAAGAATTAATAACAGAAAACAACTCAAAGCTACAACTCGAATTAATAAAAATACCCGGGACGGAAATAACAATATATTGCGATACGTCAAACAATAAAACGCGTCCATTTATAACAGTAAAATTACGAAAAACATATTTTCAACTAATTCATCAGTTGAATCATCCAGGCATCAAATCTACAACAAAACAAATAACCGATAGATTCGTTTGGCCAAATATAAACAAAGATTGCAATTTAATGTCTAAACAATGCATACAATGTCAAAGATCCAAAATAAATCGACATAATCAACGACCGCTTTCCGAATTTTTAATACCCGGAGAACGATTTAGTCATATAAATATCGATTTAATAGGACCGTTACCATCATCGTGTGGATTTAAATATTGCCTCATATGTATTGATCGCTATACGAGATGGCCAGAAATTATACCGATTATCGATATAACAGCCGAAACCGTCGCCAAAGCATTAATGTTAGGATGAATTTCACGTTTTGGAGTTCCTAAAAATATCACGACAGACCGAGGTAGACAGATTGAGTCCGGATTATTTGATGAACTAACAAAATTATTAGGAATTAAACATTATCGAACGACATCGTATCATCCACAAAGCAATGGTATGATTGAACGATTACATTGAACAATCAAATCGGCGTTAAAATGCAACAATGCCAATGATTGGGTCGATTGCCTTCCGCAAATCTTATTAGGGCACAGAACTACTCTAAAAGAGGATATTCAGGCAACACCAGCCGAGTTGGTATATAGTTCAACGCTACGTTTACCTGGTGAAATTTTCGAACCAAACAATGTAGCTACACCACAATCCGAGTATGTTAAAGATTTGAGAATCGTATTTGATAATATAAGACCGACTGCATCAGCGAATCATAACACGACTCGTAAAACATTCGTTCAGAAAGAACTTAGCAATTGTACATATGTTTTTTTACGGAACGATTCGGTGTCTCCACCATTGACTCCGCCATACGATGGGCCATTTAGGGTGTTGGCGAGAAAACCAAATACGTTTATTATCGAAGTTAAAAAAAACCAACAAGAAGTTGCCATTGATCGTTTGAAGGCAGCGTTTATAGAGAATGAGGAATTTAATATACCAAATAATACTGTTCAAAACTTAAATCAAAATGTTAATTCTAAAAAAAACAATAATAATAATAGCAATGATACTCATAAAAATGTAACGTTAGATAATCAGAATAATATTAATAATAAAATAAAGAAAAAAGTCGTTTTTCAAGACACACCTCCAATCCAAGTATCAAAAAGAGGACGCATTATTAAAGCTCCAACAAGATTTTTATCGTGACCAAGTCACTGGTGGGAGAGTAGTGTGGCGACATTTTTCATTTTAAATTCACTGTGTAGTAGAGTTAGAGTAGTCTACTATAGTCGGATTTGATTTTATAAAAATTTTGTCATTTTTTAAATTTTAAAAAATTTCATTCTCAGCAAGCTTTTTTAAAAAAAAAAAAAGAGATTGAAAATTATTATATAAAAGAGGTTGTTAAAAAAGGATGAATAATAAAAAGCATTAAATATAAAATACAAATCATTTAATCGTTTTAATTTAAAACAATTAAAAAATTGTTAACGATGCTGCGCTAGATATATCTAGTGCGGAACTACTTGATAATGGACATAGAAACGTATACTTATACATATATTAGAATTAATGAAACCGCATATCATCAAAGAAAGTACTTGTATGAGAAAAGCAATATCACCACATGAAAGGCTAACAGCAACTTTAAGATTTTTGGCAACTGGCAGAAGTTACAAAGACCTAGAATTCACAACAATTATATCGAAACAATCGTTAAGTGAAATCATTCCCGAAACATGCAAAGCTATCTTTAAGGTGCTGAAGAATGAATATTTGAAGGTAAATAAATAATGCTATTGTCTATATAAGATATATGAACCAAAAGTAAACATACATCAGTAATTCACAAAAGTTTAGGCTAAGCAGAATGAAAATGCATAAAAGTACTTCAGTTTGGTCGAAATGTTGACCAGTAAGAGATTGGGCATGTACTTCATGGGCGTGTGTCCCTTGAACTTGTTCACCTTCTTGTGGGATGATGCGTGAAACTGACGGAATTTACCCAATTGTTTCATACTCCTGAGTGCGTGTAATAAGTTGTTCTGGGATGTAGTTATGTGGCATGGGCTGCGACTGCTGCGAAAAGGAGTGGTATTGTCCAATTTGTGAAGAAAGAGTATGTGGCATTCTAAATTGTTGGGGCATATCCTGTTGATGCCAATTCCGTCCATTCGCTGAACCAAAATCATCATGTCACTGGCTAGTCATATGAACAGTTTGAAAATTTCTGGTAAGGGTAACTAACTCCGCTCCGAATAAAATGTCGCAAATTAGTTTCTGAGCGATTGCGTTTTGTGAACTAGGGATGTCTCTGAGTTTATTAGCCACATGCTTTCCAAACACCTGAGAAGCATCCTCTCCCTGTAGCAACTCGAGTTTATTTCCTACCAACTTCATAACGTCAGTTGTGTCATCATCATTTGGAACTCCCTTTCTCTTACGAGTTGAAGAGTGCGATCTTGAAGTATTGCGGGACAATGTATTGCTTGAATGGGGAGTTGATGCTTCAGAAAGAGGAGTAGCAGGAGCTTTAATGTGTTCACTGTCAGTAGCACTTTGATGCCCATCTTCTTCCACCTGGAAATATTAAACAATTATAGATCTCTGTAATTTTCATTATTTTTTGGTTGTGCAATTTTTTTTTTCAGTTTCCCAAGACTAAAGAGAAGCGGCTGGAAATTGCAGCTGAGTTTGAAAGAATGTGTCAGTTCCCTCATTGTTTAGGGACTTTCTATACGTTGCGCGCCCGTGTAAATCTCCTTCACTAATCTCAATTTTCAGACAATACAATTATTAAACAAGAACGTTGCATGACCGACACAAAAAAATGGAGCTAAAATCACCCTTTGCATACAAAACCGATTTCGATCACAAATTCAAAAAAAAAATCCCGCCTTTTTCAGACAACCACTTCCATATAACGACAGTATTCGCTGGGTCACAACAACAAATCCCATTTGCGATTGTGGATCATATAGCAATTGTGGATGGTGTGGATCGCATAGATGGGAAGTGTTAAAGCCGGCTGAAGTTTTAGTGAAAGTGAAAGCAGCTGTCAAAGTGGCGGTGAGATTCTGTTTACCTTTTGAGTTTCGAGAGATTGTGATTGTAAAAATTGCCTTCGGCAACCATGGATTTTATCGATGAAGCTGGAGCAGCGGACTCCTACTACCAGACAATGGAAGAATCGCTGGACAGCACAATGCTAGAACTAGTGGAAAATTGCGTTTGGCCTACGCTCGTCCAAGTTTACGGTTACGTCGAAGCGCTGGTACTTTACAGCCTGTTCTTCCGGCTGCTCGGCTATGTCGGTAAGTTTTGTCTGTTATTGTTAAATTTCTGGGGTAGTTTTAGATTTCATTGCAGAACGGTTTCAATTCCTACAGTACTTTACGGTTAATTAAGTTTACAGTATACCCGGCACGTTGACGGTTGCCGGGTGAGAACTTGCACCACTAAGCTGCTTACGCAGTAGAGACCACTTCGCCAAAACTTCATGTACTTCGAAAGGGTAAAACGTTCAAAGTGTAAAACGTTCGAAGTGTAAAACGTTGGTTGACGAGTTGATTCCAATAGAGATTCTCAGGATAGAACAAATATCTAAACTGTACCTTGAGTTTCAACAATCGGGGACGAAGTAAAACCTAAACTTCCATCCTGATTTTAAATCGCACAGGTTTTCTAGAACCTATTCTGATTTTGCTACTAATTCTTGAAAGGTTCTGGGCTCCTTTATAATTTTACCATTTCGGTTTGTATTGTTCAGGTTTTCTAGAAGCGAATTCTTTTTCTAGGAAGGTTTTGGCCTTCTTCATAACTCTTTGCAATTTTGCGTCATACCAGCGCGATAGTGATAGCGATTGCGATAGTTGAGAAACGTCAAGGCCTAGTTCATCTAAAGGACGATTCAAAACAATAGGAACAGCAACATTATTCTTGAAATGATCGCTAACACTATCGCGTTGGTGTGGCGCGAAATGACAAAAAATTACGGCGGAGACCAGAGCCTTCCTAGAAAAAGAATTCGATTCTAGGAAACCTGTGCGGTTTGGAGGATAGGCCTGATCCGTTTTAGTTTAGGATCTACTCGTTCTCCATTTTTTAAACTTAATTTTTACTTGAGTACTGCAGCTTTCGCCTTCCTCCCAACATCAAAAACAAAAGCTAAGAAAATAAATCGAAACCCCATTTTCTTTCCAGCCCATCGCTACGACAATCCCAAGTTATCTCACATAGCATCTTTGATATGCGGAAATCTAACTCTCGTTCACATCATCGGGGAGCCTGCTCTTTATTGCATTCTATTCGTCTACGTTAAATACGTTTTGCTAGTTGTGTTCTGCTATGTTTTTCACGCGAAGCGCATCGGCCATATAATTGGTGGCATCTGTCTGGTTGCGTTAACTGTTTGCGAATTTTGGAAGCCCAATCACGACGTATGGCGTCAAATCCGTGGAATTGAAATGATTCAAACGATGAAAGTCGTTTCGCTGGCATTCGACTTGTACACGAATTCGAAAGCGGATAAGGTTCGAGCACCAGAGCCATTGCCATTTCTGGGCTACATGTTCTGTCCGGCTAATATCCTTATGGGACCTTGGATCTCGTACGAGAAATATCTTTCGATTAATTTTTCATTTAATTGGGTGAGTTGGAGATTTTTTTTTTTTTTCAAAATTGCAGAAAGGCTTAGAGGATTTACATTTTCAGGAATTTCAATGGCTCTATTGGACACTGATAAATATCATATTTGCGGTTGTTTCGGTCGCATGTTCCAATTGTTTTGTGCCTGCGATGATTTCAGATAATTCCTGGAAGTAAGCTTTATTTTGGTTTTTAATTGTGTTTTGTGTTGAAATAAATGTTTTTTTTTTTAGATGGTGGGTAGCATTTCGAATAGCTTTAGCGTTCCGCTTTAGTCACTATTTCGTTTCGTATTTATCGCAAGCGACAATGGCAATTACAGGTATTGCAAGCAATAAGGATGAAAATCATTCGTCGTTAGTTGGAATGGAAGTTGTTCGGCCATGGTGCATCGAATTGCCGCGATCTTTAACCGAAGTTGTTGTCAATTGGAATATTCCAATGCATAATTGGTTGAAAACGTGTAAGAAAAATTCAGTGCTGAGTTATACAATCGATACCTTTCATCTGGGTATGTGTATCGAGTGAGTAAATCGTTTTCTTCTATTTTTTCCAGACGTATTCAAAACCGTGCGCCCCCATAGTCCGGCTCTTGCAATTTTCATCACATATTTCGTATCGTCGATACTGCACGGCATGAATCTTCAGTTGAGCGCGATTCTTTTGTCGCTCGGATGGTACACTTACATCGAGTACAATTTGCGATTTAAATTGTCCGAATATTTACGGGGATGCATTATGACGAGACCATGCGATCCGGATTGCGGTCATGAATTGCAATCGTATTCGCCGTTAATTTTTGCGGGAAATTGTGCATTTACGATTATTGCAATGGTTCATTTGGCTTATTTGGGCGCAATGTTCGATTCAGCCGCGTCCGTTCGGGAAGAAGGATATTCGCTACGAAATGTATTTGATATATGGAGAAATTTGGATTATTGCAGTCACTGGATAGCGATTGGGTCGCATTTTATTTATTTATTATTGATTTGATATTTGTAAAATTTTATTATTTTATTTATTTATATTTTTTTTTAATGAATGGAGAAATTTTTCTGTGATATTTCTATAATGTACGCAAGATAAAGCAAAAAAAAAAATTAAGCAATGAAATTTTTTGTACTTAGTATCTAATAATATTGAAAATTTAAGGAATTAAAGTTTTGAATTGAATTTTTATAATATTCAAATAATTTTTTATTTTCGTCATTTTTTGATACCTACAGATTTGCTTCAAACTTTTGTATAATTTGGGTTAACATCAATCAGACGAAAACGTAGACAACTATCTATAATTAGGGCGGAGGGAAGCGAATCTATCGAAATTAAGAGAAGAATAATGATAGCGAATAGAACTTATTATTTGGTGCATCCCATAATTGAAAAGAAAAACGAGCGCAGGAAAACAGCGAAACGTGGACATTTACCCGTATTGCGGTTGTCGTCTCGTTTCGACTCTCGAGAGTCGTGTCGTTTCGATTCGAAATTCGCATTGCCTAAGCAGATCGACACTGGTCATTAGCATTGCCATATCGATTCCGACATCGTGCTGTGAAATTGTGAATATTTATTTGACTATTGTGACTTGGAAAAACTGTTAAAGCTTCTGTCAAATAATTTTAAATTTTCAAGGTGATTTCCAGTGAATTGTTTTTTGAATGTGTGGAAGAAAATGAGCAGGAAGCTGTAATTCATCTGGCATTAAAGCGAAAGTAGCTTAGAGATTGCTCAAATCCCCTGGAAATGGATAACTACAAGTAAAAGTTAAATTTTTATAATCATTTTAAAAAAATTACACTTTTCTTAAAACATAGCTTTGTCAGGAACTTTCGACTTTGCAAAGAATCGTTTATTATGGTCCTTGAGACGATCGAACCTTTTTTTCGAATAACATTGCGGTCTTCATCAGTCCCGAACATGCTAAAAGTGGCAGCGTGTTTACGGTTTTTCGCTGAAGGAGGATACCAACGTGGAACAGGCAACGATTTTCATCTTGCATTGGCTCAGCCAACGATGCCCTTAATTCTTAATTCAAGGAGTTGTTTGGAGTACTTGGAAGTCATCTGTGCTCAAAATGGATTACCTTCGAGCTTAGTAAAGAAGAACAGCACGAAGCCAAGCGGCAATGCAAGATACCCGGAGTTGTAGGATGTGTTGATGGTACCCATATCAGAATAATGCGGCCCAAAAACGATATTCAACATTTATACTGCAATCGAAAAGGTTTCCGCAGTGTTAATGATGTTATGATTGTAAGTTTTTCTTACTGTTTAATTATTCTCGTACGGTTAATGAATTTATGTTTCTTTTTACAGATATGTGACTACAAAATTTGAATTCGATACATAAATGCGATATATCCCGGAGCCAATCACGACTCTATGGTGTGGAATTTGTCTCAACCCAGAACCACCTTGCAGAGAGAGTATGAAAATGGGGATCGAAATACGTGGCTTCTAGGTAAGGCTTAATGATATTTTTTTGGAATTATGTGATTTATTTGTGCATATATATTTTATTTAAGTTGATGCGGGATACGCCTTGGAACCTTTTTTGATGAATCCATTCAGAAATTCTGAGAGTGGTAGTACCGAAAGTCTATATAATACTCTACATGCTTAGGGGCGTAACATCATAGAGAGGACAAATGGTGTTTTCAAAAACCGATTTCGATGTATCTTAGGAGCACGAAAACTGCATTATTCGTCAGAGAAGGCAATACAAATTACAAATATATGTGCGGCATTACATAATATTTGTATTCACTATAAATTAGATTTTCGCTGTGAAGACAAATTAAATGAAGACTACGATAATGACGCTGTAGATACAGATGACCGAACGGAAGCGGTTTCGATTAGAAACAAAATTTTAGAGACGCAGAATAATAAACAAATATTGTTGAAAAATATATATTTTTATTAATTTTACTATCACGAAAATAAAGGATGTCTTATTAAATTCAAATTTCTCCAAAGTTGTTAAAATCCAAATTTTATTGGGACCACCGCCTGTGGCACGAAATCCCGACTTGTTGATCGAAAGCTTCTTCCTGACTTTGAATTTCAAATCACCCCAGACCTAAAAATTTACAGATTTTAGCACAATGAAATTGTTTTTATTTGGGAGGAGGGTGTTAATACCTTAATCCATCCAGTGCCATCGCGTTATGGAGGACCTAAGCAGTTCAAATCCTCTGCAAATTTCGTCCACCGATCTTTAACTTCGTTTTTGAAATCGCCGCCGCTTTTTTTGAAGCCGCGAGCAATAGCTCTTTTTTCGTCCATTAAATGGATCAACAAATCGAATTGCTTCTTATTTGTTATTTTCATTCTAAAAAATATAACGTTTTTATTAATTAAACATCAAATTCAAAGTACTAACTTACATTTTTTCGGCGATGGCATTCATTTCGTCGAAGAGTCGTGAAGACGGAATGTCATCGACAGAAGTGTCTTTTTTTTCGACAAATGTCGTATGAAAACGAAATTCACAATACCGATTTTGACTGTCGCTTTTGAAACGACTACGACACGACAAGCGCAATACGGGTAATTAACTCAAATGATCATAAAATTCAAGAAGCTATGATCATGTGGAGAGAATGGATGACGAAAGAATCCTCAAACGCACACTAAAGGGGAAAGTCAATGAACAAAGACCAGTCAAAAACTCATGGAAGTGCTAGAAGAATCCTATTAATTCGGACAGCAAATTACTACTACGATTCCCAAACTGGCGGACGCAGACATCGATCTGCTTAGGCAATGCGAATTTCGAATCGAAACGACACGACTCTCGAGAGTCGAAGTCGAAACGAGACGACAACCGCAATACGGGTAAATAGTATAGGGTATTTGAGCAAGTGGTGTAGGGTTGGAAAGGCCGAGTACTTCACTTTTTTCATTTATAAACGCGTGAAATTTACCATGGAAAGCTTCACAGTCGTTGAATTTTATTACGAAAATTCGCGTTCAATCACAGTTACAATGTGCAAAATTCGAGCAAATTTTTGTCGTAATCATGTGCCTTCTGAGATGTGTATGCGCAACCTACTCAAAAAATTCCAAGAGACTGGCTCAGTGCAAGATGTGAAGACACCGAAACGACTTAGCCCCGGACATTCAACCGAAAATATCGCCGCCATTCGTCACCATGCTCAAGACTAGACCTCTCCACTGTACCGAATATTCACGAAAGATTTAACTCTGTATGTGTCCAAGGTCCAATTGGCTCAAGAACTGCAGTCGGCGGGCCACCAGCAGCGCCGTACGTTCTTTGATTGGGTTTTGGAAACAGATCCTACACCTCTTGTTGTTACACCCCATATATAAGGAAGCCACGGCTCGAACATGTTCAGCAACACAGAATCCACAAACAAACAGATCACGAGGAAAAAATTGAAAAGGACTTAAATCGATTTAAACTTTCACAAGACTTTAATTTTTACAATAGTTAAAAATACAACAATATTCAATCAAAGTATCCCAATTTTTGGGCTTCAGCGACCAAAGCGACGAGCGAATCCAACGTTTCTTGGCCGGTCGGAATAATTTGATTCGATGGAAGAACAAATCCATTGTTTGAAGTGGCCGGCCGCAATTCATAAGTATACGCCACCTTAACATTTAAAACTCCATACACCCAATCAATACTGGCTCCGGCTGCCGGATAAATAGCTTCATAGGTAGATCCCATCTTATACGCCGTATTAAATCTTTTAGCTAAAGCATCGGCCGCAGCCTTAGCGATGGCCATATGATGATCATAATTCGGGATATGTGCCTGTGTATGTCCATGCGGGAAAAGTAACAATTGCGAGAATGAATGGAACGACAAATAAATATTAATCTTTCCTTTCAGCGTTGTAATGTATTCAGATATGCTCTTCGTTTCGATTTCGGAGAAAGGCGAACTTCCGGCATAGGTTTCTGAGCATTCGTTCGAACTCGCACCGATTTCACGCCAATGGTAGTTCCAGTTCCTGTTCGGATCGGCTCCGTAGCAGAGGGCCGACTTTGAGCGAGTCTTCCGCCAAAGACGATCCTTCGTATGGGTGTAAACGAAACCGTCCGGATTGAAATGCGGAAACACGTACCAGTCGTACTTCTCAGCCATAGCACGGACCGATGAATCAGAGCTGGTTAGAAGTTGATTCACCATGTAGGTAACGGTGGCCGGTGAGATCCATTCTCGCGCATGAATACCACCTTCGATGAAGATACCCTTGTTTCCGGCTTTGAATGAAATTTTCACGCCGAGAATTTGCCGTCCTTCATAAGTGCTGCCGCCCACAATGGTTTCAACCGTGGCCGGAAACTTGACGGCCAAGTTCCGCAACCATTCGTAGGTTTCATCCAAGGTATGATAGCTGGACCAATCGTAGATGCCGGCCCGCGATGCAGCAGCATTTTCAGCGATTTCGGCGTCCAAGGTACGTTGGAAGTTCTCTTCGACCAATTCGTAAAAGATTTCGTTATCATTGAGCAAAGTAACAAAGTCGGGTTGTTTATGCGGCGCAACCAGAATATTAACGCTCTTATCGACAGTCGTGATCGGATTCAGGTACAGAACACTATCGCTGGAGTTTTCGACCTGTTCAAGAACACGAACATCTTTGATCGTTCTAGGAAGCACTTGATAGATATTATAGTTATCGTAACGAATCCGTTCGGACCAAATCGAGCCCACAAGTAAGCTAAGGCTTACGACTAAGAGATAAAATCGCGACATTTTCACTACCGCACAATCGGTGGCAATGATACGATCCACAGGTGATCAAGCTTTTTATACAAGCTCATTATCGTTTATTTCGGGCCTGATACGTTTCGATTTTCAAGTACGTTGTACGTTAATTGAATTGAAGTATTGTATATTTTAATGAGATAAGAACGAGACTTAAGGCTACTTATTCAATAAGATTGTGGTATCGTTTCGAACAATTTCAAGCAGAGTAATCATTTTAAATTATTACCTATAGTGGTATTAACTGGAATTAAGATTACGATTGATTAAATTTGATCGATTTTGCCAATATATACTTTGACTGAATTATCTATCGGTAAATAATTAGTTAAGGATTTCTTAAAGTTTAATTAAAATGCAGGCATGTGTTTTGAATAGTAATTGCGAAATTTTTATTTAAATATTTTCAGAGGTGCGATGCAAAACATTTCGATTTTGCAAGTCTTTGAAATAAGAAGAAAATAATTATTATTTAAAACAATGATCACGCCAGGGTTTAATCATATTCGAACTTGTCAGCAACTCCAGATCGTTAACCTGGTATAAAAATTTCTTCATTGTAAGAAATATTTTTTTTTTGCATTATTTGATAGCTAGGGTGTAGCCTAGTGGATAGCGTGTTGCTCTACAATGCTAAGGTCGTGAGATCAAATCCCGGACGACGCATAATTCCAGCACATTGACTGCTTGGGTATACATTGGTCACCTCAATCTACGAACATAAAAAATTCGAAGATGGAGGGTTGTGCGAAGGTCTAACAACCCATCCACAATAAATATTGAAAAATGTTAAGGAACCTGAAGGTCAGGAGGCCAAGGCCCGATGTGGGCTGTAATGCCATTGTAGAATAGAATTATTTGATAGAGTTATAGATTACTTATCCAATTCGCATTCAAGGCTGGACTTCTTTAAACATAATAGAAAAAAATATATGTATTCGGACACTAAGTCATGCCCAGGAGTAATTGAACTCAGGATTGAAGTGTAAGTTCCCAACTGAGAAATTAATTGAAAGCGATAACAAAATTTCAGGAGCTGCCCATGACGCAGCGAACAAGAACATCGACTTGGTTGAGCTGATAAGAAAAGAGATTTTAGAGCGAGTGCTGTGACTCGTGAAAGCATAGTTTCCAAGTATTTTTGTGTTTGATGTCATGAATTGGAGCAGAGGACTCCAAGCGGTCAATCAATCAACTTTGATATGACAGAAAAAGGTTCCACAAGGCACTATACTGAGCATCGGCCTTTAGTTGTCGCCATGTATTGTTCATTCTCCTGGGCTCCTGCTCAACTACTCGCTACCAAGTGCTACATGGTCGCCTTGAGGATTATAATCTAGAGCTACTCCTGCGGTATTTTGCATTGATTTCCTAAGAATGTGACCGATCCACTGCCATTTCCACGTTTGAATCTCAGTGCCTATCTCAGTCTGTCCAGTTGTACTCCAAACGTTGTCGTTGGAGATCAATCTGACCACAATATCTCTAAAATGCGTCGAAGGCATTGGTTCACGAAAGTTTGCAGTTTCCAGATGAGCCTAACGGTTACTTTCCAAGCACTACAACCATATAGCAACACCTTTTTGCATTTTTTTTTATAGAGTTTTGCCTGCTTAAAAATCCTAAACAAACGCCTTCAAATCATCATAATATTTATATTCTAGATGAAATCTGAGAGTATTATAAGTTTGCTCTAAAGTTTGTAACGCCAAGAAATAAGGCTTGGAGAAAAAAATGAATTATACAGAAGATAATATTATCACTCAAAACTATCAAAACCAGATGTCCGTCCGTCCGTCCGTTTGCTCTCTAGCTTGAGAACGCGTTGAGCTAGAAACTTTAAATTTTGTACACGTCATTTTTGACAAAAAAGTAAGGTCAAGTTCGTGAACGGGCCAAATCGCTCCACCCCTTCAACCCCCTCCCATACAAAATGACACAATTGCGCAATTTGACAATAAACGGATTTGCTCAAAAAGTATAAAAGCTATTGGCCTGAAATTTTGAATATGTTACTTTTATGATAATATCAATCTACCGTAAAAAATTATGCGTTTCCTCCCCCTCCTTCTACCACCTTCCATACAAACTGTACTTGTCATGAATTACTCTAAGCCAATTTACTCAGTGCGTATAAAATTTAGCGGGCTGAAATTGTGCACCAAATATTTATTTAAAATTGTTAGTAAAGCTAAAAAAAATAGGTGATTAGCTTCCCCCCTTCTACCCCCTCCCATACAAAATGACACAATTGCGCAATTTGACAATAAACGGATTTGCTCGAAAAGTATAAAAGCTATTGGCCTGAAATTTTGAATATGTTACTTTTATAATAATATCAATCTACCGTAAAAAAATATGCGTTTCCTCCCCCTCGTTTTACCACCTCCCATACAAACTGTACTTGTCATGAATTACTCTAAGCCAATTTACTCAGTGCGTATAAAATTTAGCGGGCTGAAATTGTGCACCAAATATTTATTTAAAATTGTTAGTAAAGCTAAAAAAAATAGGTGATTAGCTTCCCCCCTTCTACCCCCTCCCATACAAAATGACACAATTGCGCAATTTGACAATAAACGGATTTGCTCGGAAAGTATAAAAGCTATTGGCCTGAAATTTGGAATATATTACTTTTATGATAATATCAATCTACCGTATAGAAATTATGCGTGTCCTCCCCCTCCTTCTATCACCTCCCACATAAACTGTACTTCTCATGAATTACTCTAAGCCAATTTACTCAGTGCGTATAAAATTTAGCGGGCTGAAATTGTGCACCAAATATTTATTTAAAATCGTTAGTAAAGCTAAAAAAAAATAGGTGATTAGCTTCCCCCCTTCTACCCCCTCCCATACAAAATGACACAATTGCGCAATTTGACAATAAACGGATTTGCTCGAAAAGTATAAAAGCTATTGGCCTGAAATTTGGAATATATTACTTTTATGATAATATCAATCTACCGTATAAAAATTATGCGTGTCCTCCCCCTCCTTCTATCACCTCCCACACAAACTGTACTTCTCATGAATTACTCTAAGCCAATTTACTCAGTGCGTATAAAATTTAGCGGGCTGAAATTGTGCACCAAATATTTATTTAAAATTGTTAGTAAAGCTAAAAAAAATAGGTGATTAGCTTCCCCCCTTCTACCCCCTCCCATACAAAATGACACAATTGCGCAATTTGACAATAAACGGATTTGCTCGAAAAGTATTAAAGCTATTGGCCTGAAATTTTGAATATGTTACTTTTATGATAATATCAATCTACCGTAAAAAATTATGCGTTTCCTCCCCCTCCTTCTACCACCTCCCATACAAACTGTACTTGTCATGAATTACTCTAAGCCAATTTACTCAGTGCGTATAAAATTTAGTGGGCTGAAATTGTGCACCAAATATTTATTTAAAATTGTTAGTAAAGCTAAAAAAAAGAGGTGATTAGCTTCCCCCCTTCTACCCCCTCCCATACAAAATGACACAATTGCGCAATTTGACAATAAACGGATTTGCTCGAAAAGTATAAAAGCTATTGGCCTGAAATTTTGAATATGTTACTTTTATAATAATATCAATCTACCGTAAAAAAATATGCGTTTCCTCCCCCTCGTTTTACCACCTCCCATACAAACTGTACTTGTCATGAATTACTCTAAGCCAATTTACTCAGTGCGTATAAAATTTAGCGGGCTGAAATTGTGCACCAAATATTTATTTCAAATTGTTAGTAAGGCCAAAAAAAATTATACGATTACCTTCACCCCTTCTGCCCCCTCCCATACAAAATGACACAATTTCGCAATTTGATATTAAATGGATTTACTCGAAAAGTATAAAAGCTATTAATCTGAATTTTGGGATATATTACTTTTATAATAATCTAAATCTACAGTAGACAAATTATTTGCGTCGTCCCTCTCCTTCCACCCCCTCCCATACAAACTACACTTTTTCATGAAATGCTCTAAGACGATTTTCCCAGAACATGTAACATTTATTGAGCTCACATTTTGTAATAAATACTTAATTAGTATTAGCACTAAAATCATAAAAAAATATTTGATTAGCTTCACTGCTTCTACCCCATCCCATACAATATGACACAGTTTCACAACTTCACAAAAAATCGACTTTCTTGAAAAGTATGAATGGCACTAGTCTGAAATTTAAGGGATGTCAATTTTATAATATTCCTAGTTATTTCTGAAAAAATCACTAGAATTCCCCCACTCTTTCTACCACCTCCCATACAAAATGCACATTTTCACTAAATCTAACTCACTAATTTTCTCAGTTCGCATTCAATTTTCGGAAGTAGCATTTTGTATAAAACATTTTTGTAGCTACTTTAGCATGATGGGGAAAAAATTAGTTCAATGCTATCATCCCTTCTAACACTCCCCATACAAAATTTCTTGGGATCACAAAAAATTCTATTTCATCTAGAGTATCGTAAGTTTGCGCTATACGCGTAATTGTAGCCCTGTTATGTTTTTATTTAAAAACAAACAAGATTTAATTATAGTTGTAATAAATCGCCTCACGATCTATTACCCACCTCTTATTGAGTCCCTAATCGCCTAAAACTACTTTTTTAGGCAGTTGGTCTGTAGCAGTTCATTAAAAGTAATACGAAAGAGCGAAATTGTAACTCTGCTCATCAGTCGTTTATTAACTTGTTTAATTTTTTTTAAACTTAAATTCTTGATAATTCATTTTGTGTTCATAACTAAGTAAATTTTAAGTGATGATTTGAGTGAAATAAAGATCATAACGTAAAATCAGTGTTTTACTGAAGGTTCTATAACCTTCCAAGCATGACGACACTACCCCGTCGTAACATAGTATCCCTTCTTATCGGCTTCAGCAATCAATGCTAAAACTGAATCCATTGTCTCTTGACCCGTTGGAATAATCTGATTGGCAGGTAAAACGAATCCGTTCGATGAGGAGAGCGGTCTCAATTCGTAAGTGTACGATAGCGGCACGTCCAATGTTCCATAGACCCAATCAACACTAGAACCAGAAGCTGGATAGATAGCTTCATAGACATTGCCGACGGTGTATTTAGTTCCATAGCGTTTGGCTAGAGCTTCAGCAGCGACATTACCGATACTATGAAGATCATTATGATTGAATGCATGCGTTTTGGTATGTCCGTATGGGAAGAGCAATAATTGCGAGTACGAGTGGAAAGCCAAATACGTATGAATCTTTCCCTTCAACGATGCAATGTAAGTGGAGAAGCTCTTCGTTTCGATTTCGGAGAAAGCAGCCTTTCCAGCATAAGTGTCGGAGCATTCAATCCAACTGGCGCCAATTTCCCTCCAATGGAATCCCCAGTTCCTGTTCGGATCGGCTCCATAGCAAAGAAGCGATTTTGAGCGGGTCTTCCTCCAAACGCGATCCTTAGCATGGGTGTAAACATAACCATCGGGATTGGCATGTGGGAACACATACCAGTCGTATTTCTCTGCTACGGCACGAATGCTGGCATCGGTGCTGGTAAGAAGCTGATTCAAAATGTACGTAACAGTGGCTGGTGAGATCCATTCCCGAGCGTGAATACCTCCTTCGAGGAAGATACCCTTGTTTCCGGATTTGAACGATACCTTAACACCGAGAATTTGACGACCTTCGTAGGTGCTACCTCCGACAGCAGTTTCAACCGTATTCGGATATTTTTCAGCCAACGACCTCAACCAATCGTAGGTTTCATCCAAAGTATGATAGCTGGACCAATCGTAGATGGCTGCGCGCGATGAAATAGCAGCTTCCTTGATTTCAACATCCAAGGTTCGTTGAAAGTTCTTTTCGACCAACTCATGACCGATTCCATTATCGTTGAGAATAGAAAGGAAGTCGGGTTGTTTGTGTGGAGCAACCAAAATATTAACGCTCCTTTCGATAGTGGTTATTGGTGTTAGGAACATCAAACTATCACTGGACAATTCAAGACGTTCAAGGATATGAACATCTTCGACGGTTTTCGGCGTCACCTGGTAGATGTTGTAGTTATCGTAACGAACCCGTTCGGCACCAATCAAGCCTACAAGTAGGCCAAGGCCCACAGCCAGAAGCACAAATCGCAACATTTTCACTAAAGCGCACTATCGATGAAAATGGTATGATTCTCACACTCTCCAGGTGCTTTATATACATGTCCATTATCTAATTACACGCCGCGCTGATACGATTCAATTTTCAAGTACACTCTATTGTAATTGAAGTGTAACAAGATAACAAATAGGCTTAAATATAATTATTAGACAAACGGCTACCGATTCAAGGTTTGTTTTATTTTCCGAAGAACTTTGGTTTACACTTTTTTGCGCCGGAATTTTCTGTGATATTTTGGACTTTGTTTCAATCGAACTGAATTCTTTGGTCCATGGTTTAACTAATTAATTAGATAGATTTGTGGTATTAATTAAATGTAGTATGGCCCATACGCCATGTGATACATATGTATTTTCTTATAGCTTCTATGACGTTTGAATAATTATATGCTTTTTGTTTGATGATTTCTTTATAAATTTTGGATTTTGTGGCAAAAATTCGATCTCTAGACGAAAATCGAGCTGTAACTGTGAGGAGGGTCGATTTGGATTGTAGTGCCATTGAAGAAAAAAAAGGTATAACACCTTCGGATAAATAAAAAAAAAAATACTGAGCATCGGGGGTATCTTTTCCAACTGCTTATTTTCATGTGCTAAGCAGTCGATCATGCTTCTTACAAATTGTACTCCAAGGCCTGTTTAGCTGGCCATCTCATGGTGTTGCCGATCCATTGCTGCTTACGACATTGCATTGTTGTGTGCAACGGCTTTGGATGGACTATTTTTTCACCGTAGTGTCGAAATAATCTGAAGGGAAATAAGGTTCGGGGATTGAGTGGGTCAAAACCAAACATGAATGGCTACATTTCACTGTACGGGTAGGTTTAAGTTTGATGGTATACTCAGCTTGACGAGCATTTCGAGGCAAAGTATAAAGTGAAGGATTTAGTGAGCAAAGTTTCGTACTGCATTTACCATAGAAGCAGCTATAGTAAATGCTGAGTACTTCTACATTTATGCGATACTCAAGGGAGTCGGTAGAAGACCCAACAGTCGCATCTCCAATTATTAATAACGCTTGCTTTTGGATACGGTCGAGCAATACAAGGCGTTGTTTGCAGGGTATGAGTAGATTACTTATTATGTTAGAAGTATTAAATATTGCTCGATAGAAATACACACACACACTTGAAATTTATAGAAGCAGATAATATTTGAAAATATCTCAAGCTTAATTTTTTCTAAGGCACAGGACAAAAAGTAAAAAGAACAAGAGACTCTAGAAAAAAAAAATTTAACTTTAAGCGAGCCTTTTCGGAGCCTCGCGATCAATGTACCAAATTACATGAGTTTATTACACCCTGATGTAAACGTCTAATGTCGAATAGGGCATGGAAAAATATACTTCAGTAGCAGGGATAGTCGGGAGGTAATAGTTTCTGTAACCACTAAATCTTTATTTTTTCACGTCTGCTCTTATCATTTTCTTCTTCAATGGAACTGCTTAGTTCCGTCCTTGGATTCCTAGCCTTTCTTGACAATTTTTATTTGACGTTGTTAGCCCATGGCATAGCCCCCTAGCTCCAATTGAACTCACGATATTTTTATTGCTGCAGCTTGTTGGCTGTCAGTTCGCTACACCCAGTCAGCTCTTACAGGCTGAAAATTTTCTTATCACGCTATATTCCTTGAACCCTTTATAATAATACAATAATTCAGTTTTCGTGGTAAGGTAAACTTGCTTTCAACAGAAAGCCAGAAGGATCGATGCTGAATACTAAACGTTATGGCTTGAAGCAAATATGGGGAATAAATTTCTCATAAAATTCATTTGAACGCAAAAGCAACCATAAGGATAATCCGTCTTTTCTCAAGCTGATCTAGACATAGAAGTTTAAGGGGCTGTTCATAAAGAAACCACAGAAGGCATCTCTCAAGATCTAGTAACTTGTCTGTTTTGTGTAGTATGCAACCTTCTAGGACATAATCGAAACGTAGAGAAGATTTATTCGTAAAAAATTAAACGCTTGCATATTCACTAATTTTGAAACACATACAGTTTAATGTACGCTTGTCAAAAAAGCGTTGCAAATCACTTTGAAGCAGTGCGAAATCATTTCGATTCGAAATATCATGAAATAATTTCGAGTCGACAGTATAGAAATAACGGAACAATTTCGCGTCGACAGTGGTCCACCAGACGTGTTAGGTATGGCAGATCACTTTTTGGGTACAATTGGATAGGTAATATCTGATCCAGTCTATAAAAGTAAATCGAAGTCCTCCTGCGCTTAACTTGTAAGCAAAAATAGCATGACCCATTTTATCAAAAGCTTTTCTAAAGTCGATATATGTAACGCTTCATGGCAAAAGAGTCCTCATCAAAGTCAAATGTTCGGTACAGGCAAAAACACGAATTTATTGGGGTTATGATATTAGGGAGGAGTGGCTTAAGAAATAAACTGCCAACAAGTCGGGCGAAACTTTATTATTCTTGGGACAAGTTGCGGATGTGTGGAAAGTCAATATGCAGGTTAGAGTGGTTAGGGAAGGCTAAGTGAAAGGGAGTTCTTGAGCAGGGCTGTTGTCAATTTAACAATATTTCATTCATTTCTGCAAGTTTGGGTTTTTATGAGGGGAGGAGGAGGGGTAAGGGTGGGTGGATGTTAATAGCTTTTTAATTAATTACTTGAACCGCGTCCAATATCCTCTGTATAGAATGTGTTTCATAGACGAAGTTCCATAGAATTTTCATAGGATTCGGTGCATTTTACATTCACGCAACCAAACATTTGTATGGGAAGGAGTAGAGGAGGTAGGGGAATCGTAAAATTTGTGACGCAATTTTATTCTCTTTCTCTTGTAGTGTGCTCGTACAAAATTTCAAGTTCGTAGCTTTTAATTTGATGGTTATTAGTTGATTCAATGAAATAGGTAGAAATGATACTTTTGTATGGGAGGGGGTAGAAGGGCAAGCGCGATTTCAAAACTTTTAAAAGAATTTCATTTCAATTATTTTTATAAGTTTTTAGGCAAAATTTGAAATGGATAGCTTTTAAGACTTAGCTGATAACTGATTTCTTAAAAATGCTCGAAAAAATAATTTTGTACGGGAGGGGGTAGAAGAGGTAGGGGAATTGCAAAATTTGTGACGCAATTTTATTTCCTTTCTCTTGTAAGCTGCTCGTACAAAATTTCAAGTTCATAGCTTTTAATTTGTTGGTTATTAGTTGATTTAATGAAATTGGTCGAAATCATACTTTTGTATGGGAGGGGGTAGAAGGGCAAGTGTGATTTTGAAACTTTTAAAATAATTTCTTTGCAAATATTTTTATAAGTTCTTGTGCAAAATTTCAAATGGATAGCTTTTAATAGTTAGGTGATAATTAATTTCTTAAAAATTGTCGAAAAAATAATTTTGTATGGGAGGGGGTAGAAGTTTTGAAGGTATTCGACCAGTTAATATTTTATACTTTTAGGGATTTTTTTTAAATGTATTTCCCAAATTTTCAAGTTTCTACCCTAAAATTACATCCAAAAATTTTCAGTTTTCGTGTTTTTTTCGTTGCACATTGAACAGCTTGTGCCCATTAGACCGGGGTGGTCGGTTCATAACAATTGTGGATCAAATTATTATTTTTTTTCTATGTATATCAAATAGATGTATTCACATCCAAAATTTAAAGTTTCTATCTTTGAGCAGAGTCCTAAAAAATTCACTCAAAATTTTCGACATTTGTGCTTACCACCTCCCTCCCTTTACACCCCCTAACTTATCAAAATTATAAATTATGTAGTTCTACAATCTGACGAATTTTCAATTTGATATCTGTACTCAATTTTGAGATATAATGATTTCTAATTTTGAAAAGTGCACCATTTTTCAAATGCTCCCCATTTCACCCCACTACTATTATGACCAAATTTTATATTTTTTTTGTATTTCGCTAGTATAGCTTAGTATATGTTTTAAATTTCAATTACATAGCTTAAGAGATAGTTGAGATATTAATTCTTAAGTGTTTTTCCTTGCACCCCCCCCCCCCCCCGACCCTTCCCCTTACAATAATAAGCCTATTTCTAAGCTGATTCTGGTGGATCTATACGCCATCTTAATTGTCCCAAAATATGAATTTTTTATGGTAAGTAGTTTCGAAGATATAACCATTTCAAAAAAAGATTCGGCCGACAATTTGTTTTTAGCCCCCCCTTTACGGACGCCAATGGATAAAAAAATTAAATTATTTTTGGAATATGTCCCACAGCTCTCTCTATACGTGTGCTGATTTTCATCTTTCTATCTGCATTCGTGGTGAAGATATTAGCAAGTGTATATTTCGACTTTTTCCATCCCCCCGCCTCCCCCTTCCACCCCACACTCCCCAAAATTTGGATAATGGAGCTCACTTACTAAGTTAATAACCCACCCAAAAATCAACATTCTACCTTTAACGGTCTTGGAGGTACGAGTCCATATGTACGGCGTACGGCAGGACGGATTTTTTTTTTTTGCTTTTTTAGGCTAATTTAGTCATG
Organism: Chorisops tibialis; assembly: GCA_963669355.1. Classification (NCBI taxonomy): domain Eukaryota; kingdom Metazoa; phylum Arthropoda; class Insecta; order Diptera; family Stratiomyidae; genus Chorisops; species Chorisops tibialis. The sequence continues at coordinate 218,367,322 of OY770262.1, forward strand.
AAACGCGAAAAAACAAAATTTCAGGGTAGCAAATTTTTTTTTTTCTGTGTCGATCACAATACTTTATTATTAAAATAATAAAGTAAAATGATAAGGTGAGCTAAGGCGAGTTGGTATTATGTTGACAATTAATACATTCGGAAACATAGTACAACTTTAACATCAATTATCTCGAAATTACCCTTTTTCAACTCCAATTTTCAGTGTTATAACTTTGCCAATTATTGACTTTTTCTATCGGCTTTTTCGCCGTTCTCTTCAGAATTTTGTGTATTTTTCAATGGTGCTAAAAACCTTAGTTTTTACCTCTAGCAAAATAAGGTCCTTTTTGCCATGAAGCGTACCATATTCACAGTCAACCTGCCTACCGCTTTCAATCACTGGAATAGTGAAATTAGAAAATTCCATTAGATCTGAATACATAAGAAACTATAGCCTCCAACAATTTGGGAATGAAAGAAAGGTTAGTAATAGATTGATAGTTGTACACATCGATGCTTTTTCATTTTTTGGACTGATCTTCTTCTTCTGCAATAGGTTGAACTTCAGGTTCCTTAACATTTATTTATTTTTGTGCCAGGGTTGTTAGTACTTCGCAGAACTTTCTACGAATTTTCGCTTCCGCAGATTGAGATTTACACGCTATTCACCCAGGTTGGTCTGATAGTGGAGCACTTCCACAAACTAGAAAATATTGCAGATCTGAGAGAAGCATTAAGTATATGACATAACCAGAGAAGTACTAAAACACCTTACTACGGCAGCATGGATGCCATTTGCACCTCAAGAAAAACTATCCGTGATGCTTGAAATAAACGTCAAAACAGTGGTTTCTTCAAAATGAAGATCTTTCATCTCTAATGAAGTAGAAAGGAAATTCCGGTATGTATTGGAAACCTTTAGGACTAATAATACGATTTGAGATAGTGAAAGCAGTACGGAAATGGTCAGCATAAAAGTTGCTTCTAACTAAGGGGTCATCACTGATTACATCGTCAAAGAACATAGAAGCGCTATAACCAATCTTTTGGAAGTTCCAAAATCCCAGAACCGCTTAGGCTTATCCTTGAGTGATCGCTTGAATTATTTATTATACGCCCAATTATTTATTATACGCCCAATTATTTATTATAACGTCAACAAATCGCGTAACTTAGCATAAAACATAACAGGGTTACGATTGCGCATAAAACGCAATCTTACGATACTCTAGATGAAATAGAATTTTTTGTCATCCCAAGAAATTTTGGATGGGGAGTGGTAGAAGGGGTGATAGCATTGAACTAATTTTTTTCCCATCAGGCTAAAGTAGCTATAAAAATGTTTTATACAAAATGCTTACTCCAAAAATTGAATGGGGACTGAGAAAATTAGTGAGTTAGATTTAGTGAAAATGTGCAGTTTGTATGGGAGGTGGTAGAAAGAGTAGGGGGATTTTAGTGATTTTTTGAGAAATAACTAGGAATATTATAAAATTGACATCCTTTAAATTTCAGACTAGTACCATGCATACTTTTCAAGAAAATCGATTTTTTGTGAAGTTGTGAAATAGTTAAATTAGAGTTAAATTTACAAACAATGAATGGAACCTCATTGTATTTTATGATCTCACCAATTATTGTCGTGAGTACGATGGAGTAGCGACATGCATTATAAAAATGTTCGACTTATGCAGTAAATTCGACACTATTGGCATCAACAAACACCTTTGCACTACAACCACCATTCAGTTCCAGCATCTTCAAATGGAATTGGAGCATAAGAATGAGTTTCTACGTGCACCAAAGAAATTTCACAACATTGAAAGACGTTCACCATTAAACATTGTTGGTACAATATCCAATAGATTATTCGGCATATTAGATGAAGAATTCGCTGAAAAATATAATGAAGATATCAATCAAGTAAGAGGAAACGAAAACTACTTGCTTGAATTGATTAAAAATCAGACTAGCATTACTGAGTCAACTATTAATATCATCAAGAAGCAAGAAATACACATAAACAACCAACTAAACTTGTTTGATAAACAGATAACAGCCTTAAAGGAAAATTCAGTAGCAGAACAAAAGGATCAGATGTTCTTTTCTCTATCGATGCGCACTATGATATCCATAGTAAGCCTGCAGAATGTACAACATGCAATAATAAATGCACTAATGGACACTCATCAAGGCAAAATCAATTCGTTAATATTAACGCCGACTCAGCTACGGGCTCAATTATATATTATAAGAGAGCATCTTCCACAACATCTACTTATACCGACAGCTGATTCTCAAGAGGCCATAATTGACCTATACAACCTTATGTCAATGCAAGTAAGACCAAGCCAAAATAAAATAATATTTGGCTTTAAGATACCTCTGTTAAACGCTGAAGACTTCCAAATGCTTCAATTATATTCAGTGCCAGCAGCTCACGACAACTACTTCGTTTCAATAGTACCATCAACTGAGTACTTAATTGTAAGCCCACATCGAGATCGATACTACCCGCTAAAGGAGTTAGAAAGACAAGAATGTTATTTTCTGACGAAGAAAAAGATATACGTCTGCAAGCAAGGACATCCCATTTACAACATGGTACAAAACGGCACCAACTGCGAAATGGATATTCTGACACACAAAAAAGAGCTATCACCATCCTGCGTACTCACTCAGACCATCCCAACCAAGCATTGGATTCAACTAAAAGCACCAAATACATGGATATACGTCTTCAATGAAGAGCAAACGGTTGACATTATTTGCGGGGAGCATATTCTCAACAAAAACTTAAAAGATGATGGCTTAATATAAATTGAGCCTGATTGTGTAATTAAGCAAGGCGCAGTCACCATCAGTGCTCACGGTAGCTATACTGGATACATCAGCAGTTCCTACTTACCAAACACAAACCTGTCATTGCAACTACAAACCGCAGTATATAAATACCAAGAAAAATCCAACGTCACCAGACTAAACGTCAACAAAAAAGTAACAGCTATTGAAGAAGCCATCAAAATTCAATTCAGAGCGCATCTCCCAAACCAGATGACTACGCATGACAAACACCAGTATGCAGTAAGCTACACATAGGCGTCAATTCTTCTGGTAGCAATTCTGTGGTATGGAATACTCAAACTAAAAACCAGACATCAAAACACAAGAGAGACCGTCACCATTGTTCAAGCTGCCCAATCAAATCCAGTACCCGCATCCAGAGTACGCATCACCGAGGACTTCATCCTCGAACGCAACAAACCGAAACACTCAGCCAAGGAATCTAGCGGCAGCTCGATCGTATCTCAATAAAAACCGGGCAATATGTACAATTCGTATAATTGCACAATTTTAATCAACCAGCACGTGCCAATTCTCAGATTGCACATGCCATCATACTATCGAAGACAAATGTCAGCGACCTACGTACAAGGTAATAAATGCAAAGGTGCATTTATTAACGTGCGTGGGTCAATGACTAAAATCATTCTTTACGCTGATGAGACACATTTCCAAAGTTCAAGCATACTTGAACTTTGGCGTATGCTCATCAGCAACAAATATGCAATCTATGCAATAATCATTAAGAAATTTTGTATATAATTAGGATTAAGACTTGTAAATATTGTAGTCTAATAAAGTTTTCGTAGCAAGAACTACCGTTGTTATAATTAATTAACACTGTGTCATATTGTATGGGAGGGGGTAGAAGCAGTGATGCTAATCAAATATTTTTTTCTGATCTTGGTGATAATACTAATTGAGTATTTATTACAAAGTATGAGCTCTATAAATATTATATGTTCTGAGAAAATCGTCTTAGAGCATTTCATGAAAAAGTCTAGTTTGTATGGGAGGCGGTGGAAGGAGAGGGAGGACGCAAATAATTTTTCTACTGTAGATTTAAATCATTATGAAAGTAATACATCCCAAAACTCAGACTAATAACTTTTATACTTTTCGAGTAAATAAATTTATTGTCAAATTGCGAAATTGCGTCATTTTGAATGGGATGGGGTAGAAGGGGTGAAGCTAATCGTCTATGTAATATACTAAGTATTGAACGTACCCAGTCGGGTACTAAAATGTTACCAACTAAGCATAAAGAAATATAATAAAACACTTGATCATGAACAGTCACCGTGTACACACTTAACTTGATACCTGCTCCCAACCTTATCCCAGTACTAAATATAACATGGCGCAGTCGAAAAAAGAACCGAAAGTGATTTCTATTCAGAAATTTAATAAAAGTCCTATTTCACACAAATAACAAAGTGAAAGTGAAGCTTTATGACCGTAAGATAGTAAATAGTTTGATTGATCGTTCTAAAATGTTTTGGCAACACATTAATGACAAGCGCGGTGCAAGTGGCTATCCAGCTTCTATGAATCTCGGTGATCGCTCATCTTCCGATCCTAAAATAATTGCAGATTTGTTCGCCAATCATTTTAAATCCAAACTAGCTAAGCCATTCAAGTATGATCCTAGCAGGTTTTATCATATTCCTGTTCATGATCAGAAGCTTACTGATGTGGTCCTAACTATTGATCAAATAACTTCAGCGTTGGTTGACCTAAATACTAATAAAGGTGCTGGCCCAGATCTCATTCCCCCAATTTTTTTAAAAAAAACTGCCCATACTGTATCTCGGCTATTGTCACCCTTATTCAATGCTTCCCTACAGCAATCAATATTTCCTTTATGTTTTAAATCAGCGCATATAATACCTATTTTTAAGTCTGGGGATAGATCAGACATTCGAAATTACAGAGGAATAAGCATTTTATCCTCTATTGGTAAAATTTTCGAAAAATTGGTTGCGGAAATATTAGTGGATATCGTTAGTCCAATTATCCATCCGTGTCAACATGGTTTCTTAAAGGGTAAGTCAACCGTCTCTAACCTGTTGGAATATTCTACCTTCATTAGGCAAAAATTGTGTAACAGAACTCAAGTAGATTCTATCTACACTGATTTTTCTAGCGCTTTTGATGTTGTAGACCACGGTCTACTACTTTTCAAGTTGGAGCGTTATGGTATAAGAGGTGTTTTTTTGAAGTGGTTGAGGTCTTACTTGATGGATCGTACACAACAAGTTAAATTCTCTGGCGTTCCTCAAGGTAGTATATTGGGGCCCCTTTTGTATATTCCCGCAAATCTACAAGACTGCAATAGTTTCGCCAGTGCACAAAGGATCCAGCAAACAGCTTGTTAATAATTATAGACCTATATCTTTAATATCTAACATTGCTAAAATTATAGAAAAAGTTGCCAAAAACAGAATAATGCAGTTCATAAGTCTTAATAGAATAATCTCTGATTGTCAATGTGGCTTCAGGACTGGAAGTAGTACACATGATGCCGTTGCTCTACTTAGCAAAAAAATTGTAACAGCGCTTGATGCAGGAAAAAAACCTTGCGCAATATTTCTAGATATTGCTAAGGCGTTTGATTCTATTCCGCATAAAAATATTGAACAAAAACTGCGTAAGCTAAATTTTAATAGTAAATGGATTGATTGGATATCTAGCTATTTAAGAAATCGAAAACAAATGGTAAAAATAAATGATATTTATAGCGACGAGCTTACTTTTATTCACGGTGTTCCTCAAGGAACTGTTCTTGGACCATTGCTCTTTCTTTTTGTTATATGTAAATGATATGTATTCCCAACCAATTCAAGGTGAATTAATATCATTTGCAGATGACACTGTTTTAATAGTTGAAGACAATGATTGGGAAAGTGTTACACTGAAAGCGAATTATAGTTTATCATCATTAAAAGAGTGGTTGAATTATAATTCGTTAACTCTAAATATTAGCAAAAGTAACTACATGACATTCTCTCTATCAGAACGTAGTCAACCTACAGACTTGAGATTGAAAATACATTCGACATCGTGTCTACTAAACTGCAATTGTTCATCTTTGAATAAAGTGTCTCAAATAAAATATTTAGGAGTAATATTCGATCAACACCTAAAATGGAAAGATCATATAAATAGTGTTATAAATAGATTAAGAAAACTAATACCAGTATGTCTTGAAGTTAGAGCTTTTTTATCCAAAACAAATAAAAGAATGTTTTATTTTGCAACTATTCACTCCATTCTACAATATGGTATTATTGCATGGGGTGTAGCCACACAAACTCTGATAAATACGCTTTTAGTTGCCCAAAAAATGTTACTAAAAATTTTATTAAAAAAAAAACGTAGATACCCTTCCTGTCTTCTATTTCCACTGCTTAATGTTCTAAGCATTGAAAAGATTTTTAGCATCATTGCTAGCATCCAAATATTTAAAGAGCTCAAAAATGGAATATTGAAAATCAACACAAATCTTACTCGCGGTGGAATCCAGCAGGAAATCAGTCTGCCTTTCAGACTCACGAATATTGGGCAAGCTCATTATTCCTATAAAGGCATTAAATTATTTAATTCTCTGCCATATCATGTAAAACGAAGCGAAAATCTTGTCATTTTTAAGAAAAGAATTAAACAATTTTTTTACAATTAATCATATAAAGTAATCGATATTTCATATTATGTTAAAAAAATTAATTAAAAATGAATATTTGTCAGAATAATTTTTTTTTAAAAATTAATATTGAATTATTAATTGTTATTTTCTGAAATTCAACACGACTACTCACCCCTAGCACAAGGCTTGCCTTAAAAGGGGGAGTAGTGCTTCTATAACAATGTAAAAAAAATGAATAAAAAATAAAATATAAAAAAAAAAAAAAAAATTTATAATTTTCATTAATGACGTGCCATTACTCTTGAACGATTGCAAAATATCCTTTTACTCTGATGACTTAAAAATCTTCAGAGCTATTGACTCAAATCAGGATTGTCTTATATTGCAAAACAATATTGACATTTTATCTGATTGGTGTTTGAACAACGCTATGCAATTAAACGTAAAAAAATGTGCAGTAATAACATTTTCTAGAAAAATAGCTGGTTCTTTGCAGTATGACTACAATATTAGCAACGAAAAGTTAAAACGTGTCTCTCAAATTAAAGATCTTGGGGTAATATTTGACACAAAGTTGACCTTCAAGTCCCACATAGATAAAATTTCGAACAGTGGTATGGCTATGTTGGGTTTCTTAAAAAGGAGAGTCAAGGAATTCAATAACCCACATTTATGTAAAACTCTTTTCTGTACGTTGTTGTTGCCTCTGCTTGAATATGCAAGTGTTGTCTGGTCACCTTCCACTCAGGTCGACTCATACAGGGTTGAAAGAGTACAAGTGCAATTCCTACTGTTTGCTTTACGAAGCCTTCAGTTTAGCAGCTACCGTTTGCCTTCTTACAAATGTAGGCTACTTTTGCTTGATATGACCACGCTTGAGAGAAGAAGAGAGCTTGCTTCGGCAACCCTTGCATTCGATTTAATTAATTATAATTTAATTTCGGACGAGCTCCTTTCCCGCTTTATATTTGTTGATCACAGGTTTAATTTTCGAAACAATAGAATTCTGAAAATGGAGAATCATTCTTCTAATTTCATGTTGAATGATCCTATTGCTTGTGCCATAAAAACTTTAATTTGCATTCAGATTGCTTCAACAGTTCTGTAAGTAGAAATACTTACAAAAACAAAATAATGACTAAATTTAAGACTTTATTTGTAAGATAATATGTAAGATATTATTAAAATTCTTAGGTCTAACACAATCATATTTTGTTTGCTGTTTAGATTATTGCAGTTGTAGTAATGGTTATTTAGTTTTTTTTTATGTATTTCTAATTTAGAATTAAGAATGATTGTTATTTATTCTATTATTATTATTTTTCTTTGTAAAATAGACTTTAGTTGTCTACATATATAAAATAAAAAAAATAAATAAATTTTTACAACAAGAAAGAAAATGTAAATAAAGTTACGAATAATAATAAAGAGGTTAAGGCCAATTTTAAAAAGTTTCATAAAAATAATGTTAATCAGTTGGGTGGTAATAACCACAAAGAAAGTGTAAATTCATCGAATATTGTAAAAACAAAATGTAAATATTGCAATTCAATACACAAGTACGGTAACTGTCCCGCATTTAACGAAACCTGTAAAAAATGTGGACGCAAAAATCATTTCGCTGTAGTCTGTCGAACAAAAAATATTAATACAGTAAGTGAGTCAAACTGTCAAAAACAGTGTTGTGATTCGGTTTACATAGATGCAATTACAGGTAATATTTTGAACCAAAATAATAAGTTTTGAATTGAAGAGGTTAAAATTAATAATAAAATTATTCATTTCAAGCTTGACACAGGAGCTGAGGTTAATGTACTCCCATTTCATTTATGCAAAAAAGTAACTAACACGAGTATTAGACCAACTGATACCAAACTGATTGCTTATGGAGGTACGAGGATAAACGTGATAGGAGAAATTACATTGGAATGCTGCATTAAAAATGAGGTTAGCAATGAAAAATTTTTCATAGTAGACGGCGAATCAACGCCAATATTAGGATTAATGGGATGTATAAGCCTACAATTAGTGAAAAGGCTATACAATGTGAAATGTTCAGGCAAGGAATCAATTATACAAGAATATAATGGTCTATTTGAGGGTGTAGGCTGTCTTAAAGAAAATTATGAAATAAAGCTGAAAGAAGGTGCTTCTCCGGTTTTTAAGCCGAGCAGACGTATCCCAATAACTTTACAAAAACCATTGAAATTAGAACTGGAAAGGCTAATAGGTATGGGAATTATAGAGAAATGTGATGGCTCACATGAATGGGTATCAAATTTGGTCATTATTGAAAAACCAAATAAGAAATTAAGACTTTGTCTAGATCCGCAAGATTTAAATAAAAATCTTAAGGACCAAAATTATCCAATTCCGACTTTTGAGGAAATTTTACCAACACTAGTTAATAAAAAATATTTCAGTGTTTTGGATTTAAAGGATGGATTTTTTCAAATAAAATTAAACAATGATTCAAGTAATCTTTGTGCATTCAGCACGCCATTTGGTAGCTATAAGTTTCTAAGACTTCCATTTGGGCTAAAAATAGCACCGGAAACTTTTCAAAAACTAAATGAAGAGAATTTCAGAAACATTGAAGATATTGTTGTTTACATAGATGATATTCTAATTGCTGAGATCAAGAAATCAAGAAATTTTAAAGAAGGTTTTAGAGAGAGCTAAACAACTTAACATAAAATTTAACAAAGATAAGTTGCAATATTGTGTCAAAGAAGTTAAATTCTTAGGGCATATAATATCCGATCAGGGTATTTCGTTTGACAAGGAAAGAATTCAGGGAATTCTAGATATTGGCATTCCGAAATCTAAAAAAGATGTCCAGAAATTATTAGGTATGGTCAATTATATGCGCAGTAGTATACCAAGTTTGGCTGAGATTTCAAACCCTTTGAGAGAATTATTAAAGAAAAATGTAATTTTTCACTGGCAAACGCCACATACTAATTGCCTGGAGCGTATAAAACAAATGATAATCAATGCTCCAGTATTAAGGCATTTTGATCCAAAAGCATCCTTAACAATCCAAACTGATAGTAGTCAAAACGGCGTAGGATGTTGTATTATGCAGAATGATACTCCCATTTCTTTTGCATCCAAAAGTCTTTCTGATGCTGAACGGAGATATGCTCAGATCGAAAAGGAGATGTTGGCTATCTGCTATGCATGTCAAAAATTTCATAAATGGATCTATGGGAAAAAAGTTATTATTCAAACTGATCATAAGCCTTTACTAGGTATAATGAAGAAAGATATCAATAAAATTGCGTCAGCAAAGCTGCAACGCATGAAAGTTAAATTGTTAAAATATAATTTAGAATTTCAGTTTGTACCTGGCAATAAAATGTATATTGCTGACTTATTATCGAGGTACTATAACGAGCGTGACAATACAGAAACAGTGAATGGAGTAAGTGAAGTAGTTCATTCAGTAAATGTTAGTGATGAAAAATTACTAGAATTTAAAAAAGAAACCGATAAAGATATGATTTTGTCAGAATTGAAAAAAGTGATCTTGAATGGGTGGCCCAAAGCTAAGGACACTTTGCCCGAAAATGTAAAACCCTTTTGGAAATTCAAAAATGATTGAGTAATAGAAGACAATATAATATTTTTAGATAACAAAATTTTTGTCCCTTTAACATTGAGGAAGTACACACTTACAGTATTACAAAGATCACATTTAGGTATAGAAAGAACTAAAAGTAGAGCAAGAGAAGTCGTATACTGGCCTGGAATAAATACAGACATTGAGGATTTGGTAGCAAGTTGCACAATTTGTCAAAAATTTCGCAGTGCGTCTAGACGTGAACCTCTTTTGCCGCATAATATACCTGAATATCCTTTCATGAAAATAGGAATGGATATTTTTGAATTTAAAAGCAAGAATTATTTAGTTGTTATAGATTATCACTCCAAATATATGGATATTTTAAAATTAAACAAGAAAAATGCGACTGAAATTATTATGAAATTAAAAAATATTTTCTCAGTACATGGGATTCCTATGGAGATAGTAGCAGATAACGTTCCTTTTAATAGTTTAGAATTTAGGGAATTTGGAAAGTTGTTTGGAATAAAAATAGTTACTTCAAGTCCAATATATCCACGCTCAAATGGTCTAGCAGAACGAGCTGTTCAAATAGCAAAGAATATGTTGAAAAAAGCAGGAGAAGAGGAACTTTGGCTTTCATTAATGGAATATAGGAATACACCTTTGAAGGATTTAGATCAGGCTCCAAACAAACTTCTAATGGCTAGAACTACACGTACATTACTTCCAACAAAAAGCTCCAATTATAAATTTTCTGTTATGCCTAATTTATCCAACAATTTTAATATAAAAAGAAATAGAAATAAGAAATACTACAATAGAGGTACAGTTCAGAAACCTGACTTTGAGCAAGGTGAAAAGGTTATGTATAGAAATGGAAGTACATGGACCGAAGCAGTAGTAATTGAAAAAGATTTAGCACCAAGATCTTACTGGATTAAAATTATTGAAACCGGAAAAACAATAAGACGAAATTCTTACTATTTAAAACGAATTTAAAAAAAAAAAAAAACAAAAACAAAAAATTTTTTTTTGAATAATCATGTCCTTGTGGATGAATTGTAACATACGACATGTAAATATACTAAATTAAAAGATATACTTTATTTTCTAATATTCTTATATCAAATATACATATGTAATTTTGAATATTATATGTATAAAAAAAAAAAAAAATTTATTTTATATTAAATTAAAATAATTCATACCAAATTAAAATATACAATAAAAATGTAAACTTATTGATATTAATAAAAGGGAAGATGTAGATAATAATTATAGTCAAGAAAATTAGTATAGAATAATATAAATTTTATTTGATTTTCATACTTTGAGATATATAGAAAATTAATTATGATTTCATTTTACTTTTATACTTTTATTGAAAGGGGAAGATGTAATATACTAAGTATTGAACGTACCCAGTCGGGTACTAAAATGTTACCAACTAAGCATAAAGAAATATAATAAAACACTTGATCATGAACAGTCACCGTGTACACACTTAACTTGATACCTGCTCCCAACCTTATCCCAGTACTAAATATAACAGTCTAGTTTTTTTTGGCCTTACTAACAATTTTAAATAAATATTTAGTGCACAATTAGGGTAGAAGGGGTGAAGCTAATCGTCTAATTTTTCTTGGCCTTACTAACAATTTTAAATAAATATTTAGTGCACAATTTCAGCCCGCTAAATTTTATACGCACTGAGTAAATTGGCTTAGAGTAATTCATGACAATTACAGTTTGTATGGGAGGTGGTAGAAGGAAGGGGAGGACACGCATTTCTTTTATACGGTAGATTGATATTATCATTAAAGTAACATGTTCCAAATTTCAACCCAATAGCTTTTATACTTTTCGAGCAAATCGTTTAATTGTTAAATTGCGCAATTGTGTCATTTTGTATGGGAGGGGGTAGAAGGGGTGGAGCGATTTGGCCCGTTCACGAACTTGACCTTACTTTCTTATCAAAAACGACGTGTACAAAATTTGAACTATATACCTCAACGCGTTCTCAAGCTAGAGAGCGCACAGACGGACGGATTGACGGACGGACGGACATCCGGTTTTAAGATTTTTGAGTGATAATATTAACTTCTGCATCATTCATTTTTTTCTCCGAGCCTTATTTCTTAGCGTTACAAACTTTAGAGCAAACTTATAATACTCTCAGATTTCATCTAGAGTATAAAAACGTACTCCGCATCGATTCTCGAGAGACAGTACGACTTCCATGCTTTAATGCTTTAATTATACTCTAGATGAAATCTGATTATAGTTAATATTATCACTCAAAAATCTCAAAACCGGATGTCCGTCCGTCCGTCCGTTCGCTCTCTAGCTTGAGAACGCGTTGAGCTAGAAAGCTCAAATTTCGTACACGTCGTTTTTGACAAAAAAGTAAGGTCAAGTTCGTGAACGGGCCAAATTGCCCCACCCCTTCTACCCCCTCCCATACAAAATGACACAAATGCGCAATTTGACAATAAATGGATTTGCTCGAAAAGTATAAAAGCTATTGGCCTGAAATTTCGGATATACTACTTTTATGATAATATCAATCTACCGTATAAAAATTACGCGTGTCCTCTTCCTCCTTCTACCACCTCCCATACAAACTGTACTTGGCATGAATTACTCTAAGCCAATTTACTCAGTGCGTATAAAATTTAGCGAGCTGAAATTGTGCACTAAATATTTATTTAAAATTGTTAGTAAGGCCAAAAAAAATTAGACGATTAGCTTCACCCCTTCTACCCCCTCCCATACAAAATGACACAATTTCGCAATTCGACTATAAATGGATTTGCTCGAAAAGTATAAAAGCTATTAGTCTGAATTTCGGGATATATTACTTTCATAATGATTTCAATATACAGTAAAAAAATTATTTGCGTCCTCCCTCTCCTTCCAACCCCTTCCATACAAACTACCCTTTTTCATGAAATGCTCTAAGCCAATTTTCTCCGAACGTATAACATTTATCGAGCTCACATTTTGTAATAAATACTTATTTAGCATTATTACTAAGATCAGAAAAAAATATTTGATTACCTTTACTGCTTCTACCCCCTCCCATACGATATGACACAGTTTCACAAGTTCACAAAAAATCAATTTTCTTGAAAAGTATGAATGCTACTAGTCTAAAATTTAAGAGATGTCAGTTTTATGATATTCTTAGTTATTTCTGAAAAAATCACTAAAATCCCCCCAGTCTTTCTACCATCTCCCATACAAACTGCACATTTTCACTAAATCTAACACACTAATTTTCTCAGCTCCTATTCAATTTTTGGAGTAAGCATTTTGTATAAAACATTTTTATAGCTACTATAGCATGATGGGGAAAAAATTAGTTCCCCTTCTAACACTCCCCATACAAAATTTCTTGGGATCACAAAAAATTCTATTTCATCTATAGTATCGTAAGATTGCGCAATCGTAGTCCTGTTATGTTTTTTTACTCATTTTTATACTCTAGATGAAATCTGAGAGTATTATAAGTTTGCCACAAAGTTTGTAACGCTAAGAAATAAGGCTCGGAGAAAAAAATTAATGATGCAGAAGTTCATATAATCACTCAAAAATTTCAAAACCGGATGTTCGTCCGTCCGTCCGTCTGTCTGTCCGTCTGTCCGTCCGTCCGTCCGTCCGTCTGTCCGTCCGTGTCTTCTCTAGCTTGAGAACGCGTTGATCTAGAGAGTTCAAATTTTGTACACATAGTTTTTGACAAAAAAGTAAGGACAAGTTCGTGAACGGGCCAAATCGCTCCACCCCTTCTACCCCCTCCCATACAAAATGACACAATTACGCAGTTTATCAATAAACGGTTTTTCTCGAAAAGTATATATGCTATTGGTATGAAATTCGGTATATAATACTTTTATAATGGTTTCATTCTACTGTATGAAAATTATTGGTGTCCTCCCCCTCCTTCCAACACCTCCCATACAAACTGCACTTTTCATGAAATGCTCTAAGCCAATTTACTCAGTGCGTATACAATTGATCGAGCTGAAATTGTGCACTAACTATTTATTTATAATTATTAGTAAGACCAAAAAAAATTAGACGATTAACTTTACCCCTTCTACCCCCTGCCATACAAAATGACACAATTACGCAGTTTTTCAATAAACGGTTTTTCTCGAAAAGTATATATGCTATTGGTATACAATTTGGAATATAATACTTTTATAATGATTTCATTCTACTGTATAAAAATTATTTGTGTCCTTCCCCTCCTTCCGCCACCTCCCATACAAACTGCACTTTTTCATGAAATGCTCTAAATCAATTTACTCAGTGCGTATACAATGGATCGAGCTGAAATTGTGCACTAACTATTTATTTATAATTATTAGTAAGACCAAAAAAAATTAGACGATTAGCTTTACCCCTTCTACCCCCTCCCATACAAAATGACACAATTACGCAATTTGTCTATAAACGGATTTTTTCCGAAAAGTGTAAAAGTTATTGATCTGAAATTTGGAACATATTACTTCTATAATAATTCCAATCTGCTGCATAAAAATAAAAACATTTCTCTTCATCTAGAGTATCGCACGATTGGGCTTTACGTACAATCGTAGTCCTATTATGTTTTTTTTAATTTAACGCATTGTAGGGCATTTTATTAATCGTCAAAAAATACAAAGTAAAAGAAAATTGATGTTAAACCAGAATTGCGTCCTACGAAGTAAATTTCTCCGCTATCTTGTACGGAAAGTCAAAGTAGAACCACTGACTAAAAAATTATTGTGAAATTTAATCAGTAGTTTTCGCTTTGTTATTTTCGAAAACATCAAAAGATAGTCTCAACCATTTACAAGTATCGTCGCTTGACGGAATCATCTATAGGGTGGTCCAACCATAATGCATGATGTTAATTGTGAGTCACACCTTAACGTCAAGTTTTTCACCCAACTTAATTTGACATTTCTTTGTTTAAGTGTTTGACAAATTCAACCAGGTAGAGAGGTACACAATTGAGCAGCGCGTTAAGGTTGTTGCAGCCTTTTACGAAAATGGGCGTTCAAATCAAAATGCATTTCGTGCATTTCGTGAGGCACACTTTCACCTCAGTAGATTCGTTAACAAGCAGAATTGCCGCATTTGGGCAAATGAGAATCCACGAGTGATTGTTGAAAAGCCGATGCATCCACAAAGAGTGACTGTTTGGTGCGGTTTATGGGCTGGCGGCGTCATCGGGTCGTACTTCTTCGAAAATGAGGACGGCCAAGCAGTTACCGTAAATGGTGTTCGCTATCGCGAGATGAAAACGGACTTCTTGTGGCCAGAAATTGAGGATATGGACCTGGTCGATATGTGGTTCCAACTAGGATGGTGCCACACTGCCAAGTGTCCAAACAATGGCTCTTTTGCGCGAGAAATTAACATCGTGCGTTTTGGTTGGACCACTCACCAATGTAATAAGTGAGTTAATGGTTTCCAATTTAGTTGGAATGATTTGATTGGCTGGCAAAATGAAACCACACGATGAGCAAGTGCGATTGATACATTTAAAGTTCCGTAAAACCAATCTACACTGGTTCCTGAAGTTGGGCAGATGGTATTATAGATATTCAATCAATCAATTAAATTCCTGTTAAGACCCCATTTAGGGGCATAGGACACAAACAACTCTCTTGCATAAACAATCCGACGTCTTCCTTGAGGATTAAAATCCAGAGCTTGTTTGGCGATGTTTCGCTTTGGTTTCCTTAAAGTGTGACCGATCCACTGCCACTTCCGCCTTTGAATATCTATACCTATTTTAGTCTGTTCAGTTGTACTCCAAAGTTCGTCGTCTGAGATCACTTCTGGCCAGAATATTCCTAAAATGCGTCGGAGGCATTGGTTCACGAAAATTTGCCGTTTCTTGGTAAGTCGAACGTCACTTTACACGTAGTACAACCATATAATAACACGGATTTGACGCATACGTCAAAAACTCGCACCCTCGTGCGAAGGGAGATCTCTTTTAACCTCTAGAAAGGGAAAGCTTTATTTATACGAGCCTTAATATCCTTTTCGGCTCCACGGTCTATGCTGATATTGCTTCCGAGACAACAAATATCTTGCACCTCTTCCACACCTTATCCGTTAAGTATAATCGGTGTGCTTGCGTTCGAACCCATATGCATCTACTTGGTTTTACGCGAATTAATTTTCAGTCCCGCCTCTTTGCATTTAGAATGCAACGAGCGAACATTTGACTCTAAGTGCCAACGGCTATGTGCAAGCAATCATACGTTATCAGCATAATTGTGGTGACTTAAGATGTTGAATAGTCTCCATTGAGGACCTTTACCTTTCAGTGCAGCTTTCAAGAAGTCATTTATTACCACCTGGTGATAATATGCAGCCTTGTTTGACTGATTGCTATGACCTTACCTGGAATACCTCTCCTACGCAAAGCATTTCACATGTAATCTCGCTTGACGCTATCGAAAGCCTTCTCGAAGTCTACAAACAAGAGATGTAGTGGCGAACCCATTTCGGCTGACTGCTCCAATATTATCCGTGGGGTATTTGTGTAGTCGGTACAAAACGACCTTTTACAGAATTCAGCCTGATAAAATTCAGGAGTACTCTCCAAGACATCACTAATCCTATTGAGAATTACCTTAGCCATGACTTTCGAGTAAGTAGATTTTTATCACGCCAATTGTCACAATCCCGAAGGTTGCCCTTCTTCGGAATTTTCACAATGACGCCCTTCTTCCATTCAGTCCTGCATTTCTCACCTCAGTAAAGAGTGGCAGGAGTGTATCGGCTATTATTTCCGGGTCCGCTTTGAGGAGTTCGGTTGGTAGTACGTCTATACCTGGGGCTTTCCTTCCTGCCATTGACCGAATGGCGGAAACTGTCTCTTCGTTATCTGGGGGATCGTCCCTAATAGAGGATTGTTGCGTTTGGATGTTTGGTAGTTGTTCTGTCTCTGGAATATCTTCCTTTGATAAGATGTTTAAAATATCAGTGAAGTATGCCTTCCATCGCCGCAACTGGTGTTCACTCATATTAAGGATATTTCCGTTGACATCTCTCACCAGGTTGTTGGTGCTGAAATTCCTGTTCGTCAACTGTTTCATGATTTTGAATAGTGAACCCATATCTTCAAAGTAAGGCGCGGATTCTGCCTTGTTTGCCAGATCTTCAATGGCCTTTCTCTTGTCGCGTCTAACAGCCTTTTTAAGCTATATATGAGCATCGCGGTAGTTCTGCCTCAAGTCGGGTGTTCGTTGGTTGACATCGGGTTGAGAGATGATTGCCTATTTGGCTTTTTTCCGATTGCCAACCTTGTCCCATTTGTCTTGCGACATCCAGGGGTTCTCGCCGCTTTGTTCATATCCCACAGACTCTTCAGCACTAGCTAGAAAAAAGTTTTTGGTTGCCTCCCAATTGGCGTCCAGTGTGCGAATTTCATATTCGCCCAATGTGGATGATTTTTCGCATAGAATGGTTGTGTACTCGCGCTTTTTGTTGAGGTCTCTGATTTTATCCACATTAAGTTTGCGCTTCATTTGAAGAATTCGTGGTCGTCCGATAGCTGCTGTGCACAGTCTCAAGCAGGCAACCATCAAGTGGTGATCGCTCGCCACGTTAGCTCCACGCTTCGGTCGCACATCTTGGAGACATCTTCTCCATTGGCGACTGATTGCCAAATGGTCGATCTGGTTCTGAGTAAGATGTTTTGTGGTGACTCTTGTGTGGAAAAAGGGTCCCTCCGATGACCGTTTGCCGAGTACTACAGTACTACAAAACTCCACAAATAGTTCGCCGTTTTCGGGTCTCTTCATCCAAGGTCGTGACGCACCGACCCAAGGTTCACCATGCCTCCCCATGACGTCTTCTAGTCCAATATTGTCAGAACCAACCTGGGCGTTCATATCTCCTGAGATGATAATAATATCGCCTCTTGGAATACGCTCGAAGGTAACACTCAGTTGGCTATAAAACTCCTCATTGTCACCAGGTGTTGCGGTATTAGTTGGTGAGTAGCACTGTAGAATTGTGACGTTTCTAAGACTGATCCTGAGTCTGACGACGATAAGTCTATCCGAGATTGGTTCCCAGCTGATGAGACTGTTTCTCGCTTTCGGTGTAAGGACGACCGCCACGCCATTTTTGGCTTCATTCTCAGGACCAACATAAAGAATGGTGTTTCCGCTAGGGGTTCGTTCTTCTCCTGATTCTGTCCACCCGACCTCACTCAAGCCCAAGAATTGAATGTTATAGTGCTCCATTTCACGGTCGATTACTGACTGGCAGTGCAAGGACTGAGTGACCCTAGCCGTTCTAGAAGCCAAACATAATCCGTTTTCGAATGCCAAAAGTCGTTACTGTAGAATTCGTCCGTATCTGAGGCGGTGTATCCGTTTCTTGTACCAGTTAGGATTTAAGATCACGGGTGATAAGCCCATGATCCAATGAGTGTCCATTTGCCATTTTTAGGGCAAGCAGGACTGGCTTTGGGTGATTTCTACTGCCACCATCCCACAGGGAATATTACCAATCTTATATTTAGTTCCATAGCGTTTATTTAAAGATGCAGCTGCAGCTGCAGCTGTTCCAATAAGTTGAGTGGCATTGTGATTGTAGGCCTTACTCTTGGTATGTCCGTAAGCGAAGAGCAACAATTGCGAGTACGAAACGAAAGCCAAATAGCCATGGATCTTTCCCTTCATGGTAAAAGTCGAGAAGCTCTTTGTTTCGATTTTGGAAAAGGCAGATACTCCGGTAAAGGTTTCCAAGCATTCGACCCTACTGGCACCAATTTCCCTCCAGTGGAATCCCCAGTTCCTGTTTGGATCGACCCCATAGCATGATGCCGACTTTGAACGAGTCTTCCTCCAAAGACGATCCTTAGTATGGGTGTAAACAAAACCATCAGGATTGGCATGTGGGAACTCATACCAGTCGTATTTCTCAGCCATGGAGCGAATAAAGGCATCGGTACTGGTCAAAAGTTGATTTAAAATTTAGGTAACAGTGGCTGAAGCGATTCATTTGCGTGAATACCACCTTCGAGGAAGGTACCCTTGTTTCCAGATTAACGATACTTTAACACCAAAAATTTGACGCCCTTCATAGGTGCTACCGCCGACAACAAATTGAACGATATTTGGATATTTTACAGCCAACGCCCTCAATCTATCGTAGGTTTCATCCAAAGCATGGTAGCTGGACCAATCGTAGATGGCAGCGCGCGATAAAACAGGGGCAGCTTCGACAATTTCAGCATCCAAATTACGTTGGAAGTTCTATTCGACCAAATCGTGAGGAACTCCGTTTCCATTGAGAGCGGCCAGGAAGTCGGGTTGCTTGTGTGGAGCAACCAGAACATCACAATCGACAGTGCAGCCGGACGACTCAAGACGTTCAAGAACATGAACATCTTTGAAGGTTTTTGGAGTCACTTTATAGATATTATAGTTGTTGTAACGAATCCTTTCGGCACCAATCACGCCTACCAGGGAGCTGAGGCCCACAGCTAACAGTACTGCATACCACAGTGAAAATGGCACACTTTGCCACTGGTTCAGATGTTTATATACGAATATCATTATCAAATCTGTCCCGATATGATACCCTCGAATGCGCGTCATTTTAAGTAAGTAAAGTAGTGATGTCGTAAATATTTTTCAAAAATTATAGTTCTACCATTGTACATACCGCAATCCTGTACATATCGATAAATGACTATATTCGAGATTCGAAGCCTTCAATTTTCATTTCAGAAATAGCTAGTATTTATATTTATAGGCTACAAAAAAATGTGCACTAAATCATTAGTGACCCTCTCTTCCCAGTGCTAGATTAAAAATTTCATAATTTTGTTTTTCTTAATATTCGGAAGGACTAGATAAGATTTTAAGGCTGCGATAAGCTATTTGATTTACCAGTACTAAATAAGAACGCTAGTGTCCTACATTAACCTCACCGGCATCAGTGGTAATCTCTCACTTATTGTTATGTTTATTTTACTATAGAAATATCTTGACCTACTCTTTACCTGCTGTTGAAAAGTATGCATTAATTTATTTAGTAGCGACGCTTAATTCTTATTGTTTGGCTCAAATTTTCATAACGTAATCTATCATTTTTTTTCTTAAATATTCTAGGGCTAGATTAGATAAATTTCAAATCCATTAGTAAATATAGAAAAATTTCGACATTGTAATAGAAGAATAAATGAAATGAATATATAATAGAATAATAGTATGCGAATAACGTCAATGATTTATTTCCATCAGTGTTAATGATTAATGAGCATCATAATAATTAACCTATCGATATGAATAATAACTAGGACATCGTAAAGTTTAATGACAACAATTACCCGTATGTCTAATACAAGTCAGTTCCTTAGTATTTATAACAGAAATAGAAATAGTACGATAATTTGGACTAGTTAAGGAGTATAGAGTATAATGAAAATTTACTATGCTTGCCACTACTCAATAAAACTGTTTCAAGCGATTTCTCTTCAAATAGTTATGGTGGAAGTAATATCTGTAATGAAAAATACCATCCAGCATTGTTAAAAAAAAACGCAAAATTTCAATTATCATAATTATGTGAAATCGCTGTCTAGCTATGGGATTATCAATATCAAATTTACCATAATTAATGTGAAGCTTTAAATTCTAAATCATTTTAAATTAAGTTGTCTGGTTCGTTGTTCAAAGTATTGTACTAGAAAGCTAACACGCTCAAATATCTATCACACAGCTTAAATTTTTGACAAAAAATTTTGAATTGGTAATTTAATTTTAACAACCCTTCCACAATAAATAATGAACAAATGTTAAGGAACCTGAAGGTCAGGAGGCCGATTTGGGCTGTAGCACCATTGTAGAATTAAATTTAAAGAAATTGTAGAGTAAATGTGGAGCTAATGAAGATGATGTAAGAAAGTTGTAGGAAAACTCGATCCGACATGTAACACGAAATCGAAACTAGAGAGAGGACTAGAAAGATTAAGTCCATAGTGAACTGTTAGTGATTGCTTTTATGAATTATTTACAAGATACTAATTTTGTGTGCATTCACTCAAATTTGAGTGCATTTACTAAACTTTGTGTGCAATCAGTCAATTTTGAGTGTATTTACTAAATGTTGCGTGCATTCACTCAAATCTTATGTGTATTCACTGAAATTTTGGATGTCTTTACTAAATTTTGTGTGCATTCACTTAAATTTTGTGTGCATTCACTCAAATTTGTGTGAATTTACTAAATTGTGTGTACAAACAATCAAATTTTATGTGCATTCGCTAAAATTTTGAGTATATTTACTAAATTTTGTGTTCATTTACTCAAATTTGTATGCATTTAGTAAATAATTTTGTGGGCACTAACTAAAATTTGTGGGCATTTACTAAGTTTTGTGTGCATTCACATAAATTTTGTGTGTATTTACTCGAATTTGTGGACATTTATTAAATTTTGTGTGCACTCACTCAAATTTGTGGGCATTTACTAAATTTTTTGTACATTCACTTAAATTTGGTGTGCATTAACTCAAAATGTGTGTGCATTTACTCAAATTTGTGTGCATTTATCAAATTTGGGTGCACCCACTCAAATTTGTGTGCATTTACTAAATTTTGTGTGCATTGACATAAATTTTGTGTGCATTGACCGTATATTAATACGCGAGCATCTAAAATTCCGGAACACTTTATTTATTTGTTATAAAAGGACGGGAATGAAACTTAACTTAAATCCGCACAAAATTTAAGCGAATGCACACAAAAAACTAAACACAGGATTAAGCACTTGCATTATCAGAACCTACGGGGAACTAGAACGAAATTTCATCTTTTAAAACCTATGTCAGTTATTAAAATACGATATCGTCATTTTCACTGAAACTTTGTTATATAATGGAATATCTTCACAGGAACTTGTATTAAGGTACTATACAGTGTGCATCGAACTGAAAGAGATGCAGAATCAATACATTATTTCTGTCTGTTATTTGTTCACAAATGACTGTAAGTTAGTGTTTTGCTTTATTTAGACCATAACTAAGCATAAAATATCTTTTTTAAAATTCTTCTCTTTTCACGAAAAACGGATGAACCGATTGTAATGAAACTTTCACAATTTGTTAGGTATGCTTCAAGACGTAATCTGCTTAGTTTTATTTCAATCCCCCATGCTTCTTAACCCCGCCGATACGAAATGACTCATTTACAAAAATCTTCCATATGATAATGAAAAACTGTGCAAATATTTGAAATCATGTGAAGTAGGAAACTAAGTTTTGCTAAGATAATTTCGTCGGTATTTGTTCAGTGCAAAAATCGCCTGCCATGCGAACGTCCTCAGGTTCGATTCCCGGCCGATATTCTTTTTTCCGAATATTTTGTTTACGATTTGACTACGGTAAAAATATCATAATTTCAAATAATTTTTATGAGTTTAAAATAAAATCCATGTTTTTAGTTCGAAACTAACGGCTTGGTATTAAGATTCAAAAATTTTGGTTTCATTTTGACGAGAAAAAATCATCAGCACCGGTGGCTGAGTAGTGGAATGGTCGCCTGCCACGCGGGCTCGATTTTCGGCCGAAAAACTCTTTTTTAATATTTTTTTACCACATTGCAAATTTGAATTTTCCAAAAATAACAATGTATTTGCACATGGACAACGCTATGCCGCTATGACATGAGTCCAAACACAAGAAGATCCGAAGCTATTTAAAAAACAAAATTATGATTGTGCTTAAAGCCCAATCATATGATACTAGAGATGAGATGGAAATGACTTTAATATACCGGCAAATATGTCATCTCAAATTCTTTCGAATAGTGAGAAGAGACTTTGCATGGGAGGTGGTAGAAGTAGAGGCGGAGGTTTGTATTTCTCCTATGTAACACCGAAAATGGCGTGTAAAATGTTTCGTGCTGAATTTAAAATTTTTAGTTTTCATTATTTTTAAAGAAATTGGTCATAGTTTTCCTTAAATTGAGGCATTTGTATGGGAGGTGGCAGAGGAAGTGGAACGTTTTAGATGATTTTGAAACTGCTTATCATCACCCTTATCACTATGCTTTGATTCAATTTCAAAGTCGACAGCTCTCATATATTCGAAGGAGAAATGCTTTTCTTGAATTTATAATACAGATATTTATATGGGAGGGGGTAGAAGGAGGGAAGCTGAGCTGATAATTTTTTCCAGCATTTATTGCAACTATTAAAAAACAAATTCTGGCAAAATTTTAAGTTTGTAATTTTTCTAGTTTTAATGGAAATCGATATAATGCATTTAACAAAAATGATGCATTTGTATGGGAGGGGGTAGAAGGAGTGTAAGGATGAAAACAATTTTTTTTCCTGTTATTGATATTTCTATTTTTATACTTTGTGCGAAATATTAAATTGATAACTTTAACGGTTTCGAAGAAAAATAATTTAATTTAAATTTCAAAATTTCGTGAAATTTGTATGGGAGGGGGTAGAAGGAGTGAGAGGAAGTTGATAATTTTTTCAGTGCTGATTGGAATTCTAATAAAATTAATTCTGGCAAAAATTCGTTTTTATAACTTAACTACTTTCGATGAAAATCGAAAAACTGCATTTTTCAAAATTATGCATTTGTATGGGAGGGGGTAGAAGGAGTGATGGGATCGGATAAATATTGAGTCATATTAATGGTATCTATATCATAATACTTGAACCCAAATTTCAAATCGATAGCTTAAATAGTTTCTAAGAAAAATCAATTTCTGAAAATTTCGAAATTTCGTGAAATTTGTATGGGAGGGGGTAGAAGGAGTGGAGGGATGTGGCCCGTTCACGAACTTAAAGTTTCTTTTTTGCTAAAAATGACACACAACAAATTTTAGCACGATAGCTCAAAGCGTTTGAGAGTTATGCTGTAGACAGACGGACAGACGGACAGACGGACAGACGGACAGACAGACAGACGGACAGACGGACAGACGGACAGACAGCAACTCGGAATCGAAGTTTTTGAGCGACAAAAAATATGTCTGTACCCTTGGCGGCTCTGTGCGAGCATTATTTCTTAGCGTTACAAACGGTAAGGCAAACACAATATACTCTCAGATTTCATCTAGAGTATAAACATAACAGGGCTACGATTGCGCGTAAACCGCAATCTTACGATACTCTAGATGAAATAGAATTTTTTGTGATCCCAAGAAATTTTGTATGGGGAGTGTTAGAAGGGGTGATAGCATTGAACTAATTTTTCCCCATCATGCTAAAGTAGCTATAAAAATGTTTTATACAAAATGCTTACTCCAAAAATTGAATAGGAGTTGAGAAAATTAGTGTGTTAGATTTAGTGGAAATGTGCAGTTTGTATGGGAGGTGGTAGAAAGAGTGGGGGGATTTTAGTGATTTTTTCAGAAATAACTAAGAATATCATAAAATTGACATCTCTTAAATTTTAGACCAGTAACATTCATACTTTTCAAGAAAATAGATTTTTGTGAAGTTGTGAAACTGTGTCATATTGTATGGGAGGAGGTAGAAGCAGTAAAGCTAATCAAATATTTTTTTCTGATCTTAGTGATAATGCTAAATAAGTATTTATCACAAAATGTGAGCTCGATAAATGTTATATGTTCTGAGAAAATCGGCTTAGAGCATTTCATGAAAAAGTGTAGTTTGTATGGGAGGGGGTGGAAGGAGAGGGAGGACGCAAATAATTTTTATACTGTATATTTAAATCATTATGAAAGTAATATATCCCGAAATTCAGACTAATAGCTTTTATACTTTTCGAGCAAATCCATTTATAGTCGAATTGCGAAATTGTGCCATTTTGTATGGGAGGGGGTAGAAGGAGTGAAGCTAATCGTCTAATTTTTTTCAGTCTTACTAATAATTTTAAATAAATATTTGGTGCACAATTTCAGCTCGCCAAATTTTATTCGCACTGAGTAAATTGGCTTAGAGTAATTCATGACAAGTACAGTTTGTATGGGAGGTGGTAGAAGGAGGGGGAGGACACGCATAATTTTTATACCGTAGATTGATATTATCATAAAAGTAATATATTCCAAATTTCAGGCCAATAGGTCTTATACTTTTTGAGCAAATCCGTTTATTGTCAAATTGAGGATTTGTGTCATTTTGTATGGGAGGGGGTAGAAGGGGTGGAGCGATTTGGCCCGTTCACGAACTTACAGTTACTTTTTTGCTAAAAATGACACACACAAATTTTTAGCACTATAGCTCAAAGCTTTCGAGAGTTATGCTGTAGACAGACGCACAGACAGACAGACGGACAGACGGACAGACGGACAGACGGACAGACGGACAGACGGACAGACGGACAGACGGTCACTCGGAATCGAGGTTTTTGAGCGACAACAAATATTTCTGTACCCTTGGCGGCTCTGTGCGAGCGTTATTTCTTAGCGTTACAAACGGTAAGGCAAACACAAATTTACAGATTTCATCTAGAGTATAAACATAACAGGGCTACGATTGCGCGTAAAGCGCAATCTTACGATACTCTAGATGAAATAGAATTTTTTGTGATCCCAAGAAATTTTGTATGGGGAGTGTTAGAAGGGATGATAGCATTGAACTAATTTTTCCGCCATCATGCTAAAGTAGCTATGAAAATGTTTTATAGAAAATGCTAACTCCAAAAACTGAATGGAAACTGAGAAAATTAGTGAGTTTGATTTAGTGAAAATGTGCAGTTTGTATGGGAGGTGGTAGAAAGAGTGGGGGGATTTTAATGATTTTTTCAGAAATAACTAGGAATATTATAAAATTGGCATCCTCTAAATTTCAGACTAGTGCCATTCATACTTTTCAAGAAAATCGATTTTTTGTGAAGTTGTGAAACTGTGTCATATTGTATGGGAGGGGGTAGAAGTAGTGAAGCAAATTAAATATTTTTTTTCTCATCTTAGTAACAATATTAATTAAATATTTATTACAAAATATGAGCTCAAAAAATGTTATATGTTCTGAGAAAATCGGCTTAGAGCATTTCAGGAAAAAGTGTAGTTTGTATGGGAGGGGGTGGAAGGAAAGAAAGAAAGCAAATAATTTTTGTACTGTAGATTTATATCATTAAAAAAGTAATACATACCAAAATTGAGACCAATAGCTTTTATACTTTTTGAGTAAATCCATTTATTGTCAAATTGCGAAATTGTGTCATTTTGTATGGGAGGGGGTAGAAGGGGTGAAGCTAATCATCTCATTTTTTTTGACCTTACTAACAATTTTAAATAAATATTTGGTGCACAATTTCAGCCCGCTGAATTTTATAAGCACTGAGGAAATTGGCTTAGAGTAATTCATGATAAGTACAGTTTGTATGGGAGGTGGTAGAAGGAGGGGGAGGACAAGCACAATTTTTATATGATAGATTGATATTATCATAAAAGTAATATATTCTGAATTTCAGGCCAATAACTTTTATACTTTTTGAGCAAATCCGTTTATTGTCAAATTGCGTAATTGTGTCATTTTGTATGGGAGGGGGTAGAAGGGGTGGAGCGATTTGGCCCGTTCACTAACTTGACCTTACTTTTTTGTCAAAAACGACGTGTACAAAATTTGAACTTTCTAGCTCAACGTGTTCTCAAGCTAGAGAGCGCACGGACGGACGGACGGACATCCGGTTTTGAGATTTTTGAGTGATAATATTAACTTCTGTATCATTTATTTTTTTCTCCGAGCCTTATTTCTTGGCGTTACAAACCTTAGAGCGAACTTATAATACTCTCAGATTCCATCTAGAGTATAATAAAGCCAATGGGAAATTCATCACAAAGAATGTCGTGTATAAGGCAACCCTAATATATATTATCGATTTCTTTCATTACATTATACAGATTTTAAGTTCTGGCCTGAGTTTGGTGAATAAGGAGTATTTGCAGGGACCGGCAATAATTATATTACATAATTTAAGATCGAAGAAGGCGCACGGAATTGACGGAATCCCTGCAGAGCTCTTAAAAGAAGGTGGAACAGAGCTTACCAGTCGAATATTTAGATTAATTGTTAAAATCTGGACAACTGAAAAATTACCTGACGACTGGCGGAAAAGCATTATATGTCCGGTATACAAAAAGGGTGACCGTTTGCGTTGCGAAAAGTACAGAGGAATTTCATTGCTATGTACGTGTTACAAAATCTTGACTAAAATTATCGAACGAAGACTAAGTGAATACGCTAACAACATCATCGGAGAATATCAAGGTGGCTTCAGATCTGGACGATCGACAACGGACCAGCTCTCTCAGTAAAACAGGTGCTAGCAATATGCTGGGAATATGATATTAATGTGCACCAACTGTTCGTCGATTTTTTGCCAAACATACGATAGTGTCGACCGTAATGCTCTGTACAGAATAATGATTGAACTAGGTGTCCCACCGAAACTAGTTCGGGTAATAAAAGCCACGATGGAAAACAATGAGTGCCAAGTAAAAATCCAAAACGAGTTGACTCGCAGCTTTCCAAAGGAGTCATGTCTCAAACAAGGAGATGGTCACGCTCACATGATCTTCAACTTGGTGCTCGAGTATGTCGAAAGGCAACTTCAGTAACCTCAGTGGACACCAGAGGTACGCTACCCGTAAAATCCGCACAGTTGGTGGCGTACGCAGACGACGTGGATATTCTGGCCCGATCAAACTTGGCGTTAAAGAGGTATTCCAGGAGTTGGAGTCGGCAGCGGGTGAAGTAGAGCCCAGGGTCAATGAAGCGTAAACTAAATACATGACCCAGACACGAAGGACTGTCCCAGAGAGGCAGAATATTACTATAGGCGAATACAACTTCGAGCACGTGGATGAATTCGTATACCTGGAAGCCCTTCTCACAAAGGACGGCAATGAGCGATAAGAAATTCAAAGAAGAATCACGGCAGCTAACAAAGCATTTTGTGCGGTCCTCCCCATAATGAAATCAAGGAAGGTCCATCGAAACAATAAACTACGCATCTACAAGATATTAATTCGTCCTGTGCTGCTATATGGATGCGAAACGTGGACCTCGACGCGGGCTTCGGAGAATTAATCGACACATTTGAGCAAAAAATTCTTCGGAAGATGTACGGAGCAGTTAAGGAAGGAGATGATTGGCGAATTCGATACAACCATGAGCTGTATCAACTATTTGACGATCCACCAACATCTATAGTGATCAAACTGCGCAAGCTGCAATGAGCTGGCCACGTGGAACGAATGCACGAGGAACGAATCCCAAACGAGTGCTCAAGGGCAAAGCTCAAGGTAATCGACCGCAGGGGAAGCCACGAAAGCGATGAGAGGACTCAGTCGACGCAGACTGCAGATCGCTTCTCGATTTTTCAAACTGGAGAACGCGGTCGTTGGACCGAGACAATTGGAGGAGGTGCATTCGGGAGGCCAAGGCTCGATTTGGGTTGTAGCGTCATTGCATCATCATCATCGGCAATAATTATAAATTCATTATATATAATTTATTAAATAAACAAATATTTCTAAAAGGAGAAATTATTTTGACTTATTTATTTTTTGACTTATTCAGCAGTAACAATAAGGTGGACCTTAAAAAACGTCCTTCCTTTTGGTACGAAATACGCGTGCGAAGCACGATTTCATGTGCTTGTATATAATAATCAAATTTTCTTGAAATCTATATGAGCGAATAATTTGAAATTTAAAATATATTATTTTTATTATAAATGTTTATTACTTGAATTGCCCCACTCCTTCCACCACCTCCCAAGCAAATTACACTTTTTCATGAAATAATATAAAATAATTTTGTCAGTACGTATAACATTTATCGTTCTCAAATTTTTTAAATCCTTAATTAGCATTACTATTAATATCGGAAGCTAGGGTATAGCCTAGTAGGTAGTGTGTTGGTCTTGTAATGCGAAGGTCGTGAGTTCAAATCCCGGACGGCGCAATATACAATTCCGGCACATTGCCTGCTTAGATATACCTTGGTCACCTCAATCTAAGACAATGAAAAATTCATAGAAAAAGGGTTGTGCGAAGGGCTAACAACCCTTCCACAATAAGTAATAAAAAATGTTAAGGAACCCGAATATCAGGAGGCCAAGGTCCAATTTGGGCTATAGCGCCATTGTAGTAGTAGTATTAATATCGGGGGAAAATTAAACCGATTAGCTTCTCCTCTTTTACACCCTCTCACGTAATGTTACACAATTTCACAACTTTTCAAAAACTCTCTTTTCTTGAAAAGTATGAATGTTGCTGGAACTTAAAATATTTTAATATTATGATGATTATAGTTGGTTCCCAAAATCACTAAGAAACCCCCGACTCCTTCTACCACCTCCCTCTTACAAACTGCGCCAAATTCCTGTTAAGACATCCTATAGGACCATAGGACAGAAAAAACTCTCTTCCACAAGGCGCGATCCTGAGCATCGGTCTTAATCTGGTGCCAGGACTTGTTTATTCCTCTGGCCTCCTGCTCAACTGCTAGCTTCCATGTGCTACATGGTCGACCAATCCCACGTCTTCCTTGAGGATTATAATCCAGAGCCTGTTTGGCGATGTTTCGCTCTGGTTTCCTCAAAGTGTGACCGATCCACTGCCACTTCCGCCTTTGAATTTCCACACCTATTTTAGTCTGTCCGGTTGTACTCCAAAGTTCGTCGTTGGAGATCACTTCTGGCCAGAATATTCCTAAAATGCGTCGGAGACATTGGTTCACAAAAGTTTGCCGTTTCTTGTTAAGTCGAACGGTCACTTTTCATGTAGTACAACCATATAACAACACGGATTTAATGTAAGCATCAAAAACTCGTAGCTTCGTGCGAAGAGAGATCACTCTTAACCTCTAGAAAGGGGAAAGGATACCGAAGGTCTGAAGAGCTTTATTTATACGAGTCTCAATATACTTTTCGGCTCCGCCGTCCATGCTGACAACACTTCCGAGATAAGAAAAATCTTGTACTTCTTCTACATTTTGTCCGTTAAGAAAAATCGGTGTGCTTGCGTTCGAACACATGTGCATGTACTTGGTTTTACGCACATTTATTTTCAGTCTCGCCTCTTTCCATTTAGAATGTAACGAGCGAACATTTGACTCTAAGTCCGAACGGTTATACGCAAGCAAACAAACGTCGTCAGCATAATCAAGGTGACTTGAGATGTTAAATAGTCCCCATTGAAGACCATTACCTTTCCCACCTTCCAATGTAGCTTTCAAGATGTCATTTATTACCACCAGAAACAGGGCAGCCTTGTTCGACTCCCGTTCGAACAGGAAAGCTCTCGGACAGTTGTTCTCTATGCAAGACGCGACACCTTGCATCTTTCTTTAATCATTGCTATGACCGTATCTGGAATACCTTTCCTACGCAAAGCATTTCATATGTAATCTCGCTTGACGCTGTCGAAAGCCTTCTCGAAGTCTACAAACATGAGATGTAGTGGCGAACCCATTTCGGCTGACTGCTCCAATATTATCCGTAGGGTACTTGTGTGGTCGGTACAAGACGGCCCTTTACGGAATCCAGACTGATAAACTTCGAAAGTGCTCTCCACGAGAACACTAATCCTATTGAGAATTAACTTAGCCATGATATTCGATACGGCAGTAAGTAGACATATACCACGCCAATTGCCACAATCTCGAAGATCGCCCTTCTTGAGAATTTTCACAATGACGCCCTCCTTCCATTCAGTCGGATATCTTCCACCATTGCATACCTCAGTAAAGAGTAGGAGGAGTGTATCGGCTGTTATTTTCGGGTCCGCTTTGAGGAGTTTGGTTGGTAGTCCGTCTATACCTGGGACTTTCCTTCCCGCCATTGACCGAATGGCGAAAACTATATCTTCTTTATCTGGGGTATCGTCCCTAATAGAAGATTTTTGCGGTTGGATGTTTGGCAGTTGTTCTATTTCTGGAATATCTTCCTCTGACAAGATGTTTAAAATACCAAAAAAGTATGCCTTCCACCGCCGCAACTCGTGTTCTTTCATATTAAGGAGAGTTCCGTTGACTTCTCTCACCAGGTTGGCGGTGAAATTCCTGTTAATCAATTGTTTCATGATTTTAAATAGTGAACCTTTAGGGGTTTTCTTTTAGATATCATAATTTCCCCTAATTAATTATTCATTTAAAATAATTTTAATTAAGAACATTTATTTATTTTAAGTTTAAATTAACTTTCACTTTTAGTATTTATTATTTAACAATTATTAGATATTTATTTAAATATTTTTTATATTTTAACAATAACTATTTTTTCATTATTTATGTTCTTTTTTATTTAATAAATTTTTCAAACAGATATTTAATTTTACGACAACGTTTTTCATAAATGACTATCTATCAACGTTTTCATTTTTCAACTGACTTGTTTTTTACAATTTTTTCATAAAAAACTAATATGATTATTTTTATATTTTGTGCGATCTATTCATTTATCAAAAGTAAAGTAGTGCTATTAAAGTAAGTTTCTACGATTTACTTAATTTATAAAAAGTAAAGTAGTGATAGTAAAGTAGGCACTACATACCCCTTTCCTAGAGAAGATCTTTGATCTTTTCGATATTATATACATTAAAGAATAAACAAAAAAGGAAAGGAATGTCTGTGGTACGCATTTTGTATTTAATTGACAAAGGAAACTTTCTTTTTAACTCTTGACGAGTTTGTTGCTTCGGAAGAACTAATGAAGCAAGGCTTAAGACGATCAATTGATACTGAAGTCGGTTTGTCTTTGATCTTAATGACGAAAAACTTGTTGTTTCTCTGAATGACTTCAAAAGGGCCTTCATATGGAGTTTGAAGAGAGGTGCGAACCTTGTCTGTTCTCAGAAAAACATGGGTACATGTTTTGAGATCTTCAAAAACAAAAGGAGTTTCCAAACTATGTCTTGATGGAGGGCGAGGGCTTGATTTGTTGATCCGATCACGAAGAATTTCAACAAAATCACTTCCAGACATTGTATTCGATTTGTTCTTGTGTTGAACAAAATCGTAAGGAAGTCTAATATTCTGACCGTAAAGTAATTCGGCGGGGGTCGCGTTGGCATCATCTCGAATTACTGTTCGTAAACCGAGAAGTGTAAAAGGAAGTGCATCTGACCAACTTTCGTTTGTTTTGCATTTCAAAGTTTCTTTAAAAACTCTGTGCCATCTTTCTAACATGCCGTTTGCTTTAGGATTGTATGCAGTAGTTCTGCAGCGTTTAAATCCTATCAATTTTCCTAATTCGTGAAATAATCGAGATTCGAATTGAGGACCTTGATCCGTAATAATAGAAACTGGCGTTCCGTAACGTGGAATATATTCTTTGAATAAAGTAGATGCAACAGTTTCTGCGCGAATATCTGTAAGGGGATAAGCTTCGGGCCATCTGGTGAAACGATCCAAAACTGTAAGGCAGTATCTGAAACCGTTCGAAGTTGGCAAAGGACCAACCAGATCAATATGAATTGTTTCAAATTTGCTCGAAACTGGTTTGAAATCTCCTAAAGGACTTGTGACGTGTCGAGAGATTTTTGCTTTTTGACATGCAAAACATTCCTTAGTCCATTTACGACAATCTTTATTGATTGAGGGCCAAATGAATCTTTGTCGCATAAGTTTAACGGTAGCCTTAATTCCTGGATGCGATAAATCGTGAACAGTACGAAAAACGCGAGTTCGTAAATTTAAAGGAATGTAAGGTCTAAGTTTATGCAAGGAATTGTCACACCAAAGAGGATTGATGGTACCTTCAATAATAACCGGAATGATTTTTAAACTGGGTAAATTTTTAGCTTTATTTAATTCAGAATCAATTAGTTGAGTATCAGCAATTTCGCAGTAGTCAATAGTTGTCGGAAGGTTTAATGCTTCAATTCTCGATAAAGCATCAGCGACAACATTGTTTTGACCAGAAACATGACGAATATCTGATGTAAATTGACTGATGAAATCCAAATGTCTGAGCTGACGTGGCGAAGCTTTTTCAGGGTTTTGTTTAAGAGCGAAAATTAACGGCTTATGATCCGTAAACAAAATAAAATCTCTGCCTTCAAGCATAAATTTAAAATGTTTAATGGCAATATAAGCCGCTAGAAGCTCTCGATCATATGCACTATAATTCTTTTGAGGTGAAGAAAGTTTCTTCGAGAAAAAGGCTAGTGGTTGCCAGTCATTTCCATATCGTTGTTGAAGAACGGCTCCTAAAGCTGTATCTGAAGCGTCCACTGCTAATGAAAGAGATGAAGAAGTGGAGGGAAAAGCTAAAGTTGTAGCTTGAGCGAGTTGCTTTTTGCAACGCTCAAACGCTTCAATTGATGTAACCGACCAAACCAATTCTGTTTTATCATTCTTTTTCTTGCTACCAATAGTGAAGCTGTCAAGAATTGACTGTGCTTCGGCAGCGTGAGGAATAAATCGGCGATAAAAATTAATCATTCCTAAAAATCGTCGCATATCTTTTACTGTAGATGGACGTGTATAAGCTAATATAGCTTCGACTCGTGAAGCGATTGGTTTGATTCCATTTTTGTCAATCGAATGACCGAGGAAATCGACCGAAGATTTAAAGAACGAGCATTTAGTTTGGTTAATTACCAAATTATGAGAGTTAAGTCGTTCAAACAATTTCTCTAAATGATTGAAATGATCACTTTCTGATTTAGAAGCTACCAAAATGTCATCGATATAGACAAAACAAAAATCAAAATCATTTAAAATTGAGAAAATGAATCTTTGAAAAGTTTGTGCTGCATTGCGAAGACCAAAAGTCATCCGCACAAACTCGTAAAGTCCGAAAGGTGTCGTAATGGCTGTTTTCGGAATATCATCCTCATTAATGGGAATTTGATGATAAGCTCTCTCTAAGTCAACAGTTGAAAAAAATGTACATCCTTCCAACTGTTGACAGAAGTCCTGAATATGAGGAATAGGATAAGTGTCAGGAGTAGTGATAGCGTTTAAAGATCTATAATCACCACAAGGCCTCCAACTACCATCCTTCTTCTTCACCATGTGAAGCGGTGATGCCCATGGACTGTCGGAGGGTCTACAGATACCACGTTCAATCATTAGATTGAATTCGGCCTTAGCTGCTCTAAGCTTTACCGGATCTAGACGACGAGGTCTGGCAAAGATTGGACGACCTTTAGTAACGATAAAGTGTCGCACTGTGCTCGACTCTATGAAACTATAATTTAAGGTGCGTCGTAATCCTTCGAATTTAGATAATAACAACTCAACTTTTGGACAAAACAGCGAGATTTGAAGATGGTCCATTAACCAAGGAACCAGTTACTGAACTAATTTGTGATAGTGGATCGATAATACATTTACGTCGGATATCCACGATTAAACCGAAATGTTTAAGAAAATCTGCACCAAGAATGGGTTTTTCAACATCGGCTATAATAAATTTCCAATTAAATACTCTTCTTAATTGGAGAGAGATATCTAAAAATTTAAATCCGAAAGTTTTGATGTTAGAAGAATTGGCGGCTGTGAGTACGATAGATTTATCACAAACCCTGTTTTCCTTTGGATTAACCGGAAGAACAGAGATGTCAGCTCCAGTATCAATTAAAAAACTAAACTTGGATAAATTGTCTAAAATGAATAGGCGACTTGATGATGATGGTTTGTTGTCGAACATCGCCACTTCAGACAACTTTTTCAGTTTTTTGGATTGTTGAACGAACAAGGTTTGCGACATTTAGTTGCATTAGTTCCAAATTTTTTATGATAGTAACAGAAATTCGAATTTGGTATTGAATTATCGCGATAGTTACTAAAAGAACGTGAATTACTTCTAGAACGTGATCGATTCCTTCTATAAAATTGGTTTTGTTTCAGAGTCAATAATTCAATCTGTTTCGTTAACAGGGACATCTGATGAATGATTGAACTTTCAAAACTAAATCGATCAGTTCTAATTTCATTAACTTTTAGTTGCGAGATATTTGAAACGTCCCAATTGAAATTAGGATTAGTTTCAATAACTCGATCTGCAAGAATGCTTAATTCGTCGAGTGAAACATTCGCTACTGCTAAAATCGATTGTGCATTAGATGGTAATTTTTGAAGCCAAAGCTTCTTTAAGAGAGGTTCTCCAACAGAAGACCCAGCTAACGCCTTCATCTTACTTAAAAGATGAGATGGTTTATCATCTCCAAGATCAAGACCGTTAATTAATTTCTGAAGTTTGTGATCTTCCGATTCACCAAATCTAGAAATAACAGCCAATTTCAAATCCGAATAAGGTGTGGTAGAGGATAAATTCTCAATAATGTCCAACACCTTATCACATTCTTCCTGAGTCAACATACTCAATGCATAGCTAAATTTCGTTGCTTCTGACGAAATGTTAACTGACCGGAATTGTACCTCGAGAGCTTGAAACCAAGCAGTCGGATTTCGTCTCCACAAACAGACCTTTTGAATTGCGACGGTCGCAATATTATTTGAATCGCCTAACCCCAAAAAAGGATTAGCTATCAACGATTCATCCCGAGATGAAGGAGGTAAAGTTTCATACGACATGACGCAACTTAATATCAAAATCAATAAATCGCCACAAAATTTAAAATTTACAAAGTGAAAGTGAAATATATATATGAAGTAAAATATAAATATTAGATTAAAATTTACTTGATTTATGTATTTTCTTATTCTGAGCAATTACGTATTCTGAATTTTGCTGCGGTTGTTATTGTTGCGCTTTGACTGTTGATGTAGCTGCTGCTGCTGCTGTTGCTGTTGTTGCTACTCTTGCTGTTGACGTTGTTGCTGCTGTTGCTGTTGCTGTCGCTTCTGCTGCTGCTGTTGCTATTGTTGTTACTCTAGCTGTTGACGTTGTTGCTGCTGTTGCTGTTGCTGTCGCTTCTGCTGCTGCTGTTGCTATTGTTGTTACTCTTGCTGTGAACTCGATGCATTCACTGTTTGCTGTTGTTGTTGATGTCAGAGTCACCAATTAATTCTTGATGTTATAGCTGCTGCTGTTGTTGGGATCGGGTCACCAATTTATTCTTGATGTTATAGCTGCTTCTATCGGAGTCACCAATTTATTATTGGTGATGTTGTTTCTATCGGGGTCACCAATTTAGGGGTTTTCTTTTAGATATCATAATTTCCCCTAATTAATTATTCATTTAAAATAATTTTAATTAAGAACATTTATTTATTTTAAGTTTAAATTAACTTTCACTTTTAGTATTTATTATTTAACAATTATTAGATATTTATTTAAATATTTTTTATATTTTAACAATAACTATTTTTTCATTATTTATGTTCTTTTTTATTTAATAAATTTTTCAAACAGATATTTAATTTTACGACAACGTTTTTCATAAATGACTATCTATCAACGTTTTCATTTTTCAACTGACTTGTTTTTTACAATTTTTTCATAAAAAACTAATATGATTATTTTTATATTTTGTGCGATCTATTCATTTATCAAAAGTAAAGTAGTGCTATTAAAGTAAGTTTCTACGATTTACTTAATTTATAAAAAGTAAAGTAGTGATAGTAAAGTAGGCACTACAAACCCATATCCCCAAGGTAAGCCGCAGATTCTGCCTTGTTGGCCAGATCTTCAATGGCCTTTCTCTTGTCGCGTCTAACAGCCTTTTTAAGCTGTATGTGAGCATCGCGGTAGTTCTGTCTCAAATCGGGTGTTCGTTGGTTGACATCGGGTTGAGAGATGATTGCCAATTTTGCTTTTTCCGATCGCCAACCTAGTCCCATGTGTTTTGCGACATCCAGGGTTTTTCACCGCTTTGTACATATCCCACAGTTAGAAAAGTGTTTCTGGTTGCCTCCCCATTGGCGTCCAGTGTGCGCATTTCATATTCGCCCAATGTGGATGACTTTTCGCATAGAATGGTGGTGTACTCACGCTTTTTGTTGGGGTCTCTGATTTTATCCACATTAAGCTTGCGCTTCATTTGAAGAATTTGTGGTCGTCGGATAGCTGCTGTTCACAATCTCAAGCAAGCAACCATCAATTGGTGATCGCTCCCCACGTCAGCTCCACGCTTTGCTCGCACATCGAGGAGGCATCTTCTGTATTGGCGACTTATAGCCAGTTGGACGATCTGGTTCATCAGGGAAAACCCAAGATGTTTTATGGTGGCTCTTGTATGAAAAAAGGGTCCCTCCGATGACCATTTGCCGAGTACTACAAAACTCCACAAATAGTTTGCCGTTTTCGGGTCTCTTAATCCAAGGTCGTGACGCGTTGACCCAAAGGTCACCATGCCTTCCCATGACGTGTTCTAGTCTAGCGTTGTCAGAACCAGCCTGGGCGTTCGTATCTCCAGAGATGATAATAATATCACCTCTTGGAACAAGCTCGAAGGTGGCACTCAGTTGGCTATAAAACGCCTCTTTGTCACCAGGTGTTGCGGTATTAGTTGGTGAGTAGCACTGTAGAATTGTGACGTTTCTAACACTGGTCCTGCGCCTGACGACGATAATCGTATCTGAAATGGGTTCCCAGCTGATGAGACTGTTTCTCGCTCTCGGTGTAATGACAACCGCCGCGCCATTTTTGGCTTCACTCTCAGGACAACGTACAGAATGGTATTTCCGCTAGGGGTTCGTTCTTCTCCTGATCCTGACACCTGACCTCGCTCAAGCGCAAGATTTGGATGTTACAGTGCTCCATTTCACGATCGATCACTGATTGGCGATGCAAGGACCAAGTGACCCCAGCCCTTCCCCCGTCGGTCAATGTTCGAACGTTCCAGAAGCCAATCATAGTCCGTTTTCGAATGCCAAAAGTCGTTACCGTAGAACCCGACCGTATCCGAGGCACTGTATCAGTTTCTCGTATCAATTAGGATCTAAGATCACAGGTGATAAGCCCATGATCCAAAACTGCACAGTTTTTTATTTAATCAAAAAAAAAGTCTGTTGAGAATCATCGTTTGCTGGTAGAAACTTATGATGAACATGCTCCATCGGCTAGAACATGTGAGACATGGTTTCAAAAATTCTAAAGTGGTGATTTCAAAGCGAAAGAAACTAAGCTTTCTGGTAGACCACAAAAGTGCTAAGACGAGCAATTGCAGGAGTTATTGGATGATGATCCAACGCAAACTCAACATCAATTGGCAGAAGCATTCAATGTGACACAAGAAACAATCAGCAGACGTTTACGAACAAAAGGGAAGATCAATAAACTCGGTAGATGGGTCCCACACGATTTGAATGAGCGTCAAATGGAAAATCGCAAAGTCACTTGTTAAATGCTGCTTCAGCGCCACGAAAGGACATTTTTTTGCATCAAGTTGTGACGGGTGACGAAAAATGGATTTGTTTTGAGAACCCGAAGCGGAAGAAATCGTGGCTTGCACTTGGCGAAGCCGGTCCTTCAACACCAACGCTATCGCCAACAAATGATTACTTTTAACCACGCATTGATCGAAAAATGACTGGAATGGGCCAGGAGACATGGCAAACTGATATTGTTACAAGACAATGCGCCGCGCCACAAAGCAAAACCAGTAAAAGACACCTTGAACTCGCTTGGATGGGAGATCCTTTCGCACTCGCCGTACTCCCCAGAACTGGCATCGTCTGACTATCACCTCTTCGCATCTATGTGGCATTCGCTCAAGGAGCAGCACTTCAGCAATTTTGAAGAAGTTGGAGAATGGCTCCACAAACGGTTTGCCGCAAAAGAAAAGCAGTTTTTCTGGGATGGTATTCATAAATTAGCAGAAAGATGGGCGAAATGTGTAGAATCCGATGGCCAATATTCCCTTGAAAATTACGTGTTTTCTTTACCGAAAAAACTGGAAAAAACTTATTCATACATCTGGTATGATCTCAATATAATCCCCAATAATGAGCACGGGTCTGTCCCATGCAAATACGAGTATCATAGTTTTATTCTTAATAATTTATTGTTCTGATACCAACAAAATACAAGACATTGTGCTCAATAAGTCATTAAACTACGCAGATTATACATTCCACATAATGTATTATTAACTGAATTCTCAAAAATTGCTTATTATTGCGATTCATACGCGGACAAAGTCGCGCGGGATCGCTAGTTATCAAATAAAACAAGAGGAGGAGGTTTTCTCATTGTCATTCACATCAAATGTTCAAACAACGAAATCATCATCATCAATAGCGCGACAGCCCCATTCGGGCCGGATTAATAATCGCTGGAAACAACAATCTTGCTAGTAATACATGGGTTCCTGAATAGACTGCTTTTGAATGATGTATTAGCGGAAACCCAGACTGCGACACCTGTTGCAGTCTCAATCTTTCACTGAATTGTGAAAGATTGAGACTGCAAAACAGTTTGTAGCAAACGTATTAGTCATAATTTATAAGATTTAGTTGTTTTGTAACCTGGTTTTGGCCTAGTTAGTAGCGTTTTGGTCTAAGATCGGGAGTTCAAATCCCGGTCGACGTATAATTCCCGCTCACTGCTTACGTGGGTATATATGGGTCACCTCAATTTGCAAAAATAAATACTTTTCCACAAAAATAAATACATTTTAAGGATCCTGATGTCAGGAGACCAATACCTGAAAGAAGTTTTTTTTTCAACATTTTCTGTTGTATTAGTCAAACCAATTAATAGTAGCTTAGTTTCGCTTCCACTAGATTTTCTATACCATATATCATTAGATATATTTCTAAGTTCAAACATAATTTAAGTACAAAATCACTTAAACCGACTGTTTGTATATGATTTCAAAACCACAAACTTCAATGATTTAAAAGAGTTTTTAAGAGGCATCAATACTGATCACATTTTTAATACTTTAAATTTAAACGAAGCAGTAGACCTATTTTATAATACTCTCAACTCCGCCTTTAAATGATTTGGTCCTGCTATTTGTAATTTTCCATTTCCGAACTGGTATACATACACCTGAACTTAAGAAACTGATTTTAGAAAAAAAGTGTGCGCACAAAAAGTCTTAAATGTATGACACTAAAGATAATTGAGAACACAATGCTTAAAGCTTTTTAGGCAGGCATGTAAACTCCACAAATATTTACTCATTTCACAAAATAATGCTGTATTAATCGTTAAAAACACACAAATTAATAAGTTTCGTTAAAGAAAATTTATAGTGAACCGGAATTGTATGTAAGATTAAATTAGAAACACATTCAGGAAAGAAAAATGATTCAAAATAACTTGATTTTCTCTCAATATTTTATTTTCGAAAGAATGAATGGACGATATATATCAACCATTTACAAGTATCCTCGCTTGCCGGATTCATTTACCAAAGTAAGAAGTGAGTCCATGGTTTCCAAACACGTTGGAATAATTTGGTTAGCTGGCAAAACGAAACCAGGCGACGAGGTAGCTGGTCTCAATTCATAGGTGTAAGCGATTGGAACATTCAATGTTGCGTAAACCCAATCGGCACTGGATCCCGAAGCTGGATAGATGGCATCGTACACATTACCAACCTTGTATTTAGTTCCATAGCGTTTAGCCAAAGATGTAGCTGCAGCTGTTCCAATAGCTTGAAGGTCATCGTGATTGTAGGCCTTAGTTTTGGTGTGTCCGTAAGCGAAGAGCAACAATTGCGAGTACGAATGGAAAGCCAAATAGGCATGGATCTTTCCCTTCAACGAGGTGATGTAAGTCGAGAAGCTCTTTGTTTCAATTTCGGAAAAGGCAGATTTGCCGGCATAGGTGTCCGAGCATTCGGCCGTACTGGCACCAACTTCCCTCCAGTGGAATCCCCAGTTCCTGTTTGGATCGGCTCCATAGCATGATGTCGACTTTGAACGAGTCTTCCTCCAAACACGATCCTTAGCATGGGTGTAAACAAAACCATCGGGATTGGCATGTGGGAACACATACCAGTCGTATTTCTCAGCCATGGAGCGAATGGAGGCATCGGTACTGGTCAAAAGTTGATTCAAAATGCAGGTAACAGTGGCTGGAGAGATCCATTCACGAGCATGAATACCACCTTCGAGGAAGATACCCTTGTTTCCAGATTTGAACGATACTTTAACACCAAGAATTTGACGTCCTTCATAGGTGCTACCGCCGACAACAGTTTGAACGGTGTTTGGATATTTTATAGCCAACGACCTCAACCAATCGTAGGTTTCATCCAAAGTATGATAGCTGGACCAATCATAGATGGCAGCGCGCGATGAAACAGCAGCTTCGGCAATTTCAGCATCCAAAGTACGTTGGAAATTCTCCTCGACCAATTCGTAAATAACTCCGTTTTCGTTGAGAGCAGCCAAGAAGTCGGGTTGCTTGTGTGGAGCAACCAGAATATTAACATCACCATTAACAGTGGTGATCGGAGTCAAGAACAACAAACTATCGCTGGACGACTCAAGACGTTTAAGAACATTAACATCGTTGAAGGTTTTCGGAGTCACTTTATAGATATTATAGTTATCGTAACGAATCCTTTCGGCACCAATCAAGCCTACCAGGAGGCTGAGACCCACAGCTAACAATACAAAACGCGACATTCTCACTACGGCACACTACCAGTGAAAATGATACAATTTGTCACTGCTTCAGGTGGTTTATATACAAATATCATTATCAAATCTGCGCCGATATAATTGCTTCGAATTAGCGTAACTGTGATGTCATAAATGTTTTTCCAAAATTATAGTTCTACCATTGTATTAGGAGTACATACTCTTGGTGTTTTCGTAACACACTGCAATCCTGTACATATGATAAATCATTACATTCGAAATTCGAAGCCTTAAATCTTCGGTTGTATGTTTTTTTTTTTAAATTAACATCAGATTGATAGGTAAAACCCGAAAGTTGAGAGCTGCGTGCAAACCCATAATAAAACCTTATCAAATAATTATTTTAGAAGCTATGATTTAAGATTGTTATCAAACTGTGTACTTAAAGTAAATTAATTGAAGTTGTAAATTAATGTCGCCTTATCGTAATATCAATTTAAAGACTAGTGTCACACATTAAGCTCAACGGCATAAAGTAAACACTCTAAAATAATAATAATAATAACAAATTGTGATTATTTCATTTCAGAAAAGGCTAAAGATATTTAAAGGGTGCTAAAAAGTTTGCACTAAATCATTAATGACCCTCTATTCCCTGTATTAGATTAAAACTTCCATAATCTAATTAAATCTAATTCTTTTTTTAATCTTCTGAAGGGCTAGATAAGTTTTCAAAGCTACTACAAGCTGAATTGCCAGTTCTAAATGAAAACACCAATGTCATACATTAACCTCACCGGCATCAGTGGTAATCACTCAGTTATTGTTGTTATGTTTATTTTACTTCAGAAATATCTAGACCAACTATTTACCTACTGTTGAAAAGTTTGCACTAATTTATTTATTAGTGACGCTTGATTTTGATTGTTTTGTTAAAAATTTCGTAGTATAATTTATCTATTCTTTTTTTTTCAGAAATAGTCTGAAGAGCTAGATTAGATAGATTTCAAAGCCAGTAGAAAACTTTGAATATTGTAACATCAGAATAAATGGAATTAATATAGCGGTGTAATTATGGTTAATAA
This sequence comes from Chorisops tibialis, assembly GCA_963669355.1. NCBI lineage: Eukaryota > Metazoa > Arthropoda > Insecta > Diptera > Stratiomyidae > Chorisops > Chorisops tibialis. The sequence continues at coordinate 218,409,867 of OY770262.1, forward strand.
TTTAATTTCATCAGAGCTAATGATCATTAAGAAAAAACTATCGATTCGAACAATAACTAGGGCATCGTAAAGTCTAATTGCAACGATTACCCGTATGTCTGAAAGAAGCTAGCTCTTTGACATTTCTAATAGAAATAGTAATTTATACAAGGAGAGGAGTACAGTAGAATGGAATTTTACTACGCACTAGCTTGCAACTACTCAATAAAACTGTTTGCAGCAATGAGTTTCAGACTAGTGATGGCAATAGTAATATCTGCAATGACGGGTACTACGCAGCATTATTAAAGAAAAATAAACTGCCAACAAGTCGGGCGAAACTTTATTATTCTTGGGACAAGTTGCGGATGCGTGGAAAGTCAATATGCAGGATAGAGTGGTTAGGGAAGACTAACTGAAAGGGGATTCTTGGGCAGGGCAGTTATCAATTTAACACTTTGTGGAAACGTTCAAAAGCTCCAGTATATATAATCAATATTTCGTTCGTTTATTTATGCAAGTTTGAGTTTTGTGAGGGGAGGGGTGAGGGGTGATAGTAAGGGATGGTGGATGTTAATAGTTTTTTAATTAATTGCTTGAATCACGTCCAATATTCCTTGTATAGAATGTCAGTTTTATAGACGAAGTTGCATAGAATTTTCATAAGATTCTATGTATTTTACATTCACTAAACCAAACATTTGTATGGCAGGGGGTAGAGGAGGTAGGGGAATCGTAAAAATTGTGACGCAATTCTATTTTCTTTCTCATTTAGTGTGCTTGTACAAAATTTCAAATTCGTAGCTTTTAATTTGTTGATTATTAGTTGATTTAATGAAATAGGTCAAAATGATACTTTTGTATGGGAGGGGGTAGAAGGGCAAGCGCAATTGCAAAACTTTTAAAAGAATTTCATTTCAATTATTTTTGTAAGTTTTCATGCAAAATTTGAAATGGATAGCTTTTAAGACTTAGCTGATAACTGATTTCTTAAAAATGCTCGAAAAAATAATTTTGTATGGGAGGGGGTAGAAGAGGTGGAGGAATTCCAAATTTTGTGAAGCAGTTTTCTTTTTCTTCTCTTGTAAGGTACGCGTAAAAAATTTCAAGTTCGTAGCTTTTAATTTGTTGGTTATTAGTTGATTTAATGAAATTGGTCGAAATCATACTTTTGTATGGGAAGGGGTAGAAGGGCCAGTGCGATTTCAAAACTTTTAAAGTAATTTCATTTGAAATATTTTTATAAGTTCTTATGCAAAATTTCAAATTGATAGCTTTTAATAGTTAGGTGGTAATTAATTTCTTAAAAATGGTCGAAAAAATAATTTTGTATGGGAGGGATTAGAAGTTTTGAAAGGATTCGACCAGTTAATATTTCATACTTTTTGGGATTTTTTTTAAATGTATATCCCAAATTTTCAAGATTCTACCTTAAAATTACATCCAAAAATTTTCAGTTTTCGTGTTTTTTTCGCTGCACATGAAACACCTTGTGCCCATTAGACCGGGGTGGTCGGTTGGTAACAATTGTGGATCAAATTATTATTTTTTTTCTATGACATCAAATAGATGTATCCACATGCCAAATTTAAAGTTTCTATCTTTGACCAGAGTCCGAAAAAAATCACTGGAAATTTCGACATTTTTGCTTACCACCTCCCTCCCTTTACACCCCCTAACTTAAAATTTTTATCAAAATTAACTATTGTGTAGTTCTACAATCTGACAAATTTTTGATTTGATATCTGTACTAGTTTTTGAGATATAAGGATTTGTAATTTTGAAAAGTGCGCCATTTTTGAAATGCTCCCCATTTCCCCCCACTACTATTATTTCAACATATTATATTTTTTTGCATTTTTCTAGTAAGGCAAGTTTTTAGTTTGATTTACATAGCTTAAGAAATAGTTGAGATATTCATTTTCAAGTGTTTTTCTTTGCACTCCCCGTGACCCTCCCCCTTACAATAATTAGCCTTTCTCTAAGCTGATTCCGATTAAACTATATGCCACCTTGATGGTCTCAAAATATGAATTTTTTACGATAAGTAATTTCGAAGATATAATCATTTAAAAAAACAATTCGGCCGACAATTTGTTTTCAGCCCCCCCCCCCTTTTCGGACGCCAATGGATAAAAAAATTAAATTATTTTTGGAGTTTGTCCCACAACCCTTTCTATATGTCTACTGATTTTCAACTTTCTATCTGCATTCGTGAGGGAGATATTAGCAAGTGTAGTTTTCGACTTTTTCCCTCCCCCCGCCTCCCCCTTCCGCTTAACACCCCCCAAAATTTAGAAAATAGAGCTCATTTACCCAACCAACAATCCACCTAAAAACGAATATTCTACCTTTAATGGTCTCGGAGATATGAGTCCATATGTACGGCGTACGGCGAGACGGATTTTTATACTCTAGATGAAATCTGAGAGTATATTGTGTTTGCCTTACCGTTTGTAACACTAAGAAATAACGCTCGCACAGAGCCGCCAAGGGTACAGGAATTTTTGTTGTCGCTCAAAAACCTCGATTCCGAGTGACCGTCTGTCCGTCTGTCCGTCTGTCTGTCTGTCCGTCTGTCCGTCTGTCCGTCTGTCCGTCTGTCCGTCTGTCCGTCTGTCCGTCTGTGCGTCTGTCTACAGCATAACTCTCGAAAGCTTTGAGCTATTGTACTAAAAATTGTTGTGTGTCATTTTTAGCAAAAAAGTAACTTTAAGTTCGTGAATGGGCTACATCCCCCCACTCCTTCTACCCCCTCCCATACAAATTTCATGAAATTTCGAAATATTAAGAAATTGATTTTTCTTTGAAACTATTTAAGCTATCGACTTGAAATTTACGTCAAAGTATTACAATATAGATGTCAATAATATCACGGAATATTAACCAGATCCCCTCACTCCTTCTACCCCCTCCCATACAAATGGACAATTTTGAAAAATACATATTTTCGATTTTCATTGAAATTAGTAAAGCTGAAAAGACGAAATTTTGTCAGGATTAATTCTACTTTAATTGCAGTTTATTTTAAAAATAATTATCAACTTCACCTTACTCCTTCTACCCCCTCCCATACAAATTTCACGAAATTTTGAAATTTAAATTAAATTATTTTTCTTCGAAACTGTTAAAGCTATCAACTTGATATTTTGTATAAAGTATAGAAATCAAAATATTAATAATGCGAAAAAAATTTGTTTTGATCCGTACACTCCTTCTACCCCCTCCCATACAAATGCATAATTTTTGTTAAATGCATTATATCGATTTCCATTAAAACTAGAAAAAGTTCAAACTTCAAATTTTGCCAGAATTTGTTTCTTTATAATTGAAATAAGTGCTAGAAAAATTTTCAGCTCCGCTTCACTCCTTCTACCACCTCCCATACAAATATCTCTATTATAAATTCAAGAAAAGCATTTCTCCTTCAATTGTATGAGAGCTATCGACTTTGAGATTGAATCAAAGCATGGTGATAAGGAGGATGATAAGCAGTTTTAAAATCATCTGAAGCGCTCCACTTCCTCTGCCACCTCCCATACAAATGCCCTAATTTCAGGAAAACTGTGACAAATTTCTTTAAAACTAATAAGAACTAAGAAGTTTAAATTCAGCAAAAATCATTTGCATGACATGTTCGGTGTCATATACGAAAAATACAAACCTCCCCTCTACTTCTACCACCTCCCATGCAAAAGTCTCTATTCACTATTCGAAAAAATTTGAGATGACATATTTTCCGGTGTATTTAAGTCATTTCCATCTCATCTAGAGTATCACATGATTGGGCTTTATGCTCAATCATAAATCTGTTATGTTTCTTTGTTGCATTTATAGGCTAATTTAGTCATGAAACGCGAAAAAAAAATTTTCAGGGTAGCAAACTTTTTTTTTTCTTGTGTCGATCACAATACTTTATTATTAGAATAATAAAGTAATACAAAATTTTAAGTATCATAATTATCTGATATCTCTGTCTAGCAATGGGATTTTCGATATCGAAAATTTTTCATAATTAATGTGAAGTTTAATTTTAAATTAAGCTGTCTGGTATTATAGTTCGTTGTCCAAAATACTGTAAAGATAACTCGCTCAAATATCTATCGTAGAGTTTAAATGTCCGGCAAAAAAAAATTGAATTGATAATTAAAATTAAAGAAATTGCGTAGTAAATGTAGAGGCAATGAAGATGAAAAACTGAAAGTTATAGGAAATTCTATTCGAAATCGAAAACGAAACTAGAGGTATTACGAAATATTATCTAGGTGGGAGAAAAGAGAGGAGTGGAACGATTAAGCCTAAGTGTAGCCTACAATGCGAATGTCTTGAGTTGAAATCCCGGTCGGCGTATAATTCTACCACATTGCCTGCGTGGATGAGTCACCTCAATCGGTAACATACAAATTCGTAGCACAACCCTCCACAATACATTTTCACATTAACAAATAAAAATTTGAAAGAACCTGAACGTCAGGAGGCCTAAGCCCGATTCGGTCTGTAGTGTCATTGAAGAAGAAGAACGATTACGTCGATAGTTAACTTGAACCTGGGGATGTTTAATTCATTTGAAAAACTGCGCTTGCTCTCTAGCTAAACCTCTTCGTAATCCCTACCATCATTCATATGTACTCTTCAGGGTGCTTTCCTCAGATCTGGAAGGTCGCGAATGTTTAGCCGATTCCAAAGAAAGGAAGCAAAGTGAACCACGCTAATTACCGCCCCATAGCCATTACCTCAGTGCTTTTAAAAGTAATGGAAACTGCTATCAATCGCAAGATAGTCAACTTTGTTGTGGATAAAACTCTCTTTCATGATCGCCAATATGGATATGGATTTCGCTCGGGTCGTTCTACAGGCGATCTCCTGGTCTATCTTACTAAGCGTTGGAATTCCTGCTGCCACAGATTTGGTGAAGATCAAGTTCTAGGCACAAGGCACAAGTGTCTCTCAGCTAAGATCAAGGCCTTTGGTTTCAGCACATCGTGTCTTATATAGATTGAGAGTTTCCTCGCCGAGCGCTCTATTCGAGTGGTACTAAACGGAGTAACTTCTGCACTCTTCTCCATTGATTCCGGCGTTCCTCAGGGCTCAGTTTTATCTCCTACTCTCTTAATAGTCTTCATAAACGACCTTCTGTCGTCCCACGTCTTGAGTATAACTCGCATGTTTGGGCTGGGCTCCAAAATCACACCTGGCTTTGCTCGACCGTATTAAAAAACATAACAGGGCTACGATTACGCGTAAAGCGCAATCTTACGATACTCTAGATGAAATAGAATTTTTTGTGATCCCAAGAAATTTTGTATGGGGAGTGTTAGAAAGGGTGATAGCATTGAACTAATTTTTTCCCCATCATGCTAAAGTAGCTATAAAAATGTTTTATATAAAATCCTTACTCCAAAAATTGAATATGAGCTGAGAAAATTAGTGTGTTAGATTTAGTGAAAATGTGCAGTTTGTATGGGAGGTGGTAGATAGAGTGGAGGGATTTTAGTGATTTTTTCAGAAATAACTAAGAATATCATAAAATTGACATCTCTTAAATTTTAGACCAGTAACATTCATACTTTTCAAGAAAATAGATTTTTTGTCAAGTTGTGAAACTATTGTCATATTGTATGGGAGGGGATAGAAGCAGTGAAGCTAATCAAATATTTTTTTCTGATCTTAGTGATAATACTAATTAAGTATTTACTACAAAATATGAGCTCAATAAATGTTAAATGTTCTGAGAAAATCGTCTTAGAGCATTTCATGAAAAAATGTAGTTTGTATGGGAGGGGGTGGAAGGAGAGGGAGGACGCAAATAATTTTTCTACTGTAGATTTATGTTATTATAAAAGTAATATGTCCCAAAATTCAGATTAAGAGCTTTTATACTTTTTGAGTAAATCTATTTAATATCAAATTGCGAAGTTGTGTCATTTTGTACGGGAGCGGGTAGAAGGGGTGAAGCTAATCGTTTAATTTTTTTAGCCTTACTAAAAATTTTAAATAAATAATTGGTGCACAATTTCATCCCGGTAAATTTTATACGCACTGTGTAAATTGGCTTAGTAATTCATGGCAAGTACAGTTTGTATGGGAGGTGGTAGAAGGAGGGGGAGGACACACATAATTTTTTTACGGTAGATTGATATTATCATAAAAGTAACATATTCCAAATTTCAGGCCAATAGCTTTTATACTTTTTGAGCAAATCCGTTTATTGTCAAATTGCGCAATCGTGTCATTTTGTATGGGAAAGGGTAGAAGGGGTGAAGCTAGTCGTCTAATTACTTTATTATTTTAATAATAAAGTATTGTGATCACATTAACTCCCACACCCTTCAAGATAGAAAGTTCATTTTTGGGGGGATAGTAGATAGTTGTGGGACTCAGGCGGACACTCATTTTGGAGGGTGTACGGGTTCAGGGGGAGGCGGGGGAGGGCTTAAACCGAAAAATACGAATTCAAATATCTCAACCATGGTAACAGCTAGGAAGCTAAAATTCAACATACATATAGAAAGGTTTGCGGGACAACTTTTAAAAACAATTTAATTTTTTTATCCATTGGGGTGCGAAAATGGGGAGCTAAGAACCAATTCTCGGCCGAATTTTTTTTTCAAATGATTATATCTTCGAAAATACTTACCATAAAAAATTGATATTTTGAGATCATTAAGTTGGCGTATAGGTCCACTAGAATCAGTTTAGTTAAAAGCTAATTATTGTAAGGGGGAGGGTCAGGGGGGGGTGCAAAGAAAAACACTTAAAAATTAATATCTCGGCTATTTATTAAGCTATGTAATTGAATCTTAGAACCTATATTAAGGTATACTAGAGAAATACGGAAAAAATATAACATTTGGAAAAAATAGTAGTGGGGGGAAATGGGGAGCATTTCAAAAATGATGCACTTTCCAAAATTTCAAACCGTTATAATTCAAAATTGAGTATATCAAATTAAAATTTTGTCAAATTGTAGAACTAAGTAGTTTTTAAATTTGGTAAAAATTTTACGTTGGGAGGTGTAAGGGGAGGGAGGTGGTAACCAAAAATGTCGAAAATTTTGAGTGATTTTTTAAGGGCTCTGGTGAAAGATAAAAAATTTAAATTTTCCATGTGGATACATCTATTTGTTCTACATATAGAAAAAATAATAAAAATTCCACAATTGTCATGCACCGACCCCCCTGGTCTACCGTGCACAAGGTGTTTCATGTGCAATGAAAAAACCACATAAACTGAAAATTTTTTAATAAAATTTGAAGGTAGAAACTTGAAAACTTGTGAAATGCAATTAAAAAAAATTTCTAAAAGAATGAATTATTAACTGGTCGAATACCTTGAAAGCTTCTACTCCCTCCCATACAAGATGATTTTTTCGACCATTTTTAAGAAATTAATTATCACCTAATTGGTAAAAGCTATCAATTTGAAATTTTGCACAAAATCATTTCAAAATAGTTGAAATAGAACTGCGTCAAAATTTTTGAGATCACACTTGCCGTTCTACCCCCTCCCATACAAAAGTACGATTTCGGCCAATTTCAATAAAACAACTGCTAACCAACAAATTAAAAGCTACGAACTTGAAATTTTGTACGAGCACCTTAAAAAAGAAAAAAAAGAAAACTGCGTCACAAATTTTGCGATTCCCCTACCTCTTCTACCCCCTCCCATACAAAATTATTTTTTCGACCATTTTTAGGAAATCAGTTATCAGCTAATTCTTAAAAGCTACCAATTTCAAATTTTGCTCAAAAAATTATAAAAATAATTGAAATGATATTACTTTAAAAGTTTTGCAATCGCGCTTACCCTTCTACCCCCTCCCATACAAAAGTATCATTTCGACCTATCTTATTGAATCAACTAATAACCAACAAATTAAAAGCTACGAACTTGAAATTTTGTACGAGCACACTACAAGACAAAGGAAATAAAATTGCGTCACAAATTTTACGATTCCCCTACATTCTCTACCCCCTCCCATACAAATGTTCGGTTTCATGAATGTAAAATACACCGAATTTTATGAAAATTCTATGCAGCTTCGTCTATGAAACACATTCTATACAGAGAATATTGGACGTGATTCAAGCAATTAATTAAAAAGCTATTAACGTCCACCTACTCTTACCCCTCCTCCTCCCCTCATAAGAACCCAAACTTGCAGAAACGAATGAAATATTGTTAAATTGACAACAGCCCTGCCCAAGAACTCCCTTTCACTTAGCCTTCCCTAACCACTCTAACCTGCATATTGACTTTCCACTCATCTTCAACTTGTCCCAAGAATAATAAAGTTTCGCCCGACTTGTTGGCAGTTTATTTAACTGATTTTTTAACTTTCAAATCGTTATAACTCAAAACTACTGATTTGAATTTGAGAATCTGGCATAAGGGTGACGATATGTAATGACTTTATTCTGCTCGTTCAAATTTTTGAATTTATGGGAAACAATTTACAACATTTTTAAGGTATATCTACAACATGATTTAACACATTTATGGTATTGTTACATGCCAATACTATGCAGCTCATCGAATGTTCGAGATCTTCAACCACTATTACTGCGCTAATAGAAGAACAGCTGCAAGTTTTTTTCCGAGAACCAAAGCAACAAGAATGACACGCGTGTTCAAATTCCGATGAAGCTACATCCCAACCCTACTTATCGACATGAGCAATACGTCGTACCGACGACACTCATGTCGACAATAGCAAAATTGCATTAATAGAAGAACATCTGCAAGTTGTGCTGGGTATAAAAAGGGACAGCTTTCGTGAAAAGAGATAGTCGAAGTTCGGAAAGCGAAAGTAATTATATAAAATAAAACTATAAAGCGAAGTTGGGCAAAGCGAATAATAAAATGTGTTATTTTAAATAAAAAGCCACCTACTTTTATTTTTACTTGAAATCTAGCGACCTTTAGCGCACTTCAGCATTTTAGCTTTCCAGAATCTAGATTTTTTTTTAATTTAGTAGCAGTTATTATTAACTGCGATAAAGTGTGTAAGTCGGAAATCACAATAGCAACCAAAATTTCCTACTTTTGGACTCAATTCAAACTTTTGCTCGTCAGAAATTTATACTCTAGATGAAATCTGAGACTATTATAAGTTTGCTCTAAAGTTTGTAACACTAAGAAATAAGGCTCAGAGAAAAAATTAATGATACAGAAGTTGATATTATCACTCAAAAATCTCAAAACCGGATGTCCGTTTGTCCGTCCGTCCGTCTGTTCGCTCTCTAGCTTGAGAATACATTGAGCTAGAACGTTCAAATTTCGTACACGTTGTTCTCGAGAAAAAAGTAAGGTCGAGTTTTATCAGCAACCGTCGCCGTGATCGGACGTTTTACTCCGCGCTCATCGCATTTTATGTTTTTTCTTTGTTCTTTGTTTTGTTTCTATTGAGTTGTCGACTACGTTAAGAGTATCGTGATTGATTAGTCATAAAATACTAAAATCGGATGAAAACATATTGTGCGCGAGTTTTTGTTGGGGGTCGCCAAGCAGTACAGCATCATCACACATGGACGGCTACCTACCATCCAATCCATCAGCTAAGTTCCTAACTGTTGGCTAACGGGTCGTGGGCTGTGGATGCGTGTACCGTTAAGGCCTAGAACTAGCGGATACATTGCACCCATTGCTTTTTTGCAAGCCCCGTCCCGTAGTTGCACTGAAACAGTGGAGTGCCGTATGACTTGGTTTTATGCATTTGTTTTTTTTTTTTTTTTTTTTTTTCCTTGGTTTTATTCATTTAGTATTATTGGTTTTTGTTTATATATTTATTTCCATTTCTTTTTTTTTTTTTTACATAGAATTTTATAGCTAATTTTTTTGACATTGTCTTCGTTCCTTTTTTTTTTCTTTTTGTATTATTACTGACTGCTATTATCTTTTGTTGCGTTGTTTTTTCGTACTTTTCTAGTTCTCCAGTTATTGCTTTGCTATGGTAAATTTTACCATTGAGCAACTGAATGTTCGGGGTTTGAGTGGTGCCTATTTATCCCTATACATCCATACTCAAATCGCCAGACCTGATGTATTAGCACTTTGTGAGACTAAAGTGCTAGCTGGTAGTGAGCAGTATCTTACTATCCCTGACTACCACATCATACCTACATTTTTCCAGCAGCGGGGTATCGCTATATATATACGCGATGATGTAGCCTTCCAAGTTGTTTCCCATCTAGGTACCTGCACTAATCCAGAGTTTAACTACTCCTGGGTAAAACTTCAGGTCCAAAGGCAAATTATTTTCTTTTGCTATGTTTACAGAAGTCCGACATTGTCAGTAGCAAAAACTAGAACAGAATTAGATAGGTTGTCTGAGTCTATTCAGGCATTGTATGATGCAAACCCTGACGTTGAAATCGTTGTAGCGGGCGATTTCAACGTTCATAATGTTGCCTGGCTGAAACATTCTTCCAATACGGACCAACAGGGTCAAGATACTGAGCTCTTTGCTTCACTAAATGGACTAGTGCAGTTGGTAACCGAACCAACTCGATTGCCTGAAATAGCAAACCATGCTTCAAACTTGCGACATTTTTCTAACGAATCATCTCGACAAATACTCTGTTTCTGTAATATCGCCATCCCCAGTTGGGAATACTGATCACTTTATGATTCGTTTTGGTCATTTGTTAAAACGGTTAACAGCAACCATGTTAAATCATCTACACCACCTCTTCTAGATGGGGACCGAATTGTAGTCCATCCTGTCGAAAAAGCCAATCTTCTCGCAGCAAGTTTCGCACGAAACTCCAGGCTACCAGCGACAAACCAGTCTCCCCCGCCGGTATCACCATCTGGATTTCGTCTACCTGAGATCCATTTTCGCACACGACTTATATCCAGAATTCTTCGTGAGCTCAACGCTCAGAAATCTGCAGGTCCCGATGGTATTACCCCCCTAGTCCTAAAAAATTGTTTTGCGTCCCTGGCTAAACCGCTGCGAGATTTATTCCATCTCTCTTACTCTTCTGGACATTTTCCGCGCACGTGGAAAATGGCGAATGTTCAGCCGATTCCCAAAAAAGGTAACAAAGCGTTGCCCGCCAACTATCGCCCCATCGCCATTACTTCCGTTCTGTCGAAAGTGATGGAAACGGCTGTGAATCGCAAAATAGTCCGCTATCTTGAAGATAACAAACTTATCAATGATCGACAATACGGATTCCGTTCTGGACGGTCTACAGGTGATCTCTTGGTTTATCTAACTGACCGTTGGAACTCTTGCATCCATAAATTTGGTGAAGGTCAAGTTCTGGCGCTTGATATCGCTAAAGCGTTCGACAGAGTTTGGCACAATTGTCTCCTAGAGAAGCTCAAAGCAGTCGGCTTTAATAATCACCTTGTAAAATGGATCGAGAGTTTCTTACATGAACGCTCCATACAAGTCGTATTGGATGGCGTGGCATCTTCTCCCTTTCCCATAGATTCCGGAGTTCCCCAAGGCTTTGTTTTATCACCCACACTCTTTCTTATTTTTATCAATGACCTTCTGTCGTCAACGCTCAACCCGATTCATTGCTTTGCAGATGACAGTACCCTGGATAACATCTATGAATTCGACTCGATTACTAACGCTCACCGTGTCCCGGTAGCATCTAAACGTGCCGAACTATTTGGATCATTGAACTCTGACCTGAATCTAATCTTGGAATGGGGCAGGATAAATAGAGTAGAGTTCAACACTTCAAAAACGCAGGCCTGTCATCTTTCCCTTAAACGTGATGTCCCGGCGTCGTTTCCTAATGTAACCTTCGGTGGTGTCCCACTAAAATCCTCCGAATACTTCTCACTCCTTGGCATCAAAATAAATAACCACCTTAATTGGAACCAGCACATACTTGACGTAGCACTTGACGCTTCCAAACGCCTAGGAGTTCTCCGAAGATGTAAAAAATATTTTACTCCCAGTGACTTAGCAAATATCTATAAGGCCTACATTAGACCACGCCTCGAGTATAACTCTCATTTATGGGCTGGGGCACCCAAAACACAACTTGCAATGCTCGACCGAGTCCAGAGACAGGCGTTCCGACTAATTGGAGATGAAGCCATCTCGGTTTCTATAGACTCCCTTGAGCATCGCAGAAATGTTGGTGTACTAAGCATTTACTACCGCTACTTTCATGGTAAATGCAGTGAAGAACTTGCTAAACTTATTCCTCCTCTGTACTCATTTCCTAGAAACACACGCCTATCATCAAGCGCGCACGACTTAACTGTTAAGCTTCCGACCTCCCGCACAGTGAAATATAGGCGGTCATTCATACCCCGAACTTCTAAGCTCTGGAATGCATTGCCTAAAGATGTATTCCCATTGTCATGCGACCTTCGACGTTTCAAACTCAACGTCCACCGGCATTTTAGGCTTTTCCCTCCTTTTAATCCCGACTAACCTCAACTCCTTACTCCTTTTTTTCCCTTACCGACATGACTGTGTAATTTACATTAAAGGGTGACCCCCTAAATTGTGTTCGGCTTTTAAAAAAAAAAAAAAAAAAAGTTCGTTAACGGGCCAAATCGCTCCGCTCTTTCTACCCACTCTCATACAAAATGACGCATTTTCGAGATTTGACAGTATACCGATTTTCACGAAAACTATAAAAGCTATTGATCTGGAATTTGGAATATATTATTGTTATGCTAATTTTAATCTACGGTATAAACATTATTTGAATCCCCGCATTTCTTCTACCACCTCTCATATAAACTGCACTTTTCATGAAATACTATAAGCTAATTTACTCAGTATGTATAAAATTTATCGAGCTGAAATTCTTATTTTTATTTAGAATTATTAGTAAGGCCAAAAACAATTAGATCTTCACTCCTACTACCCCCTCCCATACACTGAGACACAATTTCACAACTTTTCAAGAAGTCGATTTTCCTGAAACGTTTGAATGCTACTGATCTGAGATTGAAAACATGTAAAAAATGTTTATAGTTATTTCTAAAAAAAACTCATTAAGAACTCCCCACTCCTTCTACCACCTGCCATACAAACTGCACAATTTAACTAAATACAATACGAAAGAGAAGATTTCCGGATTCTACACTGTTATGCTTTATTATTCGTGACGTTTCGGTCTATGCTGAGACCTTTATCAAACTGCTGGTCTCAGCAGAGACCGAAACGTCACGAATAATAAAGCATAACAGTGTAGAATCCGGAAATCTTTTCTTTCATTTCAAAATGCACTGTGAAAACATTCACCAAACCATTAAATACAATACATTAATTATCTCAGTACCTATTAAATTTTTGAAGCTCAATTATTCAATAAAACTTTCTGATAGTAACTCTAGCATGATGTGGAAAAATTGGTTCAAAGCCGCTACCCCTTCTACTGCTCCCCATACAAAATTTCTTAAAAAAAATGTCCCTTCATCTAGAGTATTGCATTGCGCCTTACGCCCAATCGTAGTCCTGTTATGTTTTTGAAGAAATTTTTATCATAATTTCGCAAATTGTAACCATTTTACATTCCATAAAAATGTTGACAATATTTCAGTAATTGATGGTACTTGTGGCATATTTGTTGAATTTTTACAACATTTGGCTGCCTGGTTGAAATGCATATGCATAAGCGTATGCTAAAGTTAGTCATCAATACCAACCACCAAAATTGTTCAAATTAAACCAAAGCAACGAATAGAAACGTCCTCTGGAACTGCAAATCTGTCTCACGACAAGAACATTATCTACATGGTCAAAAACTAAAGAATAAATAATTCAGCAGCATAAAAATCCCCTAATCCACGGTGGAACAGCATATGCCAATGGATGAATGGTTAGTGGGTAACTAACCATAAATATGCGAACTCTGGATACCGGGCGACCTCCAGTTTTAATAAGCCTTCCCCTGGTAATGCGGAGCTCTGCCAGGGGTGACTTTAATTTCTCGCGCTTCTCGTGGGAATCACATGAATACAACAACAAATAAAAACACACAAGAGGTTGATGCTTCCTCTAATGCATCAAAAACAGCGGTTAATATCGCAACGGAAGAGGGCAGCAATATAAGCACTCCTCCAGAAAGTGAGCTGTCGACAGCAGAGGTTAATACCTCCGTCGACAAAAGGATAATGAGACCACCATTAAAAGCGGATAGCAAAACCGCAAAAAAATCCCAAACGGACGAACAACTGCTATTAGCGGAATTAAAGCAGTTAAGTCTGAGGGAAAACAAGAAGAGGTTAGGAGGTGCAGCTAGAAGAAGGTATATGTACCATCGTAACCAGGGAAAAAATGCTAACGAGGCATACGATCTTGCCTGCTTGCCTATGAAGGACACGTTAGCACCGGCACAAAAATCTGCGGTAAAAAGAGGTAGAACCTCATCAAACACACCGCCTTCTGCCGGAAACGAAAGCAAGAGGCAAAAGACCGCCAGCAAGAGCGTCGTGTACAGACCCACAGTAGAGGTACAACCATCAACGTCGGGTATAAGCTACAGAGACGCGGTAAAAGGTATTAGGATTGGACTAATACATACCGAGCATCCGCTCAAAGTCCTTACCCCAGAGCAGTTAGCTGCAATTCAAAAAACCATTTTGGGAAGGATTCCGGCAGCGTCTAAAGAGGGAACTAAGCCTAGGTTCTGCGGACTTAGTCTCAAACCAGAGTGGATGCTAGCAGTGTGCGGGGACGAGAAAACCGCATCGTGGCTTGAGCTAACAGCCAAAACAATCAAGCCGGACGACTCGACCAACATCATGGCTGTCCGGGAAGAAAATATTCCGCGATTGGAAGTGGTCACGGGATACTTCCCACAAGAAGAAGACTCGACAGAGGTTATCACAACCCTCATCGACTCGCATAACGACGGTTTGTGCGCCTCAAACTGGAAGATCCTCAGTAGAAGGAAAGAGGGCACAAACACCATAATTACCTTCTCCATCGACGGCCAATCCATGGAGGAGCTAAAAAAGGTAGGGTACCGAATATGGTTTAAATTTACGAGTGTGACTCTACGCCCTAATGCCAAGGAGGTAAAGAGCGGTAATCCGCAATCTACCAACGATGGCCAAGCAAATTAATAAAATAAAAGTCATCCAGGCAAATCTCCATCGTACAGCAGTAGCGATGGACGTTCTGACGTGGAGATTTGCAAAGGAGGAATTCCATGTGGCGCTCCTACAAGAACCAAGGGCCGCGCATGGTAAAATAATTGGATTTCCAAATAAAATAGGTAAGCTGATATATGATAGAAGAAGCGACAGGCCAAGGGCAGCACTTCTTATATCATCTGAGATCAATTATCTAAATATCCCAATTTTCATTAGGACAGATCTAGTTGCTGCACTGGTGAAAGTACCAAGGGCAGGTGGATATCAAGAGGTCATAATCGCCTCGGCATACTTTCCTGGTGAGGAGCCGGATAATCCACCTCAAGGCGTTATGGAACTAGTGGAATATAGCAGAATCCACAAGCTACCGGTCATTCTGGGCTGTGGCGCAAACGCACACCACACTATCTGGGGAAGCAGTGACATCAACAAAAGAGGTGAGTCGCTTTTGGAGTTTCTCACTACTAACAACCTAGATATATTAAATAAAGGTAATACACCGACCTTCATAAATTCAGTTAGGCAGGAGGTACTGGACCTTACCATTACTAGCCCCTGCCTGGCTGATAAGTGTGAAAATTGGCACGTATCAAAACATGCGTCGCTATCAGACCATAGGCATATCTGCTTTGATATCAAGACGACATTTTGCTACATAGAACAATACAGAAACCCTAAACGTACCAATTGGAATCTTTACCAGTCAATATTAGAGTACGAAATAGGTATCGAACACAAAATAATAAGCAGTCCGGACTGTATTGATGAAACTGCACACCAACTCGTAAACAATATCATTAGTGCTTACGAACAGAGTTGTCCAGATCTACACAAAAAAAGGGATAAACAAACTCCTTGGTGGAACGAGGAATTAGCGGTAAAACGCAAACAAACTAGAAAATTGTTTAATAGAGCTAAAACCTCAGGTAACTGTGACGAATATAGGAAGTCCCTTACTGAATATAATAAGCTTTTAAAAAAGTTAAAAAAAGAGTCTTGGAGTAAATTCTGTGAAGAAATAGATGATCTTCCAATGGCATCAAGACTACAAAAAGTGTTGTCAAAAGAAACCCCGGTAGACATCGGCCTATTAGAGAGACCGGATGGGTCCTTAACTAAAAGCAGCATGGAAACTCTTGAAATATTACTGGCAACACATTTCCCAGGCTGTAAGATAATCAATAACAATGAAGATTTAGAGGTAGAGGAAAGGATGAATCGTCAAACTCCGTCCAGCAAAAGTATTGCTGGTAAAATCTTCACTCCGGAAAAGATCAGATGGGCTATCAACACCTTTAAGCCTTACAAATCAGCCGGAGTAGACAAAATATTCCCCGCACTACTGCAGAAGGGGATAGGATCCTAATGCCAACAATGATGAGGATCTTTAAAGCAAGTTTTGCATGGGGATACATCCCTAAAATCTGGAGGAAAGCGAGAGTGGTATTTATACCTAAGGCAGGGAACCGTCCCAGTGAACAGCCTAAGTCATATCGCCCTATAAGTCTAACCTCTTTCTTTATCAAAACGATGGAGAAGTTAGTGGACATTCACATAAGAACGGGGCCCAAGAGGGTCTGTCTAAATAAGAACCAACATGCCTATCAAAAAGGTAAATCAACCGAGTCAGCCCTTCATAGATTGGTTAAACAAATCGAAAAGGCTAAAGACTACAAAGAAATTGCCCTTTGCGCATTCCTAGATATAGAAGGAGCGTTTGATAACACTCCCCATGAAGCAATTATAGCGGCAGCTAGGAAAAAGGGTTTGGAAGCGGCAACAACAAATTGGATACATGCCATGCTAAGGAGCCGAACGACAACCACGGATCTAGGTGATAGCACATTGACTGCACAGACCTATAGGGGTTGTCCCCAAGGTGGGGTACTATCTCCACTTCTTTGGTCAATGGTAGTAGATGAGCTTCTGGACCGTCTAGAAAGCCAAGGATACGAGGCAATAGGATATGCTGATGACATCGTTATTATCATTAGGGGCAAACACGATTCAATAATTTCGGAAAGAATTCAATCAGCGTTAGAGGTGATAATGAACTGGTGTCGGTCTAAGAACTTAAACATAAACCCAAGCAAGACTGAGATAATACCATTCACAAACAGAAGAGAGGTCAACATTACACCTCCCTCAATAAATGGAACACCCATACCCCTTTCAGATGAGGTAAAACATCTAGGTATTATATTAGATAGCAAACTCAACTGGAATAAACATATAGAAAGGACTCATGCCAAAGCACTAAAGGCGTTTTGGGCCTGTAAAAGCTTGTTTGGCAGAAAATGGGGACTAAAGCCCAAAATGATTTACTGGTGCTACAGAACAATCATTCTCCCTATAGTCACATACGGATCAACGGTATGGTGGACTAAAATCTTACAACGTAAAGCACAGCTTACGCTACAAAAAATCCAAAAGCTAGCATGGCTTGGTATCACAGGTGCTATGAAAACCTGTCCTACAGCGGCAATGGAAATGTTCCTGGACATCCCTCCTATACATCTCCAAATAAAGAAGGAGGCTATTAAAGGGGTGATACGCTTACAGGAGAAAAATAATTACAAACCAGGGGATTTTAGAGGTCACCTCAAAATCCTAAGGGACCCAAAAATGGAGATTTTAACTTTCACTATTTCGGACGCCATGCCGACAAAATTCAACTTTGAAACCCCTTTCAAAGTTATTATCAGGGAACGCAAGGACTGGCAATCCATGCTATCTGACATAGAAGAAGGGTCAACCATCTGGTATACAGATGGATCGCGCACATCTGAGGGGACAGGAGCCGGAGTCAAAGGGCCTAACTTCGCGGTTTCAAAACCACTCGGTAAAGAAGCCATAATCTTCCAAGCCGAACTAATTGCAATGGAGCTATGCATCCAAGAAAATATAAGGAGAGCTCATCGCAACAAATCTATTTATATCCTATCGGATAGTCAGGCGGTTCTCAAAGCTCTTGCGTCCAATAAACATGGATCAAAGATAGTATGGGACTGCCTTCAAAACCTTATAATCCTGGGGAAAAGGAATAATGTAACCTTAATGTGGGTACCAGGACATATGGGAATTGAGGGAAATGAAGAGGCTGATCACCTAGCAAAAATCGGTGCTCAATCTAATTTTATTGGTCCAGAACCTTTCTGCGGAAAACCAAAGGGGTACTTCAACACTATAATTAGACAATGGGTAGAACAAGAACATAAAATCTACTGGAATATACATCCAGGCTTGTCAATCTCAAAAAAGCTGATCCTACCACAAAAGAACAAAGTGGAGGATATCCTAAAATTCAGTAAGAAGGATATTAGTATTCTAATCGGCCTAGTGACGGGGCACAGTGGAGTAAACCACCACCTCAAAAACATGGGCTTAGCTGAAACCGACATCTGTCGCCTTTGTCTCGAAGAATCGGAAACGACAGAACACATTCTATGCCACTGTGAAGCAGTAGCTAGGAAAAGACACAATCTTACTGGGAAAGGGTTCCTTTCTACCGAAGAACTAGCCAATATGGCTCCCTTAAAGATCATCAGATTAGCTAAAGCTACTGAGATATGGTAGGGTGAAGGGGCAATAAACGCACAATAGGCCGAGAAGGTCGCAGTGCTCTCGCATGATCCCCTATTTAAAATAAAATAAAAAGAGCAGCAAAAGTATCTTGTGTCTCGCTCGAACTATTAAAAAACAATTCTGTTTCGTTACTTCCACCTTTTACGTTAGTACTGATACGACTATTAAGGTTAATATTTTATGGCACAATTCTATGCTAGCTCTACGCTATCACCATAGATCCTTAAATTAGGTTAAGTTAGGCTTATAGAGGTTTGGTAGCCTACGTACAATGGTTTTCAACCCACCAATGTACGTAGGCCACCAAATTGCCCATTGTACGCCTCCATATTTGTACTATGTCAACCTAACGTAGAATTTAGTTAGGCTCTACCGGTGAAACTAATGAGCTTGATCGGTTCCAGGGATATCATTCAGCTAGATGCCCCGGAACCTAGCAGTCTCAACATGCAGGATTTCCCAATTCTTCCAACATGTCCATGCAATGGTCCAAGCATCTTGAATTGTAGTTGTAGCGCAGCTTGGCTGTCCGAGTAAAAACTAGCTCGCTTACCATATACTCCTGCATGCAAGCCCAGTTCGTAATACCCATAACTTCCAATTGCAAGTCTGTGGCAAATACTGGTATAAACCTAGAAATTTGCAGATCAAGGCTTTCAGAAAAGATGCCATAAGCTACTCCCTCTTCCATTTTCAAACCACCAGTAAATATTGCAATCTCGTCATTTTTTGTGCCATGATTGTCAATCCATCGCTGCCTGTCAGGTATAGCGATTCCATTTTCATACACTTCAGAATGGTGGCATTATACAAATTAAGAAATAAATTAAAAATCAATATATTATATATATACATATATGTAAAAATTATATATATATATATATATTTATATATAATATAAATTATTTATATATTAATTATTCATTTAGTTATTCTAATATAAATAATTTATATATATGTTGTCAGTAGCAGCCAGTACAACTGAAAAATATACCAGCTTCACCATTCGTTACGTTCGTTCTCATTCCTCTTCCCTACCTTCCTAATCCCATTCCTTCCCTCCATGACTGCCTATAACACAGGTCATTCTGTAAAAAAAAATGAGTTTTTTTTAAATTGTTCCCAAGCCATGTTCCAAAAATTTCAAGTATCATAGCCATAATACCTGCCTTCACCAGAAATCACTCAGCAGAAGAGGACCGAAAATCGTTACTTACAAACTAGTACGTTCCGAAAGTAATGAGAGTGATTTTCAAAAATGCATATTTATTGAAAAAATTTCAAATTATGATTCTTGAGAAGATATACAGCGGTTCCAGCGATTTTTCCACTCTTGTTCCCTTGAGATGCAATTTAATAGTGATTTCTATTCGCCAAAAAAAATGTGACCCGTTTTTGCCCATAACATTTTTTCTAGCAGTTCCTATGTTCTATTGGAAAAAAAAATTCTGCCCTGCTAGAAAAATGGTTTGCGCACTAGGTAAAACTTGACCTGAAAATGCACATTTCTTGCCCCGAATTTTTCGGCGGTGCAACTCAATTGACCTGTAATGTACAATAACATGAAAAAAATAAATCATCTGACAACATCGGTAACAGATTCTAACGGATAGATCTTACTTAAAAGGACTTAAAACTTTACATGAAGTATGCAATATGAGTGCATACGTAACTTTTCTTAATTTTCCCAAAATCTTCACAGGACCATTTAGAGATAACAAGACAAATTAAAACGCTTTGTTTTGACAGTTTCGAAAGGCAATCAGCTGTTCGGTATACAGACAACATGATAAAAAAAAATGCAAAAAACTTGCACTTAAAGTGTTCTATTGGAAATTGACCTGACCGACGGAACTGAGAAAAATGAGTGCAAAACTGCAATAATTTTTTTGGCGAATGGAAATCACTATAAGCTTCGGAAAAAGGAAAAATTGCAGGAAGCCAGAACTGGACTGAAGAGTGGCTGGCGAAGTATTGGTGCAGTTTTCTGAGCCGAAAATTTGCGTATGGACAGGGCAGTGAGACATGGCGCCTTGCAGTGGTGAAAGATCAATGAAGAGGCGATCTTCGGGATCACCCTCAAAACTCTATTCCAAAATCATTCAAGGACTTTTCGATAAAAAAAAATCTGATTTATATCAGTTCCACCGTTTCTGGTCCAATAAGTAATGAAAAATGTTAAGGAACCTGAAAGGCCAAGGTCCGATTTGGGCTGTAGCGCCATTGCAGAAGGAGAAGATCACTGAAACGTGATCCCAATTAGGACCTAATAGCTAGCCTTTGGTGTAACCTAGTGGGTAGCGTGTTTGTCTGCAATGCGAATGTCATGAGTTCAAATCCGAGCCGATGTATAATTCCGGCACTCTTAATCTGCCAAAATGAAAATTCGTATATAGATATTTAGACGAAGGGTTAACAACCCAACAAAAGCAAAAGGCAATAAGAAAAAGAAATGAAACGATGAAATGTAATATTAAACTAGCCCACATTTTAGTAATAAATACCTTAAAACGGAAGCACGTAACTCTCAACAAAAAGCCAAATCCTTTTCTTTTCTATGCTAGAAGCACTTTGAAAACAGCCTCAGCAGGTATCACAAATTATGAGCTCTATCTCTTTCTATTGCATACAACATCAAAGTGATGATAACACCGATCTTGTCTGCAGCTTCAAAGCAAGCTTGAGCGGGTCTTAACCCAACAGCTTCCATGTAAGTGTAGCAAGAGAGCGGAAAGTTTCAGTAACTTGAGTTTGAAAAAAAAAAATAAATTACACAGACTACACTACCATGAAAAATTAAAATCAAATTGTTGATATATAGAACTATTTTGGTGGGACAGTACCCCACCTGCCTCATCTGATGCGCCGCCACTAAACCACAACATACAAAAGCGTTGAAAAACTATTTACACAGAACATATTTACTCCTAAGTTAAGAGAGATAATATTTTGCGTATCTTCACGACTCATGATGAAAATTAAAGACAGATTCCTAGTACAAGTTTAAGTAAACATAGCTATCGTACGATCATAAATCGTTCGACACCAATTAAAGTAGCAGCACTAAACTAAAATAAAGAATTCCTCCCACATGAATTTAATCTCATAATTTTACCATTTATCCCTCTATTAATCTCTCTGATAATTGCTAATTCCACCGAAAACTTTATTATGCTTTGTAAATATGAATAAAATGACTGAACTGCAAAATAAACACTAATTTATTTAGCTATTCACGACAATGTTTTAATGGTATCAACGTATCTCAACGCAAAAGCATAAGAGATGCCACAAGGCACCATCCTCATGTTTTCAACACCGAGCATACGTATAAGCGCGATATGAATCGATGTAGTAAATATGTATCAATTCCTGTAATATCAAAACGATATCCTTGCAGGCTATAACAAAATTGAATGAATCCACTTACCAAGCTGCTGGTTCTTTTAATCATAGCTTCAGTTATTAACCAATCGGACGATCGGTGTAAAGCAGAGAAGATAAGTATGTCCTTAGTTAGTTCTATACAAAATTACATTTAATAAATATATGAATTTTAATACACTTCATCACGGTATTGATTTTTGAATGAAATATACATGTACGATTTTGTAAGCATTTTGTTTAATTCAGCTTTTTCAAATATATAACATAAATAATACAATATATGAAGATATCCAAAATATGCCAGTGGAGAATGCGTGGATGAAAATACGAGACGGCATCGAATCCTCTGCGGAAGAGGTATTAGGGTATCAAGCACGGCGAAAAAGTAATGATGGTTCGACCAAGAATGTCACGACGCAATAGATAGAAAGAACGACCAACACGAGCCAATAAAGAAAGATATGACGAGCTTAGGCGATATGCGAAAAAGACCTGCAGACGAAAACAAAGAAAGTACCATAATAACAAAATACAAAAAATGGACGACGACATGAGAAAAAATAAAACGCGGGACGCATACGCAATAGTAAAAGACTTAAAAAAGGGATATAAGCCAAAAACCAACGAAACAAAGCGCCGGAAATTGACGAGATACCAGTTGAACTTCTGAAAAACGGTGGAAACTGTGTCGCTGAAATACTGCACAACATGATATGCAAAATTTGGACAGAGGAAATCATACCCGACGACTGGCGAAAAAGCATTATATGTCCAATTTACAAGAAAGGAGACAAACTCTGCTGTGAGAACTACAGAGGTATATCTTTATTGTGCACGTCCTATAAAATACTGACAAAAATAATTGAACGTCGCCTTAAGCCCTATACTAATCAAATAATTGGCGAATACCAAGGCGGATTCAGAACCGGACGATCTACAACAGACCAGATATTCTCGGTGAAACAGGTGCTTGAGAAATGCTGGGAATATAACACAGACGTGCACCAAATATTCGTAGATTTTAAACAAGCATACGACAGTATCGACAGGAGCGTACTGCACCAAATCATGCTTGAATTTGGAATTCCTCCAAAACTAGTCCGACTAACAAGACTCACAATGACGAACACTGAATCCCAAGTGAGAATACAAACCGATTCCACAACCAGCTTTCGAACGGAATGTGGTTTAAAGCAGGGAGATGGTCTAGCCCCTATGCTTTTCAACTTGACACTAGAGTATGTCGTCCGAAAAATCCCAGTCGACACCAACGGGACACTACTATTTAAGTCCACACAACTAGTAGCATACGCTGACGACATTAACATTCCAGCAAGATCCTTCCCTAGTGCTAAGGAGGTATTTGTCAATCTTGACTCCGCCGCAAAAGAAGTCGGGTTACGCATTAATGAAAGCAAAACAAAAGTAATGACGCAAGCAAGAAGGAGAACGCCAATCAGACAAAACATAACAATTGCGGAATATAATTTGGAGAGTGTGGACAACTTCATATATCTTGGGGCTACTCTAGCAAAGGACGGTAATGAAACAGACGAAATCAAACGACGGATAATACTTGCAAATAAGACGTATTATTCGGTACTTCCAATAATGAAATCCAAGAAAGTGCACAGGAACAATAAGCTGCGGATTTATAAAACTATTATACGACCTGTGCTCTGTTATGGCAGCGAGACGTGGACGCGAACTTCCGAAAAAGCAGTTATCGCATTCGAAAGAAAGGTCCTCCGAAGAATTTTGGGACCTGTGAAGGAAGGAACGGAATGGCGAATAAGATACAACCATGAGTTGTATCAACTCTACGACGAGCCAGAAGCTTCAACGTTCATCAAGCTACGTAAACTGCAGTGACCTGAAGGTCAGGATTCCAATGCCCGATTAGGGCTGTAGTTCCATTAAAGAAGAAAATTTACTGTTAAGCCCCAATTATGTGATACTTAATGACAGCGAAAAATTCTTTAATTTTGTATGGAGTATTAGGGAGGAGAGTGATAGACGGAGACTTCTCCGCCACATTATCGCAGCAACCTCATTATAAAAGTAAAGTATGTATGCCTGAAAATACATACATCTTGCAACAATTCAAAGAAAATTGACAACGTCACCTTCAACTCCCTTCCCTCAAACCTAAATACATCCAACCCTTCGAACCACACCGGAGCTGTGGCGCAACTGAAGAAAACTAACAGCAATGCGGGTAACAACTCGAAGACTCTTTATCAAGGCAATGGTCTCGAAGAACTTTAAGGAGTACATGTCGAAATAACTTCGGCAAGAGGTAGGCCTCATGAAACGTCTAAGCGACAGCCTATTCATAGAGGACGGAAGGGTAACATTAGAATTTCTTGCTCAGACGCACTTCCCTGGATTCATTGCGGTTAATATATACTCTCAGAGCTCCTATGTATACCTACCTGCCATAACCCGAGCCTCAACTAAGGACTCATGGAGAGTACGTTTAACCTGAAAGATCTCGGATATTGACGAAATCAAGCATAAACTCCTGCGGGGTTTAGATACGTTTCTCTGTTTGATTCTGAAAAATGTTTAAAGTCAGCATTGTCTTACGAAATCTTTCTCTGCTTATTAAAAGCAAATACAGAATATCGGCCTGTAGAGCAGTCAAGGTGGAGCTCAACTAATCTGGGAATATCCAACTCTAAGAATAATCGATCGAATGCCAACAACTTTTGAATTCGTGAAACATATCAGAATATCCATAACGTCAATATGAGAATGAATTAAACAATTTGCATTCGAAAATGGCGCCCACAAATGGTTTCAGGTCTCTGGACAAAGGCGTGCCAAGAGTCTTAAGATTTTTTAATTAAAGGAGACTTGGGCCGTCCCTTTCACGCTTACAATACCCCAATTGGAGTACGGAGTAGAAAGTGATACAACACAATTTGTTTTGAACACGCTTTATTAAATGGTTTTTTCAGACTATGTTGTAGTGTTTAATGTTTGGTGGTTGACTCCCAACTGCCGACCGTCGGGTCAGCCTTCGACCAGGTAAATTCCGATCGATCATTCCCGCAGCCAAAATCCGCCGACTCAACACCACACGCGCAGGAGGTCGTGTTTTCCTGAGCCCGCATATTTCCCATCATGAGGTCGATCAGCATAATTCAATAACGATCGAAACTCATGTGGAAAAATGCAATAATCGCATACTTCCCATCATGAGCTCGATCGGCAAAATTTAATAACTAAAATCGAAACTCATATGGAAAAAATACGCGTTTCCCGGTGAAATCAACGACCCCTTAGTCGTGTAAGAAAAATGCCATTTATGATGGGATAAAAAAAATTGACAACGTTTTTGCTATCGGATACCTCGATCTAACTTTGCCATCCGATAGCTACAACATATCGCTCGTATAGAGCATGCAAGTACGTTGCAGGTCAATGTTTTGGTTTGATCGCGCGCGATACCAAAACAAAGTTTATTGCAAGTCACCTGAACCTTTTCGTTGACTAGGTCAGGGACATTATCATTGGACAATAGAAGATTGTCGCAATGATGAGTTCGGGGAAAAATGTCGAGAAGGTTTATGATGATTTTTTATGTAATAAATGGGGTTATTTATTACATTCCATCCCCCTTAGAAGAGGAAGCTACTAATTTATTGGAGTTTCCGTGATTGAGCGCGGGTGTGGCTTGCGTGGCTGATTTTGGTCGGGAATGATTTACATACTCTTTCTATTTCGTATAATTTTTTAATGTTTTTATGTTAAATTATAATTTTTTAGTATTATAACTAAGTCTAATAAGAGTAATTATATTCTGCGTTCTTACATTGCTGTGACTACATATTTATCAAGTTACTAGGCTACTTTATTAATTAGTGCAGTTACAAAAAAAAATGTTTGAATATACATATACATATTTAAATCAGTGGTTGCATATTTATTTTTATGTGTATATTGATATATAGTAGCTATTATTATTATATTTGTGGTTACATATCGTTATTTATATTTATTTGTTATATATTTTTTTTGTATAGATATTCTTCTCTTTACATTCGGGCGTTAGCCAAATGAATCGGTTGTGGTTCTTGCCGATCCGCGGCAATTGGCGCTAAGTCGATGTTTTCTGCATCTATTTGTGCGGGTTGACAATCTCGACGATTTGACTGACAACAGACTTTAAATTTGTCGCGGGCGCGAAACAGAATTAGTGCTATTATCATTGCGAGAATTGCGTAAATCGCCGTATATTGGTGTATGTCGTGAAGGGTGATTGAGGAATTGTCAATTCTGTCCTCTTCCAAAAACTGGTTTTCTATTTGCGCGTTAATCCGCTTTAACTCGTCGGGGTTGCCATAACTAATCAGCAGCGTTTTGGACGGTAGCGTCAGTGGGTTTTTTTCATTTAGTATCTGGAGCTGGCTTGAAAGGTTAAGGGCGGGCAAATAATCTTGCTCGATAGTGGAGTTTTCCATCGTGCTTGAATATAGCTTCACGCCTTCGCTACGAACGTGACACTTGTCTTCGATATGCAGGATTCCGGTTTCGGAAAGGGTTTCCACTTGGATTCTGTTATTACAGACAACATCTATCTGAACCGTAGTGTCTAGAGAATAGAGCCACGAATTAGGCTCAGCTAATGGTAACCATAGCTTCATTGGGTGCATTTTCTTGATACGACAACTGGGAGGAATTGTACGGGTGTGTTTCAATAGATCAACTTTGCATATACTGTTGCCTGAATAGACATTATATATTGGGAATACTAGCTTGCAATAGTATAGTCTGCTTTTTATGGAGAGGCAAATGCCAAAGTCGTCTCTGCTCAGCAGTATGTATTGCTCGCGATTGATATCTACCGCTAAGAATTCCGACGAGGGTTCGATATATACAGTGCCGTCGAAGTGTTTGGTCGGCAATGGCAATAATTTGTAGAGTTGAAATGGGGTGCTGTATAATAGGGGAATTTTTGTTTCCACTATTATGCGGGAGTCTATTTGGGTGGCGGAGATTTCACTAGTTTTATATATTTGTAGTAAGTCCGCGTTGGGGGTATCGATAGGCAATTCTAGTCCATGACTTAGATGTTTACGGATTTCGCTTAAAGCTGAATCCAATTGTGAGGGGTTGATGAGGAAGGGGTTTGGTTTACCATGGGTTATATCCAACAAGAGCGTTATAAATTTCTTTAGTGTTTCTTGATGCCGCAATAACTCGAGCGCAATCTGCATCGTTAATGCCCCGAAGTTCGCAGTAAACTTTGCATCTTCGCTGTCTTGGTTAGTTTTGTTTAACATATTTTCGTAGAGGGATATTCTGTGGGTAACGGTTAGGAAGTTTCCCCTGATTTGTTCTTGGCTCTTATTGAAAAGGTGAAGAGTGTTGTCGAGTATTGTGGTTTGTGACTTAGCTAGCTGGATCACATGGTTCTGGTTATACTCTAGATGAAATCTGAGAGTATATTGTGTTTGCCTTACCGTTTGTAACGCTAAGAAATAACGCTCGCACAGAGCCGCCAAGGGTACAGGAATTTTTGTTGTCGCTCAAAAACCTCGATTCCGAGTGACCGTCTGTCCGTCTGTCCGTCTGTCTGTCTGTCCGTCTGTCCGTCTGTCCGTCTGTCCGTCTGTGCGTCTGTCTACAGCATAACTCTCGAAAGCTTTGAGCTGTTGTACTAAAAATTGTTGTGTGTCATTTTTAGCAAAAAAGTAACTTTAAGTTCGTGAATGGGCTACATCCCCCTACTCCTTCTACCCCATACAAATTTCATGAAATTTCGAAATATTAAGAAATTGATTTTTCTTTGAAACTATTTAAGCTATCGACTTGAAATTTACGTCAAAGTATTACAATATAGATGTCAATAATATCACGGAATATTGACCAGATCCCCTCACTCCTTCTACCCCCTCCCATACAAATGGACAATTTTGAAAAATACATATTTTCGATTTTCATTGAAATTAGTAAAGCTGAAAAGACGAAATTTTGTCAGGATTAATTCTACTTTAATTGCAGTTTATTTTAAAAATAATTATCAACTTCACCTTACTCCTTCTACCCCCTCCCATACAAATTTCACGAAATTTTGAAATTTAAATTAAATTATTTTTCTTCGAAACTGTTAAAGCTATCAACTTGATATTTTGTATAAAGTATAGAAATCAAAATATTAATAATGCGAAAAAAATTTGTTTTGATCTGTACACTCCTTCTACCCCCTCCCATACAAATGCATAAGTTTTGTTAAATGCATTATATCGATTTCCATTAAAACTAGAAAAAGTTCAAACTTCAAATTTTGCCAGAATTTGTTTCTTTATAATTGAAATAAGTGCTAGAAAAATTTTCAGCTCCGCTTCACTCCTTCTACCACCTCCCATACAAATATCTCTATTATAAATTCAAGAAAAGCATTTCTCCTTCAAATGTATGAGAGCTATCGACTTTGAGATTGAATCAAAGCATGGTGATAAGGAGGATGATAAGCAGTTTTAAAATCATCTGAAGCGCTCCACTTCCTCTGCCACCTCCCATACAAATGCCCTAATTTCAGGAAAACTGTGACCAATTTCTTTAAAACTAATAAGAACTAAGAAGTTTAAATTCAGCAAAAATCATTTGCATGACATGTTCGGTGTCATATACGAAAAATACAAACCTCCCCTCTACTTCTACCACCTCCCATGCAAAAGTCTCTATTCACTATTCGAAAAAATTTGAGATGACATATTTTCCGGTGTATTTAAGTCATTTCCATCTCATCTAGAGTATCACATGATTGGGCTTTATGCTCAATCATAAATCTGTTATGTTTTTCTTTTAGTTTTTCGATATTATCGGAATAATATTTACCGTCATCTTCGGTTAAAGTTCCGAAAACAGCTTTTTGGAGGGTTCCGATTAATCCGATTAACGCGCGTTTGGCACGGATTCTGCTCGGTTGGGGTTGGAGTATATTGTTTAGCTTGCCGATATTTGATAAAGCTAGCTTTAGCTCGAAGGTTTCCCCTACACAGGTTTGGGGTTCCTGATTTGGGTATAGTTCCTGGTGTCTAATGCATGCATCTCGTAGTCGCTGCACTACCTCTATCAGATAATGGCACTCGGACTGGAGAGGCGCGAGATCGAAGTACGTGACTAGTTTCCAGTTTCCAGTTTCACATCGTTGTTCTAATGGTTAAGAAAAGTAAAATTTTTTTTTTTTTTTGTCGAATTGACACGAGGGTGCCACAAGTATATGTATATGTGAATTGTGTTTCGTATTCGTGGCGCCTCGTGTGATATAGACTTGTTACTCGACGAAGGACTTCAGATGGTCATTGTGGACGCGTTTGGGCTTGTTACCCATTAGTATTGTAGAATTCTGTTCAGAGTTTATTTCTATGACCTCGTAGGGTCCGGTCCATAGTGGGGAAAACTTATTTTTTCGCGTGTGGTTGCGAAGAAGTACTTGGTCTCCGATGACGAAAAACTTTTCCTTAGCCTTCCGATCGTGGTATCCTTTTGATATTTCCTTTCGACTTACGAGATTGTTTCTGGCAATCTGATGGGCGTTTTGGAGTCTTACCTTTAATTCGTTTACATAGTTGTCGTAATTGTAGCATATCTCCGGTTTTTTCCTTAAAGAAGAGGGAATCTCCGCTCTAAACCCGTACAACAATTCGTGAGGAGTGAAATTCGTACTCTGGTGGTTTGAACTATTGTAGACGAACATAGCATAAGGGATCCAATTATCCCAGGAAGTAGGATCCTGGCTGACGTAATGTCAGAGGTATTCCACTAATGTTCGGTGACTCCTTTCGAGGGCTCCGTTTGTTTGTGGATGGTATGGAGTCGTTTGGAGTTTGTGTATTTTTAGTAGTTTACACATACTCGAGAAAAGTTTGCTCAGAAAATTTGAACCTTGGTCGGTTAAAATAGATTCCGGTATACCGTGTCTGCATACTATCATGGTAGTAAAATGCTTAGCGACAGTTTCAGCTTCAGCGTCCCTTATAGGTATTGCTTCGGAATATTTTGTTAAGTCGTCTTGGAAGGTAAGGATATACTTGTTACCTTCATAACTTTGTGGTAATGGACCAACTATGTCGAGAAAAATCCTCTCGAAAGGTTTGGAGCTGGTTGTTGTTATCTTCATAGGTATTGACCTGTTCATGCGTACTTTGTTAACTTGGCATGAGGGACACCTTTTGACAAAGTCCTTAACGTCTTTGGTCATTCCGTCCCATTGGAAGTAACGTTTGATTTTTTCTAGCTTCCTATTTTCGCCTTGGTGTCCGCCTAAGGGGGAATTATGATTTTCCACTAAAACTCGTTCTATCTCTCTTGGGTCTGTTAGCCAAGTTTGGTGACTCTTATATAGGATAGGAGTAACCATCGAGTCTTTAAAGATTTCGGCACAATGGTGTTTTATAGTGAAAGCATTTTCTGTGGTTGTCGTGGGGATAGCAATATGTGCTTCGGTTTTCTGGGCGTCTTCAGCATCCTCCCGGACGCCTGTGAGGGCCAAGATGAGCATCGTCGAGTCTATCTTTGTTCCGTCCAGAGTGGGTATTTGTAAGACTACGAAATGTTCTAGAGAACTTACAGATACGAGTTTCTCCTTTCGTTCCGTTCTTAAGTCTGGGAAGATCTTAAGTAATGTCTCCTCTTCGGGAATTTGTTGTCCTATTATAAGGAAATGTTTTTTGGATACTTTCTTCTGCGTCATAATGGAACTTTCTTTTTCTTCTACTACGCCTAAACGTTCCGGTTCCTTTATTTTTTCGTCTGGAGTATATTCGGAATTTTCTAATATAGCGGCACTTTCTTCATTGGGCTCAGTGTCGAATTTAGCTTGTTGAGCGCGTGTAACGGCTCGTATTTTGGGTGAGACGTCGCCTGTGCTCGTTTTTTGATTGATATGTTCTTTAAAATTCTCCAGAATGTTTTCAGAGGTCAGTGTCGGTTTATCTTGGGTAGATTCGACTTGTATTCGGCTAAGTGCGTCTGCGTTTCCGTTTAGTCGTCCAGGCTTGTACACGATCCGGTAGTCATACTCCTCTAGTTTTATGCGCCATCGCATAAGTCGAGATTCTGGGTTTTTTAGATTCATAAGCCAAGTCAAGGGCCTATGATCTGTTACGACTGTAAATTTTCTGCCGTAAATGTATAGGCGGAACTGTTGCGTTCCGTAAACTATAGCTAACAATTCCTTCTCAACAGTTGAGTACCTGGTTTCCACCGGATTCAGCGATCTACTTGCGTAGCAAATAGGCTGGTCTTCACCTATTTTCCCTTGGGACAGTACGGCGCCAATCGCAACATCTGAGGCGTCCGTTGTCAAGATAAACTCTTCGCTGAAATCGGGATATTTCAAGATGGGGGCTGTTATGAGCAATTCCTTTAGCTTTCGGAAGGCATCATCGCAGAAAGCGTCCCACTTGAATTTTACATCTTTTTTCAGGAGATTTGTCAGAGGTTTTGCCATTTTTGCGAAATTGGGAATGAATCGGCGGTAGTACCCTATAAACCCGAGAAACGCTTTGATATCTTTCTCTCGTTTTGGAATAGGATAGTTCTTCACTACTTCGAACTTAGAGGGATCAGGTAAGGCACCCTTTTCGCTAACTATATGTCCGAGATACTGGACCTTTTTATCCAGGAAGTGGCATTTTTCTGGCTGCAACTTCAAATTATATTCTCTGAGTCGCCTGAAAACGCTCTGAAGCTTCCGATTATGATCGAGCAGATCGTATCCATGGATAACTATATCATCCATGTAGACAAAACACTCGATTCCCTGGAGACCCGTCAGAACTGTGTTCATCAGTTTCTGGAAGGTTGCGGGAGCTCCAGTAAGACCAAAAGGCATTCGATTGTAGTGGTAATGCCCAAAGGGCGTACTGAAGGCAGTTTTCTCTCTGTCTTCTTGCGCCATAGGGATTTGATGGAATCCGTTCGCAAGATCGAGAGTGCTGAAATACTTGGCTCGGCCAAGTTGGTCAAGAATATCCGTGATATTCGGAAGAGGGAATGCGTTTCCCGTAGTGATAGCATTTATTCTTCGGAAATCTATGACGACTCGCCATTTTTTGTTTCCGTTTGCGTCAGCCTTTTTGGGAACAATTAGCAGAGGGGAGTTCCATGGACTGTTGCTCGGGCTAATTATTCCGTCGTCCATCATTTTCCCGATCTGTCGGTCGATCTCTTCTCTGTGTGCATGCGGTAGTCGATAGGGCTTTACTCTAATTACCGGGCTGTCCGATGCGGTATTAATTTTATGGCTGACCGCATTGGTACAGGTGAGATGGTCGCCTTCTATGTAGAAAAGATCATTGTACTCCCTATATAATTCGCGGATCGCTGCACTTTCTTCGGTATTACAGTGCCCGAGATCGATTAGGCTCTCGAGTTTGGCTAATCGATCTTTTACTGGGTCTAAGTCTGAATCCAACTGCAAAATGTCGTAGTTCTGAAGTTTCGAAAATCTGGGCGTTAGGGATGTTTTGGAGATGGTCACGTTGCAATCGTTGGAATTGAGGACTGCAATTGTCACCGTTCCATTCGAGGTCGGTGTAACAAGAGAGTTACCAATACGAATTCCTTCGCAGATTACCGTGGTCTCACAATAAGCATCTCCTTCCAGCTTGGAAACGATTGAAACGGGTACTTGAGAGCGCGCTGGGAGTAATATATTTTCTTCCTCGGGCTCAACGGAAGTACGCACATTGACTGCTTTTGGAGTTGGTGAAGAGGGCTTTGAAACGACTTCGGGATGTGTTCGCGATAAGCTAATTTTCTCTGTGGGTGGATGTATCGTAAGTTTGCTGTTGCGATAATCGATAATGCACCCATAGGTCTGGAAAAAGTCGTGACCTAGAATGCCGTCGTATTTCAGTGTTGCTTGGTTGTCAAGTAAGTGCAGGGTATGCTCGATGGATAAGTGTGGGAGAAAAAGGGAGGCTTTTGCCGTCCCAATGGTGTGGATGGGGTAGCCAGTGAGAGTAGAAATTTCCGTAGATTTCGTCTGGTCTACTAGTGTCTCTCCTTTTGTTTCGGAGGCTTTAAGTAAGGATATCTCCGCTCCCGTGTCTAGCAAAAATGTACTATTCGGTCGTTTAGCTAGAGAATTTGGGACTTGCAGGACGATATCCTTATTTGATATGGAGACTTTTAACACTTGCGGGGTGGATCGTGTACGACCACCCGGATTTGTTCTATTTGATCCAGGCGGGACAGGCTTGGGCTTCTGTCCCGCCGGTTTAAGTTTTCTGGCTGTATCTTTTCGGGACCATGGTTTCGGTTTTTGTTATCCCTTTTGAGATGATTCGCAGATCGGGGCTCGTTGCTTGGTTTGCGCGGAGCATCTAAATTACGCGGTGTTTCGCGAGGAGGTGGTCTTCGATTATAGTCCGAGGTAATTTGTTGCTGTGGTTCGTTTGTATTAAATCGTCGCGTATTTTGAGGCGTTCGAATTTCGCGTTCGAGTTCAAACCGTCTTGTTCGGCACTCGGAAATATGGTGGTTAGGGCGATGACAATAATCACATATAACGCGCTCTTGTTTGATGTTTGTTCGCGGATGTTGAAATTGATCGCGGCGAGTGAAACCACCTGCGTCGTGAACTCTTGTTGGGGGGTCACTGCACTGAGAACTCTCATCGAGAGCCACGGTTATCGATTCTTCGAGGGTTGCTTTGTACGAGGCCTTCACCATTAACCGCAGGTGATCGCTTCGCAACCCGTTCTCGAACGATTTTTTGGCAAGTGCTTTATTCTCGCCGAGGAGGTAGTTTGTTATCACAATGTCGGTCACGGGGCTCTGCTTAGTTACATCGTTTAACAAAGCCAAAAGTTTTGTGGTTCTGGCTACGAATTCTTGGATGGATTCGGTTTTGCCCTGTTTTAATCGACCCAATTCACTATTCAGCTGTGTTCGAGATTTAGTCTCGAGGAAAGTGGTCTCGAGTAACTTCCGAAGGGATTCTTAGTCCTCGACGGAGTTATATTTGATTAATTCGTAAGCTCTGCCGACGAGTTTAGCCTTGATGACCGATAGGAAATTCGCCCTTTCACTCGGTCTCAAGTTTTCCCTCTGGAACGTTCGGCAACACGAGAGGAACCTATGTAGGGTTTCAGCATTGCCGTCGTATTCGGGAATTAGGGTGAATGCGTCACTAATGGTAAGCCGGTCCTCCCAATCGTGTATTTGCTGAGAAACTTGAGCAGCGCCATTATTTTGGCTCGGGTTTGCGTCGGCTGGCATTTCTTGGCTAGAGACGCGCTTGAGCCGGAGATTCTTCCGTGACCAAATTTTGGAGCAAGACGAAATTCATACACGAGAATTTGCTAGGAGATTTACGCAACGAAATCGCGGTGATTTGTTTGGCAGAGAGAATAAAAAAAATTCGCGCACTTCCGATTCACTGACTAACAGTTGTTTACACTTTTCACTTATAATGAACGCTAGGTATTTATATATATATATATATAATTATTATTAACTATGGCTAACCTGAAGAATGTTTTCCTGGTGAGTGTTGACACTGTTGTTGACGCTCAAGTCCGGGATTCTGGGTGCAGGTTGATGAGATGAATATGATGGGCCAGACGCTCAGGTCCGGGCTTCTGGGTGCAGGTTGACGAGATGAATATGATGGGCCAGACGCTCAGGTCCGGGCTTCTGGGTGCAGGTTGATGAGATGAATATGATGGGCCAGACGCTCAGGTCCGGGCTTCTGGGTGCAGGTTGATGAGATGAATATGATGGGCCAGACGCTCAGGTCCGGGCTTCTAGGTGCAGGTTGATGAGATGAATATGATGGGCCAGACGCTCAGGTCTGGGCTTCTGGGTGCAGGTTGACGAGATGAATACGATGGGCCAGACGCTCAGGTCCGGGCTTCTCAAGAAAAATCGTCGTCGCCTGGAGTTGTTTGGTAGGGGATTGACCACGGTCTGCCTGACGCAATGGTATCCCACCGCTGCCACCACTCTTAAGATTTTTTAATTAAAGGAGACTTGGGCCGTCCCTTTCACGCTTACAATACCCCAATTGGAGTACGGAGTAGAAAGTGATACAACACAATTTGTTTTGAACACGCTTTATTAAATGGTTTTTTCAGACTATGTTGTAGTGTTTAATGTTTGGTGGTTGACTCCCAACTGCCGACCGTCGGGTCAGCCTTCGACCAGGTAAATTCCGATCGATCATTCCCGCAGCCAAAATCCGCCGACTCAACACCACACGCGCAGGAGGTCGTGTTTTCCTGAGCCCGCATATTTCCCATCATGAGGTCGATCAGCATAATTCAATAACGATCGAAACTCATGTGGAAAAATGCAATAATCGCATACTTCCCATCATGAGCTCGATCGGCAAAATTTAATAACTAAAATCGAAACTCATATGGAAAAAATACGCGTTTCCCGGTGAAATCAACGACCCCTTAGTCGTGTAAGAAAAATGCCATTTATGATGGGATAAAAAAAATTGACAACGTTTTTGCTATCGGATACCTCGATCTAACTTTGCCATCCGATAGCTACAACATATCGCTCGTATAGAGCATGCAAGTACGTTGCAGGTCAATGTTTTGGTTTGATCGCGCGCGATACCAAAACAAAGTTTATTGCAAGTCACCTGAACCTTTTCGTTGACTAGGTCAGGGACATTATCATTGGACAATAGAAGATTGTCGCAATGATGAGTTCGGGGAAAAATGTCGAGAAGGTTTATGATGATTTTTTATGTAATAAATGGGGTGATTTATTACAAGAGACGTGGCAATCGCACGCAGCAGAATTGATCACTTTGAAAAATGTCCTTTAAGCCCTAGTGATATAACTAGCTCTTCGCCTAACACGATATTGCGTTTTCTTGAGACAGTTGGTATCTTGGAGAAGCTGTGAATAGATGGAACGCACCATAAGTAGATCCTGTGGTGTTCGCAGTTCGATAAGGACTAGAAAGGCCTCACCCCATACGAATCTATCTAATCTAAGCTATCTAGTTAATATTATACAACTTTAATTGTATTCTGACTGAAGTATGTTGAATTCGAAACTATTAGTTGATCTAAGAGTCTCAAGTAAGTCTCTCGAATCCTTATTAGATATCCTGATACTTCCATATTTATTTATAAAGTACTCAGGAAGGGCCAAATGTAATAAATTCGATCACACCTAATCGAATTTATTAACTCTTAGCGCTATCTATTATCCTCTTATTTGTCCTACAATAAAAAGTCTCATATTTCCCTTATCCCGCTTCGACATTTTTCAATGTCGATTTCTCTAAGTCTCGTATTTCCACTACGAGCTATGACTTTCCATATCCAACGTAAACGACAGTGCCGACCTGCCTTAATGGGATCACGCTCTGTTGTATATACGAATTTTCTTTAAGTATGATCGCCGACTAAAAAACGACGACCGTAGAAGGAAATGTGTGGGGTCACATTTCCCAACAACTTTTCCGTGTGCATATCGAGTATGGCACACGTTTCTTTAACTGAGGCAATAAATTGCGAAACATAAACCACATAGACATTAGACCCGTTGAACCTTAGCTTGAGGGTAAAATTATGATAACCAAAATGGGTCATCGTTTAAGTGGATTTTCTTTTTGTGCGATCGATAGATTATCGAATTTATTGAATCGACGAAAGAAAGAGTGCCGATGCTGGACTGTGTCAAAATGAGGGCGATTGGGCAAGAAATGGTTAGTATCGAAGGTGCAATGCGGAGAAGGACTGACCCCGGCGAGTCAGTCTGAGCCAAACCACTAAGTCGTACAGTTCGACTAAATTAAATAGCTACACTCTAAAAATACTTAAGAAAAATAAAGATTTTGTAGTGATCGTTAAAGTCAGCTATGTTGTAAAAACATTTAACAAAGCGTGTCCTGTTGTAAGAAATTACAACACAAATAACTTGCGTTAAATCTCATTTTACTTTATTATTTTAATAATAAAGTATTGTGATCGACTTGGGAAAAAAAAAATTTGTTACCCTGAAATTTTGTTTTTTCGCGTTTCATGACTAAATTAGCCTAAAAATGCAAAAAAAAAATCCGTCTGTCTGTACGCCGTCCGCCGTCCGGCGTACGCCGTACGCCGACGTGTACGCTCCGCGCACATTAACTCCCAAACCCTTCAATATAGAAAGCTCATTTTTGCGGGGATTGTAGATAGTTGCGGATCTCAGGCGGATACCCAATTTGGGGGGTGTACGAGTTCAGGGGGAGGCGGGGGGAGCGCTTAAACCGAAAAATACGAATTCAAATATCTCAACCATGGTAACAGCTAGGAAGCTAAAACTCAACATACACACAGAAGGGTTTGTAAGACAACTTTTAAAAATAATTTAATTTTTTTATCCATTGTGGTGCGAAAAGGGGGGGCTAAGAACAAATTGTCGGCCAAATTTTTTTTTCAAATGATTATATCTTCGAAATTACTTACCATAATGATATTTTGAGACCGTTAAGATGGTATCAAGATCTACTAGAATCAGTTTAGGAAGAAGCTAAATATTGTAAGGGGGAGGGTCAGGGGGAGTGCAAAGAAAAACACTTAAAAATCAATATCTCGGCTATTTATTAAGCTATGTAATTGAATCTTAGAAACTATATTAAGCTGTAGTAGAGAAATACGAGAAAAATATAACATTTGGAAAAAATAGTAGTGGGGGGAAATGGGGAGCATTTCAAAAATGATGCACTTTCCAAAATTTCAAACCTTTATAATTCAAAATTGAGTACAGATATGAAATTAAAATTTTGTCAAATTGTAGAACTAGATAGTTTTTAAATTTGGTAAAAATTTTACGTCGGAAGGTGTAAGGGGAGGGAGGTGGTAACCAAAAATGTCGAAAATTTCGAGTGATTTTTTAAGGGCTCTGGTAAAAGATACAAAATTTAAATTTTCCATGTCGATACATCTATTTGTTGTACATACAGAAAAAATATTAAAAATTCCATAATTGTTATGCACCGACCTCCCTGGTCTACCGTGCATAAGGTGTTTCATGTGCAATGAAAAAACCACATAAACTGAAATTTTTGAATGAAATTTAGAGGTAGAAACTTGAAAACTTGCAAAATGCATTTAGAAAAAATCCCTAAAAGAATGAAATATTAAATGGTTGAATACCTTGAAAGCTTCTACTCCCTCCCATACAAAATGATTTTTTCGACCATTTTTAAGAAATTAATTATCACCTAATTCGTAAAAGCTATCAATTTGAAATTTTGCACAAAACCTTTTGAAAATGGTTGAAACGGAACTGCGTCAAAATTTTTGAGATCACACTTGCCGTTCTACCCCCTCCCATACAAAAGTATGATTTCGACCAATTTCAAAAAAACAACTGCTAACCAACAAATTGAAAGCTACGAACGTGAAATTTTGTACGAGCACTTTAAAAGACAAAAAAAAAGAAAATTGCGTCATAAATTTTGCGATTCCCTTACCTCTTCTACCCCCTACCATACAAAATTATTTTTTCGAGCATTTTTAAGAAATCAGTTATCAGCTAACTCTTAAAAGCTACCAATTTCAAATTTTGCGCAAAAACTTATAACACTAATTAAAATGATATTACTTTAAAAGTTTTGCAATCGCGCTTGCCCTTCTACCCCCTCCCATACAAAAGTATCATTTCGACCTATTTCATTGAATCAACTAATAACAAACAAATTAAAAGCTACGAACTTGAAATTTTATACGAGCGCACTACAAGAGAAAGGAAATAAAATTGCGTCACAAATTTTACGATTCCCCTACCTCCTCTACTCCTTCCCATACAAATGTTTGGTTTCGTGAATGTAAAATACACCGAATCCTATGAAAATTCTATGCAACTTCGTCTATGAAACTGACATTCTATACAGAGAATATTGGACGTATTCAAGAAATCAATTAAAAAACTATTAAGATCCACCCACTCATAAAAACTCAAACTTGCATAAATAAACGAACGAAATATCGATTATATGTACTGGAGCTTTTGAACGTTTCCGCAAAGTGTTAAATTGACAATTGCCCTGCCCAAGAACCCCCTTTCACTTAGTCTTCCCTAACCACTCTAACCTGCATATTGACTTTCCACACATCCGCAACTTGTTGTTCGCCCGACTTGTTGGCAGTTTATTTTTTTTCATTTCATACATCGTTCCAGCACATATTTATGTTACTTGTAAGTGATTTGTAGGTCAAATATGTCGAAAAATAAATTGAAAATTCTGCTATCAGCTGAGGCAATGGCTTGAAATTACTTTTCACCATACACCTGCGAGCAAGTATCTTCGAAATAAGACGCCTTTTAAGGAGATGATCGAAGTCTTTACTCGAACTTCTGTAGGCAGCTATTGTAATCTCAGAGAAAGTGTGAGGGTTTGGATGATTTTGAATCTGGTTATCAACATCCTAATCACATTGCTTTGCTACAAAATTTAAAGTCGATAGCTCTCATATGTTCGAAAGTGAAATACTTTTCTTGAATTCCCAATACAAAAATTTGTCTGGGAGGTGGTAGAAGAAGTGAAGAGAAGTTCAAATTTTTTAGCATACGAAATACGAATCTGACGAAATTTTAAGCTTGTACATTTTCTTGTTTCAATGAAAATTAATTAATTGCATTTATCATTTGTATGGGAGGGGGTAGAAGTAGTATTCTAATCAAAACCAAATTTTTCGACATGGATGAGATTTATAATAGTATATTTTTCTCAAAATTTGAAGTTGGTAGCTTTGACGGTTTTTGAGGAAAATAATTTAATTTAAATTTCGAAATTTCGTGAAATTTGTATGGAAGGGGGAAGGAAGAGTGAGGCGAAGTAGATAGTTTTTCCAAAATTGGTTGTAATTGTAATAAAATTAATTATCACAAAAATTGGTTCTCTTAGCTTTGCTAGTTGTAGTGCAAACCGGATAAATGTATTTTTGAAAATTGTGCATTTGTATGGGAGTGGGGTAGAAGGAGGGAGGGGATCATATCAATATTTATTGACGTTAATGATATTTACATCATTATATGAACTATAACCTAGTTTTCAAGTCAATAGCTGAAATGGTTTCGGAGAAAAATTAATTTCTTTAAATTTCGGAATTTCATGAAATTTGTATGGGAGTGTAGGAGTTTGGCCCGTTCACGTCCTTAAACTTATTTTTTTGCTAAAAATGACATATAACAAATGTCAGCATGATAGGTCAAACCTTTCGAGAGTTATGTTGTAGACAGTCGGACAGACGGAGGGACAGACGGTCACTCGGAATCGAGGGTTTTGAGCGACAACAAATATTTCTGTACCTTTGGCGACTCTGTGCGAGCATTATTTCTTCTAAGGCAAACACAATATGTACCTATACTCTCAGGTTTTATCTAGAGTATAAAAATTCTAAACAAATTGGACTCTGCAATAAATTAGGAAATAGTATGTCAAACTATCCTGCAGATTTTCGGGGTAATAAAAATTAAACCGCTGATCAAACTTTTGGCCACCTTCATAATATTTTTCAAGCTGATAGAGATATTAAATTTATTAATGCTGTATCTCAATTCCAACACAAATTTAAATTAAGCTGCAATCAATTTAATTGCAGTACACTCGGCGTTTATAAGTTTGGACAGTGGTGCCAGATTTTTTCTTTAACGTTTTTTTTTGTTCAAACTACATAAATTGCCAGATATAAGAAAAAACTATGATGTTATTAAAAAAAACATCAGCACGCAA
The DNA here is from genome assembly GCA_963669355.1 of Chorisops tibialis. Lineage (NCBI taxonomy): Eukaryota > Metazoa > Arthropoda > Insecta > Diptera > Stratiomyidae > Chorisops > Chorisops tibialis. The sequence goes on from OY770262.1 coordinate 218,450,617, forward strand.
TAGGAAGTTCGTATCCTTAAGCTTATTTCAAAATCTCGAAAACAGAACTTAAATGCTCTCTTCCTATTTTATCCAAAATCAATGCTAATACATAGAAATTCGTCATAATTAACCCTTAAGCATAGCCTACGAACATATAATTAAGGATCAATAAGTCGACCAGATTAACACGAAGTATGAACTTGATTCAGTTTCGTGCTAGCTACGGTCACGAAATGAGGCCAAAAAATCGCGTCTGGACTATCGATAGCCAACAACGTTTGTTGCAAAGTTCGGAGTTTATAAAAAGTGGCGACGATGGAGCGATAGTTGCAACTGGGCCAAAACTATCCGAATTCTGGATAATCAGAAGCCTCAGGAGTTATTGCACATCGACTGCGTTGCATGGTTTCAATTACATCACGCGTGACGATACAACCTATGCCGAAAAAATCGGTTGGATTGTAATTGTTTTGATAGCACTGTCGGTATCGATAACATTATTAACGATATCGTGGAGCTGGAACGAGGAGACACCAACGGTTACGGTAATCGAGAGTACTCATTTTGCAACGTGGAACGTTCCATTTCCGGCCGTCACAATTTGCAATTTCAATAAGGTTTCGAAACAGAAGGCTTTTCAAGTTGCTGAAACGTTGTAAGATGGAGTTTCAAGCCGAGATAACTATACACGATTAAATTTTACTTTTTCGGGTATCTTTGAAAGGAAAAGACCGGAGAATGTTACAACAGATCAACTGGCCCGATTGTTTCTGATCACGTTAGATTTCAGTGGAAATACCCGATCGGAAACGAGTGACTATATGAGTTTGGGTGCAATTTTAGATGCGAATGGACTTTCAGCGCTGATGCTTCTACAAATGGTGGCGCCGAAATGCAGTGACATCCTGGTGCGATGCACGTGGAAAGGCACGCAAACACGATGCGATACACTTTTTCAGAGTGTTAATACGACCGAGGGAGTTTGCTGCTCCTTCAACTATCACGGACTACAAACCAACAACTATCCAGTGTAAGGCAGAATGGCTTTTGGCATTATAAATACTTAAAATCTGATGCAATTTTATTCATTGCAGTAAATTAGCTTACACAATACCGAAGCAACCACGTCGAGTGACCGCTTGTGGCTATCAAACAGGACTTACAGTAATCCTGAATCCAATGATTGACGATTACTTTGGAACGTATCTAAGCAGCAATGGATTTCGAGTACTAATCCACGACTCGTACGATTTTCCCGATGCAAATGCCGAGACTAAAGTTGTTTCCGCGAGTACGGAGAATTTCATAAGTGTTTCGCCCGAGTCGACATACGCAACGGCGGATATAAGGAGCCTTCGTCCCGAAATTCGAAAATGCCTGTTCAACAACGAAATGAAACTGAATGTGATGCAAAGCTATTCGTATGTAAACTGTTTGGCTGAGTGTCGCAGCCGTCTTGTCTACGATACCTGTGGCTGCATCCCGCTCCGCTTTTTGAATAATGGAACCTATCCGTCTTGTAAAATGGAGAAGATATTTTGTGTCCTGGACAATAATGGTGTGATTGTTCATAGATTACTCTTACAAGGAAACATTCCCAAGTATCCCACGCCGATTTTGAAAATTTTCATGTATGCTGTAGAACTCGGAAATCTAAGAGACACGTATTTTTTATCGGCAGCGATGATACACCTCCCTAAAGTTTCAATGATCGACTGAACTTTCGATTTCCGTAGAAGCACTCGAAGGATTTCAATAATACTTGGCAAAAATATATATCGTGTAAGCGTGATCCACAATCAATATAGTCTGAAAAGAGTGCACCCCCAAAAACGGGTAATTAAGGGTGGTTTGCGCCTTTGTGGGGGTGCACTCTTATCAGATTATATTATTTTAGATCGTGCTCACACGATATATATTCTTGCCAAGTATCATTGAAATCCTTCGAGTGGTTCTACGGAAATAGAAAGCTCAGTCGATTATTCGCCAAACATTGGGGGAGGGGTTCACCTTTTAAATACTCATCGCTGCCGATAAAAAAATTCGTGTCCCTTAGTTTTCCATGTTCTACAACATTCATGCAAATTGTTGAAATTGGCGCGGGACACTTGGCAATGATTCCTTGCTAGTAGAATTACTGGAATTCTCTTATTTTAAAGATCTGTTCACCGGAGCTTTGCCAGGATTAAATCAATCCGTAGTCCGAGAACGGGGTATTATTAAGATTCCTTGCGAGTGCCTTCCCGATTGCGAACTAAATCAATATCCTGCTGAGATTGCAACTGGCGTTCTGGACAGACGATTTTCATATAATGCTATGAATTTTTTGTAATTTTTGTCATATTTCTTTTTTCATTCATCTCTTAAACTTTTCTTTCAGTAAGGATCTCGTTCTTACTAATGAAGTCGTAGTTCACGTATATTTCAATGATTTGGTATCGACTCGTTATCGAAAGGATATTTTTCAAAATTGGGTCGGACTATTGGGTAATCTGAAATTCTAATTTTTATAATTTGAAAAATTAACAATCATCGTTTTTTTCTAGCATCCTTCGGAGGACTTCTTGGATTAATTATGGGATTCAGTATTGTTACGGCTTTTGAATTCGTCTACTATTTAACGCTTCGTCCACTTTTTGATTACTTAACGAAAAAATTGGAACATCGCGAAAATGTAAATGCCGTGGAATAAAAGTGGAAAAGAAATTTTTGTTTGTTTTAGGCTTAATTAAATATAACAAACAGTAAGTTTCGGCATAGTCTGTTTTCGATACTTTCTGCCACTTTCAATGCAAATTTCTAAATATTAAAGTTGAATTCATCACGGTCAAACCAACTCCCTTAAATAGTTTTAAATTATTATAATACAAGGACATTTCTTTTGCAATATTAGCGTAGACTAATTAAAAATAGATAAGAAATTTACGATTTTCAAGAAGAGTTAGTTTTTTTTTTTTTGATCCCTTGAACCACTGCCCTGCAATTTTTATACTCTAGATGAAATCTGAGAGTATATTGTGTTTGCCTTACCGTTTGTAACGTTAAGAAATAATGCCCGCACAGAGCCGCCAAGGGTACAGAAATATTTGTTGTCGCTCAAAACCCTCGATTCCGAGTGACTGTCTGTCCGTCTGTCTACAACATAACTCTCGAAAGCTTTGACCTATCGTGCTGAAATTTTTCATTTATCATTTAACAAAAAATTAACTTTAATTTCGTGAACGGGCCACATCCACTACACCTTCCTCCCATACAAATTTCATGAAATTTCGAAATTTAAAGAAATTGATTTTCCTCCGAAACCATTTCAGCTATTGACTTGAAAATTAGATCATAGTATAAGGATGTGAATATCATTGACGTCAAAAAATATTCTGATCCTTTTACTCCTTCTACCACCTCCTATACAAATGAACAATTTTCAAAAATGCATTTATTCGGTTTTCATTGCAACTAGTAAAGCTAAAAGAATCAATTTTTGTCATAATTAATGTTATTACAATTGCAACCGATTTTGTGAAAGCTATCAATTTCACCTCACTTTTTCTACCCCCTCCCATACAAATTTCACGAAATTTCGGAATTTTAACTAAATTATTTTTCTCCAAAACCGTCAAAGCTATCAAATTTAAATTTTGAGAAAAATATACTATTATAAATATCATTGATGTCGAAAAATTTGGTTTTGATTCAAATACTCCTTCAACACCCTCCCTCAATTTTTGGCAAATGCATTTAATCGATTTTCATTGAAACTAGGAAAACTTCAAACTTTGCCAGAATTTGTGCTAAAAAAAATATGAACTTCGCTTCATTCCTCCTACCACCTCCCATACAATTTTTTGTATAGGATGTTGGTAAACATTCCAAATCATCCAAAACCTCTCACTTTCTCTGCCACCTCCCATAAAAATTCAGACAAATTGGTTCAATTAGAGTGGTAGAGTGGTAGAACGGGTGACGGCATTGAACCAATTTTACTTTATTATTCTAATATAACATGTGGAAATAATAGTAGTGGGGAGAAATGGGGAGCATTTTAAAAATGGCGCACTTTTCAAAATTACAAATCCTTATATCTCAAAACTGAGTACAGATATCAAATCGAAAATTTGTCAGATTGTAGAATTACATAGTCGTTAATTTTGGTAAAAATTTTAAGTTGGGAGGTGTAAGGAGAGGGAGGTGGTAAGCAAAAATGTCGAAAACTTTGAGTGATTTTTTTAGCGCTCTGGTGAAAAATACAAAGTTTAAATTTTACATGTGGATACATCTATTTGATATACATAGAAAAAAAGTAATAATTTGTTCCACAATTGTTATAAACCGACCCCCCCCCGGTCTAACGTGCACAAGGTGTTTGATATGCATTGATAAAAACATATTGTTGCGAACTAGGGGTTCGCCGGGATTTCAAGTAAAAACACAATTCGTTTAAATATAAGTGATAATTTATTTATTCGCTTTTTCACTTAATTCGCACTTTAACTTAATTCGCACTATATGACACTACCGCCGATATTGTTTTATCGCTTTCTTGCACCGGTTCGCGTCTTCCATAAATGTCGCTGAATGACTGACTCCCGTCTGAAAGTTTCGTGCTTTTATACAATTTTCCCCAATTCTCGAACCTTCCGTGGTGTATGTGGTCGGGTGTGTGTCCCAACTATACTGGAAAGTTCTAGATCTTTAATTATGGCTTTTTACATATTGGGGGATACTGTTTTACATAATTCTTGTATATTCCAGAAAGATCAAGTTGCGTGGTCGCCAGATCTATAACAATATAAACTGTAAATTTTTGAGTGAAATTTTAAGGTGGAAACTTGAAAAATTGCGAAATGAATTTAAAAAAAATCCCTAAGTATACGAAATATTAACTGGTCGAAAACCTTTGAAACTTCTACCCCCTCCCATATAAAATTATTTTTTCGACCATTTCCAAGAAATCAATTATCACCTAACTATTAAAAGCTATCAATTTCAAATTTTGCATAAAAACTTTCAAAAATAGTTGAAACAAAATTGCGTCAAAATTTTTGAGATCGCGCCTACCCTTCTACCCCTTGCCATACAAAAGTATGATTTCCACCAATTTCATTAAATCAACTAATAACCAACAAATTAAATGCTACGAACTTGAAATTTTGTACAAGAATTTTACAAGAGAAATGAAATAAAACTGCGTCACAAATTTTATGATTTCCTTACCTGCTCTACCCCTCATACAAATGTTCGGCTTCGTGAATGTAAAATACTCCGAATTTTATGAAAATTCTATGCAACTTCGTCTATGAAACTGACATTCTATACAGAGAATATTGGGCGTGATTCAAGCAATCAATTAAAAAGCTATTAACATCCACTCACCCCTCATAAAAACCCAAACTTGCAGCAACGAATGAAATATTGTTAAATTGATAACAGCCGTGCCCAAGAACTCCCTTTCACTTAGTCTTCTTTAACCACTATAACCTGCATACTGACTTTCCACTCATCTGCAACTTGTCCCAAGAATAATAAAGTTTCGTCCGACTTGTTGGTATTTTATTTTGTTCCAAGAACGAATTTATCTTCTTCTGAATAATTTTTTACGGGGTGTATTTCTAACAAAGTCGTTCTCTTGTTATTAGTTTTTAATTGTTTTATTTTCAGTTCACATGATACTTGTAACGAAAATCCGGCTGCGAAGCCGTACTAACGTCACAGATTTTTAATGGGGCTTCTCCGAGTCGGGCAGCACCTCCTGCCGGCTGCTCAAGAGCGTTGGGGGGTCAAAATTACCCTAAGAAGCACCCATCCTTGGTTCGTGCAATGAAAACGAACGAATACAATTCGCGATAAAAGAACGATGGCACGGTTCCTATAAAACGTCACATAAATTTTTACACGGAGAACTGATATGTAAAGCCAATTATAATATCAATCTACCGTATAAAAATTATGCATGTCCTCCCCCTTCTTCTACCACCTCCCATACAAACTGTACTTGTCATGAATTACTCTAAGATAATTTACAAAGTGCATATAAAATTTAGTGGGCTGAAATTGTGTACCAAATATTTATTTCAAATTGTTAGTAAGACTGAAAAAAATTAGACGATTAGCTTCACCCCTTCTACCCTCTCCCATACAAAATGACACAATTTCGCAATTTGACAATAAATGGATTTACTCGAAAAGTATAAAATCTATTAGTCTCAATTTTGGGATATATTACTTTCATAATGATTTAAATCTACAGTAGAAAAATTATTTGCGTCCTCCCTCTCCTTCCACACCCTCCCATTCAAACTACACTTTTTCATGAAATGCTCTAAGACGATTTTCTCAGAACATATAACATTTATCAAGCTCATATTTTGTAATAAGTACTTAATTAGTATTATCACTAAGATCAGAAAAAAAATATTTGATTAACTTCACTGCTTCTACCCCTCCTATACAATATGACACAGTTTCACAACTTCACAAAAAATCGAATTGAAAAGTATGATTGGAACTAGTCTGAAATTTGAGGGATGTCAATTTTATAATATTCCTAGTTATTTCTGAAAAAATCACTAAAATCCCTCCACTCTCTCTACCACCTCCCATACAAACTGCACATTTTCACTAAGTCTAACTCACTAATTTTCTCAGTTCCCATTCAATTTTTAGAGAAATCATTTTGTATAAAACATTTTTATAGCTACTTTAGCATGATGGGGAAAAAAATAGTTCAATGCTATCATCCCTTCTAACGCTCCCCATACAAAATTTCTTGGGATCACAAAAAATTCTATTTCATCTAGAGTATCGTAAGATTGCGCTTTACGCGCAATCGTAGCCCTGTTATGTTTATACTCTAGATGAAATCTGAGAGTATTATAAGTTTGTAACGCCAAGAAATATGGCTCGGAGAAAAAATGAATGATACAGAAGTTCATATAATCACTCAAAAATCACAAAACCGGATGTCCGTCCGTCCGTCTGTCTGTCTGTCCGTCCGTATCCTCTCTAGCTTGAGAACGCGTTGAGCTAGAAAGTTCAAATTTTGTATACGTCGTTTTTAACAAAAAAGTAAGGTCAAGTTCGTGAACGAGCCAAATCGCTCCACCCCTTCCAGCCCCTCCCATACAAAATGACACAATTTCGCAATCTGACAATAAACGGATTTGCTCAAAAAGTACAAATGACATTGATCTGAAATTTGGAATGTATTACTTTTATGATGATTTCAATCTACTCTATAAAAATAATTTGTGAATTCCCCCTCCTTCCACTACCTCCCATACAAACTGCACTTTTTCATGAAATGCTCTAAACCAATTTACTCAGTGCGTATAATAGTTATCGAGCTGAAATCATGTACGAAATATTTATTTAAAATTATTAGTAAGACCAAAAAAAATTAGACTATTAGCTGTACCCCTTCTACCCCCTCCCATACAAAATGACACAATTTCGTAATTTCACAATAAACGGATTTGCTCGAAAAATATAACTGCTAATTATTTGAAATTTGGAATGTATTACTTTTATGATGATATAAACCTGCTGTACAAAAGTTATTTGAGTCCTCTCCTTCCTTCCACCACCTCCCACACAAACTGCACATTTTTATGAAATGCTCTAAGCCAATTTACTCAGTGCGTATAAAATTGGTCGAGCTGAAATTGTGCACTAAAAATTTATTTAGAATTTTACAATTATTAGTAAAACCGAAAAAAATTTAGACGATTAGCTTTACCCCTTCTACTCCGTCCCATACAAAATGACACAATTTCGCAATCTGACAATAAACGGATTTGCTCGAAAAGTACAAATGATATTGATCTGAAATTTGGAATGTAATACTTTTATGATGATTCCAATCTACTCTATAAAAATGATTTGTGTCTTCCCCCTCCTTCCACCACCTCCCACACAAACTGCACTTTTTCATGAAATGCTCTAAACCAATTTACTCAGTGCGTATAATAGTTATCGAGCTGAAATTGTGTACGAAATATTTATTTAAAATTATTAGTAAGACCAAAAAAAATGAGACGATTAGCTGTACCCCTTCTACCCCCTTCCATACAAAATGACACAATTTCGTAATTTCACAATAAACGGATTTACTCGAAAAATCTAAATGATATTGATCTGAAATTTGGAATATATTACTTTTATGATTATATAAATCTGCTGTATAAGAGTTATTTGAGTCCTCCCCTTCCATCCACCACCTCCCATACAAACTGCACTTTTTCATGAAATGCTCTAAGCCAATTTACTCAGTGCGTATAAAATTGATCGAGCTGAAATTGTGCACTAAATATTTATTTAGAATTATTAGTAAAACCGAAAAAAATTAGGCGATTAGCTTTACCCCTTCTATCCCTTCCCATACAAAATTACACAATTTCACAACTTTATAAAAAGTCGATTTTCATGAAAAGTATGAATGCTACTAATGTGCAATTTAAAACATGTCAAAAGCATGATGTTTATAGTTATTTCTGAAAAGTCATTAAAAACTCGCCCCTCCTTCTATCACCTCCCATACAAACTGCTCTACTTTACTACATCCAATACACTAATTTTCTCAGTACCTATTAAATTTTGAAATCCTAAATTTTGTAGAAAACATTTTGAAAGCAACCTTAGCGTCATGTGAAAAAATTAGTTCAATGTCGTCACCCCCTCTACCACTTCCCCTACAAAATTTCTTAAGATACAAAAATTTCTCTTTCATCTAGAGTATCGCACGATTGGGCTTTATGCCCAATCGTTCTCCTGTTATGTTTTTTTTCATAGCTTTAATGGATGAAGGGCTTAAGTGCATTTTATACATGATTTTATAAAATTACAAGAGGAAGGGGAGGGGCATTCCAAAGAAGGGTTAGACTGCACCTTCATACTCATCAACTCTAATTTATCTGAAACAATCGCGAAATTGAACAAGCTTCCGCAGTTTTTTTCTTACTATACAACTGAAGCTTATTAGCAATGGTGTTGATGTCTCTAAAATGGTTCGGCATGCCAATAATTTCGTGGATTAGTATGTATTATAAGTTCTCTGCACTGTTCAGGAGTATACAATTATTCATTATTTCATAATACCTTTTCCACTCATCCAAAATCACGATCCCAGTTTAAATAAGAATATCTTACAACTGTTAACAAACACTCAAATATAACACTGCGGTCGGTGCAAGAGTTGACCCCATTGATAGTGGATAAAGGGGCAATGAGACAATCATGTTTTTTAACTCGTTTATTCATTAAGCAGCTGCGCAGTCTGGTGAAATTGATCACTACTTGAACTTTGTAATTTCATTTCTAGACGCTTGACTGCTCTAGTTGTCAGTTGAAAACATAGTGTCTCAGTCCACAGTTTCAACTGGCTAAAAAAAGTAGAAATTCAAAAAATGGCGAATAACTCCTTTTTCCACTTGACCCTTATTTATTTATATGACCCTTCAACTGTCTCCAAACCATTAAAAGCTATCAATTTGAAATTTTGTACGCAATTTTAAAAATATTTAAAAAAGTTGTATCAAAAGTTCTGAAATTCCCATACAAAAGTGTGATTTCGATCAATTTGAATATATCAACTAACCAACTAACAAATTAAAAGCTAAGAACTTGAAACTTTGTACGAGCACATTTCAAGAGAAACGAAAACTCTTTCACTTCCAAATTCAGACTCAGACTTTCGTTGCAATGCTCGCATTTTTATATGGTTCTTTTCGCCAGCATTTCGCCTGCTAGTCGCTTGCCATTCTCCACGAGCAGTTCAAGGGGTCTTTGTATTTGAAGTAACTTCAGCAATTAACAAGAGGTTAATTTAAAAGCACATATCTGCCAACATGTCGGGCGCAACTTTATTATTCTTGAATCAATTTGGACAAAACATAATGTCTAATATAGAGAATACGTTCCCCAGCCTTATAACTCTTTGTAATATGCCACTACACAATAGCCACGGCTACTATTTTGACAGCATGGCCGAGAGAGGATCATCTCAAAATTTGATTTCGTGATTCTTCAATCAGAACTGAAGGAAAAGCACAAAAACCAACTAGGACCATTTTTACTTAATACGTAACTACAAATGGTATCTTTAAATAAATCCCATTAAGAAAATTTAGTTCATTCGCGCGCTTCGTACCACATGGATGATAACATCGAAAAATTAACGACGGGATCCGAACGGCTAAAAATAAACCGCTTTGGAGATAAATGCAAGGTGAGTGATTTTCGATAGCGAACCAACTGCATTTTCGCTTATTTTTTCATCACACTGGGAGCGATTTTGCTGGTTTAGGGTACTTGAGAGCGGTAGGCGGCAGGTAGATATCGTTTTTTTACGCATGCGAATTGCTTCAGTTGGTTTTGTAGGGTTCTTCGTTTCCTGGTCTATATATTCTAAGAAATAAACTCTCCACACACCATTTTCGCACACAACAATTTTTATGTGACATCGCAAGCAAGTACAGAAAGAGAGTGAGTAATTTAATATATTTCACTTAGGACGGAAGTGATGTATTAGTAAAGACCATGAAGATGGTTGCGATTAATTGAAATTTATTGAATTACTCGTATAACTATTCTGATTCAATGTAATATGCGGAAATAAGATTAAATTACTGGAAGAATATTTAATATTAAGATCCTCACTGTAACATTTTGGTCTCTGCTGAGACCTTTATCAAAACTAATTAAAATCTCAGCAGAGACTTCAATTTATTACTAAACGTCGCTTTTTTTGAAAACTTATCAATCTGTTCTGAAAATCACTTTAAATAACTACAGAAATCGACACTTTTTCGAATGAAGATTGTTACTTATCTAGACTATAGACCCGCATTAAATTCACCTCCAGCAGCTTGAGCAAATATACAACAAAGGTCTGGGTTAGCAACCCACCTGGAAACCACCAGAAAAAAATTCCAAAAAAAAATCTTTCTAATATTTGATTTCGCGGGAGTCGTATAAGTCAATGGTTCTGGCCAAATATTGACCTAATCTAAAGAGGCACACACCTCCGATCTGAGCCTGGAGGCGAAAACATTTACTTTAATCTAAGTAAACTCGATAGCTCTAAGATCCGATCGTTCTGTTTTTCATTACTTATTGTTTTATATCGGAACTTAATTTCCCAGAAAGAATTTTAATCGGACTACTTCCAAATAGCTATAAGATTGTTTTTTTTTATTTAAACATTCAAATGTAGCACAATATTTGCGACGTACGAGCAGATTATATGTATACGATACTAGTCGAGACGATGCATCTTAAAATGTTTTTGTTATTGTCGAGAACTGGCATTTTGGACGATAAGTTTGGGTTGCGGAAACTAAAACCAGCAAAATATTGATAATAGGAAGCTTGAATAAATATCGTCGTCGTTGTCAACCTGGTCCATACCTCAAGGTGTAAAAACTATGGCGCCATAAATTTTATATTTTTGTCCATTCGCATTTGTATATTAAAATTTATCTCAGGTATTTTGTTGTCTTTCTTAAAAGAGATTTAGTTGCTATCCATTCAGCCATTCAGCCTTACAGCGAATACTACACCGAATACTCGAAAATATTTCTGAGAATTAAAAAAAAAATATTCTATTCACTTGCGGTGGAAACGTGTGTCGGATATTTACTTTCACTTCCTTTATAAATATTTTCTCGTTATAGAGGTTTTTGTTTACCGCAAAGAAGCACAATATTTTGATTGTTAAATAAATGATCTACAACACAATCAGCTCGTATGTAATTAGGAATAAACAATATTGATAATTAGTGTGATTTTTTCTTTTATTTTTCGAAATATTTTCATTGGAGCTATAATCGAAATTGTGGAATTTATTCGGAATTTAAGAAAATGTTTATTATTATTATGAAACAATTAAACAGGAAATTAAATTTGAACATTATAGTTTGATCTTTTGAAAACATCTTAATTGCCGTTTCTTTCATTTACTCTCATCAATTTCGGATTCAATTTGAATTTGTTATTCATTTCAAATTTATCGTTTCAGGCTGTTCGTTTCTTGGTTAGGCATTCGGAATTCTTGTGATCGATAATAAGTTATACTATTCCATGAAATATTTTACACCGAAGAATTATAGATACCACGAATTGTTTTTTTAGTTTTTTTCGAAAAATTAAATGTTGATATTTAAGATAGTCGTAAGATGCGTATTTCGACAGCTCTGAGTCATAACGAAAAAACGATTAGTGATTCGTTACTCTATAAATTTAGTTTTGCTTTATTTTTCTAATATTAAAGTATTGTGATGGGTTTGAGGTAAAATAAATTCGCTATCCTGAAATTTTTTCCCTTCACGTTTTATGACTAAATTAATTCGAATAATATATTGTTGCGAGCTAGGGGTTCGCCGGGATTTCAAGTAAAACACAATTCGTTTAAAAATAAGTGATAATTTATTTATTCGCACTTTAACTTAATTCGCACTATATGGCACCACCGCCGATATTGTTCTACGATATTGTTCTATCGCGTTCTTGCACTAGTTAGCGTCTTCCATAGATGTCGCTGAAGGACTGAAAGTTTCGCACTTTTATACCATTTTCTCAATTCTCGAACCTTCCGTGGTGTGTTCGTCGAGTGTGTATGTTTCGACTATACTGGAAGGTTCTACATAGATCTTTGATTATGGCTTTTTACATACAAAATTCTGGCATATTCGGGAAAGATTAATATTGCGTGGTTGCCAGATCTATAAATTTACCCTCTCCTTAGTCCCTGTTCGTCCCGAACAGAGTCGTTCACTTCCTCAATGGCACCATGGTACTTTGTTAGTCGGTCGAGATGTACCACTTTCATTTTAGTACGAGGTTTTTGATGTAGTTGAATCCGATAGACGACATCATTTAACCGGTTGATGATCTTGTAAGGGCCTTCCCAGTTGCGCTGTAGTTTCGGCGATCTGCCCTACTGTCGTTTGGGATTGTATAACCAAACTAAATCGCCCTCTCGGAATCCTGATGAATTCGCCCGTTGATCATACCTCGTCTTCATGCGGTCGGTCGCCAAATCAATTTTATCTCTGACCAGGTTATAAATTGTATTTAGTCGACATCGAAGATCCGAGACGTAATCTTTGGCATTGGTTGGTTGGTCTGGTGGCACTCAAAACATTAGTTCCGCAGGGACTCGAATATTTCTTCCGAAAATCACTCGGGAGGGAGTTTCTCCTGTTGTTCAATGTACCGATGTTCTGTAGGCCATTAAAAATAGAGGGATGTTGTGATCCCAGTCCTATTGCCTCTCGCTGACGAGTTTGGATAGGTTTGAGTTCAATGTCCTATTAAAACGTTCCACCATTCCATCGGACTGTGGGTGTAATGGAGTTGTCCTGGTTTTGTTTATTCCCAGCATTTGGCACACGTGTTTGAATATTTGAGATTCAAAATTGCGCCCTTTATCGGAGTGCAGTTCACGTGGAGCTCCAAATCTGGTCACCCAGTTGGTAACAATTTGTTCGGCGACGGTTACTGCTTCTTGGTTTGGAATTGCGTAAGCTTCAGGCCACTTGCTGAAATAATCAATGACCACTAGAATGTAGCGATTACCATTTTTTGATTCCGGAAATGGTTCAGCAATATCCACAGCAATTCTCTCGAATGGGACTCCCACGTTGTATTGTTGCATTTCTCCCTTTGATCTGCGTTGTGGGCCCTGACTCGATGCACACGTAGTACATTTACGGCACCAATTTTCGACATCATCTCGGAGATGGATCCAATAGAACCTTTCTCGTATCTTTGCCAAGGTTCTATTTACACCCAAATGCCCACCGGAGGTACCTCCATGATATTCCTTCAAAACCTCCTCGACTTTAGAATGCGGGACAATGGTTTGCATGTGATACGATTTCCCCTCAGCGTTTTCCCATTTCCGTTTTAATAATCCGCCGTCTAGGTGAAGGGAGTTCCATTGTGCCCAATAACTCTTTAGGGTTTCCTTGAATTGTGAGATGTCTTTCCACTCAGGCCGTTTCATTTCGTCCTTCCATGCCATGATCGGTGAAATATCTGGATCTTTACGTTGGGCATCTTCCAGTTCTTGCTGATTCCATCCATCCTTTGGTTCGGTCGTTATCATCTGAATGGTTTCTCCGGATTCTTTTCCTTCTACACGGTGACAATGCTTGCAGTTCGGTGGACAAGGACGACGTGAAAGCGCATCGGCGTTACCGTGGATTCTTCCTCTTCGATGAACAATTCAAAATCGTAGGATTCGAGCCTTTCTATCCATCTGGCTACTTGGCCTTCGGGGTTCTTAAACTGAAGTAACCATTTAAGCGATGCGTGATCCGTTCGAAGAAGGAACTTTTGACCATAGAGATATTTGTGAAAATTTTTGTTGCTTCTACAATAGCATAGCTCTCGGCGAGTTACGCAATATTTCCTTTCTGATTTGAGAGTACTCGGCTGTAGTATGATAGCACTCTCTCCTGCCCGTCGATCTCTTGTGATAGTACTGCTCCGATACCGACATTGCTGGCGTCAGTGTCTATGATGAAACCATGACCTGGTTTTGGATACGCTAGAACTGGGGAGTCGCAGAGTTGGTCTTTTATTCTCTCAAATGCTTCCTGGCACTGTTGACTCCATGTAAATGGCTTTCCTTTTTCTGTTAACTGATGTAGACATTTTGCCGTGTTCGCAAAGTCTTTTACGAATCGACGGTAATATGTCGCTAAGCCTAGGAAGCTGCGCAACTGGTGTTTATCACTCGGAGTAGGCCAATTTTTCACCGCCAGTATCTTTTCCGGATCCGTCTTTACACCATCAGCTGAAGCGATGCAACCCAAGTACTTGACTTCTGCACTAAGCAAAGTGCACTTTTTCGGACTCAGCTTTAATTTTGCTGCTCGCAGTCGCTGGAAAACTTCCTGCAGATTTTTTAGATGTTCCTTGAATGTTTTGCCGATAACGATCACATCATCCAGGTAAGCGAGACAAGTTTTCCAACTCAGGCCATGCAAAACGAACTCCATTAGTCTTTCAAACGTAGCTGGAGCATTGCACAGGCCAAATGGCATTACGATGAACTACCACAGTCCACTACCGACAGAGAATGCTGTTTTCTCTCTATCTTTTTCATCTATCTCCACTTGCCAGTAACCACTTTTCAGATTGAGAGAACCATTTAGCATCAGTCAGGGTGTCCATGATATCGTCGATTCTAGGTAGTGGGTAGCTATCCTTTTTCGTAACATCATTCAGTCGCCTGTAGTCCACACAAAAACGGGTACTGCCGTCCTTTTTCTTTACCAGCACCACTGGCGATATCCACGGCCTCTTTAATTCTTCGATGATTCCCTGATGCTTCATAGTTTTGACCATTGAATTGACTTCTCCTTGTTTCGCTAATGGTACTCTTCTTGGAGGTTGACGTATCGGTGTAGCACTTCCGGTATCTATACGATGTTTCACTAAGTTTGTTCTGTCATAGTCGTCATCACTGGTGGAAAAGACGTCGCTGAATCTTTCGATTAGATCTACTGCTTGCTTGTGCTGTTCTCCTCTAAGGTTGCTTGACTGAAGAAGTGTTGATGTTATATTATCCTTCCTTCTTGGCTTATTTTTAGAGGGTACGTCATGTGGTTCTGCCCTTGTCGATACTCATCACCGCCGATATTGGTTCACAGCTGCCAATTATATCTCCTTTCTTTACGCTGGTAATGCTGTCCGAAACGTTGAGGACTCTCATTGGTACCATCATCTTCTCATTCCTTTTTACGAGCGTTTTTCCTAGTATTAGACTTCGTAATGCAGGTGTCGTTTCTGGTTCTATGAGGTAGAATCGGTGGTTCCCGGAATCACCATCGAGCTCTGCCCAAATAACATTCTCAGATGACTTTGGTATATTCGTATCTTCGCACAATATAACTCGCAGCTTTGTTGTGTTGGAGGATGTGTCTTCTTTCCTAACCGTCCGACAGTACAGACGTCTTTTTGCTTTGCTCCACGAAATAATTACTTTTTATCAACCAATTATTTCGTTCTACTTTTTAATTAATATTGCCGGTCGTCTGTTTATATTTAATTATTTGTTGTTTACTGTGTGAATCGCTTTGCGGTACGTTTTTGCTAACTTGCAATTAGTGACTGATAAATTACATAACAGTGAATTATCAATAATTACCTGTGCAGACTTGACCTAATTAAAAACACTTAATATTATTAAAATTACTGTTCGCCGTGTGTTTAAATTACATAATCAGTGGATTATTAATAATTACCTCGGCTAACTTGACATTGTTCAATTAAAAACGCTGATTTTTGTGTTCTTTTGACCCAGTGACTACACTTCTGTTTTGTGCAATGTCTTCTCCTTCACCAATGTCCTATGCACTATGCGGTGTCTGCCATAAGGCTATTAAAAATATTGACAATATTACTTGTGATGGAATTTGTGATCAAAGCTTCCATATCGATTGTATTAAAGCTCATCGGGTCTCGAACAATCCAAGCAGCTTCACATGTACCGAGTGTAGCGCTATAAAACCGTGTCATATTCTTAAATTTTTTAAACTAACTGCATCACGAATTGACTCTAGCAACGCTGCAATAGAGGATTTAAAAAGCACTTGTTCTTTCATTGCGAATAAAGTCAATAGTCTCGTTGATAATATTACCAACTTAAGCGACTGTATTGACGAATTTCGTGACTACGGATCACAGCTAGACAAGTTACGCTTATGTTGCGGTTTGATCCAACATGACGCATCGAAGTTGCAGAAAAAGTGGACACAATCAGACTCTAAACTAACTACTATTCTAGATAGTTTATCAAATAATATTTCTGCTAATGGTGTATCATCAATAACAGACGTCTCGCTCGCCGAGGTGAACGCTGTTGCAAGCAAGCTCACCAGTATTCATGATGACGTCAGATCAGTTAAGCTACTGGTTACGAAGGCGGACAAATCTCTCGTGAAGGTATCAAGTCAATTGAGTCACACAACATCCAGGTCCGAAATCAGACAGGCAGACGATATAACAACGAAACTCGTTGATTTCGAACGCGAACTAGCAGTCTCCCGATTTGTTTGCGATCCACCTCAAAGTTCAAAGGAAAATCTGCATATACGTACACTTTCGCTGTCACCCGTTCAAACGTTCTCGCTACCAAAGATGCACTTACCTGGAAGAGTTCCTGACGCGCCGAAAAATTCGTTAATAAAATTCAACGCAACATGGACGCAAGCCGATTGGGATGCCAGAATTAATTAGCTGAATAGGATTAACAAGGTCAAAATTACAAATTCAACTGATTCGTTTGCTTATTTTGTTACTGGAGCTCCTCCAAACTCGGATGCATCGTGGCTATACAAAACACTTGCGGAACAATTTGCGATAAAAGGCTGTAAGTGTGAAAAGTTACCGTCCCGCAGAGTTAGTGGGATTACACCGAAACACAAGAGTTTTAAACTTTATATGCCTATGCAATATGACTGGCTTTTCTTCACCACGAAATCTGATGTCTTCAAATGGAACAACATACAAATCCGACACTGGAAGTCAAATTTAAAATATAATAAGTATACCACTAACAATCCCAATATTAGTTATAAGAGTAGAACCAATAACAAAACTAAAAATACTAATATAAATAGTAATAAAAATAACAATAATAATTATAGGAATAATATGAGTACAAATAAGAAGAAAAAAACTTTTCCCAATTCTATGCACCATAAAACTAACATTAACACCATTACTACAGCCACAACTAATCGTGTTAACACCAGCTTATCTCATTCCATTAACCTTCCTCCTTCAAATACACTACCTAATTCGAATCTAGTCTCAGTTCCTACTTCGAATTCTATCATAGTTCCGGGTCCTTACAAAAATTTCGTGCGAGGCGACACAATCAATCACTACCCTTCGTCAGCAGTAACATGTGTTGAAGATAAAAATGAAAAGTTATCTTGCACAAATCTTGATACTGCAATCGTTGGTCACAATAATCCCCCTTTCCGTGACCCACTTGTTCCCCCGGTCGTAAGGCTATCAAAGAATTCGGCAAGTTCCGAGGAGAACAGATATTTACTATCACGGTTGAGAGAGCTTAGAATATTTGACAATGTGCGGCTGTATCTTGCTTATATGCACAATAAATCTGACTCGACCTGTATAAATGGCGAAACAAAAACCAGTCTGATACTATCCATTCAACAGCAAGGACTTCCAACGGATCTAGAAGCTTTACGACGGCTCTATACACGCTTCCACGAGCAGTTCAATCTTTCTCCTGACCAAGTCCATAAGGATCTTGCCACATACGGTTCCCATGTCTCCTCGAAGCATATATCTGATTTGCAAAAAAGTCGTGAAGATCATAATCGGTTTTTTCGTGCCTAATTCTAAAAATAACATACGAATTTTCTACCACAACGGAGGTGGCATTAGAGGGAAGGTAAATAATCTCTTCATTGATGCAAAATCATGTCACTTTAATGTTATTATTATTACGGAAACTGGCCTAAATGACTCCTTCAAAAATGAAGAAATACTGGACAATAGCTGGACCGTATACAGAAATGATAGGAATTACAGCGCAACGGGTCTATCAAAAGGAGGGGGTGTACTAATTGCAGTTCACAAATCTTTATCGAGTGAGATTGTAAACACAACACCAACAACATTTTTTGAACATAAATTTATCAGAATCAAACTGATAAATAAATATATTTACATAGGTGTTGTATATATCCAGCCTAACTCTGAAGACCAAAAATACCACGACATTCTTGAAATTTTTCATAGTGTCAATTGCTCCTTAACAGAGAATGACAATATCTTCCGTCTCGGCGATCTTAATCGCCCAAATATTTCTTTTCAGACTAATCATTCCGATAACACTATTATACCGGGGAATCTTCTGTCTGATATTGACACCACTATTATCGACACATTATATAATAACGACTTACATCAGGTAGTGCATTTTCCCAATAAAAATGGGAGATGGCTTGATATGATTTTTACAGACGCATATGATGAAGTGATTGTTAGCCCTGCCTCTGACGCGGAGAATCTTTTCTCTAATACACAACATCACTCTGCTATCATAGTAGAACTATCATGCAACAACATTAATTTTGCTCACTCCTACAATAATAATATTGTATTTGACTTCCGTAATGCTGATTTCAATTGCATTAATAACGAACTGTCGATAGACTGGACATCCCTTTTCTCATGTAATGATCTTGACAATGCCATAACAACGTTTTACGATGTGATCTTTAAAATTGTCGATAATTATGTCCCTGTAATAAAACAAAAAGACAAAGCTTCAGAGCCCTGGTTAGATAAAAACCTCAGATCACTGCGGAATAGAAGAAATAAGCTATTTAAAAAACTTAAGAAAACAGGCGCGATTACTCCTAATCTTCAGAAAAGTTATGACACGCTAGCCTCAGAGTTCTCTTCTAAGTCCCGGGTTGCGTATGAGTGTTATGTAAAAAAAATTGGTGAAGATATCATAACAGAACCAAAAAGATTTTTCGAATTTGTTAATACAAAACGAAAAAGTTCGGGTTATCCCATGACCATGTCTAACGGGATCACGCAATCTTCCTGCCGGCATAATATCTGCGATATGTTTGCTGACCGTTTTCAAGAGGTTTTTAGTGCCCAGTCAGATTCAACCCACAGTGAACCCAACATTTCGGTTCCTACACTTATTGATAATATCTCATTTTCTACTGAGGAGGTGCTCGCTGCTCTCAAAACTATTGATACCAAAAAAGGTCCAGGTCCTGATATTATTCCTCCCCTATTTTTATCAAAGTGTGCCCATCAACTTTTAAGACCTTTACATTTTCTCTTGAACAAGTCACTGTCATTGGGAACTTTCCCCTCGGCTTGGAAATCATCGCACCTCACACCTATCCACAAAAATGGAGACAAACGAAAAGTTGAGAAGTACAGAGGTGTAGCAATTCTATCAGCAATACCGAAATTATTCGAAAAAATTGTCTGCGATAAATCAACCAATATGATCAACCCTGTTCTTAATGACCAACAGGACGGCTTTAGAAAAGGTCGCTCGACTACAACGAATCTCATGATTCTTGTATCTGATACGCTCTGCGAACTTGAAAATGGGCATCAAGTCGATACAATATACACCGACTTTAGCAAAGCGTTCGACCGAGTTGATCACAATGTCCTGATTTTAAAGTTAAAAAAAATTGGTGTGACAGGATCCTTACTTGACTGGCTTAGATCCTATCTTAACAATAGAACTCAATTTGTTAAGTTTCAAGGTCTTATTTCCAAGGAAATATTAGTGTCCTCTGGGGAGGAAATCACTTGGGACCTCTCTTATTTAATGTGTTCATCTCAGATCTATCAGAAGTATTGAAAAATGTTTCACATCTGATGTACGCTGATGATCTAAAAATATATCATGCCATAACCTCGCCCGCAGATGCCGCATTTCTGCAATCCAAGCTTATTGCGCTAGATCATTGGTGCATTCAGAACAAATTAGAGCTTAATGTCAGTAAATGCCACGTTATAAGTTTCTCACGTAAATCATCCTCATATCACCATGACTATGTCTTAAGTGGAACTCAACTCCACCGTGTTGATCAAATTGAGGACCTCGGCTTACTACTGGACAACAAACTGTAATTTCGAAAGCCAATAGACTTCTTGGGTTCATTAAGAGAAGAGCCAAAGAGTTTAAGAATGTATGGGTTACAAAATCTTTATTCTGTTCTCTTGTCCGCCCCATTCTGGAATATGTATGTCCCATTTGGGACCCTTTTTTCCAGTTATACAGCAACAGAATAGAGTTAATCCAGAAGCAATTCCTTCTTTTTGCTCTCAGGGACTTGTATGATCCTAGAGACTTTGAAAACCTTCCACCCTACACAGTTAGGCTGCAATTATTAAATCTTTTACCGCTTGGTTCTAGAAGAACTATGCTCACATCCTGTTTTACCTTAGATGTTTTGAATGGCGATATTAAGGTTGACCATATCTCAAATAAATTCAGACTCAATGACAATGTCAGGCTGACGAGACATTCAAAACCACTTAAGGAATATGCACATCGTACTGATTACGGACAAAATGAACCGATTAACAGATGCTGTAGAGTATGTAACAAATTCAGCGCCCACTATACACCTCCAATAAATAAGCTGACATATAAACTGAGACTACGCTCCGTTTTATAAGGTCCCCACATCCCGCTTAACCCTTCCACCAGTGTCTATCATATATCATATATGTATATAAAATTATGTTTAATTAATTAAGGTGAATTTAAATATATTAGGATATATTAAAATAAATTAAATTAAGCAATCTATTTGTAAACTATCTTGTTATGATTAATAAATAAATAAATAAAATGTTATTTCCACCGGGATTTCAATATTCCGCCACTTCATTATTCGTTGTCCTAAGTCCAGCAAATCCATTCCAAGTATACACTCATCGGTAATGTCAGCTACCACGAATACATGCGAGAAGGTAAAATCCCCAAGTTGTATGTCACGAGCTATTTCTCCATGGACCGTTGTAGTTTCTCCTGTAGCAGTGCGAAGTGCGTACTTCTTGGTGTTGTGAAGCCAAGTACGGTCTACGAGGTCAAATCTTAGCACTGACCGTGTTGCGCCTGTGTCGACTGTTATGATGCAGTTTAATTTGCCGACTAGACCATTCATGCATAAGTCATTTTCACAACGATGTAGTCGAGAAACTGCGATGATGGTTCCGGGGGCGTCGATTCTACCAGCCAACTTCTGCCCCAAGTTGGCTTTTACTCGTTTCCCGGACTGTCATTGGGCGAAGCGTGCTCTCGTGACGGTTCCGTCCCCTTTGTTTAGCAGCGCCGCCGGAACAGTAGTTGGTCGCTTATCTGGGTTTACGGCAGTCGCGTCTTAAGTGTCCTGCCTGTCCACAATTTCAGCATCGGGGGCACCAGATCCTTCGCTCGGCTTGGAGTACTCTGCTCTCTGACACACACACTCTTCTACTATTTCTCGGACTCGATAGTTACTCCGCGAGCTTTTTTTGGCAGCTTCGAACGTCAGCCCATATACTAAAGCTTCGCCAATCGTTTTCTTACCTGCAAATTTTAACGCCTGTTGCAGCTCTCTGTCCTGTGCAGCATTGTTAAATGCGAAAACAGCTGTATTGTTGGGTTGCTCTGTTTGCGCATTGGGTAGCGATAATAGTGTATCGCGTGCCAGCTCTTGAAGTGTTTCACCATTCTTTTGGGTTCGGTTGTACAGTTGTGTTTTGTAGATCTCTCTCATGTGGTCACTGCCGTAATGAAGATCCAATGTCTGGACTAACGTTGAAAAATCTTGTTGTTGCTCCTGCGGAATCGTTTGAAGAACCTCTGCTGGTGGACCTCTTAGCGCCAATATAAGAGCCGTTCCTCGTTCCAGATCATTCCAATGATTGTTTCTTGCGGCAGCCTCAAATTGGGTCTTGTAAATAGCCCACGGTGTTTGTCCATCGAAGATTGGAGCTTTGAGACCCTTGTGCGTAACGTGTTCTGTCTTGATGACTCCAGTCGCTTTCACGTTATCGAAGTCCCTTTTTAGGCGTTCGACTTCTTGTACAATCTCGGATGTCTTTTCCGTAATTTGTTCTTCGAAGATTCGAAGTTTCTTCTCTACGTTTTCTTCTATTGTCTTACCCATGATGTCTATTTTATTATTTTGCAGCTCCAATTTTTGGTTGAGGTCCAATGACAGCTGACTTTGTTGGTCTAATTTCTGATTAATGTCCGCAGATTGTTGATCTTATTTGTTCATCATTTGTTGCATTAACTGTATCAGGGCATCCGATGTACCAGAACACTCCTCTTCACGAGCTTCTTTGATTTGGAACTCAAAACTATCTGCATCCTTACCCTCAGCCTCAAGTGTCTCGATCATACGGCTGACACGTTCAGACTTGCTCCCTGTCGTAGATAACTCGCGTCTACTGAGCTCTTCCTTCAGCTCCGTTAATTTTAAGTCCTTTAGATAACGCGGCATTTTCACTACTGATTATTTCAAGTTTTTCCGCGATTCGAATTTACTTAAATTTACTCCACTAATTAAAGTCACTGCTCACTAAATCACTCGCGAATATTCGATTTCACAAAATTCTCACGAGAATTTTAGTTTCACTTTTTCGTTCTCACAAAATTCTCACTATCCGTTCGAGAATTTTAATTTCGCTCGCGATTTTTAACCCGAATTTATCCTTGAAATCCAACTTCTGACACCAATTGTTGCGAACTAGGGGTTCGCTGGGATTTCAAGTAAAACACAATTCGTTTAAAAATAGGTGATAATTTATTTATTCGCACTTTAACTTAATTCGCACTTTAACTTAATTCGCACTATATGAAACCACCGCCGATATTGTTCTATCGCGTTCTTGCACCAGTTCGCGTCTTCCATAGATGTCGCTGAATGACTGACTCCCGCCTGAAAGTTTCGTGCTTTTATACCATTTTCCCAATTCTCGAACCTTCCATGGTGTATTCGTCGGGTGTCTGTGACTCGACTATACTGGAAGGTTCTAGATCTTTGATTATGGCTTTTTACATATTGGGGGACTGTTCTACAAAATTCTGGCATATTCGGGAAAGATCAATATTGCGTGGTTGCCAGATCTATAACAATATGTTAACCCCCTTTTCAAATTACGCCCAAGTCCCAGTGCTTACCTGCTGAAATTACGAGTATGCTGACAGATTCGTCTTTTCAATCTGAAGCACCGAACACTAAAACTTATTGATTGTAATTAATCACTGCAGAATGTTGTTTAGATTAACTTATAGCACATAATTATGCAGCAAAGTATTTGTATACAATTTGGTGTCGCCCGCAAATGTATGGCAGCGGTGCACATAATAAAAAGTAAAGCGTCAAGCATGGAACTTTCTGGGACCCCACTAATCATTTCTTACCGGCTTAAAAGCGAACTGTCCTAATATGTAACGAAACATTTTGATCTAATCTACCTATATATAATAATGAAAAACTTCCTTTCCGTATATTTGAAGTGACGTGAAGTAGGTGACTAAGTTTTGGTAAGATAATTTTGTCCAGTTTACTAGAAAAACTCCCCTGCCACGCGGGCGGCACCGAGTTCGATTCCCGACCGATATTCTTTTATTACGAATAATAAATAAAATCGATGGTTTTAGCTCGAACTACTTGAGGTCATTTGAATCTTATTAAAGAGGATTCAAAAATTGTGCTAAAATTTTGGTGAGACAAGTTTATCAGCATCGGTGGTTGTGTGGTGGAATGCTCGCCTGCCACCCAGTTTAGATTTTCAGCGGGGAAAATTTTTTTACTGCAAAATAACAATTTATTTTCACATGGACAACTCTATGCCGCTATGAGTTGAGTCCAAGAAAACTTGAAGTTATTTATAAGGAAGAAGATCTGAAGCTATTTAAGAATAAAGCCAATTAGAAATTCACCACAAATAATGTCGTGTATAAAGAAGCCTTAATATAAAACATCGACTTCTTTCATTATATTACACCGATTTTAAGTTCTGGACTGAGTTTGGCTTATCAGGAGCATTTGAAATAATATAATTAAGAAAATAATTAATTAAAAACAATTTAAAAAATTAATTATACATATTTTATTAAATAAGGAAATATTTTTAAAAGAACAAATTATTTTTACTTATTAATTTTTATTTATTTATACTAGCAAACGCCCGCGACTTCGTCCGCATGAAAATCGCATTAATAAGCAAAATTGAGAATGTAGTTAGTAATACATTATATGGGATATATAATCCGCTTACTTTAATGGCTCTTTGAACACAATGTTTTGTATTTTGTTTGATTTAGAACCATAAATTATTAAGAATGATAGCATGATACTCGCATTTGAATGGGAGAGGCTCGTGATCAAATCAAACCCGTGATTCGAGATCATATGTATACGTGTTAAGGACATGTGAATAGTTGTAGCTTGTGTTAATTGAAAAAAGCCCAAATAAAATGACATTAAGCTTAAAAACATATCAGGACTTCGATTGTGCGTAAAGCCCCATTATTTGATACTACCGATGAAATCGAAATTTTTGTAATCTTAAGAATTTTTGTGTGGGGAGTGATAGAAGGGATGACAGTACAAAATTAATTTTTTTCACACCATGCTAGAGTAGCTATAAACATAACAGGGTTACGATTGCGCGTAAAGCGCAATCTTACGATACTCTAGATGAAATAGAGTTTTTTGTGATCCCGAGAAATTTTGCATGGGTAGTGGTAGAAGGGATGATAGCATTGAACTAATTTTTTCCCCATCATGCTAAAGTAGCTATACAAATGTTTTAAACGAAATGTTTACTCCAAAAATTGAATGGGAACTGAAAAAATTAGTGAGTTGGATTTAGTTAAAATGTGCAGTTTGTATGGGAGGTGGTAGAAAGAGTGGGGGGATTTTAGTGATTTTTTCAGAAATAACTAGAAATATTATAAAATTGATATCCCTGAAATTTCAGACTAGTAACATTCATACTTTTCAAGAAAATCGATTTTTTGTGAAGTTGTGAAACTGGGTCATATTGTATGGGAGGGGGTAGATGCAGTGAAGCTAATCAATTTTTTTTTTCTGATCTTAGTGATAATACTAATTAAGTATTTATTACAAAATATGAGCTTAATAAATGTTAAATGTTCTGAGAAAATCGGCTTAGAGCATTTCATGAAAAAGTGTAGTTTGTATGGGAGGGGGTGGAAGGAGAGGGGGGGACGCAAATATTTTTTCAACTGTAGATTAAAGTCATTATGAAAGTAATATATCCCAAAGTTCAGACTAATAGCTTTTATACTTTTCGAGTAAATCCATTTATTGTCAAATTGCGAAATTGTGTCATTTTGTATGGGAGGGGGTAGAAGGGGTAAAGCTGATCGTCTAATTTTTTTTGGGCTTACTAACAATTTTAAATAAATATTTGGTGCACAATTTCAGCCCGCTAAATTTTATACGCACTGAGTAAATTGGCTTAGAGTAATTCATGACAAGTAGTTTGTATGGGAGGTGGTAGAAGTAGGAGTAGAACACGCATAATTTTTATACGGTAGATTGATATTATCATAAAAGTAACATATTCAAAATTTCAGGCCAATAGCTTTTATATTTTTCGTGCAAATCCGTTTATTGTCAAATTGCGCAATTGTGTCATTTTGTATGGGAGGGGATAGAAGGGGTGGAGCGACTTGGCCCGTTCACGAACTTGACCTTACTTTTTTGTTAAAAATGACGTGTACAAACTGTCTAGCTCAACGCGTTCTCAAGCTAGAGCGCGCACAGACGGACGGACGGACATCCGGTTTTGAGATTTTTGAGTGATAATATTAACTTCTGTATCATTCATTTTTTTGTCCGAGCCTTATTTCTTAGCGTTACAAACTTATAATACTCTTAGATTTCATCTAGAGTATAAAAATATTTTGCACCAAATTTAAACTTGAAAAACTGAATAGGTAACTCGAGAAACTTAAGTGCATTGGATTTAGTGAAATTGTGCAATTTGTATGGGAGGTGGTAGAAGGAGGGGGGGGTTTTTGGTAATTTTTCTAGATACAACTATCATCATCATGCAATTGATATCTTTTAAATTTCAGATCAGTTAGATTCACACTTTTCAAGAAAATCGGGTTTTTGCAAAGTCGTGAAATTGTGTCATATTGTAAGGGAGGGGGTAGAAGTAGTGGAGCTAATCGATTAATTTATCCCGATAATAATAATAATACTAATTAGGGATTCATCAGAAAATTTTAGCTCGATCAAAGTTATACGTACTGAGTAAATTGGTTTAGAGTATTTCATGAAAAAGTGCAGTTTGTATGGGAGGTAGTAGAAGGAGTGGAGGGTTTTTTGTAATTTTTCTAGAAACAACTATAATCACAATGCAATTGATATGTTTTAAATTTTAGATCAGTTAGATTCACACTTTTCAAGAAAATCGAGTTTTTGCAAAGTCGTGGAATTGTGCCACATTGTATGGGAGGGGGTAGAAGAAGTAAAGCTAATCGGTTTATTTTTCCCGATAATAATAATTATGCTAATTAAAGATTTAGTACAAAATTTTAGCTCGATCAAAGCTATACGTACTGCGAAAATTGATTTAGAATATTTCATGAAAAAGTGCAGTTTGTATAGGAGGTGGTGCAAGGAGTGGAGGGTTTTTAGCTATTTTTTGAGAAGCAACTACAATTATCATTGAATTGATATATTTTATATTTCAGAACAGTAACTTTCACACTTTTCAAGAAAATCGAATTTTAGCAAAGTCGTGGATTTGTGTCAGATTGCATGGGAGGGGGTAGAAGGAGTAAACCTAATTGGTTAGTCCTGACATTAATAACAATGCTAATTAAGGACTTAATACAAAGTCTTAGCTCGATCAGAGTTATACGTGCTGAGAAAATTGGAGTATAGTATTTCATGAAAAAGTATAGTTTGTATGGGAGGTGGTGGAAGGAGTTGGGGGATTCAAACTATTTATATACTTGAAGATTGCGTTTATAATAGAAATAATATATTATAAATTTCAAATTAATAGCTTTCATAGTTTCCATGAAAATTTGATTATTATAAGTTTTTGAAAATGAGTCACTTTGTATGGGAGGGGGTAGAAGGCGTGAGGGGAGAAAAATAAAACCTAAAGCAGATTACTCCCCAAGGCAGACCTAATAATCTGTGAAAGTTTCATTGCAATCGGTGTAGCCGTTTGTGCGTGAAAGCCGGAAAGACAGACAGACAGACAGACACAGACAGACAGAGAATTTTTTAAAAACGTTTGATTCTGCTTAGTTATTGCTAAAATGAAGCAAAAAACTTATTTATAGCCATTTATAAACAAATAAAAGACAGACACTACAATTATATTTATATAGATTAATGTAATGCTTCAACTTTCTTTAGAGACTAAGCAAAAAAAATGTGTTCATGGGTATTCCATACCTTACAACTTTCATGCCAAGCCTATTGATGGGCATGACACATTCGAATAACACTATCAATAGTTTGTATTCGAATAAGAACTGTCGATAGTTATTCGACTAAGATCCATCAATAGTTTTTTTTCGAATAATAGCTAGCGATAGTTCGATAGTTATTTGGCGTTAAGCCATGATTCATTACATACTGCTTCAAAACTATAAAAGTGTCCATCTTATCTATAGCTCAGAATGCAGCTAAGAATAAAGGCTTTAAAATAAAAAGAAACATAACAGGGCTACGATTGCGCGTAAAGCGCAATCTTACGATACTCTAGATGAAATAGAATTTTTTGTGATCCCAAGAAATTTTGTATGGGGAGTGTTAGAAGGGATGATAGCATTGTACTAATTTTTTCGACATCATGCTAAAGTAGCTATGAAAATGTTTTATACAAAATGCTTACTCCAAAAACAGAATGGGAACTGAGAAAATTAGTGAGTTTGATTTAGTGAAAATGTGCAGTTTGTATGGGAGGTGGTAGAAAGAGTGGGGGGATTTTGATGATTTTTTTAGAAATAACTAGGAATATTATAAAATTGGCATCCCTTAAATTTCAGACTAGTGCCATTCATAATTTTCAAGAAAATCGATTTTTTGTGAAGTTGTGAAACTGTGTCATATTGTATGGGAGAGGATAGAAGTAGTGAAGCAAATCAAATATTTTTTTTTTCACCTTAGTAATAATATTAATAAAATATTTATTACAAAATATGAGCTCAACAAATGTTATATGTTCTGAGAAAATCGGCTTAGAGCATTTCAGGAAAAAGTGTAGTTTGTATGGGAGGGGGTGGAAGGAAAGGGAGGAAGCAAATAATTTTTGTACTGTAGATTTAAATCATTAAAAAAGTAATACATACCAAAATTGAGACCAATAGCTTTTATACTTTTTGAGTAAATCCATTTATTGTCAAATTGCAAAATTGTGTCATTTTGTATGGGAGGGGGTAGAAGGGGTGAAGTTAATCATCTCATTTTTTTTGACCTTACTAACAATTTTAAATAAGTATTTGGTGCACAATTTCAGCCCGCTGAATTTTATAAGCACTGAGGAAATTGGCTTAGAGTAATTCATGATAAGTACAGTTTGTATGGGAGGTGGTAGAAGGAGGGGGAGGATACGCACAATTTTTATATGATAGATTGACATTATCATAAAAGTAATATATTCTGAATTTCAGGCCAATAACTTTTATACTTTTTGAGCAAATCCGTTTATTGTCAAATTGCGTAATTGTGTCATTTTGTATGGGAGGGGGTAGAAGGGGTGGAGCGATTTGGTACGTTCACGAACTTGACCTTACTTTTTTGTCAAAAACGACGTGTACAAAATTTGAACTTTCTAGCTCAACGCGTTCTCAAGCTAGAGAGCGCACGGACGGACGGACGGACGGACAAACGGACGGACAGACGGACGGACGGACGGACGGACATCCGGTTTTGAAATTTTTGAGTGATAATATTAACTTCTGTATTCATCATTTTTTTCTCCGAGCCTTATTTCTTGGCGTTACAAAACCTTAGAGCGAACTTATAATACTCTCAGATTCCATCTAGAGTATAAAAATGCCACGATCGGACGAAACCACAAATTTTTTTTGTAAAAATAGCGACTATTTTTATTTTTTCACATTTTTTTTATTTAAATTGTGTTCTTATTATCTATAACTTCAATTTCCAGTCAAATTGCTGCTGTAGTTTAGCAGATATGATTCTTAGAAGTTGGCTCTGCAGTGCACAAAAGTGCAAACATTTTTAATTTTATTCACGTTTATCGCAGAAAAAAAATTTTTATACTCTAGATGGAATCTGAGAGTATTATAAGTTCGCTCTAAAGTTTGTAACGCCAAGAAATAAGGCTCGGAGAAAAAAATGAATGATACAGAAGTTAATATTATCACTCAAAAATCTCAAAACCGGATGTCCGTCCGTCCGTCCGTCCGTCCGTCCGTCCGTCCGTCCGTCCGTCTGTCCGTCCGTCCGTCCGTCCGTCCGTGCGCTCTCTAGCTTGAGAACGCGTTGAGCTAGAAAGTTCAAATTTTGTACACGTCGTTTTTGACAAAAAAGTAAGGTCAAGTTCGTGAACGGGCCAAATCGCTCCACCCCTTCTACCCCCTCCCATACAAAATGACACAATTACGCAATTTGACAATAAACGGATTTGCTCGAAAAGTATAAAAGTTATTGGCCTGAAATTCAGAATATATTACTTTTATGATAATATCAATCTATCATATAAAAATTGTGCGTGTCGTCCCCATCCTTCTACCACCTCCCATACAAACTGTAGTTATCATGAATTACTCTAAGCCAATTTCCTCAGTGCTTATAAAATTCAGCGGGCTGAAATTGTGCACTAAATATTTATTTCAAATTGTTAGTAAGGTCAAAAAAAATGAGATGATTAGCTTCACCCCTTCTACCCCCTCCCATACAAAATGACACAATTTCGCAATTTGACAATAAATGGATTTACTCAAAAAGTATAAAAGCTATTGGCCTCAATTTTGGTACATATTACTTTTTTAATGATTTAAATCTACAGTACAAAAATTATTTGCTTCCTCCCTTTCCTTCCACCCCCTCCCATACAAACTACACTTTTTCCTGAAATGCTCTAAGCCGATTTTCTCAGAACATATAACATTTGTTGAGCTCATATTTTGTAATAAATATTAAATTAATATTATTACTAAGATGAGAAAAAAAATATTTGATTTGCTTCACTACTTCTACCCCCTCCCATACAATGTGACATAGTTTCACAACTTCACAAAAAATCGATTTTCTTGAAAAGTATGAATGGCACTAGTCTGAAATTTAAGGGATGCCAATTCTATAATATTCCTAGTTATTTCTGAAAAAATTATTAAAATCCCGCCACTCTTTCTACCACCTCCCATACAAACTGCACATTTTCACTAAATCAAACTCACTAATTTTCTCAGTTCCCATTCAGTTTTTGGAGTATGCATTTTGTATATAACATTTTCATAGCTACTTTAGCATGATGTCGAAAAAATTAGTTCAATGCTATCATCCCTTTTAACACTCCCCATACAAAATTTCTTGGGATCACAAAAAATTCTATTTCATCTAGAGTATCGTAAGATTGCGCTTAACCGCGCAATCGTAGCCCTGTTATGTTTTTTTAAATATCTTCTACGATATTATATTACTAGCCGTACTCCACCACTGGCCTTTGGACGGTCTTTTTATATATCTGCGACTCATAAGGTTTGTGTTTAATTACTATTGACCTTTGTTCGCACAAGGATATCTGCTAGCGTGATTTGCTGAAATTATGATATTTTTACTCTAGTCAAAGCTTTAAAAAAAACAAAAAACTGTTTTTAAAAAAAATATTATTATCTGTAATCAAACCGTGGACTGACTGCACTTCGGGCAATAATTCTGCACCAACACTGATAAACTTTTTTTCGCCAAAATTTAGTCACGTACTTAATGTTTTTTTTATATAGTTAATCTTTAGGAAACTTAATTATTTAATAGCACTCGACCAGCATGGATTAGTTAAAGGAAAATCAACTTTCTCCAATTTATGTGAATTCACTGACTTCGTAGCCCAATCCTTAGACCATCAAAAGCTTTCGGAAATCAGTGGATGTGGCATGAACAGTATTTATGCCATATGCACTGATTTTTCGAAAACTTTTGACACTGTTAATACTAAAATTCTTATCGCAAAACTTGAAAGGTACGGTGTCACTGACTCTCTCCTGAATTGGTTTAATTCTTGCCTCGAATTACGTTCAATGGACATACATTTGCTGGTTTTCTAGCTAACTCTGGTGCTCCACAGGGATCTATTCTTGGTCCGCTACTATTTGCGCTTTTCATTAATTATTTGCCCAAATTCTTATCTTCGAATTGTCTCTTATAACCGGACAACCTAAAAATTTTCCATGAAATTTCCCCTCACTTTGACTACTTGAACCTCCAGACTGTTCTAACAATGACATTTGTTTGAACATTGAGAGGTGTTTTGGTATGGAGTTTTCGTATAAGACTACCCATCCTGTCCCCACTTTCACCTTCGATCGCGAGCTTAAATTCGTCAATCATTATTCTGTGATTGCAAATAAGGCATACAGATTTGCTGGGTTCGTCCTCCGTGCGACAGTCCAGTTTAGCCGTCCAAGAACAACAGCCCTGCTATATTCGTCCGTAGTATCTTAGAATACTGCTCCATCGTCTGGAACCCTCACCCTGCTTGCCATGTTGGGGCCGTCGAATCGGTTCAGCGTAAATTTACTCGCACCCTTTTCTACAGATTAAAAAAGCCTCATATTAGCTATAATGAAAGACTTGGAGCATGGAGGTTTTCGATGTAGTTGAATCCGATAGACGACATCATTTAATCGGGTGATGATCTGGTAAGGGCCTTCCCAGTTGCGCTGTAGTTTCGGCGATCTGCCCTTCTGTCGTTTGGGATTGTATAACCAAACCAAATCGCCCTCTCGGAATCCTGATGAATTCGCCCGTTGATCATACCTCGTCTTCATGCGGTCGGTCGCCAAATCAATTTTATCTCTGACCAGGTTATAAATTGTATTTAGTCGACATCGAAGATCCGAGACGTAATCTTTAGCATTGGTTGGTTGGTCTGGTGGCACTCCAAACATAAGTTCCGCAGGGACTCAAATATTTCTTCCGAAAACCACTCGGGAGGGAGTTTCTCCTGTTGTTCAATGTACCGATGTTCTGTAGGCCATTAAAAATAGAGGGATGTTGTGATCCCAGTCCTGTTGCCTCTCGCTGACGAGTTTGGATAGGTTTGAGTTCAATGTCCTATTAAAACGTTCCACCAATCCATCGGACTATGGGTGTAATGGAGTTGTCCTGGTTTTGTTTATTCCCAGCATTTGGCACACGTGTTTGAATATTTGAGATTCAAAATTGCGCCCTTGATCGGAGTGTAGTTCACGTGGAGCTCCAAATCTGCTCTTCCAGTTGGTAACAATTTGTTCGGCGACGGTTACTGCTTCTTGGTTTGGAATTGCGTAGGCTTCAGGCCACTTGCTGAAATAATCAATGACCACTAGAATGTAGCGAATACCATTTTCTGATTCTGGAAGTGGTCCAGCAATATCTACAGCAATTCTCTCAAATGGGACTCCCACGTTGTATTGTTGCATTTCTCCCTTTGATCTGCATTGTGGGCCCTGACTCGATGTACACGTAGTTCATTTACGGCATCAGTTTTCGACATCATCTCGGAGATGGATCCAATAGAACCTTTCTCGTATCTTTGCCAAGGTTCTATTTACACCCAAATGCCCACCGGAGGTACCTCCATGATATTCCTTCAAAACCTCCTCGACTTTACAATGCGGGACGATGGTTTGCATATGATACGACTTTCCGTCAGCGTCCTCCCATTTCCGTTTTAATAATCCGCCGTCTAGGTGAAGGGAGTTCCATTGTGCCCAATAACACTTTAAGGTTTCGCTGAATTGTGAAATTCCTTTCCACTCAGGACGTTTCATTTCGTCCTTCCATGCCATGATCGGTGAAATATCTGGATCTTTACGTTGGGCATCTTCAATTTCTTGCTGTTTCCATCCATACTTTGGTTCGGTCGTTATCCTCTGAATGGTCTCTCCGGCTTCTTTCCCTTCTACACGGTGACAATGCTTGCAGTTCGGTAGACGGTGCATCGGCATTACCGTGGATGCTTCCTCTTCGATGAACAATTTCGAAATCGTAGGATTCGAGCCTTTCGATCCATCTGGCTACTTGGCCTTCGGGGTTCTTAAACTGAAGTAGCCATCTAAGCGATGCATGATCCGTTCGAAGAAGGAACTTTTGACCTCTCGGCGAGTTACGCAATAGTTGCTTTCTGGTTTTAAGAGTACTCGGCTGTAGTATGATAGCACTCTTTCCTGCCCGTCGATCTCTTGTGATAGTACCGCTCCGATATTGGTTCACAGCTGCCAATTATATCTCCTTTCTTTACGCTGGTAATGCTGTCCGAAACGTTGAGGACTCTTATTGGTACCATCATCTTCTCATTCCTTTTTACGAGTGTTTTTCCTAGTATTAGACTTCGTACTGCAGGTGTCGTTTCCGGTTCTATGAGGTAGAATCGGTGGTTCCCGGGATCACCATCGAGCTCTGCCCAAATAACATTCTCAGATGACTTCGGTATATCCGCATCTTCGCACAATACAACTCGCAACTTTGTTGTGTTAGAGGATGTTATTTCCATCGGGATTTCGATATTCCGCCACTTCATTTTTCGTTGTCCTAAGTCCAGCTGGATACCGTGTGGTTTCAGAAAATCCATTCCAAGGATGCACTCATCGGTAATGTCATGTACCACGAATACATGCGAGAAGGTCAAATCCCCAAGCTGTATGTCACGAGCTATTTCTCCATGGACCGTTGTAATTTCTCCTGTAGCAGTGCGAAGCGCGTACTTCCTGGTGTTGTGAAGCCAATTACGGTCTACGCGGTCAGATCTCAGCACTGACCGTGTTGCGCCTGTGTCGACTTATATGATGCAGTTTAATTTGCCGACTCGACCATTCATGCATAAGTCGTTTTCACAACGATGTAGTCGAGAAACTGCGATGATGGTTCCGGGGGCGTCGATTCTACCAGCCAACTTCTGCTCCATGAAGTTGGCCTTTACTCGTTTCCCGGACTGTCATTCGGCGAAGCGTACTCTCGTGACGGTTCGCCCCTTCCACCCCTTTGTTTGGCAGCGCAGCCGAAGCAATAGTTGGTCGCTTTTTTGGGTTTACGGCATTCGCGTCTTAAGTGCCCTGCCTGTCCACAATTCCAGCATCGGGGGGCACCAGATCCTTTGCTCGGCTTCGTATATTCTGTTC
This sequence comes from Chorisops tibialis, assembly GCA_963669355.1. NCBI lineage: Eukaryota > Metazoa > Arthropoda > Insecta > Diptera > Stratiomyidae > Chorisops > Chorisops tibialis. The sequence goes on from OY770262.1 coordinate 218,485,478, forward strand.
TCTGGCACACACACTCTTCTGCTATTTCTCGGACTCGATAATTACTCCGCGAGTTTTGCTTGGCAGCTTCGAACGTCAGCCCATATACTAAGGCTTCGCCAATCGTTTTCTTACCTGCCAATTTCAACGCCTGTTGCAGCTCTCTGTCCTGTACAGCATTGTTCTTTCAAGGACCTCCCATACAACTCGAAAGCTCCGAAAACAGTAAAACAGAAATGCCTACTCGAACAATGCAAAATCGTACCAAGTAATGATCCCCGATCGATAATGATTTTTGCGCTCTCAGAATCCGCTAAATTCGATTTTTGCGCTACGTCCTTTCAAGAACCTCCTTAAAAATTTTGTTGCGTTTAAAATTGTATCCACACTGAATTTTGTTCGCGTTGCAAAGTTCTTGGGTTACAATTTGTCGCCATACTCCGGGTTGTAACATTTCGTACCGACGAAATCTTATTTTGGGGCGACGCTTTTCGGAACGAACATATTGTTTCGTAGTAATTATATCTTCTAGCTCACTTTTTCTAAAAAATATTTTAATTGTTTGTTTTGACGAATTATCACTCTTACTTGAAGTACAACTGCCAAATGAGTGGCCACTTACACTTAAATCATGTAAACTATTTTGTGCACTAGTACCACTAAGTTCAGTGTTATTAAAAATTTTGTCCTTTATTCCGAAACGATTTTTGACTACCAGCGTATATAGTCCATTTTCAGATATTGAATTATTCATTAGATTTGATAGATCTGTCCATATTTTGTTCTGTTTTGATACAATTTTATTATCACTCACTAAAAAATGTTTGTTTCCCAGAATATTCAATGGCGTGGCGTGACTTTATAGCGAAGGGAAGCCATTATTTTGCGCCAAGCTACAAGCGCTGCGTCAATATGCATGACTCCACAAGTTTACAACATTATTTGAAACACTTCTACTCATCCGAGGAAAATGCGGTTTTCGGTAATCGCTTACCGAATCCCAGAATCTAGTCTACATTAATAGGAAATAAAAAAAATCGATTTTTTTTTTAATTTTTTAGATAGTGCTCCCCTGAAACAGACACTTTTCACTCAAAGCACGACAAATATGGGTCATATAGCCAGATCTACCTCTTCACATTTTTCTTCCTGATCATTTTTCGCCTAGTACAGAAATTTCAATACTGGCAATACTTTGATCGAGAGCCAGATCTTGCGACTGAAAGCACTGGCTGGAAGCAATTGCATTAACGCATCTCTCCTTCAAATAAGAGTGGAACTTGCGCTCGCTGCGAGCAAAAATTTTACTGGTATTGTGCTCATCGCGCGAGAAAATTTTGCTCATATTGGCACCGGCGGTCTTGTCAATGCGTTTTTAAAATCGCATCTTTTTCCCTTTGGAAGGCTTTAAACTTTCGTTGGTCAGAAAAAGCGTGAGAAAAACATAACAGGGCTACGATTGCGCGTAAAGCGCAATCTTACGATACTCTAGATGAAATAGAATTTTTTGTGATCCCAAGAAATTTTGTATGGGGAGTGTTAGAAGGGATGATAGCATTGAACTAATTTTTTCGACATCATGCTAAAGTAGCTATGAAAATGTTTTATACAAAATGCTTACTCCAAAAACTGAATGGGAACTGAGAAAATTAGTGAGTTTGATTTAGTGAAAATGTGCAGTTTGTATGGGAGGTGGTAGAAAGAGTGGGGGGATTTTAATGATTTTTTCAGAAATAACTAGGAATATTATAAAATTGGCATCCCTTAAATTTCAGACTAGTGCCATTCATACTTTTCAAGAAAATCGAATTTTTGTGAAGTTGTGAAACTGTGTCATATTGTATGGGAGGGGGTAGAAGTAGTGAAGCAAATCAAATATTTTTTTCTCATCTTAGTAAAAATGTTAATTAAATATTTATTACAAAATATGAGCTCAACAAATGTTATATGTTCTGAGAAAATCGGCCTAGAGCATTTCAGGAAAAAGTGTAGTTTGTATGGGAGGGGGTGGAAGGAAAGGGACAACGCAAAAAATTTTTGTACTGTAGATTTTAATCATTAAAAAAGTAACATATACCAAAACTGAGACCAATAGCTTTCATACTTTTTGAGTAAATCCATTTATTGTCAAATTGCGAAATTGTGTCATTTTGTATGGGAGGGGGTAGAAGGGGTGAAGCCAATCATCTCATTTTTTTTGACCTTACTAAAAATTTTAAATAAATATTTGGTGCACAATTTCAGCCCGCTGAATTTTATAAGCACTGAGGAAATTGGCTTAGAGTAATTCATGATAAGTACAGTTTGTATGGGAGGTGGTAGAAGGAGGGGGAGGACACGCACAATTTTTATATGATAGATTGATATTATCATAAAAGTAATATATTCTGAATTTCAGGCCAATAACTTTTATACTTTTTGAGCAAATCCGTTTATTGTCAAATTGCGTAATTGTGTCATTTTGTATGGGAGGGGGTAGAAGGGGTGGAGCGATTTGGCCCGTTCACGAACTTGACCTTACCTTTTTGTCAAAAACGACGTGTACAAAATTTAAACTTTCTAGCTCAACGCGTTCTCAAGCTAGAGAGCGCACGGACGGACGGACAGACGGACGGACAGACGGACGGACGGACGGACGGACGGACATCCGGTTTTGAGATTTTTGAGTGATAATATTAACTTCTGTATCATTCATTTTTTTCTCCGAGCCTTATTTCTTGGCGTTACAAACCTTAGAGCGAACTTATAATACTCTCAGATTCCATCTAGAGTATAAAAAGCTGTCCTGACCACGTAAATGCTGTTAACAGTGGTAGACGAAAATAATGCGCCGTTTCTTTTAAAGAATTTTTTAAATAAATTTTCAGCTTAGATTTTCTAAACTGAATAAAGGGCAAAACGTAAGGGAAGCATTGCTTCCCTTGCATCAATGGACGCCACGCCACTGAGAATATTAGATATAATAAATTGTTCGTTATGTACACGAGGTCTACCACGATTAGGAATCATACTGCAATAAACTACAATATACCTATATACTTCTATGAAAAAAATGGTTTTAGCCTTTTAAATTATTAGGAATATTTATTTATTTAAGATAAATGACTGCATATAAATATAAAGCCATTTTATAGAGGCATCAGGGGCATCTAAGGCCATGCGATGCCGTTTGATAAGTTTTTGTTTTAATCGTAATTCGTACAACTAGGTTAAGTATTGATTAGTCAAAATTTAAGTATTAAACTAAATCTAAGCTTACTTTTAATTTCTGTTTTTTGAATCCTTGTAGACTTTATATTATAAATATACTTTTTTTTTTTAATTTTTATGACTAATATATTGATTGGCATATATTCACCTCTTTTTATACTCTAGATGAAATCTGAGAGTATATTGTGTTTGCCTTACCGTTTGTAACGCTAAGAAATAATGCTCGCACAGAGCCACCAAGGGTACAGAAATATTTGTTGTCGCTGAAGAACTTCGATTCCGAGTTGCTGTCTGTCCGTCTGTCTACAGCATAACTCTCGAACGCTTTGAGCTATCGTGCTGAAATTTGTTGTGTGTCATTTTTAGCAAAAAAGAAACTTAAGTTCGTGAATGGGCCACATCCCTTCACTCCTTCTACCCCCTCCCATACAAATTTCACGAAATTCCGAAATTTTCAGAAATTGATTTTTCTTTGAAACTATTTAAGCTATCGATTTGAAATTTGGATCAAAGTATTATGATATAAATATCATTAATATGACAGAATATTGATCCGATCCTGTAACTCCTTCTACCCCCTCCCATACAAATGCATAATTTTGAAAAATATAAAATAATTCAATGCTCTTAATTGTAACCTATTAGTCTATATCTTTTGAATTTATAATTTTATAATATATTTATTGTTCTTTATTCTATAATTATACTCTAGATGGAATCTGAGAGTATTATAAGTTCGCTCTAAGGTTTGTAACGCCAAGAAATAAGGCTCGGAGAAAAAAATGAATGATACAGAAGTTAATATTATCACTCAAAAATCTCAAAACCGGATGTCCGTCCGTCCGTCCGTCTGTCCGTCTGTCCGTCCGTCTGTCCGTCCGTCCGTGCGCTCTCTAGCTTGAGAACGCATTGAGCTAGAAAGTTCAAATTTTGTACACGTCGCCAAGAAATAAGGCTCGGAGAAAAAAATGAATGATACAGAAGTTAATATTATCACTCAAAAATCTCAAAACCGGATGTCCGTCCGTCCGTCCGTCCGTCCGTCTGTCCGTCCGTCTGTCCGTCCGTCCGTGCGCTCTCTAGCTTGAGAACGCGTTGAGCTAGAAAGTTCAAATTTTGTACACGTCGTTTTTGACAAAAAAGTAAGGTCAAGTTCGTGAACGGGCCAAATCGCTCCACCCCTTCTACCCCCTCCCATACAAAATGACACAATTACGCAATTTCACAATAAACGGATTTGCTCAAAAAGTATAAAAGTTATTGGCCTGAAATTCAGAATATATTACTTTTATGATAATATCAATCTATCGTATATCCTTCTACCACCTCCCATACAAACTGTACTTATCATGAATTACTCTAAGCCAATTTCCTCAGTGCTTATAAAATTCAGCGGGCTGAAATTGTGCACCAAATATTTATTTAAAATTGTTAGTAAGGTCAAAAAAAATGAGATGATTAGCTTCACCCCTTCTACCCCCTCCCATACAAAATGACACAATTTCGCAATTTGACAATAAATGGATTTACTCAAAAAGTATAAAAGCTGTTGGTCTCAATTGTGGTATATGTTAATTTTTTAATGATTTAAATCTACAGTACAAAAGTTATTTGCTTCCTCCCTTTCCTTCCTCCCCCTCCCATACAAACTACACTTTTTCCTGAAATGCTCTAAGCCGATTTTCTCAGAACGTATAACATTTGTTGAGCTCATATTTTGTAATAAACATTTAATTCATATTATTACTAAGATGAGAAAAAAAATATTTGATTTGCTTCACTACTTCTACCCCCTCCCATACAATATGACACAGTTTCACAACTTCACAAAAAATCGATTTTCTTGAAAAGTATGAATGGCATTAGTCTGAAATTTAAGGGATGCCAATTTTATAATATTCCTAGTTATTTCTGAAAAAATCATTAAAATTCCTCCACTCTTTCTACCACCTCCCATACAAACTGCACATTTTCACTAAATCAAACTCATTAATTTTCTCAGTTCCCATTCAGTTTTTGGAGTAAGCATTTTGTATAAAACATTTTCATAGCTACTTTAGCATGATGTCGAAAAAATTAGTTCAATGCTATCATCCCTTCTAACACTCCCCATACAAAATTTCTTGGGATCACAAAAAATTCTATTTCATCTAGATTATCGTAAGATTGCGCTTTACGCGTAATCGTAGCCCTGTTATGTTTTTTATTTCATATTGTGTATTAAGCGCAATAAGTGCTATTCAAGTTCGTAATACTATATTTCACAGATTATATTTTTTGCCATAAATCATGCGGCAGTATAGCACGTTTAATATTTGAGATTGTGTGGAGGCAGCTAGGGTCGAGAAGAATGGAGGTTTGCAAATTGATGGAGAGGTCTTCGTCGGTCGTGATCCTGGAGAGGGGGCAGTCCTGGATCGTGTGTCGGACAGTTAGTGTGCTGTTACAACTTGAGCACAAATTTGGGGGATGCTCATAATAGTGCTCACAGCTGATCAGCGTCCGTCCGAGTCTCATACGAAGTATCGTTATACAGTCCTGTCGCGAGTAAAAGGGGTGGTATATAGGTCGGGTGATGAGGGCATTGTGGAAGCGAAGAAAGGAGTTGTTGATTGACCGGGTGTTTTGGAGAAGAGTATGCGAAAGATATTTATGAATACGAAGGATGATTAGATGCAAGTTGGGGGATTCTGTAACAAGAGGCATTGTGAGGGCCTTTCTGGCTGCTGCATCTGCTGCTTCATTGCCGACTATACCGATATGACCTGGAACCCAGTCCAGACAAATGTAGGGGGATAGAGACAAAGCGTTTCGGACGGTAGAGACTGAGGGGCATTTATTATAGGGGTTGGATAGGGTGAGGAGTATACTGAGGTTGTCGCTGTATATGATTGTTGCTAAGTGCTGACGGTTAGCAATTTGGATAGCGGCCAGAATGGCTGCCATCTCCGCGACGTAGCTACCTGAATACAGAGGGCTTGATGGAGAGTGGTGGTTGGTTGCTCTACACCTTTTTTAATTACTGCGTAAGAAGGGGTGGATTGGCTGTAGGAACCGTCGGTATAGAGGATTAGCTGATTGCGGGAGTTTTCCAGTAAAAGTTTGTGAAGGGAATGGTATATGTAAGCTGGAATGGAGTTTTTGGGGTACGCTGCAAGCAAAATGTCGATAGTGCTTAGGTTGTGGGAGGGGGTAGTTTCGAGTGAAGAGGTGGGATGCAATTCCAGATGGGGATGAGATGAGTATGCCTTTTCGTCGAGAAGGGAGAGGATCTGCAAGAATTTCATGTTCCCGCAGCAGAATATTATGAAGTGGGTGAGATTCAGAGACCAGTGCTTTACTAGCTAGTGTGATGGAGCGAGAGAGGGCTGTATCCTCAAAGCTAGTGAATTGTGCTTTGATGCGCAAAGATGGAATAGGGGTTGCACGAAGTGCTCCTGTCGCTATTCGATGACATTTGTTAATAGCAACATTAGACTTATTTAGGTTTTTTTTTGTGGTCCAGGAATATTTTGAGATGCCGTGTGTAGAATGCCTCCAGTTAGGACCTTCGAGGGATGCAATGCAACCTCTAATTGAGGACCATTCTTTCTGGAGCACAGCATCTTTAGTAGGTTATGGATGGATTTGAGGCGATTGGAGAGGGATTCAACATGGGGATTCCAAGATAGATTAGAAGTGAAGATGACGCCAAGGATTCGAAGGTGTTTTTGCAGGGGAATGGTGGAGTTATCAATTTCAATAGAATGTGATGAACAGGACGTTTTGCGGCAGAGGTGGAGGGCTTTGGATGTTGGGACGATTGCGCCAATCTGCTGTGCCCACATGTTGAGTGACCGATGAACGCTCTGTAGTTTGCTCTGGACAGCAGCTGGACTACCTGAGGCAAGAAAATAGAAGTTGTCGGCGTAGGCCCCCACGAAGTCCAAGTTAGAGAAGGAATTCGTTAGGTGTCGAATGAGGAGGTTGGCATAGCTGTTATAGAGGAAAACCAATAGTGAGGATGCTTGGGGAACCCCATTATCTACGGGAGGGGATTGGGAGTAGTGGACGTCAATTTGCACTTTAATTACTCTCGACGAGAGAAAAGATTGCAAAAGTGTGAGGCATTTGCTGGGGATACCCCAAGCGTGTAGTTGGATAAGTGTTGGTGTCAAGAGTACACGCTCAAATGTCTTTTCTATGTCAATAGACCATTTGGTGCTCGAGTAGGTGCACAATGGTATGCACTCCACGTCCTAGTCGGTAGCCGTGTTGCTCATTCTCCAAGTGAAGCTCTTCTCCAAGATCTTAGAGACGACAGGCTGGAGAGAGATGGGGCGGTAACTATCAAGCATATGTGTATCTTTTCCACTTTTTGGGATGGGTATTATGGTGGCGGATTTCCAGGAATGAGGGAAGATGCCAGTAGATAGGATATTGTTGTAAGGGAGAAGAAGCCGGGATTTGAATTCCATGGAGGAGTGTTTCAACATGGCATATGATATTTTGTCCTCTCCAGGCGCTGTGTTTTTGGCAATGCTGAGTTGATGATGCAGCTCAGTCATTTTGAATGGGGCCTGGAGGCTTTCATATGCCAGAGGTTGTTATGTAAGAGAATTATAGTTGAAGCAAAGTTTCTGTTCTATTAAATGGGAGGGGAAAGAAGAGTCGGATCTATACCGGCTCCACTTAGCTGCGAGAAGGTTGGATATCTGAATGGGGTCGGATATGATGGATGCATCATGTGTAATATGCGGGAAACTAGAGGGTGACCTGTTTGACTTGAGGCTTTTGACTTTGCCCCCGTGAATCAAGAGAGGGGTCCAAGGAGTTGACGAATTTTACCCAGGAGTCACGTTTTGCATTCTTAGATTCGCGACGGAGAAGGGATTGGGCCTTGCGGTATTTGATGACGTTCAAAGAGGTTGGAGAGCGCTTAAATTGTATCCAGCAAGCGTTCTTCGATTTTACAAGTTCGTTGATACGTGGAGTAAACTAAAGTGGCTGCTTGCGTGATCGTTGGGAGGGACGGGATACTGGTATAGACTTGGATGCAGCAGATCGAAGAATTTTTTTAAGTTTAGCTGCCTCTTGATTTGGGTTTGTGGATGGTGGAGATTGGCCACAAAGGAGTTGTGTGGTGGCTTGAAAGATTTCCCAGTCGGCCAGATTTTCTCTGAACCTAGGGATGTGTTTTTTGGGGTGCGAGTTGGGAAAATTGGGTTGACCTATCGGGGAGGTACTAATAAGGATGGGGAGATGGTCACTACTTTCAAAAGTAGGATGAACATTCCATTCAAGTACTGGAGCTAGGCCGGCAGTTGATAGCGATACATCTATTGCGGTTAATGTGTTTCTGGTGCTGAAATGTGTGGGCGAGCCATCGTTCAGCACTACCAGATCCCGATCATCGATAAAGTCCTGGTATGTCTGTCCGGGGGTTGACAAATGTGCGGATCCCCAGGGAGGGTTCGCCGCATTGAAGTCTCACAACACTATATGGTGTATTCCAGAAGGATTTGGTACTTCATTCAGCATTTGTGACGTAATTATACTCTAGATGGAATCTGAGAGTATTATAAGTTTGCTCTAAGGTTTGTAACGCTAAGAAATAAGGCTCGGAGAAAAAAATGATGAATACAGAAGTTAATATTATCACTCAAAAATCTCAAAACCGGATGTCCGTCCGTCCGTCCGTGCGCTCTCTAGCTTGAGAACGCGTTGAGCTAGATAGTTCAAATTTTGTACACGTCGTTTTTGACAAAAAATTAAGGTCAAGTTCGTGAATGGGCCAAATCGCTCCACCCCTTCTACCCCCTCCCATACAAAATGACACAATTGCGCAATTTGACAATGAAGAGATTTGCTCGAAAAGTATATAAGCTATTAACTTGAAATTTGGAATATATTACTATTATGATAATATCAATCTACCGTATAAAAATTATGTGTGTCCTACCCCTCCTTCTACCACCTCCCATACAAACTGTACTTTTCATGAATTATTCTAAGCCAATTTACTCAGTGCGTATAAAATTTAGCTAGCTGAAATTTTGCACCAAATATTTATTTAAAATTGTTAGTAAGGCCAAAAAAAATTAGACGATTAACTTCACCCCTTCTACCCCCTCCCATACAAATGACAAATGACACAATTTCGCAATTTGACAATAAATGGATTTACTCGAAAAGTGTGAAAGCTATTAATCTGAATTTTTGGATATATTACATTCATAATAATATAAATCTACAGTAGAAAAATTATTGGAGTCCTCCCTCTCCTTCCACCCCCTCCCATACAAACATCACTTTTTCATGAAATGTTCTAAGACGATTTTCTCAGAACATATAACATTTATCGAGCTCATGTTTTGTAATAAATTCTTAATTAGAATTATCACTAAGATCAGAAAAAAATTATTGATTAGCTTCACTGCTTCTACCCCTTCCCATACAATATGACACAGTTTCACAACTTCACAAAAAATCGATTTTCTTGAAAAGTATGAGTGGCACTAGTCTGAAATTTAAGGGATGTCAATTTTATAATATTCCTAGTTATTTCTGAAAAAATCACTAAAATCCACCCACTCTTTCTACCACCTCCCATACAAACTGCACATTTTCATTAAATCTAACTCACTAATTTTCTCAGTTCCCATTCAATTTGTTGGAGTAAGCATTTTGAATAAAACATTTTTATAGGTACTTTAGCATGATGGGAAAAAAATTAGTTCAATGCTATCATCCCTTGTAACACTCCACATACAAAATTTCTTGGGGTCACAAAAAAATTCTATTTCATCTAGAGTATCGTAAGATTGCGCATTACGCGCAATCGTAGCCCTGTTATGTTTTTTATGTTAGTTTCGCAGTAGATGTTAGTCACAAGGATGCGTAGTAGAGTGGGAATGGTAATTGTAAGGTGAAGAAGTTCAGATGTAGAGGAGTCAGCAGTGGGGAGAGTTGGGATAGTAGTCTTGACTAGAAAGCCAATTCCATCGCGGAAGGTAGGATAGGAATGGTTATGGTGATAAGATTTATATTGCGGATGTTTAAACAGGTGAAGAGAGCGTTAGATGATGTGGGTTTCTTGTAGACCGATGATATCGGGGTTATAGTGGCAAATGAGTTGTTCCAGGGCATGTTTATTGTATAGCTTTGGATGTTCTATTGAAGGATGAGGAGGTTTGGAAGAGTCATAATGAAATTAGCGATGGTTGGTTTTTTGTTGTTTTGAGTGGTTGAACTTGGATTGAAGTTGTTTCTGGGAGTTTATTTCAATGGTTTCTTTGTTTGGCTCTAATTTTTCTTTAGTTTGCTTTTTTGTGGTAACTGAAGCCTCGAAGTCGGGTTGAGTTGTAAGGGCTATTTGTGGGTTGTAACTAGAAGTTGTTGGTTCCATTTGTTTTCAGTATGTTGTGGTTGCAGAGTCTATTCCATTGGGTTAAAGTATATTTTCGTTATTTGCTTTTAGATTATTTTGTTGTATGTTAATAATTATTGTTTTTGGTGTGGTAACTTTTGCGTATGAAATACCGGGAGTAGGTTGCTTGGCTTTAACTGAATTTTTAGATTCGTGACATTTTTTCCGCGCTTCAAATATTGAGCATTTGTTTATGGTTTTGATGGTGATGATTTCTTTATTTTCAAGGTACTTAGGACATAGTCGATCAGATGATATGTGGCTTGAATCTCCACAGTTTACGCAAAACTTAACGCTTTCTGTACAGGGTGTAGGGTTATGCTCTGCTTTACCGCAGGAAACACATGTTGGAGAAGATTTGCACCATTTAGCCGTGTGTCCAAGCTTTTGGCATGTTTTGCACCGCATTGGACTCGGAATGTATTCTTTAACCTCAAATCTTTGCCATCCAATTGTAATGGAAGTAGAAAGGTGGTATCTTTCAAAGGAGAGGATAATTAGTCCAAATGGGATGTCTTGGTTGTCTATTTTCTTCTTCAGCTTAACTGCGTTCGTGACCCCACAGCTTTTCAAACCATCGACTATTTCTTCTTCGGAGAGATTTGCAAGAATGCGACAAAAAATTGTCCCTTTACTAACATTAAATTGTTTACTTATTTCGGATTTTACTGGAATGATATTGGCTAGCATTGAAATTTTTTCAAAGCGGTGAGCCACCGTTAGGTTATCGCATAGAATAAGCAAACTCCCGTCCCTCAATGTTGAGACCTTGGAATATTCGGTGGATATTCCGTCAATTGCTTTTCTAAGTAGAAAAGGGTTAACAGCTGACAATTTTTTGTTCGGATCGGCGTGTGATATTAAGACGAATTTCTTTTGTATATCGTTACTATTCACTTTTGGGAGGCTTGGATATGGCGAGAAAGCTGATTTTTTTTCACGATGGAGCATTGTCTGACAGCTCAAGTTCGTCCAGAAGATTGAAGCTGTTGGCCAGAGGCCATCGTGGCCAATGGGTCACACCTTTTAAACCAAAGAAAGTTTTCACCTGTTACTTACTACTTAATTACAACTTTTAAGGTTGATGTAGTTTTTGCACTTTAGCACAACACAAGAAAAAAAGAAAGAGAAATTTGCACGAGGCAACGTCAAGAACTCTGTTTTGTTGTTCACTAGCACTGTTCCCGACAACGATCACTGCCTGACTGTATTAGGAATATATGTATTATATATGTATTTTAGTGAATATAGGATATTTAGAGGTTATTCAGTCTAAAAATTAAACACTTTAATCACACAACACGCAAGGTTCCTGCCGCGAAACTGCTAATTTCTATAATGGAGATTGATTGTCATCAAACAAAATAAAACTACAAAGGGCCGCAGTACGCATATAGGCACTAGCCGAAGCGCGTAAATCAAGCAATATGAAGGGTTTTCCCTGAAGATCCTTACTGATTTTATGTCGGTAGTCTAGAGAGAAGTAATTAAATAAAACGTGAAAGATATAAAATGTGAAAAGATTGCTTGAACAGATCGGTATATACTTTTGGGTTTTCCCATAAATCCTTAAATATGAATGAGTTTGAATTGAGTAACATAAACATACATATTAGATATGAATGATGCCTTGGATGTTTTTGTATGGGATATTGCTTTGGCTGATCGCAAGGAAAGGGAAGGAAATTTAAATAATCTTGCTTTGTTTATTAGTCCGAGACGAAAAATTTATTTCCAAGTACGCAGCCAAACGGGTCCTGTGTAGTGAAACGAAAAAATAATTCGAAGACATAGACACAAACTTGGTGTCATTTCAAAACCCTTAACTCTTTCATGCCTGAACTAATTTCTATGGATCTAAAAAATTTCTCAATGTTGGATATTGTTGATAGGCAGGAAAATAAGATACCTGAAATTTTGAATATATTACTTCTATGATAATATCAATCTACCATAAAATATTATGCGTGTCCTCCCTCACCTTCTACCACCTCCCATACAAACTGTACTTGTCATAAATTACTCTAAGCCAATTTAGTCAGTGCGTATACAATTTACCGGGCTGAAATTGTGCACCAAATATTTAATTAAAATTGTAAGTAAGGCCAAAAAAAGTTAGACGATTAGCTTCACCCCTTCTACCCCCTCCCATACAAAATGGCACAATTTCGCAATTTTATATTAAATGGATTTACTCGAAAAGTATAAAAGGTATTAGTCTGAATTTTGGGATATATTACTTACTTACTTACTTCCGATGGCGCTACAGCCCAAATCGGGCTTTGGCCTCCTGAATGCTTTGCCTCCATCTATCTCGGTTCAGTGACCGCGTCCTCCAGTTTGAAAATCTTAGCAGTGATTTGCTGTCTGCGTCAATCGAATCCTTCCAGCGCTTTCGTGGTTTTCCGACCGGTCTTTGTCCGTTGACTTTTCCTTTTAGTGTGGGTTTGGGAATTCTTCCGTCATCCATCCGCTCCACATGACCAGCCCATTGTAACTTTTTAAATTTTATGATGGTTGACACTTCTGGATTGTCGAAGATGGCATACAATTCTCTATTGTATCGTATTCTCCAAATCGAGTCTTCCTTCACAGGTCCGAGGATTCTTCTGAGGACCTTTCTTTCAAAGGCGTTAAGTAGTTTTTCGGACGCCTGAGTTAATGTCCACGTTTCGCTGCCATAGCATAGCACAGGTCGTATAATCGTTTTATACAACTTAAGTTTTGTTTTCCTGTGTACGTTTTTGTTTTTAATTATTGGAAATACCAAATAATACGTCTTGTTTGCCATAATTATTCTTCTTTTAATTTCGATGGGTTCGCTTCCATCCCTCGATAGGTTCGCCCCTAGGTATATGAAGTTGTCTACGTTTTTTAGGTTATAGTCTCCTACTGTGATATTTTGTCTGTTTGGCGTCTTTTTCCTAGTTTGCGTCATAATTTTTGTATTATTTTCATTAATACGTAGTCCAACTTCCCTTGCTACCGAGTCAAGGTTTACAAATACTTCCTTAGCACTCTCCAGAGATCTTGCAAGGATATCTATGTCGTCGGCATATGCTACGAGTTGTGTGGATTTGAAGCATAGTGTTCCCTTGGTGTCCACGGGAAGTTTCCGAACAACATATTCGAGTGTTAGGTTGAAAAGCATTGGTGCGAGGCCGTCAACTTGTTTAAGGCCGTTGTCTGTTTTAAAACTGGAAGTCAGATCATTTTCTACTCTGACTTGTGACAAAGACTCAGTCATTGTCATTTTTGTCAGTCGGAACAGTTTCGGTGGGACTCCAAACTCCAGCATGATTTTATATAGTACACGCCTGTCGATATTGTCGTATGCCTGTTTGAAGTCAACAAATATCTGGTGCACATCAATATTACATTCCCAGCACTTTTCCAGCACCTGTTTAACTGAGAATATCTGGTCCGTGGTTGAGCGTCCAGCTCTAAATCTGCCTTGGTATTCACCAATTACTTTGTCAGCATAGGGCTTAATTCTCTTTTCTAGAATTTTCGTCAAGATCTTATAAGACGTACACAACAGAGATATTCCTCGGTAGTTTTCGCAGCAGAGTTTGTCACCTTTTTTATAAATTGGACATATGATGCTCTTGCGCCAATCTTCAGGAAGTATTTCCTGCGTCCATATGTCCGTGACTAATCTATGTAGGAGATGCGCTATGCAGGTGTCGCCGGCTTTTAGAAGTTCAGCTGGAATTTGATCAGTGCCCGGCGCTTTGTTGTTTGGGTGGTTCCTTAGGGCTGTTTTTACTTCTTCGAGTGTGGGAGGACTCAAAGCGGATCCTTCATCAGCTGTTACATCAGTTATACCTGCTATTGTATCTGCTGCTGCTGTTCGTGTAGGTGATGGGCTCGGGTTAAGAAAGTGTTCAAAGTATTGTGCCCATCTTAGTTTTAATATCTTCCGCGTTACTTATAATGTTCCCTTCTGCATCCTTGCAGAGGGTCGTTTTTGGTTTGTATCCTTCTTTCATCCTTTTAACAAGAGAATACGCGGCTCTTGTGTTGTGCAATTTAAATTGTTCGTCCATGTTTTTTATTTCGTCATTATTGTACTTCCGTTTTTTTTGTCTGCATATTTTGTTTGCAAATCGTCTATGATCCTTGTATTTGTCCTCCTTTCCTAAGCACGAAATTCGAGCTCGAACTGCCACAGTGACTAGTCGGTGTTGCTTTTTCGTCTTTAAATCGTCTTAAACCTACTAATTTATTTCGTTTCTATCCGTTTTGTATTTTGGTTCAGTTAAGTCAGAAGTTTCTGTTCTCAGCTCCGTCCGTGTTGCTCTGATTGTTTTTCCGTTTTACATTAATTCCGATTTATAATTCGGTGCATAACTTTTTTCATCATCGAAATGCAGTGCAAAAAGTGCAGCGTCACTATAAACAGCTCAGCTGTTGCTGCCCGTTGCGGTGGTATTTGTGCGTGCGCTTACCATATCGGCTGCATTGACGACGGTTTGACATCTCCGAAGTTCGTTGCTGCGATGAATTTACCGGGCATGTCGTGGAGTTGTGAGGAGTGTCGAGCTACCGGTCTGTCTGTCATCAATCGTAAGCTAGACGAACTTACGTCTTCCGTGTGTGGTCTGATAGCGAGGGTTTCATTGATTTTGAATCAACCTGCATGTCCCTCGTCTATCGCTGGATCTCCTGCGTCGGTGTATTCAGCTCCCTCAACATCATCGTCTAATGTTAGACTCATCGATAAATCTGGCATAGCTAAACGCCTTCGATCTGCTGTGTCATCATCACCATCTGAAAGCGCAACCATTACATCTCCGTCAGTTCCATCGAAATTAGCGAATCGTGATGTTCATCCTAAGAAATTTCAAGATACCAAGTCTGTACCTAAACGTATCGACAAAGGCCTCGGGCCTAAGCTGAACTGTCATCTAGACCAACACTCGGATGGTCTTGATAAGCTTCAGCCAGTTCTCTCGGTTCCTGTCGAGGGCCAGCAGCAGCAACTACAACAACAACATGCTGCTAGCACCACTTTTGCTTCAAGTTCTCTTGCTAGCCCACCGGTATCGGCTCTCGCTCTATCAGCTGCTCCTTTGGATCGCTGGGTATATGTCTCCCGATGCCATAAAGAGACCTCAGTTGATTGTATTCTAAACTACACTCGAACTAAACTTGATCTACCTACGATAACTTTTCCGGCCTTCAAACTAACACGCAAAGATGTAGATGAGGAACGCCTTAACTTCGTCTCTTTCAAAATCAAAGTTGCGGACTGTTTCTACAAGCAACTTACTTCTGAGAATTTTCGGCCTGACGGTATCATCGCCAGAGACTTCACTGCGAGGAATTCTAAGAATACAACTTTTCCGCTGGCTCCTCAAGCATCGGCAAGATCTTAGCTGCTACTAATTCTAATTCTAGAACTAATAATTCTTCAAACCTCAATATTTTTTATCAAAATGTACGTGGTCTAAAAACCAAGCTGCAGGATTTCTGGTCTTCAGTTTATGTAGATGCACCCGACCTATTTTGTGTTTCGGAAACTTGGTTAAATGCTTCCATTAGCGACTCGGAATTGATTCCCGATAATTATAATCTCTTTAGATGTGATCGCGATTTGGCAAGATCTGATAAGGAGGATGGTGGTGGAGTTATGGTTGGTGTCAACACCCGGTTTACTTGTCATTCCTGCCCTGGCCTCGACACATTCCCGATTGAAAACATTCTGGTTAAGGTCTGTTTGTCCTCGTCACATTCACTCTACCTGTGCTGTGTATACATCCCTTGTCAAACCGAGCTCTCTGTTTACGAAAATTTCGTTGACCTATTTTCAAACTT
Source organism: Chorisops tibialis (assembly GCA_963669355.1). Taxonomy (NCBI): domain Eukaryota; kingdom Metazoa; phylum Arthropoda; class Insecta; order Diptera; family Stratiomyidae; genus Chorisops; species Chorisops tibialis. The sequence continues at coordinate 218,501,895 of OY770262.1, forward strand.
CATCAATAATCTTAGTGCCTATTCTTCGATTTTTATCTGTGGTGACTTTAATATGACCGCCACCTCGTGGTCCAACAATTACACACTGCCTATACCTACAACTTCTCGTCTTAACGTTTGTGTTTCGTCTTTTATCGAACTATGTTCCCTCCAACAACACAATAGTATACCCAACTCTAACGATAAGCTACTTGACCTTGTATTTTCGAATACGGATGCTTCTAATGTGTTTATTTCGTCTTTCGATGGGTTTGTTCCCATTGACTCCCATCATCCACCTTTAAACATTATTGTTACTATTCCGCTCAAAGTCTTTTCGCCTTTTATCTCGATGACATCTAAAAGAAATTTTAGGAAAGCTAACTACAGCGCCATAAAAGCGGAACTTGGCTTGGTTGACTGGGACGCTATATTAAATGATCTTTCGTCTGAGAATGCTTTGACACTCTTTCTTACTATACTTGACGAACTCATTGCACAACATGTTCCACTGCAAATCTCTGCTAAGAGAACTTATACTGACTGGTTTTCTAAATCTACAATTCAATTACTTCGAAAGAAAACGATTCTTCGCCGCAAGTACAAGCAATCAAATCTTATTTCTGACTACCAAAACTATTCTTCGCTCAGATTGCTTGCCAAGAACTCCATTAAAAATGATTGGAACCATTACCTTAGTTTCATTGAGTCTTGTTTAGCTCGTAATATGACTAAGCCCTTCTGGTCGTACATTGAGAAAAATAGAAAGACGTCCCCGCTTCCCTCTATTATGCGTTATGGAAACATCTCTGCTGGGGATCCTCAAGGTATCTGTGATCTTTTCGCTTCATACTTCAGCTCTGTTTTCTCTTCCACCGACAAGGATCTTAATTACGATTTCTTTGTTGAGAGCCATGAACCTTTGGGCTTCATCCCTATTTCTTCGGTCGATGTTGCAAATTGCATTACTCTGCTGGATCCAAACACCAATGGTGGACCGGATGGTATTCCCAATTGGTTCACCAAATCTCTTTGTGATGAATTATCTTCTCCACTTGCGTTGATTTTCAACAAATCTCTCAGTGATGGTTTCTTTCCTAGTGCTTGGAAGCTAGCTACCGTGATCCCAATTTTTAAAAAAGGAGACAAGAATAATGTTACAAACTATCGGCCGATTTCAACACTTAACTGCTTCGGAAAAATATTCGAACGATTAGTTCATAACTCGATCTCAGAACATCTTTCTCATCTTATTTCTTCAAAGCAACATGGGTTTCTTAAAGGCAAGTCCACGACTTCAAATCTCCTCGAACTTACTAATATTGTTGCTAAATCCTTTGAAAGCCGTAGATCCGTGCACACCATATACACTGACTTTGCCAAAGCATTTGACTCTGTGAATCCTAAGATACTCATATCTAAATTAAAGAAGTACGGTATCTGTGGTTCGCTTCTCAGCTGGATTTCTTCATATTTGTCTGATCGAAGTATGAGAGTGACTTTTCTCGGCAAATTATCACCGATTTTTTCGGTTAACTCCGGAGTTCCTCAGGGTTCCATTCTCGGTCCACTCTTATTTCTTGTTTTCATAAATGACTTACCATCATTTTTATCTTCTGACTGCCTTTTATATGCTGACGACCTCAAAATATTCCGAGTGATCGAATCTCTTTCTGACTGTCTGGCACTGCAAAGTGACCTTTATTCTCTATCTGAGTGGTGTCTTAACAATGACATTTCTCTTAACATTGAGAAATGTCTTTTCATGAAGTTCACTTGCCAACTTAACCCCCTTAACTTTACCTACATAATCAACTCGACTCGTCTTTCTGAGGTTAGCACTTATAAGGACCTTGGTGTTCTATTTGACAGTAAGCTAAAATTTACGCATCACTACGCTGAAATCTCTGCTAAAGCCTATCGGCTCTCTGGTTTTATATTGCGCTCCACTAAATCCTTTTCGAGTATAACCGTTGCTGTTTTGCTGTTTAAAACGTTAGTTCGTCCTATCTTAGAGTACTGTTCTCCCATTTGGAATCCCCATTACCAGTGTGATATTGACCTTATTGAGTCTGCCCAGCGTAAATTCACTCGATCTCTATTCTTTCGCTTTGAAATTCAGCAAGTTTCTTATGCAAATCGTTTGGCCGAACTTGATCTTCCATCCCTTTATCAGCGACGTATTTTAATAGATCAGTGTACACTATACAAAATCGCTAATGGTATCATCACTTCACCTTTGATTATCGAACTATCATTCCGGGTTCCTACTGCTACGAGGAATCGTGATACTTTCAATCTCCCTCGTGCACTACATAATGTTTATTATCATTCGCCTTTTCCTAGATTTCAAAGGATGCATGATTTCCTGCAGCTTGGTTCTTTAACTGTTCCTTATAGTTTATTTTTACGCACACTTAAACACATTCTTGACGTATCTTGATTAATGTAATTTCTAGTAATCTTTAATTTTGTTGTTTATATTATTTTTATTTTATTTAGTTTTATTATTATTATTATTACTATTGTTTCTTCTTTTCTTTTAAATTTGATCGTACTCATTGTTATCATTTCCTTTTAGTCATTTGCTATTATAGTAAGTCTTATTTGTTCATAAAATTTTGCTCCATTTCTAAATGGCGGCTTTACATTACTGGAACTATCTGTGTTAAGGCTGTAATAATAAATAAATAAAAAAATAAATTCTCTGTTTGGCTCGTGTCGGCCGTTCCGTTAATATTTTGAAGGCTTGATTTTTTCGTTCGGTCGAACCAATCATTTCTTTTGCGCCGGGGTTGTTGTCCTATCACCTCCTCTGCGACAGATGTAATGCCTTGTTTGATATTTTGCCACATTTCTTCTATTGGCTGGCTGGCGGTGGTATTCAGCATTGTCGCGAAGTGTCTCTCCAAGGCTGATACATATTTCGCAACTATTTTCTCGTCTTTGAGTTTTCCTATGTCGAATTTAGGAACCGGTTGTGTTTTTGGGTGACCTCGGTTTGCGATTCGACATCGGAACTTGGTCTTTACCAAATAGTGGTCTGTGTCGCAATTAGCCCCTCGACATGTACGCACGTCGAGAATGCAGGAGGCCGTCCTTTTCTCTATTAGAACATGGTCTATTTGGTTGAATGTTCTTCCGCCGGGTGATGCCCACATTCTATTATGAATGTCACGATGCGGGAAGCATGTCGAGCTTACAATAAGGTTTTTGCTGCTGGCGAAATCAGTCAGCCTCTGGCCGTTGTCGTTACTAATATCATGGAGACTGTGCCTTCCAATTGTCCCTATGTATGTTTCTTTTTTGCCCACTTTCGCGTTAAAGTCACCTAATACTATTTTAATATCATTCGACGGAAGGGAGTCGAATGTTGATTCTAAGGTGCTGTAGAAATCGTCTTTAACTTCGTCGTCTTTGTCTTCCGTTGGAGGATTTGAAGTTGGTAACTTGGTGTTTAAACTTGTTGTCGACGATAAACGCAACTCCAAATTCCCGGCTTCCCGATGATTTCCCACTTTTGAAAATTGTGTGCGATCTAATGTCAGTAATCTCGCTACCTAACAATTTAGTTTCTAGAAGTGCAATTATGTTTATATTGTATTTAGCTGCCTGTTCCAGAAGCGCTCTCACTGCTCCTGCTCTGTACAGGGATCGCACGTTCCAAGATCCGAAGAAATAGTCCATTTTTCGTTTGCGTGGTCGTTGCCGTTGAATCAATCCAGTCCGAGGCGTTGCTTCAGGTTTCGAAACGGGTGTGGTTTTTCCGAGGATGAGTTGTTAGCACATCGCCCAATCCCCAACTTGGAAGGCCATATTATTATAGTGCTAGAATTTTTCTGTTTCATTAGCACTCGCGCCCATCAGTTTAGCAAGTCAAGTCCGGATGGACGAGACCAGTATCCGGTGGCTACCACATGGAGGTATGATGAGCACAATTGATGTGTATATGACAGTTTCAACACTGGGCGTCGCCTAATGACGCCGATCAGATGCCTACCCTATCTATACCCATCCAACCATGGGATATATTATTTTCATAATAATATAAATCCACAGTAGAAAAATTATTTGCGTCCTCCCTCTCCTGCCACCCCTCCCATACAAACTACACTTTTTCATTAAATGCTCTAAGACGATTTTCTCAGAACATATAACATTTATTGAGCTCATATTTTGTAATAAATACTTAATTAGTATTATCACTAAGATTAGAAAAAAATATTTGATTAGCTTCACTGCTTCTACCCCCTCCCATACAATATGACACAGTTTCATAATTTTACAAAAAATCGATTTTCTTAAAAAGTATGAATGCTACTATTCTTATAATCCCATACAAACTGCACATTTTTACTAAATCTAACTCACTAATTTTCTCAGTTCCCATTCAATTTTTGAAGTAAGCATTTTGTATAAAACATTTTTGTAGCTACTTTAGCATGATGGCGAAAAAATTAGTTCAATGCTATCATCCCTTTTAACACTTCCCATACAAAATTTCTTGGGATCACAAAAAATTCTATTTCATCTAGAGTATTGTAAGATTGCGCTTTACGCGCAATCGTAGCCCTGTTATGTTTTTATTTTATTTATTAGTCATTTCTGTTCTACTGTTTTGAGTTGTATGGGAGGTCCTTGATAGGACGTAGCGCGAAAATCGAATTTGCCGGATTCTGAGAGCACATAAATCATATATCGATCGTGTATCATTACTTGGTACGATTTTGCGTTGTTCGAGTAGGCATTTCTGTTTTACTGTTTTCGGAGCTTTCGAGTTGTATGGGAGGTCCCTGAAAGGACGTAGCGCAAAAATCGAATTTCCCGGATTCTGAGAGCGCATAAATCATATGTCGATCGTGTATCATTACTTGGTACGATTTTGCGTTGTTCGAGTAGGCATTTCTGTTTTACTGTTTTCGGAGCTTTCGAGTTGTATGGGAGGTCCTTGAAAGGACGTAGCGCAAAAATCGAATTTGTCGGATTCTGAGAGCGCATAAATCATATATCGACCGTGTATCATTACTTGGTACGATTTTGCGTTGTTCGAGTAGGCATTTCTGTTGTTCTGTTTTCGGAGCTTTCGAGTTGTATGGGAGGTCCTTGAAAGGACGTAGCGCAAAAATCGAATTGACCGGATTCTGATAAATGCACAAATAGCGCATAATTCCTAAGTATTTATTTTTTCAATTATATCATTTTTAGGGGTGGGGGGGCTAGCTTGCCTACTCAGCCCCCACCATAAAATAACTAATTCCTACTAAACCAAATGAGCGCCAAATTTTTTTCTTTGTGTTTTCGAGAGCGCATAAATAGCGCATAATTCTGTAATTTTTTCGTTATTTTTCAATGAAGTGGGGGGCTAGCTGGGCAGACGTAACATAATATGAACTTCTATATCATTTACTTTGTGACAAACTTATAATGCTCTCAGATTTCATCTAGAGTATAAAAAGAATAAAAAATATAACAGGATTGTGTGTGTGTGTGATACTCTAGATGAAAGAGAAATTTTGTGATTTCAAGAAATTTTATAGGGGAAATGGTAAAAGGGTTGACGAGATTGAACAAATTTCATCACGCTAAAGTTGCTATCAAAATGTTTTACACAAAATTTAGATTCAAAACTTTCATAGGAGAAAATTAGTGTATTGGATTTAGTAAAATTGTGCAGTTTGTATGGGAGGTGGTTGAAGAAAGGGCGAGTTCTTAAAGACTTTTCCGGAAAAACTATAAGCATCATACGCTTGTTATGATTTAAATTGTAGATCCGTAGCATTCACACTTTTCACGAAAATCCACTTTTTTAAAAGTTGAAAAATTGCGTCAGATTGTATGGGAGGGGTAGAAGGAGTAAAGCTAATAGTCTAATCTTTTTTTGGCCTTACTAGTAATTCTAAATTAATATTAAGTGCACAACTTCAGCTCGATAAATTTTATACGCACTGAGTAAATTGGTTTAGAGTATTTCATGAAAAAGTGCAGTTTGTACGGGAGGGGGTGGAAGAAGAGGGAGGCAACATTTTTTATTGCGAAATATTGTCATTTTGTATGGGAGGGGGTAGAAGGGGTAAAGCTAATTGTCTAATTTTTTTGGTCTTACTAATAATTTTAAATTTTATACGAACTGAGTAAATTTGATTTTTATACGGTAGATTAATATCATCATAAAAACATAACAGATTTATGATTGAGCATAAAGCCCAATCATGTGATACTCTAGATGAGATGGAAATGACTTAAATACACCGGAAAATATGTCATCTCAAATTTTTTCGAATAGTGAATAGAGACTTTTGCATGGGAGGTGGTAGAAGTAGAGGGGAGGTTTGTATTTTTCGTATATGACACCGAACATGTCATGCAAATGATTTTTGCTGAATTTAAACTTCTTAGTTCTTATTAGTTTTAAAGAAATTGGTCACAGTTTTCCTGAAATTAGGGCATTTGTATGGGAGGTGGCAGAGGAAGTGGAGCGCTTCAGATGATTTTAAAACTGCTTATCATCCTCCTTATCACCATGCTTTGATTCAATCTCAAAGTCGATAGCTCTCATACATTTGAAGGAGAAATGCTTTTCTTGAATTTATAATAGAGATATTTGTATGGGAGGTGGTAGAAGGAGTGAAGCGGAGCTGAAAATTTTTCTAGCACTTATTTCAATTATAAAGAAACAAATTCTGGCAAAATTTGAAGTTTGAACTTTTTCTAGTTTTAATGGAAATCGATATAATGCATTTAACAAAAATTATGCATTTGTATGGGAGGGGGTAGAAGGAGTGTACGGATCAAAACAAATTTTTTTCGCATTATTAATATTTTGATTTCTATACTTTATACAAAATATCAAGTTGATAGCTTTAACAGTTTCGAAGAAAAATAATTTAATTTAAATTTCAAAATTTCGTGAAATTTGTATGGGAGGGGGTAGAAGGAGTAAGGTGAAGTTGATAATTATTTTTAAAATAAACTGCAATTAAAATAGAATTAATCCTGACAAAATTTCGTCTTTTCAGCTTTACTAATTTCAATGAAAATCGAAAATATGTATTTTTCAAAATTGTCCATTTGTATGGGAGGGGGTAGAAGGAGTGAGGGGATCTGGTCAATATTCCGTGATATTATTGACATCTATATTGTAATACTTTGACGTAAATTTCAAGTCGATAGCTTAAATAGTTTCAAAGAAAAATCAATTTCTTAATATTTCGAAATTTCATGAAATTTGTATGGGAGGGGGTAGAAGGAGTGGGGGGATGTAGCCCATTCACGAACTTAAAGTTACTTTTTTGCTAAAAATGACACACAACAATTTTTAGTACAATAGCTCAAAGCTTTCGAGAGTTATGCTGTAGACAGACGCACAGACGGACAGACGGACAGACGGACAGACGGACAGACGGACAGACGGACAGACAGACAGACGGACAGACGGACAGACGGTCACTCGGAATCGAGGTTTTTGAGCGACAACAAAAATTCCTGTACCCTTGGCGGCTCTGTGCGAGCGTTATTTCTTAGCGTTACAAACGGTAAGGCAAACACAATATACTCTCAGATTTCATCTAGAGTATAAACATAACAGGGCTACGATTGCGCGGAAAGCGCAATCTTACGATACTCTAGATGAAATAGAATTTTTTGTGATCCCAAGAAATTTTGTATGGGGAGTGTTAGAAGGGATGATAGCATTGAACTAATTTTCTCCCCATCATGCTAAAGTAGCTATAAAAATGTTTTATTCAAAATGCTTACTCCAAAAACTGAATGGGAACTGAGAAAATTAGTGAGTTTGATTTAGTGAAAATGTGCAGTTTGTATGGGAGGTGGTAGAAAGAGTGGGGAGATTTTAATGATTTTTTCAGAAATAACTAGGAATATTATAAAATTGGCATCCCTTAAATTTTAGACTAGTGCCATTCATACTTTTCAAGAAAATCGATTTTTTGTGGAGTTGTGAAACTGTGTCATATTGTATGGGAGGGGGTAGAAGTAGTGAAGCAAATCAAATATTTTTTTTCTCATCTTAGTAATAATATTAATTTAATATTTATTACAAAATATGAGCTCAACAAATGTTATATGTTCTGAGAAAATCGGCTTAGAGCATTTCAGGAAAAAGTGTAGTTTGTATGGGAGGGGGTGGAAGGAAAAGGAGGAAGCAAATAATTTTTGTACTGTAGATTTAAATCATTAAAAAAGTAATATATACCAAAATTGAGACCAATAGCTTTTATACTTTTTGAGTAAATCCATTTATTGTCAAATTGCGAAATTGTGTCATTTTGTATGGGAGGGGGTAGAAGGGGTGAAGCTAATCATCTCATTTTTTTTCACCTTACTAACAATTTTAAATAAATATTTGGTGCACAATTTCAGCCCGCTGAATTTTATAAGCACTGAGGAAATTGGCTTAGAGTAATTCATGATAACTACAGTTTGTATGGGAGGTGGTAGAAGGAGGGGGAGGACACGCACAATTTTTATATGATAGATTGATATTATCATAAAAGTAATATATTCTGAATTTCAGGCCAATAACTTTTATACTTTTCGAGCAAATCCGTTTATTGTCAAATTGCGTAATTGTGTCATTTTGTATGGGAGGGGGTAGAAGGGGTGGAGCGATTTGGTCCGTTCACGAACTTGACCTTACTTTTTTGTCAAAAACGATGTGTACAAAATTTGAACTTTCTAGCTCAACGCGTTCTCAAGCTAGAGAGCGCACGGACGGACGGACGGACGGACGGACGGACAGACGGACGGACGGACGGACGGACGGACGGACATCCGGTTTTGAGATTTTTGAGTGATAATATTAACTTCTGTATCATTCATTTTTTTCTCCGAGCCTTATTTCTTGGCGTTACAAACCTTAGAGCAAACTTATAATACTCTCAGATTCCATCTAGAGTATAATTAATATGTTCCAAATTTGAGAGTAATAGCTTTTATACTTTTTGAGCAAATCCGTTTATTGTCAAATTGCGCAGTTGTGTCATTTTGTATGGAAGGGGTAGAAGAGGTGGAGCGGTTTGGCCCGTTCACAAACTTGACCTTACTTTTTTGTTAAAAATTACGTGTACAAAATTTGAACTATCTAGCTTAACGCGTTCTCAAGCTAGAGAAAGCACGGACGGATGGACATCCGGAGATTTTGGAGTGATTATATGAACTTCTGTATCATTCGTTTTTTTCTCCGAGCCTTATTTCTTAGTGTTACAAACCTTAGAGCAAACTTATAATACTCTCAGATTTTATCTAGAGTATAAAAATCTAGCATTGTAATTTTTTTTGTTCCGTATAGTTCCATATCAGTTTTAAAACTTCACCTCGAATTTATTAAATTTTCCGACGTCAGCGGGAATTTTGTTTGTAGATCTGGTACAGGTTTGAATTTTTTGAAACATCCTAGATTTTGGTTACATCATAAAGAACTTAACTATGTTCTTAGTTTCGATCAGGAAATAAAAATTAAGAAATATATTTATTTTCAGTTTTCAATTGTGAGATGACGTTTTTACAGACTTTATCCCCAAACATCTCGTCAAATTCAAATCTTAAAAATTTAAATTTCAAGACTAATATCTTTTCATGACATTGCTCTCATCTATACTTTTCAAATTGATATTTTGAACAATGCAATAACATCTGCATTAATCTCGAGAAAACAAACAAGAAAATACTTGATTTTCAAGTAAAACTTGATTAAAGTCTATAAATTTGATAGCACGTGTCTACTTAAAAAATATATATATACATATATATTAATAATAATAATATTTATAATCATTCTGAAATGTGTGCCAATGAAAACTGCATTGACGCGTATGGGAATTTCCTGATTCAAGTTCAAAAACCTGCATTTTTGATTACAATGTTCTTAAATGAAATCTCTATTTCGTTCTTTTTTTTAACAGAAATTAAAATTATGAAAACATTGTTAAACGAGTTTGACTCGTTACGCGGGACAAAACACTCATAAAATTGAAATTATCTGAATATTAATATTGGGTGCGAAATGAGCAATTTCTGTGTAGGTATGCATATATGTTTGGAGAATGAGCTGAAACAGCTTTATTAAATGTCGACGAATCCTTTCCAAAAAAAAACGTATCTAACGATCGTGAGAAAATTATTTTTTTCTCTTTACAAGCAACCAAGTTGGATCATTTTTTCTTCAACCTGTTGTACTCGAACTGTTCGGGAGGTTGATTCAAAATTTCGGAAAAAATAATGATCGATACTTATGACGTCAATGGATGATAATCCAATGAATGCTGCGCAATATAATCGACATCCATAGGAGGTAAAAGATCGTTGGATGCGGGAAAAAAAACATCACTTCAAAATATAATAATAAACGACATTCATAAAACGGGGTCTCTGCTGACGTAGGTTTCTTTCGAAAGGTTGGATTTTTCTTAGCCCAAAAATAAGTAAGTGAAAGCCGCCGTCTCTACGGTGTAATAATGATGCGGCCAATGATATTTCGTTTGGCAGAGAGCGCGAGGAATTCTGTGCAATTTCCAAGTATGTTTGCATCAAATTTGATGAAGCTTATTGTCTCAAAAGATCGCCTACCTTGATAACACGTAAGTCACGATCGTCTCACACTTAAGCATTTCTGATTTGAATCAACGACCTGACTTTGATTTTAGCGCTACACTATGATGGTCGTCCACCTTAAGAAATATAACAACAAAAGAAATCTTAGAAGATGAAGATTGACTACGAACCCTACTCTTCCGCGGCTTATTACAATTTATATTTTATGTTATACGATCGTCCGATTGACGTCAATCCTGACATTTTCTTGACTAACCGATTTCTTCGATTGGATAAAGCGTTAACATATTATAGTGCGCTCGCTATTCATAGTCGCTAGTACTATAAAATTCACACATCTAGCCTGGCTGGTGCTTTATAGTGACGAACTGATGATCATCGATGGTTGATTTTATATGCATTTTATTTACATTAACGTTAAGGATACAGCAGTGTAAATGAATTTGCGTAAATCGCGATCTGTTTAGGATTCATCTCGGTTGGAGTTTGAGAGATTTTTGTTGAAAATTAATTCAACGATCGTTTATTTATTTCCGTGAATAAATCTTTTGTTTATTTATCTGTAGATCATGGCAAGGATTTATTTCTAAAAATAAATTTTTCTTGCTGTGTTTTAATATTTTCTTGGAATTTATTAATTTAGTCAAACTATTACACAGGTTGAGGCCATCACCATCGTACTAGTCATGTTATTGCCGAAATTTATGAGATAAGTAGAAGGCTATATCTAATTATTTGACTATCGAGTTAATTTAGACATTTTTTCACACCGAATAAAAAATAATATAAACTAAAATATTTGTTATAGACCATTTATTTAAGGTAAAGCTATAGCGAACAATTTTATCCGGTTAATATTCGTGTACACGGCCCACACTGCTCCAAAAGTCTTAGTTATTCTTCTTCCCTTAATCTAATTTAGACGAGAAAAACATGGTTTTTGGAGCTACCAATCAAAAATTTGATAGTTTAGTTCAAAAAGTTCATGAATTTTGTAATGTTGGCCATCAATATTATCTACCTCGAATTCAATGACCTAGTGCTAACGTCGTTCCCACTCCAGAAAGCCCTTATTATAGCCTTCAGAACAGTTAGCGATTTTTATTTTTATGCCCTTAATATCTTCGAATCGCTTTTTCCACAACAGATATTTTTAGCGAGGGGAATAGCCCGAAGTTAGACGGTGCTAAATCGGAGGAATAGAGTAGCTGGCGCAGCACTACGGTGTTGTCTTTAGCTAGAAAGTCAATGACGAGTGTCAATGAAAGATCCACGTGTTGTTGTTTTTCCATAACTCTGGGCGCATAGTACTGACTAAACTTAACAAGAATATTTATGTAGCATGTCTTCAAATGGGCTAGGGTGTAGTCTAGTGGGTAGCGTGTTTAGTTTACAATGCGAAGGTCGTGAGTTCAAATCCCGGTCGACGCATAATTCCAAGCACACTACCTGCTTGAATGTATATTCAAGCAGGTAGTGTGCTTGGAATTATGGTTACCTCAATTTCCGAAAATGAAAAATTCGCAGATAGAGGGCTGTGCGAAGAGCTAACAACTCTTCCGCAATAAATAATGAAAATGTTAAGGAACCTGAAGTTCAGGAGGTCAAGACCCGATTTGGGCTGTAGCGCCATTGAAGAAGAAGTACTGAGGTAGTACTGCGCGTTAAGCGTAGAGGTAGTTGGGACGAATTCGTTGTGCATGAAAGCAAGATAAGCGAAAAACACACTAAATATTGCCTTCACATTTGACTCCGTTGCCCATTTTTATGCTCTAGATGAAATCTGAGAGTATTATAAGCTTTCCACAAAGTTTGTATCGCTAAGAAATAAGGCTCAAAACCGGGTATTCGTCCGTCCGTCTGTCCGTCCATCCATGTCCTCTATAGCTCGAGAACACGAAGAGAATTATTAGAAAGACCAAAAAAATTAGGCGATTAGTTTCACTCCTTCTCCCTCCAATACAAAGTGACACATTTTCAAAACTTTACATAAAATTGATTTCCTTGAAAAGTCAGGTCCATAATGTTCATTATTATTATTTATTTAGGGGAACGCGTGAGAGCACCGCGACCTTTATGGCCTATTGAGCGTTTATTGCCCCCTTTACCTTACCATAACTCGATAGCTTTAGCTAATCTTAGTATGTCTAACGGAGCCATATTGGATAGTTCATCAGTTGTAAGGAAACCTTTTCCTATCCTTGCTACTGCCTCGCAGTGACATAGGGCATGCTCTGTCGTTTCTGAATCTTTGAAGCAGATGCGGCAGATGTCGGTTTCAGCTAGACCCATATTTTTGAGATGGTGGTTTACTCCACTGTGCCCCTTCAATAGGCCGATAAGAGTAAAAATATCACTTTTACTGCATTTTAGAATATCCTCCAATTTCCTTTTTGTGGTAGGATCAATTTCTTTGAGATTGATAGAGCCGAAAGTCTGTCCCTGTAGATTTTATGCTCTTGTTCAATCCACCTTCTAAGTATAAAGTTGAAGTATCCTTTTGGTTTGCCAAAGAATGGCTTGGTCCAATAAAATTCGTTTCTGCGCCATTTTTTGCGAGAAGGTCTGCCTCTTCATTTCCCTCAATCCTCATATGTCTTATGACCCACATTTATGTTAGTTTGTTCCTCTTTCTCAGGATGATTAGGTTTCGAAAGCAATCCCAAACAAGCCCCGACCCGTGTTTGTTGGATACTCGAGACTTGAGAACCGACTGATCATCCGATAAGATATAAATAGGTTTGTTGCGATGAACTCTCCTAATACTCTCTTGGATACATATGTACCTACATTGCAATAAGTTCGGCTTAGAAGATTGAGAATTTACTTACCAAGAGTTTTTGAAACCGAGAAGCTCGGACCTATGACTCCGACTCCTGTCCCCTTCGAGGTGCGCGAGCCATCTGTATAACAGATGGTTGATCCCTTTTCCATTTCAGGTAGCATGGATTGCCATTCCTTGCGTTCTCTGATTATTTCTGACAGCGTTGCGGTTAGAACTTCAATTCTCGGATTTTTTAGAATTTGGCGGTGACCTCTAAAATCTCCCGATTTTTAATTGTTATCCCTCTGTATGAGTAACACCCCTTTAATTGCCTCCATTTTTATTTGAAAATGCATTGGAGGGATGTTTAGGAATATTTCCATTGCCGCAGTAGCGCAGGTTTTCATTGCACCTGTGATACAAAGACAAGTTAGTCTTTGAATTTTTTGTAATATAAGGTGGGCTTTTTGCTGTAATATTTTAGTCCACCAGACTGTTGATCCGTATATGACTATTGGGAGGATAATTATTCTGTAGCACCAGTAGATCATTTTGGTCTGTAATCCTCATCTTCTGCAAAATAAGCTTTTGCAGGCTCAAAATGCCTTAAATGCTTTGGAGTGAGTCCATTCTATATGTTTCTTCCAGTTGAGTTTGTTATCAAGTATCACAGCTAAATATTTGACCTCATCTGGTACGAAGACCACCGTCGCTTTCCTCCAAATAATTAGGATATAGCTCCATGTAAAACTTCCTTTAAAGATCTTTGTCATTGTTAGCATTATGATGTCTAACCCCTTGTGCAGTAAGGCAGGGAAGATTTTGTCTACTTCGGCTAATTTTCAGGGCTTAAACGTGTCCTTCGCTCATCTTATCTTTTCCGGAGTGAAGATTTTACCAGCAATACTATTGCTGAATGGAGTTTGACGATGCGTCCTTTCCTCTTCTTCTAAATTTTCATTATTGTTAATTATTTTGCAGCCTGGGAAGTATGTTATCAATAAGACTTCAAGTGTTTCCATGCTGTTTCTCATTAAAGATCCATCTGATCTCTCTAAAAGTCCGATTTCAATCAGGGTATCTTTTGCTAGCACATTTTGGAGTCTCGAGAACGTTGGGAGATCTCTTCACAAAATCTTCTCCATGACTAACTTTTTGACTTCTTTAAAAGGTCATTGGATTCCGTAAGAGAGTTTTTGTTTTCGTCCCAGTTACCAAAGGGTTTTGCTCTATTGAACAATTTCCTAGTTTCCTTGCGTTTTTCCGCTAGTTCCACGTTCCACCAAGGTGCTTGTTTTGCCCTTTTCATGTGTTAGACGGGACAGCTTTGTTCGTGGGCATATATTACATTGCCAACGAGTTTGTTCGCTATATGATCAATGCAGTATGGGCTGCTTATGTATTCTTCTGCGCTACTTACTTCGTACTCAAGGATTGCCTGTTAAGGATTCCGGTCAGTACGTTTTGGGTTTCTATACTGGTTTAAGTTAAGTCTTTATCTGAAACCCTGTCTGTGATCTGAAAGTGATGCTTCTAGCTAGGCAGGGGCTTGTTATGGTATGATGAAGTACTTCCTGCCTGGCACTATTCGTGAAGGTCGGTGCGCTGTAGGTTGTTAGTAGCAAGATATTCTAAAAGTGACTCACCTCTTTTATTTATATTACTACTTCCCCATATAGTGTGATGTGCATTAGCATCGCAGCGCAGGATGACTGGTATATTGTGGATCTTATTATATTCCGCTAGCTTCATTGCGCCTTGAGGTGGAGCATCTGCATCCTCACCAGGAAAGTATGCTGAGGCAAGTATCGCTTATTGGACCTCTCCTGCTATTGAAATTTTCATCAGGGCCACTAATTAATCTGTTCTGATGAAAAGAGACATATTTAGATAATTAATTTCAGATGACAGTAGAAGTTATCATAAATAGCTTACCCAGTTTCTGAGGAATTGGTTCTTGCAGGAAGGCAACATAGAATTCCTCCTTTTTCAAATCTCCACGTCAGTACGTCCATGGCCGCTACTGGACGATGGAGATTCACCGGAATAACTTTTAAGTTATTTAGGTTTTTGGCCATCTTCGGTAGATTGCGGCTTGCCGCTTCTAACCTCTTTGGCTTTAGAGCATAGAATCACACTCGAGAATTTGAACAGACTCGTTGACCCTTCTATTTAAGCTTGTCCATTGATTGGCCGTCGATGGAAAAGGTTATTATTGTGTTTGTGCCCTCTTTCCTCCTACTGAGGACTTTCCAATTCGAGGCGCATAAACTAGCATTTTGAGCATCGATGAGGTTGGTAATATCTTATGACGAGTCTTCTTCGTCAGGAAAATATCCCGTGATTATTTCTAATCGTGGAATATTTTCCTCCCGGATAGCCTTGATATTGGTGGAGCCGTCCGGCTTGATGCTCTCAGCTGTTCGTTCCAGCCAAGACGCAGTTTGCTCATCCAGGCAAACAATTAGCTTCCACCCTGGCTTGATTTGTACCCTCTTTCGCTGCTTTTGAGATTTCGGCCAGGATCGATTTTTGGATACTAGCTAGTTGGTTCCGATCAGGATCTTGAGCGGATTGTCGGTATGTATGATACAATGTTAAAACATAGCAGGATTACGATTAGAAGTAAATCTCAATCATGGGATACTTTAGATCAGGGTTACCCAAACTATTTTGGTCGCGGAGCCTACAAAAGTATTTTCCAAGATCATTTTTTTTCATTTTTGTTTTTATAACAATAGCTCCCTTAAAATTTATTGACAAATTAAATAAAACAAATAATGTTTTGGTAAACTAAAAAAAAAAAACATAACAGCACTACGATTGGGCGTAAAGCCCAATCATGTGATACTCTAGATGAAAGAGAAATTTGTTGATTTTAAGAAATTTTGTATTGGAAGCGGTAGAAGGGGTGACGGCATTGAATTAGTGTTGAGGCAGATTTGTTATCAAAATATTTTGTACGAAATTTGAGCTTCATACATTTAATAGGTAATGAGAAAATTAGTGCATTGGACTTAGTGAAATTGTGCAGTTTATATGGGAGGTGGTAGAAGGAGCGGGGGTTTTCAGTGTTTTTTTTTCAGTAATACCTATGAAAATCTGTCTGTTGGGTAGATCGCCTCCTCGTGGTGCGGACTGGGTAACGCTAAAAGATTTACAGATAGGGGGAATACGTCGAATAGCTTGCTGTCGGCTGATCAAGATAGGGGGAATAAGTTGAACAGCTTACTGTCGGCTCCGTATCCAATCTACGGTCTTTGGCGGATGTGATAGGGGGGATTGAAACCGTTCAACTAGCTGTCGGTTCCGTATCCTATCACAGCATGGATTCTTTTGAAATCTGGTCATGTTTCAGGCAGATAAAATATCACTATTGGGATTCCTTAATACAAGGATTTGCCATAAAATCGATTCCACATATAAAAGATGGAAGTCAATTTATCCTCTGACTCATCATTTAGTGAAAAGACAAAACAAACATCAACATCCTTACACTAAGAACATAAATAGAGCACAATAAGTTGACATAAATTGGTATCAACTAGCGTTAAGTCTGCGTTTTAAACATATTTTATCTATGGAGAAGTCGAATACATCAACATTCTTGTTAACTTCTCTTGCAAGACGTGAATTCAGTTCACTCATACCATAGTTAGTCCGGTGAAAGCAAATCTGCAGCAATCTAGGATGCCTCGGTAAAAATTGACCAACAGCAAACTGTATTAAACCCAAAAATGAGGAGGAGTCAACCACCCCAGTAAGGAGTTGATGAGCAAAAACTACATCAGCTACTTCATGTTGTCTCGAGAGTGATGTCATATTTAGTAGCTGAAGTCGGTCGGTATAAGGAGGAAGACGGACTCTGTCATTACAATTAAGATGACATAAAGCCATTCTCAAAAATTTACGCTGAACAGATTCAATTCTGCCAATATGCACCTCATAATAGGGAGACCAAACTTGAGAAGCATACTCAAGATGAGATCTAGCAAAGGTTTTATACAGACTCAACCTAATAAAGGAATTGGTAAATTCTTTGGATAAGCGAGTGGTGAAACCCAACATAGAATTACCCTCTTGCACAATCTTATTTATATGCAAGCCAAAATCAATCTTTTGGTCAAATGTAACACCTAAGTCAAAAATGGAATTAAAACGATCAAAAATACAGTTATTGAGACTGTAAGTTACTACAAACGGTGAAATTTCCCTAGTCATTACATGACATTTATCCAAATTCAATCGAAGGTCATTATAGCGATACCAGATACTAAAATTTATCAAATCCTCCTGAAGAAGATTATCAGAGTAGGAACTAGGAGACCTAAAGATTTTAATATCATCAGCATAAATGATTACTTCCGAATATTTAAAAACAGAGGCAACATCGTTAATAGCCAGGATAAATAGAAGCGGTCCAAATGACTTCCTTGAGGGACCCCAAAATGCGCAATAAATGGCTTAGAAGAAAGAGAACTTGATAGGTTCTATTAAAAATATATGACTTAATCCAATTTATAAACCATGTAAGAAAACCCAGGAAGCACAATTTTAACAAAATTTATCAAAAGCCTTACTAAAATCAGTACATATAAAATCCACCTGCTTACCATCCTCAATAGCCAAAATAGATTTATTCGTAAACTTCATCAGACTAGTAACAGTGGACAAAACCATGTTGTTTACTCGAAATTATGGATTTACAGTGAAACGACATGCATTCATATACTATAGACTCGAAAAGTTTAGGAATAGCCGACAGTTTAGCTATGGGCCGATAATTTCAACATCAGATTTCACACTACTCTTATGAGTGGTATGATAAAAGACAAAATCCCCGTTTTTAAGGATTTTTGAAAGAGGAGGGCGAGTGGCTCAGCACGAGAGAGGCAACAGCGCTTAAGGACAACTGCAGGAACACCATCAGGAGAAGACACATCTTTAAGGCGGGAGATGTGATTAACTATATCATTATAATAAATTGGTGAACCGGACAAAGAAGTCCTTAAAGTCATCAAAATATGTCATATCAGGGATAAAGCTACTACTAGTAAAAGATCCACTGAAGAATGTTGCGAAAAAATTACAAATAATATACTGATCATTAATATCGTTGCCAAGGAATTGAAAAGAAGCTGGATATCCATCCGATTTACGCTAACAATTAACAAATTTCCAAAACTTCATGGGATCTGTAACAATATTCGACTGCATTTTAATTAAATATTCCGAATATAAACGAGTAGATAAATCTTTGAAAAGGTCATAATATTCCTCATACAAACCAAAAACATAACAGAACTATGATTGGGCTTAAAGCCCAATCATATGATACTCTAGATGAGATGGAAATGACTTTAATATACCGGAAAATATGTCATCTCAAATTCTTACGAATAGTGAATAGAGACTTTTGCATGGGAGGTGGTAGAAGTAGAGGAGGAGGAACATGGCATGCAAAATGTTTGTTGCTGAATTTAATGTTTTTAGTTCTCATTATTTTTAAAGAAATTGGTCATAGTCTTCTTGAAATTGGGGATTTTGTATGGGAGGTGGCAGAGGAAGTGGAGCGTTTAAGATTTTCAAACTGCTTATCATTATCCTTATCACCATGTTTTGATTTAATTTCAAAGTCTCTAGCTTTCATATACTTGAAGCAGAAATTCTTTTCTTGAATGTATAATAGAGATATTTGTATGGGAGGTGGTAGAAGGAGTGAAGCGAAGCTGATATTTTTTCTAAAACTTATTTCAATTATTAAGAAACAATTTCTGGCAAAATTTGAAGTTTGTACTTTTTCTAGTTTGAATGGAAATCGATAAAATGCATTTAACAAAAATTATACATTTGTATGGGAGGGGGTAGAAGGAGTGTACAGATCAAAACAAATTTTGTTTGCATTACTAATATTTCTATTTGTATACTTTGTACAAAATATCAAGTTGATAGCTTTAACAGTTTCGAAGAAAAATAATTTAATTTAAATTTCAAAATTTCGAGAAATTTATATGGGAGGGGGTAGAAGGAGTGAGGTCAAGTTGATAATTATTTTGAAAATAAATTTCAATTATAGTAGAATTAATTCTGGCAAAATTTCGTCCTTTCAGCTTTGCTAGTTTCAATGAAAATCGAAAATATGTATTTTTCAAAATTGTCCATTTGTATGGGAGGGTGTAGAAGGAGTAAGGTGATCTGGTCAATATTCCGTGATATTAATGACATCTATATCATAATGCTTTCACCAAAAATTTCAAGTCGATGTCTTAAATAGTTTCAAAGGAAAATCAATTTCTTAATATTTCGAAATTTCATGAAATTTGTATGGGAGGGGGTAGAAGGAGTGGGTGATGTAGCCCATTCACGAACTTAAAGTAACTTTTTTGCTAAAAACGACACACCAAATTTTTTAGTAGTAAAGCTCAAAACTTTCGAGAGTTATGCTGTAGACAGACGCACAGACAGACAGACAGACAGACAGACAGACGGTCTCTCGGAATCGAGGTTTTTGAGCGACAACAAATATTTCTGTACCCTTGGTGACTCTGTGCGAGCGTTATTTCTTAGCGTTACAAACGGTAAGGCAAACACAATATACTCTCAGATTTCATCTAGAGTATAAACATAAAAGAATTATGATTGGGCGTAAAGCCCAATCATATGATACTCTAGATGAAATGAGAAAGAGTTCAATGTACCGGAAAATATTTCACCTCCAATTCTTTTAAATAATTAATAGTGACTTTTGTATGGGAGGTGGTAGAAGGAGAGGAGGAATGTTTGTAATTTTTGGATATGACACCTAATGTGGTATGCAAGATATTTCGTGCTGAATTTAAGGTTTGTAGTTTTCATTATTTTCAATTGGACATAGTTTTCCTTAAATTGAGGCATTTGTATGGGAGATGGCAGAGGAAATGGAGCGTTTAAGATGATTTTGAAATTGCTTATCATCATCCTTATCACCACGCTTTGTTTCAATTTCAAATTCGATAGTTATAATAAATTCGAAGGAGAAATGCTTTTCTTGAATTTATAATACAGATATTTGTATGGGAGGAGGTAGAAGGAGTGAAGAGGAGCTGATAATTTTTTTTAGTATTTATATCAATTAGTAAAAAACAAATTCTGGCAATATTTTAAGTCTATACTTTTTCTAGTTTTAATGGAAATCGATATAATGCACTTAACAAAAATTATGCATTTGTATGGAAGGGGGTACAAGGAGTGTACGGATCAAAACACATTTTTTTCTCGTTATTGATATTTCTATTTTTATACTTTCTGCAAAATATCAAGTTGATAGATTTAACAGTTTCGAAGAAAAATAATTTAATTTAAATTTCAAAATTTCGTGAAATTTGTATAGGAGGGGGTAGAAGGAGTGAGGTGAAGTTGATAATTTTTTCAATTCTGATTTGAATTATAATAAAATTAGTTTTGGCAAAAATTCGGTTTTATAACTTTGCTAGTTTCAATGAAAATCGAAATACTTCATTTTTCAAAATTGACCATTTGTATGGGAGGGGGTAGAAGGAGTGACGAGATCGGATCAATATTCCGTCATATTAACGGCATTTATATTATAATACTTTGACCCAAATTTCAAATCGATAGCTTAAATAGTTTCAGAGAAAAATCAATTCCCGAAAATTTCGGAATTTTGTGAAATTTGTATGGGAGGGGGTAGAAGGAGTAGGGGGATGTGGCCCATTCACGAACTTAAAAATTTTTTTTTGCTAAAAATGACACACAACAAATTTCAGCACGATAGCTCAAAGCGTTCGAGAGTTATGCTGTAGACAGACGGACAGACAGCGACTCGGAATCGAAGTTTTTGAGCGACAACAAATATTTCTGTACCCTTGGCAGCTCTGTGCGAGCATTATTTCTTAGCGTTACAAACGGTAAGGCAAACACAATATACTCTCAGATTTCATCTAGAGTATAATCAGTATCATTCTTCGTCCTAGTAAGACAACTCACTAGTGTACCAAGGGTACGACAATGAGATGTTCCTGCGATAGGTAAAAGGAACTGTAGCAACAAATAATTGATACGAAACATAATAAAACTCAACTACGGCATCTTGAAAGAATTGTCACGAAAAGTCAAGTTACAAAGGGATTAATCCCTATAGTGATTCGCAAGTGTACATACTATCTATGTATATGGTGACCATTATAAAGTACGACGCTAGAGGAGTAAACCTCGTATATGAAAATTCCCTAATCAAGAACAGCATATGTCAATGGATGAATGGTTAGCGGGTAACTAACCCTTAATATGCGAACTCTGGATACCAGGTGCCGTCCAGTTTTAATCAGTCTTCCCCTGGTAATGCGGCGCTCTGCCAGGGGTGACTCTACTTTCTCGCGCTACTCGTGGGATTCCAATGAATAACATTATAAATAAACAAGAGGCTAATGCTTACCCAAGGCAATGCAAACATCGGCTAATGCCGTTAAAGAGGTGGTAGGCGGAACAAATACTCCTCCAGAAACCGCGCTAGTAGTAACTGTAGATACTAATCCTTCGGTCACTAAAAGGTTCAAGAGACCGCCGCTTAGACCGGACAGGATAACCGCCAGCAAGCCTCGCGGTCAAAGGAATAAGGATAGGTATCATCAATCAATCAATCAATCAAATTGCTGTTAAGACCCCCTGTAGGAGCATAGGACTGAAACAACTCTCTTCCACAAGACGCGATAAGAGATCGGCCTTAAGCTGTTGCCATGACTTGTTTATTCCTCTGGCCTCCTGCTCAACTGCTCGCTTCCATGTGCTACATGGTCGACCAATCCGACGTCTTCCTTGAGGATTGTAATCCAGAGACCAGCAGAGACCGAAACGTCACGTTCAATAAAGCATTTAAGTGTGAAATCCGAAATTTTTTCCTTTAATTTAAAATTCAGTGTGAAAACCAGCACCAAACCCAAAAAATACTTATCACAAGCATTAATAGTTAATTTGCAAAAACATTTAAAAAGAAATGCTAAAATATTACCCGAACACAGTTTTGAAGCGCTTTTATAGCATAGTTTGTGCATTTAATGAGCCGCATATACCGGTATGCAAAATTTCAGAGAACTTGGCCCACTAGTTCTTTTAGAAAAGTGTATCTAAGAATCTGGTTTTTCAATGGAAAACGGCTGAGGAAGTGAACCCCTTAAAGGGTCTGAAGCATGGATGGTGGGCTTGTCCAGAAGAAAATAGTGAACGGAGACAAGAGAAATGCATGCAACACACCTAAGACCCAAAGGGATGGCAATCGAAGGTAAAAGCTGCGTTGAGGATATGACAGATGAGTTTTGGATTTAATGAAGGAAATTTAGGAATTGACAGATGTTCAGATTTGACGGATAGATTGACTGATACGATTTGGTGCGCGGGAATCAGCACAGTTATGATTGAGGGTACCCTTCAGGGTACATGTAGGGGCTGTGGTTGACGTCCATATCGCGTTCAGAGCAACAGAAGGAATAGCTTTATACGAGGCTAAGACAATCGAGTGCTTTACGTGGAGTTGCGTGATCAACCGGGTTCCACAACTCAAAGGTAGGAAAAGGTTATAGATATGTATTGTACTTACCAGTGCGAATGCTGAACCAGTTAGTATAAGTAGTGTGTAATATTTAATGCCTGAAATTTATAAAATTCTGAATAACAGACGGCCAAATCGACGAAGGGAGGTTCCTAAAACTGGACGAAATAAGTTGAACAAGAAATGAGCAAAATTGTTCTTTCAGAAGAATCACAAAAAAGCTTTTTTTTCTAGGTAGAAGATTCTTACACTTGTTAAGGCGAAGTCCTAATCTCCAAATTCGAGTATAACTTGCTTTCAATTTAATTTAGGCACCGCTCGCTCTTGAAACCTGGTATTCCTGGCGACGCGGGGTCAGCTGGGGTACTATTCATACCACTGGATACGTGTGGCATGTAAGGGAGGAGGTATCAGATCTCTTAGTGCCTTACTATATATACCATGTTAATATCTATAATAAATGCAGAGCACTCATACATTTCGGTGCTGCTTGAGGGAGTCCATAGAATCCGAAACGGGTTTATCTCAATTAGACGAATCGCATGTTTTTGGAAACGATCGGGCAACGCAATGTGTGATTGCCCAAACATGCGAGTTGTACTGGAAACGTAGACGGATATAAACCTTATAAACGGTAGCCAATTCAGACGCAGAAAAGTATTTCTTGCACTTCTGCAGAATACCTAAACGTTTCGGACTCGTAGCTAAACGAAAAGTGCCGTAACTTTTATATAAATTTTTCTTAGTCCTTAAACACCTCACTTACTTTTCACACTGCGATATCAAAAAACCCTTCCAGCAGCAATCCAGTGTGATCGTATGTGTTTTGTAGTAGTTGACTCACTCTCGCTAGTGTGTCAAAAATTGTAGTCTAAAAAGTTGTGAACGACTGTGCTAGGGTGTCAAAAATTGCAGTTTGAAAAGGTGTCAACGATTGTGGTAGGGTGTCAACACATGTTGTTTGAAAAGGTGTCAATAAGAGAATCATTCAAAGTATTTAATACAAAAAATTAACATTAGATTATAAAAATTCCTGATAAATTTATAACAATTCAAAGAAAATATTTTCTTAGGGTTGCCAATCATTGTAGTCGTTACGCTAGTTTCTGTATTTCTTAGCTTAATCTATAATAATATAATACCATGTTTGCGGGCTAGGGTGTAGCTCAGTGGGTAGCGTGTTTGTGTACAATGCGAAGGTCCGTGAGTTCAAATCCCGGTCGACGCATAATTCCAGCACACTGCCTGCTTGGGTATACCTTGGTCACCTCAATCCATGAAAATAAAAATTCATAGATGATTGCGAGAGAGGATCGCGCGAAGGTCTAATAACTCTTCCACAATAAATAATGAGAAATGTTAAGGAACCTGAAGGTCAGGAGGCCAAGGCCCGATTTCGGCTGTAGTGCCATTGTAGAGAAGTTTGTAAGCATTTCTGTACCTATATGGGCGGTTTTCAGACAAATCTAAAGCACTCAGAGGTCTGAAAATTTGAACCTAGAAGCCCACAAGTTTGAACTGATTCATGTTAGTGTCCGGTTTTATTTTAATGGCTTTTAATTTGTAATGATTTTTGCGTCTCATAGTTTTTGCGTCTGCAAGCCATAAGGTAGCCAATACCGAAACCAAGTAAATGCCTAGGTAATAGAATAACCTAGCTGTCAGCTCCACGAAGTTTGTCAGTGTTTTATCAAATTTTAATTCGGTTTATAAGCTAGGTTGTTGTATTTTTTATTTTAAAAATTTACTTGAATTCGGTTTTGTTGTGTGTCGTCGTCTCCGGGTTGCGTATTTTGTATTGCCGATTTTGAATTTATACAGTGAAATAAAAACATATCTTGCTGTAGAAACCTGAACAGAAAAACTTATTTGTTTTTAATTAGTATTTCTATTGTTCTCATTTTCAGGGTTTTGCAAACAACTTAATATCATATAGTAAGTGCCAGTTTCATGTGCGGGGGAGGGGTCTAAGTTTCTCAGTAAAAGTTTATTTAATACAAATTTATTCTCATGCCACAGCGGATCACGGGCAACGCCCTGCGGGACAGCTAGTTTGAAATAAAAGAAATAAAATAAACCATTTGCGGTACGCAATAATAAAAAATATTCATTTTATTATCAAAGTCTTTAACTGATTAATTAGCATGGAAAATTTATTTGGCCAGCAACAATTATCATATACACATGATAACTAAAAATAAACCATCATTTTATTTTTAGCGAGCATTTATTTGCCAAAAATTCAAAGTTTAACTCGGTCAACAAAGTGTAATGTACTTTTTATTATTATTGTTATTTGTATAACAAATTTAATAATTCTTTTCAGGGAAGTTGCACGTGAATAGGATAAGGAGGTTAGGAGTTAATTTTAAAATGAAATGAAATATAAAATAAAAATTTTGCTGCATTATCACAGTTCAATTTAGAGGATTTTTTTTTAACAATACAGATTATATAATAAATGTTACAATCAAAATATTTTTACTGTCACGTCCGAGACTGTAAAATAATTATAAAACGCAATTCGTCGACGAACTGAAAGGACGTCAATTAACTAATCACTAGTCGCTAGAAATAAGATGATATTTGACTAACTCAATATCAGTCATCTAACTTTCCAAAAAAAATTTTGGGTCTCCACAAAAAAAAACTTATAATATTATTCCGCACAGTAGAATTAAATGTTGAAGGTCGAAAAGAGAAAGTAGTAAATAACTTTTATTAATAACCGACAGAAACTGTTAAAAAAAAATAAATTTAGCTTATCACATGACAACACAAGTGAAATTAAAAAATTATAATATTGATGCGATAACCTTAGGACTAGGACAACATTAAAATAAATTCACTATCATTTTGTTTACTTACGCATTGTTTACGCCGATTTCAAAGAAGTTCGTCTCAAAAAATTAAGGCAAACTCCTAAAACTAAATTTAATTATCATGAAATGAATATTAGCAAAAAAAAACTGAATTTAATAGACATAAAAACCGAGCCTTTTGTAAAAATCATAATTTTTTTTTTTTTTTTGCCTTATCATTTCGTGTGATGCTGAACTGGATTTCTTGAGAATTATTATTGATCTTAGGGGGATTTGCTATATTTTTTTTACTAAACAATCGCCTGATGAAACAAAAATCTTTGTTTCGAAGCTATCGCTTTCCGATCGCATGTTTAAGCTAATTTCGGATCCATTTACGTAAATTGAATGGAATGATCTGATTTTGCAATTAATTTATAAATTTGCAAAGATATGCGTATTTAATTGCGATTTATTAGTCGATCACGCGTTCCGAGATGTGTGAGAATGTGCGAATTAAGTACATTTTATAGGTTGAAGGCTACGCGAGGATCTTACACTTGCATTGGGAGATCGTTGATGAAATTGATAACAAAGCTCGCGTGTAAGATCGATAAGAATAATTAGTACGCGATTTTTTTTTAAATGAAGAGATAGGAAGTAATTTGCCGTAAAAATTCGTCTAATAATACAGGGGTTCAAATGAATATTTTCGTTTTTTTTTTCAATGTCGCTTAAACCCAGATCGTGAGTGGTCTAGGTAGGTAGGTATGTAGAGGTCTAAGCACTCATTAGACTAGAAGCTGGTCCGTTGTGATATCACAGGATCTCAAAAACTCTAGTCCTACTCGGTGAGCGTACTGAAGCTTCCTATAAAGCGCTGAAGGCTCCTGACTACCGCCAGGTTGCCGAGCTTATCGAAGAAGTATGTACTAAGTAGCGCTTGCTCTTCCTAGAGCAGTGCAAAAGCCTAATAGATGAAGAGTCGTCTATTCCCCATCTTTGCAGCTCCTGCAAAGATTATTAATAGAAAGTCCAGCCCTCTCAGCATGTTTTCCTATCAAGCAGTGTCCTGTAACAACATTTACTATGGAGCTGATCATCTGCCTTCTTAGCGAGATCAGTCTGCCAGAGCGTTTTAGATCCAGCAATAGCGAAATCTGTCTGGTGGTA
Organism: Chorisops tibialis; assembly: GCA_963669355.1. Classification (NCBI taxonomy): domain Eukaryota; kingdom Metazoa; phylum Arthropoda; class Insecta; order Diptera; family Stratiomyidae; genus Chorisops; species Chorisops tibialis. Next base: position 218,528,725 of record OY770262.1, read on the forward strand.
TTAAAATAGATGCAGAAACCATTCGCCCATCTGGCGATTGCTTAGTTAGTCGCATCCAACTTAACCTGCAACTTATAAGTTGCGCAGCTTCTCTTCAGACTGAAACTGCAAAGCGGTTACGTGGCTGGCGAGTTCATCAGCCCTGTAATTTCCCGGAATGTTCCTATCTCCTGGTACTCGGCATAGGCGAATAATTTTCAATTCTTCAATCATCTCTGTCAGAGACACGCAACAATCAAGAACAGTTTTGGATGTACATGAACGATTCCAGGGATTTAATAGCGGCCTTGCTATCAGTGAAAATGCTAATATCCTTAGTAGATACTGCATTAAACTTCTGCTTGAAACACACTACAATGATACGGAAGACGGAAAAATATGCTTAAGCTAAGCATTGCAGAGAAAATACTCCTCCCACTCCACTTTTAATTGTGAAGCCATCAGTATAAAAGGATTCTTCCCCCCGTATTTTATCAACCTCTCAATCTTGTCTCGAGGGGATGACGGTGAAGAAATTAATATTAAAATCAAAATTTGGAAGAGAATAGTCTGTGTGTAGTAATGTGTTTTCGATAAAATTCTCGAAATCTTTCAGAATTAAGGAGTAACCAGTTTGAATGCAGGTCCACTGAGCAATTTCTCTAAAGCGATCGGCTACACTTATAGCTATTTGTTTACCGACAATATCGAGCGGTAGCATATGAAACAATTCTGTACCTTGCTAAGGAGAGTGCGGTATCCCTCTGTCCCCAGGGCAGTCCATCACACAATAACACCATATAGCAAGATGGGTCTGATGACGGCAAAGTAAAACCAGTTCACTAGTTTGGGCTGCATTTCCATTTCTTACCCATGGCCTTTTTACAGGAGTAAAGTGCAATAATAGCTTCGCCTACACGTTACTTAATAATAGATTTCCAGCTCAGTTTCCTATCGGAAATAAGACTCAGATATTTTGCTCTATCTCCGAAAACAATACGGGTACGGGTAGGAGAGTCAACATCAGAGCAAAAGAGGATAGAGTGCACTGACTTTTCATGTTTCCCATAGATCAACAAATTTTTCGCATAAAAAATTCATACCTCTCAAATGAACGATTTTGATTGGTTTGCTCCATGTTTATACCTTCCAAAAATTTAAACAGCTTATTACTAAGGCATATTTTACACGTAGATTGTTCGCATGAAGAGTTCATTTCGAGAAGTTCTCTTCAGTTTGTTAGCTGATTTACGTATAACTAAACTGTGGTAAGCAAGGGTAATTTTCCATGTGTCCATTTAGAGAGAGCATTGAGTGAGCATTTTGCATAACCTCACCCAGAGTACTCGGATGCTTACCAGAGATAGCTATAGCAAAGTCGTGCGCGTACGCATTCCAAAGATGTGGAGAAGGAGGATCCGCCTGGCGGTGTACCTCTACAAACCTTCTAAAAGATGTGACGCCCAGTTTTATGCTGATAATCCTAGACTTTAGAATTAAATTAATCAGCACGATAAGCGTCCGCCTTTAGATTTCATAGTGTGTCCGTAATTGCGACTGGTGTAACATTGCTGAAAGCCCCCTCGCAATCGATTAACGCTACCATACTATACTCTGAGATCTTTCGACGTAACATCCAAGTGTGTGTGTGAGCCTGGGTGTAATCTGAGGAGTAGCGTGTTGGTCTACTAATGCGAAGGTCAGGAGTTCAAATCCCTAACGACGTATAATTCCCGCACACTAATTACGTCTGGGTCACCTCATTCTGCGAATATGAAAATTCGTAGGTAGAGAGTTGCGCTAAGGACTTGCAACCCTTCCACCATAACAAATAAAAATGCTAAGGAACCTAAAGCTCAGGAGCCCAATGCCCGACTTAGGCTAAAATGCCATTGAAGAAAAAAATACCAGTGTGCGTGTTGGGCCGTTGAGATCATTCGCTGATCTATGTTGTAGCGCAGATGAATATCCATCAATCTTTTAAAGCTTTTTAGCAGGAATGAGGATTGACTTAGAGGTCTTAGGTCCTTCGGACAAGTAAGAGAGCTTCTTCCCGCCTTGGGGATAAAAACCACTTTCACCTCATTCCATCTTTCAAAAATGTGGATCAGTCATGGGCAACCTCTAAAAATAATGTCCAAAAGGATCATCATCAATTTTAATACTCTAGATGAAATCATAAGTTTGCCACAAAGTTTGTAACGCCAAGAAATAAGGCTCGGAGAAAATTTTCGTGAAAATGAATGATACAGAAGTTCATATAATCACTCAAAAATCTCAAAACCGGATGTCCGTCCACCCGTCCGTCCATCCGTCAGTCCGTGTCCTCTCTAGCTTGAGAACACATTGGTCTAGAAAATTCAAATTTTGTACACGTCGTTTTTGACAAAAAAGTAAGGACAAGTTCGTGAATGGACCAAATCGCTCCACCCCTTCTACCCCCTCTCATACAAAATGACACTATTTTACAATAAACGCAATTTTACAATAAACGGATTTGCTCAAAAACTATAGAAGTCTGAAATTTTAAACATATTACTTTTATGATGATTTCAGTCTGTCGTATAAAAATTATACATATCTTCCTCCTCCTTCCACCACCTCCCATACAAACTGCACTTTTTCATGAAATACTCGAAGCCAATTTACTCAGTGTGTTTAAAATTTATCGAGCTCAAATTTAGCACTAAATATTTATTTAGAATTATTAGTAAGACCAAAAAACATTAGACAACCCCTTCTACCCCCTCCTATACAAAATGACACAATTTCACAATTCGACAGTAAACGGCTTTTCTCGAAAAGTTTAAATGCTATTGATCTGAAATTTGGAATTTATTACTTTTATAATAAAATTCCAATCTGCTGTATAAAAATTATTTAAGTTTTCCCCTTCCTTCTACCACCTCCCATACAAACTTCACTTTTTCATGAAATACTTTAAGCAAATTTAATCAGTACGTATAAAATTGATGCAGCTGAAATTGTGCACTAAACATTTATTTAGAAATATTCGCAACACCAAAAAAATTAGGCGATTAGCTTCACTCCTTCCACCCCCTCCCATACAATTTAACACAATTCAACAACTTTACGAAAAGTCGATTTGCCTGAAAAGTATGAATGCTACTGATCTGCTATGCCAAATAAATTATGTTTACAGTTATTTCTTATTAATAACTCCACCCTCCTTCTATCACCTGTACAAACTGCACAATTTCACTAAATTCAATACAATAAGTTTCTCAGTACGTATTAAATTTTTGAATCCTAAATTTTGTATATATAAAAAATTTTGATAGCAAACTTATCGTGATGTGAAAATAAACTGCCAACAAGTCGGGCGCAAGTTGGGTCAAGTTTAAGATACATGGAAAGTCAATATGCAAGTTAGAGTGGTTAAGGAAGAGTAAGTGGAACCCCCTTTCACAAGTGGAACCCCCATTCACAAGTGGACCCCCTTTAGGGCAGGGCTGCTGTCATTTTAACACTTAATTACGAATACGATTAACAGCTCCAGCACATGTAATCAATACTTCATTCGTTTATGTAAGTTTGGGTTTTTACAAGGAAGGGGGAGGGGTGATACTAAGGTTGGGTGGATGTCAATAATTTTTCAATTGAATGCTTCAATTACGTCCAATATTCTCGGCATAGAATGTAAGTTTCATAAACGAAGTTGCATAGAATTTTCTTAAAATTTCATCATTCATGAAACCAATCATTTGTATGGGAGGGGGTAGAGGAGGTAAGGGAAATGTAAAATTTGTGATGTAGTTTTATTTCATTTCTCTTGTAAGGTGCTTGTACAAAATTTCAAGATCGTAACTTTTAATTTGTTGGTTAGCAATTGTTTTATTGAAATTGGTCGAAATCATACTTTTGTATGGGAGGGGGTAGAACAGCAAGTGCGATCTCAAAAATTTTGACGCAGTTCCGTTTAAACTATTTTCAATAGATTTTGTGCAAAATTTCAAATTGATGGCTTTTACTAGTTAGGTGATAATAAATTTCTTAAAAATGGTCGAAAAAATAATTTTGTATGGGAGGGGGTAGAAGCTTTCAAGGTATTGGACCAGTTAATATTTCATTCTTTTAAAGATTTTTTTTAAATGAATTTCACAAATTTTCAAGTTTCTTCCTTAAAAGTTTATTCAAAAATTCGCAGTTTATGTGTTTTTTCATTGCACATGAAACACCTTATGCACGTTAGACCAGGGGGTCGGTGCATAACAATTGTGGAATTTTTATTATTTTTTCTGTATGTACAACAAATAGATTTATTCACATGGAAAATTGAAACTTTGTATCTTTCACCAGAGCCATTAAAAAGTCACTCAAAGTTTTCGACATTTTTGGTTACCACCTCCCTTCCCTTACACCTCCCGACGTAAAATTTAAAAACTACGTAGTTCTACAATTTGACAAAATTTGAACTTGATATCTGCACTCAATTTTGAAATACATATAACGGTTTGAAATTTTGGAAAGTGCACCATTTTTTAAATGATACCCATTTTCCCCCACTACTATTTTGTCCATATTTTCTCATATTTCTCTAGTATAGCTTAATATAGGTTTTAAGATTCAATTACATATCTTAATAACTAGCCGAGATATTGATTTTTAAGTGTTTTTCTTTGCACCTCCTTGACCCACCCCCTTACAATAATTAGCTTCTATCTAAACTGATTCTAGTGGACCTGTATGCCACCTTAATAGTCTCAAAATATCAATTTTTTATGGTAAGTAATTTCGAAGCTATAATCATTTGAAAAAAAATTCGGCCGACAATTAGTTCTTAGCCCCCCCTTTTCGCACCCCAATGGATAAAAAAATTAAATTATTTTTAAAAGTTTTTATATATGTATATATTTATAAATTTCTTCAAATAAAAAAATTTCTCCTTCATCGGGCTTTACGCCCAATCGTAGTCCTGTTATGTTATAGCCCGAGATTACACATGATCTGGATAGGGGAGCGTAGAAGACTAGGAAAACGAACAATTTTTTTCGATGGTCTAACACCCCCAAACACTGGGATGTTGCCTTAGCAACTTTGAATTTGTGTTCGTTTCAACACAGTGAGGTCCAGGATCATCAGGTTTGGAGAGATAGGTCGTACCTATCGCCAAAAATAACTGATTCCAAATTGTTAGTAGCAATGATGTGCATAGCAAAATGTAAACGCAAGTAATGATTACTGAAGCGATGTGGAATCATTGCAGTTCCTACTGAGTAGAAGGTAGTTCAAGGTTGTATTAGTACTTGGTATATAAGGTTTTGAAATAATGATACTAATGATACTAAGAACTTCTGTTTTTGGTGATCGATCATTTCCAGAAACAATAGAAACGTCTGGCCAATTTTTAAAGACCCCTGCCAACCTTTTCTCTTGATACTTATTAAAGTTATTGTCGAGAAACACAGAAACCATATATTGAGAAGTACGAACGCATGCTGAAATTATGCATCAATAGGGAGTCGAACTCTCAACCCTTTTATTGTAGATCAAAGTTTTATCCACTAGGCTACATCCAAGTTCTCAGAAAAACAGCGGATATTTGAAAATAGTTATGATAGTTGCGTGTTTTTAATTATTATCAATGAAAATAATTAAAAACACGCAACAACTATGTACATATATAAGTACATCACGTACATTTTATAACTACGCTTCAAAAAATTTAACGACTCGGTAGCCACTATCGCAAGCGAAAAGCTTGACCAAACGATAAGAAAGGTCGTTAAGGTTTATTTCCGGCCATGATTTGAAAAATTATTTGAATTGTTTAATAAAACCTGTCAGCCGTATAATTGGATTACATAAAACCGGCGCCATATTCGACTAGATGATTTATTTACCTCGAAATTCGATTTGAAATCGAATTCTTATCATTTTTACCAGAATTCTCTATTAAGATGAAATCTGAACGTATAATAGGTTGACTTTAATGATGATTTTGTAACGCTAGGAAGTGGAGTTATCGTTATTCGAAAGGAGATGTCCATACAAGATCATACATTAACACAAATAATGCAACTTCAAAATAAGCCGATTTACTTGAAAAGTACAGGAGCCATTAATGTTGTCATATTAATTTTAATTTCCTGTAAAAAATTATTAGAATCTCCTCACTATCCCCCTTATGAACAGCACACTAACTATTTAATCATATAGAAAACCCAATTTTCTCATTAAGTGTTGAGTTTATCGCTCTTTTTACCCCCTCCCATACAAAATGATATAATTTAACAACTTTAAAATGAATAAATTTTCTAGAAGTGCGTAAAGGCCACTGATCTGAAAACACTGATTGAAACGTGCTTCTTCCACCGATTTTCCGAGCCTCTACCAGTTAAGGTAGTATTATGTGTAAAAATTAGTTCAATACCGTCACCCCTTCTACCACCTCCCATACAAAATGTAATAAATAATTTAAAGTAAGTAAGTAAATTTATTTCAGTTAATCCATATGCTAAGCTCGTGAGGATAGTAATTATATACTAAATGTATACAATATTAACAAAATAGTTCATCAAATAAAAAATAAAAATTTTAATATAATGAGACAAAAGTGGAGAAAAAGGATATGTATGCATGAAAGTAAAACAAATAAAATTCAATGATAAGAGAACATATAACTTAATAACGTTACAGAATAAGAAATTTAAGATACATTAATAAAACGTTATGAAAATCACTATTTAATCTAGAGTATCGCATGATTGGAGCTCATCCTCAATCGTATTTCTGTACGTTTTTTATTGCATTATTATATATAAATAAATTAAGAGACGCAGGATTCGGGTATAGCCCAGAGGAGTTCCAGCCGGGGAAACGTGTGCCATTCGGATTTATGTGTCACTCCACCAACAGTGAAGTAGCGCGAAGCATAGGCTAGTAGTGTATTGCAAGTTGGTCTAACATACAAATATTCTGTATTAAAACCCCAATCGAAGCATAAATTCAAGTAACTAAATGTTAGGATAAATCTAGATGAACATCCTCCTGAAAAACCCGTCTTCAAGAACTACAGGAAGACCAACTAGTCCAAGTACAGGGAAACTGTCAAGGAAGTGCTTCCCTTCAAAAACCCAAATCTTCCGGACACCACTAAAAAGGGCTTAAATTGGCGCAATGTCACGCTCTTATCCCACTGGGAAACCAGGAGGTAAATAGAAGCCACCATGGTGGAGCGACGAAATGTGGGATCTCTGGAAAGACCAAGCGAACCAAAGAGGCCTCATACTGGAAGTCCTATAAAGAAGCCCTTCGTTATTATAAAAAGAACTTGAGGAATTCGTGAATACTGAAAACTTTTTTGCAGAATGAAAAATAACTATTTAACAATTTGCTTAATAAAAGTTTGTCTATCCATATATGTATGTCTTCTTCTACAATAGCACTTTAGCCTAAATCGGGCCTTGGCCTCCTGACCTTCAGGTTCCTTAACATTTTCATTATTTATTGTCGAAGGCTTATTAGCTCATCGCACAACCCTTTATCTAGGAATTTTTCATTTCCGTCGATTGAGGTAACCAAGGTATATCCCAGCAAGCAGTGTGCTGGAATTATGCATCGACCGGGATTTGAACTTACGACCTTCGCATTGTAGACCAACATACTACCCACTAGACTACTTTCTAGCTATCCATATATGTAGCTATATGGTAAACTGATATTCTAAATTTATCAGACTCGTAGCTTAATTTGAACGTCATTCAATTCATTTTTCTTAAGTGACACTCAGTGTCCGAATGATTTGTGCTCAATTCGATTTAGCGTGTGTGTGCAATTTCGTGTGAGTGGCGCACGTCGCACTTCAATTCTAAAGTAATTTTTCTGTTAAATGGTCAGACAACTTTCATTTGATGGGGCTGTCGACGACGACAACCGTCAATTAGAATCCGCCACTCATATCAGTTTAGTAATTTAGAAGAGTAGCGGTTTTACTTAGTTTGAAATGGATTGAATTTTCATCGAATTGTCACCTGTTTTACAAGTGTGGCGTCAACTTTATTTCCAATCTTAATATCCTTTTGAAAAGCACTTTTTCTTAGTCATGATAACAATTTGTATTAATTGAAAATCAATTAAATTTTTTGTTTAAATAATAAATAAACAATGGCTTTATTGTCACGATCTCGAAACATGAGACTCGTTCGATCGACACTTATTCAATCAATTGAAACATGAGCAATGGTAGCGAATCTTATAGTTTAAACTGCATAGATTTGTGCTGTTGTATATGTTATTTATTTAATTTAAATTTCTTCTATTCATAATTATGTCACCATTTTTCAACTTTTTGAAAATTGGTAAAAAATTATAATAACAACATAATAGTAGCTTGGTGTTTATACTCTAGATGAAATCTGAGAGTATTATAAGTTTGCCACAAAGTTTGTAACGCGAAGAAATAAGGCTCGGAGAAAAAAATGAATGATACAGAAGTTCATATAATCACTCAAAAATCTCAAAACCGGATGTCCGTCCGTCCGTCCGTCTGTCTGTCCGTCCGTGTCCTCTCTCAATTTGACAATAAGCGGATTTGCTCAAAAAAAATAAAAGCTATTGGCCTGAAATTTGGAATATATTACTTTTATGATAATAACAATCTACCGTATAAAAATTATGCATCTCCACTCCCTCCTTCTACCACCTCCCACACAAACTGTCAATCAAATTCCTGTTAAGGCCCCCTATAGGGGCATAGGACAGAAACAACTCTCTTCCACAAGGTGCGATCCTGAGCATCGGCTTTAAGCTGTTGCCAGGACTTGTTGTTGTTCCTGCTCAACTGCTCCCTTCCATGTGTTACATGGTCGACCAACCCGACGTCTTCCTTGAGGGTTATAATCCAGAGCCTGTTTTGCGATGTTTCGCTCTGGTTTCCTCAAAGTATGACCGATCCACTGCCACTTTCGCCGTTGAATCTCAATACCTATTTTAGTCTGGCAAGTTGTACTCCAAAGTTCGTCGTTGGAGATTACTTCTGGCCAGAATATTCCTAAAATGCGCCGGAGGCATTGGTTTACGAAAGTCTGTAGTTTCTTGGTAAGTCGAACGGTCACTTTCCACGTAGTAAAACCATACAACAACACGGATTTGACGCATGCGTCAAAAACTCGCAGCTTCGTGCGAAGGAAGATCTCTCTTAACCTCCAGAAAGGGGAAAGGATACCGAAGGCCTGACGAGCTTTATTTAGCCGAGCCTCAACATCCTTTTCGGCTCCGCCGTCCATGCTGACAATGCTTCCGAGATAGCAAAAATCTTGCACCTCTTCCACATCCTGTCCATTAAGAACAATCGGTGTGGTTGCGTTCGAACCCATGTGCATGTACTTGGTTTTACGCACATTTATTTTTAGTCCCGCCTCTTTACATTTAGAATGCAACGAGCGAACATTTGACTCTAAGTCCGAACGGGTATGTGCAAGCAAACACACGTCATCAGCATAATCAAGGTGACTTAAGATGTGAAATAGTCTCCATTGAAGACCTTTACCTTCCCCACCTTCCAGTGCAGCTTTCAAGATGTCATTTATTACCACCAGCAACAGGGCTGGTGATAATATGCAGCCTTGTCTGACACCCGTTCGCACAGGAAAGCTCTCGGACAGCTCTCCTCTATGCAAGACGCGATATATATTTATTTATAATTATTAGTAAGGCCAAAAAATATTCGACGATTAGCTTCACCCTTCTACCCCCTCCCATACAAAATGACACAATTTCGCAATTCGACAATAAATGGATTTGCTTGAAAAGCATAAAAGCTATTAGTCTGAATTTCGGGATATATTACTTCCATAATGGTTCAAATCTACAGTATAAGAATTATTTGCGTCCTCCCTCTCCTTCCACTCCCTCCCATACAAACTACATTTTGTCATGAAATGCTCTAAGCCGATTTTCTCAGAGCGTATAACATTTATCGAGCTCACATTTTGTAATAAATACTTATTTAGCATTATCACTTAGATCAGAAAAAAATATTTGATTACCTTCACTGCTTCTACCCCCTCCCATCCAATATGACACAGTTTCACAACTTCACAAAAAATCTATTTTCTTGAAAAGTATGAATGTTACTAGTCTAAAATTTAAGAGATGTCAATTTCTTGATATTCTTAGTTATTTCTGAAAAAATCACTAAAATCCCCCAACTCTTTCTACCACCTCCCATATAAACTGCATATTTTCACTAAATCTAACACACTAATTTTTTCAGCTCCTATTCAATTTCTGGAGGAAGCATTTTGTATAAAACATTTTTATAGCTACTTTAGCATGATGTGGAAGAAATTAGTTCAATGCTATCACCCCTTCTAACACTCCCCATACAAATTTCTTGGGATCACAAAAAAATATATTTCATCTAGAGTATCGTAAGATTGCGCTTTACGCGCAATCGTAGCCCTGTTATGTTTTCATAGTGCATTTCGAATTAAATGAAAGATTTCTGGATTTCTGCTAGATTAGGTTAGGTTTGTGGAAGGGATGGACACCAATGTACGTAGGCTACCAAAGGGACCATTGTACGCCTCCATATTTGCACCATGTGAACCTAAATATCACTTAGCCAGCCTGCTCTACCGAATAAACTAATGAGCTTCATCAGTTCAAGGGACCGAAGATCATTCTGCTCTCCGAGAATTTGCCTTCGAATTGTTGGGAGACATGGGCAATAGCACAGGAAATGCTCTACGGTTTCATCCTCCTCAACACAGCCTCTGCAAATAATGTCATCGGTTGTAAGGGCAAGCCTTCGAGCGTGTTTTCTGAGAAGTAAGTGGCCCGTGACTATACCTACTAGTGTTCGTAGGGAGTTTCAGTTGAGTCTCAATATTTTTGGTGATTTTCATCTATCAAACCCACTCAATAGCATCTTCGAGGTGTTACACGAGTCGTTTTGTAACCATTTGAGATTTTTCCTTCCTCAGACTTTGCTTGCGTAGATTCTCTTAGTGACTTTCAAGGCAATGCAAGCATTGTCCGTTTCCTTAACAGTGGCAGCAGCACAACCGTTCCTGACATTGGCTATTTCGATTTCAGGTATATCGCGATGACCCGGAATCAAACAAAGTCGCACAGTGCAGGTTTTATCTAATTCTTCCAACATATCCGTACAATGGTTCAAGCATTCTGAACTGCAGCTGCTGTAAGCGGAGAATGCCTTTAGTGCAGATTGGCTGCCCGAGCAAAAACTAGTCGATAACCATTTACTCCAGCACACAAGACCAGTTCCGCCCCTTTTGTATTAGCCATTACCTCCGATAGGAAAACCGTTGCATAAACTACGTACATAAAAATTATTTTCATTGTTTTTTAAAAGTACTTTAAAACCAACAAATTCTGGCACATATATCATCGCTCTAGCATAATTAGACAATGAGAAATCGCGGTTGCTGCTAACTTTAGATTTAAGATACTTACTTACTTACGATGGCGCTACAGCCCAAATCGGACTTTGGCCTCCTGAATGCTTTGCCTCCATCCATCTCGGTTCAGTGACCGCGTCCTCCAGTTTGAAAATCTTAGCAGTGATTTGCTGTCTGCGTCAATCGAATCCTCCCAGCGCTTTCGTAGTTTTCCGACCGGTCTTTGTCCGTTGACTTTCCCTTTTAGTGTGCGTTTGGGAATTCTTCCGTCATCCATCCGCTCCACATGACCAGCCCATTGTAATTTTTTAAATTTTATGAGGGTTGACACTTCTGGATTGTCGAAGATGGCATACAATTCTCTATTGTATCGTATTCTCCAGATCGAGTCTTCCCTCACAGGTCCGAGGATTCTTCTGAGGACCTTCCTTTCAAAGGCGTTAAGTCGTTTTTCGGACGCCTGAGTTAATGTCCACGTTTCGCTGCCATAGCATAGCACAGGTCTTATGATTGTTTTGTATAGCTTAAGTTTTGTTTTCCTGTGCACGTTTTTGTTTTTGATTATTGGAAGTACCGAATAATAAGTCTTGTTTGCCATCATTATCCTTCTTTTAATTTCGATGGGTTCGCTTCCATCCTTCGATAGATTTGCCCCTAGATATATGAAGTTGTCTACGTTTTCTAGGTTATAGTCTCCTACTGTAATATTTTGTCTGATTGGCGTCTTTTTCCTAGTTTGCGTCATAATTTTTGTTTTGTTTTCATTAATGCGTAGTCCAACTTCCCTTGCTACCGAGTCAAGGTTTACAAATACTTCCTTAGCACTCTCCAGAGATCTTGCAAGGATATCTATGTCGTCGGCATATGCTATGAGTTGTGTGGATTTGAAGCATAGTGTTCCCTTGGTGTCAACGGGAAGTTTCCGAACAACATATTCGAGTGTTAAGTTGAAAAGCATTGGTGCGAGGCCGTCACCTTGTTTAAGGCCGTTGTCTGTTTTAAAACTGGAAGTCAGATCGTTTTCTACTCTGACTTGTGACAAAGACTCAGTCATTGTCATTCTTGTCAGTCGAACCAGTTTCGGTGGGACTCCAAACTCCAACATGATTTTATACAGTACGCGCCTGTCGATACTGTCGTATGCTTGTTTGAAGTCAACAAATATCTGGTGCACATCAATATTATATTCCCAGCACTTTTCCAGCACCTGTTTAACTGAGAATATCTGGTCCGTGGTTGAGCGTCCAGCTCTAAATCCGCCTTGGTATTCACCAATTACTTTATCAGCATAGGGCTTAATTCTCTTTTCTAGAATTTTCGTCAAAATCTTATAAGACGTACACAACAGAGATATTCCTCGGTAGTTTTCGCAGCAGAGTTTGTCACCTTTTTTATAAATTGGACATATGATGCTCTTGCGCCAATCTTCAGGAAGTATTTCCTGCGTCCATATGTCCGCGACTAATCTATGTAGGAGATGCGCTATGCAGGTGTCGCCGGCTTTCAGAAGTTCAGCTGGGATTTGATCAGTGCCCGGCGCTTTGTTGTTTGGGTGGTTCCTTAGGGCTGTTTTTACTTCTTCGAGTGTGGGAGGACTCAAAGCGGATCCTTCATCAGCTGTTACATCAGTTATACCTGCTATTGTATCTGCTGCTGCTGTTCGTGTAGGTGATGGGCTCGGGTTAAGAAGGAGTTCAAAATATTGTGCCCATCTTAGTTTTATATCTTCCGCGTTACTTATAATGTTCCCTTCCGCATCCTTGCATAGGGTCGTTTTCGGTTTGTAACCTTCTTTCATCCTTTTGACAAGGGAATACGCGGCTCTTGTGTTGTGTAATTTAAATTGTTCGTCCATGTTTTTAATTTCGTCATTATTGTACTTCCGTTTTTTTTGTCTGCATATTTTGTTTGCAAATCGTCTAAGATCCTTGTACTTGTCTTGTTTGGCTCGTGTTGGCCGTTCCGTTAATATTTTGTAAGCTTCATTTTTTCGTTCTAAGGCATCTTGGCATTCTTTGTCGAACCAATCATTTCTTTTGCGCCGGGGTTGTTGTCCTATCACCTCCTCTGCGACAGATGTAATGCCATCTTTGATTTTTTGCCACATTTCTTCTATTAGATTTAAGATAGCAGTTCGGCAATTTCTCGAAAATGCTTGAAGATACAAATTTTATTTTGATGTAACAAAATAGCAACAAATAAGTAACAAAATCTCTAGTTAATTTTTTTGCAGGCAGCTACAAGTGGACTGCTAACTTTTTATACGTGCATAAACTGGAGGATGCCTGGAGATTTGCAGATTAAGGCTTCAGAAAAGATGCAATAACCTACTCCCTCTTCCACTTTCGAACCATCAGCAAATATCTCAATCTCGTCATTCTGTAAAACATGATTTTCAATCCATTGCTGTCTGTCAGCTAGAATGACTTCCTGGTGTTTCTTAAAGTGGATTTTTGATAGCATTGTATCATCGGATTTCTCCTAAGAAATCAAAAACAAGAAAGTACACGGGAAAACTAAACTAAAAACATAAAAGAAAGCCCAATCATATGATACTCTAGATGAAATGAGAAAGAGGTCAATGTATCGGAAAATATATCACCTCCAATTCTTTTAAATAATTAATAGTGATTTTTGTATGGGAGGTGGTAGAAGGAGAGGAGGAAAATTTGTAATTTTTGGATATGACACCTTAAGTGGTATGCAAAACATTTCGTGCTGAATTTAAGGTTTGTAGCTTTCATTATTTTCAATTGGACATAGTTTTCCTGAAATTGAGGCATTTGTATGGGAGGTGACAGAGGAAGTGGAGCGTTTAAGATGATTTTGAAACTGCTTATCATCACCCTTATCACCACGCTTTGATTAAATTTCAAATTCGATAGTTCGAAGAAGAAATGCTTTATAATACAGATATTTGTATGGGAGGGGGTAGAAGGAGTGAAGAGGAGCTGATAATTTTTATTGACATTTATTGCAATTATTAAAAAACAAATTCTGGCAAAATTTTAAGTTTGTACTTTTTCTAGTTTTAATGGAAATCGATATAATGCACTTAACAAAAATTATACATTTGTATGGGAGGGGGTAGAAGGAGTGTACGGATCAAAACACATTTTTTTCTCGTTATTGAAATTTCTATTTTTATACTTTCTGCAAAATATCAAGTTGATACCTTTAACAGTTTCGAAGAAAAATAATTTAATTTAAATTTCAAAATTTCGTGAAATTTGTTTGGGAGGGGGTAGAAGGAATAAGGGGAAGTTGATAATTTTTTCAATTCTGATTGAAATTATAATAAAATTAATTCTGGCAAAAAGTTTTTTTAGCTTTGCTAGTTTCAATGAAAATCGAAAAACTGCATTTTTCAAAATTGACCATTTGTATGGGAGGGTGTAGAAGGAGTGACGGGATCGGATCAATAATCTGTCATATTAATGACATCTATATCATAATACTTTGACCCAAATTTTAAATCGATAGGTTAAATAGTTTCAAAGAAAAATCAATTTCTGAAAATTTCGGAATTTCGTGAAATTTGTATGGGAGGGGGTAGAAGGAAATGGGCCGTTCACGAACTTAAAGTTTCTTTTTTGCTAAAAATGACACACAACAAATTTCAGCACGATAGCTCAAAGCGTTCGAGAGTTATGCTGTAGACAGACGGACAGACAGCAACTCGGAATCGAAGTTTTTGAGCGACAACAAATATTTCTGTACCCTTGGCGGCTCTGTGCGAACATTATTTCTTAGCGTTACAAACGGTAAGGCAAACACTCTCAGATTTCATCTAGAGTATAAATATGTAAAACAATTATTAGACCTGTACAATGCTATGGCAGCGAAACATGGACATTAACTCAGGCGTTCGAAAAACTACTTAACGATTTTGAAAGAAATGTCCTCAGAATCCTTAGAATCCTCGGTCCTGCGAGGGATCTGGAGAATACGATACAATAGAGAACTGTATGCCATTTTCGACAGTCCAGAAGTGTCAACCCACATAAAATTTAAGACGCTGCTATGAGCTTGTCATGTGGAGCGGATGGATGACCGAAGAATTCCCAAACGTACGCTAAAAGGGAAAGTCATAGGACAAAGTCCGGTAGTAACACCACGAAAGCGGTAAGAGGTTCAGATTGACGCAGACAGCGAATCACTGCTACGATTCTCAAACTGAAGGACGCGGTCACTGAACCAAGATGGAGTATTCAGGAGGCCCGATTTGGGCTGTAGCGCCATCGTAAGTAAAGAAAGTAATAAATTTCTTTTCTATTGAGTGAATGATCGAACAAGCGATATATTCATGTAAAGCTTATCCGACCATTCAACCCAACGTGCACAAATGACCTTTAAGTAGGTGAACGATCGAGCATAAACACTAATTACGAGTGTGTCATCATTTCGCATGCGCGATCGTTCAACTTACATTTATATACTCTAGATGAAATCTAAGAGTATTATAAGTTTCAAAATCGAATTCGCCCACGTCTTCTACCAACTCCAGTACAAACTGCATTTTTTTTTAACTATAAACCAATTTACTCAGTACGCATAAAATTTATCGAGCTCAAATTGTGAACTAAATATGTACCTGGAATTTTGAGTAAGGCCGAAAAAAATTAGACGATTAGCTGTACTACTTCTACCCCTTTCCATACATAAAGCAAAACAAAAGTAATGACGCAAACAAGAAAGAGAACGCCTATCAGACAAAACATAACAATTGCGGAATATAATTTGGAGAATAAGGACAGCTTTACATATGTATCTTGGGGCTAATCTAGCAAAGGACGGCAATGAAACAGACGAAATCAAACGACGGATAGTATATACTAGAAAATAAAACGTTTTATTTGGTACTTCCAATAATGAAACCGAAGAAAGTGCACAGGAGCAATAAGCTGCGAATGTACAAAACTAATATATGACCTGTGCTCTGTTATGGCAGCGAGACGTGGATATTAACGCGAACTTCCAAAAACTTCCAGTGAGCAGCCGCAGTCGAAATAAAGGTCCTCCGAAAAATCTTGGGACCTATGAAGGAAGGAAAGGAATGGCGATTTTTTTATATGGTCATGAGAGCGTTCAGCAGCACGAGTATTACGCGGGAATTTATATAAAAGGAGGGATAGGACGACTAATTTCATGACTACAGTGGCCATGGAAATATCTGTAGTAGATGGTGAGTACTCCGATATTTATGCGATGTTCAAGGGAGTCTAAAGATGCCGTTATCTTATCATCTCCAATAAGTCGAAATGCAAATCTCTGAATTCGATCCAGTACCTTTAGATGAGTTTTGGGTGCCCTAGTCCAGATATGCGAATTGTACTCGAGTCGATGATGATGACTTGTAGATGGTTGCAAGATCAGATGGTGTAAAATATATCTTGCGCCTTAGGAGAAAGCCTAAGTACTTACAGGCGTCTAAAGCTACATTGTGGATGTGCTGGCTCCAGTCAAGTTACTTTATTATTCTAATAATAAAGTATTGTGATCGACACAAGAAAAAAAAAAACTTTGCTACCCTGAAATTTTTTTTTTCGCGTTTCATGACTAAATTAGCCTAAAAATGCAAAATAAAGATCCGTCTGTCGGTACGCCGTCCGCCGTACGCCGACGTGTACGCTCAGCGCACATTAACTCCCAAACCCTTCAAGATAGTTCATTTTTGGAGGAATTATAGGTAGTTGCGGATCTCAGGCGAATACCCATTTTGGGGGGTGTACGAGTTCAGGGGGAGGCAGGGGGAGCGCTTAAACCGAAAAATACGAATTCAAATATCTCAACCATGGTTACAGCTAGGAAACTAAAAATCAACATACATATAGAAGAGTTTGTAGGACAACTTCTAAAAATAATTTAATTTTTTTATCCATTGGGGTGCGAAAAAGGGGGGCTAAGAACCAATTGTCAGCCGAATTTTTTTTTCAAATGATTATATTTTCGAAATTACTTCCCGTAAAAAATTGACATTTTGAGACCATTAAGATGACATACGGATGTGCTAGAATCAGTTTAGATAGAAGCTAATTATTGGAAGGGGAAGGGTCAGGGGGGGTGCAAAGAAAAACACTTCAAAATTAATATCTCGACTATCTCTTAAGCTATGTAATTGAAACTTGAAACGTGTACTAAGCCTTACTAGCAAAATATGAAAAAAATACAACATGTGGACATAATAGTAGTGGGGGGAGATGGGGAGCATTTCAAAAATGGCTCACTTTCCAAAACTACAAATCACCAAAACTCAAAATTGAATACAGATATCAAATCGAAAATTTGTCAGATTGTAGAGCTATATAGTCTTCAATTTTGGTAAATTTAAGCTGGGGGTGTAAGGGGAGGGAGGTGGAAAGCGAAAATGTTGAAAATTTTGAGTGATTTTTTTATGGCTCTCGTAAAAGATACAAAGTTTAAATTTTGCACGTCGACATATCTATTCAATGTACACAGAAAAAAAATAATAATTTGTTCCAAAATTGTTATGCACCGAAGTGGAGGTCTAACGTGCACAAAGTGTTTCATGTGCAATGAAAAAAACACATAAACTGAAAATTTTTGAATGAAATTTTTAGGTAGAAACTTGAAAATTTGCGAAATGCATTTAAAAAAAATCTATAAGAGTTTGAAATATTAATTGGTTGAATATCTTTAAAACTTCTACCCCCCCAAAACAAAATAATTTTTTCGACCATTTTTAAGAAATCAATTATCACCTAACTATTAAATGCTATCAATTTGAAATTTTGTACAAGAACTTAAAAAAATAGTTGAAATAAAATTACGTTAAAAGTTTTGAGATCGCACTTGCCCTTCTACCCCCTCCCACACAAAAGTATGATTTCGAACAATTTCATTAAATCAACTATTAACTAACAAATTAAAAGCTACAAACTTGAAATTTTGTACAAGCACCTTACAAAAGAAACGAAATAAAACGGCATCACAAATTTTACGATTCCTCTACCTCCTCTACCCCCATACAAATGTTTGGTTTCATGAATTTAAAATACACCGAATCCAATGAAAATTCTATGCAACTTCGTCTATGAAACTGATATTCTATACAAAGAATATTGGATTTGGTTCAAGCAATCAATTAAAAAACTATTAACACCCACCCACCCTTACTATCACCCTCCCCCCTCCCTTCATGAAAACTCAAACTTGTATAAATGAAGGAATGAAATATGAAGCGTTTCCAGAAAGTGTTAAATTGAGAACTGCCCTGCTCAAGAAGCTCCTTTCACTTAGTCTTCCCTAACCACTCTAACCTGCATATTGACTTTCTACGCATGCGCATTTTGTCCCAAAAATAATAAAGTTTCGCCCGACTTGTTGGCAGTTTATTTTTTATTAAAGAAGGTAGAAATTCTCCGAATGATCAAGTGTTACACCACCAAAGATTAGGTCAGGCACCGAAATATCGTAAATAAGAGATGATAAGCTTGTGTTACCCTGCTCCATTGCAGGATTGCGTTGAAGTTAGAACTTACTTAATTAAATAACTCCGGAAGCTTAATAGGCACAGAAGACTGGTACGCTTCAGCAATTGAGTCGAAGCTATAAGTATTTTCAAGTGTACTGTCATCTGCGAAGCTATGAATTTGGTTGAGAGTCGACGACAGAATGTCGTTAATAAAGATTAGAAATAAGGTAGGTGATAAAACGGAGCCTTGAGGAACGCCGGAATTGATAGGAAAGAGAGTCGAAGAGACGCCATCCAAAACAACTCATATGGCGAGCTTCGATAGAAAACTTCCAATCCATAACAAAAAAACATAACAGGACTAAAATCGACTTTTTGTAAAGTTTTTGAATTGTGTCAAATTGTATGGAAGGGGTAGAAGGAGTAAAGCTAATCGCCTAATTGTTTTGGTCTTACTAATAATTCTAAATAATTATTTAGTGCATAATCTCAGTTCAATAAATTTCATACGTACTGAGTAAATTTATTTAGAGTATTTCATAAAAAAGTGCAGTTCGTATGGGAGGTGGTGGAAGGAAGGGGAGGACTCAACTAATTTGTATACACCAGATTGAAATTATTATAGAAGTAATGTAGTTTAAATTTCAGATCAATAGCTTTCATGTTTTTGAAAAAATCCGTTTATTGTCGAATTACGATATTGTGTCATTTTGTATGGGAGGGAGTAGAAGGGGTGGAACTAAATGTCTAATTTTTTTTATGGTCTTACTAATAATTCCAAATAAATATTTAGTGCACAATTTCAGCTCGCTAAATTTCATATGCACTGAGTAAATTGGTTCAGAGTATTTCACCAAAAAGCACAGTTTGTATGGGAGGTGGTAGAAGGAGGGAGAAGATATGCATAATTTTTATATGGTAAATTGATATCATCATAAAAGTAATATGTTTCAAATTTGAGATCAATAGCTTTTATACTTTTCGAGTAAATCCGTTTATTGTCAAATTGCGCAATTGTGCCATTTTGTATGGGAGGGAAGAAGCGGTGGAGCGATTTGGCCCGTTCACGAACTTGTCCTTACTTTTTTGTCAAATACGACGTGTACAAAATTTGAACTTTCTAGATCAACGCATTCAAGCTAGAGAAGACACGGACGGACAGACGGACGGACGGATGGACGGATGGACGGATGGACGGATGGACGGATGGACGGACATCCGGTTTTGAGATTTTTGATTGATAATATTAACTTCTGTATCATTCATTTTTTTCTCCGAGCCTTATTTCTTAGCGTTACAAACTTTGTGGCAAATTTATAATACTCTCAGATTTATCTAGAGTATAATAAGGATCAAAGCCAAATACTTTGAGCTTAACAAGTATAGATTTATGCCAAACTCTATCAAATGCTTTGGCAATGTCTAATGCAAGTGCTTGGCCTTCGCCAAATTTATGTATTATATCAATTTTATTAATTAAAAGAGGAACAGCTCCTTCCATTTTGAATTCCTGGAGTTATAGATGGTTTCAACTGAATAAATAGATTAATTTTAATAACCTGACAAAAAATTGCCCCTATAGTTTTGATTTCTTATATTTACACTCTAGATGAAATCTGAGAGTATATTGTGTTTGCCTTACCGTTTGTAACGCTAAGAAATAATGCTCGCACGAGTCGCCAAGGGTACAGAAATATTTGGTATCGCTCAAAACCCTCGATTCCGAGTGACCGTCTGTCTTTTGACCTATCATGCTTACAATTGTGATATGTCATTCTTAGCAAAAAAGTTTTTAAGTTCGTGGATGGGCCACATTCCCCCACTCCTTCTACCCCCTCCCATACAAATTTCATGAAATTTCGAAAGAAAGAAATTGATTTTTCTCCGAAACCATTTCAGCTATTGACT
Source organism: Chorisops tibialis (assembly GCA_963669355.1). NCBI lineage: Eukaryota > Metazoa > Arthropoda > Insecta > Diptera > Stratiomyidae > Chorisops > Chorisops tibialis. Next base: position 218,549,434 of record OY770262.1, read on the forward strand.
TGCAAATTAGGTCATAGTATAATGATATAAATATCATTAACCTCAAGAAATATTGATCGGATCCCATTACTCCTTCTACCACCTCCCATACAAATGCACAATTTTCAAAAATGCATTTATTCGGTTTGCATTGCAACTAGCAAAGCTAAATGAACCAATGTCTGTCATAATTAATTTTATTATAATTGCAACTAATTTTGGAAAACTATCAACTTTACCTCACTTCTTCTATCCCCTCCCATACAAATACGGTTGACAGCAGTTTTCATAACTTTTAACAGCACGAAAGTGTGGGCTATTGGGCGATAATTCGCGGAGTCCGACTTGCTTCCCTTCTTGGGTATTGTTACATAGTGAATCGTATCACTAATTCGAATACATAAATTAGAACACAGCAGGTATCGGCTTCATATTCGCTTGTTTCCAGCTATTTCGGAATTTCCTGAAGAGTGGAATAGGTGAAAAAGGTTGCGAAGAGGATTAGCCAAAGATGAGAAGCATTTTGTAAGCGTAATGGGGGAATACCATCCGAACTAGAGGATTTATTGATATTGAGATCCTGAAGAATTTTAGCAATGACGCGAGTGCGAAATTTTATGGCACGCGATATGGTGCCTCTAGGCGATACAGTTGAGTGACTCAATACTCGCTGAGAGGATCGAATTTCTCGCAAAACTCGTTGCTAGTAAATTTGCCTTTTCAACTGGATCAACGATTGAGCGGCTGCCATCAGAAAGACGTGGTGTGGACGATGAAATAAAATTATTACTGACGGCTTTAGCAAATGACGAAAAGGATTTAGATCCTTTAGTGCATCCAAGGACCTTTCATATTAATTTTAAGTCATGCTCTTTTCTTTTTGGGGGTGGTAAATAATGGTAGTGCAGGAATTCCTTGCTTTGATATACAAATCTCTGTGGATGAGGGTGGGGTGTCCTGAACTTGCTTAATGTAAGTTTTTTTGCATGAATTGCATCGAAACATTCTTTGGTAATCCAATAGTCCTTAGATAGTTTAACTCTTTTGAGGTTGAAAGGAATAAAGAACCACAATCCTTTGAGAATTGTTTCGGTAATAATGTTGCAGGCTAGATTGCAGTTATTAGATATAAAGCACGTTTCCAATCAAAAGCTTAAAAAATTTTCCAGTTGGAAAAAATCCCACACAAATTGAACCGAGGTTATTGATCCCCTGATAATGGAATTGAAGCTAAGCTCCATCAATTCTTGTTGGAGAAATATTTGCCCCGAAGTTGTGGATAAAGAAAACCATCTTCCGCTTATAATCCAATAAAAAGAAGGAATTGGGGACGAAGGATATTGATGATCTCATAAGATTTAACGAAAACGAAGTGACTGAAGAGGAGTGATTGAAGATAATGGAAGAAAAATCTCAGGAATCCGAGGAAAGTGAAGGGGGATGGAAATTCAAGAAACGGGAATTTTTCCATATAAATCGACCCGGAGTCTGAAACTTAACAGGAAAATCACAGCAGCGACTACTCTTTATGTAGAACTACAGACAAGAGATGTGTAGTTCACGAACGAACTAGTTCATTTGAACTATTCACATCATTGAACTAAATTCACTAAATTAGTCCCATTTAGTTCGAAATGAACTGGTAGTGACCTGCATGAAAAGTTCTATAGAACTAACTGAACGGATGCTCGTACGATGTATTGTGGAACTAAACTGATCAGACTGGTGCTCTGGATTGCTATAATATTGTTTAGTTCACGAACGAACTACGATCGTACCTCGCGAAAAAATGTAAGTATTTAGTTCGAAAACCTGTGGGTTGGGCAACTTATCAGGCGCGTTCTCAGGTGGTGGATGGAGGACGCCGCGGTGTGTCGCAAGACCCTCGTCCACGGTTAGCATGGCAATAGCAAGGAATTAAGTTTGACAGTTATACTCTCTTCAACAAGCTCATCGCACACACGTAAGCAACCGCCACGTTGTGAGCCTAAATGAATGTACATGCTGAGGAGGATATGGCAGCAAATATCTTTCCTGAAAAACCATGCCGCGAACCAGCCCAAAAAACTATGAGATAGAGTCCCCCCGTATTGGCCCTCAGTCCCCAGGAAAAGAGGGTGCTAAAATCACCTGGTCCGAACGCGGTTCGGGAGCTACTAGAACGGTGCACACCAGGTTCTAGTAATGCTGTGCTACTGGCAAACACCCAGCGCACTGAGTCTTCGATGTCAAAGCTCAGTGATCTCGCTTTTATAATGGCATTAGAGGATGCGGACTCAGAACCGAGTAAGCCGATGGAGATGAGTATAGATGTTGGTCACGCTTCAACGTCCTGCACATCCTGCACAACTATCTCAGCTGACATTATAACTGAGACGATCCAAGCCTCTCAAGGCGGAATTAGCAACCGAGCCCGTCGCCGTGCTAAGACCACCCTAAAAACAAAAACTGCAAAAGCGAAGTTTGACAATGCGGTAGAGGCTAAAGTGGCTGCAATTCTGAGTCGACTGTCTTCCGGGACGGACGATTCACGAGCTGCAGAAGCTTCACACCCAGCCAGTGTGCCGGCCGAAGTGATCAGAGTCGAGACGAAAGGTCTTAGGATCCCAGCAACGTCTCTGATTAATAAAGCTAGTACTTCCGAAGCGAATATGGACAGAGTAGTAAAGCCTCCTGCGAAAGAGTCCTTACAAGCTCCGACCACTCCGCTGAAAGGAGTATCAAACATTGCAACGGATAGCACTGTGGTGCCGAAACTGTCGGCAACAAAAAGGAGAAATATGCTCAGAAGGGCAGCCCAACGAAGCAAGACTCATATAGGGTGGTCCAACCATAATGCACGATGTTAATTGTGAGTCACACCTTAACGTCAAGTCTTTCGCCCAACTTAATTTGACATTTCTTTGTTTCAGTGTTTGACAAATTCAACCATGGTGAGGTACACAATTGAGCAGCGCGTTAAGGTTGTTGAAGCCTTTTACGAAAATGGGCGTTCAAATCAAAATGCATTTCGTGCACTTCGTGAGGCACACTTTCACCTCAGTGGATTCGTTAACAAGCAGGATTGCCGCATTTGGGCAAATGAAAATCCACGAGTGATTGTTGAAAAGCCGATGCATCCACAAAGAGTGACTGTTTGGTGCGGTTTATGGGCTGGCGGCGTCATCGGGCCGTACTTCTTCGAAAAAAAGGACGGCCAAGCAGTTACCGTGAATGGTGTTCGCTATCGCGAGATGATAACGGACTTCTTGTGGCCAGAAATTGAGGGTATGGACCTGGACGATATGTGGTTCCAACAGGATGGTGCCACTTGCCACACAGCCAACGAAACAATGGCTCTTTCGCGCGAGAAATTAACGTTTTGGTTGAACCACCCTATAGCTTGACTCCGGGTCCCCAATCAGCTGCGACTCCCATATTGCAGCAGTCAGTAGAAAATGTCGAAGTGGTTCAAATAGTTTCATCCCCGCTGGCTTCGGGACGATCGGTTCATGGCACCGCCTCTGGCAAAGCCAAAAAACCCTCGTCCGCGGGCGCAGTCGCCGGTAAGAAGCTTGAACCACTGAAGCAGAAACATAAGCGTATCCGTTCGGATGATAGTAATACGCCGATACCTGCAGCAAAAAAGAAGCAGCCGATATCGACTACCTATAGCGACGTCGCTAGGAGTTCCCTCCAGGCAGCAGTCATTAATACCAATGACTTGCTAGGCATTATACCAGAGTCGGTGAGGCCTCAGATCTACATTCTGAGGGAACACCTCTTAGGTAATCCACCAGCTAAACCAAGTTTTTTGAAGTATGACTTCGAGCCATGTTATCTTAGGATAACTTGTGCGGACCAAAACACTCTGGCCTTCCTTCAGGAGGCGGTTCCCAAGATGAACAAGCTCTTGAAAGACATCAAGCTACAGGTGGTCGAAGGTGCTGAGGCTCCTAGACTGACAAAAGTGTCTGTATGGACCCCGGGTATCATTGAAGACCTTGAAATCCTATTGCAGGATATTAAGCTGCCAAACAATCTTTCCACTGAGGTTTGGAAGCTTTTCCATAGAGAACAAAAAGATAAGGGCCAACTTCTTGTTCTCGGAATCGACCAGAGCTCCATGGAAAGGTTGTCTGTAGCGAAAGGTTTCGCGGATTGTGGACTCAACAAGGTCCACTTCAAACTACCGAAACCAAACGCGGCCAACCTCAGAAGCCGGCAAACTCAGAGTGGTTCAAGCCAATCTACATCACAGTAGAGCGGCAGCCGCCACTCTCCAATAAAACCTCTTAAGAGGTTACTCGGATGTTGCACTTGTCCAGGAACCGTGGTTGAGTGGCTCTAACCACATTCTAGGATGGTGCAATAAAACTTTTACGGTCCTTCACGGACCCAAAACAGGTAAGCTACGGACATGTGTCGTTGCGAAAAAAGCACTAAAATTAACTTTAATTCCGCAATTCAGCACCCCAGACCAAACAACGACGCTTTGGGAGAGGTCACTTAACGGAACACCGCAGCCAGTTAAGCTGGTTTCATCATACCAGCCATACGACGCAAGGGTTGTTCCAACGACTGACCTATGTCAGCTTGTCCAGTCCAATACAGGGGACTTAGTAATAGGTTGTGATGCCAATGCCCATCACACCTACTGGTCTAGCACAGACTGCAACGATCGCGGTAAGTCAATTCTAGAATTTCTTAGCATGAATAATCTAAATGTTTGTAATGTTGGTAACATAAATAGAGCAAGAAGCGAGGTTATCGACCTGACTCTTGCAATTAACTCTAAATCACTAACGGTCCACAACTGGGAAGTTTCGAAAGAACCATCCTTGTCAGACCACATGTGGATAAGATTTGAAATAGTGGGATCAACAAAAAATAGCCGGTTTTACAGGAATCCAGCAAGAACGGATTGGGTTAAATATCAGGAGCTAATAAACCAAAGACTACCAGCAATAGTTCCTTACCCAATAAAAACAAAAGATTCCTTAGATTAAAGAGTGGGTATGTTAACAAATATACTAACAAACTCATACAAGAGTTCCTGCCCTCAGAAGTCTGCCAAAGATAGTAAGAACAATGTCTGGTGGAATAACGATCTCGATATCTTGAAAAAAACGAGCATGGAAACTCTTTAATAAAGCTAACTCCAGCAAACTTGACACAGACTGGGAAAAATACAAAGCAGCACTTACACTGTATAAAAAACAGCTAAGAGCCGTCAAACGAAATTCATGGAAGAGATTCAGTGAAGAAATGGATAACGTCAACGAAACTAGTAGGATAAAGAGGACCCTATCCAAAGACCCATACATGCCTGAATTACTGGATAAAGGCAATGGTTCATGGACGGGTCTAGCGGCGAGTCACTTGAACTTTTAATTCAAACGCATTTCCCTGGTTGCTTTGAGCCCCCACCACAAAGTTCATGTGCCGATCGCATTCTAGCTAACTCAGAACTAGTAGATACAGTCGTGACACCAGGAAACATAGGAATTGCGTTCAGTTCCTTCAAACCTTACAAGTCACCAGGGCTGGACGAAGTCTATCCCGCAATGATCCAGAACGCGGATGAAACAATAATTCAGTACCTGGTAGACATATACAGGGTGTTTGGTACTCCGTGCATAACCTTGTAAGGGGTTATTCCTGGATATATTTTGAGCAAAAAATTGTTCTACGGAGATGGTCAATTTTCAATATCCACGGAGATACAGGGTGATCAAGAAAAGTCCTTCGGACCTGTACCCTCACTCACTCAAAACGCTATATCTTGAAAACTAATATTCCCATTTCAAAGTGTTATAGCTTGTTTTTTAGGGAATCAAATTATCTTTCATTTGGTGTAATAGTCCGTATTGTACATGTACCCAATCCTGAGGTATTTGCTTCAGACCACAAATTTTTGATATTTTGACCCTCAAAATTCTGCGATCAATGTAGTTTTTCTCAAAAAAACGCATTATAAAAATATCATTTTAATGTTGGTTTTTTATGTGCCATATTATTGCCTACAAACGATGTATACGCTTGCATTGCATAAATTTCATAGTTTAGAAAAAAATATCATTCCAATAGTATAGCACTTTTATCAAAAAACAAGAATATGTTGATCAACACTCTCCGCTTGAACTAAAAGAACTTAAGAATGGTTTTTATGGTTTATTTCAAATTTCCTTAATTACAATAAATGTTCAAAATGGCTACCTTCATTTTGAATGCACGCTAAAGCTCGTTTTGCCAGGGTTCTCTTTATGTTCATACTCCTCAACTGCTGCCTTATTTCTGTTGCTGCCGCATCGATTCTGGTGTTTAGATCCTGCAACGTTACTACTTCCGTTGCGTAGACAAGGTCCTTCATCCGTCCCCATACAAAGAAATCCATAATAGTTAAATCAGGAGATCTTGCAGGCCAGTGTATCGGTCCATTTCTACCGATCCAGCGATTGCTATAATTGGAATTTAACCAATCTCTGATTTGTCGGCCGTAATGAGCTGGAGCACCATCGTGTTGGTAAAACATGGAAGCCAATCGTTGCAGTGGCATATCATCCAATAACTCCTGTCGATAATTTGTCAAAAAATGCAAGTAATGTAACTATTTAAGGTAGGCGGAAGCCTAATAGGACCAATAAAATCGTTGCCAATCACACCTGCCCATAAATTGACACTGAATCTGTGCTGAAATGATGCCTCTCTTCTTGTATGTGGATTGCTCTCAGCCCATGTGTGTAAGTTGTGGAAGTTTGTTATACTGTCCCTGGTGAATTGGGAGTCATCAGTCCAAAGAATGTTGTTCATAAAATTCTCGTCACTTAGTTGTCGTTCAAGGAGCCAATTGCAAAACTCCATCCTTTTGGGCAAATCAATGGGTACCAGCTCCTGCACTGGTGTGTGGTGGTAGGGATGCAACCGCTCTGCTTTTAGGACACTCCAAACTTTCCACGTAGAGACGTTTAACTGCAATGCCAAGCGTCGGACAGCGTCGTTGTATTGAAACTCATTTTAATTTAATTCATTTTCTCGATAATTTAAATACTACTTAAAGGACATTCATCGATAATTTAAATAGTAATTAAAGGACACAAAGAATATTTCAGTTTAACAACATTTCAGGTAGTTTTTTTAGAACGAGGGTTGGTTTATGGCATATTTTATTTTTAAGCCATATGTATTTTCGCTTATTACCTGGAAAACGGGAAAACCTAAGTCATAAGTACGTATGCATCTTTTGTAGGCAATAATATGGCACATAAAACAACAACATTAAAATGACATTTTTATAATGCGTTTTTTTGAGAAAAACTACATTGTTCCCAGAATTTTGAGGGTCAAAGTGTCAAAAATTTGTGTTTTGAAGTAAATATCTCAGAATTGGGTACAGTTACAATGCGGACTATTACATCAAATGAAAGATAATTTGATTTCCTAAAAAACAAGCTATAACACTTTGAAATGCGATTATTAGTTTTCAAGATATAGCGTTTTGAGTGAGTGAGGGTACAGGTCCGAAGGACTTTTCTTGATCACCCTGTATCTCCGTGGATATTGAAAATTGACCAGGGGCAAGGATTTATTCCCACTACCTCGACATCCAAACTTCATTTCATCTTCCAGAACACGCGACAGTGTTCCAAGCAGAAGTATTAGCCATTAACGAGTGTACAAAAATGATTCTTAATATGCAGAACAGTCTCGGAAATTGTTACATTTTCTCGGACAGCAGGGCTGCGCTTCAGGCACTCCAATCCTACAGGACTACATCCAAACTAGTGTCCATTTGTAGACACAATTTAAATCGCCTAGCGGCCATAACGGAAGTTTTTCTAATTTGGATTCCGGGTCATAGTGACCTGCTATGTAACGAGGCGGCTTATACGCTTGCACGGCAAGGATCTGCAAACATCAATTCCACTAGGAAGTCAGTCGATGTAGCACCAACAGTGCTGAAGACTATCCTCAAACAGACTATTTCGGATTCTTTCTTGGCGGGGTGGCGGCAGCTGGAAAGCTGTAAAACGGCCAAATCCTTTTGGGAAGAACCGAACAAAAATATTACAGCTCAGCTGTTACAACGTAGTCGCTATAGTATCCGAACTATTGTCGGCCTGACCACAGGCCATTCCTTGCTAAGGTTGCACGCATTTAGGATGCGGATCACGAGCGACAGCTTGTGTAGAGGTTGCGAGGAAGACGAAGAATCTATCGAACATTATCTTTGTCAGTGTCCGCAAATCTCCAACAGTCGTCTCCTTTGTTTAGGCTCTAGATTCTACTCAGAACTAGACGACCTCAGAGGCGTCCAACATTCAAGCCTGTTAAGGTTCGCAAACCGAACCAAGTGGTTAGAGCAAGAGGAGTGACTTCCAACTTATAACAATAGGGGGAGTACAATGAGCCCAACTAGATGGCCTCAGTGCTTGTGGTTCCGTGCAACCACCCTCCTACAACCTAAACCTAGTTCGAAAACAGACTACAGAATTGTATGTGGATCGAACTAATCAGACTGGTGTAATTTTTTCAATTTGATATGTTTAGTTCACGGACGAACTCTCAGCTTTTCCGTTTTTTCTTCTTCTTTTTTTGCGACCCTCCTCTACTCATTTGTATGCATCTCAGAAGGATCGGGTGCACCATTTTCTCCGTTTTAGACTTGAGATAACTGTAAAATTCAGTTTGACTCGATTATCTGCAAAAAAAAAAAATATTTTTTAATTTTTTCCAGTTTTGAGAACGGCTGCTCGGATTGAATCAGGTGTGACTTTTTTTCATATTACTTCTTTTTTGACTCGATGTATCCGCAAAGCACTTAATTAAGCACTTTTCCCAGATATCTTGAGAACATCTGCTTGAATCGAGCGGGGTATGTTTTTTATCCATCTTATCCCTTTTTTAATCGCGGTGTCTGCGAAAAACCGTGCTTGCAGATTTTTTTATATAACTCGAGAGCAGCTGCTCATATTGAATCGGGTGAATTTTTATACTCTAGATGAAATCTGAGAGTATATTGTGTTTGCCTTACCGTTTGTAACGCTAAGAAATAACGCTCGCACAGAGCCGCCAAGGGTACAGAAATATTTGTTGTCACAAAACCTCGATTCCGAGTGACCGTCTGTCCGTCTGCCCGTCTGTCTGTCTGTCCGTCTGTCCGTCTGTGCGTCTGTCTACAGCATAACTCTCGAAAGCTTTGAGCTATAGTGCTAAAAAAATTTCTGTGTCATTTTTAGCAAAAACGTAACTTTAAGTTCGTGAATGGGCTACATCCCCCCACTCCTTCTACCCCCTCCCATACAAATTTCATGAAATTTCGAAATATTAAGAAATTGATTTTTCTTTGAAACTATTTAAGCTATCAACTTAAAATTTAGGCCAAAGTATTATGATATAGATGTCATTAATACCACGAAATATTGACCAAATCCCCTCACTCCTTCTACCACCTCCCATAAAAATGGACAATTTTGAAAAATACATATTTTCGATTTGCATTGAAACTAGTAAAGCTGAAAAGATGAAATTTTGTCAGAGTTAATTCTTTTGTAATTGCAATTTATTTTAAAAATAATTATCAACTTCATCTCACTCCTTCTACCACCTCCCATACAAATTTCACGAAATTTTGAAATTTAAACTAAATTATTTTTCTTCGAAACTGTTAAAGCTAGCAACTTGATATTTTGTATAAAGTATACAAATAGAAATGTCAATAATACAAAAAAAAATTTATTTTGATCCGTATACTCCTTCTACTCCCTCCCATACAAATGCATAATTTTTGTTAAATGCATTTTATCGATTTCCATTCAAACTAGAAAAAATACAAACTTCAAATTTTGCCAGAATTTGTTTCTTAATAATTGAAATAACTGTTAGAAAAAATTATCAGCTCCGCTTCACTACTTCTACCACCTCCCATACAAATATCTGTATTATAAATTCAAGAAAAGCATTTCTCCTTCCTGTATACAAATGACAGCTATCGACTTTGAAATTGAATCAAAGCATGCTGATAAGGATGATGATAAGCAGTTTCAAAATCATCTTAAACGCACCACTTCCTCTGCCACCTCCCATACAAATGCCCCAATTTCAGGAAAACTATGACTAATTTCTCTAAAAATAATAAAAACTAAAAACTTTAAATTCAGCAAACAACATTTTGCATGCCAAGTTCAGTGTCATATACGAAAAATACAAACCTCCCCCTCTACTTCTACCACCTCCCATGCAAAAGTCTCTATTCACTATTCGAAAGAATTTGAGATGACATATTTTCCGGTATATTAAAGCCATTTCCATCTCATCTAGAGTATCATATGATTGGGCTTTAAGCCCAATTATAATTCTGTTATGTTTTTTATTTCTTTTGGCTCGAGCTATTTTTCATAAAGCGATTTCACATTTTTTCCAGACATATTGGGAACGGCTGCTCGGATCTAGTCGACTATAATTTTCTTCCTTTCCACTTTCATTTTTGTACTCGAGATATATGCAAAAATCTGAATTTTGCAGATACAACCTGCTAAAAACTAAATGAACTGAAAAACATAACACAAAGAACTAGTTCTTTTAGTGAATAAGAACTGGTGAACTAGTTCAGTCAAAGAAACTATTTTTCCCATCTCTACTACAGACAACAGACACGATCGGCAAAACAACCGCAAATGACCAGTTATTTTAATTAAAAAATAATAAAAAGCCAATAATATAACCCTCGCGAAAGTCGAGGGATTACTGTATTACTAAGAAACATGTAGAAAGCAATCTTAAAGATTACACCTTACAAGTTTTCCATCTGTTTCATTCTTTTCTCTGTCCGAGCCTTATCTCTTAGCGTTTCAAACTTATAATACTCTCAGAAATTTCATGTAGAGTATAAAAACAGCATTTAAATTAGTTCTCCGTTAATCTAAGTATAGCGCAAATACTAGAGTGTTTATTTTCAATCTATTAGAATGTGCCTAAGTAAGCCCAAAACTAGCTATGAAGATTTAAAAACCCTGCTAAGCAAAGGAAACATCTTTTCGATCTTTTTTGAACAATTTTTTTTAAGATATTTTCTAAATTAATATCAACACCACTATCCCACTTTAACTTATTTAAACATTATTAACATAATGATAATGAACTAAGAAAATTTACACTAATAATACACACACACACAAAAGCTCTCTAATTATAAACACACGTTAGTTCAAAGTAATATTTTATCTTCTCATTAAAATTGTCGTAACAAAAACCTCTTCAGATTTATGTATCTATCGTAATAAGATGACTGTGCCAGTGTGGTTATGGGAAAAAATATGTGTAATATAATTATTGTGTGTACTACTTGAAAATGTTTAAGGTGTAATCCAGGTGAGTCTAAAATAATACGTCATATGTTGGTAATTTTATGTTTGCTAAGATTTCCGAAAAGAAATGCTTTATGACAAATGAATTGTTAGTAATTTTATTTCGAAGAATGCGACCAGGTGTAAAATTTAATGTGTCACACTATTCCTCTTTGATGATGACTTGATAGGTATGTAAGTGGTTTGGTATTTAAGAGAGATGATACTTTTATTAAATCGAAAACACTTTGAATTCGAATGTACTGAATGCAATATGTTTTATACAAGTTTGCTTTTAATGTTGTAAAATATTTAAAGAAAATTTTAGTGATAAAAGATTTTTGCCAATCATCTCATATAACGTAAATACTTTATTATTAAAATAATAAAGTAAAAGTTTTAGATTTTTTTGATTTTTTCAAAAACGAATCATTTCAAAATATGTATCTCAAAGCAAAAAGACTCAAATTCAATGTAATTAATAATTTTGATTGTTCAATTTGCCCACCATTAGTTTTAAAAATGAAACAAACGATAATAATAATTTCAATTACCAATTGCAACATTTCATATCATTCTTAATGAATATTTTATGGAAAACACTTTTTTCAAATTTTTCATTCGCAAAGAATCCCGATCTGTAAACAAATAAAAAAGAAAATATAGATAATTTCTTTTCCATCAAACTGACACGTTGTTTTCATCGTGAAAATCATGAAAATTTACTCATTACGTATAAAAGTTTAAACTTGAAAGAAGCTATTGCTAGGGTGCAAGGAGGCAATAAAAGAATTTAAGATTTTTTTTACCCATCCTGTTGATTTACATTTTTTTTTTAAATTTTTTTCTCTTTTAATTTTTAAGGTTGAAGCTGTTTTTTATTGTAAACATTAATTTTATGAAATTTTTCTCGATCATAAATTAGTAAAAATAGATTTTAAAGATATACAAATTTGATTTAGCAATTCTTATCGAAGCAAAATGAAAAACTCGTGAATGGTTCAATCATTTTTGAAAGTAGATGAAATGAAATTGTAGAAGAATAGACTGGAAATATTTTAGCATTGCTTTTAGGGTAAAAAGTTATAAGATTGAAGTAAATAGAACCCGAGGCTCAATCATGCGATACTCTAGACTAGATGAAATGGAAAAAATTTCGGTGCACTAGAAAATCATGCCATCTTCATTTCTGCAGAATATCCAATAGTTGTGCCAAAGGGGGTAAGGAGACAAGTTATTTTGAAACTAATAGCTAAAATTATTGTTATAAGATTGTGCCTTGTTTATTATTTAATATTTGCGGTTGTTATGAATTTAATTTTCGAAAATTATACGAGAGGTGGTAAACGGGATAAATTCTTACACCGTTAAAATTATATATGTATGGCAATTTTCAGGTGGCCAAAATTCGAAAATGTGTGCAATTTGTATGGAAGGTGGTGGAGAGAGCTATGAAATTGCATTGAATATGAGAAAATTTACTTCTCTAAAATTATGGCATTTGCATCATTATATTCCGAAATTCTAAACAATAGCTTTTACACTTTCAATGAAAATCTGTTGGGTAGATCGTCTCCTCATGGTGCAGACTTGGTAATGCTAAACGATCTACAGATAGGGTGGGGGAGAGGGGAATAAGTCGAATAGCTTGTTGTCGGCTCCGTATCCTACCAAGATAAAGTCGAACAGCACCGTATCTATGGTCTTTGGCGGATATGATAGGGAGGATTGAAACCGTTCAGCTAGCTGTCGGTTCCGTATCCTACCACAACATGGATCCTTCTGAAAGTTGGACTGGTCATGATTCAGACAGTTGTCAAGACTTTCTTTGGTTACAAGGGAATTTATCCCTTAAGTAATTCGCAAGTATACCTACTACCTATATGGTGACCATTATAAAGTACGACGCTAGAGGAGTAAGTCTTTTTTATAAAAATCCCCTAATCTACGGTGGAGAGCATATGCCAATGAATGAATGGTTAGTGGGTAACTAACCCTTAATATGAGAACTCTTGATACCAGGTGGTCCCCAGTTTTAATCAGCCTTCTCCTGGTAATGCGGAGCTCTGCCAGGGATAAATCTACTCTCTCGCGCTACTCGTGGGATTTTTAAGAATAACGTAATAACTAAACAAGGGGCTGATGCTACCTCCAAGGCATCACAAACAGCGACTAATGCCGTAAGATAGCTGGTAAGCGGAATAATTACCCCTCAAGAAACCGCGCTCGTAGTGAGATGCCAATTCGGTCACTAAAAGGTTTAAGAGACCGCCACTTAGAACGGACAGAAAAACCGCACGCAAGCCTCAAATAAACGAACAACTGCTATCAGCAGAGCTGAAGCAATTGAGCCAGAAAATAAAAGGAGATTAAGCGGTACCGCTAGGAGACGGTACACGCACCACCCTAACCACGGCAAAACTACGAACAAGGATACGATCTTGCCTGCATGCCAATGCAAGATACCCTAGAACCGGCAAAGAAAAAGGCGATAAAAAGAGGTAGAACCTCATCAACAATACCGTCTTCTGCCATAATTAAAATTAATAGACACACGACCTTAAACAAAAGCGTAACGCATAAACCTGTAGAAGAGGCTCAGCCCTCCACTTCGGGCACTAGCTATAGAGACGCAGTCAATGGAATAAGGATAGGTACCATACATACTGAGCATCCGCTCAAGATCCTCACTCCGGGGCAGCTACCTGGTATCAAAAAATCCTTTCTGGCCGAAATTCAAAAAACAGCCAAAGAGGGTACAAATGCACAATTTGGTGGACTTAGCCTCAAGCTAGGGTGGATGCTAACTGTTTGTCCGGACGAGAAAACTGCATCTTGGCTGGAACGAAAAGCTGAGAGCATCAAACCGGACGACTCCACCAACATCAGAGACTCCGGGAAGAAAATATTCTACGATTAAAAATAATCACAGGGTATTTCCCTCACGAAGAAGACTCGTCAGAGGATATTACCACGCCCATCGATGTCGAAAATCTTCTTCAAATTCTCGAGTGTGATTCTACGACCTAAAGTCGCAACCTACCGAAAATGGCTAACAGCCTGAATAACATAAAAGATATTCAGGCGAATCTCCATCGTGCAGCAGGGGCCAAGGACGTACTGACGTGGAGATTCGCAAGGGAGGAATTTCACGTTGCCTTTCTACAAGAACCAAGGGCCGCAAGGGGTAAAATTATTGGAATTGCTCAAAAAATGGGTAAGTTATTTATGAGAAAAGAAGCGACAGACCAAGAGCTGCACTTGTTGTGTCATCTGAAATCAATTATCTAAATATGCCTCTTTTCATCAGAACAGATTTAGTAGCGGTTCTGATGAGAATTCCAACAGCAGGAGGGGTTCAAAGGGCGATACTTGCCTCAGCCTACTTCCTGGTTAGGAGTCAGATGCTCCACCTCAAGGCTTCAAGGAGCTAGGGGAATACAGTAAGATCCACAATTTAACAGTCATCCTGGGCTGCGACGCTAATGCACCCCACACTATGTTGGGGAATAGTAATATAAATAAAAGAGGTGAGTCACTTTTAGAATATCTTACTACTAACAATCTAGAGATCATAAATAAAGGCAGCACTCCGACCTTCATGAATAACGCTAGGCAGAAAGTACTTGATATTACCATAACAAGCCCCTACCTAGCTAACAAGTACGATAATTGGTATCCAAAGAAGCATCACATTCAAATTAAAGGCATATCTGTTTTGAGATAAAGACTTCATTTAGATACATATGCCAGTATAGAAACCCAAAACGTACCGACCGGAATCCTTACCAGGCAATCCTTGAGTACGAAGTAAGTAGCGCAGAAGAATAAATAAGCAGCCCATACTGCATTGATCATATAGCGAACAAACTCGTTGACAATGTAATATATGCCTACGAACAAAGCGGAACTAGCGGAAAAACGCAAGGAAACTAGGAAATTGTTCAATAGAGCAAAACCCTTTGGTAACTGGGACGAATACAAAAACTCTCTTACGGAATACAATAAACTTTTAAAGAAGTCAAAAAGTTAGTCATGGAGAAGATTTTGTGAAGAGATAGATGATCTTCCAATGGTCTCAAGCCTCCAAAAGGTGTTAGCAAAGACACCCCGATTGATATCGGACTTTTAGAGAGATCAGATGGATCCTTAACGTGTTATTAGCAAAACACTTCCCAGGCTTCAGAATAGTTAAAAATAATGAAGATTTATAAGAAGAGGAAAAGATGTATCGTCAAACTCCATTCAGCAATAGTATTGCTGGTAAAATTTTCACTCCGGAAAAGAGAAGATGACCGATCAACACGTTTAAGCCCTAAAAATCAGCCGGAGTAGACAAAATCCTCCCTGCCTTACTGCAGAAAGGGTTAAAGATCATAATACCAATAATGATAAAGATCTTTAAAGAAAGTTTTACATGGGGATATATCCCAATTATTTGAAGGAAAGCAAGAGTGGTCTTTGTACCAAAGGCAGGAAACCGTCCAATTGAACAGCCTAAGTCATATCGCCATATAAGTCTCACCTCTTTCTTCGTCAAAGCGATGGAGAAAGTAGTGAATATTTACATAAGAAAAGGACCAATCAAAGTATGTCTTAATAAGAATCAACATGCCTACCAGAAAGGCAAATCAACAGAGTCAGCCCTTTACGGTCTAGTTAGACAAATAGAAAAGGCTAAAGACTACGAAGAAATTTCCCTTTGTGCATTCCTAGATATTGAAGGAGCTTTCGACAATACTGCACATTACGCCATAACAGCGACAACTAGAAAAAAAAAACTTGAATCTGTCACGATAAAATGGATACAGGCCATGCTAAGGAGCCGATTGACAACCACGGATCTAGGTAATATCACATTGAATGCACATACCTACAGGGGCTGCCCTCAGGGAGGAGTACTATCTCCACTTCTTTGGTCACTCGTGGTATATAAGCTCCTAGACCGTCTAACAGAACAAGGCTATAAGGTATTAGGATATGCCGTTGACCTTGTAATTATCATTAGAGGCAAAAATGATGTAACTTTGTCGGGAAGATTACAATCTGTCTTGGAAGTTATAATGAACTGGAGTCAGGCTAAGAACTTTAACATCATCCCAAGTAAGACTGAGATAGTACCATTCACGAATAGAAGGAAAATTGACATAGCACCTCTTTCTATAAATGGAACGCCAATTCCCTTTTACTTGATAACAAACTCAACTGGAACAAACATATAAAATGTACTTATGCCAAAGCATTAAAGGCGTTTTGGGCCTGCAACAGCTTATTTGGCAGAAGATGTGAATTACAGCCCAAAATGATCTATTGGTGCTATAGAACGACCATCCTCCCAGTGACATACGTATCAATAGCCTGGTGGACTAAAATACTACAACAAAAAGTGCAGCTTATTCAAAAAAAAAATTCAAAGACTAGCTTGTCTTTGTATCACAGTTGCAATCAAAATCTGTCCTATTGCGGCAATGGATACATTTCTAAACATCTCTCCGATATATCTCCAAATAAAAAAGGAGGCTATCAAAGGGGTGTTACGCATACACAGCGATAACCGATACAAGTCGGGGGATCTTAGAGGTCACCTCCAAATCTTAAAAAATCCGAGAATTGAGGTTCTAACCTCAACACTGTCCGACACTATGCCGATAAAATTCAACTTTGAAACCCCATTCAAAGTAATAATCGGAAAACGCAAGGAATGGCAATCCATGCTACCTGAAATGGAAGAGGGATCAACCATCTGTTAGACAGATGGCTCGCGTACATCGGAAGGGACTGGATTCGGAGTCATAGGTCCTAACTTCTCGGTTTCAAGACCTCGTGGTAAGGATGCCACAATATTCCAAGCCGAACTATGTATCCAAGAGAATATTATAAGAGCTCATCGCAATAAAAATATCTATATTTTATCGGATAATCCGGCAGTTTTCAAAGCCCTAGCATCCTGTTTGTTGGATGCTAGGGCTTTGAAAACGGATCGAGGCTTGTTTGGGACTGCCTTCAAAACCTAATCATCCTGGAAAATAGGAACATAGTACCAGTAATGTGGGTCCCAGGACATTTGGGGGTTGAGGGAAATGAAGAAGTAGACCGCATCGCAAAAAATGGCTTAGAAACGTATTTTATTGGACCAGAGCCATTCTGTGGAAAACCAAAAGGATACTTCAGCCTTATAGTTAGAGAGTGGATTGAACAAGAGCATATAATCTACTGGAATGAACTTTCAAGTTTATTAATCTCAAAGAAATTTATCATATCACAAAAAAAAAAAACAAAGTGGAGGATATTCTAAAATTCAGCAAGAGTGATATTAGTACTCTAATCGGCCTATTGACAGGGCATAGTGGAGTAAACCACCACCTCAAAAATATGGGTCTAGCTGAAACTGACATGTGCCGCCTCGGTCTCAAAGACTTAGAAACGACAGTGCATGTCCTATGTTACTGCGAGGCAGTAACAAGGAAAAAGATTAAATCTTCTAGGAAAAGGTTTCCTTACAACTGATGAACTAGCCAACATGGCTCCCTTACACATACTTAGATTAGCCAAAGATATCGAGGGTTTGGTAGGGTAAAGGGACAATAAATAAATGAAGATCAGCCTGTTCTTTGTTATTTTGTATGAGAGGTGGTAGGAGAAGTAGACGAATTTCATACACCAACACGTTTTTATCGTGGCGTATAAAACCGCAATGATTTGTATTGTTAATTCCGAAATTTCACAATTTCAATTCATGCATTCATAATTAATCTATAACAAAAACTGCAAGCTTTATAAGAAAATAAATCAAGGTGATCTTCTCTAAATTGGAAGCAGCTTAACCTTAACGAAATACGAGAATTCTGACGTCTTAAATATCGCGCAACCTTCGCAAATAATTAGCATGTTTTTCGCGTCTAGAACAAAGATGTAAAAATCGCGCTTTCTATTATATTCAGCAACCGAAAATTTTGTCGGTTGGACGACAATTCAACAACCTTGGCAAGCAAGCAGCCTGCATACTATTATCATCTAAATCGCGCTTTACGCTAAGCTTAATCACATTGCTAATCCGATTCGGACGTATGTAATTTACGAGTAAACCCGTTGGTTGGCTGCAGTAATCTTAGTCACCGTAAACGTATGCGCGCATTTCTTCGATGACACAAAACCGAACAAATTTTATTATAATAGGATTCGCGGCACTGCGTCCACAAGATAATGGAGGTATACCTGAATTCCGGATTCCTGACAACGACGACATTTACTTACGTCGTCCGTTTCAATGCATTTTTAATAAGATCGTAAAGTACGCAACTAACTGTCCCGGTAAACACATTTAATCAGATTTTAGTGGCCAAGCTATTGCACTTTTCAATATGCAAAGTGTGTACAAAAGTTCAACCTTAATACTTCACGATCTACGTCAGCAAGTCGTCTGCACTATCTAATTGTACTTTCTGCACCACGTCCTTAGCTCTAGTATAATTCACAATTTACCTGTGTTTCTAGCATTTCGTATGATTAGCTCTAATTATTGCGGCGTATAATTATAATTATATAGTGTTCGAGTCGAACGGATTAGTATTCTAGTCTGGTGGTCATAAAGTGCAATTGGTAATCACGGTGTTGTCGCCGCGTCATTTTGTCTATTTCAGGAAGTCACATTGTCTATTCAGTACTTATACTGATCCTCTATACCACCTTTGATTTGACGTCAGCATGGATATTTGAGTTTCGTTTTGTTATAACGTTTTTATTTTTTGTTTTTTGTTTTTTTATTGAGAATACTGAACGAGGTGCAAATCTCCATTACAATAAACATCGGTTTGGAAGTGTGTCAGCCTAACTAATTTGTTAGTTACAATGTAATTAACGGAAATATTCTTTGTGCTCTAGAAGTAGGTGATTGTGATAAAAGATCAACATGAAATTATGTAATCTGGTAAACAGAGCCGGCCCTACATTCCCCAGTGACGCAGATAGATAAATTTCGAAGAAATCAGCGATTGGGTTGAAACAGGATCTTGAATATTTGATAAGGAATTTCACAAAGGATTCACTACTCTTTAAGTTCCTTTTTTCCTTAGAGCAGTTCATAAACAGAAATTCATCGAAAGGATCGAAACAAATTGATAAATACTTTCACGATATCAAACGATCAAAAAAAAACCGGAAAAAAGTTCATTCATGTGATTTTTTTCGGAAGAGTTTTACTGTGGAGCTCAAACGTGAGAAAATTTTCGCACATTCGTGGTTCGAATTTAAGTTTCGGTTAAGCAAATAGTTTTTGCGCGAAGAACTCCACAAACTACTCGAACATCTTAAAAAGTTCACAGAAATCAGCATAATAGGTGCTACAAATTTTTCTGGGATCAAACCAGTCCTACCCCGCCGAATTAGAGTTACTCAATTCACGCGAAATGTGAAATGCATTTCTAGTAACCGTTATTCCTAGAATCTACGTACGATCGGCTCGCTATTTGCTTTCTTAAAGACGCATGCTACCCCGCAGGGGATATCTACTGGTCGAAAAGGATTCCGCTAATTCCAATAGTTTTGCATTTGGAGCGTAATGATTCCACGGACTCAATTGTTCGATCAGTAACAAAGATTTTCTTGGACTCGGACTGACGTGGGATGGAACGGCGACCCACAAAATTCCCACCGGAGGTTCTTATTGGGTACTACGGGTAGGGGCTGAAGACTCTAAAGCGTATCGTATCAATAGTATACAAGTTGATAGGACTTTAGCCGTATAGAGATATAAAGCCAGGCTTGAAGATTCGCAAAGCTAAAGGGTAGGCTTGATGGTTACAGGTCCTTGGAACTGCGACAGCATGGTAAAATATGCGTCAGTATTAGTAGGAGAGAAGAAGGTAGGAATCTGCGGTGGATGCCTCACGCCAAAGCAGGGCCGGTCCTATCTAGAGTGACTGCACAGGAATGGACCTTCTTTTATTAGATTTTGGACATCACATATTTTTTTTGAAATTTTTGGCCGAGTATACATTTTAGGTTTGTTTTTTTTTTTATGTGACACCGGAATTAGAGGGGTTGCCCTTTTGTACTGAAGCACAGCTCCGGTGTGGGGGGAAGGATATTGGCTTTTGGAAATTAAGGGGATAGAGACGGAAGTGGCTATGAATATTTCTTTTGAATTGCTGAATGTTGTAGTCATGCGGGAATACTGAGATGGGCAGCGAGTTCCTTATTCGAACAGTCCGGTTTAAAAACGAATCACGAAATTTAACAGTGCGGCTGAGGGTGGGGTTGAGAGAATACTTATGAGCGCGTAAAGCAGCTCTACTATTACGGGGTAAGAGCATACATGGGGGCAAGAGATTAGAGATTTCGCCCGAACAATCTCCATTGTAGTAGCGATACAAAAGGGCTAGTCAGCTTACAGTTTGTCTATGCTCGAGTGAATCGAGCGAAGAAGTGATGTCAGAATCTCCTATTATTTCAATAGTCCGAGACTGGATACTATCCAAATAGAAGAGAGAAGTTTTTGCAGCTCCCGCCCATAGGTGAGAATTAAATTCAAGACGTGGTCTAACATAGGCCTAATAAATTGTCAGTAACCCAGAAGCGGTGAAGGAGTTTTTACATCGTTTTAGGTATCCCAAACATTTAGATACTTCCTTAGCGATGTTAAATATATGATCGTTCCAAGATAAGTTATCTGTGATTTGGACACCTAACATCTTAACACGTAACGAGTTGGTTAATGGCTGGCCTCCGAAGGTGATTGGATCAAGGTTAGAGTCACGTTTGTGGGACACAAGACAGCACTTGGTTTTCGAAGCATTAAATTCGACTTGATTCTTGTTGCCCCAACCACGAATTTTAGCCAAGTCGTCATTCAATGATTGAACCATGTGCCATGTGCCTTCTACTAAGCCAGTACATCGGGCTAAAGACGCAGTGTTGAAGTGATAAGAGAAGTCTAAAGTGCTGTCATCAGCGAAGCTATGTATAAGATTAAAAGTTGAAGATAGCTAGTCATTCATGAATATCAGACAAAGGATGGGCGAAAGAAGCGAGCCCTGTTGGACACCAGCGTTAATTTTATAAGAAAGGGAAACCACACCATCCAATACCACACGCATTGAACGATTGGCTAGAAAACTTTCAATCCAGAAAATAAATGAGTCGCCCAAACCAATAGCTTTGAGTTTGATTAAAAGGCATTGTGCCATACTCTGTCAAAAGCCTTGGAAATATCGAGATCGATAATACAAGATTCAACAAACTGGTGTTCGTGAGGGTGGTTAAAAGATCTCCTGTAGAACGTTTTTTGCGGAATCCATACTGCTTGTCGTCACTAATACCATTGATGTTGAGATATTTTATTACTCTATTGTTGATAATTGTGTCCATGACCTTCGACAGAATTGAAGTCATTGCTATTGAACGATAATTAGCGATAAGTATTGCGTCTTACATGGAGGAGAGCTGTCCGAGAGCTTTCCTGTGCGAACGGGTGTCAAACAAGGCTCCATATTCTCACCAGTCCTGTTTCTGGTGGTTATAAATGACATCTTGAAAGCTGCACTGGAAGGTGGGGAAGATAAAGGTCTTCAATGGAGACTATTTAACATCTTAAGTCACCTTGATTATGCTGATGACGTATGTTTGCTTGCACATAACCGTTCGGACTTATAGTCATAGTATTGCATTCTAAATGTAAGGAGGCGGGACTGAAAATAAATGTGCGTAAAACCAAGTCCATGCACATGGGTTCGAACACAAGCACACCGATTGATTTTAATGGACAAGATGTGGAAGAGGTGTAAGAGCAAATGATATTAAGACTTGTATAAATAAAGCTCGTCAGGCCATCGGTATTTTCCTCCTTTCTGGAGTTTAAGAACGATCTCCCTTCGCACAAAGCTGTGAGTTTTTGCGTCAAATCCGTGTTGTTATATGGTTGTACTACGTGGAAAATAACCGTTCGACTTACCAAGAAACTACAAACTTTCGTGAACCAATACCTTCGACCCAGAACTGACCTCCAACGGCGAACTTTGGACTACAATTGGACACACTAAGATAGGCATTGAGATTCAAAGGCGGAAGTGGCAGTGGATCAGTCAAACTTTGAGGAGGTCAGAACGAAACATCGCCAAATAGGCTCTGGATTATAATTCTCAAGGAAGACGTCGGGTTAGTCGACCATGTAATACACGGAAGCGAGCAGTTGAGGTCAGAGGAATATATACATAAGTCCTAATAATATATACAGGGTGTTGCTTAGTGAGTAGCGTGTTAGTCTAGACTGCGAAGGTCGTGTGTTCAAATCCCGATCGACGCATAATTCCAGCACACTGCCTGTTTGGATATACCTTAGTTACTTCAATCTTTGAAAGTGAAAATTCGTAGATAGAGGGTTGCGCGAAGTGCTAACAACTCTTTCATAATGAAAAATAAAGTTTTAAGGAACCTGAAGATCAGGAGGCCAAGACCTGACTTGGGCTGTAGTACCATTGTGTAGTATCCCATTAAGATCGCCTATTTTAAAATTAAAAAAAACGCACTGTTCATCTGAAGCTCTGATGTTTCTAATTTTAGTAAAGAGTGTAGACATGGAAGTTATGTATGGAACAGAATATCCGACGAACGTTGTATGACCGACACAAAGAACTGGGCTTAATTCAAAATTGACGGTAAATAGGCGATCTTAATGCGACACCCTTCAGAAGTGGAAGAACAAGAATATTTGAATATTTTACAAAATTTGCATACAAACTATAATATTGTGTTCAAAATTTTGAAATATTATGATAAATTTATCGTTAAAATGTCGTCTCGTACTTAGTTGTAAATCAACTATTTTTTTTCAAATTTGTGTCCACCAAATTTTTGGCAAAAATGTCACAAATTGGCGTGCCAACCGCGTCATCACTGAACTAATTTCATAACAATTTTGTTACTTTATCGTATCAAAAAAAATTCACATTTCCGTTGAATTGAAGGCTATCGCAGCGTCGTATCTTGTATTTCTGTCTCCCACAATGACAGTTAGGCTTTTGTACGTTCATTAAAATGCGTCCCATCCCGAATCAAACTGAAAATGTGGTAGTTTTGTCACAATTGTGTTGCCAAATTTATTGATAGAAAAGTTGTCACAGAAGTATGCTTGGAAAATTTCAATTTTGTTAAAATTTCGAGCTGTTAAAATTTCGGACCGATGATTTTCGTGTTGTCAGAAATAAATCGAAAAATACTGACACATACGAGAGAAGATCATAATTTTCGCTGAATGAAGAGGATGGACAAGGGAGGGAGGAAATATTCTAACTCTCAATACAGATACTAATACCGAGTTTCTGGCAAATCGAGTCATTAACATTTTGGTTATCGCCAAATCAACAAGTCAATCGGAAAGAAAACGCTAACTGTGGACAAATTTGAGTTTCGTGCTGTCATAAAGTTCCTTAGCACGCAAGAAAAAACGCCACAAAAACATTTTAGAAGAAATGTCATCTGCTTACGGGGACTCCTGCCCTAGAAAAACGATGATTTATAAGTAGCATAGTTTATTCAGGCAAGGCAGAGAGCAATTGAAGATGATAAACACTCGGGTCGGCCGATTGAGGCCACTTCTTAAAAAATCTTTGAAAAAGTGGAGAAACTTGCTCTCGAAGATGTTCGTTTGAAGAAAAAACAAATCGCTAAAATGGCTGGCGATTATTATTTATTATTTTATTTAGGGAACACGTGAGAACACTGCGACCTTTTTGGCGTTTGTGCGTTTATTATCCCTTTACCCTACCATAACTCGATAGTTTTGGCTAATCTAAGTATCTAATATTAAGGGAGCCATGTTGGCAGTTGTAAGGAAACCTTTTCCTAGAAGATTGAATCTTTTCCTTGCTACTGGCTCACAATGATTCTGAGTCTTTGAGATAGAGGCGGCAAATGTCGGTTTCAGCTAGACCCATATTTTTGAGGTGGTGGTTTATTCCACTATGCCCCGTCAATACTAATATCACCCTTGCTGAATTTTAGAATATCCTCCACTTTGTTTTTTTGTGCTAGGATAAATTTCTTTAAGTAAGTCTATTCCAATAGATTCTATGCTCTTGTTTAATCCACACTCTAAGTATAAGGTTGAAGTGTTCTTTTGGTTTTTCACAGAATGGCTCTGGTCCAATCAAATTTGTTTCTGCGCCTTTTTTTGCGAGGCGATCTGCCTCTTTACTTCCTTCAATCCCCGTATGCCCTGGAACCCACATTAATGTTACTTTGTTTCTTTTTTCCTAGAATGATTAGGTTTTGAAGGCAGTCCCAAACAAGCCTCGATCCGTGGTTGTTGGACGCTAGAGCTTTGAGAGCTGCCTGACTACCTGATGAGATATAAATAGATGCTTTTATTGCGATGGGCTCTCCTTTCCATTGCAATAAGTTCGGCTTGGAAGATTGTGGCTTCCTTACCAAGAGGTTTTGAAACCGAGAAGTTAGTACATATGACTCCGGCCCCAGTCCCCTTCGAGGTGCGCGAGCCATCTGTGTACCAGATGGTTGATTCCTCTTCCATTTCACGTAGCATGGATTACCATTCGTTGCGTTCTCTGATTATTACCTTGAATCGGGTTTCAAAGTTGAATTTTATCGGCATAGTGACGGACAGTGTTGAGGTTAGAACCTCAATTCTCGGATTTTTTAAGATTTGGAGGTGACCTCTAAGATCCCTTACTTGTGGTTGTTATCCCTCTGTTGTTATCCCTCTGTACCCTTTGATAGCCTCCTTTTTTATTTGGAGATATATCGGAAGGATGTTTAAGAATATTTAAATTGCCCCAATAGGGCAGGTTTCTATTGGGCCTGTGATACAAAGAAACGCTAGTCTTTGAATTTTTTGTAGTATAAACTGCGCTTTTTGTTGTAGTAGTTTAGTCCACCAGATTATTGATCCGTACGCATCTATTAGTAGGATGATTGATCTGTAGCACCAGTATACCATCTTCTGTCAAATAAGCATTTGCAGGCCCAAAACGCCTTTAAGGCTTTGGCATGAGTCCAGGTCTATATGTTTGTTTCAGTTGAGTATGTTATCATGTATCACACCTAGATATTTGACCTCATCTGAAAAGGTATTGGCGTTCCATTTATAGAAGGAGATGTTATGTAGATTTTTCTTCTATTCGTAAATTTCTACTATCTCAGTCTTGCTTGGGTTGATGTTCATGTTCTTCGACTGACACCAGTTCATAATCACTTCCAAGGCGGATTGTAACCTTTCCGACAAAGTTACATCATATTTGCTTTTAATGATAATAACAAGGGCGTCGGCATATCCTATTACCTCATAGGGTTGTTCTGTTAGACGGTCTAGGAAGTCATCTACTACGATTGACCGAAGAAGTGGAGATAGTACTCCTTCCTGGGGACAGCCCCTATAGTCAATATGCTATCATCTAGATCCGCGGTTGTCAATCGGGTCCTTAGTATGGCATGTGTCCATGTTATTGTGGCCGATTCAAGCCCTTTTTTCCTAGTTGCCGCTATTAAGACGTCATGTGAAGTATTGTCGAAAGCTCCTTCAATATCTAGGAATGCACAAAAAGAAATTTCTCTGTAGTCTTTAGCCTTTTCTATTTGCCTAACTAGACCGTGAAGGGCTGAATCTGTTGATTTTCCTTTCTGGTAGGCATGTTGATTCTTATTAAGACATACTTTGCTATGTCCTGTTCTTATGTAAAGGTCCACTAATTTCTCTCTCTTGTTCTTAGAGGGCGATATGATTTAGGCTGATGAATTGGAGGGTTTCCTGCCTTTGGTACAAAAGGACAAAATATCACAGGGGGATACTATGCCAACCTGCTACAAAAACTAAAGGATGCCATTAAAGAAAAAAGAAGAGGAAAATGTACTCGAGGTGTACTGGTTTCGCACGACAATGCACCGATCCACAAGAGCCACGTTGCAATGGCTGCCCTAGAGAAATGCAGCTACGGAATATCGAATAGTCCAGATCTGGCCCCTTCCAATTACTTTTTGTTCCCAAAACTGAAGAAAGAACTTCGGGGGAGAAAATTTACCAACTATGAAGAGGTGAAGTCGGCCTCTTTCGAAGGCCATGAAAAAACATTTTTTTAGAAGAAATTAATAACCCTTGTGACTTGTGAGAGATGTCTTAAATGTATGTAACCTGGGTGTAGCGTAGTGGTTAGTGTGTTGGTCTAAACTGCGAAGATGCTGAGTTCAAATCCCGGTCGACGCATAATTATAGAACACTACCTGCGTGGGTAAATCTGGGTTACCTCAACCTGCGAAAAAGAAAATTCGTAGACAGAAGGTTGTGCGAAGGGTTAACAACCCTTTCACAATAACAAATAAAATCTTAAGGAACCTGAAGGTCAGGCGGCCAAGGCCCAATTTGGACTGTAGTGCCATTGAAGAAGATGATAAAACATTTTTTTTAGAAGAAATTAATAAACTTTGAATATATTGAAAAAGAAAAATAATAACTTTTTTAATTTTCCCCTCTTTCCTGTCATTCCGCGAAATTTTTGACATCCCCTCGTAAATGGGCATGAGCATGTACCTGATTGAGAATAATTTAGTGCTACCTAATTCTATCTTCCATTTTTCGTTGGTAAATTTCTACCATTCTTATACTCTAGATGAAATCTGAGAGTATATTGTGTTTGCCTTACCGTTTGTAACGCTAAGAAATAACGCTCGCACAGAGCCGCCAAGGGTACAGAAATATTTGTTTTCGCTCGAAAACCTCGATTCCGATTGACCGTCTGTCTGTCTGTCTGTCTGAGCGTCTGTCTACAGCATAACTCTCGAAAGCTTTGAGCTATAGTGCTAAAAAATTGTGTGTGTCATTTTCAGCAAAAAAGTAACTTTAAGTTCGTGAATGGGCTACATCCCCCTACTCCTTCTAGCCCCTCCTATACAAATATCATGAAATTTCGAAAAATTAAGAAATTGATTTTTTTTTGAAACTATTTAAGCTATCGACTTGAAATTTAGGTCAAAGTATTATGATATAGATGTCATTAATATCACGAATTATTGACCCGATCCCTTTACTCTTTCTACCCCCTCCCATACAAATGGACAATTTTGAAAAATACATATTTTCGATTTCCATTGAAACTAGTAAAGCTGAAAAGACGAAATTTTGTCAGAATTGATTCTACTATAATTGCAATTTATTTTAAAAATAATTATCAACTTCACCTCACTCCTTCTACCCCCTCCCATACAAATTTCACGAAATTTTGAAACTTAAATTAAATTATTTTTCTTCGAAACTGTTAAAGCTAGCAACTTGATATTTTGTACGAAGTATAAAAATAGAAATATTAATAATGCAAAGAAAATTTATTTTGATCCGTACACTTCTACTACCCACTCCCATACAAATACATAATTTTTGTTAAATGCATTTTATCGATTTCCATTCAAACTAGAAAAAGTACAAACTTCAAATTTTGCCAGAATTTGTTTCTTAATAATTAAAATAAGTGTTAGAAAAAATTATCAGCTCCACTTCACTCCTTCTACCACCCCCATACAAATATCTTTATTAAAAATTCAAGAAAAGCATTTCTTCTTCACGTATATGAGAGCTATCGATGTTGAAATTGAGTCAAAACACGGTCATAAGGAAGATGATAAGCAGTTTATATCTCTAACACTGGCATGGAGATTTTTGAGCAGCATTTCCTTCACTTTTTGAATATTTTCGTCAGTTTTAAAAGGTCGGAGGTTGTCCAGAACGAGGCATGCCTTCAAGGATCTCTTGACCGTCCCTAAAGGCATTGAACTACTCAAAAGCTCGTGTTTTTCATTGCACTGAATCACCGTAAACCTTTTTCATCATTCGCAACGATTCCGCATACGAAATTTGGTTGGAAACACAAAATTTGAGACAAACTCTTTGTTACATATTTTTATCCCTTGTAAAAATCACCGTGGACTACTGAGGTGTACCAATTCAACAATACTCAAACTACAAAACCGGTTCTTCTAGCACCTGACGAATGTAAGGTGTTACCGGGAAGTGAACAGTTTTATTCTGTTCCCGGATATCACCTTGTGCCAGCTTTTTTCGCCAGCGGGTTGTTGCACTCTACATCCGGGATGATGTGTCTTTCCAATTATTTTCCCATTTGATCCAATCCAGATTTTAATTATATCTGGATAAAATTACGGATCCAAAGACATTGTTACATCTGAAAAAGTGAGATGGCGTTGGTCGCAGTAGGAGGAAGTAGAACGGTTACGGGGGAGAACATTCTACGTGCGGTAATAGGCGACGCACCTCTTGTGTGTTCTGGTGTTAGCTTGTATTGGTCGTATCTTTTGTAATTCGTGTGATCAAATGGCGGAATAAATCGTGAATAATAATAAACTGTACTAAAGCTTTAAGCCCAATCATAATTATGTTATGTTTTTTATAACGATTTTGAACAATACTTTCCAGTAGTAAAGTAGAAGAAAACAATGCACTTCGCACTATTTCTTCAATTTGCTAACTGCAAACTGAAAATTTTAAATGAAACGCGTTTCAGTTATCGTTAATTTTCCAATTTTTCGTGAAATTGAATTTCAAAAGTTCGAACGAAATGCGGCTATGCAATACGTTTCGCAACATTCGCTCGTCCCAAGTACGACAGAAGCGCTTGATGCATGAGAAGACAGTACTCCCACGTTCCTCTTACATTATAAGGAATGTGTACTAAAATCTTTCACAGGCAATGCATTACCAATTTTCTTACTGGGTAGGTAGGTTTTTAATACAATTATTTTTCGATCTATATCATATCATTGAAAATATAATCTTATAAAGAAAAAAACACGATTATTACTGGATCAAAAAGAAACTTGAAGTTAATGCTGCGCAACTTTCTAGAATCTTAGCTCGTGAGCCCTTTCGGCAACTGTAGTCATACTTTAATATTCCTGAAAAATACACTCATAATTATCACTGCTCAAATATGCGTAAAAACTTGTTCAGTAAATTGCCCGATCAATGAAAAACTTCATCCGATCCACTTTTTAAAGTCTTGAATTTTATCCCTTTTTTATTTTTTGTCGTGCTACTTAATATTCGATTAAATGTCAGAGAATGTAGTCGATTAATATTAAGCGAAATGTTAACGTTACGATGATAAATTTTAAGAACTTGAAGATAAAAATTTATGGAAATTTTGATTTCATTCATGGAATACAAGTTTTTCAGCGTAAATTCAATTCCAGCATTGGGTATGCTATTGCTATGCTATTGAATGCTCTATGTAGGTATGTTAGTTTTTTCCAACTTAATTAATATTTTTCGCCAATTATTATAATTATTTCCGAATCGAATTAATCTTTTTTTAACCAAACTTATTTCATTCTATTCTGAATAGAATTGATTAAACGTGACGTTTCGGTCTCTGCTGAGACTTTTATCAGACTCAATTAATTTATTTCAAAATTGATTTAATCTTAAGTCCGATCATATAATTTTTGAATGGTTTGGTGAATATGGAATGGTACATTTCGAATTGCTGTTGAGATCTTTATTAAACAGCTTCATATCTTTTTAGCAGAGACCGAAACGTAACAAGTAATAAAGCATAACAGTATGAAATCCGGAAATCTTTTTCATAAAATTTTAGTATTTTAAATTAATATAAAATAATAGAAATCTTTTCAAATCAAATTCATTTTCCTCCAAAACTACAATAATCAATTTTGAATACAACTATAAAGATCAGTGGTAATTTTTTGATGCAGCAAGAACACCATTGATTGGGGAAAATATTTAATTTGATTTAGAAAACGATTGTTTTGATCTAGAAGTGAATTTTTTTGTTCGGAACGAAGGTTAAATCAATTTAGAAATGAATTAAACTATTCGGAAATGAATTGGATAATTTTGGAAAAAATATTAAATCGATCCGAGGATTCGAATATGATATTTCTTTACAATTTTATTTATAAACTAGCAAACGCCCGCGACTTCGTCCGCAGAAAAATCGCATTAATAAGTAATTTTTGAGAATGTAGTTAGTAATACATTATATGGGATATATAATCCGCTCTTTGAACACAATGTTTTGTATTTTGTTGGAGTCAGAACCATAAATTATTAAGAATGATAGCATGATGCTCGCATTTGAATGGGAGAGGCTCGTGATCAAATCGAACCCGTGATTCGAGATCATATGCATACGTGTTAAGGACATGTGAATAGTTGTAGCTTGTGTTAATTGAAGAAAGCCCAAATAAAATGACATTAAGCTTAAAAACATAACACGACTTCGATTGTGCGTAAAGCCCAATCATATGATACTACCGATGAAATCGAAATTTTTGAAATCTTAAGAATTTTTGTGTGGGGAGTGATAGAAGGGATGACAGTACTAAATTAATTTTTTTCACACCATGCTAGAGTAGCTATAAAAATATTTTGCACCAAATTTAAGCTTGAAAAACTGAATAGGTAACTTGAGAAACTTAGTGCAATGGACTTAGTGAAATTGTGCAATTTGTATGGGAGGTGGTAGAAGGAGTGGGGGGTTTTTGGTAATTTTTCTAGATACCACTATCATCACCATGCAATGATATCTTTTAAATTTCAGATCAGTTAGATTCACACTTTTCAAGAAAATCGAGTTTTTGCAAAGTCGTGAAATTGTGTCATATTGTAAGGGAGGGGGTAGAAGGAGTGGAGCTAATCGGTAAATTTTCCCGATAATAATAATAATACTAATTAGGGATTCATCAAAAAAATTTAGCTCGATCAAAGTTTCACGTACTGAGAAAATTGGTTTAGAGTATTTCATGAAAAAGTTCAGTTTGTATGGGAGGTGGTAGAAGGAGTGGAGCGTTCTTGGTAATTTTTCTAGAAACAACTATAATCACCATGCAATTGATATGTTTTAAATTTGGATCAGTTAGATTCACACTTTTCAAGAAAATCGAGTTTTTGCAAAGTCGTGGAATTGTGCCACATTGTATGGGAGGGGGTAGAAGGAGCAAAGCTAATCGGTTAATTTTTCACGATAATAATAATTATGCTAATTAAAGATTTAGTATAAAATTTTAGCTCGATCAAAGCCATACGTACTGAGAAAATTGGTTTAGAATATTTTATGAAAAAGTGCAGTTTGTATAGGAGGTGGTGCAAGGAGTAGAGGGTTTTCAGTTATTTTTTGAGAATCAACTACAATTATCATTGAATTGATATATTTTATATTTCAGAACATTAACATTCACACTTTTCAAGAAAATCGAATTTTCGCAAAGTCGTGGATTTGTGTCAGATTGTATGGGAGGGGGTAGAAGGAGTGGAGCTAATCGGTTAATTTTTCCCGATAATAATAATAATACTAATTAGGGATTCATCAGAAAATTTTAGCTCGATCGAAGTTATACGTACTGAGAAAATTGGTTTAGAGTATTTCATGAAAAAGTTCAGTTTGTATGGGAGGTGGTAGAAGGAGCGGAGCGTTCTTGGTAATTTTTCTAGAAACAACTATAATCACCATGCAATTGATGTGTTTTAAAGTTTAGGTCAGTTAGATTCACACTTTTCAAGAAAATCGAGTTTTTGCAAAGTCGTGGGATTGTGCCACATTGTATGGGAGGGGGTAGAAGGAGTAAACCTAATTGGTTAGTTTTTAACTGACATTAATAACAATGGTAACTAAGGATTTAATACAAAATCTTAGCTCGATCAAAGTTATATGTACTGAGAAAATTGGAGTATAGTATTTCATGAAAAAGTTTAGTTTGTATGGGAGGTGGTGGAAGGAGTTGGGGGATTCAAACTATTTATATACTTAAAGATTGCATTTATAATAGAAATAATATATTTTAAATTTCAAATTAATAGCTTTCATAGTTTCCATGAAAATTTGATTATAATAAGTTTTTGAAAGTGAGTCACTTTGTATGGGAGGGGCTAGAAGGCATGAGGGGAGAAAAATAAAACCTAAAGCAGATTACTCCCCGAGGCAGAGCTAATAATCTGTGAAAGTTTTATTGCAATCAATAAAGCCGTTTTTGCGTGAAAGCCGGAAAGACAGACAGACAGAGAATTTTTTTGAAAACGTTTGATTCTGCTTAGTTATTGCTAAAATGAAGCAAAAAACTTATTTATAGCCATTTATAAACAATTAACAGACAGACACTACAATTATATTTGTATAGATAACTATAAAAATAGAAAATAAACTGCCAACAAGTCGGGCGAAACTTTATTATTCTTGGGACAAGTTGCGGATGAGTGGAAAGTCAATATGCAGGTTAGAGTGGATAGTGAAGGCTAAGTGAAAGGGAGTTCTTGGGCAGGGCTGTTGTCAATTTAACAATATTTCATTCGTTACTGCAAGTTTGGGTTTTTATGAGGGGAGGAGGTGGGGTAATAGTAAGGGTAGGTGGATGTTAATAGCTTTTTAATTAATTGGTTGAATCACGTCCGTACAGAGAATAGTACAGAATGTGTTTCATAGACGAAGTTGCATAGAATTCTCATAAAATTCGGTGTATTTTACATTCCCGAAACCGAATATTTGTATGGGAGGGGGTAGAGTAGGTAGTTTTATTTCGCTTCTCTTGTAAGGTGCTTGTACAAAATTTCAAGTTCGTAGCCTTTAGTTTGTTGGTTATTGGTTGATTTAATGAAATTGGTCGAAATCATTGTTTTGTATGGGAGGGGGTAGAAGAGCAAGCGTGATCTCAAAACTTTTAAAGCAACTTCGTTTGAATTATTTTTATAAGTTTTTATGCAAAATTTGAAATTGATAACTTTTAAGAGTTAGCTGATAACTTATTTCTTAAAAATGCTCGAAAAAATAATTTGGTATGGGAGGGGGTGGAGTAGGTAGGGGAATCGTAAGACTTGTGATGCAATTTTCTTTCTTTTTTGTTGCAAGGTGCTCGTTTAAAATTTCAAGTTCGTAGCTTTTAGTTGATTTAATGAAATTGGTCGAAATCATACTTTTGTATGGGAGGAGTTAGAAGGGCAAGCGCGATTTCAAAACTTTTAACGTAATTTCATTTTAATTATTTTTATAAGTTTTCATGCAAAATTTTGATAGCTTTTAACAGTTAGGTGATAATTGATATTTTAAAAATGGTCGAAAAAATAATTTTGTATGGGAGGGGGTAGAAGTTTTAAACGTTTTCGACCAGTTAATATTTCGTATATTTAATGATTTTTTTTAAATGAGTTTCGCAAATTTTCAAGTTTCTACCTTAAAATTTCACTCAAAAATTTTGAGTTTATGTGTTTTTTTCAATGCACATGAATCACCTTGTGCACCTTAAAACGAGGGGGTCGGTTTATAACAATTATGGATCAAGTTATTATTATTTTTCTATGTAC
This sequence comes from Chorisops tibialis, assembly GCA_963669355.1. Classification (NCBI taxonomy): domain Eukaryota; kingdom Metazoa; phylum Arthropoda; class Insecta; order Diptera; family Stratiomyidae; genus Chorisops; species Chorisops tibialis. Next base: position 218,583,064 of record OY770262.1, read on the forward strand.
ATCAAATAGACGTATCCACATGCAAAATTTAAACTTTGTATCTTTCACCAGAGCCCTAAAAAAATCACTCAAAATTTTCAACATTTTTGCTTATCACCAAAATTAACCACTATGTAGTTCTACAACCTGACAAATTTTCGATTTGATATCTGTACTCTTTTTTGAGATATGTATAAGGATTTGTAATTTTGAAAAGTGAGCCGTTTTTGAAATACTCTCCATTTCCCCCCACTACTATTATTTCAACATGTTATAATTTTTTTGTATTTTCCTAGTATAGCTTAATATATGTTTTGAGTTTCAATTACATAACTTAAGAAATAGTTGAGATATTCATTTTTAAGTGTTTTTTTTTTGCACCACCCCCCCCCCCCCCTGACCCTCCCCCTTACAATAATTAGCCACTCTCTTAGCTGATTCCGATGGAACTATATGCCACCTTGATGGTCTAAGAACATGAATTTTTTACAATTAGTTATTGTTCGAAGATATAATCATTTGAAAAAACAATTTGGCCGACAATTTGTTTTTAGCCCCCTCTTTTCGGGCGCCAATGGATAAGAAATTAAATTATTTTTAAAGTTTGTCCCACAACCTTCTCTCGACTTTTTCCCTCCCACCGCCTCCCCCTTCCACCTAACACCCCCCAAAATTTAGAAAATAGAGCTCACTTATCAAATCAACAATCCACCCAAAACCGAACATTCTGCCTTTAACGGTCTGGGAGATATGAGTCCATATGTACGGCGGGGACGGATTTTTTTTTGCATTTTTAGGCTCATTTAGCGAAACACGAAAAAAAAATTTCAGGGTAGCAAATTTTTTTTTTTTCTTGTGTCGATCACAATACTTTATTATTAGAATAATAAAGTAAAAATATCAACGTTTACCTACATAATTAAATGAAGGTAAAGTTAACCAAGCAGATAGGCATACATACTAAGGCCGCATATCACATTTCAGTTTATAAGAGTTTAATCAGTGCATAGAGAATAAAAAATAATTTTAATTCAAATAAGTGTTGTATTTTTTTTAATAACAAAAATAAACGTTGTAATGAAGACTCAAAAGATGCCGGTCATAAGAGAATAAATACAAGTATAAAAAGAAAAGATTTGTTAATTTTTTAGATCTATTTTTGATTCAGATAGACGCGAGAAACTGAATATAATATAAAGAGGGATCTGATTGACGTCAATGGGGATAGGTCGAGTGTGGTCATCTTCTTTTTATTAGCGGTGTTTTTTTTTCTTCTTAGTTTTTTTTCTACTGCTGCTTCAAGTCAGCTTTTCATAGCATCCCGTCATAATATCTTAAAGCTTTATGCACACTGATTTCGTATTGCAATTGCATTCATTTCTTAAATAAACTGCCAACAAGTCGGGCGAAACTTTATTATTCTTGGGACAAGTTGCGGATGTGTAGAAAGTCAATATGTAGGTTAGAGTGGTTAGGGATGACTAAGTGAAAGGGTTCCTGAGCAGGGCAATTGTCAGTTTAACACTTTGCGGAAACGTTCAAAAGTTCCTGTACAGATAATCAATATTTCGTTCGTTTATTTATGCAAGTTTGAGTTCTTATGAGGGGAGGGGTGAGGGGTGATAGTAAGGGTGGGTGGATGTTAATAGTTTTTTAATTGATTGCTTGAATCACGTCCAATATTCTCTGTATATAATGTCAGTTTCATATACGAAGTTGCATAGAATTTTTATAGGATTCGGTGTATTTAACATTCACGAAACCAAACATTTGTATAGGAAGGGGTAGAGGAGGTAGGGGAATCGTAATAATTTGTGACTCAATTTTATTTCCTTTCTTTTGTAGTGTGCTCGTACAAAATTTCAAGTTCGTAGCTTTTAATTTGTTGGTTATTAGTTGATTCAATGAAATAGGTCGAAATGATACTTTTGTATGGGAGGGGGTAGAAGGGCAAGCGCGATTGCAAAACTTTTAAAGGAATTTCATTTCAATTATTTTTATAAGGTCTTATGCAAAATTTGAAATTGATAGCTTTTAAGAGTTAGCTGATAACTGATTTCTTAAAAATGCTCGAAAAAATAATTTTGTATGGGAGGTGGTAGAAGGGGTAAGGGAATCGCAAAATTTGTGATGCAATTTTCTTTTCTTTTTCTTTCAAGGTGCTCGTACAAAATTTAAAGTTCGTAGCTTTTAAATTGTTGGCTATCAGTTGTTTTATTGAAATTGGTCGAAATCATACTTTTGTATGGGAGGGTTAGAACGGCAAGTGTGATCTCAACAATTTTGACGCAGTTCCATTTCAACTATTTTCAAAAGATTTTGTGCAAAAGTTCAAATTGATAGCTTTTACTAATTAGGTGATAATTATTTTTTTTAAAATGGTCGAAAAAGTAATTTTGTATGGGAGGGGGTAGAAGCTGTCAAGGTATTCGACCAATTAATATTTCATTCTGTTAAGGGTTTTTTTTAAATGCATTTTGCAAATTTTCAAGTTTCTACCTTCAAATTTCGTTCAAAAATTTTCAGTTTATGTGTTTTTTTCATTGCACATGAAACACCTTGTGCACGGTAAACCAGGGGGGTCGGTGCATAACAATTGTGGAATTTTTAATATTTTTTCTGTATATACAACAAATAGATGTATCCACGTGGAAAATTTAAAATTTGTATCTTTCACCAGAACCCTTAAAAAATCACTCAAAATTTTCGACATTTTTGGTTACCACCTCCCTCGCCTTACACCTCCCGACGTAAAATTTTTACCAAATTTAAAATCTACTTAGCTCTATAGTTTGACAAAATTTGAATTTGATATCTGCACTGAATTTTGAATTATAACGGTTTGAAATTTTGGATGGAGCACCATTTTTGAAATGCTCCCCATTTCCCCACACTACTATTTTGTCCAAATCTTATATTTTTCTCGTATTTCTCTAGTATAGCTTAATATAGGTTCTAAGATTCAATTGCATAGCTTAATAAATAGCCGAGACATTGATTTTTAAATGTTTTTCTTTGAACCCCCCCTGACCTTCCACCTTACAATAATTAGCTTTTATCTAAACTGATTCTAGTAGACCTATATGCCACCGTAATGGTCTCAAAATATCAATTTTTATGGTAGGTAATTTCGAAAATACATATAATCATTTGAAAAAAAAATTCGGCTGACAGTTTGTTCTTAGCCCCCCCTTTTCGCACCCCAATGGATAAATTAATTAAATTATTTTTAAAAGTTGTCCCACAAACTCCTCTATATGTATGCTGAGTTCTAACTTCCTAGCTGTTACCATGGTTGAGATATTTGAATTCGTATGTTTCGGTTTAAGCGCTCCCCCGCCTCCCCCTGAACCCGTACACCCCCAAAATGGGTATCCGCCTGAGATCCGCAGCTATCTACAATCTCCCCAAAAATGAACTTTCTATCTTGAAGGGCTTGGGAGTTAATGTGCGCTGAGCGTACACACCGGCGGACGGCGTACAGACAGACGGATTTTTTTTTGCGTTTTTAGGCTAATTTAGTCATGAAACGCGAAAAAACAAAATTTCAGGGTAGCAAATTTTTTTTTTCCAAGTCGATCACAATACTTTATTATTAAAATAATAAAGTAAAATTGACCCAGACTATAAGTATTTGAAATAATACCGCGGAGATATTTCGCCGAGAAAGTTAGTTAGAAAATGTGCATCACAATTACAATCATTTCTTAGGCAATGAAAAAACTCCTATCTTCAATTTTATTATTATTGTTTTTCATGTATAAGACGATACGCGCAGTTTAATTTTATACAATACACATTTTCAATTGCATATTCTACATAACATACTCCTATTACGCATCGCAAGAGATAAGTTGCAAATAGTTTAATAATTTTCCACAGTGGATAGATTTGTTTTCAAAACAAATTCTATTAAATTTATTCAATTCCAGGAAGAATGATTTAATGGAAATTTTGTATGGGATGTGATAGAAGGGATGATTTTCACTACAATTGCCAACAAAATGCTTTAGGTTAAAATTGAACTTAACAAAATTGTAAGATGAAAATTATTTAAATAAAATTTTTGTCAATTAAAGAAAAGGTTTCCAGACTTCACACTGTTCTGCTTTGTTAATCGTGACGTTTCTGTCTCTGCTGAGACTTTGATCAAACTAATACTGTAAATGACGGAAAGATTAACATTACACAACACAACATTGAGACAGAGGAGACTGCTTTAACACCAGGTACTAGGCGCGTTCAAATCACATTGAAAGACACATAGCTCAGAAGAGTTTTATGTTATCGGCTGGGAAAAACGGAGAATGGAATTTAAATGAAATAGAAAATCATTAATAAACAATTCCAACATATAAGGGCCAGGCATAGATCCCTGGGAGATACCAAAAAATGGAGTGAATTCCGAAGAAGAACGGTTATTTTTCACAACTAGATACTTGCGGTTGGTGACAAAGGAAGTAAAGAACGAGAAAAGAGTGGCACTTAAACCATAGTTTGATAGTTTGATGAAACCATTCTGTTCACGTTAATACAGTCATCAGAAAAATTGGTTAGTGCCTTCAAGAGGAAGGTATTACGATAAATCCTCGAACCGGTGAGAGAACAAGATGAATGGAAAATTCGATACAATCAGGAATTGTATACGATATCCCATCAAACTTCAAAAGCTACAGTGAACTGGTCACGTACAGCAAATGGAGAACAGAAGAATACCCAAACGTGTACAAAAAGGAAGGGCGGAAGGAACTAGGCCAGTCGGAAAACCGAGAAAACGCTGGGAGGATTCAATCGACGCAGACTACAAATCGATTCTGAAATTTTCAACGTGACGGACGCGGTCATTGGACCGAGAAAATTGGGGATGAAGCATACAGGAGATCAGGCCCCAACTTGAGTTGTAGCTCCATTGATGATGGTGATGATTCTGTGAAATGATGAGTACGTGTCTCAAGTGCTCGAATAAGTGATTGTGAACTGTACGCTCGAACATTTTGGAGATGCAGAAGAGAAGAGAAATAGTATGATAATTAGAACCGATGGACGGATTTTATTTTCTGAGGATGGGAATATTAGATGCTATCTTTTAGGACGCCGGGAAGTAGCCCACGAGTGGCGAGTATGAAGAACATTTTTGTGAGACCATGCAGCTAAATAAGAGTAAGTGGATTATAAACATTTCTAAAATATTCTGTTTGGTTGTTTCACTCGGTGTGTGCCAGTTACGAGTAATGGTTCATGTAAGAAATTTCCATGGTTTGACGACGATTTAATAAGTCTAAAAAATTTCAAAACTAAAGCATGGAAGAAGTACTGTCTCTCTAGGATTGATTCTGACTATAGGCGCTACTCTGAGTTAAGCGATTTATTTTTTACCAGGTCAAAATTGGCTTATCAGTGTTATCTGATTGATATGAAGAAGATAATTAAAGATAAGCCTAAGCAGATCTGGAATTTCGTCAATTTTAAGAGGCGCACAGATGGCTTTCCAGCGACTCTGTCTTTTCATGGGAAAGTTAGCGACGACCCTAAAATAATTAGTAACTTTTTTGGCAATCATTTTCGTGCTGCATTTGATGCCCCAGACTGTGATATTAATTCATCAATACTTGACAAAATTTCCCTCTACTACACTTGAGATAAAGGATCTCATTATTGATGAGCCCGCTATATCGAAGTTTATCATGAACATCGCAGAGAATCTTATTAGCGGCCCAGATGGAATACCGTCAGTTGTGCTCCAAAGGTACTCCTCTGCACTCTTATCTCCACTTAGTTCCTTATTTAACGCATCCCTTCGTTGTGGGGTTTTCCCAAGTTTGTGGAAATATTCGACAATAACTCCCCCTGTTCAAGAAAGGCAAAAGGAACGACGTAAGTAATTACCGACCTATAGCTAGGCTGTCTAGTGTTCCAAAATTATTCGAGGAAATTGTCTGTGACGTAATGTTTTTCATTGCAAATCAATAATTAGCCCAACCCAACACGGGTTCACTAAGGGTAGATCCACAACAACACACCTGCTGGAATTTTCAAATTTTGTGATTCCAGCGATTGAAGCAGGCAAACAAGTTGACTGTTTACATGCAGCTTTAAAAAATAAATCATAACATAATGGTTTACAATCTTTGATCACTAGGATATATTTTTACTACGTGGATTAAATCCTATCTTTTTAACCGCACCCAATAAGTGCGATTTCAAAATACTGTCTCATCGATTATTCCGAACACTTCTGGTGAACCTCAGGGTAGTCATCTTGGTCCACTTCTGTTTATTTTATTTATTAATGACGTGAGTTCGGTCATATCAAACTCAAATATTCTTTTGTATGCTGATGATGCAAAAATATTTCGTACTATTACCTGTACGAACGATTATATACTTTTGCAAAAGGACATAAAACTATTTTTTGACTGGTTTTATTTAAAGGAATACGGTTGTATCCGTATGCCTTTAAATGTTGGAAAGTGCACCATGACATCTTTCTCTCAAGGAAAAATAATCCTTTTGGATTATCCTTTAGGATTATTTTTGTTTATTGGAGGGAATTCCTTTACAGAAGTTAAGCAAAGTACACGATTTAGGCGTATTAATTTCAGGTCAAATCGACTCTCCGCCCTTACTAAGATTTCTCTCCTTCAAAATACCTTATCGAATCTTGAGAGACTACGTACTTCTTGACATTCCATTTCATCGAACTAATTACGGCCAGCACGATTCGATAAATTTCATTTCACGGGCTTTTAACGATATTTATGGCAACATTGCTTTTAATCTTAATATTACTCAGATGAAGTGAGCTTTGTTAAAAATATGATGTTTTTTGATATTTTGCTGTAATCTTTGTATTATAAATTGTAAGTAATCATATATTGATAAATTCTTATTTAAAAAAAATAAAATAAACAAAGATTTTTGTAGTATATAAACCTTACGTTCTAATAAAGTTAAAAAAGCAACTCTTACTATTACACAAAGAGTAAGTCAAATTCTTCTAATACCGACGAGTTAACTATTGCGCGACTGAAAGGGTGCGTCTAAATTCATAAATTCAAAATAAAAGCAAGATGATCAATCAATCAATCAAATTCCTGTTAAAACCCGCTACAGGGGCATAGGACAGAAACAACTCTCTTCCACAAGGCGCGATCCTGAGCATCGGCCTGTTGCTGGCGCCAGAGCTTGTTTATTCCTCTGATCAACTGCTCGCGTCCATGTGCTACATGGTCGACCAACCCGACGTCTTCCTTGAGGATTATAATCCAAAGCCTGTTTTGCTATATTTCGCTCTGGTTTCCTCAAAGTGTGACCGATCTACTGCCACTTCCGCCTTTGAATCTCAATGCCAATTTTAGTCTGTCCAGTTGTACTCCAAAGTTCGTCGTTGGAGATCACTTCTGGCCAGAATATTCCTAAAATGCGTCGGAGGCATTGGTTCACGAAATTTTGCAGTTTCTTGGTAAGTCCAACGGTCACTTTCCACGTAATACAACCATATAACAACACGGAATTGACGCATGCGTCAAAAGCTCGCAGCTTCGTGCGCAGGCATATCTCTCTTAACCTCCAGAAAGGGGAATGAATACCGAAGGCCTGACAAGCTTTATTTAGACAAACCTCAATATCCTCTTCGGCTCCGCCGTCCATGCTGAGATTGCAAAAATTTTGCACCTCTTCCACATCTTGTCCGTTAAGAATAATCGGTGTGCTTGTGTTCGAACCCATGTACATGTACTTGTTTTCACGGACATTTATTTTCAGTCCCGGCTCTTTCCATTTAGAATGCAACGAGCGAACATTTGACTCTAAGACCGAACGGTTATGTACAAGCAAACACACGTCATCAGCATAATAAAAGTGACTTAAGATGTTAAATAGTCTTCATTGAAGACCTTTACCTTCCCCACCTTCCAGTGTAGGTTGCCAGATGTCATTTATTACCATCAGAAACCGGGCTGGTGATAATATGCAGCCTTGTCTGACACCCGTTCGCACAGGGATGCTCTCGGACAGCTCTCCTCTATGCAAGACGCGACACCTTGCATCTTCGTGGGATTATTTAATCATAGCTATGGCCTTATCTGGAATAACTCTTCTACGCAAAGCATTCCATATGTAATCTGGCCCAACAATTTCGAAAGCCCTTTCGAAGTCCACAAACATGAGGTGCAATGGCGAGCCCATTTCGGCGGACTGCTCTAATATTATCCGCAGGGTATTTGTGTGGTCAGTACAAGACAACTTTTTATGGAATCCTGCCCGATAAACTTCGAGAGGGCTTTCCACGAAATCACTAATCGTATTGAGAATTACCTTAGGCATGATTTTCGATACGGCAGTAAGCAGACATATACCACGCCAATTGAAAGGTCGTCCTTCTTCGGAATTTTCACAATGACGCCCTCCTTCCATTCAATCGGATATCTTCCTTCATTCCACACCTTAGTAAAGAGTGGGAGAAGTATATCGGCTGTTATTTCCGGGTCCGCTTTGAGGAATTCGTTTGGTAGTCCGTCTATACTTGGGAATTTCCTTCTCGCCATTGACCGAATGGCGGAAACTATCTCTTTCTTATCTAGGGGATCGTTCCTAATGAAGGATGGTTGCTGTTGGATGTTTGGTAGTTATTCTGTTTCTGGAACATCTTCCTTTGGCAAAATGTTTAAAATATCAGAGAAGTATTCCTTCCATCGCGCAACTGGTGTTCACTCATATTAAGGAGAGTTCCGTTGACATCTCTCACCAGGTGGTTGGCAGTGAAATTCCTGTTCTTCAACTGTTTTATAATTTTAAATAGTGAACCTGTATCCCCAAGGTAAGCCGCAGATTCTGCTTTATTGGCCAGATTTTCAATGACCTTTCTCTTGTCGCGTCTAACAGCCTCGTTAAGCTGTATATGAGCATTGCGGTAGTTCTGTCTCGAGTAGAGTGTTCTTTGGTTGACATCGAATTGAGAGATGATTGCCAATTTAGCTTTTTTCCCCGATTTCTTCACCCAAATTAAACTATTTTTAATTTTTTTTCCATACCGACATAACTCCGCATTGTATTATGAGATGGTCCCCTAAATTATACTCTGTGCCTTGAAAAAAAGTAAAATCTTGGACCTCATTAACCTGCGCTAGCTCCCTTAGGCACAATTTCTAATTAGCGTACATTTCGCTGTGTGTAAAAATTAACTTCCTCTATTACCGTGTTTTGTGGAAGGCACCCAGCAGGATAGGAAAGATAGAAAAGATTGCGAAGAGGTTTAGCTAAAGAAGGAGAGCATTTTTCAAGGGTAATGGGGGAATAACGTTCGGACCAGCAGATTTATGTATATTGAGTAATTGGAGGATCCTAGTAAAATTATTATTATTATTAATTATAGGGGAGCACGTAAGAGCACTACGACCTTCTCGGCCTATTGTGCGTTTATTTCCTCTACCACAACCTGTAGCTTTGCCTAAATTAAGTATGTTTAAGGGGCCACGTTGGCTATTTCATCAGTTTTTAATTTTTGTCTATTCTCTGCTACTGCTTCGCAGTGACATGTGACATATGTGTTCTGTCGTTTCTGAGTCGTTCAGACAGAAGCGGCAGATGACGGTTTCTACTTCTTCTACAATGGCGCTACAGCCCAAAGCGGACATAGGCCTCCTGATATTCAGGTTCCTTAACATTTTTCATTACTTATTGTGGAAGGGTTGTTAGCCCTTCGCACAACCCTCTTTCTGCGAATTTTTTCATTTTCTTAGATTAAGGTGACCAAGGTATACCCAAGCAGGCAATGTGCCGGAATTATATGTTGCGCCGGCCGGGATTTGAACTCATGACCTTCGCATTACAAGACCAACACACTACCTACTAGGCTATACCCTAGCGACGGTTTCAGCTAGACCCATATTCGTGAGGTGGTGGTTTACTCAACCGTGGCCCTCATATAACTCTTGCTTAGTTTAAGGATTTTTTCCACTTTGCGTTTCTGTGGGAGAGTTAATTTTTTGAGATTGATAAACTTCAGTCCATTCTCAGTACAAGGATGGAAGGTCCTTTTGGCTTACCGCAGAATACCCTAGAAATAAGTCTTGTGCAAAAATCTAGTATGACAAACCAGAATCATTTAGAGCAGGAGGCGATTGGTTTGAAGGTGATATGTGAGATTTTCTAGCAAAACTTGCTGCTAGTAAGTTAGCTTTTTCTATAGAATCATTCACGGCTCGGTTGCCATCAATAAGAGCAGTACTTGCAGTGTAACGAGAAAATTAAAGAAAATCGAGATGCTGGACCATATATCATATTGCAACGGAGAGGATCTTAACAGCTGGGGGCGCACTCTTCTGTCTTATTATTACAAATTTCGTTGCCGTTGCGGTTCAAATATTGCTGTATACGATAGTCGACTGTAATCTGAATAGAAAACTACAGAAAAGAATGACAAAAGACGATACCCCACACCCCCGTACAAAGCCTGGAGGACACTTGAGCAGCGTACTATAAAATGTTTGAAGCTCAAGTTTTGTGCAATTTGATAGTAACTGTATCATTCATTCTATTATATTACACTTTCTAACACCGCCCACACAATAAAGTAATTTCCTAATGACTTCAATGTATGGGATATTATGTAATTTCATCGATTAGGACGAAATTACGTAACTTCGGTGCACTGAAAATGCGCAATTGTGATTCTATTATGTTTCATTGATCTATGTATTTCTCCATATAACAGATCATTCGACAGATTTGTGATCTATGCCAGTTTATTGTCAAATAAAAATGATTAACAACAACGATGCAGCTATTTCTCACATGTAGGTCTTAAAGTTCATCGATCAATAAATCTATTTCGGTCCAAAAAATGTATTGTTATTAATATGTATCTACATATAAACACAATTGTAACCGATGATTAGCATTCAACACGACACTAAACTTTTAAGACTATTTTCGTATTTCAATTGTAGTTATTTTTATATCACTAAAATTTTTATTCTCGATATTTCGTTGATCTGCTGCACAAGTTATCCTATGTGTGTTTGCCGATTCACGGCTTAATATCGCCACTTTGCCTTATTTGAATATTATTATTAAATCAATATACTTAAAACATTTTTAAAATATTGTATAGCTATGCATACGTATAAATCGTCATAACCAACTAAACTAACAACTACGTCAAAGTCGAAGCATTCCTTTTCGATTCGATCATTTTAACTATAGATATTTTCACTTTATCTTTGCAGCAGCAGAGCAGTTCCATCGAGACGAACGTAACAAATAAAAGAAACATTTTGTGTGTGATTCATCAGTGACCAATAAATAATTGGTGGGATTAACATTTGACATCGGTTTTGTTATTTCTGTTGCTTTGATGGCTTCCTTTTCACTAGGGCAGCCGAAGATGAATCACATATACGTATGTAATTTTTCTGAGAAAGGATGAGGATATGAGTCAAGCTATTTGCGAAGAAATTCGAGAATTAAGGAATTTTACGATATTTATTTTTAAATTTCATTTCAAATTTGAGACTTCTAGATTGCAGAATCGTTTCTACCATCTTCTGACGGTACAGAAATATCCGCATCTTATATAACTTCACATATAAAATGCTACAAATTTGTTAAATCTTTTGCAGTCTAAAAATGTTCATCCATCTCTTTCACACAACTTATAACCATTTTACTGATTCTCAAAGTCACCAGTCACTAGTTTCACTCCATTTACCATTTTATACCAAATTTGGATTACTTCTAAGCTATTGGAAAGATTTCCAGAATTTGCACTGTTCTGATTTATTAAACGTGATGATTTGGTCTCTGCTGAGATTGTTTTTATACTGAGAGACCGAAACGTAAAGATTAATAAACCAGAATTGACGAAATCCAGCAATCTTTCCTTTAATCAGAAATACAATAATAAAAGCCTTCGCCAAACCGTAAATAAAAGTTGTAATTTCCTTACTGCTGCATTTGCAAAATACCTTTATTTTGTCATGAAGAGAAGCACCCTTCGATTTGCAATGAAGATAAAAGTAAGACATTCTAAATCTACGCCGATCTTTGGGTACCGCCATCCAGTCGGCAAGCGCAACTTCACCGTTTAATAAACCACAACCACCACTTTGCTACCCTAGGGCAGAGTATAAAGAAGACAGAGTCAAAGGCTTTCGATCTTGCCGATAGACTCAGAAATTGTTCGCATAAAAAAATCCTTCTACCTAAATGAACGATTTTGATTGGTTTGTACAATATTATACCCTTAGAATGTATAGACCAGGAATCGAGGAGCCCTATAAAGTATATTCCCATTCAAAAATAATACGATCCCAACCTGCCGCCGACCGCTCTCAGGTACCCTAAAACCGGCAAATTCGCTCTCAGCCCGACGAAAATACAAATGAAAGTGAAGTCGGTTCTCGAACGTAAATCATTCCCCTTGGTACGAAGTATAGAAAAGGCCAGCGAACGAAATAACATTTTCTTAAGGTGATTTATTTTTTAGGAAATTATTAAAAAGACAAAAGTGGTTCTAGTGGGTTTTTATGCTTTTCTTCAGTTTCAATTGAACAATCACGAAATAAATTTGTGCGAAACTCTCTCTCTCTCTCTCTCTCTCTCTCTCTCTCTCTCTCTCTCTCTCTCTCTCTCTCTCTCTCTCTCTCTCTCTCTCTCTCTCTCTCTCTCTCTCTCTCTCTCTCTGCCACTTTATCAAAGTGAAAGATGTGGCTTGTTATTAGTGGAGTGGCGTAGTACAAAGAGTTGTTACTGAAGTAGTCACACAATGTTGTAAGTTACTTAATATAGGTACAAAATCCCCCATGGAATTATTCCAACTTTAACGGCGGCACTGGGATACAAACCGGTTTCTCGTCTTTCCTTTCTTTTTCTGACCCATCCTAATTGCTTCAATTCTCTTTCAGATTTGGTCCTCTTGAATATATTTATTCATATAAGGTAATCTAAGGTAATACCTTCCAAAAATTTAAGCCGCTGATTACTAAAGCCGGCTCCTCACGTTTGCCCACATGGTCAGGCCAATGTTTGTTCCAACATTTGCTGTTCTTTCAGACATCACAAGTGGGCATCCACATATTGCCTCAACAACAACTAACTTATCAGTTCTCAAGCTACAAAGCCAAATTTACTTGGCGCATGAAAGTATGCGATTGTTCCTTTGAAGCGGGACAGAAAACCGATAACCCTATTGCAAGAGGCAAGTGCAAGCGACAACTTCCGCTAATTCCACACTATGGCCAGTGTGTGGAGCCGGCATAAGACATATTTTTTACGTAGAATGAACGTATTCACGTGTGTCGATTGTACGCAAATGGTATGTTTATTTCGATAAGCTATTTCGATCCTATCCACTCTGTCTTCTTAACACTCTAGATGAAATCTGAGAGTATATCGTGTTTGCCTTACCGTTTGTAACGCTAAGAAATAATGCTCGCACAGAGTCGCCAAGGGTACAGAACTATTTGTTGTCGCTCAAAATCCTCGATTCCGAGTGACCGTTTGTCCGTCTGTCTACAACATAACTCTCGAACTCTTTGAGCTATCCTGCTGAAATTTACTGTGTATCATTTTTAGCTAAAAATTAACTTTAAGTTTGTGAATGAGCTACATCCCCACCACTAATACAAATTTCATTAAATTTCGAAATTTTAAGAATTTTTTTTTTTTTACAAAATGACTTATGTCATAAGCAATTTCGGAATTTATGTGCAATGCACAAACACAGTTATGGAAGGAAGAAAAGGGATTGGATAGGTAGGGGAAGGGAAGTGAGAACGACCGTAACGAGTGGAAAAGCTAGTATATTTTTCAGTTGTACTAGATGCTAGTGACACCTATTTGCCGATGTTATGGGATACTGAATAATAGAAAGCAAACAGAAAGCATCTACTGAGTATAAAGACAGACCTTGAAGTGGACCCGTTTCACTTTTACACCATTTGCCCATTTTATTCCGAAAATTTGGCAAATGAAAATTCGTGCTTAAAAAATACCACTGTCTGGAGTAGGATATATCATTAATATCACAAAATATTGATCTCCTTCTTCCCCCTCCCATACAAATGCATAATTTTGAATAATTCATTTTTTCGATTTTCATTGAAACTAGCTGCAAAAAAGAATTTTTATCAAAATTTATTTCATTATTATTGCAATCAGCTTTGAAAAAAATATCAACTTCACCTCTTCACGAAATTTTTGAAATTTCAATTCAAAATTGAAACATAGCATGGTGGTACGAATGTTGATAAGCAGTTTCAAAATCATCTAAAATTTCCACTTCCTCTGCCACCTCCCATACGCTTCCGTGGCGTAGTGGGTAGCGTGCTTGCTTCTCAGTCAATAGGTCGTGGGTTCGATTCCCACTCCAGACGGGATTTTTTTAAGCGCAAATTTTTTCAGTTGCTACTGGTGATAAAAAATTATTCGCAATAAAATGGGGAAACGGTGTAAAAGTGAAACAGTTCCACTTCAAGAAGGCCTAGGTTTCTGTTCGCTTTATATATATCATTCAGTCCCCCATAACATCTGCAAATATTTGTCAGTAAGCAGCCAGCACAACTGAGCAATATACCAGCTTCTCCACTCGCTACGGTCGTTCTCACTCCCCTTCCCCAACCTTCCCAATCCCATTCCTTCCCTCCATGACTGTGTTTGTGCATTGCACATAAAGGCCGAAATTGCCTATAACACAGGTCATTCTGAAAAAAAAAAAAAAAAAAAAATGCTCCAATTTCTGGAAATCTATGTCCAATTTCTTTAAAAATAATGAAAACTTCAAAACTACAACTTTAAACTCAGCACGAAACGTTTTGCATACCACGTTCGGAGTCACATACAAAAATTACAAACCTCCCCACTCTGCTTCTACCACCTCCCATATAAAAGTCAATATAAAAGTCACTGTTCACTATTCGAAAGAATTTGAGATGACATATTTTCCGACACATTAAACTCTTCCCATTTCATCTAGAGTATTATATGATTGGGCTTTACGCCCAGTCATAATTGAGGCGCTTAGATGCCAAGGGGTATAAGTGCAGAAAATTTAAAATAAAAAATACAAGCGAACTTGTGCTCCTTGTCAATCGAAACATTCAGCTGTTCATTCAATGGTACCGATAGTGTCGCTTTTCGAATTCCCAGACAATCATATCCCTTGGCCACCAAATAAAACTACCATTCATCTAACAAATAGCACACCTAACTCCATTTTCAGGTATTTTTCACTTATACCCCTTCGCATCTAAGCGCCTTAATTCTGTTATGTTTTCACTCTGCCATAAGGAGCCAAAACCATAGCCAGGAGTGAAAACAATCTGTGGTACCGAAAAGCCACAAACCGTGTTTCGTAACTCTAAGATTTGGCTTGTGACTAGCAACACACCTCAGGGACGTGTAGACGCTATTTTAAGTTGTAAAGTCTAAACATTCTGCATTGGAGGTAATAGAAGGTGTCGGTATTTTTCGTCTGAGAACATCTACAAGTTCAAAACGAATATCAACCGCCACGCCGCTTCGGAGTTTTAATTCTCGTGTTTTCTCCCTTTTTTGGCAATTTTCTTTTTATATTCCTCTTCAATGGCATTACAGCCCAAATCGGGCCTTAGCCTCCAAACCTTCAGAGGAGTCAACTTTATTTTCTACAGAGTCTATAAAGTACGAATTTGATTTCTTCTTTTTTCACTACTACTTCCTTGTGAAATCCCATTTTTTTTTCTTAATAATGTAAAACAAACTAACATTCTATTGGTAGCAGAACAACGCACTATTCAGCCTCAACCGCAATTTCACATTTTACCGATATCGCATTAACGTCATCCCGAGATCACATCAAGTTCTGAAAAAACTATGCAATGAAGAAAAGCCACATTTAATCTTACAACTTCTTGTTTAATAGTAGTGCTTATCTGAAATGCGTTCATTAACCTTCCATCTACGTAAACTTGACAATTTCTTGTCGGCTTTCTAGATTCTTACTAGTTTTCAGTGACGTCAAACCTAGTTAATAATTTATACAACTCGTATATTTAATCTTGTATCGGTTTACTCATTTCATTATTATGGTTAAGCAAAACTATTTCTTTGAATTCAAACGGAAAACTGACAATATGGACGAATTGATAAGATATTGCTCATTAAAGAATGATATCGAATTCACCCCTGCAATTACGTCCCAAAAAAATTAATGAAGCTGATGGACAACCCGAAAAATTAAATGATACTATGCTAGGAAAACAAACGGAAGGAGTAGTTGCAATGGAATCTCCAATTTTACCAGTGTAAGCGGAATTCTTGCGAAAAACCTAGTGCTTGTACATTCGAGCACAATATTGGAAAGAACACATAAATCGCTTTTGTCAATATTTGAGCTATATTCCATAGGAAGATCGTGAATAAAGAAATTGAAAAGTTTGGGTTTATTTATTCCGCCCTGCGCTACGCCAGAACGAACCGAAGGAATTCTAGATTCACGCAAAGTAATCTCAATGTAAATGGGCTTAACAGAGAAGATATGGAGGGGTGCAAGATTTTTAGGATATTCTGGCTAGATGTTATCTCTAACAATGAACTTTGGAGTACAACTGGACAGACTAAGATAGGTTTGAGATTCGAAGACGAAAGTGGCAGTGGATAGGTCACACTTTGAGGAAGCCAGAGCAAACCATCAAACAAGCTCTGTGTTATAGCCCTCAAGGAAGGCGTCGGGTTAATCAAACAGAAGAAGAATAAGAATAAAGAAATCCTGGTGACAGCTACAAAAAATCCTGATAACAACTAAAGGCCGATGCTCACGAACGCGCATTGTTGAAGAGAACTGTTTTGGTACAGTGGAGTACAGAGTTTTTATTGAAACCATGGTTATTTATTTACAGATAAATACTATCACCGTTCTATTGCATATGATTAAAAAGGAAAATTGTTATAAAATCAATATAGTAGTACTAAAAAACATAACAGGACTACGGCATAAAGCCCAATCGTGCGATACTCTAGATGAAAGAGAAATTTTTTGATTTCAAGAAATTTTGTAGGGGAAGTGGTACAGGGTTGAAGACATTGAATTAATTTTTTCCCATTACGCTAAAGTTGCTATCAAAACGTTTTACACAAAATTTAGGATTAAAAATTTAATAGTTGCTGAGAAAATTAGGTTATTGGATTTATCCAAATTGTGTAGTTTGTATGGGAGGTGGTACAAGGAGGGGCGAGTCCTTAATGACTTTTTCACAAATAACTATAAACATCATGCTTTTGACATGTAGATCAATAGCATTCATACTATACAGGAAAAACAGCTTTTTGTACAGTTGTGAAATTGTGTCAGATTGTATGGGAGGGGGTAGAAGGGGTACAGATAATAGCTTCATTTTTTTGGGCTTACTAATAATTCTAAATAAATATTAAGTGCACAATTTGAGCTCGATAGATTTTATACACACTGAGTTATTGTTTAAGAGAATTTCATGAACAAGAACAGTTTGTATGGGAGGTGGAGGAAGACAGGGGAGGACTAAAATAATTTTTATATGATAGATTGATATCATCATAAAAGTAATATATTCCAAATTTCAGATCAAAGGCATCCATGCTTTTCGAGCAAATCTGTTTATTGTCGAATTCCAAAATTGCGCCATTTTATATGGGAGGTGTTAGAAGGGGTAAGACTAATCATCTGATTTTTTTTGGGCTGAATAATAATTCTAAATAAGTTATTAATGCATAATTTCAGCTTGATACGTTTTATACGTACTGAATAAATTGGTTTAGAGCATTGCATGAAAAAGTACAGTTTGTATGGGATAAATTTTATGCAGTAGATTGAAATTATCATAAAAGTATTATATTCCAAATTTCAGATCAATAGCTTTTATACTTTTCGAGCAAACCTGTTTATTGTCGAGCTGCGAGATTGTGTAATTTCGTATAGGAGGGGGTAGAAGGGGTGAAGCTAATCATCTATTTTTTTTTGATCTTGCTAATAATTCTAAATAAATATTTAGTGCTAAATTTGAGCTCGATAAATTTTCTAGGCACAGAGTTAATTGGTTTGGAGTATTTCATGAAAAAGTACAGTTTGTATGGGAGGTGGTGGAAGCAGGAGGAGGACACGCATAATTTTTATATGGTAGATTGAAATCGCCACGAAAGTAATATACTCCAATTTTCAGACTAATGGCTTTTATAATTTTTGAGCAAATCCGTTTATTGTCGAATTGGGTATTTGTGTCATTTTGTATGGGAGGCGGTAGAAGGGGTGAAGCTAATCATCTAATTTTTATTGGTCTTACTAATAATTCTAAATAAATATTTTTTGTACAATTTCAGCTCGCTATACGCACTGAGTAAATTGGTTTAGAGCATTTCATGAAAAAGTGCAGTTTGCACGGGAGGTGTTGGAAGGAGAAAGAGGACACATATAATTTTTATACGATAGATTGAAATCAATGTAAAAGAAATATGCTCCAAATTTGAGCTCATTAACTTTTATGCTTTTCGAGCAAATCCGTTTATTATCAAATTGCGTAATTGTATCATTTTGTATGGGAGGGGGTAGAAGGGGTGGAGCGATTTGGCCCGTTCACGAACTTGACCTTACTTTTTTGCTAAAAATGACACACAAAAATTTTTAGCACTATAGTTCAAAGCTTTCGAGAGTTATGCTGTAGACAGACGCACAGACGGACAGACAGGCAGACAGACAGACGGTCACACGGAATCGAGGTTTTTGAGCGACAACAAATATTTCTGTACCCTTGGCGGCTCTGTGCGAGCGTTATTTCTTAGCGTTACAAACGGTAAGGCAAATACAATTTACTCTCAGATTTCATCTAGAGTATAAACAGTACTAATAAGTATTCCAAAATGTAAAAGCTTTAAATGATCAGGTAGATGCGTTTATTAAATTTATTCTAGTGACATTTCTAGATTAATTAAAATCAATTAATTGGTAATCACAATTGAAATCTCTACTCATTGCGTCAATTGTTAACTTTAAACGCAGCAGAATTCAAGAAAACAAAGATATGAGAGGTGCGTAATCGAACACTGATAACCAAAAGCTCCTGTAAACTAGAACACTTAATTTTATCAGCAAAAAGATCGAAAACAATGGGTGTATCAACAAGAGGTGTAGTATTTGTTTCCAAGACCCAATCAGAGAACGTACGGCGCTTCTGGTGGTCCGTGGGCTGCAGGTCTTGAGTCAATTGGACCTTGTACCAAATCTTTCATCATTATTCCTTGCTGTGGACGTGAGCACAGTGACGAATGTAGGTGTTTGAGTCTTTGTGAACACTGTTCCTCACTGCAGCGATATTTTCGCTCAAACGTCCGGTGTCTTCAGCCAGTCTCTGCGAATTTGTTAAGTACGTTGCACACGTCTCAAAAGGCACATGATTACGATGAAAATTTGCTCGAATTTCGCGCATTGCAATTGCGATTGAATGGGAACTTTCATAATAAAATTTAACGACTGTATTGCGTGATAAATTTCCCGCGTTTATAGACAAATGTAGAAATGGCAACTGTCAAGCGACGAGCTGGCAAATAATCGGCCTTTCCAACCCTACACCTCTTGCTCAAACACCCTATATGATGGTAGCTCATATCTCCTTTTCCAAGGCAAGTGAGGAAGTGCAAATACATTAATTGCTTTTGAATTGATTTCATTGATTAATGATTAATAATTACAAAGTATCGAAGACATCACCCATAGCAACAATAATAAGACGGATCAAAAGGTAAAGCAGAATCCTTAGAATAAACGGATCACCGAATTCCATATGTTTTTTTTACAGAATGACTTGTGTGTAGGCAATTTCGGACTTACGTGCAATTCACAAACACAGTCATGGAGAAGGTTGGAAAGGGGAGTGAGAACGATCGTAACATGTGGTGAAAGAAATGAACCAAAGCCTGTATTTAGCTATATTAACTATGATATAAATATGAGTGTAAAAACAAGTTTGTTATCGAAAGGAACGTCCAGATCAGTATAAAGGTTAAAGCGGGCTGCTGGATTGTTCGCACCCTGCGAACACTGAATTTAATTTAGGTGTGAATTTCATGCGTTTGCATTTGTCTAAATTAAGTTCCATGAAATTTTGACAACATCAAATAACAATGTTATCTATATCTAGTTGTAAGCATGAACAACCCAAATTCACCGCCTCTTAAAAATCTTCCCTTCTGTGTTTCCCTACTAATTTTCCTATATCCACTTGTTTCCCCGTACCAATGCCGACTTAACTGCGGATCGCGCATTAAAGGGTGACCTCCTAAATTATTTTCGATGGCCGTAAAAAAAAGTTTTCAGAGTTGGAATAAAATAATTTGCAATCATCAGTGTAGAGCAAAATTTTTGAATACTTCATCGCATCACATATATCATTGACAAATACTAAGAACAACAGTGGTCCAATGTGACGACCTTGAGGCACTCCAGAATGGACATGAATTAACTTCGACTAAACACTGTTCAACATAACATTTTGAAATCTACCGATCAAATACAATTGTAACAAAACAATTAGTCAAGAAGGGAGTCCCAATTTATGCAGCTTAGCAAGGAGCTTACCATGATGAGCACGATCCTTGCTAAAATCTGTATAGAAAAAATAAATTTTTATTTTTTTTTGCATTACAGTTGAGACATACGAGAAAAATTTTTTATGAAACTGAGTGTAAGATGTTTAGGGGTAAAGAACAACAACTGAACATATAGACGTAAAAAAAATTACTATTAAGCATTATATGAAAAAAAAACTGAACCAGATTGGTAGTTGTGGATCTTACCTTAAGGAAACCATGCTTTTCATGACAAATCCATGATTTATAGTAAAATTCTATGTGATCTTTTGCGATACATTCAAATAACTACACAATACACAAAAGCTTGGCAATACTCCTGTCACTGTTAACAAAACATTTATTTTTTTTTTTTTTTACAGAATGACTAGTGTAATAGGCAATTTCGGCCTTGATGTATAATGCACAAACACAGTCATGGAGGGAAAGAATGGGATCGGGAAGGTAGGGGAAGGGGGGTGAAAGCGACCGTAACGAGTGGAGAAGCTGATATATTTTTCAGTTCAACTAGCTGCTACTGACAAATATTTTCAGGCTTTGTGAGGTACTGAAACCGAAGCGAACAGAAATCATCTACTGAGTATGTAAACCTTCTTAAAGTACAACCGTTTCACTTTTACACCGTTTGCCCATTTTATTTCGAATAATTTTGCATCGCCAGTAGCAACTGAAAATTTGTGCTTAAAAAACTCCATACTCCATTGGGAATCGAACCCACGACCTATTGACTGTGAACCACGCTGCCCACTACGCCACGGAAGCCTATAAGACTTCTTCCACAAAGCAGGAATCATACCATCACCCAAAGACTGATTAAAAATGTTAAGACGAGGTTAAAATAATGCGATTCTTAAATTTTTTCAGTATGGCAGACGGGACATTAATAGGACTAGGATAAAACGATACGAGGGAGAAAAATTTCGCGAAATAAAAGGGAATGGGGTCAAGTTATTATTTTCCTTTTCAATATATTCTCCCTTAAGCCTAATACATCACACAGTTTATTAATTCCTTCTAAACAAAAATACTTATCAAAGCCTTCAAAATAGGATGAAATTGCCGGCTTCACCTCTTTATCGTTGGTAAATATTCTTCCCCGAAGTTCTTTCTTCAGTTTTGAGAACAAATAGTAATCGGAAGGGGCCATATCTAGACTGTAAGAGAGGTGGTTCAATATTCCGTAGCCACATTTCTGTAGGGCAGCCATTGCAACACGGCTCTTGTGAACAGGTGCGTTGTCGTGCAAAAGCAACACACCTCGAATTTACTTTCCTGTTCTTTTTTCTTTGATGGCATCCTTTATTTTTGTAGCAAATTGGCTTAGTATTCCCCTGTAATATTTTGTCCTATTTCTTTTTAGTCGACCAGAAAAACCCCCTTTGAATCCCAAAAAATATGATTTATGTAGCGGATTGTAAAACCTGGACCTTCTTGACGGGTGAAACGCCCTTACGCAGCCACTACATTGACTCCTGCTTTGATTCAGGCTATAGTAATGAACACAAGTTTCGTCTCCAGTAGCAATCCGGTTCACAATTTCATCCCTGTTCTCGCAACAGAGATCCAAAAACTCGCATGAATACTCGACGCGCTGCTTTTTCTGAACTGCTAAGAGTATTCTCGGTACCCATATTGGTCTGACTTTAGACATGCCGAGATGATCGGGGAGGATAATCAGAATGGTTGTATCTGATACTCGAACCATTTGTTCGATTTAATTCTTCTTTAAACGAGCATCTTCGGGAACAAGTTTCTCCACTTTTTCGATGATTTTTGGGAAGGCCCGATCGTTCTCATCTTGAATTAGCTCGCTGCCTTAATTAAATAAACTATGCCACTTATAAATCGTCGTTTTTCTTTGGCAAGACTCCCCATAAATAGATGACATTTCTTCTAAAATGATTTGTGGCATTTTTCCTTGTAAAAAATTAGAGAAGTAACCCGAAATTTCAGTAAGATCCGACTTCCTTTGAAGACAATGAGAAATTTTCAAACGTCTGTTAAACTCATTTCTTGCTGCCGAGAAATTACAGTAACCCTGTCATTTCGATTTCTTAAATCTTTTATGAAAACGGTTTTTTTATATCGAAAAATTTCAAGCGGCCTCCCAAGGAGCAGAACAATTATTAAATTTCCTTTTCTTTTTCAGCAAGGTTGAAAATACTCTTACATGACAACACTAAGCCGTTCATCGAATATTCGAGATCTTCAGCTACCTACTATTGTGCACACACATCAAAAAATCTGGGATCATCAATTTTCTGTGACCTCGAACGGCCGACAAGAAAATGATTCGGACGAAAGGAAATTATACGGCCGGCAAGGAAATGTTTTATAGAAGCAACCAACAACAATTATGTTCTAATAAGAAGAACACCAGTGAGTTTGTCGGTCGAAAACATATGATTCGGCCGACAAGAAAATGATTCATAGAAACCGCCAACTGCAAATATACGGCCGCACGAAATCTGATCATAAACATGCGAACACTATGCTATTCATCGAATGTTCAAGGTCTCCAACCAACAACAATTCTGTGCTAATAAAACAAAAACACCTGTGAGTTCTTTGTCGGCCGGAAATGATTCGGCTGACAAGGAGATGATTTATAGAAGCAACTGACAGCGAGCAGCCGACAAGGGATTGACTCGGCCGACAAAACCGATGAAAAAAGCGAACGTTTTTGATGAAGGGTGAGTTCGAATTGAGCAGTGGACGAGTCAGTCGATGTTTGGAAATTGAATGCGTCGGAGATTGGAAAAAGTCTCAAGTGGTTATGTAAAGCGATAACTAAAGTTTGTGGTTAACAAAATCAAAGTGAACTTATTTAACTAGTAGTATTATTTTTACTTGAACTGCAGCGACCTTTTGCGCACTTCAATACTATTGTATAAAACAAATCAACGGTCACATTTAAGTCATAATTATTCAAAATACTAGGCATATTAACATTTAAGAGAACTTCATTAATGATTAGTTCATTAACGAATTAAAAAATTTAAAAAATTAGTATTGCTGCATGAATAATGAGAAGCATTCTGTGAAAATATATCGATACAACATTTTCAATATTACATATAGGTATACGGAAATATGTCCGATAAATAAAATCTCTCGAAAATATGCAATTTATAATCCAAAAAAAGGATTGTGAGTGCTTAATTAGGACTCCGTCAGTGCTAATACTATCGATAGAGATACTGCATTTATTTATACTTCAGAAGATATAGTCCCGCTTGAGTATCGAATTTTGAATCTAGAACAGCTAGAGAATTCATACAAAAATGATAAAAATGAAGATTGCAGTCCAGTTTCTTGTTTTGCACCCACAGTGAAAATGAGATTCATAGTATTCAATACTAAAATAAAACTGGAGCATTACTGAATCGCAAATTCGGTTTCTCCATTTAGCTGAACCGATCTCTAGGATTCATTCAGTAGTTTGCTGCATTTCAATTCAAAATATAATATTTGTAGCTCTTAAGGAATAGGAGAGCTGTCCGAGATATATTATCACCAGCCCTGTTTCTAGTGGTAATAAATAACATCTTGAAAGCTACACTGGAAGATAAAGGTCTTCAATGGAGACTATTTAACATCTTAAGTCACCTTGATTATGCTGATGATGTTTGCTTGCACATAAGCGTTCGTACTTAGAGTCAAATGTTCGCTCGTTGCATTCTACCTAGTCAAGTCATAAATATTGGTACACAGAAAAATCGACGCCAAATGAAAACGAATTAATATTTTCAAAACTTTTTTTCTTTTTATTGGGTTATTCAATGGCTACAAATCTTAGAACAACTTATTCGAAATGACTTCCATTTGCCTTCCAGCACGACTTGAGACGATCTGGCCACTCATCGATCGCGAGACGCACTTCATGCAAGGGGAAATTGTCCACTGCACGGATAAGGGCTCGCTTCAACGACTCAATATTTGGGTGTCGAGTTGAGCAAGCTATGCCCTCTAATATGGACCACAACTTGTAATCCAACGGGTTGAGGTCTGGACTACCAGCTGGCCAATCACCCGTTGATATGAAGTCCGGAACGTTGTTTTTGAACCACAGTTGAGTCGTTTTTGTCTTGTGAGCTGGAGCAGAGTCTTGGTCCACGGTTTATTGGCGGATATTGATTGGTTGAGAGGCTTCACAATGGGTTCCAAGACGGTCGATTGATACTTTGGCCGATGTTTTCACTCTTTTCTCGCAAAAATGGAGCTTGGTAACGCCATCGTAGCCCACTCCCCACCATACCATTACAGACGCGGGATGGTGGCCTCTTTGGACCCTCGGGATGAGTTGGGATGCTTCTCTGGATGACGGAGCATACACACGGTCATTCTGTTTATTGAACGATTCTTCTACAGTGAAGATTTTCTCGTCAGTAAATAGAATTTGTCTGTGAGCGTTCTTCGCGTACCGGCTGCGAAATTTGCATTTCCCGCGACAAGATTTTCTGTTTTCGCAGCGGTTTTTGGTCGATTCGTTTCTTCACGGCTTTGATCGATTTCGGACTTCTCACAGTGCGCGGACGGCCGGATTTTTGACGGTCTCGTACTCCTCCAGTATCCTCAAACAACTTCACAGCACGATACACAAAATTGCGAGTGATTCCAAGCGGTCGCAACGTCCGAAAGATATCGCCTTTATCCATGTTGCATTTTAGTGGGCCAACTACAACAATACGATTTTCGATGTCGCCCCATTCCATGATTGTAAACAATTGATGCCAAAAACTTTTTACGTGGCAATGAAGCAGAAATGTCAACTGTCAAATCGCAGTCAAGATGAAATGGATGCGCCCAATATTGCATTCGTAATGAATGCGTTTAGTTGTGTACATTTATGTATATTTATGACTTGACTAGGTAAATGCAAAGAGGCGGGACTGAAAATAAATGTGCGTAAAACGAAGTACATGCACATGGGTTCGAACACAAGCAAACCGATTGTTTTCAACGGACAAGACATGGAAGAGGTGCAAGATTTTTGTTATCCCGGAAGCATTGTCAGCATCGACGGCGGAGCAGAAAAGGATATTGAGGCTCGTCTAAATAAAGCTCGTCAGGCCTTCGGAATCCTTTCCCCTTTCTGAAGGTTAAGAGAATACTAGAATCGAAAATTCAAAATCAGAACAGCATTCTCTACACCGATCACTATCAGAGGAATCTTAGAAAACTAGAAAAACAAAAACCATTGAAACCGATATATTTGTCGAGAACGAAGTGAAAACCTATTTGAATTTAAAAGGATTAAATTAATAATCAAAATAAGTCTTTAATCTACTCAAATATCCTGTTACATATTCCCAAAACAAAAATCTTTGCACAATATTTTATTTTCATTATAAATTTTATCATGTTTGCATTTGTTTTTAATTTTTTTTGCTCTATCATCTTATCATTATAAAATTAATTTTGTAAAATTATTCTTAAGATTAAAAAAAAATTTTTTTATATGTAAATGAACACATTAAGATGTTGTTAGTCTCATGTCGCTCGTGCAAATAAAAGTGAATGTACATTTGCAGCATTATCAAGATTAAAATTGATAAGATGAAGTATACGTACATATGTATACATTGTATCTATCCTATTCCTAACTATCTCATTTTTGTCTTATACATACTTCAGTCTTTGGTTGCCACAGCAAAGGATCATTACAAACTTCTTGAAAGTGTTCAATTTGAACGGAGAAAAAGTTAAATTGAAAAAAAAGTGGAATAAAATTCATAATTCATCATTTTACTGAGGTAAATAGTGTAAAGTTGTGAATTTCGTTGTGAAATTGCATAGTTAAATACATGTCGTAATTCGAAAGGAAATGAAAGCAGAGTTAAATTTATATATAAAAAAAAAGAAGCTGAGTAGTTAATTGCGAATATTCCAGGTATCTAAGAAAAAAACCCCGATCTAATTTTTACTACTCCCCATCTTTTTTTCATTTTTTCTTGTCAAAAATCCAGCATTTGGTACATGTGATGAAGCAAATTAGTCATGTTTTGATCCGAATTAAAAAAAGGAAGTAGCAGAACTACGATTGCGCGTTATGTCCAATGACGCGATACTCTAAATTAAATGGAACATTTTGTGACTTTAAGAATTTATAGCATTATGTCTGGGAAGTAGTAGAAGAAGTGACTACTTCGGGCTAATTCTTTCACATAAATTGTTGTTTTGCTCAAAATTTGAGTTTCGAAAATTTAATACGTACGGAGAAAATCTATGTATTGAATGTTGAAGTTTGGATGGAAGGTAGTAGAAGAAGTGTAGGGATTTTAGTGATTTGAAACGAAAGATTTCCGGATTTTACACTATTACACTTTATAATTCGTGACGTTTCGGTCCCTGCTGAGACCTTTATCAAACAGCAGAGACCGAAACGTCACGAGTAATAAAGCGTGATAGTGTAGAATTCGGAAATCTTTTCTTTCAATTCGAAATGCACTGTAAAACCATTCGCCAAACGATCTTATTGATTTTATAGAAATAATTGCAATTAAATGTTTCAAATCAAAACACATATCAGTAGCTTTTACATATATCAAGTAAATGGACTAATTATAAAGTTGAGGAATTGTGTCATTTTGTGTAGGACATCAAAAGTACGATTTTCGACTTTATCTTTTATGACTTTCAGAAAGTTCAAGTGATCAATAATTCAAAAATTAAGTGCGCTTACGTCTTTTTTTCATTTTGAATGCATATTACATCAATGTCAAAAATTTTAAGTAGATAAGATAAGACTAAAATACTTTAAGTTTCAGCAACTTCAACTATACAAATAATTATTTCAAAAGAATTATAGGCTTGCTTTAGTTTATTCGACTAAGTTGATAGATCTTTACTTTCACTATCTTTAATTAATGCATTGATGCATATCAACATAAAGTCATAAGATAAAAGCAATCTTCATTGAGTAGCAGCTATATGTATAGGTATACTATTGACTTTGTGGTGAAAGAAATGCCAATGGCTTTCCTCGAACGAAGATTAATAAATTGAAACTACGGTATTAAGAGACATAGTGGAGACGATTAAAAAATTGATCTAGAACATAACGTACTTAATATATTATGAGAAAAAAAACATGTATGTATATAAGACATTCAATCATCCACCCAATAAGACGAATGGCAACGAAACCAGTTCACGAATACAATCGAAATAAATGTTGTTGCTCGGCTATAAAAAAAATTTAATTTTATACCCGCATTTATCTCTCTCAATACAAGATATGGCAGTATTGCCAGAGTACAGTACTATAGAAAAAAATACCATTTCTCATAAATTGGAAAATTCAAAAATAAAAATAAAATTTATTACATTTAGTAAAATTGAGCACTTTATATGGGAGGTGGTAGAAGGAGTAGGGGGGTTATAGTGATTTTCTTCTGAAATAACTAGGAATATTATGAAATTGACATGATCTAAATTGCAGACTAGTAGCATTCATACTTTTCAAGAAAATCTACTTTGTGTAAAGTTGTGTCATATTGTATGGGAGGAGTGCAGCTAATCGTTTAATTTTTTTTGTTTTACCTTAACAATAATTCTAAATAAATATTTAATGCATAATTCCAGCTCAATAAATTTTATTCGTACTGAGTAAATTATTTTATGGTATTTCAACGAGATAGAGAGGAGATTTTTGAGTGATAATATGAACTTCTGTATCATTCATTTTTTTTCTCCGAGACTTATTTCTTAGCGTTACAAACTCTCAGATTTCATCTAGAGTATAAATATAACAGGACTACGATTGCGCGTGAAGCCCAATCATGCGATATCTACTTTAGATAAAAGAGTAATTTTTGTGATTTTAAGAAAGTAATTTTCATATCAAGCTGAAGTTGCTATTAAGTGTTTTATGCAAAATTCAAAAATTTAATAGATACTAAGAAAATTAGTGTAGTAAGTGTGTTGCGATCTCGATGTTTTTTTTTTAACCTTATTTTTTTTTTTGTAGATTACGATAAAAATATTGCGGCCACTGGGAGAGTGGGGGAACGACTCGAAAAAAAAAACAAAATTTGCAAATTTTCGCTTGTTTTTTTTTGATTTATGACGTTATACTAAACTATGAAAACTAAAAATGGGGTTCGATTGCAGACATTTAGACCTTCATTTGAATAGCATATAGCTCAAATTAGTTTATCTACACCTGAGATATAAACTGTTTATGAAGACGTTTTCGGCAATTTTCAAAGAATTAGGGTTCTTACAAAGAAATGCGCATCCCGCGAACTATAGAAACGATATCTTTTTAGTTTTTCGATATAGTTTAGTGTAACGTCATAAATCTCAATAAAAAACTCTAAAACAGGCGAAAATTTATAAATGTTGCTATTTGTCGAGTCCTTTCCCAGTCTTCCAATGTCTGCAATATTTTTATCGTACCATAATCTACGCAAAAAAAACAATGAGGTTAAAAAAAACACATCGAGATCGTAGCATTTCGCCAAAAAAACCTTTTTTGATCTAATCCGACTGGACTATAAGGTAATTTTTTTGCGATACGAAATGCACTCGTACAACGCAAATGTTTTGCCTCGTTTGGTGCTCATGCTTATGTACATACATATGTATGCAGCTTAAGGGTGTTACTGACTTGACCGTTTTCCATACAAAATGCGGTATCATTTCCTGGAGAACGGCTGGACCGATTTTAATAATTTTTTGTACACTTATTGCTTTGAGAAAACTAATGCTATGCAATAGAGAAATTTGAAAAATATTCAAAATTAAGTCATTTAGAAGCTGTGAAAGTTTTAAATTTTTTCATGTTGTTTTAAAAAAAAAAAAATATTTATAACCAAATATTTGAAATTTCCTCTGTAGTGTCGTTAGCTAGTACCGTTACCTATCAACCAAAAAAAAAATCATGCTGATTACTGTTATCAGTTTCGAGATAAATGTACCGATGTGAATAAAAATGTGAAAATAAAAACTTTCCAAGAAAGCGAAAAAACTAACAGACTGGTACCTTCCTAACTTTGAATTAATTTTTTGACCACTTTTACTATTCGGAAAAATCTGCGGTTTGTTTTATTTTGTGTTAAATTGAATGAAGAATGATAATCAGCCCAAAAACCAAATCGATTTTTTTCCATGTTCAAGTCAGTAACCCCCTTAAGAATAAAAACCATAACAGAACTACGATTGCGCGTAATTACGAAATTATGCGATACTCTAGATAAAATAGATTTTTCTTATGTACATATTTTAACAAATTATTAGACAGTTTATTTGGAAGGTACTGTACGGAGCAGTGAAATTTTAGCAATTTTTACATAAATAACTTTAATATTTGTAAAAATCGCAAATTCATGTCAGTAGCTTTTATACTTTTAAATTGTATGTGGTGGTGGAAGGAGTGAAAGTAATTAGTTCAATTTTTCCAATCTTGCACTAAAAGAAATGATGTGGAGTTATCAATTAAACAGAATTAGGTAATGCAAATTTAAACAAGTTTTCCAAGATATTGTTTAATTAGACTAATGTTTTTGTTGAGAAATACAATATTTGCTGTTTAGATGATGGAATAACTCTACTTTAGTTGATTTTATTCTTTTAAGAATTGGAATAAATTTCTAATCAATGAGTTGACTCGACTAAACTTTTGCAGTAACTTGAACTACTAAAATATAATCAATTATTTAGAATTAGAAAAAAACCTACACTATGCGCCATTCGTATTCGTACACCTACATGTTCTTGATAAGACATTAAAAAAGACCTTAATTTTCATAATATTTTCTTAAAATAAAAATATAATAACATTTCTTGTATGCATATGTATGTATATTATAACAACTTAAACAAGTCCATTTATCACAATTTGAAATCACAAAAAAATAAAAAAAATTAAAATGAGCTGAAATTAAATGTGCCATTCGTATTCGTACACTAGACATATAAATCATTTTGAATAAAAATATAAAAAAAAAATTGAAACTAGTATTTTGTTGGATACCCCTTCTGCTTAATAACCTCTTTTAAACGATTTGGCATGGATTCCACTAGGTTTTCTGTATAAGAACTAGGAATTTTTTGCCATTCCTCCTGAAGTGCAGTTTTAAGATCTTTAATGTTTCAACTCCCGCTTAACTTTTGCCCATAAGTTTTCTATAGGATTAGTATCTGGTGATTGTGGAGGTGTTTTTAAAACTTTTGGGCAGTTATATAGTAGCCGGAGTCTGGAATTTATAGCTTTGTGATTCGGATCATTGTCCTGGTAGAAATCGAAGTTATTCCTTATTCCTAATTGTTCAGCGCTAAAATGTAAATTTGTTTTTAGAATACTAATATATTTATCAGCATTCATGATGCCATAAATAAAGTGTAATTTTCCAGTTCCAGCAGATGAAAAACACCCCACACCATCACCGATCCTCCACCGTGTTTTACCGTGGGCACAATATTTTTTGGCATCAAACTTGAATTCCGTTTTCGCCAGATCTTCGTGACTCCGTCCCACATTACAACATTAAATTTGCTCTCATCGGTGAAAATTACGCGTTTCCAATAGTCATGGTCCTGGTCTGCGTATTGTTTCGAGAATTTTAGTCGTTTCATTCGATTCATTGTATTGATATATGGTTTTTTTCTCGCAACACAGTTAATGTAACCATAGTTTTTAATGATTCGACGAATTGTACTTGCCGAAACTGATTTCTTCAAGTGATGTTGAAGGCTACTCGCGATTTCAGGAGCACTTTCCTTTGGATTTCGACGAATTAAATCTATAATAAACCGTTTATCACGTTCGGTTAACTTGCTTCGATGAGTATTCCTCGGTCTATTTTCTAAGCAACCACTTCTGCGATGTCTCCTAATGATGTATTACACTGTAGATCGTGGCCTACTAACAATATCGCTAATCTCTTTTAAAGATTTGCCTTTATTGTGCAAATCCTTAACTAATTTTCGGACGTCAAAACTCGTTTCGTTGCCTTTCCTTCCCATTTATAAAATAATAATAATAATAAAATTGAAATCTACAATATTTTTTTCATATAAATTGTACAATATTACTTACTCTTACATGCCACAAGTAAAACAAATCTTAAGTAATGCTTTGAATCGTGCAATTAGGTCTACTCCCAAGGGTGTACGAATACGAATGACGCATGTGAAAACAAAGGAAAGAAATATTTTTGTTTGTTTGTCTCTTTCACGCACTTCGCTAGCATTTTTTTCTTCATAAAATGCAATGCTAAGAATGCTTAAAGAGAACAGTACGGTAAATTTTAGTTTAAATTGTGAAATATTTATCAAATTTCATGTTTTCTAGAAAAAATTGCCCTGTACAAATACGAATGGTGCATAGTGTATATCTATACATAGTAATATAATTGTAGTGTCTGTCTGTAATTTGCTTATAAATGGCTATAAGTTAGTTTTTTGAGTTATTTTAGCACTAACTAAGCATAAAAACACATTTTTGAAATTTTTGTCTGTCTGTCTGTCTGTCTGTCCGACCGCTTTTCACGCACAAACGGCTGAACCGATTGTAATGAAACTTGCACAGTTTGTTAGGTGTCCATCGGAATGAAATCTGCACTTGGTTTCATTTCACTCCCCTCACGCCTTCTACCCCCTCCCATACAAAGTAACTCATTTTCAAAATATATATTAATCAAATTTTCTTGGAAACCATAAAAGCTATTAATTTGAAATTTGGAATATATTATTTCTATTATAAATACAGTCTTTTGGTTTACAAATTTTTTGAGTTTCCTCACTCCTTTCACCACTTCTCTCCTTTCACTTCACCACTCCTTTCATACAAACTACACTTTTTCATGAATTATTTTACACCAAATTTCTCAGTTCGTGTAACTTCCATCGAGCTAAAATGTTGTATGAAATCCTTAATTAACATTATTAATAACATCGGGAAAAAATTAACCGATTAGCTTCACTCCTTCTACCCCCTCCCATACAATGTGACACAGTTCCACGACTTCGCAAGAATTTGATTTTCTTGAAAAGTCTGAAAGTTACTGATCTGAAATTTCAAATATATCAATTGCATGATGATTATAGTTGTTTTTCAAAAAATCACCAGAACCCCCTTCTCCTTCCATCACCTCCCATATAAAACGCACTTTTTCATGAAATACTCTAAACGAATTTTCTCAGTACATTTAAATTTCATCGAGGTAAAAATTTGGATTTAATCCTTAATTAGCATTATTAGTAATATTGGGAAAAAACTTAACCGAGTAGCTTCCCTCCTTCTTCCCCCTCCCATACAATGAGACACATTCCACGACTATACAATAATTCGATTTTCTTGAAAAGTATGAATGATACAGATCTGAAATTTAAAGTATATCAATTGCATGATAGTTGTAGTTGTTTCTCGAAAAATCACCAAAAACCCCCCTCTCCTTCTACCACCTCCCATACAAATTGCACAATTTCATTAAATTCAATGTACTAAGTTTCTCAGTACCTAATCAATTTTTGAAGCTTAAATTTGGTACAAAACCTTTTTATAGCTACTCTAGCATGATGTGAAACAAATTAGTTCAATGCTGTCACCCCTTCTACCACTCCCTATACAAAATTTCTTAATACCGCAAAAATTTCGATCTCATCTATACATAGTATCGTATGATTGGGCTTTACGCGCAATCGTAGTCCTGTTATGTTTTTAAGCTTAATGTTATTTTATTTGTTTTTTTTTTAAATAAAACCAACTACAATTATTCACATGTCCTTAACGCTTTTCAACACGTATATGATCTCGAATCACGGGTTTGATTTGATCACGAGCCTGTCCCATAAAAATTGGAGTATCATGTTTTCATTCTTAATAATTTATGGTTCTGATTCCAACAAAATACAAACCATTTTCTTCAAAGAGCCTTTAAAATAAGCAGATTATGTATCCCACATAATGTATTACTAACTACACTCTCAAAAATTGCTTATTATTGCTATTTTTACGCGGACGAAGTCGCGGGCGTTTGCTAGTCGTGTATATAAAAGTTGAGTTTGAGTTTATTAAAATTGAAGAACATGAGGCACAATTTGATTTTCACCGAATATTTTCGAGAGTGATCTTTGTGACTCGCGTGTTAAATCAATTCAAGCGTAATAATTTGGGAAACAAATCTTACTTCTTGAATTGTGTAAGAATTTTATTTGAGAAATTTTCCATTATAAATTTTTAATACGAAATTTTCTTACTACTAAACATTTTTCAAAGTGTTCTTCAGTTTTGGTCTTTGTAATTAGCGTTTTTAATAAGTCAATGTCGGTGTAAATTAAAAAATAACATTGAGCAATTATGACAAAATAAACTGCCAAAAAGTCGGGCGAAACTTTATTATTCTTGGGACAAGTTGCGGATGAGTGGAAAGTCAATATGCAGGTTAGAGTGGTTAGGTAAGGCTAAGTGAAAGTGAGTTCTTGTGCAGGACTGTTAACAATATTTCATTCGTTGCTGTAAGTTTGGGTTTTTATGAGGAGAGGAGTAGGGGTAATAGTAAGGGTGGGTGGATGTTAATAGCTTTTTAATTAATTGCTTGAATCACGTCCAATATTCTCTGTATAGAATGTGTTTCATAGACGAAGTTGCATAGAATTTTCATAAAATTCGGTGTATTTTACATTCGTGAAACCGAAAATTTGTATGGGAGGGGGTAGAGAATATAGGGAAATCGTAAAATTTGATACGCAATTTTATTTCGCGTCTCTTGTAAGGTGCTTGTATAGAATTTCAAGTTCGTAGCTTTTAGTTTGTTGGTTATTAGTTGATTTAATGAAATTGGTCGAAATCATAGTTTTGTATGGGAGGGGGTAGAAGCGCAAGCGCGATTTCAAAACTTTTAAAACAACTTCATTTGAATTATTTTTATAAGTTTTTATGCCAAATTTGAAATTGATAGCTTTTAAGAGTTAGCTGATAACTGATTTCTTAAAAATGCTCGAAAAAAAAATTTTTGTATGGGAGGGGGTAGAGGAGGTAAGGGAATCGTAAAACTTGTGATGCAATTTTCTTTCATTTTTATTGTAAGATGCTCGTACGAAATTTCAAGTTCGTAGCTTTTAATTTGTTGGTTATTAGTTGATTTAATGAAATTAGTCGAAATCATACTTTTGTATGGGAGGGGGTAGAAGGGCAGGCGCGATTTTAAAACTTTTAACGCGATTTCACTTTAATTGTTTTTGTAAGTTGCTATGCAAAATTTCAAATTGATAGCTTTTAATAGTTAGGTGATAATTGATTTCTTGAAAATGGTCGAAAAAATAATTTTGTATGGGAGGGGGTAGAAGTGTTAAAGGTTTTCGACCAGTTAATATTTCGTATATTTAGGGATTTTTTTTAAATACATTTCGCAAAATTTCAAGTTTCTATCTTAAAATTTCACTCAAAAATTTTCAACTTATGTGTTTTTTTCAATGCAAATGAAACACCTTGTGCACGTTAGGGGTCGGTTTATAATAAATATGGATCAAGTTATTATTATTTTTCTATGTTTATTAAATATAAGTATTCACATGCAAAATTTTAACTTTGTATCTTTCACCAGAGCCCTAAAAAAATCACTCAAAGTTTTCGACATTTTTGCTTATCACCTCCCTCCCCTTACACCTCCCAACTTAAAATTTTTACCAAAATTAACCATTATATAGTTCTACAATCTGACAAATTTTTGATTTGATATCTGTACTAATTTTTGAGATATAAGGATTTGTAATTTTGAAAAGTGCGCCATTTTTGAAATGCTCCCCATTTCCCCCCACTACTATAATTTCGACATGTTATATTTTTTTTGTATTTGCCTAGTAAAGCGTAATATACGTTTTAAGTTTCAATTACATAGCTTAAGAGATAGTTGAGATATTAATTTTTAAGTGTTTTTCTTTGCACCCCCCCTGACCATCCGCCTTACAATAATTAGCCACTTTCTGAGCCGGTACCGATGAAACTATATGCCACCTTGACGGTCTCTAAATATGATTTTTTTACGATAAGTAATTTCGAAGATATAATGATTTGAAAAAAAAATTCGGACCACAATTGGTACTTAGCCCCCCCTTTTCGCACTCCAATGGATAAAAAAATTTATTTATTTTTAAAAGTTTTCCCACAAACCCCCCTATATGTATGTTGAGTTTTACCTTCCTAGCTGTTACCATGGTTGAGATATTTGAATTCGTATTTTTCGGATTAAGCGCTCCCCCCGCCACCCTCTGAACCCGTATACCCTCCAAAATGGGTATCCGCCTGAGATCCGCAACTATCTACAATCCCCCCAAAAATAAACTTTCTATCTTGAATGGTTTGGGAGTTAATGTGCGCTGAGCGTACACGTCGGCGTACGGCGGACGGCGTACAGACAGACGGATTTTTTTTTTTGCATTTTTAGGCTAATTTAGTCATGAAACGCGAAAAAAAAAATTTCAGTGTAGCAAATTTTTTTTTTTCTTGTGTCGATCATAATACTTTATTATTATAATAATAAAGTAATTGGTTTCACTATATTCACTAACGGAACGCATTCAATTTAATTTAATTATTCAAACAATTCTAAAGAAATTGAAGCGTTATATAATTTACGCG
Source organism: Chorisops tibialis (assembly GCA_963669355.1). Lineage (NCBI taxonomy): Eukaryota > Metazoa > Arthropoda > Insecta > Diptera > Stratiomyidae > Chorisops > Chorisops tibialis. The sequence goes on from OY770262.1 coordinate 218,619,221, forward strand.
TATTATACAATGCATCTTCCTGCATTTTTGACAAAATAATACCAATAAAAATAAAAAATATATACTGCTTTATTTATTATATTCCTAAAATCTTTAATTCATTAAAAATATGTTATTTCGTTCTTCTATCTAGAGATTAATTGATTTTTACTTTATTATTCCAATAATAAAGTATGGTGATCGAGACAAGAAAAAAAAATTTGCTACCCTCAAATTTTTTTTTCGCGTTTCATGATTAAATTAGCCTAAAAATGTAAAAAAAAGTCCGTCCCGCCGTACGCCGTACATATGGACTCATATCTCCGAGACCGTTAAAGGTAGAATGTTCGTTTTTGGGTGGATTGTTGATTGGGTAAGTGAGCTCTATTTTCTAAATTTTGTGGGGTGTTAAATGGAAGGGGGAGGCGGGGGTAGGGAAAAAGTCGAAAACTACACTTGTTAATATCTCCACCACGAATGCAGATATAAAGTTGAAAATCAGTAAAGATATAGAGAGGGTTGTGGGACAAATTTTAAATATAATTTAATTTTTTTATCCATTGGCGTCCGAAAAGGGAGGGGGGCTAAAAACAAATTGTCGGCCGAATTGTTTTTTCAAATGATTATATCTTCGAAATTACTTATTGTAAAAAATTCATATTTTGGGACCATAAAGGTGGCATATAGTTTCATCGGAATCAGCTTATGCAAAGAAAAAAAATTAATATCTCAACTATCTCTTAAGCTATGTAATTGAAACTTAAAACGTATATTAAGCTATACTAGGAAAATACAAAAAAAATGTAACGTGTTGAAATAATAGTAGTGGGGGGAAATGGGGAGCATTTCAAAAATGGCCCACTTTTCAAAATTACAAATCCTTATATCTCAAAAAAAGAGTACAGATATCAAATCGAAAATTTGTCAGATTGTAGAAATACGTAATGGTTAATTTTGGTAAAAATTTTAAGTTGGGAGGTGTAATGTCGAAAATTTGGAGTGATTTTTTAGGGCTCTCGTGAAAGATACAAAGTTTAAAATTTTGCATGTGGATACGTCTATTTAATGTACATAAAAAATAATAATAACTTGATCCATAATTGTTATAAACCGACCCCCCGGTCTAGTTCTTCTACCTCTCCCATACAAAAATTTTTGAGATCACAAAAAAAAATTTCTATTTCACCTAGAGTATCGTATGATTAGGCTTTACGCGCAATCGTAGATCTGTTATGTTTTTTATTAAAATCTTTGAAACTTTCATGTTTCAAAGATACTATAAAATATTTCAAATCCAAAAAAAAGTTGCAACTTCGAAAAAGTTTTTAAATGGTTCCCAAATAATATAATATATTTTTTTTAAGATCTTACTACAGTGAACATATCATAATTTTAGCAAAGCACGACAGCATATCGCTACCTCGGAACAAAACTGTCACAATTAAGAAAATGCAAATTTTGGGAAATCTTTGATGGTTCTTTACTTTTGACATTTAGAAAACTGCTAGAGTAACAAGATTTTACAAGGTTCATAGTACTTACTCTTTAGCAAATTTTGATTAGCTTTCACCATCGTAACGCCCTTAAGGGCTTCGACTTGTGACGATTTTTCTTAAATATTCTTAATTGAATTTGTGAGCTGTGACAATATTGCAGGAAAAGAATTACTCTACAAACACACAAAGAGGCTGTATTTTTAATACTTTTTGAATTATTTTCACAAAAAGTTGATAGAAAAATTAAGATTATTGGGTAATACTATTGAAGTATGTATTTAATTATTAAGAAAAATATTGCAATTGTGGAATAAAACGTTATACAAAATAATATTAAGTAAAATAAATAAAAAAAAATAAGTTCTCGAAAAATGAGAAATAATACTTTGGTATTACTTTTTTCGGCAGAAGTTTCATGAGATTTTGAGACCCTTTTCTTTTGCGTATTAGCTTTTTCAGCTTCTTGCTAGAATCAGATGAGTTCTTTCTTTTTATTTTGGTTTGTTCTTTACTTTTAGAGTTACTTTACCAAATTCATGTTCTCCATAAGACATTTTGTATAATGATTGGAAAGCGTTAGATTTGTGAATCTCTACTTCGGATATCTTGAATTCGTTTAATTCATTTTTTCGTTTACTGATTACAATGCTATTAGTATGAAAGTCATAAAAGTCCTCAAAGAATAGAGTGTATTCCATCCACTTCATTTTGGGTATATCCTGTAAATAAATACTTGTGTGCGATGGAATTGATGTTTATGAAATAAAAAATTGGCAATTATTAAATAATTTTTATTTTGCCCGGTACAATTATTGGAATAAAATATTACATCAACTGGATTGCTTGACGATGCATAAACTTGTTCTAAGTAACGCCAAACACAGAATCCTATTTCAGTTGAGCCCCTGAAAGACTCTCCTTCGTGCCAAATATAGCAATAACCAACCTTGCTTTTTGAATTAAAAGTTGCGAAAATGCCACAACTTCATGTTTATAATCGGTGTTCTTATCTCTCTCCTTTTCAACCCTCGATAGATCTTTATCTATGATATGAGCCTCGTAATTTCCCAGAATAAACTATTTCTCTTCGTTAGTACTCTATAATAATGACTTTCGATCCTCGGAATGGAACGATGTGTCTTCTTATAGCTTCTTTAATTTCGTCCGGCACTTTTGGTTGTTTCCCGTGCTTGCTCCTTAAATCTTTGGAAGTGATTCTGGAACCTAATTCTCTTTTATCTCTATTCGAGAACTAATCCCAAAAGTGGTCACAAAAAACTGCCTACAAAACCCTTGTTTTTTCTCATTTGTGAGTTAGGTGAAATGTATTATTCAAACGGCGTCGGACATTTGTTTTCCCATACTTGGTTTTATTTGGTGTCATGCGAGATGTAATGAAATCACGTTGCATTTGTAAATCTGCCATTTCCCAGTATTCTTTAAACATAATTAGCAATAATAATTAACAATGTGACAGTGTTGAAAAAAAATGAGCAACCTTTTCGTACAACGTAATACTGACACATCTGCTCTCTGGTAGCCAAAATTAGGAATTATAATTATAACACTCTTCCATAAAGAAGTATACCATAGTACCATTCTTCCTATGAGTTTAGTACGAATTCGACATTTTTTTAATTGTGACAGTCTTGTTCTGAGGTAGCGATATATCCCCGTTGGATTTAAGGCCAAAATTAATTATTGTTAATTAAGCTCAGCCCTTATGAGTTTTATACATTCGCTAACGTAGACGTAGTAATAGTCCTGCAGTACGGCTAGTATGAAATAAAGGGAAACTATTGTGATACCAAAAAATTTAGTAATACGATTTCGACAGATTTCCACAATTTGATGTCCCAAAAATTAAAACAGGCTATCTTAAAAGCCGTAGGTCAGTTTGTCTCGACAATAACTCGAGTAAACTTTAAGAGAAAAGGGTCGTAAGATATCAGCTATATCACCTAATACATCTTTATTGCTTCCGGGAGTGATCGTCACCGGAAGTTATGAGCATTTTACCTGAGTACTTTTGGACAATACGAAGGTCTTGAGTTCAAATCCCAGTCGACCCATAATATCAGTAGATTACTAGCTATTGAGTACATCTGAGCCACCTCAATCTGCGAAAATAAAAATATTCATAGGTAACAAATAAATGTTAAGGTTCCTGAGGATTATATTATAAGATCAAGGCACAACAAGGAGAACACCTTACGTATTTCAAAATGTATGTGGCACCTAGAGGTTTAAGGGTACCAGCAAAGTTTGAAATTTGGAAAAAGTCAATTTTTGTTTGTTTTATATGTATATATATAATCGCTTAGTGCAACTTTTTGAGAACATTTTGACGCAAAATATTCGCAAAATTGAGTTCAGGAGAACCAAAAAATGTGAATCTTTCAAAGAGTTTTTCGCCAGAGTTTTTCGTTAGTTTTGCTGTAATAACTCAAGAACGGTTAAACGGTTTTTTTTAATTAAAGATATAGATGTAATACATAAACTGAACCGATGTCTGCACATATATTTTTTTTTAATATGTTTCAACAACAAATAACTGAAATTTTCAAAAATTTTAAGTTTTTGACCGCTATTGCTTCAATTTTGGCATTTTATTTTTACAGAATTTCGGTTCAGTCTATAGAGCGTTATTCGAATCTCACCCAGTTTTCGATCATTGAAACCTTTTTGACCTCCTTACGGTGACAACTACCCACCACTTCCAACTGAATCTCTTCAATCTCATCAGATTCTCTTTCCCCTCCTACCTCACCGCTAATGCTTGATCAGTTATCACTGCAAACAGATTAAGAAAAACAAATAATTTAATGTTTAAGATACATTTACCAAAGTTTAACACATTTGTTTAAAAAAAATATATTATGCGTAGATACTATTTAATACTTGGACGTACTCCAAAGAAACCAGTACCCACCCCTATGTCCGTTTTTGAACCTTCTCTGTACCATCATCTATGGTTTTCTTATTATATTTCGACACCCAGTCTGGACGATCTGATAAGATTACCTTAAATGGTCTCAATTCCATCTTGTTACTTGTTAAAACTTCTTTTTAAATTTCTCTCAGTCAGAGATGGGCAAGAAATTTTGCGTCTTGTCCCGATTTCAGTGGTGATTAGTCCATTCGTTGTATTTCAGACTTCCTTCTGTATTTTCAGATGTCATCATTATCAATGGCGCTACAGCCCAAGTCGGGCCTTGCAGGAGGCCAAGCTGCATTTCCAATTTTTTACAATAACCGCGTTCTCTTTGTTGAAAATTTCAAAAGCTATTTGCTTTCATCATCGATTGAATCCTTCCAGCGTTTTCTTTGTTTTCCGAGTGGCCTTTTCCTTCTCCCTTTCCTTTTGTACACGACTGGGTATTCTTTTGTCCTCCATTCGATATACGTGTCCAGCTCACTGTAATTTTCGAAGGTTGATGAGAGTTGAGACTTCTGGGTCCTCAAAGGTGGTATACAATTCCTGATTGTATCGAATTCGCCATGCGCCTTGTTCTCTTACCGGTCCGAGGATTCGTCGTAATACCTTCCTCTCGAAGGCACTAACCATTTTTTCCGATGTCCATGATTTATGCCATAGCAGAGTACAGGTCTTATTATAATTTTGGAGAATTGCAGCTTCGTTTTTCTATTTTATTATTAGAAGTAGTAACATAATGTCTTGTTTGCTGGCATTATGCGTCGTTTAATTTCATTGCCTTCTTTGGAGAGATTTTTTTTTACTGAATGACTTGTTTTGTATGTAATTGCAGCCTTTATGTGCAATGCACAAGCTTAATCATGGAGGGAAGGAATGGTATTGGGAAGATAGGGTATGGGAACCATAACGAGTGGTGAAGCTGGCATATTTCTCTGTATTGGCTGCTACTGAAAAATGTTTGCTGATGTTATGGAGGACCGAATGATAGAACAGAAACCATCTACTGAGTATATAGACTTTCTAAAGGTGGAACAGTTTAACTTTTACATCGTTTACCCATTTTATTTCGAATAATTGTTCATTGTAACTGGAAAAAATTGTGCTTAAACCAATCCTACTACTTGGAGTGGGAATCGAACACACGACTTATTGGCTGTGAAGCAAGCATGCTGCCACTACGCTAAAGAGATTGGCTGCTAGATAGGAAGTTGTACACTGATTAGCGTGTTTCTTCGTGATTGCAACATAAATTTCGTCTTGTTTTCGTTTATACATACGTGGGCCCACATCTTGTCCTATCGTGACTTCTTTGGCGTCCATTTGTGATCCAGCCATTATGTGTGCATGGGATAATTTAAAAAGTAGCAGTAGCATCTCTCTGGTGTCAACTTGGAGTTTTGTTACGACATATTCCACAGCCAGATTAAGAAGTGTAGATACAAGGCCATCTCCTTGCTTCAGCCCGGAGAGTGTTTGGAAGCTTGCTGTCAAGTCGTTCTGTACCCTTACTTGGCATCATTGTAAGCCTTGTCTGTCGGACGAATTTCGCTGGTACTCCTAATTCCTGCATTATTTTGTGTAGTACAGTTCTATCAATACTATCGTATGCTTGCTTAAAGTCTACAAATATCTGGTGCACGTCGATGCTACATTCCCATCATTTTTTTAGCACTTTTTCACTGTGAATATTTGATCCGTAGTTGATTGTCCGGCTCTGAGTTCACGTTGGTGTGCTCCAATTATATTTTCGGCAAAGGGTTTAATCCTAGACTATGATCATTGTCAAGATTTTATAAGATGTGCACAGCAAAGAAATTCAACAATAGTTTTCGCAGTAGACTTTGTTACCGTTTTTGTCTATCAGATACATCATGCTTTTACGCCAATCATTACGTAGTATTTCATGTATCTAGATTTTCGATACTGTTATATTTTATAGTTAAAACTACTTTTGTTATTAATATAATTCAAATATATTTCAGTATATGTCTTACTTGCTAGAGTACACAATAGTGTTGGGTTACTCATACAAGAAGTGGTACAAATGTCCCATTCATGCACGTCAAAATGTCCCATCACTACAAAAAATATTGTTGTCCCACTTCAAAGTTTTTGTCCCACTTCAGAGCTTTTGTCGCATCTGAATTAAAAACATGCATTTGTATGGCTGCTGTACCAATACATTTGTAACACTCAAATCACACTCACTTCACCGGGTTTTGTCCCATGCATTTGTATGGCTGAAAGCAAAGCTCTCAGCACGGAAATATTACGAACCGGAGAACTCTGCACATGAATGACAGATTCTCTTCGATGGGAGAAACCGAGATTTAACTTTCATCGCACTTTTTTCGATTAAAAATCTATTGCACTGATATCAACGTGTAGTAATTACATGCTGAGCACTATTAATAAATTATTTTGGAAAATTGAACTATTTTTAACACTGCATTTAAGAATAAACGCGATTCTTACGAAGCCCGCCGTGTCCGCTACATACAAAAGCTGGCGAACGGAACTGTCATTTTTATTGTGACTACAACTTGTTGTTGTTGGATTGACTTACATGGCTAGTATATATTTTAACCCTAGTGAAACCGAATAAGTGTAAATAAGAATAACTGAAATAAATAAGAATGTATTTTTTTGAGAGAGATTGAGAGATTTTGTATTTTAATTTTTAAAATTAAATAAGAATAAATAAAATAAAAAAGAATGTATATTAAAAACACAACCCACAAATGCCACACCTAATAATACGTCATTTTACTACCGCATCTCAATAAGAAACGGTGTTAGTAGGGTTAAAATACTCTACGCGCACACATAAAAACGCAATATACGTCATTTTTCGCTCATTTGCTACCATTGCTCCTCAAAAAGGCAAATTGTATGAATGGGACGGACATTGTATGTATGAATGGGACATGGAGCTTTTGAATGGGACATTTGAGGTGGGACATTGTACCACCTCAAATTTCAAATGAGCCCCTCATACAAACATGGGACAAAAATTCTTGTCCTACCCAACACTAGTACACAAGAGCAACTGCTTTGTTAAATTGAAGTACAATGTCTTGACCGCTAGTATAAGTGTTAGAGTGAATACAATATATAACATCCCTCTTTTTTTATTAATTAGCGACGTATCTCTCCGGAGGTCTTCTATTTCTTTGGGGTCTTATCATTTTGCAATTCGATGGTTGTTGATCTCTTTCTTAATGGTTCTGATCCTGGATGTTCTGATGTTTAGTTGATTGCCTTTTGATGTGTATAGAATTTTTAACGTATTTTGCTCCATTAACGGCTATAATATAAGATCTTTGGTCCTTTTGCTTCGTGATGGTTCCTTTGGTCCAGTATTTATCTGTAGGTCGAAGTTTTATCCATACCTTATCTCCGTTTGTTAATTTTTGAAGTTGTTTAGTTCCTTTGTTACAAAACTTTTTAGCGTAGTTACGTTAGCGTTCTATTGCGGTAGTTATATTTGTTGGCTTTGTATGTTCATAGTTATTTGATGGAATATTGCATCTTAACCATCAGCAGCATAGTCTTTGTCCTGGGCTATATCCTATTTTATTTGGGGTATTTCTCCATACAAGTGATGCCTTGTAGAAGTCTTCTTCGCTGTTTAATGACTTATAGAGCATTGTTTTCGCAATCTTAACGCTCGCTTCAGCTTTTCCGTTTCCTTGTTGATGCATGGGGCTTGACGTTTTGTGTATAAAATTCCAATCTTTAGAAAATTCTTTAAATTCCTTACTGATGAAGTTTATTCCATTATCGGTTATTAATATTTTGATTTCGTTGACATGTCAGTTACTTCGTCAATCTCAAAAAAATCAGAATAATGATCGACTGTTATAAGAAATTGTCGTCTTTTTGTTTCAAATTTTGCTTGAAAAATATCCATTGAGACTCTTTCAAATGGATAGTTTGGAATATCATGAGATATCAATTCTTCTCTCTGTTGTTGTCTCGAGTATTTTAGACAAATTTCGCAATGTTCTATCATAGATTTGATTTCTACGTTAATTCCAGGCCAATAGATTGTTTCGCGTGCTAAGTTGATTGTATTCTGGATACCTGTATGATTCGTGTGAAGTTTATTTAACATTATTTTCCGAAGCGATGTCGGTATTACAATTCTATGTCCTTTAATGATTAGTCCGTCTTAAATCGTTAATAGTTCTTTGAAACAACAAAATTGTTTCACTGAATCTTTCAGTTTAATTTTCGTACTGGGCCATCCATTTTTTATTGTGTTGTAAAGTTCTTGCATTGATTCGTCCTTATTTATATCAGCTTTTATTTGATCTATTGTTGTATCACTTATTTAAATATCTTCCAATTGGTTAATATATTCTACTTCGTTGAATATTTTATTTAGTAAATAGATGTCATACGATTTTTCTTCGTTGCTACTGCTTTCTGGAGCTCTTCATAATGCATCGGCAAAGTAACTTTCCTTTCCTTTAGTACGTTTAATCTTTAGGTTATATCTTCGTAATATTAAAATCATATTTTGTAGTCTCTTTGGTGCTGCAAGTAATGGTTTCGAAAATATGTTCACTAGAGGGCTGTGATCGCTTTCCACTATTACCTCTTGTTTACCGCAAATATATTGGTCAAATATTTTGCATGCAAAAACGATTGCAAGCATTTCTTTCTCAATTTTTGCGTAGTTTTGTTGTGTTTGTGTAATAGTTTTCGACGCGTAAGCTACTGGGTTGTTATCCTATAGTAAAACACTTCCGTGGCGTAGTGGGCAGCGTGCTTGCTTCTCAGTCAATAGGTCGTGGGTTCGATTCCCACTCCAGACGGAATTTTTTTAAGCGCGAATTTTTCAGTTACTATTAGTGATAAAAAATTATTCGCAATAAAATGGAAAAACGGTGTAAAAGTGAAACAGTTCCACTTCAAGAAGGCCTAGATACTCAGTAGATGGTTTCTGTTCGCTTTCTATCATTCAGTCCCCCATAACATCTGCAAATATTTGTCAGTAAGCAGCCAGTACAACTGAGCAATATACCAGCTTCTCCACTCGCTACGGTCGTTCTCACTCCCCTTCCCCAACCTTCCCAATCCCATTCCTTCCCTCCTATGACTGTGTTTGTGCATTGCACATAAAGGCCGAAATTGCCTATAGCACAGGTCATTCTGTAAAAAAAAAAAAAAACTTCCTAATGCAAATGATGACGCATCTGTCTGTATTTTTACCGGTTTGTTCACGTCAAAATATTTTAATGTTGGTGTTGTTGTTATCTGTTCTTTTAATTGTGTAAATTCTCTTTCGTGTTCTGTTTTCCATTTAAATTTGCTGGTGTTGAGTGTTAGTTCCCTTAAATTCTTTGTTCGTTGTGCCAAATTTTTGATGTATTGTCCAAGATAGTTGATCATTCCCAAAAATCTAGATACTTCTGTGGGGAATTGGTTAAACTTAATTAATTCCACATGCAAATACACTTTACACTTTAAAATACACTCTACTAAAAATAAATAATTACACTCACACAAATATACTTTATATATTTATTTTTAATAATAATCGAGTGAACTATTATTATGAAAAATATAGATGTAATTGTTTTTTATTTTTAGTGTAAAAAAGATTTTCATTCACATTAAACGTAAATTTAATCTAAACAATAACAAATAATAATAAATAAATGTTTATAATATAAATGTTAATAAATGTTAATTTAAATGTAGTGCTTTATTTTTATTAATCAAATTATTGATTAATCAGTTATTCTGCAATATTCAGCAGCACTACAAATGGTGACCCCGAAGTTAACAAACTAAATATTTTCACCATAACAAATGGTGACCCAACATTAACGAACTAAATATTTTCACCATAACAATTGGTGACCCCGATTTACGCTTTTGGAGTCCTGGAATCGGGCCACAAATGGTGACCCCATCAAGCAAGAGATCAACGCAGAAAAATTATTTTTCGTCAATCGTTATTTCACCATATCAAATGGTGATGTATAGAGGAAATTAGTCGAGAACAATTTTTCTACATTGAACAAATTTCTATAACCATCAGCGAGAGAAGTTTCATCGAATTTACAGAGAAGAAACCTAAGAAATTTCAAGAATTGAAATCTTAATCGTCTTCAAGAATTTTGTTATAAAATAGAAAATATCAACTCTAAATACAACAACTTGAAGCTTATACCGATATTTGAATATTCAACATGATACAGCATCAACAACAGCATCATTAATTCAAGAAAAAACAACAATAATTGAAAATTAGCGACGCAAATTTCAAGAGGATTTATGGTATTTTATTAATAATTACATTTAAATTTAATAAAAATTATTACATAATATATTTACTCATTATATTTAAATTGTAAAATTACATCTATATTTTTCCATTTATTCAAATTCTCATACAAAAATTTCTTTTTTCTGTTTAATTCAATATCAACTTCTCATAAAAATATATACAACATGTCTCTTATTGATCATACATCGTCAGTATCAAATGATGAAGTTACCGGTACTTCATCTAATAACTTACAATTGGCCGCGGTTACAATTCAGAAACTTCCTTTCTGGATTGCCAACCCCGCTGCATGGTTTCGCATCATGGATGCGCAATTTTCCGCAGCTAATATAACAGCTGAACTAACCAAGTTCAATCATGCGCTTAGTATGCTAAGTGCAGCGGAATGTGAACAGTCGATGGACATCATCGACAGCATTCCGGCGGAAAATTGTTACGTTTATTTCAAAGATGCTATGATAAAAAGGTTTGGAGAATCTGAAGACCATAAGTTAAAACGACTTATGAATGGAATCGACCTAGGAGATTTTAAGCCTTCTCAACTATTAGGTCGAATCCGTTCCCTCGCTGGAAACAATTTTCCAGTTAATATTATTAAAAAATTTTGGGTACAACGTCTTCCTACTCAAATACAAGCCATTCTAACAGTATCTTCAGGTTCCCTTGAAGAATTGAGTGAAATCGCCGATAAAATTGCAGATACTTCTTGTTTTCCGCAATTGGCAAGCGCTTCGATAAGTAATTCGCCAAATGCGCTGGGTTCAGAAATTGAATCATTACGAAAACAAATTACCGCTTTGACTTCAACGGTTAATGAACTAACACAATTTACAAGACAAAGTCGAAACTTTAATAGGTCCTATAATAGTAATCGCAATAGACGATCAAAATCGCATAACCGTTCACAAAGCGGATCAAGAAAGTCTGAAGATTTTTGCTATTATCATAAACGTTTTGGGCTTAGAGCTAATAAATGTAAAGAACCTTGTAAATTTCCGAAAGAAAAAAACCAATACGAGTGTTAAAAATGGCGACATTTAACACTAGTTCAAACTCAAGTCGCCTTATTATACCAGATAAAACATCCGGTTTACGTTTTTTAGTAGACACCGGCGCGGAAATTTCAGTAGTTCCTAAAAGTAATTTCGGTCAACGCGTTATGAATCCAAACTTGATTCTGACCGCTGCAAATTGCACTAAAATCCCTACTTTTGGCTCACACAAAATTACAATTTCACTCAAACTTAAAAGAAATTTTGAGTGGAATTTCATTATTGCCGACGTTGAACGACCAATTTTAGGAGCGGATTTCCTTCGTAATTTCGGTTTAATTGTGGATCTAAAGCAACGACGTTTAATCGATCCACTTACTAACGTCAGTTCAGCTATTGGACAAATTTTAAAAGGATCTTCTACAGTATTGTCTGTCTTAGCAGCCAATCACGAAAATCCTCGAGTTCAAAAATTGCTTGCACAACACCCAAAAATTTTCCAATCAAATAGAACAAATTCAAACAATTTGCACACGATTCGTCATTTCATTATTACCGAAGGACGTCCAGTCTTTTGTAAACCGCGACGCCTCTCACCTTCTCGCTTTGCGATCGCGAAGGCCGAGTTCGGCAAAATGGTAGACCTTGGAATTTGCAGACCATCAGACAGTCCTTGGGCTTCACCACTTCACATGGTTCAAAAGAAAGATGGAAGTTGGAGACCATGTGGGGATTACCGGGCACTTAATGCACAAACAGTCCCGGACAAATATCCTATTCCACACATACAGGATTTTGCTCAACAACTTGATGGTTGTTCTATTTTTTCAACAGTTGATTTGGAACGTGCATACCACCAGATTCCTCTGAACGATGATGACGTTCCAAAAACAGCAATTTCCACACCTTTCGGTTCATATGAATTTCTTCGAATGACTTTTGGTTTGCGCAATGCCGCGCAAACTTTCCAAAGATTCATTTTTTCAATTTTGAGGGATCTTGATTTTTGTTTCGTATATATTGACGACATCTTGATCGCCTCAAAGTCAATTGAGGAACATTTCATTCACCTAGATAAACTTTTTCATCAACTAGAAAAATACGGTTTGATAATCAATTTAGCTAAATGCCACTTTGCTAAAACTCAAGTGGATTTCTTGGGTCATTCCATCAATTCTAATGGAATTTTTCCAATGACTTCAAAGATAGAAGCTATTATCTCTTACCCACAACCGGCTACTGTTCACGAGTTGAGACGTTTTCTAGGTATGATTAACTTTTACCGAAGGTTTATTCCTCATGCAGCAACGTCTCAATCTATTTTAGACATATACACACATGGAAGCAAGAAAAAACGTGATAAGTCCATTATTCCATGGAATTCTGAGTCTGTAGAAGCTTTTAATCGTTGCAAAGAACAATTAGCTCAGGCAACTACACTAGCATTTCCTTCTCCTTCTGCAGCACTTTCGCTAGTGGTTGACGCTTCAGATACAGCCATCGGAGCTGTGTTACAGCAAAAAATTTCTAATGCTTTTCAACCATTAGCATTCTTTTCGCGAAAACTTTCCACAGCTCAACAAAAATATAGTGCCTACGATCGTGAGCTTTTAGCATGTTACATTGCAATTAAGCATTTTAAATTCATGCTAGAAGGTAGAATTTTCACACTTTTTACCGATCACAAACCGCTTATTTTTGCTTTCAGGCAAAACGCTGAAAAAGCTTCACCACGTCAGTTAAGGCATCTGGACTTCATCGGTCAATTTACGACGGATATTCGACATATATCCGGTTCAGATAATGTCGTCGCCGACGCATTATCTCGCATTGACGAGATTTCCATTCCAACATCAGTTAATTACTCTGAAATTGCTGACGCTCAGCTAGCCGACAAAGAATTACCTTCAATTAAAAAATCAACGAGTCTTAAGATGATACCTTTTAACATCGAAAATTCGTCTAAGCAACTTTGGTGTGACGCCTCGCAAAACACTCTGCGGCCTTACATTCCTTCAACGCTGCGTAAGAAGATTTTCGATGTGGTTCATGGAACGGCTCATCCAGGCATTAGAGCAACAACTAAATTGTTAGTTAAAAAATTCGTTTGGCCATCTATTAATAAAGACTCACACATCTGGTGCAGAGAATGCATAGCTTGCGGAAAAGCCAAGATTTCTCGCCACGTTAAGAGTCCGCTCGGCAATTTCGAACCAGTAATCAAAAAATTCGCTAATATCCATATTGATTTGGTTGGGCCTCTTCCGACTTCGGAAGGCTTCAATTATTGTCTTACGGTCATTGACCGCTTTACTCGTTGGCCTGAAGCCTACCCAATCGTGGATATTCGAGCAACAACTGTGGCTAACACTTTGGTCAGAGAATACATTCCTCGTTACGGCACTCCAGTCACAATTGTAACTGACCAAGGACCACAATTTGAAGCTTTACTTTTTTCGGAATTAGGCAAAGTTTTAGGCTTCAAAAGAAACAGAACTACAGCTTACAATCCCAAAGCTAACGGTATGTTAGAACGTTGGCATCGAATCCTTAAAAGTTCTCTAATGTGCAAGGTTTCTGAAGCATGGACACGCGAACTACCGTTCATTCTTCTCGGACTTCGCTCAATCGTTAGACAAGATGTCGATGCCACTCCTGCAGAATTAGTTTATGGACAAAATTTACGTTTGCCATACGAACTTTTAGACACTAATTCTAAAACACCACAGATTGTATCTCCTAGCGACTACGTTCAAAGTCTTCGACAATGCATGAGTTCGATAAAACCCAAAGTACCTTCCGCTCACACTCCCACTAACACTTTCGTTTTTCATTCACTTAAAGATTGCGAACACGTGTTTGTCCGACAGGACCAAGTGAGGAGATCGCTTCAACCACCTTATGAAGGACCTTATAAAGTTTTGAAACGTAATGACAAATTCTTTACACTTTCCATTAATGGTAAAGAAAAGAATGTCTCAATTGATCGGCTGAAACCTTCATTTGATTCTTCCCAGCATCAAGCATCAACTAAAAAGCGCGTAACTTTTGTTCTTCCAACTTCCACGATACGAACCAGATCACAGACGGGTTCATTAAATCTTAACGAGAAAGACTGTTAGCCCTCCTCTAGGAAGGGGGTGTGTGGGGAATTGGTTAAACTTAATTAATTCCACATGCAAATACACTTTACACTTTAAAATACACTCTACTAAAAATAAATAATTACACTCACACAAATATACTTTATATATTTATTTTTAATAATAATCGAGTGAACTATTATTATGAAAAATATAGATGTAATTGTTTTTTATTTTTAGTGTAAAAAAGATTTTCATTCACATTAAACGTAAATTTAATCTAAACAATAACAAATAATAATAAATAAATGTTTATAATATAAATGTTAATAAATGTTAATTTAAATGTAGTGCTTTATTTTTATTAATCAAATTATTGATTAATCAGTTATTCTGCAATATTCCGCTGCACTACACTTCTTCTTTGTTCAATGGTCGTGGCATTTTATTTACCGCTGTTACTTTTGATTCATCTACTTTCACGCCTTCATCTGTAAGTAAATGACCGTAAAATTTGGCTTCATTCAGGCAAAGTTTTATTTTGTCTTTATTTAATTTCAAATTCATTGTACGTAGCCTTTCTAATAGATTTCTTTAATGTTTGTTGTGGTTTATAACTCCTTCTTCATATTTTTCGCCTTGTACATATACGAGAATGTCATCTGCTATGCTTTGCACTCCTTGTAGTCCGCTTAGAATTTCTTGTTGCTTAAGTTGAAATATTTCCATCGCAGGTTTAAGTCCAAATAGCATCCTCAGGAATTTGTAGTTACCAAACGGAGTACTAAACGTTGTTAATTTGCTGCTCGCTAAACCAAGTTTTAATTACCAAAACCTATGTTTTGCGTCTAATGTTGAAAAAACTTTGGCATTTTTTAATTTCGATAGTATTTCGGCGATTGTTTTTGTTGAGTTCCCTTGGATCTAACCAGATTCTCAATTTATTATTTTTACTGAATAGTACGATGTTACTTAGCCAAGATGTTATTTCTGTTTCCTTAGCTATGACTCTATTTAATTCCATTTTGGCTAATGTTTCTTGCAATTTTTCTCTCAGGGCGATAGGTATTCGTCGTGGTCCTTGTTTTTTAGGTATATCATCTTTTATTAAACTTAATGTTATCTCACCTGATATTTGGCCTAATCCTTGAAAAACGTCTTCTTATTCCAACGATGATTGTTTTGCGTTGATCATCTCTGCTTTCTGCGATAATTTGTTTCTCAGCTCATAACACACTTTAATTAAATTCATTTTTTGACAAGTGTCAGCTGATAGTAAAGGAACATGATCGTCTTTAATGATTTCAAAGTATTCTGTGTATATATTTTGGTTGTGTTGTAAATCGATATTTATGCTGCCTATTGGTATGATTATACTGTTACCCAATGCTCGTAGTTTAGTAGTAATTATTTTAGCGTTTATTGTATTTTGTTTAAAAATGGCTTTCAGATTGTTTAGTCCTATGATGTTGCATGATGCATCTGTGTCGAGTAAACATTCAGTTGTTGTATATGTGTTGTCGGGTCGTTTTATTTGAATGTCAATTGCTAGTATTTTCGATGATGATTTGGCTGTGAGAATTAGATTTTTCGATGTACATACATATATGTTGATGGACGATTGTGGTGTATATTTTTAATTGATTTGTAACTGCGTTCATTTCTTTTTGACATGCACATTTTAGCATAGTGACCTTTCTTTTGGCAAGTTCTGCATATTGCTATTTTTGCAGGGCATTCTGATAGCGTTTTATAGTATTTGTTTCCGCAAAATTTACATTTTTGTTCGTGTTCGTGGAATTTTCGGTGTTGGTATTTGTGTATATTGGTGTTTTTTAAATTGTATACTCTATTTATTGTGTTCATATTATCATTGCTCTGTTGTTGTATGTGTTGTTCTTTAAGACCACTCATTTGCTTTGTTGTTGTCTCCTTTGATCTGCAAATTTCGATTGCTTTATTTAACGAAATAGTAGAGTCTGACCATAGTTTCTCTCTTAAACTATGATCTTTTATCGAGCAAATGATTTTGTCTAATAAGATTTCGTCTGTTAGTTCACCATATTGTGTATTTATACTCTAGATGAAGTCTGAGAGTATTATAAGTTTGCCACAAAGTTTGTAACGCTAAGAAATAAGGCTCGGAAAAAAAAATTAATGATGCAGAAGTTCATATAATAACTCAAAAATTTCAAAACCGGATGTCCGTCCGTCCGTCTGTCCATCCGTGTGTCCGTCCGTCCGTCCGTGTCCTCACTAGCTGGAGAACGCGTTGATCTAGAAAGTTCAAATTTTGTACACATAATTTTTGACAAAAAAGTAAGGACAAGTTCGTGAACTGGCCAAATCGCTCCACCCCTTCTACCCCCTCCCATACAAAATGACACATTTACGCAGTTTATCAATAAACGGTTTTTCTCGAAAAGTATATATGCTATTGGTATGAAATTTGGAATATAATACTTTTATAATGATTTCATTCTACTGTATAAAAATTATTGTTAGTGTCCTCCCCCTTCTTCCACCACCTTCCATATAAACTGCACTTTTTCATGAAATGCTCTAAACCAATTTACTAAGTGCGTATACAATTGATCGAGCTGAAATTGTGCACTAACTATTTATTTATAATTATTAGTGAGACCAAAAAAAAATTACACGATTAGCTTTACCCCTTCTACCCCCTCCCATTCAAAATGACACAATTACGCAATTTGTTTATAAACGGATTTTTTCGAAAAGTGTAAAAGTTATTAATCTGAAATTTGGGACATATTACTTCTATAATAATTCAAATCTGCTGCATAAAAATAAAATCATTTCTCTTCATCTAGAGTATCGCACGATTGGGCTTTACGCACAATCTTAGTCCTATTATGTTTTTTATTAATTCCCGTAGCCTAGCAAAATACTCATCATATGATTCGTTTTCATTGCCATGCCAAATACAGCTCGTTCCTATCGCTTATTTACTTCAGGAGTTATGTTACGCTCTATGGCATTTAGCAAGGATGATGCTGTTGCTGTGTCGTTGTGTAGGTTGAATACGTCATTCCCAATTTCGGTTAATAAAACGGCTTTTTGGATTTCTGGCGGCTTCGTATCGAGATTTGTAGCTATAATTTAATTTTCCCAACGCTGCTTGAAATTTTGAAAATTTTGAGCAATATCACCTACCTTAATGTTTAGGGGATCTGGAATGGGAACAGTAATTGTGTTGACAATTGTTTCTGTTTTCGTTGGTTGTATTTTGACACGAGGTAATTTATCCTCCAATGAACGAATTTGCGTTGTCAACAGTTCAATATTTCTTTTCGATTCTTCGTCGGCCATTTTCTTTGCTTCTTGCATGCTTTCTGTGTTATTATTTTTTTATTAAAACACCTTTTCGTTTCTTTTTACACCTTCCACACACCTGACACCATGTTATATTTTATAGTTAAAACTACTTTTGTTATTAATATAATTCAAATATATTTCAGTATATGTCTTACTTGCTAGAGTACACAAGAGCAACTGCTTTGTTAAATTGAAGTACAATGTCTTGACCGCTAGTATAAGTGTTAGAGAGAATACAATTTATAACAGATACCAAAATGTGAATTTTCCTAGCAACTTTGCGACACCATAATGTGAATTCTCAGATATAGAGGGGCCAAATTGACAAGTAGTGGAGTAGAAGTGATATTTCAGTACATTAAAGTTCTTATATCATTGATAGTTTTTGCTGATTAGCATTTGTAGTGTCTGGTGTCATACCGCAAATTTTGCTATGGGTTTAGCATTAGTAGTATATTTCTAGTAAGTTTTTGAAGTTAACCTCAAGGTTTTACTCAAAGGGCTTCTGCAAGTCCAGAGTGATATTGTCTTTATCTAGAATACTGTCTACTACTACTACTACAATGGCGCTACAGCCCAAATCGGACCTTGGCCTCCTGATATTCAGGTTCCTTAACATTTTTCATTACTTATTGTGGAAGGGTTGTTAGTCCTTCGCACAACCCCCTTTCTACGAATTTTTCATTTTCGTAGATTGAGGTAACCAAGGCATATCCAAGCAGGCAATGTGCTGGAATTATATATTGCGTCGACCGGGATTTGAACTCACGACCTTCGCATTACAAGACCAACACACTACCCACTAGGCTATACCTTAGAATACTGTCTAGTAGTTTCAAAAATGAATGATTTTTGAAATATCAAATTTCCCTGAAATTTGTATGGAAGACGGTAGAAGGAGTGACGGGATGTGATCCGTTCACTAACTCAACGTTTCTTTTTTGCTTAAAATAATATAAAAAACATAACAGGGCTACGATTGCGCGTAAAACGCAATCTTACGATACTCTAGATGAAATAGAATTTCTTATGATCCCAAGAAATTTTGTATGGGGAGTGTTTGAAGGGATGATAGCATTGAACTAATGTTTTCCCCATCATAGTAGCTATAAAAATTGTTTTATATAAAATGCTTACTCCAAAAATTTAATATGAACTGAGAAAATTAGTGTATTAAATTTTGTGAAAATGTGCAGTTTGTATGGGAGGTGGTAGGAAGAGTGGGGGGATTTTAGTGAATTTTTCAGAAGCAACTAAAAATACTATAAAATTGACATCTCTTAAATTTTAGACTAGTAACATTCATACTTTTCAAGAAAATAGTTTTTTTGTGATGTTGTGAAACTGTGTCATATTGTATGGGAGGGGGTAGAAGCAGTGAAGCTAATCAACTATTTTTTTCTGATCTTAGTGATAATGTTAAATAAGTATTTATTACAAAATGTGAGCTCCATACATGTTATATGTTCTGAGAAAATCGGCTTAGAGCATTTCATGAAAAAGTGTAGTTTGTATGGGAGGGGGTGGAAGGAGAGGGAGGACGCAAAAAATTTTTCTACTGTATATTGAAATTATTACGAAAGTAATATATCCCAAAATTCAGACTAATAGCTTTTATACTTTTCGAGTAAATCCATTTATTGCCGAATTGCGAAATTGTGTCATTTTGTATGGGAGGGGGTAGAAGGGGTAAAGCTAATCATCCAATTTTTTTTGACCGTACTAATAATTTGAAATAAATATTTTGTGCACAATTTCCGCGCGCAAAATTTTATACGCGCTGAGTAAATTGGCTTAGAGTAATTCATGATAAGTACAGTTTGTGTGGGAGGTGGTAGAAGGAGGGGGAGGACATGCATAATTTTTATATGGTAGATTGATATTACTATAAAAGTAATATATTTCAAATTTCAGGTCAATAGCTTTTATACTTTTCGAGCAAATCCGTTTATTGTCAAATTGCGCAATTGTGTCATTTTGTATGGGAGGAGGTAGAAGGGGTAGAGCGATTTGGCCCGTTCACGAACTTGACCTTACTTTTTTGTTAAAAACGACGTATACAAAATTTGAACTTTCTAGCTCAACGCGTTCTCAAGCTAGAGAAGACACGGACGGACGGACGGACATCCGGTTTTGAGATTTTTGAGTGATTATATGAACTTCTGTATCATTAATTTTTTTCTCCGAGCCTTATTTCTTGGCGTTACAAACTTTGTGGCAAACTTATAATACTCTCAGATTCCATGTAGAGTATAAAAATCATGTCGATAGCTCAAAGCGTTTGAGAATTATGTTGTAGACAGATAGACAGACAGTCACTCGGAATCGAAGTATTTAAGCGAACAAAAATATTCCTCTACTTATGCCGCATCTATACATATATGAACTTTATTTTTTAGCAAGCTTATTTCCGAATCTACTTATGGTAAGACTATAAACATTACAACGATGAAAATTAAGTGTGCTTGTCCAATACTCTTTCCATCAAATTTCTTAAAGCGATGATCGAACATCTCTCAGTTCTCATCGATAATCTCGCATCTTAACATTTCAAAAAGAATTATATTTCTTTCTTAAAGACTGACACGCGTTTTGTAATCTTCTGACGACGACGACAGCACATGGAGAAATCCCGCTGACTTTTCAAGCTTTAAAGCCAGTAAGCAAAAAAAATGTATATATATATATTTTTTTTTTTCAATCAATAAGCGTAAGCGCATTGCGCATATCAAAACCGAGTAGAAAACCTGCGCTCCCAGTTCATTTCAATTCAGTCTTGCGGCGTCGCTCTAACCATACGTAGGTTAAGCGATTTCTTTAAAAAAAATTCAAAATAATTATAAAGTTTACAAGTCCGAATGGAAAAATAAAGGCATGAACGTGACATAAAATTTATTTTACTATAATCAAAAGGACTAGTTGAAAAGGATCGCGAATATTTTTTTCAAGAGTTTTTGATTTTTTACATACTATTTTATAAAGTGTTAATAAACAAGTTTTTATGAAATAAAGAAAAAATTAGAAAAAATTCCAAGTGAACCGTGCCCTAAATAAGTACACGGAACCACATATATAAGAAAAGTGTTAGAGCTATGAAAACTGAAAGAAAGTTTTTTAGAAAACGTGACGTGAAATAATCAAATAAAAGTCTCTGGCTTAATGCAGATAAATTTTCTGAACAGTGATAAATTAATAGGAAAATATAATAATAATAATAACAAGGAAGTAATACTAGTAAATTAGTATTAGTTCTTGTTCTTCCTGTTGCTGTTTTTTTTTTATTTGGCATTATCCGAATAATGACTTCAACAGTTCTGCAACCAATGGCTTGGACCAATGAAAAAATTCGTCTATCTTGCGTCGATAATATCGGATTAAGGCAATTATGGAAAATGCTCGCTTTGGATAATGGTACAAGCAATACGAATAAAAACAATGTAAGTATGAAGAAGATATAACTGAATTTCCTATAACTAACAAGAATAATTCTAAATAAACCGTGCAGCGAATATTAATCTAGTTTTGAGTAGATATTTTTGTTGGTGGTTTTCCGGTTTGTGGGTGTGTTATTGCCTTAAGCATTATAACAATAATAATATATCACATTTTAATTCGATGGAATGTTATGCGCGCTGCACATCTTCAAGTTTGCCGTATAATAATTGGTTTTAATATATTCAAATTAACCGGAACAATAAGAGATAGTTAGGTTGATGGAACAATGAATAAGTTAAGTTTTTTTTTTTGTTCTGTCTGGTTACGAATATATTTTGCAATTTTACGAGACAAATGCGTATTTTTGAAGCGACAATTTCCGGAATCGATAAGAATTTTAAATTTTATTTTAGAATTAAATAGGGGAGAGGGGGATCGGTTGCAACAGATTTACAATGAAAAAATATTCGTTAAAAACAAGTTTTTGATTTTTTTTAAAGATAGCGTCATCTTGAACGCAATTTTAGTATTAAGAAGATCGAGAAAATAATTTTTATGATCATGATATCAGCATATGAATTATTATTGGATCGTTGTGATCGGATCAACTTTTTTTATGTCTGCGAAATTTTTATTAATATTTAAAAACGAGTTTCAACATTTTTTTTTAAATTCAGATATGATAGAAATGGATCTATAAAATTAATAGAAAGATTTCCGGACTTCACACTGTTCTAGTTTATTTATCGTAAGGCTTCGGTCTCTGCTGAGACACGCAGAACAATGTGAAATCTGAAAGCCTTTCTTTTCATAATTCACCCTTAATATTTAGACATGCCATAATTGAGGTCACGAATTTTCATGAAATTAAACTTAGTTTTTATAGATACATATCTACATTGTTTTCAAAACATTTCCATTATAAACCATAAATTTTACATTGATATAAAATTGTATCGCGGAAAATATTTCGAACATTGAAAATCGCTTATATAAAATACAAAATGGAGAACAGGCTGCAAAAATGTACGATAAAAAATAATTGACCAATCAATTATGTACCTAAAATAACAACAAATAATCAACACCAGAAATTATCAGGTATTTGATATCAACGTTATCTAGAAAATGTTCAAATATGAACTCATTTTTTTTTAATATTCACAAGAATTTTTGATGGAAATTCTTCGAAACTTTTATTACATGGTTAGACTTTTAGCGGCCTAGTTTTATCGACATCGAATTTTTTTTACAAATAGTTTAAGACTTATCAGTAATTTCCAATAAATCGTACCTACAAATGTACACTGCAAAAAACAATTGATTTGAGATAAGAAGTTTCGCTAAAGAATTCCAGACTTGAAACTCGTGTGTTTGTTGTTAATCGTAATATAATATACGTCGACCGGGATTTGAACTCACGACCTCCGCATTGTATACCAATACGCTACCTACTGGGCTACACCCAATCTAATTCTACATATTTAAGCCACTTTAGGGAAAATAATTCAAATTCATTGCAAGAAAGTGTTGCTTTTCAGGGCTTCTTGGCAAAGGTATCCCCTAAAGTGGGTTAAATATGAACCCACTGTCTTCCCCTTTTCTTTAATAGATTTCTTACCAGTAACCATACTGTTAAGTATGGAGGAAGCTCATTATCTATTAGCGGAAAGGAGTGGCCAATTTTATTAAATCAAAAATGTTTGAATCTTTTCAAATATTTCAAAAATATTCAGTACAGTGGTAGTATATTCTTAGAGGTCATAGCCACATATCAATATACTCGCAATTTCTGTAAATAAACATAATCAAATACCAGTTTAACAGATCATTCATGGTTTAATTTTACGAGAAAATACAGAAGGTGATGTGAAAATTATTATGTGTTATATTTCTCAATCGAATATCAAATAACTTTACCTTGTTTTTTTTTTATCAATATGCGTATCTGTGAAAACCGCGTCTTAGAGTATAAAGTTGTTTGAATTTATTACGTAATTATGTTGGCCTCTATAATATAATTAGATTTCTTCAATGTTAGTCAATATTAACTATAAATTGAAAATAGAAAAACTAATTATCTATAAATAGATTGCCAAAAAAGAATCGTAACGTTATTGAAAAATTAATTTACAATACATTATAAGAACAATTTTGTTTTTGTAAGATTGTTTCTTCATTAAAGATTTCCGGATCTTACACTGTTTGATTTAATAAGTATGACGTTTCGGTCTCTGCTGAGACCTTTATCTCACAGCAGAGACCGAAACGTTTTTTCTTCAATTTGTTTTCTTCACAATCATTTTGAAATTAAAAATCAAATGGAAATATATTTCTCAAAATTTGAAAGGAATTGTATCAGTTAAAGGAAAGAATTTATGCTATTCTGTTTTAGTATTCGTGAAGTATCGCTCTCTGCTGAGACCTTTATCAACAGAAACTATTAATAAAGCAAAACAGCGTGAAATCCAAAAATCTTTCCTTTATTTTAATCGTAACGTCTTAGTCTGTGCTGAAACCTTTATCAAACTGATCCTAGTCAATTAGATAAACGTTGCGATCAATAAAGCGGAACACTGTGAAATCCGGAATCTCTATGAAAACATTCACCAAACCAAATTGTATCAAATAGGAATATAACAAAAAAAAATGAATAAAAATGAAATGTTGTGGAATAAATTAACTAAAAAAAATTCACATTTTTGCATAATTTTATTATTAACCTTAGCATTTTTTTTTTTGCAAATACAGTTTGACGTCAGTAGCATCACAAAAGCATACGTAACAAAAGCGCTGTTTTTTCTCGCAAGATTTAAATCTTTTCGCTTAACATTTCTTTTCGATTGCGAAATGTCTTTCTGTATTATTGTAGATAAAAGGCTACAATTTCTTTTCTGATACCTTTTGGTAATAATGGTAACAAACTGGTTTATTATTTAAAAAAAAAATAATGACGTAGTTTCTGATGCAGGTTCAATGCAAATTTTTCGCCATGATATTTATTTGTTTAGTTGATAATGAATATGAGCAAGATACACAGATATGGGCAGAATAGTTTCTTTTCGTGAATTCAGTAGCATTAAAAGGAATTTAATTTGAAGTAGACCGAACAGTCCGAGCAGCCGTTCTCGAGATATTTGCAGAAAAAAAACAGCAAAATTCAATTTTTCAGTTTCTTGCAGATATGTCGAGCGGCCGTTCTTAAGATATTTGCAAAAAAAAAGACTTTCGCACTGTAGTGAGAAGGAAAAGCTGTTAGTTCTTTTGTGAGCTAAAGCTGGTTTGATCATCCAAAAATATTTCAATTCAAACAAGATGTATTCTGTTCTCGAACTAAACGTGGTCGTATAGAGCCCATAGTTCGTTCGTGAACTAAACATATACTGGAAACCTTCGCTATGATATCACACACAATGGAATTTATGCCTTTGACGTGTATACGAAAAACTGACAAAATTCCCTTAGTCAGTCAGTTTCGCCCAACACTCGCTATCCTAGGCCACACAGCCATTCATACATTGGTGACAGCGATGGTGAGCAATTAGTGCACCAGTATTCATCTTATCAACCGAATAAGCAGCCTCTTAAACTTTACATTCAATCAGTTCACTACTAAATGTTCGAATTTTAGTAAATAGTTCGATTGAACTAGTTCGTAAATGAACTATATATCTCTTCATAACATTCTTGCATTTTACTTTACTACCTACATTTTCTGCGACCCAATTGAATTACAAACAGATATCATCGATTCTCTCACGAATTAATAAGATAAATATTCGTACCTAGCTATCCGTTAATACAATTAGTGGATGAAAAAAAAAATTAAACAACATTTAAGAATTCTTAGTTAAATATTGCTTCAGGTTTATACACTTATAATTTGCGATAAAAAAAATTTCCGATTCCCCGAGACCGTGCTTATTCAATACTTATTTATTTTTTAAATAAATCTTTCCACAATTTACTTAAACCATTAGTTCTGAATTTTTATTAATACATTTTTTTAAACTTTAACTTTTTACTTAAAAAAATATATTTGCTAATGTAATATATGATAATGACGGTATTTGTGCCGGTATGTAATCATTGATTGGATACTTTAGAAAAAATAAATAAGTAAGAATAATTTGCGAGAAATTCCAGGTCATGGTACTTATTAAACAGAAATATGAACCGATGCCGCGTCCGCCGTTTTAAATCTCCTATTTAACTAACACAGAAAAAAAAAAAAATTTTTTTTTGCAATTAAAATGAGTTCAATGCCGAAGCATGATAACTCAATTAATTATATTTCTATGAACGTATAATTCTCTTGCGGTTATTTTACTTCTATCTATTACTTTTATCAGATTTTCAAATAATATTTTTAACTACAAATCATTTATGTATACCTATAATAGTTTATTGAGGAATTGGGAAGATCTCACTATTTTCGCAAATTGCTTTAGGTTTTTCAAGGAAAGATTTCTGCTTTATCCCACACATATTCAATGTATTTTTCTCGGGAACGGTTCATCCGATCTTCATGAAACGTTTTGCACTTTTTAAGCTCATCAATGATAGCAATTTGAGTAAAGCAATTTCGAAAAATAATAAACAGATTTTTTTTCCACAGCTGTTGAAAGTTCACTTTTATTTGCCAAGCATAGTTTGAAATTAACAGCGGAAATATTTTTTTTTTAATTTCGGCCTAACTCTGATTTTAGTCCTTGATGCCACATAATTAGCGGGAAAAAATTAAATTGATATCTTTTGGAATTTTGGAGAAAAGGTATATTGAAGTAAAAAAATGCAACTTTTCAAGGGAGCGAAAAAACAGTTTCTCTTGTTTTCAAATGTGGACCCTTCAAGTTTAGGGCGAAATTTTGATCACATCTAGAGGTCGGACGAATGTGCAAATTGTGTTCGGTCCAAAATATAGTCTAAAAACAACAATGAAAAATGTTGTTTTTTCATTGCTCCATCGCTTACCTTCTTAAACTGTCCATATTTTCAAAAATAGCTTAAAAGAATGAATTTTGATTTGTTTAATGCTCAAAAAACCAGAGTTATCTGTTTTGGTTTCAACTGTCCAAAAAAATCGGAATTATATTTTTCTGTTTTTTTTTAGAAATTTTCACTTCTGCTCCCTTTCCAACTTGACAACAGCCATGAAATTTTTTTTTTCATCATTGTTTTTTTGTCCTCTGAATTTATTATATTATACAGTAAAGTTAATTTTTTTCACACAATTTAATTATGTAAAAAAGATACGGCACTGAAATAAGTCTACACCAAATTAAGACGCTAAGAAAGAAATTAAGCTTACCCATCTATGTGTATAATTCAGTACATACGTCACTCGATTGGCGATAGTAACAGGAATATTTGTAATATCTGGTGTTCGAGCCTCGGTCTCTTAAATAGTTTTTTTTTAATATTAGTAAGCTCAAAGATATGTCAATAACCGCTCAAGGTTTAGAGTTTTTAGGAAGTCAACCTTCAGCAATTGTTCACATAATGTTATGTATGAGAAAAAAAATTAATTCATAATCTAGCGCTAGCCAGTTTAGCCATGCGTTAAATTTAACGCATGGCTAAACTGGCGAATTCGCTTAGAGTATATGTAAAAAAGACGGTGTTTTACTGATCACTTTAATACAATAAAACAATATAATTGCATAATTATTGGCCTTAGTAGAGTACTGTTTTTCTAGCAAAGTAGTCTGATATAGGAAATGACTTTAAGTTCATGGTTTGGCCAATGTTTTCGGATTCGCACTGTTTTGCTTTATTAAACGTGACGTTGGGTCTCTGCTGAGACCTTTGTCATTTGAATACAGAGAGCGAATCCGTTTCGGAAAGAGATCGAAAGGTCACGTTTAAAAAAGCATAGCTGTGTGAAATTCGGAAATCTTTCCTTTACATTTTTTGAATTTACCTTATTTTTCAATTTATTCTGTTTATTGAAACCACCGTAACTTTTCTTTTAAACGTTTTTTTTCGTTATTATTCTTCTACGAAAAAATGCTTCTACAATAATATTTCTTCTAATCAATGTTCTTTATTCGGAACAAATTATGGCGATGATGATTCTTAGTATGTATAGTCGTTCTTGAGTAGAGCTAAGTTTAAAAAAAAATTAAATCTAGACTGTCTATTGCACTTTGGTAATGGTTTAAATTGCGTTATTATATATATAATTTTTGATAAGCGGATCACTATAGATCTTTTCAGACTCTAGACTCCAGGCAAGACCCGAATTTTTTTCCTTATCACGAATAGCAAGGAATGGCTTAACAAGATGACTGGCCGAATTCTCGTTAATGGAGGTCACATGGGCTGATACTCAATAGATTAATTGACGCATGAACTACTAAATCCAGTTCAAGCCGAGCATTTCTGGACTTCGAAGATCAACTGTTTGGAGATGACGCTACTGAATATCACCTCTTGTAGACAGTACTGTACCCTCTTCGTGGAAACTTGTGAATGTTCAGCCTATTTTGAAGAAAACGAACGAAGTCCAATAGTAATTACCTCACTTCTATCGAATACAGTGTCTCGACACCAATGTTATTATTTTCTAGGGTGTAGCCTAGTGGGTAGCATTTTGGTCTATAATGCGAAGGGCTTGAGTTCAAATCTCGGTCCAGCTCACAATCCACATGGATATACTTTGGTTACCTCATTCTAACGAAAATGAAGAAAAATCCTAGATAGTTAGTTATGCAAATGGCTAACAGCCCTTCTGCAATAAGTAATAAAAACCGTTTAGGAACCTAAAGGTCAGGAAACCAATGTTTTGGGCTGAAGTGCTGTATGTGCTGGTTTTCCTCAGGGTTCTGTTTTTTCTCCTAGTCTTTTCCTCATATTCATTAATCATCAATCCCATTCATAGCTTTACCGACGGCAGTACTATTTGTTTTTCCTACAGAGCATCAAGCTCGCGACTTTGACCAGCGTAGGACCATAACGCAATCATTGAATGACGAACAGTATCGAATTCAATACAATGAAAATTTTAAGCTGTCTCGTGCCTCTGGAATGTAATCCCAATTTGGATCTAATATCCTTTGAAGGACAGTAAATTTCTAAATCTGTCGATCTAAATATGCTAAATATTCAAATTACGCAAAATCTATCGAAGACAACATCCAAACGTTTGGGAAACCTTAAACACTGCCAGAAATAAAAAATTTATCAGGATTATTGACAAACTATAAGGCTCTTATTATTCAATAATTTGGAACAAAGCGAAAGCATTGACGAATTGGATAAAAACTATTTGCTTGCTTGCTTACGATGACGCTACAGCCCAAATCGGACTCTAGCCTCCTGAATGCTTCGCCTCCATTCATATCGGTTCAGTGACCGCGTCCTCCAGTTTGAAAATTCTTAGCAGTGATTTGCTGTCTACGACAATCTAATCCTTCCAGCGCTTCCGTGATTTTCCGAACGGGCTTCGTCCATTTACTTTCCCTTTTAGTGTGCGATTGAGAATTCTTCCGTCATCCATCCGCTCCACATGACTAGCTCGTTGCAGTTTCTGAGATCTTATGAGGGTTGACACTTCTGCATTGTCGAAGATGGTATACAATTCTTTATTGTATCGTGTTCTCTAGATCGATTCCTCCCTCACAGTTCCGGGGATTCTTCTGAGGATCTTTCTCCCAAAGGCGTTAAGTAGTTTTTCGAACACCTGAGTTATTGTCCACGTTTTGCTGCCATAGGTCTTATAATTGTCTTATATATGTTTTGAATATTTTTAGTTTAGTTTTTGGTCATTGGAAGTACCGAATATTACGTCTTTTTTGCTGTCATTTTCCTTCTTTTAATTTCGATGGGTTCGGTTCCATCCTTCGATAGGTTTGCCTCTAGGTATTCAAAGATTTCTACGTTTTCTATAAAAACTACTTATCTAATTTTTATTTTCGTTATTCAGCAATAATTCTAGTTCACTTCCTTGTCCCACAATTAATTACTAACATTGAAAAAAAAATCTCCACATTGAATCTAATGATATCTTACGCATTATATCTGCTTCGTCATTTCAGCGGATACGCCAACACAAATCTCAAGTATTTTATAATAAAAAAATTCTCAAGTTGTTTATTTCATAATTTTATCGCCATTTCAAGTTCAATTTCCCTTGTTTACCTACATACAAACAATGTTCATACTTGAAAAAAAAAATCAATGCAGTTATTCGTCTTGCGTAAACAACTATAATCAAAGGACATTATGTAAGAAACTCCTACTCCTACAATATTATGTAGCTATAGTAAAGAAATTTATTTTTTTAAGCAAACAATAAAAACTCGTCTATATCAATCTGTTTCATCTCACTCCGCCAGTATTATTAAAGTAGAATGATCTACGCCACCTATGACATAGTAAAAAAATAAATAAATATACATAAGTATACTAGCTATACACTCTACCCACCTTTGCTATTTGCTAGCAACTCTTTTTAATTCCAATCAGATTGGAATAAAATAAAATCTAAAAACGTGACCAAAATGTGTCGATACCAAACTAAAGAAAAAAAAAAGAAATAACTTTTAAGGTAAAAATGACGCACGTAGAAAATATTTAGGCTCAGGTAAAAATTCACTCATTGTATGTTAGCTATAGAGACTCACATATCTATCACCGCGGACTATCTGTCTCAATGTTAAATTTGCAATTCATTGAGGAAGGTAATAATTGACGTCGACGAATGATTTAAATTCGCACTGGAATTTCTTTCAAATACGTCAGGTCTTCACTTTTATAGTTTCAGATGGTTTTGGCAGAAAATTGAATAATTTTATTGTTTTAAGTTAAAAAGAAAAAATTTCTTAGTCGATTTCTTAGAACATTTGAATAGATGATGGAGTTAAGCGGGAAACGATATTTAAGTACAATAGTTCCACTTCTGAAGTTTAGTGGTTCCTGTATTTTTCAATCAGGAAAAAATTGGCAATAAAGCTGAAAAATATGCCATCTTGCAACTTTTATGGCCCAGTTTAGCAGTCGACAATTCGACACTGGGCATGGAAATCGTGAGTTTAAATCCCGGGTGACGCATAATTCCAGCACATAGTCTTGCTTGGTTACCTCAAGTTACGAAGATGAAAAAAAAAAATCGTAGATAGAGGGCTGTGCGAAGAGCTAACAACACTTCCACAATAAGTAATGAAAATGTTAATGAACCTGAAGGTCAGGAAGACAAGGCCCAATTTGGGCTCTAGTGCCTCATCAGAGCAATCATCGTAAGCAGTGGTCAAGACGATTTGACAAAAAAAACTTTCTTGGAGAATTAGCAATCATACCAAGCTTCGAGTATGCTGATGCTAAGCATGATACTTCAGGCGCCCATAGTTACATAAAACCAATCTTTCTTTCTCGACATCACACACTGATTGTAGCCTATCGAAACGCTAGAAAAACAAACTTTATCAAAATGGCATTTGTTTTTTATTTAGTGCTAATTAAATGAGAATTTTATATACTGTGGAATAATAAAAACAATGCACAGTCACATTTGAACCAATGTGATGATTCCTTAAGTGTTTTAATTTAAGCTTGTTATTATCACGAGGCTGTACATCTGCGTCCACTCAAAATGGCAATGCAATCATGATGATGTTTTTATCGTATATTACGCCCACTATATTTTTATAAGGTCAAACTTAGTTTTAAATTTAATTTACTCTACTGCACTATAACTGGCAAAACAACATTTTTAATTTTTTTTTTTTTAAATCCGATTTACTTTTTTTAACGATCGAAGTATGTCTATAAATAAAATTTAATGAAAATGTTAAGATATGTTAATTGAAATCAATTTCGTATAATAAACAAAACGATTTCATTAATGAAAATCGAAACACGAAACCATTCTTAAGTTTTTATTAATGAAAAAAAATAAATAATTAAAACAGTTTAATACTAAACGTTAGAAATTATTTAAATGAATAAAAAAAATACAATTTAACATTGTGGGAATCAAATAAATTTTACCAGTTCTTTATTGATAATTACTTATTCAACTATGTATGTAGCTTTATTTACAATTATATTCATTGTAAAATGTATTGAAGAATTTTTTCTTATTTAAAAAAAATACACGAGAATTAATTTATTCCAATATGTTATGTAATATTGAATACTATCAATTGAATATCAAATTGAAAACACACCCCGTTTGAAGTAAAACTGAAGCCAACTTTCATTTCATTTCATTTCACAGAAAAACAAAGCTTTACTAATTGAAAAGCTTACTATAATTGAGATAGCGAAAAGATCTAAATGAAAACGTAATGGAAATTGAGTAAAACTGAAAGTTTCAGATGATTTTAAATGGAAGAATAATACATAGGACGATTGAAATTATTTAAACTAATGGTTTTTGTGAAATCGCTTATTTTGGCACCAAAATTTTGACATCATTTCCGCCAGTCTCAATTAGAAATAAGATTCGAGTTTAAATGAGATTATATTAAATTTTGAAACGAAATTTGGCTGGCAATAAATTTTCATAGTGAAATCACCAATTTTGGTGTTTTGACAGAATTTTCCTTAGAACTTTCACACAGCAACTTGATAATAATTTAAAATTTTCAGATAAGAAATTTAATTCAAATGAAAATGAAACATTTTAATCGTAGTTTTCTCCAAATTTTTGACACCAAATTCGTACGGCAATAAATTGTCTAAACTTTTAATTTTTGTGAAATCATGATCTTCAGCGTTTTGACATCATTTTCTCTGCATATTCCCATATCAACTTAATAATAATTTAAAATTTTCAGATAAGAAATTTTTCTTTTGGTTTTTGTGAAATCGTGAAGTTCGGCGTTTTGACATCATTTTCTCTGCATATTCCCATAGCAACTTGATAATAATTTGAGATTTTCAGATAAGAAGTTTTTAAATATAAATGAAACATTTCAATCGTAGTTTTCTCCAAAATTTTTAACACCAAATTTGGACGGCAATAAATTGTCTAAACTGTTGGTTCTTATGAAATCATGAGCTTCGACGTTTTGATATCATTTTCTCAAAGCAATTTGATATTTATTTAAGAATATAACATAAAAAATTAGATTCACATAAAAATCGAATGAGATATCTACTTTTCCTTGAAATTTTGATACCAAATTTTCAATTAGAAAGTAAATTCAAATTAAAATTGGACTGAAATAAAAATTATAAGCTATTCGTCAAATTTTCATAAATACAACAAAAACTGCACTCTTATCTCTCATTGACACTACGTTACAACAATCGTCATAGTAACTATAAAACAGCGCTGACGCTCTGACCTTAGTTACGAATTAAAATAACGTTTTGTTTTTTATTCCTCGAAAATCTAAAATTAAATTTCCAATTAAAAAAAAAAACCTATTTGACACCATTTCAAAACAATTAATTGTAATTTGGCTGGCTTTTCCAATGACTGAAAAATTTAAAAAAAATTTACAACAAAAAATGCAATCTTATCTCTCATTGACACTATGTTACAACAATCGTCATAGTAGCTATAAAACAGCGCTGACGCTCTGACCTTAGTGCGAATTAAAATAATAACGTTTTGTTTTTTATTCCTCGAAAATCTAAAATTAAATATCCAATTAAGGAAACGAAGAAAAAAAAACCTATTTGACACCATTTCAACACAATTAATTGTAATTTGGCTGGCTTTTCCAATGACTGAAAAAATTAACATTATATTACATCGTTCTTTTTACGTCAAACAAAATGTTGATAAGAGATTTCTTATGATGCGCTTAAGATGTTATTAAAGTTACAAATTAATTCTGCGTATAATTAAGATTGAAATGGGAGAGGAGAGTCCCTGATTTCTCAGTTCCCAGAAATGATTGCGGGTCTCTGATTTGTTTTTTTTTTGTATTTTGTCTAAATGATTGTGCTATTTTTGTAATGCACTTAAGCATGATTTGAATTACGGCATAAGTACAATTCGAAAGTTGAGCGTGTTATGGGGCACGTATTTCTGCCTACATATACCTAGAAATAGGCGATTTCTCATTTAAGTTCGGAGTAGTTTTAATGAATTTTTCATTTAGCTTAGACATAGTTTAAATGATTTTTTTTTTTTTTGATTTTTTGGTATGCTAATTGAATATTTTAGTTTTTTGAATAAATTATAGAATTGTTTATTTTATTTTTGTTTTTTTTTTCAGAATATCGTCGTTGAAAGCGAAAATTTGGCCGATTTTTTAACTAATCGCGATTTATTACTACCAAGTAAAATGTCACTGCTGAAATTTTTGGCGATTGTAAGTAGAAAATTCTTTTTATTTTTATTATCCAAGTGTTTTTTATTTTCAAAATTCATTCAAGTTGACCAAAATTTTTCCAACAATATTGATTTGATGCATGATTGCCACCCAAAGGTTTATCTCCTTTAATCACCGGAAAGAGAATCAAAATAAAAATTTTCCACATAGTGCTATAAGCATTTGGTTGGCAACGGGTATCCCTATCATCTTTCTTTTTCGACCCTTTCATCACGCCAATTTTAGCATATTCCGTAAATATTAAAAACTGCATTGTATAAAAAAATCTCTGATAAATTCCAAATTTTTTATTTAAAAAAAATCAACAAACCAAATTAATAATCCACTAAGTCAGCAATGTTAATAGAAAGCCAAATATTAACATTTTATCATGCATAAAAATTTGTGCAACTCTTTGTATGATGAATAAATGTTATGAGAAAATAAAAATCACCTAGAGCGCAATTTTATTTTTTTTAACTCAGAGAGAAGAAAAAAAATCACCAACCGCAGGTGATTTCACATTTCACTTTCACATTTGCAAATGACGCAAATCGAAATGAAAAAAAAAATCATTGACCACAACAATACCAATAATCTAGTCCAGTCGATTAACCGACCACTTAAGAAACAGCAGGAGCCACCGAAGATCTTTAAATATTTGTATGTTGCTTGTTTCTTATAATCTTTTTTTGTTCTTCTTTAAATGATTGCGGTTGGTCTACTCTCACATGTAGACATCGTTCATTGCAAACTTTATAATGTCGATATTCTGGTTCTCAATTAGTTAGTTAATCGGATGAAAAAAAAAATGTAGAATGTTTTATTGTCGATTCATAAATTGTTAGCTGAGACTTAATGGCAATCGTCACAGAAAGTTTTTACTCAGGTCAGGCACTTCTGACGATTTTGATTTTTTTCTTTTCAAATTACAAGTGTGAGGAATAGTATGCTGAATTTTTACTATTTTTCCAGCTATAGGTTATAATAGAATTTCGAAGAGGGTCATAGTAGTGGTATATAAAGTGGCAGGTTATATAGAGCCATAGGTTTGAGCTTTTTTTTGAAAAAAATTTAATTCAAAGGAAAGATTCTCCGATTTCAGACTGCTACGCCTTATTACATGTGTCGTTTCGGCTTCTGTTGAGACTTCTAACAAACTGATCATGGGATAAAGGTCTCAGCACTGTAGTGAGAGAGAAAAGTTGCAGTACAAAAAACAAAAAAAAAATGTCGATTCGCCAAGAAAGATTTAGTGTGTAAAAAATCGGAAAACTACACTTTTCTGAAAAATTAATGCCACGGTTAGTATCGGCCGTTACAGGTTTCATTAGTTATATAGTTATATTGATGAGACAGTGCTAGACACGCCTCATCTGGCTGGCCACCAGTACAAGGAACTTACTTTCGGCCATTCTAGCTAAATAAAAAAAGAAATTTTATACCAAAAAAAATAAAAATACTAAGCTTAAAGACACTTAAAAAATTTACAAAACTCATTATCAACCATAATAAAAATGCCTTCAAAACATAAAAATACAAAAACTGCCTTATGCCCGATTAATTGTGGTGCTAATTTCTAATATATACATTTGCAGATATCTATTACGTATCTATAGAGTATTTTCAATTTATTTATTAAAAAACAAAAAACATTTTTTTAAAGTGATATGCAGAATTTATTGAAAAAAAAAAACAACGACAAATCACACACTATATTTTATGTATATAGCTACAAATCGACGACTTAACTATAAAAAAATTAGATATATAAACCAAGATATTAAAAGTACCATTCACCTCAAGGTTATGTATCTTGTAACTTTAGGAGCTAGCTGCTTTTTTTTTGCAATAATTCTCTTTTTTTCTGTTGTGAACTATCACTTAACTTAAATTTTATGGTGATATTTGTGCCGATTGACGTCAGAGGAGTCTACAAAAATTTTATTATTTTTTTACGTTTTTTTTCTGCCCGAATATTTCAAACTCAATCAAGTTAGGAGAGAATGCCAGTTATTGTACTTTATATTTAGAGGTGTGTACGATAGATTATAAACTCATACACTAAATATTTCGATAGAATTATGTAATTAAAATAATAATAATAAAAAAAAAAACTTAAAGAAATGTCGAAATATGCGTAGCAATAATGAAATAATATTATTCGGTCAATTTATTAACAGCAAAGTACTTTAAAAAATAAGACAGCTAGATAAATATTTGGTTGGGTTTTTCCGAAAATATGTATAAATTCAAGAAATTCCTTGTACAAAGAATTTTTCGGCTAGGCATGATTTGAACTATAATATGGTTAAGCAGATAGCTAATAAGAATTTTGAAGAATTGGTGAATATGTTGCCAAGATAGAGTCTAATAGGACGGTAATGTTATAATCAAGTCTGAAACATACACTTCTCTATATTCTAATGACTCTAACATTTCTAGTTTAGTATACTTTATTCCGCACTACTTTACTGCAGTTTAATCACACTCCCTCATCCTTACTCCTATTTTAGCCTAGTATACTATTCTTTTAGAATATAGTAAATCAGTTACGGCTCGCCACGGAGGCGTACAATGGGCACACTGGTGGCCAACGTACATTGGTGTCCCCCTTCCACGAACCTAACCTATCCTACGGCTCGCCAGTTGAAGCATTTCAGGCGGCGCCTCACACGCTCCTCTATAGAATTTTTATTATAAACACCCATACCAGCGATCCCATACTAGGGTGTAGCCTAGTTTATAGCGTGTCGGTCTACAATGCGAAGGTCGTGGGTTCAAATCTCGGTCAACGCATAATTTCAGCACATTGCCTGCTTGGGTACACCTTGGTCACCCCAATCTACGAAAATGAAAAATTCGTGGATAGAGGATTGTGCGAAGGTCTAACAACCCTTCCACAATAAATAATGAAAAATGTTAAGGAACCTGAAGGTCAGGAGGCCAAGGCCCGATTTGGGCTGTAGTGCCGATCCACCTTTATCTTTTTATCCTTAGCCTTTCAACAGCAAGGAAATGAGGTTCAACCGAGCCTGCGAACAAACGATATCTCCAGCTTTGAAACTGAGGCTACAGTAAAAACACATCATCCACCGCCTTGTCAACAGCTTCGTTCAAAATATTGTCGCTTTAACGGCTTTTGTGTGTCTAATTCTCTGGAATAGAAACAGTTCTCTCCACTTTTTCCAGCATCGTCTTATTCCTCTGGCCTACTGTTCCACTGCTCGCTTCCATGGTCCACCCACCCGACGTATTCCTTAAGTGTTACAAGCTGGATCTTGTTTGGCTTCTTCAAAGTGGGACCGATCCAGTGCCATTCCCGCCTTTAAATATCAATGCCAATCTTAATCTGTCCAGGTAAACTCCAACATTCGCCATTGAAAATAAAACCTCCGTTCCATAAGTCTTCATTAATTGATTGATATTTCAATGGTTCTATGTATCTATACAAATTATTCAAACAGATAGCTAGTAACCAAAATTCCAGAAATATAATTATTTAATATCATTGACGCAATAACATGAAAAAAACTGAAATCTTATCATCAAATTCGTTCCGAAAATTACAAATCTTTTTCCCTTCGTATGATGCAACACCATTTCAAAAAATATCACTCATTATTATTTTTAATGTTTTTTCCCCCATAAAAATAAATTGAGATTAAAGTACTTTCCCACAGCAACTTCGTTGTCGTAGATCATATTTTTGTTTTTTTTAATCTGGAAAAACATTAATCGAAAATCCACTTTTTTCCGGAATAACTACTTTACACGACATCTGGTAATGAAATAATTTTTTTTCCTCGCGGTCACATATGAAACGCACGATTTCACACCCAGACGAAACATTGAAATTTTTCCAAATTCTCCATTCAAAAAAAAAAATGATTATAAGCTTTACCGGAAGACTTTAATTGGTTTTTTTTTAATTATTAATATTTTTACAAAACTACACCCATAGTCGACAGCGCTACAACAATTAGTCAGTAATGAAAATTAAATAATAAAGTTGAAAAATAATAATACTCAGCAAATAACAATGACAATCAACAAAAATTTATATCTCCACTTACGTATAGTTTTATTAATCGGATACATCCTGTATTTACACCTGAATGACAGGGAAAAAAATGGCATTTATTAATGTAAAGATTGACGACTTCCTATAGGAGGTGGATGCATGTAGATGACCTTTTTCTCTGTTAGTTCTTTTTAAGATTTTTATATCCGATTTTTTTGATTGTAATACCCGATGTCATTATGTTTTGAATTATTGATTGATTTTTGATTGTGTTTTGTTTAAAAAAAAAAAATTGTTATCGTAAATACGCCGGAAAATAATCAGAAATTTATTGCAATATTATCTCCGGTTTAGATAAAGATTTTGAATTCTTTAATGAATATCAATGAATTTAAGTATTTAAAAAAAAGAAAGAATTGATGGGGGTTTTGGAGAATACAATGCAACCAATACTTCAGATTGCGGTGGATACTGAATACAAGCTGAAAAATTTATTGAGTACTGAAATGAATTCATTGGATATGGTCGCAAGTCGAAATCCACTCATACGAAATAAAAACGAGTGCGTCGAGTAGTCAATACTCTGGCACCCCCGTATTTTCCACTGTTTCGTACGGAACGGGGCATATGAGAGTGGTAGAGTAGATACCACAACACTGCCAATCAGATTGAAGCTCATCAAATAAATTGCACCTCACCCACCAAGTCGCAGTCGCACCTCACCAACCTGCTTATAATGCTTCAATCTGATCGCTCCAGCTCTAAGCTCACCGATCTGCTTAATGCTTGGTAACCTCCTAATCTGTGATCTTCTCATCTGCTCAGATCCTCAATAACTGGCTCATCTGATCAGTTGCTCAGTAATCCGCCCATCTACTTAGTAACCTGCTCATCTGATCAGTTGCTTTGTTACTTCCCCATCTGCTTAACACAGTAATCCGCTTATCTGCTCATCTGCTCAGTTTCTCAGTAATCTGATCAGTTGCTTAGTAACCTACTCATCTGAGTAGTAACCTGCTCATCTGAGCAGTAACCTGCTCATCTGTTTAGTTGCTTAGTAACCTGCTTATCTGCTCAGTAACCTGCTCATCTGGTCAGTTGCTTAGTAGCCATCTCACCTGCTTAATTAGTCAGTAGCCTGCTCATCTGCTTAGTAATCTACTCACATGCTAAGTAACCTGCTCATCTGCTCAGTTTCTCAGCAACCTGCTCATCTGATCAGTTACTTAGTAAACTGCTCACGTGCATAGTTACCTGCTCCGTAACCGGCTCATCACTGCTCTGCTCATGCATTACCAGCTATTGTGTCATTGTGTGGTTCGAAAAGGCGATTTCCGATCACCGGGCTTCGGTTTCTGTTGCTTATATGCGATTTCTAAGAGAACACTGAACAGGTGACACCGAGCATAAGTGATGAGCACAAGTAGTGAATAGATATCACTGAGCAGCCAGAAGATATCACTGAGCACGAGCAGTGAGCTGACGGCATCACTGATAGAGGAAAAAAATCAATGCTGTTAGAAAAGCTTCTCTTTTTCACAGATATCCTCGAATATATCCGATACTAATTGCTTATGTATTGGCTACCCACAATTATTCAAAAGTATTCAATTTACACATCATTATACTAAATCGAAATTTGTGGCATTTCTAGCGATTTCCGACCATTAAAATTTTTAAAGCAATAATCATTGCTATTTTTAGTTATGGAAAAATATTTTATTAAAAAAAAAACACTGAACATTTCAAACACATAAAATCATTCTAAAACAATATTTTCAAAATTCAATGCAATTTCTCCTCATAAACAAATAGAAACGAAATTATTTCGAGATCCGGTTATACATATGTAAATCTAATCGTCGAAAACAACACATCCATAACCATAAATCGCTCAACAATATTGCGTCGGTCCATCAACAAATCTTGCATAATAAACTTCATAAATTTGTGTTGAACTGCAAATATTTTAAGTAAATATCGCATCTCATTGAGATGCAACGATCTAATTAACTTAAAAATGGTTTTTTTTTCAATAAATCAGTTAAATTGTAATTATTAGTTTATAATTACGTACGTATTTAAATTGTTGCTGCGCATAATCACTAGCTGCACGATACAATGCCAAACAAAACATAAACAATTAACAAATTAACATTCAGAATGTTTATAAAATAAATATTAATAATATTAATATTATTATTATATATTACCTTTATACGGAAAGACTAAATAATATTTTGTTATTATTTTGTTTTCGCTACGTCATAAATTTTAAACCAGTTCGGTGCAATTTTTTCGGTATTCTTACACATTTTCGATATGCGTTTTTAAGTCTTTGTGCGATTTTGACCAGAGTCATGAACATAACAATTTTATTAATCAATCAATTACTGAATTGAGAGAAATGAATACATTCTGAGCTTGATTTTAGTGTAAATATTTTTTTGATTTTTCACAATCGGAAAAAATAAAAATCTCAATTGACGTCAAAAGAAGATATTACCACCTGAAAGATGCTAATTTCAGTAAAAAATGTTTTGAAGGAAATTTATTATTGATTAGTAGTCTTCTAATAAACACATGCCTCCCCGCCCCAAGTGTTTTATTATTTGATAATTGCGTGACGATCTAGTTTTTTAAATGTATGCCATCAACTGGTAGTTTTACCAGTAATTAATACGGAATTTAAATAATAATAATTTTCTCTCTTTTTATGATTGCAGAATGCATTGGAATTGAGCGCGCCAGCTGCTCCTGTCTTATTGCAACAAGGCAGTAATAAAACAAATGGATGGGTTCAATTATCTGGACATCCACAAAGGTAAGTTTTGAAAAAAAAAAAATTATTGTAATTCTGCTTAGACCTGAACTTAGACCTCGATGGCAATCTCGGAACTGAGTTTCGATTTCATCGCAATGATTTTACAGGATCTGGTTCGATCCTGATTTGGAGCAATTTAAAAAAAAAAGCTTATACTAACTTCGTTAATTAAATTTAATTCCAGTTCAGAAATTTTTCAATTTCATTTTAGAGCATACCGCTAAGAATTCAATTCCAATTCAAACCAATCAAAACGGCCATTCACATGATTGAAACCCCGGTCTGGTTTGAGAACCAATTTTATCAATGATCAATGCGTCATATTTTTAATTTTCATTACCCATAACCCCTAACTGATCTCTTGCGTTACCAACAACATTTCAATTACTAATTAAGCTCTGAAGTCAATTTACACATTATCTAAAAAATATATTCTACTTATCTATCTACAATGGCACTAGAGCCCAAATCGAGCTTTGGCCTCCTGACCTTCAGATTCCTTAACATTTTCATTCCTTGTTGTGGAAGGGTTATTTGCCATTCGCACACCCCTCTATCCAGGAATTTTTTAATTTCGTATATTGAGGTAACCAAGATACAACCATGGTTATTTACGTCGACCGGGATTTGAACCTTCGCATTGTAGACCAACACGCTACCCACTAGGCTACACCCTAGCTTAAAAAAAACATATTTAGATCACTTTTGATCAAGTCGAGTAATAATTTTGTTTTTCCTCTATTCCAGCATTCTACCAGCCTCAACCGGTATTGTGCGTAAGCGTGTCAGCAGTCCCAAAGATTCCGAAGTAATGGCCTATCGATCGATCAATGCCGACGCATGTGCATCGAAACTCGTACCAAAATTCTTAGGCGTACAAGAAATCAAATCGGAAAGTTATATCGAACTGCAAGATCTTCTCTACGGCTTCAAGGATCCAAGCGTAATGGATATCAAAATGGGTTGCCGAACATTTGCCGAAACCGAAGTAAAAAATACAACACTCCGATCGGATCTTTATAAGAAAATGATAGCAGTCGATAGTATGGCACCGACCGAACAAGAACATCAACAGCAGGCAATTACTAAACTCCGATATATGCTGTTCCGCGAAGAGATGTCCTCGTCGCAATCGAAAGGCTTCCGAATCGAAGCGTTACGGCTTCGCGGCAATAGTCCTGTAACAGATCTCAAAACGATTCGATTAACTAGTCAGATTCAGGGAACGATTTCACATTTCCTGAATAATCGCAAAACGACAACAAAAGAAATCGTTAAGCGGCTGAAAACGATGCGATCTTTAATGGAAAAATCGGAATTCTTCCGAACTCATGAAATCGTCGGATCAAGCATTTTCATAGTCTACGATGAAGATAAGATTGGCGTATGGCTAATTGATTTTGCCAAAGCCCGACAATTGCCTGAAGGAGTCACAATTAATCACCGTAAGCCATGGTCGCCAGGAAATTGTGAGGATGGTCTTTTGCATGGCATGGACGAACTGATTAAGGTCTTCGAAAATGTCTATGAGTCTCAAACGAAAACCGATTTAAGGAAATGTAATCGCAGATAATTTAAAAATTAAGAAAATGTTTTTTTTTTTTTAAAAAAAACAACATCATTTGTATGAGACTGATTTAATAAGTTTTAAAAGAATTGTTTTTAAACTGTGAAAGGATGTTAATTTGTCGGTCTTTGTTAATATAAATATTGTAGCCTAGGGCTCAAGCTAAATGTCGTAAATATTTTCGAAAAAAAATACTACTAACGTTATCAGCACAAAAATACTTTTAAAGAATTTTTCTCAAAATTATTTTATTTTCGCTAAGTATTGCAGAACCGACAAGTACACTATTTAATTTATTTCTGCTTATTTTTTTTAAAATCCTTAGTTTAATTTAATTTTTTCATTATATAATTTTTTTCCATATTGGAAATTTTTTGCCATATTCTCATCATTTTGCATTAATTATTTATCTTTTCGTTGTACGTTTGATTTAAAAAATTGTATTTAAAAAATTCTTTACGTACATCAATTAGTGTAAAAATGCGTGTTATCCGAAAGAGAAATAATCATGCTTATTATTTGGTTTTTCTTTAGTAAAGAATAAAAATCGATCCATTATTATTTTTTTTTATAATAAATCATTTTGTTAAATTTTAGTTGCATTTTTTTTTCAATTTCAATAGAAAATACATAAACATAATTATTATTAGTGAATGCACTGTGCTTTTTGTTAAAAATAAAGCCAACGCTTTTAAAATATAAAATGTTAAAACCACAAAAAATTAAATAAATGTTGAATATTTAAAAATACAATTTGAGTTGGATATCAATTATTTTATAAATTTTTCCTACATAAATAAATTTTAGGACTAAATCAAGTCTTCGAAGCGCTTAATATTATATATCAATTAAAAAACATGAGCTAACAATGAACTTCACAAATTTTCAGTCGCCAAGAATATTGTAATGGGATCAGAACAAAATCTAGAAGTGACAAAATCCAGAAAGATTCAAATATATCTGCCAACAAGGGACAATATTACCTCTAGTCGACAATACCGTTATCGATCCTGTCGAAAAAGCTAACCTTATGGCAACAAATTTCGGTAGAAATTCACATTTTCCATCTTCAAACCAATCGGCTTCCGCTCTAAATAATTCTGGTTTTTCACTGCCCACACTACATTTTCGCACGAGACTTATTTCTAGGGTCCTTCAAGAGCTCAATATCCACAAATCTGCTGGTCCGAACGGTATTCCCCCATTACCCTTAAACAGATCTCCCCTTGTTTAGCTTAATCTTTTCGTAACATTTCTATTTTGTCTACTCTTCTGGGTGCTTCCCACGTATGTGGAAAGTTGCGAATGTTCAACCAATTTCCAAGCAAGGAAGCAAAGTGGACCCCGCCAAAGTAATGGAAACTGCTGTCAATCGCAAAATCCTTCAATACCTCGAGGATAACCAGCTAATCAATGATCTTTAGTATGGGTTCCGTTCTGGAATATCGGCGGAATATCATTTGGTATTCTTGACGGGACGTTGTAACTCTTGCATACATAAATACGGTGAAGGTCAAGTTCTTGCACTTGACATTGCAAAAGCCTTTGACTGAGTTTGGCATGAATATCCCACAGTCAAGCTTAGGGTCATAGGTTTTAAGGCTACCCTTGATCTATTGACAGTTTTTTCTCTGAAAGCACTATACGAGT
Source organism: Chorisops tibialis (assembly GCA_963669355.1). Lineage (NCBI taxonomy): Eukaryota > Metazoa > Arthropoda > Insecta > Diptera > Stratiomyidae > Chorisops > Chorisops tibialis. The sequence goes on from OY770262.1 coordinate 218,663,124, forward strand.
AGTACTAGATGGCGTTACTTTGCCTTCCTTCCCAATAGATTCCAGAGTCCCTCAAGGCTCTGTTTTATCTCCAACTCTTATCTTAATTTTCACCAACGACCTTCTGTCATCTACTCTTAATCCAATCTATAATATTGCTGATGACAGTACTTTAGATAACACCTGTAAATTTAACTCTGCTGCGGAATCACCCAAGCATTATATTGCTTCCAATCGCTTCAAATTATTCCATTCGCTGAACTCGGATCTCAGCTTAATCCTGGAATGGGGCAGAAAAAATAGAGTAGAGTTCAACGCCTCCAAGACACAGGTCTGTCATCTATCCCTCAAACGTGATGTTTAAGTGTTATCTCACAATGTGACTTTTGGTAGCACACAACTTTGCACCACCGATAACTTCACACTTCTAGGCGTTAAAATTAATGACCACCTGAATTGGGTCTAGCACATTTTTAATGTTGCCCTCGACGCCTCTAAGCGTTTAGATGTTCTCCGAAAGTGCAAAAAGTATTTCACGCCGAACGACCTAGCAACCATCGCAACTCGCATGTTTCGGCCGGGGCATCCAAAACGAGACCATCACGTCTTCTATCGATTCTCTCGAGCATCGCAGAAATGTCGATCTGCGATCAGCATTTACTATCGCTACTTCCACCATAAATGCATTGTGGAACTAATCGCACGCATTCCTCTACTCTATACTTTTCTCCCAGATACTCGCCAAGCTGAACGCCCCCTCGAGTACACCGTCGAACCCTTGACTTCTCGTACAGTGAAATATAGGCAGTCAATCATTTCCCGAACGTCTAAACTTTAGAACAAATTACCAGCCAAAATGTTTCCCAACGTTGTTTCCTCCAGTGCTTCAAATGCAATATCCACCGTCTCTTTCTTCTCTCTTCACCCAAATTAACCCAACTTTAGTTTTTTCTCCAATTTCTATACTGACATAACTGTACATAGCATTATAGGTGACTCCCTAAGTTATGTTCGGTGCCTTAAAAAAAAGGTCGAGGATGCCGGTGAATCCAATATGCAGGTTGAGGTGGATTGGGAAGACTAAGTGAATGGGGATTTAAGTCAGTGTAAGTAGTCAATTATTTAACATTTAGACGCGATTAGGATCAATAGCTCCAGTTCATAGAGTCAATATTTTATTCGTTTATTTTGTATAGGAGGGGACAATAGAAGGGTAGGGTAGATGTTAATAATTTTTTAACTGATTGCTCTGTAGTCGTCGTGTTAGCTACAATTATATCTCAAGATTGATAGATGTAGTTCATAATTTATTTTACATTATCAATATTTATATAATATTTTTTTTAAAAAATAGTTTACAATAAATTAACATATTATTTATAATTATTAATTATTAAGCGTCTATTATTTTTAACGTTTTTCTTGAGACTGATTTTTTAATCACTTTTTGTTAGTCACTATTTTATTTTTTAAAAAACCTACTTAACTATAGTTTATTATAATCCATACAAAGTATTTTTAATTTGTCAAAAAAAAAACTACAAAGTGTTATAATTTTAACTCTACTACGATTCATTAATTTCCAAAAAAAAAATAAAAATAAAGTAGTAAAAGTAAGCACCACATACCCCCTTCTTAGAGAAGATCTTTTGATCTTTTCGATACTCTGATAATTTTTAATAGGGCTTGTCTATGGTACAAATTTCCGTATTTATTTGGCAAAAGAAACCTTTTTTTAATTTTTGGCGGATTTGATGCTTCGGACGAACTCATAAAACAAGGTTTAAGACGATCAATAGACAATTTAATTGGTTTGTCATGAATCTTTACGACGAAAAACTTGTTATTTCTTTGAATAACTTCGAATGGGCCTTCATACGGAGTTTGAAGAGAAGCGTGAACTGAATCTGTTCTCACGAAAACATGGATACATGTTTTGAGATCTTCAAAAATGAAAGGTGTTTCATTACCATGTCTTGACGGGGGGCGTGGACTCGCATTACTGATCCGATCACGAAGAATTTCTACGTAATCACTTCCGGACAATATGCTCGGTTTGTTCTCGTTTTGAACAAAATCATACGGAAGTCTGATATTCTGACCGTAAAGTAGTTCGGCCGGTGTCGCATTGGCATCATCTCGAATTACTGTTCGTAAGCCGAGAATAGTAAAAGGGAGTGCATCCGACCAACTTTCGTTTGGCTTGCATTTTAAAGTTTCTTTAAACACTCTGTGCCATCTTTCCAGCATACCATTAGCCTTTGGATTGTATGCAGTAGTTCTGCAGCGTTAAACGCTGATGGATTTAAAATCCTATCATTTTTCCTAATACTAGAAATAGACGCGATTCGAATTGGGGACCTTGATCCGTAATGATAGAAACTGGCGTTCCATATCGTGGAATATACTCTTTGAATAGGGTATTGGCAACAGTTTCTGCGCGAATATCTGTAATGGGATAAGCTTCTGGCCATCTCGTGAAACGATCTATAACTGTAAGGCAGTATCTGAAACCGTTCGAAGATGGTAAAGGACCAACCAGATCAATATGAATTGTTTCGAATTTGTTTGATACTGGTTTGAAATCTCCTAAAGGGCTTGTGACGTGTCGAGAAACTTTTGCTTTTTGACAGGCAATACATTCCTTAGTCCATTTGTGACAATCTTTATTGATTGAAGGCCAAATGAATTTTTGTCGCATAAGCATAACTGTAGCCTTAATTCCTGGATGCGATAAATCGTGCTCAGTACGAAAAACACGAGTGCGTAAATGTAAAGGAATGTAAGGTCTAACTTTATGCAAGGAAGTGTCACACCAAAGAGGATTAGTGGTGCCTTAAATAACAACCGGAATGAATTTTAAGCTAGGTATATTTTTTTTTCACACAAATACCCTACGGATAATATTAGAGCAGTCAGCCGAAATGGGTTCGCCACTACATCTCATGTTTGTGGACTTCGAGAAGGCTTTCGACAGCGTTAAGCGAGATTACATATAGAATGCTTTGCGTAGGAGAGGTATTCCAAATAAGGTCATAGCTATGATTAAAGAATCCTACGAAGATGCAAGGTGTCGCGTCTTGCATAGAGGAGAGCTGTCCGAGAGTTTTCCTGTGCGAACGGGTGTCAGACAAGGCTGCATATTATCACCAGCCCTGTTTCTGGTGGTAATAAATGACATCTTGAAAGCTGCACTGGAAGGTGGGGAAGGTAAAGGTCTTCAATGGAGACTATTTAACATCTTAAGTCACCTTGATTATGCTGATGACGTGTGTTTGCTTGCACATACCCGTTCGGACTTAGAGTCAAATGTTCGCTCGTTGCATTCTAAATGCAAAAAGGCGGGACTGAAAATAAATGTGCGTAAAACCAAGTACATGCACATGGGTTTGAACGCAAGCACACCGATTGTTCTTAATGGACAGGATGTGGAAGAGGTGCAAGATTTTTGCTATCTCGGAAGCATTGTCAGCATGGACGGCGGAGCCGAAAAGGATGTTGAGGCTCGGCTAAATAAAGCCCGTCAGGCCTTCGGTATTCTTTCCCCTTTCTGGAGGTTAAGAGAGATCTCCCTTCGCACGAAGCTGCGAGTTTTTGACGCATGCGTCAAATCCGTGTTGTTATATGGTTGTACTACGTGGAAAGTGACCGTTCGACTTACCAAGAAACTACAGACTTTCGTAAACCAATGCCTCCGACGCATTTTAGGAATATTCTGGCCAGAAGTGATCTCCAACGACGAACTTTGGAGTACAACTCGCCAGACTAAAATAGGTATTGAGATTCAACGGCGAAAGTGGCAGTGGATCGGTCATACTTTGAGGAAACCAGAGCAAAACATCGCAAAACAGGCTCTGGATTATAACCCTCAAGGAAGACGTCGGGTTGGTCGACCGTGTAACACGTGGAAGCGAGCAGTTGAGCAGGAGGCCAGAGGAATAAACAAGTCCTGGCAACAGCTTAAAGCCGTTGCGCAGGATCGCGCCTTGTGGAAGAGAGTTATTTCTGTCCTATGCCCCTATAGGGGGTCTTAACAGGAATTTGATTGATATTTTTAACTTTAATTAATTCAGAATCCATCAGTTGAGCGTCAGCAATTTCGGAATAGTCGATGGTTGTCGCAAGATTTAATGCTTCAATTCTCGACAATGCATCAGCGACCACATTGTTTTGACCGGAAACATGACGAATATCTGAAGTAAATTGGCTAATGAAATCCAGGTGTCTAAGTTGTCGTGGTGAAGCTTTTTCAGGATTTTGTTTTAGAGCGAAAATTAACGGCTTATGATCCGTAAACAAAATAAAATTTTTGTCGAATATCTACGATTAGACCGAAATGTTTAAGGAAGTCGGCGCCAAGAATGGGTTTTTCGACATCAGCTACGATGAATTTCCAATTGAATACTCTTCGTAACTGGAGAGAAATATCTAAAAAACTAAAAAAGTTGTCTGAAGTGGCTAATGGTATGCTGTTCGACAACAAATCATCATCATGTCGCCTATTCATTTTAGATAATTTATCTAAATTGAGTTTTTTAATCGATACTGGAGCCGACATTTCTGTTCTTCCAGTTAATCCCAAGGAAAACAAGGTTTGTGATAAATCTGTCGTACTCACAGCCGCCAATTCCACCAACATTAAAACTTTTGGATTCAAATCTTTAGTAAATTGGTTTAGGCATTTCATGAAAAAGTGCAGTTTGTATGAGAGGTGGTGGAAGGAGAGGGAGGACACATGTAATTTTTATACAGTAGAATGAAATCATTATACAAGTATTATATTCCAAATTTCATATCAATAGCAGGTATACTTTTCGAGAAAAGCCGTTTATTGATAAATTGCGTAATTGTGTCATTTTGTATGTGAGGGGGTAGAAGGGGTAAGGCTATTCGTCTAATTTTTTTTGATCTTATTAATAATTATAAATAAATAGTTTCTACACAATTTCAGCTGAATCAATAGTATACGCACTGAGTAAATTGGTTTAAAGCATTTCATGAAAAAATGCAGTTTGTATGGGAGGTGGTGGAAGGAGGAAGAGGACACGTGTAATTTTTATACAGTAGAATGATATCATTATAAAAGTATTATATTCTAAATTCCATATCAATAGCAGGTATACTTTTTGAGAAAAACCGTTTATTGATAAATTGCGTAATTGTGTCATTTTGTATGGGAGGGGGTAGAAGGGGTGGAGCGATTTGGCCCGTTCACGAACTTGTCCTTACTTTTTTGTCAAAAACGATGTGTACAAAATTTGAACTTTCTAGATCAACGCGTTCTCAAGTTAGAGAGGACACGGACGGACAGACGGACAGACAGACAGACAGACGGACGGACGGACATCCGGTTTTGAAATTTTTGAGTGATTATATGAACTTCTGCATCATTAATTTTTTTCTCCGAGCCTTATTTCTTAGCGTTACAAACTTTGTGGCAAACTTATAATACTCTCAGATTTCATCTAGAGTATAAATATACCTAGCTTAAAATTCATTCCGGTTGTTATTGAAGGCACCACTAATCCTCTTTGGTGTGACATTTGAAAGGTTCCAATTGGAATTAGGATTAGTTTCCATGACTCGATCTGCTAAAATACTTAATTCGTCAAGTGAAACGTTAGCTACAGCTAAAATTGACTGAGCATTTTGTGGCAATTTTTGAAGCCAAAGTTTTTTTAAAAGAGGTTCTCCAACCGAAGACCCAGCCAAAGCTTTCATCTTACTTAAAAGATGGGATGGTTTATCGTCGCCGAGATCAAGACCATTAATCAATTTTTGTAATTTGTGATCCTCCGATTCACCAAATCTAGCAATAATAGCTAATTTTAAATCAGAATAAGGTGTTGTAGAGGATAAATTTTCAATAATATCCAACACCTTATCGCATTCTTCTTGGGTCAACATACTTAAAGTATAACTAAATTTCGTTGTTTCCGACGAAATATTAGCTGACCGGAATTGAATTTCGAGAGCTTGAAACCAAGCAGACGGATTTCGTCTCCAAAGACAAACTTTCTGTATTGCAATAGTTGCAATATTGTTAGTGTCACCTAACCCTAAAAAAGGATTAGGTGGAAATAATTCATCTCGGAATGAAGGAGGTAAAGCACGTGCCTCATTGACCTCGTTGTCGTTTGACATGACGAAATTTTTTACGAAATTAATAACTCGTAATTAATTTAAAATTCACAAAATTGATACACATAAAAACTAAAATTTAAATAATAAAAATTTATACTTAAATATTCGGTTTTATATTTTCTTCATTTTTCTATTTTCTTTCTTCTTTTTTATTTAAATAATTCTTGAAATTGCTTATACCGCTAGCAGTCTTAAAATTTTCGTAAAAATTTTCTCTCTTGATTTTCTTTATTAGATCTTCTTTCTTTTTTCGATTTTCTTTTTTCAATTTTGTTTCTTTTTTCGATCTTCTTTCTTTCTTCGATTTTCTTATATAATCCCTGAGTCCGATTTCGAAGATGTTTCGGATGGCGAAAAATGCACAGCCAATCAGCTAAAAGGGACAGGAAAATCGTACGAATTAATATTCAATTGAATAATTTTTATTTAATAAAATGCGATGCTAAGGCGTGTTCGCCTGTCGGGGTCACCAGTTGTAGTCGTCGTGCTAGCTACAATTATATCTCAAGATTGATAGATGTAGTTTATAATTTATTTTACATTATCAATATTTATATAATATTTTTTTTAAAAATAGTTTACAATAAATTAACATATTATTTATAATTATTAATTATTAAGCGTCTATTATTTTTAACGTTTTTCTTGAGACTGATTTTTTAATCACTTTTTGTTAGTCACTATTTTATTTTTTAAAAAACCTACTTAACTATAGTTTATTATAATACATACAAAGTATTTTTAATTTGTCAAAAAAAAAAACTAAGTATTATAATTTTAACTCTACTACGATTCATTAATTTCCAAAAATAAAAAATAAATAAAGTAGTAAAAGTAAGCACCACAGCTGCAATCACATTCAAAATTGTCTGTATAGAATGTTAGCTTTATAAATCCAATGAAATTTGGTGTATTTTATATTCTTGGAACTTAAAATTTGTATGAGGATTTAAGGGAATCGTAAAATTTTTTAAAGGTTTCCGTACAAAATTACAACTTCATAACTTTTAATTTTATGCTTATTAGTTGATTTATTGAAATTAATCGAAATTATATTTTGGGATGGGAGGAGTTAGAAAGGAAAGAGGTGTTTCAAAACATTTGATACAACTTTGTTTCAAATAGTTTTAAAAGTAGTGCAGTAGCGTCGATAATTCGGTTTATTTGTAGTCAGAGCCTGCCCGGATTATGAAATTGTCCGGATTTTCGAAACGAACAAAAAACATAGCAGGAGTACGATTGCGCGTAAAGCGGCGCAATCTTACGATACTCTAGATGAAATATAATTTTTTGTGATCCTAAGAAATTTTGTATGGGGAGTGCTAGAAGGGATGATAGCATTGAACTAATTTTTTCCCCATCATGCTAAAGTAGCTAAAAAAATGTTTTATACAAAATGTTTACTCCAAAAATTGATAGTGAAAATGTGCAGTTTGCAGAAAGAGCCGGGGGATTTTAGTGATTTTTCTCATAATATTCCTATGAAATCGACATCCCTTAAATTTCAGACTAGTGCCATTCATACTTTTCAAGAAAATCGATTTCTTGTGATGTTGTGAAACTGTGTCATATTATATGGGAGGGGGTAGAAGCAGTGAAGCTAATCAAATATTTTTTTCTGATCTTAGTGATAATACTAATTAAACATTTATTACAAAATATGAGCTCAACAAATGTTATATGTTCTGAGAAAATCGGCTTAGAGCATTTCATGAAAAAGTGTAGTTTGTATGGGAGGGGTGGAAGGAAAGAGAGGACGCAAATAATTTTTCTACTGTAGATTTATTTATTTATTTATTTACGGGTACCAAACCCTCAAATGAAAGTTACAAACTTATAAATATAAATGTAAAAGAGAACATAATAAAAATATAAATGTAAATGTAAAAGAGGACATAATAATAATATAAAGGTAATAACATAAATATATGAAAAAAAAAGAGTAAAAAAGGAAATGAAAAGTAAGACAAAAGTAAATAATATTTTAAAAACTAAATAACAAAGAAAATCATAATAATTGTATTGCCTTAAGGCAGTCGATATTAGTAGAGAATATGTCCAACATAGCTGAGTGCTTGTTAGCAGTTCTCATCAAGCGAGTGGCCGGACTATTGTTAGCATAACTAGTAACATGACGCGTGACATAAAAACTATCGGTAGAGCGTGATGCATGACTTGGAACCCGAAAGTTTAAAACTTCAAGAAATTCAGAGCAATCCAACTTATCATTAACAATTTTAAATAAAGCTATTAGCTCATATCGTTCACGTCGTTTAGACAGTGGCTCCAGATTCAAGGTAGTGAGCAAACAGTCATAGTCAATTGTTTCGACAGGTATGCGAAGTTTAAAGGCAATGTACCGCAGGAATTTGTGTTGAACAGTTTCAATATGGGCGGAGTGAATATGGAAAAAGGGGTTCCAAATGACAGATAAATATTCCAGATGTGGACGCACCAATGAGCAGTAAAGAGTTTTCAGGGAATAAATATTTTTGAAATCTTGACTATTGCGTATAGCGAAACCCAGCATTCTCCGAGCTGATCTACAAATTTTGTTGTAGTGAGGCACGAATGTCAATTTAGAGTCAAGTAATAGACCCAAGTCATTGATAACATCAACCACTGGTAAATCGCAAGTATTAAGGTAATAGTTAATATTGACCCGCTCACGACGTCTGCTGAACGCAATGTAATTACACTTTGAAATATTCAATGGAAGACGATTTGTGATACACCAATCATACAGGTAATTAAGATTATTTTGAACAATTGTACAATCGTTTACAGTGTTTATAATTTTATAGATTTTAAGATCATCCGCGAATAACGAAAAATTTACGTTTACGAATAAGTTGGATATATCGTTAATAAAAACAAGAAAGAGCAGAGGCCCTAAATGCGATCCTTGTGGTACTCCTGATTTTACGAGAAAAGGTTCCGAGTGAGCAGATTTTATATTTACAATACTATAGCGATCATGGAGGTAATCACGTATCCAACTCAGAAGATCGCCAGAGATGCCTATGGCGTGAAGCTTCGAAACGAGTAGGCAGTGATCAACTTTGTCGAAGGCTTTTGAGAAGTCGGTGTAGATTGCGTGGACCTGGGAATTAGACTCCATTGCATGGATAATAGTCTCAACATAAGGCAAGAGATTAGTCAGTGTAGACTTCCGTTTTAGAAAACCATGTTGGTGAGGGGTAATATAGCTTCTCAGTAATGGTGTTAATTTGTTCGTGACGATTGCATCAAAAATTTTGGATAGGGTCGATTGGATAGAAATGGGCCTGTAATTGTGAACATTGCATTTATCATTGGACTTATGAATTGGTATAACAAAAGAAGTCTTCCACAATTCAGGAAAAAGACCCGAACGTAAGGATAAATTTAAAATAATCGTAATGGGTAACGCCAAAAACTGACGACAGTTAAACAGAAACAATGGTGGAACACCATCGGGTCCCATACCTTTAGATGTATCAAGGGTATCAAGCATTGATGTGACATCTGAGATGACAACATTTAACGACGACAGATTTAGGTAATAGTTGCCCAGTGATGATAAATTCGGCACTGCAGATGGAATAGTGCTATTATCGGAGTACACACTGGAGAAATACTTAGCAAAGAGGTTTGCAATGCTAGAAGGATCAGATGCAATAATATCATCAGCATACATACAGGAAGGAAGAACATTGTCTGACCTAAGAGAATTAACGTAGTTCCAGAATGCCTTAATGTTATTGGAAGAAATATTAGCTTCAATATTACTAGTGTATTCAGTATAACAGGAAGCCTTTTTAGCTTTACAGAGACTGCGTAAACGTGAGAATTCCAGGTAGTCACTTTGGGAGAGCGATTCCTTATATTTAGCATGTGCTCCTTTTTTGTTTTTGATAAGTTGACGCAATTGCGCGTCGTACCAACGGAGATATAACGAGCTAGAAATAATTTGAGAAGGGACCAAATCATCGATAACTTTGTACAGAATGCCATAAAATCTAGAAACGGCTTCGTTTATGTCAACTATTTCGAGTAAGAGTGGCCAGTCGATTAATGAGAGCTGCTCACAAATGAAACCATAGTTGGCAATTTTAAAATTATAGGTGGCAAAGGGAATATTGTGAGCAATATTAGTGATAGAATTTAAATTAATGATTATATTGAGTGCTGGATGGTACCTTTTATCAAGCGGCAGCAATTCGTCGTGCGATGAAACCACTTCAGGTGGTGGTGAAAGGTTAGAAAATACCAGATCAAGTAGATTCCCTTTGGCGTTGAAAATGCGGTTACTTTGCGTAAAGTTAAGATCACAGAATTGATCAATAAGACCACTGCTCGCGCAATTAACACTGGATTCATACCAGTTTAGGGAGGCCCAATCAACTTCAGGCTGGTTGTAATCTCCAACAATCAAAGTATCCGCAAATGGAAAACTGTTAAATATGCCTTCGATAGACTGGCAATGGCTGGCGTAAGTCTCGGCTGATGATGATGGTGGTATGTATACACATCCAATAAATAATTTGCGTTGGCTGAGGCTGAGTTCGACGAAGATATCTTCCACATCGTTAGAGGACTTAATTAGAAGTTTGGCAGAATAACAATTTTTTACAGCTATTATGCAGCCACCACCTCTGGATTTCGTACTCCGAGTATGGCACCGATCCAAGCGGAATACATTGTAGTTCGAAAAACCAAGTTCACTGGTTAGTATATCGTCATCCAACCAAGTTTCTGTAAGAATGATGGCATCGAATTCAGCGTTTAATAAGCTCAAGCGAAGGAGGGGTAGCTTAGTTTTCATTCCTCTAACATTTTGATAGTAAATAGAAAGATTGGAGGCCCTCATGAGCAATGATGAACTGGAGCATGAATCCACACGATTTAGGTCTGGTTGGTATCCTTTATGCGCACATCGTTTTTTGGAACGTGTTTGAATGGTCGAATAACGAGTCCAGTGGGCCAAAACTCGGATGTGAAGCAAGAGCTAAAAGCGTGGACAGGAACACCCACTTTAAAATTGACAAAACGTAGGTCATCCAGGTTGGTATCCTTCTTGATCAGTTTCACACACCGCACACGATCTTCATCGATCGAGAGACTTTTAGCCACAAACGCAATAATAGAACTTTCTGTTGTATCAGTATTAAATCTGCCTAGATGAAGCCACTTATGACCAGTGACAACTTTAAGGTTATCCAACAAGCAACCATTGCCTATAATTTTATTGCCTATAATTTTTATTATTTAAATCATTAAAAAAGTAATATATACCAAAATTCACACAAATAGCTTTTATACTTTTCGAGTAAATCCATTTATTGTCAAATTGCGAAATTGTGTCATTTTGTATGGGAGGGGGTGGAAGGGGTGAAGCTAATCATCTAATTTTTTTTGGCCTTACTAACAATTTTAAATAAATATTTAGTGCACAATTTCAGTTCGCTAAATTTTATACGCACTGAGTAAATTGGCTTAGAGTAATTCATGACAAGTACAGTTTGTATGGGAGGTGGTAGAAGGAGAGGGAGGACACGCATAATTTTTATATCGTAGATTGATTTTATCATATAAGTAACACGTTCCAAATTTCAGGCCAATAGCTTTTATACTTTTCGAGCAAATCCGTTTATTGTCAAATTGCGCAATTGTGTCATTTTGTATGGGGGGTAAGGGGTAGAGTGGATTTGGCCCGTTCACGAACTTGACCTTACTTTTTTATCAAAAACGACGTGTGCAAAATTTGAACTATCTATCTCAACGCGTTCTCAAGTTAGAAAGCGCTCAGACGGACGGACGGACGGACATCCAGTTTTGAGATTTTTGAGTGATAATATTAACTTCGGTATCATTCATTTTTTTCTCCGAGCCTTATTTCTTAGCGTTACAAACTTCAGAGCAAACTTATAATACTCTCAGATTCCATCTAGAGTATAAATATGTAATGCGTTACAAAATACTAAACACAGACACACAACAGACTATTGGACACAGAAGATCGGCTTTAAAAACAAAAGCTTTGACTCATACAGCGTGTAGTCAAGACGTGACTGACAACAGTGAAGTTGGCATGTGATGAAACAGACTTGTTGTCTACAGCTGCCTTCAACTCTGCGCAGAACGCACTACGCATTCTTTTGACAAATATTCGCGTAAAATTTTTTTGATTCCAGATTATCGACGGTCCGCATTTTTGACGTCCGGATTATTGACGCTCTACTATACATATTTATACAACATTTTAAGTTGATAGGTTTTGTGATAAAGAATTTTTTCTTCTTCTATTAGGTAGTTGCAGATGAAATATCGACTTTCGCGATGAAGTGAAGTTTGTTGCGATTTTCGTGTCTCAAATTGCTGCCAGGTGGCTCTGATAGTAATGAATATTGAAGTATAAATACTCCTACATTTGGTCATGGAATCATTTCAGTTTTGGACTTCATTGAGATCCGAGGGAAAAACAAATAAAAAAAAACGTGGAATCGAGTCAAAAACGGTTACTTTTTCTTTACGAGTTCAAACTTGGCCACAATGCAAGGGAGGCAAGTAAAAATATCAACAGGGCATTTGGAGCTGACACAGTAAGCGAACGAACCACACAGCGATGGTTCGAATTCCGATCAGGAGATATGACCCTTTCAAGTGAGCCATGTGGTCACTCAGGACCATCGATAGTCAACGACGAGCTGCGTTTACTAGTGGAGTCTGACTGGTGCCAAACTGTAAGGGGACGTTGCAGAGAAACTGGGTGTACACTATTCGACAATTTACCGGCACTTGCAACAGCTTGGAAAAGTCAAAAAGCTTGATAAGTGGGTTCCGCATGAGCTTACTGAGCAAAACATGCCTCATGTATCAAGAGTAACGGTCTCTTCCTCATCCACCATATTCACCAGACCTTTTGCAAACCGATTACCACTTTTTTAAACATTTGGACCATTTTTTGGCCTTTTCCTTAACACTTTGTTCACTACTTATTGTGGAAGGGTTGTTAACACTTCGCACAGCCCTATATCTACAAATTTTTCATTTTCGTAGATTGAGACGACCAGCAGGCAGTGTAATTATACATTGACCGGGATCAACATTAGCCACCAGTGAGAAGGTCAATAGTTCAATATCGACCTTCTTACTGTAAACCAACACACGAGTTTAAATAGCAGGTTTCGAATACTAATGATGAACGGCTTCAAATCGCAAAGAACTTTGAAGAAATTTCACTTTTTCCAAATTGAACTAGGCTCTGATGGGAAGTTGTTTTACAAGTACCTCCAAAAGCGAGAGCCTTTATTTTAACCAATGCTTTTAACACTCGAATATGTTGTTCGGGAACTTCCCGTTGACACCAAGGGAACACTATGCTTCAAATCCACACAACTCGTAGCATATGCCGACGACATAGATATCCTTGCAAGATCTCTGGAGAATGCTAAGGAAGTACATATTTGTAAACCTTGACTCGGTAGCAAGGGAAGTTGGACTACGTATTAATGAAAATAAAACAAAAATTATGACGCAATCTAGGAAAAAGACGCCAATCAGACAAAATATTACAGTAGGAGACTATATAACCTAGAAAACGTAGACAACTTTATATATCTAGGGGCGAACCTATCGAAGGATGGAAGCGAACCCATCGAACTTAAAAGAAGAATAATTATGGCAAACAAGACAAGAACGTACACAGAAAAACAAAACTTAAGTTATATAAAACGATTATACGACCTGTGCTATGCTATGGCAGCGAAACGTGGACATTAACTCAGGCGTCCGAAAAACTCCTTAACGCCTTTGAAAGAAAGGTCCTCAGAAGAATCCTCGGACCTGTGAGGGAAGACTCGATCTGGAGAATACGATACAATAGAGAATTGTACGCCATCTTCGACAATCCAGAAGTGTCAACCCTCATAAAATTTGAAAAGTTACAATGGGCTGGTCGTGTGGAGCGGATAGATGACGGAAGAATTCCCAAACGCACACTAAAAGGGAAAGTCAACGGACAAAGACCGGTCGGGAAACCACGAAAGCGCTGGGAGGATTCGATTGACGCAGACAGCAAGTCACTGCTAAGATTTTCAAACTGGAGGACGCGGTCACTGAACTGAGATGGGTGGAGGCAAAGCATTCAGGAGGCCAAAGCCCGATTTGGGCTGTAGCGCCATCGTAAGTAAGTAAGTAAGTTTATTTTAACTACAAAGGACCTCATAGCATCTAATGGCTTCAGTATCATTAGCAACAGCTTTAGAGAAAAATATGCTCCACATACTGAAAGGAAAACCATTACCAGATAGCGATGAAACTGTACCTTATGTTTTGGTGGCTAATGATGCATTTGCAATGAAAACTTAAATAATGAAACCTTTTCATTCAGGACCTCTTTGATTCCTGTCAAGAAGGACCTGAACGTGTTTTTAATAATAACGTATTGTGGAAAATGTACCGTTTAATTTCGATAAGGTGTCGCATACTCAAAAATCAATTGAATTTGGGTCGCAAAATGTAAGACATTGTAGCTGCTACAAGCGTCTTACATAGCTGCATTCTGACTTAAAGGCGAATTGTATGGCTTGTCGAAAAGAAGTTTATTACCATTGCAATCACATATCAACATTTCTATTGGTTCAATTGCAGATTATTAATATTTCGATTAAAGAGAAGGATAACTTCCGTGACAGTATCCACACATTAAGTTCATCGGTACGCAAACAATACGAAGCGAACGTCACTCGCATCATTATACTCTATATGAAATCTGAGAGTATTATAAGTTTGCTCTAAGGTTTGTAACGCTAAGAAATAAGGCTTGGAGAAAAAAACGAATGATACAGAAGATAATGTTATCACTCAAAAATCTCAAAACCGGATGTCCGTCTGTCCGTCCGTCTGTTCGCTCTCTAGCTTGAGAACGCGTTGAGCTAGATTGTTCAAATTTTTTACACGTCGTTTTTGACAAAAAAGTAAGGTCAAGTTCGTGAACGGGCCAAATCGCTCCACCCCTTCTACCCCCTCCCATACAAAATGACACTATTGCGCAATTTGACAATTAAAGGATTTGCTCAAAAAGTGTAAAAGCTATTGGCCTGAAATTTGGAATATATTACTTTTATGATAATATCAATCTACCGTATAAAATTATGCG
Organism: Chorisops tibialis; assembly: GCA_963669355.1. Lineage (NCBI taxonomy): Eukaryota > Metazoa > Arthropoda > Insecta > Diptera > Stratiomyidae > Chorisops > Chorisops tibialis. The sequence goes on from OY770262.1 coordinate 218,678,389, forward strand.
TGTCCTCCCCCTCCTTCTACCACCTCCCATACAAACTATACTTGTCATGGATTACTCTAAGCCAATTTACTCAGTGCGTATAAAATTTAGCGGGCTGAAATTGTGCACCAAATATTTATTTAAAATTGTTAGTAAGGCGAAAAAAAATTAGACGATTAGCTTCACCCCTTCTACCCCCTCCCATACAAAATTACGCAAATTCGCAATTTAACAATAAATTAATTTACTCGAAAAGTATAAAAGCTATTAGTCTAAGTTTTGGGATATATTACTTTCATAATGGTTTCAATCTACAGTAGAAAAATTATTTGCGTCCTCCCTCTCCTTCCAACCCCTCCCATACAAACTACACTTTTTCATGAAATGCTCTAAGACGATTTTCTCAGAACATATAACATTTATAGAGCTCACATTTTGTAATAAATACTTAATTAGTATTATCACTAAGATCAGAAAAAAATATTTGATTAGCTTCACTGCTTCTACCCCCTCCCATACAATATGACACAGTTTCACAACTTCAAAAAAAATCGATTTTCTTGAAAAGTATGAATGGTACTAATCTGAAATTTAAGAGTTGTCAATTTTATAATATTCCTAGTTATTTCTGAAAAAATCACTAAAATCCCCCACTCTTTCTACCACCTCCCATACAAACTGCACATTTTCACTAAATCTAACTCACTTATTTTCTCAGTCCCCATTCAATTTTTGGAGTAAGCATTTTGTATAAAACATTTTTATAGCTACTTTAGCATGATGGGGGAAAAAATTATTTCAATGCTATCACCCCTTCTAACAATCCCCATCCAAAATTTCTTGGGATGACATCTAGAGTATCATAAGATTGCGCTTCATGCGCAATCGTAGCCCTGTTATGTTTTAAATTTGTTAAGAAAATTAAAGAAAAAAAAGAAAATTCACACAAATAACACACTTTTACTTGAAGCGAAAATTCAAACAGGTTTTATAACAAATATATAGCATTTACCAAATTGTCTATGTTATCGCCAATAACTGCAGCAAATTGTGCTAACATGAAACGCATTGCATCGAAATACTCGTATTGGCATTAGCTTTTAAATATTTCTTCAGTTCCTTGTATGCTTTTCTTTAGTTTTGATTAGCGTATTTAGGAATTGAATATATGCTATCCTCTAGTCCAGAGTTACTATATGAAGAAAAGAGAACAAGGCACCTGAAAGAGTTAGGTCAACCTGTCAGAGCGGGCGCTTTTTATTTTCATATGAATGCGTGCAACGTGTCAGTGTAATTCTTTAGTGGTTTTATCTCGCAAATATCTTTTATTTGTAGCACTTTCAAGTGATGAAAATTCAATTTGGTAGGCTTTACACACTAATGAATGGTTTGCAATCACATTTGCTTACTTATCGCATGCTAGAAATTAGGTGGGCGCTTCTTCAAATTCAACGGAAAAGCTGGTAATCACCAGGTGCCTTGTTCTTTCTTCCCCATAGAGTAACTCTACTCTAGTCTAGAGAAGAATCTATCAAAATTTCATATAGCTAAAACTCTAGATGTGGACAGGCACTTTAACAGATGGCATTTATTTGGCAAGAGACAAGAAAGAAGTATTTATGTTGGATGTACGTATGAGTAGGCTTCGACTATGAATGTACTATGACTAGGTTTTGACTTTTGAATAAACATGGCCGATGGTCATTCGTTTTTTTCAATTCAGATCATCAATTTATAACAATAGTGGTAGTAAATTATTCTGGAAGGCCAACATTCAAGAACGAGTAAAAAAGAAGGAATTCAACTTGAGATGGGACCTTAAGCTGCACTTCATCCACTGGATGTATACCAGTATTGTCAGACCAATTATTTGCAATGGCGCGCTTTTGTGGTCGCCAGCGGTGGTACCAAAAACCAACCTAGCACTATTATAGCTAACGTAATGAAATTGAGGAGCTTAACGTTATTCCTGATTTCCAATTTGGTTTCCGTGCAAAGCACTCAACAACACAGCAGCTTTTTAGAGTTAAGTCGCAAATACAAAAATCCCTGCACGCCAAAGAATCTGTTGGCATGATAACTCTAGATATCGAAAAGGCCTTCGACTCCGTTTGGCACGACGGCTTGGTTTACAAACTAGTGAAACTCTCTTTTCCTCCTTACCTGTGTCAATTAATAAGTTCGTTTCTTAGCAACAGAAATTTCACTGTTAAAGTGAGAGATAAATTATCTCGCCATAGGGCTATCCATTCAGGAGTCCCACAAGGTCACAGCGGACATCCCTAAACTTAATTCCTGCGAACTAGCAACATTTGCAGATGACACCGCTATTTTATCTGCAGCTCCAGATTATCAAACAATAATAAACAACCTACAAGATCAACTCGAAAAAGTCTCAGAATACTTCCACAAATGGAAAATTAAGCTTAATACTAGCAAAACGCGGGCTATATTCTTCACGAAACGTAGATCCTCACGTTACTTACCTCCACCTACAATCAACGTACTTGGAGAGCCTGTATCATGGTCTAAATCTGTGAAATATCTAGGAGTTTATTTTGATCCTAAGCTAATTTTCCAAAATCATGTTGACCAAACTATCTCAAAAACAGCTAAAAACATTCAAATTTTGTATCCACTGATCAATAGAAAGTCCCAAATGTCCCAAGAAAATAAGCTGCTATTATACAAAATAGTAGTACAACCAGCATTAACATACGGAGCTCCTGTTTGGAAAATCTGTGCAGCTACCCATCGCAAAAAACTGCAAATCATCTATACATATAAATATAATTGTAGTGTCTGTCTGTTATTTGCTTATAAATGGCTATAAGTTAGTTTTTTGAGTTATTTTAGCACTAACTAAGCATAAAAACACATTTTTGAAATTTTTGTCTGTCTGTCTGTCTGTCTGTCTGTCTGTCTGTACGACCGCGTTTCACGCACAAACGGCTGAACCGATTGTAATGAAACTTGCACAGTTTGTTAGGTGTCCATCGGAATGAAATCTGCTTTTGGTTTTATTTCACTCTCCTCACGCCTTCTACCCCCTCCCATACAAAGTGACTCATTTTCAAAAATATATATTAATCAAATTTTCTTGAAAACTATAAAAGCTATTAATTTGAAATTTGGACTATATTATTTCTATTATAAATGCAGTCTTTTGGTATACAAATTATTTAAGGTCTGTCACTCCTTCTACCACCTCCCATACAAACTACACTTTTTCATGAACCACTTTACACCAATTTTCTCAGTACGTGTAACTTTCATTGAGCTAAAATGTTTTATTAAATCCTTAATTAACATTATTATTAATATCGAGATAAAATTAACCGATTAGCTTCACTCCTTCTACCCCCTCCCATACAATGTGACACAGTTCCACGCCTTCACAAAAATTCGATTTTCTTGAAAAGTCTGAATGTTACTGATCTGAAATTTAAAATATATCAATTGCATGATGATTATAGTTGTTTCTCAAAAAATCACCAAAAACCCCCTTCTCCTTCCACCACCTCCCATATAAACCGCACTTTTTCATAAAATACTCTAAACGAATTTTCTCAGTACATATAAATTTCATCGAGGTAAAAATTTAAACTTAATCCTTAATTAGCATTATTATTAACAGCGGGAAGAAAATTAACCGAGTAGCTTCACTCCTTCTACCCCCTCCCATACAATGAGGCACATTACACGACTATGTAACAATTCGATTTTCTTGAAAAGTGTGAATGATGCAGATCTGAAATTTAAAGTGTATTAATTACATGATAGTTATAGTTGTTTTTCGAAAAATCACCAAGAACCCCCCACTCCTTCTACCACCTCCCATACAAATTGCACAATTTCATTAAATTCAGTGCACTAAGTTTCTCAGTACCTACTCAATTTTTGAACCTTAAATTTGGTACAAAACATTTTTATAGCTACTCTAGCATGATGTGAAACAAATTAGTTCAGTGCTGTCACCCCTTATACCACTCCCCATACAAAATTTCTTAACACCGCAAAAATTTCGATTTCATCTATTAATAATATCGTATGATTTGGCTTTACGCACAATCGTAGTCCTGTTATGTTTTTATGCTTAATGTTATTTTATTTGCTTTTTTTTTTAATTAACACCAGCTACAATTATTCATATGTTCTTAACGCTCTTCATCACGTATATGATCTAGAATCACGGGTTTGATTTGATCACGAGCCTGTCCAATAAAAATGGGAGTATCATGCTTTCATTCTTAATAATTTATGGTTCTGATTCCAACAATATACAAACCATTCTCTTCAAAGAGCCATTAAAGTAAGCAGATTTTATATCCCACATAATGCATTACTAACTACACTCTCAAAAATTGCTTATTATTGCTATTTTTACGCGGACGAAGTCGCGGGCGTTTGCTAGTACAAAATAAGTTCCTTAAAATTATTCTAAATAAACCATGGTACTTCTCAACTCGTCTTTTACACGAATTAGCAAAAACACAACAGATTAATGATCTTACCAATGAACTAGAATACAAATTTAAAAATAAATGTTTGAATTGCGGCATCACCACAATCGAATCGATCTTCGATTAGAATATTCATTAGTTTTAAGTTAATTTTAATTTTAGTTAAATAAGTAGAATTAATAATTTAAACATTGGGTTTTGCACTTTTTCCCAAACTTATTAAACCTACTAAAATTGTTAGTAATAAATCTGCACATTTGCTACTCAGTACAAAACAAAGTTGTAGAGACAATGTTAGTCTAAGCTCTGAAAACGAAATCATTAAATTTAAGTTGAAAACATACGCAATAAATATACATACATTATAGCTATTCCAACGGATGGCATGTTTGTGTATAACAGGTGCTTTTAGAATCACATCAACTGCAGCCCTGGAGGTAATTCTCTAACTACTGTGGTGCGTTAGTCTCATTCATATAGATTTTCATTAGGAGCAGGATTCGCAAATAACTGTAATTTTACTTGCTATTGTAATACTACTTTAGCAGGCGAATCCTGACTCTAAGTAAAAAATCGTTTATAAAAATTAAAAATAAATCAGTTGAAAAATGAAAACGTCGATAGATAGTCATTTTTAAATAAACGCTGTTAAGATTAAATATCAGTTTTAAGAATTTATTAATGAAAAGAATTTAAATAATATTATTTTACTAAAGATAATAGCTGTTGTTAAAATAATTAAATATTAACATTAAATACTAAATAATTGTTAATAAGGAATTACTAATAGTGAATGTTAATTTAAACTAAAATTAAATAAATGTTCTAAATAAAAATTATTTTAAAATGAGTAATTAATTAGGGGAAAAGTGATATATTAAATAAAACCCCTAAACTAACCACCACTTGATCTTTTTATAAGACAAACAGCGGGCTTAGTTACCATTAGATTAAAACGTCTAATTCGTGGTCAGCACCATAAATGGGCCATGGCAACATTTTTAACGCCATTAGAGACGGAAATTTCCTTTTAAGCTGCGAGCATGATTGCATGAACCAACCACAGGTTGAGAAACGGAAGTTGCACTTTATGTTTCCTGAACGAAACGAACGGCACCTGTACAGACCCTCATCTCTATACGGATGGATCGAAAACTGTCCAGGAGACAGGTACAGGCATTTATTCTCAAGACCTCGACATGCACACTTCTTCTTCCAGAACACGCGACTGTATTGCAGCGAAAGTATTAGCTGTTAACAAATGTAAATTATTTTAGATATGCGGAACAATCTCGGAAATTTTTACACTTTCTCAGACAGCAGGGTTGTACTTCTGGCACTCCAATCCTACAGGACCCCGTCCAAACTAGTGTCCATTTATAGACACAATTTGAATCGCCTAGCGGCTAGAACCGAAGTATTTTTAATTTGGATAACGGGTCATAGCAACCGTTAGGAAACGACTTAGCAGACTCGCTGGAGCGGCAAAAATCTGTAAACATTAACTCCACTAGGGATTCAGTCGATATAGCAAATCGAACCAAGTAGCTAGTACAGGAGGAGTAAAAAACCATCTCATAATAAATAGGGGGAGTACAATGGGCCCAACTGGATGGCCCGAGTGGATTGTGGTTTTACGAAACCACCCTTCTACAACCTAAACCTACAACAATAAATCGAGAATTCCACCGATTCATAAATCAAATGTATTTGCTTCTTTCTGGTGACAATATTAAATTATTCCCTTAAATTTTCAGGAATTTTCCTAAATCGTGTGAATAGTTTCTAGTGATTATCCGAAACCGGTTCGTGAAGATTTTTGAAATTGTGAAAGCTTCGCAATTTTATCGTCAACTAAGGATTAGTGGCTATGAAAGTGCAAGTGCTGGTACCTTATCGATAATATTTTCTATTTCTTTTTTTTATAAAATTTTTAAATGATATGTAAATTCTCTAACAATAAATCCAAATCATCGCTACGAAAACATGACATAATCAATGCCTTCAATTAAATCCAAACTTTTCAAATTTTCTTCGAACGCTCCGTTCGTTAAATCCATCTTCATGCAAACAACAATCGGCGGCTGAGCATTTCTAAAACTGATTATCGGTACAGAATAAGTAAATTTTCTCTTACTTTCATCGAAATATTCATAAAATGAATTGATTTTATCTAAAATGAAAAACAAAAACAAAATGATTATTTACTATTCCGAAAATAATTGAATTTTTCTTCTTACTTTGATCAACATCGCATAGCGCTCGCACAACTCCTTTCAAATTATCGGGAATATCACGAAAAAATCGCCTACCTTGTTTGCCACCATTCCATATAGTAAAACCTTCGTGCCATCGATGATTCGTTTGTATCGTACGAATCAGTCGTTCTAAGCGTATTTGCCAAATGATTTCTTTCGAAATTGAAAATGTCGTAGCATTTTCGTGATATGTGTAATTTAATAAGACCTCATCGACCCGCCTCACTGTACCGCCACAATCCAAATGTTTGTAGAAAAATATAAGATCCTCTGGTGTACCTTTTCCATCTTCACAGAAACCACCAACCCTACAATTTTTATGAGTTTTTTTAACGAAAAATTCTTCATTCAAATCGTATTACAAAAATTACAAATGCAATGAAAATAATGATGAAATAAATAGAGTTGTCTCTGGAGAATAATTTGTATGAGTATTCAGAAAAACAAAGCTGTCAGATAATTGGCTACAAGACATTGTGCCGAACACATGCAAGAATTGAAAAAAAAAATTCTAAGTATCCACAAATTATCAAAAAATCATAAAAAAATACATTCAGCACATTTTCAGTCACAAGACATACTACTCGGTACTTCCAATAATAACATGTAAAGACGTGCACATAAAAACGAAGCTACGAATGAATGTACGAAACTACAATAAGACCTGTACTCTACTATGGCAGTGAAACGTGGACGATAATACAGGCATCAGAAAAAATGGTTCGAGAGGGAGGTATTACGATGAATTGTCGGACCGTTGAGAGAACAATGCGCATGACAAATTCGAAACAATCAGGAATTGTATGCCAAGATCTTCTTGCGAGATGTTCTGCACTGGTTTCTTCAAAGTTTCGGCGATTCACTGCGGCTTCCGCCTTTAAATCTCAATAATTATCTTAGTCCGTCCACTTGTAACCCAAAGTTCGTCGCAGGAGCTGACATCTAACCAGAATAACCCTAAAATGTATTGCAACATTGGTTCACGAAAAATTACAGTTTTTTCCAACCTTAATGGTCAATTTCCATTTAGTACAACCACAATTAATTGCGGAGTTTTGTATTACTCGGCAAATGTTCATCAGAGGGACCCTTTTTCCACACAAACATCTTGGGTTTCCCCTGATGGTGTTACTCAGAACCATTTGGCTATAAGTCAATGTCTCCTCGATGTGCGAGCGAAGCGTGGAGCTAACGTGGGGAGCAATCACTACTCGATGGTTGCCTACTTGAGATTGTGCACAGCAGCTATACGACGACCACAAATTATTCAAATGAAGCGCAAGCTTAATGAGGATAGACTTAGAGACACCAACAAAAAGCGCGAGTACACCACCATTCTTCGCGAAAAGTCATCCACATTGGGCGGATATAAAATGCGCACACTTCACGCCAATTGGAAGGCAACCAGAAACACGTTTCTAACTAGTGCTGAAAAATCGGTGGGATATATTCAAAGCAGTGAGAAACGCTGGATGTCGCAAGATACATGGGACAAGGTTGACGATCGGAAAAAAGCCAAATTGGCAATCATCTCTCAACCCGATGTCAACCAACAAACACCCAACTTGAGGCAGAACTACCGCGATGCTCATATACACCTTAAAAAGGCTGTTAGATGCGACAAGAGAAAGGCTATTGAAGATCTGGTCAACAAGGCAGAATCTGCGGCTTACCTTGGGGATATGTGCTCACTACTTCAAAATATGAAACAGTAGTTTCACTGCCAACTACCTGGTGAGAGATGTCAACAGAACTCTCCTTAATATGAGTGAACACCAGTGGCGTATAATGTTGGAGCAGTCCGCCGAAATGGGTTCACCACTACATCTCATGTTTGTGGACTTCGAGAAGGCTTTCGACAGCGTTAAGCGAGATTACATATGGAATGCTTTGCGTAGGAGAGGTACTCCAGATAAGGTCATAGCAATGATTAAAGAATCCTACGAAGACGCAAGGTCTCGCGTCTTGCGTAGAGGAAAGCTGTCCGAGAGCTTTCCTGTGCGAACGGGTTGTCAGGCATAGCTGCATATTATCACCAGCCCTGTTTCTGGTGGTAATAAATGACATCTTGAAAGCTGCACTGGAAGGTGGGGAAGGTAAAGGTCTTCAATGGAGACTATTTAGCATCTTATGTCGCCTTGATTATGCTGATGACGTGTGTTTGCTTGCACATAACCGTTCGGACTAAGAGTCAAATGTTCGCTCGTTGCATTCCAAATGCAAAAAGGCGGGACTGAAAATAAAGTGGCAGTGGATCGGTCAAGCTTTGAGGAAACCAGATCGAAACATCGCCAAACAGGCTCTGGATTTATTCCTCAAAGAAGACGTCGGGTTGGTCGACCATGTAGCGCATGGAGCAGGAGTCCAGAGGAATAAACAAGTCCTGGCAGCTTAAGACCGATGCTCAGGATCGCGCCTTGTGGAAGCGAGTTGTTTCTGTACTAAGCCCCTACAGGGGTCTTAACAGGAATTTGATCGATTTGATTGCGACGCAACGGATGTGTCAGAGTGTACAATCCTTTTCAAGACCGTTCTAGAAACTGATCGAGAGTAATCAGTTATTAATGTCCAAAATCATGTGGACAAGAGCGTCCGCAGAGAGGGCAAAGTCGGCATCTGCCCCTCCACCCACATTTAAAATATATGTCTCACCTTGTATACATTTTTGGAATAAATACGAGTATGTACTATAAAAAAATTGATAGATTTAAATTGAACAGCGCTTGTTATAATATACAGTCGTGTCTTACACCCGTTCGCACAGGAAAGCTCTCGGACAGTTCTTCCTTATGTAAGACGTGACATCTTGCACCACCGTAGAATTAGTTAATCATGATCTTATTCGAAATACCTCTTCTGCACAAAGCATTTCATATGTAATGAATTTTTCATCTTCTTTAAAAACATGACCAAACTACAAAGGGGAAAGCTTGGCTGCGAATAGATAATACCCTTAGTCCCAATCTCAGAGGTTAATACGTATCGAAAATCAAAAAGGTGTCGAGTTACAGCGGCTCTCAGCAACAGTTAAGGATTAATTTAAAGTACCTTTTCACCGCTTATTAATTATGCAAAATCATATTTTTTTTAATGCATTCATTGTGAAAACATTTACCAGAAGCACAAAAATAAAATTTATAAAACAAAGCTTATAACGGAAGGAATTGCATGAAAAAATTAATTTATTTAACTTAATGAAATTTGAAAGGAAAGATTACCGGATTCTACACTTTTACGCATTATTATTCGTGATGTTTCGATCTATGCTGAGATCTTTATCTCTCAGCAGAGACCAATTCGTCATGAATTATAAAGCGTTACAGTGTAGAATCCGGAATTTTATCCTTTCAATTCGAAATGCACTGTGAAAACATTCACCAAACCACCAATGAAATTTGATTAAAATTAGTTTTAATATAAAAACATTAACCTCTCGAAAACCCCTCGATGGCAGAACCATGTCGGCATAATCACTGTCGGACCGTGTGATGTAAACACCTGAACATCCAATTTCGCCGTATCCAATTCGTTGGCCCATTTTGTAAAACGACACGTCGAATTCTCAGGACTTCGAATAAATTTACTACCAACTATCTAAATATATAAAAAAAATCAATTTATCATAAATTTGATTATCGAAACAGAAGATAAATGGTTTTAAAGAAATCGAAGCTCAAATTACCGCATTTTGGTTGTCCTTTGCCGCTTGAAATTGCTTCAGTATTCTTCCGGGCAACATTTGATCATCAATATCTTGAAAACAAAAGTACGATCCTCTTGAGTGTCTAACCGCAAAATTACGACCATAGCCGACTAAAAAAAATAAGAAAACAGCCAGAATAAATATGTTCTTACATTCTAAATTAAATCTGAAAGTCTGTCGTGTTTGCACTAATATTTGTAATAAGACGGATTCGAGAATTTTTCGAGGACCTTCGCTGACGTTTCGATGTGGTGGGACTTCAAACTTCAGAATAATTTTATACGGTACACGCCCTTCAATGCTGCCGTATGCCATTTTGAAGTCATCAAACATCTGGTGTGCATCTGTTTTATATTCCCAAGACTTTTCCAGCAGAATATCAAGTCCGTGTGATCAAGCTCCGAAATCGCATTGATATTCCAATTACTTTCTCAGCATAGTGTTTAATCCTATTTTCAAAAATTTTCGTCAAGATTTTATATGACGTACGCAACAAACACTTGGAAGTTTTCGCAGCAGAGTTTGTCACTTACCATCAGCCCTCAAAAACAGATCTCCATTCGATGTATCATTATGGTCCTCTCGAACCAGGTCACCTTTTTATGTAGGTTTCATTCTAGATAGTAAAAATTTCCTGGAAGTCAACATTCAAGAACGAGCTAAAAAGCGACCCTGGTCTTCTTCGCTTGCAAAAAGATAATCGGCTTGAGATTGGGCCTTACGTCGCACTTCATCCACTGGATGTATATCTGTATTGTTAGACCAATTGTTTGCTATGTCGTGCTGTTGTGGCCAGCGGGGGGGAAAAAAACCAACCTCGCACCTTTTCAGCCAATCCAACGGATGGCATGTTTGTGTATAAGAGGTGCTCTTAGAGCCATACCAACTGCAGCCCTAAGGTTAATTCTCTTACTACCTTCAGTTGATCTTTTTATAACACAAACAGCAGGCGTAGCTGCCATCACGTTAAAAACCTCTAATTCATGATCAGCACCACTAATCAGTATATACTCTTTTCTATGCCACTAATTATCAAATTCTTAAACGTCATTAGAGACGCATCTTCCCTTTAAGATTGCGCGTATGATTGCATAAGCCAACCACAGGTTGAAAAACGGAAAAACTCACATTAAGTTTCCTGAACGAAACGAATGGGCAACGAATGCGCCTGCATGGTCCTCATCTCTATACGGACAGATCTACAATTAACCAGGGGACGAGTGCAGGGATATATTCCCACGACCCCGACATATACACATCTTTCCGTCTTTCAGGAAACGCGACTGTGTTTCAAGCAGAAGCCATTAACGAGTGCACAAAAATTCTTTTAGATTTACAGAAGTCTCGGAAACTGTTACATTTTCTCGGACTTCTAACACTCCAATTCTACACGACCACGTCCAAACTGGTGCCCATTAGCAGACACAATTTGAATCGCCCACAGCAAGTCCTGCTTGCCCTAAAAATGGCAAATGGACACTCACTGGATCATGGGCTTATCACCCGTGATCTTAAGACCTAACTGATACGAGAAACGGATACAGCGCCTCGGATACGGACTGATTCTTCGGTAACGACTTTTGGCATTCGAAAACGGACTATGATTGGCTTCTGGAACGTTCGAACATTGAATGACGGGGGTAGAGCTGGGGTTACTCGGTCCTTGCACCGCCAATCGGTGATCGACCGTGAAATGGAGCACTATAACATCCGAATCTTGGGCTTGAGCGAGGTCAGGTGGACGGGATCAGGAGAAGAACGAGCCCCTAGTGGAAACACTTTTCTGTACATTGGCCTTGAAAATGAAGCCAAAAATGGTGTGGCGTTTGTCCTTACACCAAGAGCGAGAAACAGTCTCATTAGCTGGGAACCAATCTCGCATAGGATTATCGTCGTCAGGCTCAGGACCAGTGATAGAAACGTCACAATTCTGCAGTGCTACGCACCAACTAATACCGCAACATCTGGTGACAAAGAGGAGTTTTATAGCCAACTGTGTACCACCTTCGAACGTGTTCCAAGAGGTGATATTATTTTCATCTCAGGAGATATGAACGTTCAGGTTGGATCAGACAACACTGGACTAGAACACGTCATGGGGAGGCATGGTGACCGTTGGGTCGACGCATCACGACCTTGGATTAAGAGACCCGAAAACGGCGAATTATTTGTGGAGTTTTGTAGTACTCGGCAAATAGTCATCGGAGGGACCCTTTTTCCACACAAGAGTCATCATAAAACATCTTGCGTTTCCCCTGATGGTGTTACTCAGAGCCAGATCGACCATTTGGCTATAATTCGCCAATGGAGAAGATGTCTCCTCGATGTGCGAGCGAAACGTGGAGCTGACGTGGGGAGCGATCACCACTTGATGGTTGCCTGCTTGAGATTGTGTACAGCAGCTATCCGACGACCACAAATTCTTCAAATGAAGCGCAAGCTTAATGTGGATGAACTTAGAGATCCCAACAAAAACGCGAATACACCACTATGCTACGCGAAAAGTCATCCACATTGGGTGAATATGAAATGCGCACACTGGACGCCAATTAGGAGGCAACCAAAAACACTTTTCTAACTAGTGCTGAAGAATCTGTGGGATATGTGCGAAACCCTGGATGTAAGACACATGGGACAAGGTTGGCAATCGGAAAAAAGCCAAACTGGCAATCATCTCTCAACCCGATGTCAACCAACGAACGCCCGACCTGAGGCAGAACTACCGCGATGCTCATATACAGCTTAAAAAGGCTGTTAGACGCGACAAGCGAAAGGCCATTGAAGATCTGGCAAACAAGGCAGAATCTGCGGCTTACCTTGGGGATATGGGTTCATTATTCAAAATCATGAAACAGTTAACGAACAGGAATTTCACCGCCAACCACCTGGTGAGAGATGTCATCGGAACTCTCCTTAATATTAGTGAACACCAGTTGCGGCGATGGAAGGAATACTTCTCTGATATTTTAAACATCTTGTCAGAGAAAGCTATTCCAGAAACAGAACAACTACCAAACATCCAACCGCAACAACCCTCTATTAGGGACGATCCTCCCGATAAGGAAGAGATAGTTTTCGCCATTCGGTCAATGGCGGGAAGGAAAGCTCCAGGTATAGACGGACTACCAACCGAACTCCTCAAAGCGGACCCGGAAATAACAGCCGATATACTCCTCCCACTCTTCACTAAGGTGTGGAATGATAAAAGATATCCGACTGAATGGAAGAAGGGCGTCATTGTGAAAATTCCGAAGAAGGGCGACCTTCGGGATTGTGGCAATTAGCGTGGTAAATGTCCACTTACTGCCGTATCAAAAATTATGGCTAAGGTAATTCTCAATAGGATTAGTGATGTCGTCGAGAGCACTCTCGAAGTTTATCAGGCTGGATTCCGTAAATGGTCGTCTTATACCGACCACACAAATACCCTACGGATAATATTGGAGCAGTCAGCCGAAATGGGTTCGCCACTACATCTCATGTTTTTGGACTTCGAGAAAGCTTTCGACAGCATTAAGCGAGATTACATATGGAATGCTTTGCGTAGGAGAGGTATTCCAGATAAGGTCACAGCTATGATTAAAGAATCCTACGAAGATGCAAGGTGTCACGTCTTGCATAGAGGAGAGCTGTCCGAGAGTTTTCCTGTGCGAACGGGTGTCAGACAAGGCTGCATATTATCACCAGCCCTGTTTCTGGTGGTAATAAATGACATCTTGAAAGCTGCACTAGAAGGTGGGGATGGTAAAGGTCTTCAATGGAGACTATTTAAAATCGTAAGTCACCTTGATTATGCTGATGACGTGTGTTTGCTTGCACATAACCGTTCGGACTAAGAGTCAAATGTTCGCTCGTTGCATTCTAAATGCAAAAAGGCGGGACTGAAAATAAATATGCGTAAAACCAAGTACATGCACATGGGTTCGAACGCAAGCACACCGATTGTTCTTAACGGACAGGATGTGGAAGAGGTGCAAGATTTTTGCTATCTCGGAAGCATTGTCAGCATGGACGGCGGAGCCGAAAAGGATGTTGAGGCTCGGCTAAATAAAGGTCATCAGGCCTTCGGTATCCTATCCCCTTTCTGGAAGTTAAGAGAGATCTCCCTTCGCACGAAGCTGCGGGTTTTTTACGCATGCGTCAAATCCGTTTTGTTATATGGTTGTACTACGTGGAAAGTGACCGTTCGACTTACCAAGAAACTACAGACTTTCGTGAACCAATGCCTCCGACGCATTTTAGGAATATTCTGGCCAGAAGTGATCTCCAACGACGAACTTTGGAGTACAACTGGCCAGACTAAAATAGGTATTGAGATTCAAAGGCGGAAGTGGCAGTGAATCGGTCATACTTTGAGGAAACCAGAGCGAAACATCGCCAAACAGGCTCTGGATTATAATCCTCAAGGAAGACGTCGGGTTGTTCGACCATGTAACACATGGAAGCGGGCAGTTGAGCAGGAGGCCAGAGGAATAATTAAGCCCTGGCAACAGCTCAAGGCCGATGTTCAGGATCGCGCCTTGTGGAATAGAGTTGTTTCTGTCCTATGAACCTATAGGGGGTCTTAACAGGAATTTGATTGATTTGATTGATCTTGGCGGAATGGCGGCAGCTGAAAAGCTGTGGAACGACCAAACCCTCTTGAGGAGGAGGAGGAAACAATCGAACATAATCTTGTTACTCTCCGCAAATTTCGAACAGTTGTCGCCTTTCTTTAGGCTCTAGATTCTTCTCAGAACTAGACGACCTCAGAGGCACCAAACATTCGAGCCTGCTTCGGTTCGCAAACTTTACCAAGTGGCTAGCACAACAGGAGTGACATCCATTTCGTAATCAATAGGGAGAGTACAATGGACCCAACTGTATAGTCCCAGTTCAATGTGGTTCTTCTTCCGATATCACCGTCATACTACCTAAGCCTGTCACTTTTTTTATAAATTAAACCTGCGGTAATCTTCAGGCCGTTTTGAATGCGTCCATGTCATTCATCTGTGTATGAGATGTGCTTTACAGCTGAAATTTAATTAGTTAGTTAGTTAGTTAATCAGGGACATTTCTACTTCTTCGAATGTGAAAGCACTCAAAGAAGATCCTACATCATTTGTACCTCCTATTGTCTGCTGCTGTTCGTGCGGACGAAGAGCTCAGGTTGTTCAAGGTACGCCCTTGTTAGCTTTATATCTTCCGCTTTACTTATAATATTGCCTACTACTACTACTCATTGAAGACGGTCGTTTTACTGCGAAAATAAATTGTACTGCGACAATTTCTAATGCAATTTCTAAAGAAATCGACCCGACGCAGTTCGCATCGATGCCAGCAAGAACAATTATTCAACTTCAGCATCATCCGATTCATGTTACTGTTCTATGTGGTGTTCAATGTCCATTGCATTTATTCACTATGCTAACTTATCAAGTTTTTTTTATATTATTGTTAACAAGGTTTGCAACTTTCATAGTAATAATTTTCGAATAAATTAAACACTTATTCAAATAAATTCTTACCGCCTTTAGGTTGACCGTTGGCTTTTTCGCTCAAGATTTTCATCTCGATTTCATTCGCTTCCAGTTTGGTTTTCCAGTCTTCCAGAAGTGCGCGAGTGTTGTCTTTGCTAGCATCATCATATACACAAACCTCTATTTTAAGGTTATGTTCGGTCGGAATCTTTTGATCGAAAATCGATGCAAAACAAGCGTCTATCCATTTATTTCCATTCAGCACGGTGATAATTACGGACTTAATTGTTGGAAAATAAGCTTTTAACAAATTAATTTTATAATGAATAGGCAGTAAATCTCACCACAGTTTCTGTCATTTCCGTGGCCGGTTTCTTCTGGACGTCAAAAACTTCTTTATTACAGATGTTTTTTTTCGCTGCACATTGACAGTTGAAAAGAGATCTGTCAAGAAAGTGGGTTTATAGTGTGCGGAGTAAAGAGGAATTTGAAAGGAATGGGATCTGATCGTCCTTGCGGATGTAAAGGGTGTAGGACCTGCTTGCTGTGCGAAGATTTGTATGGGATCGAAAAGAAGGACTTATATGCCAAGTACAAGGTAAGTGGAAAGTTTCGCTTCATTTAAAGGAGAGGATTACATAGGAAGGAATAAGGACAATCACATTAAATCTACTACCTCAGCAATCCCGTTAAGCTCCTAAATATCGGACCAAAAATAAGCGTATTCGTCACATGATTTGTAGGCTCTACTTTGAACGTTCTACCATTTGAACGTTTTGCCATTTGAACGTAAGGTGGTGTCCAGTTCAGCTATAGGAAAATGAAATTGAAAAAATAAAATGAAAATTCTTACCATGGTGCAAAAAACATGATTAAGGTGGTGTCTAGTTCAGCTATTCTCGTTGCAAAATCATCATAACCTAAATCTAAAACGGCAGCCCGAGCGCAAACAACGATCGTCAGGAGCACCGCAAAGAGTTTTTGTGCCATTTTTCACAGCGCTTTTAATACAAAATATGCAATTTTCCTAGCGTTAAACTTCACAAAACGACCATGCAATGGGCAAACATTTCACAAATTGTCACTGTTGCATTACTGTCGCACTTTAGAAATTATATTAATCTCCTCTATGTTGTAACAGTCGATACCTAACTCTGAATACCCAGAGATTATTCGGACGCATTCACACCACCTTTCCGCCCACAATCAAACGGACAGGTAGAACGTTTCGCTAGGTTTAGGTTGTAAGAGGGTGGTTTCGTAGAACCACAATGCATTGAAGTCACCCTATTGATTATGAGATGGATGTTACTCCTCTTGTTCTAGCCACTTGGTTCGATTTGTGAAACCTAGCAGGCTCGAATTTTTGACGCCTCTGAGGTCGTATAGTTCTGAGAGGAAGAGCTTAAACAAAAGTAACAACTGTTGGAGATTTGCGGACAATGGCAAAGCTGAGGACCTTTACAGGTGCTGAGTATCGTGTTTGTTACCCATTCGTTTCATTCAGTAAACATAATGTGAAACTTCCGTTTCTCAACCTGTGGTTAGTTCATGCAATCATACTCGCAGTCTAAAAGGGAATTTGCGTCACTAATGGCTTTTAAAAGTTTGCGATGGCTAATTTGTGGTGCTGACCACGAATTAGAGGTTTTTTTATGTTATAGCAGCTAGGCCCACTGTTTGTTTTATAAAAAGATCAAGTGGAGGTAGTGAAAGAATTACCTCTAGGGCTGCAGTTGTATCGCTAAAACACAGCCTGAAAACGATGGAAAAGATGATAACTTTAACAATAATTTATCAAATATCGTTAGCTCATCATCTTCAAATGATCGCTAAAGAACTAATTTCAGTGTTGGCTTTATCGCATTTGTAACAGTTGCCAGAATTATTTTGAATGGATCCGTTACCCGTCGACAAGGTAAGATCCGCTACAACATTCAGACCAGAGAAAGATTAATTCGTTTGCACGCCAATCAAATGAGGAAGCGTTAATGTGAGGAAAATCTACCAGCGACTCTTTAAAGCTTCCGAATGACATCGACTTCGATAACAGTACTAGCGTTCCAGCAATACCAACTCAACAAAGTTAAGTCGTATTTTCCACCACTAAGAATGCACGAAGAAAGCGAGTCTCATATTACTACTATCGCATACATAGAGAACTTTCTTACGACAAGGAGTCGGATCGAGGCGAGAAGCGCGGCGGTCGGTTTCGAGATCTAAATCATTTTGCCTTATTTCGTCTATAATAATGAAGTGCGCAAGGGGTCGCGGTTTTCAAGTCGGGATGTAAAAAACCTGCTCATTTTCAACTGTGCCGTGTTTGTGCGGTTAACACAGACCTGGTCCTCCAGGTTTGGGGTTGGGCGATGGGCTAACAACCTGTCGCCACAAAAAAAACACTTGTTACGAAACCTGAAGCTTCGCATCAGTTTGGACGGATACAACGAAAATGACCCGGCAAACGAAAAATTAAACACTTTCGGAACCTGGAATGTACGATCTATGTTCAAACCTGGCACTAAAATCACTCCTGGAACAAGTTGTTAAATTCAACATTAATGTTGACGCACTTCAGGAGAGAAGTAACGGACATGAGGTCGCACATAATCTTTAAAAGGTGGAAAACTATCGGGAAGCCGTTAGTTTAGAGTAGCCTTAACAGCATTTTACCGACTTCAAACCCATTAACAAAAAATTGTGTGCACATTGCATAAAGGCAACTTTTTTTAACATCTGCCTCGTTAATTTTTACGCCCCAATGGAAGACAAGGACGAGGCAACTAAGAATGAGTTTTATAGTCGCCTTGAAACAACTTATGACTCATTGCCCTCAAATGATATCAGGATCATTTTAGGTAACTTCGAAAGTAGAAGACTCATAGAGAAATAACCGGAGGGCACAGTTTCCACGACATTAGTAATGACAACGGCCAACATCTACTTGACTTTGCCTGAAGTAAAAACATCGTAGTAAGCTCAACATGCTTCTCGCATCGGAGCATCCACAAAAGAACTTGGGCGTCACCCGATGGAAGGACGTATAATCAGATAGACCACGTTCTCATACACACAAGGGCAGCAATTCTAGAAGTAAGAACCTTCAGAGATGTTAACTGCGACTATGACTGCATTACTAGGATAATTCGCATTATGATGTCGCAAGTCTGGACATATGAAACACTACCTGATCGTTGGTGTAAAAACATTAGATGTCCGATCTATTAAAAGGACGACAAACTCTGCTGCGAAAATGGATTTCATTGTTGTGCATGTCTTACAAAGACCACAGAGTCCCGAATTAAACCCTATGCCAAAAACATAATTGGAATACAAAGGTGGATTCAGAGCTGGACAATCAACTCGGATCAAATATTCACAGTGAAACAGGTATTACAAAAAATGCTGGGAATATAACATCAACGTGCACCAGATATTCGTAGACTTTAAGCAAGCATACGACAGAATCGATAGGAATGTACTGTGCAACATAATGCCGAATTAGGAAACCAGCAAAACTCATCCGACTGATAAAGTTTACAATGCTAAGTAAGGATCTAGAATGTGACAGCACGCTTTCAATCACTCTCCTGGCTGAAGCAAGGAGATAGCCTTGCACCTACTTTTTTTAATCTGGCTTTGGAACATAAGAAAACTCCCAATTGCCACCAGAGGGACACTACTATTTAAATCATCGCAGATTGTAGCTTACGTAGAAGACATAAACATAATGGCGCGATCACAGCTGGGTACCATGGAAGTCTTCGTTAATCTCGACACAGCAGCACGAGAAGCAGGGTTACTCACAAACGAAAACAAAACGAAAGTTGTGTTTCAATCACGAAGAAACCTGCCAATCAAACAAAATCTGACAATAGCAGACTAGAACATAGACAAAATAGACAACTTCATATATTTAGAAGCCAATCTCTCCAAAGATGACAATGAAATCAAAAGACGCATAATAACTCTTTCAATATCTATGAAAACGAGTAGTCCATCTTATATCAGTTATATATAATTTTTTCACCTCTATTCTCCATGCTGGTGAGCAGGGATGGCTAAAACTGCTGTTGCAATGATAAATATCTCCCAAAAGAGCTGTTCTTTCAATTTTTTTTTTCTTTATTTTTCAAATTGAAACAGAAGAACGAAATGAATTAAACGGAAGAGCACAGAAAACTGAAATGAAAACAAATTCAAAGTACAGTAAAACCTCTGTAATTGGGACACTGAAGGGACCCAGCAAGTTGTGTACCAATTAGGAGGTGTCCCCATTAGCGAGGTTTGCGAGATTTCAAGGTTACAAAATGAATTTCCTATTGATCTGTCAATTATTTAATTACATATCAATTAAAACAATCACATTTCAGAGTAAGGAAGTAATATTTTTTATTTTTAAATAAACTTATTTTTTTTAAATATGCATAGAAATACGTAAGTACCATTATATGTACATAATAAGTTTATATTGCTGTGAAAAATTCATTGATTATAGCTGTTTTGTTTTTTTCTCTATTATTTTGACCTTTATGATGGCTTCTCATTCCTGAATCTTTTTAAAAACAGCAGGTATATTGTTTTGGATAGAGAAAATAATAACTTGTTCAAGTCTCTGTAGAGCTTGCGTATTTCTGTTTTTCTTTTTGTGACGCGATTGGGGGACGCATCCAAACCTTATACTACGAGAAACCAAGACCACCGAAAACTTGCTCCGTTTTAGAAAGTGCCTCACTATAATAATTAGATTTATTTTGGCTCCAATAAAATTCATTTTGTTTAAAGGACGTCAGCAGCACACGCCTACGGCAATTGTTTTTTTTAATGAGTAAAATGGCATGACGTGCGTTATAAACTCATATCGAGGATGTTTGACAAAATTCAAATAAAAGAAAAAGTCGGAAAACTTGAAATCTTATTGGATTTAAAATATATAAATTATACGAGCACTCATATATATGAAAGATATAGATTGGCAGGCAATAGCTTGAAAATTGGATAGTGTACTGGTAAATTCCTCAAATTGCAAATAAATGATTTCTTCAAAGTTAGTCATTGGAGATCGCATCTGACCAAAATATCGCTGAAATGTGTCGCACGGGTTCTAATCTTCTTTTGCGATTACTTGAATATTATTGCACATGGGAGATGATAAAAAGAGTGACGGTACATGGAGTTAACTTTTTCACATCATAATAAATTTGCTTTCAAAATGTTTTACAGAAACTTTACGCTTTAAACATTTGATTTATACCAAGGAATCTGATCTAATGCATAACGGAAAATTGAGGCATTTGTATAAGAGGTGAAGGAGTGGAAAAATTAAAATGGGTTTTCACTTCTCACTATTCAAAATTTCATGCCTATAATTGAGCTATATAAATTTCATAGATACTGAGCAAATTGGTGTATTGCATTTCGTAGAATTGTCCAATTTGGTGCTAAAAGAAGTGGAGAGATAAATTGATTTTTACAAAATCAACTATAATAATAATAAAAATAACATGTTTGAAATTTCAGATAAGTAAATTTTATTATTTTCAGCAAAACAGACTCATTACAAAGTTGTGAAACTGTGTCTTTCTCTATGGGAGGGGGTAGAATAAGTGAATGTAGTGAGTTGATTTAAATTCTTATTCTAATATTTGTACTAAACTATTTTACCCTCAATTTGAACACGTACTAAAAAAAATGGTTGTATTCCGTGAAATAGTGCAATTTCTATGAGAAGTGGACGGAAGAGCTGAGGAATTCCAATAGTTTGTATACCAAAGACAGCAATTATCATCGAAATATTGTGTTATTTTAATTAGAAGGGTTAGTCTAATTTTTCAAGACTGAAAAGCGACTATTAATTTTGATACTTGTTAGAAACAAAAACTTTACAAATAAACTGCCAACAAGTCGGGCGCAACTTTATTATTTTTGGGACAAGTTAAAGATGCATGGAAAGTCAATATGCAAGTTAAAGTGGTTATGGAAGAGTGGAACCCCCTTTTACAATTGGAACCCCCTTTCACAAGTGAAACCCCCTTTTCACAAATGAAACCCCCTTTCACAAGTGGAACCCCCTTTAGGGCAGGGATGATGCCAATTCAACACTTAGTTGCGAATGCGATCAATAGCTCCAGTACATGTAATCAATATTTCATTCGTTTATGCAAGTTTGGGTTTTTATGAGGAAGGGAGAGGGGTGATATTAAAGGTGGGTGAATGTCAATAATTTTTCAATGGATTGCGTCAATTACGTCCAATATTTTCTGCATAGAATGTCAGTTTCATAGACGATGTTGCATAGAATTTTCATAAAATTTGGTGTATTTTACATTCACGAAACCAATCATTTGTATGGGAGGGGGTAGAGGAGGTAAAGGAAATGTAAAATTTGTGATGCAGTTTTATTTCATTTCTTTTGTAAGGTGCTCGCACAAAATTTCAAGTTCGTAGTTTTTAATTTGTTGGATAGCTGTTTTTTATTGAAATTGGTTGAAATCATACTTTTGTGTGGGAGGGGGTAGAAGGGAAAATGCGATCTCAAAACTTTTGACGCAGTTCCGTTTCAACTATTTTCGAAAGTTTTTGTGCAAAATTTTTAAATTGATAGCTTTTCATTTTTAGGTGATAATTGATTTTTTTAAAATGGTCGAAAAAATAATTTTGTATGGGAGGGGTAGAAGCTTCGAAGGTATTCGACCAGTTAAAGATTTTTTTAAATGCATTTCGCAAATTTTCAAGTTTCTACCTTAAAATTTCATTCAAAAATTTTCATTGCACATGAAACACCTTGTGCACGTTAGGTGTATAACAATTGCAGAATTTTTAATATTTTTTCTGTATGTATATTAAATAGATGTATCCACGTGGAAAATTTAAACTTTGTATCTCTTACCAGAGCCCTAAAAAAATCACTCAAAATTTTCGACATTTTTGCTTACCACCTCCCTCCCCTTACACCTCCCGACGTAAGGCTTTTACCAAAATTTCAAATTATGTAGCTCCACAATTTGACAAAATTTGAATTTGATATCTGCAATGCTCCCCATTTTCCCCCACTACTATTTTGTCCAAATGTTATATTTTTCTCGTATTTCTCTAGTACAGCTCAATATAAGTACCAAGTTTTAATTACATACATAGCTCAAAAAATAGCCGAGATATTGATTCTTAAGTGTTTTTCTTTGCACCCCCCCTGACCCTTCCCCTTAAAATAATTAGCCTCTGTGTAAGCTAATTCCAGTGGATCTATATGCCACCTTGATGGTCTAAAAATATAAATTTCTTATGCTAAGTAATTTCGAAGATATAATCATTTGAACAAAAAATTCGGCCGAAAATTGGTTTTTAGCCCCTCCTTTTAAAAGTTGTCCCACAAAACCTTTTACATATATATCGATTTTTAGCTTCCTAGCTGTAACCATGTTTGAGATATTTGAATTCTTAGTTTTCGGTTTAAGTGCTCCCCCCGCCTCCCCCTGAATCCGTACACCCTCCAAAATGGGTGTCCGCCTGAGATCCGCAACTATCTATAATCCCTCCAAAAATTACCTTTCTATCTTGAAGGGTTTGGGAGTTAATGTGCGCTGAGCGTACACACCGACGGACGGCGTACAGAAAGACGGATTTTTTTTTGTATTTTTAGGCTATTTTAGTCATGAAACGCGAAGAAACTAAATTTCAGGGTAGCAAATTTTTTTTTCCAGTCGATCACAATACTTTATTATTAAAATAATAAAGTAAAATGTGCAATAATACTCATGGACAAAATTTGAAAAAGGAAAGCACTGAACTTATCCCAGCACGATAGTGAAGTCTTGTCGTGATTTTTTAAAGCATCAAAAGTAGGATGGGGGAACCTTTACTATTGATTAAAAAGTTTCTGGAAGGACCACTGTGTGGTTCTCTCGGTCACCTGATTTGAGTTCTTATGTTTTTGTTAGGCTGCCACATCTATCATTGACATTATCTTCAAGGCTTCACATTTGGAAAAGTTACGCCGAAGCCGTTCTGAGTCCGAATAATAACTGATCGACGAAAGTTGGTGAATAATGCGCGTTAGCGTCCCATCCAATAATGAGGTCAGCTTTTGAGGCTCCGTGCTTCAGCATGCAGACCTCACAGATTATACGGGGAAGTGGTCCAGCATGATTATGAGCCAAATAAGTCGAAATCAGCCAATAGTGTTTTCCTCTCTTTTCGAGACTGGCTGCGACGATGGAGTAAAAATATGTCTAAAGTGCTCTTTATAAGGATACAAGATCTAGGTCTACCTTAGTTCCTTGTGTAGATGAGAGTATAGTTAGGAGTTTTGATTAGTTTTGATTAGGACCCCCCAACGCTCCTGAGCAGCCGGCAAGAGGTGCTGGCCGACTCGGAGAAGCCCCATTAAAAATCTTTGACGAGAGTGCGGCTTCGCTGTCCAATTTTCGTTACAGTTGGCGCCCAACGTGGGGCGTGAAATTATGGGTATATGTTCCAACTCTTGATAATACTCCTTGTCCGAAATCACCGCAATGCTGTCATCTTCAAGATTATTGTCGGTGGAGACTGTAGAAAAAATTCGGTTTCCCAATTTGCTCTAAAGAATAATCCAGTTTCATCCATAAAGATGCTTTCTTTATAATATCCTTCGCAAAGTTGTATTACGGTTTGCTTGAAACTCGCAAGCATGTTCATGTTTACTTCTGCACCTTCGCCGATAAGAATATTAAAAACGATGTTGTGGCTGAGTCTAAATTTTTCAAGCCATCCCTTAGGAAGGCCTTTAAGTCATTTATCTTTAAGACCTGAGCAATTTTTAATTATTTATACCAAAATATCTAGTTAAAGAGTGGGATGAGTATATAGGCTATTATATCCTGGTCCACTTTCAGGAGTTCGTTTGGTAGTCCGTCTAGATGATGTTTAAAATATCAGAGAAGTATTTCTTCCATCGCCGCAACACTCATATTAAAGAGAGTTCTGTTAATAACTCTCTCCAGGTGGTGAATTCTTGTCTGTCAACTGTTTCATAATTTTAAATAACCCATACCTCCAAGGTAAGCCACAGATTCCGCCTTATCGGCCCTTCTCTGGGCATGAGCAACGCGCTAGTTCCGTCTCAAGGGGGAAGTTCCTTGGTTAACATTAGGTTGAGAGCTGATTGCCAATTTGGCTTTTTACTATTGCCAACTTTGTCCCATGTTTCTTGAGACATGCAGGATTTCTCACCGTTTTGTATATATCCCACAGATTCTTCAGCACTTGTTAGAAATGTATTTTTGGTTGTCTCCCTTTAGGCCAGTCCAATGTACGTATTTCATATCCGCCCATTGTGGATAACATTCCGTTTTTTTTGTTGGGGTCTCCAAGTTTATCCACAGCTTGCGGTTCGTTTGAAGATTTTGTGGCCGTTGGACGACTACTGTACACGCTCACAAGCAGGCAAACATCAAGTGGTAATCGCTCCACGACGCTTCGATCACAGGTCAAGGAGACATCTTCTCCATCGACGACTTATGGCCAAATGGTCAATTTAGTACTGAGTAACACCATCAGGAGAGACCCAAGATGTTTTATGGTGACTCTTGTATGGAAAAAGAATCCATGCGATGAACATTTACCGAGTACTACGAAAACCACATAGACAATTTACCGTTTTCGGATCTCTTAATCCAAGTTCGTGACGCATCGACCCGCCATGCTTCCCCATGACGTGTTCTAGTCCACTATTGTCGTTCATATTTTCTGAGATGATAATAACAATACTTCCTGAATCACCCTCGAAGGCGGGACTCTGACGACGATAATCCTATCCGAGATTGATTCCCAGCTGATAAGACAGTTTCTGGCTCCTGGTGTAAGGACGAACGCCACGCTATTTTTGGCTTGATCGGGGTTCGTTCTTGTTCTAATCCTATCCACCTGACCTCAGACTTGAATGTTATATGCATTTCACGGTCGATCACTGATTGACAGGGTATGGACCGAGTGACTCCAACCCTTCCACCGTCATTCAATATTCGATTGTTCCAGAAGCCAATCGTAGTCCGTTTTCCAATGCCAAAAGTCGTTAGCGTAGAATTCGTCCGTTTCTCGTATCAGTGAGATTTTAAGATACAGTGAGAGTCCGTTTTATATTTTTATGGCAAGCAGAACTGGCTGTGGGTGAATTCACTTCATAGCACGAAAAAACCGAATTTTTTTACTTAAAAATCATCTTATTTCAGGATTACGATTCCTACGTTTACTGTCCCGATTGCAATCGACTCTTCAAAGGATGGAATATCGAAGATGTCGCCGCAAACCACTTGAATCACAAAAATCTAAACGACAGTCTACCATTCCCCGGTATCGTAGTACAAGAAAACTTCCTAACACCGTCTGAAAGCAACGATCTCATCACCAGACTGGACGAAATGCCGTGGTCGGGCTCGCAAAGTGGTCGCCGCAAACAGAATTTTGGACCGAAAACGAATTTCAAAAAGAAAAAACTCCAAATAGGTGAATTCGATGGATTTCCGCAATTTTCCAAATTCGTACAGGAAAAATTTGAAACGGTGCCAAAACTACGTAAATTCCAAACAATCGAACAATGTTCGCTTGAATACGATCCAGAGAAGGGAGCATGTATTGATCCGCATATCGATGATTGCTGGATATGGGGCGAACGAGTTGTAACGGTTAATTGTTTAGGCGATTCGGTTTTAACATTGGTTGCGTATCAGGGTCCTGAATCGAAATACAATCTCGATCTGGTTGATTCGTATCGGGCGAATTTAATCGGTGATTTAATGGATGAGAGAGCTATGAAATTATATGATCGGATTGTTATTCGGATACCAATGCCGAAGTAAGATTCAATTGTTGGTGTTAATTTGAAAGAAGATATGTTCTCACGATTTTTATTTTTAGTCGATCGCTTATTCTAATGTACGGACCGGCAAGATATCAATTTGAACATTCTGTTCTCAGGGAAGATATTAAGACGCGACGAGTTTGCGTAGCCTATCGGGAATTCACTCCGATGTATTTGGAGAATGGCGATAGGAGCGAGAAAGGAAATCCAGTTATCGATCAGGCTAAACAGTTTTGGGATCATACAACGCGAAAATGGAATAAAATTGAAGAAGCAAGAAAATAAAAAAATCAAGATTGATACAAGTTTTTTTTTTTTTGTACTTAGCTCATATTGCATTGTTCCTGAATTAGAGAACTAGTGAAATTAAGCGTGAATGAAACTTATATCAGTTCCATTATCGAAAAAATAGCCAATGAAGTGGAGTAAGTACTGCACAGATTTTCACATTTCCATGTCAAATTTTTTAAGGTACGAATCTGTACTTAGGAATATTGCGTACAGTTCAGCTACAACTTGTTATAGCCCGAATCGGATCTTGGCCTCCTGTACGCTATGCCTTATGAAGCGTTGCTTCAGGTTTCGAAACAAGTCTGCTTTTTCCAGTGATAAGTTGTTAGCACATCGCCTGGCCCACAACGTAGAGGGTTAGCCTTACATTTGATGGTTGATGGTTGATGGTTGGCACTGTTAACACGTTGACTACTCGCTTGCACCCCCTCAGGTCCCGACTGGTATCCAGCCGAGTGATCGACCTTCGTGGAGATGGAGAGTAAGATTCGCGAGCGTCGCCAAAGTTTTCAAGATAACTAAAAATAGAAATTATAAAGGGATTAAAGGCATATTGTAGATGTTAGTCTTGAATCTTGTTCACGTTGTTAGCTGGTTTTAAAACCTTCAACACTCGAAGTTCTGGTTCAGAATAATTATCAGAATGAGCAGAGCACCTAATCCATTGTCGTAAACCTTTTGGAAATCGAAAGAACTTAAGAATACAAATAAGATTATTTTCGCAAATAAAAGTCAAAGCATCAAAAACTTCCCATTACGCAGATACGAAAGTTGAACTAACGAATTTATGTCTAGAACATTAGACAGCAGTACTAATTCATAACTTTTCTATGTCTCAAAAAATACACGACTGTCTCAATCCAATCAAAATTAACCAACAATTTTCTTAATAGAGAATATTGCTCAAAATTCATATCCACTATCGTTATTACAATTTCAAATAAAAGATTTAGTCCCTTCCTCTGAACAAATCGATAACTACAATCGGTTGAAAACAACGTCAAATGACTGCTTAATCGTTAAAATGGTTAGCTCCGAATTTTTCGTCTCCAATTGTGCCCCTGGTCAGTCCTTGCTAATTGAACAGAAGTCATCATTCTTATTCTCTTATTTCTTAACGAAGGACACCTTCCAACACAAACCGGTTTTGAACGTACTTCTTCATACAAAAAAAAACCAAATCCTACATTTACTCCATCACGTATCACGCATGTCCTTACCGCGGGGAAACACGAAACCCCTCCGTATAAATTCCATGAAACTGTCTTTAAAAAGGAACATATCAAAATGCAAGAAAATTTCCAACACCAACTACAGTCTTAAGAATATCAAGAGAGCCAAATGAACTAATTATTACGTGCACAGGTTTAGAGGTCAAGAGCTTTATCAAAAAAAATCACCACACCGGTTCTAAGGCCGATAAAATGACGAAAATACTTTAAAATCATCGAAAATCACCGAGCCCTACAAAATTCACAAGTTTACAAGTTTACTAAAAATTTTTCCTTTTTAATCAATCAAAACCAAAAAATTAATTTACCGGAAAAAAAATTGTTCGGGTTGTAGTTGTTGTTTTCGTGAGTGGTGTTTGAGAGAAAAAAAAACGCGTGTATTCAGGAAATCGAAATTAATTCGTTTCGGGATTCGTCGGTTCGAATTAAAAACAAGAAAATACGTAAACTATGTTATCGCATACTGGCATAGGAGGAAGCAGCCTGACTTCACACTTAACCGGAGCACATACATCGAGACGACCGCTTAGCTACAGTTCACCTTTAGTTTCGAATTCGGCAGTTTCATCCGCTGCTGCACATCTTGACGATTCGCTGGAATACTTTATAAAATTTCCAACACCGAATTTCCGGAATCAAATCGATTCGGCCGAATCTGATTATGTTTTTGTTTACAACGAGACAAATGTTCCTATTGTTATGTTACTTGGATGGGCCGGATGCCAGGACCGATATCTTATGAAATATTCAAAAATTTACGAAGATCGAGGGTAAGAAAATTTTTTATTTATTTATTTTCTTTTATCCTTTTTCGTTTGTGATAATTTAATTCGGTTCAGTAGCAAAGTTTCAATTTAATTGATTTTTATCAGCCAAACGGTTTTAGATTGCACTTAATTGTTCCCAATCCTTAATTGATTTCCAAATATAGTCAAGGTCGAGAACAATATATCACCAGAAGGCTTTGTGGTGGAGAAGTATTTTCAAATCTCGTAAAAAAACCTATAAATATAATTTTTGTGGATTTTTTTTACTTTTTGTGTAAATATTTGATTAGGATGAAGAGGTTGCGAGCTAAAGGTTGATCTTAATTGTGGCTTTGCAGACTGGGAAATTACGTTAATTAATATCGCAAAAGAGAAATTCGGTTCAGTTTTTTATGAATTCTTTTTATCTAATTATTCAGGCATTTTGCGGAGATAAGGAAGTACAAGAAATTCAAATGGCAACCTAAGAAGGATCAGTAAAGATACAAGCCTCAATTACATTACTCAACAATGTCAACTAAGTCCTAGCAGAGATAAGTGAAGACATAAAGATGTCTCACTCAGTACAAGAAAATAGTCATATGAAGGGAAAGCTCTTCGTATTGTCTCGCATCCCGGCGAATTAAATACCGGTGCCAGCACGAAGGGGAAACAAAGTTCAAGGCGAATGATGACGTAGTGTGGCAGAAATTGACAATGAACTGGTTATGACCAGGTCGAAAATACACGATCATTAGAAAAGAGATACTTGACCTGTGCGTTTTTTTCGTGAGTGGTGTTTGAGAGAAGAATTGAATTGATCTCCTGAACTTTTTTGTTTCTTTTAGCAAAGTCAGTACCATGGTTTCGTTTTTGATTTCATGAATCAATGTGAACTCCTAGTAAGGCGTAGGTTTTGTATGATTTATGAATGAATGATTTTGTCTTTTGGATTTTAGGATAAGTTAGAAACATGAGATTGTGCATAAAGTTATTCAATACCCTTCGAACTGCAAACTTTAATACATGCCCATATGACGGTTGGCATGCATATTTATTGGGAATTTGTCGGACTCCCATTTACAATATTTCTCTAAAAGGATTAATATAGAATAATCTAGAGCCTCTAAATGATATTTATAACACGGATTTTCAACAGAAAACCAAAATGATAAGTTATAATAACAGGACTGCTTTACGCCCAATCGTGCGATACTCTAGATGATGGAGAATTTTTTTTATTTTAAGAAATTTTGTAGGGGAAGTGGTAGAGAGGGTGACAACATTGAACTAATTTTTTCACATCACGATAAAGTTGCTATCAAAATGTTTTATACAAAATTTGGGATTCAAAAATTTAATAGGTACTGAGAAATATGATAACTAATCCTAAAATCCAAAAGACAAAATCATTCATTCATAAATCATACAAAACCTACGCTTTACTAGGTATCCACATTGATTCATGAAATCAAAAACGAAACCATGGTACTGACTTTGCTAAAAGAAACAAAAACGTTCAGGGGATCAATTCAATTCTACATACGAAAAAAACGCACAGGTCAAGTATCTCTTTTCTAAGGATCGTGTATTTTCGACCTGGTCATAACCAGTTCATTGTCAATTTCTGCCACACTACGTCATCATTCGCCTTGAACTTTGTTTCCCCTTCGTGCTGGCACCGGTATTTAATTCGCCTGGATGCGAGACAATACGAAGAGCTTTCCTTTCATATGACTATTTTCTTGTACTGAGTGAGATATCTTCACTTATCTCTGGTCCTAGCAATGAAAAACTAAACGAAAAAGCTAAGTTCAGTTTGATCAAGTAGAATCCCAGCGCAGACGTTAGTTCTTCTTTAATTTACATTCTAACCTCGAGATTCCTTAACATTTATTTCTTACTAGCGATCGCCCGCGACTTTGTCCGCGGAAGAACCGCAAAATAAGCAATTTTTGAGAATGTAGTTAGTAATATGAGGTATATAATCTGTTTGTTTTAATGACCCTTTAAACACAATGGTTTGTATTTTGTTGGAACCAGAACCATAAATTATTAAAAATGAAACCACGATACTCGCATTTGTATGGGACAGGCTCGTGATCAAATCAATCCCGTGATTTGAGATCATATAAGGGCGACCTTCGGGATTGTGGCAATTGGCGTGGTATATGTCTACTTACTGCCGTATCAAAAATTATGGCTAAGGTAATTCTCAATAGGATTAGTGATGTCGTCGAGAGCACTCTCGAAGTTTATCAGGCTGGATTCCGTAAAGGGTCGTCTTGTACCGACCACACAAATACCCTACGGATAATATTAGAGCAGTCAGCCGAAATGGGTTCGCCACTACATCTCATGTTTGTGGACTTCGAGAAGGCTTTCGACAGCGTTAAGCGAGATAACATATGGAGTGCTTTGCGTAGGAGAGGTATTCCAGATAAGGTCATAGCTATGATTAAAGAATCCTACGAAGATGCAAGGTGTCGCGTCTTGCATAGAGGAGAGCTGTCCGAGAGCTTTCCTGTGCGAACGGGTGTCAGTCAAGGCTGCATATTATCACCAGCCCTGTTTCTGGTGGTAATAAATGACATCTTGAAAGCTGCACTGGAAGGTGGGGAAGGTAAAGGTCTTCAATGGAGACTATTTAACATCTTAAGTCACCTTGATTATGCTGATGACGTGTGTTTGCTTGCACATACCCGTTCGGACTTAGAGTCAAATGTTCGCTCGTTGCATTCTAAATGCAAAGAGGCGGGACTGAAAATAATGTGCGTAAAACCAAGTACATGCACATGGTTTCGAACGCAAGCACACCGATTGTTCTTAATGGACAGGATGTGGAAGAGGTGCAAGATTTTTGTTATCTCGGAAGCATTGTCAGCATGGACGGCGGAGCGGAAAAGGATGTTGAGGCTCGGCTAAATAAAGCTCGTCAGGCCTTCGGTATCCTTTCCCCTTTCTGGAGGTTAAGAGAGATCTCCCTTCGCACGAAGCTGCGAGTTTTTGACGCATGCGTCAAATCCGTGTTGTTATATGGTTGTACTACGTGGAAAGTGACCGTTCGACTCACCAAGAAAGTACAGACTTTCGTAAACCAATGCCTCCGGCGCATTTTAGGAATATTCTGGCCAGAAGTAATCTCCAACGACGAACTTTGGAGTACAACTCGCCAGACTAAAATTCAACGGCGAAAGTGGCAGTGGATCGGTCATACTTTGAGGAAACCAGAGCAAAACATCGCAAAACAGGCTCTGGATTATAACCCTCAAGGAAGACGTCGGGTTGGTCGACCATGTAACACATGGAAGCGAGCAGTTGAGCAGGAGGCCAGAGGAATAAACAAGTCCTGGCAACAGCTTAAAGCCGATGCTCAGGATCGCGCCTTGTGGAAGAGAGTTGTTTCTGTCCTATGCCCCTATAGGGGGTCTTAACAGGAATTTGATTGATTGAAGTGTGGAAGAGCGTTAAGGACATGTAGCTTATGTTAATTAAAAAAAAGACCAAATAACATAACGTTAAGCTTAAAACCATAACAGGACTACGATTGTGCGTAAAACCCAATCATATGATACTATAGATAAAATCGAAATTTTTATGATCTTAAGAAATTTTGTATGGGGAGTGGTAGAAAGGGTGACAGTACTGAACTATTATAATTTATTTCACATCATGCAAGAGTAGCTATAAAAATGTTTTGTACCAAATTCAAGCTTGAAAAATTGAATAGGTACTGAGAAACTTAGTGCATTGGATTTAATGAAATTGTGCAATTTGTATGGGAGGTGGTAGAATGAGTGGGGGGTTTTTGGTAATTTTTCGACAAACAATTATAATCATAATTAAATTGATATATTTTAAATATTAGATCAGTAACGTTCATACTTTTGAGGAAAATCGAATTTTTGAAAAGTTGTGGAATCGTGTCACATTGTATGGGAGGGGGTAGAAGGAGTGAAGCTAATCGGTTAATTTTTTCCCGATAATGATAATAATGCTAATTAAAGTTTTATTACAATATTTTAGCGCGATGAAAGTTAAACGTACTGAGAAAATTGGTGTATAGTATTTCATGAAAAAGTGCAGTTTGTATGGGAGGTGGTGGAAAGAGTGGGGGAATTTAAAAAACCTACCAAAAGATTGCATTTGTAGTGGAAACAATATATTCTAAGTTTCAATTTAATAGCTCTTATAGTTTCGAGAAAAATCGATTATTACATATTTTTGAAAATGTGTCACTTTGTATGGGAGGGGGTAGAAGGCGTGAGGGGAGTGACATAAAACCAAAAGCAGATTACTTCCCGGAGCATACCTAATAAACTGTGAAAGTGGCGTTACAATCGGTTCAGCCGTTTTTGCGTGAAAGCCGGACAGACAGACAGACGGACAGACAGAGAAGAATTTTAAAAATGCGTGTTTCTGCTTCATTATCAATGGTGCGACAGCCCAAATTGGGCCCTGGCCTTCTGAAGTCGTCGCCTCCAATCGTCTCGATCCAAAGACCGCGTCCTCCAGCTGCTAACTTTTAAAACGGCTTTGCTGTCTTCATCAACCGAGTCTTCCCATCGTTTGCGTGGTTTGCCTACTGGCCGGTTACCACTCGCTTTGCCTTTAAGAGCACGTTTGGGGATTCTTCTGTCTTCCATTCGCTCTACATGGCCAGCCCACTGCAGTTTACGTAGCTTGATTAACGTTGAAGCTTCTGGCTCGTCGTAGAGTTGATACAACTCATGGTTGTATTATCTTATTCGCCATTCTGTTCCTTCCTTCACAGGTCCCAAAATTCTTCGGAGGACCTTTCTTTCGAATGCGTTAACTGCTTTTTCGGAAGTTCGCGTTAATGATCACGTCTCGCTGCCATAACAGAGCACAGGTCATATAATAGTTTTATAAATCCGCAGCTTATTGTTCCTGTGCACTTTTTTGGATTTCATTATTGGAAGTACCGAATAATACGTCTTATTTGCAAGTATTATCCGTCGTTTGATTTCGTATGTTTCATTACCGTCCTTTGCTAGATTAGCCCCAAGATATATGAAGTTGTCCACACTCTCCAAATTATATTCCGCAATTGTTATGTTTTGTCTGATTGGCGTTCTCCTTCTTGTTTGCGTCATTACTTTTGTTTTGCTTTCATTAATGCGCAACCCGACTTCTTTTGCGGCGGAATCAAGATTGACAAATACCTCCTTAGCACTAGGGAAGGATCTTGCTAGTATGTTAATGTCGTCAGCGTATGCTACTAGTTAGGTGGACTTGAATAGTAGTCCCGTTGGTGTCGACTGGGATTTTTCGGACGACATACTCTAGTGCCAAGTTGAAAAGCATAGGGGCTAGACCATCTCCCTGCTTTAAACCACATTCCGTTCAAAAGCTGGTTGTGAAATCGGTTTGTATTCTCACTTGGGATTGAGTGTTCGTCATTGTGAGTCTTGTTAGTCGGACTAGTTTTGGGAGAATTCCAAAATCAAGCATGATTTCATACAGTACGCTACTGTCGATACTGTCGTATGCTTGTTTAAAATCTACGAAGATTTGGTGCACGTCTGTGTTATATTCCCAGCATTTCTCAAGCACCTGTTTCACTGAGAATATCTGGTCTGTTGTAGATCGTCCGGTTCTGAATCCACCTTAGTATTCGCCAATTATTTCATTAGTATAGGACTTAAGACGACGTTCAATTATTTTTATCAGTATTTTATAGGACGTACACAACAATGATATACCTCTGTAGTTCTCACAGCAGAGTTTGTCTCCTTTCTTGTAAATTGGACATAAATGCTTTTTCGCCAGTCGTCGAGTATGATTTCCTCTGTCCAAATTTTGCGTGTTTCTGCTTAGTTATTATTATTGATAAAATAAAGCAAAAACCTAACTTATAGCCATTTATAAACAAATAACAGACAGACACTACAATTATATTTATATAGATTATGGAAGAGTTGTTAGCCCTTCGTACAATCCTGTCTATGAATTTTTTTTTCCGAAATTGGTGGTGGCCTAGATATACCCACGCAAGCAGTGTGGTGCAATTATACGTCGAGTGAAATTTGAACTCACAACCTTCGCATTGTAAAACAACACGCTAACATCTAGGCCACATCTGGGACCGTAACTAGAATTGTAATAATATTATACTCACCTTTGGTACCTCCTGATCAAGCGGCAGAGCTACATCTTTTTTTTAAATACAAAATATTAAGACGAGAGTCTGCTCATAATAAGATATCCTACATTGTACAGTTTTTGTGATGCTTAATCTTATAGCATCCATACAGTGTCACTACAACGCTAGTTCTTGGACGCAACCAAAAAGTGTTCGTTGTGTTGGTTATCCCTTTAATGAATTACATGTTCTTAGTAAGTTAAATATTGTCACAATGGAATGAGAGAATGGTATCCCAAAGGTTAGGACAGGTTAGAGTGGCGGCTTTAGCCCACATAGATCCCTTGGGATCCATAGTGATACTACATGAATTAAGGAAAACCTAATTGATACACATTAGGCATTCAGCGATGTTATGAGTTACTTGTTGAGCTCAAAGGTTTCCGTTGCCGCGGCGAAATTCAAGAGATTCCGCATAACGCTGCTTGAGGTGGCGGAAGAGCGGTGTGCCGAGGGTTTTAAGCCTTCTAGCAATTGCCGGACAGTTACACAACCCGTGCTCCACCGTCTCCCTCTCTTCTGGCTGTTTGTAATTCCTACGAAGATCATTCATTACCAAACCCATTCTGTAAGAATGTGTTCCAATAAGGCAATGGCCCGGTAACCATACCCACTACTGCTGCACATTGCTTCCTAATTAATTATAACAAGAGTTTTGTCTTCTTCACGTCACTCGCAATCCGCATTAATTTCGTGGTTTTACAGCTTGTGGTACTTTTCCACCTGGCTTCGGCTAGAATTATCATCTGCGCGTCTATAGAGTTGACGCTTTGTATAGGGCAGTGGTACATTTTCAGCGGAGTTTAGTTCAAGGTTAACACCCCCTTTTGCTAGCTCGTCCGCTACTTTATTACCTGTTATGACACTGTGACCGGGAACCCAGCAAAGTTCGACCTTTCATTTGGCACAAAGATTCTATAGTGCGCTGCGACAGTTGATTACTATATATGATTGCAGTGCCTTCAAGGTAGCCTGACTATCTGTATAGGCATTAATTTTTCCGTTGCTGGACGGCGACATGTTGGCGAATTCGACTGCCTTCTGGGTTGCCAGAATTTCCGCCTAAAGAATGCTGCAATCATTCGGCAGCCTGAAGAACAATCCCGTTGGAAGTTTAGTTGAATACACTGCAGCACTCACTTCTTCCATTTTAGATCCGTCAGTGAATAGATTTATTGATTCTATAGTATTCCCGGGTCTTGTTTCCCAGTGTTCCCTGTTCGGTATAGAATTCGGTCGATAATTTTTTATCAAACCCAGACTTTGTAAACATGCTAGCCTCCTCAATATTTTGTTTCCATGTTAGCTTACTGCCTATGTTTATTTCCAGATACTTTGCACGGTTAAACAGAATAAGTTCCGTGCTTCCTATTTTCGGTAGCCTAAGCTCCTGACTTTTGGTTTTCCTAGTAAAGAGCAAGAGTTGCGTTTTTTACGGGTTTATGTTAAGCCCGATGTTTTTTGCCCAGTCGTATAGTTTTTTAAAAGCTTCTTCTGTGACTTTGGATATTATACTTGTGTACTTACCTGATACTAGTATCACTACGTCATCTGCATAAGCCACAGCTTTACTCCGAACTTCTTAGATCCTTGAGTATGCCCTTCAGAGTTAGTACCCAAAACAGTGGATATTACACTTCTACTTGTGGCACGCTAAAGATCTGTTTCTAAGCTATGATTCGATCCAAGCGCTGATTTACCTGAGCAGCGCAAAGAGCCTCCACAATACCTTCGGTCGTTACATTGTTGAAAGCTGTTCAGGAACTTTCCTGAGCACTTAAAGTGTAGTTCTTCTACTGGAGGGATTTTTCGATGCCTACAACCACCTCATGAATGGCTGAATCTACCGATTTCCCTTTTATGTACGCGTGCTGCGCTTGTGTGAGATAGGTCAATAGTATCTCTGATGTATACACTCTTTCTAGTATTTTCAGGAAAAATGACGTAAGACTTATAGGTCGCTACGCTTGGTAATATTCCATCCAGTCCCGGTGACATGTAAGGGTCGAAGGAGTTTATTGCCCACCTTCGTTTGGTCATTGTGAAAAGTCCTCTAGAACGTTCTCCAGTCGCGTGTTGCTTGCTTTGGAGTCGGGGTTGTGGAGGTTCCGACAGCCTAGTAAGAGAATGCTTAAAAATGTCTCAAGCATTCCCTTGCTGTCCTTTGTCCGTGTTCCTGAGTAGGGCTGACGGAGCAGAGTTCTTGGATATACGTTTTCTAAGTCTAGAGGCTTCTGAGGTTTGCTCTATCTGGCTGCAGAAATTGCTCCGGCTTTCTCTTTTAAACTGTAAAAATTGTATCCCAGCATTATATATCCTTTGTAAGCTCTGAACTAAGAACAAAAGCATGCCTCTTTCACAAGGCGCGATCCTGAGCATCGGCCTTTAATTGTCACCAGGAACTGTTTATTCCTATAGCCTTCTGTTCAGTTGCGCGCTTTCATACACGAACCCGACGTCTTCCTTGAAATCCATAGTCCAAGCTCATTTCGAGATGTTTTTCTCTAGTTTCCTCAAAGTGTAACCAATCCACTGCCACTTTCGCCTTTGAATATCAATGCCTATCTTAATCTATCCAGTTCGTCGTTGGAGATGAGACCTGGACAGAATATTTCTAAAATGTGTCGGAGACATTGATTGGCTTGTTGTCTTGTCTTGTACTCTAGAGCTCTCATTTACAAGCTCTCAACCTTAAAGCCTATTTATGGTGGAAACGCATCTATGCCAAACCCTGAGAATGCAGCTAGAGCTTTGGACATGCACCCATTATAACTAAGCCTCACGAAACAAAATTTCAAATAAAACTTTAAACTGTAATGAATTTCTCTTTAATTTTTTTTTTCAGACTGATTACGGTTCGTTACACGGCACCCGTTGAAACACTATTTTGGAAACGGTCGGCTATGAAACCTATCGGTGAAAAAATCTTAAAATTAATCTACGACATGAATTTCGATAGTCATCCATTAATATTTCATATATTTTCGAATGGTGGTGCTTATCTATATCAGCACATATCTTTAGCTGTTAAAAATCATCATCGGCCGATTCAAATACGCGGTATGATATTTGATTCGGCGCCGGGTGAACGACGAATTTTAGGACTATATCGTGCCGTTTCAGCAATTTATGGTCGCGAAAGGAAGAAATGCAATTGCCTTACTGCCTGGTTTCTTACAGTGACGTTAACTGTAATGTGGTTTGTAGAAGTGAGAATTCAAGTTGTTTTTTTTTTTAATTTTTAATAAAATGTTATTTAAAGAAAGATTTCCGGATTTCACACAGTTTTGCTGTATTAATCGTGGCGTTTCGGTTGCTTAGACCTTTATTAGATTGATGCAGTGGCGTCAATGGCAGTAGTGTCGCTCGGTGCGGGAACAGGTTGTGTTATATTCATGAAATGTTTCAATTATCAGAATGAAATATTCGGCCCGCATCGGTCTGATTCGCCAACTACAAATAATTATCAAATTAAATTTGTAAAGAGAAAAATGGCTCATTCGTGTACACTACATCTAACAAATAAAGTTCGATCAGATTCTCTAAGAGCCTGGAATGCGACTGTTTGTGCACACCACATGAAAACTCTCGAACGCTTTAAGCTATAATTTAACGCAGAACCATATCCTCTTTGATTAACGTGTACTAGGGCTTCATCCAACGATTCTCTAGGAACACGGAACACAGGTTGAAGGTACCAGTCTATATAGAATGCAACTTTGACATTCACTCCAGTGGGTGCAAGACCTGTCTAAATCTCTGCTGTTCTAAGGGTCCCGGCAGTCGGCCCTATTTCGCGCGAAGCTATAAGCACCACATTTCTGCACCAAGGTGGTCTCATCATTGCCATGGTTGGAAGCAACATCAAATGGGCTCCCCGGCACTCGTAATACCGAAAAAATTCCGGTCAGGAATAGGGGGTACTAAATAACTTTTTAAATGCCTTCAACGGGAAGTTGTGCTTTGATTCCACTTGTAGGCTTGTCACCGAGATTACTACTGACTCTACTGACTTTTCAACCATAAGAGAGTCAGGCCGTCAAAAGGCTCTTGGTTCAATAAAGATTGTCTCGATATCATTCAGGCCAAGAACCAAGCATTTGAAAACTTTAAGGGCAATAAATCACCTGCCAACAGAGAACTCTTCAATGCGTCAAGAAATGCCTGTAAATCCATACTTAAGCGTGTTAACTTGAAATTGCATGACTAAAAATTTCGACGAACGATCCTTCAGTACGCTAAAGGCGAGATCGTACTGGGAATTTGTCAAAACGGTCAACAGCTATTTCAATTCTTCTTCAATACCACCTCTTGTTGATGGCGACCATACCGTGATTGATTCTATAGAAAAAAACCAACTTTTAGCAGCAACTTTCGCTAGAAACTCACGTCTTCCACATTCAAGCCAATCGCCCGCCAGCTCTAAATGATTCTGGTTTCTCACTGCCTACACTACATTTAAGCACGATACTTATTTCTGGGGTCCTGCAACAGCTCAATATCCACAAATCCACTGATCCTGATGGTATTCTTCCCATTACCCGTAAAAAGTGCTCACCTTCTTTAGCTAAACCTCTTCGCAATCTCTTCTATCTTTATATTCTGCTGGGCGCTTTTCACATACGTGGAAAGCACGAGTGTGGAAAGTTACGTATGTTCAAAGCGAACCCCGACACCTACCGCCCGATAGTATTCTTGAAAGTAATAGAAACTGCTGTCAATCGCAAAATCGTTCAATATCTCAGGATAACCTGCTAATCCATGATCGTTAGTAGTTCTGGAAGTATTTACTATTGCTACTTCCATGGCAAATGCAGTACGGAACTAAGCGCACTCATTCCTCCACTATATATGAGATACTCGCCAAACTGAACGCGTACACCCTGAAACCCTTGCCTTCTCGTACAGTGAAATGTAGGCAGGCATTCATATACCGAACATCAAGACTTTGTAACACATTACCAGTGAAAGCGTTTACGAACGAGTACAACATCCAGTGCTTCAGCAATGTCCACCGTCATTTTCGTCTTTCTCCACCCAAATTAACCCCACTATAATTTTTATCCTATCGAAATTTCTGTACCGACATAACTCGTCCCGATACAAGGACCGCGTCCTCCTGATGTTAATTTTTAAGATGCCTTTGCAAGCTTCATCTACCAAGTTTTTCCAGCGCTTGCGTGGTATGCCTAGTGGTCTGCTACCACTGCAGTTTGCGTAGCTTGATCAAGATTGAAGCTTCTGGCTCATCGTAGAGTTGATACAACTCATAGTTGTATTTTAGTCGCCATTCCGTTCCTTCCTTCACAGGTCCCAAAATTCTTCGGAGGAACTTTCTGTCGAAAGTTTAAACTACTTTTTCGGAAGTTCGCATTAACGTCCACGTCTCGCTGCCATAACAGAGCACAGGTCCTATTGAAGTGCGCATAAGGTCGCTAAATTTCAAGTAAAAATAAAACAAGTTTAATTTTCTTGAAATTTATGAGGTTTGACACTTCTGGAATGTCGAAGATATTATACAATTCTCTACTGTATTATATTCTCCAGATCGAATCTGCCCTCACAGGGCCGAGAGTTCTTTCGAAAGGGATTTTTTAAAAGGCTCAAAGGCGATATGCTATTTTGGAGACGTGATAATGGCTGCAGGTGTCGCATGTTCGATTTGACGAAATCAAGCAATATAGTCAGGGATATATTAGAATACACTTACCTGCTCGTGATAAGGATACGAGAAGTGTTTGCTTGCCTGTATATTTGATGCAGAACAGAACACGTGATCAATGTCTTCATACTGCTCTCATATTTCGCAAAATGCGCTGTCAATTAAGCACACTCTTACTATGTTTATACGGACACAAAACTTCACGAGTGAAACTTCAATCGCGAAGTAAAACATCGTATAAACAGTGTTTCAAACTCAAAGTTCACTCGCAATCTAAATCCTGAGTGAAACTTCAATCGTAAACTGAAATCAATCAAATTCCTGTTAAGACCCCTTATAGGGGCATAGGACAGAAACAACTCTCTTCCACAAGGCGCGATCCTGAGCATCGGCTTTAAGCTGTTGCCAGGACTCGTTTATTCCTCTGGCCTCCTGCTCAACTGCTCGCTTCCATGTGTTACATGGTCGACCAACCCGACGTCTTCCTTGAGGTAAACTGAAAACATAATAGAATTATAACTAATCATATGGTACTCTAGATGAAATAGGAAAGAGTTTATTGTACCGAATAGCGACTTTTGTGTGGGAGGTGGTAAAAGCCCTCCCTCTGCTTTTACCAGGTTTGTAGTTTTTGAACGTAGTATACAAAATGTTTCATGCTGAATTTAAAGTTTGTAGCTTTCATAATTTTTGAATAAATTTGTCTGAATTTATGGCATTTTTATGGGAGGTGGCAGAGAGAGTGGGAGGTTTTGGATGACTTTGAATCTGCTTATCAACATCTTAATCACATTGCCTTGTTACTCATATGTTCGAAGGAGAAATGCATGTTTTGAATCTTCAATACAAAAAATTGTATGGGAGGTGGTAGAAGGAGTGAAGCGAAGCTCATATTTTTTTTAGCATTTATTGTAATTAGTAAAGGACAAATTCTGGCAAAATTTTAAGTTTGTAATTTTCCTAGTTTCAATGAAAATCGATTAAATGCAATTGCCAAAAACTATGCATTTGTATGGGAGGGGTGGGAGGAGTATTTGAACCAAATTTTTCGACATCAATGATATTTATAATAGCATACTTTTCTCAAAATTTAAAGTTCATAGCTTTGACGGGCTTGGAGAAAAATAATTTAATGAAAATTCCGTGAAATTTGTATGGGAGGGGATAGAAACAGTGAGGTGAAGTTGATAGCTTTCACAAAATCTGTTGCAATTGTAATAACATTAATTATGACAAAAGTTGGTTCTTTTAGCTTTACTAGTTGCAATGAAACCCGAATAAATGCATTTTTGAAAATTGTGCATTTGTATGGGAGGTGGTACAAGGAGTAAAAGGATCTGATCAATATTTTTTGACGTCAATAATATTCACATCGTTATACTATGACCTAATGGTTTCGGAAAAAAATCAATTTCTTTAAATATCGATATTTCATGAAATTTGTATGGGAGGGGGTAGATGGAGTGGAGGGATTTGGCCCGTTCACGAGCTTAAAGTTACTTTTTTGCTAAAAATAATACATACAAAATTTCAGCAAGATAGGTCAAATTTTTCGAGAGTTATGTTGTAGACATACGGACAGACGGTCACTCGGAATCGAAGTTTTTGAGCGACAACAAATATTTCTGTACCCTTGCCGACTCAGTGCGATCATTATGTCTTAGCGTTACATACGGTAAGGAAAACACAATATACTCTCAGATTTCATCTAGAGTATAAATATCGTATAAACAGTAAGTGAACTGACAGCCTACTATTCCAACACATGAATTAATTTTTCGTCAGTATCCAGCGTGTTAAGTACCATTTTTATGCAATTCTCAACACAAATTAATGAAATTTGCAATGTTTTGAAATTACACAGCAGATTGCTGATAAAAATTGCTAACATTTTCACTTTAATGGGCTGACAAATTGTCATTATACTTGCGATCTTAATTCGGAACTTTGACGTTACAAGTTTATCTTAACGCCATTGGCCTCAGCAGAGACCGAAACGTCACCATTAAAAATCAAAACCGTGTGAAATTCGGAAATCTTTCCTTCAAAATTAAAATGTAAAAACATTCATTAAA
The DNA here is from genome assembly GCA_963669355.1 of Chorisops tibialis. Classification (NCBI taxonomy): domain Eukaryota; kingdom Metazoa; phylum Arthropoda; class Insecta; order Diptera; family Stratiomyidae; genus Chorisops; species Chorisops tibialis. The sequence goes on from OY770262.1 coordinate 218,721,257, forward strand.
CCATGAAAATGTTAATTTATTCACCAAAATTCAATTTGCAGGAAAGCTATTATGCAATGAAAAATCTTTTTATTACAAGTGATCGAGTGCAAACAAATCCGTTCCATGATCTTAAGAACGAAATGAGTGAATGTCCGCAATTATTTTTATACTCAAAAGGTGATATTGTTATACCGTACAAGGTAAGTATCTTTTATTTCAGGGAAAAAAATTAATTTAGTTCATCTTCAGTGGTTTTTTATTTTAAATTAGTAGAAGTTTCACTTTCAGCTAGTCAAATGCATTTAAGTATTGATTGACTATAATTTCAAATTAAAACCATTGCAAAAGATTAATACAGCATGCCACACCAACAGTGTGGATCGATTGCACCTTCTGTTGCTTGTTTATCGAATTTAATAACATTTAGGAAAAATGGTTTTCACTTAATTCTGGCCATTTATGTTTTGCATACTTTCTTCTTTCGAATCGGCAGAGCCTTTACACAGGACGAAAACATATTAGTGTGGGCAAAAAATAAAGTGACTTTTCAAATAAAACACAAAGTATAAGTTTATTCTTTAGTATCTATTTTGTATCCTTCAAAGTACTCCCCATTGCATGCATAATCCAATCTTTGAAACACTTTTCAATCTCGGGATGAGCATAAGCTCCTCCAGCGATTTTCGCTTTATGGCATCAGTTGAATCAAAACGGGTTCCTCGAAGTGTTTTTTTTTTCAATTGACTGAACAGGAAAATGTCGCATGGTGACATATCAGGAGAATAGTTTGCTTGTGGAACGGTAATTGTTGAATTTTGGGCAAAAATTCACGAATAATGATAACGAATTTTAATAAAATTCAATGACTTGGAATGAGTTTTGCTGCTAAACGTATCATACCCAATTTATCGCTCAAAATCAATTCTACTGATTTTTCCGATATTTTAATGTCTCTCTTCCACAAGACGCGATCCTGAGCATCGGCCTTTAGCTGTTGCCAGGACTTGTTTATTCCTCTGGCCGCCTGCTTAACTGCTCGTCGACCAACCCGACGTCTTCCTTCCGTTTTCATGGGTTATTGCTGTTGATTTACGATCAAACTGAGATTCACCTTCAGCTGACTTACGACCCTCTTTGAGCAACTTGTACAATTGGAAAACTTTTTGATCTCGATAAACATCATCACCAAATGCTATTGGCATCATTGGGGAGGACCGCTTTGTTAGCTATCGTGAATTTCACGTCGTTCATTGCCGTCCATTGTGAGAAGGGCTCCCAGGTATACGAATTAATCAATCTGCTCGAAGTTGTATTTGCCCATAGTAATATTCTGCCTCTCTAGGATAACCCTTCGTGTCTGGGTCATAAATTTAGTTTTCGCTTCATTGACCCTGATGCCAATTTCACCCGCTGCCGACTTCAACTTCTGGAATATCTCCTGAACACAAAGTATTGATGAGGCCAGAATATGCAAGTCATCTGCGTACGGATTTTACGAGTAGCGTACCTCTGGTGTCCACTGAGGTTACTGAAGTTGCCTTCCGACATGCTCGAGCACCCAGTTAAAAATCATGAAAGTGTGACCATCTCCTTGTTTGAGACATGACTCCTTTGGGAAGCTTTGAGTCAACTCGTTTTGGGTTTTTACTTGGCGCTTGTTTACCGTCGTGGCTTTTATCAAACGAACTAGGTTCGGTGGGACACCAAGTTCAATCGTTATCCTGTACAGAGCATTACGGTCGACACGCGATGTCGTTCTATTTAACAATGTTCGGAAGTACTGAACCATTGATTGATTGCATTGATTTCGGTAGCGTCGCTTATGATGTTGCCTTCTTCGTCCTTACAGAGGGTAGTCTGCGGTTTGTAACATTTTCTCATTTCTTTCACGGTATTAAATGCTTCGCGCACGTCATTTTTCTCCAAGTTTTCGTTCAACGATAAAATTTTATCATGGGTCATTTGCCGTTGTTTTCGTCTGCAGATCTTCTTGGCGTCTCGCCTGAGCCACTGATAGTTGTCCCCTCTAGGTCGTGTTCGTCTTTCGAGAAACAGTCGATAGGCTTCGTTTTTCTTGGTGATCGCTTCTTGGGATTCCTCATCGAACCAGTCATTTCGCTTTCTCCGCTCTAAATGTCCTAAAGTGTCTTCACCTGCGCGCTGAATACTATTCTTAATGTTCCGCCACATTTGGTCAATACTTTCCTCAGGCTCAGTCTGAGGTAATGCCTCAAAATGTGCTTTTATTGTGTATATTCCTCTTTCGTTGTGTCGTCCTTCAGTTTGTGCACATTAAGCTTAGGAGCCCAGAACCTTTTAGTGTGTCCCTTGTTAGCTATGCGACAGCGATATTTAGCTCGAACAAGAAAATGGCCCGAGTCACAGTTCGCGCCACATAGAGTCTTGACATCTAAAATGCTGGAGGCAGCCTTTTTTTCGATGAGAACGAGGTCAATTTGATTGAAGGTGTGGAGATCCAAAGCGCCAACAGGTAGCACTTAACACATTTGTGCACTATACGATATACTCTGAACTTTATCTGCCTCATTGCTAGTCTCTGACTGACAACTGGGACCAGCAATTGGCTCACTGCTGCCCGCTGCTGTCTTTGGCTCACGACTGGTGTCAGCAATTGGAATGCCCCCAACTCTGCGACGTTTTACTACCATGTTTCTCAAACAACAAATGTACGTCTCTACATAAGCGCGAAGGAAATTGCACTGATGGCGACGCAACTGCGCTTAATACTCGATCCAGAACTACAAAGCTGCTTACATTTTCCATGCAAAATACCACGGTACCTAACCAGCCAAAGTAGCACTAAATAATTTCCGGTCGGACTAGGGTTAATAAAAGTGGAAGTAAATCAATCTTTTTACAACATCCAGTTTCATTTAATAACTTGTTTTCAATCGGTCGCATAATATTTTTCGCTAAAGAAAAACAAGACACTACTCGAATAGGCTTAACCGAAACTTTTCCATTTTTCTTCAGGATATTGAAAATTTCGCTGACTATCGACAGCAATGCGGTACCGATGTTACAAAAATCTGCTTCGAAGATGCCGAACATGTTAAAATTTTTATTAAATATCCCCAGCAATACATTCATTGTGTTTGCAAATTTATTAATGATTGCCTATCGTATCGCGGATCAAATTCAAAATACGATTAAAAGTGATTTTCTCTTGTACGAATGATTAAAACCAATCATTAAAATCAATCAATGAAAAAGCAAAAAGAAAATTGTAAAAAAAATAACCAAGGATCCCTTACGGAACCTTTTTTAGCAAATTAATGAAAAAGAAAAAAAAGCAATGCAACAAAAAGATAAAAGAAAAAACAAACAATTACCTACGACTTAAATTATAATAGAAATCTTAATCTTAACAAAGAGTAAAACAAAAATTGAACGTATTAAAATAAAAAAAAACTATTATGAAAAATTTTGTGATAAAAAAAACCAAAAAAAAAACATTAATTTATTCAAACCAAAAGTGGCTACTTAAAACAACCGCAATAATGAAATAAGGCGAAATTAAATTTATTGATAATTCTGTAATTGTGAACTAATAGAAAAAAATAATGACTTGTCCTCATTCTGAATTGAGTGAAATTTATTTGAACTATTTTACTAGTTTTTGTTTTCTTTCAATTGTGCTTTATAGTTTTTAATTAGTTTTAGTTCTTTGGGTAAAAGAAAAAAAAATAAAATTTTTGGGAAGTTTTAATGGAAATGATCTAAGCGTAATGTTAGAAAATAAGTTGTTGAAAAAAATGAAAAATTAATAAACGACAAAACAAAATTTGCACAAACTCAAAAAAATAAAAATAATAATAATAACGATGTGTGTGTGTTATTGAATCAATTGTTTTTAATTTAAATAAAGAGTCATTTAGTAGTTAGTATACTGCCATGGATAACTTTTTTTTTTCTTTATAAATGGTTGCCTTAGAATTAGAAAAGGTTTTTGGTTTGAAAATGGAAAATGTTTTATTAAATGTGTTCGCAGTTGGCATTGAAACGTATAGAGTGGTTGATTAGAACACACACTTAAAGAAAAAAAATAAAAAAATGTTCCGTTGACGAGTTAGAATGTGCTGCTGTCATAAACAATATATGAAATATTACCTAAGTGTCTTTGCTCCTTTTTAAAACGCTTTGCGATGCCTTTAGCCCAGAGGTCTTAGATTGAAAGCATTAGATTACATTGCTTCACAAAGTCTATAGAAGACATTTCGGAAATAATGCCAATGGGTATAGATAGGGTAATATTATGACGACCAATTGAGAAATATCGATGACAATCTTGCGAGCAATAAAACAAGACAAGCCTACAAAGTAGTGAAAAGCCTAAGACGTGGATATCAGCCTAAGACAACCCTCTGTAAAGACAGAAATGGCACTATCATCGCCGAGGATAGTCAGATTAAGGAAAGATGGGCGTCATACTTTAAAGAACTCCTTAATCCCGCACACGGCTCCCGAACATCGGAGCTGATAGGTCTCCAAACCTCCGACGAATGCCCACTCTATCCTCCAACGATGGAAGAAGTCGAATTTGCCATCAGAAGCCAGAAAAGCAATAAAGCGCCGGGCATCGACGAAATTCCAGCGGAATTAATTAAATATGGCGGAAGCTGCACCCGAAATGCCATCCATAAAGTGATTCAGTACATCTGGAATCAGGAGCAAATAAAGGAGGAGTGGTAACAATGCATTATTTGCCCTATCTACAAAAAGGGAGACAAACTGCAGTGCGAAAACTACAGAGGTATCTCGCTACTTTGCACGTCATATAAGATACTGACAAAAATATTAGAAAATAAGATTACAATTTACGCTGACAATGTGATTGGGGAGTACCAAGGCGGTTTTAGAGCTGGTCGATCAACGACTGATCAACTTTTTACGGTCAAGCAAGTGCTTGAAAAATGCTGGGAATTCAACATCGACGTTCACCAGGTTTCTGTGGTCTTTAAACAAGCATACGACAGTATTGATCGAAACGTACTGTACAAAATAATGCTGCATTTTGGCATCCCAGCAAAACTAGTCCGACTGACCAAAATGACGATGACATCAACAACATCACAAGTCAGAGTCAACAACCAACTAACTGATGCCTTTGACACAAATGTCGGACTAAAACAGGGTGATGGGCTGGCCCCTCTGCTTTTTAAAATAGCTTTAGAATACGTCATCAGAAAGTTACCCGTTGACACAAGAGGTACGCTGCTTTATAAATCCAGCCAGATAGTGGGTTATTCGGACGATATCAACATATTATCACGCTCTTTCACATCCGCAAAAGAAATTCTACTAAGCCTCGATCAAGCAGCAAAAGAATTTGGCCTGAAAATCAATGAAACAAAAACGAAAATAATGACACAAACAAGGAAAAGGACCTCAATAGACAAAACATTACAATTGACGAATATAATTTGGAAAATGTGGACGAATTCATATATTTAGGCACAAAATTGACAAAGAGTGGAAATGAAACGAACGAAATAAAAAGACGAATCCAGCTCGCAAGTAAAACGTATTATTCAGTCTTAGCTTTTCTTAAGGCCAGCTGCGTACACAGTAAGACCAAACTCCAAGTCTACAAATCAATAGTAAGACCTGTGCTTTGCTACGGATGCGAAACATGGACCCTTACACAAGCATCCGCAAATATGTTGAACGCTTTCGAAAGACGGGTCCTGAGACGAATAATTGGAGCGAAACGTGATGGTGACCGATGGCGAACTAGATACAACAGTGAGCTGTATGATATATTTGACGAACCGGAGGTTTCCACTATCATCAGACTGCGGAAGCTGCAATGGGCTGGCCATGTACAAAGGATGGACGAAACTCGAATACCTAAAAAGGTATTCGAGGGAAAAACGGAGGGCCGGAGGCCAGTGGGAAAAACCCAGGAAACGCTGGTTCGACTCTGTTGACGAAGACTGTTCATCGCTGCTCGGATTTCAAAATTGGAGGACGCGGTCACTGGACCGAGATCGCTGGAGACTTCGGCTACGGGAAGCCAAGGCCCGAAAGGGGCTGTAGCGCTGCGACGACGACGAAAGATAGGGTAGATATCTAATCGGCGTTATAAGGCGACGTCCAGTATTGTACCTATCACAGATATATCAATTGTGCTCATCATACCTCCATGTGGTAGCAACCCGACACTAGGCTTGTCCATCCGGACTTGGATTGCTAAACTAGTAAGTGCGAGTGCTAATGAAACAGAAAAATTCTAGCACTATAATGTGGTCCGCCAGATTGTGGTTTAAGCGATGTGTTAACAACTCATCCTCGGTAGAATCAAATTTGTTCCGAACCATAATCATCAGGCTTATTAAATAGTGGTGTAATTTTTTTTAGTGTTAAGGGAGTCTTGTTCATATGTTTTTTTTTCATTAAAATGTAATGGATTTTATTTTAGTAATTGTTTTTAGTTTTTCATTGGCTACTCTAGTTCGAGCTGATTTAGAATTTTTTCAATTCTTCGTTTTTTGATGGCATTATTCAGCACAATTCATACAAGATAGGCCACTGCATAGACTCCAGTAGTTCCATGCAAGACGATGAATACACTGTAGTAGCATCCGGCTGAATTCGACCTTTAAATTAATCTTCCACCACCTTACGAGTTCACCATACGTGAACCTTAGTCATTTTCTTTTGCAAATTTCATCTGCATTAAAAAGTTGTTTCTTTAAAAAAAAATTTCGTCGACTTTTTTTTTAAATTTCAGTTAAAAAGTCGCGCTTTACGTTTACCAAACTATGATAAAGCGTCTCTAGCGTCCCATGGAGTAAGTATAGCAAGCAATGCTGGGTGCAGCCGTGGAGAAATTAGGCATAGATGCATTTGTCTGTGGATGGTCTCAATAATAAAATAATTAAATTACAGACGAAGTCTTCAATTTAAGCTAATTATCTTTATTTTTTTTCTGTAGTCAGCAAGTAGAGCTCGTTGTTTTGATCAGAATCGTCGATAGTTGATATCAACTATTACGAGGATTACGCAGGTGATTCTTCTGGTGATTACGCAGCGCCTTCCGTGTTCCAAACCCCTTGCTGCAGATTTCACAGATCTCGTTTCTCTCTTTCGTGTGCGTGACGAGATGGTCGCGCAGTTCAGACGTCGTGATTAGATTCGTACTAGGAAAGAATAATAAAGATATGGAGGAATTTTTTATTTTAATATATAATTCCGACAAATAAAGATTTGGATGGGTAAATTTTGTATGGAGGAATTTACCCCTCCGAATCTTTAGCTGTCAGAATTTTCGGCGCGTAATATTCCTCCATACGAGGAATATTCCTCGTATGGAGGAATATTACGCGCCGAAAATTCTGACAGCTAAAGATTCGGAGGGGTAAATTTTGTATGGAGGAATATTACGGGCGTGCAGTTTAGAGTTTCGCGATGATTGCGGTGGACAAATTAGAGGAAGCGGAATATTCAATGTCCAAGTAATCTCTTTTCAATTCAACGCCATACAACATTACCAAAAAATATCCCATATTTACAGAATAAAACCAAAACTTGACGAATTGGGCTCGTTGCATGCACGACATCTTCTCCGGCCCACATTGGACATTGCGAAGATGAAACTCTCATGGACAATCTGAGCCAGGAAATTTGCAAACTGATTACTTCCACCCATCGACACGTTCAGTGCATCCGGCAACAAGACCGAACAGCGTCTAACGAAAAACGTTGTTACATATCTGCTGCTCTCGCTTCAAGAACTCACGCTGAAATATCGCAATTGCTGATTTTGGCTGTAACGTACCATCGAGTAACGCCAATTATAAGCCAGAGTTATTCTATAAACAAGAAGAGTACATTCTGTAGTCTAGAATCCTCTTGTTCTTTGATAAATTATTGAATGTCCAAACGAGTTGAATACTAGCAGCTGTCTGACGCTGTTGCTAAGTTAACGTATATTACCCCAGAGATACGAAAACTTACCACCTGCTTCTGCTGCTCAAGATGCCTACTTTTTACATAGGTGGATAGGCTAGCAAAACGTTAATATGTGCGATTCTTTGAACATTTCCTCAACCTGAGTACATCACCCAAGGTGGACATCGGCGGAGTACATCATCCAAGGAATACCAAGGCGGACTTAGAGCTAAACAATCGACTAGGGGGACCGGATTTTCTCAGTTAAACAGGCGCTAATTTGTTTGTACTTTTCGTTGAAACTGGTATACACTAGAGATACTCGATACTCCTAATAGAGTTTGGACAATACATGTACAGCGATTGTGCGGGAAATTTTGTCTGAAATTTGAATTTTCGCAATTCTTTTTCTTTTATGAAGAAAACACAATCATAATGAATTGTTGCTTACGAAAGTCATGTATATTTTCGATTGTAATGAGTCAATCTATACAAAAACTTGTAATTTAACGCAAGTTTGTCCTCATGTCCACACATTTGAAAACAGTTAGATAGGACAGAGCCTTGAGGGACGCTGGAATCGATATGAATATCTTCCCTAAACCACATTTTTATGTTTTGGATTTTTAATCCGAATATATTATGGAGAAGATAGTGTGCCGATCGATCCCACTGGTACTCTAAATTCCTTAACTATTATTCTGAATCCTATTTTTCGAAGTATGCTGATACGAAAATTAAATGTTTTAGAATCAGACTTCCATAGGATTGTATCTACTTGCATCTCCAATTATCAAATGCAGACTTTAGATGACCTAAAATATACTTAAAGCACCAATGAATTTATTTTTACAAATAATCAGGCAGACATTTTCAAATTTCAAATTTTTCTAAGTTTACCACTTTCCAGTTACCACACACTATTCCACACCTACCTTCCCCCTCTTCAATGTATTTATACCGATCCCTATGATCCCATATTCCCAACCTAAATCAATTTAAGCAAAATATATATTAAGTAATATAATTTAATTTAAAGCAATATAATTTAAGTAATATAATTAATCCATATAATCCGAAGGATAAAATTATAATTGATCCATGTAATCTGAAGGTGAATTTTTTAATAAAATGTTTCCCCGATGTCTCATGTATCTCATCATCCTGTTATTTATTAACTAATTCCAAACATTAACTAACATTCCTACTTCTGCCATTCCTACCATTCCCTACTATTCTATAAGTATGGTTGCAGTTGCTTGCACCACCACTTATAGGATTTTTATTATTATTATTATTTTGTTATTATTTTTATTATTTTCTCTCCCCCGCCAAACCGAAAGCAAAAACAACAACAAACACAACAGCAATAACAATATTTTTGCCAAATTATGTGTCACCAACAATTTTAAGAGAAAAAGAATTGAACTATCCATGTTACTCACGGAACACTTAGCAAAACATTGACATTTTCGATAGGGTTATTTTCGCCGTGGTAAAACAACAACAGCAGCACCGGGAAAAAAATTAAACATAAATAAGAGCGCGCGACACGAAAGCACGAAGCACGACCGGTGAAACATCGACAGACGTCGACATTCGGGCCACACAATTTTCCTGGTTTTTCCACCCATCAACCAATTGCAATGGAAACATGCGATCATATGGCTCATGAAATGTCTCGCATAGCCTCGGAACTGACAACCAATCGACTTTGAACGCTATTCGGGACGACTGACACAATTGTTTCATCGCTGATTGATGTAACTTCTCTAAATGTGAGATTGTTTTTTTCCATTGACTTTTATCCCTACAGGTCCGCAGATTCGCTACTTAGAAGAACACATCGCAATTTTCGCGAACACAATCCATTGAAATTATGTCAGTGTCAATTCCCGAGCTAGTTTCCCTGGAAAAAGCTCGAACCAAGGAGGATATATAAAAGGAGTACCTGATAGTCTGTCTCATGTGGGAATATTTTTTGATTCGGAAATTTTCGAAAATTGTGTCCAAGCTTAACTTGGCTTCAAACTTTTACAAAAAAAATACCATAATTTGTATTCTCTCTTAGTTGCTAATATTCAGTCAGCAATAAACTAATTTTCAGTGCAATGAAGGTTGCTGTTTTATTTCAGAAATCCTTATTTTTTCATTTTTATTAGATTTTTGTTCGTGTCTAAGCTAAGCATTTTAGCAACGGACAATATAACGCGGGATAGAGATAGTTGCATTGGGTTTAAGTATGCCAGAAAAGGATAGCGAAACGTCAAACAAATCAAAAGCAGTAACATGACGAAAAAAAAATTAATTACATTCGAAGAAAACAGCTGTTTTTGGCGGAAATGTTTGAATAATTTCGAAAAATATTATTCAAAAGAAAAAACAAATATTTGTTGATAATGTCGTGCTTAGTGAAAAATTGTGTATCGAATTTAAATATTCCAGGACTGACACCAACATTATTTAGGTAAGTAGGTAGATCTTGTAGTAGGTAGGATCTTGTTCAATGAAACTGGCTATGTTTAATAGTGAAATTTGTTTTAAGAAAATTGGAAGCAAAACCTAATTTGTTTTAAATTTTTGTCGTGTCGCTTCTTCAAAGCATTGTACTGTTTTTGCCTATTCGATGTGTTTGAAATGTAAGATACTTTTGTATACATCAATTTTATTTTTAGATTTCCTCCAAATACGTCTCCATCATTTTATAGTTGGTGTGAGGGTTTGGGTTTATGCCCAGAGGAAGTAGGAGCTGAAAACAATCCTAAGATCTGCCGCCTCCATTTCGATGATTGCGATCTCACTCAATCAATTTTCAGGACTAGTTTGCGACAGTATGCCGTGCCGATGGAGGTGGATTTTTTGGATGTTGACAAGGTTAGTTCTTTAATTAACATAGCCAATTGCACAGAAAAATCATATACGCCTAATAAAAGTAGTAATTTTTATTCGTTCAAAATAAAAAAACATCACATTGCATTATAGGAACACAATCAAGAACAATTTTCTGATGATATAGAGTATTATCCAATAATCGACGAATTACCTCATCCTGAGAACGAATTGCAATCGTATCACAGTTTAGGTAATAGACCTTTGAACAACCCTGAAATAGAAAGCAGATCAAAAGTTGTTTGTAGAAATAAATGCAGGCAGAAATTAATTGCTAAATATAAAAAGACGAAAAATCTGACGAGAAAAATCAAGAGAAGAGAACGCAAAATTAACTCCATAGCCGGCATTATTACAGAATTGCAAAAAAAGCAGTTTGTTAATAACGAAATAGCGTGTTATTTGGAGACAGCTGGCAATGATATACCAAAATCTATAATCGATGCCGTCATAAAGGGAAAAAGCGTTCGTCAATATTCGAAAGAACTGCGAAGTTTCGCTACAACTTTGTATTTTTATTCTCCGAAAGCCTACAAGTACGTCCGGAAGGTTTTCAATAAAACTTTACCGCATCCATCATCAATACGGCGATGGTATTCCAGCGTAAACTGCGAGCCTGGATATTTAGAAGAAGCCTTTAACACCCTTAGGGCAAAGGTTTCAACAATGAAAAGTAGGAATGAAGAATGTGTCTGCTCACTAGTCATTGATGAGATGAGTATCATGAAAAGGCTTGAGCAGGTGGGTACAAAAATAAGAGGATTTGTAGACCTTGGAAGGGAAAATATGGAGGAAGCCGACGAGGCGACAGAGGCCTATGTATTTATGGTAGTTGCAATAAATAATCATTGGAAACTACCAGTAGCATACTTTCTAGTACATAGTTTGAAAGCGAATGAACGCGCCAATTTAGTTGCAATTTCAAAATTGCAAGGTATAGGAGTCAAAATTGCTTGTCTGGTGTGTGACGGTCCATCATACAACAAAGCTATGATCGGAGCTCTGGGCAGCAGAATAACTTTACCAAATCCTCGACCTTATTTTGTGACGAAGGAGTTCCCTAATGATAAAATTTTTACAATGCTTGATGCTTGTCATTGCGTCAAATTAATTAGAAATCATTTTGGCGGACATGTATTGCAATCCTCAAGAGGAATAATAGACTGGAAGTATATAAAATTATTATACGACTTGCAAGAGAGCCAGGCTATCAAATTAGGCAACAGACTTTCCAAACTGCACCTTGAATGGCAACAAAATAAGATGAAAGTAAAGTTTGCGGTTCAGACACTAAGCGCCAGTGTAGCTGATGCGATAGAATTTTGCAATGAGCGATTGAATTTGGATGAATTCAAGGGTTGCGAGGCGACGGTGGAATTCATTCGAAAAATCGACTTTGCATTCGATATATTAAATTCGAGGAATCCATTCGCGAAGGATTTCAAGGCACCACTCAAAGCTGAGAACTACTCGGAACGTTGTGTGGACATTGCGAACATACAAGATTTTATAATTTCGTTGTCTCATATGAATGGTAAACCGGTCCATTGTTCTCGAATCGGCACTGGATTTACTGGCATTGCCGTCGGTTTGCAAATAATAAAAGAAATGTACGAAGAGTTGTGTGTCGAAAAAAAAATTTTGAAATATGTTATGTCGTACAAATTGAGCCAGGACCATTTAGAATTGTTTTTCTGTGCAGTTCGCAGTAGATCCGGTTCGAATAATAATCCAACCGCAAAACAATTTATATCAGCCATTAAAGCTTTGCTGACGCATGCCCAAGTTGAAGGTTCTGGTGGAAACGCCCAAGATTTAGAGAACTGCAATTTACTGAAAGTGGACGAAAGTCGAAAATCACTTACCACAAATTGTCTAAATGTGATAGAAGACACCGAAACACTTCGCCCAGACATTGAAGAGGTTGACGAAGATGATTTGGCGGTCTTACATACAATAGAAATATCACAACTACAGGAATGTGCAATTGGCTACATAAGCGGGTATGTAGTCAAAATGGCAAATAAGAAAATTAAATGCCCCGAATGCAAATTGGCCCTACAAGCAGAACATGCCGGAGCAGCCCCAAATATGAATGATTTAATTTTTAAAAAAACCAGAGGAGGTTTAATTGTTCCTTCAGCAGACGTGTCATACATATGCCACCAAACCAAAAAAGTCATTCGAGCCCACATCACGGATATTAGTTGCAGCATCAGCAAGAACAATTTTTTTGAAAACTTAGCACTCACTACAATTAGAGTTATTGATTTTAGAAAACTTTTCCCAACTCTAAATGTTCACATAAGCGAAATCGAGTTGAATAACAACCATATATATAGTCTTACGAAAACAATTATTTACTCGTACATAAAGATTAAGTGCGCGTACATATTAAGGCAACATAATCTTGCGAACAACTATTTAATACGATCGCGACTCTCGCGGTTTATAATATTTCGGAATCAGTAGAGTAATTTTTTCTTAATTATTTGTGTTAATATAGTTTCATATTCGATTTTAGCGGCTCTTGTTTTATTTTTGTCGAAAACGCTACGAGAACTGCCCGACAACCTGACCACGTCGTGGCAACAGTACATGCAAAAGGGACTGCTACAGGACTTCCAGATGACCATTCTGCAGGTGCTCGAGAGTCCTCACAGATCCCATCGGTGCACTACGAGTTTCCGAACGGCTACCTTTGAGAATTCAGCTCGGAGCGCTTCAAGCTGGCAGCAATACTTTTCGATCACACGATGCTTGGAACGGGCCAGCTGGCATCGACTAGCGTGGGGATGTGCGATGCCTATGTTCGATTGTTGCTGTTCGGTTCGGCAGTAATTACATGTGAGAGAAAAAAATACACTTGATGCGTAAAACTAGACGAAACTAATCGGCTTTTATCGATTTCAGGCAGAAATACACTACTGCAGGGCTTCTCCGAACGGTTAAATCGCGACCTCAAGCACAGAACTCGGTCTAACACCAGACTCAAGATGATTTTGGCGAACGTCAACGTTGAGCGGAGATTCGGAGCTTGGAACATTTCAACAGATGTGGATCCCATCGCAGGAGTACGAGGAATCTGGGTAAAGTCAGGTGAAAAGGAAATGTCCGTAAATGCTGGAATGCAGAAGCAGAGGCGAATAGTTTTAAATGAAATATCGACAAAATTAAATTACAATTAAATCTGTTTAGTTTAAACAAAACCTGAAACTTTATTTGCGTAGTTGAATTACATTTCTTTTTTTTAATTTTCTGGTTTTAGTATGTCACTGTCTGCAACCATTTTCTGGAAATAAAATCATATAAAAACGAACCAAAGTCGCAAGTATAAAATCCTTACATTAATCGCATCGATATCCTCAGTCCAGTCTTCTTTCGCAATATTCTGAACCGCCTGGATCAAAATGCTCTGCACTTTGCTTACGTTCTGCTGGAAGACAGCCAGAACATCTGCTACGCAAACGTTGCTGGGAATCTCCGAGTGATTCCTTCCGTGCCGAACCAGTAATACATATTTCACACCTTGAGTGTCGCCTTCTGTAAAAACGTCTCAAATGGGGTACTCTGGTTCTGCTCTTTCCGATTTGTTATGATCATCCCGGTTCAATTTAAAAATTATCAACAAAAACTAATTTGTCATCCCGCCGATTATTCCAATTTAAAAATTATCAACAAAAACTGATTTGTCATTTAGAGAAATGTCAGAATGTCAGAATTTTTTCATGTTGGCATATTGGTATGATTGTTTCGAAAACTTTCGAGCATTTCGCCGGTAAGGGAGGGCAATACTTTCAGTCCCGTTCTCTTTACAAGGCAAAACAGCTCACAGTCACTCCTCATTATATATCCTCCTTGGCTCGAACCGACGATGCTCTCCCCAGCTGATTGCCGGCTGTCAGCGAATTTCTTTTTATTTTGTGAATTTGTTTTATGTCTCTATTGCATTTTTGCGCTAGAGTCGTGTGGAGGTTTTTCTTCTGTTGAAAATCGAACTCGGTCATCTGGAAAGTGAAATTAAAATGTTTGCGAGAGAGGAAGAAGCGTGTGGTAAAGTTATCGATTTCAAGCGCATTTGCCGCTTTTGTTTCGCCCAGCGGGGAGACCTAACGGATATTCACCAAGAACGGGAGGTGGATAACGACGACGGTCAAACGCCGTTTGATACCATCGCGATGGTGGAGGTAATTGCTGTTTTCACTTTGTACTTAAAATATGGACACGGGATTAGTATGATTGCTCCGGGACGAAATTGTTCCTCTGGTTGGAATATTAATCTTTGCGTCTAGCTAACATGCCATACGTACGGAACTCTATTGGACGTCTCTTCTTCAGGTTCTGGCGTGCGAAGGATTACCGAAGAAAGTATGCGCAGCATGTCGCACTCTCCTAGTTCTTTCGTACGAATTTCGGCGGATGTGTAAGAAGACTGCTGCTGCTGCACGAATGTTCATGGCAACAGAGAAATTTCGGGATTCGATAAAGGGGATAGTGCCGAGGGAACTAGTGTTACTATGAGAAATATGGTCGCATAAAATTGTTATTGGCCGCAGAACTCCCGTGTCACGTTGGAGATAAAAATGCAACGGCCGTTTTGGGCGGAAGCAATGTCCATGAAGAAGATAGAGAAAATGAAGGCGACTTCAGCGTTGCGGAGGAAACGCCACTTCGGTCAAAACTCTCGTGTCACGTTGGAGGAAAAAATGCAACGGCCGTTTTGGGCGCAAGCAATGTTCATGTAGAAGACAGAGAAGGTGAAGGCGATTTCAGCATTGCCGAGGAAACGCCACTTCGGTCTGAACTCCCGTGTCACGTTGGAGGAAAAAATGCAACGGCAGATTTGGACGAGATTGCGGTGCAAACGCGAACAAGTTCGGAAGATGACGAAATCGAAAAATCCCCCAGTGTGAAGTTGACAATGGAGGTCGAGGATCGTGAAGAAACAGCAGCAGCAACCGTGGTGCTAACAAATTCCACTGCGGACACTGCAGAGGGAGTTACGAATTGAAGCAACTCCTAGACGTCCACCTATCGAAACAAAAGCACCTGACATGCCACATTTGCAATCAGCCGTTCCATAGAGCGTTCCACTTGGAGAGGCACGTGGCGACACACATGGGAACGCTGTTCGAGTGTGTGGTATGTCAACAGTCGTTCACGCGGCGTGACGTAAAGCGTGACCACGAAAGACGCCAGCACACCAATTGGCGAAGAGTTTACTGCGGTATCTGCAAAATGGATTTTTTTCGCAGGGCGAACTAGACGAGCACACCAAGCAACGTCATCCCGAACTGTCCGGCCCGTTCGTATGCGGAATTTGCAAACAAAGATTTCAATCGGAGGAAATTCTGTCGAGGCACGCGTCTGTAAAGGGTTGCATGCACCGATGCGACTACTGCCCCAAGCAATTCCCTCTCCCGAAACACCTGGTGGCCCACCTGTTGAGATCGCATTGCAGTGATTTTCCTTTCTCCTGCCAACTGTGTTCCGACAAATTTGACTTAGACAGTAAGTTGCAGCACCACCTACGTTTTCATCCCGGTGGGCTTGGCGCTCCTGAGGAGTCGGTAAAAGGCAGCGCGTCTCTTGCAACAATTGGCAAGAAAGGGATTCCCGAGGAGATCGCAAACACCACGAAGGACACACTGGAAAAGGAGAATGTGGGGTACATGCTGAGTGGCGGAGCAAAGAGGAGGAAAGTAAGGCTCACCAGAACAGAGGTGCAGGCGAAGATATTGACAGGGGAGCTGACTGTAAAGGGTGACGGAAGCATGGTCATTACGGTCGAAAAGAAGAAACAGCTATGATGAAAATTAAAATAAAAACGTGTATCTCTTTTTGTTTCTTTTTTTCTCTTTAATAAACACTTAATAGCCTCACCACAAGCAATTTCTGTTTTTCTTTAACGTTATTCTCCCGTCTATTTTACGAAGTGTTTTTGAAAAATTTGCCGGAGTCGAAAGCGAAGACTTGCACTGATGTGTCTTCTAGTTAAATGTTGATCATGCGTCGTTTTCGTCACAGTGGATCACTTCTACATCCATCTCCTCTTGTCCGCTCGCTTCGTGTGGTGAGCTATCACTATCGGTGTCGATGACTTCAACATCTGCCTCCTCTTCCATTGAGGAGGATGTCCCCGCCGTGGCGCCGTCATTTTCTCCGACCCTGCGAAAGAGAGAAATAAGTGTTACCTTCTGATTGTGGAAATTCTGTTTTGAGGTGTACCTTATGCCGCTGTCTTCGCTCGATGTGCGGTGCCCATCAGCCTGAAGGATGTTCCTCAAAGCATTCAAGTCGTCGAACCACATTTCCTCTAGGGTTTTCTTCTCCAACTCCTGCTGTTCACTCAAATTCCCCGCATTTGCATTTTATGCGATTTCCTCAATACGTAAGCCGCACGACTGATTTCGAAAAACTTCTGCCATATTTCGTGTGTTGTATCGAATCTAGTTAGGCGCTTATTCTCGTCGAGGGCATATAAGTCTGTGTGGCGAACGAACTTGTTTGAAATCTGCAACACTCGAATAAAGCCACCTTGCTCTCTTCGCAGTGCCTCAAATAATGCTGGGGAGGTGAACGTCACAGCTAGCCGGGCTGACGTTCCTGTCCAAAGATCCTGCACGTCTGAGATGATAGGCCCATAGGTATCGCTCCTCCGCAGAGGTTTCGAGGACCCTTCGTTTGTACTCCTCCGTCCACACTCCGACCAGCAACTCGTTGATCTCAACGGTGTTGGTGCCAGTGTTATTTCACGGTTCCGTGGCATAGGTGAAATTTGGAGTGCGGATTTTTCTCTATTGTGCCCTTAAAGTTTTTCGAAAATGGGCGTAGTTCCATTTGCTTCTTTCCCAGCAGCAACGCCCGCATACTCTCAATCACATCCATGGGATTGTGTCCGATCATTTTGCTGCGAAATGCAAACCCCACGGCGTTTATGCCATTCACGAATAGAAGCGGTATTGGCGGCAGGTAATGGGAAGGCTCTATTGGCTTCATGCCATCGTCTTCTAACCCGTGCTGCAGTAGCGGTTCATCGTCCGGGCTTACCAAAATCTGCCGCGACAGTGGGGACAGCGCTACCTTCAGATAACAAAGTCGCACGTTGTCCTTTCCGCCGTGCAATCGCGTCCCGCTCTCGCCACGCGCCTCCAACAAGTTTTAAGTTATTTTTGCAGCCGACGTAATCCTTCGTCATGTCTATTATAACTTGGGACAGATGTCGCGGCGCATGGTGGTACCCAGCTTCCTCGACGACTGCCTTCGCCAAGTTGTCCACAGTGACTTGGCTGTCGGGGTACACCTTCAGCATTGTGTGAATAATCTTCCTCTGTGGAAGCGTCAGTCCGTCCAGGACCGATGGAAAGCTGCCCACATTGGTGCAATGCCAGGAGGGCACAAGCTCCAACCGAACGAATGCGGAGAATGAGACACAACGCGTTTCCTCCCTATACAGAAACGTCCTGCCACACCCGCCCTTGTAAGTCCTCAGCAAAGTCCTGCGCTGATGCGCTTTTTTTTTGCCGAACGCGATTTCGATCATGCGGCCATCTCCGTCGCCCTCCCACCTGAACTGTATTCGGTGTCGTACGATGTTGCGAAAATATTTCACAACGTCCTCGCGGGACGACGAGCACAGTGATCTACAGTATCCTGTAGAATACTTCCGGTACTCCACAGCTTCGGCCTTCCATTCCTCAAACTCCGCAATAGAGTAAAAGAACAATTCCTCCGCAAATCTCGTCGCTCTCACCAGCGGCGTTATCATCACATCCAGAAAATCAAACTCCAACAGTTTCCCCCAAAATGTGAAGAAAAAATTTTTGATCAATCCTTTGATCTGCGAACCGTGCGGATCCTGGTCTACCATAATCATAACTAGCCCGTACCTCAAGCGTTTCAGATCCTCCGCCGTAGCATATATTTCGTCGAAGCGTAAGTCCAAGGCGCTCATAAGCCCCCTCAGTACGGGATCGGTTTTTACTCAGCCACGGGGAATATCGCTTACGTTGGCCAATTTTCCGCAAAGCGCAAAAACACCGTACTTCCGGCGTCCAACTGTTTCCATCACAGCAGGGACAACCAAATTTTTCTCAGACTTACCCTCTGTGAGGATCAGGGTACACATGTGGCCCTCACTCGTGCCTGCGTCATGGGCATCCATTAAAACGGTGGCGCAATCACTTCGACGTCGCGGTGCTACGAAAAGAGAGAACGCAAAACGTATTGTTAGATATCTGGGAACCACGCTATTCCGTCATTCTGAAATATGTATAAGCTAAGCATAAGCTGTGTTGAAGTTGGTGTCAGAGGATAATTTGACCATGTTTTTGCGAACTCACTGGTAATTTCCTTAGAGCAAGTCAAGCTTCCGTTTGCAGTTGAGACTTAAATTATCAGATAACACTATTACCTTCTACTAAGCTTCTTTAATGCTGGTACTGGGGCTTATTGAAGAAGCGTAGACGTCCCAAGAATTACGTTTGGCGACTTTTATTAAACGTTTTGGTATTGCAGACTCTTTGCGATAAGCAATCAATCTAGCTGTCGAAGGAAATCGTTTGAAGTCCTTCCAAGGCACTTCCTTCTTTTTTATTTGAGAAAGGATATTACTGTTCATCCATGGGGGATTGCTACGTTTCTGAGTGAATGTTGAAGGTATTACTTGGGAAGCTGCTGCTAATAAGTTTCCGGATAGTTGCCGCCTTGTTGTTTATATTGCCTGACGGTTGGTATTGTGCTGACAGTCGATTGAGAGAATTTTGGAACTTTGGCCAGTTAGCCTGACTTATAGCAAATCGTGAATGGAACTGTGAAGTACCTACATCAATGCAAGTTTTAACAAGTATCGGTATGTGATCACTGTGTTCTGGGGTATTGAGTGTTTTCCAGGTGCATGTCGCAGCTAGTGCTAGTGGAACGAATGTTAGATCGATAGAAGTTAGGGTGGATCTTGTTGAAATTAATGTAAATGTGCCGTCGTTTAGGAGGACGGAAGGCTTATCATCCATCCAATCTTCTACTAATTTACCTCGAGTGTTAGTTACTGAACATCCCCAAATTGTGCTGTGGGCATTGAAATCACCAGCAACTATGGCGTTTTCTGGTAGTTGGTGGCGTAGGGAAGATAATTCGTTGGGGCGTAGTACTAGATCGTATTCGATATATATGTTTAAAAGGGAGAGAGGTGGATTGGTGTGAATAGTGATGGCGTTAGATAATATATTGGAGTTTAAGAAAATTGAATTGAATGATAGAGTCGTGTATGAGAATTCCAACACCACTCCTTCTGGAAGCGTAGTTTTTATTTGACCAGATTGCGTTGTATCTTTTGAATTTAGGAGAACCTTGATCGGATAGGATTTTAGTTTCCTGGAGGAGTATGTTCAAGACTATCTTGATAACATCTAAATCCACGGATATTCCACTGAAGAATTATCAGTCGTTTCGAGGAAGATTTATTTACCTGTGGAGTCATTGTATTATGCAAGCTCGTCCACCGATGCTACTATGTAGGCTTCCGTGGCGTAGTGGGCAGCGTGCTTGCTTCTCAGTCAATAGGTCGTGGGTTCGATTCCCACTCCAGACGGGATTTTTTTAAGCACGAATTTTTCAGTTGCTACTGGCGATGAAAAATTATTCGGAATAAAATGGGCAAACGGTGTAAAAGTGAAACAGTTCCACTTCAAGAAGGCCTAGATACTCAGTAGAAGGTTTCTGTTCGCTTTCTATCATTCAGTCCCCCATAACATATGCAAATATTTGTCAATAGCGCCAGTACAACTGAAAAACACACCAGCTTCTCCACTCGTTACGGTCGTTTTCACTCCTCTTCCTCTGTGGGGAGTTGGTGGAAATCGATTCCACTGATATTTTTGTCAGTGTCACTCCTCACATTTTTAATTTTAAAAATAAAGTAAACCGATTTTAATTAAAAATAGAAAATATATTATCAATTATCAGTTGGTATTTATTTGTCAAACGATTAAGATTAAAAATTTGTCTATTAAAATAAAACTAATGAAACTAAATGTAATAAATAATAATAATAAAGTACAAATTAATCTCAAATATAAAACTAATAATAATAAGTTACAATTTGTTTATAAAATAAAATATTAACTACAAATGGTGACCCCGATAAAGGCACACACCCTCTGAAGAAACAGTTCACCAACAATTTGGTGACTCCCTTCATCAGCAGCAACAGGCCCGACGCCTTTTATTTTAAAAATTTTGAATTGATTTCAATTCAATCAACATCAAACAGCGCACGATTCAAGACGTTGCTAAATTCTACAGATTCTCAAACGAAAAACGCATGAAGACGGTGCTGATTTTAACAGATCTTACAAGAAACAAGCAATCATAAGCAGTATCTTGGCAATTAAGAATATCACAACGCCAATTTTCGTTCTCAAAAATCATCATATTCGACAGCATCAACTCAAGCGTCAATTATTCATTATTAGGTATAACTAATCGACTAAGCCTTTATGGACACAACATTACAAGCAGCAGGATTTTTGGTATTTAATTAATTGTTTACTACTCCTATATTGTATTGTATTATATTTTAATTGTAATTATTTATGTGCATTGATAATTCCTTCTATATTTTCACGGTTCGGTTTCGCGAAAATTTCTCGTAGATTTGATTATTTTAATTGATTAACAAAATGTGTCTTTTAATGACATCGAAAATTCGTCGGTACGAACCAGTGAAGTTAACGCGTCTACGAATTCTAACATGCAAATAACCGCGGTTGCAATCCAGAAATTACCTTTCTGGGCATCGAACCCAGCAGCATGGATGCACAATTTACTGCAGCGAATGTATCGACTGAACTTACTAAATTCATTCATGCGCTCAGTATGTTAAGCGCAGCGGAATGCGAGCAGTCGATGAACATCATCGACAGCATTCTGGCAGAAAAGCCTTACAATTTTTAAAGAGATGCAATGGTGAAGAAAATGTTTTCACAGTGCATTTTGAATTGAAAGAAAAGATTTCCGGATTCTACACTGTTACGCTTTATTATTCGTGACCTTTCGGTCCCTGCTGAGACCTTAATCAAACTGATCGAGAATTACAAAACACAATTATTATATAGAAGGAAGGGTAATTAAGGTTAATTAATTAGTATCAGGTAGTTAAATTAGTTAAGGATTTCTGGGTACGGATTTTGTTCTTACCAAATTTTAAGGCAGGTAGCCAAACTACTGACAACTTGTATCCGGTGTATCGGTTGAAGTTCGCCTCTCACCTACTTGCTTTGCGATCGCGAAGGCTGAGTTCAGCAAAATGGTTGACCGTGGCATTTGTAGACCATCGGACAGTCCTTGGGCTTCACCACTTCACATGGTTCGCAAGAAAGATGGAAGTTGGAGACCTTGTGGGGATTACCGGGCGCTTAATGCTCAAACAGTACCGGACAAATATCCGATACCACACATTCAGGATTTTTCCCAACAACTTGATAGATGTTCTGTTTTCTCAACAGTCGATTTAGAGCGTGCATATCATCAAATACCCCTGAACGAGGATGGCGTTCCTAAAACGGCTATTACTACACCTTTCGGTTCGTATGAGTTTGTGCAAATGACATTTGGATTGCGCAATGCTGCACAAACCTTTCAAAGGTTTATATTTTCGATTTTGAGAGATCTTGATTTTTGTTTCGTATACCTCGACAACATCTTGATTGCCTCAAGGTCAGAAGACGATCATTTCATGCACCTCGGCACACTTTTTCAGCGACTGGAAAAACATGGTTTAGTAATCAACCTAGGGAAATGTCACTTCGCTAAAACTCAAGTGGATTTCTTAGGACATTCCATCAACTCGAATGGAATTCGTCCAATAGCTTCTAAAGTCGAAGCTATTATCTCCTACCCACAACCAACTACTGTTCACGAGTTGAGACGTTTTCTCGGTGGGATCAACTTTTACCGAAGGTTCATACCTCATGCAGCCTCATCCCAATCTATTTTAGATAAGTTCACGGAAGGTAGCAAGAATAAACGCGACAAGTCGGTACTTCAATGGAGTTCTGAGTCTTTAGAAGCTTTCAATTGTTGCAAAAAACAATTAGCTCAGGTTGCAACTCTAGCGTATCCCTCTTCTTCAGCAGCACTTTCGCTTGTGGTCGATGCTTCGGAAACAGCCATCGGGGCTGTGTTACAACAGAATGTTTTGAATGCATTGCAACCTTTAGCATTCTTTTCGAGAAAACTTTCTACAGCACAGCGAAAATACAGTGCTTATGATCGCGAACTGTTGGCAGCTTATATTGCCATAAAGCATTTCAAGTTCATGCTGGAAGGCAGAATTTTCAAACTCTTTACAGATCACAAACCGCTCAAACCGCAGAAAAAGCTTCTCCACGCCAACTTAGACATCTGGACATCATCGGCCAGTTTACAACGGATATTCGACATTTATCTGTCGTCGCTGACGCACTATCCCGCGAGATTGTAATCCCTACCATAGTGTATTACTCTCAAATTGCTGACGCTCAACTGATTGATGAAGAGTTACCTTTCATCAAGAAACTAACGAGTCTGAAAATGTTACCTATTAACATTGAGAATTCCACCAAACAACTTTAGTGTGACGCCTCGCAAAACACTTTGGGGCCTTATATACCGAAAACGTTGCGTAAGAAGATTTTCGATGTAGTTCATGGAACGGCTCATCCAGGTTCTAAGGCAACAACTAAACTTTTAGTTGGAAAATTCGTTTGGCCATCTGTCAACAAAGATTCTCACACATGGTGCAGAGAATGCATAGCTTGTGGAAAAGCGAAAATATCTCGGCACGTAAAAAGTCCACTCGGTACTTTCGAGCCAGTAAGTGAAAAGTTCGCCAATATTCACATTGATTTGGTTGGACTTCTTCTGATTTCGGAAGGCTTCACTTACTGCCTTACGGTCATTGACTGCTTTACACGTTGGCCTGAAGCTTATCCAATCCACTGACAAAAATACACTCCACACATTTTTAATTTTAAAAATAAAGTAAACCGTTTTTAATTAAAAATAGAAAATATATGAGCTGGTTTTTTTGAAAGTGGTGAAGTCCATTTTTTCCAATATATTGAGATATTTAAGGGTTTGCGTTTGAATCAATTTAAAAATATTGGCCAACTTTAATCAATTCGAGTGATGTTTTTTACACTTTAATAGGTGTATTAAATTTTATTATGAAATAATAATTACTAAAATTATTTGAAAAAATAAACGATTTTTTTAGCTCCACATGGACTTATACCACTTTCAAAAATAACATATTAGAAGAAATAAAAACAGGATCAAATTTAAGTCCATATTTTTATAGACATAAGCTTTACTGAAATGAATTTTTATGTAAAAAGTAATAGTTAAAATGAAGACGTTTAAATACACGAATAACCAAATTTATTAAGAGATTATTTCAGTTATATTAAAAATATAAAAATGAAAATTACTTCGTTAAGATCTTTAAATATAAAAAGATATTTTAAACTTAGTTTTCTTTTACAGTTAGCATATTGAAGTATTTATGGTGAATAGGCGGTATATAAGGTAATAAACTTATCATATCGTTATATTTCTCTCTTGTTATGCTCCTTGAAGTTTTATAAAGTGGTAACATATTAATTTTGCTGAGGTTTTTTGGTGTTCTCTTTTTTCCAAATAAAAAAATTGTTTTAAATGGAGCATTTTCTTCCATAGTAATTTTATAAAAAATTTTGTGAGGTTCATTCCTTTTGAACCTCATCCAACATATTTTAAGCCAGTTTACAATTTCTCCATCCGTATTTTTTTCTGTTTGATATTGCCTCTTCTAGAGATTTGGTTGAGACAAAGTCTTCTCTTTTCATTTCATACAAAATGAAGTTTTTTTTTTTTTCGGCAACCCTTTATTGCATTATAATAGTCTTGGGCAGTGTATAATTGGTGCTTTTTCTTTAATGCTGTTTCCACAACTGCAAAATCTCTGTCGTTTGGAAGAAATGAATGACCCGACAGTAAAAATTTGTGGTCAATAACATTTATGTTATTATCGTCTGATTGAACAATCCTTAACCACATCAGTGCGAGCTTAATATTCCGATTTTGTCCAGTACACATGTCACTGTATGCTATGATATGATCTTGAGTTGTGATCGTCTGAATATGCTTCAGACAGCAAGATGCTATTTCTTCCGCACCTCTAGATGCTACAGTTTCCTCCCATGCATACATATGAATTCTATTGTCATGGAAATTACAATCTCTGGCTGATCCCTTAAAATTTCTGCCTCGTCTTCTTTTTATTGGCGCACGCTGAGTGGATGCACACAAGAATGTATTTTGTTTGTTAAAATCCCCCATTTCCCAAAAGAAATTAAAAATTGATATTCGATCATTCTCTGAAATACGACTCTCGCACAATTTCTTACATTTGCAATCCTTATTTTCGAATTTCTTAGCAGGAATAATATTTCCAGTTTTTGTATAATATTTTTCGCCTTTATTTCTTTACTTTTCCTAATCTTCTGATCATTATTTTCATAATGTGATCGAGAATTAGTAACATCGTCTTCGTCAGTCGTTAAATCACTTAATTCCAAAATTCTAATTCTCTTCTTAGTTTGTAGAAATCTTGAATTAATACTGCTCAAATTGCTTTCCTCATCCGATTCATAAATTCGTCTTCTTTTTCTAATATTCATGGGTCTTATTTCTATATACAACAAATAAAATTCAATATTCCCGGCAAAAAAAATATTACTTTTACTTACCAACATCACTTTCAGACGAAATTGACAGATTGTCGTATTTTTCACAGGTATATGAGCTCATTGTAACAAATAAAATTATTTATTTAAACCTTTCATTTTCTGCTTTAAAAGCAGTTATATTTAAATAATACTCCCACTTCAATCTATTAGTATAAAAACCAAACAGTAGGACTTGCGAAGGAGAACTAAACCAGAACAATAATACCGTTATCTTGTTAACAATGTTGTTTTTAATACACTAGCACTAGATAAGTAATATCTGCTAACGAGCAGCGTGCACTGAAGTAGCAATAATCAATAATAATTGCAATAAGAAAGTTGTTTTAATTATAGTTATTAGGAATGGACTTATTCCACTTTCAAAAGAAATATTTGTGCGATAGAATTGTACAGCAAAACTGTTTTTGTTTATTTTATGTCAAGATAGAACTCTATTGAAATTGTGATTGTAACTATGGAGAGCATGTGTCTATAGCTCATTAAAATTACCATTAACTTAGTTTTTTTAAAAAGTGAACTTATACCACTTTCAAAAAAACCAGCTCATATTATGAATTATCAGTTGGTATTTATTTGTCAAACGATTAAGATTAAAAAATTGTTTATTAAAATAAAATATCAACTACATCTCTACCTTCCTAATCCCATTCCTTCCCTCCAAGACCGCGTTTGTGTGTTTGTGCATTGCACATAAGGGCCGAAATTGCCTATAACACAGGTCATTCTGTAAAAAAAAGGTGATGTTGTTTGTATTTTGAAGGTCTATAGTATGACTAATCGGGTTGTTGCAGGGTTTCGAATTGTGCTGGTTTTCTTTTGTTTTAATGGTTTTGGAAACTGATACTTTTTTCATTTTTTTTACAGAATGACCTGTATTATAGGCAATTTCGGCCTTTATGTGCAATGCACAAACACAGTCATGGAGGGAAGGAATGGGATTGGGAAGGTTGGGGAAGGGGAGTGAGAACGACCGTAGCGAGTGGAGAAGCTGGTATATTGCTCAGTTGTACTGGCTGCTTACTGACAAATATTTGCAGATGTTATGGGGGACTGAATGATAGAAAGCGAACAGAAACCATCTACTGAGTATCTAGGCCTTCTTGAAGTGGAACTGTTTTACTTTTACACCGTTTCCCCATTTTATTGCGAATAATTTTTTACCGCCAGTAGCAACTGAAATAATTTGCGCTTAAGAAAATCCCGTCTGGAGTGGAAATCGAACCCACGACCTATTGACTGAGAAGCAAGCACGCTGCCCACTATGCAACGGAAGCCTCATACTGATACTGATACTGATATTTTCTTAGATTGACAAATTGAATTTGACAGAGTTTGAGCGTAGGTGATATTTGTGGTTTTTTCTTGGCTATAGTAAGTTTTTCTTGCTTCAAACATGGAGCATTTATTCATTGTCTTAATTTCTAAGATACGTTTTTGTTCCAAGAACTTAGGACAGGTGCGGTCTGATGAGCAGTGGGCGTCAGATTTGCAGTTTACGCAGAAGCTTTTTTCGCATGGCGTGGGAGTTTTCGGATGCTTATTTGTGTTGGGATTCTCGCTGCATTTTTCACAGACTGGTTGTTCTGATTTGCATCATTTTTGAATGTGTCCAATTAATTGACATAGTCGACATCGCATTGGATTAGGAACGTAAAGCCTAACGCGTACGCTTTGCCATCCGACCTCGACAGTTTCAGGAAGCTTGTATCTGTTAAAAGTCAAGATGACTAGATCAATGGGTCGTTCCACGTTCTCAATTTTCTTTTTGAGTACCGTTGCGTGAGTGACGTTTAGGTGTGATAATCCAGCTACAATGTCTTCTTCTGAAAGATTGGAAAGTGCTCGATTATAAGCAATGCCCTTTGTTGAGTTGAGACTACTGTGTAGTTCCGTTATCACTGGAACAAAGCCTCCAAGGTTACTGACTTTCAGAAAAAGGTTAGCGATTTTTTCATTATTACAGAGTAATAACAATTTTCCATCACGCAGGATATTTGCGGTTGAATAATTTGTGGAAACGTTGTCGACTGCCTTTTTCAGGAGAAACGGATTCAAAGAACCTAAATGGACAGTGCTTGATTGATGATATTTCTTGTGATATTTCGATTGTGACGATTCATCAATTGGAGTTGGTTCGAATTTTAACGGAGATGCCTTTTTCTTCCGTTTGCGGGTATTGTTCGAGCTGGAGATTTTTATTTCTTCCAGCCAACCAAACTTATTGTTGCCACCTGGCCCGGAGGCTATTGTCACTTTTGATTTGAACAATAATTCGGGGAAAATATCACAAAAATAATGGGAAACGAAAAATAAATAACCGAGATTAGGTCACTTATTAAGCGAGCTGGCTAACGGGTCACCACTAAAACGAACCAGCGATAAACGACAAGTGTCTGCTCACGACGGGGTCTAGACTGAGACTGTTAAGCAAAGTTAAACTAACGGTAATTACACCGACCAGTTGTTATACTCTAGATAAAATCTGAGAGTAAATTGTATTTGCCTTACCGTTTGTAACGCTGAAAAATAATTCTCGCACTGAGCCGCTTAGGGAACAGAAATATAGGGTTATTCTATAAGAGGTGTTATTTTGATATTCAAAGAAAAATGGCATTTTTTGAGATAAATGATCGGATGTTTATTTCATTGTAAAGAGGAAGGTATGCCGTTAATAATGGAAAATAACATCAGCCAAATGGCCACCACGACCACGCTTACAGGACCGTATCCTCTCCATGAAATTTTTCATAACCAAATCGCAAAGTGGCTGCCCTATGTCCTCGATAGTCTCGCGAATTCCATCTTTGAGGTCTTCAATCGACGCTGGGCTATTGGCGTAGACCTTATCTTCCACGTAGCCCCAAAGGAAGAAGACGCAAGGTGTTAAATCACAAGATCTCGGTGGCCAATTGCGATCACCTCTTCGAGAGATAACGCGGTCCGGAAACTTTTCCCGTAAAAGATCAATGGTTTCGATGCTTGTGTGGCACGTAGCGCCGTCTTGTTGAAAGTAAACGTTGTCCAGATCAATATCATCAAATTCCGGCCATAAAAAATCATTAATCATCTCTCGATAGCGCAATCCATTCACCGTAACTGTTGCTCCAGCCTCATTTTCGAAAAAGTAAGGTGCAATGACCCCGGCAGACCATTTGGCTGATGTTGTTTTCCATTATTAACGGCATACCTTTCTCTTTACAATAAAATAAACATCCGATCATTTATCTCAAAAAATGCCATTTTTCCTTGAATATCAAAATAACACCTCTTATTGGATAACCCTACGAACCGTCTTTGCCAAATTTTCACCATTTTTATAGTGAATTTTAATAATTTCAATGCGTTGATGAAGCGTGTATCGTTCCATTTTTATTAATGGCGTAGTTTCTACTTGTCAAATGTCACAAAATGACAGCTTCAAAAGTGACATCTACCGAAGTAGCGGGCTATTCAAAATAACACCTCTTATAGAATAACCCTATATTTGTTGTCGCTCAAAAACTACGATTCTAAGTTGCTGTCTGTCCGTCTGTCTACAGCATCATAACTCTCGAAAGCTTTGCTAACAATTTTTGTTTGTCATTTTTAGCAAAAAAGTAACTTTAAGTTCATGAACGGGTCACATCCCCCACTCCTACTCCCTCCCATACAAATTTCACGAAATTCCGAAATTTTTAGAAATTGATTTTTCTTTGAAACTATTTAAGCTATCGACTTGAAATTTGGGTCAAAGTATTATGATATAGATGACATTAATATGACGGAATATTGATCCGATCCCGTCACTCCTTCTACCCCTCCCATACAAATGCATAATTTTGAAAATTGCATTTTTTCGATTTTCATTGAAACTAGCAAAGTTATAGAAACGAATTTTTCCCAGAATTAGTTTTATTATAATTGCAATCAGTATTGAAAAAATTATCAACTTCACCTCACTCCTTCTACCCCCTCCCATACAAATTTCACGAAATTTTGTAATATAAATTAAATTATTTTTCTTCGAAACTGTTAACGGTATCAAATTGATATTTTGCATAAAGTATAAAAATAGAAATAAATAAATCAAAGTGTTTTGATCCGTACACTCCATCTACCCCCTCCCATACAAATTCATTATTTTTGTTAAGTGCATTATATCGATTTCCATTAAAACTAGACAAATTATAATCTTAGAATTTTGCCAGAATTTGTTTTTTAATAATTGCAATAAATGCGAAAAAATTATCAGCTCCTCTTCACTCCTTCTACCCCCTCCCAAATAAAATCTGTATTATAAATTGAAAGATAGCATTTCTTCTTCGAACACATGAGAGCTATAGACTTTGAAGCGCTCTCATTGCTCCTGCTCTGTACAGGGATCGAACGTTCCAAGATCCGAAGGAATAGTCCATTTTTCGTTCGCGTGGTCGTTGCCGTTGAATCAATCCAGTCCGAGGCGTTGCTTCAGGTTTCGAAACGGGTGTGGTTTTTCCGAGGATGAGTTGTTAACACATCGCCCAACCCCCAACTTGGAGGGACATATTATTATAGTGCTAGAATTTTTCTGTTTATTAGCACTCGCGAGCAAAAATAAAGAGTAAATATAAATCTACTATCACAGCTTGAATTTCCTAAACTATATGAGGATATACCAAAAAGGACGTTGCCTGACCTGTTCCTTTTCTGCCCAGATATTTTCGACCGAAATAGCGAATATATATGTGGGGATCGAACGTAGCCAACTAAAACACAACAAACTTCATATCAAATGAATACCGGAAGCAAGTGTTCCGGCATCACAGAGCTTGGACCGAGCTCTTTTTTTTATAAGCAGCAGCCGTGGAACGTGGACGTGTTTCGGATTGCATAAACTTTATATTTATTTTATATTGAACTTATTATATTTATTTTTGGATTGAACTTAAACTTAATTAAATTGAATTATTTATTATTAATAAAACGAAACTTTTTTACATATATACTATTTTATCCCTAATATTATGACAATCTCAATCACAAGTAACATTGCAGTCTTTAATCAACGATAAAATATAGCCAGCCAAAGGCACAGCATACCCGCATTCATCCAGGATCTTATCGCACAAAGCTCGATGGTGGCGTATTTGTTATAATCAATAATAATATAAAAATTTTAATAACAATTATTATAAAAATAAATTTGCCGTACCAAAAAAAAATTGTGCTTAAAAAACCCTTGTGTGTAGATGGAATCGAAATCCGACGAAAGACATTTCTAACACAGTTTTCCAAAGAAAACTCATCGTATTAAAATAATAATTTGAACCTAGTCGCAGTGATCCAATTTTTTTATCGAAAAAATAATCGCCGAAAAACAAATTAAACAGTCCAAAACTGTTATTTATCCGTTTGTTATGTGTAAAAATTGATTTCTTTGGTAGTGAAGAAGAAAAAAACCATAATGGGTCGTAGTAAATGCGTCGGCGTTAAGCCGAATGAGGTGAGTGATGTTGTGTGGTCGAAGCTTTCCCGATAATAATCGCATTTTACGATCGATAGGTTATGCCATATGCCATTATGATGGAAAGATTACGAAAATCTCTCTATTACGGTGGCGGAGGCTCCATGAATGACATCACAAAAGTCAGCTGTCCGCTCGCCGAATACGCTTCAGAATTGTTTTCGGAGCCGCACAAGGATCAGACGCTGCATCGCTTAAATAAGGTCACGGCCGGAAGTATCCATGCCAGTCCGTGCTCACTTTTAATGGCGCTGATTTACTTGGACCGCTTGAATATAACCGATCCTGGCTATGTGCGGCGCATTTCACCGCAAGAGCTCTTCATTGTTTCGATGGTACGTAAATTAGAATTAAAAGATGTCGACTTCCGCGATTTAGGCAACAGGTAAGCGAGCGAAGCAGAGGCCACGCTGTGTGAAAGCTGCCCGCAATGTTTGTGTGTTCTATTTCTGTAGCAGCGCGGTTGGTCGGTTCAATTGAGACAGGGCATTGAAATCTAACCAGCTTCACATCAATCAATCGCAGTAGAGTGCTTTACTGATATAGCTGATATAGAAGGGGCATTCGATAACACGGCATATGTTTGTATCTACCAAGCTGCGAGAAGCCGTTTCATTGGTTCAAAAACCTGCCACTGAACCATGACTATGCTTGAAGGCAGAATTATAAAATCAACACTATCAGATGCAGTTTTAACTGTTACCGCTACTAAATGTTTCCCGCAGGGTGGGGTACTTTCACCCATTTTGTGGTGTCTGGTAGTTGACGAGCTTCTTCCAGAAATTATGAACTCTGAATTCGAAGTCCAAAGATATTCAGACGACCTGACCATCCTAATTAGAGACAAATTCGAAGAAATTATTAAAGAAATAGTACAAGGTACTCTAAGCCAGGTCAGGTTACTACCTGGCTTAGAGTACACAAAAGCAAGATTGGGTATTAATTCGAAAATGCTCAATTGTAGTTAAAAACCAAATTGAAAAAGCACAAACTTTTTGGTGAAACACTGGAATATTCGAGTGAAGTGAGATTTCCAGGAGTAATTCTAGATGAGAAACGCACGTGTTCTAGAAAAGACCAGAATATCCCTCTGGACTTGTAGGAGGCTTATGGGCAAAACAAGAGGTTAGTGCTGGAGTATATGGAGTACGCCCCAGTACTAGTATGTACGCCAGTATGTATGAATTCTGTTGTTTTCCAAGTTGAAATACAGGCAAGAGAACTATGTATTCGGGAGAATATAAAAAGAGCACCATAATTAGGGCATTTACGTTTTCTCTGATAGTATGGCGGAAATCCTAGCGTTACAATCATCTCAAATACGATCGAAGCTCGTATTGGAGTGCTTTCAGGCACTAAAAGAACTGGGGAATAAAAACAGAGTAATTCTCATCTGGATCACGGGACACAGGGGCTTTGAGGGCAATCACTTAATACTGCAAAAAAGAATATCCAAATGCCGCTGAAAGCAGTGTACCCTTTACTGGGATGTGGATGTTGATGCTAGGCTTACAAAGTTCT
Source organism: Chorisops tibialis (assembly GCA_963669355.1). Taxonomy (NCBI): domain Eukaryota; kingdom Metazoa; phylum Arthropoda; class Insecta; order Diptera; family Stratiomyidae; genus Chorisops; species Chorisops tibialis. The sequence continues at coordinate 218,753,813 of OY770262.1, forward strand.
AGGCATGTCTGCAATTAAACAGAAATCAGATTAGACTCTTGGTAGGTACTGCAACATGAAGAAACATCTTCATAGAGTTGGATTCTCAGAGAAAAATCTATGCAATGAGGGGGAGGAAACACCAGAGCTCTCTGTGAGTAAGAACCACTGATAAACAAAAGACTACATCGTTTTGGTCAACGATTCATGAACCCAAGTAAATTTTCGACCATCCCACTACGTGATATCCTAAGCTTTCGTGGTGGAAAGAGGAGACGACGGGGCTTTCCGAAGAACCTCGTCCTCGTAAATCAACACTCTACTTGCCTCAATGCTGTGGGCAGATAAAACTAATAGGAAACTCTTCCTAAAATAGCCTTTAAGCTCCGTGTTTATTTGAAACGCGGAAAACACGTCGTAATAACTAGAGATACTCGATACACACTAACACTTCTGTCTTAATAGAGTTTGGACAATGCACAAATTTTGACAGTGTCTCAAGCTTTTAGTAGATTTTTAGCACAAATATTACATTGTTAAAAATCGGCCAAACTTAAGTTTGGCCGTACTAAACGTGAATGTGTTTGTGCAAATAAGTGTACAGTGTTTTGACGTTTATTCGAGATGGACAGCTGTTGACTTGCCGCCGGGTGGAACGCGGTAAGATATTCAGTTTCGTTAGATTTCCCTTCCTTTTAACATAAATTTCTATCTTTTTATGTCGCGATGCACGAAATTCCGATTCAAGCCGCTCGGCGAGGAGAAAATCATCGAGCGGTTACGGTTCATCTGTGCAGAGGAGGTCCTGAATATTGGCAACGACGATTCGTACAAGAGCATTGTCGAGATTTCGGGTGGTGATTTGAGGCGCGCCATTACCTTTCTGCAATCGTGTGATCGCTTAAAAAGTTACTGTGCACAGATTGTCGAAGAAAACCTGCTCGAGATTTCGGGAATCATTCCGCAGAAATATTTGGAAGAATTTATTGCCGTCTGTCACTTAGGGAACTACAGTAAGCTCGAGGAATTCGTGCTGGACCTTTCGTTCGAAGCGTATAGTATCGGGCAAATGATTTCGTCCTGCGCAGCGCCGATCTTAGCAATGATCAGAAGAGCACCCTATGCGATAAATTAGGAGTAAGTAGCAGCCGAAGCGTTTTTTTAGTCTAATTCTAGAGGGAGCCCTTTCTACGGATCACTTCCCGAATGCTTTCTGCTCTAAGTCTCATTATTTATTTTTGTGCTTAAATTCTTCTTTTTTTTTGCAGGAGTGCATGTCCCGATTGCAAGAAGGCGGTTCAGAGTACTTGCAAATCATGGAACTTGGTTGCGTGGCGATAATGGCACTGAAAAAATAAGAGTTCAGTGTTTTTTTGTTTTGTGAAATTTATTTATAAGAAAGATTAAAAATAAAAAAATGAAATGAAATCATCCGACTATTTCAAAATCGTCCTCCTCCCGTTCCCGTTTCAGAGTTCCGCCACTGGTCAGAGTGCCCCATCATCGTCGATTTCCATTTTTACGTCGCTCCCGCCCGGAACTTGTTTTGGTTTCGCGGTCACCGTTTTCGTTGTCGAGCTGAACTTAAAGGCGGGCTTCGGAATCGTGACCAACGGCGTCTTCGGCGTCGACATTTGATGTCGTTTCACTGTCGGATTCGACTGTGATTTGATTTGGGTCTTAATTGTCGAGCGGGACTCGACTGCCGATTTGATCATTTTCTTCGGTTGTGATGCCGCACGAAGTTCTTAGTTGCAGGCGGAGAGACAGTAACGATCGGGTGGCAGCCGTAACCCACAGTGCGGTTTGATTAGAGGTAATGGCATAGAGTTACGAACTTCAGCGAGTTTAGCCAAGACCAGAAAATGAAGAAAAGTTGAATCACTCGCGGTCAGTCGATGCGTGAGGAGAGACTTACGTGCCGTGGTGGCGGATTCGTGAAGGCCTTGTCCAGGACGTCCTCCGAAGCGAGCTTGACATCATCCAGAAAATGTCGCCGACGACCGAAATATTCGGGTGCCATAATTTCGGCATGCACTTGGGCGGCTAAAACTAGAACCGTTCGTTATTCGACATCATAAATTGCCCAACTTTTACAAGAATACTTACAATTTTTCGCCGGCCGAAATTGGTACACACCCGAGAAATTTACACGCGAATGTCAACTGAGAATTGTCAGTTTGACATTTCGCATTTTTAGTAAGGTTCTTAGTACACTTCCCTTGCATATGTATGTGTGCGCAAAATCTCGAGTTTAAACTCATTTTTTGCTCAGAATTAGTTTTTTTTTTCGAAAATAAATTTTATTTTCGTGAAAAGTAAATCTTTTTTAACGTTTCTACATCAAAATATAAAAATGGATAAAAAAATTTAAATTTCCCGCGCAATCGGGGTACACCCCATGTCCAAACTCTATTAAGACAGAAGTGTTAGTGTGTATCGAGTATCTCTAGTAATAACCTGTTAAACAATTTCAAAAATTGAATACAAAACTTGAGCATTACACTTACTCTGTTCCTCTCGAATCGCAAACTGCAAAACAGCAACCCAAACAAACAAAACTTTTAAAATTCACAAGAAAAACAAATTTTATTACCAAATTACAACACCATGATTAAATGTCACAAAAAAACCGCCAAATCGAAAAATCCCACTTTCTTCCATTGCACCAGTGCTACCAACTAAGATTTTATCATTTCGTTGAGTTTTGTGTTGAATTCCGTTAAAAATCCGTTAATGTAATCCGTCAAAGAAAATGTTTTTGTAAATTAATATAAATTTTTACTCATTTATATGGAAATATTGTAACACGAATAAAAAAGAAAAATTCTCAAAAATCTAAGACTATTTCGTCTTCACTTTCACTTTCATATTCTTCCGATTCCTAGGGCAGAGGTCGATGGTTGAGTTTAGATATTTCTATTATAGCTTTTTAGTGTTCCGACGTCATTAGTTATTTTCCTGCTCCTTAATTTTACTTTTACCCCCTTCATTACAATGAACACCCTTTCCACCTCCGCATTCGAATAAGGGAAAGTAGAATTGAAAATGCAAAATTACTTAATTCTTTGGATTGAAACCCGTTGCATCTTCATAATGCCTCACTTCTGTCCAAAACTCCACAGTATCTCTAAGTTTTGACCATTTTATGAAATATAGAGCATCCCACTGACAGAGTCACTGTATAATTCAGCAACTCGGTATTAGGAGTCTGGCAGATAATAATAGTCATGACCACGAATTAAAACAGATTCTATGCTGGACAAAATTCTAATTACTGATTTCACGTCATACGTTTAATAAAATTTTATTTTCAAAATTGTTGTGCTCCCTTGGCTTAGCTAAGCCTCAAACCACGTGTCAACGCAATTGTCATCATCACTTTCGCCAATGCCTTCTATAGTAGAAAGCCGAGTAACTGAATCCAACAACAACACGTTGGAGTCATAACAAACATGACAGTTCCATACAAATTCGAGCGCTTTTGTATGGAGCAGACACGGCGGGCTTCGTAAGAATCGCGTTTATTCTTAAATGCAGTGTTAAAGATAGTTCAGCTTTCTAAGGTATTTTATTGATAGTGCTCGGCATGTAATTATTACACGTTGATATTAGTGCAATAGATTTTTTATTGAAAAAAGTGCGATCAAAGTTAAATCTCGGTTTCTCACACCGAAGAAAATCTGTCACTCATATTGTGCAGAGTTCTCTGGTTAATTTTCACACAGAAGACTTTAGAATTTTAGTTATTACGAAAAAGTATGCACCCTCGTAGTATTTCCGTGCTGAACTTGATTTAGTTATGCTTTCGTGTTGTTTTCGGTAAAACGTGTTTTTACGACAAGATTGGACAAAAATAATATAGGTGGTCTTTCGAAATGGCAAAATCCATGCCGTCACACCCACTGGAGTCATTCAAGATGCCCGCTACGTCAGTTCTGCCTAGCTTGGTATGTAGAAAGCTTTGCTTTCGCCCAAAAAGTTTTCAATTCGCTCTTCGTCTCAATTTTGATCCAAGGAAATTTTCAATTTCACCCTTTGTTTCAATTTTGATCCAAAGGATTTTTTCAATTCGCCGAAGAAATTCATTCAGCAATACGCCTGATCCAAAGAAGTTTTTCAAATCGAAGGCGAAAACACATACGATTAATCAACGCATGCAACTATTTATTGCACCGTATTGGACATGAAACAACCACTAATGTATGTTATCATTTGGTTTCGAGACTTCGAATGCTGAGAATTTTTGACAAATTGAAGACTGCTTTTTAAGACTACAAAACCACAACTAACGTTTCTACAAACGCCCCTATAGGGGATCTTAACAGGAATTTGATTGATTGATGTGTGTTCCGTATGCGGAGGAACTTTCACCTCACGGAGCACCTGAGGCATACCCACTCACGCCATCTGCTAAAAATGTAATTCGAGATTTCGATACTCGACGACGAGCATATCGGACGACATCGACACTTGTTCGACAGCGGAGATTATGGCTACCGGCGAAACCCCATTAAAAAAATGAGTGGTGCAACTGCCACACTTCTGGCCACTTCGAAACGTTGCCTCTTAACACAATCATTTTCTTATTTATTTTCAGTTCAAATTAAGGTACCTTTTCGCAGGAACTGCAACTTGGACAATATCGTTGAAATTTTGCAGGTATGTATTTTACGAACGATTTACCTGTGCATCTCGCAATGGTAAATCGGTATGTACTGTGCATTTCTATGCAGATGTCCTCGGTTTTCCTCACTTTACACTGGCACTAACTAGGCACCCAGCAACAAACGATGCTAGTGCATAGCTGGATAACTAACCATGCTGAGTACACTACACTTCTACGTGCGGGTGGAATGAACCATTTGGTCAACTATCACTATACACTATCTGATCGATCGACTGTTTATTTTAGCACTGTCCAAAATATTACCGCACTCGCGTACTAATTCTTCCAAACTAGCGATAGATGTTTCTCAGCGTGTTATTTTTCTCGAAAGACTAATGCCACTAATGTCATCATTTGGTTTCAAGACTTCGAATGCTGAGAATTTTTGACAAATTGAGGACTGCTTTTTGAAACTACAAAGATTGTTAAAAGAAAACTTCAATGTCATATCCTGTTTGTTTTTTAGCATTCCTATGAAATTTTACAAGTCGTTCGTTGCAAAACTACATTACACGAGAAAAAAATCTTAAGTTAATATATCGTACTTTTTCAGCAATAAAATTGACTAAATAATAGCAACAGAATTTCAAATACTGAATTCATATCAAAAGCAGGATCCAATTTAATCACATTATTAATACAAAATTATCGCTCCTTCAATATTAGAATCAATGCCTTCACAAAGATTCTTTTGCGACCATTATTTTGTCAATTCTTTTTCAACCGTTATATTATTCATTCTTTTCCATAGATTCCAATGTTGGAAAGCGGCAAGAACGGTTGTTCGCCCATGACATCGCAATGTTAATCTAATCTATATTTTACGGCAGAAAGTAGCCGTAATAGCTTCAAGGTATGAACCATCGGTGCGATAATGACGACACTCCCTACTGGGATATGTCAGAACGACTACACAGTCTACAACACTAGAGTTACTCTATGGACAAGAAAGAATAAGACGCTTGCCTGGTAATAGAGTTCGGTTTTCCGTTAAATTTCAAAAAGCGCCCACTTATTTTCCAGCATGCGATGAAGAAGCAAACCGTTCATTAGAATGTGAAACCTACCAAATTAAATTTTCATCACTTAAAAGTTCCGCAAATAAAAGATATTTGCTAAATAAAATCTCTTAAAATTTACACGGGCATGTTGCACGTATACATATGAAAATAAAAAAAACCCGGCGCTGCGCGCCTCGGTCCTCGGACGGCTGCGCTCTCGTTGCTCCTGCTCTGTACAGGGATCGCACGTTCCAAGATCCGAAGGAATAGTCCATTTTTCGTTTGCGTGGTCGTTGCCGTTGAATCAATCCAGTCCGAGGCGTTGCTTCAGGTTTCGAAACGGGTGTGGTTTTTCCGAGGATGAGTTGTTAACACATCGCCCAACCCCCAACTTGGAGGGACATATTATTATAGTGCTAGAATTTTTCTGTTTATTAGCACTCGCGAGCAAAAATAAAGAGTAAATATAAATCTACTATCACAGCTTGAATTTCCTAAACTATATGAGGATATACCAAAAAGGACGTTGCCTGACCTGTTCCTTTTCTGCCCAGATATTTTCGACCGAAATAGCGAATATATATGTGGGAATCGAACGTAGCCAACTAAAACACAACAAACTTCATATCAAATGAATACCGGAAGCAAGTGTTCCGGCATCACAGAGCTTGGACCGAGCTCTTTCTCTTTTTATAAGCAGCAGCCGTGGAACGTGGACGTGTTTCGGATTGCATAAACTTTATATTTATTTTATATTGAACTTATTATATTTATTTTTGGATTGAACTTAAACTTAATTAAATTGAATTATTTATTATTAATAAAACGAAACTGTTTTACATATATACTATTTTATCCCTAATATTATGACAATCTCAATCACAAGTAACATTGCAGTCTTTAATCGACGATAAAATATAGCCAGCCAAAGGCACAGCATATCCGCATTCTTCCAGGATCTTATCGCGAGCTATTTCAGTCCAGCTTTGTTCCTTGTCGACGATTCCGGCACAAAGCTCGATGGTGGCGTATTAATCAATAATAATATAAAAATTTGAATAACAATTATTATAAAAATAAATTTGCCGTACCAAAAAAAAATTGTGCTTAAAAAAAACCCTTGTGTGTAGATGGAATCGAAATCCGACGAAACGACATTTTTAACACAGTTTTCCAAAGAAAACTCACCGTATTAAAATAATAATTTGAACCTAAAGCGCGCCAATTGTGACAGTTGACGAAAGCGCTGCCAGTTCATAAATCACTATGAGTTGATGATAATCTCCGAAATTATTTTGACTCTTAACTTTGGTCTAGTATTTGACGACCAATACATATTTGTTCATGACAGAGGCTACTTGTCGTATTTTCTATTTCGAATTTTTGTACATTTTTTTTAAATTATATTACATTTATTGTATTTTAATTGATTTCATTAAATTAAATTTGAAGTGAGAAATGGTGCGTATTACCTAGTTTTACCCTAGACTTCAATAATGCCTAGATTAAATAGTGAAAGTTATTCACAGCGTTTAGCTCGTTGGGTTGCAACGAGTGCGACAACACGCACAGATTTAGTTCTAAGGGGCGACGAACGGATAAGGGATGCAGTAAGGCGTTCTAGGAGACGCTCCAGGCCCAGTATTAGAGCAGAAGAACAATCTGCAAATACCAGGGCACAAGCGCGTAGGCGCACAAATTCGAATTTCAGGGGAGAAGAGCGTGGTGGGGATGCCGCAAGGCGTTCAGGACGACGATGCAATCCCAGTATTCGTACAGATGAACAGGCTGCCAATACCAGAGCTCGTGCGGAGAGACGCACACATTCAAATCTTAGGGGAGAAGAGCGTGGTAGGGACGCCGCAAGGCGTTCAGGACGACGTTCTAATTCCAGTATTCGTGGAAATGAACAGGCTGCCAATACCAGAGCTCGTGCGGGAAGACGCACAGATTCAAATTTTAGGGCAAAAGAGCGTGGTAGGGATGTTGCAAGGCGCTCGAGGAGACGAACAAATTTCAATTTTAGGGGAGAAGAACGTGGTAGGGACGCCGCAAGGCGTTCAGGACGACGTTCCAATCCCAGTGTTCGTGTAGATGAACAGGCTGCCAATACCAGGGCTCGTGCGGGAAGACGCACAGATTTAAATTTTAGGGGAGAAGGGCGTTGTAGGGATGTCGCAAGGCGTTCAGGACGACGTTCCAATCCCAGTGTTCGTGCAGATGAACAGGCTGCCAATACCAGGGCTCGTGCGGGAAGACGCACAGATTTAAATTTTAGGGGAGAAGAACGTGGTAGGGACGCCGCAAGGCGTTCAGGACGACGTTTTAATCCCAGTGTTCGTGCAGATGAACAGGCTGCCAATACCAGGGCTCGTGCGGAAAGACGCAGAAATTTAATTACCAGGAGGGTTGAACAGGCTAGGGATTCTTTGAGACGAGCAATGAGACGTTTAAATGATTCGTACCGTATTGAAGAGGGAAATACCAATGCGTTGAGACGATCAGAAAGGCGTGCGCAATTCGTTGATAGTCTGCGCCGCATACTTTTGCACTCCACTCAACGGGTTCGTGCTTATAGAGAATTGGACGAAAACCGAAACGCGGAAAACTCTCGTCAATCAAGAAGGAATATTTTGGAAAGGCAAAATATGGATATTAATGAATACGAGCAAAACTTGGAAGGAGAATCTCGCCGGTATTATCAAAGGTCGTTACTGAAATTTGTGGAGATTTATGGTTTCCTATTCAAATAAAACTCTAAGCAAGCAGAAAATTTCAGAGAAATATTCCACTGAATTTGCAAACAAAGCATTTTTTTGGCTGAAAAAATGCCCAATATTGAAAATATTTATAAATTTTGTTCCAACTGTAGACGCCTTGTTTGGAATGGAAAACTACCAAATATATGGTTAGGTAACGGCCTGGAATTTCATGATATACCGAATTGTTTAAAAATATTGACTTGTTTAGAACAGCGGCTAATCTCACCACGCATTCCATTTATGCAGATTCGGTCACTTGGATATGACAGGCAATGCAGCATTAAGGGCGCATGTGTTAATATTCCAATAAATGTTGATACCACAGTGGCAATGTTGCCGAGAAGAATGAACCAATCTTACGTCATCCAACTTCACTTGAAAATACGGTTGGCGTACAATCATAATTTTATGAGTGAAACTATTCGCCCGTCTCTCATAATTTTAGCTCTACAGCATCTCATGGAAAAACCCTTGTATGCCCAAATATCTTTCTCAGAAGAGTGGAGACAAAGGTACTCCCAATCTGATGAGGTGGACTTTGCAGTGACTGCTAACGATGCGGCTACCATCGCTGAAATAAGAGGTACTGTTCTACAAGCAATAGTTGAAGAAAATGAATCTGAATTTGATAATTTTTATCCACATAACTTAAATCCTGGCGGTCAAGAAACTCTTTTAAATAATGTCCCCTTAGAACACATTGCGATTGCCTCGGGAGAAGGCCAAATTCCAGTCGACATAAGTTCTGATAATACTGCGGAAGAACTTTCATTCCCATCCATCTACTGTGGCTTTCCGCGTGAAATAACTGGGCCTAAGCTATCATATTCGAAAATAGCAAGATCCGAAATAAGACGATATGACAGACGCTGTGCTACAGTAGAAAAACTTCTGTATACATATAAGAAATATGAGTTGTTAAACATTAAAAGTTCAGTCCCTATATGTTTACGTAATAAAAGTCGTCCTGGTGCCCCTGACACTGCTACGAATCTTTTGGATGAGAACTATGTTAGCAATCTTGTTCAACATGACGCCGGATATCGTCTTTTGAAGGGAATAAGATCATCTCCATCTCACTGGGAGAGCGAAAAAAAGAAAGTGATCGCTATGATTAGGCAATTTGGATTGCCTACTTTTTTTATAACCCTATCAGCGGCAGAAACAAAATGGCAAGAGCTACTTGTCATTCTGTCAAAAGTCGTTGATCAAAAAATTATTTCTGAGCTAGACGCAGACAATCTCAATTTTAGAACGAAATCGAGACTTATACAGTCTGACCCCGTCACTAGTGCTCGATACCTTGATCATCGATTTCGAACAATTTTGAAACTTTTCAAGAGCAGTTCAGGCATATTTGAGGAACATTTTGTCATGAACTATTATTATCGGGTTGAGTTTCAACAGAGGGGATCACCACATGTTCACGCAATGTATTGGTTAAAAAATGCTCCTAAATTAAATTTAGAGGATTCTGAAAGTATCAAAACCGTTGAGCAATTTATTGATAAATTTGTAACGACAGACAGTGAATATGACGAGCTGTTAAATTACACAGTCTACCAAAAACATTCACACGCACGTTCGCGCCTCGAGGAATGAATATATGTAGGTACGGTATGCCGTATCCTCCAATGGAAAAAACTTCAATTTTAACTCCTCTTCCGGATTCGGAAAATAGCGAAGAGAAACGAGTAAATTACAATAAAATATCTGTATTTTTAAAAGACCACTCAAACACAAATCCTTACACGTTTTCTGAGTTCTTAGCGGCAATTAATATGGATCGTAGTACCTATATTTTGGCTATACAATCTCAGTTTAAAAAACCTGCAATTTATCTTCAACGAGATTTCAAAGATATTCTAGTGAATGCATTTAATCCCAACATATTGCGCCTACATCGCGCTAATATGGACATTCAGTTCATTTTGGACGCATATGCTTGTTGTAGTTATATAATTAACTACATAAATAAGTCTAATAGGGGGGTTTCAAAATTATTAGCGGATGCAAATGGATGAAGTTGCAAATGGTAACTTCAGCATTAAGAGAAAACTGCAGCATCTTGGTAATAAATTTATATCCGGTAGCGAAATTTCTGCTCAAGAAGAAGTATACAATGTTCTAGGGATGCATTTATCAGAATGTATCAATGCAGAACAATATATAAATACCTCGCCTCCAACAGAACGTGTTCGAATGGTCAAATCTAGACAACAACTTCAAGATTTGGATCCTAGTTCTACAGATATATTTGTCTCGAGCATTCTAGACCATTATGCCCGACTACATTAGAAGAAATTTGCCTTGCTGAGTTCGTAGCGTCTTACAAATTCAGTCGAACTAGAAGTGATACAAGGAATAATGATGAAAATGAGGAAGACAATTCTGAATCTGTTGTAGACTCCAACTTGTCAGAACCTTTAAGGCTTAATGATGGCAGTGGATTTATACGAAAGTGTACTAAGCCTTGCATTATTCGTTATCGTCATTACAATTTCTGCCAAGATTCGGAAAATTATTTTCGAGAGCAAGTGATGTTATTTCTGTCATGGCGAAATGAAGATGAAGATATTTTGGATAAAAATACTGAAGAAATTTGCGCAAAATAGTGAAACGATTAATACTAACCGAAAAAAGTTTAATGTTTTTGAAAACGACTCTGAGTTGGATGATGCATTGAGATCGGTAAGAGAATCTAATCTGATGGAAATAGAAACAGAGCCTGGCATGAATGAAGATGCACATTTAGATACAGAATTTCGCCCATTCGCTATACCTGAAGTTCAACCTAATATTAACATTTTAGACGACGGTGTTGTTAACGATGATGGGGTGAGACTTATCAAACTTCCCCCAATAATACCGAAAATAGAATTTTTAGCTCTTATCCGCTCCTTAAATGAGAAACAACGGTCATACTTAAATCACATTCTATATAATGTAAATAAAAATGATACTTTTTACGAATTTGTAGGTGGAGGCGCTGGTGTGGGTAAAAGCCGTCTCATCACAGCATTGTATCAAGCACTGACTAAAAGATATTTAGCGCAAGCTGGCACTGATCCTAATTTAGTCACTGTTTTGTTATGTGCTCCAACAGGCAAAGCTGCATTTGCATTCTATGTTTGCTTTGCCCATTAACCAAAGTGCCGGTGAAATTCGGCCTTTGAGCAATGACGTCGCGAACACTTTGTACTCGAATTTACTAAATTTGAGAATAATTATTATTGATGAAATTTCTATGGTAGGTGCCAAAATGCTATCTTCACTAGATTCTAGACTGAAGCAAATTTTCAAAAGTATTCTTCCTTTTGGTGGCATCTCCTTAGTAGTTTTGGGAGATTTAAGACAACTTCCTCCTGTTGGCGACAGATGGGTATTTGCTAGTAATAAAAATGATTCATATTCCACACTTGTGGGTTCCCCGCTATGGGATTTATTTAAATACTACGAGCTTACGGAAATTATGCGACAACGGGATGATGCTAGTTTTGCAGTGGCTCTCAATAATTTAGCCAGTGGACATATGACTGAAGAAGATATCACATTGTTAAAGGGACGTCAATTCAATCCATCAGATGTACCAGCTAGGGTGTAGCCTAGTGAGTAGCGTGTTGGTCTTGTAATGCGAAGGTCGTGAGTTCAAATCCCGGTCGAAGCAATATATAATTCCAGCACATTGCCTGCTTGGATATACCTTGGTCACCTCAATCTACGAAAATGAAAAATTCGTAGATGGGGGGTTGTGCGAAGAGCTAACAACCCTTGCACAATAAATAATGAAAAATATTAAGGAACCTGAATATCAGGAGGCCAAGGTCCGATTTGGGCTGTAGCGCCATTGTAGAAGAAGTAGAAGAAGAGATGTACCAGAAGATTGCATCCATTTGTTCCGATCAAATGACGAAGTCAATCGATTCAATACAGAAAAATTAATTTTAATTAATACTCAACTTCACATTTCATAGTGCGACTGGCAGGCTCATTGACGCAGGTACTTTATGGGATGGAGTAATTGTACCTGTTAGGCTGTGGGTTGACTTTTGTAATAAATCAGTTGGTTAAAGAGCTAGATCCAAAATGCAGAGTTCCATTAATTATTGTTGGACGCCAATCGAGAAATGTTCAAAATCCTTTCAATATAAAAGAAATAACCAAGTTCGTATTGAAAGAAGTCAGCTTCCGATTGTACCAGCAGAGGGAATAACTATTCATAATAGTCAGGAGGCAACATATTCATCCGTAGCGGTTCATTTAAAGGCTGGTATGACCAGAGCTTCTCTTTACGTTGCTTGCAGTCGGGCGACAAAAGCAAGCGGACTGTATTTGTTAGGCAATTTCGTACCACCTAAGCCGTTCAGTTCCTCAGATCCTCTTGAAACTGAAATATCATATTTGAGAAGAGAAAAGGGATTAAAACTTAATTTTAGTTTTTTTATCACGGCCGTTGGAATCTCTGCTTCTTTTCTACCAAAATGTTCAAAGCTTTAACGGGCATTACATTGATATCAAAAGGGATAAGTTGATGCTATCAGCGGATATCTTATGTTTTATAGAAACCTGGACAGAACCTGCCGACGAATATTCTTTAGAAGGATTTTCAATATTTTCTCGAATTGATAGCGATTCTGGTGGGCATGTGAGAAAAGCGAGAGGAATAATATGTTTTGCGAAACGCGAACTAATACAAAATATTGTAAGAGTAGAAACACTGATTGACTATGCTTCTGGATCGAGGCATTTTGAATATGTTCTCTTCAAATATCTAGACGTCCATTATATAGCGCTATATAGAAGTGCGACATATTCCGTTCGTATTGTAAAGAACACAATTAGGACACTTTATGAGAAATATAATATTGATAAGTTAATAGTAATGGGAGATTTTAATATTGATCTGAAGGTTGATCATAGAAGTGAATAAAGTTTGGTTCTTTTAAATTTGGGTCTAAGTAATTTACTGCCCGCAAGTATAGGAACGCATTTAGGCACCCAAATCGACTGGATATTTTCAAGTGTCGAAGGTTCGCAAGCATCAATTTATGAAACCGTTTACAGCTACCATGATGCTATTGCAATACTATTATAAGGTTAGCTTCCTTAGCATTTTCTTGTGTTTAGCTATTTTCATGTTTATAGGCCTCACGGGGAAACTGTCATATAAAAATAAAAACAGTTAACGCGCCAAAAGAGTACCTCATAGCCTTCAAATGGTTCAGGTGGTGTGGAAATCTCTTTTTTGAATAAAGCATATTTTTTTCTCAATTATGGCATTTGGTGGTTGAAAAGGTGGAAGAATTTCGAAAAAATTTAAACTTCTAATTATAATGTTAATTATGTGCTTGGCATCAGTGTTTAAGTTGAAAGCGCTAATATATTCAAAGAAAATGGGCTTTCTTTTGTATGAAAGGTGATGAAGTCGGTCTTTCACACTATTGTTTTGAAAATAATGCATTGAAATTTTTATAACGACATCAAAATATTGAAAGCAAAGAGTAAGATTCTGAAATTTCTGCGTTTTGTATGGAAGGTAGTAACAGGAGTGGAGAAAAATTTATAATTTTTGAGTATGTAATTCTACTTGGAATAGAAACTTAATGTGAAAAATTTCGTCTTCATAATTTTTAAAGCAGCTGATATAATGGCATTTGTATAGGAGGGAGTGGAAGAAGTGATGCGAAGTTCATAATTTTTCATTTTTATCATATAATGTACATACTAAAAGGTTGATTCTGACAAAATTTCAAGTTATCCTTTTTCTAGTTTTAATGAAAGTCGAAATAATGCATTTAATAAAATTGTGCATTTGTATGGGAGGGGGTAGAAGAAGTTCACGGATCAAAACAACATTTTTCGACGTTAATGATATTTATATTATTATACTTTATTCAAAATTTCAAGTCGATAGCCTTAACAGTTTCGTAGAAAAAATTATTTCACTGAAATTTCGAAATTTCGTGAATTTGAGAGGTTAGAAGAATTCTGACAAAAATTCGATTTTTTAGCTTTGCTAGTTTCAATGAAAATCGAAAAAATGCATTTTTCAAAATTGTGCATTTGAATTATTATTTAATTATTATTATTATTACAACGGGTTCTACGGAGCGATAACTTCAGTTTAGAGGAAAGGAAAAAGTCACACGGGGCCAAATTTGGTGGATACGATGGTTGAATGAAGCAATTTGTTTCTTTTTTGGAATCAAATTCGGTCACAGTTGAGGCTCAATGCGATGGCGCATTTTCATCGTGGAAAATCCATGAATTCTCCTTCCATAACTCCGGCCTTTTTACAGATTTGCTGACGCAAACGGTTCACTGCAGTCACAAAATACTCCATATTGACCGTCTGCTCCTCTGGCACGAATTCATGATGGATCAAACCGCGAATATCGAAAAAAAACCATGAACATCGTCTTAATTTTTGAGTGGCTTTGGCGTGGTTTTTTTTCCGGTATCAGCTCATTTTACTTTATTATTTTAATAATAAAGTATTGTGATCGACTTGGGAAAAAAAAAATTTGCTACCCTGAAATTTTGTTTTTTCGCGTTTCATGACTAAATTAGCCTAAAAATGCAAAAAAAAAAAATCCGTCTGTCTGTACGCCGTCCGCCGTACGCCGACGTGTACGCTCAGCACACATTAACTCCCAAACCCTTCAAGATAGAAAGTTCATTTTTGGGAGGATTGTAGATAGTTGCGGATCTCAGGCGGATACCCATTTAGGGGGGTGTACGGGTTCAGGGAGAGGCGGGGGGAGCGCTTAAACCGAAAAATACGAGTTCAAATATCTCAACCATGGTAATAGCTAGGAAACTAAAACTCAACACACATATAGAGGGGTTTGTGGGACAGCTTTTAAAAATAATTTAATTTTTTTATCCATTGGCGTCCGAAAAGGGGGGGCTAAAAACAAATAGTCGCCGAATTATTTTTTCAAATGATTATATCTTCAAAATTATTTATCGTAAAAAATTCATATTTTGGGACCGTTAAGGTGGCATATAGTTCCATTGGAATCAGCTTAGAGATTGGTTATTTATTGTAAGGGGAAGGGTGGGGGGGGGGGTGCAAAAACACTTAAAAATTAATATCTCAACTATCTCTTAAGCTATGTAATTGAAACTTAAAACGTACATTAACCTATACTAGGAAAATGCAAAAAAAAATATAACATCTTAAAATAATAGTAGTGGGGGGAAATGGGGAGCATTTAAAAAATGGCGCAAAAAAGAGTAAAGATATCAAATCAAAAATTTGTCAGATTGTAGAACTACATAATGGTTAATTTTGGTAAAAATTTTAAGTTGGGAGGTGTAAGGGGAGGGAGGTGATAAGCACAAATGTCGAAAATTTTGAGTGATTTTTTTAGGGCTCTGGTGAAAGATACAAAGTTTAAATTTTGCATGTGGATACGTCTATTTAATGTACATAGAAAAATAATAATAACTTGATCCATAATTGTTATAAACCAACCCCCCCGGTCTAACGCGCACAAGGTGTTTCATGTGCATTGAAAAAAACACATAAACTGAAAATTTTTGAGTGAAATTTTAAGGTAGAAACTTGAAAATTTTCAAAATGCATTCAAAAAAATCTCTAAATATACGAAATATTAACTGGTCGAAAACCTTTAAAACTTCTACCCCCTCCCATACAAAATTATTTTATCGACCATTTTTAAGAAATCAATTATCACCTAACTATTAAAAGCTATCAATTTGCAATTTTGCATAAAAACTTACAAAAATAATTGAAATGAAATTACGTTAAAAGTTTTGAAATCGCGCTTGCCCTTCTACCCCCTCCCATGCAAAAGTATGATTTCGACCAATTTCATTAAATCAACTAATAATCAACAAATTAATAGCTACGAACTTGACATTTTGTACGAACATTTTACAACAGAAAAGGAAGAAAATCGCATCACAAGTCTTACGATTCCCCTACCTTATCTACCCCCTCCCATACAAAATTATTTTTTCGAGCATTTTTAAGAAATAAGTTGTCAGCTAACTCTTCAAAGCTATCAATTTCAAATTTTGCTGAAAAACTTATAAAAATAATTCAAATGAAGTTGTTTTAAAATTTTCGAAATCACGCTTGCCCTTCTACCCCCTCCCATACAAAACTATGATTTCGACCAATTTCGTTAAATGAACTAATAACCAACAAACTAAAAGTTACGAACTTGAAATTTTATACAAGCACCTCACAAGAGAAGCAAAATAAAACTACATATCAAATTTTGCGATTACCCTACCTTTTCTACCCCCTCCCATACAAATGTTCGGTTTCGTGAATGTAAAATACACCGAATTTTATGAAAATTCTATGCAACTTCGTCTATGAAACACATTCTATACAGAGAATATTGGACGTGATTCAAGCAATTAATTAGAAAGCTATTAACATCCACCCACCCTTACTATTACCCCTGCTCCTCCCCTCATAAAAACCCAAACTTGCAGAAACGAATGAAATATTGTTAAATTGACAACAGCCCTGTCCAAGAACTCCCTTTCACTTAGCCTTCCCTAAAAACTGCAACCTGCATATTGACTTTCCACTCATCCGCAACTTGTCCCAAGAATAATAAAGTTTTGTCCGACTTGTTGGCAGTTTATTTATACTCGAGATGAAATCTGAGAGTATATTGTGTTTGCCTTACCGTTTGTAACGCTAAGAAATAATGATCGCACAGAGCCGCCAAGGGTACAGAAATATTTGTTGTCTCTCAAAAACCTCGATTGCTGTCTGTCCGTCTGTCCGCCTGTCTACAACATAACTCTCGATAGCTTTGACCTATAGTGCTGAAATTTGTTGTATGTCATTTTTAGCAAAAAAGTAACTTTAAGTTCGTGAACGGGCCACATCTCCCCACTCCTTCTACCCCTTCCCATACAAATTTCATTAAATTTCGAAATTTAAAGAAATTGATTTTTCTTGGAAACTATTTCAGCTATTGATTTGAAAATTAGGTCTGTTATGTGTGACGAATTCGCGCCATCTGTTGCCGACCTTAAAAAAAGAAAAAATCCCCAACATATGCGCAACTGCTAAATAGGTCAGCAGAGACCTTCGGCAATAGACACGTCACCGTACGGAAGTCAAAAAATTGAAGAGAGAGAACAGATCGTGGCGTCGCGAATTCCGCAGCACGGTGCACGGAGGCCAATTGGGTTTTATGACATTCTGGTGCAGCGAACCCCCCCACGACTCCCGCAGCTAGACCCGG
Organism: Chorisops tibialis; assembly: GCA_963669355.1. Classification (NCBI taxonomy): domain Eukaryota; kingdom Metazoa; phylum Arthropoda; class Insecta; order Diptera; family Stratiomyidae; genus Chorisops; species Chorisops tibialis. The sequence goes on from OY770262.1 coordinate 218,771,466, forward strand.
CATCAAGCTAGCGCGTCGCACCAGCACATAGAATGTCACTGAGATGGATGTAGGTGAATCTCAGCCCTGTCTATCCCGAACCTTATTTTTCCTTTTGAATTATTTTGGCTTTAGGGTCAAAATAATTCTCGTCCTAGGCCTCCGTTACATAACAGGTCATAGTATAATGATATAAATATCATTAACTTCAACAAATATTGATCTGATCTCTTTACTCCTTCTACCACCTCCCATACAAATGCACAATTTTCAAAAATGCATTTATTCGGTTTACATTGCAACTAGCAAAGCTAAATGAACCAATTTTTGTCATAATTAATTTTATTATAATTGCAACTAATTTTGGAAAAACTATCAACTTTACCTCACTCCTTCTACCCCCTCCCATACAAATTTGACGAAATTTCAGAATTTCAATTAAATTAGTTTTCTTCAAAACCGTCAAAGCTATCAACTTCAAAATTTGACAAAAATAAACTATTTGAAATATGATTGATGTCAAAAAATTTTGTTTTGATTCGGATATTCCTTCTACCCCCTCCCATACAAATGCAGAATTTTGGTAAATGCATTTAACCGATTTTCATAGAAACTAGAAGAAGTAGAAACTTGAAATTTTGTCAGATTTTGTCCCTTAATAATTGGAATAAATGTTAAAAATAATATTGCCTTCACCCCACTCCTTCTACCACCTCCCACACAAATTTTTATATTGGAGTTCAAGAAAACTTTTTCTCCTTCGAACATATGAGAGCTATGGACATTAAAATTGTACCAAAGCAATGTGATTAGGATGTTGATAAGCAGATTCAAAATCATCCAAAATCTCCCACTTTCTCTGCCACCTCCCATACAAATACCATAAATTCAGAAAAAAATTGTTCAATTTCCTCGAAAATTATGAAAGCAAGAAACTTTGAATTCAGCATGAAATATTTTTATACTCTAGATGAAATCTGAGAGTATATTGTGTTTGCCTTACCGTTTGTAATGCTAAGAAATAATGCTCGCACAAAGTTGCCAAGGGTACAGAAATGAGTGTTGTCGCTCAAAAGTCTCGATTCCGAGTGACCGTCTGTCCATCTGTCCGCCTGTCTACAACATAACTTTCGAACACTTCGAGCTATCATGCTGAAATTTTTGTTGTGTCACTTTTAGCAAAAAATTAACCTTAAGTTCGTGAATGGGTTACATCCCCTCACCCCTTCTACCCCCTCCCATACGATTTTCATAAAATTATCAAATTTTAAAATATTGATTTTTCTCCGAAGTTATTGAAGCTATCGACTTAAAAACCAGGCAAAAATATATTCATATAAATACCATTAATGTCATAAAATATTAATTCGATTCTCTCACTCCTTCTACCCCTCCCATACAAATGCACAATTTTGAAAAATGCATTTTTTCGATTTTCATTGAAACTAGCAAAGCTAAAAAATCGAATTTTTGTCAGAATTCTTCTAACTTCTCAAATTCACGAAATTTCGAAATTTCAGTGAAATAATTTTTTCTACGAAACTGTTAAGGCTATCGACTTGAAATTTTGAATAAAGTATAATAATATAAATATCATTAACGTCGAAAAATGTTGTTTTGATCCGTGAACTTCTTCTACCCCCTCCCATACAAATGCACAATTTTATTAAATGCATTATTTCGACTTTCATTAAAACTAGAAAAAGAATAACTTGAAATTTTGTCAGAATCAACCTTTTAGTATGTATATTATATGATAAAAATGAAAAATTATGAACTTCGCATCACTTCTTCCACTCCCTCCTATACAAATGCCATTATATCAGCTGCTTTAAAAATTATAAAGACGAAATTTTTCACATTAAGTTTCTATTCCAAGTAGAATTACATACTCAAAAATTATAAATTTTTCTCCACTCCTGTTACTACCTTCCATACAAAACGCAGAAATTTCAGAATCTTACTCTTTGCTTTCAATATTTTGATGTCGTTATAAAAATTTCAATGCATTATTTTCAAAACAATAGTGTGAAAGACCGACTTCATCACCTTTCATACAAAAGAAAGCCCATTTTCTTTGAATATATTAGCGCTTTCAACTTAAACACTGATGCCAAGCACATAATTAACATTATAATTAGAAGTTTAAATTTTTTCGAAATTCTTCCACCTTTTCAACCACCAAATGCCATAATTGAGAAAAAAATATGCTTTATTCAAAAAAGAGATTTCCACACCACCTGAACCATTTGAAGGCTATGAGGTACTCTTTTGGCGCGTTAACTGTTTTTATTTTTATATGACAGTTTCCCCGTGAGGCCTATAAACATGAAAATAGCTAAACACAAGAAAATGCTAAGGAAGCTAACCTTATAATAGTATTGCAATAGCATCATGGTAGCTGTAAACGGTTTCATAAATTGATGCTTGCGAACCTTCGACACTTGAAAATATCCAGTCGATTTGGGTGCCTAAATGCGTTCCTATACTTGCGGGCAGTAAATTACTTAGACCCAAATTTAAAAGAACCAAACTTTATTCACTTCTATGATCAACCTTCAGATCAATATTAAAATCTCCCATTACTATTAACTTATCAATATTATATTTCTCATAAAGTGTCCTAATTGTGTTCTTTACAATACGAACGGAATATGTCGCACTTCTATATAGCGCTATATAATGGACGTCTAGATATTTGAAGAGAACATATTCAAAATGCCTCGATCCAGAAGCATAGTCAATCAGTGTTTCTACTCTTACAATATTTTGTATTAGTTCGCGTTTCGCAAAACATATTATTCCTCTCGCTTTTCTCACATGCCCACCAGAATCGCTATCAATTCGAGAAAATATTGAAAATCCTTCTAAAGAATATTCGTCGGCAGGTTCTGTCCAGGTTTCTATAAAACATAAAATATCCGCTGATAGCATCAACTTATCCCTTTTGATATCAATGTAATGCCCGTTAAAACTTTGAACATTTTGGTAGAAAAGAAGCAGAGATTCCAACGGCCGTGATAAAAAAACTAAAATTAAGTTTTAATCCCTTTTCTCTTCTCAAATATGATATTTCAGTTTCAAGAGGATCTGAGGAACTGAACGGCTTAGGTGGTACGAAATTGCCTAACAAATACAGTCCGCTTGCTTTTGTCGCCCGACTGCAAGCAACGTAAAGAGAAGCTCTGGTCATACCAGCCTTTAAATGAACCGCTACGGATGAATATGTTGCCCCCTGACTATTATGAATAGTTATTCCCTCTGCTGGTACAATCGGAAGCTGACTTCTTTCAATACGAACTTGGTTATTTCTTTTATATTGAAAGGATTTTGAACATTTCTCGATTGGCGTCCAACAATAATTTATGGAACTCTGCATTTTGGATCTAGCTCTTTGACCAACTGATTTAGTACAAAAGTCAACCCACAGCCTAACAGGTACAATTACTCCATCCCATAAAGTACCTGCGTCAATGAGCCTGCCAGTCGTACCATTAACTAGCCCATCAGCTGTGTCAATGTTCATGATCATCATGTATTCTATCAAAAATTATGGCTAAGGTAATTCTCAATAGGATTAGTGATGTCGTCGAGAGCACTCTCGAAGTTTATCAGGCTGGATTCCGTAAAGGATCGTCTTGTACCGACCACACAAATACCCTACGGATAATATTAGAGCAGTCAGCCGAAATGGGTTCGCCACTACATCTCATGTTTGTGGACATCGAGAAGGTTTTCGACAGCGTTAAGCGAGATTACATATGGAATGCTTTGCGTAGGAGAGGTATTCCAGATAAGGTCATAGCTATGATTAAAGAATCCTAGGAAGATGCAAGGTGTCGCGTCTTGCATAGAGGAAAGCTGTCCGAGAGTTTCCCTGTGCGAACGGGTGTCAGACAAGGCTGCATATTATCACCAGCCCTGTTTCTGGTGGTAATAAATGACATCTTGAAAGCTGCACTGGAAGGTGGGGAAGGTAAAGGTCTTCAATGGAGACTATTTAACATCTTAAGTCACCTTGATTATGCTGATGACGTGTGTTTGCTTGCACATAACCGTTCGGACTTAGAGTCAAATTGCTCGCTCGTTGCATGCTAAATGCAAAGAGGCGGGACTGAAAATAAATGTGCGTAAAACCAAGTACATGCACATGGGTTCGAACGCAAGCACACCGATTGTTCTTAACGGACAGGATGTGGAAGAGGTGCAAGATTTTTGCTATCTTGGAAGCATTGTCAGCATGGACGGCGGAGCCGAAAAGGATGTTGAGGCTCGGCTAAATAAAGCTCGTCAGGCCTTCGGTATCCTTTCCCCTTTCTGGAAGTTAAGAGAGATCTCCCTTCGCACGAAGCTGCGAGTTTTTGACGCATGCGTCAAATCCGTGTTGTTATATGGTTGTACTACGTAGAAAGTGACCGTTCGACTTACCAAGAAACTACAGACTTTTGTAAACCAATGCCTCCGGCGCATTTTAGGAATATTCTGGCCAGAAGTAATCTCCAACGACGAACTTTGGAGTACAACTCGCCAGACTAAAATAGGTATTGAGATTCAACGTCGAAAGTGGCAGTGGATCGGTCATACTTTGAGGAAACCAGAGCAAAACATCGCAAAACAGGCTCTGGATTATAACCCTCAATGAAGGCGTCGGGTTGGACGACCATGTAACACATGGAAGCGAGCAGTTGAGCAGGAGGCCAGAGGAATAAACAAGTCCTGGCAACAGCTTAAAGCTGATGCTCAGGATCGCGCCTTGTGGAAGAGAGTTGTTTCTGTCCTATGCCCCTATAGGGGGTCTTAACAGGAATTGATGATTACTTTATTAATATCCAAAGTGAAACACATCCGTGCAAACTATTTTTAATTGTATTTATTAACTTTTTTTTAGGCCGAGATGCATAGATGTGCAGCTAAATGCTGTGATGAACAATCAACGAAGTGTGTGTACTATGAAAGCAAATACTTACCGGGGCTGTTCGGATTCAACAGACTCTCCACATTCGACATTTAAAATCGATTTTACTGCACTCTATAATACATTATGCCGAATTGTGACGATCGATCAAGCGACGCTGCTATTATATTTACTGCTACTTCGAAATCAACGGTTCTATAAATTGGTTTTGTCACAAACAAACGGTATGTGGATGACACCTTCATCATTTGGCAACATGGGAAAGAAGAGCTCGACAAATTCTTAGCACACCTGAACTCACACCTCGAGAAAATTAAGTTCACCATGGAAACAGAAAGCAACGGGAAACTGCCATTCTTGGATGTACTCGTCGAAAGGAATGATACGTCGCTAAGCTTCGGGGTATACAGGAAACCAACTCACACCAACAGATATCTCCACGCTCATTCACATCACCACCCAAGTCAGAAAACAGGCGTACTGAAGACCCTAATACACAGAGCTCGACGCATAACTGAAGGAAATCCGGGCAGTCTACGAAAGGTAAAGGAACAGTTGAATCGGGCATTCAGAGCAAATGGATACAAAGCGAGCGAAATTAACAAGGCGTGGAAACCGAAGCATCCAAGGACAACAGAACGAGAAGACACTGAAGAAGGAAATGCAGACAAACGATGGGTAAAACTACCTTACATCCAGGGCACGACGGATAAGATAGGAAAAATCATTCGAAAATCAAACATCAAGACAACATTCACTACCCCGACTACAATCCGAGGAATTTTGGGCAACCAGAAGGACAAAAAACCATTGGAGACTGAAGGAGTATACAAGGTACCATGCGGCTCATGTGATAAAGTATACATAGGAGAAACGGGACGCACGGACCAAACAAGGATCAACGAGCACCAACGATGCACACGGAAAAACCAGATACAGTCATCAGCGATCGCGGAACATGCAACTACAGAGGACCATACAATCGATTACGACAATGTGCAAATTCTGGCCAGGACAAATCAATATTATCAACGGATAGTACGAGAAGCAATAGAAATTTCTAAACATCCACAGAACTTCAACCGAGACACCGGATACAAGTTATCAGCAGTTTGGCTACCTGCCTTATAATTTGGTAAGAACAAAATCCGTACCCAGAAATCCTTAACTAATTTAACTACCTGATACTAATTAATTAACCTTAATTAACTAATTTAACCCCCCTTGTCTATATAATAATTGTCATTTGTAATTGTCGATCAGTTTGATAAAGGTCTCAGCAGAGACCGAAACGTCACGAATAATAAAGCGTAACAGTGTAGAATCCGGAAATCTAACCTAATACAATTAGTATTCCAATTCTTTACACAATGACTAGCGATCGCCCGCGACTTTGTCCGCTTAGGAATCGCAATAATAACATTTTTTGAGAATGTATGTAGTTAGTAGTACAGTACATTATGTCGGATAAATAATCTGTTTAATTTGATGGTTCTTTGAAAACTATGCTTTGTATTTTGTTGGAATCAGAACCATAAATTATTAAGAATGAAACCATGATACTCGCATTTGTATGAGACAGGCTCGTCATCAAATCAAACCCGTGATTCGAGATCATATGTATACGTGTTAAGGACATGTGAATAGTTGTAGCTTGTGTTAATTGAAAAAAGCCCAAATAAAATAACATTAAGCTTAAAAACATAACAGAGCTTCGATTGTGCGTAAAGCCCCATTATATGATACTACCGATGAAATCGAAATTGTTGTAATCTTAAGAATTTTTGTGTGGGGAGTGATAGAAGGGATGACAGTACTAAATTTATTTTTTTCACGCCATGCTAGAGTAGCTATAAAAATATTTTGCACCAAATTTAAGCTTGAAAAACTGAATAGGTAGCTTGAGAAACTTAGTGCATTGGATTTAGTGAAATTGTGCAATTTGTATGGGAGGTGGTAGAAGGAGTGGGGGGTTTTTGGTAATTTTTCTAGATATAACTATTATCACCATGCAATTGATATCTTTTAAATTTCAGATCAGTTAGATTCACACTTTTCAAGAAAATCGAGTTTTTGCAAAATCGTGAAATTGTTTTATATTAAAAGAAAAGATTTCCGGATTCTACAGCAGAGACCGAAACGTCACGAATAATAAAGCGTAACAGTGTAGAATCCCGAAATCCTTTCTTTTAATTCAAAACGCACTGTGAAAACATTCACCAAACCATTGTTTTATATTGTAAGGGAGGGGGTAGAAGGAGTGGAGCTAATCGGTTAATTTTTCCCGATAATAATAATAATACTAAGTAGGGATTCATCAGAAAATTTTAGCTCGATCAAAGTTATACGTACTGAGAAAATTGGTTTAGAGTATTTCATGAAAAAGTGCAGTTTGTATGGGAGGTGGTAGAAGGAGTGGAGGGTTTTTGGTAATTTTTCTTGAAACAACTATAATCACCATGCAATTGATGTGTTTTAAATTTTGGATCAGTTACATTCACACTTTTCAAGAAAATCTAGTTTTTGCAAAGTCGTGGAATTGTGCCACATTGTATGGGAGGGAATAGAAGGAGTAAAGCTAATCGGTTAATTTTTCCCGATAATATTAACTATGCTAATTAAAGATTTATTACAAAATTTTAGCTCGATCAAAGCTCGTACTGAGAAAATTGGTTTAGAATATTTCATGAAAAAGTGCAGTTTGTATAGGAGGTGGTGCAAGGAGTGGAGGGTTTTCAGTTATTTTTTGAGAAGCAACTACAATTATCATTGAATTGATATATTTTATATTTCAGAACAGTAACATTCACACTTTTCAAGAAAATCGAATTTTCGCAAAGTCGTGGATTTGTGTCAGATTGTATGGGAGGGGGTAGAAGGAGTAAAGCTAATTGGTTAGTTTTTTCCTGACTTTAATAACAATGCTAATTAAGGATTTAATACAAAATCTTAGCTCGATCAAAGTTATACGTACTGAGAAAATTGGAGTATAGTATTTCATGAAAAAGTTTAGTTTGTATGGGAGGTGGTGGAAGGAGTTGGGGGACTCAAATTATTTATATACTTGAAGATTGCATTTATAAGAGAAATAATATATTTTAAATTTCAAATTAATAGCTTTCATAGTTTCCAGCTGAACTTCTGAAAGCCGGCCACACCTGCATAGCGCATCTCCTACATAGATTAGTCGCGGACATATGGACGCAGGAAATACTTCCTGAAGATTGGCGCAAGAGCATCATATGTCCAACTTATAAAAAAGGTGACAAACTCTGCTGCGAAAACTACCGAGGAATATCTCTGTTGTGTACGTCTTAGAAGATTTTGACGAAAATTCTAGAAAGGAGAATTAAGCCCTATGCTGATAAAGTAATTGGTGAATACCAAGGCGGATTTAGAGCTGGACGCTCAACCACGGACCAGATATTCTCAGTTAAACAGGTGCTGGAAAAGTGCTGGGAATATAATATTGATGTGCACCAGATATTTGTTGACTTCAAACAAGCATACGACAGTATCGACAGGCGCGTACTGTATAAAATCATGTTGGAGTTTGGAGTCCCACCGAAACTGGTTCGACTGACAAGAATGACAATGACTGAGTCTTTGTCACAAGTCAGAGTAGAAAACGATCTGACTTCCAGTTTTAAAACAGACAACGGCCTTAAACAAGGTGACGGCCTCGCACCAATGCTTTTCAACTTAACACTCGAATATGTTGTTCGGAAACTTCCCGTTGACACCAAGGGAACACTATGCTTCAAATCCACACAACTCGTAGCATATGCCGACGACATAGATATCCTTGCAAGATCTCTGGAGAGTGCTAAGGAAGTATTTGTAAACCTTGACTCGGTAGCAAGGGAAGTTGGACTACGCATTAATGAAAACAAAACAAAAATTATGACGCAAACTAGGAAAAAGACGCCAATCAGACAAAATATTACAGTAGGAGACTATAACCTAGAAAACGTAGACAGCTTCATATATCTAGGGGCAAATCTATCGAAGGATGGAAGCGAACCCATCGAAATTAAAAGAAGGATAATGATGGCAAACAAGACTTATTATTCGGTACTTCCAATAATCAAAAACAAGAACGTGCACAGGAAAACAAAACTTAAGCTATACAAAACAATCATAAGACCTGTGCTATGCTATGGCAGCGAAACGTGGACATTAACTCAGGTGTCCGAAAAACGACTTAGCGCCTTTGAAAGGAAGGTCCTCAGAAGAATCCTCGGACCTGTGAGGGAAGACTCGATTTGGAGAATACGATACAATAGAGAATTGTATGCCATCTTCGACAATCCAGAAGTGTCAACCCTCATAAAATTTAAAAAATTACAATGGGCTGGTCATGTGGAGCGGATGGATGACGGAAGAATTCCCAAACGCACACTAAAAGGGAAAGTCAACGGACAAAGACCGGTCGGAAAACCACGAAAGCGCTGGGAGGATTCGATTGACGCAGACAGCAATCACTGCTAAGATTTTCAAACTGGAGGACGCGGTCACTGAGCCGAGATGGATGGAGGCAAAGCATTCAGGAGGCCAAAGTCCGATTTGGGCTGTAGCGCCATCGTAAGGTAAGGTAAGTTTCCATGAAAATTTGATTATTATAAGTTTTTGAAAATGAGTCACTTTGTATGGGAGGGGGTAGAAGGCGTTAGGGGAGAAAAATAAAACCTAAAGCAGATTACTCCCAGAGAGGCGGCGGAGATTGTGACTGTGCGTCCCGCGTCTTCGGTGGCGATGACGGCGGCGTGACAACACGTACATTGGAAAATGGTTCGGTGGTGGAATCATCCTCATCTTCTTGATTCGAACTAAAAAAAATTACTTTAATTTGTGTTCGGCGGACATTTTTCGTTCTGTTACCACTTCACAACTTCGGTTTAGGGTGCTGCAACCATCTACACCTTCTGCGCTGCTGCTGCCTGTGATCTAGCCCCTCCCCCTCCCCATATTTGGACCCCAATGGATAAAAAAATTAAATAATTTTTAAAGTTTGTCCCACAAATGTTGATTTTCAGTTTCCTAGATGGAACCATGGTTGAGATATTTGAATTTTTAGTTTTCGGTAAGCACTCCCCCCCCCCCCCCTTCTCCCTTGACCCTTACATCCCTCACAAAGAGTGTTCGCCTGAGATCCGCAACTATCTACAGTCCCCATAAAAATGAGCTTTCTATCTTGAAGGGTTTGGGAGTTAATGTGATCTGAGTGTACGCTTCGGCATACGGCGTACAGATAGACGGATTTTTATACTCTAGATGGAATCTGAGAGTATTATAAGTTTGCCACAAAGCTTGTAACGCCAATAAATAAGGCTCGGAGAAAAAAATGAATGATACAGAAGTTCATATAATCACTCAAGAATCTCAAAACCGGATGTCCGTCCGTCCGTCCGTCCGTCCGTCTGTCCGTCCGTGTCCTCTCTAGCTTGAGAACGCGTTGAGCTGGAAAGTTCAAATTTTGTATACGTCGTTTTTAACAAAAAAGTAAGGTCAAGTTCGTGAACGGGCCAAATCGCTCCACCCCTTCTACCCCCTCCCATGCAAAATGACACAATTGCGCAATTTGACAATAAATGGATTTGCTCAAAAATTATAAAAGCTATTAACCTGAATGTTGGAATATATTACTTTTATGGTAATATCAATCTACCGTATAAAAATTATGCGTGTCCTTCCTCTCCTTCTACCACCTCCCATACAAACTGTACTTATCATGAATTACTGTAAGCCAATTTACTCAGTGCGTATAAAATTTAGCGGTCTGAAATTGTGCACTAAATATTTATTTAAAATTGTTAGCAAGGCCAAACAAAATTAGACGATTAGCTTCTACTACTACTACTACAATGGCGCTACAGCCCAAACCGGACCTTGGCCTCCTGATATTCAGGTTCCTTAACATTTCTTATTACTTATTGTGGAAGAGTTGTTAGCTTTTCGCACAACCCTCTTTCTACGAATTTTTCATTTTCGTAGATTGAGGTGACCAAGGTATATCCAAGCAGGCAATGTGCTGGAATTATATATTGCGTCGACCGGGATTTGAACTCACGACCTTCGCATTACAAGACCAACACGCTACCTACTAGGCTACACCCTAGCGATTAGCTTCACCCCTTCTGTAATACATGAAGACTATGACTGTCGAAGAACAAGTGACGTTTCTTTTCTAAAAATGCTAGATGTCAGATCTAGTACAATTCTTTTAATATACATGTATAATTGAAACTTAATCGAGATCTCACATGGCACTACTAACTTCATAATTCATATACTACATCTTCCTCTTTACTTGAAATTCTAAATCTAAATTTTATGTTTCTTTAAAGTAAATGAAATAAATTTGAAAATTATTTAAGCATATTAAATTATATCGAGAACACAACTTCCTTTATTATATAAACTTAAATAATCCTAAAATAGATATGATTTATCATAAATTGTAATGAAATCTATTATTAATTTTTTTTTTTTTTATATTTATAACTTACATACATATAATTCATATTTATTATCGTTATTATTATTATAAATAAAATATTTTTCTTTTGTAATTTAATATTATCAAATCATAATTAATACTGTAATATTTATTTAGTAATTTTTTTTAAGAACGTAAATAATACGAGTTTCTTCTAATGGCTTTACCAGACTCAATCAATTTAATCCAATATGACCTAGGTGCAATATCTTGTTTGATAATAATAGCTTCGGTCCATGTTTTCCCATTTCTACATTACTTTCTCACCTAGCTCAAATTTATTTTTTAGTATGGAACATATTTTTACGGGGGCTATTTTATAAAAAAACCGTCATCAAAATGCGTTATCAAGAGTCTCTACGGGAAAAAAAAAAAAAGAAAAAAAAAGAAAGAAAAATGAAAGGAAAGAAAAAAAAGGGAAGGCGTTGTCAGTTATAATTTGACTAGTGTTAAAGCGAGCTCCTATAAGCGGGTGTACCGGCTAGCGCAACGCTGCATTCACATAATTACCTATGATACCCATGATATTTTCAATGAAATGTCGTGTAAGTATGTTCCATATTTTGCGTGTTTTAGCCCGATAAAAACGATACAACGAACTATGGCCCGCGAACAATACAATAACCCGGAAAGTGCGACAATGCGAATGCCCGAAAGTGCGGCCATGCGGATACCCGAAAAGTAAGAAAATACGAACATCACGTTCAGCTTGTACTCTAGATCACCAACTCGCGCAGTGAGTGGGTCCGGAGGGGGGGGGCCGCGAGCGAAGCGAGAGGGGGGGCGAAGCCCAGCCGCAGGACCGAGGCGCGCAGCGCCGGGTTTTTTTCTTTTGTTCCTTTGTTTTACTGTTTTTATTTCTCTTATAACTGAAATTGTCTGACAAATCTGGAGATACTACCGCGTAATACTGTGTTTCTTTAGTTGGAAGTAACGAACGTGTTGCTCTTGACATCAGGAGTTTATTAGGGGACTGATCTATATCTTCCAACGGTGTATTTCTGTATTCGAGTAATGATAGCCAAATATCGCCATCAGCTGACTTCTTCATGATATTCTTAGCTACCTATACTGCTCTTTCAGATTGTCCATTGGACCGGGGATATATAGGACTTGATGTTGTAATTTTTATATCCAATGTCTTACCAAACTCTTTAAAAACAGAACTATTAAATGGGATATTACCTGATACTATTACGTTCTTCAACAATGAAATAATTTCCAACGCATTCTTTTTTCTCAATTTCAAAATATCTAAATACTTAGAATAATAATCTATAATGACTAAAAAATCCTTTCCTTGAATTCAAATATATTCATCCCAATTTTCATAAAGTGGTATATCATGTGGTATAAGCGGCTCTCTTCTTCCAAAACTTCGAAATTTTTGGCATATTTTGCAGTTTGCTATCATGTCTTCAATTTCAATATTCATACCTGGCCAATACACTACTTCTCTGGCTCTATTTTTTGTTCGTTCTATTCCTAAATGGGCTCTGTGCAATACTGAAAGTATATAGATAGTTGCGCAGACTACTTGGAACTAAAATTTTTTGATTCAAAAATATTATACCACTTTCGATGACTAACTCATTTTTAAACTTCCAGAACTGTTTAATATTAATCGGTACCTTGTTTTTATTTTTTGGCCAACCAGTTTCAATTCTGACATCACCGGATCCATTTCAATTTCATTTTTAAAAAGTTGACGTTTTTCTTCGCTGACATTAATTGAATGCACTACCTCGCTTAACCCACGTACCGTTTCCTTGTTATCGTTTTTATTATAGTATCTCGAAAAAAGGTCTGCGATATACATCTTACTACCTGGCAAATATTCTAATTTCACATTATATTTTAACAGTTTAATTTTCATTCTTTGTAGCTTAGCTGAAGAAATTTTATTGAGATCTTTTTGCATAATACCGAGCAAGGGTTTGTGATCAGTTTGAATAATAACTTCATTGCCATATATCCAATTGTGGAACTTATTGCTTGCATAGCAGATTGATAACATTTCCTTCTCAATCTGAGCATATCTGCGTTCAGTATCCGAAAGACTATTAAATGCAAAAGAAATAGGCTTATTATCTTGCATTACGCAGCAGCCTATGCCATTTTGGCTGCTTGGATTATTATTGGCAGTTTCGAATTAAAATACCTAAGGATCGGCGCATTCATGATCATGTCTTTAATTTTATTTAGACAATCAGTATGCACTGGTTGCCATTGAAAAATTATATTTTTCTTTACGAGTTCCCGTAAGGGTGTCGACATTTCTGCTAAATTCGGAATACTGCTCCGCATATAATTGATCATACCTAGTAGTTTCTGGACATCCTTTTTCGATTCAGGTATGCCAATATCTTGAATTCCTTGCAACCTTCTCTTATCGAAAGATATGCCGTCTGCTGAAATAATATGACCAAGAAAACAAACTTCTTTAACGCAATATTGAAATTTTTCTTTGTTAAATTCTATATTCAACTGCTTCGCTCTTTCTAACACTTTCTTGAGAATTGCATCATGTTTCTCAATCGTATCCGCTGCTATCAGAATATCATCAATATAAATTGTGACTCCATCAATATCTTTGAAATTTGAAAGAAAAGATTTCCGGATTCTACACTGTTATGCTTTATTATTCGTGACGTTTCGGTCTCTGCTGAGACCTTTATCAAACTGATCGACAATTAAAAATACAATTATTATATAGAAGAAAGGGTAATTAAGGTTAAATTAGTTATTAAGGTTAATTAATTAGTATCAGGTAGTTAAATTAGTTAAGGATTTCTGGGTACGGATTTTATTCTTACCAAATTTTAAGGCAGGTAGCCAAACTGCTGATAACTTGTATCCGGTGTCTCGGTTAAAGTTCTGTGGATGCTTTGAAAATTCTATTGCTTCTCGTACTATTTGTTGATAATATTGATTTGTCCTGGCCAGAATCTGTACATTGTCGAAATCGATTGTATGGTCCTCTGTAGTTGCATGTTCCGCGATCGCTGATGACTGTATCTGGTTTTTCCGTGTGCATCGTTGCTGCTCGTTGATCCTTGTTTGGACTGTGCGTCCCGTTTCTCCTATGTATACTTTATCACATGAGCCGCATGGTACCTTGTAAGGTAGTTTTACCCATCGTTTGTCTGCACTTCCTTCTTCAGTGTCTTCTCGTTCTGTTGTCCTTGGATGCTTCGGTTGCCACGCCTTGTTAATTTCGCTCGCTTTGTAACCGTTTGCTGTGAATGCCCGATTCAACTGTTCCTTTTCCTTTCGCAGACTGCCCGGATTTCCTTCAGTTATACGTCGTGGTGATGTGAATGAGTGTGGAGATCTCCACGCTCATTCACATCACCATCCAAGCCAGAAAACAGGCGTACTGAAGACCCTGATACACAGAGCATAAAACAATATTTATAGCTACTTTAGCATGATGGGGAAAACATTAGTTCAATGCTATCACCCCTTATAACACTCCCCATTCAAAATTTCTTGGGATCATAAAAAATTCTACTTCATCTAGAGTATCGTAAGATTGCGCTTTACGCGCAATCGTAGCCCTGTTATGTTTTTAATTTAAATTAAAACAAATTAGTCTTACAGCTTATATCGGAAATTTTTGGATGACAGTAGCTTCGACAGATTTATGTCGTTCCATTCCTCCATTATTTCTCCCGGACTGAAAAATTCTAACAACTGTGGCGAAGCGCCTTGGATCCGAATTGTCGGCTAAATCATTAAGAAAAAAAAAAGGAAAATGAACTATCTAAATCACCCTATTATCATGTATCGCGTTCGACCAAAACCCACCTGGAAAGTAATAATCAATTTTTTTAGAAGGGAAATTTAATCCCAATATTGTAAAAAAAAACATAAAAGAATTACGATTGATCATATGATACTCTAGATGAAATGAGAAAGACTTCAATGTACCGGAAAATATGTCACCTCCAATTCTTTTAAATAATTAATAGTGACTTTTGTATGGAAGGTGGTAGAAGGAGAGGAGGAAGGTTTGTAATTTTTGGATATGACACCTAACGTGGTATGCAAAATATTTCGTGCTGAATTTAAGGTTTGTAGCTTTCATTATTTTCAATTGGACATATTTTTCCTGAAATTGAGGCATGTGTATGGGAGGTGGCATAGGAAGTGGAGCGTTTAAGATGATTCTGAAACTGCTTATCATCATCCTTATCACCACGCTTTGATTCAATTTAAAATTCGATAGTTCTAATATATTCGAAGGAGAAATGCTTTTTTTGAATTTATAATACAGATATTTGTATAGGAGGGGGTAGAAGGACTGAAGAGGAGCTGATAAATTTGTTTAGCATTTATTGCAATTGTTAAAAAACAAATTCTGGCAAAATTTTAAGTTTATACTTTTTCTGGTTTTAATGTAAATCGATATAATGCACTTAACAGAAATTATACATTTGTATGTATTGTAGAAGGTGTTAATATACGATAGATTATTAAAATAAATTCTTTAATATCAAATGCACTGAATTCCATACCAGCAAATAGATAAATTCTTTAATATCAAATGCACTGAATTCCATACCAGCAAATAGATAAATTCTTTAATATCAAATGCACTGAAGATAATAAATGCACATGCACATTTCTTAAAGATCAGATTTCAGTCTAGCCACAATCCACCTGACTCCTAAATCATCACCTTTTAATTTTCCCACATAACATTCCTATGAACATCAGCACTTTTTACATTCATAAAATATTCCCATGCGATCTCAGCATTTTTTGTATATAAATTAAGAGAATTCAAATTGTAATCATCATTGCCAATAAACCGGTGATCAGGAAAAGAGCAGTAGAATTTTTATTAATCCTTTTATTCTCTTTTTCATTTTGGTGACCCCGACGAACAAAAAACATGGAGCAACTCGCACTGACCCAAGTGGAGACTGGCAAGAGGATCGAGCGGATCCAAGTCAACTTTAAGAAGGAAGCCAAGGCCAGGAGGACTCCGCAGAACATACAGCTGAGAATCTCTCGACTGGACGCAGAGTGGAAACGCTTCGATGAAGGGGATATGGAGCTGCAAGGATTCGTAGGAAGCCACGCAACTCACTCGTACTTCACCCAGAAGTATTACGAGACGATCGAAGCCGTCTACGAAGACACAAGCATTTTGTTGAAAGATGCTTTAGCTGCGGCAGAGACGGCGGAGAGGGCGAGGATTGCTGAGGAGCAGAAATGCCGACAAGCAGCAGCAGATGCAGCAGCAAGCACATCAGCAAGTACACCTGCGGATGCAAAACAGCAAGCAGAAGGCAGTCAACAGAAGCGCATTCGGGGGCAAGCAGCCTCAGTGACGTCACTCTGTCGCATTTTGGATGACATAGATTCCGAATTGGCGGTACCCCGATCAAAGGCGTACTACAATCAAATGACGGCGACTATTTCGGCATATTGGGCGAATATAGCGGCACAACATGTAGCCATAATGGCAGAGGCAGAGACCTTTGACTACTCCGATACTACGTTTTTCGGAGCTGAAAGGCGCTATCAGGAGGTAATGATAAGGCTGGAAGAAAATCGAGCACGAGATTTTCCCACACTACCTCACGATAGATCAGCTACTTCAACAGCGGTTAAGCTTCCGAAAATTGTTCTACCAACTTTCGATGGAAGCTACCTTCAATGGCCACAGTTTCAAGATTTATTCATGGAACTGATTGACCGTCAACCTCTGGGCAGAACCCAGAAAATGATGTATTTGAAAGCCAACATCAGCGGTGAGGCAAGCAAGCTGGTATATCATCTACCGGCTACAGAGAGCAACTATGACATCGCATGGAAGGCTCTACAAGACCGATACAACAACAAAAGGATTTTGACCGCAGCGTTTTTGGACCGGTTGCTTTCACATCCAGCTATAACATCAGATATAGCTTCATCTGTGAAGGCATTACACGACAATACAAGGGAGTGTCTGAGTAGCCTAAGCAATTTAGGCATACTTACAGACCAGTGGGATCCCATAGTGCACCACCTGCTCATAAAGAAGCTAGACAAGGCGACACACAACTTGTATGAGCAATCACTGGACAATCCACAAGATCTACAAGACCTAAGCAGTTTCCTAAAGTTTCTCGAGCAACGTTTTCAATCATTGGAAACTTTGGGACAATCAAGGCCAGCTCAAGCAACTTCAAGGCCTCGCTCAAACACGTCGACACTAATTTCGATGGACGGTCAACAGAAACATCAGTGTAAAGTGTGTCAGCAAGAACATGGAATTTACGCATGTGACAAGTTTCTGGCATTGACACCATCAGCCCGTTTCTTGAAGACAAAACAATTGAAGCTTTGCATAAATTGTTTAAAGGAGGGACACCAATCTAGTAAGTGTTCCTCTCGAAGCTGTTCTAAGTGCAACGAACGACATAACACGTTATTGCATCGCAATGAAGTAAGGCAGCAAACACGACCACATTCATCCATGAGTGCAGCAACGAATTCCGGCAGCCCGAATGAGACAACACTGGCAGCTCAGCTAATGCATAGCACACCACAAACCTATGTATTCTTGGGAACTGCTGTCGTTAAAATTGAAGACCATAACGGAACACAACTGGATTGCAGAGCCATTTTGGATTCCGGGTCCCAGATCAACTTTGTGACTGAACGTTTCGTCAAACGACTTGGAATAAGTAGCAAACCGGAGAATCTACAAATATCTGGAATCGGAGACTCCAGCCTACGCGTCTCTAAACGTGTAAACGTGAATATGATATCATCGCATACTGATTTCACTTCACGACTGGAAGCTTTCGTTATTCCAGAGATAACTACCAACCAACCACAAATCCACATCGATATTACGGGTTGGAATATTCCGAAAAATATCACATTAGCAGACCCAGATTTTTTTAGCCCCAGAAAAATCGATCTGTTAGTTGGAGCAGACACGTTTTGCGAACTAATGCTGGCTGAACAAATGAAGCTAAACAAAGGTCTACCACACCTACAAAACACGGTGTTTGGTTGGATTGTGTTAGGTAGAGCATCCAGCCGAGGCGCAAATACTCCATTTTGTGGCATCAGCAACCTGCAGCTTGACCAACAGCTTCAACGTTTCTGGTCATTGGAAGAAACACCTAACGCTTCACAGAGTGTGGAAAAGGTAGATATTTTGAGGCCACCGAGAAGAAACGAGAATGGACGTTTCATTACAAAGATGCCCTTTCATCAGGATCCATCGATTCTCGGCCAATCAGAAGGCATCGCAAAAAAACGGTTTTACGCACTAGAACGAAGATTGTCGTCGCATCCTCAGTTAAAGCAAGAGTATGCCAAGTTTATGGAAGAGTATCTTCACCTTAACCATATGGAGGAAATCGAACGAAGCAATATTCCGAAGGTGCATTACTTCCTTCCCCATCACTGTGTCTTAAAACCTGGAAGTAGTACTACCAAGCTACGGGTTGTATTTGACGCATCAGCAAAAACGTCATCCAACATCGCGTTAAATGATATTATGGTGACTGGTCCGACGATTCAAGACGACTTGTTTACCATATTATCTCGCTTCAGGATACACAGCTATGTATTCACGGCAGACATAGTCAAGATGTATAGACAAATTGAGGTAGAACCCGAAGACAGAGATCTGCAGCTCATTATGTGGAGGAATAATGCCACCGATAAGCTAAGGTATTACCGATTGAAAACAGTAACATATGGAACGACAGCTGCACCCTATCTTGCAACAAGATGTCTACAGGAGCTAGCTACAATGGGAAAGAAAACACATCCACTTGCAGCCTCTATAATACGAGACTTTTACATGGACGATGTAATGACCGGCAGTAATGATCTAAGGAAAGCCGTTGTAGTTCAGGAACAATTGATTCAACTACTTCAGACAGCGGGCTTCCAGCTCAGAAAATGGTGCGCAAATCATCCCAAACTATTAAGCAGCATCTCACCATCCGATCAAGAAGTCCAACAGGAATTTTCTGATGATAGTGAAGGAGCAATTAAAACCCTTGGTATCACATGGCTACCAAAAACTGATCGATTCGCGATCACAACGTCCTGGGAAGATCAATCGCATATTACCAAACGAACGATTCTCTCAGATATAGCGCACCTTTTCGACCCTCTGGGATTCATGAACCCAGTGGTGGTGCTGGCAAAAATAATTATGCAAGAGCTCTGGGTCATGAAGATTGATTGGGATACCACTATACCACAGGAATTACAAATACGTTGGACAAGGTTTCGTAAGTCCCTAGAAACATTAAATCAAATCAGAATACCACGACAAATGCTAATTAAAGAACCTATCGATATTCAACTACACGCCTTCTCAGATGCATCGGAGAAGGCATATGGCACAGTTCTATACATGAGATCCACAAACAGCAATGGTGACTGTACTGTACGATTCATTTGTGCAAAATCCAAGGTTGCGCCACTGAAAACTATAACCCTACCGAGATTGGAACTGTGCGCTGCGAAACTCATGGTAAGGCTTGTCCAGCAAGTTCAACAAAACCTGGATGTGAAGATGAACAATTTAACATACTGGACAGATTCTCAAATAGTACTATCATGGATAAAGGCCGAACCTCACAGATTAAAGTCAATGGAGGTATATCAACACAAAGTCCAATCCAGCGGACATCATTTCTAGAGGAATGTTACCAGAGCAACTAAGTAAGTCAACATTGTGGTTTAATGGCCCAGCATTTCTCAGAGAGGCCGACTTTAATTGGCCCAGTCAACCAACGATTGAATCTACAATTGTGCCAGAGGAGGAGCGAAGAATAAAAACGGTTCTGACTACCCTACACAAGCCACAATTGACCGAAAGTATAAACCATAACAATTCATTTATCACATTAAAAAGGATAGTTGCACTCATACAACGATTCATTCAAAATATGAAGAAACCTAAGGCTGAAAGAATTACAGGCAAGCTCACAATAGAAGAGCTACAGAGTGCATTAACGATAATCATTAAGGACGCACAGCAGAATGATTTTCACTTTGAGCTCGGAGATTTACGAAAAAAGGGACGAGTCAACAAACAAAGTCACTTAGTAAGCCTCACCCCATTTTTAGACAAAAATGGAATTATAAGGGTTGGAGGCAGACTTCAAGCATCGAATCTTCCAGAAGATACAATACACCCCATGGTTCTACCATCATCCCACCCAATAACCAAACTATTGATGACTGAAATTCATCAAAGAAATAAACACGCAGCACCGGAAACCATACTGGCGCTTACCAGACAAGCCTTCTGGCCTCTTCGTGGGAGAGAGATAGCCAAGGATATCGTACATAAATGTATTTATTGTTATCGTGTGCAACCCAAAATGATGTCGCAACTAATGGGAAATCTGCCAGCAGAACGAGTACAACCAGCTCGGCCATTTGTGAACGTTGGTATCGATTTCCTAGGACCAATCCAAATACACTATTCAATCCGAGGTAAACGACCCACTAAGGCCTACATTGCCGTCTTCGTATGTTTTGCAACTAAGGCAACTCATTTTGAACTAGTATCTGATCTCAGCACCCAAGCATTTCTTGGATCCTTGAAAAGATTTATTGGACGGCGAGGACGACCAAGCAAAATATTTTGTGATAACGCAACAAATTTTATGGGCGCACGCAATGAGCTTCAAGACTTACACAAACAGTTAAGTTCAGAAGAAGCTGCGGAACAGATAACAAGGCATTGTTCAGATCAAGGAATTAAATGGAGTCCTATTCCTCCTCGTTCTCCCCACTTTGGAGGACTTTGGGAGGCAGCAGTCAAATCGGCGAAAACATACTTAAAAAGAACAATGCAAGGAGCACCGCTGACGGCAGAAGAAATATCGACTGTGATTGTACAGATTGAGGCAATCCTAAATTCAAGGCCCCTAACACCGCTATCATCGGATCCAAATGATTTTCAAGCACTTACCCCTGGACACTTCCTGATCGGAGAACCACTAGTTACCATACCAGATGTCGACATCAAACAAAGACATATTGCCAGTCACGCTAGATGGAACTTAGTAAGATCAATTCACGCCGAATTTTGGCGTCGATGGTCCAAAGAATATCTTCAGGAACTCCAGAACAGATACAAGTGGCGTTACCCGTGCCAAGATATTGAACCAGGTACCTTGGTTCTACTAAAGGAAGATAATGTTCCTCCTTTGCAATGGCGAATGGGACGGGTCGTACGAACAATTAAGGGCCCTGACAACCACACAAGAGTTGTAGATATCAAAACTGCAACTGGCGAGCTTCGGAGAGCCATCCACAAGGTCAGTCCCCTTCCGATAGAGACCAGCACCATAAACATAGAACTGGAAAAACAAAAGGCTGAACCATCAACCACGTTATCACTACCAAAGCCTCCAATATCACGCAAGGTTAAAATCCATCCAATCAATCCAAATTGGAATTTTCAATCCTCGGAGAAAATACAACAACCTAAACGAAAATCAGAAACGCAGCAAACAAGCAAGACACCTTGTCCTGCCAAAAGGGGAGGAAGCCTTCTACAAACCATGCTATGTCTTTTACTGGTTCTCCCAACTTTCAGTCAGACGCTCAGCAAGACGGCAGATCCAGTAGAAATTACACCATTCGAAAATAATCCAGGTATATTTTTTGAAGAAATTGGTCGAGTTAGATTAACAAACAGCCAATGGAACATCATAGCATATTACGATTTAACAAATTATTGGCTGGAATACGAAGGATTGGCCATATCCATTCAGAAAATGACAACTATTTGTGGAAATGAGAAAACACTAGGCCCTAATCAACATCTATGCCAGACAACAATTGCGCAATTCAACCATATACATAAGGATATTGAACAAAGAAACGAGCTTCTCCAAAAATCCAGGCCACTCATGCCTCGCCAGAAACGAGGATTGGCAAATATAATAGGAACGGCAGCACACGTATTGTTTGGAGTACTTGATGAAGAATTTGCTCAGAAGTATGAACAAGATATACTCAAAATCAAGGAAAATGAAGGATATCTATTACAACTGATAAAAAATCAAACCGTCATCATCGAAGCCACTTCAAATGTAATGAAGAAAAATTCCGACGCTATAACTCAACAATTTCAATTCATCGAATCCGAATTTCAAAAATTGATGGCGAATACAAAGGAAACAATTCAAACATATCAAGGACTCAATACCATCGCTCTACAGACAACATTACTGCTGTTAAATTTTCGTAATATTCAAGACACAATTCTACAAGTATTAACAAGCACTCAACAAGGTAAAATCGACCCATTGTTAATAAATCCAATTCAATTGCGAGCACAACTGCTAATCATTAGAGAAAATCTACCACCAAACCAGATCGCACCTGTAAATGAAGAACCGGATGCTCTTCTAAGATTGTATAATTTAGCCACAGTCAAAACCAGGACAACGGTAAACAATGTCATCTTCGACATAACAATACCACTGCTGTCTGTGGAACAGTTCCAGCTATTCAAGCTGTACCCAGTCCCAACCCTCTACAACAACACACTTATTTGCGTCGAACCATCAGCACAATATCTAATAGTAAATTTACAGCGAGATCGTTTTTATCCTCTAGCAGATATCGATAAAAGAGAGTGTCGTAAAACGGATAATCATAATTTTATATGCGCCCAGAAACATCCCATATACAACATCGACTCAAAAATGTGCGAATGTGAGATTTCGTTTCTCACCCATAAGCCCGACATTTCACCATCTTGTACCATTAAGGTTGGTCGTAAGGAAATACACTGGTACCAGTTAGACACACCAAATAGTTGGATTTATGTCTTCAACCAAAAAATCACAATAGATGCAGTTTGCGGACATCATTTGAGACACTACCAATTGAAGGGAAGCGGAATTCTGAAAATTCATCCATCATGCAGCATAAGACAGGATACAATGATCATCACTGGTCATAATACTTATACTGGAAATTTAAATTCATCATTTATCCCAATGGTCAATCTTACCGAACAGCTTTTTACGGTATCTAAGCATCCTAATCGCAGTATCGTATGGCCTAAGCTTAATTTCGATATCAATGAAGTAGACCATATCAGGAGGATGGTTCTCAAGCAAAAAAATGCCGCCTTGCCTACGACTCTATCTTCTCATGACACACACAACTACATCGTAAACTACGTTAACATGTTCTGGATTATTCTGATCATAACAATAATTGGAATATTATACTGGAGGTACAACCGAAATTTTATCCCTACGACTACGATCGTCCAGCAAGCACCTGTACCCCCACAACCATTACCAAGAAGAAGGTCGGAAAATAATTTTGCGCTGCATTACAGCACGGCCGGGGAGGATGTTAATATACGATAGATTATTAAAATAAATTCTTTAATATCAAATGCACTGAATTCCATACCAGCAAATAGATAAATTCTTTAATATCAAATGCACTGAATTCCATACCAGCAAATAGATAAATTCTTTAATATCAAATGCACTGAAGATAATAAATGCACATGCACATTTCTTAAAGATCAGATTTCAGTCTAGCCACAATCCACCTGACTCCTAAATCATCACCTTTTAATTTTCCCACATAACATTCCTATGAACATCAGCACTTTTTACATTCATAAAATATTCCCATGCGATCTCAGCATTTTTTGTATATAAATTAAGAGAATTCAAATTGTAATCATCATTGCCAATAAACCGGTGATCAGGAAAAGAGCAGTAGAATTTTTATTAATCCTTTTATTCTCTTTTTCAGAAGGAGTGTACGGATCAAAACACATTTTTTTCTCGTTATTGATATTTCTATTTGTATACTTTATGCAAAATATCAAGTTGCTAGCTTTAACAGTTTTGAAGAAAAATAATTTAATTTAAATTTCAAAATTTCGTGAAATTTGTATGGGAGGGGGTAGAAGGAGTGAGGTGAAGTTGATAATTTTTTGAATTCTGATTGGAATTATAATAAAATTAATTTTGGCTAAAATTCGTTTTTATAAATTTGCTAGTTTCAATGAAAATCGAAAAACTGCATTTTTCAAAATTATGCATTTGTATGGGAGGGGGTAGAAGGAGTGACGGTATCGGATCAATATTCCTTCATTTTAATGACATCTATATCATAATACTTTGACCCAAATTTCAAATCGATAGCTTAAATAGTTTCAAAGAAAAATCAATTTCTGAAAATTTCGAAATTTCGTGATATTTGTATGGGAGGGGGTAGAAGGAGTGGGGGGATGTAGCCCATTCACGAACTTAAAGTTTCTTTTTTGCTAAAAATGACACACAACAAATTTCAGCACGATAGCTCAAAGCGTTCGAGAGTTATGCTGTAGACAGACGCACAGACGGACAGACAGCAACTCGGAATCGAGGTTTTTGAGAGACAACAAATATTGCTATACCCTTGGCGGCTCTGTGCGATCATTATTTCTTAGCGTTAAAAACGGTAAGGCAAACACAATATACTCTCAGATTTCATCTAGAGTATAATGACGGCATTTCCCTAAATAAATTGAAAAAATCAGCCTATTTTGACGCTCCGCAGTGTACTTTCCGAAAAGTCAGAATTCCAAAAGTGCTTTTCAAAAATAATTTAACGTCCATTTTATACCATATTCCCGTGCTACAAACAGAAAATTCCGCGCGCGCACACACACCTTCCACTTCCACATCGCTTTTTGGACCGTGGAAGCCTGGAAACAGAATCCAACAGACAACAGAAAACCGCGCAGTGAACAAGGAACATAACCGCGCAACTTCGCCGGAAAAACGCAAATTTTTCGAATTTTTCCGTAGAAATACACGATTTGCCACACTCACGCACCTGGTAAGTGAACCGCCTGCTCGATTGTGATTTTTCGAGACGGGCATTTTAAATTTTTGTTTGCCGGCCACAAACAAAAAAGCCCTGCGACAAGACGTTTCGTTGGATTCGCGTTCACGGCGCGGTTGTCGCAAATCTGGCACCTAAGATTGGGTAAAACTTCTATACTTATTTTGTTTTAATAGGAAAACCGACGCGCCAGCGAAACAGCAAAATGTCGACAAAAGGAAAAGCACGAGGGCGCAAAGCGACGGAGCAGGAGAATGTTGTTGGTAAGTTTTATTCATTGTGCGAATCAAAAACGCGTTCTTAACAAATCCAACTGTAAAAAAGATTCCACCACAGATACCGTAAACGGGAATGGAGATCGGAGCGAAGCGACTGCCGTAGCCGGGAAGAAATCGGCACCGACGAAACGCAAACTGGCGAAAGCCGAAGATGTAGCGCCAGCGAAGCGCAGCGGTCGCACCAAGGCCATAGAACCGCCGCCACCTGCCGAGCCTGTGAAATCGAAACGTGGCGCCGAAGCAAAGAAAGTCGTCGACGAAACAACAACTGTTGGAGAGCCAAAACGAGGACGCGGACGAACTAAAGCAGCTGCTCTCAAAGAAGAATCTGAACCGAAAGCAACAAAACGAGGCGCGGCTGCCGCAGGTAATAAAAAAGGCAAGGCCGATTCTAATGGTACAGACAAGCCGGAAGCGGAAATTCAAGCCGCTGGTTCATCATCGTCAGTTGTGCGAAAAGGTCGCGGTGGTGTAAAATCATCGGGAAAACAAAAGGAATCTTTGGAAGAAGTCCAAGCCGAACCTGAACCGGAGAAACCGAAACGTGGAGGTCGAGCTTCTAAGACGCCAGTCGAAGAGGAGAACGGGACCAAAACGGATAAGAGTGAGTAGCTTTGTTGAATTTTTGCTCTTTGCCTTGTGAAGCTTTCCTACAATTTATTAGCGTAAGCGCAAGCCATCTTATTAATTTCTGAAGTATTTGGTGTAGCGGTTTCAACTTTGATTGGTTTGCCGACTTAAGTTTGTATATTCGCAATTCGAACATGCCCTCTCCGGTCCTGAACTCGGCCGAGAGCCCATTTCGACGGAGAAAGACGATCGTCCTTCACCAGTACGATATCTACTTATAAGATGGCACTATAGCTCAAATTGGGCCTTGACCTCCTGCAGGGTTGTTAGGCCTTCTACGAATTTCCTTTTCATTTTCGTGGATTGAGCTGACCAAGTTATTACCCAAGCAGGCACTGCTGGAATTATACGTCGGTCGGGATTTGAACTCGCGACCCTCGCATTGTATACCAAAAAGCTACCCATTAGGCTACACCCTAGCTTGCATCACCACGATATGCTCGCCATTTTTGAGGAACTTGTAGTTAACTGAGGTTTGCCACAGACCAGCGACGCCAAAAATGTTGCCAGCCATTTTAAAAGACGATTACTAATTGGAAATTTGCTTCGCTTTGAAACAACGCAAAGAAGGTCCAATTAAAAAAAATCCTGGAGTCAGTGATGTGAGATCTGTGGGATCCTCATTCAGTCGACAAATAGGCTTAGAATTAAGAGAAGCCCGATCTGTGCGGTTAGTATTGAAAATTCCTCGTACGTGAAATTGATGTTGCCAGCGACGCGATCAAAATGGTGTTTCACCGACTTCACTCCAGCTTCACAAAGGCCACCGAAGTGAGGAGAGGCAGAAGGAATAAAATGCCAAGTAGTACTCTGGGCAGCGAGGGCTGTACCGAAATAATACTTTTCTTGTATTGACAGAGCTCAGTTTGAAACTCTACGTTGGCACCGACGAAATTAGTTTCGCGATCGCACGAATTTCCTAAATGCTGCGATAAATGTTTCGAAGCTTAGATCAGAAGCCACTTCCAGGTGTATGGTTTTTGTAGCGAAACATATGAAGAGACAAATATACTCCTCGGTATATTTTGATCCTCTGCCTTTGAATAGCTTACGAAGAGAAGAGAACTGAAGAGAACCTGGAAGACTTGCCACGCCAGTGTGGAAAAAGGTCCTCTTGGGAGTTATACAAGCAGCAGAAAGTGAGACAATGAAAGGCTTGCAGCATTCGGAGCGATACTACATTCGCTCCCGCTATTGCCGTCTAAATTCCGACTCATAATGTCGCCTCAATTATTTCCTTTTCGACGTTCCGTAATTAAATTTATGTGCATGTGTGGTTTTTTTTTTATATGTGACACCGGAACTAGAGGGGTTGCCCTTTTGTACTGAAACACAGCTCCGGTGAGGGGGGAAGGATATTGGATTTTGGGAACTAAGGGGATAGAAACGGAAGGGGCTATGGATATTTCCCTTGAATTGGTGAATGTTGGAACACCGAGATGGGCAGCGAGTTCCATATTCGAACAGTCCGGTTTAAAAACGAATCACGAAATTTGACAGTGCGACCGAATGTGGGGTTGAGAGAATACTTCTGAGCGCGCGAAGCAGCTCTAGTATTGCAGGGTAAGGGCATACATGGGGCAAGAAATTAAAGATTTCGTCCGAACAGTCTCCATTGTAGTAGCGATACAAAAGGGTTAGGGAGCTTACAGTTCGTCTATGCTCGAGTGAATCGAGCGAAGAAGTGATGTCAGAATCTCCTATAATATTAATAGTCCGAGACTGGATACTATACAGATAGAAGAGAGAAGTTTTTGCAGCTCCCGCCCATAGGTGGGAATTGAATTCAAGACGGTCTAATATAGTCCTTGTAAATTGTTAATAGCCCAGAGGCAGTGAAGAAGTTTTTACATCGTTTTAGGTAGCCCAAGCATTTAGATACTTCCTTGGCGATGTTATATATACGATCGTTCGAAGATAAGTTATCTGTGATTTGGATACCTAACATCTTAACACTTGAAGAAGTGGTTAGTAGCTGACCACCGAAGGTGATTGGGTCAAGGTTAGAGTCACGTTTGTGGGACACAAGAGGGCACTGGGTTTTCGAAGCATTAAACTCAACTTGATTTTTATTGCCCCAGCTAAGAATTTTAGCCAAGTCGACATTCAATGACTGAACCATGTACCTACGTTGTTCTACTAAGCTAGTACATCGGGCTGAGGACTCACTGTTGAAGTGATAGGAAAAGTCTAAGGTGCTGTCATCGACGAAGCTATGTATAGGATTGAAAGTTGAAGATAGCAAGTCATTAATAAATATCAAAAAAAAGGTGGGAGAAAGAACCGAGCCCTGAGGGAAAGCTGCGTTAATTTTATAAGAAGAGGAAACCAAACCATCCAATACCACACGCATTGGACGATTGGCTAAAAAACTTTCAATCCAGGAAATAAGAGAGTCGCCCAAACCAATAACTTTAAGTTTGATTAAAAGGGCAGTGTGCCATACTCTGTCGAAAGCCGTGGAAATATCAAGAGCAATAATACAAGATTCACAAAACTGGTGAATGCTCTTGTTCCAACGTTCAGTTAGGGTGGTTAAAAGGTTTCCTGTGGAAAGTTTTTTGCGGAACCCATACTGTTTGTCGTCAATAATATCATTGATGTTAAGATATTCTATTACTCTATTGTTGATGATTGTTTCCATGACCTTGGACAGAATTGAGGTTATTGCTATTGGACGATAATAAGCGGGATTAGTACGTTCTCCTTTTTTTGGAACTGGCTGAACATTTGCAAGCTTCCATGAAGATGGGACAGTGGAGTACGATAAAGATTGCGTAGAGGTTTAGCTAGAGAAGCGCAGCAATTTTTAAGGACAAGGGCAGGGATTCCATTTGGACCGGACGATTTATTAGCATCCAGATACTTAAGAACTCGGTAAACGTTTCGCGTACGAATACTAATCTGTCCTAAGGAGGAATTTAGCGTAGTATACGTTGGAAGGCTAGAGTTTGTTGGTGGTAAATAAGAGCTGGCAGCGAATTGGATGTTTGCCTCCATGTTAGGATCCGTAATAACCTCATTATTGTAGATTAAAGATGGAATCGAAGATGCAGAACTACCTTTGATGGAACGAGCGAGAGATCAGAAATTTTTGCTGCCCTTAGGACTTCAAAATTTTTTGCCTCAGTTTCTGGTCATGCAAATATTTTTCTTGTTGTAAGCTGGATTTACAGAGGTTCCTTTTTTTTGAAATTAATCCAATTAACTTCGGCAGCTGCTTTTAAGCACCGTTAGCTGCCTCTTTAGCCCTTATCGCAGGACTACAATTTTCGTTAAACCAAACCTTAGAATTTATATTATGGACATTAAAATCTCCCGCTACTGCGATTTCAGATTCAGGGTGTTTGGAGAGAATTCGATCAATTAAATCTGAAATATTTTCAAATTTCCTGGATGTGTCTTCGTCCGATGTATTAGGGCTTCGATATAAAAAACAAAGATGAATAATGCGCTTATGGACGTAGAGTTTAACCCAAATGAAATTAAATTCGGGATTCGTACAATTTCCGTACTTGGGCAGAAGTTGATAAGCGACATTATTGCGGATGTCCAATGCAATCCCGCGTTGTCTAAAAAATACAGGCACTAGAACGTAATTTGGAACAAAAAATTGATCCAAATCGTCGTCATTGGAAACTTTAGTTTCACCAAGTGCCAGTATCGCAGGAGGTGAGGTGGCAATACACTGCAAAGTAATTCGCTCTTAGCCCTCGAATATTTGAAAGTCAATTGCATATGATCTTTGCATTGACTAGAGTTGCATATCTTCTAGCAAGTGATTGGTAAGGAACCGTTACACCGTCCGACCGTGTTTTATGCTACATAAACTATGCACATAGCTTGCAACTCTGGCAATCGGGAAAAAAAAGGTGTCGAGAAAAAAAAAATAATGAACTTATTGAATCTTTGATTATAAAATTGGAAGTGGGAAGTAAGGTGATGGGATAAAAATAATTATATTTTGGAAGGATCTCACCGGATCACTGGCAAACAGATTGTGGGTCCACTTCCGAAGCACGAAAAAGAACAAAAGCGCGTTTATTCCCCCCTTTCACCTTCTCTATTTCCGATCGCGATGTTAATGCGGCGAAGTCCGCAACCGTGTGTGTGTGCAGAACAGTAGTCGACTGGAGCCGCAAACATTCTACTAGCGACTAGGGCCGGCATGTAACAAAAGGGTTCCAAGTGTCTTTGTTTTCACAATCGGGGACGTTGCACTAGTTCGATATAAAGGACGCTTGTGACCCCTGATCCAAAAAAGCCTTGATGGACAGGCTCTTTGTCCATCATAAGAAAATGCATTAATAAGGGCGCCAAGCAACAAGACCGCGATACGGTGTAGCGGTACACATTTTGCTCTGATTTGTGCTCAGAAGCGACATATCCAAAAAGTTCTCTTTCGAGGAAATCGTCTAATGCCGCAAATCGAGACAGCTCTGTGCTTTCGCTTGTGAGATGCTGTCAAGTTTTAAGCAAGCTGGTATCGTACTTTGAAACTATGATATAGATGAGCCAATTAGTCTATCATTTACAATGAGTGGCAACGAACAAAACTTCTTGAAGACACGGTATTGCCCTGAAATACAGCCTTCAGGTAAATCACATGTTCCACATCACACAGTATAAAAAAACTGAATAGATTTCAAAATGTGCTCATTGAAAGAGGTGGCTTCCACGCAAACAAATACCTTTTACATAGTTTTTACCAACAACTTCAAATGAGAATTTCGGTTGAGTGGCCTTGAAGGAAACTATCTGATCAGGTACTGCTAGAGACTAAAGGAAGGGAATGTAGGAATGAAAGCAGATATGATTCTGAGATCGATAAATAAACAAAGATCACTGAGGCCGAAGTGCGTTCGCCCATTACGCAACGAATTATTAAGTTTTTGGCTCAAGGTGTCTATCCAGCTGAAATTTTTACAAAGATTATGAAAACTGTTCGGTGAAAAACACCCTTTCACAGCAAGTATGTTGTGTTGGAAAAAAATGGAATGAAAGTCGGCCCAGGACGAGTTTGACCGAACAATACTTTCAACCGGTTCGTAAACTTATTGAAAATTACCGCCGAATCAAGACCGCTGAAATTCGCGATTATCGCGGTTTAATCAAGATTTGGATGGATGCCACGCAACACAAAAACGTTCGACTTGGCTTCTACTGACGAAGTAAATGTGTTGTAATAGCTGACAACGTATCGTCTTTTCAAACTACCAATACCGGGAGTGTCGTAGTGATCAGTTTTGGAACCTGCGTTGTTCTCTATGTTTATTATTATTTACCTTCCGTTCTAAATTCGCTGACATGGTAGACATGGTTCAAAACGTGAATGATGATTTATGGGACTTGCAGTGGTCACTTGGCAATAGTAGGTGTCTTAAAGCAAAATATTACCTGGCGATAAACATGCTCCCGACTGATTTAATTTATCTGGATGTTATTGCCATTTCAAATCGTGTTGTTGGACTGAAAACGTATATCTCCGCTGAGATACATCACAAAAACTCGATTTCGCCTCGTGAAGATCTGTCTAATATCTCAGTTTACTTTTTTCACGTGGCCGAACACAACTCCTAAATTGTGTTCGGCCACCCTTTAATGCAATTTACACAGTCATGTCGGTAAGGGAGAAAACAAGGATTTAAGGTTAAACGGGATTAAAAGGAGGGAAAAGCCTAAAATGCCGGTGGACGTTGAGTTTGAAACATCGAAGGTCGCATAACAATGGGGATACAGCTTCTGGCAATGCATTCCAAACTTTAAAGTTCGGGGTATGAATGACTCTCTATATTTCATTGTACGGGAAGTTGGAAGCTTTACAGTAAACTCGTGTGCGCTTGAAGCTAGGCTATGCCGTTAAAAGTCTTTTTGAACTTGAGCGCTGGCGTTGTAAAACAATTATTAGATTCAAAACATAATTTCCAATTAAAAGCCCTGAAAAAATGTTTTATTTTTGTATTTCTTCTCTCAACTGGGGATGGAGATATCACGGAAACATAATGTTTCTCGGGATGATACGTGAGAAAAATTCAAGCAAGTTTGAAGCATGTTTGCTATTTTAGGTATTCGAGTTGTTTCGGTTGTCAACTGCACAAGTCCATTTGGTTCGTATTAGAATGTTTAAGCCATGCATTGTTATCAACATTGAAAACGCCACCATAAAGATTTTCAGGTCAGGGTTTGTAGCATACAGTACTTGAATAGAGTCTGAAAACTTATCCAATTCTGTTCTCGTGCTTGCTACAGCCAATGTCGAACTTGTGTAAGCATAACCTTCCTCCATCACGAATTTATTTCACGGTTGTCTTTAGCAAAACAGATTATTTTAGGGACGACAATCATTAACGTTCCTGGTTCGGTAGCAGTTTATGCCAAATTGCAGTTCGGCATTCGTGTTGCTAGTTGCGAAAACTATCTATCTATATATCTCTGCCTGGTAGGGCTGGGCATGTTTCGGATCACACGGTCGAGCTACGTGTTGCGTCACCACCCACTTTGGTCTAGCGTTCTGCATGTGCTCGTTACCGATCGAACAGCTTAGGTAGTAGCATCCATTATTAGTTAAACTTTGGATTGAAGAAGGTGCCCAGATGTGGAGCAACTTGGCAAAGCCACAACCGCTGGCTACGGCGACGTAGAACGGTGATGGCCGTATGCCTCATTGGGTATAGGGTCAGAGACAGAAGTAAGGTAGCAGTTGAGAAGTATGAACACAAAGAGAACACTGGCAAAACGAGCTTTAGCGTGCATTCAAAATGAAGGTGGCCATTTTGAACATTTATTGTAATTAAGGAAATTTGAAATAAACCATAAAAACCATTCTTAAGTTCTTTTAGTTCAAGCGGAGAGTGTTGATCAACATATTCTTGTTTTTTTTTTTTTAATAAAAGTGCTAAATTATTGGAATGATTGTTTTTGCTAAACTATAAAACTTATGCAATGCAAGTGTATACATCTCTTGTAGGCAATAATATGGCACATAAAAAACAACATTAAAAATGAAATTTTTATAACGCGTTTTTTTTTTTGAGAAAAACTACATTGATCCCAGAATTTTGAGGGTTAAAGTATCAAAAATTGGTGTTGTGAAGCAAATACCTCAGGATTGGGTACAGTTACAATGCGGACTATTACACCAAATGAAAGGTAATTCGATTCCCTAAAAAACGAGCTATAACACTTTGAATTGCGATTATTAGTTTTCAAGATATAGCGTTTTGAGTGAGTGAGGGTACAGGTCCGAAACACTTTTCTTGATCACCCTGTATCTCCGCGGATATTGCAAATTGATCATCTCCGTAGAACACTTTTTTTCTCAAAATATATCTAGGAATAACCCCTTACAAGGTGGCACACGGAGTACCAAACACCCTGTATAACAAATATTTTAACTCCTGAGCCTTCTAACATCCACAAGCCTTTTATTCGGCCGCACCTAGATCAACATTTCACTCATTTTTCTTTCATTCTCTTTTCAGAACCAATTAAAACAGCCGGTGCAAAAAAAATGGTATCAGGCGGTGGTAGTGCTGCTCGAGGTCGAAAGCGTCCTGCTGTCGAGCCAATAGATACTATAGTAGAGGAAATTGAAAACGGCAATGACGAAGACGATAATGATGACGTAGAGGAAAAGGAAGAAATAATAACCGGTAAATAAAAAAAATGTGAAACGTTAAAAAAACAAAAACCTTTTAACGGAGAATAGAGAAGTTGTAAGAAAAATCCAATCAAACCAACCAAAACAAATTTTTCTTTTCTCTTTTTTTGTTATTAAATTATTTTTTGTATTCTAGTAACTCAGTTTGCGTTACACTAAAAATTTATATAAAATTGAATAATTCCAGGCATTGCCTAATTTGTTTTAGTTACTTTCGAATTCCTCTTAACACTAAAAAATTAATAGACTTAACTTATTTTTTGCAACTATTTTCCTAATTAAATTATGCGTAATGTTGCTTTCACAATTTACCATCCCAATCAAGCAAACAAACCGCGGGAATGTTTTTAAGCATTGTTTTTGTCTCTTCTCTATGACAGATTGTGTTCGGAAGCTTTCCCGTGGCTTCTTTGGTTTCGACGGCAAATCATGAAAGCATCTTTTAATCATTAAAGTTAAACATTTTAAGATCCAAGTTTTTGAATGAAAATAGTTTTTTTTATTTATTTTTTTTTTTAATTTGGTTTGATATCGATAATTTTTGAAATTCTTAAATTTTTGCATATAAATATTTTTGTAAAGATCACTGTAGGTCTGTAAGTAATCGACAAAACAAACAAAAAAATTTGTAAAATTGTTAAGCCTCCCGGTCCGGACGATTTGTTGCGCCGCACCAACGTGCAAGTCGTGCGCACAAAGAAACAAATTAAAGATTTTTTTTTTGACTGGACGCGGCTTTAATATTTCATTTCAATGTTTTCTTTTTCTTAAGTAGTCATTCGTTATTGTTTTCTTTTTTGTACTGCTTCATGTTTGTAATCAACGAAATGACAAAACACAAAAAGAAATTAATTTAATTAATAAAAAAAAGCAAATTTATAAAATAAAATAATAAAAAAAATCAAAAAGAATGTAAAAGCTTGGTTTTGATGTTTTTCTTCGTAATTTCTCTTTCTCTAGTTTTTTCATTGGATTTGGTATTCGTCTCAGTTTATTGTATTTGGTATTTTTGACAAAGTATTTAGTAATTCATTTGAATTTATCAACTCAACTAGTGAAGATCTAAAATGTGCGATGGAATCGAAAAGCATTCGTTTTGACTAATTGGAGACTTCTTTGAATACTGTACTGTGAAACGTCGGGACAGTCAGCGTTTACTGTCGTTACTTCTGCGTTGTAAATGCAGTGTGCCCAAACTCGGATCGGATCACACTACTTGATTCGTGCACAATTTCCAGTTGGAGCACTAAAACCGCTGCCAGGCACCCCGCAGAACTGTTTGGCATTTTAAAAGAGCCAAATGGGAGGTGCTAAACAAGTCCTTCAACGCCTTTGATTGGAGATTGTGCTTTGATTCCAATGACTGCGATGTAGCCTGTAAACTTGTCACCAATACCATCCTAAAAGGTATGAAGCTTTACATACCTTCTTGTCTTCAGAGGATCCGGCCGTCGAAGGATTCTTGGGTTACAAACGAGTGTCTTGTTGCAATTAAGGCGAAAAAATAGTCGTTTCATACTTTCAAAAATCATCCAATTACAGCTAACAGAGAGCTCTATATTAAATCAAGAAATACCTGCAATTCAAAATGCTTAAGATCTTTCTGGTCTTTTGTAAAAACGGTCAACAATTTCATCTCTTCATCAACACCGCCACTCGTAGATGGTGACCGTACCGTAGTCGATCCTATTGAGAAAGCTAACCTATTGGCAGCAAGCTTCGCGAGAAACTCCACACTACCATCTTCAAAACAAACCCCTCCTATCGCAGCACCATCTGATCTAAACCGTCGCAATCTTTTTCATCTACCTTATTCTCCCGGGTGCTTTTCACAATTGTGGAAAGTGGCGAATGTTCAGCCAATTCCAAGAAAGGAAGCAAAGCGAACCCCGCTAACTACCATCAATAGCCATTACTTCAGTGCCTCTCGAAAGTAATGAAAACTCCTGTCAATTGCAAAATCGTTCATTACCTCGAGGATAACTAGCTTATCCGCAATCGCCAATACGGTTTCCGTTCTAGAAGGTCGACGGTCTTGGTCTATCTGATGGAACGTTGGTACTCCTGTTTGCACAAATACGGCGAAGGTCAAGTTCTTGCACTTGACATTGCAAAAGCTTTTGAAAAATTTTGGTCTTCTTAAGCTCAAGGCCTCGATGCTTCCCTTATTCAAGGTATTGAGAGTTTCTTGTTCAATCGCACTATACGAGTCGTATTAGATGGCATTACTTATTCCTCCTTAAACTCCGGTGTCCCTCAGGGTTCTGTGTTATCGCCCACTCTGTTCCTGGTATTTATTAATGACCTTTTGCTTTCTACTCTCAATCCAATCCATAGTTTTGCAGATGACAGTACTTTAAATAACACCTTTGAATTCGACTCCACTGCGGAGTCTCACAAGCAATCTGTTGTTTCCAAACGCAGAGATTTATTAGGTTCGCTGAACCCCGATCCTTATTCTATTAGGCGTAAAGTTAAATAACAACCTTCATTGGAGCAAACACATCTTTGATATTGCCCTTGATAGTTCCAAACGCCTAGCTATTCTTCTCAAATGCAAAAAATATTTTACGCCTCACGACATATGTAGCTACCATCTACAAGGCCTACATTCGACCTCGTTTAGAGTATAATTCGCATTTATGGGCTGGAGCTCCCAAAACACGCCTTGCCCTGCTTGATCGAATCCAAAACCATGCGTTGTGACTAATTGGAGATGGAACTGTGACGGTTTCTATCGACTCCCTCGAGCATCGCAGAAATGCCGTAGTACTCAGCATTTGCTATCGCTACTTTCATGGTAAATGCAGTGCGGAACTTAGATCACTCATTCCTTCACTTTATATTTTTCCACGACATACTCGTCAAGCAGAATAAGCGCACGAGTACTTTCAAACTTCCCCGAAATACTTGCCAAGCTAAACGCGCGGACGAGAATGCCGCCAAGCCAATTCCTAGTACATACATCTCCCGAACGTCCAGACTTTGGAATGCATTGCCGGCTAACGTTTTCCCAAGTAGGTATAACCTCCAGTCCTTCAAGAATAATCTTCACCATCATTTCCGTCTCTCTCCACCCTAATTTCCATAATACACCCAAATTTTATCCACTTTACCGAATTAATTGTGCAATGCATTAAAGGGTGACCCCCTAAATTAAACTCGGTGCCTTAAAAAAAAAAACATTCCTCTTTTCAATTATCCCCGAAATATCGGATCAAGTAAAAACTCTTCGTATTTTACCGAAGGTCTTTGAAGTCGATTATCTCTGGTAATACCAAACAGAAATTAGAAAATAAATACATATTAGAAATGTCATATTTCAGAGAAAAATTTTGTCAGAAGAAAGTGCGCAATTTCAATCAACTACTGAAAAGTTATTCAAGTTTGAATACCGAAGAAATTCGTGTCATTTTTAAAGTTGACTTCCATAAAGGGAAGAATGCACGGCAGGCCCGTGAAATTTTACAGATTATGGAGACGATGTGCTATCGATACTTGTAGCACAGCAATGGTTCATGCGATTTTATTCCGCAAATTTTAATGTCAAGGATTGAGCCTTGCTCTGGCCATCCAATCACGGAAAAAGTCGATGGAAATCCACTTATGAGATCGGTGTATCTTGAATCTTTTGCGTGCGGCTGGATTTGTCCAGAAGTTCAATGATTGGATGCCGCATGAATTTTGAGTGCTAAAAATTTACTCGATCGAAATCGCGCATACAATCAGTTGCAGAAACGGTTTGAAAACAGACTACTTCTATCTTTGGCGATGAGAAGTGGAAGAAGCGATCGGAAGTACCAGAAACAGTTGCAAAGCAAGAAGTAGGAAGCTGATACTCAGTTACTGACGGGACTACAAGGGAATCGTCT
The DNA here is from genome assembly GCA_963669355.1 of Chorisops tibialis. Taxonomy (NCBI): domain Eukaryota; kingdom Metazoa; phylum Arthropoda; class Insecta; order Diptera; family Stratiomyidae; genus Chorisops; species Chorisops tibialis. The sequence goes on from OY770262.1 coordinate 218,809,159, forward strand.
ACTATGAGCGGCTGCCTCAACCCAGGCCAAACGATTGATTCCGAGTAGAGCTCGGCAACTAATGAGATTGAGTGAAGCAATCAGGAAAAAGCGACCATAACTGAGCAAATCCCGAGTTTGGTTGGGAAGTTTTAATTCATCCTATTCCGGTCCCTACATGGAAACAAAATTCAATTTAAAAAATTACTATAAAAACTGTTTGTTGGCGTTTGGCCAGAAACAACATAAGTTTTACGAGGATGTAATCATGGCTCTACCAGAAAGATGGCAAAAGCTCATCGCTAAGAATGGACAATATTTGGATTATGTTTATTTCAAGCAATGAAAAAATGCAGTTGAATTTACTCGAATAATACGAAAAGAGTTTTTACTAAACGCGCTCATGAGTTCTCTCTGTTAAGCCTTCAACATCAAGACTATGCAAGACATTACTGTTTCACGTATTCCCAGCAACTTACAACGATCAGGGTCTCAAGAATAGAGATGGTATGCTATTTTATACAGGGTGTTTGGTACTCCGTGTGCCACCTTGTAAGGGGTTATTCCTAGATATATTTTGAGAAAAAAAGTGTTCTACGGAGATGGTCAATTTGCAATATCCGCGGAGATACAGGGTGATCAAGAAAAGTGTTTCGGACCAGTACCCTCACTCACTCAAAACGCTATATCTTGAAAACTAATAATCGCAATCCAAAGTGTTATAGCTTGTTTTTTAGGAAATCGAATAACCTTTCATTTGGTGTAATAGTTAGCATTGTAACTGTACTAAATCCTAAAGTATTTGCTTCAAAACACAAATTACTGATACTTTGACCCTCAAAATTCTGGGATCAATGTAGTTTTTCTCAAAAAAACCCATTATAAAAATGTCATTTTAATGTTGTTTTTTTATGTGCCATATTATTGCTTACAAAAGATGTGTACACTTGCATTGCATAAGTTTCATAGTTTAGCAAAAACTATCATCCCAATAATTTAGCACTTTTATCAAAAAAAAAACAAGAATATGTTGATCAACACTCTCCGAACTAAAAGAACTTAAGAATGGTTTTTATGGTTTATTTCAAATTTCCTTAATAACAATAAATGTTCAAAATGGCGACCTTGAATGCACGCTAAAGCTCGTTTTGCCAGTGTTCTCTTTGTGTTCATACTCCTCAACTGCTGCCTTACTTCTGTTGGTGCTGCATCGATTCTGGTGTTTAAATCCTGCAACGTTACTACTTCCGTTGCGTAGACAAGGTCCTTCATCCGTCCCCATACAAAGAAATCCATAATAGTTAAATCAATAGATCTTACAGGCCAGTGTATCGGTCCATTTCTACCGATCCAGCGATTGCTATAATTGGAATTTAACCAATCTGTGATTTGTCGGCCGTAATGAGCTGGAGCACCATCGTGTTGGTAAAACATGGAAGCCAATCGTTGCAGTGGCATATCATCCAATAACTCCTGTAGATCATTTGTCAAAAAATGCAAATAATTGGAACTATTTAAGGTTGGCGGAAGCTTAATAGGACCAATGAAACCGTCACCAATCACACCTGCCCATAAATTGACACTGAATCTGTGCTGCAATGATGCCTCTCTTCTTGTATGTGGATTCTTATCAGCACAGGTGTGTAAGTTATGGAAGTTTGTGATACCGTCCCTGGTGAATTGGGACTCATCCGTCCAAAGAATGTTGTTCATAAAATGTTCGTCACTTAGTTGTCGCTCAAGGAGCCAATTGCAAAACTCCATCGTTTTGGGCAAATCAATGGGTAACAGCTCCTGCACTGGTGTGTGGTGGTAGGGATGCAAACGCTCTGCTTTTAGGACACTCCAAACTTTCCACGTAGAGACGTTTAACTGCAATGCCAAGCGTCGGATACTGATTGATGGATCATTTTGAACTGCATGTAGTATTCCTTCATCGGTTGGAACAGCGATTATCGGCGCAGGATTTGCATTTACTCTGCTTGTCCTAACGCTGCCTGTTTCCCGAATCCTTCTGTAAACTTCTTGGAATACTCTCCTGTCAGGTATCCGACGATTAGGAAATCTCTGATGATACAAAGATCGCGCCGCTCGTGGATTTCCCTGACACTCTCCATAAATGAAAATGATGTCTGCATATTCTTCATTCGTGAACTCAGGCATTTCGAAATTATTTTCTAAATTTTAGTGACACCTTGTACTTTTAACACTGTAACTAAAACTGATAAAAATAGGAAGTAAGATTTGCTTTTATACGCTTTTCATTTTGTTAGGGTACCCCATTAAAAAAGGCAAAGTGCTGCACCTAGTTGTGTTGAAACTCATTTTAATTTAATTCATTTCCTCTATAATTTAAATACTAATAAAAGAACATTCCTCGATAATTTAAATATAATTAAAGGACACAAAGAATATTTCAGTTTAACATTTCTGGTAGTTTTTTTTAGAACGAGGGTTGCTTTATGGCATATTTTATTTTTAAGCCATATGTATTTTCGCTTATTACCTGGAAAACGGGAAAATCTAAGTCATAAGTATGTGTGCATCTTTTATAGGCAATAATATGGCACATAAAGAAACAACATTAAAATGAAACTTGTAACTATTTTTCATTATCTTCAAATGAAAAAGCGAAACGTCATCTCTACTCAGCAGTTCTTTCTACGAAAGGGGGAGCAGTATTCAATTTGTCGAGGCATCTCAAAACAAAGCAGCCCGGAGTTGGACATTCAAGAATTGGAACTGCAGGAACGGCATCTCCTGGAGCTAATGGTGAAACGCCATCTAGCTCATCCTCGCTTGAAAGGGTTGCTGAAAGTGTTGTTTTTTATAATGCGTTTTTTTGAGAAAAACTACATTGATCCCAGAATTTTGAGGGTCAAAGTATCAAAAATTTGTGTTCTGAAGCAAATATCTCAGGATTGGGTACAGTTACAATGCGAAATATTACACCAAATGAAAGGTAATTTGATTCCTTAAAAAATAAGCTATAACATTTTGAATTGCGATTATTAGTTTTCAAGATATAGCGTTTTGAGTGAGTGAGGGTACAGGTCCGAAACACTTTTCTTGATCACCCTGTATCTCCGCGGATATTGAAAATTGACCATCTCCGTAGAACAATTTTTTTCTCAAAATATATCTAGGAATAACCCACAAGGTGGCACACGGAGTACCAAACACTCTGTATACCTGCGATTTTTTCACTGCTATTTTAAAAGATTAGTCGCATATTTCGAATGAAAATTTAAAAGAGTTGCGATTAGAAGAGCAGAGCAAATGCATACTTCTTACGATCTATCGCCAATAATATTGCCGCAATAATCATCGCTACAGATCCCAGAGTTTTTGTTCGCACCCGCACGTTAATCGCGCAACTCACACATCCCATCTCGCCCTGACAAGATCGTAGCTTAGAGCAAAGGTCGCCAAACAAACCACCGATTACCCATCGCATGTACACAAACCAAATAAAAAAAACCCCTCGATCATAGAAAACCGAACCAAAGGGGTCTATTGTTTTGTTTTATTCACACGATATTACTCACACAAGCAATTTCATCGAGGAACATAAAGCTCTTATCGACACAGTAGACTGCAACATAAAGCGGTACAACTTGCGATAGCCGGAACTCACATGTCCCACCTCACCCCGACGAGATTGAAACTCAGAACAAAGTCCGCCAAACAAATCGCCGCCTACGCAGCAAAACGCACCATTGACCACTTCGCACGTTTCACCTCACCGATCAAATCCCTAAATCCATCGATCAAATCAAAGCACTCGTCGGTGTGAGCTGGGACATGTGCAAGTTCCTCCGATTTATGTTGCAGTCCACTGTGTCGATAAGAGCATTACCTTCTTCATTGATGAAATTGCTTGTGATTAATATAAAAGAAAACAATAGACCATTTTGGTTCGGTTTTCTATAAACGGGTGTTTTTTTTTTATTTGGTTTGTGTACATGCGATGCGATTGGTATTTTTGCCATTCTGACTCGATTGCGCTCAATCAGTTTTTCGTGCTGTGGATAGTAAAAGAAAATCTTTTCATTCCATGGGGAAATGTTCTACATGTTTGCTAACGCCTTCCTTGCTTTTCTTTTATAATATTACTTTTATAAATTTTTTCTACATGTTTGCCTTCCTTAGATGATACAATCTTTGCCATTTAGTAATTTTTTATTTTATTTTATTATATTATGTTGTTCTTATCAAAATATTTTTTTTTAAACATTTTGAAAATGCAAAAAAGTTAAAGTTTTCTCTCCTTTATTGCATTTTTGTGTTTATAATAATATATTTTCTTCTACTTCTTCGTCTTCTTTTAACTTAATTCTCTTTTTTATTATTTTGCAATTATTGTATACTGTATACTATAATATACAATAACACAGTGAGCTGGTGGTATTGAGCATGAGATTGGGTCTGCCTGATTCTTAGATGCAGGGTTTCGCAGAAAATTGCGGTTTTTTTTATGGAATTTTAACCGACATGGAAATAAATAGTTTGAATTTTTCGGATTTGATTCCATTTCAGTTTTCTTTGCTCTTCCATTTAATTCATTTCGTTTTTCTATTTTAATTTGAATCATTGCTAAATTAAAAAAAAAGTAGTAGTAGCAGCTCTTTTTGAAGATATTTATCACTGCAATAGCAGTTTTTGCCTTGACTGTACATTTAATGGATTAAAGGATGACCCTCTAATTTATATTCGGTGCTACAAAAAAAAAATTATTATTGCTTTTTCAGCCGGAAAGAAAACCAAACGGACAACAAAACAGAAAGCTACAAAAGTAGCAACAACAGCAGGAATTGAAAACAAAGTTAATGAAACTGAAACCAATTACGCTCAAGTCGACTTTAATATTGATAAGGAATTCAATTTGAAAATATCGAGCTGGAATGTAGCTGGATTGCGAGCTTGGATTAAAAAAGGTGGCGTCGATTATGTAAACTACGAAAAGCCAGATATTCTTTGTTTACAGGTTAGTTATTTTCTTAGTCTTATCCGATCTGGAGTAAAATTGAGTTTTCTGTATCCAGTTTCTAGGTGTTTTTGAAATATTTTCGAGTTTGTTTTGCTATCACTAATCTCGATCGAGTTAAAAACATAAAACGTACTAAACGTTGTCGAAAATTACGTTATTACGAATAAATTACAACTCCTTAGAGGGTTTTTTTTCTTGCATAGTCAATACCTCATTTATTTCGAGTTCAGACGAGATAGATAGCAAAATTCACTTGGAAACACACGCAAAATTATGTATCTCGATTCGAGTTTTAAACTCGATACGAGCTTCTTTTGATATCGCCAATCTCGAACTGAAATGACGAAAGCTTTATGATTTCTATTACGGCTTTTCGATACTTGTCTTCTTCCTTTCAGTTTTTTTGCTAAATTTTACTTTGTTTAAGTTTAAATGTGCACTTTCGGATAGTCTTAAGCGTTCTTACATTAATTACCAAAGTTTTGTAATTTATTTCACGGCGAAAGCTGAGTTAAAGACGCCGTAATTTGAAAATTATGGAGCGACTAAATTCAATTTCTAATTTTCAAATTAAAACGCGGACACTTCTGCTTTCTCGATGATGCGAACCACAAAAACTTGGTATCTAATGTGAGACTCACCGAAAGTACAAATTTAAATATTAGAAGTGTAAAATTTATCAAAAATATTAAAGAAGAATACGTTTATCGAAGAGCCTTGAACAGCAACATATTTGCTGCTTTTTCACTGTATGGTATTGCTTTCCGGAACGGATATGCAGAAAATATGCAAGATTGCGTTTAAATAAATAAACTGCCAACAAGTCGGGCGAAACTTTATTATTTTTGAGACAAAATGCGCATGCGTGGAAAGTTAATATGCATGTTAGAGTGGTTAGGGAAAACTAATTGAAAGGGGCTTCTTGGGCAGAGCAGATCTCAATTTAACACTTTGCGGAAACGTTCAAAAGCTTGAGGTTTGAGTTTTCATGAAGGGAGGTGATAGTAAGGGGTGGGTGGATGTTAATAGTTTCTTAATTGATTGCTTGAATCAAGTCCAATATTCTCTGTATAACGAAGTTTCATAGAATTTTCATTGCATTCGGTGTATTTTAAATTCACGAAACCAAACATTTGTATAGGAGGGGGTAGAGGAGGTAGGGGAATCGTAAAATTTGTGACGCAATTTTATTTCCTTTCTCTTGTAAGGTGCTTGTACAAAATTTCAAGTTTGTAGCTTTTAATTTGTTGGTTATTAGTTGATTTAATAAAATTTGTCGAAATCATACTTTTGTGTGGGAGGGGGTAGAAGGGCAAGTGTGATTTCAAAACTTTTAACGTAATTTTATTTCAACTATTTTCGTAAGTTTTTGTGCAAAATTTCAAATTGATAGCTTTTAATATTTAGGTGATAATTGATTTCTTAAAAATGGTCGAAAAAATAATTTTGTATGGCACCTGTTAATATTTCAAACTTTTAGAAATTTTTTTTAAATGCATTTCGCAAATTTTCAAGTTTCTACCTAAAAATTTCATTCAAAAAATTTTTTTTTGTGTTTTTTTCATTGCACATGAAACACCTTGTGCACGTTAGACCCCCACTTCGTTGCATAACAATTTTGGAAAAAATTACTATTTTTTCTGTGTACATCAAATAGATGTGTCGACTTGCAAAATTTAAACTTTGTATCTTTTACCAGAGCCATAAAAAAATCACTCAAAATTTTCAACATTTTTGCTTTCCACCTCCCTCTCCTTACACTCCCAACTTAAATTTTTTACCAAAATTAAAGACTATATAGTTCTACAATCTGACAATTTTTGATTTGATATCTGTACTCAATTTAGAAATATACCGATTTGTAATTTTGGAAAGTGCGCTATTTTTGAAATGCTCCCCATTTCCCCCCACTATTATTAGTCCACATGTTAAATTTTTTTCATATTTCGCTAGTAAAGCTTAGTATACGTTTCAAGTTTTAATTACATAGCTTAAGAGACAGTCGAGATATTCGTTTTTAAGTATTTTTCTTTGCACCCCCCTTGATCCTCCCCCTTGCAATAATTAGCTTCTATATCTAAACTGATTCTAGTAGATCTATATGCCATCTTAATGGTCTCAAAATATCAATTTTTTATGGTAAGTAATTTCGAAGATATAATCATTTGGAAAAAAAATTCGGCCGACAATTGGTTCTTAGTCCCCCCTTTTTGCACCCCAATGGATAAAAAAACTATATTATTTTTAAAAGTTGTCCCACAAGCTCCTCTATATGTATGTACATACAGTAGATATCGTTTATAACGACATCCGATATAGCGACGTATCGGTTGTAAAGGCGAAGTTTGAAAGTCCCGGTCGGAACTAATATTAAATGCATTGTAGACGTATCGCTTATTACGACATCGGCTATAGCGACTAAACTGACATAGCGACCGAACTATTGTATAAATCTATCGTATATAACGACGGCGGGTATACAAATTACATAAACATAATAATAAAAGGACGGGAAGACACCGGTTTCTCGTTGTTATTTGACGAAATGACGAAATATTTAACGCGGATGAGACAGGTTTGTTCTTTCGAATAATGCCGAACAAAACAATGAAGTTTAAAGGCGAAAATTGTATAGGTGGCAAATTGTCAAAAGAACGGTTGACCATTCTTATAGCAGCGAACTTAAAAGGGTCAAAGAAAATGAAATTGCTGGTCATTGGTAAACCTAAGCAGCCCCGTTGCTTTAAAAATGTCAAGAGTTTACCAGTTAATTATGAAAACAACACAAGGGCCTGGATGACGTCGGATTTGTTTGAAAAAATAATCAGACAATGGGATAGTCAAGCCTTCAAACAAAAAAAGAAAATGTTTCTTCTATTGGATAACTGTCCAGCTCATCCGAACATACAAAACTTGAGAGCAATCAAACTTGTATTCCTTCCACCGAATACAACATCAGTTCTCCAGCCAATGGACCAGGGTGTTATAAAATCCTTAAAAACACAATTTCGAAAACTTCAAATAATGAAAATTTTAGAAAGCATTGAAACTACGGGTTCTTACCACAATAAAATGAACGTCTTGGATGCTATTCTATTGGTGTCTAAAGCTTGGGATCGTGTTTCACAAAGCACCATATCCAATAGCTTCGTACATGCTGGATTTCATCCACAAGCGGATTTTACCGAAGAGGACGATCTTCCACTTATCGAATGGCTGCGGCTTTCAAATCAAAGTTTTGTCTTAGAAGACTTACCACTCGAAGAATGGGTTCGCGAGCTACCCGTTCATAGTTTAACCACTGATGAAAATTGGGAAAACTTTGCGAGCGTAGACGATGAAGTCATAACTGAGGGTAACACGACAGAAAATGAAATTGTAAGAAATTCGGATCCAGAATCAGATGCTGCAATGAGAAGTGTTGAAGCAGAGCTGGACGAATTTGAGCCACCATCCATAAAAGAAGCATTATCCGCAGTTCAAATAATTCGAAATTATTTCGCTTTCAACCCCGAATCAAAAGAAGCAAAGACAGAATTCGCCATATCCCATCTAGAAAGGATAACTGAGGAAAAGTTTGTAGAAAGCAAGCGTCTTTGCAAACAATCAAAATTAACAGAATTTTTTTCTAAGATTCAATGAAACATTTATGTATATGTGCACATTGTAATTTTTTAATTACTTTTTCATGAATAAACGTTTTGTTCCTTTATTTTTAACGTGTTTGGATATAGCGACTATCGGATATAGCGACCTAATTATGTCGGTCCCTTGACCGACGTTATAAACGATATCTTCTGTATGTTGATTCTTAGCTTCATAGCTGTAACCATGGTTGAGATATTTGAATTCGTATTTTTCGGTTTAAGCGCTCCCCCCGCCTCCCCCTGAACCCGTACACCCCCCAAAATAGTATCCGCCTGAGATCCGCAACTATCTACAATCCTCCCAAAAATTAACTTTCTACCTTAAAGGGTATGTGAGACCATTTGAGCGTTCTACCATTTGAACGTTTAACCATTTGAGCGTTCTACCATATGTGCGCTGAGCATACACACTTGCGGACGGCGTACAGACAGACGGATTGTTGTTTTTTTTTATATAATTTTTAGGCTATTTTAGTCATGAAACGCGAAAAAACGAAATTTCAGTGTAACACATTTTTTTTCCAAGTCGATCACAATACTTTATTATTAAAATAATAAAGTAAAATGAGTACATCGACTGTAATGACATTGAAAACGCCTTGGCTTAGGCCCCCTCCCTCCCACCTACACGAAGATTTCTTCGCATTTTATTCAAAAAAAATTTAACTGCGTTTCAAACAATAAGGTAATGAATATTTCTTCCCAAGCCTCTGTTTAGGGTCCCATCCATGATGGATTTTGTTCAGATTCGAAGTAGCAATTTTCGAATGATTTCATGCAGGTTTTCTTCATACTCCATTCGGGAATGCAACACAACCCTCAAATATGTTGCTATTTAATAGATATTAATTTTCGACAGCGTTTTGATACGTTTTACGCTCTTAGCTCAATCAAAATTACTGATGTCAAAACAAACTTGTAACGAAATTCAAAACACTAGAAACTCGATTTTTACATGATTCCACTGGTAATTTCAATTTTTTAATTTCTTATTACAGGAAATCAAATGTGTACCCGAGCTAATACCGGACGAAGCCCGTCTGTCCGGTTATCATCCCTATTGGCTTTGTAAACCGGGCGGACACGGCGGTGTTGCAATCTACTCGAAAATCATGCCAATCAATGTCGAATACGGCCTAAACGATACTGAACAGGATGAAGATGGTCGCATTCTAACAGCCGAATACGAAAAATTCTTTTTGATTTGTGTTTACGTACCGAATGCTGGACGTAAATTGGTTTCACTGGCGAAACGTTTACGTTGGAATAAACTCTTTGCCGAATTCGTCGAAAAGCTGAACGCTATCAAGCCGGTCGTAATTTGTGGCGATATGAACGTTGCACATAACGAAATCGATTTGACAAATCCGAAAACGAATAAGAAAAATGCCGGCTTTACACAAGAAGAACGCGATGGTATGACAGAATTTTTATCACTCGGCTATGTCGATACGTTTCGTAGTTTTTATCCGGATCAGAAGAAAGCCTACACATTCTGGTCGTATTTTATGAATTCGAGAAAGAAGAATGTTGGATGGCGTCTCGATTATTTCATTGTTTCGCAACGTTTTTTGAATAAATGCGTGAATAATGTTATTCGATCGGAAATATTGGGAAGTGATCATTGTCCGATTGTTTTATTTTTAAATGCTTAAAGCGACGATGATGATGATGAAGTTTTCTGAGAGAAGTATTTTGTATTTTATTGTTTCAGTTTCTTATTATTATTTCGAGGTTGGTTTAAAAAAACCTTGTTTTATGTTTTTCAAAGTATTGCACTATTGTTTTTGTAACTTTATAACTGTCATGTATTGTATACTATGTAATCTCCACAAAAAAATAAATAAATATACTATACTTATTATTATTACTTATTAAATATGAAGTCTTACTAAAAAAAATTTGTGTTTTGAACAAAGAATTTTTAAAACTATGTGAGTCAATTTGAGATGAGACCCAAATATTTAACCAGGATCGATAAGACCATAGTGATACCTCGAATGGTTGGTGAAGAAGAGGGCCAGGACTGTTTTTTGAGAATTAATGGTAAGTCTTTTATTTCGTGGCCAGTTATTTGTTGAAGAGCGTCTGCGTAAGGTTACCAAGAATTTGCTCAAACTTACCAGTTAGCATGATGACAAGATCGTGCTATTTAGGGCAGCAATTTAAAATAGAAACGGGTTCATTCACAGTTAGGGCCCACAGGAGAGGCGTTTTGCGGAATACCTTTGGGTTTTGAGCCCTTTATTATATCGTTATCCATCCAAGCTACGATAGTTCCTAAGCGAAGATACTTATCTATGCAGTCCAGAGAGGGTCCAACACGCATTACACTCCGGAAGTCATCAATGTAAGTCAGAAAGCATCCGAGCAGAATACAGGAACCAGCGTCGGTTTAAGTTAATTGCTGCCCAGATCATTCTATTGATAGCTCGTCGTTCCAAACAACTTCTCTTATAGCCGAGAGCCAATTTAGTGATATTTTGTGCTTTGTCCCTGCAAGCTATGCTGTGACTCATTCATTGCTTAGTTTTTTTTCCACCATTTGCTACAACCGCACATTTTGAAGCCAGATTTATACTGGAAGATTCATCTATTTTGAATAACCAAAAAATTTCGTACACATTTTACTAGCATTTGGTATATTTCTGTCCGACGCACACAACAAAAGTTACCAAATTCCGACAGAACTGCTATAAAAAAATTTTGTTTTTCAACAAAGTTATGCGACAAAACTGTGTAAATGTGTGACATTTCAGATTAAATTTGTGACATTTGCTGGCAGCAATTCGTTGACAACAAATTTACAGCCAGCTTTGAGCAACTGCCAGAACGTCCTGGCATAGTAAACAAAACTTACCATTTACCACTTACACGCCCTCACCGTTCTATGAGGTCGGGAGTAAGCCCATTATCTGTTGGTGGAATGGAGTCCTTCAGTTCGTTAAGGTGACGCCTAACATCGGAGGAGAGGGTGGGCAACGTCAACCCCCGTCTTCCTTTTTTTTCGCCCCTATCACGGGTTTTTAAAGATGACGTCTTCCCCGGACCAATTCTCTCCCCAACGGTCTGACTTGCCTGCAACCATGCTGTTATGTCCGAAGTACGCCCAACATATGTTGACGGCAAGGAGTTGTCCATTTCATTTCACTGGTTTTAACATTTCAGTCTTTTGATGATGTTGCTTCTCTAAAGCATGCCGCCCGGGGCAAATGCTCCATTTGCACCTTATGAAATCAGATTTGTCGAGTAAGTAAACATTCCGATTCTGGAAAACTACGTACAAGTTCATTATAATCTCTAGTATACCCAGTGTACATTAAGATCGAAAATGTATTGAAATTTCATTCGAATTTCGTAAATGAGGTGAACGATGTTTCATCTATCATAATTCCGTGATGTGTGAATTCAATACTTTTTATTTGAGTAATCGTGGGTACCCCAATACATTTTTACATAATGTCGAATACATCATATTCAACACTTTTAACTCAATGAGGGTGAATATATCATAGTTAAGCTGAGGGCCATAGGTCTTAATGCTAGCCTTGCTCAATGGATTGAGTTTTCTCTCTGAACGCACTATATGAGTAGAACTAGGTGGCGTTCCCCCTTCTCAATGGATTCCAGCATCCCTCAAGGCTCTGTTTTATCTCCCAGTCTTTTCTTCATTCTTATCAATAACCTTCTGTTGTCTACTCTCAATCCAATTCATAGTTTTGCGGATGACAGTACTTTAGATAACATCTGTGAATTTAAATTTGCTGCGGAATCAAACAAGCATTCTATTGCTTCCAATCGCATGGAGTTATTCCGTTCGCTGAACTCAGATCTCAGCCTAATCCTGGAAAAATAGAGCACAGTTCAACATCAATTCTCAAACGAGATGTTCAAGTGTCTTACATTACATCTCATTTAGAGTAGAACTGACATGCTTGGGCTAGGGCACCCACAGCACACCTCGCGCTACTTTATCGTTTCAAAAAACATGCATTCCAACTGATTGGAGGCGAGAACATCACGGCTTCTATCGATTCTCTCGAGCATCGGAGAAATGTCGGAGTATTCAACATTTACTATCGCTACTTCATTGGTAAATGCAGTGTGGAGCTAAGCGTACTCATTCCTCCAGTTTATACTTTTCCCCGGGATACTCGCCAAGTTGAACGCGCAATTGAGTACACCATCAAACCCGGCATAGTACAAATAGTAAAACATTCATCGCTCGCTCTCCTACAAGTCTCCTTCTCTCTCCTACATAGCGGTAACGAACAAAACTTCTTGAAGTGGGACTTGATTATAGAGTAACCACTCCTGTAAACTAGAGTAACTCTAGTTAGTTAAGCGAATTCGATTAAATTTTATCTTCACCCTTGACATGTAAGGGCTTTAAAGCCTCAAAAGGCGCGCTTGTTATTTTCCCAACTATTATTGATAAAGCAAAACCTTTCTACACTTACGACATTTAATCAATGAATTTCAAAGACAGACTTACAGATAGATAATAAATAAAAATAATTCTATCAGAATTAGGCTGCAATTAACTTAATAGTTGGAATGCAATTTTTTTCTTCTTCGTGTTTCTCATCCTCCTTATCAACACCATTTCGTTGCTCATTGCAAATGATGTTCACTGGGGAGAAAAAAAAACAAATAATTCACAATATCACAATTTACCAAAATCTCAATAAAATACCCGTAGCCCTAACAATTCTTGCTTTCATGGAATCTTGCGAATCGAGATAATTAACAAAGCTGATGTCCATCGTATTCGAATCGACAGCATTCCCGTCGTCATCGAAAACGATGTGCACCGTTCCATTTCCATCGGCGGCTTTTCGCGATAATTTCTTAACCGGTACCGATGATCTTGGTACGGAAGTTGTCTCCTTGCTAGCGCTGCTGCCGTCCTTTGTCTTTCTCTTCCGTTTCCTCTTTCTCTTCGACTTCAAATCAGAGTCTGCGTCGTCTGCGATCAGGCCACCTTTTCCTTCATCTCTTGCCATCGGCCCTTCATCCTTTGAATCTTCTTCGACATCAGACTTGGATTTTTTGAATTTTTTTCTTTTCGGCTGCGATAGAGGAACCTCACCACCGGGGATTGCCCTGCGAGACGAGTTACGAATAGAAAATTGCGGGATTTCAAAGTACAGCAGAACTTACTTGATTTCATCATTCAAATTAATGATATCGATTGACTCGAAATTAGGAAGGTAGACTTCGTCGGAAGTTAAAAACTCAACGTGGGCAAGTTTAAACGTTTTCTCGACATGTTCTTTCATTTCATTCACTGTAGACCAATCACGCTTCACTAAAATGTATGAATGGCGCCGGTAGTCCGAGTAGAATGCTGTTAAATCTAATTTTACGCGATAATCCGACATGACGGCGGACGACGAAACAAAAAAGTGACCGGCTAGCTGTGCAGAAATTATTTTGTGGTTATGTTTTTGTTGTTGTTGGAAAATCTGCAAAAATTGCACCGTCCAGCATTGCCAATAGGTCTTAGGAACTAAACAACACCCGGAGACCTAATTTTAACTTGTCGCAATGTTAAAATAAAAGGCCGATTGGATTGATGTTTAAAATCGGACTCGTTGCTTGTTTGATTCCGAATTCGAAAAAATCTCAAGTCTACGTGACCTTTATTGCCGATCAGCGTTATTTTTAATCGCGCATCCAATTAATTCATGATACAACATAATTTAATGATTGTAATCGATCTCAGGTGCAATGCCCTTGAGTTCGATTGCTTTTGCTGATTTTGGTATTTAATCGCGTAGAGCACTTGAGACGGGATTTACTTTACAACAGGGAATTTCATCATTCATGCCTTCAATTATGAGAACATCCTGCAAACATTCTCCAACCCCGATGTTCGGAAATTTTGCACTCATTACCTAGACTTCCTTTCAAAACGCAAAGAAAACTGAACAAACCGCCACACAACCATGGCTGGACTAGAGATACTCGATACACACTAACACTTCTGTCCTAATAGAGTTTGGACAATGCCCTTATACCAACAGTTAAGACTGCGTTTAGAAGCACAAGAAGGCAACATAAGAAATACGAAATTCGGCCAAACTTGAGTTTGGCCGATTTCAAATTTACGGATACGAGCGAAAACTTGCGTTAAACTACAAGTTTTTGAATGGAAATCTCATTAAAACCGAAAATGAATATGACTTTCATAAATAACAATTCAATTTGATTGTGTTTACTTGATAAAAGAAAAAGAATTGAGAAAATTCAAATTTCGGACGAAATTTCCCGCGCAATCGGGGTACACCCCATGTCCAAACTCTATTAGGACAGAAGTGTTAGTGTGTATCGAGTATCTCTAGGCTGGACAAACTGCAGGAATTTCTAACAGGGCTTAATGAAAATGAAGCTGGCGAATCCGATAGTGCGAACGATAACGGATTGCCCAGGCACAGCTGTGCATAGCATTATAGGGTGACCCCCTAAGTTGTGTTCGGTTCCTTAAAAAAAAAATTTATAGATTATGAAGTAGACGTACTGGAATCTGATAGAAAACGAATCAGCCTCGCACAACGCTTCCTCAAACGCCTGGCAAAGTGCAATAAGCATTTTTTCTAATCGACAAAATGCAATAATTTCTCTAACACGCAAGAAGTCTCATATTGCAGTACACCTCCCACTGATCAGTTGCTTTTATTCATTTGATAACAAACAGCCGATGAAAACATCGATTCTCTATTTTTTCATATTATTACAGCATCATCCGATACCAATTCACTCGGGAACAATTTAATCGTTAAACATAGCATTCGTGATCGCTAAAGTTTCAAATTTCGAACTATGATAATTATCATAAGCTGGAGTTACTCTATGGAGAAGAAAGATCAAGACACCTGATAATAAAGTTCAAGGCGACAACCAAATTTTCCGTTAAATTTGAAAAGGCGCACATATATTTTCCAGCATAATAAGCAAATTTGATTGCAAACCGTTCATTAGTACGTGAAACCTTCCAAATTAAATTTTCATCACTTAAAAGTTCTGCAAATAAAAGATATGTGCGAAATAAAACCAATAACGGACACGTTGCACGCATACATCTGAAAATAAAAAGCGCCAAAGCTTTCTACATATCAAGCTAGGCAGAACTGACGTAGCGGCCATCTTGAATGACTCCAATGGGTGTGACGTCATGGGTTTTTCCATTTCAAAAGACCACCTGTATTATTTTTGTACAATCTTGTCATAAAAACACGTTTGACCGAAAACAACAGAAAAGCATATGTAATTAAATCGAATTCAGCACAGAAATATTACGAGGGTGCATACTTTTTCGTAATAACTCAAATTCTACAGTTTTCTGTGTGAAAAATAACCGGAGAACTCTGCACAATATGAGTGACAGATTTTCTTCGGTGTAAGAAATCGAGATTTAACTTTGATCGTACTTTTTTTAATT
The DNA here is from genome assembly GCA_963669355.1 of Chorisops tibialis. Lineage (NCBI taxonomy): Eukaryota > Metazoa > Arthropoda > Insecta > Diptera > Stratiomyidae > Chorisops > Chorisops tibialis. The sequence continues at coordinate 218,825,219 of OY770262.1, forward strand.
AAAAATTTATAGCACTGATATCAACGTGTAATAGTTACATGCCGAGCACTATTAATAAATTACCATAGAAAGCTGAACTAACTTTAACACTGAATTTAAGAATAAACGCGATTCTTACGAATCCCGCCGTGTCTGCTCCATACAAAAGCGAACGAATTTGTATAGAACTGTCAACGTGTTGTTGTTGGATTGACTTACATGGCTTTCTACTTTAGAAAGCTTTGAAAGCGACCAATCTGACAGCTTGACCTAACTCTTTCAGATGCCTTATTCTTTCTTCTTTATAGAGCCTCTAGCCTCAGCGCGAGAAGTATGAACAAAGAGGTGGAACTTCAACGGAAAAAATCTAAATAAAACGGATTTCTAACGGGATTGAACATACATATGTAAAAAGAAATCTTAAGACATTAGGTGGCAGCACTCGCTGCGTTACAGAGATTGGTCGCGTGGATTTATTTTAAATCTGCGGTTTCTATCTCATCAGTTTTCTCTTGAAAAACTGTTTTTTTTTATCTACTTTTCTAACAAAGGATTTTTTCCACTGATGTTTGGAGTGGTTATCATCAAGAGAAACGCTCCACGGCAACAGACTAAGAGCGACCAACACCTGCATTGAAAAGAAACTCTGAACTGTAACTTCTAATATCACCAAGAATATCATCGCGCAGGTTAATGGCATGCTGTCTAAAACTGAAAAGAATATTCTGAAAAGGATTGAGCTCATTGAATCGTCGCTGCTAGCCGACATAGGAGAGATGTTTTAAATCAACCGTGCACGCCTTCGAGTCGACATGTTAGAACGCAGCTTGGTGTCGTCTGACCTCGCTCTGTCAAGTGTCCTTTATCGAAGGAGAGGATTTATCTCTATACGTAAAAAAGTTGTGTTCTTATCTCAACATAACACGACCGGAGAAGGTGAAATCTGTCTTTAGTAGACACATTAGTAATTCTGAAAGTTGGAAACGCTTGTCAAAAAAACCAAACTATCAAAGCTTTCAGTACTCAGGATGAAGAGAAAAAAGTGCCACTAACTATATCAGCATTGGACTTAAACCTGTTTTTGACTGAGACTAACAAAGTAAAATTATTCAATTTGACGTGAAGCTTCCATACTAAGGCGCCAGCAAAAATTAAAGCTGTCTTTACTCTCAGCGGTAATATTTACTTTCGACTAAACGGTGATCGTGATAATACTAATACAATTCTGATGTCTAGCGTCGATGAACTTTGCACAGTAGCAGAGCCTAATAATCACAACACTAAACTAAGAGACATGACAATTTTCTTCTTCTGATTTTTTTTTGTTTTCGATCAGTTATTTGGAAAATAAAATTCTCTTTTAGTCGTTCACACATTTATCAGGCCAGTTCTTATTGAAGTGCTCGGTATCATATTCCCATCCAGTCATATGAACCGTAACTGACCTACATTTAAAACAGTAGGTTAGATTACTCGAAATATTGATCACTGATTTGCATTAAAATGACATTCATTTTTTGAAAAATATTCTGTTTTCGTGATATCTCCTTCCCCGATGAGAAGATTACTAACCACTTCTTGATTCGGGCCAAGTTTCCAAGAACAAAGTGGCTAGAAGAACCGTAAATCAGTTTTTTAGGGCCTTTAATTGAAAATTATCTTTCAAGTCTAACGGTTGTGATATAATTTGGAAACTTATAATCCACCATACTGCACACGTTGGCTTTTTTAGGGGTGGGGTGAAATTAAGAGTGGGTTGATGTCAATAATTTTTCAATTGATTGCTTCAATTACATCCAATATTCTCTGCTTAGAATGTCAGTTTCATAGACGAAGTTGCAAAGATTTTTCATAAAATTTGGTATATTTTACATTCACGAAATTGGGGAGATTGTATGGGAGGGGGTAGAGGAGGTAAGGGAGATGTAAAATTTGTGCATAACAACTGTGGAATTTTCATTATTTTGCAGTATGTACAACAAATAGATGTATACACATGGAAAATTTAAACCTTATACTCAAAATTCTCGACATTTTTGCTTACCATCTTCCTCTCCTTACACCTCCCGACGTAAATTTTTTACCAAAATTAAATACTATATAGTTCTACAATTTGACAATTTCAGTTTGATATCTGCACTCAGTTTTAAGATATAACGGTTTGAAATTTTGTAAAGTATACCATTATACAGGGTGTTTGGTACTCCGTGCATAACCTTGTAAGGGGTTATTCCTGGATATATTTTCGGCAAAAAATTGTTCTACGGAGATGGTCCATTTTCAATATCCGCGGAGATACAGGGTGACCAAGAAAAGTGTTTCGGACCTGTACCCTCACTCACTCAAAACGATATATCTTGAAAACTAATAATCGCATTTCAAAGTGTTATAGCTTGTTTTATAGGGAATCAAATTACCTTTCATTTGGTGTAATAGTCCGTATTGTACTTGATACTTTGACCCTCAAAATTCTGTGATCAATGTAGTTTTTCTCAAAAAAACGCATTATAAAAATGTCATTTTAATGTTGTTGTTTTATGTGCCATATTATTGCCTACAAAAGATGCATACATACTTATGACTTAGGTTTTCCCGTTTTCCAGGTAATAAGCGAAAATACCTATGGCTTAAAAATAAAATATGCCATAAACCAACCCTCGTTCTAAAAAAACTACCTGAAATGTTGTTAAACTGAAATATTCTTTGTGTCCTTTAATTACTATTTAAATTATCGATGAATGTCCCTTAAGTAGTATTTAAATTATCGACGAAATGAATTAAATTAAAATGAGTTTCAACACAACGACGCTGTTCGACGCTTGGCATTGCAGTTAAACGTCTCTACGTGGAAAGTTTGGAGTGTCCTCAAAGCAGAGCGGTTGCATTCCTACCACCACACACCAGTGCAGGAGCTGGTACCCATTGATTTGCCCAAAAGGATGGAGTTTTGCAATTGGCTCCTTGAACGACAACTAAGTGACGAGAATTTTATGAACAACATTCTTTGGACTGATGAGTCCCAATTCACCAGGGACGGTATCACAAACTTCCACAACTTACACACATGGGCTGAGAGCAATCCACATACAAGAAAAGAGGCATCATTTCAGCACAGATTCAGTGTCAATTTATGGGCAGGTGTGATTGGCAACGATTTTATTGGTCCTATTAGGCTTCCGCTTACCCTAAATAGTTCCAATTACTTGCAGTTTTTGACAAATGATCTACAAGAGTTATTGGATGATGTGCCACTGCAACGATTGGCTTCCATGTTTTACCAACACGATGGTGCTCCAGCTCATTACGGCCGACAAATCAGAAATTGGTTAAATTCCAATTATAGCAATCGCTGGATCGGTAGAAATGGACCGATACACTGGCCTGCAAGATCTCCTGATTTAACTATTATGGATTTCTTTGTATGGGGATTGATGAAGGACCTTGTCTACGCAACGGAAGTAGTAACGTTGCAGGATCTAAGCACCAGAATCGATGCGGCAACAACAGAAGTAAGGCAGCAGTTGAGGAGTATGAACACAAAGAGAACACTGGCAAAACGAGCTTTAGCGTGCATTCAAAATGAAGGGAACCATTTTGAACATTTATTTGAAATTTGAAATAAACCATAAAAACCATTCTTAAGTTCTTTTAGTTCAAGCGGAGAGTGTTGATCAACCTATTCTTGCTTTTTTGACAAAAGTGCTAAATTATTGGAATGATAATTTCTTCTAAACTATAAGACTTATGCAATGCAAGTGTATGCATCTTTTGTAGGCAATAATATGGCACATAAGAAAACAACATTAAAATGACATTTTTATAATGGGTTTTTTAGAGAAAAACTACATTGATCCTAGAATTTTGAGGGTCAAAGTGTCAAAAATTTGTGTTCTGAAGCAAATATCTCAGAATTGGATACAGTTACAATGCGGACTATTACAGCAAATGAAAGGTAATTTGATTCCCTAAAAAACATGCTATAACACTTTAAATTGTGATTATTAGTTTTCAAGATATAGCGTTTTGAGTGAGTGAGGGTACAGGTCCGAAGGACTTTTCTTGATCGCCCTGTATCTCCGTGGATATTGAAAATTGACCATCTCCGTAAAACAATTTTTTGCTCAAAATATATCCAGGAATAACCCCTTACAAGGTTATGCACGGAGTACCAAACACCCTGTAGAAATGCTCCCCATTTTCCCCATATAAAATCCAAGTTTTAATTACATAGCTTAATAAATAACCGGGATATTGATTTTTAAGTTTTTTCTTTGCGCCCTTCCCCCCCCCCCCCCCCCCTCCCCCTCTAAATCTCTCCCTTCAAATAATTAGCCTCTATCTAAGCTGATTCTAGTGTGTCTATATGCCAACTTAATGGTCCCAAAATATGAATTTTTTATGGTAAGTAATTTCGAAGAGATATTCATTTGAAAAAAAAAAAATCGGCCGACAATTTCTTCTTAGCCCGCATTTTTCGGACCACATATAAAAAATAAAATTATTTTTAAAGTTTGTTCCACAAACCCCTCTATATGTATGTTGATTTCAGTTTTCTAGCTGGAATCATAGTTGAGATATTTGAACTCTTATTTTTCGGTTTTAACGTTCCCCCGCTTCCCCCTTACACCCCCCAAAATGGGTGTCCGCCTGAGATCCGTAACTATCTACAATCCCCCCAAAAAATGAACTTTTTATCTTAAAGGGTATATGAGTCCATTTGAGCGTTCTACTATTTGAACGTTTAACCATCTGAGCGTTCTATCATTTGTGCGCTGAGTGTACACACTGGCGTACGGCGGACGGCGTACAGACAGACGGATTTCTTTTTTTTTTGTCATTTTTAGGCTATTTTAGTCATGAAACGCGAAAAAACGAAATTTCAGGTAAGCACATTTTTTTTCCAACTCGATCACAATACTTTATTATTAAAATAATAAAGTAAAACTGTTAAGGAACCTGAAGTCAGGAGGCCAAAGCCCGATTTGGATGGGGTGAAAAAGAAGAAGAACCGAGACCACTCTGAAAGGTATGTAGGATCAAACAGTTGAAGGATTTGTGGTTCACTAGCAGTTGTATTACGGTTATCCGGATTAAGAAAAATAATTTCCAAATATTTAAGAGCAACCCCACTTCGGCCAGCTACGTGTCAATGCCTGCCAATTTATCTTAAAAAGTGCCAAGTTTCAAAATTATCAAGTTTCTTCCGAAACTCGAGACTAATTGGGCTTAACATTACTAAAGCGTTTCATAGAATTTAAAATAGTTCTCTCCTGGTAAGCCTTGAAACTTTAATAATAATCTCGTCAGTTGGAGAGTTTTCTTTTATTTGATCGCACCCTACGAGCCATAATGGATGGTGTGTCAGCTTCCTTCTTCTCTATAGATTCCAGCGTACCTCAGGGCTGTTTTATCACCCACTCTTTTCTAATTCTTATTAACGACATTCAGTCGTACTCTGGGTGTTACCCAGAGTACGACAAACATGGCACATTTTGGATCCTCACCTGCGATATGGTACCCTTGTGGTACTCCAATACGTAGAGTTTTTTGGTGAGATCATTACAATTTTTAGTCGCATAAATTCTAACGGCACGCTAACTGCGAAACAGTTCATTCGTTTTTCCTCTAACTCAAATTTAGTCAACGATTAGTGTTGAGCGATGCTTCCATGGAAATAATAAATAACGCCAAAACATAATTACCTTCGTCGCGCCCCTTGTTGATTTATTGTATGGCAGCGACCTTGCTGCTGTGGTTGTTTTGCTATTTTCATGAAATTCATACTGGCTTGGATTGAATCCACTTCCTTTTTTTAACAAAATTGTTTGTTAATGATTTTCCATAATACTTGGCTAAACGCCACCTTTGTGTTCAGGATTAATTACTATTGATAGCAATATTCTCGGAAACCATCCGTATTCCACGAGAGCCAAGTATTGAGCAACTATACTTTTTAGGTCCTTGAGGTCGTTAGTGGTGCTTCCATCAATAACAGGTGCCATTTTTGGTTTTAGTTGGAGTAATGTATATAATACTTCCCCGTGCTGGTGAAATTTGTTTGGTTTTATTTTGTCTGGATACTGAAAAACAGCTTACTGCTTGATGTTTGTCATTCTTACTAAGTAAGAGTTTATCAGCTACAGTTGTAAAATGTTGGTTCATAATATTTGGAATAGATCTCGTTTCATTTTTATTTAAAATTTTCTTTTCAATTCATTGATGAAATTTCACATTTTTGGAGGGTTTCCACCTCGTACACAGAGGAGAATGAAAACACTTCTAGTTATCGAGGTGTAAGAAGCGTACCAATAAAATATTGAAGCATATTGAGCTCGATTTCAAGTTAATAAATAAAACCACCAGTTTAATTAGTCAACTTTAATTAAAACCGTAAAACTTTATTTAATTAATCTTTCGCTTTACACTTATTACTTTTTTCCTCGAATTATCGCTTACCCGTCTACTGCTCCAAACGAGACAAAATACCCACTAAAAACGCTCGCCTATTTATAGTGTTTTCCATTCGTTCGCATCTCGTTCGCTATTTTGTTCGTCGTCGGCCTTCTTTGCTGTTTCAACCCCCGTCGGCCACAGTCTACAAAGCAATTTCGTCGTTACTCGAGTCTTTTCTCGGTCATACGAGCCCATATGTGGCTTTTGTTGCTTTCTTTGAAGTATTTCGTCGTTACCCGAGTCTGCCCAATCACAGTCGTCTCCAATAACGTTGCCATTCATAGCGACATAGTGTGGGAACGTTCATGACAGCGAACTTGTGTCTGCATGTTTTTGTTGTCCTTTCTTTGGTAATTCGATGACCGCGCGTACATTTACTTAAACCTTGACATTCCGATACCGAATTAGATTTCAAAGAAACATTTTTAGGGTTTGGAAGATTCTTTTATTTATGATATCAAAATCGTTAACAATTATAAATTTTTTAAAACAGATGCACAAAAAAGAGAGGAATGTTATGCTAATAAAAATAAAGTATCGTCTATTTACGATAATAAAACAAAATCATAAAAAATAAACATTTCACGGGCAATTCATAGCGCACCCGGAAAAAAAACGAAAAATAAATCAAAGAAAATTTTAAAACCACGCTTAAAATCTCCGACCAATAAAATCAATATAAAAAAAAAATAATGTGAAAAATAAAAATAGAACGAAGCTAGCTCATAAAAAAACTATCCGCTAAAGGTTAGACAACAACAGCACCAGCTTCGGATCTACTCATTGGCAGATCGGGACAATTTCTCCAAGTATCGGCAATCGGATCGTAACATTCGACCGAACTGATAGTGACTTGTGCCCGATAGAAATTCACTTCGCATGTCTACAAATTTTTTTTAAAAGAAACAACCATTCAAATAATCACATTTATCGAGAAGTAACGGAGTAATTTACTTTTACCTGATCACCACCTGCCACATATAAAAGTCCATCGGCTGAAGCAACGGCAGGTATTGCTCGACTTACCGACATCGGTGTTAGCATTGTCCATTTGTCATCTTCGAAACTGTAACGTTCAACGGTCCGGAGAACATCGTGATGTCCGCTTGTTCCTCCGACAACATATAAATGCCGATCCAAGACGGCAACACCCATTTGACATCGTGCCGTTTGCATTCGGGCCAGTGGCGACCATTCCTGCGTTACTGGATTGTAGCTGCAATAAAGCATAATCCAATCAGGAACTGTAAATCTAAAAAAAAAATTCCCAGCACCTACCAAATAAGATCTGGTAAATAGCGGCTCGAAGTAGTGCATCCGCCCACAATATAAATCAGTCCATCGTAGCTAACTACTCCCATACTGAATCTCGGCTCGGGCATATCACCAACTGATGTCCAGGTATTTTTAATTGGATCGTAACTTTCCATCGAACCGCCAATATCATCGCCTACCCATCCACCAACAGCCCATAGTGTTCCCCCAACCGTACACAATCCGAATTCACATCGCGGCACCGTCATCGGAGCAATCGGTTGCCAAACATTATTTTGCGGATCGTAAACCTCTCCGTTAGCCAGAATCTGACTGCCACGTTCCCCACCAACAACGTAAATTTTCCCATTCAACGCTGCCACTCCAGGCAATATTCGACCGATCTCCATCGGCGCTGTCTCATTCCATTCCTGTCGGAAAATATCGAATTTCGCAACCGATTCGAAAATACAATCGGCCGGATCCCAGCCACAATTTGTTTCACGCCGCGATCCACCAATTATGTAAATACTTTTCTTCGCCGATGTTCGCGGACAAACGGTCAGCGGTACCAGTTGACCGCGTTTCGTTGCAATATCGCGACGCATCGAACGTAACGCAACACTTAGCGATACATCCGGACAATCTTTGATTGCCTGATCTAAGAGCCGAACGGGCATCAATGCGAGACGAACATGAGACAGAATTTCGAAAACGTAACAACGTCTTTGCATCACATCGTGCTTGATCCAGCGCAGAGCCGCTTGAAAAACCTGCGCTTCGCTATCGACACGAAGATACTCGGATTTCAAGAGTCGCGAGAGCAATGTTTGCGGTGTGTCCAGGAATTCGTCTTCGAGGGCGATCTAAAAAAAAATTTCTGACTGATTATTCATTACGGAAGCTATTTTTGAAATTGAAAATTTAGCGGACTAAAATGTAGTTCAAAAATTTATGATTGAGATGGCAGGCTCTTTAACAAACCTGCTATTAGAATGGACCGAACTAACCAGGTGATATCAAACAATGCCGTAAATACCAATGAAACGGTTGAGAGAGACAAAATGAAAAAAACATTAAAGCAAACGTAATACAGAAAGAGATTGTTGATATTAAAATCGCGGGGTTCATTTTGCCATCGATACTTTGGCCCCATCTATCGCGAATTTAGTAGGCAATATTTCCTAATTGGGACCGCAGTAGAAACAGACACCACCTCTTCCGCAGTCATAACTAAAACAGATTCCAGACCAGTAGTAATTAGTAAAGAATCATTGCTACTTACGGAAGGAAAGTGAGAGTTGATAAAATTGAAAGCGCTTTCGGCCAATTCCTCGCAGTTATGAGCATCAGCGAATCGCAAAATGCCAAGCGCGTTCGTTGCATGAAGTTCACGGCATAAGAATTCGCAGCAGCCATCGACCACTTCCGGTAACTGGAGCATGTCGGCCGCCGCTAGCAATTCCTGGACGTTAGTCTGCAGAAAGAAAGAGACTCAACGTTACGACCGTCAAATTCTCCTAAAATCCCATCACCTGAGTTATATGAATTCTCCCGGTGTAGATAAATTCCAGCAAAACTTTAAGTATTTCCGGATCGACGGTATGTAAAATCACCGATTTTTGTTTGCCCTCGCAAAGTCCCAAATTGGGCCGGAACATCGCTTCGAAATACGCACTCGAAGCACTCAGGACGGCCCGATGAGCCGCCAGGCGGACTCCTCCGGCAACGATTTCCACATCACAGAAACGCGATTCTTCCCGCAGATGGTTTAAATTCGCAAGTACTTTTTGGGCGTACTGAGCATTCGTGTACGGACGGCGTTCCGCAGCCGCCGCTGCCGCAAGCATCGATTGGGTGGCGGCGTCGTCAAAGCGCGACGGAAATTCATTTTGGGGCGAGAAACTTTTCAACGGTGGCATAATTTCCTTGCGCTCCGCAATCTAAAAAAAGCCACCACCGTTCGCCTGGCGAAATTCTCCCGGTAAAGATTAACACCGCCGCCGCGACAGTGAGAGGGAATTAAGGATATCGATTCAAACACTTTGGAAAATTAACAACAAAAAATTGTTCGATAAAAATAAAAACTTGTTTTCTTCTTTTTTTCTTCGTTCCGAGCAAAAACGCCCCACGGTTTACACGACAGCTGATTTTGACTTTTCGTGGAGTGTCATCGCCGTTATGGCTGAATTGGGCTGAATTGAAGCGGAGCTGGGGGAATGCATCTAATTGGCGCTAATTAATTGAAATTGAAAATAGTTTTTGCTTTTTTATTAAAACTAATTTCATTGAAATAAATTTTGAGGAATGACAGAAATCAGAAAATTGTAATTGAGCTGCTGTAAACAAACTGATTAACAGACCGCGCTAATTTTTGGGATATTAATTAAGGACAGTCCTACCTGCTAAAAAAAAAAAAATGAAATATCATTCCCCAGAGTAATTTTATTTACACATTGTCGATATTTTTTTGTCACAATGTACATTAGGCAGAAAAAGTCTGCGTACACACTCAACACATCCAACATATCTATAAAAAACATCGTTTCTAACATTTTATTCCGAAATATTATTTTTTCCTATTTTCCATTACTTCATTATGAACATAAAGCAAAACAAAAATGAGAATTACTGTACTTAGAGTACAACGGTAAAATTCGGAAACGAAAAATAGTCTGAAATTCCAGGAATAAAAAGTCTGCGTGCAAAGCGTATACAGGGAAGTCAAAGTCTCTGAGTTGCAGTTAAATCATTAATAACAATAAAGTTGGTGTAGGAAAGTTGATAAACGTGTTTTTATCTAAGGTTTACGTTAAAAATAATTGCTAAAAAACGTTAAGTAAGAGATGTCTAATAAAGGAAAGGAAATCGCATTTGCGGAAAGGAAAATTATCGTGGATTTGTGGAAAAAAAGGTACGTCGTATCGTGAAATAGGTGCAATAGTCAGCAGAAGTCATTCATCTGTCCAACGAGTCGTAAACAACTTCAAAAACACAGGAGTTTTGGCTTTGAAACGCAGACCTGGCCGTCTTCCAAAGTTGACCCCTCAGCAAACTCGGAGTTTGCTCCGAACGATGAAGGCTAATCCTAGATTAACTGCAGCAACTGATATGGCAAAGGACATCAAAGCAAAGTACCGCAAGTCTATTTCTGATGATGGTGTTCGTAAAATTCTTAGGAAATATGGGTATCACGGACACGTTGCCAGTAGAAAGCCATTTATAACAACAGTAAATAGACTCAAGCGGCTGGCGTTTGCTAAGGAACACATAAATAAGCCAAAAGAATTTTGGAAACAAGTTATTTTCTCGGATGAAAGTAAATTTTGTATTTTTGGAATCCAAGGTTGGAAGATTGTATGGAGAAAAACTGACGCGGCCTTCGACGTAAGAAATCTCTGTCCAACAGTAAAGCACGGTGGTGGTGGTGTTATGATATGGGGGTGTATGGCTAGTGGAGGAGTTGGAAAAATGAAGTTTATTGAAAGTATTATGTATAAAATAGACTACCTTAATATTCTCAAGCGCAATTTGAAGAAAAGTGCAGAACATTTGGACTTAAGCAACAACTTTTACTTCCAACAAGACAACGACCCTGAGCACACTGCGGATGTAGTAAGACTCTGGTTGCTGTATAATGCCCGAAATCAGCTTCGTACACCGCCTCAATCTCCTGTCCTTAATCCAATAGAGTATTTGTGGAATCACTTGGAACAAAGGATTCGAGCGCACACACTAACGTCGAAGGTAATGCTCAAGGGAGTCCTGATCCAGGAGTGGAATTCAATAACCCCAGAGTTCACTAAGAAGCTGGTAGATTCCATGCAAAAACGGTTGTGGGAAGTAATAAAGAGACGGGGATATCCCACAAGCTATTAACGAGGAAAAACAATTGTTTTATTTTGAAAAGAAATATTTGTACGCAGACTTTTTATTGTTGCAATTCAGGATTTGTTTTCGTTTTTTAATTTTAATATTTTTATGGAGTACAATAATCATCATTTTTGTTTTGTTATATGTTTGTAATAAAGCCATGAAAAAAAAAGGATAAAAATTATTATGAAATAAATTACTTAGAACGATTTTTTTATAGATATGTTGGATGTGTTGAGTGTGTACGCAGACTTTTTCTGCCTAGTGTATATGAATGAAGTCCGAACACAGAAGTATGTAACTGTACCACCTGATTTAGTTTAGTTGTCAGGAAATTTCGGTGGTTCTTCAACTTAACTAAAAGTTTCGATAAGAGTAATCTTTCTGAAAAATATCGTTAATTGCAGCGAATCGCCGAAATTTATTTGAGAGTTGAATCTTAAGCATCACGTTGACTATAAAACCGTTAAGCATTTTGTTATGGGAACGTTAGAGAACACATAACTAGGAAACATAGGCACTGAACTAGAAAAACACAAGGGATATCACAACTCACACAACCACAAACAATCATGAATGGTTACTTTATTTACTCGGTAAATACTCCAACTTCACGAAATTAGTAAGAGTCACTGCTTACGATTTGGAAATAATTCAAAGTTTCCCCGAATAATGCACAGTTTAGGCAGCCTCACAATCAGTGAAATGCTGAAAATATATTGATAAAAGCAATGCAAGTAATAGAATTTCTTGATGATAGATCACAGCTCACAAACGGAAAACGATTGAACAGAAAATCCAAGTTACTTTGCCTCAATCCGTTTCTTGACAAACTACAAAATAATAAGAGTTGGAGAGCGTTTAAAGCCGCTATAAGTTATGTAGAAAAACATCCAATAAATATTCCACACAAGAGGCCACTCACTTCTAATTAATAAGGTACACAAGCAAGAGGCCTCAACTTATACCTAACAAACCTACGAGAAAAGTATTGGATCAATGATTCACAGAGCGCTGAGGTCCCAACTCCACAGGTGTACAATGCTAAATTCAATGCCCAAATCATGGGAAACCAACACATTCAATTCTTAATGGTGATTCACCGTGATTGATTCTGTAGATAATGCTAATTTATTGGCAGCAAGTTTCGCGAGAAAGTCTAGACCAGTCTCCCCCTACTTCATCTCCAACTTCCGTACTGCAACTAGTCATATAACTCCCCTTCCTCCACCTTTTCAATCCCATTCCTTAATTAATGCATTGAATGCACAGTCAAGTCGGTGTAGGGTAGGTGAGCGATGGGGTTTCTGAAGGGAAGAGTTTAAACTGTCGGTGGATGTTAAACTTGAAACACAGAATACAGTAAGTTGATGGGAATACGTGGGGCGGCAATGAATTCCACAGTCTTGTTGTGCGGGTGATGAAGGACTGACTATTCTTCACTATGCGCGATGATAACGGTTTAACAGTGAACTTATTGGCGCGTGCGAGTATTCCTGGGCTAGTTGAAAGGAGGAGGGATAAGGTTAAACAGTTCTTCGCTGCATTTATCGTAGAAATACACCCTCTTAAGCTCCTGTTCGTCCCGAACATCGCTGTTATCGCCATAATACCTTGTTCACCTGTCCACTTATACACGTTTGTACTAGGTTTGCGGTATACTGCGCCTTTCCTTCCCGTGGTGATTTGGTAGGGTCCTTCACAATTATGCTGAGGCCTTGGTGATCTCTCCCTCCTGGCATCGAGGATTACACAGTCATACTAAATTGCCTTTTCGAAAACTTGAAGTGTTGCAATGTGACCGATAGCTGCTTAGTTTTTATTTCTGGTCAGGCCATTCCTCTGTTGGGGTCCTTACATGATACTCGCGCCGAGACCTGCGCAATCACTTCAATTATTTCGTTGAACATCTTTCAGTTCTCGTTCACTCGATTCAAACTCTTTTCAAATTTCTTAATGTTCCGCACGTCTGCAATCCCAACATTATAATGGAGATGCATGTATTTATCGCTGCTTTGTTAGCTCCACTCTACAGTTTTCACCCGTTCTAGCCATGTTTCCTTGATCTTGCCAAATCTTTCGCAAAACTGGTCTAGATGTACCTTCTGAGCACTTGTCTAAACTGTCTGCTCGCTCCAAAATTGGGCAATTTTATAGCTTACGTTCTGCTTATTGAGCTCCTCTCTCTGATAAAATTTTTTCACTGAGTCCAACTGTAACTTTCCCCATCCCCCAATCATTTGGCGGCACTTGTTTGGCAGCACATCCTGTGCAATGCATTTTTATTGTTTTAGTTCTACTGCATATCCACCGCCTTTATAGTGACTGCGCAGAGCCGAGCATGCTTAACCCTAGCAAAAGTTCTCACTGACTGAACAAGATCCTGTATATGAAGAGCCTTTGCTCGGCTCAGGCATTCTCGACTCCGCACAACTTTATACGTCAACAGAACCTTTATGAGAGTTTAATGTGAATAATTCTACGATTGTCTTCAATAAAACGGGTTATTTTTGTGGAGACGAACGCTCCGGCGACCGCAGTGTATATCGAATGCAAGTTCGGCATTCATACTGCTAGATGCGAAACCTGTCTAATATCTCTGCCTATCTGTGGTTTAAAGCGTTTTTTTAAGGCGGCATCAACTTAGAGGGTAATGCATTGCGCAGTTCAGTCAGTAAATGAAGTGGATTAAAATTGGGTGTACTGTGGTAATTCGGGCAGAGAGAGATGGAAATGACGGTGAACATTATTCGTAAAGGACTGGACCCGTTTGGAAAAACGTAAGCCCGCAATGCGTTGCAAAGTCTGGATGTTCGGAAAATCAATGAAAACCGCCTAAATTCCATTGTATGGGAAGATAAAAGTTTGACCGCCTAAATTCCACTGTATGGGAAGATAAAAGTTTGACAGTATACTCGTGCGCTTATTCTGCTTGACGAGTATGTCGTGGAAAAGTATAAAGTGGAGGAATGAGTGCGCTTAATTCCGTACTGCATTTACCATGGAAGTAGCGATAGTACTCCGGCATTTCTGCGATGCTCGAGAGAGTTAATAAAAGCCGTAACGGTTTCATCTCCAATAAGCCGTAACGCATGATTCTGTATTTAATCAAGCAATGCAAGCTGTGTTTTGGGTGCCGCCAGTCCAAAGATGCGAACTGTACTCAAGGCGAGGTCGAATGTAGGCCTTGCAGATAGTAGTTAAGTCGTGAAGCGTAAAGTATTTTTGGCATTTACGAAGAAGACCTAAGCATTTGGAGGCGTGTTGGAGAAGTGTTGACTCCAATCAAGGTGGCTATTAAGTCCAAAAGGATAAAATCTTCGGAAAAGCAAAGTTGTACGCCAATAAAGGCTATATTAGAAGACGACGCCGGCACATCCATTTTGTTTCGCAGGGTGTAGATGAATCATCTACAGTTGAACCTTGCAATGTTCTGTGAAACTTCTTGCAGTTTCGCCGGATTTCTGGATATCTCCACCGCATTGAAGCTCCAAGGTCTGCCGTAGAATCTGAAAAGCTCTTCGCTGTTGTAGTCTGCAAAAATTCAGCCATGGATCCTCGTAATTTTAATATTAAGGTTGTTGCTTGCTCCTGATCCTTTCAATGGTTGGTGGTAGCCGCCGCCTTAAATTCATTCTTGTAGATGGTGTTTTATCATTGACGACTGAAGCCTTTAGGTTTATAAGAATGAACGGATTTTGTAACGCCAGTCGACTTTACCATAACCCTTTACCATAATCCAGCATAATCCATTTTATCTCTCACTATACCAACTCAACTTTGCAACGCATTAAGGGATGACCCCTAATTTTATTGTGCTGCTCTAAAAAGAAAATCGTGACGCTTCGTATAATCATAATCTAGATTATGGTCTTAACTCCAGAAAAATGACTAATCCCGCCATGCGCATAAGAAATAATTCCATAAACAGCCAGAAACTACAAACGATTGCTTGCAAAAAATCTCAAATAACCTAAACAAATTTTAAAACCCAAAAAACCACCACTAACCTTTCAAATCCGTGTATCCTCTCCACTTCTCATCGACAAATAAAATTTCTTCAACGCTGTACCATACAATTTTTCACTTTGCACAGCTCCGCCCTTGGCTTCCAATTCAGCTTGAAGTTTCTATATTTAAAAAATAAAACAAAATTCAAAAATTCAATCTTTTCAATAATTCGAACATAATTTCATTACTCACCAAAAGCGATCGTATCGAATCATTAACCGGAACGCTATCATCTCTGTACAGTTCACAGTATAATTTCTGACTCAAATGAATTTTCGTATAATGCAGTGCTCCCGGATCTTCACACGTAATTTCAACGGCATTTTCCAATTCCGAATATTCAATATTAATTTTTTCTCCAAAAAAATAAACGGAGAACTGATGCACAAGATCTTTATTGAAATTTACAACTTTGAAAATCTCATATAATTCATCCAAGCTCATCAGTAGCGGAGTTTTAATCCGAGTTTTGAATATTTGCGGATTTTCTTCAGCGATTGTCGAGGAGAAAATTCGATTTTTCTGGTTTTGATCAACAACCATCATCGGAATGGTTGGTGTAAATAATTCACCGAAATTTATTCGATTAGTGTGCGATGGTATCGAAATGTACATGAAATCTGATTCGACTTGAATACACGATGTTAGCTCGATTCGGATTTCGGGAATGATTAGAACCGAGCGCCGGTTAAGATGAAGAAGAATTGTTAACGATTGCTGCTTAATAATTTCCGAATTTATAAGAATTTGCTTTGTAAGTCTCGTTTCACCAGCTACATCAACAGAAATTCGCCACATTCCAGTTTCGAAGATTGGATTCGGTTTGATTTGAATTTCAACAGTTCCAAAATATGAATTATTCGTAATAACTGCGCCATTAATCGGATAAATGGTGAATCCATGAAGACTTGGTAAATTCTTTGAGAAATTAATTTTCGCTTGAATCAAATTGCTGAATAAGGTTTTCTTCGAAAAAATCGACATCACTTGTTGTTTATGATATTCCGATTTAATTCTCGTTTGAATTGCTTTTGGCTCGTCGACCAGACTCAATAACTTATTAAAATGTTGCTCGATTTCTTTAATTTTTCCACGACTCAATTCGAAAAATTCGAATGTGTCACGATCCGGTTCGGCTTGTTCAAACCGAATGCGATAAAAGACATTATTTTCGCTCAAACAAATCAATTTTTTCACAGTTTTGACCCATGTTATTGCAACCACACCGTAAAGATGTTTCTCTGTTCGTCTCATCTGTATGCTGTGATAATTTTCATCGTAAACGAGTCGACACCGAACGACTTTCTTACTATCCGAAAAATAAAAACAATCATCGGCAAATGTCGTTGAAACTATCCCGGAACCGATATTGTGCGTTGCTCGATCCAGCAATTTTGTTAATTTCGAATAAAATATAATTTCCATCATTCCGCAGCTCATAAATATCAAAATTAAATTCAATTCGCTTAAGAATCGTATCGAATCAATTTCCGACGCCACCGTATGAATTAGAAATATTCCATAATCCGATTCTGTTGTCGAACCATCGCTTATTAAACCGAATAAACTGTTATTAATTGTAAAGAAATAAACAGATTCGGCATTATCGACATTCTGTTTTGCTACAAATCCTAAAAATTCTCGATTCTCCGCAGTAATTTCGAACGAATAGATGCAAAATTTCTCTCCAGTCCACGAACTGTTTAGTAAATTATTTTCATCGAAACTTATATCGAACGTTCGGCGACCCTGGCCAGCTTCAGAACTATTGGTAAAATCGTTGTATGTCTCCAAGTTCAATCGATTCTCGTCGGTGACTTTGATTAGAGCAAAACCGCCGGGAGTCGATGTAATGCAACAGACTCCATTTAAAAATTCCAATCGCTTTAGGCTTTTACACGACGAAAAATAGTACATATGACCCGATTGTGTTAGGCAGAGGGTGTTAAATTCGGTTACGATAATTTCATGAATAGTTCCATTCAGTAGGATTTTGTAGGTGTTTTTCAGCGGGTTGGAAGATTCGGTTTTTTTGAAAATGTACGTTATTAAGGTGTTGTAGCTCCACGTCACGAATACCGTCTTATTTCGGCTGGCATTATTGAACAGGCCCAGCGGATAAAATATCGAGTCTTTAATCGTCCAGTTTTTCAATTTTCCGGCCATACTGAAATTAGAGAGAGAGAGAGAGAAAAGATGTGGGCGTTATTTGTGGGTTTATGATAAGGAATGGAAATTATTGGATCGATCTGTTACAATTTGTTTGGATCGAATTTAAATCAGGAAGTAAGGAAGGAGACTTAGAAAAGTTTTTGGTGGAGATTGTAGTAAAACCTTAACAATATGGTCATCAACACTCATGACTGTGCCAACCGTGGAAAGAGGGAGCAGCTACCCTCTCAGATTTGAGAGTGATCGTAATGTCTATGTATCTTTCTTGTAAATAAGATCTGCCTCCCCCCCCTCTCCCTCACCCATCTCTCACCACCGATTGTGAAGCAGTTGCCTCGCTCGTGGTGATGACAACGACATAATTCTGCAAAATCTCTCGTCCATATGGGAACACAAAATAATTTTCAGGAAAATGTAATTCGACGAGAATTTTTCTCGAATGTCTGGTCCCAGTTCGGTTCTCCCCATTAAAAATGGCCAAAAACGCCGAGATGTAATGAAAAATGCGACCAGAAAATTGGTCGTCCAAGAAGAAGAAGACGACACACTGTAATAGAATCTGGTAAATTATGTCACAATCAACACTTGTTAATTCACCTTCCCTAATTCACCATTCGTAGAGTGATAAATTTAGTGGTTTCTTTTGCAAAATTCATGAATTATTCCTTCAATTTTGTTTTCTAACTTCTTAGTTAAGTATTGTTACACGCCAACACTATGCCGCTCACCGAATATTCGAGATCTTCAATCACTATTCTTGACAACAACAACGACAATGCGCTAATAAGGGAACACATACAAGTATAATAATTTTTCACGAACGAAAGCAACAACGAAATATACGCGTGAACAAATTCCGACACACATTGGACTACTCATTGACGGTAGGCGTGATTCAGCGAACACGTCGTATGGACGACGACGGTCGGCATGAGCGAATACGTCGTGTCGACGAGGGTCGGCATGCGCCAGCGAACACGTCGGATTGTGTTAGGTATAAAAAGGGGCGAGCGTTCGTGAAGAGAAATAAGTTGAGATCTTCGCGTGGTAAAGTCGCGATAGAGGAGTCAAACTTCGGAAGCGAAAGAGTCGAAGTTGAGGAAGCGAAATAGTGAACAAAAAGTATTAAAATTAATCTTGAAAGCGAATAATAAAGTTTGTGGTTATTTTAAATCAAAAGCAACCAATTTTTACCGCGAAACAAGTGACCGCGAGGAAAGTTCTAAACCGGGATTCTGTGAATAAAATCGAGTGACTGGTAGAAAATTCTCGAACGAACAGTGAGAACTTTTGTGATCTGTGGAATATTCTTGATGGACAATAGAAGAATTTTGAAATACTGGCAGGTAACGAAGTTGTAGGAGGAACTCGGTGAACAAGAGTTACCCACGGCCGAAAACAAGACTGAGCTTGTAAACCGGGTGATGGAGGCATTGGAAGCAAAGGGGCACAATGTCGACAGTTATGAAGTTTCCCATCGAACAGGAGGTCGAGCAACAAATCGTACAGCAAATTGTTCAGCAAAGTGTAGCGGAAAGTTCTCGATTTTTAGACCCGATGATGCAGCTGATAAAAGTAACTGGCGTCATAAAATCCGAGAGCGTCGTCCATAAAAATCTAAAGACTCCAGTTTTTGATGGTCAAACACCATGGACCATCTATAAGCGGCCGCGGCAACGGCCTTGATGTTGGCGTTATGGGGTCTGCGACTGAGATTTTCCAGACCAACACATCCGAACAGCAAAGAGACTTTCAGTTTCTGGTGCAGGCGTTGGACGGTGGAGATCATATGAGAGAATTTAAAAAAACGAAAAACCGCAACAGCGCACAGAAAACTAGCGAAACCCTGCAAACTTTCATAGAACATTGAAACACCTAGTGCTATTATCCCTCCCTGGCCCAGATCAGAACGATCGGAATGAGCGGATAGTGACGCATTTATCGACGATATGCGAGATAGAGAGTTACAAAATGCGTAAAGATTGGCGTGCAAGGTAATACCTCAGGAAATTTCGTTGTACGCTCTGAACTTGTAGCTGCTAAGCAATTGTCACAAGGTAATTGGCTGGTCCGAAAAATGACTGCGACCAAGGAATGATTGTCAGAGGTAAGAACAAAGCGAAAGTTATCGAAGGAGCGTACTACGTTGTTGGGAGCGGGCACATAAGACGTGAATGCAACAGAACCAAACCAACAGGAATGAATTGCTCAGAATGTGTCGCCAAATTATTGGCCAATTCGATGAGTTACTTTCGGAGCTGTGCAAATATAGTGCCATACCATAGGGAAGAGCCCATTAAGCGAGAGTGTAAGCTACAAAGTTTCCAGAAGTAGATCAATATTCATTAGATCAATTTTTTGTCCAAAATGTGCCTCCAGATCAATTTGGAAAAACAATTGGCGATGTCAGGAAAACATGGCCTGGAGCGAATGGAAGTTCTAGAGTAAAGCTAGAAAGAAAGGTAAAATCTAAGACCTGGAGCTCCAGGATGTTGGCTTTCCGGAGGCACAGAACTGCCGCAATCCGAGAACATCGCCGAACGATTATTTTAAAAGTACTGCTCATCTTGGTGAGATATGGCTAACATCTAGGAAGTAATTTACGGCGAATAACAGCAAGCACAACTGTTGAAATCAATGATTAGATAGATATCGAAGCCTCTGTTCGGGGCGAACAGGAACTAAGGAGGCAGTAATGTAACATGTCAACACTAGGTCGCTATCGACTATTCTACACACACACACATATATATTTAATGATTCATCGGCAGCGGCCGATAAGAAAATGATTCACAGAAGTGCCATGTAGGTCCGACAAGAACGATATAAAAAGGGCGAGCGATTGTGATGTCAGTCGAAATTCGGAAGCAATAGAGTCGGGATTGAGAAGCCGATCGAGTCGTGTGATCGACGGAGCGCGATTAGTACGAGTGTTGAGGCGAGATATTGTCAGTCACTTAGAATTTAGAAGGCGATTAAGTCATGGAATCGACAGGACGAATGATGCGGAGAATAAAAGCGATATAATGTAAAGTTGTTTATGAAAAAGCGACAAATAATGTTTGTGGGTATTCAAAATTGAAATGAAATAATTTTATTATTTTTGCTTGAAATCCAGCGACACCTAGCGCACTTCAATATATTTGCTACTGAGGGCTTGCCAGAAGTAATAGTATCCAACAACAAAACCCAGAGTTTAAAAATGTTTGTACTCAGAATGAAATTAAACATTTATTTTCGGCTCCTTTCCATTCCAATTCTAATAGTGAATCTGAACGAATGGTCGGAACCTTCAAGACGTCGATGAGAAAACTAATTCGTGATGGTAAGAATGAGAGACAAGCCTTGCTTATTTTTATTTTATATCTTATAGATCAACACCGGATTCTACGGGAAAGTTTCCTGCCGAAATTTTTCATGGTCGCGAGCCTCGCAATTATTATTGATGCAATTAATCCCGAAAGAAGATTCTTTGCTCCTTTCATGTCATCCTCAACTCAGCTTCGAAGAAAATGTCAATGTGCGTAACTACGGGAATGGTCCAAAGGGGATCCCTACAACAGTAAAGTCAAGAGTAGGATCGAAAATTTGATTTGATTATACTGAACTTATAAAGTAGGAAAATGGAAACAGAGAATTATACACTCATATTATATTATATTTATTTGTTCGAATTGATTTTAATTTAATCTTGCTCATAATTATATATAATTTTTTTTTTTTGCCCCGAGTTGTAGTTTTTCATGTTAATGTAAATGAATTCTTAAAAGTACAAGCAGATTTATTTGTTCACAATTGATTTGAAACTTCATTCATTACTTTTTAGTAGCCTTTAGCATTATATTATAAAATAGTTTTTGTTTGTTTATTATTTTTATTTTTTATTAATAGTGATGTGTAGCATATGAAGTAAAACCATTATAAAACAAGAAAATTAAGAATTAATTAAGCAACTCCTTACTCCTATCACAAGGTAGTCTACTTTAAAAGGAGGAGTAGTGCCCATAACATGTATAGATTTAAGAGATAAAACTATTCTGTATTGCATTATATTAAAAAAAAAAGTTACAAAGTTGAAACCTTTAAATGCCTAACACCAGAAGTTTAGTAGAAGACAATCTGGCGTCACTTCCAACAAATGTATTCAACGAGCAGAACGGTTCTAATGAGCTGGGCGCCATCCAGCCAGAAGCTAATTAAAGGCCGCAGCGGATTCGAAGGCCAATCGCCTAATTCGCTCCTGATTTGAAGATCCGTACTGGCGACAATACTTCGATTCATATTCACAAAAATATGGACAATTTTTTTTTCCAAATAACTCTTCTCTAAAATTCATTAAATTCGCATTCTTGTCTTTTCACTCAACATTGAATAACGCATTGCCTTTTTAATATAAAAAAATTAACAATTTATTCACATACAAAGAACGCTACAAACAACATTTCACAGTAATTCTTTTCAAAATAATACTTTAGAAGCAACAAAAATTCAAATCAATTCGTTCATTTTTGAAAAATTTCATCAATCATCATTTGAGTATCAAAAATCGCTTGATACGGAGCGACACACATCCGTAACGAATCGATAATGAAGCAACGTCTATCATCATCCGGATCACATTCCATAATTCCAATGATCAATTTTTCGCATAAATCTAAGATTTGGCGAGCTTTATGCAAACTTATTCCAATCATAGTCAGATTGGAGATAGTTGAACTCGTATTGAGTGTTGAAAATAAATCGTTAGCGGTGGTATTTATGCCCAATGACGTCGACGGTTCTTGTAAATCTCTTTGTATGATTCTTTTTTTGTTTTTTTTAGGCTTAGACTTAGTTGAGTATTTTCTTTTTTGTTGAGCTGAAATCTGTTTATTCGTATTTTTTGTCTTCAT
This sequence comes from Chorisops tibialis, assembly GCA_963669355.1. Lineage (NCBI taxonomy): Eukaryota > Metazoa > Arthropoda > Insecta > Diptera > Stratiomyidae > Chorisops > Chorisops tibialis. The sequence goes on from OY770262.1 coordinate 218,847,853, forward strand.
TTTATTTTTATTTATTATTTATTTTTCTAAAATTAGAATACAATAATATCGTGTTAGTTATGAATATGTGGCATGCTTATTTAAAGGTCAATGTCGACTGACGCATCGCACAAAAATGTTCTTTCAGTAATTTCCTATTTAACGTTCACATCTTGGGTATACAAATAAATGCAATGCGTCCTGGTCGACACTTACCTTCAACACTCTTAGTACTTTTACAGAACTAAGAAAATTGAGGATGATAAAGAAATAAGGAATTGAGTCGAATTGATACGGAAGCAAAATTTTATTATACCACGAAAATATGGAATTTATGTCACATTTACATATATACTTGCAGCATGCCAAAACGGCATCAGTTGTTATTTCACGAAGCTTTACTGAAGCCCATCTAGACGTTGCTCTGATCCAAGAGCTTTATTTACTGCTAGATCAGGAAAGAGGGTTAAATGTAGATGAGCTTCGTTATGATTCGTCCAATGGCCGAAGATAAAGAGCATGTTTACTTTTTAAAAAAGGTCTAAAAATGTTTGCATTTCAGGATTCTGCAGCAAGGATCTAGTGGCGGCCTACGTAGAGCTGCCTCTCCGGGTTGGTAAAACAGAGGTCGTTACTTGCTCACCGTACCTCTCTGGCGAATACTTACAACCCGTCTCAAAGACCGCATGGCCCTTGATGTACCTATGCGAAGGAACGGGCAAGCATCTTACACCGACATAAAAAACAGACGTGAGTTTCTTCTTGAATTCATTTATAGCCACAAGCTAGAGATTTTGAATGCTGATAACATTCCAATAAAGTAAGGAAGAAGGTAAACATAACTCTTTGTACCCAATTCCTGAGTACGAAAGTAACCAACTGTCATGTTTCTAATGAGATCTCAATGTCCGATCATAGGCATCTAATGGTCGACATTGAATCTATAACAATAGCATCTGAAACGTTCAGACGACCAGAATCGACGAATTGGGCTAATTTTGAACAAAACCTGTCTGAGGCTCTGGTCCGAACAATATAAAACATAAAAGGTACAGATATCACTAAGCGGCAAAGCAAATTACTAACGCTGTTGTAACTGTTTATCACAACTCCTGCACAATTAAAACCATAAATAGCAACAGATGCAATCCTTGGTGGAATAAAACACTCACTAAGTTTAGAGAAAAAACACGGAAACTCTTCAATAAAACTAAACTAATTGGAAGGTGGAATCCTTACAAAAAAGGCTCTAATAGAGTCAATCAATCAAATTCCTGTTAAGACCCCCTATAGGGGCATAGGACAGAAACAACTCTCTTCCACAAGGCGCGGTCCTGAGCATCGGCTTTAAGCTGTTGCCAGGACTTGTTTATTCCTCTGGCCTCCTGCTCAACTGCTCGCTTCCATGTGTTACATGGTCGACCAACTCGACGTCTTCCTTGAGGGTTATAATCCAGAGCCTGTTTTGCGATGTTTTGCTCTGGTTTCCTCAAAGTATGACCGATCCACTGCCACTTTCGCCGTTGAATCTCAATACCTATTTTAGTCTGACGAGTTGTACTCCAAAGTTCGTCGTTGGAGATTACTTCTGGCCAGAATATTCCTAAAATGCGCCGGAGGCATTGGTTTACGAAAGTCTGTAGTTTCTTGGTAAGTCGAACGGTCACTTTCCACGTAGTACAACCATATAACAATACGGATTTGACGCATGCGTCAAAAACTCGCAGCTTCGTGCGAAGGGAGATCTCTCTTAACCTCCAGAAAGGGGAAAGGATACCGAAGGCCTGACGGGCTTTATTTAGCCGAGCCTCAACATCCTTTTCGGCTCCGCCGTCCATGCTGACAATGCTTCCGAGATAGCAAAAATCTTGCACCTCTTCCACATCCTGTCCATTAAGAACAATCGGTGTGCTTGCGTTCGAACCCATGTGCATGTACTTGGTTTTACGCACATTTATTTTCAGTCCCGCCTCTTTGCATTTAGAATGCAACGAGCAAACATTTGACTCTAAGTCCGAACGGGTATGTGCAAGCAAACACACGTCATCAGCAAAATAGAGTACAACCATGAAATTAGAAGAGCCAAAAGAAAATCCCTGGAAATCGTTCTACAACGGTATTAATGATTTAACCAGCAGCAAGAGATTGCACAGGATACTTTCGATGGCACACTCCAATAAAATGGGATTGTTAGAGAAGCCTGACGGTTCGATCACAGAAAATGGAAAATAGACTTTGGAGCTCTTAACACAAACTCAATTCCCAGGATCCGCGACCATTGAACCAGCACCAGAAGACGGTTGTAGTAATCTGGGCGCCAGCAGGCCAAGACGAGAGTACTGCAAAAACACAGCAAAAATCTTATCTGCGAACAAAGTAAGATAGGCAATAAAAAGTTTCGAACCATTTACATCTCGGGTAGAAGGTGGCATATTTCCTGCGCTTCTGCAGAGATATATGGAGCTACTTCTTCCCATATTAATAAACATCTTCGAGGCGAGTCATGCCTGGAGTTATATACCCAGATCATGGTGAACGGTCAAGGTAATTTATATTCGTAAAGTAAGGCGCAGGCCAAGTCAATCAATCAAATTCCTGTTAAGACCCCCTGTAGGGGCATAGGACAGAAACAACTCTCTTCCACAAGGCGCGATCCTGAGCATCGGCCTTAAGCTGTTGCCAGGACTTTTTATTCCTCTGGCCTCCTGCTCAACTGCTCGCTTCCATGTGTTACATGGTCGACCAACTCGACGTCTTCCTTGACGATTATAATCCAGAGCCTGTTTGGCGATGTTTCGCTATGATTTCCTCAAAGTATGACCGATCCACTGCCACTTCCGCCTTTGAATCTCAATACCTATTTTAGTCTGGCTAGTTGTACTCCAAAGTTCGTCGTTGAAGATCACTTCTGGCCAGAATATTCCTAAAATGCGTCGGAGGCATTGATTCACGAAAGTCTGTAGTTTCTTGGTAAGTCGAACGGTCACTTTCCACGTAGTACAACCATATAACAACACGTCAAAAACTCGCAGCTTCGTGCGAAGGGAGATCTCTCTTAACCTCCAGAAAGGGGAAAGGATACCGAAGGCCTAACGAGCTTTATTTAGCCGAGCATCAACATCCTTTTCGGCTCCGCCGTCCATGCTGACAATGCTTCCGAGATAACAAAAATCTTGCACCTCTTCCACATCCTGTCCGTTAAGAACAATCGGTGTGCTTGCGTTCGAACCCATGTGCATGTACTTGGCTTTACGCACATTTATTTTCAGTCCCGCCTCTTTGCATTTAGAATGCAACGAGCGAACATTTGACTCTAAGTCCGAACGGTTATGTGCAAGCAAACACATGTCATCAGCATAATCAAGGTGACTTAAGATGTTAAATAGTCTCCATTGAAGACCTTCACCTTCCCCACCTTCCAGTGCAGCTTTCAAGATGTCATTTATTACCACCAGAAACAGGGCTGGTGATAATATGCAGGCTTGTCTGACACCCGTTCGCACAGGGAAGCTCTCGGACAGCTCTCCTCTATGCAAGACGCGACACCTTGCATCTTCGTAGGATTCTTTAATCATAGCTATGACCTTATCTGGAATACCTCTCCTACGCAAAGCATTTCATATGTAATCTCGCTTAACGCTGTCGAAAGCCTTCTCAAAGTCCACAAACATGAGATGTAGTGGCGAGCCCATTTCGGCTGACTGCTCTAATATTATCCGTAGGGTATTTGTGTGGTCGATACAAGACGACCCTTTACGGAATCCAGCCTGATAAACTTCGAAAGTGCTCTCGACGACATCACTAATCCTTTTAAGAATTACCTTAGCCATAATTTTTGATACGGCAGTAAGTTGACATATACCACGCCAATCGCCACAATCCTGAAGGTCGCCCTTCTTCTGAATTTTGACAATAACGCCCTCCTTCCATTCAGTCGGATATCTTCCTTCATTCCACACCTCAGTAAAGAGTGGGAGGAGTATATTGGCTCGGTTGGTATTCCGTCTATACCTGCAGCTTTCCTTCCCGCCATTGACCGAATGGCGGAAACTATCTCTTCCATTTCTGGCGATCGTCCCTAATAGAGGATAGTAAGTAATCAACCCAAATCGTATCGTCTGATCAGGCAAACATTCTCCCTCCAAAAGACTATAGAATTTTTTTCGGATAGGTACATAAGAGACAGGGCATTGAAATCTAACCAATCAATCGCAGTAGGGTGCTTTACTGATATAGCTGATATAGAAGGGGCATTCGATAACACGGCATATGTTTGTATCTACCAAGCTGCGAGAAGCCGTTTCATTGGTTCAAAAACCTGCCACTGAACCATGACTATGCTTGAAGGCAGAATTATAAAATCAACACTATCAGATGCAGTTTTAACTGTTACCGCTACTAAATGTTTCCCGCAGGGTGGGGTACTTTCACCCATTTTGTGGTGTCTGGTAGTTGACGAGCTTCTTCCAGAAATTATGAACTCTGAATTCGAAGTCCAAAGATATTCAGACGACCTGACCATCCTAATTAGAGACAAATTCGAAGAAATTATTAAAGAAATAGTACAAGGTACTCTAAACCAGGTAGTACCTGATACACAAAAGCAATATTGGGTATTAATTCGAAAATGCTCAATTGTAGTTAAAAACCAAATTGAAAAAGCACAAACTTTTTGGTGAAACACTGGAATATTCGAGTGAAGTGAGATTTCCAGGAGTAATTCTAGATGAGAAACGCACGTGTTCTAGAAAAGACCAGAATATCTCTCTGGACTTGTAGGAGGCTTATGGGCAAAACAAACGGTCTCAACCCAAAGCTGACACACTGGATGTATACCTCGTTTGCTAGGCCCATAGTAACATATACAGTATCAGCATGCTAGCGTGCGACACTGCAAAAAACGACTCAGCAACGGCTGGCGAAAATGCAAAGGCTTGCATTGGTATAACTGGAGCAATGAGTACCACTTCCACTGTAGCGATTGAGGTACTTCTCGGTATGGCTCTCCTACATCTGCAAATACAGAGGGAAGCCCGTAACACGACATAGAGATTACTCACCACTGAAGACGGGACAGGACACAAAATTGCGCGCCCTTGTCTGTCTTTGGAAATTGAAACAGAAGTAGTTCTTGGGATACCTCTCTCTGATTCTACGGTAGCAAGACAGTTTCACAAAACTTTTTAAGGTGATCTTACCAGATCGTCATGACTGGGTGTCCAATAGACTCAATCTAAAAAAACCATAAAAAAGAGAGGTTAGTGCTGGAGTATATGGAGTACGCTCCAATCCTAGTATGTACGCTAGTATGCATGAATTCTGTTGTTCTCCAAGTTGAAATACAGGCAATAGAACTATGTATTCGGGAGAATAGAAAAAGAGCACCATAATCAGGGCATTTACATTTTCTCTGATAGTACGGCGGAAATCCTAGCTTTACAATCATCTCAAATACGATCGAAGCTCGTATTGGAGTGCTTTCAGGCACTAAAAGAAAACTGGGGAATAAAAACAGAGTAATTCTCATCTGGATCACGGGACACAGGGGCTTTGAGGGCAATGAACAAGCTGATTTATTTGGCCGGGAAAGGATCCGAAACTGATTTCGGAGGTTCTCTTCCTTTTTGCAGGATATCACTTAATACTGCAAAAAAGAATATCCAAATGCCGCTGAAAGCAGTGTACCCTTTACTGGGATGTGGATGTTGATGCTAGGCTTACAAAGTACTAGGCATGTCTGCAATTAAACAGAAATCAGATTAGACTCTTGGTAGGTACTGCAACATGAAGAAACATCTTCATAGAGTTGGATTCTCAGAGAAAAATCTATGCAATGAGGGGGAGGAAACACCAGAGCTCTCTGTGAGTAAGAACCACTGATAAACAGAAGACTACATCGTTTTGGTCAACGATTCATGAACCCAAGTAAATTTTCGACCATCCCACTACGTGATATCCTAAGCTTTCGTGGAAAGAGGGACGACGGGGCTTTCCGAAGAACCTCGTCCTCGTAAATCAATACTCTACTTGCCTCAATGCTGTGGGCAGATAAAACTAATAGGAAACTCTTCCTAAAATAGCCTTTAAGATCCGTGTTTATTTGAAACGCGGAAAACACGTCGTAATAACCTGTTAAACAATTTCAAAAATTGAATACAAAACTTGAGCATTACACTTACTCTGTTCCTCTCGAATCGCAAACTGCAAAACAGCAACCCAAACAAACAAAACCTTTAAAATTCACAAGAAAAACAGATTTTATCACCAAATTACAACACCATGATTAAATGTCACAAAAAAAACCGCCAAATCGAAAAATCCCACTTTCTTCCACTGCACCAGTGCTACCAACTAAGATTTTATCATTTCGTTGAGTTTTATGTTGAATTCCGTTGAAAATCCGTTAATGTAATCCGTCAAGGAAAATGTTTTTGTAAATTAATATAAATTTTTACTCATTTGTATGGAAATATTGTAACACGAATAAAAAAGAAAAATTCTCAAAAGTCTAAGACTATTTCGTCTTCACTTTCACTTTCATATTCTTCCGATTCCTAGGGCAGAGGTCGATGGTTGAGCTTAGATATTTCTATTATAGCTTTTTAGTGTTCCGACGTCATTAGTTATTTTCCTGCTCCTTAATTTTACTTTTATCCCCTTCATTACAATGAAAACCCTTTCCACCTCCGCATTCGTATACGGGAAAGTAAAATTGAAAATGCGAAATTACTTAATTCTTTGGATTGAAACCCGTTGCATCTTCATAATGCCTCACTTCTGTCCAAAACTCCACAGTATCTCTAATTTTTGACCATTTTATGAAATATAGAGCATCCCACTGACAGAGTCACTGTATAATTCAGCAACTCGGTATTAGGAATCTGGCAGATAATAATAGTCACGAACACGAATTAAAACAGATTCTATGCTGGACAACATTCTAATTACTGATTTCACGTCATACATTTAATAAAATTTTATTTTCAAAATTGTTGTGCTCGCTTGGCTTAGCTAAACCTCAAACCACGCGTCAACGCAACTGTCATCATCACTTCCGCCAAAGCCTCTAAAGTAGAAAGCCATATAGGTTAATCCAACAACAACACGTTGGAGTTATAAAAAAATGGCAGTTTCATACAAATTCGCTGGCTTTTGTATGGAGCAGACACGGCGGGCTTCGTAAGAATAGCGTTTGTTCTTAAATGCAGTGTTAAAGTTAGTTCAGCTTGCTAAGATACTTTATTAATAGTGATCGGCATGTAATTATTACACGTTGATATCAGTGCAATAGATTTTTTATTGAAAAAAGTGCGATCAAAGTTAAATCTCGGTTTCTCACACCGAAGAAAATCTTGCACTCATATTGTGCAGAGTTCTCTGGTTAATTTTCACACAGAAGACTTTAGAATTTTAGTTATTACGAAAAAGTATGCCCTCGTAGTATTTCCGTGCTGAATTTGATTTAGTTATGCTTTTGTGTTGTTTTCGGGAAAACGTGTTTTTACGACAAGATTGGACAAAAATTATACAGGTGGTCTTTCGAAATGGCAAATCCATGACGTCACACCAACTGGAGTCATTCAAGATGCCCGCTACGTAAGTTCTGCCTAGCTTGGTATGTAGAAAGATTTGCTTTCGCCCAAGAAGCTTTCAATTCGCTCTTCGTCTCAATTTTGATCAAAGGAAATTTTCAATTTCGCCCTTTGTTTCAATTTTGATCCAAAGGATTTTTTCAATTCGCCGAAGAAATTCATTCAGCAATTCGCCTGATCCAAAGAAGTTTTTCAAATCGAAGGCGAAAACACATACGATTAATCAATGTATGCAACTATTTATTGCACCGTATTGGACATGAAACAACCACTAATGTATTTTATCATTTGGTTTCGAGACTTCGAATGCTGAGAATTTTTGACAAATTGAGGACTGCTTTTTGAGACTACAAAACCACAACTAACGTTTCTACAAACGCCCCTATAGAGGATCTTAACAGGAATTTGATTGATTGATGTGTGTTCCGTATGCGGAGGAACTTTCACCTCACGGAGCACGTGAGGCATACCCACTCACGCCATCTGCTAAAAATGTAATTCGAGATTTCAATACTCGACGACGAGCACATCGGACGACATCGACACTTGTTCGACAGCGGAGATTATGGCTACCGGCGAAACCCCATTAAAAAAATGAGTGGTGCAACTGCCACACTTCTGGCCACTTCGAAACGTTGCCTCTTAACACAATCATTTTCTTATTTATTTTCAGTTCAAATTAAGGTACCTTTTGGCAGGAACTGCAACTTGGACAATATCGTTGAAATTTTGCAGGTATGTATTTTACGAACGATTTACCTGTGCATCTCGCAATGGTAAATCGGTATGTACTGTGCATTTCTATGCAGATGTCCTCGGTTTTCCTCACTTTACACTGGCACTAACTAGGCACCCAGCAACAAACGATGTTAGTCAATGCTTTCTACATCTCAAGCTGGGCAGAACTGACGTAGCGGCCATCTTGAATGACTCCAGTGGGTATGACGTCATGGATTTTTCCATTCCAAAGGACCACCTGTATTATTTTTGACGAACTTATCGTAAAAACACGTTTTGCCGAAAACAAGAAAAGAGCATAATTAGTTAAAATTAAGCACGAAAATATTACGCGAGTGCACAATTTTTCGTAATAACTAAAATTCTACAATTTTCTGTGTGAAAATTAACCGGAGAACTCTGCACAATATGAGTGACAGATTTTCTTGGGTGTGAGAAGCCGAGATTTAACTTTGACCGCACTTTTTTCAATTAAAAATCCATTGCACTAATATCAACGTGTCATAATTACATGCCGAGCACTATCAATAAAGTACCTTAGAAAGCTGAACTATCTTTAACACTGCATTTAAGAATAAATGCGATTCTTACGAAGCCCGCCGTGTCTGCTCCATACAAAAGCGCTCGAATTTGTATGGAACTGTCATGTTTGTTATGACTCCAACGTGTTGTTGTTGGATTCAGTTACTCGGCTTTCTACTATAGAAGGCATTGTGTTAGTGCATAGCTAGATAACTAACCATGCTGAGTACACTACACTTCTACGTGCGGGTGGAATGAACCATTTGATCAACTATCACTATACACTATCTGATCGATCGACTGGTTATTTTAGCACTGTCCAAAACACTACCGCACTCGCGTACTAATTCTTCCAAACTAGCGATAGATATTTCCCAGCGTGTTATTTTTCTCGAAAGACTAATGCCACTAATGTCATCATTTGGTTTCGAAACTTCGAATGCTGAGAATTTTTGACAAATGGAGGACTGCTTTTTGAAACTACAAAGATTGTTAAAAGAAAACTTCAATGTCATATCCTGTTTGTTTTTTAGCATTCCTATGAAATTTTACAAGTCGTTCGTTGCAAAAGTACGTTACACGAGAAAAAAATCTTAAGTTAATATATCGTACTTTTTCAGCAACAAAATTGACTAAATAATAGCAACAGAATTTCAAATACTGAATTCATATCAAAAGCAGGATCCAATTTAATCACATTATTAATACAAAATGATCGCTCCTTCAATATTAGAATCAATGCCTTCACAAAGATTCTTTTGCGACCATTATTTTGTCAATTCTTTTTCAACCGTTATATTATTCATTCTTTTCCATAGATTCCAATGTTGGAAAGCGGCAAGAACGGTTGTTCGCCCATGACATCGCAATGTTAATCTAATCTATATTTTACGACAGAAAGTAGCCGTAATAGCTTCAGGGTATGAACCATCGGTGCGATAATGACGACACTCCCTACTGGGATATGTCAGAACGACTACACTAGAGTTACTCTATGGACAAGAAAGAATAAGACGCTTGCCTGGTAATAGAGTTCGGTTTTCCGTTAAATTTCAAAAAGCGCCCACCTATTTTCCAGCATGCGATGAAGAAGCAAACCGTTCATTAGAATGTGAAACCTACCAAATTAAAGTTTCTTCACTTAAAAATTCCGCAAATAAAAGATATTTGCGAAATAAAATCTCTTAAAATTTACACGGGCATGTTGCACGTATACATATGAAAATAAAAAAACGCCCAATCTGACAAGTTGACCTAACTCTTTCCTTGTTTTTTTTTGTTCAGAGAGTAACTTTAGTTTACACCTATTAAAGCGTGCCATAATCGTACTAAATTTCTTAGACCGGGCTATTTTTGTTCTAAAATAGCCATATGCCAGACTCCTATGCCGAGGGAGTTGCTCAGTTATACAGTGACTTTACTCACTGAGTTTCAATTAATGATATGACTTTATCAATATTCTGGAAAGAAGTTAATAAGGGCAGTAAGAATTCTTTATAAATTTTTAGTAAATTTCTACATGACAGTATGTCAGTTTTCTCCAATACTTCAATGTTGTCATTCTTCTACCCCCTCCCATACAAACAACTGCTAAAGCTATCAACTTGATATTTTGCAAAAAATATAAAAATAGAAATATCAATAACACGAAAAAAATTTATTTTGATCTGTACACTCCTTCTACTCCCTCCCATACAAATGTATAATTTTTGTTCAATGCATTCTATCAATTTCTATTAAAACTAGAATAAGTAAAAACTTAAAATTTTGACAGAATTTGTTGTTTAATAATTGCAATAAATGCAAAAAAAAAAAAAATTATCAGCTCCGCTTCACTCCTTCTACCCCCTCCCGTACAAATATCTGTATTATAAATTTAAGAAAAACATTTCTCCTTCAAATATATGAGAGTTATAATAAATAAATAAAATAAAATAAAATAGCCTTTATTTCGCCAAATCACTTTACACAATGCTTTTTTTTTTCTTAATTTGTTGCATAGCGTGTCCTGTACTGGACGAAGGCCTCCCCCATCGTCTTCCACTTCTCTCTGTCGCGTGCCAACCTCATCCACGTCCTACCGGCTAGCCGCCCTATATCGTTATCCCATCGTAATTTCGGTCTTCCTCTTGGCCTGTTTTAAACTCGTGGATACCATTCGGTCACTAACTTTGTCCATCTATTGTTTGTGCACCTTACGATGTGACCCGCCCACTTCCACTTTAAAGATCTTGCTCTACTCTTGCAGCTTATGATCCCGGTTCGTTTCCTAATGGTGGAATTTCTTTGTCTGTGCGATCGATTGATGCCCAGCATTGCTCTTTCCATAGCACGTTGGCAGACTTCGAGCTTTTCGGTGTTGAAAGTCGTTAATGCCCATGTTTGTGAAGCATATGTTAGTGTGGGAAGAATACAGCTGTCATGAAGCTTTCGTTCAATGCCTTCTATAGTAGAAGGCCGAGTAACTGAATCCAACAACAACACGTTGGAGTCATAACAAACATGACAGTTCCATACAAATTCGCTCGCTTTTGTATGGAGCTGACACGGCGGGCTTCGTAAGAATCGCGTTTATTCTTAAATGCAGTGTTAAAGATCGTTCAGCTTTCTAAGGTGCTTTATTGATAGTGCTCGGCATGTAATTATGACACGTTGATATTAGTGCAATGGATTTTTAATTGAAAAAAGTGCGATCAAAGTTAAATCTCGGCTTCTCACACCCAAGAAAATCTGTCACTCATATTGTGCAGAGTTCTCCGGTTAATTTTCACACAGAAAATTGTAGAATTTTAGTTATTACGAAAAAGTGTGCACTCGCGTAATATTTTCGTGCTTAATTTGAACTAATTATGCTCTTTTCTTGTTTTCGGCAAAACGTGTTTTTACGAAAAGTTTGTAGAAAAATAATACAGGTGGTCTTGTGAAATGGAAAAATCCATGACGTCATACCCACTGGAGTCATTCAAGATGGCCGCTACGTCAGTTCTGCCCAGCTTGAGATGTAGACAGCGTTGTTTCGTTTCAAACTGACAGGTAGTTCACTTTTCAAAACGTCCTTTAAAGACCAAAACCGCTTCCATGCCGTAGAGATACGTCTGTTAACAACCTTCGTTGTATTATCTTTCATGGATATTACACGACCTAAATACACGTATTCGTCGACGTATTCGATTGCTTTCCCATTTAATAAAATAGAAGGCTTCTTCGCGTTGGTCAAGATCTTTGTTTTCGTAACATTCATTAGAAGGCCAGCATTTCCACTTTCTGCAGCTAAGTTTTGAATCATATGTTGAAGTTCGTAGTGATTTTCGGCGAATAGAACGACATCATCTGCAAACCGAAGATGCGTTAGTCTGTCTCCATCTATTCGGAATCCGAGCGAGTCCCAATTTAGTTTTCGAAAAATGCTTTCAAGGACAGCTATGAAGAGCTTTGGTGATATTGGATCTCCCTGACGAACTCCCCTCTTCAGGTCAAACTACGGACCTATAATTTCCAATTTTACCCTTGCTGTACTGTGCATATAAATTTGTTTTAGGATGGATATGTAACCGTTTTCTACGCCCTGTTACTCTAGAGCTTTCCACATTGCATTGTGCTTAACTGTATCAAAAGCTTTCGTGTAGTCAATAAATGCAATATAAACTTTTTTGTTAAATTCCGTATATTTTTCTATAACTTGCAGGAGAGTGTGAATATGGTCCAAAGTCGAATACGATCTCCTGAAACCTGCTTGTTCTCGTGGTTGATTGGCGTCGAGTACATTAGAAATTCTGGTTAGGACTACTTTTGAGAATATTTTGTAAAAATTCGCCATCAGACTAATAGGTCTGTAGTTCGCAATATCATTTCTGTTCCCTTTTTTTTGAAGGAGGATGATATTGGACGTTGTCCATTGCTGTGGTATCGATTGAGTCTGTATAACTTGGTTAAAGATTCCTGTCAAAAATTCTAGAATTGATGGTATAGCTACTTTTATAATTTCATTAGTGAGTCAAGTCACATCAACATAATATCAAACTTGGAAGTTCTGAATCAAGTTAACTTCGATACCGATCACCGTATGGTGAGATGCTCTATACCTATTGCGTCACCTAAGAAAAGCAGAAAAAAATACCACTGTCGATTACGATCCCTACCAGCTGAAAAGCATACAGAGCTTAACGCTTAAATTACTGAGGAGATAGTGATGTTTAAAAATACCAATCAAAACTGCAGCGCGCGAGCTTCATACAATTTTCTTGAAAAAACCATTTTATCGAACGTCGATCGCCTGTCCTCACAAAAGGCCAGGAAGAAAAGAATACTTTCGGACGAAACAAAACTGCTAATTGAGAAACGAAGCATATTAGGTAACGACAGGAAAGCTAAATCGGAAATCAACAAGAGGATAAAGAAAAGTATAGCTAGAGATTACAAGACACGAAACCTGAAGATTTTAGAAAAATTTATAACTAGCACAGGAGCAATCAAAAAGGCCAGGAAGGGAATGCAGATAGGAAAGGAATGGATATCAAACTTGCAAGGAAATAACGGCATACAATCATTTAACAGAAAGGACATACTCGCAAATGCAACTTCGTTTTATCAGGATTTATACTCAGACAACAGTACACAAATTGAAGAGAACCCACGATACACGAGTACTCAGAAAGAATATTTAGTCCCAAGTATTATCAACGCTGAGGTAGAGAAAGCGATCACACAAAAATCAGATAAGAGCCCAGGAGACGACCGCATCACTAATATGAGAGTTATCGACTTTGAAATTGAATCAAAGCATGGTGATATGGATGATGATAAGCAGCTTCAAGGTCATCTTAAACGCTCCACTTCCTCTGCCACCTCTCATACAAGTGCTCCAATTTCAGGAAAACTATGTCCAAAAATAATGAAAGCTAAAAACTTTAAATTCAGCGCAACACCTTTTGCAAAATTCCGACACTGCTAAGTCAAAATAATCTAAAGGAAAAAGGTTCGGAAATAGAGTGGACCATATTCGCGCTGCTTAGGTTGTAGGAGGGTGGTTTTGAAGAAGCATGTACTGGAGCGCATTGTACTCCTTCTATTGATCATGAGATGGATGTCACTCGTCTTGTGCTAGCCACTTGTTTTGGTTTGCGAACCGAACTAGGATCGAATGTTTGACGCCTCTGAGGTCGTCTGGTTCTGTGAAAAATTTAGAGCCAAAACAAAGAATAAGACTGAAAGAAAAGATTTCCGGATTCTACACTATTACGCTTTATTATTTGTGACGTTTCGGTCTCTGCTGAATCCTTTATCAAACTGATCAACAAACATTGACCAAAACAAAAATAAGACTGTTGGAGATTTGTGGACAGTGACAAAGATAATGTTCGATAGATTCTTCGTCTTCCTCGCAACCTCTGCAAAGGCTGTCGCTCGCGATACGCAGCCTAAATGCGTGCAGCTTTAGCAAGCTATGACCTGTGGTCAGGCCGACAATAATTCGGACGGTATAGTGACTATGTTGTAACAGCTGAGCTGTAACATTTTATTCGGTTCTTCCCAAAGGAATTTGGCCGTTCTGCAGCTGTCGCAACCCCGCCAAGAAAGAATCTAAAATAGTTTGTTTGAAACGAATCTTCAGCACTGTTGCTGCTACATCTACTGACTAATGGAGTTACTGCTTGCTGATCCTTGCCGCGCAAGCGTGTCTGCTTCGTCATTTCCTAACAGATCGCAATGACCCTATATCCAAATTAAAAATACTACTATGTTATCCTGTCGGATTGGAGAGCCAGAATTGCAACCCTGCTGTCTGAGAAAATGTAACATTGTTCTGCATATCTGAAATAATTTTCGTATAGCTAATACTTCCACTTGGAACACAGTCGCGTGTTCTGGAGGCTCGGATTACATTTCTTTAAAAGGCATTGAGATTTAAATTATGTCATCGCTACTCGAGTCGTTGGGGCAGGTTGTTTTTCAACTGAGTGCGTTGCACTGGGATCAGATGGATGATTAGATTTCGTGCCATCACTATTCAAGGATGGTGTCTTCTTTCGGAGACGAAATCCTCTCCTCAGTCCTAACCACTAACCATTTCATAACAATTTTGTGATGAACAGAAAAATTTGTCAAATCTCTGTCGAAATTGTTTGTCACAGAGAGCTATTTTAGTGTCGTATACGTGCTACTTTTAGCATTCAAAATGTCTTTCAAGTGCGGCAATTTTTCACGCAGAATTTGTTGTTCAAAAATTAATTGAAATGTCTGTTTGGACGATTAAATCCCATTTTAATTTTTCGCGATTGATGCAAAACGAATTTCTACGTAACATAGTCCAGCTATTTGATGTCACACTCGTTTAGAACACTCATTTGGAATCAATATCGATCCTCGTTCACTGATATCATGTATTTTTTAAATGGAATTTTTAAGAACGAGGTTTCGGGTGAAATAGCTCGTAGGATACGTGGAACGTGAACGTACTTATTGCATAAAATATTCTAAAAAGGTATATGATTTCCATGTAGATAATTTGTATGTAAAGATGTTACGATAATATATGTCGTTATATATTATTATTATGTACACGAATTCCACAGTTTTGTTTGCTGGGAATATTTTCGGCAAAAAAAAATTCATATTTCATTTCTGAACCAATTTCAACGTAATGATTACGAATAAGGTTAACGTTCCCTAGGCACATTTTCGGATTACATTTTTCCTGAAATTTCCATTTAGAATACACAGAAAATCAACATAGAAGATTAACGTAGATTTCAGATGGATTGCACATAGTATTAATTCCTAATTGATAGAGATGCAGTATATCCCTCATTCCTCTTACACATGCTAGATATACACAGAAGAAAACTCGTTGTGTGCTGGATATGCAAACATTAGCCAGATTATTATTTGCGTCGCTTCTAAATCAATATCAGGATTTGGTTTTTCAGGCTCGTCTGCGTGCAAAATTGTGTAAAATTCTTACTCAGATGGACAACACTTGGACATCGAGAAACGCAACAGTACTCGTTAAGTTAAGTTAATATTTTTTCTACAACCGAATTTATAAATTTTATTTGGAATATTTTAAAATAAATTAAATTATAGTATCACACGTAGAAAATTAATTTCTCATAATAAATACCATTGTTTGGTTTTTAATAATATATTTACAAAAAAAAAAAAAATTGAAAACTAAATCAATCAATAAAAAAATATGAAATGAATTTCGTTCTTTGGTGTAAAAAATATTTACTTACTTACGATGGCGCTACAGCCCAAATCGGGCTTTGGCCTCCTGTATGCTTTGTCTCCATCCATCTCGGTTCAGTGACCGCGTCCTGCAGTTTGAAAATCTTAGCAGTGATTTGCTGTCTGCGTCAATCGAATCCTTCCAGCGCTTTCGTGGTTTTCCGACCGGTCTTTGTCCGTTGACTTTCCCTTTTAGTGTGCGTTTGGGAATTCTTCCGTCATCCATCTGCTCCACATGACCAGCCCATTGTAACTTTTTAAATTTTATGAGGGTTGACACTTCTGGATTGTCGAAGATGGCATACAATTCTCTATTGTACCGTATTCTCCAGATCGAGTCTTCCCTCACAGGTCCGAGGATTCTTCTGAGGACCTTTCTTTCAAAGGCGTTAAGTAGTTTTTCGGACGCCTGAGTTAATGTCCACGTTTCGCTGCCATAGCATAGCACAGGTCGTATAATAGTTTTATATAACTTAAGTTTTGTTTTTCTGTGTACGTTCTTGTTTTTAATTATTGGAAGTACCGAATAATACGTCTTGTTTGCTATAATTATTCTTCTTTTAATTCCGATGGGTTCGCTTCCATCCTTCGATAGGTTCACTCCTAGGTATATAAAGTTGTCTACGTTTTCTAGGTTATAGTCTCCTACTGTAATATTTTGTCTGATTGGCGTCTTTTTCCTAGATTGCGTCATAATTTTTGTTTTATTTTCATTAATACGTAGTCCAACTTCCCTTGCTACTGAGTCAAGGTTTACAAATACTGCCTTTAGCACTCTCCAGAGATCTTGTAAGGATATCTATGTCGTCGGCATATGCTACGAGTTATGTGGATTTGAAGCATAGTGTTCCCTTGGTGTCAACGGGAAGTTTCCGAACAACATATTCGAGTATTAAGTTGAAAAGCATTGGTGCGAGGCCGTCACCTTGTTTAAGGCCGTTGTCTGTTTTAAAACTGGAAGTCAGATCATTTTCTACTCTGACTTGTGACAAAGACTGAGTCATTGTCATTCTTGTCAGTCGGACCAGTTTCGGTGGGACTCCAAACTCCAACATGATTTTATACAGTACGCGCCTGTCGTATGCTTGTTTGAAGTCAACAAATATCTGGTGCACATCAATATTATATTCCCAGCACTTTTCCAGCACCTGTTTAACTGAGAATATCTGGTCCGTGGTCGAGCGTCCAGCTCTAAATCCGCCTTGGTTTTCACCAATTACTTTGTCAGCATAGGGCTTAATTCTCTTTTCTAGAATTTTCTTCAAAATCTTAAAAGACGTACATAACAGAGATATTCCTCGGTAGTTTTCGCAGCAGAGTTCGTCACCTTTTTTATAAATTGGCCATATGATGCTCTTGCGCCAATCTTCAGGAAGTATTTCCTGCATCCATATGTCCGTGAGTAATCTATGTAGGAGATGCGCTATGCAGGTGTCGCCGGCTCTCAGAAGTTCAGCTGGGATTTGATCAGTGCCCGGCGCTTTGTTGTTTGGGTGGTTTCTTAGGGCTGTTTTTACTTCTTCGAGTGTGGGAGGACTCAAAGCGGATCCTTAATCATCTGTTACATCAGTTATACCTGCTTTGTATCTGCTGCTGCTGTTCATGTAGGTGATGGGCTCGGGTTAAGGAGGTGTTCAAAATATTGTGCCCATCTTAGTTTTATATCTTCCGCGTCACTTATAATGTTCCCTTCTGCATCCTTGCGGTTTGTATCCTTCTTTCATCCTTTTAACAAGGGAATACGCGGCTCTTGTGTTGTGTAATTTAAATTGTTCGTCCATGTTTTTAATTTCGTTATTATTTTACTTCCGTTTTTTTGTCTACATATTTTGTTTGCAAATCGTCTAAGATCCTTGTATTTGTCCTGTTTGGCTCGTGTCGGCGGCCGTTCCGTTAATATTTTGTAAGCTTGATTTTTTCGTTCTAAGGCATCTTGGCATTCGTTGTCGAACCAATCATTTCTTTTGCGCCGGGGTTGTTGTCCTATCACCTCACCTCCTCTGCAACAGATGCAATGCCATCTTTGATATTTTGCCACATTTCTTCTATTGGCTTGCTGGCGGTGGTATTCAGCATTGTCGCGAAGTGCCTCTCCAAGGCTGATATATTTTTCGCAACTATATTTTCGTCTTTGAGTTCTCCTATGTCGAATTTAGGAACCGGTTGCGTTTTTGGGTGTCCTCGGTTTGCGATTCGACATCGGAACTTGGTCTTTACCAAATAGTGGTCTGTGTCGCAATTAGCTCCTCGACATGTACGCACGTCGAGAATGCAGGAGGTCGTCCTTTTCTCTATTAGAACATGGTCTATTTGGTTGAATGTTCTTCCGTCGGGTGATGCCCACGTTCTCTTATGAATGTCACGATGCGGGAAGCATGTCGAGCTTACAATAAGGTTTCTGCTGCTGGCGAAATCAGTCAGTCTCTGGCCGTTGTCGTTACTAATATCATGGAGACTGTGCCTTCCAATTGTCCCTATGTATGTGTCTTCTTTGCCCACTTTCGCGTTAAAGTCTCCTAATACTATTTTAATATCATTCGACGGAAGGAAGTCGAATGTTGATTTTAAGGTGCTGTAGTCTTTAACTTCGTCGTCTTTGTCTTCCGTTGGGGCGTGGACATTAATAAGCCAAACATTAAAGAAACTTGTTTTGATGCGGATTGCATACAATCGTTCATTGACGGATTTGAAATTGGTAACTTGGTGTTTAAACTTGTTTTCGACGATAAACGCAACTCCAAATTCCTGGCTTCCTGATGATTTCCACTTTTGAAAATTGTGTACGATCTAATGTCAGTAATCTCGCTACCTAGCAATTGCGTTTCTTGGAGTCCAATTATGTTTATATTGTATTTGGCTGCCTGTTCCAGAAGCGCTCTCATTGCTCCTGCTCTGTACAGGGATCGCACGTTCCAAGATCCGAAGGAATAGTCCATTTTTCGTTCGCGTGGTCGTTGCCGTTGAATCAATCCAGTCCGAGGCGTTGCTTCAGGTTTCGAAACGGGTGTGGTTTTTCCGAGGATGAGTTGTTAACACATCGCCCAACCCCCAACTTGGAGGGACATATTATTATAGTGCTAGTATTTTTCTGTTTATTAGCACTCGCGAGCAAAAATAAAGAGTAAATATAAATCTACTATCACAGCTTGAATTTCCTAAACTATATGAGGATATACCAAAAAGGACGTTGCCTGACCTGTTCCTTTTCTGCCCAGATATTTTCGACCGAAATAGCGAATATATATACTATTTTATCCCTAATATTATGACAATCTCAATCACAACTAACATTGCAGTCTTTAATCGACGATACAATATAGCCAGCCAAAGGCACAGCATATCCGCATTCTTCCAGGATCTTATCGCGAGCTATTTCAGTCCAGCTTTGTTCCTTGTCGACGATTCCGGCACAAAGCTCGATGGTGGCGTATTTGTTATAATCAATAATAATATAAAAATTTTAATAACAATTATTATAAAAATAAATTTGCCGTACCAAAAAAAAATTGTGCTTAAAAAAAACCCTTATGTGTAGATGGAATCGAAATCCGACGAAACGACATTTTTAACACAGCTTTCCAAAGAAAACTCACCGTATTAAAATAATAATTTGAACCTAAAGCGCGCCAATTGTGACAGTTGACGAAAGCGCTGCCAGTGACTGAATTCGATTTCGAAAGTCATAAGGTGTCGACTGTGACGTTTCTGTCAAACCCATTCAGCATTCTTCTAAAACTCTAGTCGCAGTAATCCAATTTTTTTATCGAAAAAATAATCGCCGAAAAACAAATTAAACATTCCAAAACTGTTATTTATCCGTTTGTTATGTGTAAAAATTGATTTCTTTGGTAGTGAAGAAGAAAAAAACCATAATGGGTCGTAGTAAATGCGTCGGCGTTAAACCGAATGAGGTGAGTGATGTTTGTGTGGTCGAAGCTTTCCCGATAATAATCGCATTTTACGATCGATAGGTTATGCCATATGCCATTATGATGGAAAGATTACGAAAATCTCTCTATTACGGTGGCGGAGGCTCCATGAATGACATCACAAAAGTCAGCTGTCCGCTCGCCGAATACGCTTCAGAATTGTTTTCGGAACCGCACAAGGGTCAGACGCTGCATCGCTTAAATAAGGTCACGGCCGGAAGTATCCATGCCAGTCCGTGCTCACTTTTAATGGCGCTGATTTACTTGGACCGCTTGAATATAACCGATCCTGGCTATGTGCGGCGCATTTCACCGCAAGAGCTCTTCATTGTTTCGATGGTACGTAAATTAGAATTAGAAGATGTCGACTTCCGTGAGTTAGGCAACAGGTAAGCGAGCGAAGCAGAGGCCACGTTGTGTGAAAGCTGCCCGCAATGTTTGTGTGTTCTATTTCTGTAGCAGCACGGTTGGTCGGGTCAATCAACGCGGTCATTGGTCGTCTTATCTAATGGGTTGACGGCTGCTGTCCAATTGTATTGAATTATTTCAGCACTTGATGGCGTGAAAATGGAGAAGTCTTATGGCTTGGATTGCAATAATCGTTTTTATATGCAGTTTGGATCGAAGAAGTTTTCGATTCTTTTACATACCTAAAATTTATGTGTTCTTCAATTCTGTTGCTGTGAACGTAGACGGTGGAATGATTATTCCGACACCGCTATGTCGAAATAATCTAAGGGGAAGGGAGGTTCGGAAATATAATGAACCAGACTAAAGCAGAGGCTCAATCTGCTAAAAATGTTCGTTGCTCGAACTAGACCATGAAACTCTAGGCTAGTACAACAAAATTTCACGTCGACTTACCGGGTTATTCCAAAAGGGGTGAGTGCCACCCAGCCCACCCTGTCTAAGCCATACAGTCTCCGGAAAAAATATTTGTATTGTCCCATGGCGCTCAGGCTCATCCCAGATAACACAGTAAGTTGTGTAAACAACCCTATGGAAGTGTGGCCGCAGGAGCAGGTCGTGAAGGTAACTTAATATTCGTGCTGTTTACGTTGAAGGAGGGTGGTTTTGAAGAACCACAATGTACTGGGGCCATCTAGTTGGGCCCATTGCATGCACTCCCCTATTGATTATGAAATGGATGTCACTCCTCTTGTGCTAGCCATTTGGTTCGGTTTGCGAACCGAAGCAGGCTCGAATATTTGACGCCTCTGAGGTCGTTTAGTTATGAGAAGAGTCTAGAGCCTAAGCAAAGGACACGACTGTTGGAGATTTGCGGACAGTAACAAAGATAATGCTCGATAGATTCGACGTCTTCCTCGCAACCTCTCCAAAGGTTGTCGCTCCCGATCCGCAGCCTGAATGCGGAAAGCTTTAACAAGCAATGAACTGTGGTCAGGCCAACAATAGTTTGGACGGTATACCGACTACGTTGTAACAGTGGAGCTGTAATATTTTTATTCGGTTCTTTCCAAAATGATTTGTGGTCGTTCTGTAGCTATCAAGCTGCCGTCACCCCGTCAAGAATCCAAACTAGTGTCTTTGAGACTAGTCTTCAGCACTGTTGGTGCTACATCAACTCTCTTCCCAATGGAGTTAATGTTTACAGATCCTTGCCTCGAAAACGTGTCTGCTGCGTTGTTGTTATCTAACAGGTCACAATGATCTTGCATATCGGATATTAAAAATGCTTCGGTTATAACCGCTAGGTGATTCAAATTGTGTGTAAAATGTACACTAGTTTGGACGTGGTCCTGTCTTCAATCTTACCAGTTAGCATGAACGACAAGATCGTCCGCATATGATATTGTGGGGTAGCGGTCCAGTCCTGGTGACTTATAAGGTTTCAAGGAACTGAACGCAATTTCTATGTTATCTGGCATCAGGACTGTATCTACAAGTTCCGAGTTAGCTAGAATACGATCGACACATGAACTTTGTGGCGGGAGCTCTAGGCATCTGGGGCAATGCGTTTGCATTAAAAGTTCAAGGGACTCGCTGCTAGACTCTGTCCATGAACCATCGCCTTTATCCAGTAATTGAGGCATGTATGAGTCTTTGGATAGGGCCCTCTTTATCCTAGCGGGGTCGGTGACGTTATCAATTTCTTCACAGAATCGCTTCCATGAATTTCGTTTGATGGCTCTGTATTTTTTTATACAGTGTAAGTGCTGCTTGGTTTTGGTCCCAGTCTGTGTCACGTTTGCTGTAATTGGCTTAGTTAAAGAGGTTCCTGGCACGTTTTGTCAGAATATCCAGATCGTTATTCCACCAGATAGCGTACTGTTACGATTAGTATTAATTTTCATTTTAATTTATTAATATGCAATCGATTCTTTTACCACTGTAAAAGATTTTAGTAAAGTATGCTTTTTAAAATGTCATTATGTCAGGTATTGAAATGAGAAAAAAATAAAAGTTTAGATAGCACGCTCATCGAACTGAAAAGGTATTATTACACATTTCTAAATGTCTAAATTTATAAAGTTATTATTTATTTAGATTACCGAAAAATAAATTTAAAGTATATTACGAATGTATATACTTGAAATTTTATTCACACGTACTTTCTATCTTTGGTGGACTTCTGAGGACAGTAGCTCTTGTAGCGCTGCTAATCACACGACTAAATCTCTTTTAAATGCTTCCGACGAATTAAATATTTTTTTTACCGAAGAGCTGGTTGAATTGTTGCCAAGCTTCTTGGTAATTCCCATTGGTTAATTGGCATTTACCTAATGTCTTTGCTGCTGCCAAATAATGATTTTTTGAATCATGCGAACTTATAGGCTGGCATTATTTGCTCATTATCGTGTGGACCAGCGACGAATCGATCGTGAGTGTACCGTCGGACTCACCACCCCATGTATTCTTCAAATTGAAAGAAGCACGCAAGCAAAACTCGAAAGAGCTGCTTTGCAGGCGGACAACGGCAATCGACGAATTCTGTTTACCGACGAGAAAATTTGAGAGGAATCGTTCAATAAACAGAACGATAGAGTGTATGCTTTGTCATCAAGGTATGCAGCAGAAGTTCTGAGAGTACAGAGAGGTTACTATCCGGCTTATTTGACGGTATGGTGGGGAGTCTCATATGACGGGGTCACCAACCTCCATTTTTATCATAAGGAGCCCAAAACTTCGGCGAAGGGCTATTTAAAAACCGTTTTGGAAAGCATTGTGAAACCGCCCAGCTCGAAAATGTTCGCACATTAACCATGGACCTTTCAATTAGACTTTGACTCGGCCCATAAAGCAGAATTTTTTCAAACGTAGCTAAAAAACCATGTTCAGGACTTCATTCCACCAGCCTAATGACCCGCTGGCTTTTCAAACCGAAATTAGTTCAACTACAAGTTGTGGTCCGTTTTAAAGGCTATGGCTTGCTCTACTCGTTAACGCAATATCGTCTCTCTGAAACGCGCCCTCGTCCGAGCTTTTTCAACCATTTCACCTTACATAAGTAGTGAAAATAAAAGACCCTGAAGGGCAGAAGGCCGATTTGGGCTGTAGTGCCATTTTAGACGAAGAAGAAGCTACTTAAGACAATTGGCTTATCTTGAAGCCAAAAAGAAACGCCTACAAATCAATCAATTTCCTGTTAATTGGAGGTTAATTTACGATGGCAATTTTTGTTCAAACTTTATGCCATCGTCCAATTTGATCAAATCTAAAAGAAAACTCAATCTAATTTTTTGTCTCATTTTTCAGATGGTTTCGACGAAATTTTATTGCGGCCATGATGAAGAAATCTACTTAAGCGATTGGGCCAAGGAAGGCAGCCTGAGCGAAAAACGATTGAAAGAGCTCGAACTCGAATTCCTCTGTGCTATTGTAAGTTTTCAACTTCTGTTTCTTTTACAAACATTCCCTGATTAACCAATGAAAATTTTCAGGATTGGAACATTTACATATCAAACGATCAGTTTTTTGCAAAACTTAAATCCGTTGAAAAAATTCTCGCTCAGCGTGAGGGTGTCCGACGCGGCTGGCTAACATACACCGAACTCCGGAATCTTCTGCCCTCGTTCACAATTGCGAAATTCTTCTTAAGCAACATTGCTGTTCTGGCTGTTAGCTATGCGGCTAGTGTAATGACAATTGCCGGAGCATTTTTCCTAGTTAGTCATATACCGGGAAATGCCCTAACAAAAGACTCAACAACTGCAGCAGCGCCCAGTTCTGGCGAACAAATACACGCCACTGAATCATCGTCGTTGGCCACCGAAAATCAAAGCGAAATTATTCATAGTACAACTTTAGATTCGAGCGGCAACGCATTATGTCGCGATCGTATCTGTCCAGCTTTCAATATCGAAGAAGAATTACGAAAATTGGAATTACAATATAGCGAAATGGAACCGAAACCAAGCAAGCACAATGAAAATGCTGGACCGTTGATCAATTTGAATGAGAATTATACGTTGAAGAATCGCAAAGTCGGTATCGAGAAAAGTGGCGTCGATTGGCAAAATTTTAAGGACAGTGACGATGGGGACGGGGTTAATGCCGACAACGATTGGGGCAGTAATTGTGATGGAATACGAAATTGTACGAGCTTATTGTTTTGGAATTTCTTAAAAGATGGCGAACAGAAATTCATGCAACATCCCTTTCTTTGGTTTAAATTTATTTAAATATTTTTTTTAATTATTTTTTTTTTTTGAAGCACTCGATAAAATTATGAAATTCACTTTTTTTTTTAATTATATCTTGTTTGAATTTTTCTTTTTGCCATCGCGTGTCTTCCATTGTAAAGTTAAAAAGTTATACTAAAAAAAATCAAGTGCAACGCTGTACCTTGAAAATAGAAAAATCGAGATGAGTATGAAAATGAAAGCCAAACTTGTAAATTGATGATGAAATTGTAAACGGATAAATTTTATATGAAGTCGAAATAAAAAGTTATTTTCTTAAAAATATTTTGTTGAATGGTTTTCGGATTCTTAATTGAGGCTTAGGGCTTGATATGCACTTCTGTACATTGCCATTTAGTCTGTTCGAGTATGCATTGAGTAATTGTATTGAGTAATTATAGTAGTTTTCGAGTGAAGATCGTTGCTAATATACGAGGAAGTGTGGAACCCAAACTTAGATTGCCATCACAGTTTTCCATTTTAAGATTCTACACTCAATTTCGTAATGTACCATTCAGTCTGTAGTTGATTTCAAGTCGTCGTCATGAGCTTCAGCGGGCGTATCACGAAGGCTAATTCGCAACCGCAAAAACCTGCATTCGCGTTCCCTTATTTTCCGCCTCATAGCAGTATAACTATTTTTCATTTTAGGTACGAAATTTTCGGTGTCTTTCAAGTGTTAATTATTGTTCGAAACACAAAACATTTTAAAATAAAGGGAAATGATCAATAAATACGAAAGACAGGCAGATTTTTTCCTCTTTTGTTCGCTTTTGTTGTTCACGCGCTTTGTTTGTCTCGAGGCGAAAAATGGTTTTGGTGATAGCAAAATTGCGATAAAGAAAGCGATCAGCGGCGGAAAAATTAGTGTGGCTTCCTAGTACCTGCACATCACAATACACACCGGGCAATGGAACAAAAATAATTGAAATATAGACCAGTGGATTTTTTTTTCTACTACAGAAAAAAGTAAGTAAGCAATGGTTTTATTTATCAACTTATTTTCTAATATCTTTTAAAGTTACATGCACCAACTGCTTATTCGGTTTTAATTTCTTTTTTTTTTCTAAAGCTTTGATTTTATTGTATTTGTTTTGTTTGAACAGGACGAGAGCCAAAAGAGATAAGAATATTTCGAGGCAGTGTTTTAAATCTAAAATATAGTAATACTTTGAAAATATAGTTTATAAAAATCTCGCTCTAAGTCCAAATTAACAATAAAATAATAGAAATAAATGCTCTGGTTGTTGAATAATTCGGTGCTAAGTAATAATTGCGTTTGGAAGTCTTTGAATGTTTTTTCCTGTAATCTGTATTGAAATTGACGAGAATTGAGGGAAGAATGGTTGCCATTAATTTGAAAAACATAACCGACTACGATTGGGCGTAAACCCAATTTTTTGATTTTAAGATATTTTTTTAGAGGAAGTGACAAAGAAATGCTCTTCTGCATCTGAACTAAGGCTTATATCCGGCCCCGACTTAAGCACAAATCTCATTTTTGGGCCGGAAAAACTAATTAAACGGATGGCATATTTGTACATAACAGGTGGTAAGGTAATTCTCTCACTACTTCCACGTGATCTTTTTATAAGACAAACGGGCCTACCTGCCATTAGATTAAAAATCTTTAATTCGTACTCAGCATCGCTAATTGGTCATGGCAAAATTCTAAACGTCATTAGAGACATGATGTGTTTAGACTACGAGCACAATTGCATGATCCAACCACAGGTTGAGAAACGGAATAAATGGGCAACAAACACGATACTCAGCGCCTGCAAAGGTCCTCATCTCTATACGGGCAGATCTTAAACTAACCACAGTACAGGTGCAGGCAACTATTTCCACGGCCTCGACATCCACTCTTCTTTCCATCTTCCAGAGCACGCAACTGTGTTCAATGTGAAAGTATTAGCCATTAAAGAGTACATAAATATTCTTTTAAATAGGCAGAACAGTCTCGGAAATTCTTGCATTTTCTCGGACAGTAGGATGCACTTCTGGCACTGCAATCCTACAGGACCACGCCCAAGCAAGTGTCCATTTGTAGACACAATTTGAATCACCTAGCGGCTATAACCGAAGTATTTTTAATTTGGATACCGCGTCATAGCGACCTGTTAGATAACAACGACACAGCAAACACGTTTGCACAGTAAAGATCTGTAAACATTAACTTCATAAGAATCGTAACACCAACAACAGTGCTGAAGAATAGCTTTAAACAAAATATTTTGGACTCTTTCCCGATGGGATGGCAGCGGCTGGATAGCAGTAGAACGACCAAATCCTTTTGGGAAGAACCGAATAAAAACATCACAGCTCAGCTGTTACAACATAGTCGCTATAGCTTCCGAACTATTGTTGGTCTGACTATATGTAATTGCCTGCTTCACTTCCACGCTTTTAGGCTGCGGATGGTGAGCCACAGCCTTTTTGGAGGTTCTGAGAAGAATATGTCGAACAATTTCTTTTCTCTCTAACAGTCGTAAACTTCTTCTCTAGATTATTTCAGAACTAGATAACCTCAGAAGCGTCCAACATTTGAGCCGGCTTTCGAGTGACTAGCACAAGAGGAGTAACATCCAACTCATATTTTTCAAATAGGGGGAGTGCAATGGACTGGACTATATGGTCTCAGTGCAATGTTGTTTTATTTCCGAGACCACTCTTCTATACCTTGGGCCCCAAAATCACACCTAGCTTTGCTCGACCATCTCGAAAAATAAGCGTTCTGATAAATTGGAGATGAGGTTGTATCGGCCTCAATAGACTCCCTCGAACATCGTTGAAATATCGGAGTACTCTGCATTTACTAAAGATATTTCCATGGTACATTTCTAGAGTACACTGTGAAGACCTTGTGCTAAACAGCGAAATTTAGGCAGCCCTTTTCACTCGGACGACTGTGATGTGGAATACATTACAAGGCAATCTCTTTCCAAAGGAGCACAATCTCCAGTATTTAAGAGTAACGTTCACCGTCATTTCAAACTCTTTCGACCTGTGTTTTCCTACAAAGTTTCCTTTACTCAAGTCGACAAAACTCTCTCTTTCTCAGTACAAGAACTGATCTACTTTTTTGGAAGAAATTGAGAGATTTTCTTGAAGGACGTTTTAGAACGTTGGAAGCGGTTGGAGATAGATTGCTAAGGGTCACCTGTTACAACTGCAAACTTTCGTGAACCAATGTCTCCGACACATTTCAGGAATATTCTGGCCAGAAGTGATCTCCAACGATAACCATTGGAGTACAACTGGACAGATCAAAATAGGCATTGAGATTCAAAGGCTGAAGTGGCGGACACACTTTGAGGAAACCAGAGCACAACATCGCCAAACAGGCTCTGGATTATAATCCTCAAGGAAGACGTCGGGTTGGCGGATCATGTAGCACATGGAAGTGAGCAGTTGAGTAGGAAGCCCGAGGAATAACCAAGTCCTGGCAACAGCTAAAGGCCGATACTCAGGATCGCGCCTTGTGGAAGAGAGTTGTTTCTGACCTATGCCCCTATAGGGGGCCTTATTAGGAACTTGATTGACTGATTGACCTGTAATGAAGGGAACGTACATATTAAGCAATTTAAACCGAAAATGTTAAGTTATGCGTTTGGACTGATTCCGAAATGATGAACGCATCGAGGTTGTTAGCGGTTTAAGTGCCGCTTTTCGAAGGTTTATCGCGAGAAGAGGATTGTGCGCCGCCGATCTAATTTTGTAGGAGCTAATGTGATTCATACTAGACAATGGAGATTGATGGCAGATGCAATAAACAATGGCATTGCAACAACTATCGAAAATGAAAGAATAAAGTGGCACAGCTTCACCCAATTTTGGTGGAATGTGAGAGGCTCGAGTAAAATCTACCGAAACTCATTTCAAGCGATTAATTGGCCCATCTACACTAACCTTCGAAGAAATTAGTACGCTCTTATCCAAAATTGAGGCATGTTTAAATTCGAGGTCTCTCTGTAGACTTAATCACGATCCAGTGGATTTAACACCGCTTACGCCAGTTTCTTGTTGGCGAGAATTTGATTATCCTACCTGAACCATCGTTGCTAGACACCAACACACATGACCTTCTTCTCCTTCAATGGCACTACAGCCCAAATCGGGCTTTGGCTTTCTGACCATCAGATTCCTTAACATTTATTTATTATTGTGAGCACTTCGCACAACCCTCCAACTATGAATTTTCATTTTCGCAGATTGCGGTAGCCAAGATATAACAATGTGCTGATTTCAGCATATATACGCCGACCGAAAATTGAACTTTCGACCTTCGCATTGTAGAC
This sequence comes from Chorisops tibialis, assembly GCA_963669355.1. Taxonomy (NCBI): domain Eukaryota; kingdom Metazoa; phylum Arthropoda; class Insecta; order Diptera; family Stratiomyidae; genus Chorisops; species Chorisops tibialis. The sequence goes on from OY770262.1 coordinate 218,876,784, forward strand.
TAACACGCTACCCACTATGCTACACTCTAGCATTGCCTTACAAGATGGGAAATGACACAGAAAATGTACTAATACTTTTGGAAAAGAGGAGCAGTGAGTACTTGAGCCGTTTGCAGCAACGACCCAACCGAACTTGGCTGTTGAAGACCTCGTACTCGTGAAGGACGATAGAATTTCAACATCACGCTGGTCGATGGTATGCATCTTGGAAGTCCAACCAGGATCTGATGAAATGGTGCGTTAAGTTACTTTGAAAACGAAAGAAGGCATTTTAAAGCGTTGCATATCGAAGCTCTGTGCGCTACCCTCTGGCGCAGATTGCGCCAAATTTGGATTTTTTGAAACAATATTATTGTCGTAAATTAAGAAAGAAGAGAAGTTGGATTGTCGTTTGAAAAAGACGTTTCTTCTCGCTTGCACTAAAATCGCATAATTTAATTTTTGCTGGAAACGCTTTTAATTTAAAATAAACCCTGAATAATAGTTCGAGTGCATACAAAATCGAAATTTTTTATAATTTTGGAATCAAAACAGCATTTATTTCCAATTTTTGTTGGTGTACCTCAAAGAAGCGTCTTAGGGTCATAGATTTTTTTAGAGAATATTACAGGAGCAGCTTATCTTAGTAGAAGAATGGACTAAAAAAAATGGAAAATAAGGGCTAATAAGAAGAATTCGGCTCATGTGATCTTTGTTTTAAACAAGAAACATGTACACCAGTAAAACTAACCGGGCTATGGGTGCTACAAACAAATGGCATAGACATAAATAAACGACCAACGTGGATAAAACATATCACGACCAAGTGAGATCAACTGAAAATCATTATCAGCAAAACCAGCTGATAGGAAAGCACTCACAACTATTGCTAAGGAGCAAAACTATACTGTACCTAGTCCTCCCATAAGTTCTGTTACAAGGAAAATTTTCAGTATAAAAGGAAAACTTCTTTTTGTAAATTTATACATATTTTAGCAAATATTTCGAACGGTATTACAAATAGTAAAACAAATTGTTCAAAATTACCTCCTTTTGTATGAAAACAGCATGTCAATTAAAGTACGCACCTTTTCCGGCGAGATTTTATCCCTTGCCTTGATCGGAAACCTCTCCATGCTCTCTACATTTGGGTAACGTCTTCGGCAGGCTATTTCCTTTAGGGCAGACCATAGGGAGACTGCTCCAAAGGATTGAGGTTTGCTCTCCCAGACGGTCAATCTGAGATCCTTATAAACTCAGGAATTTTTTCCTCAAGCCACAGCTGAATTGAATTGGCCCTGTTGTCGGGTGCAGAATCCTGCTGGAAACCCCAGTGTTGTCCTCCGAACATGGTATCGCTCAAAGGTATTATAACACGCTCTAAAATATAATTTTGATAATTACTGACCTGAGTTTGCCCCTTTTAAAAAAATTAGAGGTTTGTGGTACCTTCGTAGCTAACCCACCACCAGATCATCACTGACGAGGGTTGATAGCTCCTCAACCTTTGCCCGTGCTTCCCGTAAGCTGGTAGACCCGGTAATTTCGACGGTTAAATTTCTTTTTGATCGTGAAGATTTTCTCGTCAAAAAACAAGATAGAATGAGGCTGAACATCCGCGTAACGAGCAAACAAATCTTTTGATATTTCTGCTCGTATGGTTTTAAGCATCTGACCTGTTGCTCTCCGAAAGGCACGCATTTAAAGGTCATTTTCAATAACCAGGAAAAGAAAAGGTCGTTGCTTGTTGCTCAAGAAAAATTAGCCTAGCCCAAACATTGTAGCAGAACTTATGGCAGGACTAGGTACATCTGGAATAGAGCTTTGGGCATCTAGTTCAAGTTCCAAATCAAAATCCAACAGAGCTATCAATCCAACAATCTTAGATATCTACCAGGGCATAGGACCATTTTGGAGAACTGCAGGGACGACGAACTCGCCCGGCACGGAACCACCTCGCATATTCAATCTGAGAAAGAGAAGCTGACTATGCCTCTCGTAACTTATAAGCTGCAACTTAAGTTGGATGCGAATAGCAAAGCCAACGACAGATGGGCAGACGGTGTTATATGTAATACCATCAGACAGATTTGGCTTGTGCTGGATCCAAACGCTTTATTAGACTGATCTAGCTAAACAGGTAGATGAATATTTCCGCAGTAGGAGTCGTCACACACACATGCTCAGATTCTTGGCCTTCCGTTTAATGATCCTTCATCTGTTATGCATTTGGCCTGCTCGCTCTAGAAGAAGAAGACGCCACCTAGGCGCACACTTTGTTGATAGTCTAGGTAATCTGACAAATGCGGAAGCCAGGAGCCTTCAATGCTTTATAGAAAGCTTCGGTTGGTTCACCGAGTAGGAGTCTCTTTTGAGATTCTGTGGCATAACAATACGCCCTTCATAAAAGAGGAAGATTTGCAATTGAGCAAAAGTTACCAAAAAAGACTGAAAAATCATCTGGAACACCTATCAGATATTTGGCGGAAAAAAAAGTTCAAGCACCTTAAAAGAACAGATCCATCGGATCTGGAGGAATGATTACTTCTGGTTTGGTAAATTTTTTCACAGTGCATTTCGAATTGAAAGGGAAGATTTCCGAATTTAACAATGTTACGCTTTATTACTTGCGACGTTTCGGCTTATGCTGAGACCTTCATCAAACAGTTTGATAAAGGTCTCAGCAGAGACCGAAACGGTACAAATAATAAAGCTTAAAAGTGTGAAATCCGAAAATCTTTCCTTTCAAAAATGATTAATTCTTCAATGCACGAACGAAAATATAAAAAATTTCCAAAAATTAAAGACCAGACCTCCAAACTTTTTCGATTTTTTTTTCTTTCAAATATTTTTCTTAAATTTACACCATACATTTTTCCCACAACATCCCAGAGCATTTATACCAAAACTTTTTCTCTATCATTCTTAATTCTATAATTCAGAAATGACATTTGTATCGTAAGGACATACATAATACTTAGCAACTATAATAGCATTTACAATAAAAAAAAAATAAGAAGATTTCACTACAGGGACGGACAAAGGTAATTATTTTTTTTTTAATTTCCTAAAAATTACGAAAGTTTGAGTTATTTAAAATTTCACTTAAGATAATACACAAACAACATCAAGAAAATTGTTTTTATTTTAAAAATTTAGCACTATCAACGACTTTTATTTTTCGAAGGATAATACTATTGTGTTTTATTTTATTTCATTTTGTTTAATGATTTTACTCTCATAATATACCTAAGGTACTTTAGTATCTCTCATTTGTTTTTTTACTCGTATATAATTTGTTCAGTTTTAAAGCTAATTTCACCGTTTTTTTTTTATTTTTATTTTTAAACTACTAACACGTTTACAACAATTATTATTAATATTTTTTTTTCAAAGATTTTTTTAATAGCGTTAAAATTTAGTTTGTCATAAGATTTTTGTTTTTTCTTTTTTTTTAATTTTTAAGTTTTTATTTATGCTAGCATAGCTAAATATCTAAGCTCGAATTATAGGACAATGATTTGGTTGGATTTTGGAAAGAGAAAAACTAGGTTTTTCTTCACACTTTTTATCATAAGAATAAGAATAATAGTTTAAATTCAATTTAATTACTTTTCTTTTGTTGAGCAGGTTTTTTTTCGAATGCGGTTTTTCCGTTTTTTTTTCGAGATTTATTAGGTGATTATTTAAGGATCTAGGTTTTACTCTTTTTGAGTGGCTAAATTATGGACTTCTAGCTAGTAAGAAATTTTCCTGGGGCGGAATTATGTATCACGAAACGAGCTTCTTGTGTTTTTAAACTGCTTACGAGCAGTGGCGGCGTGTCGTATACACTGTCAATTGTTTTTTTTTCAAAAAATTAAATTATGCATTCAGGAACAATAATTCAAAATTCTTTGAAACTATCTTCCCCGTAGGGGGTAGTTATTGGTCTAAAAAGCTTCGCCGATTGTAGTAATGTGCCTTCGGACCCTGGCGACTCCACAGACCTCAAAGCTATGCATGAGGTCAGACTGAAGTGGGATGATGGATGCCCTTTTAGAGCAGCTTGCGGATTCATGCTGATGATCTGTTAATACTGGTTGGGGGAACTCCAGAATTGAGCTCGAACGCAAAGGTGAGGCTTTGATGACAACCGTTCGGGAATGGGCGAGAGGGTAGGAGTGGCGATATCGAGAGATAAGACAGTGACAATGATGCTGAAGGGCTAATTGTCAAAAGCACGTCATCTTTCGGTAAAGCTAGAGGAAAGAGGGCTCAGGTATGCGACGGAAGTCAAATAAGCATCACCTGCGAGAGCTTAAGGGGTGTCTCCTCACCAGTGTGAATTAGATCCGCAGGGTACTACGATGCGAGTGCGGTCTCTCCAGACGTTTGGTTCGTGTCATATACGACGGTCTATTTGTTGCTTGCGCAGCATATGGCTCGGCAGCGTGGTACAAATCGTTGGCGACTGGTGAGGGCACTCGCATGATTAACTCGTGCCAAAGAGTAGTCTTGAGTGCATGTTTATCTGTCTGTCGCACGGTACTGTGGCCATGCAGGTTCTCATGGGTGCAATGCCGCTGGATCTGGCGGTGAAGCATCGTGCTATCAGCTACAAAATCCGGAAATACATCCCATTGCTGGTTAACGATTAGTTAACTTCGGAAGAAGTTAGTGAGAGGAGCTTTCGCGAATGCAAAGAACTTCTCGAACTTAAGGTCACATCATTGTGGCAAGCCAGGTGGGATGGTACCGATAAGGAGAGGGTGACGCACAAATTTATTGCGACCGCACACTTCGCGAGAGATAATCGAGACTTTGACTTCTGTCTAAGTCTGGGCTATGTCTTGATGGGCCACGGTAGCTTGAATGAGTTCCTCCACAGGGTTGGGAAGCCTGAGACAGGGGGCTGCGAATGTGGTGCGCAGGTGGAAAGCTGGCCTCATATTTTGGCCGAATGTCCAAGAAATGCAGATCTAAGGCAGCTAGACGCTATGGGGATGGTGGCTAGTGAGTTGGGGCGGGGCTGGACGTAGGGTGGTGCCTCGCCAGTAAGGAAAGCTTTTAATGCCTCCACGTCTTTGCACGCGAGGCATCCACAAGAAGAACGGCGGAAGCTGACCATTGAAGGGTAGAATTGTTGAGTATTTGTTGCGTAATTGTGCCCTGTGTCCTGTCCGTCCCCTAAATGTTATATGTTCTTTTTACACGCAAGAAAGGGATAACTTCAATTATCAAATACTGGGTGAACGACCAAGGTCAATTCCGGTATTACTTTCTGGGTAGTGCCGTCCCCACGCACTGGAGGAGTGCGACTAGTCAAGAGTGGTAAGAAACTCAACTGGAGTAGCCCCACTGAAGATTTCCGGTACCGCGGGAGCCGGGGAACCAATGGAAGGTTGCTTCTGATCAACGGAACACGTGGTGGCTGTAGTGGCTCATATCGCGGGCAGAGTTCTCCGGAGTTCGACGCGAAGTTACGTTTTCCAACCTTGCGTCATGACCTACAGACTGGCAGAGATTTAATATGAATGCCGAACTTGCATTTGATGTAAATTGCTACCTTCGGGAGCATTAATGATTGTCGTCACAAAATAATCCGCGTTGCTAAAGGCAACCTTGGCATTGAGACTTAGTGTCAGGCTGTTCACGTTAAACAAAACAAGATATGGTTCTATGAAGTGGGAGGCATTTCACGCAGGGCGGACCAAATGCCTAAAACCTGGTGCTATGGAGAAGGTGTGGGCGATCTCAAGGCTAGTCGCATCAGTAGCATATAATGAGGTTTATGACTATAGGCATATAGTTTTACAGAGCACGATCGGTTTACAAATAAATTGACTGAACTGACTGAGATAAGAGGTGCGGAGTGATGAAATGATAAGAAACGAGCGTAACTGGCGAAACAGTAAATCGATGATGAAAATAGCGAACCGAAGGGATTGGTGCCTGACACGAACTAAGGGGGAGCGAAATCGGAGTTGTTCAAAATTAGTAGTGGACTGAAGCGAACGAGATGCTCCTCCCAGGCTGGGTAAACTGGTATGGGTTGGCAAAGTAGAGACCTGAAGAAAGCGAAAATGGAATAAAATTGAAGACTTAATATTGAACTGGTGGTATATGTAAATGTGGAAGTGAGTAATGACATGGTCAGAACCAGCGAAGGAAGTGAAATTTGATCCTTTCAGTGATTTTGGTAGAACATGGCAGATATGCGGACGAAAGTAGTGACTGGGAGATGAAAATACACTGTGTACTCCAGGAATGAGATCTGAGGAAAGTAGTGCTGAGGAGAACAAACTAGATTGGGTGTACCGATAGTGTAGTGTAGGGACCCGAGGTAACAAAATCCGATGCACAAAAATGGTAGTATGGACCGAATAACTAGTGGTCATACATAGAAGAAATGAAAGAGAAGACCTAATGTAAAACTGGTAGAACTAGTCGTACATGGTAATATTGATGGTACATGATAGACATACTGAAGAAAATAGTGACCGAGGGGATCGAAATGCAAAGTAGTAAATCGAAGAGATCGAAATTTGAAGCGAAAATGGCAGTATGATGAGACATCGTACATAGAGATGTGAAGTGAGGAACTAATGCGACATGGCTTAGGTGCGTTGGCACATCCATGGACAAGGTCCCATCGGGCTACACACGTCCACATCGCGGGCAGCGAAGCTTGGAACTTCTTCCACGTATTTCGTCGTGGAGTTGCGGAGTTTACAATCGGGCGTCTTAATCCTCAGATAGGCAGAGATGTTAGATTGGTCTCGCATTAAGCATTATGAATTTTGAATTGCAAATATGTATAAACTGCTACCGATCAGCGTAAATGAGTGTCGTCACAAATTTAAAAATTTAATCCGTTTTGCCAAAGATAATCGAGAAGTAAATCCGTAATGGAGGAAGGTCTCGGCTCGAGCATTCACGTTAAACTAAATACACCTTGAATATATCATTCAAGATGATTATTTGAATGATTGGACTTGTGCACTCATAATGTTGGACGATAAAAAAGGAGTAACTAAGATTAGTTTAAAGAAATCAAACAAAATTAAATTTCACTCCAATCTCATTGCTTCAACGATCCCTCAAGGCAAGTACAACGAAAAGCCTGTAATGTCAAAATATCGCACATTTAACCGTTAAATACCCCTTGTTGCAGGTCAATCTCATTGTCAATCTCTGCCACTCTGTTGTTGTAGACCTAGTATGAGGTCTATAGCAACAAAGTCTACAAGACACCGATTTTATATGAAGCTTTGAGGCAAACTTGATCCGGGCGTCAATCTTAATAGTTTTTATGTGTCCTGAAAGAGGCGAATGTTATAGCATACAAAAAAAGGGGGGTGGTGAATCAAAGGTTCAGTATAGAAAATAAAATGAATTATTCACTGCTATGAATTATTAATGCTAAGCTAAGCATCGGCCATTGCAGCTGCTGCAGCTATACATTACACAACTTACTGTGTTAAATGGGATGAGTCTGAGATCCATGGGATGAGTCTGAGATCCATGGGACCATACAAGAAAGTTTTTTTTCGGAGAGCCATACAACAGGATGGGCTGGATGGCCTTAATGCCTCGTCGGAACGATTTGTCGCTTTTGGTTTTCGCGACCATGCAATTTCCCTCCCCCTTTGGGAAGAACCCGTGGTCCCTGGGTAAGGGAACGTGGAATTTTGTAGTACAGACCTATGGTTTCATGTTCATATTCGAACAACAAACATTTCCACCAGATTGAACTTTGGTTTAGTCTGGCCCACTCTACTCCAAAGACTTTCTTCGTTACAGATTATTTCGAAATAGCGGTGTCGAAATAATCATTCCACAACTGAATTGAAGAACACATAAATTTAGGTATGTAAAAAAATCCAAAACTTATTTTTTTTCCTACTTGAAATTGAGCGACCCCTAGCGCACTTAAATATCTTGAAACCGAGATACGTAATGCCAATACCACTTGAAACTCCAATTCGGTGCTCGATTCGAGTTAAATAATTTCATCCCTGTATTAATAATTAGTAAACTTGAAATCACTGGGATGGAGCAGATTTTTATTTTGAATTCAAACCAACCTGAGATTAATTATTACTAATTTAAGAAATTATAATAAAACCACTAAAAAAGAGAACAAACACTAACGGCGAGACTTTAAATTGAATTCTGTATTTTCGGGATTTTATGTTCCCTGTTCGATTCTGAAGCAGTTTTAATTTATTTTTAGTAGCGTTTTAATCTCGGCTTTATCAAACTGATCAGTGAGCAGATACCGAAAAAGTCCCGAAAAATAAATTATAACTGCGTGAAATCCGGAAGTCTTTCCGTTTGAAACCTTAAAATTGTGTGGGGCTCTATTTTCTTTGTACAATAAATCTAATTCAAGCAGCATTCATAAAAGTTTAAAATGTTAAGGAACACTATTAAATATTCGTGTAAAATAAGGTTGAGGAAAAAAAAATAAATGGAAGAAATATTTTCTTGAAAATTTTTTCAAGTATCGTTTACTCTCTTATAGAAGACTGATGATTTTCGATTATGTGTGAAGCAACAGTTTTGAGTTGAAGCGAAGAATATTAAATTAATTACTAAATATAACGACACTGGAATTGAAAATGTATGATTTTCATTAAAAGCCAGCAGTACCAAATACATTACTCATCCGAGTAATAAGGATGCCTAGTTCAAACCCTAAGCATCTAGGAAGGATAGCAAAATTATAAATCAGACTTTTGTAAACTTAAATAGCTGCGAAAATTCCAAATACCTTAATCTATTGCATTCAAAGATTCGAATTTCGTTTTCATACGATTTTACGCTCTTATAAACTTAAACTAAAGTTATGTAAAATAAATGTTCGCCTTTTTAAAGGACAGAACTTTGAAAACAATTGCGAAATTTATTAACTAATTTATTAGCCTATATTCCTAAATGTTGAAAAATATTTGTCAAAGTTTGATATTAGTAAGCAATAGCACCGTAGAATTATGAACTGTGTCGATAAATCACGTTAAAAATGTTTTTTTTTTTTTTTAAATTTCTAAGCTCTTTCCTGTATGGCAAAAAAATTATTGAATTTTTGTCTGGATGCGAAGCAATTAAGCTCAGATTTTCAGATAACATTTTGTTATAATAATAAATTTCGAATTGATTTACGTAACTTATTTACAAGTTCTAAGATAAATTGAAAAATTAAATTTATAAATACTTGAAAGGAAAGAGAACATTAAAATTCAGGCAGTTCTTAAGCGGATTACAAGGTAACATAAAATTTAGTTTGGTGTCATTTTTTATGTACAAATGCAACAAAGAAAATAAAATAAAATTAAACGAAAAATATACTTTATTAAACTTGAACAAAATTAAAATTATTATTTAACAATTTTTATTATTGCTAGCAGACAACAATTTTATTTCAACTTTGTTTTTGCTTTTTTTTTTTGATAAAATTCTGAAATTCTGCACACCAATTTGAGTGAATTCACACAAAATTTAAGTGAATGCACTCAAAATTAGTATATGCACACAAATTTAAGTAAATGTACACAAAATTAATTGAATGCATACAAAATTTAATAAACGCACACAAATTTTTGTGAATGCACGCAAAATTTAGTAGATCCACACAAATTTGAGTGAATGCACAGAAGTGAGTTAGTAAATCCACACAAAATTTGAGTGAAAGCATTTAAATAATTTTAAAAATAAACTTTAAGGCGAGAGACGACTTCATATCCCGAACTCTGGCAGTGTGTGGCTAATTCGAAAGATTTTATAAAAAAAATTAAAAACTTTTATAGAGTTTGTAAGTTATTATTGATCGAATAGTTTTTTTTTCGGGATATGAGCAAGTCCGTAGCGGAGCGCGTTGATGCCGTAACGACGTAAACATCATCGCCAAATCCTTCCCTAGTTCTAAGTAGGTATTTGCCAATCTTGACTCTGCCGCAAAGGAAGTCGGATCCAAAACAAAAGTAATGACGCAAGCAAGAAGCATAACGTCAATCAAACAAAATATAACAATTGCGGAGTATAATTTTGAGTGTGTGGACAACTTCATTTATCTTGGGGGGACAATAAACTGCGAGTATATAAAACTAATATAAAAGCTGTGCACTGTTATGGCACTCGATGCCGTGGATATTAACACGAGCTTCCAAAAAAGCAATTAACGAATTCGAAAGAAAGGTCATCCGAAGAATTTTGGGACGTATGACGGAAGAAACGGAATGGCGAATAAGATACAACGATGAGCCAGAAGTTTCAAACTGCTATGGGCTGGCCATGTAATGCGGATGGAAGATATAAGAATCCACAAACGTGCTCTTAAAGAAAATGCAAGTGGTAACAGACCAGTAGGCAAACCACGCAAGTGATGGGAAGACTCGGATGAAGAAGACAGCAAAGCCTTTTTAAAAATCAGCAGCTGGAGGACGTGGTCTTTGGATCGAGACTATTAGAGACGATGACTTCAGGAGGCCGCGGTCCAATTTGACCTGTTGCGCCATTGATGATGATGAGGTGAAATTCATTTCGATGATTGATACAATTTTCTGTGTTTTATTGATAAGTTCCCGATAGTTTTTCGGCAGAATATCAATGAGCTGCGTCATTTGTTACAATGTTTTGGGACCTAACACCAAAGAGATTATGTAGTGCTTAAGGTATGCCCAGATAATGACTTATTTTCGTGCGCTTAGCGCATGCCTTCTGCAACAAAAGCATAAGCAAAACACCCTCAATACCACATAAGCAAGTCGTTCTCAATAGTGCACAAGGAAATCGTCCTAAGTAGCGCGCAAACAAAGATCCCCGACTGATGTGGGGATTACGTGCGCTATTGAGGACGATTTGCTTGTGCACTATACAGGACGATTTGCTTGGTGTGGTATTGAGTGCGTTTCGCTAGCGCTTTTGTTGTAGAAGGCATGCGCTAAGCGCACGAAAATGAGGCATTGTTTGGACGTACCTTTAGAGTGGTAAAATGTGGGAACTTATCTCTAAATAATGCTGTTCTGGTAGTGATGCGTACATATACAACTCACTAGTAGCGCAAATTTTAACTTTTGAATTTCAAAATTTAGTCAAAAAGCAATACACAAAATTGAGTTCAGTGTAAAAATATGTTGACATTTTCAGTTTCTTAAATTTGAAAAATCCATGTTGAAATAAAAATATTACATACAGACATGCATAAAATTATTGCGATTCGTTCATATCTTACAACATAAATCTTTATAAATTCGTCATTCAAGAGCTTCCTTGTTTTGGTCTACGCTCAATTTAAAATTGCTTTCAACATTTCAACCAAGCAACTTTAAAATGAAGTGAAATTAAAACAAACAAAAAAACCGATTTCGCGTTTTATTATTAAAATATAATAAATTAAAAATATTTATTTTGTTGTGACTAGTTTTTACTTGAGCTTGATTCTTTGTATTTTACTTTTTATTTTATTTTTACTGAGTAGAATTCTATTTCTGTATTGTTTTTATCTGTTTCTTGTTGTAAGTACTTGTTTGTTATCAGTTTAATGTTCCCGAAATTGCGATTCTTTGTAAATGTTTTTGTTCTATACTTTTTTTTTGTTAAAATAATGACTATCTTTCTTAAATTAAAACTTAAAAATAAAAAAAAACGATTAGAATAAAATAATATCGATAAGATTTTATACAAAATGTGCACCACCTAATATTTTGTTGTATTCCTGTTTTTAGGCTTATTATTGGAAGAGTTCTGTTTTTTCATATATCAATTATAAAATTATCATAGTTAGGATTTTACTTAAAAAAAAAATAAATAAATATTAATTAATCGCGTTTATTTTACAATTCAGTCAACTGTTTGATCCGGTTCAATATTCTCTTTTTCATCTTTTTTCTTTTTGTTGTCCATGAAGAGTAATGGCAGCATACCAACTAAACAGCCGACTGTTATTCCGATGATACGACCCTTTAAAGACAATAGATTGGATTAGTTGTTTTTTTTTCGTGAAAGTTTTCACAGTGCATTTTTACTGTTGTGATTTCGCGACGATTAAGTCTATGCAGAGATCTTTATCAAAATTATCCACAGATTAATAAAGGGCTCAACAGAGAACGAAACTTTACTAAAATATATAGGTAGGTAGGTAGATAGGTGGCCCAGACACAAGTCTCTCTTCCTCATCTTTACAGCTCATGCAAAAATCATTAAACGAAAGGCCAAGTCTCAGAGCATATCTCCCTATCAGGTAGTGTCCTGTAACGACTCCTGCTACGGAGCCAATCGTCTGCTTGCTTAGCGACATCAGGCATTCTCAGAGCTATACTTAGGCATAAGCATGCTATTCTCTGCTACTTGCTGAGGAGAGTGCGGTTTGTCTCTGTCTTTAGGACAGTCCATCACACAATCATACCATAAAACAAGATAGGTTTGATGACGACAACGTAGAACCAATGCGCTACTTTGGACTGCATTCCCCATTTCTTGCCTATGGCTTTCTTACAGAAGTAAAGCGCACTTTTTTATACGTTCCTGAATATAAGATTTCCAGCTCAGTTTCCTCACCAAAATAAGAACCAGATATTTTGCTCTATCTGCCAAGACAAGACAAGGTTAGAAGGGTCAACATGGGCAGTTTGGTTTTTCTTTGTGAAAAGGACTAGCTCGGTTTTGTGTGGGTTCACTACCAAACCACATTCACGAGTTCACTTAGATAGTATTGAGAGGGTATTCTGCATAAGCAATCACTTAACAACCTGCTTCTTCCAGTTTTAGCAGTAGTCCATTGACCGCCACGTTCCAAAGAAGTGGAGAGAGGACCGCCCCTTCCGTAGTCGCTCAATCTCAAACTTCCTCGATATCGATAAAGGCCACCATAGTGTGCTCTTTAAGACTTGGTTCGATATGTGGCATACGAGTGACTGTAGGATCGTTTTAACAGATTTCCCCTTCCAGTATACGTGTTGGGCTGCTGACAACATTCGCTGATCGATGTTGCTTCGTAGATGGATGTCTATCAATCGTTCTAAGGTTTTGGGTCCTTTCGATATGTATGAGGTCCCTTAGGTGCTTCCGATATGTATGAGAGCTTCTTCCCGTTTTGGGGATAAAAACCAGTTTCACATCCTTCCATATATCAGGAATGTGAACCAGTCGTAGACAACTTCTAAAAATAACGTCCAACAAGTGAAGGATGATATCAGAGCTGTTTTGAAATTCGGCAGGTATTATGCCATCCGATAATGGAGATTTATATGGTTTGAAGCTGCGTATTGTCCATGGGAATTTGATCCGCGAGATCATGATTTCTGAATCGCCCATTGCAGGCTTGAGCTGGTGCTCTTCTCGGTGCTAAGGGACTATAGAGCTACCCGGAAAGTGAATATCTACGAGAAGATGGTTTCATCACTCGAACAGGTCCATAACCCGTTGGATTTCTTCATGTAGCAGAGGATTGACGGAGAGGTATAGAGAATTTTGCGAAGCCTTGACGCTTCGAATATCCTTTCAGCCATACCGCAAAAAACTTTCCAGGATTCGCGCTGCGCTTCCTCATAGGATTCCCATTCTGAGGACTCTTTGGATCACTTGGCCTTATTAAAAAACCGTCTACAACCGTGCCTGAGATCTCGAAATTCGTAGATCCACCATGGTGGCTTTTGTACTGTGACAAGAGCGTGACATTGTCCCATTTAAAGCCCTTGTAAAGGTAGACACGACCCCATCAAGAGCAACGGTGGTATCCGAAAGGCTTGAAACTTCGGAGGGAAGCAGTTCCTTAACAGTATCCTTGTACTTGGACCAGTTAGTCTTCCTGTACTTCCTGAAGACTGGTTTATCGGAAGGATGATCATATAAACCAAATTGGAGGTATCGATGGTCCGAGAAGGAATGTTCATTGGACACCTTCCAGTCCCTAACCAAATGCGTGATAATTTCTGAGACTAGGATAATGTCAAGGACTTCCTGTCTATTTTTCGTAAAAAAAAGTGGGTTTGGTTGGTGCTCAAGAGGTATTCCAGCAGCACCTCGCCTCTTTCATTGATGTCGGAGCAATCCCATACTATATGATGCGCGTTAGCGACACATCCAATAACGAGGTCTGCTTTGAGGCTCTGTGGTTCAGCAATCCGACATTCCCAGATTTTCTGGGGGGAGTGGTCCAGGGTGACCATAAGCCTGATTACTGTGACGAGGGAGTAGAAATATGTTTAAAGTTGCTCTTCGCACGAATACAAGATCTAGGTCTACCTTGGTTCCTTGCGTAGATGAGAGTATAGTTAGAAGTCTTGGTCTACAGATTAGGTTCCCAACAGCCAAAGGTTCTTAGATCAAGACTATGTCTTCTCCTGGCTGATTCAGCCGGAGAAGTAAGGAGGCTGACGCCTATTTGGAGTGGTCAAGGTTAATTTGCAGAAACTTCAGTGTCTGAGTCATTTCTGCGTTTTATTTTATTTTTTACAGTTATTGAAATAAACTTAGGGGGGTCGTCCTTCAATGCGCGATCCTCAGTTCAGTCGTCATGGGTAAGGAAAACAAGTGGCGGTGAACGTTGTTCTTAAACTGCTGAAGGTTGTATTCCGTTGGAAAGAGATTGTCTGGTAATGAATTCCACAACACTGTCGTACGAGGGACGAAGGACTGCTTAAGCGTCACTGTTCTTTGCGGCTTCACAGTGTATTCGTATAATTGTGGAGTTTTATAGAGGTGGTATTAGGACTTTCAGTTCCTTGCTGCATTTACCATGGAAGTAAATGAAAGTAAATGCAAAGCACTCCGATATTTCGACGATGCTCGAGGGAGTCAATTGATGCCGATATAGCTTCATCTCCAATTAATTGGAATGCATGTTTCTGGATACGGTCAAGTACAGTCAGATGTGATTTTGGGGCCTCAGCCCAAATATGCGAGTTGTACTCAAGACGTGGTCGGATATAAGCCTTGTAGATGATAGCTAGTTCGGATGCAGAAAAGTATTTCTTACACTTCCGCAGAATACCTAGATATTTCGAAGCATCAAGAGCGACTTCGTAAATGTGTTGGCTCCAATCAAGGTGATTGTTAAATTTTACACCTATTAACCTGAAGTCTGCAGAAGGTGAAATCTGTACGCCATTTAAGGATATATTAGCGGCCGGTGTCGGAAACGTTATGTTTAAAAGATAGATGACAGGACTGCGTTTTTAAGTCTCTAAACTCTACCGTGCTTTTTCTGCCCCACTCTAGGATTAAACTGAGGTCACAGATCAATGACTGTATTGACTCATTACGGCATGAGATTACCGATGTTGGACGTGCCTTGGCAGGGGAATCAAATCGGTAGGTGTTATCTAACTGTCATTTAATCTGCCAAACAATGAATAGGATTGAGAGTAGACGACAGGTCGTTTATGAAGACTAAAAATAGGATAGAAGATAAAACTGAGCCCTGAGGGACGTCGGAATGAATGAAAAAAGGGTGCAGAAGGTACTCCGTCTGGCACGACTCTAATAGAACGCTCGGAGAGAAACTCTCTATACGTTTAAGAAAAGCTATGTTAAAACCATTGGTCATCAGCTAGGCTAAGAGACATTTGTGCCAAACTTTGTCGAACGCTTTTGCAATATCAAGAGCAAGTACATGACCTTCTTCGAGTTTGTGTATGCAGAAGTTCAACGTTCGGTAAGATAGACAAGGAGATCGCCAGTAGAACGTTCCGAGCGAAATCCATAATGGCGATCATGTATGAGATTTTTAACCACAAGAAAGTTAACTAGCCTGAGATTGACAGCAGTTTCCATTACTTTTAAAGGCACTGTAGTAATGGCTATGTGGCGATAATTTGCGGGGTTCTTTTCGGGGGAGTTGCCTGAATATTCGCGACCTTCCAGATCTGAGCAAAGCACCCTGAAGAGTATGAAAGATGATAGAGATTACGAAGAGGTTTATCTAGAGAGGAAACGAAATTGTTAAGGACAATGGGTTCAACTGTCCCCACGGTGACGTTCGCTCCTTCCGGATCGGAAGGCAAAAATTCGTTCTCGCTGAGCAGATGCGAACTAAGGTGCTCGTCCTCCATCTCTGGGCCTGGCGACTGTGAGTTATCTTGGCTAATGGATATACTAGCTATGTGAAGGGTTGGATCGGTTTCGGATGTAGAGTCTTCCCACTCCGTGTCCATAATGGGTGCTGGAGGAACGAGATCCTGGGCTCTTTGCTCCGCTTCAAATCCGTTACTTTCATATACTTTTATTGTGATGGCACCGAACCCATAATTGAAGGAGGGAGCTAGGGAGTCATTGTTGATCACTATTACGGCGCATCTAGAGTTCTCTTTAATCTTCTCCAGCATCCCAAGCCTCCAATTATGGGTAGAAAGATTTGCGCTGCAGGACCCAAAATATATGCCAATAGTGCGAAATCTGGAAATCTTTTAAATTCTTTATTAATCGTGGGTAGCAAACTGAGCATAAATTTTATTAAGATATCGTACGAAAGATTGAATAAAAATTGCTATGAGAATGCTTACAACTTCATTACGATTGCATTTAATTAATCTCAGTAGAATATCGATTGAAGGATTTATAGAATCAAAATGTTGCACGATCTTCAGATGATTTTTAAAATAAAAAAAGGCAGGAAAACACAGCCCAAAAGGTTCCATTCAATCGCGAACTTCCAGCTGTACATCTGAAAGTAGGCTCTCAATTTTATACAATCCCTCATCTTCTACCAAATTTTGAAAGGAAAAAGACGAAAATAGCAACAGTGCATGTTATCATTGAAGAAATTAAATTAAACATCCTTACCGCATTTGCAGCTCTTCGACTCGTATTCATATCGAATTGATATTGCGTCAGTTTCGGTGGTCGCAGACCCATCAGTTCCGATAATCGTTCTATATAGTAAGCCGAACCAATACCTAAAACATCACTTATCGTATTCCCGAGAGCAGCCGCTGCCATTGTCGATATGCACATAAACGTACCGAAAGCCATTTCGATAAAGTCGCCCTATGAGAAAATCAATAAAACTTCGCATGATGAAGCACAACCAAAACTCTGCATTACTCACAAAGATTATCATGGTAAAATTATCCAAAAATCCAAAACCAACAAACGGAACAGCATTGATAAGAAATACTGGAAAAAAAATATAAAACGAAATTATTATATCGTTTTTAATAGCATTAAATGTGTTCGCCTAGTTAGCAACTATGATAATCTCACGGCTTTTATTTTTTTTTGTATCTAAATGTACGTCTATTTAGGATTTTACAGCTCAAGTAATTGAATGTCTACTTGAAAATTTTGGAACTTGTTTTGAAAGGTATCTGAAGGATTTCAAACTTTTCTGATTTATTTATTAATCGTGACGTTTCGGTCTCTGCTGAGAACTTTATCAAACTGTCATAGAGGATTGATAATTGATTTAAATTTTTCGTGTTTCTACATGGTAATCATTAGACTTAACAAGAAACTGCAAACTGCAATGCCTTCGACGCATTTTATAAATATTCTGACCAGATGTGATCTCCATCTAAGAACTTTGGAGGAGTACAACTGGACAGACTAAATTAGGCTTTGAGATTAAGAGCCGGAAGTTGCAGTGAATCGGTCACACTTCGAGGAAATCAGAGTAAAACATTTACGGACAAGATCTGGATTAAAGTTCTCAAAAAAGAATTCAGGCTGGTCGACTATGTGGCAGTTGAACAGGAGACCAGAGTAATAACCAGTCCTGAAGACAACTAAAGGCCGATGCTCAGGGTCGCGTCTTGTGGTGGAGTATTGTGTCTGACCAATGCCTCTTAACAGAAAATTCATTGATATGGTGAAATGTTGTTATATAAAAATATCAAGGTATTTGTACTAATGGTCAAATTTTTACATGGCAACTCCAACTCGCGGCCGGAGAAAGTTTGTGAATTGTGATGTGATATTTTTTAACGAATAACCGACATACCTTCAGTGTTCCACAATTTAATTTTCGTATGTTCTGAACGAAGGTGGTATGAAACGGAAATTCCACGGCGATTTAATGAACGTCTCAGTAGAGACTTAAACGTCACGATTAATGAATTAGAAGAGTGTGAAATCCGGTACATTTCCTTGAAAACCTTGTAAATTTTCCAATCAAAAACTCTATTCCAACGAAACGTAGAATCATCGTAATTGCTAAATAAATATACCGACGATTACAGTATACTTACTTTTTTGTAAATCCGAATAACTCGGTGGTGTTGCAATTTCAACTAAAATGTCCATAAGAAAAATATAAAAATGATTAAAATGGTTAATTAATTTTGTTACGGACTACAACAACATTATAAACAACATTATAAAATTAAAATCATAATAAAATAGCAAAGAGTGCAAAACAGAGAAAAATTTGTTTGGGGAGAAACATCGATAATAAAAGTTACTTAGAAAAAAAAACAGTTAAAAATCGGCATGCAATCTATTGGAATCATTATGAAAAATTCAAAATAAAAAAATGTTTTATCAATGTTAGTTAGTCTTTTGTTGTACTTTTAAATCCTGGTCGTACCCAACTTCTTTCTTAGCCAATCATCGGGCACTTTACAATACGTTCCAGTCGGATCAACTTCACCTAATGCTGGCATTTTTGCTGGCCGACCGAATTTACTACGCCATCGTGTTTTTGCTAGTGTTCCTGTGTAAATAAATAAAAAAAAAATCATATAAAAAAATCATAAATAAATAAATCAAAATTATAAAAAGAAATGTGTTTAATGTATGATAAAAAAAATTTCTGAATTTCTTGAAGCATTTCGACTAAACATTTCTCGATTTGCTATAATTTTTTATAGCTATGAAATGTGTTGATATCAGGTAATACTGTTCTGTGGTTAGTTTTAACTTAGAATTGTCTTCTTCACTGGCACAACATCCGGGCCTTGACCTCCTGACCTTCAGGATTCTTAAGATTTTTTATTTGTTATTGTGGAAAGGTTGTTGGCCCGTCGCACAACCCTAAATCTACGAGTTTTCATGTTCGCAGATTGAGCTACTCACTAGGTTACATCCCATCTAACTTAAAATTGCATTTAGCTTCATTTAATTGGAATCAGCTAAGATATTCTTTTTCCTTTTTGTCTTAAGCCTTTAAACTGAGCGGACCTATTTTTTCATTTAAGATACAGGACCTATTTTTTCATTTAAAATACAGGATTGAATTTATCAAAACACTTGAAATTAGTTAAATTAATTATTAATTCCAAATCACAGATGGAATCCACAAATTGTGTAACACACCCTACTGCACTCTGGGGTGC
The DNA here is from genome assembly GCA_963669355.1 of Chorisops tibialis. Classification (NCBI taxonomy): domain Eukaryota; kingdom Metazoa; phylum Arthropoda; class Insecta; order Diptera; family Stratiomyidae; genus Chorisops; species Chorisops tibialis. The sequence goes on from OY770262.1 coordinate 218,896,016, forward strand.
GTCATTCAATTTTTCTTGCACGTTCTTTGAAGAAATATAGAGAAGCAGAGATATTTGACGAAGGTATTTATTGGGAGTATAAATTGAAAACCACCGTTTTTTTCCAAAATTCGAGCCTTTATTGTGCAAAAATGGTTAAATATTTACCCTTCGAAAATTGTCCATCGCTTGCCACAACTTTTTACCATTTTCTGGCAGCATACGGATTCCGCGTCGAAAAAACTGCTCTTCTTTTGAGCCGATTCACGAATCGACCCAATCTTTGGCTTCTTCGTCAAAATCGAGGTGCTGCTCAGTCAGACCATGCGTCATCGATCGGAATAGGTGGTAGTCAGAAGGGGCGACGTCAGCGGAGAGGGTAGGATGCCTCTTTTCAGTGTTTCCAAGTAGGTTTTCCAACTAAAGCAACATGTGGCCGAGCGTTGCCGTGCCGCAAAAACACTTTGTCGAGTCCCTTTTGGTACTGTGGTCGTTTCTCCTTCAGCGCATCAATTGTAATCGATAGTGATATCCCGTGATGGCTTCGCTCGGAATCAGCAGCTCATGAGATATCATAACAATTTTCTCTCTTCCACCACCATGCCGATCCTCGATGTCAAAATCACCGCTTTTTAAAACCACTCACGACATGTTCTTCCACTAAGAGCAGCCTCGCCGTAAGTGCTTGAGAGCATTCGACGCGCTTCAGCAGCAGATATTTTTTGAATTGAAGACAAAAAGCAAAACTTCGCTTATATGGCTGACGCCGATAAAAGTTGAGAAATCTAATGAAGAGTTATTGACAGATGCCTAACCTTAACATGTAACGTTTCTGATCCGCCATTTCTGACCAGCATTTACTGCTGGCGCCATCTATTGGGAAACGGCGGGTTTCATCTTATACTCGCGATATATAAGGGTCAGTCGAAGTTTGGCATTTTTTTTTTACAGCATGGCCTGTGTTATAGGCAATTTCGGCCTTTATGTGCAATGTACAAACACATTCATGCAAGGAAGGAATGGGATCGGGAAGATAGGGGAAGGGGATTGAGTACAACCGGATCTGTTCTCTGCTCTTTCACCGTGATACTCCTATAATTTTGTATTTACTTGCATATTCCCGCATCTTTTTTGATTTTTTCCTGCTGCCCATCTTACGGAGCCAGGCGTAAATGGGCCGTATTTATTTCACAATCGTGAAAAACATAGCGGTCTTTATTTGGATTATGTCTACTTTCATAAGACGTACTCCTCAGTTTTGTCGGTAGCTAAGATCGTTAACGGAAAATCGAAAATTATTATTTCCAAACCAGGGAATTCATTGCCACGCGATTTTTTTTTCGCACGCTATCGGACCTATATTCTGGTTTCTGAGTCCGTAGAACTGGTTGAATATCCAACCGGCAAAGACGTTAACTCTCTCGCTTTTTAAAGTTTTGGCATATTAAAAAATCTGATTCGTAATAAAACTCCCATTTTCGAAGCACATCGTCTCTCAAAGCCCAGATAGTATGGAGTTGATAGCCCCGAGTTCATTTTCCGGACACAGTCCTTTCAGATTACGTCGCACTTTATGGCTTACTCTTTCCTGGTCGAAAGCTATGTACTGTGATTGGTGCCAGCCAAGGAGGATACATAAAATGAAGAGCCTGATAGGTTGTCTCATGTAGGACTATTTCTTGATTCGGAAATTTTTGAAAATTGTGTCCAAGCTTAACTTAGCTTCAAACTTTTACAAAAAAAGAGAAAAAAAGAAAACATAATTTGTATTCTCTTGGTTGCTAATAATCAGTCGGCAACAAAGTTATTTACAGTGCAATGGAGTTTGGTGTTTTATTTCAGAAATCTTGAGTTTTTCAATTTTTATTGGTTTTTGGTTCGAGTCTTAGCTAATCACTTTAGCAACGAACAATTTAACGCGGAATAGAGTTAGTTGCATTGGGCTGAAGTGTGCCAGACAAGCATAGCGAAACGATTGTTTCGGAAAATTTCGAGCATAACGCCAGAAACGATGGGTGGATTGCTTTCAATACTTCGCCAAAAAGAGCATTCCACTTAATAAAATGCTGAACATTGTCGCGTATTTTCTGTTTTCCGGACACGTCAGCTACCGTTGAACAAGTGTTCTCTTTAATCAACGATATATGGAGTCCACTGATAAAACTCAGTTAAACATTGGTCAGGTACAAAGTGTAGATGAAATGCCTCGAATTTTATGAACTTCTCAAGGGGCGGCCAAAAATGTTGAAATCTCATATGATAAGAACTACGCCTTCAAAACACGCGGCAATACGAATGGAACGAATAAAAATACCCACTGGATTGAACGCATCAAAACGATATACGACATCGATGGAAAAATGATTTCGTTTGCGATGCCTACCAAGATAAAAGGCAATGCCTGTTTATGGTTTAACCGTTTATCGCTCTAAATGGGAACGCTTTTCAAAAGCAATTCAAAATTATTTTCCGTCAAAATTTGATGACGCCGATATTCATCATCGTCTCCGGACTCGTCAACATTGGCCAAATGAGAGTGGAATCGCAGCGAAAGGAGTAGTAAGCGACAACAAGGCCGAGTAGTGTCCAGTTTACGAATAGCCGTCAGAGAGGCAGCGACGCTGGGCAAACTTCGTTTAAACGCAAGATTCGATGCTACAACTATAACAGAGACGGACATATATTGATAAATTGTCCGGAAACTCAAAGGAAGCCGCAATGTAATGTATGTAAACGCACAGGTCATGTGACAACTTAAGGCCCGAGTCGATCGATCAATTACATAAAGGACAACTTCAGCACATCGGCAGATGTTTCATCGAAACAGAATAATCTTTTAAGTTGTGAAATAGAATTTCTGAACGGAGAAGCCGTTGATGCCCTGGTACTCATAGAAACTGGTAGTCCAATTAGCATCATCAAATTGCTAAGTGTCATTCGTTCTTTCAAATTTGGCTTTGAAACAGATGAATACAGAGGCATTAACGGATCTCCTACTGTAATTGGAATGGATGAGTTTTTGACGAACATTATCTAATGTTATTAATTAATTAATTAACAAATACAATTCGACAAATCGATAGTACCACGCGGAGCGAATAAAACGAGAAAAAGTGATTAAATCGAAATTTCCAACTTTAAATTTGGAGAAATTTTTGGAATTGGTAAAACATCACGAGAGAAAGTTTCAACGATCAAAAACTTATTTAACCGAAGACTAGAAACATAAACTTTTGTGTGTGCAAAAGTTAAAAGTGGCAGAAATAACTGATACCCGATCTACGTGAAAAAAGAAGAAGGAAGTGAAGCTAAATAATTTAATAGTCCATGTGCGTTTTTTTATGAGTTCTGTAAAACAGAAAAAGCGGATTGTATAGGGTGCGCATGCACTCGGTGAAATCTGTTTAAAATTTATCAAGTAAAACTTTGTTTTCTTTTTCACTTCCTGTTTTTTTTCCTTTTTATTGTGCATTAAATGCCTCTCGAAGAGCAAATAATAACCCAGTTGGACCGGTAATGACTACTGCATCGATTCGAAAGATGCCGATTGATCTGAACTCAGGACGAATTTCATTGCAACATAACTTCTGCATAACATCAACAGAATTTTTGAATTCATTCGATCCGTCAGGAATGTCACCTCACGTACTGCAATTGAATTGAATCGGCGTGCAGTAAAAAAATTCATGAGCAACGTCGTAGAAGTAACAATCTTGACAGGACCTTTCAAAGATGAAGAAATTCTCATTCTTCGCATTCCTGTGATTCCAACGGATACGTGATTTCAATCTAAGAGATTAAAATTCCCGATTTGATTAACGTTTGCAATCATCATCAACAAAGGTCAGGGACGATCGCTAGAATTATGTAGCTTAGATCTACACACGGATCGCTTTTCACATGGACAATTACATGTTGCGTGTTCTAGAGTCGGCAAACCAGACAATCTCTATATCTGCACAGACAATAGAATAACAAACAATATCGTACCCACAAGCATTTGAAATTAAACATATTAGAAATGTGTGCTTTCTCTTTTCTTCCTTTTTCATAACCAGACTGAGCCACAGCAACGCTCCATCTCCAACCTGAACGAAATTATCTGCAATTTGTAAGAGAAATGACGACACGATCCAACTACAACTCAGCTAGTTAGTAATGGGTAGAGTCACTCCATGGTAGAAGAAGAAAATCCACTGTAATATAGTCTGGCATCAATCGACACCAGCGAATTCACCTTGCACAATTCACCATTCATGGAGTGGTGAGTTTAATGATTTCGTTTGCAAATTTCATCCACCCTAAGATAAATCGTTGTTTCCAAATTTTCATTTGTGACTTTTTAGTTAAGCATTATGAACCGCGCATAGTTCTTGATGTTCAGAACGTACCAAACACTTTTTTCAATTTCGCTCCAAATATTGGGCTTCACCTTAGACAAACTATGGTAAAGCGTCTCTAGTGTCCCATGGAGTAACTCTAGTGATGATTGATCACGAACAATTGACTCATGCAGTTATAGATGAACAATCTTTTAGGAGGTATCAAGCACGGTTTGAAATAGGAGGAGGGACAGGGGAAGGATATAGTTGGAGGACTCGCGGCATAGCTCAGAGCTGAAATTGTCCAGCCGTGTCTGTGCGGTTAAGTTAACAGACGTGGTCCTCCAGGTTGGGGGTTGGGAGATGGGCTAATAACCTGTCCTCACAAAAAAAAACACTTGTTACGGAGTCTGAAGCCTCGCCTCGGATTGGACGGATTCAATGGAAACCACCCGGCAAACGGAAAATTTAACACTCTTTCGGGAATGTACGATCCTTGTTCAAACCTGGAGTACTAAACTCACTCCTGGAACAAGTGGAAAAATTCAACATTAATTTTGTCGCACTTCAGGAAACTAAATGGCTAGGCAGGGAAGTAACGGACATGGGGTCGCACACAATCTTTAAATGTGGAAAACTATTGGGAAGCTGTGAGTTTGGAGTAGCTTTTGTCGTCAGCAAAGCATTTAGACAGCATATCACCGACTTCAAACCCATCAACGAAAAATTGTGTGCACTTCGCATAAAGACAACTTTTTTTAACATCTGGCTCATTAATGTTCACGCCCCCGAGGAACAACCAGAGGATACAGTCTCCATGACATTAGTAATGAAAACGGTCAACGTCTAGTTGACTTCGCCTACAGTAGAAACACCGTAGTAAGCTCAACATGCTTCCCGCATCGGAGCATCCACAAAAGAACTTGGGCGTCACCCGATGAAAGGACGTATATTCAGATAAACCACCTTCTCATAGACAAAAGGTCCTCCAGCATGGTAGATGTAAGAACCTTCAGAGGTGCTAAGTGCGATTCTGACCACTATTTGGTCAAGATCACATTCCGATGCCGAATAGCAAACAGCGGAACTGCAAAACACCAACCGACACTTAAATTCGACAGCGAGAAGCTGAAGGACAAGTTAATCGCAGCCGCATACACATTAGCTTTAGAGAGACATGTTGGGCAAATATTCAACCACCACGAAATGTCAATAGAGCATGGCTCTCCATCAAAAATGGCATTAAGTCCGTCGCAGAGGAGATTTTCGGCCACCAAATCAATCCGGCGGAAGAAGAATGAATGGCTCGATGATGAACTCCGAGATGCAATAGACAAAAAGAATGCAGCTTACGAACAATTTAAAAAACTTGCAGAAAAGAGAAAAGGAAGTATTTCAATGATGAACTATGCAAAATGGATAAAGATTTTAAATCCAACGACACGAGAGCGGCTTACGCTCTAGTTAAAGAGCAGAAACGAGAATTTCAACTGAAAACGAGCTTTTGTAAGAACACAGCAGGAGGCATAATTACTAGTACCGAAGAGATAAAAACGAGATGGGGGCAATATTTCCAACAGTTGCTTAACCCGAATTCATCACCGACTTCGTTAATGACCACGTGGCCGAGACACCTGCCGACGACAGAAACATATTGAGCATCCCAAAATTAGAAGAAGTGAAAAAGGTGCCTTTAAAAAATTAAAAAAACAAGGCGCCGGACTTATGTAGACTATATACCAGCGGAACTTCTAAAAAGCGGTTGTGACTGCATTGCTAGGAAAAATCACGTTATGGTGGCGCAAATCTGGACACATGAAACAATACCTGATGATTGGCGTAGAAGCATTATATGTCCGATCTACAAAAAGGGCGACCAACTCTGGTGCAAAAACTATAGAAGGATTTCATTGCTGTGCTGTGTCTTACAAAATTTTTACAAAGATCATAGAGTCCCGAATTAAAACCTGTGCCGAAAACATAATTGGAGAATTCCAAGGTGGAGCTGGACGATCAACTACAGATCAAATATTCATAGTGAAGCAGGTGCTAGAAAAATGCTGGGAATATACCATCGACGTGCACCACATATTTGTAGACTTTAAGCAAGCATACGACATATCGATAGGACTGTACTGAACAACATAATGCTGGCGTCCGACTGACAATGCTTACAATAATGAACTCAACATGCCAAGTAAGGATCCAGAACGACTTCCGAACAAGCTCTCCGGGCTGAAGCAAGGAGATGGCCTGCATCTACACTTTTTAATTTGGCTTTGGAATATGTCGTAAGAAAACTCCCAGTTGGCACGCTACTGTTTAAATCATCGCAAATAGTAGCTTACGCAGACGACATAAACATAATGGCGTGATCACAACTGGGCGCCAAGGAAGGCTTCGTTATCTTGACAAGGCAGCAAGAGAAGTAGGATTACGCATAAGCAAAAACAAAATGAAAGTTTTGTTGCAATTACGAAGAAATACGCCAATCAGACAAATTCTAACGATAGCAGAGTATAACATAGAAAGCGTCGAGAATTTCATATATTTAAGAGCCAATCTCTCCAAAGGCGGCAATGAATTCAAAATATGCGTCTTTTGGTAGCAAACACGACATACTAATCGATACTCCCGATAATAAAATGTAAGGACGTGCATAGAAAAATGAAGCAGCGAATCTACAAGACCATAATAAGACCTGTACTCTGCCATAGCAGTGAAATGTGAACGATAATACAGGCATTAGAAAAAATTGTTAATGCCTTCGAGAGATATTACGACGAAAAGCAAGCCTTCCGTCTAGTTGGAGATGAGACTATAACAGCTTCTACAGATTCCCTCGGTAAACGAAGCGAAGAACTGTCCAACCTGATCCTTCGTCTTTTCAACTATCGCAGGAATAGTCGGCAAGCACACACAAACACCCATGAGTTCACTGTTAAACCTTTTTCATTGTGCACAGTGAAGTACAGTCAATCCTTCACCACCCGATCATCAAGACTGTGGAATTCATTGCCGTCTCACGTATTCCCATAAACTTACAACATTCAGTGTTTCAAAGTTAACATGCACCGATAGTTTAAACTCTCCCCTCCAGAAACTACCTTCGCTCATCTACCCTATACCGACTTGACTGTGCATTGAATGTATTAAAGGGTGACCCTCTAAGTTATATTAGGTGCTATAAAAAATGAGGGATAACGGACCGCAATTCAAAGCTTTTAATTGTTTAGTTGAGTTGCAAACCAAAATAAAAATATTATAATAATAGGACGCGAAGACCTGCAAAAATATTCATTGCACTTTGATTAAAGCTCTTCTCTCCAACGATATTGCCCGGTTTTTTTCTCAAAAAATGTTTCGGGCTTTCGAGTGGTCTGAAAAGCAAAAGCGTCAGATGGGTTGTGTGGTATGCTAAGCGAAAATAAACCCCAATATTTATGAAGAGCGTGAATTTTTAAATGTTTTCACAAAATTTTTGGTAATTAAGTTTAACATTTTTAAAAACAATGGAGAGGTAAAATGTAAGGAAAGCAATGCTTCCGTTCCATCAATGGACACCACGCCACTGACAACCGAGCCAATTTCAAACTGAATGAGCCGAGGGCAGATTTTATGTGTCATACAAAAAACCGCTTATATTTTTAACGGTGCAGCAAATATAGCATTTCATAAATACACTCGATAGATGTTGAGTGCATCATCATCATCAATGGCACCACAGCCCAAATCAGGCCTTGGCCTCCTGATTTTCAGGTTCCTTAACATTTTCATTACTTATAGCTCTTCGCACAACCCTCTACCTGCGAATTTGTCATTTTCGTAGATTGAGGTAACCAGTGTGCTGAAATTATGAGTTGACCGGGATTTGAATTCACGACCTTCATATTGTGAACCAACATGCTACCCATTAGGCTACACCCTAGCTTTTTTTTGTTGATTGCATAACAAACAGGACATACTTTGTAATAGTCGCTCGCTCTTCGAAAAAGCCACAGAGAAAAAATAAGAACCTTTTTCCTAACCTTGAAGCGTCCGTGCGCTCCACCGACGGATAGATGTCGCCGTCGGAGGTCGCAAATTATATGATCGCCGTATCGCGACATCACGATCATATAATTTGCGAAAAAAAACAACCAGTTGGTATACAGGGTGACTCCGTGCGCCACCTTGTAAGGGGTTATTCCTAGATATATTTTGAGGAAAAAATTGTTTTACGGAGATGGTCAATTTTCAATATCCGCGGATACAGGGTGACCAAGAAAAGTGTTTCGCACCTGTACCCTCACTCACTCAAAACGCTATATCTGGAAAACTAATAATCGCAATTCAAAGTGTTATAGCTTGTTTTTTAGGGAATCAAATTACCTTTCATTTGGTGTAATAGTCCACATTGTACATGTACCCAATCATGAGGTATTTGCTTCAGACCACAAATTTTTGATACTTTGACCCTCAAAATTCTGGGATCAATGTAGTTTTTCTCAAAAAAACGCATAATAAAAATGTCATTTTAATGTTGCTTTTTTTATGACCCATATTATTGCCTATAAAAGATGCACACGTACTTTTGACTTAGGTTTTTCCGTTTTCCAGGTAATAAGCGAAAATACATATGGCTTAAAAATAAAATATGCCATAAAGCAACCCTCGTTCTAAAAAAAACTACCTGAAATGTTGTTAAACTGAAATATTCTTTGTGTCCTTTAATTACTATTTAAATTATCGAGGAATTGAATTAAATTAAAATGAGTTTCAACACAACTAGGTGCAGCACTTTGCCTTTTTTAATGGTGTACCTAACAAAATGAAAAGCGTATAAAAGCAAATCTTACTTCATATTTTTACCAGTTTTAGTTACATTGTTAAAAGTAGAAGGTGTCACTAAAATTTAAAAAATAATTTCGAAATGCCTGAGTACACGAATGAAGAATATGCAGACATCATTTTCATTTATGGAGAGTGTCAGGCAAATACACGAGCGGCGCGATCTTTGCATCATCAGAGATTTCCTAATCGTCGGATACCTGACAGGAGAGTATTCCAAGACGTTTACAGAAGAGTTCGGGAAACACGCAGCGTTAGGACAAGCAGAGTAAATGCAAATCCTGCGCCGATAATCGCTGTTCCAATCGATGAAGGAATACTACATGCAGTTCAAAATTATCTATCAATCAGTATCCGACGCTTGGCATTGCAGTTAAACGTCTCTACGTGGAAAGTTTGGAGTGTCCTAAAAGCAGAGCGGTTGCATTCCTACCACCACACACCAGTGCAGGAGCTGTTACCCATTGATTTGCCCAAAAGGATGGAGTTTTGCAATTGGCTCCTTGAACGACAACTAAATGACGAGAATTTTATGAACAACATTCTTTGGACGGATGAGTCCCAATTCACCAGGGATGGTATCACAAACTTCCACAACTTACACACATGGGCTGAGAGCAATCCACATACAAGAAGAGAGGCATCATTTCAGATTCAGTGTCAATTTATGGGCAGGTGTGATTGGTGACGATTTCATTGGTCCTATTAGGCTTCCACCTACCCTAAATAGTTCAAATTACTTGCATTTTTTGTCAAATGATCTACAGGAGTTATTGGATGATGTGCCACTGCAACGATTGGCTTCCATGTTTTACCAACACAATGGTACTCCAGCTCATTACGGCCGACAAATCAGAGATTGGTTAAATTCCAATTATAGCAATCGCTGGATCGATAGAAATGGACCGATACACTGGCCTCCAAGATCTCCTGATTTAACTATTATGGATTTCTTTGTATGGGGACGGATGAAGGATCTTGTCTAAGCATCGGAAGAAGTAATGTTGCAGGATCTAAGCACCAGAATCGATGCGGCAGCAACAGAAGTAAGGCAACAGTTGAGGAGTATGAACGCAAAGAGAACACTGGTAAAACGAGCTTTAGCGTGCATTCAAAATGAAGGTGGCCATTTTAAACATTTATTGTAATTAAGGAAATTTGAAATAAACCATAAAAACCATTCTTAAGTTCTTTTAGTTCAAGCGGAGAGTGTTGATCAACATATTCTTGTTTTTTGATAAAAGTGCTATACTATTGGAATGATATTTTTTTCTAAACTATGAAATTTATGCAATGCAAGCGTATACATCGTTTGTAGGCAGTAATATGGCACATTAAAATGACATTTTTATAATGCGTTTTTTTGAGAAAAACTACATTGACCCCAGAATTTTGAGGGTCAAAGTGTCAAAAATTTGTGTTCTGAAGCAAATACCTCAGGATTGGGTACAGTTGCAATGCGGACTATTACACCAAATGAAAGGTAATTTGATTCCCTAAAAAACAAGCTATAACACTTTGAATTGCGATTATTAGTTTTCAAGATATAGCGTTTTGAGTGAGTGAGGGTACAGGTCCGAAACACTTTTCTTGATCACCCTGTATCTCCGCGGATATTGAAAATTGACCATCTCCGTAGAACAATTTTTTCCTCAAAATATATCTAGGAATAACCCCTTACAAGGTAGCGCACGGAGTACCAAACACCCTGTATAATAGAGAAAATGCTCGTGAACGGGAGATTAATGTTTTTCGGGTCGTGAATTACATCTCATGGTAGGTCAAACGAGGTTATTTTTTTTAATTTAGTCGAGTAGTGAAGAATAACCTCTTGGAAGGTTAAACGGGAGGTTGTTCAAATTTAGTCGAACAGTGAAGTAAAACCTCATGGAAGGTTATTTAAGTTTTTTCCAGTTTATCGAGTAAAGAAAACCTAATGGAAGGTTAAAAAAGTTTTTCTTTTGAATTTAGTCGAGCAGTAAAATTAGACCTCATGGTAAGTCAAACGAAATTTTTTCGATTTAGGCGAGTGAAGAAGACCTCGTGGAAGGTCTAACGGAGTTTTCTCTGTTGATTGAAGTTAAGATTTCGAGGCTTCGGAAGCCGGGAATGACAAAAAAAAGGGGATCAAGTTTTTCCGGAGGATGTGGTTTGTTGAAAAAAATACTAGGAAACCCCAAGGTACAGAGCTATGCCCTGAATAACAGACCCATTTGGTTCGAGTGGTCCGTCCGACTGTCCTCGTCTTTTCTGCTACTCACCTTCTTCCTCCTTTTGTTTGTCTTTGCCCGTTGGCTACCTTATCAGGAGTTCCCAATGGTCAGCCCACCTCCTCAAATGGCACATAAAACTTCTTGTGTACTCGAAGAGGAGGTGACACCCACCCCCACCCGGCGAGCTAGCTAGTGCAATCGCTAGATGTACCGATCGTCACTCCGTAGGCATTTCGTGTGACTCTGCCATGGCGGCGGGTTAACAGGTGAGTTAGTTTCTTTAGAAATCATACTCTCGCCCGTTACAACTTTACGGACTGGTCTACAATGAATGCATTAGTTTCGGCTTTGTAGATTTAAGTTTGTATGAAATTAAACAGTGATTTCTTTGCATACGAACGAATTTTCGCAAAGTCGACGCCGACGCATCGATTGGAGACCAGCCCTACAACACACTTTTCAAGAACTTTTCTCATTAGCAAATTTGAAGGTAGTCCAGCCTTTTTAGAAGTGAAATCAGGAATAAATTAAATCAGTATTATAAGCATCAAGAAATTACATAATTATCTGGTCTGAGCAAAAAGTTTTCATTCTTATCGTCGGATTCATCTCATTTATTGACGACAATCGAAGAAGACGAAAGATATCGCTAGAATGGTGCGATAACAACGCTGCCGTCATTGAACGATAACGTCGTATTCGTCTGCACGTACAGATTACTTAATAAATCATAAAAAACGTAAAGATAGCAGATTCGTCATGTAGAATCCTAGCAGCTCTGGCATCCCATAAGCAAACAACAAAAAAGTAATTTAAATGGGTTCTTCTAATTTTCTAGGGAAATCAACGCAAACCATCTACGAAAAGGGAAACAAAAAAATCACAGAATTACGACTAAAATAAGAAAACGGAAGGACGAGATAGTTACTTATGGTGTCGCGAGAAGAGCTTATGAAAAGGCAGAAAAATTTAGCTTGGAAGAAATTTGTGCAAAACTGGTAGAAACAGAGTTAAAACAGGATGACACTATGGAAATGAAAAAATCCTTTAATTTTCGGTAATACTAATAACTTAAAAGACGTAAGTTACCTTCAAAGCCTTCTTTGATTTTCAGTGCTTCGTACTTTTCCAGGGCAGTTCGTAGCGCCAGGCGTTCGGTTTCGTTGAGTGCAATTAGAAGTTCATAGGCGCGTTCTTTTGTCAGCGGAGCGCTGCTATCCGTAATCGTGTCACGGACATCGAATTTCGAATTGAGAGGCAGAGTCCGGAAAAATTGGCGAGGACCAGCAATTGGCTGCTGTGGAAGTTTGCGGACTCGAAACAGCCGTCTATTCAATGCCATCAATGTAAGTCGTGAAGTGAACAGCATTTTCTCCTTTTTGATTGTGGATGGGACAATTTTATGGCGAAAAGGAAGATGTGTTTATCTGTTCGCAACTTGAAACCGAAACTTGATCAATTGGAGCACTTGACAGAAGAACAGCTGTCAAAACAAATGAGATGAAGCAGCAACTTTATGCCAAGAAGCAGAGCAACTTTATGCCAAGCGGCAACATGACGCCAATCCAATTCACGTAAGGTTGCGGCAACAACAAGATAGTGTGGCCAGAATGTTGCCAGCAAAAAATTGCTGAACCGAGCGACATCTAGAAGTGACAACTCTCACACTTCCGTAACGGTCTTAAGCTTTTCGATGCTAGCAGGAAATATATATATATATATACAGTGCCGGAAAAAAGTTTGGAAACATGGTCTCTCAACCCACAATCATAGCTCTGAAACAGAATTCCTGGTACTTACACCTATGAAACTTTGCATAGAATAGCTGTATCCCATTTCTTTTTAATCTTTAAAGGGATATTTAATTATGGCAACTCTAAAAAAAATAGTGACAACAGTTTCGAATATGTCTGGTAATACTTGCGGAAAAAAGTATGGAAACAAAACGGTTTTTGTTGCCAAAAAGTTAATTAGAACCGTTTACTTTGGAATTGAATGTCATTAGTAGTTATTTGTTGTGCGACTGAACTAAATTTAACTCCAATTAAAGTTTTTTTATGAAACATAATTAAAAATGCCGAAGTGTAAGTTGTACTCAATGGATTTGAAGGAGAAAATCGTTTCTATGTACAATAACGGAACAAAACAAATTCAAATTTCACAAAAACTTGATATACCAAGAGGAACAATTTCGAAAATTATTAAAAACTTTCATCAGCGAGGGACAGTCGAGTGTGCTCCAAAGTCAGGGAGGCCTAGAAAAACAACAGCAACCACCGATCGCATAGTTCAAAGGATGTCTAAACAAAAACCAGGACAAACGGCCACTGAGATCAACGCCGAGTTAAAGAACAGAGGAATTTCAGATGTGACAGATCGGACAATTAGAAATAGATTGATGGAAAGTGGCCATTTTGGAAGATCTCCACTGAAGAAGCCACTCTTATCAAAAGCCAATATTGCAAGAAGACTAACATTTGCAAAAGAACACATTCTTTGGACTCCCAGCAAATGGAATACAGTTCTGTAGAGTGATGAATGTAAATTTCAACTATTTAGAAGCGATGGAAAACATTACGTCAGAAGACCACGGGGTGAAAGGTACAATGCAAGGTATCAATTACCAACAGTTAAACATGGCGGAGGATCGGTAATGGTTTGGGCATCTTTTTCACGTTCTGGAGTTGGCCCAATTTTTCGGATAGATGGGATAATGGATTGGTATCGGTATTTGGAAATATTGCAAAACAATATGCTTCCATATGCTGAAGAAGAAATGCCGTTACGTTGGATTTTCCAACAAGGTAACGATCCGAAGCATTCTTCGCGTTTAGTTAAGGATTGGTTCCAACAGGAAAAAGTGAGTGTTATGGAATAGCCTTCACAATCTCCAGATCTGAATCCAATCGAACACCTATGGGAACATGTAAAGCGTAAAATTCGACACACAAAAATTTCTAATAGGAATGCACTGTACGATGAAATCATTAGAGAATGGCAAAATATCCCGGTTTCATTTTGCGAAAAGTTGGTGGACTCAATGGAGAGGAGATGCAAGACTGTACTAAAAGCAAAAGGGAGAAGCACTAAATACTAAGAAAAACATGTTATTTCCTTTAAATAAACTGGAATTATATGAAAAAGATATGTGTTTCCATACTTTTTTCCACGAATAATACCAGATAAAATCGAAACTGTCGTCACAATTTTTTTCAGCGTTGTTATAAACAAATTTCGCTTTGAAGATTTATAAGAAATGCGGCACTGCAATTCTATGCAAAGTTTCATAGGTGTGTGCACAAGGAATTTTGTTTCAGAGCTATGATTGTGGGTTGAGAGACCATGTTTCCAAACTTTTTTCCGACACTGTATCCTCCTTTCCATGCTAGCTGCTTGCTGTATTACGTCGTAGATTTTCTTGTCTAAGATTTTTCTTGTACAAATCGCAACGCATCGTTTTCCCGCCTTTTTCTAAAATAAATTTTACATTAAATTTAAATATTATATTAAATTTCTTAAAATCAAAAATTTTTCTTTAATCTAAGTCGTGAACGGACAAAATCGCTCCACCCCTTCTACCCCCTCCCATAGAAAATGACACAATTGCGCAATTTGACAATAAACGGATTTGCTCAAAAAGTATAAAAGCTATTGATCTGAAATTTTGAATATGTTACTTTTATAATAATATCAACCTACCGTAAAAAATTATGCGTATCCTCCCCCTCCTTCTACGTCCATACAAACTGTACTTGTCATGAATTACTCTAAGCCAATTTACTCAGTGCTTATAAAATTTACCGGGCTGAAATTGTGCACCAAATATTTATTTAAAATTGTTAGTAAGTAAAAAAATTAGACGATTAGCTTCACCCCTTCTACCCCCTCCCATGCAAAATGGCACAATTTCGCAATTTGATATTAAATGTATACACGCTATTAATCTGAATTTTGGGATATATTACTTTTATAATAATCTAAATTTACGGTAGAAAATTTTTTTGCGTCCTCCCTCTCCTTCCACCCCCTCCCATACAAACTACACTTTTTTATGAAATGCTCTAAGACGATTTTCTCAGAACATATTAAAATTTATTGAGCTCATATTTTGTAATAAATACTTAATTAGTATTATCGCAGAGAAAAATATTTGATTAGCTTCACTGCTTCTATCCCCTCCCATACAATATGACAACAGTTTCACAACTTTCAAAAAATTGATTTTCTTGAAAATTATGAATGGCACTAGTCTGAAATTTAAGGGATGTCAATTTTATAATATTCCTAGTTATTTCTGAAAAAATTACTAGAATTCCCCCACTCTTTCTACCACCTCCCATACAAACTGCACATTTTCACTAAATCTAACACACTAATTTTCTCAGTTCGCATTCAATTTTTGGAGTAAGCATTTTGTATAAAACATTTTTGTAGCTATTTTAGCATGATGGGGAAAAAATTAGTTCAATGCTATCATCCCTTCTAACACTTCCCATACAAAATTTCTTAGGATCGCAAAAAATTCTATTTCATCTAGAGTATCGTAAGATTGCGCTTTACGCGCAATCGTCGCCCTGTTATGTTTTTACTTTATCTTCATCGCCTTCAACAATTTATTTATGCTATTGTTCTGAAGACATTGAAAGTTCATAATTTATCAAAATTAATTAATTATGAAACTATTATTTTTTTTCCATTACATAAGCCAAGCTCTCACTAAGATAGCATATCTAAATATTTATTGTTATCTCTTTTTGTGCGGTAACATGACTTTATCAATATTTTTTTTATTTATAATTTTTTTTTTAATAAATTTTACTTCAATTGTCAGCAAATCGAGTCGAGAAGTAAGACTTTTACAAGCGCCTCCACCTAATTCCTACTGACAATTCTCTGTAGCATTGAAAAAGTTAATGAACGATGAAGAGAAGCCAGTAAAATTACCTTAGATATATTGTAGAAATGACGTGTGTAAGGTTAACTCGTGTAAAATTTAAGTAAAACAATTGTTTGCTTTGATAGCCATCTTTTAGAATTTCACTTCTCTCATTGTTCTTATCAAATTTCGATATAAAATTTATAAAAACATTCTCGGAAAGTTCGAATTATTCAGCTCAATGTTAACGGATATTTACGTAAATTCAAATTTTTTGCCGCAACTTTATGTAAATTTACGTAATCTCGCTGCAACAAGAGTTTTGCAACGATTCCATAAATTATACAGGTTGAGAATTTCACTGTCTCTTCAGACATTCACTAACAAAAAACCAAAACCTTCCGAATTATCCCGACGAATCCAGCGAGATTAATTGGTAGTCTGAATGCAAAACGAGACTCTGGCTCATTTGAAATCCTCTTTGGCAAATTGAAAGATCAAGGCAATTTACTACACATACTTTCTCGGATTTGTGGATCGCGGACAAATCCTGTTTCTGTCCTGTAGAGGAAGGTTGAGCGAGGATGTGTGTGTGGAAAGTTAAGGAGTTAACGGAGGAGATGGAAGACTCTTACAGCATAGGACCCACGCTGGTCAATTTCATTTTGTGGCCTTAAGATGCCCGTCGTCCGATTCGTCTCGCTATTCAGCTTGTTCCAGAAAGTCCTTTCTGATTAGACCTAGAAAATTTCAAGGCGCTGCTTTCCTATTTTCGAAATAGAATGAATTTGTCGCGATTCGTTCTGAGATAACGAAACTGAGGCTGGTCCTAGCATCGCCGAACTTTCGGACGTTGTCGATGAGTACTTGTAGTCCTCTTCGCCTTACCATTTGGTATTCGGACGGTAATGTCTTGGTCTATATGCAGAACCCGTCTGAGGAAGCTGAGGGAGAAAGGTGTTTTTGCAGTTCCTAACTTAACGATCGCCTCTTCCATTCAACCATTCAAGATAAAAGTATAAAACAATATTGAAAAGGGAACAATCGTGAGAATTAGAGACTATTGAAATAAAAAAGAAACTCAAAATTTTATTTTTAAAAATGAGCTAGCGACGTTTTTATCCAAAACATGAAGAAAAGAAATGGCGTGGCGATGTGCAAAGGAGACGTTATAACGGTTTGCGAATCCCTATCTCTTATAGAACGTGATCTCGTATTTCCGTTTGATGACGCCGTCGCAGGTTGGCGAGTGCCAGTTGCAGAAAACCTTCGAAAACAAAAAGACGGCCGATCGGTCGCACCGGAAGTTTTCCTCCTCGCTGGTAAATTTGTCGCTGCACTCGTCACACTCATAACGACGCTTCGCGCGAATCAAACATAACCGTGAACGGTTTCTGGCAAAACCAGCAGTTTTACTCCTTTTTGATTTTCTTCCTCTCGGGCGAATCTGGCGATTGTAATTCTGTTCCCGTGGACTTACTTCCACGGTGCTTTGCCGCTATGACGTAGGACGTGCTCCTTTCAGTAACTTAGCGATTTGTAAATTTTGCCGCAAATACATATAGCGCTTGCCAGCCTCTAAGTGTCGTGCTTCCGTTTCCTTTTATTTGAGGACAAATCACAAGAACCAGCTGTTACTAGCAGTGCGATATTTCCACTTCCAAAAGATATGGACGAGGCATAAATGCACCACCCAGAATCTTTCAACATAAGCTGCTTCATCGGTTTCATAAACAAAACCTATTTAAGTCGAGATAGGATTTTTTCATTTCGTAAAGAAAATCTACTTACAACACAACAAGATAAAATGACATCACGAGAACTAACTGTTCCAAAGGATATCGCCGAAACATATACACATAAGCACATAACCCCGGATTCGTCTACATCGGTTTTATACACAAAACCTATTTTAGCCGAAATTACATTTTTACATGATAATAGAAGGCAAAACAACTGAAGCCGAAAGATAGTTCTAATTTACATGCCTATGTATGTAATAATGATTAACTGTGCGTATATATGAAGTCAAGTGAAGTAGGTGAATAAGTTTTGGCAAGATAATTTCGTCGGTATGTGTAGTTCAATCGAAAAACTCCCCTTCCACGCGGGCGGCCCCGAGTTGGATTTCCGGCCGAAAAAGGTAGAAGTACAGCTATTTTCAAATTCAACACGTGATTGGTAGATCGAAGATTTAACACAATAATAGTTGAAATCCTCTTGAAAAGTTTAAAGATGAAAATAGGTACTTTTTATAAATCACCCTCTGATGATAATCAGAGCTTCTGAGACCATCTGGATCAAATCTACTGTAATTACAAGAATATACAGTTGGGGATAAAACTCTCCATACACCCTCAAAATTTCATAAATTTAGTAGAAAATGCAAATATTTATGAGAATTTTATATGCAACTTTACTGCAAATATATTTTTATTAACATAAATTAAAAAAAAAATTACATTAGTTAACTTATAACCGTAAAAACACCAAAAAAAACGAAATTCAGTAGGGACAAAAGTGTTCATACATTGATCAGATAGTGTACTCTATAGTTACTCCATGGGACACTAGAGGCGCTTTTCCATAGTTTGGCAGAGCTGAAGCCCTGTTTTTGGAGCGAAATTTAAAAAAAGTGTCGATTTTTTTTTGGTACGTTCTGAACATCAAGAAATGTGCGCAGTTTGTAATGCTTAACTAAAAAGTCACAAACAAAAATTTTGAAGCAATAACTTATCTTAGGGTGCATGAAATTTGCAAAAGAAATCATTAAACTCACCACTACACGAATGGTGAAATGGGGATGGTGAATTCGCAGGTGTCGGTTGTGACAGATCTGCCATACTCTACCCTGGATGGAGGTACTCTAGTGTACTCTGGTCTTCATTGCATTGCTTGACTGTTGTTTTTCTTCAAAGAACCATTGTATTTCCTATGGAATGCGTGAATACGATCTAATGATTAGCTTGTTTTAGTAATCTGTGAGCAAAGGGAGTGAAAAATGAGCAAGCGTAAGGAAGTAAGTGTTGAAATAAAAAATTCAATTATTGCTGAGCACAGAAATGGAAAATCATACCGCGCAATTGGAGTTTTCTTTAATTTATCCCATGCCACTGTCCAATACATTGTTCAAAAGCATAAAAATACAGGATCAGTGGAAAATAAGCCAAGAAATGGACGACCAAAGAAACTTTCCAAGCGGGATATCAGCATGATCTTAAAAGGTCGACAAAAACCCAAGGATCACCGGTCGGCAACTGGCGGAACATGTCGCTAATACTTCGAATAAGTGTGTTCACCCTAAAACCATCCGAAGAATCTTACGTTCCGATGGATATGCAAGTAGAGTTCCTCGTAAAAAACCGCTAATATCTGAAAAGAATAGGCAGGTTCGACTTGAATTTGCAAAGCGATATTTAGGAAAGGATTTAGAGTTCTGGAAAACTGTCTTATTTACTGATGAAAGCAAGTTCAACTTGTTCGGTAATGAAGGCAAAGAAAGAATCTGGCGAAAAAAGGGAACAGCATTGCAACTGAAGAATTTGATACCAACAGTAAAACACGGCGGTGGCAATGTGATGGTGTGGGGTGGAATTGCAGCTGGTGGGGTTGGCAGATTGGTCTTTATAGACGGTATTATGGACCAATACTATTATAAACGACTGTTAGAAGAAAACTTGCAACCTTCCGTGGACAATTTGGGTCTTGGCCGGCATTGGATATTCCAACAGGACAACGATCCCAAACATACTGCACGCTTTGTAAAGAACTAGTTGCTTTATTATGCACCAAGGCAGCTGTATTCTCCTCCTCAGTCGCCAGACTTAAACCCCATCGAACATATTTGGGAACTTATGAAAAGAAAAATCTCGAAAATTCACACCAGCAGCAAGGAATCACTCAAAACTGCGCTTCAACAAGCCTGGGGAGAAATAACTCCGGAAGTCACTACAAAATTGGTGGATTCAATGCCACGACGGTTGCAGGCTGTTATTGATGCCAACGGTGGCCCAACAAAATATTGAAATAAAAAATTATATTAAATAATGTGGAATTTTCAGTTCAACTACATAATGTATGAACACTTTTGTCCCTACTGAATTTCGTTTTTTCTGGTGTTTTTACGATTATAAGTTAATTAATGTAATTTTTTTTTAATTTATGTTAATAAAAATACATTTGCAGTAAAGTTGCATATAAAATTCTCATAAATATTTGCATTTTGTACTAAATTTATGAAATTTTGAGGGTGTATGGAGAGTTTTGTCCCCAACTGTAACTACTCTAGCAGACAATAATTTCAATCACTTATCGAAAAACTGGCTAAAGCTCTTGCGACTGAGTTACGTCCACTAGTAGGAAACACATCGCGCTCTGTTGAAAATTCCGCACATCTAGTAGGGATTCTTCAGAAAATCAACATGGAACCAACGGATATTATAGTCAGCCTAGACGTGGAATCACTGTTCACCAACATCCCGATTAAAGACACCTTATCATCAGGAAACTCATTCCAGACAACAGGTATGACATAATAGAATTTTTTTAAATAATACTTTCTTTTCAGCTCTAGGGAACAACTGCTTTACATCCAGGGCACGGCGGATAAGATAGGAAAAAACCTTCAAAAATCTAACATCAAGACAACATTTTCCACCCCGACCATTATCCGAGGAATTTTAGGCAACCAGAAGGACAATGGAGACACAAGTGATTCAGGTAATTTCAGGCCTATATCATTGCTTTCTGCTTTAGCAAAAGTGTTTGAGAAATGCATCAAGAGCCGTTTGGAAAAATTTCTCGAAGAAAATGATATTCGGTCAAAGAATCAGTATGGTTTTGGAAAGAATACTAGCACAACCGATGCTGTTTATGATATGACCAAATACATCTACAATGCACTGGATAATAATGAAAAAATATTGGCAATATTTCTTGATCTCAAGAAAGGGTTTGACACGGTCGATCACAGCATACTATTAAAAAAACTGGAATTGATAGGTATAGTTGGGAATGCGTACTCATTGCTAAGATCTTATCTTTCAGATCGCACGCAAATAGTTAGAATAGGTGAAATGTATAGTGGGCCTTTAACCGTTAAGTGTGGAATACCACAAGGAACGGTTTTAGGTTCGATACTGTTTCTTATATATTTAAAAGATCTTTGTAGAATAGATGGGGCTAATATAAATGGGCATTTAATATGTTTTGCAGATGACACTTCTCTGATATTTAAAGGCACAAATCGGATCGAAACTTTTGCAAAAGCAAACGTTGGCTTAAGATCTGTTGTAGATTGCCTCACTAAGCATAAAATGGTAATCAATTTAAATAAAACAAATTATATATGCTTTGGAGAGACTCTCAATAATAATGCTTCGCATTGCTCAATTCTTTCACGAAATTGTGTATTAAAAAGTGTAAATGAAGTGAAATATCTTGGTATCACTATAGATAAGAAACTAAAATGGAATAGGCATATAACTTATATATGCAAAAGAATTCGGAAGACAATCCACTCATATTTATTACTACGCAATGTCTTAAATATAAACCTTTTGCGAATGGTATATTTTTGTCTTACACAAAGCATAATCCAATATGGTCTACTAATTTGGGGTTCAACGCATACCGCTACCTTGACACCGTTAATAAATTTGCAGATCAGAATAATAAAAATATGCTTAAGAAAATCGAAGTTTTTTTCTACGACAAAATCATTCTTTGATTTAAATGTAATGAACATCAGACAATTGTTTGCTTGCGGTTTGCTTAAATTCATGTATATTAACCAATCAAAATTTGTATTATTCACTACCATTTATAATACAAGAAGCCAAGTAAGATCTGTTTTAGATATAAGTAAATGTAAGAAAGAACTCACTAAAAGACATGCTTCCGTACTAGGACCTGTATCCTATAATAACTTGCCAATCTCAATTAAATGTAAATTGAATTTATTTAACTACAAAATTGTTATTAAACAATTTATCAGCGATAATCCGCAATTTGTAAATAATCTTAATAATTATATGTTATCATAATATCTCTTTTCATAAGTTATCACAATCAGATTGTACATTGTAGTAATCGCTTTTTATTTGATCTCTTTTAAATTTGAAAAAAATATTTTTATTTTTTTTTCTCTTTATGAATTAATGCTTTTAAATTCCTAGCTTATTTTATTATTTTAATTTAAGAAATAATGTTTTTCTCATACAAATGAATTAAACTCTCACACTAGTGTTAGGTAGGACAAGAATTTTTGTACCATGTTTGTATGAGGGGCTCATTTGAAAATTGAGGTGGTACAATGTCCCACCTCAAATGCCCCATTCAAAAGCTCCATGTTTCATACATACCATGCTCCATACAAACCATTATTTCTCGGTTTGTGGGTTGGGTGAGTCGGTTTGCATGTTGGAGTCATAACAAAAATGACTGCTCCATACAAATTAGCTAGCTTTTGTATGTAGCAGACACGGCGGGCTTCGTAAGAATTGGGTTTATTCTTAAATGCAGTGTTAAAAATAGTTCAGCTTTACTTTATTAATAGTGCTCAGCATGTAATTATTACACGTTGATATCAGTTCAATAGATTTTTAATTGAAAAAAGTGCGATCAAAGTCAAATCTCGGTTTCGCCCATCGATGAGAATCTGTCATTCATATTATGCAGAGTTCTCCGGTAAATTTCCACACGGAAAACTGTAGAATTTTAGTTATTACGAAAATGTATGCACTCGCGTAATATTTCCGTGCTTAATTTGATTTAATTATGCTTTTGTGTTGTTTTCGGTAAAACATGTTTCTACGACAAGATTGATTTCTACATTCTAGAAAGCTTTGCTTGCAGCCATAAAAAAGCATGGGACAAAAACTGTGAAGTGAGTGTGATTTGAGAGGTACAAATGTATTGGTACAGCAGCCACACAAATGCATGACTTTAATTCAGATGGGACAAAAGCTTTGAAGTGGGATAAAAATATTTTTTGTAGTGATGGAACATTTGAGGTGCATGAATGGGACATGTACCACCTCTTGTATGAGTAACCCAACACTATCTCACACACAAGCCTTTGGCTCATGTGAGTTTGTGCCATATTTTATATTTTATTTTTGTATTTTACTTTATTATTTTAATAATAAAGTATTGTGATCGACTTGGAAAAAAAAAAATTTGCTACCCTGAAATTTAGTTTTTTCGCGATTCATGACTAAATTAGCCTAAAAATGCAAAAAAAAAAAAATCCGTCTGTCTGTACGCCGTCCGCCGTACGCCGGTGTGTACGCTCAGCGCACATTAACTCCCAAACCGTTCAAGATAGAAAGTTTATTTTTGGAGGGATTGTAGATAGTTGCGGATCTCAGGCGGACACCCATTTTGGGGGGTGTATGGGTTCAGGGGGAGGCGGGGGGAGCGCTTAAACTGAAAAATACGAACTCAAATATCTCAACTATGGTTGCAGCTAGGAAGCTAAAAATCAACATACACTTAGAAGGGTTTATGGGACAACTTTTAAAAAAAATTTAATTTTTTTATCCCCAATGGATGCAAAAAGGGGGGGCTAAAAACAAATTGTCGGCCGAATTTTTTTTTCAAATGATTATATCTTCGAAATTACTTACCATAAAAAATTGATATTTTGAGACCGTTAAGCTGGCATATAGATCCACTAGAATCAATTTAGACAAAAGCTAATTATTGTAAGGGGGTGGGTCAGGGGGGGTTGCAAAGAAAAACACTTAAAACCCAATATATCGGCTATTTATTAAGCTATGTAATTGAATCTTAGAACCTATATTAAGCTATACTAGAGAAATACGAGAAAAATATAAAATTTGGACAAAATAGTAGTAGCGGGAAATGGGGAGCATTTCAAAAATGGTGCACTTTCCAAAATTTCAAACCATTATAATTCAAAATTGAGTGCAGACATAAAATTCAAATTTTGTCAAATTGTAGAGCTAAATAGTTTTTAAATTTGGTAAAAATTTTGGGTCGGGAGATGTAAGGGGTGGGAGGTGGTAACTAAAAATGTTGAAAATTTTAAGTTATTTTTTAAGGGCTCTGGTGAAAGATACAAAATTTAAATTTTCCATGTGGATACATCCATTTATTGTACATACAGGAAAAATAATAAAAATTCCACAATTGTTTGTTATGCACCGATCCCCCTGGTCTACCGTGCACAAGGTATTTCATGTGCAATGAAAAAACCACATAAACTGGAAATTTTTGAATGAAATTTAAAGGTAGAAACTTGAAAATTTGCGAAATGCATTTAAAAAAAATCCCTAAATTTACGAAATATTAACTGGTCGAAAACCTTTAAAACTTCTACCCCCTCCCATACAAAATTATTTTTTCGACCATTTTTAAGAAATCAATTATCACCTAACTATTAAAACCTATCAATTTGAAATTTTGCATAAAAGTTTACAAAAATAATTGAAATAAAATTACGTTAAAAGTTTTGAAATCGCGCTAGCCCTTCTACCCCCTCCCATACAAAAATATGATTTCGACCAATTTCATTAATTCAACTAATAACTAACAAATTAAAAGCACGAGCACCTTACATGAGAAAAGAAAGAAAATTGCGTCACAAATTTTACTATTCCCCTACCTCCTCTACCCCCTCCCATACAAAATTATTTTTTCGAGCATTTTTAAGAAATCAGTTATCAGCTGACTCTTAAAAGCTATTAATTTCAAATTTTGCATAAAAACTTATAAAATTAATTGAAATGAAGTTGCTTTAAGAGTTTTGCAATTGCGCTTGCCCTACTACCCCCTCCCATGCAAAAGTATCATTTCGACCAATTTTATGGAATCAACTAATAACTAACAAATTAAAAGCTACAAATTTGAAATTTTGTACGAGCACACTAAAAGAGAAAGGAAATAAAATTGCGTAACAAATTTTACGATTCCCCTACTTCCTCTACCCCCTCCCATACAAATGTTTGGTTTCGTGAATGTAAAATACACAGAATCTTATGAAAATTCTATGCAACTTCGTCTATGAAACTGACATTCTATACAGAGAATATGGGACGTGATTCAAGCAATCAATTAAAAAATTATTAACATCCACCTACTCTTACCATCACGCCTCACCACTCCCCTCATAAAAACTCAGACTTGTATAAATAAACGAACGAAATATTGATTATAAGTACTGGAGCCTTTGAACGTTTCCGCAAAGTGTTAAATTGACAATTGCCCTGCCCAAGAACCCCTTTTCACTTAGTCTTCCCTAACCACTCTAACATGCATATTGACTTTCCACGCATCCGCAGCTTGTCCCAAGAATAATAAAGTTTCGCCCGACTTGTTGGCAGTTTATTTTTTTTTAAGATTGAAATCAACATATTTTATTTATTTGTACTACATTTATACACGAATATTTCCACAAATATACTGCTACTATTACTACTACAAAAAACCATTGGAGACTGAAGGAGTGTACTCAACATCAACACATTCTCTCAAGCTCAATACATGGCCGGAGCTTGATCACAGAGTTATAACGCTAAAAATTTCGATAACAAAAGTACAAGTACAAATGACTAAGAAAATTATTAAGAACGTGGAAAAACATAAGTTCATATAAGAAGTTGCATCAAGTATTGATGAGATGGTGAACTTCTCATTTGGGAAGTTATCAGAAGTAATTATAGCTACCAACGAACGCTCCACTATTTTCAAACAAATATGCACAAGAAACCCATTATAGATTTCTCAAGTTAAAATTACTGTCCGATAAAAAAAACTAAGTAAGAAGTATAAAAAAAGTCTTGCGGACAAGAAAACTAAATTAGATTACGAAAGGCTTAAGCAAATGACAAGCCAAGCTGTACGAAAAGCTAAGGAGAACTATTTGAGCAAAAAATTCACTTATACTGTGGGGAATTGGTTAAACTTAATTAATTCCACATGCAAATACACTTTACACTTTAAAATACACTCTACTAAAAATAAATAATTACACTGACAGAAATATACTTTATATATTTATTTTTAATAATAATCGAGTGAACTATTATTATGAAAAATATAGATGTAATTGTTTTTTATTTTTAGTGTAAAAAAGATTTTCATTCACATCAAACGTAAAATTTAATCTAAACAATAACAAATAATAATAAATAAATTTTTATAATATAAATGTTAATAAATGTTAATTTAAATGTAGTGCTTTATTTTTATTAATCAAATTATTGATTAATCAGTTATTCTGCAATATCCAGCTGCACTACAATACTACTGGAAACCCTTCAAAAATGTGGAAAGCTATCAATGAATCCCTAGGAAAAAATACGACGCAAAAAACAGGATTTCACGAATTATCAACTTTAAATAAAACTGAAAGGGACAAAACAAAACTAAGTTTCTAAGTCCCACCACTACTGAAGAAGTTTTATTTACATTATCCCAGCTAAAAGTAGGCGCGGCACCTGGTTTTGATGGAACCAACACTATTATATTTATTTTTTTTTATTATTATGAACTCTGGTAATTATCAACCGATTGCATTACTTACGGCGTTCAGTACTATATTAAATTTGAGTGAATGCACACAAAATCTAGTAAATGCACACACATTTGAGCGAAAGCACAAGAAATCTGGTAAATGCACACATATTTAAATGAATACATACAAAATATCATGCCATCATGCATGTTCTGTAGGAAGGATCATCCAGAAAATGCGAAGCACATAGCCGGCAGCAGCAAATGCCCGATTTTTAGAAGAGCCATCACAAGTAAAAATCATGAAGATAATACAGATTAATTTAAACCACTGTAGGACAGCGCAGGACATCCTGACACAAATTGCTAGGGACGAAGGAGCGATTATCGTTTTGACTAGCGAACCATACAAAACTCTCGACGGCAATATCTGGATCTGTGACAAAACAACGCTAGCGGCAATATGGATATGTGGCAAACACGCGTTCCAAGAAACCAGGGTACAGGCGGAGGGCTTCGTACACGAAATGGAATTCACTTCTACAGCTGTTATGCTCGACCCAGCTGGACGACGAGTGAATGCGAGCAATATACATACAGTGATCATCAGGCAATTATATTTGATATAAAACAAAGAAAAGCCGTACAAGGACCTAAATTAACAGACCCAAAATGGAAAGCTAAACTCTTCGACAGGGACACGTTCGAAGAAATAATGAACTCCGACATCACAAATCGAAGTGAAACAGCAGAGATCCTTGCGGAACAACTCACTCACACTATCATCACAGCGTGTGATGCAGCGATGCCCAGAAGGACAATTAGTATAAGAGGTGCACCATGCTACTGGTTGAACGAAGAAATAAAGACACTGGCAAAGTGCTTACAAGCCCGACGCAGAGCCCAACGATCAAGGGAAAGAGTCGATTTTCAGGACCGATTAAACACTAAGATTCTTGAGCGAATTATTAACAACAGACTGCTCGTACTAGCAGAGGAGAAAGGAGTACTGTCAGACCACCAGTTCGGATTTAGAAAATCGTGTTCAACTGTTGACGCCATAAAAGCAGTAGTCGATACTGCAGCTGAGGCGATACAAGGAGAAAGATGGCGATGAGGGGCAAAGGAATATTGTGCAGTAGTGACAATGGACATTAAAAATGCGTTAAACTCGGCAGATTAGTCACTTATAAACAGATCGTTAGCCAGGATGGATACACCACACTACTTGTTGAGAATAATTGTAAATTACTTCACCAACAGGAAGTTGAGGTACCAAACTGATGAGGGGGTGAGGTACTACAACGTCACCGCGGTAGTCCCTCAACGATCTGTACTAGGCCCTCTTCTGTGGAATATTATGTACGATGGAGTTCTTCGATTATCGTTGCCGGCAGGAGTAAAATTAATCGGGTTCGCTGACGACATTGCTGTTTTTACTGTGGCTAAGCACATTCACGAAATAGAGTCAGCAACAACGTTTCGGTCTCTGCTGATACCTTTTGATAAAGGTCTCAGCAGAGACCGAAACGTTACGAATAATAAAGCGTAACAGTGTAGAATCCGGAAATCTTTTCTTTCAAATGCACACAAACTTGAGTAAATGCACGCAAAATTTAGTGAATGCACACACATTTGAGTGAATGCACAAAAAATCTAGTTAATACACACAAAATTGCTCCAATAGTAATGCTCCGGCAATAATAGAAAGCCCCACTGAAGTGAATAACGAACCAGCGGTGGTGACTGCGGAGGAGGTACTCCAAGCAGCTAAGCGGCTCGAGAACAATAACTCACCAAGATTAGATGGCTTACCAAATACAGCGCTTAAACTAGCTATGAAGCTCAATGCGGATGTCTATGCAGAAATGTACACAAAGTGCCTAAAGGATGGTATTTTTTTCCAAAATATGGAAACGCCAACGTTTGGTTCTACTCCTGAAACCAAACAAACCATCCGGAGAGCCGAGTTCGTAGAGGCCGCTGTGCATGCTTGACTCACTGGGGAAAATCCTGGAACGGTTAATTCTTAACAGATTAGAACAACATCTACAAGAGAATGGAAACATTTTAGAGAATCAATATGGATTCCGCAAAGGGAGCTCTACAGTCGACGCAATAAAAAAAAGTAATGGACATTGCTGAAAAGGCTATTGAAGGCAGTAGATGGAAGAATGGTTCTAAAGAATACTGCGCTATAATAACACTAGACGTCAAAAATGCATTCAATTCGGTGACGTGGCCCCACATAATTAATGCTCTACTAAAATTGGAAACTCCACCATACCTCATACGAATGGTCAGGAGCTATCTCACAGATAGAGTATTACTATATGATACCTAAGAAGGAGTGAAGAAGTATAGCATAACATGCGGAGTTCACAGGGCTCAGTACTAGGACCCGTGTTATGGAATATACAATATGATAACATCTTACGACTTCCAGTACCAAGAGGCGTACAAATAATTGGCTACGCGGATGATATAGCAATTACTATGGTAGCAAAAGACTTACAGAGCATCAAATACTCAAAATCGTATCCCAACCCTCCATCAAATACTTGGTTTTTATGACTGCCGCAAGATTATCCTTCAAGACGAACATCGAAACAGTCTGCGCAAAAGCAGGACGAGTGAACTCCGCCCGATGCAGAACAATGGCGAACATTGGAGCACCCAGCCAAAACAGGAGGACACTTCTTTCAAGAGTGACGCGAAGTATCATAATGTATGCTGCACCGATATGGAGCGAATCACTACGATACAAATCTTACGCGAATAATGTTAAAAAAAACCCCATAGAGTAAGTGCGTTAACGGTATGCATTGGATTTCGCACAATTTCATATGACGCCGCGAATGTCATAGCGGGTTTACTGCCGCCAGACATACTAGCTGCTGAAGCACAACGATTGTTTTACAAAAAGAATACAATAAGCCGATGCTTAATAATGGAAGAGAAAAAAGAAGAGCAACGGATAAGTACCAATGCCTGGCAACTGCAATGGAACGCCGTAAACAAAGACCGCTGGACCTATAGACTCATCAATCAAATCAAATTCCTGTTAAGACCCCCTATAGGGGCATAGGACAGAAACAACTCTCTTCCACAAGGCGCGATCCTGCGCATCGGCTTTAAGCTGTTGCCAGGACTTGTTTATTCCTCTGGCCTCCTGCTCAACTGCTCGCTTCCATGTGTTACATGGTCGACCAACCCGACGTCTTCCTTGAGGGTTATAATCCAGAGCCTGTTTTGCGATGTTTTGCTCTGGTTTCCTCAAAGTATGACCGATCCACTGCCACTTTCGCCGTTGAATCTCAATACCTATTTTAGTCTGGCGAGTTGTACTCCAAAGTTCGTCGTTGGAGATCACTTCTGGCCAGAATATACCTAAAATGCGTCGGAGGCATTGGTTTACGAAAGTCTGTAGTTTCTTGGTAAGTCGAACGGTCACTTTCCACGTAGTACAACCATATAACAACACGGATTTGACGCATGCGTCAAAAACTCGCAGCTTCGTACGAAGGGAGATCTCTCTTAACCTCCAGAAAGGGGAAAGGATACCGAAGGCCTGACGAGCTTTATTTAGCCGAGCCTCAACATCCTTTTCGGCTCCGCCGTCCATGCTGACAATGCTTCCGAGATAGCAAAAATCTTGCACCTCTTCCACATCCTGCCCATTAAGAACAATCGGTGTGCTTGCGTTCGAACCCATGTGCATGTACTTGGTTTTACGCACATTTATTTTCAGTCCCGCCTCTTTGCATTTAGAATGCAACGAGCGAACATTTGACTCTAAGTCCGAACGGGTATGTGCAAGCAAACACACGTCATCAGCATAATCAAGGTGACTTAAGATGTTAAATAGTCTCCATTGAAGACCTTTACCTTCCCCACCTTCCAGTGCAGCTTTCAAGATGTCATTTATTACCACCAGAAACAGGGCTGGTGATAATATGCAGCCTTGTCTGACACCCGTTCGCACAGGAAAGCTCTCGGACAGCTCTCCTCTATGCAAGACGCGACACCTTGCATCTTCGTAGGATTCTTTAATCATAGCTATGACCTTATTTGGAATACCTCTCCTACGCAAAGCATTCCATATGTAATCTCGCTTAACGCTGTCGAAAGCCTTCTCGAAGTCCACAAACATGAGATGTAGTGGCGAACCCATTTCGGCTGACTGCTCTAATATTATCCGTAGGGTATTTGTGTGGTCGGTACAAGACGACCCTTTACGGAATCCAGCCTGATAAACTTCGAGAGTGCTCTCGACGACATCACTAATCCTATTGAGAATTACCTTAGCCATAATTTTTGATACGGCAGTAAGTAGACATATACCACGCCAATTGCCACAATCCCGAAGGTCGCCCTTCTTCGGAATTTTCACAATGACGCCCTCCTTCCATTCAGTCGGATATCTTCCATCATTCCACACCTTAGTGAAGAGTGGGAGGAGTATATCGGCTGTTATTTCCGGGTCCGCTTTGAGGAGTTCGGTTGGTAGTCCGTCTATACCTGGAGCTTTCCTTCTCGCCATTGACCGAATGGCGGAAACTATCTCTTCCTTATCTGGGGGATCGTCCCTAATAGAGGATTGTTGCGGTTGGATGTTTGGAAGTTGTTCTGTTTCCGGAATATCTTCATCTGACAAGATGTTTAAAATATCAGAGAAGTATTCCTTCCATCGTCGCAACTGGTGTTCACTCATATTAAGGAGAGTTCCGTTGACATCTCTCACCAGGTGGTTGGCGGTGAAATTCCTGTTCGTCAACTGTTTCATGATTTTAAATAGTAAACCCATATCCCCAAGGTAAGCCGCAGATTCTGCCTTGTTTGCCAGATCTTCAATGGCCTTTATCTTGTCGCGTCTAACAGCCTTTTTAAGCTGTATATGAGCATCGCGGTAGTTCTGCCTCAAGTCGGGCGTTCGTTGGTTGACATCGGGTTGAGAGATGATTGCCAATTTGGCTTTTTTCCGATTGTCAACCTTGTCCCATGTGTCTTGTGACATCCAGGGTTTCTCACCGCTTTGCGCATATCCCACAGATTCTTCAGCACTAGTTAGAAAAGTGTTTCTGGTTGCCTCCCAATTGGCGTCCAGTGTGCGCATTTCATGTTCACCCAATGTGGATGACTTTTCGCGTAGAATGGTGGTGTATTCGAGTTTTTTGTTGGGATCTCTGAGTTTATCCACATTAAGCTTGCGCTTCATTTGAAGAATTTGTGGTCGTCGGATAGCTGCTGTACACAATCTCAAGCAGGCAACCATCAAGTGGTGATCGCTCCCCACGTCAGCTCCACGTTTCGCTCGCACATCGAGGAGACATCTTCTCCATCGGCGACTTATAGCCAAATGGTCGATCTGGTTCTGAGTAACACCGTCAGGGGAAACCCAAGATATTTTATGATGACTCTTGTGTGGAAAAAGGGTCCCTCCGATGACCATTTGCCAAGTACTACAGAACTCCACAAATAATTCGCCGTTTTCGGGTCTCTTAATCCAAGGTCGTGAAGGGTCGACCCAAGGGTCACCATGCCTCCCCATGACGTGTTCTAGTCCAGTGTTGTCTGATCCAACCTGGGCGTTCATATCTCCCGAGATGATAATAATATCACCTCTTGGAACACGTTCGAAGGTGGCACTCAGTTGGCTATAAAACTCCTCTTTGTCACCAGATGTTGCGGTATTAGTTGGTGCGTAGCACTGCAGAATTGTGACGTTTCTGACACTGGTCCTGAGCCTGACGACGATAATCCTATCCGAGATTGGTTCCCAGCTAATGAGACTGTTTCTCGCTCTCGGCGTAAGGACGAACGCCACGCCATTTCTGGCTTCATTTTCAGGGCCAATGTACAGAATAGTGTTTCCGCTAGGGGTTCGTTCTTCTCCTGATCCTGTCCACCTGACCTCGCTCAAGCCCAAGATTTGGATGTTATAGTGCTCCATTTCACGGTCGATCTCTGATTGGCGGTGCAAGGACCGAGTAACCCCAGCTCTTCCCCCGTCATTCAATGTTCGAACGTTCCAGAAGCCAATCATAGTCCGTTTTCGAATGCCAAAAGTCGTTACCGTAGGATCAGTCCGTATCCGAGGCGATGTATCCGTTTCTCGTATCATTTAGGTCTTAAGATCACGGGTGATAAGCCCATGATCCAGTGAGTGTCCATTTGCCATTTTTAGGGCAAGCAGGACCGGCTGTGGGTGAATTCTACAGCCCCCATCCCAGAGGGGGATAGACTCATAAGAGACATAAATAAGTGAGTTGAACGGAAGCATGTTGAAGTTGATTACTACATGACCCAATTTCTGTGTCATGTCCAAGTTGTACAGATGCAATTAAAAATGCAGAGCATGCATTCTTTCACTGCCCAGCCTACGAAATGGACAGAAGGAGAGTTGAAGACATCGTTGGAGAAAATATTAAGCCCAACAACATAGTTCCACATGTGCTGAGCAGCCGCGAAATCTGGAATGCCGTGACTCAGATGTGCGTGAAAGTTCTCACCGAGCTGAGGAGACTCGAAAGTAGTGCCTACAACAGCTAGAACAGTTGGTAGTTTAATAAAATAGGAAGTGAAATATACTGGGTGACATAAGACATTATATATGACAATAAATTGACGTTTGAGCTTTAAGCTCCCCCTCCTCCTGACGAAATACTTAACGGTTGTCCCGGGGGGTAGTGGGCTAGGCGAGGGGTTTTTAGCGGGTCCAAGTCCCGCACTTCAAAGCTTTCGACGGTTTTCCCCGCGTTAAAAAAAAACACAAAATTGAGTGAATGCACTCAAATTTGGGCAAATGTACCCAAAATTGAGTGAATGCACTCAAATTTGAGTGAATGCATGAGAGAAGCAAAACTATTTTTTAAGTAGCATTTTCAGACTCTTATTTTGAGATACTGGTAGGTCCATTTTATGTGCAATTGCACAGGTGTGATCGATAAGACAACCAAGGCTCCACGACAGGCTTAAAAACTAGTGTCTTTTTGACCAAGGAAAGTTGGGATTAGTAGTTGATTAGTGGATATTGCGAATGAATAGAGTTTTGAGATTTTGAAGCAAACATTTGCCATCAGTTTTTTGTCCAACACAATGCCAATGAGTCGCTGGATTACAAGTAAAAAATTAAAACAACAAGTTTAACAAGTTCACTTTAATTTAACTATAAAACTTTATTTCATTATCTTTTCACTTTCCATTTAATAATTTTTCGCTCACATATTATCGCTTGCCAAACTTAGCTCATTCGCTTTCTAAGAACCGACAAACTTGGCGACGGCTCCAAACCAGACCGACAGTTCATCAAAAACATTCGCTTTTCATATTGCTCTTGTCGACCGAATCATTCCCCTTTTCGTACGAATCCTTTCCTCCATCGCTGAGTGCTGTTAATTACTTTTACATAGTCACTCGATTCTATCTGTGTAGTTGTTGTTGCTGAGCATCCCGATCGAGTCACATTTTGTGACAGATGTTCTTCATAGTATTCGTCCGTACGCATTAATTTGCTTAAGTGTTCAGTGATAAATAATAAGCAAGTAGAGCTGACATTAACAATACTACATAGTCTTAGGCTTAGGCAGGAGCCTTGTGGGTATTTGTCGATCGCTAGAAAAGCTAGTATTTATTTTTACTGAGTTTTTCCTATTCATAATTGTCAGGTAAAGTGGGAAGGAGAATTTTCATAAATTGGATAGAAGACCTTTGTGCCAACGATTGTCAAAAGCCTTCGCAATATGCAGCGTTTTTCGCTTATTTAGGTTACTCTAAAAAGTTGGTGATAGCTAATAACCAAGATTCTGAATCCATATTAGAAATTGGAGATCCTTTTAGAGTTCTCAAGAAAGCAATTTGGACAGAATAAAATGGAGACCAGAGAGAGTCCGCATACTCCATAACAGAACGGACAAAAGCACAGAACAAAACTTTAGTAACAAATAGATCATTAAAATCCCTGGATCTTATTTTGACAAATCCAATTATAGTGCTAGCCTTACTGGCAATATAATCAACGTGGTGTCGTCGAAGGTGAAAGTGCTATTATTTAATAGTACACCCAATTCCCGTACTTTATCAGAACGAAGAAGAGCGATTCCATCTACATAGAAAAATAGAATTGGTATTCTTATTCTAAAATACGAGACAGTATTGCACTTACTAATATTAAGAGATAAGTTATTTAGTATTCTCCAGATATAAAAGCACGTAAGGTCATTCTGCAATGATAAGCAATCATTGTGATTAGATATAGTTAGCATCGTCAGCACAGAGAATCAACAATAAATGCACTCACGCCATTAATAAATAACAAAAATAGCAGTGGGCCAATATGTCTACCTTGGGGAACACTGGAAGTGTTGTAAATCTCAGAAAATGAGGCACCACGCAATAGTAATTTTTTAACATGGTTAATAGGATTAACCCACTGGAAACAAGTTAAGCTTGTGCACAAGAATAGGGTGATCAATTCTATCGAATGCCTTACTGAAGTCTGTACAAATACAGTCAACCTGCTGCCCTTTCTCGAGAACAGCAAGACAGATGTTAAAAAATTGCACCAGATCAGTAACGGCAGATATGCCTTTCACAAAGCCATGCTGAAACGATCCTAGTATCGACTTACAATCGAAGTGCAAAACATCGCAAACAATTGGCTCGAATAATTTAATAACACAAGGGAGAATAGCAATTGGCCTGTAATTGCTTACGACATCACGCTTGCCAGATTTATGCAAAAATGTTATAGTAGAGAATTTCAATAATAAGGGAAAATCACCGGATTGAAGGGATAACTTAAATAGATAGCCGAGAATTTGTAGAAGAAATTAATTGCACCTCTAAATTACAGACGCAGGAATACCAACCAGCCCACTAGAGAAATTATCGGCAATATTGCCAATGTATTTTAAAATGATTGCACCATAAATAAACAGATCTTTTGGCACTAAGAAATTAGAAGGAAAGGTCGCCTTATAACGCCTGTGGTTCCTCGCACTAGGTCGGGAAAATTAACAGGTCATATTTTCACCTTGTTGATTGGTCGTAAGCTGCTGATTCCTCGTCATGCAGGTTTGCAAGAGATTGAAACTTATAGCGTTCTCCACTGGTTTTCGTTCCACTGTACGAAATATTTGCATTTTACAAGCTCTGAGCTCAAAATTTTGGAACTATGAGAAAGCTACAGTTCGATTACAAATAACCTAAAAAGAAACGTAATTTTAGTTGGAAAATTTGCATAGAAAAGTTGAAGGACCAATCCCGAAGATACAACGGAATAGAAAAACACCATCATATTATCTATATTTTTATTATTTCGAATCAATGAGCGAAACCGGAATCAACTAAATCTATAAGATCCGGTTGAAACACTTTCTATTTTCTAAATTCTTAATTCATAATTAGTTCATAACCTACGCCCGCCTTCAAGTACAATCACTGGCTCGCTGACCCGGTATGCCTCTCAATTCTTGATTCAAAGTCCGCAACAGTGGATGCTTTCCGCAACCGCACCGGCCTCTAAAATCATCCAAATCCAAAGCCCATACCATACCACCACCCAATCGTAAACTCTTCAAAAAGTCCGATTTCCGACGAATTTCTGCAACATCATCGTACGAAACCCATTGCGTTCCGCTATGCGCATACGGTCCGATTCGTCCTTCTGGATCCCGCACAACTGTCCACCCGCCGCGGTTAACCTTCTCGCAAATTTCATAGTAAGCCAAGAAGCCACCGGCTCGAGTGAACTGTCCAGCTTCGCCCGGGCCGTAAGTCTTCTCGTTCAATCCCTTCTTGTTCGTATCGGCCAGGCCAAACGATTGTCCGTATAGTGGCATACCCATGACGAGTTTCTCCGGCGGAGCACCCTTTTCGATCCAGTAATTAATTGAGAAGTTTCCATTGAAGTAGTCGAAGGTATCGCCCGGTACATAGTAGAGCGGAGCAACATGTCCGGTTTGCTTGTCCCAATGACCGTGGAAGTCGTAGGTCATGACTGCGATCCAATCGAAATATCGGGCAAGAGCTGGAACATCGTAGCCGGCATCGATAACCTTCTTACTGGGCGAAACTGCACTCGAAAGGAGCAATCCTCGCGGCCGGAATTCCTGGGACAGCTCGCGAACCAAATCGGAGAATCCTTGCTTTTCATCGGGAACGCCCATATCGCAGTCGACTTGCCAGCACACTGGGTACTCCCAGTCCAGATCCAATCCCTCGAATCCATACTTCTCCAAGAACTCGACAACATGTCTTACGAATTTGGCCCGGGCTTGAGGATTGCGAACCAGTCGACTGTACTTATCGCCAAGCGAATCGTTCCAGCCTCCAATAGCCAGAGTGACTCGGATTCCCTTGTTCTTCAGCGCGACTACACGCTCGTAGAATCGATTATCGATATCGGCCCATGAGTCATGCGTCGTGATCGTTAAGGAGTCCCGATTTAGAACAGCAAAACCGTAGACCACATGCGTGCAGAGGTTCTCGTCGATATCGTCGGGAGTGTATTTGCCTTCGCCCGGTCGATACCATGCCCAGTTAGTGAAGTAGCAGACAACCTTGTATTGACCGTCTTGAACGGGTGGCCTTGAGATCGGTGGTTTCGGTCGCTCCGTCGGCTTCTTAGTGGGGTACTCTACTGGTTTTTTTGTTGGCTTCTCTTCCACAGGTTTCGGGTGTGTTGGAGCTACAACTACTGGTCGACCAGTAGTGGCTGGATTCGGATCGGATAGGGACGACTGGCATTTCGAATTGTGCGGCCAATCACAGTAACCGTTGTTCCAATGCAATCCAGCTGGACAACTGTAAATAGAACCACAATATTCATGAAAGCATTTCGAAAAACAAAATTCAAAAATCTCACTTTTGTTCCTTCAGTACATCGAATTGACAAACGTAGTATTTGTTGCAATCGGTTGCGTGAGGTGCAAAGTTCCTCTGGTTACAACTCATCTTTTCTTCGGGCTTCGAATCCTGATATTCCTGAACCGGTTGCACTACCATAGTTGGTCGTTGTGTTGGCGGTCGATAGGTGCTAGTCCGTTGAGTGCTTGTCTGGTAATGCGGGCGTTGGGTACTTGTTTGAACATCAAAGCTGGTCGATTCGGGAGCAACTAGTATTTCAAAAAGCAATGAAATTAGAATGTAGAAAATCAGAGAAAACCAGTTCCAACTCACGTTCTGCTTTATCTTCCAATTTACACTTGGGATGCGGTCCTGGATAGTTTCTCAAAACCCGATTGATTGTCTTTAGAAGCGGATACGATTCACATCCACAAACATTACGGAAGTCATCGAGATCCAGGGCCCAAATCATTGCACCGCCCAAATCCATTGCTTTAACAAATTCACTCTTATGCTGAATCATGGGTGCATCATCGAATGAGACCCATTGATCGCGCAAGTAAGCATACGGACCCATTCGGCCGCGTCGATCCCGAACCACTTGCCAATTGCGATTTTTAATATTCTGACAAATTTCATAGTACGAGAGGAAGCCTCGAGCACGGGTACCTTCTCCAGCTTCACCGCCGCCATAGGTTGGCGCATTCAGATGGTGGTTTGAGTTATCGGCCAGCGAGAACGATTGCCCATACATCGGCATGCCCATAATCAATTTCTTCCGATCCGCTCCCTTATCAATCCAGTAGTTCAGT
Source organism: Chorisops tibialis (assembly GCA_963669355.1). Taxonomy (NCBI): domain Eukaryota; kingdom Metazoa; phylum Arthropoda; class Insecta; order Diptera; family Stratiomyidae; genus Chorisops; species Chorisops tibialis. The sequence continues at coordinate 218,934,375 of OY770262.1, forward strand.
GTGAAGTTTGCATTGAAGGTGGGTTGATCAGACTCAGGATGTGCGTACATAGGGGCTACATGTCCTGTCTTCTTATCCCATTGTCCGTGATAATCGTAGGCCATTACAGCGATCCAATCAAAGTGCTCGGATAGTGCGGGTACATCGTAGCCAGCATCGATAACCTTTTGATTTGGTGACACAGCCGACGAAAGTAACAATCCTTTCGGTTTGAATGCATGCGACAGTTCTCGAACCAGATCTGAGAAGCCTTTCTTCTCTTCTTCGGACCCTTTCGTGCAATCCACCTGCCAGCATACTGGATACTCCCAATCCAAATCCAATCCGTCGAATCCGTATCGCTCAATGAAGTCGATAACATGCTTGACGAATCGAGCCCGTGCTGCAGCACTAAGAACCAGCCTGGCGTATTTATCGCCAGCCGAATCGTTCCATCCACCAATGGCAAGCGTGACCTTGATGCCCTTCGCTCTGTAAGCAACAACTCGTTCGTAGAACTTGTTGTCGAGATCGGCCCAAGAATCGTGCGGTTTAATCGTCAAGCTATCCCGATCGAGGACTGCGAAGCCGTAAACAATATGCGTACAAAGGTTGCCATCGATATCTTCGGGGAGGTATTTACCACCTCCTTGCCGGTACCATGCCCAGTTCGTGAAATAACATACGACCTTGAAATCGGTACTGGAAGGTACAAGATTATTGTCAACAGGACCGATTGGATTTTGTTCAACTTCTAGATTCGGATCTGAAATGGAAGGTTGTTCGGGCTTCTGACCACTCACTGGCGGAGAAACTGGTTGAATCTCAGGTTCTAGTCCAGCTGTAATAATAAACCGACATTAATAGGGAATCGACAGACGTGGTTGTATTAAACATACGTGCTGGTTCATATCCTTGAGGCGGATCCTTCAGTACTTCATGGATTGTCGTTAAGAGTGGATGAACTCCTTCGCCGCAACGATTCTTAAAGTCATCCAAATCTAAAGCCCAAACCATGCCTCCGCCCAGATTCAAAGCTCTCACCAACTGCGATTTTCTTTTGATCGTGGCCTTGTCATCAAACGATACCCATTGGTTTCCTTTGTATGCGTATGGTCCCATACGGCCCCGTTCGTCCTGTACCACATTCCAGCCCTGGTTTTTGACGCGTTCGCAAATCTGAAAGGAATGCAAATCTTAGAATCAATTGTCTAGCAGTAAAAACAAGACCTTACTTCGTAGTATGCCAAGAATCCTGCAGCTCCTGTAAACTCGCCAGCTGATCCTGGTCCGGGCGCATGGGCATTGAGTCCGTTAATTTTGGTATCAGCCAACGAAAATGATTGCCCATAGAGCGGCATTCCCATAACGATCTTGCGTGAAGGAGCACCCTTCTCCATCCAGTAGTGAAGGGAAAAGTTCTGTAAAACGAAAAACACAAGGACGTTAAGCTCCAGTTCCATTTGGAAACCAAGCTAAACTTACAGCATTGAAGTAATCAAAGTCATCATCAGGATGATAGTACAATGGTGCCACATGTCCGGTCTTCTTATCCCATTGACCATGGAAATCGTAAGTCATGACGGCGATCCAGTCAAAGTATTGCGACAGAGCGGGTACATCATAGCCAGCATCGATAATTTTCTTGCTGGGTGAAACAGCAGTGGACAGCAGCCAACCCTTCGGTTTGAATGCATGCGAAAGTTCGCGCACGAGTTCAGTGAATCCTTGTTTCTCGTCGGGGAAGCCCTTTTCACATTCCGTTTGCCAGCAAACCGGATACTCCCAATCCAAATCCAGACCTTCGAATCCATACTTTCCAACGAAGTCAACCGCCTGTCGCACGAACTTGGCCCGAGCTGCTGCACTTCGTACGAGTCGACTGTATTTGTCGCCTTGCGAATCGTTCCAGCCGCCCAGCGCCAACGATACCTTCACACCCTTGTTCTTCAGATCGGAAACCCGAGTGTAAAAATTATTTTCGATATCGGCCCACGAATCGTGTGTCCGAATTGTTAGTTCCGAATAATCGAGAACAGCAAATCCATAAACAATATGTGTGCAAAGATCGGTATTAATGTCGTCGGGAGTGTAGCGACCCAGACCCTTGCGGTACCACGCCCAGTTCGTGAAGTAGCATACGACCTTGTAGTACCCTGAAAGCGGTTGGACTGCCGGACGATCGGTAGGATATGTGGGTCGGGGTGTTGTAACCGGTCGTGGAGTGGTCAGATGAACAACTCCTTGTCCGGGACCTTGTCCCTGTTCTAAAGTATTGTCAATACCCTCAGACTGCGTGCATTGGGCATTTGCCGGCCAGTCGCAATTCTTCTGCACATTATTCCAGTGCAGACCACTTCCACATCTGTGCGGTTCCAAGCGTCCCCATAAGCATCGTAAGTATTGCTCACAGTCGCCCGGATACGCAGCATAATCGTTTCCATTGCAAGGGTCATCTGCTGCTTGCCTCGTATCGATGAGGCGTAGATATTTCGATTTAGAGAAGCAGTTGACATTGTCGGCCCAGTCACAGCTATTAAGCTTGGTGCTCCAGTAGAGTGATGCACCACAACTCTGCTCGACACGCTTACCGTTGATGCAGATGTAAAATCGTTCGCACTCAGCATGGGGATAATATTGACCATCGGTACAACCGTCGCTGGCAGGAGCTGCAGTACTGTAGTATTCTTGTTCTGCCAGAGGACGAGATGTTGTGGTTCTGCGCGGTGGTTCAGTATACCTCTCTGTGGTTGTTGGTCGCGGTCTCGGAGTTGGAGCAGCGGTCGCCGGCTCTTCGTGTAACCTTTCTGTGCATTGCGCTCCTTCAGGCCAATCACAAGACTTGGTTCTAGCATTCCAATGCAATCCTCCCGGACAGAACTGTTGCAACCATTCGCCATGGATGCATCGATAATAGGCATTACAGTTGCCTCGATTTTCTTTGAACAACTCGGTATGGTCACATTTGGGAACGTCACTTTCATAAACCGGCATAACGATGGCGGGAGCTGGAATGGTGGTACTTTGGATTGCAGGTCGGGCAGTAGTGCGACGAGTCGTTGTTGGACGTGGTGTTGTGGTAGATGTAGCTTGTGGCCACCATGTCGAAGCAGCAGTTGTCGATTGTTGTTGCTGCTCCCACCATGCTGGAGTTGTAGAATGTCTTGTGGTAGAAGAGGATTGCGGTGTTGTTGAAGTTGGACTCCACGATGGCCAAGTTGTATGCTCATGAATTGGATTTGGTATGCCATTGTCACCGACAGTAGTCATCACTGGCGCTACTGGGGTAACGGGCTCGGCGGGACGTTGGCAATCCGATCCTGTCGGTGGATAAGAATGAAGTCTTCCTAGGGCACGATTAATTGCCTTAAGTAGCGGGAACGATTCACTGCAGCAACGATTCTGGAAGTCATCCAAGTCAACAGTCCAAGCGGCCACACCCCCAAATCCTGAATTGATGGCATATCGTGCCTTTGCCTCGACTGACTCAGGATCTTCGTAGCCAACCCATTGATTTCGTAGCATTGCGTATGGTCCGGATTTCTTCGATGAATCCCTGCTCACCTGCCACTTGTTCTTCCGAATACGGTAGCAGATTTCATAATAGGCCATCATGCCCGGTTGTCGAGTGAATTCACCCGGTTCACCTGGACCTTTGGATGGAACCCCTTCACCAACCAGTTGATTGTACGACTGCGTCAGAGTGAACGATTGTCCATAGAATGGGATGCCCAAAATAAGCTTTGATTTATCAGCACCGCCATCTACCAGGAGCTTCATCGTGTAATCGGTATTGTATTGTGGATATTTGTCACCCGGCCGTCCATACAGTGGACTTACATGTCCGGTTTGCATTTCCCAAGCACCATGGTAATCGTACGACATCACTGTGAGGTAATCAACATTCTGCGAAAGGACATCTAGTTCATAGGCTTCGCGGATCACTTCCTTATAGCCGGAAATCGCGATACCCAATTGCATGTCTGGATCGTGACGATTGAACTCTCTTCGAATGTCCTTGATGAGTTGCGAGAAATTCGGCTTGTCGCTGGCTGGACCCTTACTGCAGTCACTCTGCCAACACTTTGGATAGTTCCAGTCGAAATGAAGACCTCGGAAACCGTAGCGAACCAAAAATGCCACTACATTAGAAGCAAAATAGGACCGAGCCGACGGATCGCTGACCAGCTTGGAGTACTTATCACCAGTCGAATCAGTCCAACCACCCATTGCCAGGAGCACTGGTACATCGAGAGCTGTTGTTCGCTTGTACAAGTCATTATCGAGATCGACCCACGGATCAAATTCGCGAACCATCAGCTTCTCCGGATCCAAGGAAGCAAACGAGTAAATTACAGCCGTACAGAGACTCGTGTCGAGATTTTCGGGAGCGAATTTTCCCTCCTTATTGCGATAGAAGGCCCAATTCGTCAAATAGCACAGAACTTTTGGCGCGGTCATTTTTGCGGGAGCCCGGTATCGTTGAGACTGCAATGCAGAACGAACCAGACCCGTATCCTGTTCGAGTTTTGCTTCATTCGGATCAACCAGCGTCTGATAGGGCGATCCGAATCGAAAGGGTTGCGGCGAATACGGATCGTAGGTACCCGCTGATACATAGGCATCAAACTGTTGGAGCTTGGAAAGCTCCTGTTCGGCTGGTGCGACACGAAGATGTGCCAATTCGCCAGTGTATCGCTGGTGCGATGGCCGTTGTTCGATTGCCGAACGGATGAATGTCTGAGTCGGTTCCAATAGTCGGATATTAGCCGAGGTTGGTGCACTCTCAACGGCACTCCGAAGTGGTAGGAAAACTTCTCCGAACGTTGGCGGCACGGAATATTTTGCTAGTGTACTTGCCGGAACTCTGGGCATACTTTCGACCGCTGATCTGACGAAGGATGGCTCATGAGCTCCGCGTACGGTCAGGAGTAATGCAAGAAGCTGGAATTGCAAAATAATGGGATTATTCGCTAACAAAAGATAAATTATTATGTCCTTACCAGTAAATAGACCGCACTCCACATAGTCCCCATGGTGAGGTTTTAACTGTAATCTCTGGTTAGGATAGTGATCTGAAATGAATACAAATTGTTAATTATTTTCGACCCAACTCAATCTTATTACTATCTTAATATCGAAGAAGGTTAGTGTGAAATCTTTTTCAATGGCATTACAGTCCAAATCGGCTTTCGGGTTCCTTAACATTTTTTTTTTGTGGAAAGGTTGTTAGCCCTTTGCTCAGTGGTCTATCTACGAATTTTCATGTTCGTAGATTGAGGTGATCTAGATATACCCACTTAAGCAGTGTGGTAAAATCATTCATCGACCTGGATTTGAACTTACGACATTCGCATTATAGACCAATACGCAACCCACTAGGCTACACCAATCAAATTTCTGTTAAGACCCCCTATAGGGGCATAGAACATAAATAACTCTCTTCCACAAGACGCGATCCTGAGCATCGGCCTTAAGCTGTTGTCAGGACTTGTTTATTCCTCTGGCCTCCTGCTCAACTGCTCGCTTCCATGTGATACATGGTCGACCAACCCGACGTCTTCCTTGAGAATTATAATCCTGAGCCTGCTTGGCGATGTTTCGCTCTGGTTTCCTCAAAGTATGACCGATCCACTGCCACTTCCGCCTTTGAATCTCAATACCTATTTTAGTCTGGCCAGTTGTACTCCAAAATTCGTCGTTGGAGATCACTTCTGGCCAGAATATTCCTAAAATGCGTCGGAGGCATTGGTTCACGAAAGTTTGCAGTTTCTTGGTAAGTCAGTCGAACGATCACTTTCCACGTAGTACAAACATATGATAACACGGATTTATTTAGACGAGCCTCAATATCCTTTTCGGCTCCGCCGTCCATGCTGACAATGTTTCCGAGATAACAAAAATTTTGCACCTCTTCCCCGTTTTGTCCATTAAGAGCAATCGGTGTGCTTGTGTTCGAACCCATGTGCACATACTTGGTTTTACGCACATTTGTTTTTAGTCTCGCCTCTTTGAATTTAGAATGCAACGAGCGAACATTTGACTCTAAGTCCTAACAGTTATGTGCAAGCAAACACACGTCATCAGCATAATCAAGGTGACCTAAGATGTTAAATAGTCTCCACTGAAGACCTTTATCTTCCCCACCTTCCAGTGCAGCTTTCGAGATGTCGTTTATTACCACCAGAAACAGGGCCGTGATAATATGCAGCCTTGTCTGACACCTGTTCGCACAGAAAAGATCTGGGACAGCTCTCCTCTATGTAAGACGCGACACCTTGCATCTATGTAATCTCGCTTAACGCTGTCGAAAGCCTTCTCGAAGTCCACAAACATGAGATGTAGTGGCGAACCCATTTCGGCTGACTGCTCCAATATTATCCGTAGAGTATTTGTGTGGGCGGTACAAGACGACCCTTTACGGAATCCAGCCTCATCAACTTTGAGAGTGCTCTCCACAGCATCACTAATCCAATTGAGAATTACTTTAGCCATGATATTCGATACGGCAGTAAATAGATATGTACCACGCTAATTGCTACAAACCTGAATGTCGCCCTTCTTCGGAATTTGCATAACGATGCCCTAGTTTCATTCAGCCGGATATCTTCCTTCATTCCACACCTCAGTAAAGAGTGCAAGGAGTATATCGACTGTTATTTCCGAGTCCGCTTTGAGGAGTTCGTTTGGAAGTCCATCTATACCTGGGGCTTTCCTTCCCGTCATTGACCGAATGGCGGAAACTTTCTCTTCCTTTCCTGGGAGATCGTCCCTAATAGAGGATTATTGCTGTTGGATGTTTGGTAGTTGTTCTGTTTCTGGAACATCTTCCTCTGACAAGATGTTTAAAATATCAGAGCAGTATTCCTTCCATCGCCGCAACTGCTGTTCACTCATGTTACGATGAATTCCTTTGACATCTCTCATCAGGTGGTTGGAGGTGAAATTCCTGTACGTTTACTGTCTCATAATTTTAATTAGTGAACCCATACCCCTAAGGTAAGCCGCAGATTCTGCCTTATTGGCCAAATCTTCAATAGCCGACAGATACGTCTAAAAGCCTTTTTGAGCTGTATGTATATGAGCATCGCGGTAGTTCTGTCTCAAGTCAGATGTTCTTTGGTTGACATCAGGTTGAGAGATGATTGCCAATTTAGCTTTTTTCTGATCGCCAACCTCGTCCCATGTGTCTTGCGACATCCAGAGGTGATCGCTCCCCACGTCAGTTCCACGTTTCACTTGCAAATCAAGGAGACATCTTCTCCATCGGCGCGACGTGGTCGATCTGGTTCTGAGTAAAACCATCAGTGGAAACCGAGGATGTTTTATGGTGGCTATTGTGTCGAAAAAGGGTATCTCCGATGACCATTTGCCGAGTGCTACAAAACTCCACAAAAAATTCGCCGTTTTCGTGTCTCTTAATCCAAGGTCGTGACGCGTCGACCCACGAGTCACCATGCTTCTCCAGGATATGTTCTAGTCCAGTGTTGTCAGAGCCAAACTGGGCGTTCATATCTCCTGAGATGATAATGATATCACCTCTTAGAATACGATCGAAGGTGGTTATAAAACTCCTCTTTTTCACAAGGTGTTGCGGTATTAGTTGGTGAACTGCAGAATTGTAACGTTTCTGATACTAGTTCCGAGTCTGACGATGATAATCCTATCCGAGATTGGCTCCCAGCTGATGAGACCGTTTCTCGCTCTCGGTGTAAGGACGACCGCAACGAAATTTTTGTTCTCACTTTCAGGATCAACGTACAGAATGTTGTTTCCGCTCGGGGTTCGTTCTTCTCCCTAATACTGTCCACCTGACCTCGCTCAAGCCCAAGATTTGGATCATACATTTCACGGTCGATCACTGATTGGCTGTGCAAGGACCGAGTGACCCCAGCCCTTACCCCATCATTCAATGTTCGAAAGTTCCAGGAGCACATCACAGTCCTTTTTCGAATGCCAAAAGTCATTACCGTAGAATCCGTCCGTATCCAAGGCGCTGTATCTGTTTCACGTATCAGTCAGGTTTTAACATCACGGGTGATAATCACATGATTCAGTGTGTGTCCATTTGCCATTTTTAGGGCAAGCAGGAATGGCTGCCTCCATCCCACAGGGGTATGGTTAGCTCAGGTCCGTGGAGTCGCTATTCTCCAAAGATAGTTGCATGAATTGATAAAACCTCATCCTGCAACTATCCCTCTGCGGTGACCATTAGTGTTAAATAGACAAAGTAAATTTCAGTGGAGTATCAGAGCTAGAACGACACACTTGTTCTTATTGATTGCTTCGTTTTGCAGCCAACAGCAACTTCTCATCCATGATCTTAATTCCCAAGAAGTCATGGTATCCGTCATGTCTTCATTTAATTTACATCCGTCGCGTCATTCGTCATGTCTTCATTTAATTTATTACTTAAATTTGGTCAGGAGACCAAATTTAAACCAGCTTCCACGCCTTTCATATCTGTCCGAAATTCATCATTCGAAACCGCAAATTATGCAAATAATTACGTTCCACAAATCATTCTCCGACCCCAAAAAACAAAAACGATACTCCTGAATAACCGTTTTCCTCAAGAATAACGCAAAAGTTATTGAACCGTCACCTGTCGATTATTCACTCCTTTATAACGGTCGGCCACCATTAATTTTCCAAGATCTTTCCGACATACGCTTAACTGTAAACAAATATCGTTTGGATTAAATCTCATGAATGAATGAGATGACGCGAAACGGTAAGAAAAAAAAATGAACTATTAACATAATTTACAATGCATTACACACACACACCCCACCCACGCTTGGACCTCAGCCGACGACGATGTCTGTTCTAAGCAAATAGCAAAAAAAAAAAAAGAAATAAAAATTCAAAAGACTTAAGGCAGTAACGTTCTGACTTAACTGTTCCTAGTGCGCGTAATATAAAAGTTCAGGGCACGCTAGAATCGCCCCAAGTCCGACCAGTTTTCGGTGATCTTTGATTTTATGAGATCGCGCGTGTCCTAGCGATTTAAGAAGTGTGCGACAAGATCCAAACTTACTATAAAAACACCAATTAGGGGGCTTAAATTAACTTGTTATCATCGTCAGGGAGCAGTGTGAAATACGTATGGGTCATTGCACGCTAGTACCAGTTTTCGATAAAAATTTTCGATCATTTTTTTGTTCGAACGAAGAACAAGAACAGAAAAACTCTTCGGAGCCAATCAGGGACCACTTTTAAGGTTAAAATGGGTTCGTTGTTGTTGTTTCTCATATACGATGCAATCTTTTATCTGGATGGAATTTTATTTTCAGGAAGAAGAGATAAACCGAATCATTAATTTCCATAAAATTATCGATTTGGTATCTTCGTTCAACCTTAGTAACGATGGTTTCTCTCAGGGTTCAGTTTTTTCTCCAATATTGCATCCTAACCTAAATTTTAATGGCAAGCAAGACATATATTTTATTTATTGGTATCGAGAGGCGGCTATTAAGAAAGGGGATCGAATTTTTCGGCGATCCTTGAACTCGAGATTCAAATTAATGCTAATTGCATTCGGAGATGATGGCGTTTCGTGGTGTTTTATCACTTTGTGATTTCTTTAATGGAAACTAATGTTTTCGTATTTGCATTCGAATTGGCGTAGTGTGGTCAATGGCCTCGTTGTTTTTGATTAAGAAATAGTTAATGAATTTTTTTTTGTTTTTGTTCTTGTCTCGGTTCTTTTCCGCTTTTAATTTATGCTCTAGATTCTAGAAATAGAATTCGATTAGATTGATTTTATTTTTCTAGAATCAATTAAGAATATTTGAATATTGGCGATAAACATACCGATTTATGGCTTTTTTTTACAGCTTATTGCTTTCTACTGGCGCACATGCTATGATTATCGTTTCTTCAATATAAATAATTAAAATAATAAAATAATTAATTTTCTTTAATCACATTCCAAATCATTAATTTGAACCTTTTTGTTCGTTTTATGTATTTAAGTAAATTTTTTTGGTTTTTTGAAATTAAAGAATTGTAGGGTGGAACAACCGTAGCTGGAAATGGAGCAGATGAACCGGGCGTCAAAACGGAAGGGTGCCAAATTAAAAGTTTTTTGTTTCTTACCTGTGGTGTGCGACCAGTCGCAAGTTACCGTTACGAAGCTTGACCAGAGGGTTTCCGGTACCACGGGAATCGGCAAGCCCATGAAAGGTTACTTCCAGTCCCGGCTATGGTGAGCCCTTATCGCGGGAAGAGTTCTTCGGATTTCGGCATGGAGTTGCGCTTTTCTTAACCGGGTACCTTGTAACACAGACAGGCAGAGGTATTAGATAGGCCTCGCATCCAGCAATTTGAATACCAAACTTGCATTTGGTATAGACTGCAACCTACGGAGGCGTTAACGATTGTCGTCACAAAATTAGTTCGTGTTTCTAAAGACAATCGTGAAGAAAATCCACAATGGAAGAAGGCCTTGGCACGAACATTCATGTTAAACTAAATACAGGAATTTTCGATCTATTATGTACCAAATACAAAAGTTAAAAACTTTTTCCTTATGATATCACTCGCATGATGTTAGCCGGCAAGTAACCACTTTTTAATGTTTTCCTTATTCCAATCGTTTGGAGTTTCATTAGAATCGTTTTACGGTTAACAGGTTTTTTTTTTTAAAAATCATTCAAAATTCGACCATGATGTTGACCGGCGAGTAACTTTTTTTAATTTTTTTTTGAATCGATTGGAAATTATTCTTGAAGTTTTATCAGAATCGTTTGATAGTTCACGGTTTTTTTTAATAAGTCAATTAAAATGGAATATTTTTCAATTTCTGTCACCTATGAAAGCCTTTTCTTGACGGCTACCGCCAAAAATAACTTATTTCAAAATCTAACTTTTGTAGTCGCTTAAGAAACAATTCAAGAGGCTTGGAGTTTATCAGAATCGTTTGACGGTTCACGTTTTTTTTTTAATAAATTAATTAAAATGGAACAATTTTCAATTTGTGTTCATAGGTGTGAAAGCGTTGCTGGTAGATTGCCCAAATTTTCGAGATTTTCTTGAAATTTTTTCGTTAGTGTGTGTTGTTGCTTCCCAAAAACATGAAGATTCAACTGTGGCTATAAGCTCAACACACCGAGCAAACACCGCAAAAGAAGCAAGGGAAAACTTGGAATGCTGTATAACACTAAGCCCAACTAATATTGATCAATATTTGAATATCCAGGACTCTGATTCTGATGGAATGCATAGTGATATAGTACATTATGATAAATGAAGAACATAATTATTATACACTCCGTTTCATATTTATAAACAACCTACCAATTTGAAATTATTTTCGCTTTAAAATAATTTTGCCACCAATTAAATACAAGGAAAGATTGAGAAACTTTGTGTAGTGATTTTTCTGTTAATCAGTTCTCATTACCGTTCTTTTTGCTGCATTTCTTGGAAATTCGTCATTTTTGTGCGTTTCATATTTATAACCTATATGGTGATTAGTGCAGTTAGAAATCGACACACTGAATCAGTTTAGTTGTTGTTTACAAGAGGGTTTCGTAATAAACTTATTATTTAAAATGCCGCGCGGTGTGTCTTTAAATGATGTCGAAAAGGGTGAAATTTTAGCGTACAAAGATCAATCAAATTCCTGTTAAGACCCCCTATAGGGGCATAGGACAGAAACAACTCTCTTCCACAAGGCGCGATCCTGAGCATCGGCTTTAAGCTGTTGCCAGGACTTGTTTATTCCTCTGGCCTCCTGCTCAACTGCTCGCTTCCATGTGTTACATGGTCGACCAACCCGACGTCTTCCTTGAGGGTTATAATCCAGAGCCTGTTTTGCGATGTTTTGCTCTGGTTTCCTCAAAGTATGACCGATCCACTGCCACTTTCGCCGTTGAATCTCAATACCTATTTTAGTTTGGCGAGTTGTACTCCAAAGTTCGTCGTTGGAGATCACTTCTGGCCAGAATATTCCTAAAATGCGTCGGAGGCATTGGTTTACGAAAGTCTGTAGTTTCTTGGTAAGTCGAACGGTCACTTTCCACGTAGTACAACCATATAACAACACGGATTCGACGCATGCGTCAAAAACTCGCAGCTTCGTGCGAAGGGAGATCTCTCTTAACCTCCAGAAAGGGGAAAGGATACCGAAGGCCTGACGAGCTTTATTTAGCCGAGCCTCAACATCCTTTTCGGCTCCGCCGTCCATGCTGACAATGCTTCCGAGATAGCAAAAATCTTGCACCTCTTCTACATCCTGTCCATTAAGAACAATCGGTGTGCTTGCGTTCGAACCCATGTGCATGTACTTGGTTTTACGCACATTTATTTTCAGTCCCGCCTCTTTGCATTTAGAATGCAACGAGCGAACATTTGACTCTAAGTCCGAACGGGTATGTGCAAGCAAACACACGTCATCAGCATAATCAAGGTGACTTAAGATGTTAAATAGTCTCCATTGAAGACCTTTACCTTCCCCACCTTCCAGTGCAGCTTTCAAGATGTCATTTATTACCACCAGAAACAGGGCTGGTGATAATATGCAGCCTTGTCTGACACCCGTTCGCACAGGAAAGCTCTCGGACAGCTCTCCTCTATGCAAGACGCGACACCTTGCATCTTCGTAGGATTCTTTAATCATAGCTATGACCTTATTTGGAATACCTCTCCTACGCAAAGCATTCCATATGTAATCTCGCTTAACGCTGTCGAAAGCCTTCTCGAAGTCCACAAACATGAGATGTAGTGGCGAACCCATTTCGGCTGACTGCTCTAATATTATCCGTAGGGTATTTGTGTGGTCGGTACAAGACGACCCTTTACGGAATCCAGCCTGATAAACTTCGAGAGTGCTCTCGACGACATCACTAATCCTATTGAGAATTACCTTAGCCATAATTTTTGATACGGCAGTAAGTAGACATATACCACGCCAATTGCCACAATCCCGAAGGTCGCCCTTCTTCGGAATTTTCACAATGACGCCCTCCTTCCATTCAGTCGGATATCTCCCATCATTCCACACCTTAGTGAAGAGTGGGAGGAGTATATCGGCTGTTATTTCCGGGTCCGCTTTGAGGAGTTCGGTTGGTAGTCCGTCTATACCTGGAGCTTTCCTTCCCGCCATTGACCGAATGGCGGAAACTATCTCTTCCTTATCTGGGGGATCGTCCCTAATAGAGGATTGTTGCGGTTGGATGTTTGGAAGTTGTTCTGTTTCCGGAATATCTTCATCTGACAAGATGTTTAAAATATCAGAGAAGTATTCCTTCCATCGTCGCAACTGGTGTTCACTCATATTAAGGAGAGTTCCGTTGACATCTCTCACCAGGTGGTTGGCGGTGAAATTCCTGTTCGTCAACTGTTTCATGATTTTAAATAGTGAACCCATATCCCCAAGGTAAGCCGCAGATTCTGCCTTGTTTGCCAGATCTTCAATGGCCTTTCTCTTGTCGCGTCTAACAGCCTTTTTAAGCTGTATATGAGCATCGCGGTAGTTCTGCCTCAAGTCGGGCGTTCGTTGGTTGACATCGGGTTGAGAGATGATTGCCAATTTGGCTTTTTTCCGATTGTCAACCTTGTCCCATGTGTCTTGTGACATCCAGGGTTTCTCACCGCTTTGCGCATATCCCACAGATTCTTCAGCACTAGTTAGAAAAGTGTCTCTGGTTGCCTCCCAATTGGCGTCCAGTGTGCGCATTTCATGTTCACCCAATGTGGATGACTTTTCGCGTAGAATGGTGGTGTATTCGAGTTTTTTGTTGGGATCTCTGAGTTTATCCACATTAAGCTTGCGCTTCATTTGAAGAATTTGTGGTCGTCGGATAGCTGCTGTACACAATCTCAAGCAGGCAACCATCAAGTGGTGATCGCTCCCCACGTCAGCTCCACGTTTCGCTCGCACATCGAGGAGACATCTTCTCCATCGGCGACTTATAGCCAAATGGTCGATCTGGTTCTGAGTAACACCATCAGGGGAAACCCAAGATGTTTTATGATGACTCTTGTGTGGAAAAAGGGTCCCTCCGATGACCATTTGCCGAGTACTACAGAACTCCACAAATAATTCGCCGTTTTCGGGTCTCTTAATCCAAGGTCGTGAAGGGTCGACCCAAGGGTCACCATGCCTCCCCATGACGTGTTCTAGTCCAGTGTTGTCTGATCCAACCTGGGCGTTCATATCTCCCGAGATGATAATAATATCACCTCTTGGAACACGTTCGAAGGTGGCACTCAGTTGACTATAAAACTCCTCTTTGTCACCAGATGTTGCGGTATTAGTTGGTGCGTAGCACTGCAGAATTGTGACGTTTCTGACACTGGTCCTGAGCCTGACGACGATAATCCTATCCGAGATTGGTTCCCAGCTAATGAGACTGTTTCTCGCTCTCGGCGTAAGGACGAACGCCACGCCATTTCTGGCTTCACTTTCAGGGCCAATGTACAGAATAGTGTTTCCGCTAGGGGTTCGTTCTTCTCCTGATCCTGTCCACCTGACCTCGCTCAAGCCCAAGATTTGGATGTTATAGTGCTCCATTTCACGGTCGATCACTGATTGGCGGTGCAAGGACCGAGTAACCCCAGCTCTTCCCCCGTCACGTACAAACGTACAAAGATGATGGTATTATTATTAATAACATAAGTGAAATTTAGAAAAAAATTGCTCGCAGTCGCCGTGTAATTCGAAACATTTTAAGCGATCCGGAGTTATATGGGAAAACGAAGCGAAAGGGAAGAAAAAGAAAACTATTTCCGCGGGGAGAGAGGAAAATTGTACGGTCAACAAGCAATTCGACACCAAGTTGCAATAAATTGGCAGCTCTTGTCCCAACAAAGGTGTCAAAAACAACGGTTTGGAGAACGATTCAACGTAATCCTAATATTTCTAGAGGTAAAATGAAGAGTGCTCTACGACTGTTAGATCGTCATAAGGAAGCTCCGATGGAATTCTCAGAAAACCACATGGCTACAGATTGGTCTTCTGTAAGACATACTGTCTTTCGTACTGCTTCATTGTTTAAGCTCAAGATTTCATTTTTAGGTGATATTTTCTGATGAAAAGAAATGGAATTTAGATGGACCTGACGGATTTAATTCTTACTGGGGCGATCTGAGGAAGGAACCTCTCTGTTTCTCGAAGAGGAATTTTGGTGGCGGTTCTGTGATATTGTAGGAAGCATTTTCTGTAGCAAGGCGTTTGAATATACAATTTATTTCATCGCGGATGAACAGTAGAGATTACATCCTAGTACTCGAAAACAGTTTACTGCCATTTCTGGCAGAACATGGTGAAAAAAAACTGGATTTTCCAAAAAGATAATGCCAGAATTCATACCAGTCGTGAAACAATGGGTTAGATGGAGACAAATCCCATTAGGGTGATGAACTGGCCGGCATGTTCTCCCGATCTGAATCCCATTGAAAACATTTGGGGAGTTCTTGTCAGACGGGTATATGCTGAAAATCGCCAGTATGAATCACTGGTGAAATCGAAAGCTGCAACCCTCGATGAATGGCAGAAACTTGACCCTGAAATGTTAAATAAATTAATCCAATCGACGAAAAAAAGGATTTTTGAAGTCATAAAATGCAAAGGAGGCCCTACTAGTTATGAAGTTTTTGTATAAAATATTTTATTTAAAATTTATTTGAAATAAACACTTTATTTTGTTGGAAACTTCAACTGGGTTGTATATATGAAACGACCAAAAAACGTATAATAGCTGGAACTGTTGAAAAATAACAAATCCTTGCAATAATTTACCAACAAATAATTTCAGCTCAGACTTTCTATATTTAGCAATTAAATACAAAAGCATAATAATTTTTCGAGTGGAAATAACCTAAAATTTCTACGTGGGTTATAAATATGAAACGGAGTGTATTATGATAAATGAAGAACATAAAAATGGAAGCTGAACGAGTGTTTCAGGAAGGTAGTGAAATAAATTTTTTCCAATTGCCGTCCTTAATCAACCAATTAATGAGGATCGGGAAAAAAATTTCCACTGTGGACTTCAGTTAGTATATCTTTTTATACTCGACACGCAACTACCAGTTATTGTGAGAGAATATATTTGGCGAAATTAAAAATGGAGTGTTCAAAAACTATTCTCTTCCACAGCGTACAGACAGCTTCATTAAAATTCATTTTCGTGACTTAATACGTGGCACAAGAATTTTTTCAACAAATTTATTAAATATTAAAAATAGTGGAAAAATACGGCTAGTTTTAAAGCCAAAAGAGCCACCAAGAGCAGTTTATAAGAGGCGAAATCGATTTCACATCAGAGATTAATATGAATAAGAGCTTAAAGGATTTTCCATTTCATTAGATTCCGACTTATAGTCTTGGAAAAACTGGCGCGGTAAAGGAAGGTTTTTTTTTCATGTAATGATATTGAAGTAGGATCGGACTACAGCGGAGAGGCTCTCAGGAAGTCAGTTCTAATAGACGAGATACAAAACTCTGCACCCAATGAAAATCCAGATAAAGGCGAAATAAAGGAACACTGTTATTTCTTTAACAAGAAACTACATGCAAAATAAGCTATCAGCTTCTAAATTTTTTCGTCCATATTCTGAGGTAACAGGTTGAATAACAAGCTTGATACCAAAAAAACTAAAAGGCTACTTGTTGAAAAAGGACATTTATTGTAACAGTTATACAATTGATGGCATTACATATATGCTAAGAAATACGTGCCCGTTCGATTCTATTATCCAAATTTTGTTGTCTGCTGCAATAGATGATTCCTTTTATTTTTCAATTATTGAAGATTCGGAAATCCCAATTTGCAAATTTGTTTTAAAATTGATCACTAATAGTCCGATTTCTGACGTTTATAAAGAGCATTTGATTTTATTAAAGAGCATTTATAAATCAACGGAGAAAATCATAACGACTGAACATAATACATAATATCGTTCGAACATAATAATATCGATACAGCTGAAGTTTGGATAAAATATTTTGAGTCTATGCCAAGTGCTTATCATACAAAAAACTGCGGAAATGGTGGTAGCGTAGAAATAATGAGCTCAACGTTAATGCCTAATCACCGAATAATTACTGAAGAAGGTTTCGACGCTTTGCAGAATGCATTATCCTTCCACCATCAACGCGTGCACTGCCAATTAAGGATCCGACCGAATCTTCAATCACCTTAAATGTCCTGCAAGTTACGACAACTTCCAACGATATTAACATTGGAGAATAAATAAAGGTTAGTGTTCTGAAATTAAAATACATTATACATTACTTTACTCTTAATTTAAAAAACATCACAAAATAACATAATTAATACTTCAGATTGGTTGGGGCTATTCCGTGGATTGAAGGGCATTTCACTGCATATTGCCGACGAACTTCTGGACAATGAGAAGAGTATAATGACTGGCGCGCAAGGGTAAAACTTCACAACAAAAGGGAACTTATAGCTCCAGCTCCATATACATTCAGGATGAAAACAACAATGAATAATGTTTTACATCAGTCAAAATATGTTACAATATTCTAAATAAATGTAAATAATGTATACAACTATTCATATAAATATAATTGAAGTAATTGTTTGTTATTTGATTATAAATGGCTATAAGTTGGTATTTTGCTTTATTTAGACAATAACTAGGCTTGAGGCTTTTGTCTGCCTGTCTGCATGTCCGGACTTAGCTCAAAAACAGCTAAATAGACTCTAATAAAACTTTCGCAGTTTGTAGAGTATCCTTGGAGCCATAATCTGCTTTTGGTTTTATTTCAAAATCTCACTGCGCCGATATATGTCATGACGTAAGTCGAGGCACGTTTGAATGGCGTTAACTTTTTAAAATTCCAAACCTCTTGAATCGGTTAGAAAAGTAAGATATTGAAAAAGTTATTTTTGGCGGTAGTCGTCAAGAAAAAGCGTTTATTGGGCGTAAAGCTCAATCATGCGATACTCTAGATGAAAGAGAAGTTTTTGATTTTAAGAAAGGAGGGGTTAGTTCTTAATGACTTTCAAAAATAACTATAAACATCATGCTTTTCACATGTTTTAAATTGCAGATCTGTAGCATTCATACTTTTCAGGAAAATCGACTTTTTGTAAAGTTGCGAAATTGTGTCAGATTGTATGGGAGGTGGTAGAAGGAGTGAAGCTAATCGCTTAATTTTTTTTGGTCTTAATAGTAATTCTTCTTTTTTAAGCACAAATTTTCCAGGTGCTACTGGGAATGAAAATTATACGAAATAAAATGGGCAAACGATGTAAAAGTGAAACAGTTTCACTTCAAGAAGGTCTTTATACTCAGTAGTAGTGGTTTCTGTTCGCTTTCTGTCATTCAGTCCACCATAACATCTGCAAATATTTGTCAGTAGCAGCCAGTACAACTGAAAAAATATACCAGCTTCACCACTCGTTACAGTCGTTCTCACCGCCATTCTCCAACCTTTCTAATCCCATTCCTTCCCTCCATGACTGTGTTTGTGCATTGTACATGAGGGCCGACATTGCCTATAACACACGTCATTCTGTAAAAAAAAATTTTAATAGGCATAACCTATTTCCACCCCTCACCAACATCCGTGTCAGCAAGCTATAATGATAATGACAAAGCTGAACTGATTGCAAATTAATTTCATGTCGCACTAATATAGCTCTTAACAGTCTACTCGCAACTGCTGCTGATAGCACTGATTTTCCTCCAAACGCGAAATAGTGAATATTTCTAAAAGAATGAAAAACAATAAGGCACCTGGCGGAGGTAAGCTTCCTAACTCCCTATAAAAAAGAATTGTCGCATGGAAGGATACTTCCCAGCGATTTGGAAAACGCCATATTTATCCCAATTGCAAAACATAGGAAGGACCCAAGTCCACCAGATTGTTATCGGCCTATAAGCTTGCTGCCTGCCCTAGGTAAATTATTCGAAAGGCTTAATTTGTCCCGTATCCAAACACTTCTTGGAACATCCAAAATACTACCCGACTTTCAATTCGGCTTTAGGCGTGGGCACTCTAACAACTATCCACTTTTTAGAGTAACAAAATTTATCAAGAAAGCGTTATTAAAAACAGAAAAAAAAAATCTGTGGGCATGAGCACACTGGAGATCGAAAAAGCGTTCAACTCGGTCTGGCACAAAGGATTATTATATAAAAATGCTAAAATTCGCTTTTCCTAATTAGAATATATCGTTAAGATAGTTCAGTCGTTCCGAGCTGGCAGAAGCTTCGCAGTAAAGACTAAATTCGGTATTTCCTCCATGAGTACCATACTTGCAGGTTCCCAGCAATGGTCTTGCTTAAGCCATACGCTACACAACATCTTCACAGCTGAAATACTATTACATCCTAAATGCGAGCTTGCCAAATTCGCCGATGATATCAGTATTTACACTAGTGGAACCGATCCAAATACATACCATACTAACCCTTTTCTTGACAATCTTTGCCAATACTTCAAGAAATGGAAAATTAAAATAAACTATGTCATAACAAATATATTTTTCTTTTCTAGAAAAGGGAAACGTACCAACCTGAAATTAACTTCATCGGACACATTAACCTACCTTAGCCTTGTGCTAGATGAAAAACTGCCATTTTAAAACCATTTAGAGAGCGATTTTACGACTAAATGTATACATGCACTTTATTCACTAATAAACTGGAAGACTCAACTAACTACGAACAATAAAATGGTTATCCGACTATAACTGACTCCCATTTGAAACCAATGTGCCATCACGCACAAAAAAAAAGCTAAACGTTCCACGAAACAAATTCATTTCAAGATTATCCTGAACAAGCCCTTCTACTATTCAACCACACGTCTACAACACGATGCGAACGTCCCTAAAGTACAAGAACTTACTGAACAGAGATTCGCATCATTTATAACGAGATGTGAAATGATGGAAAACCCATTGGTTCCGTCGTCTCTCTAGATTTCTCCTTCATAAAAGTATTTACAGCTTTAATCAAGTTGCTTATTTAATATGTTTTAATCAACAATTAGTTCTAAGCATTGAATTAGTT
Source organism: Chorisops tibialis (assembly GCA_963669355.1). NCBI lineage: Eukaryota > Metazoa > Arthropoda > Insecta > Diptera > Stratiomyidae > Chorisops > Chorisops tibialis. Next base: position 218,954,355 of record OY770262.1, read on the forward strand.
TCAGTTTACTTTTAAGAACAATAATCAAGTTTGAAAGGAAAGATTTCCGGATCTCACACTGTTAAGCTTCATTATGCTCGGCAGAGATCGAAACGTCACGAATAATAAAGCGTAACAGTGTGGAATCTGGAAATATTTGCTTTCATTTTGAAATACTCTGTGAAAACATTCACCAAACCAGTAGTCAAGGTTTCATGATTAAATTTTTCATTGGATTATGACAATGATTAAAAACAAACGTTTAGTAATTAAACTTAGTTTTAAATAAATGCTCAGAAAGATATTCTAATCTAATTTCTAAGATACCCATACGTACTATGTACTCAAATTAATATAAATAAATAATCCCTCTTTCTATCTTTTCTTTCAATTCGATATAAACTGCGATGAAAACCACACGCTATGAGATTCGGTGATTATTAGTCTTTGCACAATTGGAGAGACTACTAACACAAAAAAACATCGTTTTGACTTTGAATCAGCAGAAAGCATAGAAACCTCCATGATACGTCTAAAGAGTACATAATGGCGTTAAAGAACTCAGGAATTGAGACTGATACGTGAAGTCCAATTCTTACCTATCTGTTGTCCTAAAAAATGAAGAAAATGATCAAATCTTACGAAGAATGAATTAACAAGTCCGCGAAATACAAACATTGGAGAAGCAAATGTTCTTGTCTGAAATGTTTTTGCCGGGATTAATAAATGGAACAAACAACTGGGTGTAGCCTAGTGGGTAGCGTGTTGGTCTACAAAGCGAAGATTGTTAGTTCAAATCTCGGACACTGCTTGCGTGCAACATCAAATGGCGAAAATAAAAATTTGTAGACAGAGGGTTGTGCAAAGGGCTACCATTTCTTCCGTAATATTAAAAATATTTGAAGGTCAGGCCCAGTTGATGAGTTCGCTGCATTCTGTGTGGCACAAACCGATTTGGATAGCCTAGTTATAAGTCTTGGGAAATTGACGAAGTATACTAAAAAAAAAACTGCCAACAAGCCGGGCGAAACTTTATTATTCTTGGGACAAGTTGCGGATGAGTGGAAAGTCAATATGCAGGTTAGAGTGATTAGGGAAGGCTAAGTGAAATGGAGTTCTTGGGCAGGGCTGTTGTCAATTTAACAATATTTCATTCGTTTCTGCAAGTTTGGATTTTTATGAGGGGAGGAAGAGGGGTAATAGTAAGGGTGGATGGATGTTAATAGCTTTTTAATTAATTGCTTGAATCACGTCCAATATTCTCTTTATAGAATGTGTTTCATAGACGAAGTTGCATAGAATTTTCATAAAATTCGGTTTATTTTACATTCACGGAACCGAACATTTGTATGGGAGGGGGTAGAGAAGGTAAGGGAATCGTAAAATTTGATATGTAGTTTTATTTCGCTTCTCTTGTAAGGTGCTTGTATAAAATTTCAAATTCGTAGCTTTTAGTTTGTTGGTTATTAGTTGATATAATGAAATTGGTCGAAATCATAGTTTTGTATGGGAGGGGGTAGAAGGGCAAGCGCGATTTCAAATCTTTTAAAGCAATTTCATTTGAATTATTTTTATAAGTATTTATGCAAAATTTGAAATTGATAGCTTTTAAGAGTTAGCTGATAACTGATTTCTTAAAAATGGTCGAAAAAATAATTTTGTATGGGAAGGGGTAGAGGAGGTAGGGGAATCGTAAAACTTGTGATGCAATTTTTTTTCCTTTCTGTTGTAAGGTGCTCGTACAAAATTTCAAGTTCGTAGCTTTTAATTTATTGGTTATTAGTTGATTTAATGAAATTGGTCGAAATCATACTTTTGTATGGGAGGGCAAGCGCGATTTCAAAACTTTTAACGTAATTTCATTTCAATTATTTTTCTAAGTTTTTCTGTAAAATTTCAAATTGATAGCTTTCAATAGTTAGGTAATAATTGATTTCATAAAAATGGTCGAAAAAATAATTTTGTATGGGACGGGGTAGAAGTTTTAAAGGTTTTCGACCAGTTAATATTTCGTATATTTAGAAATTTTTTTTAAATGCATTGCGCAAATTTTCTGCCTTAAAATTTCACTCAAAAATTTTCAGTTTATGTGTTTTTTTCAATGCACACCTTGTGCACGTTAGACCGGGGGGTCGGTTTATAACAATTATGGATCAAGTTATTATTATTTTTCTATATGGGTCATTCTTTTACAAACCGTACGGATTTGCCGAAAAAATTCACGTCTGTTTCTAGAATCGCTTTATTTTTTTTGTTATGTGTTATATATATGAAATAAACCGACACGTATGCGGGGATTTTTTTTTAAATTGTTTATTTTAAAAAATATGGATGTTTAAACATTTTGAGAATCGTTGGTTTTGCTCTTCTTAAAAAGCTATTATCTTCGGTTCTATTTGTCCCACAGATTTCGTTCTTATCTCATTTTAAAGGTAATTTTGTAACCTTTTTATAACATTGTTCCAAAAAAATTGTCTTGTTAAATAATTGTAGTTATTAGCAATTAAAGCGCTTAAAGTTGATTTTCATAATTGCGCCCAGTCGATAAAAAATTGAAAAAAATACCATCGTATTCCTTGATTGATTCTCTAAAAAATCCATTTAAAAAAAAAATGGAGAAATAACGGGATCAACAGAAAAAAATAATTTGCACCACCGGGCGCGCAGCACGACGAAATAATTTAGTGTGTTAGTGACGGGTCGACTTTTTTATTCCTCTGCGTTGGCCAAAAATCCTGATTTTATTTATTTTAAGGATAAATAATTGAAAGGAATATGAATTTATTCATCAAAAAATAGGCTGTAACTGCACTTATTACGAGTAAAAATAACGTTATTATTAAAAAAATCTTAAAATCTGCAATAAAAAGTTCGATATCTCGGCTCCGGGTAAGTCAAATTGAACTTCAAGCCCCGCAAATTCTTTATCAGAATGTCCACAACACAATAAGACTATAAAAGTTAGTTGGAAATTTCATTTAGTCCTTCTGCTTTAAAAAAAGAGTTAAGAAAAAATTTACTCGAAAAGTCATTTTCTAATAAATTCATGAGGTGAAATTTCTATGAAACCGGCTAAATTTGGGCTGAATTTTGATTCAGTTATTTAAAGTGTATTTATTAGGAGACAATGCCGCAAGTTTTGGTAGAATATCTTTTTTACAGTCTATGAGATACTCATTTCCTTCCAAAAACACAGATTCTTTGAAAATTGTCAAAAACGTCTTGAATAACAGTCTATATATCAGGTTTAAATAAACCGAATTTAACAATGTACCACTCAAATGAAAGGTCTAAGTGTCTGCAATCGAACCTCATTTTTAGTTTTTTGAAACTGTTTAGTATAACGTAATAAAGCTCAAAAAACCTCTAAAACAGACGTAAATTTGCGAATTTTGCTATTTCTCGAGTCTTCCCCCCACTCCCCCAGTGGCCGCAATATTTTTATCGTAATCTACGCAAAAAAACAATGAGGTTAAAAACAACATCGAAATCGCAGCATTTCGCCAAACAGACCTTTTTTGATCTAATCCGACTGGACTAATTGTGCACTCGCTCTGTCAAAAAAATGTATGATTTTATTGATATTACGTAAGTTAGTTTTGATAAAATTGAGGAAATGCCATTGGAATACGTGAACGGCTACGGTTTCATGATGCAAACATTCGGAAATCATTACTAAGCTTTTCATTTATAATACGTGTTTATTACTTTTGTTGTAAATCGCAAACGGATGCACTGTTGCCTGATCATTGTTCCAATGTACGCCTTGAATAGCATTTCGGATCACAAAAGCATAGTTCTCAGAAAAATCACAAATAACAATGCATTCATTTTGCCCTAAATTTTTTCTTTTATTATTCATACGCGCCCGGTGGTGCAAATTATTTTTTTCTGTTGATCCCGTTATATCTCCATTTTTTTTTTAAATGTATTTTTTAGAGAATCAATCAAGGAATACGATGGTATTTTTTTCAATTTTTTATCGGCTGGGCGCAAGTATGAAAATCGACTTTAAGTGCTTTAATTGCTAATAACAACAATTATTTAACAATACAATTTTTTTGGAACAATGTTGTAAAAAGGTTACAAAATTACCTTTAAAATGAGATAAGAACGAAATCGGTGGGACAAATAGAACCGAAGATAATAGCTTTTTAAGAAGAACAAAACCAACGATTCTCAAAATGTTTAAACATCCATATTTCTTAAAATAAACAATTTAAAAAAAAATCCCCGCATACGTGTCGGCTTATTCGATGTATACTACCTATAGAAAAATTTTGAAAGCAATAGAAAATATGTCGTCCAATTAGGTGTACGGTTTGTAAAAGAATGACCCATATACATCAAATAGACGTATCCCGTATCCACGTGCAAAATTTAAACTTTGTATCTTTCACCAGAGACCTAAAAAAATCACTCAAAATTTTCAACATTTTTGCTTATCACCTCCCTCCCCTTACACCTCCCAACTTAAAATTTTTACCAAAATTAACCATTATGTAGTTCCATAATCTGATAAATTTTCGATTTGATATCTGTACTCTTTTTTGAGATATAAGGATTTGTAATTTTGAAAAGTGCGCCATTTTTGAAATGCTCCCCATTTCCCCCCACTACTATTATTTCAACATGTTATATTTAATTAGCCACTCTCTAAGTTGATTCCGATGGAACTATATGCCACCTTGATGGTCCCAAAATTTGAATTTTTTGAGATAAGTAGTTTCGAAGATATAATCATTTGAAAAAACAATTCGGCCGACAATTTGTTTTTACCCCCCCCCCTCCCTTTTCGGACGCCAATGGATAAAAAAATTAAATTATTTTTAAAGTTTGTCCCACAACCTTCTCTATATTTCTACTGGTTTTTAACTTTCTATCTGTATTCGTGGTGGAGATACTAGCAAGTGTAGTTTTCGACTTTTTCCCTCCCCCCGCCTCCCCCTTCCACCTAACACCCTCAAAAATTTAGAAAATAGAACTCACTTACCCAATCAACAATCCACCCAAAAACGAATATTCTACCTTTAACGGTCTCGGAGATATGAGTCCATATGTACGGCGTACACCGTACGGCGGGACGGATTTTTTTTTGCATTTTTAGGCTAATTTAGTCATGAAACGCGAAAAAAAAAATTTCAGGGTAGCAAATTTTTTTTTTCTTGTGTCGATCACAATACTTTATTATTAGAGTAATAAAGTAAAATTGAAAGAAAAATGGAAGGCATATAGTAATGGAAAGAAAATTCGTGAAGAACCTAGGTTTATAGAGACGAATATATTGACTTGAGGCGTATGAATCCAGTACAACAAACCAACCAACAACAGACGTCTTTTATTTGGCCAACCACGTAGTATCGAAGGAAGAAATCACTACCAAAAAACTACAAACTCAGTATCAACGATAAGTTATTGACTGGACCTCTTCTTGAATAGGATTTATACAATATTCTATTAAGTTGGCGAAAATACAAATTAATAGCTGATATAGAAAAGATGTATCAGAAAATTAACATTTTTGACAACGTCGCTAAAGAGCGGACAATCCATACTTATTGCACATGAAAAGAAATCAATAAGTAGCGGAATATGAGGCTTTCCGATAGTAAGAGACATCGTGTTAAACGATGGCTACGCGGATAGTTTTATGTCTGGCAGCAGCACCTTATGCGGGACCCTTAAATATAAAAAATCTCATGTCAATATATTTATTTATTATCAAATTTATTTAGTATCAAAATAATTATATCGCTAAAATTTTTCATTCGGAGCAGTGTAACAAAGTTGAATTCAAAAACATACAAGAATTTAATTAAACAGAACCCAAAATCAGCTTTTATTCTCATTTTTTTATTACAAATTTTTAAGATATGCTTGCACCCATAATTTATAATCCTGACAAATTATATTGCGTGTTTTTTTATTATCATTATTTATTTAGTTATTAAAATAATCTCAACAGAAAACTGTCTCCATAAATTTATGACTAACCCAACAAAAATAATAAAACCGGCACCCAAAAAGCGAAACGAATTAAGTGATTCAAAGAGATGAAGATTACGATTAACATGATTCATATTGTCTGCAATTTATCGGTTTTTAATCCTCTGCCACAAAACATAAAATTCTACTAAAAATACATTTTTTGTTGAAGAAAACCACAATGTCTTGCTCATATATTAAGAAAGACAATAAGAAAAAATCTTCTGTTTTATTGCTGGGCTGAACTTGATGATTGAAGAGTTGCGCCAAACTGCACATTGACATAGTGCACTGAGAGTATTAAATTAACTTTTCAATAAGAATTATGCGTAGAAAAAATACGTCCCAAGGTATTTACATAGGTGTAATCTTCGAACATAATTAGTATTCGACCAGTGTCGTCTTTATAGGCTCTCAATTCAGTCAGTTTATTTTTTTTCTTCGATTCGACGGTCTGCACTCAGGGTTCGTTCTCGACAAAGAAATTATTCACTGATTCATATCTCTATTTTATTTTAATATTGAAAAAAAAATTTTGAAAAAAAGAACAAGAAAAAAATTACAATTCATAAAAATCGTAGATAGTTTTGAGCTAAAATATTGCGTCCAGAGAATCATTGAGTCTGAAATAATTTCTTGGCATTTTTACAAATTCAATTGAATTTTAATTTGTATGTAAACGTTGTACAAATGAAAAAATGTTTTCATTAAGGTCATACCAATAATAATTGACCTGAAATTTTAATTTTATTTACGGAAATTAAAAAAAAATAAAAATAAAGTTCAAAGACACACGTACAGAAAATATGAATGAGTATTTATTATCGGAATTGATTTTAATTTAAATTTAATGCGTGATTAGTTCCTGAGTAGAAAAATAATTAAATCAGTACTTTAGACCGAAGTTGAGGCTCTTCTGTGCCTGTCTTCTTCTTCTTTAGTGTTTTTACTAAATATTTCTTTTTCTATATAATTTCTTCTTTTGTTTATTGAATTATCGCGATACCAGATAATTTAAAATTTAGGAGTCGAATCCATTCGCTTTCTGAATTTCAAATTACGTGGCAGTTAGCCTTAGCAGTGAATTAAATTGAAAAACTTTGATAAATAATCTAAGAATGCTTAAGACTAGCCCAATGGGGACATTTAAATTTTAAAAGTATAAAATATTGGAGAAAAATGCCAAAGAAAAAGAGGACAGAAATAGAGGAGCCTCAAAACACAAAGAAAAATTATAAGTGACAAACGAATGAATGGGAAGATTTTGTTCTTGTTTAGTTTGTTAACTAAGATGACTCTGCGGTCATCGTGGCAATCGTTCCTTCTACCCCTAACAGCAAACCCTTACAGCCAAGGCTAACACAAAAGGCAACAAGCACGTCGCTCCAGCGAGGATATTGCCTCCAGAATCGAACGACTGTTCGCTTCCGTCTTATTCTATCCCCAAACCTTTATTTCCTACGGATGATTTCGACATTTCGGTGAAGAAATCATCCTTCCAAACCAGTGGCATAACAAAGAGTAGCATCCCTTCAACGGGAAAAATTTTCAGAGCGCCATCCTTCCCACGTTTATTACGGTAAAATTTTGTATACAATTTATAATGCAAAAATGAATCTTAGTTTTTAGCAAATGTACTCTATTTCCAAGTGAAAAAGTAAGATCAAGATCGTGAACAGGCCAAATCGCTTCACATTTTTTACCCCCTTCCATACAAAATGACACATTTTTACAACTTTATTATAAGTTGTACTCGGAAAATATAAATGCTAATGTTCTAAGATCTTAAACTTGCCATTTTCATGATAAATATATTTGTTTCTCAGAAACAAATTTAAATCTAAATAAACCACCTCTCATACTAACTGCACAATTCCACGAAATGCAATGCACTATTCCTTTCAGTACCTTTAAAATTTATGGAGGTGAAATTTTGTGTGACATATTTTGGTACTATAACATAAGAAGAAATCAGAATAATCGCGCCACCCCTTCTATCACCTCCCATTGAAAATTTATAATTTTAAAATGAGTAGATTTTCTTGGAAAATATCAAAAATTGGAAGTTTACACTTTTTGCGGGATATTATTTAATTTTATTAAAATATTTGAAAAACCGTTCAATCCTTCTACCCCCTCTCATACAAACTGCATAATTTCGCAAAACACAACGAACCAATTTTCTTAGTGGCTAGAAGGCTCTATAGACGTGCTGATGAGAAATCTAGCCGAAGTCAGGTGGAAAAGGACCACAACCTGTAAAATCACGAAATTAATGTGGAATGCGTGTGACACGAAGAAGACAAAACTCTTGTTCATTAACCAGGAAGCAATGAGCTACAGTAGTTGTTTGGTTACCGGCCATCGCCTTATTCTAGAAACTGCAAACAACCAGGAGAGTGGGAGACAATGGAGCACGTTTTGTATAACTGTCTGGCTTTTGCTAGAAGAAGGCTTAAAATCCTTGGCTTTAAGCAGATCTCAAGCTACGGTATGTAGAATCTGTTGAATTTCGTCGCGGCAACGGCAACCTTAGAGCTCAACAAGGAACTAGTAATACCGCTGGATGAATCACATTAAGTTTTCCTCAAATTCATGTGGCATCACTATGGTTCCAAGAGTTTATGTGGGCTAAGGCCACCACACTAACCTTTTTTTTAAAGTGACCGAAATAACTTAGGGAGTAACTGCTTAATGTGTAATGGACAGTTAGATCGACATGGGTAAGGGAAACAAATGGAAATAAGGAAGTTAGAAAGGAAACGTAGGAGGGGTAAGTCTGAAATGGTAGTAGACGTTGTCCTTGAATTACTGTGGACTGTACTCCGCTGGAAGCAGACCGCCTAGTAATGCATTCCACATCACTGATATTGAGGGATGAAAGACTGCCTAAATTTCACTGTTCTCCACGGCAGATGCTTCACGGTATATTCGTGAGCGCTTGCAGGTTGGCGAGTACTACGTGGCGAATGTAAGAGAGGATGTATTAAATCTATTAGTTCCTTGCTACATTTATTATGGAAAGATCCATAATAAATGCAGAGTGCGCCGACATTTCGGTGATGCTCGAGGAAGTTTATAGAAGCCGATACGGTTTCATCTCGAACTGAATGGAGCGCATGTTTTTGGATTCGATCGAGCAACGCTAGGTGTCCCCCAAACATGGGAGTTGTACTCAAGACGTGGCTGGATGTAAGCCGTATAGATGGTAGCCAGTTCAGACACAGAAAAGTTTTTCTTACATTTTCGCAGAATACCGAAGCATTTCGAGGCATCAGGAACGACTTCGTATATGTGTTGACTCCTAACCTAACCTTAGTACCTACGAGGGGAGGTCAAAAATTTCGCGGAATGAAGGGGATGCACGATGAAAGGGGGGAAATATTTTTACTTGGAGGTATTCTAACACTCAATACAGGTATAAACACAAAGTTTGTGTCAAATCGAATTACTAACGTTTTAGTTATCGCCAAATCAACAAGTCAACAAATTAATCGGAAAGAAAACGCTAACTATGGACAAAATTGAGTTTCGCGCTGTCATAAAGTTCCTTACCAAGCAAGGAAAAACGCCACAAATCATTTTAGAAGAAATTTTATCTGTTTACGGGGACTGTTGCCCTGGAAAAACGATGATTTATAAGTGGCATAGCTTATTCAGGCAAGGCGGAGTGTCATTTGAAGATGTAGACACTCGGGTCAGCCGATTGAGGCCACTTCCTCAAAAATCGTCGAAAAAGTGGAGAAACTTGTTCTCGAAGATGCTCGTTTAAAGAAGAAACAAATTGCAAAAATTGTTGGAGTCTCAGATACAACCATTTTGAATATCCTCCACGATCTTCTCAGCATGTCGAAAGTCAACGCAAGATGGGTACCGAGAATGCTCTCAGCGGTTTAGAAAAAGCAGCGCGTCGAATGTTCACGCGAGTTTTTGGATCTCTGTAGAAGAACAGGGATTTAATTTTGACCCGAGCTGTTACTGGAAACGAAACTTGGATTCATTATTATAAGCTTGAATCGAAGCAGGAATCAATGCAGTGGCACAATCCACCGGAAAAATCTTAGCCACTATTTTTTGGAATTCAGAGGGAGTTTTGATGATCGACTATAAAGAAAAAGGACAAAATATCACAGGGGGTACTAACCAACCTGCTACAAAAATTAAAGGATGCCATCAAAGAAAAAAGAAGAGGAAAGTGGACTCGAGGTATGCTGCATGACAACGCACCTGCTCACAAGAGCCACGTTGCAATGGCTGCCCTACAGAAATGCGGTTACGGAATATTAGACCAACCCTCTAATCGTCCAGACCTGGCCCCTTCCGATTGCTATTCGTTTCAAAAATTTAAAAAAGATCTTCGGTGAAAAAAATTTACCAGCGATGAAGAAGCAATTTCAGCCTATTTTGAAGGCCATGATAAAACCTTTTTTTAGAAGGAATTAATAAACTTTGTGAGAAATGTGATAAATGTATTAAAGCAGAATATATTGAAAAGGGAAAATAATAACTTGTTTAATTTTACCTCCCTTCTCTGTCATTCAGCGAAATTTTTGACCTCCCCTCGAATCAAAGTCTTGAAGAATAAATTTAATACCAACGTTTTTTGTAGTGGCTGTAATGAGATGTTAAAAATAAGTTAATTGCCGGCACCTCCCATATAAAACGGCACAATCGAATAACGTTATAATGCGTCGTTTTTCTTGGGAATCATTAAGGTTACTGATCTGAAATTTAATTCGTATTATTTCTAAAATTATGACGATTTTAACTACCGTTGAAGAAATTGTTGAAATGCCCCTCAAATTTTCTGCCACCTCCCATACAACCGCCTCAGTTTGGCAATGCACGTTAAAACAATTTACAAATAGACATAAAGTGTATATAAGTATGTTTTTGATATGGCAGGAAAATCATCCCTTCTAAAGTCAATGATGTGTTTTAATGATTTAATTTGGAGATTCGCATGATTGATGTTTAACCGAAATCGTAGTTCTGCTATATTTATAATTTATCTTATATCTTTTCTTTACGATCATGTCTGTTAAGATTTTTGTGCCGCTTTTTAGAAGTCAGTATAAATTATTGCGGATACCTTTTTCTGTATAAAATATTCTTGTTAATTAAAAACCCCGATCTAAAAGTTCGAGTGTAACTTCCTTGCAACTTCCTTTAGGCACCCCCGATCATGGGCAACCTTAAGCCTTGGCTCAACCCTTCCCTCTTCCCAGCAACGCGGGGTCAGCAGAGGTGGTAGTTACGCCACTCTCCCAAAGCCTAAATATGCTACATAACAATTCTTTTCGTCTCCCATCTTCCATCAATCGCTGGACTAAGATAAAATTTAAGTTTTCCGAGAAATTTTCTCGAAATTTTACGAGTTATATGGGCAAAATTTTTCGAAATCTCTTGTTCCTGTCTATCACATCCTTAACAATTGCCTAACTAGTATTTTAGAAGAGTTGAAATTAATAGCTGGCCATGAACATTCGAATAAGTCACGCGATTATTTTCTCTAATATTGGTTTCAATTCTGCAGATAACTTTCGCACCGTTTTTTTCCTTGCATATTTTCTAGCAAATTTTATCGCTATTTATGATCTAGTTTTATAAATATTTCAATTTATAAGAGAAATAGCGATATTGAGTTTAAATTTTTCAGTTCAAAAATGAAAAATTGTTAAAAATTTCAAACTTACTCGAACAATAAAAAATCTAGTTATATAAAAGTGTCCGAAACTTTTCCGTTTTCATGTTAATTTGTAACACTCAAATTATTTATATAAGATAGTGTAGACAACTATTTCTATCCTAGGCCCCTAATAGGGGGGTCTTACCAGAAAATTGATTGTTTGAACTTATATATAAGCGTCACGGTTACTTCTATATCTTTAACTGAAATCGGAACTATACAACTGCCATAGTTGCCCAATTTTTCGAAATAACCATTTTTCTTAGTTTACGTAACTAATTTATCGAGATTTCGCAGTTACTTTTATATAATTCTTAGACGTTCGATTATTTCGTTTAGTTTTATAAAATCACCAAAATTTTGTCTGTCACAGCTTGTTGGAAATTTTGAAAAACCAAAATATTATTAAGTTTTTTTTCCTACAAGTCCTTCTCTGAATTTTTATCGCACTCACATTAGGTTAAGTTTTTTGGATTGATGATGAAAACATAACTATTTGAAACAATTTAAGTTTTCGGAAAAAAAAAGAAATCACCATGGTTAACATTGCCATCTATTTTGCAAAATGGATTCGAAAAAAATTTGAATGACACGGAATTAACGGACGAGTAGTCGAGTTTTCAAGGACTTTTTTGAAGAAAAATTTTACGGTTAGCTTTTCCTGAATTTTGAATAATTTTGATGCTAGAATCTTAATATTTTTTCAACTCTGCACTAATTAAAAAAAAAACAAACTTTCCTGTGAAAGAAAAGAAGAATCTGGAACCAATTTAAATATTTGAATTATTTTTTTAGCATTCTATCACTTTACGAACAAATAGAAATTCTAAATATTTGTTCAAATCACACAGAATTTTATCTATCTGTATCGCGTTTTCTTAACGGTCTCTCTAATAGATTTATATCTCATAGTGAAGCACACAATTTCTTGTGTACTTTATCGGTGATTCGAGTACAACCATTACGCGAAACTTAATGTCGATACAATATTCGATCGGAAAGCAAAAAGAAAAAATTTAAATGCAAGACCATATCTTTAAGAATAAAAGTGTTAAAAACAGTTAAATTTACCGATATCTCTTGGCCATAAATTAATCCATTGATTCAAAGGCACGGGCCGTAATCAGATTCGTCTTAATGCACTTTTTGTTTATTTATGTTTCAGTCGTGTAACCAATTTCTTTTAAAAACTTCCAAGAATCCATAAAATTTAAGCGCGCTTTTTTCTATTTTTCTTAATCCTTCGCACTTTCTGATTAAAACACTTTAAAAAAAAAATTTCTTTAACAAGCGAACCAAGATCTTTCTTATTCTCCACCACAAGAACGACTAAGCTCTTCACTTTTGAAAAAGTTTTTCTTCTTTAAACGACGACGATGGTTTCTTTAAAAAAAAAACGGCTCGTCGATCGGTCTTCTTTTCGTTATGCTAAACGCGTCTCATCGAACTCCTCAAGAACTGATTCTTTCCTATCGATTGCGACCTCTATTTATACTCAAGACTCCCGAGGGTGGTGTGGACTGCGACTGTGTGCTTAATCTTGAGTTCTGGTGAAGCTGAGGTGGTTGGGATGTTGGGCATCCGAAAAATGACTAAATAAACAAGTTTTCTTAATGGTTTTTCATAAATACTGGCGCTAATCCAGGAATTTATATGAGGCGGGGATTCAGAGAAAAAAAAAGGACTTGACAATGCACTAAGGATTCCAATTTTTTTTTTTTTTTTTGCCAAATATTATATCGAAATTTTTGTTTATTTCCCAAAATTGTTGGTGCTGTTGTATTTTAAATAGTAGATCGTTTACCTTCGGTCAAGAATTTTTATTATGGTGTCTTTGAAATAAAACCATTTCGAATCTTGTTTTCTGTTTACTTTCCTAAAAAAGTTTGTTAAACTCGACGGCAAAAAAAAAAAAAAAATTTCGTTACACTTTTACTACCTTTTTGGGAAGTTTATTTAGTTTTCTTTCGGGAGAGCGAATGAAAAATAGGTTCTTAGATTTCGGAGTGGGAGTTTAGTTTTTGTGTTTTTATTGCTATGTTCATTTTTAAATTTTAATGATGCTAGAACCATGAAATTTAATTATCTTCTATTTAAGTAATGACTGTCTGTTATTTGTTATACTTAAGATTAAGTGCAAATGTAGTTGTAGTACAGCTGTAATCATAAAATTTCGGGGAACAGTTGGTATGAAAATTTATTTTAAAATAAAAGAACATAATTTTTTCAATTTTCATGCCCACGAACTCAATGTACGACGAAATCATTTTGAAACTGAGAAAAAAAAGACTCAAGCGAGTAACTCTGTGTTTTAAATGACTTATCCGAAAAATGTCGTTCCCAACCGAGGGAAAGATTGCCGGAGTTAACACTATTCTACTTTACACTGAAAGAAAAGCGATGATAAGTTTAAAAGTGTTCAGGGGCTATGCTGCCATTTGAACCTTGCATAAATTAAATTTTATGAAATCCAAATTATCTTACTGTACTATGCTAATCTAATTTGTTTCAACAAAACATGCATTGGGGAAGCGAATAGCTCGTTTCTTCTTGTATATTTGCACACAGAGGACGTGGTCGGCGTCTTCGTATTGCTCGCAAATATCACATAAAGGATTAGCAGTTATTTCAAAATGGTTAGATTGCTATTCAGAGCGATATGATCGGATATAAGTCGCGACAGCATTGTAACTGTTGAACGGCTCAAGATTTTTGGTGGTTTTCTAAACCAGGCTTGGAGAGAAACATTCGGGACTATAGAGTGGCAGTATCGGCCTATGTCACCTCGGTTCCATCAAGATTGCCAAGAATCCAAGAGTCTTTGCTTCGGCAAAATCAGAAGAAAGTGGAGTTGGGTTCGAGATAACAATGAACCTTCGCGGGCTAGTTTTGCCTTTGATGCCGCCGTGTGAGAAAACCCTTGATAAAATAACATTGAAACCGTTCGTCGTTCCAAGACGATTCCGTATTTACGGACATAAGGATGAGAGAGTTTGGTAACTAAGCTCACGTTGCATATAACGAATATTGCCGACAGGCTATCTGGTGCAAAAAGATAGTTACCCTGAGAATGAGTATGTGGGAGCGGGACAAATAAATTTCAATAATCTCTACAGAGAATACTGAAGCAAGCTCGGCCAATTTGAGGCCCGCTTGACAAATGTCATCATAAAAGAAAGCACTACCCGTACCCTTGTTAGATTTGCCAACAAGTCGAGTGAAACTTTATTATTCTTGGGACAGGTTGAGGATGCGGTAGAAGTCAATATGAAGGTTAGAGTGGATAGAGAATTGAATGGGTGTTCTAGGGCAGGGTTGTTCTCAATTATCTAACACGTAACTGCGATTACACTACGTAGAATCAATATATCATTTGTTTATGTATGCAACTTTGCATTTGTATGATGAGGGGACGGGACGATAGAAGAAGTGGGTGGATGTTAATCATCATCAATGGTGCGACAGCCCAAATCGGGCCTTGTCCTCCTGAAGTCGTCACCTCCAATCGTCTCGATCCAAAGACCGCATCCTCCAGCTGCTAATTTTTAAAATGGCTTTGCTATCTTCATCAACCGAGTCTTCCCATCGCTTGCGTGGCTTGCCTACTGGCCGGTTACCACTCGCTTTGCCTTTCAGAGCACGTTTGGGGATTCTTCTGTCTTCCATTCGCTCTACATGGCCAGCCCACTGCAGTTTACGTAGCTTGATGAATGTTGAAGCTTCTGGCTGGTCATAGAGTTGATACAACTCATGGTTGTATCTTATTCGCCATTCCGTTCCTTCCTTCACAGGTCCCAAAATTCTTCGGAGGACCTTTCTTTCAAATGCGTTAACCGCTTTTTCGGAAGTTCGTGTTAATCTCCATGTCTCGCTGCCATAACAGAGCGCAGGTCGTCCAATAGTTTTATATATCCGCAGCTTATTGTTCCTGTGCACTTTCTTAGATATCATTATTGGAAGTACCGAATAATACGTCTTATTTGCTAATATTATCCGTCGTTTGATTTCGTCTGTTTCATTACCGCCCTTTGTTAGATTAGCCCCAAGATATATGAAATTGTCCACATTCTCCAAATCATATTCCGCAATTGTTATGTTTTGTCTGATAGGCGCTCTCCTTCTTGTTTGCGTCATTACTTTTGTTTTGTTTTCGTTAATGCGCAACCCGACTTCTTTTGCGGCGGAGTCAAGATTGACAAATACATCCTTAGCAGCAGGAAAGGATCTTGCTAGGATGTTAATGTCGTCAGCGTATGCTACTAGTTGGATGGACTTGAATAGTAGTGTCCCGTTGGTGTCGACTGGGATTTTCCGGACGACATACTCTAGTGCCAAGTTGAAAAGCATGGGGGCTAGACCATCTCCCTGCTTTAAACCACATTCCGTTCGAAAGCTGGTTGTGGAATCGGTTTGTATTCTCACTTGGGATTCAGTGTTCGTCATTGTGAGTCTTGTTAGTCGGACTAGTTTTGGAGGAATTCCAAAGTCAAGCATGATTTGGTACAGTACGCTCCTGTCGATACTGTCGTATGCTTGTTTAAAATCTACGAATATTTGGTGCACGTCTGTGTTATATTCCCAGCATTTCTCAAGCACCTGTTTCACCGAGAACATCTGGTCTGTTGTAGATCGTCCGGTTCTGAATCCGCCTTGGTATTCGCCAAATATTTGATTAGTATAGGGCTTAAGACGACGTTCAATTATTTTTGTCAGCATTTTATAGGACGTACACAATAATGATATTCCTCTGTAGTTCTCACAGCAGAGTTTATCTCCTTTCTTGTAAATTGGACATATAATACTTTTTCGCCAATCGTCGGGTATGATTTCCTCTGTCCAAATTTTGCATATCATGTTGTGCAGTATTTCAGCAGCGACACAATTTCCACCGTTTTTCAGAAGTTCAACTGGTATTTCGTCAATTCCCGGCGCTTTGTTTAGTTTTTGGTCACATAGGGCTGCTTTGATTTCAGCAAGCGTGGGTGGTGACGATGATGGTTCATCTTCGTCAGTTGAGGCTTCAATTGAAATGTTTTGTCTGTTGTGATCGGTGCTAATGGGGTGGGATTCAAAAGATGTGCAAAGTATGAAGCCCATCTCCTTTTGATTTCTTCTGTGTCGCTGATGATATTGCCCTCTGCGTCTTTGCAGAGACTGGTTTTTGGCTTATATCCCTTTTTTAAGTCTTTTACTATTGCGTATGCGTCACGCGTTTTATTTTTTCTCATGTCGTCGTCCATTTTTTGTATTTTGTCATTATGGTACTTCCTTTGTTTTCGTCTGCAGGTCTTTTTCGCATATCGCCTAAGCTCGTCATATCTTTCTTTTTTGGCTCGTGTTGGTCGTTCAGTAAAAATTTTGTAAGCTTCGTTCTTTATTGCGTCGCGACATTCTTGGTCGAACCAATCATTATTTTTTCGCCGTACTTGATACCCTAATACCTCTTCCGCGGAGGATTTGATGCCGTCTCGTATTTTCATCCACGCATTCTCCACTGGCATATTTTGGATATTTTCATATATTGGTGTCAGGTGTTTATTACATGCTAACATGTAAGCCTGCGCCACCGTGTCGTCGTTAAGCTTGTCGACATTGAATTTGCGAGCTCTACTCGTTTTCGAATATCCACGACAAGCTATTTTGCATCGATACTTAGCTCTGACTAGATAGTGATCAGAGTCACAATTCGCACCGCGGAGAGTTCGTACATCAAGTATGCTGGAAGCAGCCCTTTTCTCAATTAGAACGTGGTCTATATGGTTGAAGGTGTGACCATCTGGTGATGCCCACGTTCGTTTGTGAATATCGCGATGTGGGAAGCACGTAGAGCTTACTATGATATTTTTGCTGCTCGCGAAATCAATAAGACGTTGGCCATTGTCGTTGGTTATGTCATGGAGACTGTGCCATCCTGTTGTTCCTCTATGAGCCTCCTCCTTCCCAACTTCTGCATTAAAATCCCCTAAGACAATTTTTAGGTCATTCGAGGGCAGTGAATCATATGTTGTCTCTAGGGTGGCATAAAATTCGTCTTTAGTTATATCGTCCTTGTCTTCGGTTGGTGCGTGAACGTTGATCAACCAAGTGTTGAAAAATTTAGTCTTTATTTGGATTGCACACAATCTTTCACTTACTAATCTGAAGCTCGTGACCTGCTGTTTAAATTTTTTGTTAACTACAAAAGCGACTCCAAACTCTCTGCTTCCCGACAATTTTCCACTTGGATAGATTGTGTGTGATCTCATGTCCATGATTTCGCTACCGAGCCATTTCATTTCTTGGATGGCAGTTATGTTGATGTTGTGTTTTGCCACTTCTTCGAGAAACTCTTTCAGAGCTCCTGTCCTAAATAAGGATCGAACATTCCAAGATCCAATAGAGTAGCCCATTTTTCGTTTGCAGGGTCGTTGCCGTTGAGTCCATCCTTTCCGAGGCTGTTCTTCAGGTTTCTGGACAGTGTTCTTTTTCCGATGATGCGTTGTCGGCGCCTCGCCTAACCCCCGACCTGGAGGACCGGTCCTACTTATTCATTACACCCTAGTAGAAAAAGGGTGGGAGTTTTGAGCTAAATATGACATGCTGGAGTTCTCACAGCTATGCTGCAAGTCCAACTATCTCATACTTTTTGCCTACTTCCTGAGACGGACTGGTGTTACTGGCCATTCAGGTTAACTCCATGTTCCCTCCTCCTTTCTCAAATCGGGCTTGGGACCGTCTATGGCGGAGTTGGGTGGATGTTAATAATTTTACTTAATTATTCTAATAGTAAAATATTGTGATCGGCACAGAAAAAAGATTTGTCTCTCCTAACATTTTGTTTTTTCGCGTTTCACGACTAAATTAGCCTAAAAATGCAAGAAAAAAGTCCGTCTGTCCGTACGCCGCACAGCGGTCCGATTTCGCAATCTGGGTGGACAAAAGGTAAAAATTGGACATCATTTCATCCGAATAAGCTCTGGAATGTTTACATAGATAGTTAGAGAGATGATGAGTGAACCTTTGGACATATATCTCAGAGATCCTTAAAGATAGGAAGTTAATTTTCAGGTGGATTTTAGATTTTGTAAGTGAGTTCCATTACTCAAACTTTGGGGAGTGTTGAGCGGAAGGAGGAGGACTAGAGTCGAATTCTTCACTTGCTAATATCTCCCTTACTAATGCTGATAGAGAGCTAAACCTCCGCCTTTCGGTATTTTGGGTTATGGGGAAAAAGCGAAATAAATAAATTGTTGTAACCAGTGGAGCCCGAATAGGGAAAGCTATAAACAAATTGTCGGGCGATTTTTTTTTTCAATTGATTATATCTTCGAAATTACTTACCATAAAAAAATTCATATTTTGGGACCATTAAGGCGGCATACAGATCCACCACAACTTAAAAGAAGGCTAATTATTGTAAAGGGGAATGTCAGGGGGTGCAAAGAAAAACACTTAAAAATGAATATCTCGATTATCTCTAAAGCTTTGTAATTGAAACTTGAAATATATATTAAGCTTTCCTAGCGAAATATGAAAAACAAAACATTTTGACATAACATGTAGTATTGGGGGGAAATGGGGAGCATTTAAAAAATGCTGCACTTTCCAAAATTTCAAACCATTGTATCTCAAAACATAATAGGGCTACGATTGCGCGTGAAGCGCAATCTTACGATACTCTAGATAAAATAGAATTTTTTGTGATCCCAAGAAATCTCGTATGGGAAGTTTTAGAAGGGATGATAGCATTGAACTAATTTTTCCCCATCACGCTAAAGCAGCTATAAAAATGTTTTATACAAAATGCTTACTCCAAAAATTGAATGGGAACTGAGAAAATTAGTGAGTTAGATTTAGTGAAAATGGGCTGTTTATATGGGAGGTGGTAGAAAGAGTGGGGGATTTAAGCAATTTTTTTTAGAAATAACTAGGAAGATTATAAAATTGACATCCCTTAAATTTCAGACTAGTGCCTTTCATACTTTTCAAGAAAATCGATTTTTTGTGCAGTTGTGAAACTGTGTCATATTGTATGGGAGGGGGTAGAAGGGTGAAGCTAATCAAATATTTTTTTCTGATCTTAGTGATAATACTAATTAAGTATTTATTACAAAATATGAACTCGATAAATATTATATGTTCTGAGAAAATCGTCTTAGAGCATTTCATGAAAAAGTGTAGTTTGTATGGGAGGGGGTGGAAAGAGAGAGAGGACGCAGATAATTTTTCTACTGTAGATTTATATCATTATGAAAGTAATATATCCCAAAATTTAGACTAATAGCTTCTTTTATACTTTTCGATTAAATCCATTTATTGTCAAATTGCGAAATTGTGTCATTTTGTATGGGTCGGGGTAGAAGGGGTGAAGCGAATCGTCTAATTTTTTTGGTCTTACTAAGAATTTTAAATAAATATTTGGTGCACAATTTCAGCCCGATAAATGTTACACACACGAGTAAATTGGCTTACAGTAATTCATGACAAGTACAGTTTGTATGGGAGGTGGTAGAAGGAGGGGAAGGAGACGCATAATTTTGATAGGGTAGATTGATATTATCAGAAAAGTAATATATTCCAAATTTCAGACCAATAGCTTTTATACTTTTCGAGCAAATCCGTTAATTGTCAAATTGCGCAATTGTGTCATTTTGTATGGGAGGGGGTAGAAGGGGTGGAGCGATTTGGCCCGTTCACGAACTTGACCTTACTTTTTTGTTAAAAACGACGTGTACAAAATTTGAACTATCTAGCTGAACTTTTTCTCAAGCTAGAGAGCGAACAGACGGACGGACGGACAGACGGACATCCGGTTTTGAGATTTCTGAGTGATAATATTAACTTCTGCATCATTAATTTTTTTCTCCAAGCCTTATTTCTTGGCGTTACAAACCTTAGAGCAAACTTATAATACTCTCAGATTTCATCTAGAGTATAAAAATGGATTATTCCTTCGGATCTTCGAACATGCAATCTCTGTACAGAGAAGGAGCGGTGAGAGCGCTTCTGGCACAGGCAAGCAAATACAATATGAACTTTGCACTCCAAGAAACTAAATTGTTAGGTAGCGAGGAACATTGCACTCCAAGAAACTAAATTGTTAGGTAGCGAGGTTACTGACATTGGATAGCACACAATTTTCAAAAGTGGAAAAAAATCGGGAAGCCGGCAGTTTGTAGTTGTGTTTATCGTCGACAAGAAGTAAGAACGCCAAGTTATCAATTTCAAACCCGTCAATGAATGATTGTGTGCAATCTGCAAAAAGCAAAATTCCTTAATGTTTGGCTTACTAATGTCCACGCCCCAACGGAAGACAAAGATGAAGAAGCTAAAGACGATTTCTACAGTACCTTAGAATTCACATTCGACTCCCTTCCGCCGATCGATATTAAAATAGTATTAGGTGACTTTAACGCGAAAGTAGACAAATCAGAGACTCACATAGGGACAATTAGAGGGCACAGTCTCCATGACATTAATAACGATAACGGCCAGAGTCTGACTGATCTAGCCAGCAGCAAAAACCTTATTGTAAGCTCGACATACTCCCGCCTTGTGACATTCATAACAGAACGTGGGCATCACCCGACGGAAAAGGACGGCCTCCTGCATTCGTACATGTCGAGGGACTAATTACGACACATATCAATATTTGATAAAGGTAAGCTCCATTGTCGATTCGCAAACCGAGGACACTCAATGACGAGAAAATAGTAGCGAAATGTGTATCAGCCTTGGAGAGGCACTTCGCGACAATGCTGAACGAAAACGCCAGCATGCCAATAGAAGAAATGTAGCAAAATATCAAAGATGGCATTACATCTGTTCCAGAGGAGGTAATAGGACAACAACCCCTGCACAAAATAAATGACTGGTTCGACAACGAATGCCAAGATGCCTTGGAGCGAAAAAATCAAACTTACAAAATATTAATGGAACGGCCTACGCGCGCCAAACGGAACAAATATAGTGATCTTAGACAAATTTCAAACAAAATATGCAAACAGAAAAAAAGGAAGTACAATAATGACGAAATTAAAAATATGGACAGCTGTCCTCCCACTTTCGAATAAGTGAAAACGGCCAAAACAAAAAGGCATTGGCCACTGATCAAATCCCAGCTGAAGTTTTGAAAGCCGGCGATTCCTGCATGGCACATCTCCTACACAGATTTTTCACGGATTTATGACGCAGGAAACACTTCCTCAAGACTGGCGCAGGAGCGTTATGTACGTATTATAAGACCTTGACGAAAATTCTGGAAAAGAGAATTAAGCCCTATGCTGCCAAAGTAATTGTTGAATACCAAGATAGATTTAGAGCTGGACAATCGGCCACGGACCAGATATTCTCAGAAAAATAGGTGCTGAAAAAGTGCTGGGAATATTAGGAGTACAAACAAGTTTCCGCCGTTTGATAAAAGATGGCCACACCAGAAGGTTATGTTGAAATTGTCAGATGTAAAACGTAATACATCTGACTTCTTATAACACCATAACCTTGGAGTATTAGTGACTACTTATCAGCATCACATAGTTTTCGTCATGCGAAAATATCAAGTTTTGTGTTGAATAAGCGTCATTCGCGGGAACTTTTGATTTACTTCTTTAATTTGAATAAATCTGCAGTTGAGGCGCATCGATTGCTTGAAGAAGCAAATGGTGAGACTGCTCTAAGTGAGAGAAGTTGTTGTGAGTGGTTTCAAAAGTTTAAAAACAGTGGGTCTGACGTGAAAGGCAAAGAACGTAGCCGAAGGCCGAAAGAGTACGAAGACACGGAATTGGAAGCATTATTGGAGGAAAATTCGTGCCAAACGCAAGAAGAACTTGCAATTACATTAGAAGTGATGCAACAAGCAATTTCACATCGTTTAAAATCGTTGCAAATGATTCAAAAATAAGGAAATTAGATTCCATATGAACTGAAGCCGAGAGACGTTGAACGCCTATTTTGTATGTGTGAAATGCTGCTTGCCAGGCATAAAAGAAAGGGTTTTCTGCATCGTACAGTCACTAGTGATGAAAAATGGATCCACTACGTTAATCCAAAGAAGAGAAAATCATGGGGACCATCTGGTCATACTTCAACATCAACAGCCGAACCGAATATTTATGGAAAAAAACTCATGCTGTGTATTTGGTGGGATCAGTTTGGTGTCGTGTATTATGAATTGCTCGAACCGGGTGACCATTACTGGAGCTCTGCACCAAATTACAACTAATGAGGTTGAGCCGAGCACTCAAGGAAAAACGCGCCCGTTACTACTCCCGAAACGATAAAATTAATTTCCTACGTCATAATGGCCGGTCAAAACCTATTTGGAAACACTTAATTTGGAAGTCCTACCCCACCCGCCGTATTCACCAGACATTGCCCCTTCCGATTATCACTTGTTCCGATCGATGGCACATGCCCAGTCTAAGCAGCGCTTTACATCATATGAAAATACTAAAAATTGGGTGGATTCGTGGATAGCCACAAAAGATGAAGAGTTCTTCCGACGTGGTATCCAAATGCTGCCAGAAAAATGGGAAGAAGTAGTGACTAGTGATGGACAATATTTTGAATAAAAGGAAATGTACCGTTCTTTCACAATACATTCCTAATTTTCGATAGAAAATGGCGGAAACTTATTTGTACTCCTAATAATATTGATGTGCACCAGATATTTCTTGACTTCAATCAAGCATACGACAGTATCAACAAGCGCGTACTGTAAAAAATCATGTTGGAGTTTGGAGTTCCACCGAAATTGGTTCGGCTTACAAGAATGACAATGACCGAGTCTTTATCACAAGTCAGTCAAAGTAAAAAGCGACAAATTTTCCATGTGGATACATCTATTTGATATACATATATACATAGAGAAAAATTAATAATTTGTTCCACAATTGTTATGCACCGAGGGAAAAAAACTGAAGATTTTCGAATGAATTTTTAAGGTAGAAACTTAAAAATTTGCGAAATGCAGAGAATGCAACCTTGACCTTTACAATAATTAGCCTCTTTCTAAGCTGATTCTAGTGGATCTATATGCCACCTTAATAGTCCCAAAATATGAATTTTTTGTGATAAGTAATTTCGAAGATATAATCATTTGAAAAAAAAATCGGCCGACAATTTGTTTTTAGCCCCCCTCCTTTTCAGACGCCAATGGATAAAAAAATCAAATTATTTTTAAAGTTTGCCCCAAAACTTTCTCTATATCTCTGCTGATTTTCAGCTTCCTATCCGCATTGCTGGTGGAGATTAGCAAGTGTAGTTTTTGACTCTTTCCCTCCACCGCCTCCCCTTTCCACCTAACACTCCCAAAACTTAGGTAATTGAGCTACCCAATCAACAATCCACCCGAAAACGAACATTTTACCTTTAGCGGTCTCGTAGATATGAGTCCATATGTACGGTGTACGGCGGGACGAATCTTTTTTTTGTACTTTTAGTCTAATTTAGTCATGAAACGCGAAAAAACCAAATTTCAGGATGGAGTTTTTTTTTCTGTGTCGATCACAATACTTTATTATTAAAATAATAAAGTAAAATAGTTGAAACGAAATTGCGTCAAATATTTTGAGATTCTACCCCACCCATGCAAATGTATGATTTCGACAAATTTCAATAAATCACCTAAGAACCAACAAAAGCTACGAATTTGAAATTCTGTACAAACACCTAACAAGAGAAACAAAATAAAACTGCATCACAAATTTTACGATTTCCTTACATCCTCCACCCCTCCCATACAAATCTTTGGTTTCATAAATGTAAAATACACCGAGTCTTATGAAAATTCTATGCAACTTCGTCTACGAAACTGGCATTCTATACAGAGAATATTAGACGTAATTCAAGCAATTAATTAAACCGCCCACCCTTACTATCACCCCAACCCCCTCCCCTCATAAAAACCTAAACTTGCATAAATAAAGGAATGAAATATTGATTATATATACTGAAGCTATTGATCGTATTCGCAATTAAGTGTTAAATTGACTACAGCCCTATCCACTCTAACCTGCACATTGACTTTCCATGCCTCCTCAACTTGTTCCAAGAATAATAAAGTTACACCCGACTTGTTGGCAGATTTTTTTCTTAAGGTACGTCTAAAAGATAGCAATAGGCTTTATAAAATAACTATAAATAACGCTTTCCAGGGAACATCATTAATATACAAAGAAACTATTAAGTAACGTATGTGAATCTCGATCTTCCTGCTGCTGTTCTCAAATATTGAGTTATTGTGTGTGACTATTTCTTTTCAACACTTCTACAATGGCGCTACAGCCCAAATCGGACCTTTGCCTCCTGATCTTCAGGTTTCTTAAAATTTTTTCATTATTTATTGTGAAAGGGTTGTTAGACCTTCGCACAACCCTCTATCTACGAATTTTTCATTTTCGTAGACTGAGGTGACCAAGGCATATCCAAGCAGGGATGTGCTGAAATTATATATTGCGCCGACCGGGATTTGGACCCACGACCTTCGCATTACAAGACTAACACGCTACCTACTAGGCTACACCCTAGCTTAGCCCTAGACTATTTCTTTTAGTGGCAGAAAATTATACGTTGTCACTATTTACAATCCGTCTCTATCACCGTCATTTACTTACGAAGCGGTTTACACCGCAACAAATACCCTCCTTAGTATCAAGATTAGAAGCTCATCGGACAGTTTTCCGATGAGCTTCTAATCTTGATGACTTCAACTTGCCTCTCATAGACTGGAGACGTTCCGCTGAGCAGCCTGCTGCTAACTTGGCTAACTTTTACTCCACTTTACATGAGTGCTTCATGCGTTGTATACCTGTCTCTCGCTCGAATCATTCCAAGAGGTTTCCCAGAGGATTGCTTACTTAATCAAAAAAAAAAAAAATTAAAACCGAAAGCTTGGAAAGCATATTGCCACTCTAGAAAGAACTCAAACCTTTTGTTGTACTGCAACCTCATGGACTTTAGTTTCCAATACCGTGCTGTGGAAATTTGTCAATTAAAAAAGGAGCTCTGATAGCTATCCAATTAGTATGTCTCGAAATGATACGGTAAGCACTAATCCTATTGTGATCAGCAATTTATTTGGTAATCATTTCCGCACTGCTTTCTTCAGAGGTGTCTCAGTAACAGACTTCAATGAATTTCATTACTAGGCAGATTTTGCTCCTACTTCCTTAGTGCCAAAAGATCTCTTTATTAATGATGCAATCATTTTAAAATACATTGGGAATATTGCCGATACTTTCTCTAGTGGGCCGGTTAGTATTCCTGTGTCTGTAATTTAGAGGTGCAATTTATCTCTTCTACACATTCTCGGCATGCGTCAAATCTGTGTTGTTATATGGTTGTACTACCTAGAAAGTGACCGTTCGACTTACTAAGAAACTACAAACTTTCATGAACCAATGCCTCCGACGCATTTAGGAATATTCTGGCCAGAAGTGATCTCCAAAGATGAACTTTGGAGTACAACTTGACTGAATAAGATAGGTATTAAGACTCAAAGGCGTAAGTGGCAGTAGATCGGCCACACATTGAGGAAACTAGAGTGAAACATCGCCAAACTGGCTCTAGATTATAGTCCTCAAGGAAGACGTGGAAGCGAGCAGTTGAGCAGGAGGCCAGAGGAATAAACAAGTCCTGGCAACAGCTTAAGGCCGATGCTCAGGATCGCGCCTTGTGGAAGAGAGTTGTTTCTGTCCTATGCCCCTATAGGGGGTTTTAATAGGAATTTGTTTGACACATTCTCAGCTAACTACTTAATTTATCCTTGCAATCTGGCACTTTTCATTATGGAAATTCTCCAGAGATCATTTCAGCATGACCTATGAAAGGCAGATCCACTCTGACAAATCTGACACAATTTTGTAACTTCTGTCTTTCTGCCCTTGAGTCAGCAGACTTTATAGACTTCAATAAGGCATTCAATAAAATTTATCGGCCTTATTCTTATGCATAAGCTTAACTTGCTAGGTTTTCCAGTGGGTTTTGTTTCGAGGATTAAGTCATATCTTCTTAATTGTGTTCAAAAAGTGCTATTCCGTGGTGGCTTATCTTCTGCGATTTACAACAGCGCCATCGTAAGTACGTAAGTAAGATGACTATCTCGGGGAGCACCGGAACACCAGGGTAGTCATCTTGCTTGCTGACTTACGATGGCGCTACAGCCCAAATCGGACCTTGGCCTCCTGTATGTTTCACCTCCACCCATCTCGGTACAGTGACCGCGTCCTCCAGTTTGAGAATATTAGCAGTGATTTGCTGTCTGCGTCAATAGAATCCTCCCAGCGCTTTCGTGGTTTTCCGTGCGGTCTATGTCCATTGACTTTTCCTTTTAGGGTGCGTTTGAGAATTCTTCCGTCATCCATTCGCTCCACAAGACCAGCCCATTGTAGCTTTTTAAGTTGTATGAGGGTTAACACTTCTGGATTGTCGAAAATGGCACACTTCTGGATTGTCGAAAATTGTATCGTATTCTTCAGATAGAGTCTTCCCTCACAGGTCCATGGATTCTTCTGAGGTTGTTTGTTTTGTTTTCGTTAATTCATAGTCCAACTCCCTTGCTACCGAGTCAAGGTTTACAAATACCTCTTTAGTACTCTGTATATGCTAAGAGTTGTGTAGATTTGAAGTATAGTGTTCTCTTGGTGTTACCGGGAAATTTCCGAACAACATATTCGAGTGTCAAGTTAAAAAGCATTGGGGCGAGACCGTCTCCTTGCTTAAGGCCGTTGTCTCTTTTAAAGCTGGAAGTCAGAATATTTTCAGCTCTGACTTGTTACAGTCATTGTCATTCTTGTAAGCCGAACCAGATACGGTGGGACTCGAAATTCCAAAATGATTATAAAATCATTTTAGACTACGACATCAATATTATATTCTCAGCACTTTTCCAGCACCTGTTTAACTGAGAATATCTGGTCTGTGGTCGATCGTCACCAATTACTTTGTCTGGCTTAATTCTCTTTTCCAAAATTTTCGTCATGGTGTTACAAGGCGTACACAACAAAGATATTCCTCGGCAATTCTCGCAGCAGAATTTGTCACATTTCTTATAAATTGGATATATGTATATATGCTCCTGCGCCAATCTTCAGAAAGTGTTTCCAGCGTCCATGTGTCCGTGACTAATCTGTGTAGGAGATGTGCTATGCAGGAGTCGCCTGCTTTCAAAAGTTCAGCTAGAATTTGATCAGTTCCCGGCGCTTTGTTGTTTGGGTGATTTTTCAGGGCCATTTTTACTTCTTCGAGAGTGGGAGGACTCAAAGAGTATCCTTAACCAGCTGTTACATCAGTTGTGCCTGCTATAATGTCTGCTGCTGCTGTTCGTGCGAATAATGGGCTCGAATTGAGCAGGTATTCAAAGTATTGCGCCCATCTTTATTTTATATCTTCTGCATTACTTACAATGTTGCCTTCTGTATCCTTGCAGAGGGTCGTCTTCGGTTGATATCCCTCTTTCATCCTTTTAACTAAGTAATACGCGAATCTTGTGTTGTGTAATTTAAAACGTTCGTCCATGTTTTTAATTTCGTCATTATTGTACTTCCTTTTTTTCTGTCTGCATATTGTTTGCAAATCGTCTAAGATCACTATATTTGTCCCGTTTGGCACATGTCGGGCGTTCCATTATTAAGCTTGATTTTTTCGCTCCAAGACATCATGGCATTCGTTGTCGAGCCAATCATTTCTTTTGCGCCGGGATTGTTGTCCTATCACCTCCTCTGCGACGGATGTAATGCCATCTTTGATGTTTTGCCACATTTCTTCTATTGGCATGCTGGCGTTGTTGAATATTATTGCCGCGAAGTGCCTTTCTAAGGCTTATACGTACTTCGCAACTACTTTCTCTTCCTTAAGTTTCCCATGTCGAATTTAGTAACCGGTTGTGTTTTTGAGCGTCCTCGGTGTGCGATTTGACATCGGAACTTGGCTTTACCACATAGTCATCTGTGCCGCAATTAGCGCCTCGACATATACTCACGTTGAAAATGTAGGTGGCCGTCCTTTTCTTTATTAGAACGTGGTGTATTTGGTTGACTGTTCGTCCGTCGGGTGATGCCCACGCTTTCTTATAAATGTCACGATGCGGGAAGCATGCCAAGCTTACAATAAGGTTTTTGCTGCTGGCGTCATCAGTCAACCTCTGGCCGTTATCTTTACTAATGACATGGAGACTGTGCCTTCCAATTGTCCCTATGTAAGTCTCTGCTTTGTCCACTTTCGCGTTAAAGTCACCTAATACTATTTTAATATCGATTGGCGGAAGGGAGTCGAATGTGAATTCTAAGGTACTGTAGAAATCGTTTTTAGCTTCTTCATCTTTGTCTTCCGTTGGGGCGTGGACATTAGTAAGCCAAACATTAAGAAATTTTGTTTTTATGCGGATTGCATACAATCATTCATTGACGGGTTTGAGGTTGGTAACTTGGTGTTTAAACTTGTTGTCGACGACAAACGCAACTCCAAACTTCCGGCTTCCCAATGCTTTCACACTTTTGAAAATTATCTAATGCCAGTAGTCTCTCTACCTAACAACTTAGTTTTTCGGAGTGTTATGATGTTCCTATTGTATTTACCTGCCTGTTCCAGAAGTGCTCTCACTGCTTCTGCTCTGTACAGGGATCACACGATCCAAGGTCCGAAGGAATAGTCCATTTTTTGTTTGCGTGTTCGTTGCCGTTGAATCAATCCAGTCCGAGGCAATACTTCAGGTTTCGAAACAAGTTTGCTTTTCCGAGGAGTTGTTAGCACATCGCCCAACCCCCAACCTGGAGGGCCATATTACAGTGCTAGCATTTTTCTTTTTCATTAGCACTTGTACCTAACAGTTTTTCTAGTCGAGTCCGAGGTATGATCAACACAATTGATGTGTATATGATAGTTACAACACAGATGCCTTCCCTTTTTATCTTTCATATACTTCCGCATATTCGCCAGATATGAACATGTTATTCCAACCTGTAGAAATCACTTTTGGAATAATTCAAAACGAAAGACTTAAGCGAGTAACCTTATGGTCAATGCCATTGCATCAATAAAACTGTCCTAGCCATACATTTAATAGCGATTCTGTTACGAACTTGTGAAAATTGCCTATTGTTTGATTAATCCAGGAAATATCACCTCCTTTGCCACCTCCGGTACTAATTGAATTCGAGTTGCTAACTTTTGCTAAAAAATATTTTATATTAAATCTGATAACAATATGATCTTGGAACTAACACATCTCTCGAACTGCAGCATCATTGAAGAAGAATAAAACAAACCTATCAGTACTATGCTCAGTTCTCCCTCATACTAAACATATACTTAAAAAAAACGTGCTAAATTAACCTTCAGAATAATTGCCTCACGCATGATGCACTTAAACCTGACCGAATATCAAGTATATGTAAGTCGCTCGTATCGCATCGATATGCACTTGACATCGCTCGAGGGCATAAAGACGTTGAAATATCAACTAATTGGATACAAAAAGGTTCTTAACTCGCGATATGTTTATCCACCAAAAGATGCGTTCTTCCGTTACAAGTATTTTAACGCTATTATTTTTATTATTCTTATTCTTTAACCGAAACTGGATTCCAGTATACCATAAGATGAAGACGAGCCCCGTCTTTACTGCTTTTAGTGAAGCATCTTAAGCTTCTTATCACTCCGACAATAACTGCCTTTAAAACTTCATCTTACTTTCTGTTTCGTATTTGTTTTTTTTTTATACATTTTAAATTTTTAAATACCCGAAGCTTAGAACGGGAAATCAAGCTACACACATATACAAACACGCGCATTGTAACGATAGTGCGCTCTGGATAAAATGAAAACTGAAGCAGTTGGGTGGGTGCTTGTGGTTGATGAATAAGAAAGACCCACAACCAAGTGAAGGTCTAGTTCAGTGTCAACCTAATTAAGTAAGCAGCAATGAACAGACAAGGCCAACTCGGAACCGAAGTCATTGTACTGTAAACGTCCTTTAAAGTTTGAGTTTTGGTAAATTCTTAGAATTGTCTAAGAGCACAGTGTTATTAGTGTATACCTCAGTATCTTTTCCCACTACGCCTAAATTACCCACCTGTTCGAAACTCTCCATATTTTTGGACCTCTGCCGGGATAACTGCCATAAATACTGCACTTAAAATTTAAAGTTCCAGAATTTGGGGATCACATTTTTAAATAATTTTTGTTGACAAGAATTTCAGGAACCCGAAAAAATGATTATTGTTCTACAAAATTAAACAGGTCCAGAGGCTGGGCTTGGCTTTCGATCGATATACTTTTTTTTTAAATAAAAATAAGGTCGTTACGCCCGGGGCCGAGGGAACGGGGGTGGGTGGCTTCAAGTTCAAAGAACCGCGGTGTTTCGCGTGTAGTTACTTATGGCGACGTTATGGTTACTAAGATGAAATATATTTTTGTTCTCGAAGGATTTTTTTTTATGGTTGAATATTTCTTAAATTTTCTAGTTCGAGTAATAAATATACGAAATTAATTGGTTTTGTTTAGCATAAAGTTTAGAGCGATGTCCTCTAACGAAGCAACAATATTTTTGTGAGATTTTTTTTTTATTTTTTCTCGAAAAGTTGCACTTAATTAATTTGAATTGATAAATGAGATAAAATTGGAATTTTGGAAGATCGGGGAAAATATCGCCAAGTCCATCGAATTTAGTGGAGAGAGAAACGTACTGTAATGAGTGCGAGCACAAATAAAAATCTTAAATCCGTTTAATAGTGTCATAGATAGTACACAGGTTAGAAAAAGAAATAGAAGTAAAAAAAAATATTTCTCAGTCTTGAAAATTAAAAATATTCTGAGCTTGTAATCCAGAAAATCAGTTTGGCGTAGGGGTCGGAAAAATATTAAAATATTGGCGGTAAAGAAAATACAAAAAAATTTTAATGTGTAAAATATATTTAAAAACAAGATTCTTCTATGATATGTAACGATCATGAGTAATACCCGATTAAAGTCAGATGAGAGAAAGTTCCGACATTATTAATTGGGGGGTGATTAATTAGGGAATTTCTTATAAAATAAAAAATAATGTATTGTACATAGAAATCAACTAACCTGTGGAATATTCGGTTTGTATCCTTCTTTCATTCTTTTAACAAGGGAATACGCGGCTCTTGTGTTGTGTAATTTAAATTGTTCGTCCATGTTTTTAATTTCGTCATTATTGTACTTCCGTTTTTTTTTCTGCATATTTTGTTTGCAAATCGTCTAAGATCTTTGTATTTGTCCTGTTTGGCTCGTGTCGGCCGTTCCGTTAATATTTTTCGCTCTAAGGCATCTTGGCATTCGTTGTCGAACCAATCATTTCTTTTGCGCCGGGGTTGTTGTCCTATCACCTCCTCTGCGACAGATATAATGCCATCTTTTGCATTTATTCACATTTGTAGAATGTTTGTATGTCGTCTATAGGCATAGTACATCATTTTATCTTAAGTCATGGAATGTAAGATACTTTAAGAGAAATTCCACTCATCAGTCATCGGACATGAAGTGCCAAATTTCCCAAAGCAGAATGTGAAAAAAGAACCAGTGTGTCACTTTTATTTCAATCTAGAATATTTTTGAACCAACCCGAGCTAATACGCATGGTTTGTTCAAACAATTGGGAATTTATTAAACACTTCAAATTATGTATATGATTATGAATATTTATTGCGTATGTTTTTAACATGTTTAATATAATTAAGGATTTTATTTTCAGAGCTTAGACTAAACATTGGCAATACAACTTTGTTTTGCACTGAGTAGCAAATGTGCAGATTAATTCTGAACATTTTTAATAAGTTTAATAAGTTTGGTAAAAAAGTGCGAGACCCAATGTTTAAACCCTACTTATTTTACTTAAATTAAAATTAACTTACAGACTATTTTAATGGAAGATTGATTCGATTATCGTAATGCCACAATTCAAATATCTATTTTTAAATTTGAATTCTAATTCATTGGTAAGATCATTAATTGTTCGGTTTGCTACGACTTTCTGTTGTTGATCAGTGAATACAATATTTGCATGTTTTTAGCCGATTTTGAGATAAATGGTCAACATTATTTCGGAAAATTAGTTTAGGGTCGAAATAAACTCCTAGATTTAATTGTAGGTGGAGGTACATAAGTATCGTGAGGCTCTACGTTTTGTGAAGAATATGGCCTGCGTTTTGCTAGTATTAAGCTCAATTTTCCATTTGTGGAAGTACTCTGA
This sequence comes from Chorisops tibialis, assembly GCA_963669355.1. Classification (NCBI taxonomy): domain Eukaryota; kingdom Metazoa; phylum Arthropoda; class Insecta; order Diptera; family Stratiomyidae; genus Chorisops; species Chorisops tibialis. The sequence continues at coordinate 218,987,198 of OY770262.1, forward strand.
GACTTTTTCGGGTTGATCTTGCAGATTGTTTATTATTGTTTGAGGATCTGAAGCTGGAGATAAAATGGCGGTGTCATCTTCGAATGTAGCAGGAATTAAATTTTGAGATATCTGCTATAAGGATATTATATAAAGTGGGACTGATGCAAAAACCTTGTGGCACTCCTGAGCTGTCCAAGCTCTGGGGAGAGATAATTTATCTTTCACTTTAACAGTGAAATTTCTGTTGCTAAGAAACGAACTTATTAAGTGGCACAAGTAAGGAAGGAAAGAAAGTTTCACTAGTTTGTGCCAAACGGATTCAAAGGCCTTTTCTATATCTAGTGTTATTATGCCAACAAATTCTTTGGCGTGCAAGAATTTTTGTATTTGCAACTTTGCTCTAAAAAGCTGTTGTGTTGTTGAGTGCTTTGCACGGACACCAAAAAAAAAAATGAGGAATAATCTTAAGCTCCTCAATTTTAGCTATCAACCGGTTTAGAATTATTTTTTCAAATATTTTCCCCAGAATGGGCAGTTAATTTATTGGTCAATAGCTATCAGGTTGCATTGGGTCCTTGCCTGGCTTTGGAATCGGAGTTACTGTTGCTATTTTCCAAACCGGTGGAAAATATCTCATTTTAAAGCAACAGTTGTAGATGAAATTGAGGTTGACAACTGCAATTTTTGGCAAATTATTCACCATTGGTATTAGTACTCCGTCTATACCAGGTGCCTTTTTTGACTTTAGAGTTCGTAAGATGCTTCTTATCTCTTTTGGTTTACAGAGTATCGAAGGTAATATTTGCGGTGAGAAGATTGTGGAGATGTTTCCTGCGACTTCTTCTGCTTGTTTTTCAGTGGCTCTACCACCAAGTCCTTGAGAAATATTATGGTAATTTAGAAAATTTCCTGCAAGTACATCGGCTTTGTTTTGGTCGTCACAGATAGTCTCATTATACCTACGACCCTTACGGAAAATTTTATTGAGCTGCTACAGCTTCGTGCATCCCTTCCGTAAGTTAGACAGCATGTTGCTCCAGCTTCGGTTTCTAGCTTGCCTTATGTTGTCTTGGATTTGTTTATTGTTTATTGACTTGTGATTTTAGGTAGGGGTCTCTGGATCGTTGCCATTGCCGCCTTAATATATTCCTGTGCTGAATTAAGTTTTTAGTATTGTTGTTTATTTGCAAACTATGATCAGGTACGGTTATGTTGAGTGTTGAAGTTTTTGCTGCCTGGAGAATTCTAGAGGTTATTTCTGATATTTTCGCATCGATTTCATTTTGGAAGATTGATCTTGAAAGATCTAGCTTCATATTATTAAAAGATTTTTAAGAATCGTTTAGTACTTTTGCCAGTTAGTTTTAGAGTAAAATGGCAAAGTTTTAATTGATCTTACTATAGGTTCGTTGAATAATATAGTGAGACGGGGAGTTAGTTAGATGAAAGCTCATTCAGTATGATGGAAGGTGTTACTGAAGATAATCCGTTACTTAAAAGTAAGTCTATGGTAGAGCATCTACCTTTCGCTAGGTAATGAGTTGTCTTTGCTGGCGTGTGAACTACCATATTTCATTTGGTAATTTCATTGAATAAAATCTTGCCAGTTCGATTCGCATTAAAGCAGTTTCAGTGGTGATGCCTAGAGTTTAGGGCGCCGCAGAGTAACGTGCTTGAGGAATTTTGAAACAGAATTTTTATATCCCTCTCAAGTAAGTTTTTCTTTAGTAAGCTTAGTCCCAGGAAAGTATTATTTTAATTTTCTTGTCAGTTAATTCAATACCAACTGTTTCAATAATTTTACTACCTATATGCGTAAGTAACGTATGTTTTTCCGAATAAATATTGCGACACCACCACCACCACGATCAGTTCTGTCGGCCCCATAAATTTTGTACATATTGTTGCGAGCTAGGGGATCGCCGATTTCAAAGAAAAACACAATTCGTTTAAAAATAATAGCTAATTTTATTATTCGCACTTTCATATAATTCTTGATCACTTTTAATTAATTCGCACTATATTCGCCGATTTGGCAATGCCGTCGATCTTATTCTTTCGCTTACTTGTACCGATTCGCGTTCTTCCACCGATAGGTGTCGCTAAAATGACTAACTGGTTGTCTGAAAGTTGGCGGATATTTATACTAAGTCTCCCAGACAGGTTTTTTTTTTTTTTTTTTTTTTTTAACGCGGGGAAAAGCATCGAAAGCCTTGAAGTGCGGGACTTGAACCCGCTAAAAACCCCTCGCCTAACCCACTACCCCCCGGGACAACCGTTAAGTATTTCGTCAGGAGGAGGGAGGAGCTTAAAGCTCAAACGTCAATTTATTGTCACATAAGTCTTATGTCACCCAGTATATTTCACTTCCTATTTTATTCAACTACTTATTCCCTACGTAGTCTTTCGAGTCTCCTCAGCTCGGTGAGAACTTTCACGCACATCTGTGTCATCGCATTCCAGATTTCGCTGCTGCTCAGCATATGTGGAACTATGTTGTCGGGGTTAATATTTTCTCCAACGATGTCCTCAACTCTCCTTCTGTCCATTTCGTAGGCTGGACAGTGAAAGAATACATGCTCTGCATTTTCTATTGCATCTGTACAACTTGGACATGACGCGGAGGAATCATGGCCGTATTTGTGCAAATAGCTTCTATAACAGCCATGCCCTGACAGAAATTGGGTCATGTAGTAATCTACTTCGCCATGTTTCCGTCCGACCCACTTATCTACGTCTTTTATGAGTCTATATGTCCACCGGCCTTTGTTTACGGTGTTCCATTGCAGTTGCCAGGCATTGGTACTTATCCGTTGCTCTTCTTTTTTCTCTTCTGCTGTTAAGCATCGATTTATCGTATTCTTTTTGTGATACAATCGTTGTGCTTCAGCAGCTAGTATGTCTGGCGGCAGTAAACCAGCTATGACATTCGCGGCGTCATATGAAATTGTGCGAAATCCACTGCATACCCTTAACGCACCTACTCTATGGGGTTTTTTTAAAATATTCGCGTAAGATTTGTATCGCAGTGCTTCGCTCCATATCGGTGCAGCATACATTATGATACTTCGCGTCACTCTTGAAAGAAGTATCCTTCTGTTTTGGCTTGGTCCTCCAATGTTCGCCATTATTCTGCATAGGGCGGAGTTCACTCGTCCTGCTTTTGCGCTGGCTGTTTCGATGTTCGTCTTGAAGGATAATCTTGCATCAATCATAAAACCCAAGTATTTAATGGAGGGTTGGGATACGATTTCAAGTCCATCTATATTTAGCGTTATATGCTCTCTTTGTTTCCTGCTTGTAATAAGAACTACTTCTGTTTTTTGTGCCGCTAGCTCTAGATTAGAAGCTCTAAGCCAGTTCTTAATGTCAGAAATCACCTTGGTGCTTACGTTTTTGATACTCTGTAAGTCTTTTGCTACCACAGTGATTGCTATATCATCCGCGTAGCCAATTATTTGTACGCCTCCTGGTACTGGAAGTCGTAAGATGTCATCATATTGTATATTCCATAACACGGGTCCTAGTACTGAGCCCTGTGGGACTCCGCATGTTATGCTATACTTCTTCACTCCTTCTTCGGTATCATATAGTAATACTCTATCTGCGAGATAGCTCCTGACCATTCGTACGAGGTATGGTGGAGTTTCCAATTTTAATAGAGCACTAATTATGTGAGGCCACGTCACCGAGTTGAATGCATTTTTGACGTCTAATGTAATTATAGCGCAGTATTCTTTAGAACCATTCTTCCATCTGCTGCCTTCAATGGCCTTTTCAGCAATGTCTATTACTTTTTTTATTGCGTCGACTGTAGAGCGCCCTTTGCGGAATCCATATTGATTCTCTGAAATATTTTCATTCTCTTGTAGATGTTGTTCTAATCTGTTCAGAATTAACCGTTCCAGGATTTTCCCCAGGGAGTCAAGCATGCACAGCGGCCTGTAAGAACTCGGCTCTCCGGTTGGTTTGTTTGGTTTCGGGAGTAGAACCAAACGTTGACGTTTCCATATTTTGGGAAAAATACCATCCTTTAGACATTTCGTGTACATTTCTGCGTAGACGTCTGCATTGAGCTTTATAGCTAGTTTAAGCGCTCTATTTGGTATGCCATCTAATCCTGGCGATTTATTGTTCTCGAGCCGCTTAGCTGCTTGGAGTACCTCCTCCGCAGTCACCACCGCTGGCTCGTTATTCACTTCAGTGGGACTTTCTATTATTGCAGGAGCATTACTATGGGAGCGTTTCGGGAATAGTGATTCGACCACTTTCTCCATAAGTATAGGACACGTTGGTGCTTGTCCCCTTGGTCCCTTCAGTTTCGACATCACTACCCTATATGCTCCATCCCATAAGTTGCCGTTCATATTGCTACAAAGCTCTCTGAAACATTCTCGTTTACTTTGCCTAATTGCCTTTTTAAGGTCTGACCTGGCTTCTTTGTATATCTCGTTTAGAGTACTACTATTTACGGTTGTTCTTTTCCGCTGCAGCTGTCGTCTAGCTTTGTGACATGCAGTGCGTAGCCGAGCAATGTTATCGTTCCACCAGTAGTTTGGTTTCCGTACGTTGTGAGATTTTCTTCTCACCATTGCCGCGTCACAGGCTTTACTCAGTTCGCTTACTACACTTTGAGCATGATTTTCTATACCTTCTTGCGAATCATGTTCGGCATTCAGTACCATCTTGAAGATTTCTTCATCTAGTGTATTATCTTTCCATCCTTTTGTCTGCGCTTTCGCATGCTGGCGCTTTTGACGATTTCTTTTAGCAGGATCAATTGTCACTATTATTGCCTGATGGTCGCTATGCGTGTATGCATCACTTAACCGCCATTCTGTGTGCTGGATTAATGTTCTGCTCGCAAATGTAAATCCCAGACAGGTGTCGTTGTGTGTGTGTGTCTAGAAAGATTGCCTACATGTGGAGTTCGGTAGAAGTTGCTGGAAACATGTTTATAGCGTTTTACATGTTGATGGACTTTTCTCGATATTGCTGGGGACGTCGAGGTTGTCAGATTTATAACATTACCCTCTCCTTAGTCCCTGTTCGTCCCGAACAGAGTTGTTCACTTCCTCCATGGCACCCTGGTACTTTGTTAGTCGGTCTAGATGTACCACTTTCATTTTAGTGCGAGGTTTTTGATGTAGTTGAATCCGATAGACGACATCATTTAATCGGTTGATGATCTGGTAAGGGCCTTCCCAGTTGCGCTGTAGTTTCGGCGATCTGCCCTTCTGTCGTTTGGGATTGTATAACCAAACCAAGTCGCCCTCTTGGAATCCTGATGAATTCGCCCGTTGATCATACCTCGTCTTCATACGGTTGGTCGCCAAATCAATTTTATCTCTGACCAGGCTATAAATTCTTTTTAGTCGACATCGAAGATCCGAGACGTTCCGCAGGGACGCGAATATTTCTTCCGAAAATGACTCGGGACGGAGTTTCTCCTGTTGTTGAATGCACCGATGTTCTATAGGCCATTAAAAATAGAGGGATGTGCTGGTCCCAGTCCTGTTGCCTCTCGCTGACGAGTTTGGATAGGTTTGAGTTCAATGTCCTGTTGAAACGTTCCACCATTCCATCGGACTGTGGGTGTAATGGAGTTGTCCTCGTTTTGTTTATTCCCAGCATTTGGCACACGTGTTTGAATATTTGAGATTCAAAATTGCGCCCTTGATCGGAGTGTAGTTCACGTGGCGCTCCAAATCTGCTCACCCAGTTAGTAACAATTTGTTCTGCGACGGTTACTGCTTCTTGGTTTGGAATTGCGTAAGCTTCAGGCCACTTGCTGAAATAATCAATGACCACTAAAATGTAGCGATTACCATTTTCTGATTCCGGGAATGGTCCAGCAATATCCACAGCAATTCTCTCGAATGGGACTCCCACGTTGTATTGTTGCATTTCTCCCTTTGATCTGCGGTGTGGGCCCTGACTCGATGCACACGTAGTACATTTACGGCACCAGTTTTCGACATCATCTCGGAGATGGATCCAATAGAACCTTTCTCGTATCTTTGCCAAGGTTCTGTTTACTCCCAAATGCCCACCGGAGGTACCTCCATGATATTCCTTCAAAACCTCCTCGACTTTACAATGCGGGACGATGGTTTGCATGTGATACGACTTTCCATCAGCGTTCTCCCATTTCCGTTTTAATAATCCGCCGTCTAGGTGAAGGGAGTTCCATTGTGCCCAATAACACTTTAAGGTTTCACTGAATTGTGAGATGTCTTTCCACTCAGGCCGTTTCATTTCGTCCTTCCATGCCATGATCGGTGAAATATCTGGATCTTTACGTTGGGCATCTTCCAGTTCTTGCTGTTTCCATCCATCCTTTGGTTCGGTCGTTATCCTCTGAATGGTTTCTCCGGCTTCTTTTCCTTCTACACGGTGACAATGCTTGCAGTTCGGTGGACAAGGACGACGTGAAAGCGCATCGGCATTACCGTGGATTCTTCCTCTTCGATGAACAATATCGAAATCGTAGGATTCGAGCCTTTCGATCCATCTGGCTACTTGGCCTTCGGGGTTCTTAAACTGAAGTAGCCATTTAAGCGATGCGTGATCCGTTCGAAGAAGGAACTTTTGACCATAGAGATATTTGTGAAAATGTTTTGTTGCTTCTACTATGGCTAGTAGCTCTCGGCGAGTTACGTAATAGTTCCTTTCTGATTTTGAGAGTACTCGGCTGTAGTAAGATAGCACTCTCTCCTGCCCATCGATCTCTTGAGATAGTACTGCTCCGATACCGACATTGCTGGCGTCAGTGTCTATGATGAAACCATGACCTGGTTTTGGATACGCCAGAACTGGGGAGTCGCAGAGTTGGTCTTTTATCCTCTCGAATGCTTCCTGGCACTGTTGACTCCATGTAAATGGCTTCCCTTTTTCTGTTAACTGATGCAGACATTTTGCCGTGTTAGCAAAGCCTTTTACAAATCGTCGGTAATATGTCGCTAAGCCTAGGAAGCTGCGCAACTGGTGTTTATCACTCGGAGTAGGCCAATTTTTCACCGGATCTGTCTTTACGCCATCAGCTGAAACGATGTGACCAAAGTACTTGACTTCTGCACTAAACAAAGTGCACTTTTTCGGACTCAGCTTTAATTTTGCCGCTCGCAGTCGCTGGAAGACTTCCTGTAAATTTTTCAGATGTTCCTTGAATGTTCTGCCGATAACGATCACATCATCCAGGTAAACGAGACAAGTTTTCCAACTCAGGCCACGCAGAACGAATTCCATTAGTCTTTCAAACGTAGCTGGAGCATTGCACAAGCCAAATGGCATTACGATGAATTGCCACAGTCCACTGCCGACAGAGAATGCTGTTTTCTCTCTATCTTTTTCATCTATCTCCACTTGCCAGTAACCACTCTTCAGATCCAACGTTGAGAACCATTTAGCATCAGTCAGGGTGTCCATGATATCGTCGATTCTTGGTAGTGGATAGCTATCCTTTTTCGTAACATCATTCAGTCGCCTGTAGTCCACACAAAAACGGGTACTGCCGTCCTTCTTCTTTACCAGCACTACTGGCTCTTTGATTCTTCGATGATTCCCTGATGCTCCATAGTTTTGACCATTGAATTGACTTCTCCTTGTTTCGCTAATGGTACTCTTCTTAGAGGTTGACGTATCGGTGTAGCACTTCCGGTAGTCATACGATGTTTCACTAAGTTTGTTCTGCCATAGTCGTCATCACCGGTGGAAAAGACGTCGCTGAATCCTTCGATTAGATCTACTGCTTGCTTGTGTTGTTCTCCTCTAAGGTTGCTTGACTGAAGAAGTGTTGATGTTACATTGTCCTTCCTTCTTGGCTTATTTTTAGAGGGTACGTCATGTGGTTCTGCCTTGTCGATACTCGTCACCGCCGATATTGGTTCACAGCTGCCAATTACATCTCCTTTCTTTACGCTGGTAGTGCTGTCCGCAACGTTCAGGACTTTTATTGGTACCATCATTTTCTCATTCCTTTTTACGAGCGTTTTTCCTAGTATCAGACTTCGTAATGCAGGTGTCGTTTCCGGTTCTATGAGGTAGAATCGGTGGTTCCCGGGATCACCATCGAGCTCTGCCCAAATAACATTCTCAGATGACTTTGGTATGTCCGCATCTTCGCATAATACAACTCGCAGCTTTGTTGTTTTGGAGGATGTTATTTCCATCGGGATTTCAATATTCCGCCACTTCATTATTCGTTGTCCTAGGTCCAGCTGGATACCGTGTGGTTTCAGAAAATCCATTCCAAGGATACACTCATCGGTAATGTCAGCTACCACGAATACATGCGAGAAGGTCAAATCCCCAAGTTGTATGTCACGAGCTATTTCTCCATGGACCGTTGTAGTTTCTCCTGTAGCAGTGCGAAGTGCGTACTTCTTGGTGTTGTGAAGCCAAGTACGATCTACGAGGTCAGATCTTAGTACTGACCGTGTTGCGCCTGTGTCGACTGTTATGATGCAGTTTAATTTGCCGACTCGACCACTCATACATAAGTCGTTTTCACAACGATGTAGTCGAGAAACTGCGATGATGGTTCCGGGGGCGTCGATTCTACCAGCCAACTTCTGCCCCATGAAGTTGGCCTTTACTCGTTTCCCGGACTGTCATTGGGCGGAGCGTGCTCTCGTGACGGTTCGCCCCTCCCTCCCCTTTGTTTAGAAGCGCAGCCGGAACAGTAGTTGGTCGCTTTTCTGGGTTTACGGCAGTCGCGTCTTAAGTGTCCTGCCTGTCCACAATTCCAGCATCGGGGGGCACCAGATCCTTCGCTCGGCTTGGTGTACTCTGTTCTCTGGCACACGCATTCTTCTGCTATTTCCCGGACTCGATAATTACTCCTCGAGCTTTGCTTGGCAGCTTCGAACGTCAGCCCATACACTAAGGCTTCGCCAATCGTTTTCTTTCCTGCCAACTTCAACGCCTGTTGCAGCTCTCTGTCCTGTACGGCATTGTTAAATGCGAAAACAGCTGTGTCGTTGCGTTGCTCTGTTTGCGCATTAGGCAGCGATAATAGTGTGAGTCGTTCAATATCGCGTGCCAGCTCTTGAAGTGTTTCACCATTCTTTTGAGCTCGGTTGTACAGTTGAGTTTTGTAGATCTCTCGCATGTGGTCACTGCCGTAATGAAGATCCAATGTCCGGACTAACGTTGAAAAATCTTGTTGTTGCTCCTGCGGAATCGTTTGAAGAACTTCAGCTGGTGGGCCTCTTAACGCCAATATAAGAGCCGTTCCTCGTTCCAGATCATTCCAATGGTTGTTTCTTGCGGCGGCCTCAAATTGGGTCTTATAAATAGCCCACGGTGTTTGTCCATCGAAGATTGGAGCCTTGAGACCCTTGTGTGCAACATGTTCTGTCTTGATGACGCCAGTCGCCTTCACGTTATCGAAGTCTCTTTTTAGGCGTTCGACTTCTTCTGCAATTCCGGATGTCTTTTCCGTAATTTGTTCTTCGAAGATTCGAAGTTTCTTCTCAACGTTTTCTTCTATGGCCTTACCCATGATGTCTATTTTATTATTTTGCAGCTCCAATTTTTGGTTAAGGTCCTTTGAGGTCTGATCTAATTTCTGATTAATATCCGCCGATTGTTGCTCTAGTTTGTGATTAATGTCCGCAGATTGTTGCTTAATGTCCGCAGATTGTTGTTTAATGTCCGCAGATTGTTGTTTAATGTCCACTGATTGTTGCTCTAATTTCTGATTCATATCCGCAGATTGTTGATCCAATTTGTGCATCATTTGTTGCATTAACTGTGTTAAGGCATCCGATGTACCAGAGCTCTCCTCTTTACTAGCTTCTTCGATTTGGAACTCAAAACTATCTGCATTCTCACCCTCAGCCTCAAGTGTCTCGATCATACGGCTGACAAGTTCAGACTTGCTCCCTGTTGTAGGTAACTCGCGTCTACTGAGCTCTTCCTTCAGCTCCGTTACTTTTAAGTCTTTTAAATAACGCGGCATTTTCACTACCGATTATTTCCAGTTTTTCCGCGATTCGAATTCACTTAAATTTACGTCACTGCTCACTAAATCACTCGAGATTATTCGATTTCACAAAATTCTCACTGTCCGTTCGAGAATTTTAGTTCCGCGATTTTACTTCGCTAATTAAAGTCACTGTTCACTAGAGCACTCGGGAATATTCGATTTCACAAAATTCTCACTGTCCGTTCGAGAATTTTAGTTCCGCGATTTTACTTCGCTAATTAAAGTCACTGTTCACTAGAGCACTCGAGAATTTTCGATTTCACAAAATTCTCACTGTCCGTTCGAGAATTTTAGTTTCACTTTTTCGCTCTCACAAAATTATCCGTTCGAGAATTTTAATTTCACTCGCGATTTTTAAACCGAATTTATCCTTGAAATCCCACTTCTGACACCAATTGTTGCGAGCTAGGGGATCGCCGATTTCAAAGAAAAACACAATTCGTTTAAAAATAATAGCTAATTTTATTATTCGCACTTTCATATAATTCTTGATCACTTTTAATTAATTCGCACTATATTCGCCGATTTGGCAATGCCGTCGATCTTATTCTTTCGCTTACTTGTACCGATTCGCGTTCTTCCACCGATAGGTGTCGCCAAAATGACTAACTGGTTGTCTGAAAGTTGGCGGATATTTATACTAAGTCTCCCAGACAGGTGTCGTTGTGTGTGTGTGTCTAGAAAGATTGCCTACATTGAGGAGTTCGGTAGAAGTTGCTGGAAACATGTTTATAGCGTTTTACATGTTGATGGACTTTTCTCGATATTGCTGGGGACGTCGAGGTTGTCAGATTTATAACAATATGATCGTACAATTTATCGTTCGAGTGTAGCCAAGTTTCTGTTACAGTATGAATATCAATATTAATAGATTTTAAAAAGTTAAGTGTTTCAATAAGTTTGATTCTAATACTTTGTGCGTTCCAGATAATAGTATTAATTTTCGATCTAGGTCTATCCATATTGGCTGTGAGTTCTACATTAAATTGATTATTTTTCGTTTGATATTTAGCCAAGTTACTGTTTAAAAAAAGTAAAATTAGTTCATTAGTGGGAAACAATTCATTATGGTTAGTGTTAGTGTTCTTATTTACTAAATCCCTAATTTTCTCAGTACCTATTAAATTTTTGAATCTTAAATTTTGAGTAAAACATTTTTCTGATAGCAACCTTAGCGTAATGTGAAAAAATTAGTTCAATGTATTAATATTTCCCTCTTCCACTTCCTCTACAAAATTTCTTAAATTAATAAAATTTCTCTTTCATCTAGAGTATTGCACTCTTGAGCTTTACGCTCAATCGTAGCCCTGCTTTGTTTTTTTGTTTGAAGTTGAACTTTTTGATTTCTCGACAGTTAACGCCAATTTCATGAAGCTCGGCTTTTAATTCAGCTGTATTCGTATTGGGAGCCCCAGATAATCTTTTGTTGGTCTATCCTCTCTAGTCGGGTGAGTGTAAAAATTAATCTTTTTTTCTTTTAAATATTGTTATAAATCCAGAAAAGTCCCTCAACATGTAAAAAGCCATAAACAAAGTTGCAGCAACTTCTAGTATACTCCATAATGTAGGCAATCTAGAATAGTCTAGACACACACACACACACAACGACACCTGTCTGGGAGATTTGGTATAAATATCCGCCAACTTTCAGACAGCTGAGTTAGTCAGTCAGCGATATCTGAACGCGAACGGTAGTGAAAGCGATAGAAAGCGAAATATCGGTAGTGAGATTTAAGACGAATTAAGTTAACGTGAAAATTAAGTAAAAAGACTTCGAATAAATAAATTATACTTTATTTTTAAACGAATTGTGTTTTACTTGAAATCCCGGCGAACCTCTAGCTCGCAACAATTGGTGTCAGAAGTGGGATTTCAAGGATAAATTCGGGTTAAAAATCGCGAGTGAAATTAAAATTCTCGAACGGATAATTTTGTGGGAGCGGAAAAGTGGAACTAAAATTCTCGAACGGACAGTGAGAATTTTGTGAAATCGAATATTCTCGAGTGCTCTAGTGAACAGTGACTTTAATTAGCGAAGTAAAATCGCGGAACTAAAATTCTCGAACGGACAGTGAGAATTTTGTGAAATCGAATATTCTCGAGTGCTCTAGTGAACAGTGACTTTAATTAGCGAAGTAAAATCGCGGAACTAAAATTCTCGAACGGACAGTGAGAATTTTGTGAAATCGAATATTCTCGAGTGATTTAGTGAGCAGTGACGTAAATTTAAGTGAATTCGAATCGCGGAAAAACTGGAAATAATCGGTAGTGAAAATGCCGCGTTATTTAAAAGACTTAAAAGTAACGGAGCTGAAGGAAGAGCTCAGTAGACGCGAGTTACCTACAACAGGGAGCAAGTCTGAACTTGTCAGCCGTATGATCGAGACACTTGAGGCTGAGGGTGAGAATGCAGATAGTTTTGAGTTCCAAATCGAAGAAGCTAGTAAAGAGGAGAGCTCTGGTACATCGGATGCCTTAACACAGTTAATGCAACAAATGATGAACAAATTAGATCAACAATTTACGGACATTAATCGGAAATTAGAGCAACAATCAGTGGACATTAAACAACAATCAGTGGACATTAAACAACAATCAGCTGTGACAACGGATATGAATCAGAAATTAGATCAACAATCTACGGACATTAATCAGAAATTGGAGCAACAATCTGCGGACATTAATCAGAAACTAGAGCAACAATCAGCGGATATTAATCAGAAATTAGATCAGACCTCAAAGGACCTCAACCAAAAATTGGAGCTGCAAAATAATAAAATAGACACCATGGGTAAGGTAATAGAAGAAAACGTAGAGAAGAAACTTCGGGTCTTCGAAGAAGAAGACGAACGCCTAAAAAGGGACTTCGATAACGTGAAGGCGACTGGAGTCATCAAGGCAAAACACGTTACGCACAAGGGTTTCGAAGCTCCAATCTTCGATGGACAAACACCGTGGGCGATTTATAAGATCCAATTTGAGGCTGCCGCAAGAAACAACCATTGGAATGATCTGGAACGAGGAACGGCTCTTATATTGGCGTTAAGAGGTCCACCTGCAGAAATTCTTCAAAAGATTCCGCAGGAGCAACAACAAGATTTTTCAACGTTAGTCCAGACATTGGATCTTCATTATGGCAGTGACCACATACGAGAGATCTCCAAAATACAGCTGTACGTACAACCGAACCCAGGAGAATGGTGAAACACTTCAAGAGCTGGCCCGCGATATTGAACGACTCACACTATTATCGCTGCCCAGTGCGCAAACAGAGCAACGCAACGATACAGCTGTGTTTGCATTTAACAATGCTGTACAGGACATAGAGCTGCAACAGGCGTTGAAACTGGCAGATAAGAAAACGATTGGCGAAGCCTTAGTATATGGGCTGACGTTCGAAGCTGCCAAGCAAAGCTCGCGGAGTAACTATCGAGCCCGAGAAATAGCAAAAGAGTGTGTGTGTCAGAAAGCAGAGTACACCAAGCGGAGCGAAAAATTTGGTGCCCCCCGATGCTGGAATTGTGGACAGGCAGAACACTTGAGACTCAACTGCCGAAAAGCGACCAACTATTGTTCCGGCTGTGCTGCTAAACAACGCGAAGATAGAGATCGGGCAGGTAGATCTTGGTCAAGAACTAGTCGTCAGAGTTCAAATCTTACACACGGTTTTGATAAAAGACGCCGGAGTCGGTCGAAAACCCCGAGTCAGCAAGAGCGATTGCAACAAGAACAATACATCGGGAAAGATCATGGAAGCAAAGATAGCCATTCGAATAAGGATCGCGAACGAACGGGTAGAAGTCGTGACGGTCAAATACTTCATGCGAATAATCGTGACAAGGCCGAACATGAGAAGCGATGTGATCGAGAAGATCGCGAAAGGAGGAATGCGGGACTTAGAAAGGAAAGTAAACGTACTGCCAAGGAGGAGAAGGAGCGCGAAAAGGGCATGGAGAAAGAACGCGAACGTGAGAAGGAAAGAGAAGCCAGAAAAATCATTCAGAGGATAACAACCGAACCAAAGGATGCATGGAATAAGCGAAAACCCTGTACTAAAATGAAAGTGGTACATCTCGACCGACTAACGAAGTACCATGGTGCCATTGAGGAAGTGAACAACTCTGTTCGGGACGAACAGGGACTAAGGAGAGGGTAATGTTATAAATCTGGCAACCACGATGTTCCCAGAAACATCCAGAAAAGTCCCTCAACATGTAAAAAGCCATAAACAAAGTTGCAGCAACTTCTAGTATACTCCACAATGTAGGCAATCTAGAATAGTCTAGACACACACACACACAACGACACCTGTCTGGGAGATTTGGTATAAATATCCGCCAACTTTCAGACAGCTGAGTTAGTCAGTCAGCGACATCTGAACGCGAACGGTAGTGAAAGCGATAGAAAGCGAAATATCGGTAGTGCGATTTAAGGCGAATTAAGTTAACGTGAAAATTAAGTAAAAAGACTTCGAATAAATAAATTATCCTTTATTTTTAAACGAATTGTGTTTTACTTGAAATCGGCGAACCTCTAGCTCGCAACAATATTTTAGAGATTTATCGAAATCCTCCTTCGTTTCGACCAGTAATTTGCGGTCAATCGACATTAGCTTGATAACGAGTTTGGTCACTGTAATGGAGTACATCATTATATTTATTATTTCAACTTCTAGCGCAGGCAAAACAATCGGTGTAGTGCGTATTATTTTTGGTTTTGTTGTTGCTATTGCAGGTGTGGGCTTAGTCATTGATTCGCTCGCAGTTTCTTTGTCATCGTCTGCCAATACAATATAATAATTAGGATTGTTCGCCATCATTAGCGTTTTGTTTCTTTTCGAGTAACTGAGTTTTTCTCTGTTATAATTGTCAGAGAAGTCCTCGCGGACCCTCTTAAGGTTTTCGCGCTGGCCGTTCTTAATGTTTTTAATCCTTGATCAAAACCTCGCGCACGAATTCGGTACGGCACTTCAGACGCGGAACTTTTGTAACTGACCACAGAGAATCCCACCAATTGAAGCTTTAAGCTTTTCACCACATTTCAAACAAAAGTCCACATCAAATCCCACAATCGCATCTCACAACCAAAAACCACACCACAGTGCCGGAGACGTTTTATGGTCCAAGGAAATTTGAGACGCTTTTTGATATGAAGGAATTTGAGACGCCTCCCTGACTTTAATACGTTCATTGTCGATTCCTAATTCATTTTGAAAAACGTCGGTAAAAATCGTCATTTTTTAAAAAAAATCATCAAAACATGAAAAATTTCAAATTGAATCCAACACTGCTGCAACGAGAAGCTGAAAGACAGACAAAGCTCGACCCATTGCAAAGCTCGATCCATTGCAAAGTTCGATCCATTGCAAAGTTCGATCCATTGCAAAGTTCGATCCATTGCAAAGTTCGATCCATTGCAAAGTTCGATCCATACCAAAAATCGAAGTTTTCAAAGTTGTTCAACAGCTTTCAACGATAGTACAATACTCGTGTAAATGATGGTACAATATACATGAAGATATAATGTTTGGTGATGAAATGAATAAGGAAACACAGAAAAGTGTATTCAATATTCGTACGTCATGGTTAAAGAACGGTACAGTCATATTACAAATTCAGAATAGCATCCGTCTATACACGAGGTATTGAGTAATGCCGGGATTACTATGACCGCCAAATGATTGTTTTAGATGAAAATGAATTAATTAGTAAGAAAATTGTTCAATAAAGATGACTAGAAATTTAGATTTGGCCATTTATTTCAAATACAATCAGAAGTTGATCCGAATTAAATTTACCTCAAAAATGTGTCAGACGGAGTCCTAAAATCTTAGTCATTGTAAAAATTTATTGTGGGAAACTTGTTTAGGTTTAAGATTCATCATTCTTTACTAGGAAGTAGAAATAATAATAAATCCTAAGAATTCGAATACACAAAGAACCACAATAGAACCAGAAATGTGCGTAAAGCTCAATTATGCTCTAAATAAAATGCAAAAGGGTTTAATGCACTATAAAGTACGCAATGGTGGTATTTGTATGTTAGGTGGTAGATATTTGGTGTCTGAAACTACATTTTTAGTAATAATAATAATACGATCTTCCATAGTCAATAGCTCTTGATTAACTATCCGAGCTACAATTACTTTATTTATTATTATTTATTATTTGTTATTATTATTTTAATAATAAAATATTGTGATCGACATGGAAAAAAAAAATTTGCTAGCCTGAAATTTTGTTTTTCGCGTTTCATGACTACAATAACACCATCTGTCTGTACGCCGTACGTGTATGCTCAGTGAACATTAACTCTCAAACCCTTCAAGATAGAAAGTTAATTTTTGGGTAGATTGTAGATGGTTGCAGATCTCAGGCGGACACCCATTTTGGGAGGCGTAAGGCGTAAAGGGGAGGCGGGGGGAGCTTAAGCCGTAGCTAGGAACCTGAAAAACAACACATACATAGAAGAGTTTGTGGGTCAAACTTTAAAAATAATTTTATTTTTTTATCCATTGGGGTCCGAAAAGGGAGGGCTAAGAACAAATTGTCGGTCAAATTTTTTTTTTTGAAATGAATATATATTTGAAACTACTCACCACAAAAATTCAAATTTTGGGACCATTAAGGTGGCATACAGATCCACCACAATCAGCTTAGCGAGAGGCTAATTATTGGAAGGGGGAGGCTCAGGGTGGGTGCAAAAAAACCACTTAAAAATGAGTATTTCGACTATCTCTTAAGCTATGTAATTGCCCTACCATTTAGTCCCCCTTTTCGGACCCCAATGGATAAAAAAATTAAATTATTTTTAAAGTTTGTGCCACAAACCCCTCTATGTATACGTTGATTTTCAGCTTCCTAGCTAAAACCATGATTGAGATATTCGAATTGTTTTCGGTTTTAGCGCTTCCCCCGCCTTGCTCTTAACCCGTACACCCCCAAAATGGGTGTCCGCCTGAGATCCGCAACCATCTACAATCCATCCAAAAATGAACTTTCTATCTTGAAGGGTTTGGGAGTTAATGTGCGCTGAGCGTACACACCTTCAAAACTTCTACGCCCTCCCATACAAAATGATTGTTTCGACATTTTTAAGAAATCAATTACCACCTAACTATTAAAAGCTATCAATTTGAAATTATGTACAAAAACTTTTAAAAATAGTTAAAATGAAACTGCGTTAAAAGTTTTGAGAACACGTCTGCCTTTCTACCCCTACTATGATTTCGACCAATTTCAATAAATCAACTAATAACCAACAAATTAAAAGCTACAAACTTGAAATTTTGTACGAGCACCTTATAAGACAAACGAAATTAAACTGCATCACAAATCTTACGATTCCCTTACCTTCTCTACACTTCTCTAAAAATGTTGGGTTTCGTGAATGTAAAATACACCAATTTTAATGAAAAGTCTATGCAACTTTGTCTATCAAACCGACATTCCATACAGAGAATATTGGACGTGATTCAAACCATCAATTAAAAAATTATTAACATTCACCCACCCTTACTATCACCCCTCCCCTTCTCTTCATAAGAAACCAAATTTCCATAAATAAACGAATGAAATATTGATTATATGCACTGGGGCTATTAATCGTATTCGGAATTAATAGAAAATTGACAACAGCTCTACCCTAGAACCCCCTTTCATTTAGGTCTTCCCTAACCACTATAACCTGCACAATAACTTTACACGCATCCTTAACTTGTCCCAAAAATAATAATGTTGCGCCCGACTTGTTGGCAATTTATTTTATTTTCAAATCAAAAATATTAAAACAATGCGACCCTCTCATAATTAATTATTCTATGTTCTACAATATCCGCCATTCGGTCAATGGCGGGAAGGAAAGCCCCAAGTATGGATGGAATACCAACCGAACTCCTCAAAGCCGACCCGGAAATAGCAGCCCACTCTTTACTGAGGTGTGGAATGACGGAAGATATCCGACTGAATGGAAGGAGGTCGTCATTGTGAAGATTCTGAAGAAGGGCGACCTTCGGGATTGTGGCAATTGGCGTAGTATACCATATGTTCTACTTACAGCAGTATTCTCAATACAATTAGTAATGTTGTATAGAGCACTCTCGAAGGTTATCAGGCTGGATTCTGTATTCAAACAGATAACGATTCTTCCTCCCAAATTTCTACTGTTCCAAATTATATCGATTTCATCAAAAACGGTTGTCTTTTGCATGCTCCATTTATCACATTTTGAATAATTTTCTTAAATACAAACATAGATGAATTAACCAAAATTTTTATTTTGCTAACTCTGAATTGCAATTTTTAACACTTCGTCTGTAAACCTGGGTCTTTTGTGTCCGAGACAAAACTATCTCGGTAAATAGCTTTCAAAGAAAGGTAGCGGGGGCGCTGACTCGACACACACTGTAATAAATCGCCTCACGATATATTAACCACTCTTCTACATATTGTTATAGATCTGGCAACCACGCAATTTGATCTTTCTCGAATTTACAAGAATTATGTAGAACAGTATCCCCCAATATGTAAAAAGCCATAATTAAAGATCTAGAACTTTCCAGTATAGTTGAGACATACACCCGACGACATATACGACGGAAGATTCGAGAATTGGGGGAAAAATGTATAAAAGTACGAAGCTTTCAGACGGCAGTCAGTTATTCAGCAACATTTATGGAAGACGCGAACCAGTGCAAGAAAGCGGTAGAACAATATCGGCGGTAGTGCCATATAGTGTGAATTAAGTTAAAGTGCGAATTAAGTTAAAGTGCGAATAAATAAATTATCACTTATTTTTAAACGAATTGTGTTTTACTTGAAATCCCGGCGAACCCCTAGCTCGCAACAATATCTTAAACATTGAAATCACGTATATTACCCTGTCCCGAGCATAACCCCACCGACATATGTTTAAATGTGCCAGCGCTATGACCTCGCAACAATAACAATTATATAAAAGGATCAGATCACACAATTAAATAAAAGGATCGGGTCACTTGCTAGCAGCTGGACACACGTTATCCAATTAAATATCGTTCAAATGGTACATGTTTTTATTGCATAATACCCACCGTATGCTATCATGCAACAGGTGTCCTTCCAATAACAATAACCTAAAAGGATCAGATCACTTGCTTGCAGCTGAGCACACTTGACCCATTCGGTAGTTGAAGGTCGGACAAATGTCGTTTTAGGACAATACCAGGAAGCACTGGATTATTTGATGAATTACCGCGAAGTCAGCGTCTTTCTAGAAGGGAATCGGGATAGTATAAATAGATCAGGATAACCTAATCTCGAGGCAGTTCGTTAAGAACAGGCAGTTTTTTAAGACCCTGCAGTTCGTTGAGACAAGGCAGTTCATTAGGACCAGGCAGTTCGTTAAGACAAGGCAGTTCGAGAGCAACCATCTTGTTGGCAGTTCGTAATAAACAGTTTATAAAGTTTTTTCTTTAACTTTATCCTTTAACCTTGTATTTTAAAATGTGGGCAAAATCACCGAGTGAATAAATAAATTTAAAATCAATTTATAACGTAAAATCAGTGTTTTACTGGAGGACATAGACTTCGTTCCAAGCATGGCGATCCCAGTCGTAACAACACTTCTCTCCTAATAGAGTTTGGACAATTCAATAATACCAACAGTTTAGCGTGAGACTAGAAGTACAAGACGGCAACATAAGAATGTGAAAAACAGTCAAAATTGTAGTTTGCTTGCACGAACTTGCATTAAAACACAAGTTTTTTAATAGATTACTCATTCAAATCGAAAATAATTATGACTTTCATAAATAACAATTCATTATGATTGTGTTTCCTTCATAAAAGACAAATAATTGAGAAAATTCAAATTTCGGATAAAATTTCCCGCGCAATCGCTGTACATGCATTGTCCAAACTATAGAGTAGAAGTGAAGTGTTAGTAAGTATCGAGTATCTCCAGCAATGAGCAGCTCATATCCGGAGCGGACACGAAAGACCCAGATTTATAGACAGAAGGTACCGTTTACACGGCCATGAAAGATCCATCTTTACAGGCGTTGTAGCTAGTGTTTGTGGTGCGCTCGTCTCATATTATACAGTTATTCATAATGAACAGGATTTAAAATCAGCTACTGTGAATTTACAGGCGACGACTTCAGGAGGCCAGGGCCCGATTTGGGCTGTCGCGCCATTGATGCTGACTGTGAATTTACTTACAGTAGCAGGCGATTTTAAACCCTGACTCTAAGAAAAAAAATAAATTAAAATAAAAGTCAGGTGAAAAAGTTGCTGAATGAGTAAACATCCAAAAATATTATTTTATAAAATAAATTTTTATTTTAAAGTAATTGTTGTTTAATACAAGAAATAAATAATTGTAAATAAATAAATTTAAATAATTTTTAAAAATAATTGAATAAAAGGGTAGAAGTTTTTTAACGAAACCCCTAATTATTTACAGTTTCTGGACTAAAATTACATAAAAAGGTTTGGAAAAATAATTTTGTTTAACTTTTTAGTTTTTGAAATAAAATTGACGGAAAAAAAATGATTTTTGATAATAAAATGTGTGTGGCCTAATGCAAAATTTTTACTTCCTTAAGATACCATTTTTTGAATAGCTAGAATTTTACTACTAGCTACTGTACTTTCCTACCGAGTTGCTTCATTTATTTAATTAAACATAACAGGACTACGACTGGAGAAAGAGAGAAAGAGAATTTTTTTTATTTTAAGAAATTTTGTAGGGGAAGTGGTAGAGGGGGTGACGACATTGAACTAATTTTTCACATCACGCTAAGGTTGCTATTAAAATGTTTTATACAAAATTTAGGATTCAAAAATTTAATATACTGAGAAAATTAGTGTATTGGCCTTAGTTTGTATGGGAGGTGGGTTAAGGAGTGAATTTATAAATGATGTTTTTAGAAATAACTGTAAACATTATTTAATTGACATATGTTCAATTGCAGATCAGTAACATTCATACTTTCCAAGAAAATCGACTTTTTGTAAAGTTGTTGAATTGTGTCAAATTGTATGGAAGGAGGTTGAAGGAGTGAAGCTAACCGCCCAATTTTTTTGGTCTTACTAATAATTCTAAATAATTATTTAGTGCATAATTTCAGCTCGATAAATTTCATATGTACTGAGTAAATTTATTTAGAGTATTTCATAAAAAAAGTGCAGTTTGTATGGGAGGTGATGGAAGGAAGGGGAGGACTCAACTAATTTTTATACAGCAGATTGAAATTATTATATTACAATTAAAATTATTAAATTAATTACACAATTAAATTATTAGATCAATAGCTTTCATGGTTTTCGAAAAAATGTATGGGAGGGGGTAGAAGGGGTGAAACTAAATATCTAATTTTTTTTGGTCTTACTAATAATTCCAAATAAATATTAGTGCACAATTTCAGCTCGCTAAATTTTATACGCACTGAGTTAACTGGCTTAGAGTAATTCATGACAAGTACAGTTTGTATGGGAGGTGGTGGAAGGAGGGAGAGAATTTTTATATGATAGATTGATATCATCCAAATTTGAGACCAATAGCTTTTATACTCTTCGAGCAAATCCGTTTATTGTCAAATTGCGCAATTGTGTCATTTTGTATGGGAGGGGGTAGAAGGAGTGGAGCGATTTGGCCCGTTCACGAACTTGTCCTCACTTTTTTGTCAAAAACGACGTGTACAAAATTTAAACTTTCTCGATCAATGCGTTTTCAAGCTAGAGAGGACACGGACGAACAGACGGGCAGACAGACGAACGGACATCCGGTTTTGAGATTTTTGAGTGATATGAACTTCTGTCATTCATTTTTTTCTTCGAGCTTTATTTCTTAGCGTTACAAACTTTGTAGCAAACTTATAATACTCTCAGATTTCATCTAGGGAAATGATAAGAGTTTACAGGCGAAGTGATAAATCCATCAAGTTTACCGGGATTTTCTGTTTTAACAAATTCGCGCCATCTTTTCATCAAATCCACACTCCCATTCCGATTTCAGCGACATCTAGACTTCAGAAAATTTTATATGTTTTTCCCCTGAAAAGCTTTTCTTCTTTCCTCAGAAATTTTGAACTTTCGCATCTGTCATTCATGCTTGGCTTTTCATCTGTCATTTGACAGTCGTTTGACAAGCTCAACATAAACACGGTAAAAAAAACACGGTGTAAAAAATCGCTAAGCAATCATTTTTGCGTTAAATGAATTTCTTCTATCAATTAAGTGTTCGCTTGCTCTGGAATTTCTAAGCATTCGTGAGATTAATGTCCGCATTTTTAGGTAAGTTAAGTAGATACAATTTAGGAAGTTGCGGTGCATTTTCCAGACTCCCAAATTCACAATCAAAACAAAAAAAAAAACAATTGTTTTACTCATTTTCCGCGGCACCGATGTAAACAATGCCAGCTGGTTGAAGATGTTTCTATTTAATTAATGTAACACAGTGAGAAAGAAAGGAAGCTGTGCAGAGGAAGTTTTTCTTGCATTCCTGGATTTCAATTTCTCACATCATGGATTTATATCCTCTTGCGTCGTTCATTTCTTGGCCATTCGGGAAGTTAGCTCTCCGTCAAGGATTATTGCAAAAATTTGGTCCGACCTAAGCAAAGTTCTGGTAACTGTATTGAGGAGAATTTTGTATGAAAAACGCCTTTTCGACACTTTTTAGTGTGCTAGGGTCATAACCCAGACTAGGGCCTGCTGATTTGAATTAAAGAGGGTTCCTTTTCCTATGATTCTATTTCATGTTACATACTTAGGACTTTCTCCTCCGAAATCCCCTCTAGAACTGATTCGGAAGACACAAGGAAACCCCATCCTTGTTCAACTGATCGTTAACACCGACAAAACAACGATATCGGAGATTGTGCTGTGCGAATGGATTCGCTGGATTTCAAGTAAAAATTAAACGAGTTCACTTTAAATTAAATAACCGCAAACTTTGCTTCTCACTAGATTTAGGTTATGGGGGGTGGTTTCGTAGAACCACAATGCACTGGGGCCATCTAGTTGGGCCCATTGTACTCCCCCTATTTATTATTAGATGGATGTCACTCCTCGTGTTCTAGTTACTTGGTTCGGTTTGCGAACCGTAGCAGGCTCGAATGTTGGACTCGTCTGAGGTCGTCTAGTTCTGAGAAGAATCTAGAGCCTAAACAAAGGAGACGACTTTTGAAGATTTACGGACAGTGACAAAGATAATGTTCGATAGATTCTTCGTCTTCCTCGTAACCTCAGCAAAGGCCGTCGCTCGCGATTCGCATCCTAAATGCGTGCAGCTTTAGCAAGCAATGAACTGCGGTCAGGCCAACGATAGTTCGGCGCTATACCAAGTATGTTGTAACAACTGAGCTGTAATATTTTTATTCGGTTATTTCCAAAAGGATTTGACAGTTCTGCAGCTGTCCAGCTACCGCCACCCCGCCAAGAAAGAATCCAAAATAGTTTGTTTGAAGATAGTCTTCAGCACTGTCGGTGCTACATCGACTGACTTCATAGTGAAATTGATGTTAGCAGATTCTTGCCGTGCAAGCGTGTCTGCTGCCTCGTTTGCTTCTCACTAACTATCACAAACACCTTTTCCATTCACCAATTGTCGCTTTTCTATCTGCCGCAAATCATTGCCTATCGCCTATCGAATTTCCACGCGATCACCCTATCTTTACTGTTTCGCTTTCAAATTCAGACTAGCTCACGTTGCAAATGCTGGCATTTTTATATGGCCCGTCTTTCGCCTGCTTTTCGTCTGTATGTATTTCGCCTGCTAGTCTCCTGCTTTTCAGTACGCATGAGCAGTTCGAGGTCACATGCAATTGTCAATGATTTGATTTAATTGAATTGTCAATGATGTGTGTGCAAATTAGTAGACAGCTGAAGATTTCGAATACTCGATGAACCGCTTAGTGTTGTTGGATACATTCTAGAGTTCACGTGTTCTTTCATTCAGTTTATTGAGACCTTGAATATTTCAGTGCGGCCAGAACTGAATGATTAATCCAATGTTCGGACATCAGAGCATGTCTGAGTGTGGTTGCACGCCAGCGCGTATTCTGCGTGTGTGTCCGATGAGAATTGCTGTTGTTGAGAATAGTGGAAGACGAAAACACATGGCGAACGACTACTAGGGCTGATATGTAAGATTATCTCCTCCTTAGCTCCTGTTCGTCCCATGGTCTTTCGCAACTCTGTCTACTGCTTTCATTTTTGTTCTAGACTTCCGGCATTCCGCATCATCAACCCCGGTGATAAATTGGCATGGTCCTTCTCAATTTCGCTTAGGGCTCGACGATTTTTCCCCGTGGTATCGATGATTAGCCAGCCTTTCCAAATCGCCCTCCTGGAAGCTTTAAGAGTTGCTTCGTACTTGTTGTCAGTGCGTGATGTACTGCTCGATGCGATGCGTGAAATAACCGACAATTTTCTCTCATTCGCCCCAACAATGTTCCCCGATTTCTGCCGCATCATTTTCTTAAATACGACATGTCGGTGCCTGACCTAATCTTTAATGCTATAACACTTCTAGGTATACACATTAATAAAATACTTGAGTGGAGCCAGCACATCCACAATGTGACTTTAGACGCCTTCAAGTGCTTTGGCTTCCAACGAAGGTCCCACAAATATTTTACACCATCTGATCTCAACTCGAGTACAATTCGCATATCCGGCCTGAGGCACCTAAAACTCATCTAACGCTACTGTACCGAATTCAGAGATATTCATTTCGGCTTATTCGGCGGAGTACTCACCATTTACTACAGATATTTCCGTGGCCGCTGTAGTCCTGAAATTAGTTGTCTTATCCCTCCTTTATATAAATTCTCGCATAACACTCGTGCTACGGGCACACGACTATACGGTGGAGCCACCCAAATCATATACAGTGAAATATAGGCAGTCGTTTCTACATCGAACAAGCAAAATGTGGAATGCACTACCCGCGACCACTTCTAGAGATTATAGCATTATGCAATTTAAAGGCAACATTCACCGAATTCTTTTATTCTGTCCGTCCTTACTCAATTAACTGTATGTTTTGTTTAATTTTATTTTCTTTTATCCCTTCCTAAACCGACTGGACTATACTGTACAGTATTAAAGGGTGAGCCCTAAGTTCAGCTTGGTGCTATAAAATAAATTAAAGCATTGAATGGAGATGACCTCGTAAACAAACAAATTAAATAAATCAATCAAGTTCCTGTTAAGACCCCTTATAAGGGTATAGAACAGAAACATCTCTCTTCCAAAAGGCACGATCCTGAGCATCGGCCTTTAGCTGTTGCCAGGACTTGTTAGTGCTCCATTTCACACTCGATCACTGATTGGCGGCGCAAGGATCGAGTGACCGCAGCCTTTCGCCCGTCATTCATTGTTCGAATGTTCCAGAAACCAATCATAGTCCGTTTTGGAATGCCAAAAGTATGCTGTATCCGTTTTTCGTATCAGTTAGGTTTTAAGATCACGGGTGACAATTCCATGATCAACCCCATTAAATTAAATGCAAATTGGAAATTTAAAAAAAAAAACCGTCTTCAACATTAATTTTTACTTGCAGTGTTTCTCCTACAGTTCAACTCCCATCACCATTTAATATTCAAAGCTGTATTCATCTTCTCAACAGCATGATAGCTGGTGTGCAGCAACGATTTCGCCTTGTCGCTATGCTGACCGTTGAAAAACGACGTGTAAATTGCGTGCGTATCGGCACCATCCGGTTCAGATTTCGGCAATTGTTTATAGAACTGTTCCAAATGCATGGTTAATTCGCGAGCCGGTAAACCGTTGTGCGGTCGGATTTGCGCTCCGCCATTTAAGCAGCCTGAAATAAAATAAACATTTAAAAAATTTTCTCGATAAATTTCAGTCCAGTCTTACCTGACGGACATGCCATTACTTCGACAAAATGATACGAACATTTCCCCCGTTTCAATTTCTGTACGAGATTTTGAATGTTCCGAAAACCATTGGCGATAGCGAAACGTAATACCACTTCGCCGTTTTTTTCCAATGTTAATTCTCGAAAATCGGGATTTCTAAATGGATTGTTTCAAATAATTGAGTGAAATTTTGTTGGAGATTTTGTTTACCTTAAATTTTTGTACTGCAATTCAGAGCTTTCTTCACCGAATAATTCCTTTGCTGCATGCATGAAAATGAAATCGGAATATCCGCCTGAACCGGAACTTTCATGAGCCCAAACATTTTTATCGGGCGTCTTCGAAGCAGCACCACTAGACCATGGCCAATCAATTTCGTTTTTATCGAACTGAGCCAAGGATTGGTCGTTCTGTTCGAGCATTTGTTCGATTTCGACTGGATTGCAACGAAAGAAAAAATTACCAATAATTGAAAACTAAAAAAAAGGCCAAACAGAACACAAACTTGATGTAATCACACAGTCCACATCTCGTGAGTTATTAGCTTCACTAAAGAAATCCTCCCGCGACGCTTCCAGTTTCTTATCGTAGCACGGCATAATCGTTACATGATAGATTCGACTGCCGGGCACATTAAGCTGTTGCGCCAAATGCTGCTTCACCAAAACGCCCATGATCTGTTGTGGCGATCGTGTCGTCGAGATGAATGGCAAAATGAAATTTCCGTGGGTTTTTTCAGCATAGCAAACCCAGCCTGGACACGATGATGAAAGCATGGGCAATTGACTTTGGTTCCGAAAACGTTCGATAAATTCATTCCGACTCTCGATCAACGCTAAATCATCCGAAATTTTCGTACTTAAAATGTAGTCGGCACCGAGCGATTTGAAATAGCCGGCCAAATGTCGACTGCAATCTTCGACACTCAGCTCGTAGCGTTGCGCTATGCTAAGGATCGGCTGTTGCGATATTGTGAACACGATTGTTTTTACTTCGTCGATATTTCCGAGTGCTTTGTTCTGTTCATTTTCGCGGAGAATTTTCATTAACTCTTCCTGGCTCTGTTGCGTGATTAGGACGCCTTCGGCTGATGTTATGCATCCGGAGCAGGCCAGACAATCCTGTAGGGTTATTTCGACTTTTTGGAGTTTTTGTGTGCCGACCTGGAATGTGAGATGGGGGTTTTGTGATGTTAGTTCGTAAAAGAATTAGCAATTTAGCCGCTTCAAAACTTCCGCGGAAGGATGTGGAATAAGGTGTTTTGGGCTTAGGAGGGTGGTCTCGGGAAGAAAACCACATTACACTGGGATCATCTAGCTGGGTCCATTTTACTCCCCCTATTAAAGTTTATGAAATGGATTTTACTCCTCTTGTGCCGACAATGACAAAGGCCTTTCTCGTAATCCCTGCAAAGGCTGTTGCTCCCGATCCGCAGCTTGAGTGCTGGCAATGGCAAAGGTGTGCCGTTTAATGTTCTAGATCTGATGTCAAGTGGAGGCCTCTAGTAAGGCCACAACTTCTTCGGAGGGCATTCGAGACAGTAGGACTAGATGGGAATGATGAGAATCAGAAAATCTTAGAGCAGTCGTGTGTTTTTATTATTTCTATCCAAATCCACTCCCTAATCATCCCTAACACTTAACGCAAGTTCTTTAACAAAATACATGCAAGCTGTAGTTAATTAATATTTTTAATGACAAAGATTTTATCATAAATTCCTGAAAAGTGTTTTTCAATTATTTCCAGATGGAAATTTGCTATTCCACCAGACAGAACACATTACCGTTAAATTCTCAACGGATTCAAATCAGATAAAATTTAAAAGATAACTGATTTTCTCACAAAGCAAAATTTTCGCCAGATTAAACAAATAATGACGTCGAAGCGTTCGAAAGCTTTCATTCGAACAAATAATTTAAAATACAGCGATTATGCGAATCCGAATGCAACAAGGCGTTATCCGTTGCCATCGATCATTGACGGGACCTATTTTGAAATCTGTCCCGAATATCAGTTGCCGTTGAAAGGTGATACAGATAAACTGAAAGCAATGTGCAAAATTTGCCATCGAATTATTTGCGGAACGCTGAGTGTGACGACAAATTTTAAAACACATTTAAGGGTAAGGATTAGCATCATAATTTTTTTTTAGCTTTTAAACATTTTTATGAATGAATGATGAATTATTTATTTGCTGCGTTGCGATAATCTAAGTTTGTTTTGTGCATTTATGATTAAAAGGCGATACTTGGCCATTTCGATATAATTAGTTAGTTGAGAACAATTGATTAATTGTGGCCTCTTATCGATGGCTAAAAGATCAACGAGCTTAATTTGCGGCTAACTCTATACTTCAACCTGCGAACTTACTGCCTCCTGAGTACACTCGTCTCCAAGCATCCTTAGGATAAATCCAGATCCGAATCAGAAATATGTACCAGTTCTCGAAACCCTCATCATCATCGATGGCGCTACAGTCCAAGTCGAGCCTTGGCCTTTTGTATGCTTGGTCTACAATTTTCTCGGTCCAACGACCGCGTCCTCCATATTGAAAATTCCAAAAGCGATTTGCTGTCTTCGTCGATTGAAGCCTCCCAGCGTTTTCTTGGTTTTCCGAATGGCCTTTCTGCTTCCGCCTTTCCTTTTTGTACACGTTTGTGTATTTTTCTGTCCTTCATTCGCTGTATGTGACCAACCACCTGTAGCTTTCGAATATTTGATAATAGTAAAGACTTCTGGGTCCTCAAAGAATTCCTGATTGTATCGAATTCCCTATGCGCCTTGTTCTCTCACCGGTCCGAGGGATTCGCCGCAATACCTTACTCTCGAAGCCATTAACAATTTTTTCTGATGCCTGTATTAACGTCCACGTTTCACTGGTGTAGCAGAGTACAGGTTTTTCTATGCACGTCTTTAGATTTTATTATTGCAAGTACCGAGTAGTATCTCTTGTTTGCTACCATTATGCCATCTTTAGAGAGATTAGATTCAAGATATATGAGGTTAATTTGTCCACGTTTTCTATGGTATAGTCTGCTGTCGTTAGATTTTGTCTGATTGGCATGTTTCTTCGTGATTGCAACATAACTTTCGTTTTTTCTTCGCTTATGCTTAGCCCTACTTCTTGTGCTGCCCTGTCAAGATTATAGTTACTCCAAGGGACACTAGAGGCGCTTTACCATAGTTTGGCAAAGGTGAAGCCCGATATTTGAAGCAAAATTTAAAAAAAAGTTTCGCCTTTTTTTTGGGTACGTTCTTAACATCAAGAACTGTGTGAAGTTTTTAATGAAAAGTAGTTGTTACGACCAAAAACTTCGGCGGAAGATCCTCCAAAGTCCAAAATGCTTAAGATCTTTCTGGTATTTTGTAAAAACGGTCAACAATAATTTCATCTCTTCATCAACACCGCCACTCGTAGATGGTGAACGTACCGTAGTTGATCTTGTTGAGGAAGCTAACCTATTGGCAGCAAGCTTCCCAAGAAACTCCACACTACCACCTCCAAACCCCTCCTATCGCAGCACCATCTGGTTTTTCGCTGCCTTCGCTACATTTTCGCACACGTATCATTTCCAGGATTTTGCAAAAGCTCAATATTCACAAGTCCGCTGGCCTTGATGGCATTCCCCCATTACTCTTAAAATGTGCTTCTCTTCTCTGGCTAAACGCCTACGCAATCTTTTCCATCTATCGTTCCACAATTGTGGAAAGTTGCGAATGTTCAGGTAATTCCCAAGAAAGGAAGCAAAGCGAACCCTGTTAACTACCGCCCAATAGCCATTACTTCAGTGCTCTCGAAAGTAATGGAAACTGCTGTCATTCGCAAAATCGTTGATTATCTCGAGGATAAACAGCTTATCCACGATCGCCAATACGGTTTCCGTTCTGGAAGGTCGACGGCAGATCCCTTCGTCTATCTGACGGATCGTTGGAACTCCTGCTTGCACAAATACGGCGAAGGTCAAGTTCTTGCACTAGACATTGCAAAAGTTTTTGACAGAGTTCGGCACGAATGTCTTGTTCAAGGTCACTGGTTTCGATGCTTCCCTTATTCAATGCATTGAGAGTTTCTTGTCCAATCGCACTATACGAGTCGTATTAGATGGCGTTACTTCCTCCTCCTTCCCAATAAACTCCGGTGTCCCTCATAGTTCTGTCTTATCGCCTACTCTGTTTTTAATATATATTAATGAGAGTAGGAATCAAAATTACTCTCAATCCAATCCATAGTTTTGCAGATGACAGTATTTTAAATAACACCTTTGAACTCGACTCCGCTGCGAAATCTCACAAGTAATCTGTTGGTTCCAAATGCAACTTAATCCTTAAATGGAGCAGGAAAAATAGAGTAGAGTTCTGCGACGTCAAAACACAGACCTGCCATCTTTCTCTTAAACGTTATGTTCCAGCGGCGTCGTCTAATTTAGCCCTTAATGGCGTACCACTTTGCTCTTCAGATGAGTTTATTCTATTAGGCGTAAAGTCAAATTGGAGCAAATGCATCTTTGATGTTGCCCTTGATACCTCCAAACGCCTAAATATTTTTCGCAAATGCAAAAAGTATTTTGCGCCTCCCGAGAAAGCTACCATCTACAAGGCCTACATTCGACCTCGTTTATAGTACAATTCGCATTTATGGGCTAGAGCTCCCAAAACACACCTTGCCCTGCTCAATCGAATCCAAAAACATGCCTTCCGACTAATTGGAGATGAAACTGTTACGGTTTCTATTGACTTCCTCGAGCATCACAGAAACGTTGGAGTACTCAGCATTTACTATCGCTACTTTCATGGTAAATGTAGTGCGGAACTTAGATCACTCATTCCTCCACTTTACACCTTTTCCCGAAATACTCGTCAAGCCTGCCGTCAACCCTATTCCTACTCTTACAGTGAAATATAGACAGTCATTTATCTCCCGCTAGGGTGTAGCCTAGTGGGTAGAGTGTTGGTCTTGTAATGCGAAGGTCGTGAGATCCCGGTCGACGTAATATATAATTCCAGCACATTGCCTGCTTGGATATACCTTGGTCACCTCAATCTACGAAAATGAAAAATTCTTAGAAAGAGGGTTGTGCGAAGGGCTAACAATCCTTCCACAATAAGTATTAAAATACCAAAAAAATGTTAAGGAACCTGAATGTCATGAAGCCAAGGTCCAATTTGGGCTGTTGCGCCATTGTAAAAAAACAAAAAAAATCATCTCCCGAACGTCCAGACTTTGGAATGAATTGTCGGCTAACGTTTTCCCTATCTACTACTACCTCCAGTTCTTCAAGAATAATCTTCACCGTCATTTCCATCTCTCTTCACCCTAATTTTCATCAGTCAAATTCCTGTTAAGACCCCCTATAGGGGCATAGGACAGAAACAACTCTCTTCCACAAGGCGCGATCCTGAGCATCGGCCTTAAGCTGTTGCCAGGACTTGTTTATTCCTCTGGCCTCCTGCTCAACTGGTCGCTTCCATATGCTACATGGACGTCTACCTTGAGGATTATAATCCAGAGCCTGTTTGGCGATGTTTCGCTCTGGTTTCCTAAAAGTGTAACCGATCCACTGCCACTTCCGCCTTTGAATCTGAATACCTATTTTAGTCTGTCCAATTGTACTCCAAAGTTCAACGTTGGAGATCACTTCTGGCCAGATAATTCCTAAAATGCGTCGGAGGCATTGGTTCACGAAAGTTTGCAGTTTCTTGGTAAATCAAACGGTTACATTCCACGTAGTAGACCTACATAACAACATCGATTTGACACATGCGTCATAAACTCGCAGCTTCGTGCGAAGGGAGATTTCTCTTAACCTGCAGAAAAGGGAAAGCATACCGAAGGTCTGACGAGCTTTATTTAGTCGCGTCTCAATATCCTTTTTGGCTCCGCCGTCCATGCTGACAATGCTTCCGAGATAACAAAAACCTTACATCTCCACATCTTGTCCGTTAAGAACAATCGGTGTGCTTGCATTCGAACCCATGTGTATGTGCACATTTATTTTCATTCCCGCCTCTTTGCATTTAGAATGCAACGAGCGAACATTTGACTCGAAGTCCCGAACGGTTATGTGCAAGCAAACACGTCATCAGCATAATCAAGGTGACTTAAGACGTTAAATATTCTTCATTAAGGCCTTTATCTTCCCCATCTTCCAGTACAGCTTTCACAACGTCATTTATTACCACCAGAAACAGGGCTGGTGATAATATGCAGCCAAATACACCCAAATTTTATCCACTTCCATCACCGAATTAATTGTGCAATGCATTAAAGAGTGACAACATTTTGAAGGAATAATTTATCTTAGGGTGGGTGAAATTGGCAAAAGAACGCCACTAACTTCACCACTGCATGAATGGTGAATTGGGGGCGGTGAATTGGCAGGTGTCGATTGTGACATTTCTGCCAGACTCTGATACAGTATGCCTCCTTCTTGCATGGAATAACTGCAGTCAAGATTAACGATTAACTTTCTTGGCGTCCAGTTGGGATCGATTTAAACAGTAGCGTCCCTCTGGTGAAGAGTTTTCGTACGATATATTTTAAAGCCAGATTAAAAAGTGTAGATGCAATGCCATCTCCTTGCTTCAGCCCGATGAGTGTTTGGAAGCTTGTTGTCCAGTCGTTCTGGATCCTTACTTGGACTTTATCATTGTAAACCTTGTCAGTCGGACGATTTTCGCTGTTATTTCTTATTGCAGCATTCTGTTGTATAGTATAGTCCTATTAATAATTTCGTATCTCTGTCACCTGTTTCACTGATTTGATCCGTAGTTGATTGTCTGGCTCTGAATTCACCTTGGTATTCTCCAATTATATTTTCGGCATAGGTTTTAATCCGAGACTCTATAATCTTTGTCAGGATTTTATAAGATATGCACAGCAATGAAATCCCTCTATAGTTTTCGCAGCAGAACTTGTCGTCCTTTTTTAATATCGGACATATAATGCTTTTACGCCAATCAATTCATGTGTCCAGATTTGCGACACCATTACGTGAATTTTTCTAGCAATGCAGACACCACCACGCTCTTAAGATGCTCCGCTGGTATATCGTCTATGCCCGGTGCCTTGTTGTTTTTCAAGTTTTTAAGTATGTCTTCACTTCTTCTACTGTTGGGAGGCATGTTTTCATCGTCCGCAGGTGCCTCGGTCA
Source organism: Chorisops tibialis (assembly GCA_963669355.1). Classification (NCBI taxonomy): domain Eukaryota; kingdom Metazoa; phylum Arthropoda; class Insecta; order Diptera; family Stratiomyidae; genus Chorisops; species Chorisops tibialis. The sequence continues at coordinate 219,020,193 of OY770262.1, forward strand.
GGCGGTAATTTACAGTAGTATTCGATGTTGGATTCGGGTTCAACAACTGTTGGAAAAATTGCCTCATCCCGTTTTTATATCTTGCTGTGTCCTTACAAAGGCTCGTTTTCAGTTGAAATTCTCGTTTCTGCTTTTAATTAAAGTGTAAGTTGCTCTCGTGTTGTTGGATTTAAAATCTTCATCCATTTTCCATAATTCGTCATTGAGAATACTTTCGTTTTTTTCTACTGTTTTTGTTCGCAAATCGTCTAAGCTCGTGAAATATGTCTTTCTTGGCACTCGTTGGTCGTTCAGTAAATTGTTTGTAAGCCGCATTCTTTTCGTCCATTGCATCTCGGCATTCATCATCGAGCCAATTATTCTTCTTCGCCGAGTCTGGTGATACCTTCCTCTGCAACGGACTTAATACCATTTTTAATGGAGAGTCATAACCGCTCCAACCGTGGTGATTGAATATTTCCCAAAATGTCTCTCTAAAGCGGATGTGTATGCGGCTGCAATGGGCTCGTCCTTCAGTTTCTCGACGTCAAATTTAAGTCTCGGTTGGTATTTTGCAAATTCGCTGTTCGCTATTCGATATCGGAATGTGGCCTGGACCAAATAATGGTCAAAGTCACAGGTAGCATCTCTGAAGATTCTTACATCTAGGATGCTAGAAACTGCCCTTTTGTCTATAAGAACGTGGTCTATCTGATGATACACTCCGATGCAGGAAGAATATCGAGCTTACTATAATGTTGCATGCGAAGTCAACTAGACGTTGGCCGTTATCAATACTACTGTCGTCGAGACTGCCCTCCGAATGTTCCTCTATGTGTCTCTTCCTTGACAACCTTCGCGTTGAAATTACCTTAAATGATCTTTATGTCATTTAAGGGCAATGAGTCATAACTTGTTTCAAGGTAACTTCATAAAAAAATCCATCTTTAGTCGCCCCGTCCTTGTTGTGGAGTAAACATTAATGAGCCAGATGTTAAAAAAGTCGTATTTATGCGAAGTGAATACAATTTTTCGTTGTTTAAATGCTTTGCTTAAAACAAAGGCTCCTCCAAACTTAGCTTTCCGATGGTTTTCCACTTTCAAAGATTGTGTGCGACCTAATGTCCGTTATTTCGCTGCCAAGCCATTTAGTTTCCTGGAGTGTGACGACATTAATGGTGAATTTATACACTTGTTCCTGGGGTGAGTTTAGTGCTCCTGCGTTGAACAAGGACCGTACATTTCAGGTTCCGAAAAGAGTGTCCAGTTTTGCGTTTGACGGGTCGTTTCCGTTAAATCCGTTCAATCCGAGGCGAAGCTTCAGGTTTCGTAACAAGTGTTGTTTTTTGCGGGGACAGGTTGTTAGCCCATCGCCCAACACCCAAAATGGACGATCAAGTCTGTGTACTTAACCGCACTGACACGGCTAGACAATTTCAGCTAAGCCCAACTATTACGATCGTTATGGTATCCTTGTCCTTGTACTTAAAAACTGTTTCTCTCTTGCAAACCTCTGGGGAAGATCTTCCGTCGATTCTGAAAGCTTTGCAGACATTCAGTCAATTCCAAAGAAAACTTTTAGTGATAATCCATCCCACCAACTATCATCCAGTTGCAATCTTAGTCCACTGACCTGTGAAAGGTCATAAAATATTGTCGCCTTTGATATATATTTTTTTTATTTTTATAATTCAAGTTTTTAATATAACTTTGTTTTACAATAATTAAACATTGAACTACTCCCCTTATAAGAAAATTTCTTGTGATACGGGTGAGGAATAATGGCTTGCAGATTAAAAAAAATGTAGGGGAAAAATATTAAATTATTAAAGAAAAATAATAAAAGAACACTCGAAAATATCAGAAAAATCGCTTTGATTAACCCCCCCCCCCCCCCCCCCGAATATTACAATTTCTTGACATTTGATTTAAAAATGGCCAGGTTCCTACTCTCTTTAATGGAACTTGGCAAATCATTGAAAAATTTTATCCCTATGAAAGTGTAACGGCATTGTCGAATATTAGATTTCCTCTTTGGCAACAGTAAATCAGCACGAGCACCACCTTTAGTGTAGTTTGAATTAACTTCGATTACTCCAATTGTATATTCTTTGAAAATTTGGATATTTGTAATAAGTTTAAAAACAGTTTTAATGCAGAGAACAGACAACAAGGAAAATAAACTATTTGTTGGAAATCTTACCGGTTTGTGCAATAGGATTTTTATAAATAATTTTTGCACAATCTCTAATAGTTTTATTATTAAAGGTAACGTTGAATCCCAGGCTATAATACCATATTGAATTACCGAATGGATGATAGCAAAGTAAAAAGATCTTATAGCAACTCTGGTTAAACATTTTAGTACTTCGAAACATATTGGTATTAGTTTTTTTAGTCTAGCTATCACATTTTGTACCTGAATATCCCATTTGAGATGTTGACCGAAAACTACTCCTAAATATTTTGTAAAAGATATTTTTTTCTATCTGTTGACAGTGACAGTTTGAAAAACAGTTGATTGCATGAATGCACAAGCCTAAATTCGTGGGTTGTAAACAATGGTTTGGAGAAAAGGTGATGTAGCTAGTCTCTTGTGCATTCAGTGTCAGTATATTCAAATTCATCCAATCTTTTAATATTAAAATACTGATTAGCTTTGACACATACGCCTTCCCAGGTATTGTCCTCAGTGAATAGAACTGTATCACCAACATATGAGATAAGTTGGCCCTCTATGTTTTGTGAATGTATATCGTCAACATATAGCAAAAATAAAATAGGCCCCATAACAGTCCCCTGTGATACACTAAAATCAAAAGTCAGCTCGTTGCTTAGGACATTATTTATTTTAACTACTTGTGATCTTTTTGTAAAATAGCTTGATATCCAATCTATTAACGATTTATTTACGTCCATTTTGTGAAGCTTGGAAATAATTTTTGTGTGTGGAATCGAATCATTAGCTTTGGCTAGATCCAAAAAAATAGCACAAGATTTTTCCAGGGCTTTCGATAGAGAGGGACATGAGTAGACCCTCCAACCCACTTTCGACCGTATAGAAAAATTCCTTGGGTCATTTAATTATCTTTCGACACGAATCTGGAACACTCTACTAATGTAATGAAATGTGTTCCCGGCGCATATAACACCCAAAAGTTCAAGACGAATATCAATCGTCTTTACCGACAGAATGCTCTTAACCATCGACACCTCTTATCTTTGCCATCTCACCGGTACTATGCACACGCATCAAAAAGCAAGTCCTATAATTTCGGTGACACTTTAAAAAAAAAACATCAACAGTGTGTAATCCGCAAAACTTCCTAAGAAAAATTAAACAAACAATAATTTTGCATTTCTCCCTCCCCTCTCGCAGCGCTTACACACCGACATTCTCGACGAATTCGAAAAATACAAAACCCTACGGATAAAACGCAATCGATTGAGTCGCAGCATACTACCGAAGGAGCCGTGCGAAATGACTCTTCGTAAACGATCGACCTTAAAACTTCCTATAAAACGTGATAATAACAATGATTTTAAAATCATCAAAAAACAACAACAAACTCATCATCAGAAATTAATGCAAAACATTAAAAACGATCAAATGAAAAACGTAGCACGATCACATCATCATCGTCTCATCAATTGTGGTGCAAATGATGAAAAATTTCGTTCTCGATCGATAAATAACGATCGAACAACGATCGATTCCGAAACGTACAATAAGAAATTACAATACGATGACAGCGAAATAAAATTGAAATCATCGTTCAGTGTGAAATTGGAGCCACGAAGCGCAAAACAGCAACAATTCGATAGGAATTTAGTCGATTATATAATTATGAGTATGAAACCGTTTTCGACAGTTGATGATCCGCATTTTATTAAAATGATTAAAGGTTTGTAGCTTTGAATTCCGGGAACAGTTTTTTAAACATTTTCATTTTCAGATTTAGATCCAGAAATTGAAATTATGTCACGACAAAGTTTCGAACAGTGCATAACCGAAAAGTATAATTTACAAATTGAAAGGGAACAGTATTGAATGTGTGCGGCAAGAATAAAGTTAGCTAACGATTCATTAGTAATTAGTAAAAAAAAAGGCAAGATGATGGGAATTTCTAGCAATTTGTGTTAAGTGATTGTATTTTATTTTTATTTTTTTGGATGTAGACAAGAGTTGAAGCTTTTGTCAGATAAAATATTGAAAAAAACGAGGTATTCTCTCGTGAGACGCTAGTGATATAGATGAAAAAGATTGACTTTTAATTTTGCGAGATGCTTTTGAAAAGAGGAAAAACTACGGTTCGGTTTCTATCATTCCGTCTTCCATAACATCGGTGAATATTTGTTAAAAGCAGCCAGTTCGGCTGGAAAATATATCAGCTTTGTCACTCGTTACGGTCGGTATCACTCCCGTTTCCATTCCGATTAATCCTTTCTTCCATGCCTGTGTTTCTTATAAATGCAGAATTGATACAACACAAGTCAAACTTAAAAAAAAAGTCACAAAATTATTTGGAGTAGAAATTGAAAACCACCGCTTTTTTTGAAATTCGAGCCCTTATTGTGCAAAAAAGGTTCAAAATTTATTATTCAAAAAAATGCCCTTCGCTAGCCACAACTTTTCCCATCTTTCTGGCAGCATACGGATTCCGCGTCACAAAAAACTGCTCTTCTTTCGAGCCGATCCGCGAATTGATGGAGGGAAGGAATGGGATTAGGATGTTAGGGGAAAAGGAAGCGAGAACGCCCGTTACGAGTGGGGAAGCTGTACTGGCTGCTACTGACAAATATTTGCAGATGTTATGGGGGACTGAATGATAGAAACCAAACAGAAACATCTACTGAGTATGTAGACTTTCTTGAAGTGGAACTGCTTCACTTTTACACCGTTTGCCCATTTTATTTCGAATAATTTTTCATCACCAGTAGCAACTGAAAATTCGTGCTTAAAAAAATTCCACTGTCTGGAGTGAGAATCGAGCCCACGACCTATTGACTGTGAATCAAGCACGCTGCCCAATACGACACGGAAGCCTCATGGGGTAGGACGTCTCATTTCAGTGTTTCCAGATAGGTTTTCACAACGTGCAACATGTGGCCGATCGTTGTAGTGCAGCAAAACAACTTTGTCTCCTCGTATTGCGGCTATTTTTCCTTCAATGCTTGGCTCAAACGCAGTAGTTGTATTTTGTAGCGATTTCCCGTGATGGTTTCACCTGGTTGCAGCAGCTCATAGGTGGTCGAGGTGGTCCCACCAAATATACAGCATAATTTTCAAGCCATGGATGTTGGGCTTGGCCGTCGATGTTGATGCATGGCCGCGGTATACCCACGATTTTTTTCACTTTGGATTCTCATCGCCAGTTCCGATGCGATGCAAAAAAACCCTTCCTTTTTTGCCGTTGGAGCAGCTGTTCACATGTAAAAAAACGCCGTTTGACGTTTCTTAGCTTCAACTCGTATTGCACCCAATTTTCTTGCTTTTGCATAATTCCCAAGCTTTTCAAACGATGTGTAATGGCTTGATGAATCTGTAAGTTGTTGTTGCGTTTGACATGAATCTTCGTTCAGTAATGCCTCCAATTCTGCGTATATACTTTTTTGTGCGTGAATATGTCGAAACTTGAACCAAATAAACGTCATTTGCGGGAAGTTTTGCTTTTTGCCTTCAATTCAAAAAAATGTGGCGCGTCGAATAATTGTTGAAACTTATGTTGATGGTGCTATTAGTGAAAAAACGTGTCCCGAATGGTCTCAACGCTATCAAATGAGTAATTTCGGCCTGGAAGGCAAAGAGCGTCCTGGAGCGGTTAAAAAATTTGAAGGCGCCGATAAATCTTTAGAAATCTAATGATGAGTTGTTGTTTACCATGTGACGTTTCTGATACGCCATTGTTGATCAGTATTTACTGCTGGCGCTATCTATTGGAAAACGGCGGGTTTCAGGCCCTTGAGTACAACGAACTATCCAAGTCTTGACCTCATTGAGTTTAATACTCGCTGCAATTCAGAAGTTCGTATTTTCGGCTGAGTCCGTAATTTTTGACTTGATGGAAATTCAAAGAACCGACCAAACCCAAAATTAGAGACGAAACGATTATGCGGCCACTATTCGACATTCGGTCAGAAAAAAAATCAAGATCTTGTCGCTTTATAACTAGTGAATAAGTGAAGGAAGGGAAAGAAAAACTAAAAAAAAATTTATAAAATATGGGTGTGCCACCAATACAATTCGAATAAGATCGGATTTTCTATCCGGCTGCTTTGTCAGCGGCTTCATTGGGATCGATGCCTGCAAATGCTGGTACTCAGATGATTTTAATTTTAGGTTTAGGTTGTAGGACTGCACTCATGCCATCATTGTACTCCCGCCATTCATTATGAGATGGTTTCTACTCTTCCTGTACTAGCCACTTGGTTCGATTTGCGAACCAAAGTAGGCTCGAATGTTTGACGCCTCTGAGGTCGTCTAGTTCTGAGAAGAATCTAGAACCTAAACAAAGGAGACGACTGTTGGAGATTTGCGGACAGTGACAAAGATAATGTTCGATAGATTCTTCGTCTTCCTCGCAACCTCTGCAAAGGCTGTCGCTCGTGACCCGCAGCCTAAATGCGTGCAACTTTAGCAAGCGATGACCTGTGGTCAGGCTAACAATAGTTCGGACGCTACAGCGACTACGTTGTAACAGCTGAGCTGTAATATTTTTGTTCGGTTCTTCCCAAAAGAATTTGGCCGTTTTACAGCTTTCCAGCTGCCGCCACCCCGCCAAGAAATCGAAAATAGTTTGTCTGAAACTAGTCTTCAGCACTGTCGGTGATACATCGGCTGACTTCCTAGTGGAGTTAATATTTGCAGATCCTTGCCGTGCAAGTATGTCTGCTATGTCGTTTCCTAACAGGTCGCTATGACCCGGCATCCAAATTAGATATACTTCGGTTATAGCCGCTAAGCGATTCAAATTGTGTCTACAAATGAACACTAGTTTGAACGTCTACAAATGAACACTAGTTTGAACGTGGTCCTGTAGGATTGGAGTGCCAGAAGTACTGTCCTGCTGTCCGAGAAAATGTAACAATTTCCGATACTGTTCTGTGTATATAGAATAATTTTTGTGCACTCGTTAATAGCTAATACTTCCGCTTGGAACACAGTCGCGCGTTCTGGAAGATGAAATGAAGTGTGGATGTCGAGGTTGTAGGAATAAATCCCTGCACCTGTCCCCTGGTTAGTTTTCGGTCCGTCCGTATAGAGATAAGGACCTGTACAGGTGCTGAGTATCGAGTTTCTTACCCATTCGTTTCGTTCAGAAAACTTGTTGAAATCTATTATACACAAATGATTTTAATTTTACTCGATGCGGTGATATTTCCTAATTTTATTGATAAGGGATCATTTTTTATAGGTTTGTCTCTTTAGTAAGGGAACAAAATAAGTCTGAAATTGTTTCCCAGTAGTACTTGCTATTATTGAGGTGTTTACGTGTAAATTTAGGTCACACCAAGGAGAAGGCGAAGAAAGTTGGGTGTTGGAACCCGGAGGAGTGCTGAAGTCGGAATGGGAAGGTAAGTTTACAGGATGATCCGTTTGCGTCTTGGGGGTGTAGCATTATTAATATTTTTTAGTGTTTAGTTTTTATGTTCAGTATCAGCAGTTGCTTTTCCGGTGAGTAGAGATTTGATTCCATTTGCGACATAAGCACCCACAGTTTAATCCTATTAATGACGACTGGAATTGTTTGTAAGGTTTTTTTTTGTGCTGAACCATAGATCCAAAATCCTTCCTGCATTAAAATTATATTCTCTAATTTTCGCACATTGCTATTGATGGTTGAAGCGTGGGCGTGTTAGTGTTTTTTTGAAGGTTTGATCAAGAATTTTTAGTTCGGGTTTGAATGGTATGCACGACCCATTGAGGATTAAAGACATTATATGGTAGTTGTTATTTCTACATACGTGCAGAATATAAGCTTTCTCAGCCGGTGAAAAGGCTCCATTTGTGTCCGTCCAGTTCTGACCTGAAGGTCAGGAGGCCAAGGCAAGATTTGGGCGGGTGCCATTGAAGAAGATAGAATATGTTATCGAGGTCTGAAATTTTCCCTCATAGAGAGCTAAGGTGAAGTTGAACTCGCTGAGAGCGGATCGGAAAGATTTATTGAACCATCTGCAACGTTTAAGCTTTGTTTCTTGTTAATGCTATCTGCAATGAAGCTATCAACTGAGTAATATTGATGACAAGTGATGGAAAACTTTTATGCCATATTTCTTCCAATACAATACTGACATAACTGTGCATAGCATTGTAGAGTGACCCCCTAAGTTATTTTCGGAGCCTTAAAATAAATGATGTTGAGATTAGAAATTATGTTTGGCGTCCTGTTCCCACAAATTGGTTTCATTTTACTCTAAATTAAAGATAGATTGGTGTTGGGGTTTATTGACCTTAAGAACTTGTGCCCTATTTTTGTTTCGCGATCGATTGTGAAATGGAGCACTACAATATCCAAATTTAGGGCTTAAGTGAGATCATGTGGACAGGATCAGGCGAAGAACGGGCCCCGAACAGAAACACCATTCTGAATGTTGGTCCGGAGTATGAAGCCAAAACTGCCGTTGCGGTCGTCCTTACACTGAGAGCGAAAAACAGTCTCATCAGCTGGAAACCAATCTCGGATATAATTATCGTTGTCAGGCTCAGGACCGGTGTCAAGGCCGTCACAATTCTGCAGCGCTACGCGCCAACTAATACCGCAACACCTGGTGACAAAGAGGAGTTTTATGGTCAACTGAGTGCCACCTTCGACCGAGGTGATATTATCATCACAAGAGATATGAACGCCTATGTTTGCTCTGATAATAGTGGACCTAGAACACTGCATATGGGGTCTGCATGGGGTCGACACGTTACGAACTTGACCCGAAAACGAAGAATTATTTGTGGAGTTTCGTAGTACTCGGCAAATGGCCACCGGATCCTTTTTTGCACACCAGAGTATAAAACATCTTGGATTTCTCCTGATATTGCTACTCAAAAACATAAATTGCCGATGGAGAAGATATCTCCTCGATGTGCAAGCGAAACGTGGAGCTGACGTGAGGAAGCGATCAGCACTTGATGCGGAGCTATCGTACTTACAATTCGAGTTAAAATTAACCGTATCAACGGTTACCAACAATTTCCGGAAATTTTATCGAATATTTGAGTTTCATGAACAAATTCAAAACTTTGATGCTCTTATTTTACATGTAGTTAAAGGCAAATTAGATGAGCAATAATCACTTACTAATGGGAAGAATCGTTGGATTTTATTCAGATATCCACTTGGAATTCATATGCCACTTTATTATAGGAGCGCAAAAATCATCTCACTAACAAATGGTGCGAGACAATGTTCATTCAAGGCCTGTTAGTAAAATTAATAGCAGACAATTTACCAGTTTGACTGTATCTAAGCCTAGTAATGTATGCAGCCAAAGAATAAATCATAACATCGACAAATGCTATACGTTCGCAAAGTTAAATGTGCTCGCAAGATACCGTGAAGGCAAGAAACTAGGCATATGCTTGAACTATCTTGGTCAAGGCCATATGGCGGCAAATTGTTATCACCCTCGGTGTAATGTGTGTGTTGCAACGCACCACCAATTGTTGTATCGGTACGCATTCTTCTGACACTCCTAATTGCTCTCAAGCACTCAAGCCACAACTGTAACTACCTTATAATGAACTCGGATAGTGAGTTAAGGACAAGGTGCGTTTCATCCCTTCATTTGGCGGCATCGCGTGATCAATTATTCGGATAAAAAATAACTTTTAAGAATTAGTTCGTTCTCGTGCCATTTAGAATCTTCTTCGACATTAAATTTTATAACCGAAGATTTTTTGTCGCTCAAGGATCGTCGATTGAATCAATCTATAAATAAGATCGTTGAAATTGGTTCGCGATAGAATTCTTTAGTAATCACGAAGATCGAATCTAAATCTCAGCAATTTGAAACTGATCTGGAAGCGTGATTACTTTCAGTGATTCCTGGAGTGCAGCCCGATGGGAAAATCGATATTACAAGCTCGAACATTCCAATGGACGTTTGGAGTGTTGTATACGAGATTATGTTGGAAAGAAAGACGAAATAGGAGCTGATTATTCCGTTATATCCAACACAGAATTTCGGTATGGGTAATAGGAAGTCGTAAAGCTCTGTCTAATCAAGTAAAACGTTTTTGGAGAATAAAAAACCAAAAATCTACCATTACGAACTGGAATCAAGAGGAACGGAATGCTAAACAACACTTTGTAAAGACTGCTTCACTGTCATCGAAGAATCGACTCATTACGAAATTACCCTAATCGTCTGATGAGCTGCTTTGAGATTGTTAAACGTAAATTTTCATGCTTGAGAAAAAACTTCATGACAATGCAGAGTTAAAGGAACCATATATTCGGTTTATTCGAGAATATGATACAACTGCAATATGATACAACTTCATTCCTCATGGCGCTATTTTGCGTCCGGAACGCTCCAGTACAAGCTTCGTGTCGACTTTGACGCTCCATGTCAAACGAATGCGAACTTGTTAAATGATATTATGATGTGCACAGGATTATTAATATTTAATCATAATGAGGTGTCATTTATATGAGGCTATAAGAGCAAAAGTGGCCTAAGCCCAATACTTTTCTATTGGGGTTAGGCCACTGTTGCTGTCATAACATAAATAAAATGTACCGACAGATTTGTATCGCAAGAGAAGACTGGCCTCATCAAGCATCTTATGGAGAGAAAATCCGAACAAGTAGGGAAGAACGTTTTTTAAGACAGTAACCTATGTCACGAATCAAGCACACGTTGCCTAAACTATCTAGCGGAAGTCTTTAAGGGCAAGTATCCATGTGATTAAATCGGATTTCTATGTAAATGATAATTACAGGAGCGGATAAATTGAAACAAATGGAGGTAGAGTGTATTTTAGCTGAAGGCGCGTTTGAATTGATAAAGTAGTTTTCAAAAGAGACAAATTTCCTACAAGAAGTTACTGAAACGGTTAGAGTAAAACCGCTCAGAATTGACGACTTGGATGTTATTAAAACACTGAGTATTATATGGGAGCATTCTGAGGACCGTTTTGATTTTCGAAAATTCGATAATCGTTGATATAAAATCGGTAAATCTCCCTTGTTTCAAACACTTACCCATAATTCAGTTCGCGGTTTATTGAAGGAAACGTCAACAATTTACCTTTGGTCAGATTCAAATATCGTATCACATTGCATACATCAACAATTGTCAACGTGGACAACCTTTGTTGCAAGGAACGAACTACATGTTCCAACGAAAATAAATCCTGCCGAAGTTATATCCAGATGTGATTTGGCCTCATTTTAGTTTACTGGACCAGAGCTCTTATTAAAGTCCGAACAAGAGTGGCTGCAAATGAAATTTGTGATTATGCGGCAGATAATGCTCCAGAACGCCGCAGCGTGAATTCAATTTTAATTGGAACGTGCATCTCACGCGTTTTGATATCCGACCGCAAGTACGTCAACAACAAGAATTTTCGGCTATGTTGTTCGGTTCATTTGCTCGGAATCGGGGAAAGGATTATTCTCACGACATTTTATTTACTACTGTGAAAGGGTTGTTAGCCCTTCACTTCTATCTACGAATTTTCTTTTTCGCAGATTCAGGTGGCCAAGCAAGTAGTGTACGTCGGCCGGGTTTGAACTCCCAACCTTCGTATTGTAGACCAACACGTTACCCACTAGGCTACTCCATAGCCACTACAAGGAGCTTAATGCTCTAAAATTGGAAGAAGCATTTAAGAGAATCGTATTCCTTTTCCAGCAAGGAAGTTTTGCAGTGGAAAACGAGTATATCATCAAAACATTATCTCCTTTCCTATATGACAGCTCACCAACTTCTGAGAGTCGGCGGGTGTTTGCAGAACATGAAACATTCCCTAGTTCTTTCCAAGAATCATCCAATTGTTTATTATTAATTATAAGTTTATTAATTATTTTTATCACAGGTCGCTATATGCTGGAAGTCATGCATTAGTGGCTACCTTACAACAAAAAGTTTGGATTTTCAATGCAAAGTTCCAAACGGAGTTGTCCGGAAGTGTGTACATTGTTTCCATTACCGTCCACGCATTCAGACGCAAATGTTTCGCTTGAAATTTTACACGGAACAACATCGACACATTCAGTTTCAGTTCATCCTACCTCGTGCATCTCATTTTGAAGGTTTGTGGAAGTCTGTGAATTGAGTAAAGTTTCATCAAATCGTCGTCGAGGAACTTTCTAAGGTGGCTGCGCAAATCGAGGCTATTAATTAATTCGCGTCCAATGGCAACGATGTTGAGGCCACACTAACACCTTTTGGTAAATGGCCCTCTCAACACTTTACCTGAGCCCGATTCAACGGAAAGAAAATCAACTTCTTTGACTCGATGGCAAGTATTATCGTTGTTGTAGCAGCATTTCTGGCGTCGATGGTCTGAATATATAGTATAGTATAAATGGTTGAAATTATCGCCCAGTATTGAAGAAAATATGCTAATACTCGTCGTAGACAACCAGATGGCACTAGCTACAGGGACTACTACTGGGAACAGTGACTTTGCGGTGAACTGCATATTGTTGCATGTTAGCCCTGGCCAAAAATCTGCGGTCTTCTACTGTACTTGAAAGCAATGTGAAATGTCAGCTCTATTTGTTTAGCATCTCCCACTCCACACTGAATACAATCAATTCGCGCGTATGAGCACTATAATAACACCTGCACCATTTTCCTCGAATTACGATCATAAACGTTCATACACTATGTCCCTCGGCGAGTATACGGGGACTTTGAGCATCCCAGTAAACTACACGTAGAGACCCGAACGACAGGAAAAAGAATCGAACAAGAACGAAATAATTCTGAACACCTGCTAGGTCTTTACCAAGAAGGCAACGACAGCAATCGGAGAACTGAAGAATTTCTCGGGTAACGATGAAATGCTTTATAGGTCTCGACAAACAGTAATGAATGAGCACGAGCACTCTGAATTATCCAACAACAACAACATAGGCAATGTAGAGTAACGAACGAGAAACTGCTTCTTTACCAAGAAACAAGATCAACGGGACGTAAAGTTTCGGTGGAGAAAGGAACCGACAGCATTCGAAACAACGGAGAAGGCCGACGGATGCCGACTATAATCGAAATAACAAAGTTGGTTGACTGTGGCCGACGGCGAACGAATGAGTGCCGAACAAATTGAGAACGATGTAAATAGGCAAGCGCTCGAGAAGAGGAGTTAGTCTGGCTTAAAGGCGTCGATGTTTTGAAAGCAATAATTTATGAGCGAAAAAGTCTCCGATTTAGTTAAATTAAATTAAATTCTGCGGTTAACTTAAAGTGAACTTGTGGTTTAATTTCTTTACTAGAAATCCAACGATCCCTTGCAAACTTCAATATCTTGCGGATCATTGTAGTATGTTCCAAGCAGAAGTGATGGCGATAAAAAAAGCCTTGTACTTCCTTAAGTGTAATGAAGTATCTACTAATGATATTGAGGTCTTCACTGATAGCCTTTATTAAATCCCTGGAATCAGTCATGTCTACATTCAATGCGGTTGTTCTTGATTGTCGCGCGTCTCTAAAGGAGATGGCTGAACAATTCAACACTCGCCTGTGCTGGGTACCAGGCCGCCGCAACATTCTGGGGAATTGCAAGGCTGACAAATTTGCATGGCACTGGACCACCTTGTAAATTCAGTCTGAAAAAGAGAAGTTGAGTAAGCCTCTCGCAACTGAATGCGATTAGCAAAGCCAACGCCAGATTGGCGAATGGTGTTACATGTACTTGTTATACCACCAGACAGATTTGCCCTGGATCTAAAACGCTCCAGCAGACTGATCTCGTTAAGGTAGATGATCAGCTCCCTAGCAGATGCCGATAGAGAACACTGCTTGATAGGCAAACATGCTGAGAGGTATGACTTTTCTTTTAGTGATTAGGGATGGCAAAATCTGCTTTTTTCCAGTCGCAGTGATCAACTGCGATTGCTATTTTTCAATATCTGTGAAAAAGAGCAGCTGTTCTAATAGCAGTGATTTTTTCAGTTCTATTCTCCATATTAGTGCGCAAGGATGGCAAAAACTGCTCTTGCAGTGATAAATATCTTCAAAAAGAGCTGATATCTCCCTTTTTTTTTAATTTAGCTCGGAAAGAAAAGGTTTTCTTTTACAATCCAAAGTACGAAAAAACGATCGAGTGCAATCGAGTCAGGATGGCAAAAATGTCAATCGCATCGCATGTACACAAACCAAATAGAAAAAAAACCCCCAGTCATAGAGAACCGAACATAAAGGATCTATTGTTTTCTTTTTTTCACACGATATTACTCAGACAAGCAATTTCATCAATGAATGACGTAAAGATCTTATCGACACAATGGACTGCTACATAAATCGGCGGAATTCGCAATAGCCGCAACTCAGATCTTCCACCGTACCCCGACGAGATCGTAACTCAAAACAAAGCTCGCCAAATAAATAGCCGCTTACCCAGGAAAGCGCACCTCATTGACCACTTGGCACGTCCCACCTCATCGATCAGATCATAAAATCCACCGATCAGATCAAGATATCGCTAAACAAATCGCAGGCGCACTTCACCTACGACCTGTTCATGTGTTCTGTTCATTAATTGCTATACTTCATCAGTGTAAAGCAATAGCGCTGAGCACGAGCAGTGTGGTAATATCTACGAAAGACTATCTATTAGGCTTGGGATATCTTATATTATTGATAGTCTTTGATATCACTGAGCTGAGCAGTGAACAGTTTGCAGATATCACTGAGCGCGAACAGTGAAGAACAGATAAAGAAAGACAATAGAATATATCAGATGTCCCAAGCGGTAATATAGCAACGAAAGAGCTTCCATATGAATGACGTTCATATGAAAACTCTATCGTTGCTCGATCCGCGAGCTGATTGATGCTATATGAACAGGTCGGTCGATGAAATGCGACTGCGATTTGTTCAGCGAGCTTTGATCTGATCGGTGAGGTGGGACGTGCGAAGTGGTTAATGAGGTGCGTTTTCGTAGGTAAGCAGCGATTTGTTTGGCGAGCTTTGTTCAGAGCTACGATCTCGTCGGGAGATTCCGTGTTTGATTTCAGTCCAACTTTGCTAGGCCGACGAGTTGTGTTCTTGTTGTTGTTTTCTCCGCAACACCATGTGACCAATGTGACACCAAGCTACAATCCACTGGACTTAATAAGGAATGCTCGCGAGCTATTGGCCGGTCAGCGGCAGTCGCCCCTTCTGCCGTGGATTAGAGGCTTTGATGGTAAAGTTCGTTTCCTGCCGCGTGGTGGCATCGTAGCGGAAGGTGTTTTCCGGGTAACCGGAAAGGACCAAGTGCATATCTGTTTTGCCTATTGGCAAAACCAAATCGTTCTACACAAAAGAAGTTCTAGACGAAGTTAAGAAGAAAAACTTCATATCGTCTTATGAGGAGCGGCTCTCCAACGAAAAAGACATTGCAATACATGTAACTTTTCTTCCAGGCAAACTGGAGAAGCTTTGGAGAAGCCAAGTTTTTACCCAACTTAAACTGCGCACCAAATTACCAACGGTACGTATGTATATACCCACTCGATAACGAAAATATGCCGTGCAAATACGAAACTGTTGAGAAAATGCTGGAGTATTTCGTGGCGCAGGGCGACTCCAGGGCTACCGCGATCAGAAGAGGCACCAAATGACGCAACTACAAACAGGCCGAGATCGCGTCTTGCGTCGGTGACACTAACGATCGATTGGACAAATGTGGTTAGATGACTTAGAGGCCTTGGAACAAGCTATCCAACGCGAAACATATTAAACGTCGTGGATTCGTCAATAGGGCCCAAGAAAAATTTGAAAATTATCATAAATAGTAGATGGTACCACATGCCACATTTACCATTCAAACCAACTACCTATTTCCACATCAAGCCCTTTTCACATGTACGACCCTCCACATCAACCGATTGCCACATCTACCGATTTCAACATCAACCGATTGCCACATCTACCGATTTCAACATCTACCGACTGGTTCTGGAAGCTCGTATTATCGAAAATGGACTGCTGCCAAGAGGTAAGGATGAGGTGGGATGTGTGAGTTGCGCGATTAATGTGCGAGTGCGAACAAAAACTCTGGGATTTGTAGCGATGATCATTGCAGCAATTTTATTGGCGATAGACCGTAAGCAGTACGCATTTAAACTGCTCTTCTAATCACAGCTTTTTTAAATTTTCATTGCTGTTTTAAAAAACCAGTGAAAAAAATGAAGGCATGTAAAATAGCATATCATCTCTATTAATGATCTGTGAAAGAGCTGCAAAGATGATGAGAAACGATTCTTCATCTATTTACTGTCGCTGCTTTTTATATAAAGAGGAAGCGCCACTTGTCGCGTAACTCCTCGTTAGCCTTGTTAACTTGACAAATGCCAAAGTTAGGAACCTTCAGCGCTTCATAGGAAGCTCCGGTTGGTTCACCGAATAGAGCTATGGTTTTTGAGATCCTTTTGACTTTTGTCTGGGCAACCATCTCTACCTACCTACCTTCCTTAATTCGTGTTCCTGGCACGATTTTGAAGGAATTGGAAGGTACAGAGGAAGCGGATATTTTGAAAGAAATGATGGCTTTGCCAGCAGGCGCTAATTATTTCGATGAGGATAAGAAGACTGTTCCTGTGATGGCAGGCAGAATAGTCCTTTCTGCAATTTGAAAGGTCGTGGAATGGAGGCGAGAAGACAAACACTCTAAAATGATAAATCAATCAAATTGAAATTCCTGTTAAGACCCCCTTTAGGGGCATAGGACAGAAACAACTCTTCTCCACAAGCCCAAATTAAGGTTGTAGCAGATTAAAAGAGCTATAAATAATCTTATATGGCATGAGAACAATGCAATTCCCTTCCCAAAACGCTTTCAAACATCAGAAACTTACCGCCGTTTCCTCGTAATAGCCGTCTTCCTGAATTGTAATCTTCGATCCAGTTTTGGACTTGTTCACGTCGATTTTGACCGGTTTTATACATTCCTGTTGGAAAAAACCCTAATAAATCATCAACCAAAAATTTCAGCACTCTCCAAACCTGCGAGGGAGTAATAAAATCGTCTAAATCCGTAAGTTGCAGGGCTCCGCTAAATCGCGACATCTCACTCACTCACAGCTGATACGTCAGCTGCTTGAAGTTTGCTCAAAGTTGCAGGCTGTCAGACAGTTTTTGCTCGATTATGCCGATTTCCTTCTCTGAAAGCCAAAAAACAAACGTCAACCCCCAGTGTTAGCACTTTAATACAATTGTACTAAAACTGATACATTTTATTAATATCTAAAGAAATTGGAACAAAGAGACATAATTGCTGAAAATGATACATTTTTTTAATTTTAATTTTGGTGCACGACAACGTTCGTCCATATGCTGCGTAGTTTGTGAAAAACTACCTAGAAACACTGAAATGGGACCTCACGCGCCGTATTCAGCAGACATTGCTCCTTTCAACTACCACCTATTCCGATCGATGACGCATGGCCTGGCTGAGCAACACTTCCATTCTTACAAAGAAACCAGAAATTCGGTCGATCAGCTCAAAAGAAGAGCAGATTTTTCGACGCGAAATCCATATGCTGCCAGAAAGATGGGAAAAAGTTGTGGCATTTCTCTGAAAAATAAATATTTAACCATTTTTGCATAATAAGGGCTCGAATTTCGAAAAGAAAAACGGCTGTTTTCAATGTGTTCTCCCAATAGTATGAAAAAGTTTAAAATGTTAAGAATACTCTACGATTCCATGAATTTTGATGGCACCAACGAAGATAGTTTTAATGAACAATTCAATTGTATTTGAAAACGATTCTCTTTGGTTTCATCCAAACTTATGAAGTTGTAGAGTAACCTAAAAAAGTCGAAATTCTTGTGAAATAAGGAAAACTTAAACTTGAAATAAATGTACATATGTATCTTGAATGAATTATGATAATGATATTTTGTTACATATTTGTATTAGAGATTTACATTTGTGGTTCACCTGGTTCTATTTTTACACGATAGATACGTTCCTGAAAAATACGTGTATTAAAAATTTGTGTAAAAAAAGACATTGTCTCTATGGGAGAAAAGAAGTAAGAAATCGGCAAAAACCAAATGAAAATATTCGTTTTAAGCTTATTATTTTATTTCAACAAAACACACATAATACTATTTGTATTATGTATGTATGTATGTAATGAAAATGAAAAAAATTCTTCATGAACAAAAAAAAAACTGTTTTGCATATATATTTTTTTTTTATTATTGATTTGCACTTTCTGACAATAATCGACGCATAAGTTTTCGTACGACTAGAATATCACTGCTTTCACTAGAAATATTGTGGAAATTATCTTCTTCCTCTATCAATGAAATACTCTCTGTAATCTTTTGAGCAAAATCAGCATGAGGCTGCTCTGGTGCTAATATTTCATCGGTTTTACGAACGAATTCAGTTATTAACCGTTGTGTTCGTGTTTTGGTTAAGCTGTTATGTAATTCTTTGTAAGAGGCTGTCAACAACTTCAGTTCACGTTGAAACTTCCCAGCACATTCCTCATAAGGGCCTTGTTTCACAAAATGATTTCCCAATATTGCAGCCAATTCCAGGCTTTTTTTTAATCTGCATTTAAAACAGGATCATTTTCTTCTACGTTCGGTGGAATTAGGAGTCTCAAGGGCAATGTCTTATAATTCATCTTATCGACTAATAATTAACTAATATCTTCAAACGATAGATCACCGAATCCTACTCCACTAATTATGTGTGCTTACAATGGCACACACAATTGGTGGAGTATGTTGGGAAATCAGATCCCATTATACTTTTGTTTTTTACACAGTGTAGCCAAACCGCTTTTCAACACAGTGAGTGGCTCTTCTTAATTAGCAAAGTGCTGTGTGTCACCAATCTACTAACGATGAAGACGAGCTAAATTACGAATTAGCCAAATTATAATTAGGACCGCTATGTATCAATGGTATTATTCCATTATACCATTGACATTGTCCTAATTATAATTTGGCTAATTCGTAATTTAGCTCGTCTTCATCGTTAGTAGATTGGTGACACACAGCACTTTGCTAATTAAGAAGAGCCGCTCACTTTAGCCTAAATTATGAGAAAAATGAGAGGATTTAGCTAAATGAGATGATTTAGCTGAGAGCATGACGAGATGATTTAGCTGCTAAGTGATAACTATTTTGGTAATTTAGCTAGATAAGCGTATGACATACAGCCGTTTAATGATAATTTGGGCCTTAATTATAATTTAACTACGCTATGTGTCAATGGTATAGCCTGCATATTGACTTTCCACTCATCCGCAACTTGTCCCAAGAATAATAAAGTTTCGCCCGACTTGTTGACATTTTATTTTTTTCGATTCAGACTCAAATTTTTCACTTCAGCGGTAACACTGGTCTTTGTAACTTTTTTGCACGCCACTGATTATCAGCACGATAAAAAACGTGAAAACTGACACTGCCCGGATTTCTTCATCCGCCACGAAAATCAAATGAATCGGAGACTTCGCTTGCGTCCAACTTTTCGAAATAATGTAATTCGTTACGCAAAAGTTACGCTGAAATTGAATTGGACCGCAACAGTGTTAATTCGTTAAATAACCACGGTATAGGAAAGAAATTGTTTCATAACCTCACAAACGGGGCCACGCGGACGTGAAATCTGTGGAAAATCGGAAATCTTAAAGGAAAATGTCGTTTTATAGTGCCCGCACAGGACTCTCGTCGATCCTGAAAAATTACTCGCCCGCGGAACGGGACAAGGTGAAAAATGCAGTAATTAACAAGGTGCGATTCTCTCTGCCGAGGGAGCAGGGCGTCGTTGGGGCCATAGATGCTGTGCTGCTCCACAACAATTGGCTCCTTTACAGCGAGTTTATTGCGTTCATGAAGGAGAGCTCGCTGACTGTAAGTTACCCGCTGTATTTAATTTCGGAGCATTGAAATGATGCGCGTTTGTTTTTCCAGGACGCCGATTTCCATCGCATCTTGACCGAAGCTCGACAATCCATCAACAAATTGACGCCGATATTTTCTAGCTTGGTTGAAGCTCTGATATCGCTTGACTGGCAGGATCGTCCTGGTCCAATCGTTTTCGATTTCGTGGAGTTCTATGTAGATTTGCTGGTCGCGCACACGAAATATGTTCATTTCGGAATCTCACACTTGATCTCGCATTGGATACCGAAGGACAAGGACGCGGAAAATTGGGTGAACGGAACACCGTCGGAACATGTCCGTAAATCGCTCTTTGTCGTGCACCAGTTGCTGCGCCGGCTACTCACCATCATCCCGATGAGTTTCGATGTCGTACTGGAAGCGGTCGAGAAACTTTTCCCGTATTACAAGAAGCCGGCGCACGTTGTTGGCGGTTACGTTCATAGCTGCCTCTGGATGTTGGAGTATAAGCCGATTTTCGGCGAGCATATCATTCAGTTGCTTTTCAGGAAGTAAGTTGGTGTCGCTGTTAGATGATTTGCCTGTTAGTCAGCAACAGGTTGTAATTTTGTTTTGTTTTGTTTTTCAGGCTGTTGGTTTTGGATGCGAACGCTTCGCGTGCTGATATCGAAGACGCGGAGTATGAAGAGGAGGATGTGGATAGTGATGCGATTTTTCAAATTGAAGTCGACGACGAGAAAGGTAAGTGGGGAGTATTATTAATGCCGCTAGTTCAGAGTTCTAGATCTGTTGGATTGTCCACTTAGTTCTTTTTAGCCCTCCATCGGGCTTACCTCCAGTCAAACCAAAATCGGGCCCTATCCTTCTACCATGTTAATTGAAATACAATATACTTTTCGGGTAGCCATAACTAGGATCTAAGGAACGGAATTATACCAAAGTGAACATAGAAGAACGAGAGTTTATTAAACAGTAGCAGCCTTAGGCTACCGACACACGATGCGAGTTAATATATATTAACTTCCTATTTTGATATAAGTAGGCCGAATTATGTATAGGATAATGACACTAGTAATATCGAAAAGCGAGATAATATATATTAACTCGCATCGTGTGTCGTTAGCCTTAAACTAAAAAAATAATCAAAATTGCTAATTTTCCATAAAAAGTTTTCAAAATAATTGGTCCATCCCAGCTCCATTAATAGAAATAAAAGAAAGGGAGGCAATTTCTACTGATGTGTGTTCATCCTTGCACGCCGCAGTCGTAGCCAGAAACGGGCGCTGAGGCTCCCAAATCAGAAGCTGAAAGACAGGTTTGGCACAGCGCTTTTACGTGGTTTAAGCAGATCGGTTGATGACAAGCAAAACTTTGAGGAAGCCAGAGCAAAACATCGCAAAACAGGCTCTGGATTATAACCCTCAAGGAAGACGTCGGGTTGGTCGACCATGTAACACATGGAAGCGAGCAGTTGAGCAGGAGGCCAGAGGAATAAACAAGTCCTGGCAACAGCTTAAAGCCGATGCGCAGGATCGCGCCTTGTGGAAGAGAGTTGTTTCTGTCCTATGCCCCTATAGGGGGTCTTAACAGGAATTTGATTGATTGATTGAAAACATTCCTAAATTCTGTTTCAAGCATGCACGTTCTACACTTTCGCCTTTTGGGAGGTATTGTGGAGGATTTTTCACGTTCCTCGTGGGTTAAAGACCTTTTCAACTGAGTTTGCAACTGAATCTACATTCCGTTTGTGTTCAGACTTTGCCGGGCTGGTTGTCCAGTCACAAGTTGGTGAGACAAAGTTTTGGGAAATACTCTTCTTTTTAGTGGTTCCAGCTGGTTCCCATTCGAAATCACTTAAGAATTAATGCCGGCAATGTTCAGACAAGCAAACAACATGACCATAGGCCAGCGTCTCGTGTGCCGGCTCACTGAAAGTGGTACACATCTGATCAGCTGTGTCTATTGCAGCTTTGTTTTTATTGTAGTAAGTAATAATCTCAGGTTTCTTCTGCTCTCCTGTGTTCTAATCAATGGCATCATTTTCGCGAGGAAACAAGGACCACATTTTTCTTCTTTTTTGGGACAAAGAAAACCAAAGTGTTGCCGTTGCCGAAGCCAAACACGCTGCTGTATTGACCCCTTCCCTTAACGTTGACGAAGCTGGGTGGTAAGTACCGTTTATTTACGTACGCGTCAGAAGTGTTAGCTTTGATAGTCAGAGAAGTCGCCGAGGTACTACGACCGTTGGACTCCTTTCTGACTATCTTGGCAAGCTCGCTGACTGAGCTTCTGCAGCCTGTGATTTACCCGTCTCAGAGGACAGTCGCTTCAGAACTGCATCCACTTTAGCCTCTTTCGCTTCGTTAAACTTTGCTTTAGCAGTTTCTCTTTCTCGCTTGGTCTTAGCTCGGCGAACGGCACGATTGCTAAGATCAACTTGAGGGGCTTGGAAGGTCTTACTACCAAGCTCAGTAGAGATAAGTGTGCAAGATATTGTCGACATCGGTTTTGAGATCACTGAGCTCTGACACGGAAGACTAAATGATTTGAGTGTTTTCCAGTAGCATAGCACTACTAGAAGAACCTGGTTGTACTGTTCGGTGATGGTACAACCCTCTTTTGGAACTTAGGGTGATTACGGTCCCCCCTCCATCTTACAGTTTGTTTCAGCTGGTTAGCGACATGGTTTTTACAGAAACAATGTTTGCAGCTATTTCCTACTCAACATGGTCACCAATTTAGGCTAACAACGAAACGATTTCCGACGTGAGTCCTATGAGCTTATTGAAGAAAGAACAACTGACAAACTTAATTTCTTGCTATAGTCACGCTAACCACGAACGAGGGTCTTGTCTGATAGAATGCGCAACCCATTGCTCATTTGTTAGCTGTGTTAACCGTTCAGTGAAGCAAAAAGCTCAGCATCGCTCCGCTTTAGATCTGTGCTGGAGGAATGTTTGAGCCTAGAAATTTTGTGAATATTAAGACATAAGAATATGATGTGCCTGTGGATCGCTATTTTTTACCCTGGGTTGGACCATTCCGTCAAATGAACTAATTGGTAGGTCACGTTTGCCTGTTTTAAATTTTCGATCGCGTTTTTCAATCGCTCAAACCAAATGAACAACTCTTCATTTATCACTTCTAGTTTATTTAAATTGACGTCATGTATTTGCGCGATTCTGTCGCGAAGTTAAATACTCATTTCTGCAGCAACATAATTAATTGTTTCATATATGTTTTTTCTTTTTCATTTCAGTTGAAAAGACCAAAATGAATCATCCCATTGCCGAAACGCTTGACATTTGCATGGAAAAAATGTTTCAATTTGTGGAAAATGTCGCAATGTCACGAAGCAGCAACAACAGCAACAAATCGAATGCTGTTCAAACCAATCCTTTCGATACAATTCAATTTTTCGAATCTCTACTAACGGCATTCGATGATTTAATCCTTCCAAGCCATAATCCCCAACACGTGCAATTTTTATTATTTTACATTTGCAGTTTTAAGGTAAGTGTTAGCGAAACCATTATTTTATTCAATGTTAACAATTGTCTTACTTTTTCAGCAATTTTTAGTTGAAAAGTTTCTCAGTAGCCTGTGGAATAAAGTAACCGATCCGAATATTTCGGCAATGATTCGTCAAACAGCTGTCGGTTATATTGCAAGTTTTTTGGCCCGATCGAAATACTCTTCGATAAAGTAAGAATGCGATTTGGTGGTAAACCGAGGGGTTTTTTGTACTCTAGATGGAATCTAAGAATATATTGTTGCCTTACGGTTTGTAACGCTAAGAAATAATGATCACACAGAGCCGCCAATGGTACAGAAATATTTTTTGTCGCTAAAAAACCTCGATGCCGAGTGACCGTCTGTCTGTCTGTGCGTCTGTCTAGAGCATAACTCTCGAAAGCTTTGAGCTATAGTGCTAAGAATTGTGTAATTTTTAGCAAAAAAGTAACTTTAAGTTCGTGCATGGGATACATCCCCCACTCCTTCTACCCCCTCCCATACAAAGTATTATGAAATAGATGTCATTAATATCACGGAATATTGATCCGGTCCCCTCACTCCGTCTGCCCCCTCCCATACAAATGGACAATTTTGAAAAATACATATTTTCGATTTTCATTGAAGCTGAAAAGACGAAATTTTGCCAGAATTAATTCTACTATAATTGCAATTAGTTTTAAAAAATATATCAACTTCACCTCACTCCTTCTACCCCCTCCCTTACAAATTTCACGAAATTTAGAAAAATAAATTAAATTATTTTTCTTCGAAACTTAAAGCTATCAACTCGATATTTTGTATAAAGTATAAAAATAGAAATAGCAAAGCGAAAAAACTTTGGTTTGATCCGCACACTCGTTCTACCCCCCGTCCCATACAAATGCATAATTTTTGTTAAATGCGTTATATCGATTTCCATTAAAACTAGAAGAAGTACAAACTTAACATTTTGCCAGAATTTGTTTTTTAATAATTGCAATAAATGCTAGAAAAAATTATCAACTCCGCTTCACTCCTTCTACCTCCTCCCATATAAATATCTGTTTGTTAAATTCAAGAAAAGCATTTCTCCTTCGAATATATGAGAGCTATCGACTTTGAAATTGAATCAAAGCATGGTGATAAGGATGATGATAAGCAGTTTCAAAATCATCTTAAACGCTCCCCTTCCTCTGCCACCTCCCATACAAATGCCCCAATTTCAGGAAAGCTATGTCCAATTTCTTAATAATAATTAAATAATGAAAATTAATAACTTTAAATTCAGCAAAAAACATTTTGCATGCCATGCTCCGCGTCATATACGAAAAATACAAACCTCTCCCTCTACTTCTACCACCTCCCATGCAAAAGTCTCTATTCGTTATTCGAAAGTATTTGAGATGACATATTTTCTGGTACATTAGACTATTTCTTATTTCATCTAGAGTACCATATGATTGGGCTTTACGCCCAATCTGTTGTGTTATGTTTTTTAATTCTATTGGATTTCTTTTTTTCCAGTTCGCTACGAAACTACCTCGCAGAAATGTGTGCATGGGCCCGCCAATATATCGAACGAAGCGATTCGGTTCGAATGAATAATTCACTAAAAGCAAATATAGTATTTTTTGCGGTATGTCAATCGATTTTCTATATGATCTCGTTTCGTAGTCGCGATTTAACAAACGATAAAAAAGGTTTACTTTTTCTGCAATCGTTGCAATTGTCGGCTATCGTTGGATGCGGATTCAATCCGTTGCGAGTATGTTTGCCGGCCGTTGCGACAGCATTTGCTGGTGTTACGCGAGCCTATCAGCTGGCTTATTGTCATACGATCTTAGAGAGGAATGCTCGACGTAAGCTCGCTACGGTGTATGCGAATGAAACAACAATGCCGGAGGAATGTTTGGAGACGTTTTTCCCGTTCGATCCGTATTTATTGAAGAAGTAACTTTTGCAACGAAGCTCTGATAAAATAATTTTCTAAATTTTTTTTTGTTTCGCTTTCAGATCCGGCAAACGTATTACCCCGTTGTATTTACAATACCAAGCCAGCGAGGCTGAAGAAGATACGCCACAGAGTGAACAAACGTTACGACGAAAACGAACGGATTCGATGTCAAAGATGACCGACGATGTTGATGATTTTCTTTTCGATAAGCGTGTGAAATCGAGTCATGATAAAGAAATGCAATTTACCTATGGTTTATCGCCTGGCTATCACATATAGAATTCTTAGACCACCCGAGAGAAAATCGAATGGCAGATTTATGTGAGCGTGATTTTGATATTTAAGTACGAGTTACATGAATGTTATTTGAAGAAACTATGATTCTGGCAGATTCTTACAGCCAAGATGAAGAATAAAGAAAAATGAATGAAAGTCGTTTGTGGAAGAAAAAAATTTACTGAGCGTATCAAGCTTGAAAATCAGGTAAATGTGTTGTGGAATTTTCTACAAGAAAAAAATTTAATGGAACTGAATAATTTATGAATTATTTAATTTTTTTTTTTATCGAAAGGAGAAACAAATTTATTGTAATGTTATTTACATAATATAATAAATTGAAATTGTGCCGTTCAAAGTTAAAGCAGGATCTTCTCAAGAATGTCTTGTGCAACAATATTTTTAGGCTGCTATGAATTTTAAATTCTTTTTTTTTTTATTTCCTTGTATACTGTCATTCCCCGTAACTTAACGTCCTGATAAAATACCGAAAATGTGATTACAAGTTTTGTTCAAAGGTAGCGCAAGTTTGCAAAACAACGCACTCTTTGTGGTTCATTTGTAATTCAGTTTTTTTTTTTAAATGAAGTGAAAGCTTGGCGTCGCTCTTTCATAAGCAATGCTAAAACCAAAAATTTTTTTTTTTTTTTTGGCAGGTGTATTTTGTGTTTTTGCGTTTTGTTTCAAAGTTGATTTTGTTGTATATGCAGTGCGTCCCTTTGTTAAAAGTGAAAAGAAATCGGTGGATAAAGACAAAGCGAAAAGGTAGGTGCATACGTTTCCTTTAGGTTAAGTGAAGAGTATCGGAAATTCCTGTCGTTGGGTCTTCGGAGTTGCTGCAATACGACAAGCAAGATGTTGATTTCCCTAATAGTTTTTGAGTATACATATTAATTAAACTGAACGCTTTTTGGAGGTATATAATTTATTATACAAAAAAATTAACTTGGTAAATTTGTGATATTGACAACGAGAAACGATAACCGACTGAGCCGAAATGTGTTTTGAGTCCACAATTGGATTTATGAAAAAATAAATTGCCAACAAGTCGGGCGAAACTTTATTATTCTTGGGACAAGTTGCGGATGCGTGGAAAGTCAATATGCAAGTTAGAGTGGTTAGGGAAGGCTAAGTGAAAGGGAGTTCTTGGGCAGGGCTGTTGTCAATTTAACAATATTTCATTCGTTTCTGCAAGTTTGGGTTTTTATGAGGGGAGGAGCAGGAGTAATAGTAAGGGTGGATGGATGTTAATAGCTTTTTAATTAATTGCTTGAATCACGTCCAATATTCTCTGTATAGAATGTCAGTTTCATGGACGAAGTTGCATAGAGTTTTCATAAAATTCGGTGTAGTTGGGATAATGATTTGAGGATTTGTAATTTTGAAAAGTGCGCCATTTTTGAAATGCTCTCCATTTCCCCCCGGTACTATTATTTCAACATGTTATATTTTTTTTTGTATTTTCCTAGTATAGCTTAATATACGTTTAAATTACATAGCTTAAGAGATAGTTGAGATATTCATTTTTAAGTGTTTCTTTGCATCCCCCCTGACAGTAATTAGCCACTATCTAGGCTGATTCCGGTGGAACTATATACCACCTTAATGGTCCCAAAATATGAATTTTTTACGATAAGTAATTTCGAAGATATAATCATTTGAAAAAGCAATTCGGCCGACAATTTGTTCTTAGCCCCCTCTTTTCGGACGCCAATGGATAAAAAAATTAAATTATTTTTTAAGTTTGTCCCACAACCCTCTCAGATTTTTTTTTTGCATTTTTAGGCTAATTACTTTATTATTTTAATAATAAAGTATTGTGATCGACTTGAAAAAAAAAAAATTTGCTACCCTGAAATTTTGTTTTTTCGCGTCTGTACGCCGTACGCCGGTGTGTACGCTCAGCGCACATTAGCTCCCAAACCCTTCAAGATAGAAAGTTCATTTTTGGGGGGATTGTAGATAGTTGCGGATCTCAGGCAGATATCCATTTTGGGGGGTGTACGGGTTCAGGGGGAGGCGGGGGGAGCGCTAAGGCCGAAAATACGAATTCAAATATCTCAACCATGGTAACAGCTAGGAAGCTAAAACTCCACACATATAGAGGGGTTTGTGGGACAATTTTTAAAAATAATTTAATTTTTTTTATCCATTGGCGTCCGAAAAGGGGGGTTAAAAACAAATTGTCGGCCGAATTATTTTTTCAAATGATTATATCTTCGAAATTACTTATCGTAAAAAATTCATATTTTGGGACCGTCAAGGTGGTATATAGTTTCATCGGAATCAGCTTAGAGAGTGGTTAATTATTGTAAGGGGAAGGGTCAGGGGGGTGCAAAGAAAAACACTTAAAAACGAATATCTCAACTATCTCTTAAGCTATGTAAATGAAACTTATATTAACCTATACTGGGAAAATACAAAAAAAATATAACATGTTGAAATAATAGTAAAGGGGGGGGGGAAATGGGGAGCATTTCAAAAATGGCGCACTTTTCAAAATTACGAATCCTTATATCTCAAAAAAGAGTACAGATATCAAATCAAAAATTTGTCAGATTGTAGAACTACAGTAGAGTTAATTTTGATAAAAATTTAAGTTCGGAGGTGTAAGGGGAGGGAGATGATAAGCAAAAATGTCAAAAATTTTGATTAATTTTTTGGGGCTCTGGTGAAAGATACAAAGTTTAAATTTTGCATGTGGATACGTCTATTTGATGTACATGGGTCATTCTTTTACAAACCGTACACCTAATTGGACGACATATTTTCTATTGCTTCCAAAATTTTTCTATAGGTAGTATACATCGAATAAGCCGACACGTATGCGGGGATTTTTTTTTAAATTGTTTATTTTAAAAAATATGGATGTTTAAACATTTTGAGAATCGTTGGTTTTGCTCTTCTTAAAGCTATTATCTTCGGTTCTATTTGTCCCACAGATTTCGTTCTTATCTCATTTTAAAGGTAATTTTGTAACCTTTTTACTACATTGTTCCAAAAAATTGTATTGTTAAATAATTGTAGTTATTAGCAATTAAAGTACTTAAAGTCGATTTTCATACTTGCGCCCAGCCGATAAAAAATCGAAAAAAATACCATCGTATTCCTTGATTGATTCTCTAAAAAATACATTTAAAAAAAAAATGGAGAAATAACGGGATCAACAGAAAAAAAATAATTTGCACCACCGGGCGCGTATGAATAATAAAAGAAAAAATTTAGGGCAAAATGAATGCATTGTAATTTGTGATTTTTCTGAGAACTACGCTTTTGTGATCCGAAATGCTATTCAAAGCGTACATTGGAACAATGATCAGGCAACAGTGCATCCGTTTGCAATTTACAACAAAAGCAATAAACACGTACTATAAATGAAAAGCTTAGTAATGATTTCCGAATGTTTGCATCATGACACCGTAGCCGTTCACGTATTCCAATGGCATTTCCACAATTTTATCAAAACTAACTTACATAATATCAATAAAATCATACATTTTTCTGACAGAGCGAGTGCACAATTAGTCCAGTGTGATTAGATCAAAAAAGGTCTGTTTGGCGAAATGCTGCGATTTCGATGTTGTTTTTAACCTCATTGTTTTTTTGCGTAGATTACGATAAAAATATTGCGGCCACTGGGGGAGTGGGGGAAAGACTCGAGAAATAGCAAAATTCGCAAATTTTCGTCTGTTTTAGAGGTTTTTTGAGCTTTATTACGTTATACTAAACAGTTTCGAAAAACTAAAAATGAGGTTCGATTGCAAACACTTAGACCTTTCATTTGAGTAGTACATTGTTAAATTCGGTTTATTGAAACCTGATATATAGACTGTTATTCAAGACGTTTTTGACAATTTTCAAAGAATCTGTGTTTTTGGAAGGAAATGAGTATCTCATAGACTGTAAAACAGATATTCTACCAAAACTTGCGGCATTGTCTTTTAATAAATACACTTTAAATAACTGAATCAAAATTCAGCCCAAATTTAGCCGGTTTCATAGAAATTTCACCTCTGAATTTATTAGAAAATGACTTTTCGAGTAAATTTTTTCTTAACTCTTTTTTTAAGAAAGAAGGACTAAATGACTAAACTAACCTTTATAGTCTTATTGTATTGTGGACATTCTGATAAAGAATTTGCGGGGCTTGAAGTTCAATTTGACTTACCCGGAACCGAGATATCGAACTTTTTATTGCAGATTTTAAGATTTTTTTAATAATAACGTTATTTTTACTCGTAATAAGTGCAGTTACAGCCATTTTTTGATGAATAAGTTCATATTCCTTTCAATTATTTATCCTTAAAATAAATAAAATCAGGATTTTTGGCCAACGCAGAGGAATAAAAAAGTCGACGCGTCACTAACACACTAAATTGTTTCGTCGTGCTGCGCGCCCGGTGGTGCAAATTATTTTTTTCTGCTGATCCCGTTATTACTTCATTTTTTTTTTTAATGAATTTTTTAGAGAATCAATCAAGGAATACGATGGTTTTTTTTCGATTTTTTATCGACTGGGCGCAAGTATGAAAATCGACTTTAAGTGCTTTAATTGCTAATAACTACAATTATTTCACAAGACAATTTTTTTTGAAACAATGTAGTAAAAAGGTTACAAAATTACCTTTAAAATGAGATAAGAACGAAATCTGTTGGACAAATAGAACCGAAGATAATAGCTTTTTACGAAGAGCAAAACCAACGATTCTCAAAATGTTTAAACATCCATATTTTTTAAAATAAACAATTTCAAAAAAAATCCCCGCATACGTGTCGGTTTATTTCATATATATAACACATAAAAAAAAAATAAAGCGATTCTAGAAACAGACGTGAATTTTTTCGGCAAATCCGTACGGTTTGTAAAAGAATGACCCACATAGAAAAATAATAACAACTTGATCCATAATTGTTATAAACCGACCCCCCCGGTCTAACGTGCACAAGGTGTTTCATGTGCATTGAAAAAAACACATAAACTGAAAATTTTTGAGTGAAATTTTAAGGTAGAAACTTGAAAATTTGCAAAATGCATTTAAGAAAAATCCCTAAATATACGAAATATTAACTGGTCGAAAACCTTTAAAACTTCTACCCCCTCCCATACAAAATTATTTTTTCGACCATTTTCAAGAAATCAATTATCACCTAACTATTAAAAGCTATCAATTTGCAACTCTACATACAAACTTACAAAAATAATTGAAATGAAATTACGTTAAAAGTTTTGAAATCGCGCTTGCCCTTCTACCCCCTCCCATACAAAAGTATGATTTCGACCAATTTCATTAAATCAACTAATAATCAACAAATTAAAAGCTACGAGCTTGAAATTTTGTACGAGCATCTTACAACAAAAAAGAAAGAAAAGTGCATCACAAATCTTACGATTCCCCTACCTCGTCTACCCCCTCCCATACAAAATTATTTTTTCGAGCATTTTTAAGAAATAAGTTGTCAGCTAACTCTTAAAAGCTATCAACTTCAAATTTTGCAGAAAAACTTATAAAAATAATTCAAATGAAGTTGTTTTAAAAGTTTTGAAATTGCGCTTGCATTTCTACCCCCTCCCATACAAAACTATGATTTCGACCAATTTCATTAAATCAACTAATAACCAACAGACTAAAAGTTACGAACTTGAAATTTTATACAAGAGAAGCAAAATAAAACTACATATCAAATTTTACGATTCCCCTACCTTCTCTACCCCCTCCCATACAAATGTTCGGTTTCGTGAATGTAAAATACACCGAATTTTATGAAAATTCTATGCAACTTCGTCTATGAAACACATTCTATACAGAGAATATTGGACGTGATTCAAGCAATTAATTAAAAAGCTATTAACATCCATCCACCCTTACTATTACTCCTGCTCCTCCCCTCATAAAAACCCAAACTTGCAGAAACGAATGAAATATTGTTAAATTGACAACATAAAAACCCAAACTTGCAGAAACGAATGAAATATTGTTAAATTGACAACAGCCCTGCCCAAGAACTCCCTTTCACTTAGCCTTCCCTAACCACTCTAACCTGCATATTGACTTTCCACTCATCCGCAACTTGTCCCAAGAATAATAAAGTTTCGCCCGACTTGTTGGCAGTTTATTTAGTCATGAAACGCGAAAAAAAGTCAGGGTAGCACATTTTTTTCCTGTGTCGATCACAATACTTTATTATTAGAATAATAACTTTATTATTAGAATAATAACCGATTCCACAACCAGCTTTCGAACGGAATGGTTTAAAGCAGGGAGATGGTCTAGCCCCTATGCTTTTCAACTTGGCACTAGAGTATGTCGTCCGAAAAATCCCAGTCGACACCAACGGGACACTACTATTCAAGTCCACCCAACTAGTAGCATACGCTGACGACATTAACATTCTAGCAAGATCCTTCCCTAGTGCTAAGGAGGTATTTGTCAATCTTGACTCCGCCGCAAAAGAAGTCGGGTTGCGCATAATGAAAGCAAAACAAAAGTAATGACGCAAACAAGAAGGAGAACGCCAATCAGACAAAACATAACAATTGCGGAATATAATTTGGAGAGTGTGGACAACTTCAAATTTTTTTGGGGCTAATCTAACAAAGGACGGTAATGAAACAGACGAAATCAAACGACGGATAATACTTGCAAATAAGACGTATTATTCGGTACTTCCAATAATGAAATCCAAGAAAGTGCACAGGAACAATAAGCTGCGGATTTATAAGACTATTATACGACCTGTGCTCTGTTATGGCAGCGAGACGTGGACATTAACGCGAACTTCCGAAAAAGCAGTTAACGCATTCGAAAGAAAGGTCCTCCGAAGAATTTTGGGATCTGTGAAGGAAGGAACGGAAAGGCGAATAAGATACAACCATGAGTTGTATCAACTCTACGACGAGCCAGAAGCTTCAACGTTCATCAAGCTACGTAAACTGCAGTGGGCTGGCCATGTAGAGCGAATGGAAAACAGAAGAATCCCCAAACGGTGCTCTTAAAGGCAAAGCGAGTGGTAACCGGCCAGTAGGCAAACCACGCAAGCGATGGGAAGACTCGGTTGATGAAGACAGCAAAGCCATTTTAAAAATTAGCAGCTGGAGGACGCGGTCTTTGGATCGAGACGATTGGAGGCGACGACTTCAGGAGGCCAGGGCCCGATTTGGGCTGTCGCGCCATTGATGATGATGAGAATAATAAAGTAATTAGGATTGAGGCGACTGTTGAACTTATCGCCCCCTTGAGAGTCGTGTGTTTCAAAGTTGTGATCATGTTCAGATTCCCTGTGACTTTGATGCGAGCTGGTCCATCGGAAGAATAGCAATTCTTGATATTGCGCGTCTGATGAGCCTGATTTTTGTGTTTACTGTGACGACATGAGTTTTATTATCTTCACCCTGACGTGTATCAACGATTCCTCCCAAAACCCATTTTAGGAAGAGGGGTAAGTGGTCCTCTTTTACAATAACCAAGTCGCCAGTTTAACGTTGGGGAGAGCCAGCAACCACTTGACTACTGCATGGAGTTGATATATTCCTTCTGCCAATGTTGCCAGAAGAACTGCTGCTTTCGCTGGCAATGTTACAATCAACTTATATTTGCAGCAATTTCAGGTTCTGCTTTTTTTATGTGACCAGAACTGGCTGTTGGGAATTAAGGAAACGGAGACGGAAATGGCTATGCATATTTTTCTTGAATTTTTGAATGTTGTAGTCTTGCGGGCAGCGAGTTCCATATTCGAACAGTTCGTTTTAAAAACGAAATTTTACAGTGCGACCGAAAATAGGTTTGAGAAAATACATATGAAGCGCGTGAAGCAGCTCGAGGCATGCTTGGCATAAAAAAGGGTTAGAGAGCGTACAATTCGTCTATGCTCCAGTGAATCGAGCGATGAAGAGATATCAGAATCTTCTATAATTTTGATGACCCAAGACTTGGATACTTTCTAGATACGAGAGAAAAAATTTTGCAGCTCTCGCGCGCAGGTGGGAAATAGAGTCAAGATGTGGTCTCAGGAAGGGAACTGATTCTGTCCGGTGCGTTCTTCTTCAGTTGAATCGAGCGATTTTCTTCACAATGCTGCGAGCGTTGCGACATTAGATAATCACTCGCGGTTTTAACTAGCTTGGTAAGTTGCCCGCGGTGTTCGACATAGTTCTCGGGTTTTGGCACCGAAATGTTGATTTTCCTAATAACTTTTAAGAAAATTAATAAAATCGAAAGCTTTTGGAGGTATATAATTTATTTTTGTTTGAAAATATCCAGGGTCGGATCAGACAAATTTAGGATTGAGACGAAATATGTTCGACAACGAATGATATCTGTTTGTTGCTACATGGAAGAGAACTACTTCTTTCTTACGCTGCTCACTAAACCGAGCTGCGATATCCACAAACAAAGCTCACTTCTGCTTTCTCTTTTGCTCCGTTTCTTTCACCTTCAAATGCATTCTAACGTGTATAGCCCGATGTCCCGATGTTCGAAAAGTTTTCGGGCAATACGGACAATTGTATGGCCTTTCATTGGTATGAATGCGTAAATGAACTTTTAGCACGTTACGTGAAGTGTATTTCTTGCCGCAAACCTGACAATCGAAAAGTTCTCGCTTCTCGCCGTGAGTCCGTCGATGGTGATCCAGTGTACCCTTCAAGCGAAACGGCTTGTGGCAAATATCACATTCGAATGGTTTCTCTTTCGTGTGAATCAGTTGATGTCGACGATAATCGATTGGTTTACGAAATGATTTCCGGCAAATTTCGCAAACATGTTCCCGTGCTGATGTGCGTTCCGTCGAACCGACGTCTGTTTCGGAAACAGAGACCAGCGAATCGAGATCAATTGAAACCTTTTCGACCGAATGAACTGTGATCATTTTTGATAAACGCCGAGCGGATTTATTGTTTTTGATTAGGTCTTGCATTTCGATGAAGCTTGGATTGTTTGGGGGTGGTGGTGGTGATGGAGTGCTTTGAATAATTTGCTGATCTAATCGAGGTGTATGTGGCAGCGTTTCGGCTTGAACAGTTTCTTGAGTTTGCGACCATGCGAGAAGCTGAGGTGGAGCTGGTAATGGTCCGGTTTGAACACCCTGACGATCTTGCAATCCTGGCAATTCAATGCTCACATAGAAAACATTTTCATCCTGATTCGAATCATTTGTGGCCACTGCCGTAACACATTCACCTCGATCTGATTCTTCCACACCAGCATCTTTCTCCTTCATCAAATCCTTGGCATGCGTGAAAATATGAACGCGACACGATGCTTTTGTTTTAAACGATTTGCCGCAATATGGACAAAGAATCGGCCTTTTCGAACTATGCACAACTCGGTGCCGTTTCAATTCGGTATTCGACCAAAACTGCGCATCGCATTCGTTACATTGTTTCGTTTTTTTGTGATCCAAATGAATCCTATGATGCGTATTCAACGAACGCTGTGACATAAAGGTTCTGAAAATACAAAAAAATTAGCAAAATTCCCAAAATTCAAATCGCAAAAAACTTACTTTCTACATGTTTGACATTGAAATCGTTTTGTCCCCGCCTCGTGCTGCGCCAAATACAATCGTTTTTTAAATTTCAAATCACATATCGAGTATTGATAGCGTTTAATTGTTGGCACCTCCCCCGGATCGTTGACTGCGGCTCGGAGTTCTATTGGACCTTTCATCGATCGTCGCAGCTCCAATTCGTGCTTATTTTTCGGCCGATGAGTAGTGCATCGATGAATTCGTAAATTTCTCGTGAAACGAAAAGATTTACCGCAAATTTTACACGGGAATAATTTTCGATCGCCGTGACTCCTACAAAAGTTAAATCAATTATAAATTTTGTTCTTTTGAAAAAGTGCAATTTTCTTACTCCGCATGCATATCAAGTCGCCGCATTGAACTGAACAGCTTGAAACAATCGGGACATTCGTAGCAATTTGTGACGCGATTGGCATCCTTTCCATGCGTTCGTAAATGAACGTGAAGATTGTGTTTCACTGAAAAACAACGGCCGCAAATTCCGCAATCGTACGGTTTTTCTTTTGTATGGACGCGATTGTGTCTGGACGAAAATCAATTAACTTAGGATTCGCTGCAACAACAAAAAAAAACATACCTCAAAAGATCGGAAGGACGTTGAAAACTTTTCGAACAAGCTTCGCATTGATAAAGTTTAATCGATCCATTTTCCAACTGATTTACAACTATTTCGGATTTTTCTTCTTGCGGATTGAGAGTCTCGACAATTTTAACTAAGCGATTTACAGAACTCGATTCGTCTTCAATTACAGGGACCGCTGTGGTCTCCGGAATGATCGAAATTTCCACACATTTGTTGGGAAATAGAGAGCAATTTTCTGTAGAACTATCAGCTAGGGGATAGAAATCATTTTGCAAATGTTTCAATTGCGCCATAACATTATCGATCGAGTAGTGCTCATCACTGTCGATCCGCGATTGTTTGTTGGCGATGGCATGCACCTTTGCTGAGTGCCGATTGAGTGCGTTCAGTTTGCTAAAGATGCAGCTGCAGTCGGGACATGGAAACTTATTTGTGAGATCGGGATTTTTTGGATGGACGCGTGCCATGTGGGTGCGAAGGTTGCCGCTTTGAGAGAAACTAGAGAAGAAAAATGGTGAATGGAACGAGAGTTTTTTTCTATGATCTGAACTTACTTCATCGAACATTTCGGACACTTGAAATCTTTTACGCCTAGATGTAAGTCGTTGTGTCGGTCCAGCGAAGATTTCTGAGAGAAACGCATTTCGCAAACGGTGCACTAGAAAAAAAGATTGATTTTTTAAAAATTAGAAAAGGAAAGAGGTAAAACCGGGACTGGAGGGATTACCATTTTGTGCAGAACCATACTATCGGGAAAGAAAGAAGAAGAAAGGGTTAAGTCGGAAGAGGCTGTGGAATGTTCGCGTTGAACTTCTGAAGGTTGTATTGAATTGGGAAGACGTCGGGCGATGGCGTGTTCCATATTTGCGTTATGTTTCAGAACACATTAATTTTTTCAAAATAATTTCCGTTCCATCTCCATCCTCCGAAAACAATCCTTAAAACAGCTCTGCCAAATTTCACTAGGGCACACTCATTATCCCAAGTCCTCAGCAGGTCCTCATCACTGGCAAACCGAATCCCTTCAAGCTTAATTTTATCATGCGGGAAAAGTGCAAAGTCACTGGAAGCGTGGTCTGGACTGTACTGTACGGGGCGTGCTCAAAAAGTTTCAGTCCTATAGTGAGCAAATATTCTTTGCAGGATTTGGCGCGGTGAGTTCGACTGTAGTCTTGATGAAGGAACCAGGCGTCCATTCTTGACTTAAGCTACAGGTTCTTCAGACATTCGATGACTTTGGGCATGCACTGTTCAGTCTATCACTTAGCTGTGACTGTCTTCTATGAGTTTAAAACAACACTCTCCACAATTACACTCAATTTGAAAAATGCAGTTATAATTTTGTTCTCATCATCAAATACCCAAATTTTGTGTTATGACTTAGTCGGTACATCGCAACAGTTTCATCACCTGTGACAATGCTGTTCACATATCGAGACTGTCCCTTATCAAACTTTTTTTAGCATCTCCCGGCATCAAGTCAGTCTATGCGACACCCACTGACAACACAGTTTCTTGTAGAAGCGATGGAATTGGAGGGTACCTTAGGCCTAAGGTGTCTTCGGAGTTGGCCATCAGACCAGTCAGACCGTCACTGACGAGGGATGAAAAGAAACCTGTTTGTACGCGATCAACTCTTTCTCATGCTTCCCGAGAGCTGGCATGGAAACGGACATTACGGTTAAATTTCTCTTCGATCGTGAAGATGTTCTCGTCAAAAAACAAGATGGTATGATGCTGACCATCCGCGTAACGAGCAACCAACGCCTTCGATCTTTCAGCTCGTATAGTTTTAAGTGCTGGTGTGAGCATCTGACCTGTTGCTCTCTCTCCAGGGAAAGAACAGGACGTTGCTTGTTGGTCAAAGAGAATTAGCGAAGCAAAAACTGTACGGCGGGACTATGTAGTTTTCGCAGCGTCTGCCCAGAGGTAGAAGGTGGAAAGATTTGCAAACCGTCTAAGATAATTGTATTTGTCCTATTTGGTTTGTTGAGTTTTGTTGTTCGATCAATTATTTCTTTTTCATAAGGGTTCTTTCTCAAACCATAGTCAAATGCAAACTCCGACATTACCTGAAACTGTTTACTCTGCGAATGAGTTGCCTGATGCCGGGCCAGATTGCTGGGTCTAGTAAATCTTTTATCGCAAATATCACACTGGAATTTTCGTCCCGTTTCCTCCTCGTTCTGGTCGGGATTTCTATTCCTCTAAAATTAAAACCATTAAATCTGATCCTCCGCTGAATCATGAAAGTTATACCTTCCTAACCGCGACTTCCTCCACCTCCATATCGTTGCGATTTTCCCGACACTCGACCGAGTGTCTGCGAAAATACTCCTCGTATTCGAACTCCTCGCCGCATTTCTTGCAACAGAAATTATCGGCTACCATGTGTGTTAGCAAGTGCCCGTGATAGCCAGTTGTCCGCCTAAAACACTTTCCACAAACGAAACAAACTGCCGGCATCGCAACGTGATTGGCCGCGTGAATCTCGAAATTCCGTTCAACGTTGAATTGCTGCGGGCACTTTCCGCACTGATACGGTTTCGTGAGAACATGCAGCGCTCGCTTGTGCAGCCGCAACAGATTCGGCAGATGGAAGTTCTCATCGCACAGCTCGCAAACGTAGGAATTTAACTTTTCCGTTGCCAAGTTTAATTTTGTCGGTGCCCGTTTTCGGGGACTTTCGGATCTTGAATGAATTATGATTATGATATTTTGTTACATATTTGTATTAGAGATTTACATTTGTGGTTCACCTGGTTCTATTTTTACACGATAGATACGTTCCTGAAAAATACGTGTAATAAAAATTTGTGTAAAAAAAGACATTGCCTCTATGGGAGAAAAGAAGTAAGAAGTCAGCAAAAACCATATGAAAATATTCGTTTTAAGCTTATTATTTTATTTCAACAAAACACATAATACTATTTGTATTGTGTATGTATATATGTAATGAAAATGAAAAAAATTCTTCATGAACAAAAAAAAAACTGTTTTGCATATATATTTTTTTTTTATTATTGATTTGCACTTTCTGACAATAATCGACGCATAAGTTTGCGTACGACTGGAATATCACTGCTTTCACTAGAAATATTGTGGAAATTATCTTCTTCCTCTATCAATGAAATACTCTCTGTAATCTTTTGAGCAAAATCAGCATGAGTCTGCTCTGGTGCTAATATTTCATCGATTTTACGAACGAATTCAGTTATTAACCGTTGTGTTCGTGTTTTGGTTAAGCTGTTATGTAATTCTTTGTAAGAGGCTGTCAACAACTTCAGTTCACGTTGAAACTTCCCAGCACGTTCCTCATAAGGGCCTTGTTTCACAAAATGATTTCCCAATATTGCAGCCAATTCCAGGCTTTTTTTTAATCTGCATTTAAAACAGGATCATTTTCTTCTACGTTCGGTGGAATTAGGAGTCTCAAGGGCAATGTCTTATAATTCATCTTATCGACTAATAATTAACTAATATCTTCAAACGATAGATCACCGAATCCTACTCCACTAATTATGTGTGCTTACAATGGCACACACAATTGGTGGAGTATGTTGGGAAATCAGATCCCATTATACTTTTGATTTTTACACAGTGTTGCCAAACCGCTTTTCAACACAGTGAGTGGCTCTTCTTAATTAGCAAAGTGCTGTGTGTCACCAATCTACTAACGATGAAGACGAGCTAAATTACGAATTAGCCAAATTATAATTAGGACCGCTATGTGTCAATGGTATTATACCATTATAGCATTGACATTGTTGAGTTTTAGCTTCCTAGCTGTTACTATGGTTGAGATATTTGAATTCGCATTTTTCGGCTTAAGCGCTTAAGCTATCTTGAAGGGTTTGGGAGTTAATGTGCGCTGAGCGTACACGTCGGCGTACGGCGTACAGACAGACGGATTTTTTTTTGCATTTTTAGGCTAATTTAGTCATGAAACGCGAAAAAACAAAATTTCAGGGTAGCAAATTTTTTTTTTTTCCCAAGTCGATCACAATACTTTATTATTAAAATAATAAAGTAAATGTTTGGCGTCCTCTCTCTCCTTCCACCCCCTCCCATACAGACTACACTTTTTCATGAAATGCTCTAAGCCGATTTTCTCAGAACATATAACATTTATCGAGCTCACATTTTGTAATAAATACTTAATTAGCATTATCACTAAGATCAGAAAAAAATATTTGATTAGCTTCACTGCTTCTACCCCCTCCCATACAATATGAAACAGTTTCACAACATCACAAAAAATCTATTTTCTTGAAAAGTATGAATGTTACTTGTCTAAAATTTAAGAGATGTCAATTTTATGATATTCTTAGTTATTTCTGAAAAATTCACTAAAATCCCCCCACTTTTTCTACCACCTCCAATACAAACTGCACATTTTCACAAAATTTAACACACTAATTTTCTCAGCTCCTATTAAATTTTTGGAGTAAGCATTTTGTATAAAACATTTTTATAGCTACTTTAGCATGATGGGGAAAAAATTAGTTCAATGCTATTACCCCTTCTAACACTCCCTATTCAAAATTTCTTGGGATGACAAACAATTCTACTTCATCTAGAGTATCGTAAGATTGCGCTTTACGCGCAATCGTAGCCCTGTTATGTTTTTAATTTAAATTAAAACAAATTCGTCTTACAGCTTATATCGGAAATGTTTGGATGTCAGTAGCTTCGACAGATTTATGTCGTTCCATTCCTCCATTATTTCTCCCGGACTGAAAAATTCTAACAACTGTGGCGAAACGCCTTGGATCCGAATTGTCGGCTAAATCATTAAGAAAAAAAAAAGGAAAATGAACTATCTAAATCACCTTATTATCATGTATCGCGTTCGACCAAAACCCACCTGGAAAGTAATAATCAATTTTTTTAGAAGGGAAATGTAATCCTAATACTATAAGATAAAAAAAAACATAAAAGAATTATGATTGGGCGTAAAGCCCAATCATATGATACTCTAGATGAAATGAGAAAGAGTTCAATGTACCGGAAAATATGTCACCTCCAATTCTTTTAAATAATTAATAGTGACTTTTGTATGGGAGGTGGTAGAAGGAGAGGAGGAAGGTTTGTAATTTTTGGATATGACACCTAATGTGGTATGCAAAATATTTCGTGCTAAATTTAAGGTTTATAGCTTTCACTATTTTCAATTGGACATAGTTTGCCTGAAATTGAGGCATTTGTATGGGAGGTGGTAGAGGGAATGGAGCGTTTAAGATGATTCTGAAACTGCTTATCATCATCCTTATCACCACGCTTTGATTCAATTTAAAATTCGATAGTTCTATTATATTCGAAGGAGAAATGCTTTTCTTGAATTTATAATACAGATATTTGTATGAGAGGGGGTAGAAGGAGTGAAGAGGAGCTGATAAATTTTTTTAGCATTTATTGCAATTGTTAAAAAACAAATTCTGGCAAAATTTTAAGTTTATACTTTTTCTGGTTTTAATGGAAATCGATATAATGCACTTAACAGAAATTATACATTTGTATGGGAGGGGGTAGAAGGAGTGTACGGACCAAAACACATTTTTTTCTCGTTATTGATATTTCTATTTGTATACTTTATGCAAAATATCAAGTTGCTAGCTTTAACAGTTTCGAAGAAACATAATTTAATTTAAATTTCAAAATTTCGTGAAATTTGTATGGGGGAGGGTGGAAGGAGTGAGGTGAAGTTGATAATTTTTTCAATTCTGATTGGAATTATAATAAAATTAATTTTGGCAAAAATTCGTTTTTATAAATTTGCTAGTTTCAATGAAAATCGAAAAACTGCATT
Source organism: Chorisops tibialis (assembly GCA_963669355.1). Classification (NCBI taxonomy): domain Eukaryota; kingdom Metazoa; phylum Arthropoda; class Insecta; order Diptera; family Stratiomyidae; genus Chorisops; species Chorisops tibialis. The sequence goes on from OY770262.1 coordinate 219,061,833, forward strand.
TTTCAAAATTATGCATTTGTATGGAAGGGGGTAGAAGGAGTGACGGCATCGGATCAATATTCCGTCATTTTAATGACATGTATATCATAATACTTTGACCCAAATTTCAAATCGATAGCTTTAATAGTTTCAAAGAAAGATCAATTTCTGAAAATTTCGAAATATCGTAAAATTTGTATGGGAGGGGGGTAGAAGGAGGATGTAGCCCATTCACGAACTTAAGTTTCTTTTTTGCTAAAAATGACACACAACCAATTTCAGCACGATAGCTCAAAGCGTTCGAGAGTTATGCTGTAGACAGACGGACAGACGGACAGACGGTCACTCGGAATCGAGATTTTTGAGCGACAACAAATATTTCTGTACCCTTGGAGGCTCTGGGCGAGCGTTATTTCTTAGCGTTATAAACGGCAAGGCAAACACAATATACTCTCAGATTTCATCTAGTACGATAAATCGAGGAGGAGCACACAAAACGAATAGCATCGTAGAAACATTGCCACCGGCCACAATTGAATTAAGTTCATCTTGCGTTACGCTAAATTTTAGAGGTCACAGTTAGCAGTTGAAACGGTAATCTGAAATAGTAAACAGCTGTTTGCGATTCTTTGCTAGCAATTGGTTAGTTCGCTGAAATTGTTTTGTTAAATGCTTTTCAATTAAATTGTCACGTAAGTTTACCGTCAAACTATTAAATCGAAAACGAACACGCTCCGAATTTGATCTCCATTCTTTGAAACAGTTTGCAAGCTCAGCAGTATAGCGAAAGGTTTCCTATTTCGGTTACCGACAAAGTCCAATCGAGACCTTTTGACGTCTTGGCAGTCAAAATTTAGAGATTGGCGCGACACTTTTGAAACTGCAGTAAATTATTGTGGTAGCAACTGAGTGTTTTTCTTAAGCATACCATCGCCAGGTCTATTTCTTTTATTTTAAAATGACATCTTGAAAGCCGCACTGGAAGATGAAGAAGGTAAAGGTCTTCAATGGAGACTGTTTAATATCCTAAGCCATCTTGATTATGCTGATGACGTGTGTTTGTTTGCACATAACCGATCGGACTTACCCCTAAGCCACAACGGCAACGCAAGCCGGCGCAGCCTAGCTGTCAAAAAGTTGAGCACAGTGTATTTCCACTGTGGTAGTCAGAACGAACGTACACCAAAGCAGCATAGCGCAATCATCAAGAAATGTTCGCCAACTTTGAACTTTTACGTTGCCCATAGTTAACCTCAAAATTTAAAACTATCAAATATTTTTGTATTTATTGTTGACATATTAAATCGTCATGTCTTGTCTTTAGTGATTTATATAATTGTGATTTTTCATAATTTTTTAATGTAGAACTGCTAATATTTATTTTAAATTCGATACAGTTCTATAGCAAACTGTCAAACTGACGCAAACAATCAACTCTTATGTGACTTGATGTTTTACTGATTGCGTAAAGCTGCGTCGTGCTGCGTCATTCTACTTTGTATCTGGCTCGAGCATTAGAGTCAAATGTTCGCTCGTTGCATTCTAAATGCAAAGAGGCGGGACTGAAAATAAATATGCGTAAAACCAAGTACATGCACATGGGTTCGAACGCAAGCACACCGATTGTTCGTAACGGACAAGATGTTGAAGAGGTCCAAGATTTTTGTTGGAATGGAAAAGTTTTCAGCATGAACGGTGGAACCGAAATGGATATTGAGTATCATTTAAATAAATCTCGTCAGGCCTTCGATATTCTTTCCACTTTTAGGAGGTTGGGAGAGATCTCCCTTCGCACGAATCTGCAAGTGTTTGGCGCATGCGTCGAATTCATGTTGTTGTATGGTTGTACAACATGGAAAAAGACCGTAAATCTTATTAAAAAACTGCGATATTTCGACGAACTTTAGAGTACAACAGGATAGACTAAAATAGGCATTTAGATTCAAAGACTGAAGTGGCAATGGATCGTTCACACTTGGAGGAAACCAAAGCGAAACATCTTTAAACGTCGAGTTGGTCGACCATTTAGCATATGGAAGCGAGCAGTTGAGGCCAGAGAAATAAACAAGTCCTGGCAACAGCTAAAGGTCGATACTCAGGATCGAAATTAGAGCATCGCGCTCCATTTCACCGAAACGAACACCACCGCCCCGTTTTCGCCCTTCCCCTAGCCGTAATATCACACCACGCCACTGTCCCTCAACCCTCAACGAATTAGATAAACTCTAAAATTCATGACAACAATCCGTAGAAGCGACTTCGAAAGAATAAAAATATGAAATTTCGAAGTTATCCGATCTCACTCACAATTGTTCATTACGCGAACATTACCCACAAGGTAACAAATTACCCAATTTTCGAATAATCGACAAGCAATTGGCAGTAATTGAAGGATACTCCAAACAGTAGTACGCAATATGTTGAATTTGGCGCTATCAGCTGTGTCATAACTCAGCAACGGAAACACTAGTATATTGCCAATCGATCGGTACTAGGAACATGAACATACAGAACTTATTGCTAACAAGAAAATATTTATGCTAGAAATCCTACTTCTTCTTCTGCAATGGCACCACAGCCCAAATCGAGTGTCCTGACCTTCAGGTTCCTTAACATTTTATTTGTTATTGTGAAATGGTTGTTAGCACTTCAACGAATTTGCATTTTTGCAGATTGCGGTGCCTAAGATATATACACGCAAGTTGTATGCTGAAATCATACGTCGACCGAGATTTGAGCTCCCGGCATTCGTATTGTGGACCAACACGATAGCCACTAGGCTACACCCTAGAAATACTACTTACCGTCTGGTAATCGAATTCGGTTAGCACAACGACTCCCTGTTTATCGCCTGAGAACAGTTTCATGCCGTTCTTAGACCACTCACAGCACGTAACTGGACCCTTGTGCAAATCGCGAATTGTGTAGCGCTCGATGGGCTTCGCCTTTGTTAGCGGATGCACAGTGGTATATGAAGCAATAACTGCATCATATCCTTAAATATTTCATTCTGGGTCTAACATCTTTATGCAAATGTGTTACTGTAATTCTTCCAAATTCAAACTGAAAAACTTTTTTATACGCAACTCAAGCTATATGAGTCCCGGGGTCATCAAGCTACTCTCAGCCTTCTCGTAAAGCGCGTCCATCAGCTGAGTGCTCTCCTGTGGTTACCCCATCATGATACTCTCTGATCATAATGTGGGTAGCACATCTTTCGTACACCTAACCTATGTGTCAGGGTTTCCTCATTATAGGGTTTTCAGGTCCTACCACAGGCGACAGTGGGTGCCCTTAAATTCCCATGATTTTTAATTTCCCTAATTCCCTAAACCACATTTATTTATTTTTATATTCGTTGCTTTTTGCTACGAATATATTGAGACGAGACAGAAAAACTTGGGACGAGACAGAAAATTATATTTAGCGTCGCCAAGCCCTTAATGGAATGGGATCACAGTAAATCAGGCCAATACGACCTGAGAAATTGTTACTTGTGAACCAAAGTTTAACTAGAAACTAACTATAAAAAACGCTTGAAACCTAAGCTGAAAATTGAAATTATATGCCAAACGAATAAAATTTGAAAATTATCAAACGAATAAAATTTTCCAACGAGTAAAAACCGACATTATATATTACCCGAATAAAAACGACTGCAACTACAACAATCTGAAAAATGAAATTATGTATAAAATCCAATAAACAACCACTGCACGCACGCAACCCGAAAATCACCAATGTGATTTTTATTTTGATACGATAAACACATCTAATTCCTAACTTTCCCTATTCTCCTATATTATTTTTGGTAGGCTTGACCGGTTTCGGACTTCACCACAAGTCCTCATCAGAAGCCTTTCTAGCTAAGAAAAATATATATAACTCTTTACAGAACTCATAAAATTCATAAAAATTCATTCTAAAAATTCCTTCTAAAAATTCCAAAAAATTCATTCATACACCTCATCAAAATTCATAAAAAATTCATTCATACACTTCATCAAAATTCATAAACACTTTATTAAAATTCATAGAACACTAACTGGATTATTTTCCGTTTTGGGGTGCTTGTAGAATTGAATGGGCTGGTCTAAAGCGTATTATTTTGCTTTTTCTTTTTCTTTTTCTTGTGGTTATTTCTTATTCACTATTGGGA